>CM077666.1:134898747-137696247 GCA_039707655.1 Elymus sibiricus
AAGCCCGGAGAAAGAGCAAGAAAACTAAAGAAAGCGTTAGCGCATTGGACTCGAAATCCAAATTGTGCTAGCTGACAAAGAAAAAACAGAATATAACAGAGAAATATTGGTTCTGACTGGTTGGTAAAAGGACTCTAAATCCTTTGAGTGGTTCGATTCCACAACAGAACAAAGAATGAAATGAATGAATGAAAGCCATGACCATGCCTCCAGTAGGAAGATCGAGGAACCGGTGCTGGCGCTCCTGGTTCATGGGATCCTAACCGCGATGGGGAGATTAGATATTATTCTTTCGTAAGTCCATCCAATGGAGATAGGTTGAGGAGAAAGAAAGGAGAAAACTAAAGAGAAAGATGGACAGTAGATTGACAGTATCCGAATCAAATAAGAAAAAAACGTAGCTATTTCATCAAATCCCGATTGTGTGGGTGTGAAGTGGAAAAATCCCGTTCTGGCTGGCAGCGGGCATAGGACTGAAAATCCTCTTTCGCCGGGCCTTTTGGACTCGAAATCCAAACGGAGAGAGTGGTTCGAATCCACCTCAGAACGAACAATGAAAAAGGCGTCGAGCGGGTGCAAGCTCGAGGAGCTAGGAAGGATGGAAGAAAGCTTGACCGTTTTTTCACTGAACTACTCGAACTTTTTGTTCGAAAAAGTGGAAATAGCTCAGTTCGAGAGAGGGTTGAGCTTCATCGGTTAGTGTGCACCAAAGGATGAGGTTTCTTTCCCGTCCTACAAATTGAAACCGTTCTAGCTTGATACTGCGATATCGTCAAATCATCCAACGGAGCATGGAAACCATTTCGGTGGCGGTAATGGCCTCCAGTAGTTTTCTATGGAACCATACCACTATGGTCATCTATATGATTAGACCGTGCCGCTTCACTAGACTTTCCTGAACCATCCATTTGATCCCCACGGTCGTGACACCACTTTCTAAACAAAAGTTTCCAAAATCCAATGCGGAACCAAGCAGTAAGAGAAATTCATCATGGTAATTATTAGTCGAAAACCAAAGTGGAACGGAGAGAACGGAGAGTCAGTTACAATGAAAAAATTGTTGAGGAATCATGTTGAAAGAACAACATTCTGTGTCATAAATATCGTATATAGAGATTTTTCATGTATCGACGCTTTTGATTCAATTATGAAAGTACACTGTACTGGACTTGCACCCCTAGTTACGCAGAAGTGCAAGCACAGAAGCGGATGACCGGACCTTACCAACATACTCAAAAAAGTATTCTATACTGGGGTCTGTGCTCTTGACAAGCAGTGTTTCCAGTCTAGCTGTGTCAAATCGGGTGTGAAGTGTCCTTCTAGGTTCTGGCTGGTAGAGCAGAGGACTGAAAATCCTCTTTAGTTTCACGCATGGGACTCTAAATCCCAATTGCGCTAGCTCTGTGGTTCGATTCCACAACAGAACGAACAATGAATGAATGTGGGCGGTCAACCAGGTAAGCCTGTGCCCAGGAAAGAAAGGACTAGGGAGGGATTGAGAGAAGCTTTCACAGTGGAAAATGAAAAAAAGCATATCGTTCTTAGAAATTGTGGAATTTGACTCAGTTAGAGCTATGGTTTAGCATCAAGAGGGAAGTTTTGTAAAAGCAACAGGAAGAATTGCTCAGATACCCGTGAGCGTATATAACTTGGGTCGTGTTATAAATGCTCTGGCTAAACCTATTGATGGGAGAGGCGAAATTGTAGCTTCCGAATCTCGCTTAATTGAATCTCCTGCTCCAAGTAGAATTTCCAGGCGTTCCGTATACGAACCTCTTCAAACAGGGCTTATTGCTATCGATTCGATGATCCCTATAGGGCGCGGTCAGCGAGAGTTCATTATTGGGGACAGACAGACTGGCAAAACAGCAGTAGCCACAGATACAATTCTCAAGAAAAAAGGGAAAGATGTAAGAAGAACGAGAGCGAGCCTTCACGAAAGAAAATGCAAGTGAAAGAGAATTGTCAAAATTTCCTAAAAGCGGTGGTTCTTTTCTTTATGGATCGGGTAGATCCATATGTTCTGAGGGGGAGACGAGGTGTAGCGCAGTCTGGTCAGCGCATCTGTTTTGGGTACAGAGGGCCATAGGTTCGAATCCTGTCACCTTGATGTGGTATTCACACAATGGGGCCGAAGTGCAAAGCCCCGTAGCCTATCCGTGGTCGGGAAGGCAGGCGAAAAGCGCGCACAAAAGAAAAAGAAAGCTAAAAAGCTTATTTTGCAATCCATTATCTTTGGTATTCTTCTATATTTAGATCATATTATATAGCTATTTCACAGGTTTTATTTACATACCTCAGTCATGTTATTTGTCTAGCCTTCAATCAGAATAGCCTCTCCACCGGTTCCGAAGATTCTTTCGGCATCAATGTGCTTTTGGAATCTTCCTATGAAACAAATAACATTCTGGAACAGTTTAGGACAGAACAGGCCTCAGTAGAAAGCGAGCTTTTTTCGCGTATAGCCACCTCGAAGCCCAATTAGCGCACGGGCTGCCCCCTCAACTCAACCCTGACGAGTACGCAAACTTGGTCAGGGAGCATTTAGACGGTGCAGTTAGTATTGACCACTACCGCCAAGTCCATAATTCACAAATTGATGAAGTCCACATAATGGAGCTCAAAAGCCGATTACCAAATCTACTTTTTTAGCATCTTGAAACCGCACATAAGAAATATTATGAATGAATCACCTTACAATAACATACGAGAGACTGCTTTCTATTTTGTCGAACAACAAGTCGAACCCAATGAACAATTCCATTCAAAGGAATGTTCTAGAGTTTTTTCCACTATATTCGCGATATTTAACAAAATGGAATAAATTCTTCACGATTTCTAGAGTTCCGGGATTACTTCACTGATATCGATTTTCGCCTAAGCACGGCCTCTAGGTTAGTTCAAAGTGTAATACAACGAACTATCGATACACTGAAAACGAGTCAAGATGGATACATAAAATGGAGACATCGTGGATTACCCAAATTGGGACGACGATAGGACATTTCACTTTCTTTCGCAATATTTCTGATCATGACTCAACCACTAGGAAAGGGGATTGCTTACTCTCAGCCACGTTTTCGCTTATGCTTAGTCAAGTGAGGATTCCATTCGAAGTAACGTAACAGGAGCACCATCTTCAAAACTTCTCGGGATCCGGAGTTTTTCGATAAAAGGTCCCATCCTTCAATATCATGATTGGGTCAACCAGGCCAGATCATAAGTGAAATAGTTTGATCGGGTCGACCAGGTCAGGCCCGATCATGAGTGAATAGAAAATCGAAAACGTACATAGCTGTTCCAGCGGAAATACTTTGTTTAATTCTACCACTTCTACTAGGAGTAGCCTTTTTAGTGCTAGCTGAACGTAAAGTAATGGCTTTTGTGCAACGTCGAAAGGGTCCTGATGTAGTGGGATCGTTCGGATTGTTACAACCTCTAGCAGATGGTTTGAAATTGATTCTAAAAGAACCTATTTCACCAAGTAGTGCTAATTTCTCCCTTTTTAGAATGGCTCCAGTGGCTACATTTATGTTAAGTCTGGTCGCTTGGGCCGTTGTACCTTTTGATTATGGTATGGTATTGTCAGATCCGAACATAGGGCTACTTTATTTGTTTGCCATATCTTCGCTAGGTGTTTATGGAATAATTATAGCAGGTTGGTCTAGTAAGACGGGGGGTGGCCGTTCGGTCGCCTATGATATACGGACCAATTGGTCAAAAATGGGTTTGTGCCGCAGGTGTTGAACGATCTACTCTACACAGGTGTGGGCTTACAGGGCTAGGGCTCATAAACCCTTTCTTTCATTCATCAAGGGGTCGGTCACTTTTCCGGGCCGGGATCGAGAAGTGGAAGTCATAAAAAAGAGATGTTTCTCTTCGCACCTCATATCAAGAGGAAAGGTAGCTTGTCAAGCTGGTCTCACTATTGGAAATTCTAGCTTTCTTTTTTTTTTTCACCGACTCTTCTTCTTTGTCAACGCTACTAAGGACCTGACGGTTCGCCTACTTGATGGATGAAAGAACATGAGAAAGGGTTCTAAAATAAAAGGCTAGAAAGTCTACTACAGTACAGTCAAAGTCAGCGGCTGAGTTTGCCTAGCCTCGCCTACTCATTTTTGTAGGCGAGCGAGTTAGCGAAGAGGCTTAGGGATAAGAGAGTGTCGGTGCGTACGTAGCCTTCATTCTACTATGCTACACAAAGTCACTTAGCTCGACGTTAATTAAGAGAGTAAAGGAGGAATACCCTACATAGAAGAACCACAGTTCGCTTACAAAGGTATAACCTTTAGCTCCCCAGGGCTAAGCTGCTTCGCACCACTGATAGTTAATTAAGATTCCATTTCAAAGGCGCTACTTTGTTTCGCAAGCCTTTGTCATTGTCAGTCAACTAAGGTTGGCCCTCGGCCCCCTGCGAATCCGTAAATCAGAGAGCATGCCGCAAAAAAAAGGATGGTCCCCTATGCATTTCATTCTTTCCGGAACGCAAAGAATTAAAGTACCTGACCTCCCATCATGGTGAACCTCTCCTTGTGATCGGGATGAGGTAGATGCCTCCCAGCCGGGGGGGCGGATCGAATCGGAGTTTCCTTAGGTAGCCACCGACCTACAGTTCTCCTTAAACTTCTGTGCTTGGTGGAAAAGAAGCGAACAAAGGTACGCTCGCTTGCTGTCTTGTTCTCTGCCGCGGACTGGGATCGCTCGCCAGCTAGGCCCTCTAGAAAAAAGTTGGAGCAACATTGTATGAGAACATATTACCCATCTTCGGGGACAAGGGGCGGAACGACCTCTCGATCTACTTACTGCAGCCCAGGACGGGCGTCGTCGTCTAGGCGTGACTTCTTGTTTTGATCTCCCCTACGCCTAGGACGTTGTCTGGGCCAAGAGCCATAGTTAGTTGCTGTTTCCATTTGGTTCTTCTTTCTCGTTGTTGATACCGGCAAGACCCAGCCAGATGATGATGTCTGCTGGTTGGTAGTGAGAGGACTCTTAGTACCCGCAAAAAAAGGGTGCTGGTGAAAAAAAACAATCATTTGATTTAGTTTCTTGCTCTCCCTTAGCAGCGGGAAAGGAGTCTATCTATCTGCCTAGCTTTGGTAGATTTCCCCCAACGCAATTCAAAAACGGAAATTCCACGAATCCCTGAGGTGGATAAGTCCGACGACTCAGCAGCAGTGCGGAATTGAGTTTCTGGTCCGGTGGATCTGATCTATAGTTAGGGGGCAATACATACCAAAAGGTTCGAAGAAGGAAGGCGCAGTATATAACCAACCCACCCATAGCCGGTCTAACTGCTGAGAGAGAAAAGTGCTTTTCTTTCCCTAAGAGTCCTCGAGTACACACAGCTATTGCGGATCCTTTGCGAGATCAGGATTTTGGATTCATAATTTAGAATCAATCCATGTTAGGTCAACATCGAGACAGAGCATCTCAGTTGGCTCTGTCAAGGAAGTGAAACAGGCATTCCTAGGTTGAGGTTACCATAGGATTGACCCTCAGTCAGGCCTCCGATTCCAAGGAGTTGATTCAGCAAGTTCCCCGCGCTACCCCGCGGGAAGTCTAATCGGATCAATCGGTGGTTCCGTAATGAGTAGTCGAATACACATTGAGGGGGCCTTGCCTCCTCCTTCCCGCCCACACCTTCATTCTTTTCCTCCTCTGATCTTAGAAAGCATACTAAACTTCACTCCAATCTTTCTCCATTAGCAACAAGAGCAGCTCTATCTATCGGCCCTTGATGAGTAAGCTTAGCTATACCGCTTAGGTTGCAAAGCAGCAAGCTCCCTTCTAATGCGTTATTGCTTGGAGCCTTCTCGCTTAGTAAGCCGCCTTCGGCCCTTCCTCCTTCTTACTCTGTTTGGTATTCGCTCGCGGGTTTGTTTCCAGGTTCTTTCGTTCTTGGTTGGCTCTCTCTATTGTTGTTTGTAGATCGTGCGTCCTGCGCATTGATCCGGCAGCGAGACCCGCCCTGGTTGTAAAGCGAAGCGAGCCGTCCTTCCTTTCATTCGTTGCTTTGTCTTCGGTTTGTTTTTAAACTCGACCTTCTATCGGGACTGTGGTGACGAACCTTACTCTCCTCGGTCAAGTGGTTGACCCGTCTGTCCAATAAGTTTACTAAGTGAATGGGAATCCTATAGTTTGACCAGCCTGGGAAGAGTAGTCAGAGGCAATTCGCTAATATGGAGCTGTTTATATCGGCTTTCTTTCCTAACTAACAGGAAAAGAGAGACATGCGAGTTCGACTCTCGTTCTATCCATGTTCAGCAGTCCCTTTCCATCTTGGTACTGTTGATGGCAGTACCGCTCAACTACGAGATGCTTGAAAGTCGATGTATCAATAATGTTCCCAAGAGTAGCATCGAGCCTCGAAACGGCAAGCCATGCTTCAAGCTAAGTCAGTATGGATCTAATTGATTGCTAAACTGAAGGAACGATCTCTATCGAAGATTCTCATTCTGAAGCAGGTGCCTAGCTCTGGAAGGATGGACGGGATCATACCTATTTGAATTGAAGAACATTCTGTAACACTTGTTTTTGAGTGGGGAAGGAAAATAAGCACACAAGCGAACAACCATCTTACCGTCAGTCTGAACTCCCAGGATCAGTCCATCAGTAAGAAAAAGCTTCCGTTTCCGTCATTCAGCAGTGGAATGGAATAGTTCGATGGTATTGATCGTCCAACCATTGATTGGAATGTCTATCGTGATAAACCGTGTAATTCTATAAGCTAAGCAGATGAGGCAACAAAGAACCTAACCGTCCTCTCTGATTGACTTCATCAGAAGATTCCTATGGTCTGGTTTACCTTTCTTCTTTCCTTGCAACCTTGGATCGATATGGTTCATTCCTGGGCTATGCTCTTTCAACGGTTGACAGAAGAGGGGGACGGGCAAGGATGATCAGACTGCTTGGTTCGGTTCGTCAGAGGTATTAAAAAAACCTTCTTTTTGGTCTTTTCTTTCTTGCCGCCACTTTAACAGGTGCCGCTGCAATGAGATCGTAAGTTGCGGAGTTTTTTTTGGATTCTTTTTTTTTTGGTGCGCTCTTCCTTTTTTTGGATAGAAAGAAGGGTTCAGTGGGAGGGCAAGGGGTAGTTAAGTTTTAGGTTGGCTCTTGTTTTTTACAGACTTTCTTTTCGGTGTAATTTAATAAAGAAGTAGCAATTGTTCATTTCATTTCATTTTTTTGCATTGGTAGTTCTTTTTCATTTGAAAGGGCAAAGGGGGGAAGGGAAAGGATTGACCCTCAGGGATCATATTACTCAAGAAGACTGGGGGAAAATAGCAGGATTGGAAAAGTTCGAAGAGACTGAGGAAGACAAATCCATTGTCGAATCCTGCAGAGTGATAACATCGAGTAGTGGGGGCTGGCTTCCACCCCTGAGAGAGCTTGATTTACCAGAAATCCCGCCGAGTCCTAGTGGGCCTAGATTCCGCGATAAGTTCCGAGAAATGGAGGAAATGATGCATTCAAAGTTCGCAGAATTGCAAGAAAGACAAAATCCTTGAAAGAAAAACCAAACAAGACCAGATGTTCCCTATTGTTATCGGGAACGAGACTAAATGTTCGGCCTTAATGAGATGGACCTTGATTCCTCTCCGGCCAGGAAAAGATGCGGCTCCTCTTTGTTCTACTACCTTCATCCTCGGGTGAAGCCGGTTGGCTCACCAAACAAGATATATACTGTTAAATCATTGGTAACCATGCCTAACGGTCGGTCATCTAAGCTATCGGCCAAGGCAAGTGAGAGCTGTTCAAGAGTTGGGGGCATATCTTTAGCTCGAGCAGCATCCGCTCCCGAAATGTGAGTTAAGCTTTAAAAAAAGAAGAAGAGCTACGAGTGGAACAGCTTCTTCTATTCCTTGTTGGCCTCCAGCTCCTTCTGTCCCTCAATCCTCTTCTCTGCCCTTTTTTTACTATTATGCGTGGCATGCCCCCTGTTCGTATCTTAACAGGGCAACCTTCTCTTGCAAACAATCCCTTCGTCGCTAACACCGGTAATGCCCCATCCCTTTAATACTACCTTCGAGGAATTTCTCTCGCGTCCCTGTAGTGATAAGAGCGCATTCTCTAACAGCTTTGAAGCCGAGGCAGCCATCCTCTTGCCAATCCTAAACAAAAGAAAGAAAAGCCCTACCCGCCTTCATTGGTTGAGTAAGGGGCATTTACCTATCAGTCCTAGTCCTAAGGCGCAATCGGAGCACTAAGCCCAATTACAGCTTTACTCCGTAAATTAGACCTCATTCTCCTAGTCCTATTCCTGATTGTTATTTCGGATTCTGTGCCTGGGTGGTATCTTCTTACTATTGATTCAACCTCTTCGGGCAAACGTTGTCACTTCCTTTATTTGAAAAAAGGGGTCTAGAACTACAGTGATCTGATACCTTCTTCCCTTGGTCTGGGTAGGTAGGTTATGTAGGCTACAACTGTTCATAGGTTGTTCGATCGCAAAAGGCCAAATAATCGATTACTAGTATGCCGGATATTGCCAGGAGGCCCTTCCCCCTATGTTTGACTCATCCTAGATGGGTTCACACCTGTTGATTCCGGTCAAAGAAAAAAGCTTTTTCACGGCATCCGTCCCATCACACCAATCTACGCCAAGATAAAGAATGCTGGGTTGCCAGGAACAAACCCTGTGATTCAAGGTCTTGCCTAGAATTGCCCTAAGAAAAATGCACCCCATTAATTGATCCCTCTTTAGGGTAGTATAAGTACATCCTCGACTATAGCACGAGTAGAGTCGAGTTCTCGTACTAACCTAAGAGCAGATATGCCGAAATATTTCCACGTTCAAGCAGCTAATCAGTAAACGACTTCTCCGTAACAGTTTGAAGATTGGCTCGCAACGCAAGTAGCGGCAAGAAAGGAGAGCAAGACTTCCTTTTCTAAAAGAAGAAAGAACTAGACTTCTATAAGAAGATTTTTATAATCGTAGATCGTGGAATATTCATCTATCTTATTAGGTAACTACTTTAGCTGCTCTCGAAACTGAACCATCGTGAATAGAACTAGCGCTTAAGGAAGAGTAGGATCTGTTAGCAAGTCATATTCAATCACCCGGTCTTCTCCTTCCTAGCTTTTAGATTTTATGATTCTCTCTTGGATTTTCATACACTTAGCCGTGTACGTATCTTGGCTAAACTCGAACCTATAGTTGATCCATCCATACTCGGTAAAGAATCAAAAAGGTACTTGAAGACGACTTTGAATGGGAGGAGGTTTTCTTTTTATCCCCCCTAACCTTATTTTTATGTCTTCTTCGTTCTCAGTCCCTACGGTCCATTGTAGGATGATTTTCCTAAGGCCTTGAATTCGTTGGCAAGGTGATCAGGGTCCTCTCCCTGGTCCTATCGAACCAGTGACTTCTCTCCTGGGATTGAATATGTTTTGCCTTTCCCCGATGGTTCCGCATTCCTATGTGGGTAGGATTCGCCAGGGATGAGCGGCTTATTTAGCCTATGCGAAGCGCGAAGCATAAGAGAAGAGTGTAGCGAAGCGAGTGTAATACTTGTAGCGAATATAAGTAGTGTCAAAGCCTACACTGGCTTAGCTCTGCAGATGTTTTCAGGACGAAGACGGTGATACGATACCACTCGCCAGTGATGATAAGATTCACTCATAGCATAGGTGGAAGATCCATCCAATTTTCTTTATAGATTTATTTGTTCAAAGAAAAGACGCCTAAAAATCATTCAGGGAACCTACTCTTGGTATCCTTTACCACATTCACTTTCCATATTCCCTTTCTTTAGTTCAGACGCTATCGTACCTCAGGGAAAATCCAAATTTCTATCAACGATTCCCACCCAACTCTGGAATGACTCTCCCCTCTCTCCCTTAACATATCGAAGGCCTCTTATCCGTCAACCGCACCTTAATAGCTCAGACTTCCGAGCCTTGCTGGATGATGCAGAAGGGCCAACATCAGAGGATCAATTGAATAACCAACTCTCCTGCCCCGCTGCCGCTACTGCTCGAAAGCCTTTGGATCCCCTACAGGACTGTCATGAGCCCCTACAAGGAGTCAAAATAAAGCCGAAACCAGATACAGGAAGTGTTGACCCGGATCAATTGAGTGCGAGCCCTTTTATCTTGAGCTGATTCTCCTTATTTTAGAGCTGTGGCGAAGGTAAATTGAGCTCTGGCCTGTGGGGAAGGAAAAGGCTCTGACGAAGCTCCAGGGATTACAGGAAGGTTTAGGCCTCGTGAGCAGCTCCAAACGGTCAGAAAAGAAGATGGTCCCGCCCTTACTTCGGCTTGAGGAGTCGTTTTCTCGCTATCTTCTTCGTCTGGATTAGCCTTTTAGTAGCCTAGTAGGTTGTTTGAGTTTCAGGAAAGGAAGAGGTGCTTTCTAAAACAGCCGTTACCGCTATGTTTTTTTTCAATAAGTTCTTTTAGAGCATCGTGCCCCACTGTCCGAATAAAGTGTGCGCCTAAGGTGTCATGTGTTTAAGAATATACGTATAATAGAAATACTTTCCCAATCCGTATAAGAGGAAAGAAGGGTCCGGCAATAAGCAGTAGAAGAATAACCCGCAGAAGAAGTTTAATCGCTTCCAGAGATCGGAGCCAGACAAAGATAAGACTCCACGGCGGCACGATCGGGATGATCCAAACGGGTCAAAAATGAGTCAAAACTTGTAAAACCCCGGTTTTGGCCTTGTTACTAAGGAGAAATTGACATACTTAGCAAACAGAGATAGAATTATTTCAAAAAGAGATCAGGAAAGAGCCATTTCCCAACCAAATAAAACAGGAAAGCATGAGGCTCGAAGCCCTTTCTCATTTCGAATTTCATCTTAGTATCGGTAATGCCCCGCCCAAAAGTATTTCATCGCAATCACACGCTAGCTTGGTTGGAAAAGCTCGTTTGCACCCACTAACTAATACCTTCTCGTCAGTATTGAATTCTCCATGCTTTCGCCTTGCTTTGTAGTCATTTTCTATGAGTAATCGGTCCGAACTCAATTTCAAGAAAAAACTCTATCTCGCCTGTGGCCAAAAGTAGTGAAAATGGTATTTAGCTTAGTCAATATACAACACAACTGCTGATTCTTCGCGAGATGAAAACCCTTTGTCCTCCGTCTGCAGGGGCAATTCCTGAGAAAAGTGCTACTAGCCCTTGTTTTGGTCATGTCCACAGGCCTTTCCATTCGTCTTTATTCGTCTTTCTTTCGGCAATCTATGCATAATTCTACTTCTTGAACCACCGAATCCGCTTTTGAAAATGGATAACTAGCTCCATTCTGCGTCAAGTACTAAGGATGGGCCCAAAGCACACTTTTGAAAGGCATCGGTCACCTTAAAAACCCCAAAAGTAGGAAGTCTAGCGTGCTTCTTTAGTGCTGCTCTTCGATCAGATGCTTTCTCATTGAACGAGGCATATTAAAGTGAAAGAAGTTCCAGGTCGAGTCCCGAGAAGGTGATAGTTGATTTTGATCATGAAGTTGGCACTGGACTTTGGAATTGATTCTGGACCCCCACCTGCTCAGGACGCCCCGCCTGCTCAGGACGATCCCATTACGGATTTTCTGGAGGGGGACACGCTTGACCCTGCGCAAAAACGGGAATTCAGAAATATTCTGAATTTCTTGAAGACCAAAAGCAGAACGAACCTTCAAAATGAGCGAATCGTAATAAAAAGATGTTGGGGGGGCGAGGGTAGTAGTTACGAATCCAGGGCAATCAACCACTATCTAAAAACCCAGGTTGGACAACTGCGTGCTGGGGGATTAGCAGGGGATTTTGTCGTAAAGGAATTACGGAAATGGAAAAGGGACTTCAAAGCTCAGAAGAGACGGTCCCACTTCTATCAGGGCCTTCTCGGGGTCTTGAGCAATGTTAATTTGCATTGATTGCAAACAGGGTGCGGGATTCTCTGACGCAAACAAAGAAATGGTCCCGGAGAAAGGAATCAGTCTCTTCAGTCCGGCGCATGCCTCAAATTCATTTTTCCTTTGAATTACTCATTTTTTTGAATTTCGCACCGGAAACTTTTCTAGGAGAAGTTCGAATCCGTTCCGTTCGGATATTGATCGGTCTTGGTTTGACATGGTTTACGCGTTACTGGTTCCCGGAAGAGTCAATTTCTCCATTAGCTAAACCCTTTATTACCCTACCTTTGGACTCGTATTTTGTTTGTACACAATCAACGGAGGCCCCCCCGACATATGTTGCAACGTCTTCAATAGCATGCTCTTACTTCGTCTTTCCCTTAATAAGTCATCAAATTTGGTGCTTTTCGATCCCCAGTTGCTATGGGGAACAAAGGCAGAAATACAATAGAATCCTCCATTTAAGTGGTTATCGCTTCTCCTTGTTCCTGCTCCTAACTCCTCCCCGGGTAGTTCCCAATGTTTGGCACTTTCCATACTTCGTGGGTGCAACATCAACAAATTCGCTCATGATCAAGTTACAACCTAAGATCTATGACTATATTATGTTAACTGTTCGTATTTTGTTCATTCCATCGGTATGCTCCCAGGTACCTGTAATTGTGATCTGTTTGCCAGAACCAAGGGGTATTTCTGTGGAAACCTTCACGAGCAATCGTCGTTTTTTGATGGTTTTTCCGCTTTTCACAGCTGCTCTTTCCACACCCCCGGATATCTGGTGCCAAACCGTCGCCCCTTTCCTTATATATTCGATAATCGAGTTTGCTATCTTTGTGGCATTGATTGTACAAGTTCGTGAAGAGGGCTGGACGAGTAGAATGAGGGAAAGCGGCTCGATCGAGAAAAAAGAGGAGTATACTACAAAACCTAGAACTTCAAAAGTCACTATCAATGAATTCCCGAGCAATTCTAAACCAACATATGCTCCGTATAGACGGAATCTCAGATAAGAACCTAACAGAAGTTTCGCGACTCCTTCATGGAATATAGGTCTTAGTATATAAATAATGTCAGTTCGAACCTGACGAGTCGTTATCATCTGTTGCCCTAACTGAGTCCATTAGCTCTTGTTTCATGGGGGTCAGTGGTCTTCACCACTCACTGAGTCTGGATTCGTTTCATGGGTATTATTTGATGAGTGATCATCAATCTCTTCCATTGCTCCTATGTGCTGCTATACATACAAGGTACATGGGCCATGGGGCCTAACACACACTATACAGCCCAGCCCAATACTCAACACTCCCCCGGCTAAAGATATCTAACATGCCTATCTTGTTACAAATTGCTAAACCCTCACAAGGACCTACTCGTTTAGTAAAACAATCAGCTACCTGTTCACTATACTTAATGTTACCCCCTTCTTCGACCGAACAATCTCAATCCGAAGGAAGTATCGAAGAGGTCCAAGATCCTTTACCTCAAATGCTTCTCCCAGTCTTGCCTTCAAACATTTGATTTCTTCAACATCGTCTCCAGTAATCACAATATCATCCACATACACCGCCAAAATGGTGATATGGATTCGTCTATGCCGGTACTGTATGATCTCCATTACACTGAGAGTAGCCCATACCACAAACAACTCTCCTGAACCTGTCCACGCCCGTGGCGACTGTTTCAAGCCATACAAAGATTTCTTGAGCCTACACACCTTCCCATCAGTCTGTTTGTTCCAAAACCTGGAGGAATGTCCATATGGATCTCTTCTTGTAAATAACCACCATGAAGAAAAGCATTCTTCACATCTAGCTGATGTAAAGGCCACCCAAAGTAAGTTGACTGCGCATGAGATTAAGGTTCTCACCGTGTCCATCTTCGCCACTGGTGCTTTGGTCTCATCATAGTCTATCTCCCGTCTTCCTATAACCTTTTGCAATTAGCCTTGCCTTCTATCTATCCACCTTACCCTCTGGAGTCTGTTTTACGGTGAACACCCATTTGCATCCAACTGCTCTTTTTCCTGCTGGGAGTGGAAGAAGATCCCACGTCTTGTTCTTCTGAAGTGCACCAAGCTCCTCCTTCATTGCGTCTTTCTTTCCACCGGGGATCCAGCTTTGCAGCCTTCCAATCCTTTGGAATAGACACTGATTGTAGAGATGCAATGAATGCTTTGTGTGTGGGTGAGACATAAGAGTCTGAAACTCAATTTGCAATGTCATGCTCATAGCCATATCGGACCGGAGGCTTTCCAGCATTAGTCCTAGTCTCTCTGCGTAGTGCAAGCGGCAATTCCAAAGAAGTATTACCACCTGTCTCATTTTCACCTCCATCTTGCTCTTGTGGCTCCTCCTCGACTACCTCAGGTTGCTCTTGTGGTTCTTCATCCAAGACCACTAGCGGTACAAGAAGGGGTCCCGGCTCGGGGGCGGGGGTATCTTACTTCTTTTCCTCTGCATTCGTGACAAGCTAGTAGGCACTCTTGTGTGGGTTGGCTCATTCCCCTGGAAAACGAATATTAAGAAGATAGATACCATTCCGTCGATACTAGATTCATTCTTTCTGCTCAAAAAGAACAAAGCCTCTATTGTGGGAAAAGTCTTTGAAACCCGAAGTTCTAAAATAGAAAATGGAATGAAGAAGGGGTGTGACCTTATGGCCAACTATACTAGCTCCCCTAGAGGGATAATATAGCTCCTAAAGGATGATTGTTTATGGTATATTACCGTAATTGGAGAATTTGACCTGGTGCTGACTTGCTGCTGTTCTGAGAAGGGGACCTTGCAAAGCTTGACAAGTTTTTTTTAGATTTATCGATCCAATCTGTCTACAGATAGGCGCCTGCTGTGGCAGCAATTAATTAATCTCCGCCTTAGCATACAAGGACCATGGCTCGCAGCGGGTAGTTACGGTGGTTTTGAGGAGACCCGCTCAAGGTCGCTGGTTCGGAGCTATTCCGAGATCTCAAGGAGCGCCAAGCTCAATACGTGCAAGAAGAAAGAAAGGCTTCCACCTACGACTGCAGCTGCTGGTACTTTATCTCTGTCGCTTTCAACTCCCACTCCTTCTCCCTTTGGTTTCTAGAGGAAGTGAGAAAGAATAATATATCTTGTGTGACTAATCTTTCTTATCGAAAGGTTATAGTTCGTAGATCATTTCTATAAGGACTATTTGAGCCATATCCGGTGCTTTGGACCTCTTTTAGCTGCTAGGTATCTACTGGGTTCAATCCCCACTTCCGCTTGAAATGAGTAAGTCAATCCTCTTGCTCGGCTGTGATACGAATACTATTCATACGCAGACCCGGATCCAAGATATGGGGCATAGACAGATAAGAATGGCTTCTGAGTTGCATTCATTGCACTCTGGAATGTGGGGCTCCTTGGCTGATGTGATGGAGCGGTATCAGCAGATACGTGCAAAGATCAAATCAAGCAGAAGAAACAAGGAAGTTAACTCAGCGCCATCGGCCACCTTAACACGAACAGCTTGGGACAGAGGTGTAATGCCTGACAGAGAATCAGCAATAGAATGCATTTTGCATGCATTTTTCATCGAGTGAAACTACTTGAATAAACTGGAAGTTTTAAACCAAGTACTCTTGAAATCGCTACCCCCTGGGATGGAAAAAGAGGCTCAGGTTTTAGCCCTCCGTTTTACCCCGGAAGTCGTTATTCGTCTTTCGATATGAGAGGATGGCAAGTGTCCGCAATGACTTAGCGACTTAGCCAATTGGTTACAGATTCTAGACTGATCGATCAGATCACATCATCTCGAGCAAAGAGCTGAGAGCAGAGAAGCGACATCGCTTCGACACTCCTTCCTCTTTTCATTATGAAACCAATATCAAGCAAGATATGAAGAAGAGGGCGGCTCCCTGGATTGAACACATAAAGTAGTGCCAAGATCTCCTCTATGCGAGAGAGAAGTTCTCAGAAATGATGGAGCTGTTGGTTTCGGTCATTGTACGCTTGGTTGCTAAACCGCACCCTTTACGGCGTCTGTAGGAAGAATTCATTCTGGTCCCAAAACTTATAAGAGATCTCGGTAGTGAATATGCAATGCTGAATTCCAATAAGTTGGTACTTCGCACAAGGAAGAAGCTCGTGTTAAAGATAGTTTCATCCAGACCGAACCCTACCTTAGCGTCTCATCCCCACCCACCAAGTCTTTATCCGCGGTATCCCAGCCCACAATACAATCAGTAGTTTACTTAACTGATATAAAGAGTTTCCCCTGCCTGCCCCTACTATCAATTGATAATACATAAATGATCCGGGGCTAGTGTTGGGTAGCCGGGCCCACTAGAATTCAAGTGCTTCTTATCGATTCAATACGCCCTTAACGGATCCCCGTGCTTTATCTCCATTGGGTGGAGCAAGACCCTTGTCCTATCTTTTCTTTACAGAGCAATAGAAATGATGGTTGCCCCTCGCTGCACTGACCAATGATATCTCAGAAGAGAGAAAGACTTCTATAACTTGCCAATGATATCTAGTGGGCACTACGAACTCCAGGCATACTGTACTTGACCACCCTACTTTGCTTTGTCCCTATTAGGCGAAATCAATACTTACTTTCAATTGGTAGAGAGGAAGAAGAGAACTGACACTAGTAATAGGTTGATGACTTCTCTTAACAGAACTGACACTAGTAATAGGTTGATGACTTCTCTGACTTAATAGCTGGCCGACTTCTCTTCATGGATCACCGTTCTATATAGTTAGGCGCAGCATCGCGTTTAACCACCTATCCCTATTCCCTCAATCGATACCGTCCAACTATCCTTTTATTGGGACAGCAGCATACTTCTCGTTAGGGACAATAGTTCCTATACTTAACTAACCTCTGTGCGCAATCACTGTTTGACACATCATTCTTTCAGCTTTTCGTTCTTGACGACTCTGTTTGACGGAGAGCCTGACCTTGAACTAGCTTTTTGCAACACAAACCACTATCTTTACTTTCCTTTAGCAATAGTATCTAACTATCAATTCATAAGAGTCAAACGGGTGGGTCCATCCCATCTATCGACAGGTCCTGATACCGGATCTGGGAAACAAGCAATACTCGCCGCAATTCCTTAATGAAAAACAGACCTATCTTCTCTTGAAAGACTGTCCTTTCCTCGCTTGTTATTGTGATATCAATGAAAGAAAGCTGGATACTGACTTCTTCCCAAGAGCTCTATCAGCCCTGAATTCCTTAGCCATACGACTCTTCCTTAGTTTCCTAATGCTGGTGGCCCTAGCTAGTGGTGAGACGGGGCATATACTATTCTCGGTCTTATAACGAAGAGGTTGCCTAGTTTGAACCGAACACTGTACTTGATCTCTCGTCCTATCACAAACAAGTCTCTTCCCCCGAGTCCTAGTAGACTAGTCCAAGTAGTCCGGGACAATAGCGTCCCGTCTCTTCGCTGACCCCTGGCACACAATCACTATAAGACAAAGCAAGACAAACCTCTCTTATCCTTCTCGGCTAGAAGTTACAAGTTTCCTGTTCCGGTTTCGGCTTGAGGGAAGTGCCTGAAATCGATTCAATTCTTATCTCCGATTTCGAACTCCGGCTGGATTCTTATGACCAAGAGCTATTTTCTTGGTCAGAAGAATGGAAGGACAACGAGAAGATGGTTCGGTTGCTCCTGCTGGAATATTCCATTTATTTAATACTCCGACTCGCGTAACCCCGAATGGCAATGTTGTTATTGCGGTTGGTCAGATCAATAAGACAACAAGGGAGTCAGAATATTCAGATAATAGCAAACAGGGCTTTGGAATCTATGGAAGGAGCCTTCAATGCTTCTCTAGTGTCAACCATTAGTCGATAACAGAATGAAATGCCACAATTAAGTTGAAAAAGAGAGTCATTAAAAAGAGGCATGCTTGAAAAAGAGTACAGATAATATGTTATGGATGTGAGGAGCCTCACCCAGTACTTTTCTTACTAAACTAAAAAACTCTACTCTCCTTTCACAGCCAACCCACCCATTGCTTTTTCGAGCTCGATAAAAAGGAAAGTTCACGTGCCAATCCTTACCATTGGTAACTGTAATTACCAAGCCTAATCTTTCACTGAATACCGAGTAAAGCAAGCAAGAAAGAGGGAAGGAGCAGCTGTTTTCGAGCTAGGCTCGATCCCTTTTTCATCCACTTCTCGCTATTTGTAATTCTACTTGAATTAGTTCTTCCTAAGTTTAGTGAGGTGAGTACTGCATCCATAACTAGAGGACTTGCTTTTCTGCTTGGCTCCCAGGGGAAGTTGGATTGGATAAGAGGAATTGAAGCGCAAGGAAGGCAGTCGGTATTCAAACAACTATTCAGAGTTCCCAACTCTGGGTAAAGGAAATCTGTACTTGACGACTGAACCAAATCCTTTGCCTTTATTTATTCTATTATTTTTATATAGATCAGCTGAAAACAAAACAAAAATACTACTACGTTGGGACAATGACCCACCTTTCTCTACTCAACCTGTCATCTTCTCTCCTCGCTCCCTGGGACAAATAAGACTATTTATTAAGTGATAAACAAGAGAAACTAGTGATATTATCTAAGCTTCTGGCCATGTCTGATTGGCATTCAAGTCTGCCTTCCATTGCTTGAAAAGGCCTAGCACCGTAAGTAGCAATTGGCTATGTCCAAACTCAAACGTCGTATTTTATCTAAGCACAGGAGTCGTAATAAGGAAAGAAGACATAAGAATGGGAAGTATCCGCTAGTTATAACGTAGTATAAAGAGAGCTATTTCATGGATCTTGGTCACAATAAAAAGAATCCAATAATGATCTATCAACTAAATGAGTTTATTATATAATCCCGTATCTTCAAGGTTGTTAAGATGATTTAGTAGATGTGTCGGTATCGTTTTCATCTGCCGTTGGGAGTGACTGCTTTGCTAATCTATCCTTTTATCCTTCTTTTCGGAGACAAGCACATATTACCGTAACCTAGTGATTAATATATCCTGTTGGTACTACTTCGTCGAGCAATCAATCCTTTTTCCATTCTTGTTCTGAGGTTGTCAGCTTCCTCCGATGGCACCACTTGTACTCTCTGTCGGAATCTGTAGACATAGTTTCTGGGCGTCTTTAAAAACTGATCGACATAGTTGTCACACACAAACCTGCGCAACGGCTTTGGAGTAAAAGAATCTCCTGCCCGGTCACACACATCATCTCGAGCGCGGAATCTACTACTCTAACAAGATACTCGGCTCGGGTAAATCATGCTTTCGTTATGCAAGGAAAGTGAAAGGAAAGAGGGAAAGGGAGACACTGGGCAATCCGGAATCGATGAAATCACTGTTTTTTCGCCTTGTAATATGTCCGGTTACATTCCAAAGATGAATCAGACCAGGAGATAGATAAGCGCTATGGCGGACACATGGAATAAGAATTTGAAAAGTAATGATCAACTTTATGGATCCATAGGTAGATTCACTTGTGAAGCTATGGGATGGGACAAGATTCAAAAGTACCAAAAGTAAGTTAAGTGGGACGCTGAGTTCATTGCTGCGATCGAGGGTCCAAAGCCAGCCAATTTGATGACCGCGTAGGAACGGGTTCCGAATGCTCACAATAATGTAGTTGGAAATGACAAAAGGCTCCTAAATTGATACCTAATAATAGCTTAGCAGCTCCTTCGTTTTACTAAAGAGCCAAGTTCGGACAAGCAACTCGGAAGGAGGAATGTGTTGAGATGCCTATGCCTAAGAGAGATAAGCGGAGGACGTATGATAGCCGAGAGGATGTCGGTAAACGACGGAGTTGAAGGAGTTGTTTTTGAATTCGGCATGGCATATTTCATTTTTTTTAATGAGAACGTCGTCTCCTTGCTTACCCGCCTGGCCAATGGAAGGAATTAATTACCTTGGTCAGTCAGCGAAAGAAAGAATCTCACCAGTTCATCATCCCAATCCTTCCTATTAGTTTCATTAATTAATTCAGCCCCAGAGTGTTGGCAATCAAGGGCCAAGAAAGAATCCCAAGTCTATCCTATCTCGCCACGGTCGAAAGCACAATCCCTTTCTCTTCCTATACCGAAATCGTCGTTTCATTCCTCCGCAACTTCTATCGCGGACATGATCCAATCTACCTTGCAAGACAGATTAAGATATAACTTAAGGCTTTCCCAAGCTGGCGCATAACCTCTGGTAGAGGCATTCACCCAGAGACAGAGAAGTGGGAAACCGCGGATGAAAAGAATACCGAGGTCTTTGATAGCAAACTTCTACGCGAGCTTTCTAACTAAAAGGAATCTCTTATTCATATGGCATAAAATGGAAAAACTTGATGGAGATTTCTTCTCAATTTCCATGGTACAGTCCCTTTGCATGCTACAGTTCCATTACTTACTACCTGAATTTGCTATATACGAAATTCTGACATCTACGGTACTTGTCGTCTACTTCTGGTGGAAGCAATTCCAAAGGTGAAGATAATACTGAGCCGAATAGTAATGAGGGGAATGCAAAATCTAGCAAAGGTAAGAAGGGTCAAGGAAGAATAGCAGTGACTTATAAAAGGAAAGCACCGAATAAAAGGAAGGAGATCCGTCTTTATTTTTTGCATGTGGTCAATGCGTTTGCTGATTGATAACTGTCTAATCTTAAGATGGTTTTGTGGCACGTTACAAACATACATATACAGTCGAAATATAGTTGTGTTGAGTTAGGTTGAAGAATTTTTACCATATTTTTCAAATGAGATATAGTGCTTTCTTTGTTCGGTAGGAGATTTTGCACTTTCATATTCTAGTTCCTCATTTGAGCGTTCTTTTGCTCTGTTGGTGGGGCATAAACTCATAAATAGTTTTTGTTTTTTCTTTAAATAAT
Organism: Elymus sibiricus; assembly: GCA_039707655.1. Classification (NCBI taxonomy): domain Eukaryota; kingdom Viridiplantae; phylum Streptophyta; class Magnoliopsida; order Poales; family Poaceae; genus Elymus; species Elymus sibiricus. The sequence continues at coordinate 134,919,420 of CM077666.1, forward strand.
AGTAAAAGTATGCATTCAAGTAGTAGCTTTTTCTAAATAGTCGAGTAAAGTCGAGTAGGGCTGGCAACAAGGACTAGGAAGATACGGGCTAGTTTGTTTTTTTAGGGGAAGGCTTTATGCAAGATATGCACGTGAGTAGGTCAGTATATGCGTATTTGCCAATAGAGGAAAACACGTAGTAAGTAGGCTTGCTTTTTCGTAGGGATAGGTAGCTTGACAAGGGATGCCTGGGATAGCACATAGGAAAAGTATAGAAGGAAAGGCGGCGGGAAAGTAGCCATGGTCAAGGTAAACAAGTACTAGGTCTTTTTTTTCCGAAGCAAGTCAAGGACAACTAGGTCAGTCTGGGGGGGCAATCCTCTAGATCGATACTTCTCTTCCACAGACTAAACCAATTAATAAACAATTTACAGAGTATTCTTGCATTCCTATCTGGTCTGCATCTCTCCTATCGAAACTATAATATAACCTTAATGGAAGGTTCTGCCTTGCCAAACCGACAAATCAAGAAATTGTAGATGAATTCATCGGGCTTAACGTGTGATTTCGTTATAAGTGAACAGGCGGGGACGAACTGGATTCGAACCAGATAAGAGCCGTGCGTTCCCTTCTTTCCAAGCGTCCCTTTTTTTTCGCAGTTCAAGAGGATGGTGGGGGCAACCTCTCTACATCTGCGGGCCGGCCGGCCCCAACGGTTCCATTCCAAGAAAGCCGACCTAATCCGCGGGGGCCGGCCAGCCAACTGTTCCAATGAAGAACTTATTTCCCCACATCTAGGAACCTCTCATTACCAGTCCTCGGGATTCCGGAGGTTGGCCGGGTTCTCAAAGTCTTTCCACTCAGTCCAGAGGTTTTTCTGGTTCATCAAATCTAATTTATCCCAGTCAGGCCCGATTCTCTGGGTCAAAGAATCTCGTATATCCCCCCCGGGTATATCTTCCACTCTTAAAAGTGTTAATCTTTCTTTAGGGAGGGCTTCAATCCTTCTTTTCCAAATTCCTCCCAAATATTTACTTTTACTTAATTCCTCATTCTTTCGCAAACTTTTAAGGATCTCCCCTAAGGTCTTTGGAGCAAATTCTTCTCCGTTCCCTTTTCGGATGGCATTGCCAGCACCCTCCGTATTCCAAAGGATGTGGCAATTTTGAGGGCCAGATTTCTCCATTAGCTCCGCTAGTATTGACGATTTCTTAATATAAATTATCTCTACTAGTGTCATAAGCTCCCCTTGGGGTAACCCCGAGGTCTTCCTAGTGGCATCAAAATGCACCAAATTGAAATAGATTTGATCCTTGCTAAGAGGTACATGAATGGTAGGAGATACATCCATATCCATGGTTGGAGATAAATCCATTGGTGGATTCGAAGTACTTGGGCCCGCACCTCCAGAATTTTCTAATATCGGTGGAGTCGAAGTACTTGGACCTGCACCTCCAGAATTTTCTAATATTGGGTTATGCAGACGACCAGGAATTTTATAAAACATATTATTCTCCCCAATTGCATGTCTTGTCATACAGTCAAGAAAATGAGCTTGGGATTGAAAATCGAGTTGAAAATCCAAAGGTATAGCTGGCCCTTGTATAGGTTGGAGCTCCGTGAACCCTTGTGGGGCTGGGGTATCCTGAACTACTGGAGCAGCTCCCCCTTGTGGCTGGGGTACAATCTCCCCAGCATTGGTAAAGAAGGGCTGGGCTGCCGCTAATAATTCACAGACAGCCGAATAAACGGTTCTAACGGGGTTCAGTCTCACAAGAGACACTTTTCTTCCTCGGGTTGAAGAGGCGGAGTGCATGCCAGTGGACCCTGGCTTAAAAGTGACTCTGCTAAGAGATGGTGGTGTTTCTCTACTAATCGCATTCTGTTCAAGAATCACTGTTTTCATGATCGAATGACGAAATAGATATACGAACTGTATAGGATCATTCGCTGGGATGGGATAAGTGATTCTTTTATAGGATTCCCATGGGATCGTAGAATCAACTAAGGATGGAATAGGTATTTGTGATCGATCAGCTTCCAGTATGACCGAAGACTTTCTATCTGCATTCAGAATAACCACACAATCAGGTTGTTGGTTCAACCCAAAATTGATCTTCTTCTTTCTTGAACGGAAATTTTTTTTATTTGCAAAAGAATTGGTCAAAAACGCCCCGATCTTCCATTGAGAATCATCGAAACAATGAGAATTCACATTTCTTAAATAGCTTCTTAAATAGCTCGCCATTTCTTCCGTTATCTCATAAATAAATAAATGATTGGTCTTTAAAAAGAAGGAACGGCCTTTTTGACGACTGGGAGATCCTATAAAATGAAGAGCGTTTCGTAAACAAATCAGTGTCTTGTCTGAATCGAGAATAGCAATTCCATTTCTTGAACCACGGATATAGACTTTGAAATGGTGATCAGCTACCCGACGGCCGAGATGTGCATTCGTACAAAGTAATTTAGTACAGACTATCGAAAGCATTGTCATTTTGCGATTTGAGTTCCGGAGATACAGGTGGTAAGTTATGGGTAATGCGGGGGAACTTTAAGACGAGATAGAATACCTAATATGGGAGTGGTTTAAGTGAGAGAATAGCTCCCTTACCAAACCAACTGAGCTATTTGCCATGTTTTTGACAAATGACCTAACTTTGATGTGATGTGCCCGGCTAGCCCGGATCATTCTTAGAGCAGTCGAGGTTACCGGAATTACGGCCTTCCGTACAAGAACTGGCACTATTGTAACTCGCTATGGGCCTCCTGCCTTCTCGAAAGAAACTGGCTTTTGAAGAAATTACTCTATTTTACGCATTTAGTTGAAGCGGATTCAAAGAGCTCTATCGAGCAAGGAAGGAGTATACTATACTGTAGCTGGATAAGCTAGATACCAAAACTTTGATAAAGATTGAGGCAACCCATTTGAGGAAGAACCGGACGGACCCCTGTGGAGATGGCATAAACAATCCTTTGACGAACTTTCTGGTTAACATAGAATCTATGAGTTTTTTCTTCTAATTACTACTACTAACATTATTCAATCTGGTATCCAAGAATTTATTAAGCTCATCCCGCAAGCACATGTACACATCTTGGATTTTACCGTCTGAAGATGGAAGAAGATTCGTTCTCCTACCCATTTCTAAGTTAAGCAAGAGATAACTCATAATTTGATATGCACTCGCACTCGCATCTTGGGTCACTGGAACCTGATGATAATTACTCACTCCTTCATCCTGAGAAAGGATCTTGGCTATGAAAAAAAATGGATCACTAGCTTGCGCAGCAAATTGAATGAAACTTTCGTCCGAAGTAAACATTTCAGTCTGGTGTTCGTTATACCATTTAAGGGCATCATCTAAGTTCGAGAACTTTTGATACTTAAAGGCTGCAGCACATGCTAAGTGTTGACTGAGATTCTTTTTTTCCGACAGGTGGTTTTGTGCTTGAGGTTGAGGATGATCGGCAGAAAAGAGTAATAAACTTTTTGACAAATCACGCTCATGAAAATGCAATACACCTGAACGGTAGATTCTACCACGGAAGTCCATGAATGCTGGCAAATAGAATTGATAACCTTCGTATGCTGACGCAAGTCTTATTACAAAATCTTCATAACTAGCCTGCTGCACCTGTTTTAATAATTTATTTAACAGTATGTTATAGCTACAAGCATTCTTAATACCTTTGACGTTATTGAAGTAGCACTCCCTCAATATGTCTGAGGCTTCTGTCGGATTCACGCGAGCCAGAGCATTTGGTAAAAGAAGCCCACACTCAACTAAACATTGACGATTCTTTTCCAGAAATCTCAAGAGCCTTTTGTTTATTTCAAACGCTTGAGACTGAAGCCCATTCAAAATATCACACATCTGCTTGTATTCTTTTTTATGTAACTTTATATAGAAGTGGTTTAAGTCATGGGAAGTTAATAGCCGAAAGTGATTCTAGATATCCCCCGTGGGTTTGCATAAGTAACCTCCTATCAGATCCGATAATGTATCAGGATCAGACCCCCTCTCTGCTGGTTGCCAATCCAAGGGTTTGCAAAGCATCGGAAGATTGAGTTTGATAGGGAGCAGATTTATGTTCAAATTGCACATAACATAACAAGAATTCTCTATATACCCTTGACCTTTCTTAAGAACCAGCACTGGATCTTCTTTTGTTACTCCCCTATCTGTTGATATATGTAGAACATTTCTTTCAATCATGAATTGGAGCAAGTATTTCCCGATATCATAATGACACTGAATTTGTTTCTTTTTCTCTTTTTTGCTAGCACCTTTGGGCTGAACAACATCCTTAACTGATTCTACCTTACTAGTGAGTACTGCTTCCACCTTACCACTACCTGGTGCTTTGTATTGTAGAAACCTTGCTTGTTCTCGTACAGTTGAATTAAGTTGATCTATAAATCTAGCTGCCTTAACTGCGGATGATTCCTGAAGAGTGTTGAATACCAAGCCTAGTACATGAATCATGATAGCCTCAAGCGTATAGATACCAAACATCTTAAGCATAGGTAAGCTACTTGGTAGGCAACCCTTTAGATATTGCTTAGCGTTAGGCTGATCTTTATTAATCAAGAACTTTACTATGTTAGGAGTTACTTTAAATAGATTATCCTCATCGAACTTCATTGTGCAATTTGCAATTTGATTCTGTAAATCTATTAATTCAGTATCGGAAAACACACCATTTTGATTCTTCTTTTCATTAATCAACAACTTTCTAACATCATCCTGATACATATCAACATTAGAAGTCTTTTTCGTTTTGTCAATATCCAACAGCTTAGCGTAGTAATCGTTCCAGAACTCCTTAATAATACGTGCATTTTGCAAAGATTTCTCATTCTCAATGCTATCATCATATGTCTCGGAACAATAAAATAGAACCTGCATACTTTTATTTGTTACCCTTACTAAACCGCAGTAAGGATACGAATACGACTTAAATAAACTACTAGAATCTAAATATAAGGAAAGGATCAGAATAAGTACTAATGCTCTGTATAATACTTTTCCCCGAGCGATGGTTTAGCGGATTCGGAATTGTAACCAAGCATCCTGGGTTCTATACCCGATTCAACACTAGAGCATGCAGCCGATCCTGGATACATAACTATATAAAGTGTGCAGTGAGGGATCTTTATTGGTAGCCAGTCTTTCACTTCTGCCTCTCCACTCCCATGCCTTTCTTGGTCGGACCAACCCAACCGGCGATTTCCGACAAGTCTTTCTGCTTAGAGCAAGAAGCGGAACCAAAATAAAGCTTTCTTTATTTTCATTTATGGATAACCAATCCATTTTCCAATATAGTTGGGAGATTTTACCCAAGAAATGGGTACATAAAATGAAAAGATCGGAACATGGGAATAGATCTTATACCAATACTGACTACCCATTTCCATTGTTGTGCTTTCTAAAATGGCATACCTATACAAGGGTTCAAGTTTCGATCGATATTTGCGGAGTGGATCATCCCTCTCGAAAACGCAGATTTGAAGTTGTCCATAATTTACTGAGTACTCGGTATAACTCACGCATTCGTGTACAAACAAGTGCAGACGAAGTAACACGAATATCTCCGGTAGTCAGTCTATTTCCATCAGCCGGCCGGTGGGAGCGAGAAGTATGGGATATGTCTGGTGTTTCTTCCATCAATCATCCGGATTTACGCCGTATATCAACAGATTATGGTTTCGAGGGTCATCCATTACGAAAAGACTTTCCTCTGAGTGGATATGTGGAAGTACGCTATGATGATCCAGAGAAACGTGTGGTTTCTGAACCCATTGAGATGACCCAAGAATTTCGCTATTTCGATTTTGCTAGTCCTTGGGAACAGCGTAGCGACGGATAATTCCGAATCTACATAGGTCTAGTCCAGGGGACAAATCAATAGGAAATTCTATTTGCTTATTAAGAAGAAGAACTTTTTTGAAATGAAAGAGTTTCCACGGGCGTCGGATATCATTTCTTCAAATAAGGAAGAAGTGTTATCGAAGGATTTCCTTCCATTCTTCCTAGTATGGAAGAAGTAAAGAAAAAGTACTGCGTCTCGATCTATACGAAAGGGCACTGGTTTTTTCTTTCGGTTTCATTGATAGCAGAAGAGTACGCTAGCTAGCGGAGCCTGAAAACGCTTGCTTGTGCCCCACCCCTACGGAAACTATTGCCTATGCTTGCTGCTCGCTCAGTGTCAGTAGAAGGGAAGAAAAGATGGTCACTCCTTTTAGGAACATGGCGAGCCTTACTTACGACTGTTGCACTTCACTCGCTGCTCGTTCATTCACTTGCTCATGAACTCGCTGCTTCGCCAGAAGCGACTAGTCGCCTCCTTTCCTCCGCCGAAAGATGCTTAGCCAGAAGCGACGAAGGAGGGGAGCTGGGGAAGGCCGACGATGGCAATGAGGGGGAAGCTGTCGTAGAAGCTTTGCCCCTTGCTTTACATAAATTGTTATGAACTTACTAAATGACCTTATTTATTCTCCCGGAACGCTAGCAAATCTAATAGTTCCATCTGCTCTTCTTAACTTAAGAACGAAGGCCGCCATCCTTCTTATTCAGGAACCCTTTGTTTGAGGAGGGCGTATCCCCGGGAAGGGGAGAGTGGCCGAGCGGTCAAAAGTGACAGACTGTAAATCTGTTGAAGGTTTTCTACGTAGGTTCGAATCCTGCCTCTCCCACTTGTTGTAGACTTAAGAGAAGAGAAAGTAGGCGGAAGCCTAGGAGGGCCAACCGAGCGAAGCTCTTTTTTTTTGCCGTGCCGTGGAGTGCAATTTTCTCGTATGCGTTTTAGAGAGGTTGTCGAAAAAAGACGATCTATAGAGATTCCCCATCTATATCCAATCGAGAATAGAAGCGAGTCGCTTCCGGCGTCGGCTTGTAGTCTCTGCAGTCGGCACACGCACGCGCCCGCCATCATGCCTCCTTGGTTCGGGACGAAGCCAAGCGAGACATACGATAGACGAAGGAAGCGCCCACCCAGCAGGAGGGCTAAAACCTGTAGTTTTGAAGTTGCAAACTCCAGCTTCGAAGCTGGAGTGCTTTAGCCCTTTTTTAAGCAAGAATCACCGTCTTGAGCGCCTTGCGCGCTCAAGAACAAGCAAGGGATGAGCGCTTTGTTGCTAAAGCGGATACGTTTTCTTGCTGGGGAAGGCTAGTTTGATCGAGGATTGGAGAGGAGGGAGAGGTGGAATAAAAAGCTCGGGATGGATTTTGGAGTCTTTGTGCGAGCCGTATGCGGTGAGAGTCGCACGTACGGTAAGGAGGGGGGTTCGCGTCTATACGTGTAGTGTGGTGGTTGGGCCTACCCACCCTATTTGTTCCATGATCTATGGGTCTACTGGAGCTACCCACTTCGATCAATTAGCCAAGATTTTGACCGGATACGAAATCACTGGTGCTCGATCTAGTGGTATTTTTATGGGGATTCTTTTTATCGCTGTAGGATTCCTATTCAAGATTACTGCAGTTCCTTTTCGGGCGGCTGTAGGACGGACGGCCCCCTATAGGTAGTAGGGTAGGGTGGGTGGTACCGCTCAGATAGCGGCCAATCCTCCTAACTGCGCGCGGGCCGGGCTTAGAGCGCGTGAAACTCATCACTACCTCGTAAGGGCGTTGAGACCATAGCATGTTACACAAAAGCGCCGCTTTCTCAGGAGTGTTGTCACACAGCTGCCCGACTAGAAGAGCTACTCGCTCTGTAGTGTTGTCACACAAGATAAGCACGCCGCCCGCCTGCTGGCCGGGCGAATCGAAGTTATCTTCCGGTCAACTGTCCACCCAGTCAAGTGCAAAAAACACAGTGGAATCACGCAACGCACGCTGCTGGTGTGCTTCCTGCCCACGAGGAAAGAAGAGCGACAAGGTTCAGATTTGACTGTTTGCAGCATGGGAGCTGATTACCCAAAAAATCCCTGGGAAAAAAGAAAAGATATCTCGGTAACGAAAACCATAGGAGGCTGTATTGGCGAGATCCAAGGGTTCACAGCAGCCCAAAAGAAAAACCGCCTGGAAGTCCGAGGACCTTTAGTACCGTACCGAACCAGCAGCCTTCGCGCCAAGCGACGACCGCCCTTGTCCCTTTCCTTTTTCCATTCAGCCTACTTCTTAGCTTTGTTCCGTCAGTCTAAGGCAAAGCTTAAGTGGTTTGCCTACCTTACCCACTTGATGAAAGGGAACGAACTTCGTTTCCTTGGCGGCTTTATGGATGGATTCAGTCAGAAAAAACTCCTTCCTTTTGAAAAAAGTGACGCTTTGCGTCTTCGCTTCCGAGGGTTAGGGTATAGGCCGTTTCGAGCAAGCTTTCGCTTTTTCTCCCGGCTTTCTACAACTTTCGCTTTAGCTTCCAAAGGCGACCCAATGACCTTTCCGGAATTGGAAGTATTCGTCGCCCTACCCTAAGAAAGAAGTCACTATAAAACTGCTTGCCCTCCAGAAGTACCAAAGGTGCGCGGAGCCCGGTGAAAATGAATATGTTTGCTACTGAAAGAAGCCTGCCTATTGACTAATATTCGTCTTTAGAATGAAAGTAGCTATGAAGCCCAATCTACTGTCGATTCAAAAGGGGGCATAGTCATATGGGTGGGGTGTTTGTGGGGAGCTGCCTTGGATATGAGGAATTCCTCAAATCTAAAAAAGAACAAAGACAAAGTCCGTGACGAAGATCTTTCTTTTCTATCAATAGATAGGAATGAGTGTTCGTTATAGGGGATAGGATCCATCTGCTCTCTCTCTCTCTCTCTATTTTCTTTGATGCAATTTAGAGAGAAAGAGCAGTGCGAATTAGAAAAAAAAGAGAATCGGGAGATGATTCCAAAATAGATACATAGACATCTAAAGTAAAGGGATGTATATATTATTCCTATATATATCATCTATCTATGAAAAAAGTAAACAGAGTTCGTTTTTGGGTTCCCCGAAGCCCCGAATGGATTGGATCGTTTCTGCTTCTGCCAACGAAATGAAGGCCTCGCCCCTTCCGAATGCTTCTCCGATCCTGAAGTTCTCGCGAAGAGAATAAGATGCAGCTCCCCCTCCCTCTGTCTTTTTCCGCTTTGCTAATCTTCCCCTCTAACGCGGGCCGGGCTTAGGCGGGCGCGGGAGGAAGAAAGAAAGTCGAAGAGCGTCTTCTCCTTTGTCCTTTTTTCAGTGCAACACAGGAAAGCACCCTCTTTTTGTAATCCCTGCAGCTTCCCAGAGGCTTGCTTTTTTTTATTGAACGCATGGCGTAGCTAGGACCCCTCCAATCATGTTTGAGCCTATGTTCACCCGGGGCCAAAAAAGGAGAATTCCGGAATGCCTGCCGACGTTCAGATAAGGTGCATATCCCTTACCACTAAAGGAAAGGCTCGACGAAGGGGGGGATATTAGCTGGGTAAGGAAAACGCTTTCGGAGATTGAGATGTCGATTTGTTTTTCATCGAAAAGGAAGAAGGCCGAGGGGATAGCAGCCTTCCTTCGGGCTTTGCCTGCCGACGTTCTAATAAAGAATTCCGGCTCGGCCCGGGAAAGCGCTGGCAACAACATAAAGAAAGGGGCCCATGTAGCTGCTGCGCCCGCCCACTGAGCAGCAGGTTCGGCATCTACTACAAAAGAGAGAATCCACTTCAGATAACCACGTCTCTGCTAGGCAGCGTGCGGAATGGCCGAGAGCGGACCAAATGGATATATAATCCAAGCCGAGAGTGGAGTTACGTGAACAGCCATCTGATGGAAAACAACTTTCACGTTCGGTTCAGAGAGCACTTTTTTCGTTGAGAATAAGTCCTTCCCTTTTGTGTGAATTCCCCAGCGGCGAATTAACAACTTGTGGGGCCCTATCTATTCAATCTCTCGAGCCCCAAGAAAACCCCCCTCTCCCTCGGACTCAATCTCTCTTTTGACTCTATATATGTGGGCACCTGATATCTATGAGGGTTCACCCACCCCGGTGACAGCATTCCTTTCTATTGCGCCTAAAATCTCTATTTCTGCAAATATGTCACGTGTTTCTATTGTTGCTTCCTATGGGGGTACATTACAACAAATCTTCTTTTTCTGCAGCATTGCTTCTATGATCTTAGGAGCACTGGCCGCCATGGCCCAAACGAAAGTCAAAAGACCTCTAGCTCATAGTTCGATTGGACATGTAGGTTATATTCGTACTGGTTTCTCATGTGGAACCATAGAAGGAATTCAATCACTACTAATTGGTATATTTATTTATGCATCAATGACGATAGATGCATTCGCCATAGTTCCAGCATTACGGCAAACCCGTGTCAAATATATAGCGGATTTGGGCGCTCTAGCCAAAACGAATCCTATTTCGGCTATGACCTTCTCCATTACAATGTTCTCATACGCAGGAATACCCCCGTTAGCCGGCTTTTGTAGCAAATTCTATTTGTTCTTCGCCGCTTTGGGTTGTGGGGCTTACTTCCTAGCCCCAGTGGGAGTAGTGACTAGCGTTATAGGTCGTTGGGCGGCCGGAAGGTTGCCATGAGTAAGGTTGGGAGACCGAAGGCAGTTTTCCGTGCACCGGACACGTAGCTTACCGAATCAGTTGCAACACAGATGGGAATGCATGCTACGAAAGACAGGGTCGAGTCTGATACATCAACCGTCGACTCCATATCCTTGTACGAGTCCACAATCACTACACGAGATGAACCTGGGTTTGGTGAATGGAAGTTGGCCTTAGGTGTAATAGGACTCCCAGTTACTGCGCGCGATCGTATACTGAGGTGCTCCCCGTCGGTTGTTGGAACGACGCGAGCCGGGCCGGGCCTCGATTCCTTTCAAAAAGATGAAGGGACAGAGGTGACTAATTCCCCATCTCATTTGGGGCGGAAAACGAATCGACATCTCGATGTGATACAGCCCTTTCCATTTTCGTTGGGAAAGAACGGCGAAGTCCATCCGAACCCTCCAATGAAGAAATAAGAGGAGAGCAAAGCGCCAATGGCGCGCGAAGCGCATGCGGAAGGGGCACGGAGAAATAAAGAAGTGTGGGGGAGAAGCAGCCGAGCTCATTCCCTTCGCTTCCTGGGCCCAAAGCAGTGCTTTGTTTCCTAGCCAAATCAAGGATTTGGGGCTGATTGCAAAAGATATCTGAATAGAAAGATAGATCCATCCATCTATCCAGATATCTAAAAAAGAATCGATTTCGATTTCATGAAACCTTTGATTCAAAGAACTGCGCTTAGCCCCCCCGCTCATGAAACGGCTCTGCTGCAATGGATGGCAGAGGGTCCGTAGTACCCGAAGCACTGGAGTGATCCAGTAGCCGGGAAGGGGCCTAGAAGTGCCTACTACTACACCACACTACACTTGGCTCTACACATTTACAGAGCTTACCCCTGTCCAGTGTCTGGCAGAACGTTGGGGGCTTCAATCGTCGACTCGTTATCCCCATCTCAGCCCAGGCTAACGGAGCCTGACTTATTCAGGGGAGAGAGTGGAGCCTATCGAAGCACTCTTGAGAGTAAGATCCTTGGCTCCTCTTCATTCTCTACAGGGGTCTCTGCCCACATGGAAGCGGGGCAGAGATGGATAAGATCAAACACGGGAATAAGAAGCATTTGAAATGCCTTTTTGATCATTTTGATAGAGGGGGATGGATAAAGTGGGCAAAACAGACTCACATTTTTCAATCGAAAAGATGGGTTCCTTTTTCGTCTCGACAAAGAAAGAATCATCTTGAAAACGCTCCTAACCCCTTCGTAGGGCCGTGTATAGTAAGTGATCCGAACCTGCCCGGAGCGAGCCCCCCTTAGAGGCAAGTGAAGTTGGTGAGCCGTATGATGGGCAACTATCTCCTGCGGTTCGGAGAGGACTCAGCTGTTAGTTAGTACCCCCTTGGTTTCGGGGTGGACCCTTTCACTCTATTTTATTATATACGCTTAGCGAAAAGAATGTTTTTTGATAGACCTAGGACATGGATTCTATATGAACCAATGGATCGTGACAAGTCGTTACTACTAGCAATGACTTCCTCTTTCATTACTTCATCCTTTCCATATCCCTCTCCCTTGTTCGATCTTACTCATCAAATGGCACTCAGTTCATATCTGTAAGTTCGTTCGATCATTGACAAGGTTCAAAGAAAGGGTGGGCCATTCACCATGAAGGCTAAAAGCGAGATAGGCTTTACTGGACATTTTCGCTTACAAAGGCGAAGACAATTCCGCGTTTTTTCAGCCGATTCTCCGAAATTTAAGACAATTATCCTCACTCAAACTTCAAAAAGTCCTTTTGTCTTTTTCTGATGTAAATTCTGTCTGTCTCCTTTGTCCTTCCTAACGCTAGTCTAGTCTCCTTCGTTCCACTCGTCCTTGCTTTTTTTTCTTCTTCCTATCGGTCCCAAGGTCAAAGAAATAGGTTCAGTGGTTCGACCTCCCAAAGGTTAAAGAAAGACATCGGTATTAAGACCACTCCCTCCGGATGATGATATGTCCCAACCATCTATAGCCCATGGTTCGTTACTCGGGAATTCGGAGAGGTCAGATGAGATAGATGGGTGTGTTCAAAATGGAATGATCCCCTTTTCTCATGTTTGCATTTTTGTTGTCCACAAACAAATAAAGAGTCCGAAAAGACGTACGCATAACAGACTCGGTACCTAGGTCAATGGGTTCAGTGGAGAATTGCGTTACTGTAATAGCGAAGGTATCTATGAAATGCAGTACCAAGGTCAATGAAGTTGAAAGGCACCTCTGACAACAGAATCAAAAGGGATTTGGCGGCTATAGACGACTCAGAGGGGTTTTCATAAAGAGAAGCTTTCGCGCAGTACACCTATTTTTCTATAGAAGTGAATGGCCCCTTAGTTGGCTAGTCTGATCAATCGGCAGGCTCAGCCTCTACGTCGTATTCTGATATAGAAAGAAAAGAACCGAACTCCTGGAGGGTGAAAGAAGAATCTCAAGTTGATACTCTGCCAAGGGATCTGTCCACAACTGGTACTTCACATGCCTTAGAAGTAGATTTGAATGAGAATGAATGAAATGAGCAAACGTTACTAGGAAGGTGAACTTGCTATCAAACTACTGCCTGCGCTAGGGGAAGCACGAAAGAAAAACCAGTTTCAAGCAAGATCTGATACCCTTGAAGGACTCCCAGGAATGAGAGAGCAAGTACAAGGACAATCTTATTTTCTAAGGATAGGCGGTATTCCATAATTAACATAGTTCGGTTAGAGTGGATTTGAAAAGCTACAGCAGATCGATAAGTTGCTAATTTAGCTAAGTCAACTCCACTACGGAATCTAGCTCTCCATAAGAGGGTATTCCCAATGAGACAAGTAGTTTATCGAAGGGACCCTCTGTCTGAAGATTGTAGTCCGGATTTCTCGGAATAGAATAATTGAATGAGCAGGTGCAGATGGTCAATCTCCATCTTGAAGCCGAGTCTCTCTGTCTTCTTATTTTATATAAAGATATAGAGAATAACTCGATCGATCGTAGAATGATTTCGTGATCTGATCTTCATTTGGGCGGCTTTCGCTCAATCCGTGGCTGTAGTGATAAGGCAAATCAAAGGGGTCAAAAAAGAAGATATAGAATTGTAGCTAACGGGGTTCGCTCGCCCTCGCCTGTCACTATAGCGTGTCAAGTTTCTCTCTTTCCAATCGGGATTTTTTAGGTGTGAAGTGAAGTTCACCAGAAACGCTAGCTATATGCTTAACACAGGGTAGGGGATTCCATTCCACCAAAGACGTAAGGTGAACGAGTTCACCCCGACTCCAGAAAGATAGGTCAAACTGTGGACTGAGGTTCAGTCAGGAATTAGCGTATAGAAAGGAGCAAGAAAACGTATGCGCAGGCGCAACAAAGCGCTCATCCCTTGTTCTTTCGCTTGGAAGCTCAATCCCCTCGCTTCTTCTTTCGCCTCTACGCTCGTGCTTTCAGCAAGTTCGTACCAGTCGTCAGTCAAGGAGGGAGCTCCAACCTCCGCGCCTAGCCGCAACCTAAACGCTGGTTCTATCCCGGCCAAGCAAGCAAGGGGAACCCCGGTGGGAAGAGGGAAAGAAAGATCAGGGGAAGAAGCGGGGTAGAGGAATTGGTCGACTCATCAGGCTCATGACCTGAAGACTGCAGGTTCGAATCCTGTCCCCGCCTCTGCATAAGTATCCACCGACTTTCATGGTTTTCATGTGATTATAGGTACTCTTTTCTTGATCGTAGAACCTGGCGACTGCATGCCAAAATGCCTTTCTCCTTTGAATTACTCCTTTTTATTGAATTTGCGAGAGATGTCCCTAAAGAATAGGTGGAATTGTATCCTGGATTTTTTGCATAGGAGGATTATCCTCTTATTTCTCGTGCTCCTCACGGGAATCGCGGTCTTCATTTCTTTTTCTAGCGGGGCATATTCACCACAGCCAGGGAACCTTTCGTACCATCTGGTGGAGTGCCTCGTCGAAGAGTATGTTCGGTGGTCCGAGAGTAGAACAGCGACTTTAGGTGGAGTCGAGAGTGAAAGAAGGGGGAGCCTGGCAGCGGGGAAAACGGCACCTGCAGGGGTCCTGGTCTCCATGATGAACAACCACGACTTTGATCTTAACGAGCTGCCGCCTGAGCATGAGCAGCTCGTTCAGGAGCAGCCGCCCGTACTTTTGAACTCGACGAATTTGGTTACTTTTTTCAAGAAAGACAGATAAACACATCGTTTAAGACTTTCAAAGCGGGGAATAATCTTCATTCCTAAGACAAGGGCCCTCCGCTTTTTGGGGCATGGGGAAAGCTTTTAAGAAGCAGTATGTGACAGGAGATAACCGAGGACAATGAGACTGACTTAGGCCTGCGAACCTACCCCCAAGACTTTCATGTCTAACGGAAAGTGAAAGTGCTGAACGCATTGACTAGCTTTACGTTATTCTCCTTATATGCTAATTGTGTGAGAATTAGCAGCTTATAAGCATGTATGCGATATCTGATCAATCGCTCCTGCCGGTTGTACAGATTCTATCACTGGCTTTAGGTTATTCCTTCTCGGACCTGACGTCTCCATCACTACTAATAAGGAAGGCCACTTTCTTTTGTATCGGGCCTTCAAAACGCAACGCAGTAGAAACAGATAGCTGAGTAGAGAGTGCGGCCGAAGCATCCATAGCTTAGCGATTATGTTCTTATAGATAAGGATTAGACGGATGTAGACAACCAAGAAATCTAAGGTGAACCAATAGAAATAGAGTCTGGTGGAAGCGGTCATCCCGTGGGGAGAGACTCAAGAATATGATAATATGATGACTCCGCTGCGCTGCTCTGCTGACTAGCCGTTTCCTCTTCTAAGTAAATAACCAGCTTCAGTTCATGCTCCTTGCTGGCATAACCATATTAAGCTGCATTGGATAAACAATCGAAACTCCGTAATTGTTAATAGTAGGGTAGCGAAGTAGCCGGGGTTGCACGCGTCATCAGAATTCTAGTATAAGGAAGCGACGGGAAGGGAAAGGTGATTACAAAATACGGATACGTAAGGGTTGTGTTTATTGACTATCACAGGAAAATGGGAAGAATTTATCACACATGGTATCAGAGCTGATACCTTCATCCAAACCGTAGACGCCGGCGGTGAAGAAGGAGGTGAGGGCGCCTGCTTTGATTAGGCTTACTGTAAGTTTGTTTGAAGCTCCGGAGTCTAGTCTACCAATGGGTGCTATGGTGTGTCCTCCCCTCTAAGGTCTCGCTTGGATAATCGACTCTTACGACCCACACAGGAGAGGGTTTTTCCCAACCGTTCATGC
Source organism: Elymus sibiricus (assembly GCA_039707655.1). Taxonomy (NCBI): domain Eukaryota; kingdom Viridiplantae; phylum Streptophyta; class Magnoliopsida; order Poales; family Poaceae; genus Elymus; species Elymus sibiricus. The sequence goes on from CM077666.1 coordinate 134,935,146, forward strand.
CTCTCGGCTATTAAATAAAAGAGTGGGCTCTTTGAAGCTAGGTATTAAGCACAGGAAGGTATGGGAATATAGCGAGCACTTTCTTAAACCGAGATGTGAGACTACTAAAGAGGCAGGTAAAGTGGGAAGTGGGATTCATGATGCAAGCTTATGAAGAAAAAAAGAGATCTCATTAATGCTTCTAAAAATAGTTATAGCAATCCCTCGCCATCTGAGCCAGAACGAATCCCAGTAAAATCTCTAAATGCTTTTGGCATTCTTTTCCCTCGCATTTCCCTAATTCTTTTATTAATATGGGAATGGGAGCAAATGAGGAGGCATCGAGTCGAAGAAATGAATTGCTCTTTGGCTAGTGGAAATGGGGTTCTTGTCGTCAACGAAGTAACTGCTCTATTTGGAGAGTGGAGCCAGCCTCAAAGCCGCCTTGGTTCTATAGTAATCTCTCAGCGTTTGAGTTGACTAATCCGATGGTACTTGAAGAAGAGTGAAACGACGAGATTTCCTTATAGGAGGAGAAAGGGATTCCTGTTGCTTTTGGGTGGGTCCAATCAAGGTACGAAAAAACTCTTTTCCCACGGCTCACTAATACGATCCTATCTTACCATTCTTCTATCCTTCTTCATCACGGGACAGAAGCATAACGCTGATCTATGGACGAAGGAAGGTATCAGAAAATTCATTATGACCTAGACCTAAACCAGGCTGATATTGAACAGAGGAGGAGTTCTTGTTACTACTTCTCGCTGGCACCAAAAGAAGTTTCGCCTGATTCGGACCTTTTGTGGTGGTCTGCCGAGGACAGCACCTAAAAACAACCCTTGTGCCATGGAATATTCCCTTTTACGATTGGAGAACCTGGCTTTGATGACATTCCTGAGGAAGGTATTTCCCCTACTAGGCTCGTTGCTTCGCTTATTAAAGATCAGAGAAGCGAATGCCTCTCGTAATTGATTGAAAAGTGCTCGCCTCTAGTTCCGGCAGATGCCTGCCATGTACCATCCGTGGAGGAAGTAGTGGGTTATTGGAAGTATAGGATTATTTCTCAAGTGTCACCAAGGATACACCCCACTTACTAAATAGGCCTGTGGATGCGGCATCTGGCTCTATGCGATGAAAGCAATGGGAAATGAGATTCTGGGTTTGATTACTGGTACAAACAAGTTCAAAGCTAGCGAGAGCATAAAGAACGGTAGATTCCATTCAACTGGTAGGTCAAGCCCTTACCCATAACACTTATTCAAAATGGGCTATCCGAAAGAGGAGATCAATAATTCCACTATCAATATGGGTAGGCTGCTATATCTAGAAAGAGAAGATGAAAGGTTTTGGATTATTAGCAAAGGTACTTATCTTATTACTCAGCTAGGCACTTACAAACCTATTTATTTACAAGTTCCACATGGGTCTGGTCAGGAAGACTCGGAATCATTCTCACGGCCACCCCACACGGGAGCGGCTTCTCCGCCAATCGATCATCACTTGCATACAAAAAAAGCCCCTTTTCCAATGGAAACCTGGGGAAATACAGTTGCTCAATTCATTCGATTTCGAAATAGCGTATAAAGTTCTTCTTGCAATTTCACTGCAGGCAGCGTAGCAATTCTCGCGGGAATCTCGGTCTTGTTTGGGCCGATTCCTTAACGAGAGCCTAGTCGAAAGCGCCCATAAAAAGAGTAAATCGTTTTCGGTATGGGTACGCTGGCCCCTACGAGGGGCGGTAAGCAAGGTAGAGACCAGGGAGCAGGACCGCGAAGGGTCTTCCCATCTCTTCTTGTTATTGTCTTTGTCCGAGATGCCCGGTTCACCAAATGATAATTCAAATCGAGATTGTGTGGGTGTGAAGTTCCCAGGAGATACATAGGGTAAGATCTATGACCAGGCAGCTGCATCGAGTTTCTCTTCTTCCACTATCGGATCGGGTGTTTTCTCCGTTCGGTCGGCTTGGCCAGCCCGGAAGTAATACGAAGTGAACGGGAACCTTGCGCATGCAGCGCTAACAGCTTTCGACTCGAGTACAGTAGGAATAGTTTCCTTAACCTGAGTGACCAAAGGAAGAACGCTCTTGATACATTCCATTCGGAAGATCGCATTGAGTAGGTGGCTCCAGCCTGCCAGGAGCCCATCTTGAATAGTAAGTTCGGATTGCTAAGATAGGAGCAAAGCCGAACGTAAGCATCGGTACGGATCGACTGGCCCGCCCACCATCACCACCGGAACTTTCACCTCTCGGCTCAGAGAGTTTATCGCATCCATATCTTCTTGGGGCTTTCTGGTATCTTTTATAGATTCCTTGAGATGGAGGCACTAGTGTGACTTTAGGTGACCTAAGTTACTTAAGATGACTTTCGGAGTAGTTCTGCTCGAGCTGCGGGTAATTCATTTTCCGGATGGTGCTTCTCAATAGAAGGATCGATACGGGTAGGACCACTAACCAACAGGAAAGCATCTCCAGATCCGATATGAGAACTTGCTTCTCTATACGAAATTCATTAAATGAAAAGGTAACTGTATGCGCTCTATGCGCTTTGTCTTCATCACCATTATATCCTTTTTATCTCTTGTGGAACGACTTGGGAAAGTTGCCCAGAAAGACAATAAAACTTTCGTATTCGCCCTTTCTTGCTTGCCCCTAACCAGAATAAAGGTCACAATGAAACTTTGATAAATTGGACTCCGCTAAGACCCGCTTGATATGAGTAGATTGCCCCGAGTATTTTACTTTGACAAGACAAAATCACTTGTTTTTTTAGCTATATGAGAAAGAGCTGGCGTGTACCCGAACCCCCCTCCTGGTAGCAAAACAGATCAATACCTCGATTCGTATCTACTCACCGGGCGGAAAAAACATAACATAGCATTTCTCATAAATAGACAGTTTTCGTTGAAACGATCATTTCCAAGTTCAAGATGTTGTTTCCCTGTGAAGAATTCCGCTAGCTTGGCATGTTGGTACCAAAATACTACCTATGCTGACAGCTAGCAATCGATAAGCCATCTAGCTTCTCTCCGCTACGGTGACGGCTTATAACACGTCGATCCAGCTTTTCTTCCTGGCGCAGTAGAGGAAGGTCCATTGGGCGTAGAGAGAGTACCATGTGATCAGTCTGTAATGCTTATTGGAAAGTGCTCTCTATCGTCCGGGTCGTGAAAAACACATGTTCTGACTTCTCTTCTGAGAAAATGGGGTGGATCATCTTCAAAAGCAACTCTGCAAGCAAAAGCCGCCTCACAAGCGCATACCTTTCTCCCTTGGAGCAGAAGTCGTCGTACTCCACTTCAAGATGCTCCTTGGTGGTCGCTCTCCGAAGCAACGTCGCTTGAATACGAGACACATCACTCCTCAAGCACGTTTCGAGCAAGCAAGACAACACTAGCTTCTACGACTCCGAGTTAAAGAGCGAGTATTCTCCAAGGCGACATTGTCCTCAAAAAGGTCGTGTATCCACAGTCCCAAAGCAAGCTCCGCCTAAAATGGGAAGTGTTGCATCGTGTCACAGTCCTAGGATCCAGAGCTCACCGCCTGTCCTCCATGGAAGGTTCCTCCTGCAGCTTCTGATTGTACAAGCAAGGCACGCACAAGTCCAACTATGTATGATTACAGGGCATCAACCCCACTGATCATCCCACGGGCGAATCGTTGTTTAAGCACGAAAATGGAATAATAAAGTAAGTTCTGATATCGTAGTGCTCGCGCGCCTACGTGTACTACTAACGGATTCAAGAACCGGTGCTCCCTCCGAGAGTAAGTCACTCCAGTGGAATCAGCAGATACCGGGTCCTAGTTCCCTAAGTGGTTACCCGCTTGTGTTCCTTTATATGACCACTAGAGCCGGTAGAGGATCAAACGGAGGTAGAACTTAGCAATCCAGCCTACTCACCCGACTCGGTCCACCCGTATGCGAGGTTTGGGTCTCCTACGTGACGTGGTAGGTAGGCAATCTCCTACTATGCGTTTTTCATCCCACTCCCTCTATCAACATAAGTAAATGTGCATAAAAGAAATACAACTGCTCAGTCAAATCTCTATGCGCCAATACATGGAAAGATCAAAGCCTCGCGGGACACGTAAAGAGACCTACCCACCACCCTTGTGCGTGCGAACCTAACAAGAGATGCTGATGCCAGCTACACCGCGCTTTCTTTCCGACCGACCTGACGTTCCGAGGAGAAGAAGGAATGGTTGTATGCATGCGCCGGACGCCTATAAAAAAGTAAAAGAAACCATGGATGGGGAGAAAGAAATCCCTACTTACTTGACAGGTTTCCGGGTCTCAGAAACATAGAAAGGATTTCACAAATAGGATAAATGTCCAGTGAGGACATCTCCTTGCTTGCTTTTTCATTGACTGATTCTAGTGGCTGGCCCAGTGAGAGAATTACCAGTGTCTGTCATTAGACTTTATCTTTCCACGGTGAACTCCTTTGTTGTAGAAAATCGGCTGGCTGGATTGACCTTTGGGATTGAGTCACTCGTACATTGAATCAGAGTATTTCGTATAACTCTTACTTAACAGACTTAGTGGACTGATTGATTGTTTCTTAGTTAGGATTTTCTATTCCTCCTAGCTTGCGAAATTCCCCTCTGCACTTGCAGCTTTAATAAGAAGTAGTAGATGGGAGTAAGGGCTCGGCTGGTGAGTAGTAGGAGTAAGGGCCCGGCTAGTGAGAACTAGCTTATACTATCTTTCTGGTGTAAGAGCATCTCGCTTATACTTTCGGAGATCTCTCTCGTAATTCGTAGATCTAAAAGCCTAATCTAGAAAAGGGTTTTTCTCAGAGCCATAAGTCAAAATAATAAGTCCAAATTCCGCAAGAGCTTGACAAGCAATCCTTCCTACACAACTCATCGGCGGTGTGACCTGCTTGACTTTTATCTTCGATTCAACCTTGGTATTCTCCTTTCTGAAACTTACTAAGACTATTGAAAGCTTTTTCAATGATTCAAAAAAGCATCCCTAGTATAAGAAGCTGTACCTGACCTACTCCTACTATAGTATTAGAAAAAATAAGAAGCTTTCAAAACACCACTACTATATCTAATATGCCCCGCCAGACCAAGAGTGAGGAGCTTGACTGAACCTCTGAGCGAGCTATTAGTACCTTCTTCTTGAAGAGTAGTAGCCTTCATTCATAGCCTGACCAACTCGTTCGTACGCTAGTCAGCTATGAATTTCTAGTCAGGTTGCTATTCCCTTCTATGGAAGGCTTTTGACCACTATCATACATGACTTTTTTTTCGCCCTTATTTTTAGAACTCATATAATACTGCTGCCCTTTCACTTGCTTCTGCCTTTTCACAAGAATTAAGATAGTGTCCTCCCTGAATTGAGAAAGAAGAGAGAATACCTATGTGCTGCTATGCCTATGGTCCAGAATTGCTATCCGTACGACCTTGGTCTTTGATTGTATCAAAAATACATACTAAGCAAGTAAGCCTGCCTAAAAGCATTTCTTTTTGACACCTCTTCTCTCGATTTGAAGAGATTACACATCACTGCGAACGAACTTATTCACTCTTCGAAGCCCCCACCACCTTCTTTCTTTGAGCTGAGCACTTTACTTCGGCTGTGGTCATTGCCTACCGGTAAACTCCCATACTTCCTTCTTTTGTTCGAGGGAGGCCATACATCTTCCTTCTTTGGTTGGATCCAGGTCAGAAAGTTATAGGAAGGTTGTGTGCGCAAACAAGTCTGAATTAAGAAGAAGGGGAGCGAGCAGTACACTACCCATTTGGGTATTGGCAAATCACAGTCATACTTCTTAGAGCGGGGTGGAGCACCAGCACCTTAAGCTGCACCAGTATCTTAGTAAGATAGACACCGATTAAGAAACCGAGAAGTCTAGATTATGGAGACTCTCTAAGTTTTTCTCTGATTTCCTGTGTCTGTACTACTTCACTTTAGACCCGGCATATTGTATGTATCCTTCGCCCTTATTTTAAGTTCAGAGAATCCGCCTTCACCCTTCGGAGAAAACATGGTGGCCGGAGACAAGGTATGTAGATTAATAGAGTTGCTCTTACTTTTAGAATATATCATTGATCAAAACTTGGTTCTCATGGATGAAGTGTTTGAGTAGACAAAAGAAGAAGAAGCTGCTACACGAAGTGAAAACCGGTGCTAAGAGCAGGACATTCTTATCTATGAGAGAGAACTGCTTGGCCCACGATGAGAGAGAACTGGTAGAGAAGTGCTAAAAGTAAGTGTAAGTTAACGAGCATGAACCTCCTCGTTGAGCAGCCGCCTGAGCTTTCTCTTTGTTTAGAATTGAAAGAGAAGTTTTTGGTAGTGGGGTGCGTGGTGTATTAAAAGTGGATATAGACCCCGGACAAGAAAGCCTTTTCTTAAGCACAAATGCGGTACTATTTTTAGCAAGCAATCTCTTCTACAATAGGCGGTCTGATCAATCCAAAATATTGAGGCTGGATTGAGATTTCTCTCTAAATCAAACCGGATTGGAATGCAGGTATAAACCAGCAGCAACCAATAGAGGAGTCAGCCGGTTATGATGCAGCAACAGGTAGACCACTCAGAGACTGAATACAGCTAACATTAGCAGCAAGTGCACCATCACTAACAGGAATCGTAATGGTCTCAAGCATGTGCTTCCTTTCTTCTTGAAGGACCTTGTTTTAAACTTTCTTAATGTCAGGAAGTAGAAGTACGGTGAAATAGATCGAGTATCAAGTATATTAGTGTGTAAGGGTTTCAATGCAGACTTTGATGGGGATCAAATGGCTCTTTCTGGAATTGACTTTTGAAAGCCATCAACCAGAGAACGAAGAATCACTGTGTCCGCCGCAAGAGCAAGAGAAGAGAAAGGACACGACCTCTAAGCGAGTGCGAGGCGAGATCTGCGAAACCAATTTGATGCATCCAACGGGCAGCAGTATTGAGGCGACGTGGCCTACCTGAGTGTAGTCACCACAATTTGAGAGTCCATCATAATTTTTTCCCTCACCTTATTCTGCTGAGCTCTATTCTCCTCCGCAATTCTCTTCTCGTTCGCATGAGCAAAATTCAGAGAACTAGTTATTTTCCTCTTGTGCCCATACAATTGGTTCCGCTTTGCTCCGCATCATCTGGAATCTCGCGCGATTCGTCTCGAGATAAAGATACCTTACCATTAAAATCATCTTCTTCCCGTTGCTATTTCTTTTCGCACGCCTCGCTTCATACGGAGTACCTGATATCATCTACCACTCTTTCCAATCTTGCCCTCAGCGAACTGGTCGACTCAAAATCCGCCCCAGCTTTACCATCGGCCTTCGATTTCATTTCTTCGCTTTTATAGAGCTTTTCCTTTTACCTAATGCCGGCTACCGACAACTCTTGCTATCCAATCCTGACCCAATGTACTCCATACTGAGGGGTATGGCGCATACCCATACCCATGACCAACCTGTAAGGTGTTCCCTAGTGAACTGAATTTCTGGGAACATCAATAGAAAAATGACTGTGCACTCTAATTTGGTAGAGAAATATATTACAACATTGTTTAGCTGTCTATACTCTGATGAAGATTGGTCCTCCGACGATGAGAAGATCGTTGGTGATGACGATGGCTTCGATTCCCCACTCCCGGAGGGAAGTATCCCCGGCGGAATCGCTCCGCCGGAGAGCAAAAGTGCTCCTGCCCAAGATCCGCCTCGAGACAGTGGCGCTCCATCCCAAAAGTCTTCTTCTTATTTTTTCTAGGGTAAATGGGCTTATATACCAGAAAATGGGCACCGGAGGCTGGCCAGGGGCCCCACAAGCCACCAGGGCGTGCCTGGGGGGGGGTGGCGCGCCCTGGTGCCTCGTGGGCACCTGGGTGGCCCCCTCTGGTACTTCTTTTCTCCAGTATTTTTTATTTATTCCAAAATAAATCTCCGTGAAATTTCAGCTCATTTGGAGATGTGCAGAATAGGTATCTCTGACATAGCTTTTTCAGGTCCAGAATTCCAGCTGCCGGCAATCTCCCTCCTTACGTAAATCTTGCATATTAAGAGAGAAAAGGCATTAGAATTGCTCCACAAAGTGTTATATTGATTAAAAACACTATAAATAACAGTAGGAAAACATGATGTAAAATGGACGTATCAACTCCCCCAAGCTTAGACCTCGCTTGTCCTCAATCGAAAGCCGATATCGATAATCATGTCCACATGTTTAGAGAGAGAGGTGTCGATAAAAACAAAATACGGACATAGTAGCATCATGATCATTATTATAACAACAATATTCATTATCATAGAACTTCTCATGAGCAAGTAACAATTCATCACAACAATGAAGTATAAGACATAAACTTTCTTGAAAACTAACAAACTATGTTCTCAGTCAACAATGCAATTGCAATTCATCATATTTTCAGGAAGGGTCTCATGTAGGAGCTTTTAGCAAGTCCACATACTCAACCATCATTTAGTCTTCTATGATTGCTAACACAACTACATATATATGGAGCAAAAAGTTTCAGCCAGACACATAGAAAGATAGGGGCTTATAATTTCGCCTCCCAACTTATTCACCTCAACGGTAATGTCAACAATAATAACTCATGATCACTCATATTCAACTGGATATATGTGGCTAGATCTTTCCCCACCACATGATGCTTGCAAAAGAGAAAAATAAAAAGGAATATAGGAGAACACTATTGAATCTTGCATAAAAAGTAAATACATAAAAGTAAAAGATAGGCCCTTCGCAGAGGGAAGCAGAGGTTGTCATGCGCTTTTTATTGTTGGATGCACAAGCTCTTAATGCAAAGGAACATCACTTTATATTGCCCCTTGTGATAGCAACCTTTATTATGCGGTCTGTCGCTTTTATTTCTTTACCATCACAAGTTCGTACAAAGCTTATTTTCCCTTACAATAAAAGTTCATACATATTTAGAGGCAATTTTTATTGCTTTTTGCACCAATGACAACTTACTTGAAGGATCTTATTCAATCCATAGGTAGATATAGTGGACTCTCATGACATGAAACTGGGTTTAAAGGTTTTGGATGGACAAGTCGTATCTCTACTTGGTGCGGATTTTTGGCTAGCAAAGATATTGGGCAAGCACCACATGTTGGAGGATCTATGACAATATAACTTCTATGTGAATATAAGCAAACATAATTCATTACATTGTCTTCCTTGTCCAACGTCAACAATTTGGAATAAAATACTCAATGGGGGCTCACAATCTTCTCTTACCTTATTAATTTTTTCATGAATTGCATCATTGACTAATGCTATGCTTGTTAACTTTCAATAAATTTTACCACTTATACTTTTCTTTATGTAATGTCATTACTTTCCATAAGATTAGCATATGATATTTTTCATTATTTTCATTGCTAGGATCGAAACATAAAAGTAAAGAAGCAAAAACTCAAACTACTCTTTATTATATAACCCTCAACTCAATTACATAGATAGATAGATCACGAAACTAGCACTCGAAAATAGATCATACTAAACTTTTATTCAACTAAATCATGAAATAACTAAGGGTCGAACTAAAAATAGGTAAATATTATAAAAGTGATGGTGATACGATACCGGGGCACCTCCCCCAAGCTTGGCACAAGCCAAGGGGAGTGCCCATACCCGTGTACTCAAGTTTCTTTCTTCGGTGATGATGAAGTGGTGGGCTTGTCCTTCATGACATTAATTAGGATCTCCTTTAAGCTTTGAATTTCTCGGAGCACATGCTGTATCATCTCTGTATTCTTTTGGACTTCGGCCATAATATGCTTATTCTCTGGCCCCCAAGCATTCTTTCCTGCATCATTTTCACTTGGACGAGAGATGTCCCAGTTGGAGGGTATGTGCATACGAGGAGTATTTTCAACCCCATAATTGTGAACCAAATTATGAAAGTTGTTCCGATGTAACTTGTGTAAGGGCCTCCTAGGGGGAAACCCTTCTTGTACCTCTGGACTCCTATGGCTTGTAGTGCTTCTCACGGCTTGATGTGGGTTTGGAATTGTGGAGATGTCGACAAGGGTGCCCCTCTTGGAGGCCGGAGGGTGGACCTCAAGCGAATATCCATCATCTTCTTCCATGGTGACCTCTCCGTCCTCCCCCCTCCTGAGCTCCATCTTCATCAACCAAGCATCGTCTCCCACATTGTTGGAGGAAGAGGAAGACATGATGCCTGGCCTCGAAATCTGACAGAAAATAGCACGAAACAAGAACAGAGGAGAAACTTGCGATACGGTGGTCAAAACATATGGAAGTATATATAAAGAGTTTTTATCTTGCAAAACAAGTATTCCAGAAGAAAACGGAGTCGGGAAGGCTCACGAGGGGCCCACGAGCCACCAGGGCGCGCCAGGGGGGGTGGCGCGCCCTGGTGCCTCGTGTGCACCTCGTGGGTCCCCTCGGCTGTTTTTTTTTCTAATATTCCAAAACTGACAGAAAGTATTTTTATGGAATTTTTGGAGTCGGTTTACTTACTGTATCACGTACCTCTTCCTTTTCAGGGTTCTGGAGTGTTCTGGAAAGTCTCTCTTATGTATTCCTCCGGTGTCATAGTTTGAATAATGTTAGTCTCAACATTAATAGGCGTACCTGAGATGTATTGCTCAATTCTTTGCCCATTGACCACCTTCGGATTAGTGCCTTCGACGTTATTGATCTTAATGGCTCCAGAGCGATAAACTTCCTCAATGATATACGACCCTTCCCATTTAGAGAGAAGTTTTCCTGCAAAAAATCTAAAACGAGAATTGTACAATAGAACATACTCACCCACTTTGAATTCCCGTTTTTGAATTCTTTTAACATGCTTCTTTTAACTTTTTCTTTAAACAATTTGGCATTTTCGTAAGTTTGGGTTCTCCATTCATCTAGTGAGCTAATATCAAATAACCTCTTTTCATCGGCAAGTTTAAAATCATAATTGAGTTCTTTAATTGCCCAATATGCTTTATGTTCTAACTCAAGAGGTAAATGAGATGCTTTTCCATAAACCATTTTATAGGGAGACATACCCATAGGATTTTTATAAGCAGTTCTATAAGCCCATAATGCATCGTCAAGTTTCTTAGACCAATGCTTTCTACATCTATTGATGATTTTTTGCAAAAGTAACTTTATTTCTCTATTGCTCAATTCAACTTGACCACTAGATTGAGGGTGATAGGGAGATGCAATTCTATGGTTGACATCATATTTAGCAAGCAGTTTACGGAATGCACCATGAATAAAATGTGAACCACCATCAATCATTAAATATCTAGGAACTCCGAACCACGGGAAAATAACTTTAAGCATTTTAATAGAAGTGTTATGATTAGCACTACTAGTTGGAATAGCTTCTACCCACTTAGTAACGTAATCAACAGTAACTAAAATATGTGTATACCCATTAGAGGAAGGAAAAGGTCCCATATAATCAAATCCCCAAACATCAAATGGTTCAATAACAAGTGAATAATTCATAGGCATTTCCTGATGTCTACTAATATTACCAATTCTTTGACATTCATCACAAGATAAGACAAACTTACATGCATCCTTGAAAAGAGTAGGCCAATAAAAACCAGATTGTAATACCTTATGTGCAGTTCTGTCTCCCGCATGGTGTCCTCCGTAAGCCTCGGAGTGACACTTCCGTAAGATTTGTTCCTGTTCATGCTCAGGTATACAACATCTAATAATACCATCCACTCCTTCTTTATAAAGATGTGGGTCATCCCAGAAGTAATGTCTTAAATCAAAGAAGAACCTTTTCTTTTGTTGGTATGTGAAACTAGGTGGTATAAATTTAGCAACAATATAATTAGCATAGTCTGCATACCAAGGAGTATTACGAGAAGCATTTATGACAGCTAATTGCTCATCGGGAAAACTATCATCAATAGGTAGTGGGTCATCAAGAATATTTTCCAACCTAGACAAATTATCAGCTACGGGGTTCTCAGCTCCCGTCCTATCAATAATATGCAAGTCAAATTCTTGTAGCAATAGAACCCACCTAATGAGTCTAGGTTTAGCATCTTTCTTTTCCATAAGGTATTTAATAGCAGCATGATCGGTGTGAACAATTACTTTAGAATCAACTATGTAAGATCTGTATTTGTCACATGCAAACACAACTGCTAGAAATTCTTTCTCAGTAGTAGCATAATTTCTTTGAGCACCGTGTAGAGTTTTACTAGCATAATGGATAACATTTAATTTCTTATCAACTCTCTGTCCTAGAACAGCACCAACAGCATAATCACTAGCATCACACATAATTTCAAAAGGCAAGTTCCAATCAGGTGGTTGAACAATAGGTGCAGAGGTTAAGGCTTTCTTAAGTGTTTCAAAGGCTTCTACACAATCATCATCAAAAACAAATGGAACATCTTTTTACAAGAGATTAGTAAGAGGCCTAGAAATTTTAGAGAAGTCTTTAATAAACCTTCTATAGAAACCAACATGACCTAGGAAACTTCTTATACCTTTGATATCTTTTGGACATGGCATTTTCTCAATAGCATCAACCTTAGCTTTATCAACTTCAATACCTCTTTCAGAAATTTTATGCCCAAGGACTATACCTTCATTAACCATAAAGTGGCACTTCTCCCAATTCAAGACAAGATTAGTTTCTTCATATCTCTACAAAACTCGATCAAGGTTGCTTAAGCAATCATCAAAAGAAGTTCCGTAAATGGAGAAATCATCCATGAAAACCTCAACAATCTTTTCACAAAAGTCAGAGAATATAGCAGTCATACATCTTTGAAAGGTAGCAGGTGCATTACATAAACCAAAAGGCATACGACGATAAGCATAAGTTCCAAAAGGACAACTAAAGGTGGTTTTCTCTTGATCTTCAGGTGATACAGGTATTTGAGAGAAACCAGAATAACCATCTAGGAAACAAAAGTGTGTATGCTTAGACAATCTTTCTAACATTTGGTCAATAAAAGGTAAGGGGTAATGATCTTTTCTAGTGGCTTTGTTTAATTTTCTAAAATCAATTACCATCATATAACCAGTTACAATTCTTTATGGAATGAGTTCATTTTTATCGTTAGGAACAACAGTAATGCCTCCTTTCTTAGGAACACAATGAACAGGACTTACCCATCTACTATCAGCTGTGGGATAGATTATACCTGCTTCCAGAATCTTTAATGTTTCAGTTCTTACCACCTCCTTCATCTTAGGATTTAATCGTCGTTGGTGGTGGATAACTGGTTTAGCATCAGGCTCCATATTAATTTTGTGCTGACATAGAGTGGGACTAATGCCCTTAAGATCATCAAGAGTATATCCAATAGCAGCATGGTGCTTCCTCAGAGTTTTTAGTAATCTCTTTTCTTCATGCTCTGAAAGATTAGCACTAATAATAATAGGATATATCTTCTTTTCATCTAGATAAGCATATTTCAATGTATCAGGCAATTGCTTCAATTCAAATACAGGGTCACCCTTAGGTGGAGGAGGGCCTCCAAGAGTTTTAACAGGCAAATTGTGTTTAAGGATAGGTGGTTGATCAAAGTACATCCTATCTATTTCATTCCTTTCATTCATGTGCATATCATTTTCATGGTCTAGCAAATATTGTTCTAATGGATTAGTAGGAGGTACGGAAATAGAAGCAAGACCAATAATTTCATCTTTGCTAGGCAATTCTTTATCATGAGGTTGTCTACGAAACTTGGAGAAATTAAACTCATGAGATATACCACCAAAATTAACACTAACAGTTTCTTTAGCGCAATCAATCTTGGCATTAACAGTGTTCAAGAAAGGTCTACCAAATATAAGGGACAAAAATTATCTTGTGGAGAACCGAGGTCTAGAAAATCAGTAGGGTATTTTATTTTTCCACACAGGACTTCAACATCTCTAACGATCCCAAGCGGTGTAATGGTATATCTGTTTGCAAGCTTAATAGTAACATCAATGTCCGCTGTTTCAATAGGTGCAATATCATTCATAATTTCTTGATATAAGGTAAACGGAATAGCACTCACACCAGCACCCAAATCACATAAGCCATGATAACAATGATCTCCTATTTTAACAGAGACAACAGGCATGCCTACTACAGGTCTATTTTTATCTTTAGGATCTGGTTTAGCAATTCTAGCTGCTTCATCACAGAAGTAAATAACATGCCCATCTATATTATCGACCAAGAGATCTTTAACCATAGCAACATTAGGTTCAACTTTAATTTGTTCAAAGGGTCTAGGCGCTCTAATATTACTTTTGTTAACCACAGTTGAAACTTTAGCATGTTCCTTAATCCTAACAGGAAAAGGTGGTTTCTCAATATAAGCAGTAGGCATAACTGGATCAACGTGGTAAACAATTATTTCTTCTTTAACACTAACGGGTTCCTCAATCTTTTCTTTAACTGGGGGATGATATTTAAACCACTTCTCCTTAGGGAGATCAACATGAGTAACAAATGATTCACAAAAGGAGGCTACTATCTCAGAGTCAAGTCCATATTTAGTGCTGAACTTATGAAAAGCATCGGTATCCATAAAAGATTTAACACAATCAAACTCAAGTGTTATACGTGACTCATTACCTTTGTCGAGTTCCCAATCTTCAGAGTTGCATTTAATTCTTTCCAGAAGATCCCATCTGAATTCAATAATTTTCTTCATAAAGGAGCCAGTCGAAGAAGAATCGAGCATGGTTTGATCATCATGAGAAATCCGAGCATAAAAATTCTGTAAGGTAATTTCTCTTGAGAGCTCATGATTGGGGCATGTGTACAACATGTACTTAAGCCTCCCCCAAGCTTGTGTGATGCTTTCTCTTTCACGAGGCCAAAAATTATATATATAATTCCAATCACGATGAACCAAATGCATAGGATAAAACTTTTAATGAAATTCCAATTTCAATCGATTCCAATCCCACGTTCCAATATCATCACATAGCCTATACCATGTCAATGCCTTTCCCTTCAAAGATAAAGGGAAAACCTTCTTCTTAACTTCAACTCCGGGTAAACCTGCACGCTTAAATAATCCACAAACTTCATCCACATAGATTAGGTGCATATCAGGATGTATTGTTCCATCTCCTGCATAAGGATTAACTAGCAGTTTCTATATCATACCCAAACGAATCTCATAATAAATATTTTTAGTAGGTGCAGTAGGTTGAGGAGCAACTCTTTGTGCTTCCGGTCGAGGTGAAGATACCCTGAACAAACCCCTCAAAGGATTACTTTCCATAGTGACAAGTGACAATAAATTTCAGCACGTAATATAAATGTTTCCTTACCAAATTCCACTTACCAAAGGTGCTTCACTCCTCGGCAACGGCGCCAGAAAAGAGTCTTGATGACCCAAAAGTATAGGGGATCAATCGTAGTCCTTTCGATAAGTAAGAGTGTCAAACCCAACGAGGAGCAGAAGGAAATGACAAGCGGTTTTCAGCAAGGTATTTTCTGCAAGCACTAAAATTATCGGTAACAAGTAGTTTGATAGCAAGATAATTTGTAACAAGTGACAAGTAGAAATAGTAACTAAGGTGCAGCAAGGTAGCCCAATCCTTTTGTAGCAAAGGACAGGCCGGAATGATCTCTTATAATAAGCTAAACATTCTCGAGGACACATGGGAATTTCATCTAGTCACTTTCATCATGTTTGTTTGATTCGCGTTCGCTACTTTGATAATTTGATATGTGGGTGGACTGGTGCTTGGGTGCTGTTCTTACTTGAACAAGCCTCCCACTTATGATTAACCCCTCTCGCAAGCATCCACAACTACGAAAGAAGAATTAAGATAAATCTAACCATAGCATTAAACATATGGATCCAAATCAGCCCCTTACGGAATAGCGCATAAACTAGGGTTTAAGCTTCAGTCACTCTAGCAACCCATCATATAATTACTACTCCACAATGCATTCCCTTAGGCCCAAAGATGGTGAAGTGTCATGTAGTCGACATTCACATGACACCACTAAGAGAATCAACAACATACATATCATCAAAATATCGAACGAATACCAAATTCACATGATTACTTATGATAAGACTTCTCCCATGTCCTCAAGAACAAAAGTAACTACTCACAAATCATGTTCATGTTCAAGATCAGAGGGGTATTGAATAGCATAATGGATCTGAACATATAATCTTCCACCAAGTAAACCAACTAGCATCAACTACAAGATGTAATCCACACTACTAGCAACCCACAGGTACCAATCTGAGGTTTTGAGACAAAGATTGAATACAAGAGATGAACTAGGATTTGAGATGAGATGGTGTTGATGAAGATGTTGATGAAGATTGATCCTCCCATGATGAGAGGATCGTTGGTGTTGACGATGGCTTCGATTTCCACCTCCCGGAGGGAAGTATCCCTGGCGGAATCGCTCCGCCGGAGAGCAAAAGTGCTCCTGCCCAAGTTCCGCCTGGAGACGGTGGTGCTCCATCCCAAATCTACTTCTTATTTTTTCTAGGGAAAATGGGCTTATATACCAGAAAATGGGCACCAGAGGCTGGCTAGGGGCCCCACAAGCCACCAGGGCGCGCCTGGGGGGGTGGCGCGCCCTGGTGCCTCGTGGGCACCTGGGTGGCGCCCTCTGGTACTTCTTTTCTCTAGTATTTTTTATTTATTCCAGAATAAATCTCTGTGATATTTCAGCTCATTTGGAGATGTGCAGAATAGGTATCTCTGACATAGCTTTTTCAGGTCCAGAATTCCAGCTGCCGGCAATCTCCCTCCTTATGTAAATCTTGCATATTAAGAGAGAAAAGGCATTAGAATTGCTCCACAAAGTGTTATATTGATTAAAAACACTATAAATAACAGTAGGAAAACATGATGCAAAATGGACGTATCACGGGGGATTCAGGATGAAAAGGTAGCATGAATTTCGAACGCGCGCCAGTACACTCTTGCCGCGCAACCGCACAAAAACACCGGTGGCGCCCACATGTCAGACTAATATTTCTTTTTTTTTGAGCGCCCGCCATCAGAGTTCATAATTGGCCTGTTTGGCATTGCGTTACTACTCGGCCCATATTCAACGACACCTCACATGGCCCAAACAAGTGTACATCACCAAAAAGTCACTGAGCTCAAATTATAACTTGAAAAAAGCATATATACACTAAACACTGGAGAATGGTGATGCCCCAAATAGTTCGAAACAACGATATATACAACATGCAAACACTGAATAGCGTCTACTACTGACATAAACAACAAGACATGAAAGTTCACAAGTCTTGCCAAACCACTAAAACGCACCCATCTGAAGTGCTCAGACTTTCGTGATCCACACACAAATCACAAAGTTCTAAACAGAGCGAACTAGTACATTGTAAGAGTGACATAGACAAGGATGACAAAATTACAAGGAGTCTGCATAACAAAAGAGAACATCACCCATCCAGAACAAGCAGCTAATACAGCAAGTCATTCGAAGAGGGATGATCCAGCGCCATAATAGCTTGCAGCTCCCCTTCAGCCACCAGTGATTTGTAGACACAAGGACTCCACCCTTTCGACGCAACTGCCCCATTACCTACCAACCTCAAGCTTGTACCACATCACTAGCTTTCGGAGTTGAGACATCCAAGGATCAAAGTTAATCCAGATGCCTTTCGCATTCTCACCTTCTTTTGGCTGCATGCTGTATCGTTGACAATCAGGGGCGACTGATCCCGTAGATCGGATCACCGTGTACACATAGTTTTCCCTAACAAACAGAGCCTCTCTGCCATCAGGATCCTTGAAGGTGATCTCCTGGTTAATCGGATAATTGAGTCTGAGAAACAGAGAGTGTGAACCAAGGCTATTTACCCGCCTCCAACTCAAAAATCCTGAAGGCCCCAACAAGCTGGTATCCTGCTCATAGACGTAACATACATTCTCTGGATACTCACGTATTTCATGCTGCTTGTACACAGTGGGGTTTTTGTAATATAAACTTGCTGGCTGATGCATGTGAATGATCATCAGTCTTTCGCCGTCATCTGATCGAGTGAGGAACCAGTTGTGCTTCCCTGTTTTCGGCAAAGGTGGTGTGATTACAAAGGGCAGGAGCCGTATGGACACTGCAACATATCAGAAAGGAGACAAAAAGGACAGACATTGTTAATGTAAGATCAGCAATGTTCAGAGTATGAGCAGGATAATGTAAGAAACATCGTTGATCTGTCCCTGTTGGAACTGAGAGGAAAATAGAGGGAAATGTATACTGGGGTCAAAAATATAGTAGTACCATGCACGGTTATGGTTATACTCATGTTATCTCATAGTCGACTCTTCAGAGGAAACTAATATAGCCATGCATGTTATGTAGTCATGTTCTGTTCTCACAAATAAATTCTTCAGAGGAAACTAACACACCATGCATTGTTATATACTCATGTTCCGATAATTCTAGACGCACGGGCCAACTACGGAGGTTTTACGGGACCTGCTTTATAACTAATCTCACCCCCCCTGATTTTCAGTTGGGGTGGGCCCTTCACCTGATTTCTACCCAATAAGAAAATCCTATCTCAGCCTCTCCGTTGATTCCGTAAAAAGCAGCCCGTGTATGTAGCATTTCTCCTCATGTTTTGTGTGCAATTTTTTTTGAGGATAATATTCTAGCCATTGATTGCTGAAGGGCGAATATAGGCATGTAGACATGGTAAGCATGACATGATTTCACTGCTTCCAAGTGTAGAGTTTTCCATATGCATTTTTACTTCCCTATGGTTAGATGAAACCAACAGTGTTATGCATGTTTCTACATCATGAAAATGAGGAAACTAACATGGCTATTGATACACACTCATATTTAGTAGTATAAAGATTACTATAAAGTTAGGAGAATATCCATATCTTCCTAGCCATTTGATTATTCAAGGGTACAAATCGGCTGTATAGACATGGTCACAATCACATGATTTAACTACTTCCAAATATAGAGATTACCATTTGGACTTCCAAATCTCCCTATTTTGTTTCCTGATTCATGGCGTCTCTAATACATTGCCATAGTTCTACTCAAATTCTACTGTAACAGGGATATGCCAATCATCACAAAAGTTCAAACAATGTAATGGCGTTATCATTAAAATCAGACGAAAACAACTTACACGAGGCGTCCCAGCAACATGCGGTGCCATCTGCATTGTCGATCGCATAGATGATGCCATTGTGTTCAATAGCATCACATAACTATGGATCACCGTCGATGCAGCTCTTCGACGGGAGTAGTGTCCACCTATAGTCGGCACCGCCCCAAAGATAGGTGACTCCGCAGTTGAACAAGGCAATTAGCTTGAAGTCTGTGTAATTCCCATATGCCGTGGGCACTTGGCAGATTACAACCTTCAGCAAAACAAGGTCCGTTCAGCTGACTTGGTAATCTACAGGAAGTGGGCCGCGACGACAAATCCCTATATGATCCAAGGGAGGAAGGATAATCTCATGGGAGGTGTGGACGTTCACGAGCACCCACTTCTTCCGGTATTCTCCGATGGCAGCCATCCAGTGGGAGTTCATGCCGACCCAGTACATACCTGACAAGAAGTTTTGGGTGATGGTGGTCGGATCAAAGTCGAGGGGCATGATGTGCACCACAGTATCATGGTGAGCACAGTGGTGATCACGCCATCCCACAACATCAGATAGCAGCAAGCAGGGTGTCTTGAAAATCTCAGGCCTTGCTTCGACGATGGCCGCGTGCAGGTCCCTCGATCATGCAGCCAGCCGCACGGTGCTGGACATATCCATACGCGAATAATAGAGGTGGAGGATGTCCATGGGGAGATCGCTCCAGCCGCGGCTCATACGGATGCGGCGTGGTTCGGGTTCGGCAATGGTGGAGTTTGGAAGGTGTGGTTTTTTAAGGCTTGATTTACGGGGGAGAAGGCTCCCGGTGCTGGAGCGGCTAGCGAGTAGAATAGTGGTACTGGGGGAGGCGAGCGAGCCGAGAGGGTATGCGGGGACACTGTGAGATGAAGAAGAGTGACCTCAGGATCTCCGGCGAGATGGACATGGAGTGGTGCTAGGGGAGAGGGAGACGAGGCAAGGCATGCATGCTATACAGCGGCTGTGACAGTGACTGCACAGGGTGAGGCTGACTTTGGTAACCCGAACACGCCGCCTGGACTAGGGTCACCTCGGGTGCAGGGTCTTGTCACTTCACTGTGAGGACTAGATGAATAATATTTTGACCAACAAGTACTACACCTGTATTACTAGTAGTACTAGTAACATAGGAGTAGTAGGAAAGAGGTTGTGCTAGCATGCCTCTGGGTTCACTTCATCCTCCAGGTAGCATCCATATTGCGAGCAGACCAAAATTCTCGTGCATGCGGAAGCGCGAAGAAGGCCTTTTTCTTTTCTTTTTTGAGTATAACCGCATATTCCTTAACCAGAAAAGGTTACACACATATGTAGCACACACGCAGAATCATCGAGAAACCACCAGAAGAAGGCTTGGGATCTTGAAGTCTGTGCCATGTTCTCTGATGACGCACATGAACTATCTATTGTCCCCCCAAAAAAATGTCTCGGGAATTAGAGCAAAGTGTAACGGGAAATGCCAAACCGATACGTGTACGTGGAGTAGAACAACAGTATGGGAAGAAAAAAATGAAACAAAATGGTTAGATCTATGGGTATTCGAACGCTGAAGTTGTGTGTCGCAGGCACGCGCCAATATCCATCTGAACCGGCACCTACTCGCATAGGCTTTTCATTTTGCAGGCCGGTCTACCTAGCCGTCTAATCAACTGCCTGCATGCCACTTCTCCATTAATTCTCCATCGAGAACCGATTTTCCTCGGCTTCTTCACCTCTCCTTCATTTGCATTCAAACCCCACTGGATTCACACTGTTTTAACCTCTTCACATACCTTCGAAATCCCTTTAAATAATCATCTTCTTCCACTCTATTTAACCATCATATTCTTCCACTCTGTTTAGCCACCTAATCCTAATACTCCAAACCATAGCCCTCCGGTCCGGCGGTTCCAAATGGAGAAAGAGATTCGTATGCAGGTTTTTAGCGTCAAACATGTGATCAGCGAAGGCTCGTTGAGGATAGCCGCCACCGTCACCGACCACGCAAGGGTTGTTCGGGAGTGGATCAATAATGTATCCAACTCCCTCGAAAATGTGGAGATGAAGATCGTTGGTCTCGACGCAGAGTACACCACGCGTGTCACTGGGGAGATTCAATGCGCCACCGTCCTTCAGCTGTGCCTCGGAGATGATGTTTTGGTGTATCACATCATGCATGCGCCCTCCATACCAGGTGAGCTCCACGATTTCTTGTCTCGGGAGGACATTTTCTTCTGTGGAGCAGCCATCGAAGGGGACAAAAAAAAGCTGGCGCCATACAACCTTGATGTGAAAAAGACCGCCGACCTACAATCCAAAATTCCTGTAGAGGGTTGTGACAAACAAACACCATCCTTATTCGACGTAGCAAATTATGTACTCGGGACAAAGCTTGACAGGGCGACGAGATGCTGGAATTAAGGACGTCTGGATGGAAGATTAATCCATTGACCTACGAGCGGATAAAGTATGCAGCCCTCGATGCCCGTGTGAGTTTTGAGATAGCTGCAAGGTCAAAGGAGCTTGTAGCGAAGCCGTCCCCCACAGAAAATGAGAACAAGAAGAAGAAGAAGAAGAAGAAGAAGAAGAAGCAGGGCACTATAGATGGATGAACTATTTCCTCTCTTGTTCCTAAAAAAAATATTTCCTCTCTGTATATATGGATAGATGAACTATTTCGCTGGTGTGCATGTCTTTTGAACAAATGTAGTAGCGTAGGTCCGTTCGAATATAATGAAGTATTTATCCGCCTAGCTTTCTCTCCTACTCCTTGCAATGATCAGTATGCAATGCATGTGTCAGACGACATGATAGCTTGTCCATGGACGTTGAAGTACGATGACCATCATGTTTCCACCACTGCCGCACACGATTCCCACGACGCCGCTCGAACCCACGACACCACGTCCCCCGACGTGTGCCTCACCCCCTCACGACCCCACCACCCCTCCGCCGCGTGCGCCGAGAGATGCACCCCACCGTGCTCGTCTACCACACCTTTAAATGCTACCTTCATACAAGATTCTGAGCCATTGGATCGTGGATCGAGTGGCCAGCATCAGTCAGTGTGAGTTTTGCATAAAACTCCCAGACATTTTCGAAATGGCGCTTTAGTCCACATCTTGAGATGTTGTCCGTTGGATCACAGATCTAATGGCCCTGGTGCGTCCATATCACGGTAGCATATAAGGTGCGGTAGCACCAGATATTTTCCCACTCGTGCCGAATTTGTTTCTTATTTTTTTCTAACATTTTGTAATGTGGCACGACATCTGGTGCACCTAAGCCTCTGAAAAAATATTGGAGTGCACTCTAAAGATCTTTATATGCTCGAGAGTAAGTGTGCATGTGGATAGTATCTTCTATTCCTAAATATCTATACAACGCAATATCTATTTTCTTTCCTAGCCATGTAACCATGCCACATAAGCTAGGCATGCATGCAATCCATCAATTGCAATATATTGCGTTACTCTCCAGCATGCAATGCTGCCACATCATCTATTCATGCCTATTAGTCATAGGTTGTTTTTTGCATTAGTCTTAATCCTTCACATTTTGTTAGAAATGACATTCTTTTTAAGTAGTCGTATGATTAATCCAAATATTCATGTTCCATACAACTAAACTCCAAAGGTCCGCCGGAGCCAAGGAAAAGGACGTAGGACGGGCGCGCTGGAGGAGTTGTCGTAGGAAGAGGAGAGCTCGAAGGATAATCTTGCACGTCGACCGCCACCTGCATATCGGCGCGGGACTCCTTGAGCGCCCACGGGAGCTTGTGCTCCTCCCTGGCGCGGTGGAGTCACGGGATTTTCCTGAACCACGATGGCCACCATGAAGTACTCCTCGTCGCCGGGGGCGTGATGCTCGCATCCTGACTCCTGGGGTACTGTCTGGAGCACACGCTCATCCACCACGTGAGCTGTGAGGATGCCATGCTCGCGGCCTTGCTGTTGGAGAACACGCTCGTGCGCCTGAGTGGCGAGGATGCGATGTTCGCGGGTGTGCTACCGGAGCACGCGCTCGTCCACGTCGAGAGCGGCGAGGATGCGATGCTCGCGGGCATGCTGCTGGAGAACGCACTCGTCCACCTTGTGAGCGATGAGGACGCGATGCACCTCCTCGAGACTGACCAGGGCGTGCTGCTGGAGCACGCGCTCCCCCTCGTGGCCGACGAGGGTGAGCCGCTGGATCACATTGTCCTCCGCGTTTGCGCGTTGCCAGTGAGGGCGTGCTACTCACGGCCGTCGAGGGCGTGCTCCACCTCGGCGAGGTCGGAGACTCCGTCATCTTCCCAGGCCGCGGTGCCGTCCACTTCGACAATGGCGGCGTGTTCCGATGGGTGTTGTGTCCGTATGGGAGCTTGGAGCTACAATACCAATGGGGGCGGGGGTTGACCTTTTCGTGGTTACACTTACACATCGTCTGACCAAGAAAAATAGAATGTAAAGTAGCACAGTATGTTGGAACTTGTCGGGGGCTGGCTAGTAGGAGTAGTACAATAAACATCACATGTACACGATATTTTGAGAAGGGTTTTGATGTAATTTGTGTGAGTTGGGCCAGCGTGGATGTACGAGTAGTACTACATCCATATCATTGACATGCATGCACGCAACAAACATTTGTGTGGAAGATTTCACCCTATGTTCATATATTATGTTTGAGAGTGGATTCGCTTTTTGTAATTGGAGCTCAGTTTTCCAAGAGAGAATCAAGAGAAGTGTGGTCCTTTGCTTGATTCCAATTTAGACTATCCATGTATTATTGCGAGAGATAGCTAGATATAGAGAGAATATTTGTGTCACAAAGACCGGGGGGGGTGGCAGTGAGACCTAAAGAGAGAGGGGCATATGCGTGTTCAAAAGACCGAGTGTGTGTCGGAGAGAGAGGAGTGTCCGAAAGGGAGGAAGAGGGTGTGTGCGTGTGCGTGATAGAAAGAGGGGGGCATATGCGTGTTCGAAAGACTGATGTGTGTGTGTGTTTGCCGAAGAGAGAGGAGTGTCCCAGAGGGGGGAAGAGGGTGTGTGCGTGTGCGTGAGAGAAAGTGAGAGAGGGGGGCATATGCATGTTCAAAAGACTATGTGTGTGTCACAGAGAGAGGAATGTCCGAAAGGGAGGAAGTGGGTGCATGTGTGCGTGTGCATGAGCGAAAGAGAGAGAGGGGGGCATATGCGTGTTCAAAAGACTCCGTGTGTGTGTGTGTCGGAGAGACAGGGGTGTCCGAAAGGGAGGAAGAGGATGTGTGCGTGTGCGTGAGAGAAAGAGAGAGTGAGGGGGGGTGCGTGTAACGTCAACCTGTTACATGATATAAACATAGAGGGGTTCTACAAGGTTACAGGGGCGGGGATATTGGGCGAGCGATAGTGTGTGTGCGATGAAGGACACATAGACATCATCTGATTTCGTGTGTGAGAGCTAGATGGAGGTCGTCAACATAGCTCACCGGGGGGTAGGAGTAAGGTTATGTGTGGGAGAGAAAGAGAGTAGAGATAGAGAGCATTGCTTGTGTGTCACATGGAGACCTAACTACATAGATAGGGGCCGAGAGAAGGAGAGAATGGAGGTGTGCCTATTTTTTTGATGGGATGGGAGAGAGACCAATAGACATGGATCGTGTGGAGGGGTGTGTGTGTTCCGAGAGAGAGAGAGAGAGAGAGAGAGAGAGAGGGAGGCATGGACCTAGATACTGAGATGGGTGTTCATGTGTATGTTTCACAGAAGGAATTGTCTAGCTGGTAGCCATGTGATGGCGGCCCAATCATTCGATGAGAGTGGGCATAACTACTGATTTGGTAGATTTTGATGTTGACGATCCAACTACATCGTACGCGATGACACGAATCGACAATCGCTAATTAAACCAATCTCGCATGGTCACTGATATTGCCGTATGCACGATCAACCTGAATAACGAGATTGAGTTCCAGCAAGCAGCCGAAGAACCGACAAGAACTAAGATAATGCAATCTAAATTTCTAATATGAATTAATCAAGGATAATGGTGGGGTTCCTAATAGACAATCTGAACAAGGCATTAGTCATACACATCTCGCAGATGCAAATTGTAGCGAAGCTAAACAACGTCTAAACGAAAACGCGAGTTTTAATATAGAAAAAAGGTAGTTATATTTCTACATATAGCTTTGACTATAGTCAAACTTTATATGTGAATCTATACTACTCCTTCCGTTCTTATTTACTCCACATATAGCTTTGACTATAGTCAAACTTTATAAACCTTGACCAAGTTTGTAGAAAACAATGTGAACATTTACAGTAACAAATTTACATGATGTGAAAATATATGCAACGATGAATCAAATGATATATATTTGGTTGTGTATATGTTAATATATTTTTCTACAAACTTCCTGAAAGTATACAAAGTTTGACTTTAGAGAAACCTAATATGCGGTATTATGTATTATATATTATATATTCATTATTTTTATGTAGTCAATGCGTGCATTTGCACGTATACGATATAAACCGTTGATTGATGTTGATCCAATGGTCCAGGTGGCTGGGATTCGGATCTACTATAACCTAATTGTACCCAGACACATTCTTCTCGAACCAGCAGCGCGACGGTGTGATCGATCCACACAAGAAGCTCGCAACAAGACCTCCAGGTGTGCCACGTGGCTTCATGGGTGCCCCCACATCATATTATTCATAATAGTACATTGACTGAGAAAAGAGAGAAATTACCCGAAACAATATCTTGCCCCAATTTTTTTGTTGCTACGAAGCTATGCCGTGCACGTACCGGAGTATAGTACTCTAGTACTAGTATAACTTTGTACAGTAGTAGTTGTACAGTTGTACTAGTGCAAACTAGTACGGAGTGCTCCTACTATATCGACATGACTCCCATCTGACACCAAATTTCATGGCGTCCGTGCTACAGCGCTCTTCCCCTCCTTGTTTCTTTCTTCCAATTCAAACTCAGCCGACGCGCGACAGGAGGGGTGGGGGTTTGCTGATAGTCGGTTTGCTCAACTGCGGTCCCACATGACAGTGAAAATGCTAGGCAACACGCCTTCCCTAGCTATGCGGCGTGCCGGACCGACCATGGAGTACTCCCGAGTCCCGACCGTGTGGGCATGTGACTCGAACGCGGCAGGCTTTTCATTTTAAAACTATATAATACTATGAAAATACATTTCATGGTGCATCTGATCATATTGATTTCACATTGTGAATGTTGATATTTTTTAATATAAAGTTAGTCAAACTTTACAAAGCTTGACTTTGACCAAACTTTATATGTAGACTAAAAAGAAACCGATGGAGTATAAATTGTAACATTATTATTTTTTGAAATATAAATTGTAACATTTGGTTCTCCTCCTTGGCACGATCGATAGATAGAAATGACGATTGAAAACACTGGGGTGTTCCCGCAAAAAAAAAAGAAAAAAAAAAGAAAACACTAGGGTGGGGCTTTTCCCGCGCGGTAAGTGGGGGAGTTAGCCAGTTTGGCACATCGTCGGTTTCCTCACATGCGGTCCCACATGTTTGTGATACTATATGCCTAGCCAATGCGCGTTGACCGGCGGGCCAGGACGGAGGTACTACTAGTAGTTACAGTGATGCATATAATTGACGCCAAATGTGAGGAAAGGGATCACACATGTCTTTATCGACTGGAATGAGAATGCGATACAATAATAATTAAGGCCATGACGACGCGATCGCAGTGGTGGTTACAGGAGGCAAGAAGAAAGATGCATCCATCAACGTCCTCCTCCTCCTCGACTCAGTGCGCCGGGCCACCGACCGGCGGCTGAGGAGCAGCGACTTTTGTGGCGAGGTCAAGGTGCTTCTGAACAAAGGCGTCCAAGGCTTCTAGCCAATTGAGGAAGGCCAACGTCATAGCGTCCTCACTGGCCTTGTAGAGGCCTATGTGCACGACTTGATCGTACACGTGGATGTGTAGGTCGATGAATGCTTGCAGGGCGAGGCGCCTCGCGGCGAGCGCGACCTTGAGGTGGACATTCTTCGTCGCGTCAGCGGGCAGTCGCAGGGCCACCAGTGCTTGAAAGAGGTTCTCACCATGGAGGCCGATTAGGGTTGCAGGCAACGAGGAGCCTGGGCGCGCGGGCTGGAGGAGTACAGCGATGTCGTCCGTGAGCTTCTTGATGACGGTGAACTTGTTGATGGTGTCGACGATCATCTTGTCCAACTGAGAGTCGTAGCTGGCGTCGAAGCGGGCTATTAACCAGCCGGTCTAAAGCACCGGCGCGAGATGATCCACGGTGCCATGCAGCAGGCCGGCGTCTCGGATCATCTGGCACAGCCGCAGGCCACTCGCGCGCATCGCCGCCATGGGTCTGGCTTCTGGTCACTTGGTATGGGAATTGGAGTGAGCACTGTTGTGCTTAGTGTAGGTGCGTAGGTGCGTACGATCTAGTAGATGCATTGGAGTGGAGGGGCGCCTTTATATGAGTGCAAACTGCATCGCATTCACATCGTGCTGCCTCCTTTCCGCTTCTCCCATTAATTACTTCCCTCAGCATGCTAATTGAAGGAGGATGCATCATCGGCCGTTCAACATTTAGGGAACCACTGCCCTCTCCCTCGTCTGCATTCAAACTGTATCAGGAACTGTCCTGGTTTACTAGTTTACCCTCTGTTTCTCAAAAAAAAGTACTACTCCCGAGGGCGCCGCCCGCTGCATGCCCGGCTGAACACGCCTCCTCGCCGCATTCAAACGCCTCCATTAAACCCACGTGGAAGCCTAGAAACCTACTCCAACCACACGAGCGGGCCGACATTAAATGCAATGCCGGCCGAGCTCCACCCATCCGCCCTCTATTTTAACTGAGGCCAGACGACGGGCAAGAATCGCACCCCTCTGCCGCTCCCCCATCTCCTCCTTCACCATTTTCTCCACTCTTTCGATGGCTTCCGAGGAGCAGTTCTCTAGCATACAAGTATTGGAAATATGCCCTAGAGGCAATAATAAATTGGTTATTATCACATTTCCTTGTTTATAATAAATGTTTATTATTCATGCTAGAATTGTATTGACCGAAAACTTAAATACATGTGTGAATACATAAACTACACCGTGTCCCTAGTAAGCCTCTACTAGACTAGCTCGTTGATCAAAGATGGTTATGGTTTCCTGACCATAGACATGAGTTCTCATTTGATAACGGGATCACATCATTAGGAGAATGATGTGATGGACAAGACCCAACAGTAAGCTTAGCATCAGATCATTTAGTTTATTTGCTATAGCTTTCTTCATGTCAAGTATCTATTCCTTAGACCATGAGATCGTGCAACTCCCTGACACCGGAGGAATACTTAATGTGTATCCAAACATCACTTCATAACTAGGTGATCATAAAGGTGCTCTATAGGTATCTCCGAAGGTGTTTGTTGGGTTGGCATGGATCGAGACTGGGATTTGTCACTCCGTATGACGGAGAGATATCTCTAGGCCCTCTTGGTAATACAATATCGTAAAGAGCTTGCAAGCAATGTGGCTAATGAGTTAGTCACGGGATCTTGTATTACAGAATGAGTAAAGAGACTTGCCGGTAACGAGATTGAACTAGGTATGGAGATACTGACGATCGAATCTCGGGCAAGTAACATATCGCCGGACAAAGGGAATTGTATACGGGATTAACTGAATCCTCGACATCGTGGTTCAACCGATAAAGATCTTCATTGAATATGTAGAAATCAATATGGGTATCCAGATCCTGCTATTGGTTATTGACCGGGGAGGTGTCTCGGTCATGTCTGCATGTTCCCGAACCCGTAGGGTCGCACGCTTAACGTTCGATAGCGCTAGGGTAGTATTGAGATATTAATAGTGGAAAGTACGAAGGTTGTTCGGAGTCCCGGATGGGATCGGGGATATCATGAGGAGCTCCGGAATGGTTTGGAGGTAAAGATTTATATATGGGAAGTCCTGTTTTGGCTACCGGAAAAGTTTGGGGGCATGCCGACAAGTGTATCGGAGGCACCGAAGGGTTCCGGGGGTCCACCGGGGGGGTGCACCAGCCCCGGGGACCCATGTGGGCTGTAGGGTGGCTCCCTAGCCTAGTTGGGCCAAGCACACCAGCCCCCCACTTGGCCCATGCGCCAAAGGGCTAAAACCGTAGGGGTGGAGGCGCCCCACTTGCCTTGGGAGGCACTCCACCCCCTAGGCCGCCGCCCCTCCCTTGGATGAGGGGCTAGGGCCGGTGCCCCCTCCCCCTCACCCCTATATATAGTGGGAAGGGGCGCAGGGGGCTGCACCCTTCCGCCCGGCGCCTCCCTCTCTCCCGTATACTCCTCCACCACCTTTCGGTACGCGCTTGGCAAAGCCCTGCCGGAATTCCGCTGCTGCCACCACCACCATACTGCTGTGCTAGTTCCGACCTCATCTACCCCCTCCCACTCTCTTGCTGGATCAAGAAGGAGAGGACGCCATTGAGCTGAACATGCGCTAATCTCGGAGGTGCCGTCCGTTCGGCATTAGATCGGATTGGATCGCGATTGGATCGTGAAGAGTACGACTACATCAACCGCGTTACGACGCTAACACTTTCGATCTACAAGGGTATGTAGACATACTCTCCTCTCATTGCTTTGCATCTCCTAGATTATATCTTGGGTGTTTCGTAGGATTTTTTTTGATTTTCATGCAACGTTCCCCATCGGTGACATCATGAGCTAGGTCTATGCGTAGATGTATTTGCACGAGTAGAACACAAAGAAGTTGTGGGTGTTGATGTTCAAATTGCTTACTTCCTTTGTCTTATTTGTATTCGGCGGTATTGTGGGATGAAGCGGCTCAGACCAACCTTACTTGTCCACGCACAAGAGACCGGTTCCACTGACTGACAAGCAACTTGTATTGCATAAAAGTGGCTTTGTGGGTGTCTGTCTCTCCCACTTTAGTTGAATCTGATTTGATGAGGGCGGTCCTTGTAGAAGGTTAAAAGGCAACTTTTATATGACCATTGTGGTTTTGTGTAGATAAGAACGGTTCTTATAGTTTGCCCTAGCAGCCACGTAAAAATTGCAACAACAAAGTAGAGGACGTCTAACTTGTTTTTGCAGGGCATGTTGTGATGTGGTATGGCCAAAACGTGATGTGATATATGTTGATGTATGAGATGATCATGTTTTGTAATAGGTTCACGACTTGCATGTCGATGAGTACAGCAACTGGCAGGAGCCATAGGGTTGTCTTTAACTTATTGTATGACCTGCGTGTCAACTATTAAACACCATGTAATTGCTTTACTTTATCGCTATGCGTTAGCAATAGTTGTAGAAGCAATAGTTGGCGAGACAACCACGTGACAACACGATGATGGAGATCATGATGATAGAGAATATGGTGTCATGCCGGTGACGATGGAGATCATGCCAGTGCTTTGGAGATGGAGATCAAAAGCACAAGATGATGATGGCCATATCATGTCACATATTGATTGCATGTGATGTTTATCTTTTTATGCATCTTATTTTTCTTAGGACGATGGTAGCATTATAAGATGATCCCTTCACTTAATTTCAAGATAAAAGTGTTCTCCCTAAGTATGCACCATTGCGAAAGTTCATCGTTTTGAAGCACCACGTGATGATCGGGTGTGATAGACTCTACGTTCACATACAACGGGTGTAAGCCAGTTTTACACATGCGGAATACTTGGGTTAAACTTGATGAGCCTAGCATGTACAGACATGGCCTCGGAGCACGGAGGACCGAAAGGTCGAACATGAGTCATATAGTAGATATGATCAACATGGAGATGTTCACCATTGATGACTGCCCCATCTCACGTGATGATCGGACATGGGTTAGTTGATGTGGATCATGTAAACACTTAGACAACTCGAGGGATGTTGATTTAAGTGGGAGTTCTTTAGTAATTTGATTAGAAGAACCAATTATCATGAACTTAGTCTAATTGTCTTTGCAAATTAATGTTGTAGAGTGGAAACTTTTCATTTTTCCGTAGGAAAAATGGAAACGGAGAGGAAATATGAAAACAGAAACGGAAATTTGCAAAACGGAAGTGGAAATGGAATTTTTTATGTGGAAACGGAAACAAAAATGGAGCTGTGTTTTCCGGCGGAACATACGTGGAAATGGAACTTTCTGTTTCCGTGAATATGGAATTTCCGTTTTTACTATAGGCATACGACTGCTTTGTAGCCCAACCAAGAAACAACACACAATGTCACAAATGAGCAGAATGGATCATTTAAGAGTGCAAAGCGCGTCACATACCTATCACACATGTACTCAACTAGACCCTCTATGCAATTGTCCGGTACTATTATAATACTATGCTAAGTTGCTAACATAATCATTTGATTTTGTAGCCATGTTAATAATTCATTAATCTTGTTTGTCTTTGTGTGTATTTCTTTATGATTCAAGGATTTTTTAAGTTCCGGTCAACACCCACTTCTGTTTCTGTGTCCGTCTTGTATTTGCTCCGTGTCTGTTTTCGGTAGAATTTGTTTCCGTATTCATTTTCGAGGTTTCTGTATTCGTTTCCGCTTCTGTAGAGAAATATGAAAACAAATATGGTAGCACTCAGTTCCGTCCGTTTCCGCTCCGTTTTCATCCCTAGGCTCGCGCTATAGCTCCCCTGAATTTTAATGCGTTCCTAGAGAAAGAAAAGTTGAAAGATGATGGTAGCAACTATGCGGACTGGGTCCATAATCTGAGGATTATCCTCACTGCTGTACAGAAAGTATATGTCCTTGATGCACCACTAGGTGATCCACCCGCTCCCGCAAATCTGGACGCTATGAACGTCTGGCAAACAAGGAATGATGACTACACGATAGTTCAGTGCGCCATGCTTTACGGCTTAGAACTGGGGCTCCAAAGACCTTTTGAGCACCACGGAGCATATGAGATGTTCCAGGAGCTGAAATTGGTATTTCAGGCTCATGCCCGGGTTGAGAGGTATGACACCTCCGACAAGTTCTTTAGCTGTAAGATGGAGGAGAACAGCTCCGTTAGTGAGCACGTACTCAAAATGTCTGGGTACTATAATCGCTTGAATCAGTTGGGAGTTAATCTTCTGGATGAAGTAGCGATTGATAGAGTTCTCCAGTCACTACATCCGAGCTACAAAGGCTTCGTGATGAACTATAATATGCAAGGGATGGAGAAAACGATCCCTGAGCTTTTTGCAATGCTAAAGGCCGCGGAAGTAGAAATCAAGAAAGAGCATCAAGTGTTGATGGTCAACAAGACCACCAGTTTCAAGAAGAAAGGCAAGGGAAAGAAAGGGAACTTCAAGAAGAATGGCAAGCCAGTTGCCGCTCCCGTGAAGAAACCCAAGGCTGGACCCAAACCTGGGACTGAGTGCTTCTATTGCAAGGGGAATGGTCACTAGAAGCGGAACTGCCCCAAATACTTGGCAGATAAGAAGGCTGTGGGATCGAGGAGATAGGTCTAGAGGGGGGGGGGTGAATAGACACTTAACCAACCAAAGTTGCAGTTTTTAGTTTCTCTTGGAACTTAGGCAGATTTTGGCACAAGTTAAGATCACACCAATACTTTCTACACATGCATATCTAGAGATTGAGCAGCGGAAATAGTAAAGCATGCAAGAGTGCGGAATGTAAATGGGTAGAGTGTGGAAGATCAAACGCAATGAAGACACGGTGGTTTTTGTAGTGGTTCCGATAGGTGGTGCTATCGTACGTCCACGTTGATGGAGACTTCAACCAACGAAGGGTACCGGTTGTGCGAGTCCACGGAGGGCTCCACCCACAAACGGTCCATGAAGAAGCAACCTTGTCTATTCCAAAATGGCTTACGTCCACAAAGGACTACCCTCACTCGGGGTAGATCTTCACGAAGTAGGCGATCTCCTTACCCTTACAAACTCCTTGGTTCAACTCCACATCATGTCGGAGGCTCCCAAGTGACACCTAACCAATCTAGGAGACACCACTCTCCAAAAGGTAATAAACGGTGTGTTGTTGATGAACTCCTTGCTCTTGTGCTTCAAATGATAGTCTTCCCAACACTCAAACAACTCCACACAGATTTGGCTATGGTGGAAGAAGGATTTGAGTGGAAAGCAACTTGGGAAAGGCTAGAAATCAAGGTTCAAATGGTTGGATTGGAATGACTTGATCTCAACACATGAGTAGGTGGTTCTCTCTCAAAAAAATGTATGGTAGAAGTGTAGGCACGTTCTGATGGCTCTCCTTACTAAGAAGGAAGTGGTGGAGGGGTATATATAGCCTCCACCCAAAATCCAACCGTTACACACATTTGACCCAACTCGGTGGCACCGATTCAGAAGTCTCGGTGGTACCGAACTGTGTAAAAGATATGAACGTTAGGAATCTCGGTGGGACCAACTGGAACAACTTGGATGGACCGAAGTGCAATGGCTAGGGCAAACCTCATCTTGGTGGCACCGATTGCATCAACTCGGTAAGACCGAAGTGAAGCAATAAGGTAACCGAGAGTTGACAAGCCATCTCGGTGAGACCGATTTACAAAACTCGGTGGGACCGAAGTGAGTGCAAACGATTACAGAGAGTTGGCAAGGCCATCTCGGTGGGACCGAGATCCATATTGGTGGATCCGATTTGTTAGGGTTTTGGTAGTTGCTAAGTCCAGATGAACTCGGTGCCTCCGGATAGAGAATTTCGGTGGGGCCGAGTTGGAATGTAGGTTTTGGACATATTTGGATAGAGAAGGTGGTTGAGGGTTTTGGAACACTGTCACTAAGCACTTGAGCAAAAAGACCATTAAGCAACACCTCATCCCCTTTTAATAGTATTGGCTTTCCTATGGAGTCAATGTGATCTTGGATCACTAAACCAAAAATGTAGAGTCTTGAGCTTTTGCCAATCCTTGTCCTTAGCATTTTGAAGGGGTTCCACATCCTCTTGTCCCTGCCACGCCATTGTTGAACTTGTCTGAAATTCACTAGATAAAAGCATTAGTCCAACAACATGTATGTTGACATAAATTACCAAAACCACCAAGGGAGCAAATGTGCTTTCAATCTCCCCCTTTTTGGTAATTGATGACAACATACATCAAAGCTTCAAATAAGGATTTATCAGAAGTTTGTATAAAAGCTTTGAAGGAAACATGTAACATGTATGAGCTCCCCTGAACTCCCCCTGAAGAAGTTCATATAAAATGATGATACCACATGGGAGATATACATGCAACATGTATCTTGGTGACGGTGTCCTAGATTAGGGGGTACTAACCGGGCCGACCTATCTCCTCGCTTGGGCCAATATACCCCTGCACGTAACCAAGATGGACTCCGGAGACTGTACGTCGGAGGCGTGATCAAGGCTGTTTCTACCGAAGACTTGACGTGTATTCCAAGATCTCTCCTGCCGTCTCTCTCCTAGCATACCGACTTTGTAACCCTAGATACCCTCCCTGGCGTGTATATAAGCCATAGGGTTTAGCCCGTAATAGGGACATATACGCAACATTGCTTACCTAGCCATAGGAGTTAGACTCATATTATGATCTCGAGGTAGATCAACTCTGTACTCAATACATCTTCATCAATATAACAGAAGCAGGACGTAGGGTTTTACCTCTATTAAGAGGGACCGAACCTCGGTAAACATCGTCTCCATTGTCTCTGTTACCATCGATCCCAGATCCGCAGCTTGGAACCCCCTACCCCGAGGTCTGCCGGTTTTTACACCGACACTGGTGCTTTCATTGAGGGTTCCGCTGTGAGATCGCCGGAGGGATCGATGGGATCGCCAGTCAACAGCTTTAAACCTACGGAGCATGTCTCCACATCTGAAGCTTTGATCTCGCGGACACCCCCATGTAACGTGGAAGCGAATCGTGACCCTTGTCTGGCTCCAACGAAGGCCCCCCTCGCTGATGAGGGGGTAAGATACTTCCTGGAGATCGGATCGGACGGCAACCCTCTAATGACCGACTCCCAGATTGAATCGGCTAAACCGATAACTATGGATCCACCGTCGGATGAATGGGACGAGGTCTTCAGCCCACGGTCTTTAGAGATCGGATCTAGTCCGCTCACCTCTTGTGTGGAATATCGCCCCGACGACTCCGGCCCATCTGACATCTGGGACTTAGCTTACGTACGACAGATCCCTGGTGAGCCAATCCGGCAATACTGGGCCAGGTTCTTGATCGTCAAGGGCAAGATACTAGAGTACCGAGACTCTGATATAATCGCTGCTTTCGAGCATGGATGCAAGGATAAAGGCGTCTTGAACGCCCTTGCCCGCCGTCGCGTCCAAACACTCCCTGAACTAACCAACCTAGTAGCGCGATTTTGCGCCATTGAGGACACCTGGTGAACCGAGGAGAATACGGACTCGATCTATGAAGACTACCCGGAACGCGACAGGTCGGCGCCTCGGCGCGAAAATCGCAAATGCAACACCTCGGGTGATCGACCCCGGAAGAAGAGGAAAACCTCCGATCACCCCGGAACGGCCCTGAACGGCTTTCTGGATAAACCATGCCCGATCCATGCCGTATTAGTTAACTCCTGCCCAACCCACAGCCTTCGAGACTGTTGGGTGCTAAGGCAGGTGGCCAAAGGGGGGCCCGCCCTCTTGGCGGGCACCTCCAGCCACTCTGGACGGCCCTCGGATGAAGACGAGGTCTTAATGATTTATGAGACATTTACATTTAAAAACCAGCGCAAACGGGCCTTACGGGAAGTTAATGCCGTCCAGCGGGTATCGGCTCGGGATGCGTGGATAGACACGCCGATCTCCTTCACTCAGAATGATCAGCCGAAGTGTACCCTGGACAGGTGCCCCGCAGCGCTAGTCCTCGATCCCATCGTGGACCGCTGCCGCCTCCATAAGGTCCTGATGGACGGAGGCAGTAGCCTGAATTTGATATATGAAGACACTCTGGATAAAATGCACATCGATAAAACACGCATAGAACCGAGCACCACTACCTTTAAAGGAATAGTGCCCGGGAGAGAGGCACGCTGCAGTGGAAAGATAACTCTAGACGTAGTCTACGGGACCTCGGACAATTATCGCTCTGAGGAGATTACATTCCACATCACACCTTTCAAAAGCGGATACCACGCCATCCTCGGACGGGACGCCTTTGCAAGATTTCAAGCGGTACCGCACTATGGCTATATGAAGCTCAAGATGCCGGGCCCAAAAGGGATCATTACCATTTCGAGCAATCCCGACAGGGCACTCAAAGCCGAGAATAAAATGGCGTCCCTCGCCCTCGAGACCCTAGCCGAAGCCTTCGTGGTCGAAGAATTAACCGCACTACGCGCCGAAGTCGATCGGGACGATGTCATCCTCGACAAAAGATCAAAACCTACCTCCTTCAAGCCGGCCGATGAGATCATTAAATTCCAAGTTCACCCCACAGACCCCACTAAAATGGCGTCCATAGGGGCTAACCTCGACCCAGAGGTTGCCGGAGCCCTACGCGCTTTCCTTAGGGAAAACTGGGACATATTTGCTTGGCACCCCTCCGACATGCCTGGGATACCCCGTAGGCTCGCAGAGCACAGCCTAAACATACTGGCAGACTATAAGCCCGTTAAACAAACACTTCGGCGTTTTTTCGAGCCCAAGCATCAAGTGATGGGCGAGGAACTGGCAAAGCTACTGGAGGCAGGATTCATCAAGGATATAAAACACCCCGACTGGCTAGCCAATTTGGTCATGGTGCCAAAGAAGGATAGGTCCTGGCGGTTATGCGTCGATTTTAAAGACCTCAACAAAGCTTGCCCTAAAGACCCCTTCCCCCTACCCCGTATTGACCAAATTGTGGACGCCACTGCGGGCCACGACGCATTATGCTTCCTAGATGCCTATTCAGGGTATCATCAAATAAAAATGAAGGAATCGGACCAGGCAGCAACAACATTTATTACGCCCTACGGACCATTTTGCTTCAATACGATGCCCTTCGGACTAAGGAATGCTGGCGCTACGTACCTGCGTATGATTCAAACATGCTTGAAAGAACACATCGGAAAAACTATGGAGGCCTATGTAGACGATGTGGTTGTTAAAACTAAACGCGTCGACCAACTGGTGGACAACCTCCGCGATACATTTGCCAACCTACGGGAATATCAAATAAAACTCAACCCCGAAAAATGCATCTTCGGGGTCCCGGCTGGCAAACTCCTCGGTTTCATTGTATCTAGCCGAGGAATTGAGGCCAATCCGGCCAAAATTCGAGCCCTGGATCGCTTAGAGGTCCCTACAGAGCTCAAAGATGTACAAAAGCTAGCGGGCTGCGTAGCAGCCCTAAGTCGTTTTATATCACGGCTTGGAGAAAAAGCTTTACCACTGTACAGGCTGTTAAAGCAGACTAAAATGTTCAATTGGACCACGGAGGCTGCGGCGGCCCTGGAAGACATCAAGGCCCTCCTCGCCACCAACCCAATCCTGGCAGCACCAGGCGTTTGCGAACCAATGATATTATACATCTTGGCTACAAACCAGGTGGTTAGCGCAGTCCTCGTGGTCGAACGAGACATGGAAGGTCATAAGTTCCAAGTCCAGAAACCCATATACTATGTGTCCGAGGTCTTAACCCCCTGTAAGACACATTACCCTCACTATCAAAAGATAGCGTATGCAGTCTTCATGGCCTCACGAAAGCTTCGACACTACTTTCAAGAGTGCGCGGTGACTGTGGCATCCGACGTCCCGTTAAGTGACATAATCAATAATAGAGATGCGACGGGGCGCATCGCCAAATGGGCTATAGAGCTCCTGCCTTTCGAAATTATCTATAAACCACGCCGGGTAATTAAATCCCAGGTGTTGGCAGACTTTGTGGCCGAATGGACCGAAGCCGAACTCCCTCATGAGTACAATACTTATTCGCATTGGACGATGTATTTTGATGGCTCCAAAATGCTGGCCGACCTAGGGGCCGGCGTGGTACTCACGTCCCCCACGGGCGACAACATTCGATATGTACTACAAATCATGTACACAGACTCCAATAACGCAGTCGAATACGAAGCTCTCTTACACGGACTTCGGATAGCAGTCTCCATGGGCGTTAAACGCCTCGAGGTCCGAGGTGATTCGATCCTCTCCATCTCGCAAATCAATGGCGAGTTCGACGCCAAAGACCCCAAGATGACAGCCTACCGAAATGCCGTCCTAAAGATCTCGGCCAGATTCGAGGGGCTGGAATTTCACCATATACCCCGAGATAGCAATCAGGCCGCAGACGTACTCGCCCGGTTGGGCGCAAAGCGGGACAAGGTTCCTGAAAACACCTTCCTCGAGTGGCTTTTTAAGCCATCCGTAGTTTGGCAAGACAGCACAGGAACATCGGACTCGAACGATGTCTGGAAACAGTCCCCGCCCGAAAAGGACGATGGTATCATAGGCGGGTCCATGATCCGGTAAACGAATTCAGCGCATGACATCATGGCAGTGATCGCACCATGGACTGAGCCGCTTCTTGCATACCTACTCCGACAAGAACTCCCTGATAACCAAGCCGACTCTCGTCGGATCGTAAGGTAGTCTAAGGCCTAGAAGGTTCATGAAGGGGAACTTTATAAAATGAGTACAACGGGCGTCCTCCAGAGATGCATATCCGAGGAAGAAGGACAACTTGTACTGCAGGAGATACACTCCGGCATGAGCGGGCATCACACCGCTGGTCGAACCCTGGTCAGCAAGGCCTTTCGCGCTGGTTTCTACTGGCCAACGGCAAGCACCGATGCCGCGGCATTAGTACAGCGCTGCCCAGGCTGCCAGGTCTTCGCGAAACAGAGCCATATGCCCCCCACGGCTCTGCGCACCATTCCCATTACATGGCCCTTTGCTGTCTGGGGGCTCGATATGGTTGGGCCACTCAAAGGTGGATCCAACAAAAATAAATACCTACTCGTTACGGTAGACAAATTCACCAAGTGGATCGAAGCAAAGCCGGTCACCTCGGCCGAGGCCGTCCAGGTCATCGGATTCATTTCGGGGGTAGTCCATCGTTATGGTGTCCCCCACAGTCTGATCACAGACAACAGAACCAACTTCACGGCCAAAGAGGTTAAGGCATGGTGTAAGAAAATGGGCATTAAGCTCGACTACACGTCTGTCTATCACCCGCAGTCTAATGGGCAGGTGGAGCGCGCCAACGGGCTTATCCTTAGTGGAATTAAGCCCCGGCTAGTTCGCTCCCTTAAAAAGCCGACTGCAAATGGGTTGAGGAATTTGATTCCGTCTTATGGGGCCTGCGTACAACACCAAACTGGTCCACCGGGTATACCTCGTTTTTTATGGTGTACGGCGCCGAAGCGGTCCTCCCTTGCGACATCATACATGACGCACCTCGGGTGCGCATGTACGAGGAATTGGAGGCTGAACTCGATCGGCAAGACGCCTTAGACGCTCTCAAGGAAGAGCGCAACGTCGCACGGGCTCGTTCAGCCATTTATCAACAGCAGGCACGACGCTACCACGGTAGAGAGGTCCGTGCCAAAGCATTCAACGTCGGGGATCTCGTAATGAGATTGCACCCCGAAAAACAAAAACACAAGCTCTCCCCTAGATGGGACGGACCGTTCATCATTGACCAAGTGCTCATCGGAGGAGCTTATCGAATCCGAGATCCAGAGGACGGCCGATTAGAGCCCCACCCGTGGAACGCGGCACTTCTCCGACGCTTCTATGCATGACTTCGAGTATACGGTCTGTGTAAATAACTTGTGCATTTTCTTTTGATTTAACTCTTTCTTTCTTATCTTTTCACCTCGAAAAGCTCTTTTACGACCCCGAGGACAATCTAGCTTGTTCTTCTCAAAACAATAGTTATTCCGCCCCTTATGTACTATTGTCTCTTGAGCCACTATATGCATTGATTCGCTTTAAGATATGGCCAATCTGGGTTGCCCGGCCCCTGTGTTTGCCCCTTACGTTTCCGATATTTCGGCTAGGGGGCAAAGGGAGCACCGCTGTGATTGTTACTCCCGGGTCAACCGGTGTAGTACCTCAGACGGATAAAGCCGAAAGCTAGCGTTCTTATAATGCAGATTGGTCGGCTATGACATAGGACTAACGTGACAAGGGTCTTTTCAAACCCCGACCAGGGGCTTTTACCCCCGAGGTCATCCGTCTTCTGACGGGCGTGTTCGACACATTAACCCGCGGAAAGGAACTGTTGGAAGAACTATTTTCCTCGGAAGATGTTTCTTACGTTAAATTGTAATATAACATAACCTTCTGTTGCCCTCCTGTCTTTCGAGCCGCATTGCCTGATTGCCTGGTCCCTCGCAGCATCTAGTTCGATAACCTCAGACCAGTAGTATGGGACACTCCTCGGACTTTGTCCGAGGAGGCGGACGCCGACGGCTGGCTGACAGAGTTCGGCTGAACGGTCGGAGAAATTTGACATAGAGTACCTCGGTACATAAAGTCATACAACATTTTTCAAGCACGGTCTAACCCATCTATTAAGGTGTCTAATGCGCAATCCTTTTGCGAGAATCGTGCGGCGGGCATCACACTATCATATGCCTGGCTGGTCGGGATCTCTTCCCCGTCCGGCCCCAGGGGTCCTACCTCTGCTAATTCTGTTGTCCTCACACCGGTGTAATGGGTCTTCACCATGGCCCAGGCCTCTCTGGCACCTTCTCGGCAAGCTGATACTTTCCACGCTTGGATCCGGTGCCGAGCTCTCTTAAGACGTTCGGCCAGCGCGGCCATGTCCTCAGGGACTGGCGTCACCTCGGGCCATAATGCCTGGTGCACATCCTTCATCGCTTGCCGAGCTCCTTCATGCACCTCGGATAGGCGCCTGCTCATGGCTTCAGACATTGGACCCCGCGACTCCGGACGAAGGCCAGTCAAGCACCCTGTCAAACAACAACACATTTCGAATGACAAATTTCCTTGAGCAAACTTGCATGACAAATGTCTTTCGTCTTTTCTAAACTTACCATAAATCATATCGTCTGCTCGCCGATTCTTGGCATCTGCAGCAGCCAGGCGAGTTTTTAAGCTCTCAATTTCCTGGGCCTGCCGGGCATTTTCAGCCCTAAGTGCATTCACGTTGCCCACATGTTGACTTGCCTGGCGTTGCGTTTCAGCATACGCCAGATCTTCACGGGCCTGCTTCAGATCTCTTTCGAGATGGCCCAGGGCCTCCGCTGCTACAAGCAATGCTAGGCGTCAGCCCTGCTTTTTTGACGTCACCCACTTCAAGGAGTAAGCGCTTAGCGTGCGCCTCTCTGGTGAATTTCTTCACCTGCTCAACCTCGGACAATGCCGCATCAAGCTGCACCTTTGTTTGGTCTAACGCCAAGGTCAATTGCTCGTTCTTCAAGCGAGCTTCCTGTTAAGACAACGATTGCAGGTTAGCATTCAAGTCTTGATTCGTCCCCAAGGGCTCGTATCAAGCCTTAGGGGCTACTACTATACTTGGTAGTCATATTCGTCTTTAAAAAACTTACCCGCAGCCCTCGCACCAGTACATCCAGCGACTCGTCAAAAGCACCTCGGGTCGCCCAGAGGTATGCGTCCACTGCGCTGAGAGCCTTCAGCTCCCTGTCCGAAAAGGCTGGATTATTCAAGGAAGCCTTTCGCCGACGATAATTCGCGGCGCATTGAATTTCGGACGGAGTAGCCGATGTCGCTGAATCCTCGGGCTGGGCGGTTCCGGAGTCAACCCTTGAAGGATTTTAGACCTCTACTTCCTCGGGCGGGACCGTACCTTCCTTGGCCTCCGCATGTGCGGTGGAAGGTGGAGGCTGTCTGCACATAATTGGCGGTGTTAGAACCCGAAGTGTCTTTTCTATGACATAGAGCTAAAATATTACCTAATTACGGATGGAGCACTCTCGTTTGCCCTCGCAACCTCGGACGGAGCTTCTTGAACCTCTGGCCATGCCCTTTCCGGTGGAGCCGTCTCTCTGCGGAGGCATTGGGAGCGCCGCCCCTTTGGAGGAGAAGTCAGAAGATTGGAGACTGGGGGATGAGGGGCTCTCTTTCGTTTAGAGGAAGGGAGAGTTACCGATGAGGCTAGTCTTGTCCCCGGTGTATCAGGGACGACCGCTACCTTTGAGCCATCAAGGCTCTCCAGGAAAAAACTCCTCCCTTCATAGATAAGCCCCAGGTCTTCGTCCTCGTGGTAGAGAGGATCTTCTGCATGGATGTGCAACTCCGGCTCTGGAGCCGGACTGCTCACCCCTTCGAGCCAACGTCTCCACCGCTATTCAACCGATATATAACGGATTAATGATAAGGATCCTGAGGTAAAACAAGAAAACCCGAAATGAAGACTTACAATGTCGGCAGGGTTGTAGTACGACAACCCGTCCTGGAATTGGCGCTTAGCAAACTCCTCGGCCGACCCTTGGTACATGGTGGCTAGCACAGCCCCGAGGGTCATTTGGTCCATAAAAACCCCCTTGATGGATCGAGAGGCGTCCTCGGACCCATTATACTCGCACAATAAATGCTGGCGCTACCGAAGAGGCTGGACTCTCCAGTCTAGAGCCACCGCCATCACATCGATGATGGTGAGACCTGCGCTTGACAGGAGCTTTACCTTGGCCGCTAGCCTAGTCACGGCCTCGTCTTCCTCTTGAGCCGAACTCAGTGGCCTCTAGCTGTAACACTTCCTCGGTGGATCTAAGGAGAAGGGTGGAAGGCCTGGCCGGACTGGCTCGTACAATAGGACGTCGGTGATATAGAACCACTCGGAAGGCCAGTAATCGGCCTCCTCCCGAGGTGTCCCCGCTGGATAGCCAGTCTTGTCGATTCGGCAGACTTCGGCTCCTCCGACCTCGAATAAATTGTCGGTTGAAGAGCAGGGCACGATACAGAAGAACTTCCGCCATAACCGGAAGTGTGCCTAACAGCCGAGGTGTAGCTCGCAGAGCGCGACAAACCCCACAATATGTAGCACCAAATTCGGAGAAAGATGACGTAGCTGTAACCCGTAGAACTCCAGCAAGCCGTGGAGGAATGGGTGGATTGGAAACCCTAAGCCACGGAGGAGGAAAGGTACGAAACATACTCGCTCATCCCCCTGTGGCAAGGGGTAATTTTCGGCATGGGCTTGACCCTCGATGGATGTTAGTCCGGGGCGCGTAGCGGCTAGATCCGCATCCGGCAGGTATCCCTGCGTCGCCAAACGCTCCAGTTGAAGGCGCGCGACAGAACAGCTCCCCCAGTCCCCCTTATCCGGGCCGTGAGGACGCCTTGACGATCCCTCGCCGCTTGCCATTTTTTGGGCTCCTAAGATGGGGCTTGAGGGAGGGGGAATTTCTCGCTGCGGTTGCAAGGGCGCATAGCCACAAGCAAGGGTCTAGCGTCTATTAAGTAAGGGTAGAGAGGGCTGACGCTTCGACGGTTTTCCCATAAAGGGGCCCAATTCCCTAAGTGGCACAAGTTTCAACATCTGATATTGAGCTCTCGGCGAATTCTAAAGGTCGGCCGAGGTCTTTAACTCTGTTCGGAAAATAAAAGCACGGGAACTTGTCTGTCGAGCCAAGACTCCGGAATGTGAAGGACGACGACTTCGGCATCGAAGACCAGTTCAGGGGCTAGTGACGGTGTCCTGGATTAGGGGGTACTAACCGGGCCGACCTGTCTCCTCGCTTGGGCCGATATACCCCCGCACGTAACCAAGATGGACTCCGGAGACTGTATGTGGGAGGCGTGATCATGGCTGTTTCTACCGAAGACTTGACGTGTATTCCAAGATCTCTCCTGCCGCCTCTCTCCTAGCATACCGACTTTGTAACCCTAGATACCCTCCCTGGCGTGTATATAAGCCATAGGGTTTAGCCCGTAATAGGGACATATACGCAACATTGCTTACCTAGCCATAGGAGTTAGACTCATATTATGATCTCGAGGTAGATCAACTCTGTACTCAATACATCTTCATCAATATAACAGAAGCAGGACGTAGGGTTTTACCTCCATTAAGAGGGCCCGAACCTGGGTAAACATCGTCTCCATTGTCTCTGTTACCATCGATCCCAGATCCGCAGCTTGGGACCCCCTACCCCGAGGTCTGCCGGTTTTTACACCGACACTTGGCTATATGCATCAGAGCAACATATATATCGTATAAGTGTCCACATGTCCATGATTGTCTCCTTGCAAACAATATATACTAGCAAGAGGTCAGTCATGTACATGAGTGTGATGCATATACTTACCTTGA
This sequence comes from Elymus sibiricus, assembly GCA_039707655.1. Taxonomy (NCBI): domain Eukaryota; kingdom Viridiplantae; phylum Streptophyta; class Magnoliopsida; order Poales; family Poaceae; genus Elymus; species Elymus sibiricus. The sequence goes on from CM077666.1 coordinate 134,979,345, forward strand.
AATTCTTGATCAAGTACCTGAAGAAATACACTTGAGAAAATAGGGTTACATAACACAAGATACCTTCTTCAAGAAAAATCACAAGATCAACAGGAAACCAAGATTGGGATGACATGTAGAATATAGTATTACTAGGTGAATACTACTTTGAAGCAGACATGTCCCCAAAAGAAATAGTTGTCTCCCCTTAAAGAACTTCCTCTCCCCCTGAATCTGACATTGGATATTGGGAGCAGGTAGGGTGAGAAAACTAGAGCAACCAAAGAACAAACTAATGTTTCTCCCCTCTTAGAAACATGTAACATTCTCTCCTCTTGTAAGGTGCATCTCTTTTATGGTGATGAGCTTTGATATATTCCTCTCTCCCCCTTTGACATCAATTTCCAAGAAGGGACTTCAAGGTTATTGATCAAGTGGGTTTGGTCCTTGAGAAACACATCTAGCCATTGAGTGGCTCTAGATGCAAGTAGAGGATAAGAATCATTGAGTGGAGCTGGAACAGTGAAACTCTGGAAATATTTGACAGAAAACTCCTTAGAGCAGCAAAATCGGTGACACCGAGTTGAATCAATTCGGTGGAACCGAGTTTGATGCAATGGAACATTTTGTCAACTTAGCTCACTAGGCAATGGAATTCTCACAAGGATTTGCAATGAATTAGCTGTGAAATTAACTAAAAGAAAGGAAACACAGAAAAGAAGCAAAGAAACGTCTAGATGAAGTTTTTTTTTGAAAAAGAAACACTCTAGCAAGAAGAGAACAAACAAAAGAAACACTAAGAACTTCATCTAGATGGGTCGGCGACTAGGTCACCTATGTTAGAGTATATTGACTTAGGAGTCAAGTGAGAACACTTGATCATAGGTCATACTCATCGTTTAAGCTCAAAATGGGGTTGCCATTTTTCCTTTAAGCATTTCAATGTATTCACATCTTGTTGAGTTGCTTTGGCTCATGTCTTTGAGTAAAGCTTCTCTAAGATGTGAGAACTTACATTGGGATTTGGTGGTGACGTCCATCATGTAGTTGAACTTGAAGTGGATTCTCATGAGTTGAAGTTTGGAGCTATCCTTTCATTTGAAGTTCATCTTCCTACATGGTTTAGTTTTGCAAGGAACAATATGTATATCCAAAATGACAAGAATGAAGCATATCTCAAAAGTTTGTCAAAGGATATGTTTAGGTTGTCTTGTTCCTTGTTCCACCATCAATTGTTGATACTTGGGTTATACAAGATTGCTTATGATAAGAGTGAGATGCAATCTTGTGACATGAAGCTTGTCCAAGTACCTACAAAAGGTTAGATACAATACAAGGGAGCAAAATGTCCAAGATATAAGATGATCATGAAAGTATCATGAATTAGTCAAGAATGCTCATGCCCTTGTATGCATCCACATGAACCTCTAGTTCACATTTGAAGCATCAATGATCTTCAATTCACTTCTCAAGTGACAAAAAACTTTCTCATCAAGGGGTTTTGTAAAGATGTCCGCCAATTGTTTGTCGGTACGAACATGTTTAAGGTCAATGTCACCTTTCTCAACATGATCTCGAATGAAATGGTGACGAACCTCAATATGCTTAGTTCGAGAATGTTGCACGGGATTGTGTGCTATCTTAATAGCACTCTCATTGTCACATTGTAATGGTACATGTCTCACATGCACACCATAGTCTTTAAGAGTTTGTGTCATCCATAGTAATTGAGCACAACATGATCCCGCGGCAATGTATTCCGCTTCGGCAGTAGATAGTGATACGGAGTTTTGTTTCTTGGAGGACCAAGACACAAGAGATCTACCAAGAAATTGACATGTACCCGAATTGGATTTTCTGTCAACCTTGTCTCCGGCATAGTCCGAATCGGAGTAGCCAACAAGATTAAAATAAGATCCTTTGGGATACCATATGCCAAAGTTTAGTGTATGTAACAAGTATCTCACAATTCTTTTCACGGCCTTAAGGTGACACTCTTTTGGTGCCGCTTGGTATCGTGCACACATGCACACACTTAGCATAATGTCGGGTCGGGAGGCACATAGATATAGCAATGAACCAATCATAGATCGATAAACCTTTTGGTTAACCGGTTTGCCATCCTTGGTCAAGTCAAGATGTCCACTCGTGGGCATGGGAGTTTTCATACCTTTACTCTCTTGCATGTTGAACTTCTTGAATAAGTCCTTGGTATACTTTATTTGAGAAACAAAGGTACCTTCCCTAGTTTGCTTGATCTGCAAACCAAGAAAGAATTTGAGTTAACACATCATAGACATCTCAAACTTTTCCGACATCAACCTTCCAAACTTTTCACTAAAAGAGGGGTTAGTAGATCCAAAGATAATATCATCAACATAAATTTGGCATACAAATAATTCTCCATTAACCCTCTTAGTGAACAAAGTTGAATCAATCTTCCCAATTTCAAAACCTTTTTCAAGAAGGAACTTTGTCAAGCATTTGTACCAAGCTCTAGGGGCTTGTTTAAGACCATAAAGAGCTTTACGAAGTTTGTACACATGATTAGGTTTCTTGGTATTCTCAAAGCCGGGAGGTTGTTTAACATACACTTCCTCCTCAATTTCACCATTTAAGAAAGCACTTTTAATATCCATTTGGTAAAGAGTGATATCATGGTGATTGGCATAAGCAAGTAAAATGCGAATAGACTGAAGTCTTGCAACGGGGGCATATGTCTCACCATAGTCCATACCTTCGACTTCTGTGTAACCTTGTGCTACAAGTCATGCCTTGTTGCATACAACTTGTCCATCTTCATCTTGCTTATTCCGAAACACCCATTTGGTTCCAATAATATTTTGCTCATCTTTAGGCTTCTCAACCAATGTCCAAACTTGGTTCCTCTCGAAGTTGTGTAGCTCCTCGTGCATTGCATTCACCCAATCAGGGTCCTTGAGAGAATCTTCCACCTTCATAGGTTCAACACTAGAGATGAATGAGTAATGCTCACAAAAGTTAGCTAAATGAATTTTAGAGCAAGTGATTCTCCCGGATTTGATATCTCCTAGTATTTGTTTGACGGGATGATTCTTGTCGACTCTTACTCTAACTCGAGGTAGCTTTTGCTTGGGTTGTGGTGAGGCTTCCTCATCATCATCATCTTCTTCTTCTTCATTGATGTTGTCATTGTTCGCTAGTGGAGGTGGAGAAGGAGGTTGAGGTGGATCATCTTGTTGCACTTCCTCATTCCCATCGTCTTGATGTGTTCCGCTTGTGGATGCCTCCATATCAACTTGTCGTTCACCTTGATGTGAAGTTGGGGCTTCCACTTGAATAGACGAGGTACTCTCCTTTACTTCCACGGGGCGAATCTTGCCAATGGGCAAGTCTTGGATTGCTTCCGATGGTTCTTGATCTCCTACATCAAGTGGAAATTGCTCGACTTGTGAGCCGTTAGTCTCATCAAACTTCACATCTACCGTCTCTCCAACTTTTCGAGTGAAGTTGTTGTAGACACGGTAAGTGTGAGAGTTCGATCCATAACCAAGTAGGAAACCTTCATGAGATTTAGGAGCAAATTTTGAACGACGATGCTTATCAAGAATGTAACATTTTGAGCCAAATACTCGAAAGTATCCAACTTGTGGTTTGTTACCGGTGAGCAGTTCATACGCCGTTTTACCAAGAAGCTTGTGAAGGTAGAGTCGATTTGTTGCATGACAAGCTGTTTCAACCGCTTCCGCCCAAAAGTGTTTTGGAATCTTGTATTCATCAAGCATTGTTCTTGCCATCTCAATAAGGGTACGATTCTTCCTCTCAACAACTCCATTTTGTTGAGGTGTGTACGTGGCCGAGAACTCATGTGAAACACCCTCCTCATCAAGAAAGGTGCCCACATTGGCATTCTTGAACTCCGTTCCGTTGTCACTCCGAACCTTCTTGATCTTCACTTCAAATTGATTTTGGGCCTTTCTTGCGAAGTTCTTGAAGATCTTTTGTACCTGCGATTTGTCATCAAGAAAGAACACCCACGTAAATCTGGAAAAATCATCAACAATGTCCAAACCGAAAGATTTACCACCAAGACTCTTATAGGAGTTGGGACCAAAGAGATCCATATGAAGTAGCTCAAGTGGTCTCCTCGTGGTCATAATGTTCTTCACGGGATGGCTTCCTCCAACTTGTTTTCCTGCTTGGCAAGCACTACAAAGTCGATCTTTGTCAAATATAACATCTTTCACTCCAAGAATGTGATCTCCTTTAACAAGTTTATCAAGGTTACACATGCCAACATGTCCAAGTCTCCTATGCCAGAACCAACCTTTAGAAGATTTAGCAATTAAACATGTACGAGGTTGGGCTCTCTTAGTGAAGTCAACAATGTATAGATCACCTCTACGAATGCCGGTAAAGACCATATTGTGATTATCTTGACGAAACACTTGGCAATCTACTTTGGTAAATAGAACATTGAAACCAAACTCGGCTAGTCTAGATACGGAAAGAAGATTGTAACCAACAGATTCGACAAGCATAACATTTTGTATGGAGCTATCATTGGATATGGCCACCTTACCAAGGCCAAGTACCTTACCCTTGGAGTTGCCAAAAGTCACATACTTGCGTGGACCAACATTTTTAGCAAGCTCACGAAACATGTCTCTATCTCCGGTCATGTGATCGGTACATCCACTATCAAGAATCCACTCTTTTCCTCCAGCCATGTAATCTTGAAGATTTGCCATAAGACTATGATTCTTCATGGTCTTCTCAAATTCAATATCAAATTCTTCGTCCTCATCATAATAGCCATGCTCAATATCATCATCATCATCATCATGTATATGAGCATCACCTAGGGCAATGAGTTCATTAGTTTTATGACCATGACAATGTTCAAGTTTATGAATTCTAATGGCTTCCGTGATAATGTTACTAATAGTTCTAACATCGCCTTTAGCACGCATACGATCACGAAGCTCAAACAAGCAATCATCAAACTTAGGATCATTGGAACTCATCTTGTGAAAAGCAATAGTCTTATGAAGAATCTCATCAAGATTCTTTAAAGAGTAATCGGGATATTGCTTTTCCAAGTCATGCCATAGAGTATAAGCACATTCAAAGTTTTGCATACAACCAAGCACAACTTTAGGTAATCCTATAATGATAATATTGACGGTTCTAAGATTACGAAGCATGTCAATTTCCTCTTCATGAGTAGGATGCAAGGGATCAATAGGGGGCACATAAGGATTATGAATATATTTGCTCAAGTTAAACTCATCAAAGATATCAAGCATTTCATCCTTCCAAATGTTGTAATACTCCCCATTGAGAATAAGCACTCTACGTCTAAGACTCCCCAAAGTAGACACATCCATCTCCCTCCAATGGTGATGAAACCAAAGCAATGGAGACCAATGCTCTGATACCAATTGTGGGATCGAGGAGATAGGTCTAGAGGGGGGTGAATAGACACTTAACCAACCAAAGTTGCTGTTTTTAGTTTCTCTTGGAACTTAGGCAGATTTTGGCACAAGTTAAGATCACACCTATACTTTCTACACATGCATGCATATCTAGAGATTAAGCAGCGGAAATAGTAAAGCATGCAAGAGTGCGGAATGTAAATGGGTAGAGTGTGGAAGATCAAACGCAATGAAGACACGGTGGTTTTTGGCGTGGTTCCGATAGGTGGTGCTATCGTACGTCCACGTTGATGGAGACTTCAACCCACGAAGGGTAACGGCTGCGCGAGTCCACGAAGGGCTCCACCCACAAAGGGTCCACGAAGAAGCAACCTTGTCTATTCCACCATGGCTTACGTCCACGAAGGACTAGCCTCACTCGGGGTAGATCTTCACGAAGTAGGCGATCTCCTTGCCCTTACAAACTCCTTGGTTCAACTCCACATCATGTCGGAGGCTCCCAAGTGACACCTAACCAATCTAGGGGACACCACTCTCCAAAAGGTAATATACGGTGTGTTGTTGATGAACTCCTTGCTCTTGTGCTTCAAATGATAGTCTTCCCAACACTCAAACAACTCCTCATAGATTTGGCTATGGTGGAAGAAGGATTTGAGTGGAAAGCAACTCGGGAAAGGCTAGAAATCAAGGTTCAAATGGTTGGATTGGAATGACTTGATCTCAACACATGAGTAGCTGGTTCTCTCTCAGAAAATGTATGGTGGAAGTGTAGGCACGTTCTGATGGCTCTCCTTACTGAGAAGGAAGTGGTGGAGGAGTATATATAGCCTCCACACAAAATCCAACCGTTACACACATTTGACCCAACTCGATGGCACCGATTCAGAAGTCTCGGTGGCACCGAACTGTGTAAAAGATATGAACGTTAGGAATCTCAGTGGGACCGACTGGAACAACTCGGATGGACCAAAGTGCAATGGCTAGGGCAAACCTTGTCTCGATGGCACCGATTGCATCAACTCGGTAAGACCGAAGTGAAGCAATAAGGCAACAGAGAGTTGGCAAGCCATCTCGGTGAGACCGATTTGCAAAACTCAGTGGGACCGAAGTGAGTGCAAACGATTACAGAGAGTTGGCAAGGCCATCTCGGTGGGACCGAGATCCATATCGGTGGATCCGATTTGTTAGGGTTTTGGCAGTGGCTAAGTCCAGATGAACTCGGTGGCTCCAGATAGAGAATTTCGGTGGGGCCGAGTTGGAATGTAGGTTTTGGACATATTTGGATAGAGAAGGTGGTTGAGGGTTTTGGAACACTGTCACTAAGCACTTGAGCAAAAAGACCATTAAGCAACAGCTCATCTCCTTTTAATAGTATTGGCTTTCCTATGGACTCAATGTGATCTTGGATCACTAAACCAAAAATGTAGAGTCTTGAGCTTTTGCCAATCCTTGTCCTTAGAATTTTGAAGGGGTTCCACATCCTCCTGTCCCTGCTACACCATTGTTGAACTTGTCTGAAATTCACTAGATAAAAGCATTAGTCCAACAACATGTATGTTACATAAATTACCAAAACCACCAAGGGAGCAAATGTGCTTTCAAAGGCTGGCAACGTCAACAAAGGTATATTTGATATACATGTTATTGATGTGTACCTTACAAGTGCTCGTAGTAGCGCCTGGGTATTTGATACTGGTTCGGTTGCTAATATTTGTAACTCGAAACAGGAGTTGCAGAATAAACGGACACTAGCTAAGGACGAGGTGATGATGTGCGTTGGAAATGGTTCCAAGGTTGATGTGATCATCGTCGGCACGCTCCCTCTACGTTTACCTTCCGGATTAGTTATGAACCTGAATAATTGTTATTTGGTGCCTGCGTTAAGCATGAACATTATATCTGGATCTTGTTTATTGCGAGATGGTTATTCATTTAAGACAGAGAATAATGGTTGTTCTATTTATATGAATAATATCTTTTATGGTCATGCACCCTTAGTGAATGGTTTATTTCTGTTGAATCTCGATCGTAGTGATACACATATTCATAATATCGATGCCAAAAGATGCAAAGTTAATGATGATAGTAGCACATACTTGTGGCACTGCCGCTTAGGTCATATTGGTGTAAAGCGCATGAAGAAACTCCATGCTGATGGACTTTTGGAATCTCTTGATTATGAATCATTTGATACATGTGAACCATGACTAAAACCCCATTTTCCGGTACAATGGAGCGGACAAGTAACTTATTGGAAATAATACATACCGATGTATGCGGTCCGATGTGTATTGAAGCACGCGGTGGATATCGTTATTTTCTTACCTTCACAGATGATTTGAGTAGATATGGGTATATTTACTTAATGAAACACAAGTCTGAAACATTTGAAAAGTTCAAGGAGCTTCAAAATGAAGTGGAGAATCATCGTAATAAGAAAATTAAATTTCTACGATCTGATTGTGGAGGTGAATATTTGAGTTATGAGTTTGGTATGCATTTAAGACAATGTGGAATTGTTTCAGAGCTCACGCCACTTGGAACACCACAGCGTAATGGTGTGTCCGAACATCGTAATCGTACTCTATTGGATATGGTGCGTTCTATGATGTCTCTTACCGATTTGCCACTATCATTTTGGGGTTATGCATTAGAGACAGCCGTATTCACTTTGAACAGGGCACCGTCTAAATCCGTTGAGACGACACTGTATGAATTATGGTTTGGCTAGAAACCTAAGCTGTCATTTCTTAAAGTTTGGGGATGCAACGCTTATGTCAAGAGGCTTCAGCCTGATAAGCTCGAACCCAAAGCGGAGAAGTGCGTCTTCATAGGATACCCTAAAGAGACCATTGGGTATACCTTCTACCACAGATCCGAGGGTAAAATCTTTGTTGCTAAGAATGGGTCCTTTCTAGAGAAGGAGTTTCTCTCGAAGGAAGTGAGTGGGAGGAAAGTAGAACTTGATGAGGTAATTGTACCTTCTCTCGAATTGGAAAGTAGCACATCACAGAAAGAAGTTCCTGTGATGTCTACACCAGAAGGAGAGGAAGCTAATTATGATGATCATGAAACTTCGGATCAAGTTACTACTGAACTTCATAGGTCGACCAAGGTACGTTCCGCACCAGAGTGGTACGGTAATCCCATCCTGGAAGTCATGTTGTTGGACAACGGCGAACCTACAAACTATGAAGAAGAAATGATGAGTCCGGATTCCGACAAATGGCTTGAGGCCATGAAATCCGAGATAGGATCCATGTATGAGAACAAAGTATGGACTTTGGTGGACTTGCCCGATGATCGGCAAGCCATTGAGAACAAATGGATCTTTAAGAAAAATACAGACGCTGATGGTAATGTCACCATCTATAAAGCTCGACTTGTCGCAAAAGGTTTCCAAAAAATTCAAGGGGTTGACTACGATGAGACTTTCTCACCCGTAGCGATGCTTAAGTCTGTTAGAATCCTGTTAGCAATTGCCGCATTTTATGATTATGAGATCTGGCAGATGGACATCAAAACAACGTTCCTTAACGGGTTTCTTAAGGAAGAGTTGTATATGATGCAACCGGAAGGTTTTGTCGATCCTAAGGATGCTAACAAAGTATGCAAGCTCCAGCAATCCATCTATGGACTGGTGCAAGCATCTCGGAGTTGGAATATATGCTTTGATGAGGTGATCAAAGCTTTTGGCTTTATACAAATTTACGGAGAAGCTTGTATTCACAAGAAAGTGAGTGGGAGCTCTGTAGCATTTCTAATATTATATGTGGATGACATATTGTTGATTGGAAATGAAATAGAATTTCTGGAATGCATAAAATGTTATTTGAACAAGAGTTTTTCAATGAAAGACCTGGGTGAAGCTGCTTACATATTGGGCGTCAAGATCTATAGAGATAGATCAAGACGCCTGATAGGACTTTCACATAGCACATACCTTGACAAGATTTTGAAGAAGTTCAAAATGGACCAGTCAAAGAAGGGGTTCTTGCCTATGTTGCAAGGTGTGAAGTTGAGTAAGACTCAAAGCCCGACCACGACAGAAGAAAGAGAAAGGATGAAAATCATCCCCTATGCATCAGCAATAGGCTCTATAATGTATGCCATGCTGTGTACTAGACCTGATGTGTGCCTTGCCATAAGTCTCGCAGGGAGGTACCAAAGTGATCCAGGAGTAGATTACTGGACAGCGGTCAAGAATATCCATAAGTACCTGAAGAGGACTAAGGACATGTTTCTCGTTTATGGAGGTGACGAAGAGCTCGTCGTAAAGGGTTACGTCGATGCTAGCTTCGACACAGATCCGGATGACTCTAAGTCTCAAACCGGATACATATTTATATTGAATGGTGGAGCAGTCAGTTGGTGTAGTTCCAAGCAAAGCGTCATAGCGGGATCTACATGTGAAGCAGAATATATAGCTGCTTCAGAAGCAGCGCAAGAAGGAGTCTGGATGAAGGAGTTCATATCCGATCTAGGAGTTATACCTAGTGCATCGGATCCAATGACTATCTTTTGTGACAACACTAGAGCTATTTCCATTGCCAAGGAGCCCAAGTTTCACAAAAAGACAAAGCTCATCAAGCGCTGCTTCAACTCCATTCGTAATTACATTAAGGATGGAGACATAGAACTTTGCCAAGTACATACGGATCTGAATGTGGTAGACCCGTTGACTAAACCTCTTCCGTGAGCAAAACATGATCAGCACCAGGACTCCATGGGTGTTAGATTCATTACAATGTAAGCTAGATTATTGACTCTAGTGCAAGTGGGAGACTGTTGGAAATATGCCCTAGAGGCAATAATAATTGGTTATTATCATATTTGCTTGTTCATGATAAATGTTTATTATTCATGCTAGAATTGTATTGACCGAAAACTTAAATACATGTGTGAATACATAAACTACACTGTGTCCCTAGTAAGCCTCTACTAGACTAGCTCATTGATCAAAGATGGTTATGGTTTCCTGACCATAGACATGAGTTGTCATTTGATAACGGGATCACATCATTAGGAGAATGATGTGATGGACAAGACCCAACCGTAAGCTTAGCATCAGATCGTTTAGTTTATTTGCTATAGCTTTCTTCATGTCAAGTATCTGCTCCTTAGACCATGAGATCGTGCAACTCCCTGACACCGAAGGAATACTTAGTGTGTATCCAAACGTCACTTCGTAACTAGGTGATCATAATGGTGCTCTACAGGTATCTCCGAAGGTGTTTGTTGGGTTGGCACGGATCGAGACTGGGATTTGTCACTCCGTATGATGGAGAGATATCTCTGGGCCCTCTCGGTAATACAATATCGTAAAGATCTTGCAAGCAATGTGGCTAATGAGTTAGTCATGGGATCTTGTATTACGGAACGAGTAAAGAGACTTGCCGGTAACGAGATTGAACTAGGTATGGAGATACTGACGATCGAATCTCGGGCAAGTAACATATCGCTGGACAAAGGGAATTGTATACGGGATTAACTGAATCCTCGACATCATGGTTCAACAGATAAAGATCTTCATTGAATATGTAGGAATCAATATGGGTATCCAGATCCCGCTATTGGTTATTGACTGGAGAGGTGTCTCGGTCATGTCTGCATGTTCCCGAACTCGTAGGGTCGCACGCTTAACGTTCGATAGCGCTAGAGTAGTATTGAGATATTAATAGTGGAAAGTCTGATGGTTGTTTGGAGTCTTGGATGGGATCCAGGATATCACGAGGAGCTCCGGAACGGTCCGGAGGTAAAGATTTATATATGGGAAGTCCTGTTTTGGCTACTGGAAAAGTTCGGGGGCATGCCGGCAAGTGTATCGGAGGCACCGAAGGGTTCCTGAGGTCCACCAACCCCGGGGACCCACGTGGGCTGTAGGGGGGTGCCCTGGCCTAGTTGTGCCAGGCGCACCAGCCCCCCACTTGGCCCATGCGCCAAAGGGGTAAAACCCTAGGGGTGGAGGCGCCCCACTTGCCTTGGGAAGCACTCCTCCCCCTAGGCCGCCGCCCTCTCCCTTGGAGGAGGGGCTAGGGCCAGCGCCCCCTCCCCCTCACGCCTATATATAGTGGGGAGGGGTGCAGGGGGCTGCACCCTTCTGCCTGACGCCTCCCTCTCTCCCGTATACTCCTCCACCACCTTCCGGTACGCGCTTGGCAAAGCCCCGCCGGAATTCCGCTGCTGCCACCACCACCATACAGCCATGCTGGTTCCGATCTCATCTACCTCCTCCCCCTCTCTTGCTGGATCAAGAAGGAGAGGACACCATTGAGCTGAACGTGTGCTAATCTCGGAGGTGCCGTCCGTTCGGCACTAGATCGGATTGGATCGCGATTGGATTGTGAAGAGTACGACTACATCAACCGCGTTACGACGCTAACGCTTTCGGTCTACAAGGGTATGTAGACATACTCCCCTCTCGTTGCTTTGCATCTCCTAGATTAGATCTTGGGTGTTTCGTAGGATATTTTTTGATTTTCATGCAACGTTCCCCATCAACAAGCCGGCTGGGTGGCCCGCCGAGCCCGCCGGATACGAGCGAGGCAGCTCGCTGCTCCACCTCCCTCACCTAGCCCGATGGAGCCAGTTGCCGCCCCAAGTCAGCGCATGGTTTAGCAACTCGCCGCTCCAGGCTAGCTCGATGAGGAGTGGCAAGTTGCTCCACGCCGGCACGGGCGTCGTCGCTCCCGTGTCTGCGACTGCGCCTCCCGTGCCTATGACTGCACCTCCCGTGCCTGCGGCCGAGCCATGCAAGCAGAGACAGAAGCCGGGTGCGCGGAGAGCGACGAGTTGGTGGCCAGCACATCCGCGTCCGCCGCCATCATCGAGAAGAAGTAGAACACGGGAGGCCGCCGCCGCTTGGGTCCCATGAAGGCCACCCCCGGGCGACGACGGCGTTCGCAGCCGGTGTCTTGCCGGTTCTTCTATTGCGAGGACCTTCATCGACCTCGCAAGTGTCTTGATCTGGCTGCCGGACATGAGGAAGACAAAGGGATCCGCGGGCGACCATTTAGATTAGGTTTTAATTATACATCCAGAGCCGGACTAGCACTTCTTAGTTGATGTAAATGTAATGAAATCCGTCATGTTTATATGAAAATCCGGCATTTTTATATGAAATCTGTCATGTTTATATGAAATCCGGCCGTGTTTGAACGAATTTCGTCCGGTTGGTTCGAGTTGTTGTCAAAATGTATGCGGCTAGCGTTGGATGTCGTCGTGTTCGCGAACGGATGCGGGAGGAAATTTGCTGGTTGCCATTGGAGATGCCCTTATGCTAGAAATTATAGTCACATCAAATCCCTCTTAGTTAATTGCATGTATGATTCTGAAAACAAAATGTTAATTGCATGCACAGTACATGAACTTGCACGGTGGGTACAGATTCGTACAAAAAGTTAAAAAAATGAAACAAATCGATCCTTAAAAAATTAAACTTGTATTCTAAGTACTCTCTATTAAATCCGCCTACGTTGCAAGGTGCCCGCTCTCATTTTATCTGTGGGTTCCACTGTCAGTAAGGTAGAGAAAAGAAGTATATATAAAAACGTATAAGAAACTAAAGTTTCTGACAGGATTCGAACTCAGGACAACACGTTTCGAACATCGGGTGCTAACCACTCCACCTGATGTTCTTCCTCGAACAAGCAAGAGATATCTGCCTTTTTATATAGTTCGAGGGACTCGAGTTAACTTTAATTAGGAATATGTGTGCGAGACGTAGTTATACTTTGAGACATGAGTGGCGGTGGGTGGCCGGAATTAAAGGGGTGGGGGTGTTCGACTGAGAGAGAGTGTGTGTTTTTGTGTGAGAGACTTGTAGGATGAGGTAGAAAGATGATTTCTAACCTTGACAGAGGGAGAGAAATAGACGGAGCGCGCGTGTGTGATTGAGATGCCCACGGAGAAGGGAGATTTGTATGTGTGTGAGAGAGATTGCACAATTCAATCATGTATCACTATCTAACGGTCGAGGACGTGCCTCACTTGAACATAATCAATACCTACTTCGTATCGTGGCCGAAGATACAATATCGATTCAACGCTATAAAGATTGGACAATCACATATCGCATAAGTTATACTCTTTTTTTTCAAATAGCCTTTTTCAATCGTGCATGCCAAAGTTATAGTGATATTTCTTCAAACAACCACTGTAGTTATCATGTACATGCACCATTGTTAGTGTTGCATTCAAATTCATTAGTTTTGGATGATTTAAGGTTCTATTATGAAGCAATATACATAATATTCTTATATGAATTCAACAGGTACTGTAATTTATGAAATGGATGCCATGTACCCATATGATGTAACACTTTTAAGTAGCGGACTATAATATCCATTTCTTTTGCGCATCTGTATTATCCATTTGTTACTCTACAATATAATTGAAATTAACACGTCAATGCATTGTGTTTAAAATAAATAACCAATGGCACAAAATTACATATTTACACGAGAAATACATAGGCTGAGCGTTTGCTCCCTTTTTTATGAACGCGCCTCAGTTACACCCGTACGATCAGCCGCGCCTGTGTGATCATAACAAGTTAGGGCATGTACAATGGTGCTATCTTAGAAGTGCCACATAGGATAAATGTTGATGTGGAGGAGAGAGAATTCATAAGAAAAGGCTTTTCTTCTCTTATTTAAGAGATGATCTCTTAGCACAATATGTCTCACCACGTTTTTAGGAATAGCTAGTTATTAGAGATAATGCTAAGATATAACCCATTGTAGACATATTTTTTTGTCATATCTAAATTACATGCAAGGCTTAAGATAAGACTGTCTTATTAACCACCGTACATTCCCTTATCGGTGCATCATCTGGTTATTGCTGACGTGTGCGCCGTATACACAGTCGCGCATCACCGGCTTCCTGCTAGCATTGTCCAAAATTAGTTGAAACTGGATACGAACGATCCCGCGGGCGGCAAAATCTCTCGCCTACTTCTAAAATTTCCGCGACCTAGTCTGGAGCATGCGAAATTCCCCTTTTGTCCTTGGTGCAAGGAGAACAGCACGACCCTCATTTACATAATAGGTCAGGGTTGCTTTGGTAACTTCCACTCCCCCACCACACGGCACCTCCATTTCCTCTCCCCTCCCGCAAAAACGAATACTCCACAGCACCAGAGCATCTTACAGCACGCCGTCCGTACTTCATTAGCGATTCTACCGCCTTCCCTCTCGAAACCCTAGACTGCTCATCCACCGGCGTACCAGAGCCTATTCACTGTCGGCGTCGTCCACCTCGCCGGATCTGTTTCTGAGGCTGCATCTACCCCTCCCACCTCCCCTAGAAACCGTAGACTCCTCATCCACCACTGTACCACAGCCCATTCAGTGTCGGCCTTGTCCACCGCGCCGGATCTGCTTCGCCGGTGCTCTCGTCAACCGCAGCGCATCTGCGGCGGCTCCTTCCTACACCACACCGGAGCCGCTTCGTCCACACCCCCGGAGCCACCTCACCGATGCCCCCGTCGACGGCCGCAGATCCGCTTCGTCGACACTGTCCTCAACCCTACCGGAGCCGTTTCGCCGACACCATCCTCAGCCCAACTGGAGCTGCTTCGCCGACGCCCAAGTCCACGGCCTCAGATCCGCATCGTCCACACGATCGTCCACCCTACCAGAGCAGCTTCCCGACGCCCTCGTCCACGGCCGCAGATCCACATCCTCAACACCATCCTCAACCCTACCACCGGAGCAACTTCACCGACGCCCTTGTCCATGGCCGTAGATCCGCATCGTCGACACCATCCTCAACTCTACCACCGGAGCAGCTTCACCGACGCCCTCGTCCACGGTCCTAGATCTCCTTACTGGACCCCAACAGCCACCGCAGCGTCATCATCCTTGACGTTTCTAACTTGGTTCCCATCGTCTGGCAAGATGCCAAGCACCCGCCACGACCTAGGTACTTGTCACCTTTAAACCCGCCCGACATCACCTGCCAGATGTACTTCAAATATACTAATAGGTCGTTGTTACATGTTATGGAGCTGGCAAGAGCCACAAGGATGATGTTTCTTCTGGATCTAACACCTTGGTCAACCAAACTCCTGGACTGAAGCATTGCTATGATCTTGTAAGTGCATCTCTCTCTTGTATTGTTGTGTGCCTACCAGGGTGCTTTGCTAGGATTTTCTGCCAGTAATCCCTTTGTGTAGCCAATGATTACCACTACTAGCTGCTAAATTAGAGATATAGACATCATACATTACACAATGTCGTAGGTGGCATGAAGGAATGCCAGTGCACTAAATTAGGCTCCCTTAGGGTTCCTGCAAGTCCATTACATAGAGTCATGGGTAGTTTATGCGACGCACACAATTGTTGATTGGTGGTTTAATTATGTGCAAGGGATATGCAATGTATTATCATGTAGAGATGTCTCAAATTAGCTGTGTCAACTTGCAGATGGGGCGCAGCAATGAAAAAGTACAAGATTTCTTAGTACAAAATGTATGGTGCATTTTCATGGAACATCGCAAAAAAATGAGGGGCAGTGGTGAGCCTATACAGCGTGGTATGGTAAGTCACCCCATTGCAATCATCGTGATGTTATTTGTTTGGAATTGCTGTTGGCCAGGGTTCTTAGGGCCAATTATTTTGAGTTATCCTATGAAAATACGCTCCTGTGAATGTAACCTCAAGATAATAAGCCAACCAGTTCTTTTCATTGCCTGCTTTTTCAGCTTATCTGTTGTATGATTAGTGAAAAGTCTATTGCATTATATTTTGTCATTTTGTAGCGACCCGACCTCAAACGGTCAAGCCTCTGTGTATCTGTGCCATCCCTGGATTAGTATGCTGGCACACACAGTACATCAATGTATATATCAAAGTGCAATCACATGTATAAATAACGTAAAACTGATATATACCTCATAAGTCTCACCGGAAACAGACAATCGGGTGTGGAGTCCCATCAACGCCATCGGCAAGTTGAGTGTAGACCGTAACCCTATATCGTAACCCTTACTCGTCGTAGAAAATCCTGCAACATGATACGTTGCAGCCGTGTAGGTCAGTACATTGAATGTACCGGCAAGAACACCATAAGAAAAGCAGATGATAAAACTATTCTATATGCAATATGGCATTGTGGCTCTGTGTCTGAGTTTTGTTTGCGTAAAAGCTGATTTTATTTTCCCTACAACAAAGGAATAAATCAGGAGTTTTCACTATGGAGTTATCGACTATGACATGGTTCCGCCAACCGATGTCTCATAGCCCACAAGTATCATAAGTTGCCCACAATTAGTTATCAGTCCGGTGTTGAGAGTTCCGAGATAGATCCAAGTCCAGATGCTCAAATTGTCCGTAACCGGGGACACGGCTAATCGATTAGGTTTTAACTCTGCAGAGTGTTGTGCACTTTACCCACAAGATTCGATCCCTCTTTTTACGTTCTCGCACTTCAGGGTGTTTGAGAACAAGACGACCGAAACATGGTCTTCCGAACAGTTCCTCTGACCACTGTCTGGTGCTCATCCAATCCTACCATAGTTCTACATCTGCTAGCACCGTCCCAGCCAGAGTCACAACTAAGTTCAACCAAGCCAGATCCCATAATGACTTGTGGTTGCACAGGTAAGCTTCCGGGCATGAAGTATTCTTCCGTCTCTTTGAGTCTGGGTGAAGCTTTCCGCAAGATGTCATGGCGCTTCTCCATACATCCCGGCCATCCACTGGTTGCTCCAGGGTGCCCATCAAATCCATCCTTCACCCAGTAGTGTGTATTAAAATCTTGTCTCGAGTCTCAAAATCTTGAGGCCTTGAAGATGCAGTCCTTGCAGATGCCATCATGAAGTTGTCATCATTGATGTAGAGTCCACCTTCTCACACCACTCCCGGGCACTCATACCAAACCCCGTCTACTTTAGCGTAGCATTAGAACTAAACAACGTCCCGAGCTTGGTAACAGGGAGATGGGTTCCTACCTCATGCATTCTACTCAACTACAAGATTTAATATCACTACTGGAGGAAAGATGAAAAGTTGACACTAAATGCAATAAAAGCATAGGTATGTAAAAATGGTCAAAGTGAACTTGACTGGTATTACTTGAAGAAGATTATATCGCTCTCAGAGAAATCCGGATAGTACTATTCGTCACTCTCCGAAGAAAATCTATATAATCAAACATAGCATTCACATAAGCAAACATTCTAGCAATCAGTTCTAGCACTCAAAATAACAATCAACAAATAAAACAATAAAGAAGTCAATAATAAAAACTCAAATAAAAACCAAAGAAAACTCTAAAACTCAAAGCAAAGGCTTACTACAAGTAAAGCAAGCTACAAAAGTTTTCTGCCACTAAATAAATTTTAACAGAAACAAAAATAAAGTTTTTACTAAATAACAGAAAGAAAAACACAACGAAATTTTATACAAAATAATTATATTAAAATCATTTGTAAAACTCCCATAATGATCAAAACAAGTTTTCTAGTAAGATAAAAGAAATACAATACAAATATATATATTTTTGTACAAATAAAATAGCTACTGGCAACTTAACAGAAACTAAAAGAAATACGTCAAAAAGAACTAAAGAAAACAATTTAAAGCAATTAAAACTAAAAGAAAGAGCACGAAACCTATAAAACACTAAAACAGTGCTGTTTTTGTAAAACCTAATTTTTTAATAATCCTAAAATTCACCAAGTTAATCCTACTGATAGACAAGGTCAAAAAGAACCAGTAGCGAAAAGAATCACCCAAAAATAATACTCCTAGCTCAAATTATAGCCAATCTAGTGATTCGAGCAAATTTCATGCAAATTCAAATTCAAACTTTCAAATCTAGACAAAATTGATCTCTACAGGAACTTCATAAATTTTTTGACATAGAACAATTGGAATCACTCAAAAACATTAAAAATCCTAAAAGATATTAAAGATCTAAGATCAGAACTATTTGTGTAAACAGAATAAAAACAGAAAAAGAAACACTAGCTACGGGTCGGCCAGGTGCTACGTGGCGATCACTGGTTGGCTGTAGGTGTGCGTCGCGGGAGCTAATGGGCGAACGGCCGATACTTAGTGGATTCGGCGGCTGCGACTAATTAAAATAAAAACCGATGACTCGGTTCGAACTAAACCGAAGAAAACCGTAGATAAAACCTATCTAGTTAAAATAAAACCTAACCATTCGCGTAGATCTAATCTAGGCCGTTGGAATAAGATCAAACGGAGGAGAAGCTCACCGCGGCGGCGATGAACTCCGACGACGGTGACGACGGCGGCGGCGCTCGAGCGACGATGCGGGCGAGGTCCCCCGTGGGTCTCCGGCGTCGGGGACGGCTCCGTTCGATGCGGGCGACGACGGCGAACACGTGGACGGCCTCGGCGCGGCTCAAGGACGACAGACACGACGACGGCGAACTTGGCGGCGGCGACGGCGCTCGGTGGTGAGTGGGGACGATGCTCCGGTGGTCGTCGGTGACGGTGAAGTGGTCGGGTGGATGAGGCAAAGCGAGGGGACCTCGGGGGTGGTGGAGATGGAGGTCGAGGATGTCGGTGACGAGCGGAACGTGCTCGGCGAAGCTCCTGTGAACTTCGCGCTCCGGCGAGGCGTGCGAGCTCGGGGTGCTCCCTGTAGAAGGAATAGGCGAGCAAAAACGTGTCAAAGAATCGTGTGGAGTTGGTCTAGGCCGATGACCAGAACTAGAGAGGCTGGGGTGTGCTCACCGGCGACGAAAACGACGATGAACGGCGGCGGCGGTGGCGAGATCGGTTTTGCGAGGGAGATGGACGTGGGGGGTTTTGGCGAGGGTTTTTGAAGAGGATCGAGAGAGGAGGAGCGTGGGTACTTATAGGGCATGTTCTTGGAGGAGGGGCAAGCTCTAGCTAGGGTTTTGCGAGGGGCGCGGACGCAGCCGTGCACGAGCGCAGCGAGATACAGGCGCGTCCGTTTTGGAGATAGGAGACGAGGGCAGGCCCCGGTGGTCAGTGGGCGCGGGGAGGAGGGCGCGGGTGCGGGCGACCGAGGGGAAAAGGAGTCGGGCGCGGGGTGGCCGTGGGCTGACCTGGCGCTGGCGCGTAGGTGGGCCGGGGTGAGGGAGCTAGGCCTCGGTGCGTTGGCCTGGCCGGCTCTTTTTTTTTAAAATAAATAGAAACCGAAAAGGTAAATAAAATAAAAATAAAGTAAGAATTTATATAGGCAATATATATCAGAAGTTTCAGAAAAATATTTATTAAAAGATGAACTATTTTTCAAGTCCAAATAAAAAATACAAAAATTCATATAATTCAACCAGTTATACAATTGCATTTAAAATGCAAACAAAATTATTTTAAAACATCAAAAAGAATTCAAATTTGTTTTTGTCCATTTTCTGTTGAAGGGAATCATGTTACCCTATTTTCCATATATTTCTTTTTTGGAGAAAAATAAATTGAATAAAACCAAATAACTCCAAATTGGGTTTGAGTTTGAATTTCAAACCACTTTCAAATCCTTTCTTTTAAACTTCCAATTCATAATTCATAAAATTTGAAGAAGTCATTTTATCTTCCCTCGTGAAAATCATTGAGTTGCATAAAGTTTCTGAATTTGAAAATATTTTCAAATGGAAATTCAAATCCTTTCCAAATCCCTTTTCATTTCTTTAAATGGAAGAAGTCATATCATCTTCACTCTAGGGTTTTGTGATGAAATGAATTTGAATCCATGGAGATCAAAATGCAAAGTGAAAGTTTTGGGAAAGTCATTTCATTCCGTCTCATTTAACTGTCAAAAAAGTTTCAAATTTCATTCACTTTCAATCAATCAATCAAACAATCAATCATATTTATTTAGTTAATATAACATTCCAAATTTAGAATTTTGGGATGTTACAAATCTACCACACTTAAAATGAATCTCGTCCTCGAGATTCGAAGAGGCTAGCAAGAAAAGGTTAGGGGTTTGGGGGTCTTCTAGCAGATCCATTGTTCGGAAAAGTCTGGGGTGCTACCACACTTAAAATCAGAGTCATGGTTCCTTCAAACTCCGGTATTCCACCTTTTGGGTTGACAATGTTAGTCTTCTCATATCTTCGGGATAATTCCTTCACGGGTGCTCTTCCGGCAGCGACATAACATTTTCCTCAAATTCTTGTGTCCTTTCATTAAGGTAGGGTTCTCCCGAGACTGGGTCTTCTTAGCTGACAGGTCTATCGTCAATACTAACTACCATCGGAATTCTCATGGTGGTCAACCGTTTGTGGTTTTCCTACAGTAAAAGAGTCTGGGTTGAATCTCACCGTATATCATACGATTGGCAACGATTGCCAGTACAGGGTTCCATCGTTCTGCCATTCTATGGTTTTTTGCTGTCGTGTCGACACTCTTCTAGGGTTTCAAGGCTCTCTGATTTTCCATCAGAATATGATAGTCCATGATAAAAGTCTCCGGTATGGGGGCCAACCATCCCGCACTTGAACCATTACCACATACGCAGACAGTGAATCACACATTCTAACACTTGGGCATCCTCACAAGCATTGCAGAAGATTCTCTTGTCGACGAACTGAGTTCGGATAAATCCATTAATTCTGCAAGCTAAACAAAACATCTATCGTTTTCATCACAACTCTCGGGGTTTTACGTATCCTCCTAAGAAACGTCTGTTGGTCAAATCACAGCTTCTTCCAGAATTCCTTCTTCAACAAGATTGGGCTTGTTTTCCTTAGCAAATCCTGGGTCTTGTGGGTTATGGGCCCACTTCAATACTTACCGCTTTAACTCATCCTTGGAGTTACAAATGTTCCATCTTCCAACATTACACCTCCTTTAAATCCAATAATACTTCATTCCTTCATACTCTTGGGGTGACCATCATAACAAAAACAAAACTCCAACTCGTTTTGTCCAACTCCACTCGATGGAATACACTTTCCTTTCCATTGGTCAAGTGTTCACACAAAAGCATCACAATTAAAATAGCACGCACTGGTTCATCCATAAATCATATTCATATCAAATCCTTTATTACATCCTTAACAACTTCTCAAATTTTCAACACTCAAAAGTACTTTATTACAAATGCTGCCATCCACAAGGTTTGGAATGGTCAAGCATTAATTTCATCTTTATTCATGTATCCTCCATGAAAGCTTCAGTCCCACTGGAATTGTGCGATGTGCTCCTTGAAATCATCAATCTTTTGCTTCATCATGGTGGCCATGAGCTTCATCTCCGTCATCTCTGCATGCACCTCTCTCAGGTATTCCTGAGTGTGACGGAGCCTTGCTTCCAGTATTTCTCCAATCTGACGTATGGCTTCCATGGCAGCTTCACGAACAGAGTCGAAGAAAGTTGCTCGGGGTACACGTGAGGTGTAAAAGTATTGACCCATCGTCTTCGGGCAAACTCCTTTCACCCGGTGGAGGTTTACTTCCACGTACCAAAGTTTCACTCCATTTTCCATGAAAGGATAGCCTTTGTAAACTGCATCTCCTTCAAGGTGAATATGCTTCATCATGTCCTTCAGGATTCTTGGGTAATCCTGATCACTTGTCAGGGTCATGATCGTTTCCGGGCCCTTGAGGAAAGACTCATAAAGGGTTGTCATCTGCAGTTGTAGGATAGAAGGGGTATTCAGAATAATGTATGCATCTCCTTGGGTAAGCATATCATCCAAACAAAACTTCAAATTCAATTCCCAACATCTTACAGGGTATTGTCATCCTTAAACAAAATGTACTGGGTTATCCATTGGCCATATTCTTTTGTATCCTTGTACTTTATCAAAATCCCCGTTTATGCATCAACTCATCATTTTTTTCCATGTTTACCCACATAATCAGTTCCAAGATAAATGTTAACAACATAACAACTTCATAAAGCCTTTCAGCATATGACATATCAACTTTATTGATTCATGAATTATTACAATCCCTGAGACTTCCATTACATAACTCAACTCATCATACTTATGCAAATAGAATTGCTTCCTACCACACTTATTACCAATATCAAAATCTCAACTACTTAGCTCCAGCTTTCTTCTGATCTGAACATTCCCTGGCGAAATGTCCCGCCTCCTTGCAGCGAAAACAAATGACTTCCAACATGTCTCGGGGCTTCTTTGTGATTATGTAGGCTCCTTGGATTTTTAGCTTCTTTTCTGGACATCTATCAAAATAGTGCCCTGAATTCTTGCACTTGAAACATGTGATATGACTCAGGTATTTCTCGGTAGAAATTGGGTTGTTCTGGGAAGGTCTTTGTTTCCTCTTCTTGGTCTTCTTCGTACCAATCAGATCCTCTATTTCCCGTGGGTCATACTCCACTTCTGCTGTCGGGAACTCACCTAGATACTCAGTTCCCTTCTTCGTGCAATACTGAGATATGTGTCCTCCTTTTCCACATGCATAGCATGACTTGGTGCAAACTTTGATTGGGTTTCCTCCATTAGGGTCCATCACAACATCCTTCACCACAGCTACTTCCATACCTTCTCGGAGGGCTTCTTTCATTCCTTCTTTCTGCTTCCGGACAGTTTGTTGCACCATGGGGTAAATGTGACACTGAGCCGGATAGTGGTCAGTTCCTTCACACAAGAAACAAGTCACCTGCCAAGTGGGGCATTCATCACCTGGGTGATTTTCCTCACAATGAGGGCATCCATCCTTGTGTCCTTCTTGGGTGTGTACTATTTCTCCGCAAATCTTACATGCACAAGGTTTCTTCATCTTACTACCATGAGGTTTCCGGATGAGACGGGAGCTTAACAGAGTCTTCTTGAATTCCTCCCAAGTTTTTGCTCCATTACATCCTTGTATGGCTTGATGCATTTTCCACCAGGTTGCAGCACTTTTTGTAAAGTACTGAAGAGCGTATTGAACCACATACTTCCTTGCAACCAAGTTGTTTCCGAGATGATTCTCCATGTTCTGAATCCATAGCTCTGCCTTCGGCTGTGTCATCGGTCCAGAGAATACAAGTCCATCTTCATTCATCATCTATTGGGTCCAAGGGTTTTGGGATGAGATACGAGAGAGAGGTAGAGAGATACACACAATACAAACAATAGTTTTTAAAAATAGGTTTTATTTGTGGCTGTCGGAAAAACACACACAAATGACAGCTCACAATTCATCGCATCTAACGTGAGTATACAACAGGGGTTTGGTCTTCTTAAGGTCATAATAATATTGGGATTCTTCAGGGTCTTCAAATTCTTCGGGTCTTCGGAGTCTTCAACCGTTGTAGCTTCAATCCTTGTACTCTGAGGTGGTCCTGAGTTGCTCCTCTGTGTGATCAAAAGAGAAAGGAGTATATTCTAACTACTTGAGGTAAGAGGGACCATTTGATAAAATCAAAAAAGATGAGAAGTAAGGGTCTTTTTGAAAATAAAGTTTTAGAGATATCCTGTACTAGGGGCTTTCCGATTTCTAGGGTCACGTCCTACAGTCAACATGTGCTCTGATACCATCTCTGTAGTGACCCGACCTCAAACGGTCAAGCCTCTATGTATCTGTGCCATCCCTGGATCAGTATGCTGGCACACACAGTACATCAATGTATATATCAAAGTGCAATCACATGTATAAATAACATAAAACTGATATATACCTCATAAGTCTCAGCGGAAACAGACAATCGGGTGTGGAGTCCCATCAGCGCCATCGGCAAGTTGAGTGTAGACCGTAACCCTATATCGTAACCCTTACTCGTCGTAGAAAATCCTGCAACATGATACGTTGCAGCCGTGTAGGTCAGTACATTGAATGTACCGGCAAGAACACCATAAGAAAAGCAGATGATCAAACTATTCTATATGCAATATGGCATTGTGGCTCTGTGTCTGAGTTTTGTTTGCGTAAAAGCTGATTTTATTTTCCCTACAACAAAGGAAAAAATCAGGAGTTTTCACTACGGAGTTATCTACTATGACATGGTTCCGCCAACCGATGTCTCATAGCCCACAAGTATCATAAGTTGCCCACAATTAGTTATCAGTCCGGTGTTGAGAGTTTTGAGATAGATCCAAGTCCAGAGGCTCAAATTGTCCGTAATCGGGGACACGGCTAATCGATTAGGTTTTAACTCCGCAGAGTGTTGTGCACTTTACCCACAAGATTCGATCCCTCTTTTTACGTTCTCGCACTTCAGGGTGTTTGAGAACAAGACGACCGAAACATGGTCTTCCGAAGAGTTCCTCTGACCACTGTCCGGTTTTCATCCAATCCTACCGTAGTTCTACATCTGCTAGCACCGTCCCAGCCAGAGTCACAACTAAGGTCAACCACGCCAGAGCCCATAATGACTTGCGGTTGCACAGGTAAGCTTCCGGGCATGAAGTATTCTTCCGTCTCTTTGAGTCTGGGTGAAGCTTTCCGCAAGATGTCATGGTGCTTCTCCATGCATCCCGACCATCCATTGGTTGCTCCAGGGTGCCCATCAAATTCATCCTTCACCCAGTAGTGTGTATTAAAATCTTGTCTCGAGTCTCAAAATCTTGAGGCCTTGAAGATGTAGTCCTTGCAGATGCCATCATGAAGTTGTCGTCATTGATGTAGAGTCCACCTTCTCACACCACTCCCGGGCACTCATACCAAACCCCGTTTACTTTAGCGTAGCATTAGAACTAAACAACGTCCCGGGCTTGGTAACAGGGAGATGGGTTCCTACCTCATGCATTCTACTCAACTACAAGATTTAATATCACTACTGGAGGAAAGATGAAATGTTGTCACTAAATGCAATAAAAGCATAGGTATGTAAAAATGGTCAAAGTGAACTTGACTGGTATTACTTGATGAAGATTATATCGCTCTTAGAGAAATCCTGATAGTACTATTCGTCACTCTCCGAAGAAAATCTATATAATCAAACATAGCATTCACATAAGCAAACATTCTAGCAATCAATTCTAGCACTCAAAATAACAATCAACAAATAAAACAATAAAGAAGTCAATAATAAAAACTCAAATAAAAACCAAAGAAAACTCTAAAACTCAAAGCAAAGGCTTACTACAAGTAAAGCAAGCTACAAAAGTTTTCTGCCACTAAATAAATTTTAACAGAAACAAAAATAAAGTTTTTACTAAATAACAGAAAGAAAAACACAACAAAATTTTATACAAAATAATTATATTAAAATCATTTGTAAAACTCCTATAATGATCAAAACAAGTTTTCTAGTAAGATAAAAGAAATACAATACAAAAATATATTTTTTTGTACAAATAAAACAGTTACTGGCAACTTAACAGAAACTAAAAGAAATACGTCAAAAAGAACTAAAGAAAACAATTTAAAGCAATTAAAACTAAAAGAAAGAGCACGAAACCTATAAAACACTAAAACATTACTGTTTTTGTAAAACCTAATTTTTTAATAATCCTAAAATTCACCAAGTTAATCCCACTGATAGACAAGGTCACAAAGAACCAGTAGCGAAAAGAATCACCCAAAAATAATACTCCTAGCTCAAATTATAGCCAATCTAGTGATTCGAGCAAATTTCATGCAAATTCAAATTCAAACTTTCAAATCTAGTCAAAATTGATCTCTACAGAAACTTCATAATTTTTTTGAAATATAACAATTGGAATCATTCAAAAACAATAAAATCCTAAAAGATATTAAAGATCTAAGATCAGAACTATTTCTGTAAACAGAATAAAAACAGAAAAAGAAACACTTGCTACGGGTCGGCCAGGTGCTACGTGGCGATCACTGGTTGGCTGTAGGTGTGCGTCGCGGGAGCTAATGGGCGAACGGCCGATACTTAGTGGATTCGGCGGCTGCGACTAATTAAAATAAAAACCGATGACTCGGTTCGAACTAAACCTAAGAAAACCGTAGATAAAATCGATCTAGTTAAAATAAAACCTAATCGTTCGCGTAGATCTAATCTAGGCCGTTGGAATAAGATCAAACGGAGGAGAAGCTCACCGCGGCGGCGACGAACTCCGGCGACGGTGATGACGGCGGCGGCGCTCGGGCGGCGATGCGGGCGAGGTCCCCCGTGGGTCTCCGGCGTCGGGGACGGCTCCGTTCGTCGCGGGCGATGACGGCGAACATGTGGACGACCTCGGCGTGGCTCAAGGACGACGGACACGACAGCGGCGAACTTGGCGGCGGCGACGGCACTCGGTGGTGAGCAGGGACGATGCTCCGGTGGTCGTCGGTGGCGGTGAAGTGGTCGGGTGGATGCGGCAAAGCGAAGGGACCTCGGGGGTTGTGGAGATGGAGGTCGAGGACGTCGGTGATGAGCGGAACGTGCTCAGCGAAGCTCCTGTGAACTTCGCGCTCCGGCGAGGCGTGCGAGCTCGGGGTGCTCCCTGTAGATGGAATAGGCGAGCAAAAACTTGTCAAAGAATCGCGTGGAGTTGGGATAGGACGATGGCCGGAACTAGAGAGGCTGGGGTGTGCTCACCGGCGACGAAAACGACGATGAACGGCGGTGGCGATGGAGAGATCGGTTTTGCGAGGGCGACGGACGTGGGGGTTTTTGGCGAGGGTTTTCGAAGAGGATCGAGCGAGGAGGAGCGTGGGTACTTATAGGGCATGTTCTTGGAGGAGGGGGCAAGCTCTAGCTAGGGTTTTGCAAGGGGCGCGGACGTGGCCGTGCGCGAGCGCGGCGAGATACGGGCGCGTCCGTTTCGGAGATAGGAGATGAGGGCGGGCCCCGGTGGTCAGTGGGCGCGGGGAGGAGGGCGCGGGTGCGGGCGACCGAAGAGAAAAGGAGTCGGGCGTGGGGTGGCCGTGGGCTGACCTGGCGCTGGCGCGTAGGTGGGCCGGGGGGAGGGAGCTGGGCCTTGGTGCGTTGGCCTGGCCGGCTCTTTTTTTTAAATAAACAGAGACCGAAAAGGTAAATAAAATAAAAATAAAGTAAGAATTTATATAGGCAATATATATATCAGAAGTTTCAAAAAAATATTCACTAAAAGATGAACTATTTTTCAAGTCCAAATAAAACATACAAAAATTCATATAATTCAAACAGTTATACTATTGCATTTAAAATGCAAACAAAATTATTTTAAAACATCAAAAAGAATTCAAATTTATTTTTCTCCATTTTTCTGTTGAAGGGAATCATGTTACCCTATTTTCCATATATTTCTTTTTTGGAGAAAAATAAATTGAATAAAAACCAAATAACTCCAAATTGGGTTTGAGTTTGAATTTCAAACCACTTTCAAATCCTTTCTTTTAAACTTCCAACTCATAATTCATAAAATTTGAAGAAGTCATTTTATCTTCCCTCATGAAAATCATTGAGTTGCATAAAGTTTCTGAATTTGAAAATATTTTCAAATGGAAATTCAAATCCTTTCCAAATCCCTTTTCATTTCTTTAAATGGAAGAAGTCATATCATCTTCACTCTAGGGTTTTTGATGAAATGAATTTGAATCCATGGAGATCAAAATGCAAAGTGAAAGTTTTGAGAAAGTCATTTCATTCCCTCTCATTTAACTTTCAAAAAAGTTTCAAATTTCACTTAGTTTCAATCAATCAATCAAACAATCAATCATATTTATTTAGTTAATATAACATTCCAAAATTTAGAATTTTGGGATGTTACAAATCTACCACACTTAAAATGAATCTCATCCTCGAGATTCGAAGAGGCTAGCAAGAAAAGGTTAGGGGTTTGGAGGTCTTCCACCAAATCCATTGTTCGGAAAAGTCTGGGGTGCTACCACACTTAAAATCAGAGTCATGGTTCC
Source organism: Elymus sibiricus (assembly GCA_039707655.1). Classification (NCBI taxonomy): domain Eukaryota; kingdom Viridiplantae; phylum Streptophyta; class Magnoliopsida; order Poales; family Poaceae; genus Elymus; species Elymus sibiricus. The sequence goes on from CM077666.1 coordinate 135,007,437, forward strand.
TTCAAACTCCGGTATTCCACCTTTTGGGTTGACAATGTTAGTCTTCTCATATCTTCGGGATAATTCCTTCACGGGTGCTCTTCCGGCAGGGACATAACATTTTCCTCAAATTCTTGTGTCCTTTCATTAAGGTAGGGTTCTCCCGAGACTGGGTCTTCTTAGCTGACAAGTCTATCGTCAATACTAACTACCATCAGAATTCTCATGGTGGTCAACCGTTTGTGGTTTTCCTGCAGTAAAAGAGTCTGGGTTGAATCTCACCGTATATCATACGATTGGCAACGATTGCCTATCCAGGGTTCCATTGTTCTGCCATTCTATGGTTTTTGGCTGTCGTGTCGACACACTTCTAGGGTTTCAAGGCTCTCTGATTTTCCATCAACATATGCTAGTCCATGATAAAAGTCTCCGGTATGGGGGCCAATCCATCCCATACTTGAACCATTACCACATACGTAGATAGTGAATCACGCATTCTAACACTTGGGCATCCTCACAAGCATTGCAGAAGTTACTCTTGTCGACGAACTGAGTTCGGATAAATCCATTAGTTCTGTAAGCTGAACAAAACATCTATCGTTTTCTTCACAACTCTCGGGGTTTTACGTATCCTCCTAAGAAACGTCTGTTGGTCAAATCACAGCTTCTTCCAGAATTCCTTCTTCAACAAGATTGGGCTTGTTTTCCTTAGCAAATCCTGGGTCTTGTGGGTTATGAGCCCACTTCAATACTTACCGCTTTAACTCATCCTTGGAGTTACAAATGTTCCATCTTCCAACATTACACCTCCTTTAAATCCAATAATACTTCATTCCTTCATACTCTTGGGGTAACCATCATAACAAAAACAAAACTCCAACTCGTTTTGTCCAACTCCACTCGGTGGAATACTCTTTCCTTTCCATTGGTCAAGTGTTCACACAAAAGCATCACAATTAAAATAACACATACTGGTTCATCCATAAATCATATTCATATCAAATCCTTTATTACATCCTTAACAACTTCTCAAATTTCCAACACTCAAAAGTACTTTATTACAAATGTTGCCATCCACAAGGTTTGGTATGGTCAAGCATTAATTTTATCTTTATTCATGTATCCTCCTTGAAAGCTTCAGTCCCACTGGAATTGTGCGATGTGCTCCTTGAAATCATCAATCTTTTGCTTCATCATGGTGGCCATGAGCTTCATCTCCATCATCTCTGCATGCACCTCTCTCAGGTATTCCTGAGTGTGACGGAGCCTTGCTTCCAGTATTTCTCCAATCTGACGTATGGCTTCCATGGCAGCTTTACGAACAGAGTCGAAGAAAGTTGCTCGGGGTACACGTGAGGTGTAAAAGTATTGACCCATCGTCTTCGGGCAAACTCCTTTCACCCGGTGGAGGTGTACTTCCACGTACAAAATTTTCACTCCATTTTTCACGAAAGGATAGCCTTTGTAAACTTCATCTCCTTCAAGGTGAATATGCTTCATCATGTCCTTCAGGATTCTTGGGTAATCCTGATCACTTGTCAGGGTCATGATCGTTTCCGGGCCCTTGAGGAAAGACTCATAAAGGGTTGTCATCTGCAGTTGTAGGATAGAAGGGGTATTCAGAATAATGTATGCATCTCCTTGGGTAAGCATATCATCCAAACAAAACTTCAAATTCAATTCCCAACATCTTACAGGGTATTGTCATCCTTAAACAAAATGTATTGGGTTATCCATTGGCCATATTCTTTTGTATCCTTGTACTTTATCAAAATCCCCGTTTATGCATCAACTCATCATTTTTTTCCATGTTTACCCACATAATCAGTTCCAAGATAAATGTTAACAACATAACAACTTCATAAAGCCTTTCAGCATATGACATATCAACTTTATTGATTCATGAATTATTACAATCTCTGAGACTTCCATTACATAACTCAACTCATCATACTTATGCAAATAGAATTGCTTCCTACTACACTTATTACCAATATCCAAATCTCAACTACTTAGCTCCAGCTTTCTTCTGATCTGAACATTCCCTGGCGAAATGTCCTGCCTCCTTGCAGCGAAAACAAATGACTTCCGACATGTCTCGGGGCTTCTTTGTGATTATGTAGGCTCCTTGGATTTTTAGCTTCTTTTCTGGACATCTATCAAAATAGTGCCCTGAATTCTTGCACTTGAAACATGTGATATGACTCAGGTATTTCTCGGTAGAAATTGGGTTGTTCTGGGGAGGTCTTTGTTTCCTCTTCTTGGTCTTCTTCGTACCAATCAGATCCTCTATTTCCCGTGGGTCATACTCCACTTCTGATGTCGGGAACTCACCTAGATACTCAGTTCCCTTCTTCATGCAATACTGAGATATGTCTCCTCCTTCTCCACATGCATAGCATGACTTGGTGCAAACTTTGATTGGGTTTCCTCCATTAGGGTCCATCACAACATCCTTCACCACAGGTACTTCCATACCTTCTCGCAGGGCTTCTTTCATTCCTTCTTTCTGCTTCCGGACAGTTTGTTGCACCATGGGGTAAATGTGACACTGAGTTGGATAGTGGTCAGTTCCTTCACACAAGAAATAAGTCACCTGCCAAGTGGGGCATTCATCACCTGGGTGATTTTCCTCACAATGAGGGCATCCATCCTTGTGTCCTTCTTGGGTGTGTACTATTTCTCCGCAAATCTTACATGCACAAGGTTTCTTCATCTTACTATCATAAGGTTTCCGGATGAGACGGGACCTTAACAGAGTCTTCTTGAATTCCTCCCAAGTTTTTGCTCCATTACATCCTTGTATGGCTTGATGCATTTTCCACCAGGTTGCAGCACTTTTTGTAAAGTACTGAAGAGCGTATTGAACCTCATACTTCCTTGCAACCAAGTTGTTTCCGAGATGATTCTCCATGTTCTGAATCCATAGCTCTGCATCCGGCTGTGTCATCGGTCCAGAGAATACAAGTCCATCTTTATTCATCATCTATTGGGTCCAAGGGTTTTGGGATGAGATACAAGAGAGAGGTAGAGAGATACACACAATACAAACAATAGTTTTTAAAAATAGGTTTTATTTGTGGCTGTCGGAAAAACACACACAAATGACAGCTCACAATTCATCGCATCTAACGTGAGTATACAACAGGGGTTTGGTCTTCTAAAGGTCATAATAATATTGGGATTCTTTAGGGTCTTCAAATTCTTCGGGTCTTCGGAGTCTTCAACCGTTGTAGCTTCAATCCTTGTACTCTGAGGTGGTCCTCAGTTGCTCCTCCGTGTGATCAAAAGAGAAAGGGGTATATTCTAACTACTTGAGGTAAGAGGGACCATTTGATAAAATCAAAAAAGATGAGAAGTAAGGGTCTTTTTGAAAATAAAGTTTTAGAGATATCCTGTACTAGGGGCTTTCCGATTTCTAGGGTCACGTCCTACAGTCAACATGTGCTCTGATACCATCTCTGTAGCGACCCGACCTCAAACGGTCAAGCCTCTATGTATCTGTGCCATCCCTGGATCAGTATGCTGGCACACACAGTACATCAATGTATATATCAAAGTGCAATCACATGTATAAATAATGTAAAACTGATATATACCTCATAAGTCTCAGCGGAAACAGACAATCGGGTGTGGAGGCCCATCAACGCCATCGGCAAGTTGAGTGTAGACCGTAACCCTATATCGTAACCCTTACTCGTCGTAGAAAATCCTGCAACATGATACGTTGCAGCCGTGTAGGTCAGTACATTGAATGTACCGGCAAGAACACCATAAGAAAAGCAGATGATAAAACTATTCTATATGCAATATGGCATTGTGACTCTGTGTCTGAGTTTTATTTGCGTAAAAGCTGATTTTATTTTCCCTACAACAAAGGAATAAATCAGGAGTTTTCACTACGGAGTTATCTACTATGACATGGTTCCGCCAACCGATGTCTCATAGCCCACAAGTATCATAAATTGCCCACAATTAGTTATCAGTCCGGTGTTGAGAGTTTTGAGATAGATCCAAGTCCAGAGGCTCAAATTGTCCGTAACCGGGGACACGGCTAATCGATTAGATTTTAACTCTGCAGAGCGTTGTGCACTTTACCCACAAGATTCGATCCCTCTTTTTACGTTCTCGCACTTCAGGGTGTTTGAGAATGTGGCGCCCCGCCTGAATACCACGGTAGTCAGACGGTCACCGCACATACCAGCCCAGGAAATCTCTCTGGCATGTGCTTTTACAACAAGTATCATGAACACAGACATTTCTATTAATGGATATATCAGGCTTACATGATATATTGCAAGGGTGATGGCAGCGGAAAAGCTCTGTCTAAGGCAGCATGGTCCTGGTGCGGCTCCAATACACAGGGATCTGACTGGGTTACTCTTCTAGCTCGCGAACACTCCGGCTCCTTGCCAGCGAACGTCGGATCCTTAGGTGAACCTGGCCACATTGAAGGCCGCTGAGTACTTTTGAATGTACTCGCAAGCAAACCAAACCAACATATACACCAAGCAATGCAATCCATGGCATTCAAGCATGCACCGTATTAACTATCATGGTATGACAGGATTATCTAGCAAGATTAATCATCTAGCAGCATTAATCATCATGTCATAGCAGGATTATCTAGCATGACAATTACTGAAGTAAATGCAGTAAAGTAAAGTATATCAGGTAAATGATCCGAACTCCGAATATTCTCATGATTCAAGTCTGATCCAATCTTTGCGGTCATCCAACCGCTCATCTCATAGCCATGACATGGCTAGCAATCATACCTCTGACATCATCTGATGTCCATGCATCCGTAATGCAAGTCTGATAAACCTTACCTTTCTCTGGTTTAGTCTTAGCAATAACATTATATAGTTTGTTCCTCCAGACTCGACACAGACCAAATAGGGGCCTATACGAACTGTCCATGACCGAGGACGCGGCTATTCGAATAGATTTACACTCTGCAGAGGTTGCGCACTTTACCCACACCATGGAGCGCCTGGCCTCGTACTTTAGTACATGTTCCCATTCGGGTGGACCAGTGCTGCTCCAACAAAACCTTGTCTATTGCCTGGCACTCTTACGGTCCCTCCGACAATCATACCCTCCCAGGGTCATGTCCTGGGTGGCCCCTGTGTCACCCCGTGACACCTGCCACCGTCGTGGCCAAAACTGTCCCAAACGGGGACCTGAGCTCAAATAACTTAACTGGGCTCACAAGGTTATCGCCGCCTATCGGGCCAGGGCAGCACGCATGCATAACCTTCCCTAGTTGGAGGTACCGACAAGAGGCAGGACAATAGACCAAGCTAGGGCCATCCCATACCGGCAAATGTGGCTGCACGGGTAAGTCCGGATAGGTGGCACTATGACTCGATCCAGTCGACGGAGGAGGTTGTTGTCATTATTAAGTCATATTTCATAATATTGCAGTAACAGTAACCATGCAAGATGTAACAATTATGAAAACCTAACAACCTATCTCCATACAATATCACAACGAGTCAATAGTGCGATAGTATGATGAACATTAGCAGGTAATGCAGATAGCAAATTCAAACTAGCAAGAGTTTAACTATTTCTATCATAGGCATAGACATTAATTAAACACGCAAGAATAACATAGAGCAATGCTTCAGGGCATATATCAGATGGTCGGCTTGCCTGGGGGTCAAGGAATACTCCGGGAGAAGTGCGATCACCTCGAGGAAGAATTCGCCGGAAAGGATTCTCTCTCGGAGGGGGCTGAATAAGGGCAAGGGCAAAATGGGCATTTTCAGAAAGTGTAAACATGGTGGAAGTGATATCATCGGAACGGGCTCGACGAACTGAAGAAGTGGGCGTTGGAATCACCTGATTTGGAGTTGTGAGCAAGAAGTTATGAGGGTTTGATTGCCAGGGACCCATCTCTAATTATTTTGTTCACCAATGGGTCCTTGACAGATTTTCCGGAGGAAAAAGAAAAAGTGCACTGTGCACTTGGGCTGGTTCGGGCTGGATTTGGCCGCCGCCTGGGCCACCACGAGGCAGCCGCCGCTGCTGCTGTTGATGGGCCGGCCCACCTGCGCGGCCGCCTCTAAAATAAAAAACAGAGGGAGCGACCGAGTCGCTGACCGGTCGGGCCCGCTGGCAGGGTCGTCGCCCACCTCCCACACATGCCTGACCGGGGAGAGGGACAGCTCCCGACGGCGATAGCCGGAGCTACATGCCGTCTCCGGCGATGCTCCTCCCATGGATGGATTCAACATGGAGAGGCGCATCCAACAGTGTGCGACACGGACGCCGAGGACCATCGGAGGAGAGGCTACGCTGCCCGCGGCGGACGGCGATTCGGGCAGCGACGGGCTCGGCGCTATAGTGGCAGGGAGGGAGGGGTGAGGTTCGGGAGGGCCTCACCGTGGTGGATGGGGACCTCTGGTGGCGAAATGAGGAGGGAAGGGAGCCGGGCTTGCTCGAATTTGAGCAGAGGCCGTCGGCGGCAATGGCGGCTGTGGAGGAGCGGGAGAGCTTCCCGAGCTCGGCTGAGAGGTGGGGCGAGGTACCAGGAGGGTGAAGAGGGGCTGGTGAGGTGGAGTGGCTCGGGGAGGGGCTCGGCTGCGGCTATTTATAGCCGGCCGTGGCGTGCGGACGAGGACGGCAGCCGAGACAAACTTATCGTCGCACTGGAGCTCCGGCGACACGCGGAAGGAGGAGACGATGTCGCAGGGCCTCTGGAATAGCGGAGGAGCTCGAGGAAGAAGAGACAGGGGAGGAAACGACGACGGCGGGTCACGGGTGGAGCAGCACCATGGCGAGGTTCGTCGCGGCGCGAGGAGGAAGAGAACGGAGGGGGAAGTGACCGGAGAGGAGGAAGTGGACAACAGGGAGTCAGGTCGGCACTAAGGGACATGCTACGGCGGCCGGAGCTGGCCTGCCCGACGACGACAGAGCGCAGAGCGCCTGTTTGGCATGGCCACCGCGTGGTCACCACGGGTGCCGCGTGTCCAGGGCAATAAATGGCTCTGGGATCTTGTCAAATAGATGTATCAGTGATCAATGAGGTGACTTGTGAGAGTTTGGATGGAAGTGGGGGCAAGAGCTGACTGATTTGAGCTGAGATAGGTTCTGGCCAGAAATTTGGACAGGATGCTGGGGTCAAACAGAGGTGCCAATGAGCTGGAAAAGTTGTCACAGGGAAATGTGGTAGGAAGGAATAGGTGCTTGACAAATTTGAGGTCATTTGGACAAGTTTTGCATATACTTCCTTTGCAATGCAAATTCTGGTCCAGAAACTTGACTTTGAAGCTGGACTCATATGGCTTGATGAAATGAGCTGAATTTTGGTGTAGGGTGATGATTTGGAGATATGAAGGTACTGGGAAAATTTCAGATCAATTGGAAATGCCACTGTGGGACTTCCTTCAAAGAGCTTGGATCTGGACAGAAACTAGATGGAATTTTTGGGAGAAAATGGCTAGATAAAATGATGTGAATTTTGTCATACTCACATCATATATGGAATTTGAGGTCCTGGATTAATTTGAGAATTTTTGAAGCAATATAAAATATAGTTGCTTCATAACCTCAAAATTGGTCCAGAAACAAGAACTGGATGATGCACTCAAAATTTAATCTGTGGAACTTGGGATCTTGATGGAAATGATGAAGATATAGATAGGAGAAGCTCCACAAATTATTTGGGATTTTTCCTGGCTACCAAAATAGTAGCTCCTTTGGAAAGTGCCCAAAATGCAATATTGGCTTTAAATAGGAAAAGGCAATTTCCCTTATTTAATTATGGCCAATATTTTTATTGGAGCTCAATATGATCACAAAGAATATCTCCACAAGTTTTCATGAACTTTGGAGATGGATAGATATTTTCCTGGATTTAATTCCTTTAACTGGCAGAAAAAGGAATTAATTTTAAATGAAAAATATTGCAAATGACTTGGCAATATTTTTGCATATCCAGGGTTTATAGATATGGGATTATCACTGGGAAAAGTTTAGGAGGCAACAAATCAAAGGAAATTGGGGTTCCTTTGTAACGGAAGGAATTAGGGTTTCCCTTCCGGTGACTCGGAAGGTAGGGTTTCGGTGGCAGAATCCTGAGAATATATTTTGGGTGGCGAGGTTGGTCTGGAAAGAATATCTGGTTGGATAGGGAAGGCAAGGCTAAATGACCATCTTCATATACCCAAGAGCGAGAGAAAATCCGGTAACACCGAAAAAAGACGGGAGTCAAATCCCGCGAAGGAAAAAAAACAAGGAGTGAAAACCAGGGTGTCACAGAGAACAAGACGACCGAAACATGGTCTTCTGAAGAGTTCCTCTGACCACTGTCCGGTGCTTATCCAATCCTACCGTAGTTCTACATCAGCTAGCACCGTCCCAGCCAGAGTCACAACTAAGGTCAACCAAGCCAGAGCCCATAATGACTTGCGGTTGCACAGGTAAGCTTTCGAGCATGAAGTATTCTTCCGTCTCTTTGAGTCTGGGTGAAGCTTTCCGCAAGATGTCATGGCGCTTCTCCATGCATCCCGGCCATCCACTGGTTGCTCCAGGGTGCCCATCAAATCCATCCTTCACCCAGTAGTGTGTATTAAAATCTTGTCTCGAGTCTCAAAATCTTGAGGCCTTGAAGATGCAGTCCTTGCAGATGCCATCATGAAGTTGTCGTCATTGACGTAGAGTCCACCTTCTCACACCACTCCCGGGCACTCATACCAAACCCCGTCTACTTTAGCGTAGCATTAGAACTAAACAACGTCCCGGGCTTGGTAACAGGGAGATGGGTTCCTACCTCATGCATTCTACTCAACTACAAGATTTAATATCACTACTGGAGGAAAGATGAAAAGTTGACACTAAATGCAATAAAAGCATAGGTATGTAAAAATGGTCAAAGTGAACTTGCCTGGTATTACTTGATGAAGATTATATCGCTCTCCGAGAAATCCTGATAGTACTATTCGTCACTCTCCGAAGAAAATCTATATAATCAAACATAGCATTCACATAAGCAAACATTCTAGCAATCAATTCTAGCACTCAAAATAACAATCAAAAAATAAAACAATAAAGATGTCAATAATAAGAACTCAAATAAAAACCAAAGAAAACTCTAAAACTCAAAGCAAAGGCTTACTACAAGTAAAGCAAGCTACAAAAGTTTTCTGCCACTAAATAAATTTTAACAGAAACAAAAATAAAGTTTTTACTAAATAACAGAAAGAAAAACACAACGAAATTTTATACAAAATAATTATATTAAAATCATTTGTAAAACTCCTATAATGATCAAAACAAGTTTTCTAGTAAGATAAAAGAAATACAATACAAAACTATTTTTTTTGTACAAATAAAATAGCTACTGGCAACTTAACAGAAACTAAAAGAAATACGTCACAAAGAACTAAAGAAAACAATTTAAAGCAATTAAAACTAAAAGAAAGAGCATGAAACCTATAAAACACTAAAATAGTACTGTTTTTGTAAAACCTAATTTTTTTAATAATCCTAAAATTCACCAAGTTAATCCTACTGATAGACAAGGTCACAAAGAACCAGTAGAGAAAAGAATCACCCAAAAATAATACTCCTAGCTCAAATTATAGCCAATCTAGTGATTCGAGCAAATTTCATGCAAATTCAAATTCAAACTTTCAAATCTAGTCAAAATTGATCTCTACAGAAACTTCATAATTTTTTTGACATAGAACAATTGGAATCACTCAAAAAAATTAAAAATCCTAAAAGATATTAAAGATCTAAGATCAGAACTATTTCTGTAAACAAAATAAAAACAGAAAAAGAAACACTAGCTACGGGTCGGCCAGGTGCTACGTGGCGATCACTGGTTGGCTATAGGTGTGTGTCGCGGGAGCTAATGGGCGAACGGTTCGAACTAAACCGAAGAAAACCGTAGATAAAACCGATCTAGTTAAAATAAAACCTAACCGTTCGCGTAGATCTAATCTAGGCCGTTGGAATAAGATCAAACGGAGGAGAAGCTCACCGCGGCGGCGACGAACTCCGGCGACGGTGACGACGGCGGCGGCGCTCGGGCGGCGATGCGGGCGAGGTCCCCCGTGGGTCTCCGGCGTCGGGGACGGCTCCGTTCGACGTGGGCGACGACGGTGAACACGTGGACGGCCTCAGCGTGGCTCAAGCACGACGGACACGACGGCGGGGAACTTGGCGGCGGCGACGGCACTCGGTGGTGAGTGGGGACGATGCTCTGGTGGTCGTCGGTGGCGGTGAAGTGGTCGGGTGGATGCGGCAGAGTGAGGGGACCTCGGGGGTGGTGGAGATGGAGGTCGAGGATGTTGGTGACAAGCGGAACGTGCTGCGAAGCTCCTGTGAACTTCGCGCTCCGGCGAGGCATGCGAGCTCAGGGTGCTCCCTGTAGATGGAATAGGCGAGCAAAAACGTGTCAAAGAATCGCGTGGAGTTGGGCTAGGCCGATGGCCGGAACTAGAGAGGCTGGGGTGTGCTCACCGGCGACGAAAACGACGATAAACGGCGGCGGCGGTGGCGAGATCGGTTTTGCGAGGGCGACAGACGTGGGGGGTTTTGGCGAGGGTTTTTGAAGAGGATCGAGAGAGGAGGAGCGTGGGTACTTATAGGGCATGTTCTTGGAGGAGGGGGCAAGCTCTAGCTAGGGTTTTGCGAGGGGCACGGACGCGGCCGTGCGCGAGCGCGGCGAGATACGGGCGCGTCCGTTTCGGAGATAAGAGACGAGGGCGGGCCCCGGTGGTCAGTGGGCGCGGGGAGGAGGGCGCGGGTGCGGGCGACCGAGGGGAAAAGGAGTCGGGCGCGGGGTGGCCGTGGGCTGACCTGGCGCTGGCGCGTAGGTGGGCCGGGGTGAGGCAGCTGGGCCTCGGTGCGTTGGCCTGGCCGGCTGTTTTTTTTAAATAAACAGAGACCGAAAAGGTAAATAAAATAAAAATAAAGTAAGAATTTATATAGGCAATATATATATCAGAAGTTTCAAAAAAATATTTACTAAAAGGTGAACTATTTTTCAAGTCCAAATAAAAGATACAAAAATTCATATAATTCAAACAGTTATACTATTGCATTTAAACTGCAAACAAAATTATTTTAAAACATCAAAAAGAATTCAAATTTATTTTTCTCCATTTTTCTGTTGAAGGGAATCATGTTACCCTATTTTCCATATATTTCTTTTTTGGAGAAAAATAAATTGAATAAAAAACAAATAACTCCAAATTGTGTTTGAGTTTGAATTTCAAACAACTTTCAAATCGTTTCTTTTAAAATTCCAACTCATAATTCATAAAATTTGAAGAAGTCATTTTATCTGCCCTCATGAAAATCATTGAGTTGCATAAAGTTTCTGAATTTGAAAATATTTTCAAATGGAAATTCAAATCCTTTCCAAATGCCTTTTCATTTCTTTAAATGGAAGAAGTCATATCATCTTCACTCTAGGGTTTTGTGATGAAATGAATTTGAATCCATGGAGATCAAAATGCAAAGTGAAAGTTTTGGGAAAGTCATTTCATTCCCTCTCATTTAACTTTCAAAAATATTTCAAATTTCACTCACTTTCAATCAATCAATCAAACTATCAATCATATTTATTTAGTTAATATAACATTCCAAAATTTAGAATTTTGGGATGTTACACATTTTTCTGCCCATATGAAAATAAATTTGACTTGCAAACATCACGAATTGAACCCATCGCAGTAATTAATATGATAGGAAAACAGACCATGATTATTTGTTCAAAATGCAAATACAAAGATACATTCTACTTGGCACAATCTACTTTGGTCAATGCCTTCCAAACAGAGGATAATTGCCTAAATTTATATGATTAATCATTATCTATCAAAATTCCATGGTTCAAGTGGCTGGTTTTTATCATATAGCAGCACCACCTGAAAGCATCATATAGCAGCAGCAACAGCTCATAGCAATTCATCATATAGCAGCAGTAGCAGCAGCTCATAGCAATTCATCATATAGCAGCAGCAGCAGCAACCCATAGCAATTCATCATATAGCAGCAACAGCTCATAGCAATTCATCATATAGCAGCAACAGCAACTCATAGCAATTCATCATATAGCAGCAGCTCATAGCAATTCATCATATAGCAGCAGCAACTCATAGCAATTCATCATATAGCAGATCAGAATGAAAATTTGGCAAAAAATCAGAGGATATCCTCACCTTGTTGGATGAGCTCATCCCGCAACAGCACCTCATGGCCACGACCTAGGAGGAGGGGAGGGGGAACGAGGGGCCATCTGCCGGAGTGGGCCATCGGCCGTAGTTGGGCGGCGGCCGCAGGAGTGGAGCGTTGGACGGACCATAGCGAAGCAGCTACTGGGGACCAGCAGAGTGAGGGGCAGCGCCAGAGGGAGGAGCTGCCGGGGAGATGGAGCCCTACCCGCAGGCCATCGAGCATCGCTGGAGAGAGCACCGTCGAGGAGCAGGGCAGATGGGACCGGTGGTGGCGGCTCGCAGGAGGAACTCTAGCGCTGCAGGCAGAGGAAAGGGGAGAGGAGATGCGGGCAGGCAGGGGAACGAACGCTTGCGTGTTAATTTTTACTTGGGGGTCGGGTGTGACGCAGGGCTGAGCAGTGGCATTTTCAGTGTAATATGGGCAAACAACAGAGTCATTTAGCTATACCCATTGTTTTTAAGGCGTCCCTAAGGCGTCACCTAGGCGACGCTTAGGCGTCAGGGCGCCCTGCGAGCTTGAAGCATCCAGCTTGCCTTATGTACCTGCGTAAGGCATCCACCTTAAGCTTTAGAGTGTCCGAGGCGTCTGCTTAGGCGTCCAGGTTGTTGCCTTAGTCCATTTTGTATGCCTTAGCTTGCCAGGCAGGCAGGGGAGCTGTTTTAGGCTGGAAACAGAGTTTTGGCGGGAAACAGAAAGGTTGTTGGCGCCAACAGGTAAGAGGGGAGAGAGAGAGAGAGAGAGAAACAGGCCCCAATCCACACACTCCCCCCCCTCCTTCTCTCCAGTGGCTCCTCTCCAGCAGATCTGCTTCCTCCTCTGCAGCAGATCCCTTCCGACAGCTCCTCCCCCTCCTCCTCTCCAACGGCTCCTCCTCCTCTCCAGCAGCTCCTCATTCTCCTCCTGTCCAGCAGCTCCTCCTCCCAGAGAAAGTGCAAAGAGGATGCATGCTATATGGGCTCTACAACCAGCAGTAACTACAAGGTGTGTATGCCAGTATGCCTAGTTGCCTACCAACCAAATTCTACTCTATTCTGCTGCTTAGAACTCTCTATGGCGTCTGCCTTGCCTTATGCCTTATCGCTTAGGCAGTGAGGCGCCCCCCAACGCCTTGCCTCGCCTTACTGCCTTAAAAACATTGGCTATACCCCTTGAATTTTAAGTGAGCTTATACGGGAAGCACCCCCAAGCTTTTTCTCATTGCGAAGGAATGGGTGGTGGAAATAAGTTCAGGCCAAGCCCATAACTCAAAAACGAGTTCTTTAGAGCTTTTATGGCTTATTTTGACAATAAGCTCTCAAAAGGTGGGAAAGAACTGGTCCTTAACCTGCAATTCAATTGTGCGTGCAATGATGAATCACTCCTGCCTGCTATAGAGTAGATTTAGGCATCATACATGGCATAACCAAATACATGTGCATCTCATTAGAGAATCTGAAATATGCAATGTTTATGCTAGTTCGTACATTGCACATGATGTTAAAATGCCTCCTAAATCTGGTCAGTCAAGTGATGGTCTTTAAGTCTCCTTCTATGCTTGTTTTCTTGATATGTAATTTAGTGTTGTGTAAGATTTGCTCACACATGTGTTCAATTGCTTGTTTGTATCAGCCAGCCATACTAGAACTGTTTGCTTTGATTACTTGTTGTTCATGACCTAATGGAGCTTGTCAATGATTTAAACACTAATGGCTACTGTAGTGGGGGCTTGTATAACTCATAGGTGACATAAAGGTTTGCCTGTACACTAAACTAGGCTCCCCAAGAGTACGTGGCGGTCAAGTTCACGAAGGTACGCCTAGTTTATACATAGCGCACACATAGTAAATGCTCATTTGAGTGTGTGCTAGAGATGTGGCATGTTTCATTATGTGGTGTCGTTTTGTTATAAACTCGTGCTTTGGTGTTGCCCAGAGATTGGAAAGTATGCATATTTATCTTCCATGTAAGGAGACCTGTAACTAGTTTGTATCACCTTGAAGGGGGTGCAACGAAGCAAAGATTCAGGATTTCCAAGTATAAGATGTTAGGAAGGAGCCTTTCAAGAGAAGGAGGACCAGCACTGAGCCTGTACAACTAGTTATGGTAAGTCACTGTATTACAATTACCAAGACATCCTATTTGTCTCACATTGTACTTGTGTAGGGTTGTTCACCGGTAACCCAGTCATTGGACCATTGATTAATACTCCCTCCGCTCACTATTATAAGATAAGATGTTCTAACTTTTTCCTAAATCAGATGTATGTAAACACATTTTAATGTGCCTATTCACTCATTTCAGTACGGATGTAGTCTACATTTAAATATCTAAAACATCTTATATTAGTGAACAGAGTGAGAAACTCCTTCCTGCTATGGTAGAGATCTCGATGTCATAAATGTCATAACCAAACACATGTTCACATCATTAGCCTCCTTATCAATACTAGGATCTTGAGTACATACTAGTCAAGATACTCCATAGGGGGCAAACTATGTTACATTACTTGTTCCATTATATAGAAGATACATCAGTTGATTCAAATATAGCCAGGCCAAGGATGTTATTGAGGCGTGCATGTATGCATGCTGCCAACACAACAGTTCAATTGCTTGTTTGCTTCAGGCAAAATTTCTCTTTTCAATTGCTTTATTTGTCCTTAGTTAATTAGATGCCCAAACAATGTTGCCTCATGTAGGGTACTTGTATAACTATTAGTTGACATAATTAAATGCCTTACCATTTGATTACTCTGGCAAAGTGTGCCTGAAGCTTTGAAGTCCATTAACCAACTATTACTGCATGAGGCTCACAATCTAGTTTATATGAGGCTAATGATTGCATAGTTTTGCTTGTTGTAGTAGGTTTGTATGAATCCCTATGCAGTTCATTATGCTCCCTAAGACTCTTTTGAAACATGGCACACAATGTTCCAGCTAGTTAATACGAGCTACACAATGGCTAACTGCTTGCTTACTTATACGCAAGATATATCTAATGTTCAGTGGCTGCGCGTGGTTTAAATTTGTAACCTGTCTGTGTTTTGGATTTGGCCCCAACATCATGCTCCTTTGGTGAGCTAAGAGAGATTTCTGTATGCGGCCTGCACAGACTGCCATCTTTATACTTTTTAAAATATCACCTGCTTATGCTTCATGACGTGTGCATTATTGTTAGTCCTATTTTGCCCAGTGGATGTAATCTGCTGTAATTTCTTTATTGTATAGTGTAGGATTATTCTTCATTTCTATGCCTTAAATCTCTTTATTGTATAGTGTAGGTTTTTTTAGGGGATTGTAGAGTAGGATAGTTCTTTTTTTTTGAGGAACTAGAATAGGATAGTTCTATGTTGTTATATATGCTATCGTAGAAACGACGTCCAACAGGCCCAATCTACGTGGCCCCATAATTGCTCGGATGTTCCCATCTACGAGGCCCGTTACAATCATGGGCTGTCGCGTGGCAGAAATGGATTTGGGCCTCGAATGTCGGCCCATCGTAATGTGGGCTCTTACCAGTCCGTTAGTAGGCCGAACGCTAGATAGGCCCGCTATAATGGAAATGAGCCCACGGGCCACTAGCAGGCCAAAATGATCGTCTGTTGTGTCTTGGCCCATTTCCTTTACGGTCCGTTAACAGGCCGAAAGCCAATCGGGCCATCTATTGGCCCATATACAGAACGGGCCTTTAACAGGCCGAAAGTCATGTCAGGCTGGAATTGGGCCATGGAGAACATGGGCCGCTAAGACGCCGAAAGTCAGGTCGGAATGTAAATGGCCCAACTACCGTTACCAGGCCGAAAGATACACCAGGCTGGAAGCTGGCCCAAATCGCTAATGGACCGCTAAAAGGCCGAAATATGTACCACCAGGAATTTGGCCCATGCCTATAATGGGCCTCTAACGGACCGAAAGACGTACAGCCTGGAAATTGGCCCATTTCTATAATGGGCCTCTAACAGGCCGAAAGAACCACGACCGACAAATGAGCCCAAAGTCATAGCGGGCTGTTAACGGGCTGGAACAGGCGATGGGCCGCAATGGTGTCAAATCGTTAATGGGCATTGACGGGCCGAATTGGCAGATCTCGTATGGGCCATTTTTTAAATGGGTCAGACGAAGTTAGGCCGTAAATGGGCTGGCCCGCTTATTTTGACTGGACCGGCCTTTTTAACCTAAATGGGCCACTGTTGGGCCGTGCCACGTGTCGACATATCATAGGCGTCTCCCGTCCAATGAATGGATGACATCTGTCGCAACGCAAAGGCTGACACGTGGATCCACCGGTGAATGAGAAATTTACACGTGGAAAATCGCCATTGGTCAGGGATGCTAACGGGTTATCGGATCCAAACCCACACCCGATAGCTTAACGGCGACCCGTTACAGTGGATGCCACATGTCGGTCACCCTTGACGAAAACACTTCCATGACGCGACATTTATCGTCATGGAAGTGAACACTTCCGTGATGATAATTTCAGTATTGTCATGGAACACTTCTACGACAGCACAGGTATGACTATCTTGATTCTGTCATAAAATCGTCACGGATGCACATGCATGACAGAAAACATGACCTACTGTGACAAAGACGTATCATCACGGATGTACATTGTAGTGCACGTGTTGCACAACCCTGCCTTGCTTGTGTGGGATGTTGCTGATGATCTCAAAGTTTGCCAAATACTGCAAGATAAACCCATGGATGGCCTCCGGACTCTCGAAACAGCCTCGTGAATCGCTTGTTGCCGATCGCCCACAAAGTGATGAGAAGTTTGTAAAGTCCTTATGTGATACCGTCTCGAGCATGTGAAACAACCACTCCTTTGCATAAGGGCACCTAGTCGTGGCCATATGCTCTGTGAGCGACTTTCCGGCGAGCGCCAACACACATCTCGCCATGGTACAGTCTAGCAAAGAATGCCACGATGTATCATTCTCTGCGCCAGAAAGCTCACAATGACAACCCGATGGCATGAATCACTAAGCCAGACACCAAGCAAATACCCTCACTTTGGATGGAACCTTGGTCTTCCATAGTGTGGTCCAAGCCCTTTCAGAACGGTTGGAGCTTGTGCTTGGCCTTTCTTCAAGCCAGTCCTCCCTTGCTTTATTTGTTGTAACAAGTATTCTGTAGCAAGATCTAATAGAGAAGATGTCTGTTGTTTCATGACGCCATGCCTAGAAATCATCCTGCTGTACTGAACTGATAGGGATGTTGCATATTGCCTCAATATCCATAGGTAGGAAGTACCTTGCAAGTTCGGTTCTGTCCCACTATCCAGGCGTTGCATCAATTAGCCCAATAACAAACTCAGGTGGGTTCACTGATGTTGCCGCCACCAGAGTCTGTTATTCACACATCGGGATCTAGTTGTCTCGCCAAACACGCGTGGATTACCCGTTACCAATTCTCTGGATTGGGCCCAGTTTAAGAATATATTTGCCTTCTACCAAGGATCGCCACACTTGAGAGGGAGATGAGCCTAAAGATGTGTGCATGATATCAATGTGTGTGTGTGTGAGGGGGGGGGGGGTGGGGGAGGGTACACTGATTTGAGGATTCTAACACCGAAAGACTGTGGTGTCAGCAAAATTCTCCACAATTATCATGCTAACAATGCCATGTTAAAAAGATCGATGTCCTTGAAGCCTAAATGTTGTGGTGAAATCACGGCAGATGCCATGAGATGGCTAAAAGTGGGGGGCTGCGTGAGGACGCCGGTGGGTTCCAGAAGCGAGGTTGGCACACGCGAGTGCGAGACACAAGGCGTACCCAGGTTCGGGGCCCTCCGGAGAGGTAACACCTCTAGTCCTGCCGAAATGGGATGATATGCACAAGGGCTGCAAGGTGCTCCTGGAGTTGTTTGGGTGGAGGAGGAAGAAGGAGCTAGTTCTCCATTCGGCCTCTCCTATGAGTGTGTGTTTCTACTAATCGATCTCTCTCTGCATGGAGGCCTCCTGGGGGGTCTTATAGCCCGACCCCCCAGGGTTACGTTGGTAAATCTACACATGGGCGGGACACGGCTGTCATTGTTTGGAGCCGGCAGTGGGGCCCGCTGGCTGCGGGCCCCGTCGGCTGCTCGGCACTGTGGCCCATCGCTTCCCACGTCACGGAGTGGTTGGCATCGTGGGGCTACAGTGGCTCGCCGCGCTGACGTCGGTCGCCCGGGTCAACAGGGTTGGCGGCACTGTAGCCATGCTCTCCCGTCGTGGAGAGCCGTTGACGAGGGCATATACTAGGGATAGGGTAACAGGCCTGACCAACAGACCCTACCCTAGAACGCCATACACCTTATACTGGGCCCCAGGGCCAGTCCAGCGGTCAGATGTTCTGCAGCCTGACATTCACTCGGAACGCAATGGACCAGTCGGAAGACAACACTCCACTCGACCGGCCTATTTCACTCGGAGTACCTGTCATCACTCGGTCAGAGAAGACCAGGAGACTCTCCAGGAGCGCAACGGTCGGGACGTGCGTCCACCCGCATCAAGTGTAGTTAATGCGCCTGTTACCACTAACCGGCGCCCTTAAACCCCCTCTTTAATCCTTGGTTATGGCGGCATTTATGGGGGCTTGGCAGACTCTATATAAGCTATCCCTCAGCTCCATGACAAGGGTTCGCATCTTCTGTAAACAATACACTCAATCACAGCTCCAGAGCACCGAGACGTAGGGCTATTACCTCTACCGTGAGGGGCTTGAACTCGTAAATCCGATTGTAACAACTGCGCCGTAGCTAGGTACTGCCCTCTAATCCGTACCAGCATACACTACTGTCAGACTTATACCCACGACAGTTAGCGCCCACCGTGGGGCGGCGTCTAGCTACTTCCGGCGTAGTTGCGATTTTCCCTACCATCACCATGGTTTCCGGCGGCGGACTGACTCTTGGTGACGAGATCCGTTTCGGCGTCCTTAGCTTCATCACTAACAATTCAGCGTGGCTTTAGGAAGCCCCGCTGGATGTCGAGGTGTTACCCATCCATGGCGCAGCGCACTTCCGCGCGAGTACATTCGGCGTTCTTCTTCGACAACCTTCAACACCGTACCAGTCGGCGCCTCCTCGCTCCACCAGCCGCCGTCGCAAGCGTTCCGGACATTCGCGGCTTCAGTCGTGGATCAAGCACGCGGTCGCCCTTCAGGTTGTGGCCCCACAAGTCACGGCGATCGAGCCCGATGAGGCCATCCTCGATTCGTTCGCCTCCTTGCGTGAGGACTCGGAAAGCTTATCCGAGTGCGAGAGCAGCGATCCCGCTGCGGATGTGCTGATGGCCGATTCCCCGCCCAGTCCGCCTAGGTACGCCCGCGGTGGTGCGGGAGCCGGTAACCCGTCGCGTGCTGACCTTGATGGTAGCGAAGGACGTCATGATGAAGAGTACTACCCCCGACCTCTCACTCAGCAGCAGATGGAAGAACTTCTGCACAGAAACGAGCAGACCCTCCAGACGCGCATCGTCGGGACGACTCCCGAGGCTCAGGCTCTGGAGGCCGCGCGCCAGGCCAATTTGGCTGAGCACAGTAGTCTGGAGGCGCTCCAGAAATCACTCGACGATCGTGCCCGCAGACAGCATCAGCCCAGTTCCAGTCGTCGACAGCGGCAGTTGTTCTCGAATGACCCGCAACAGAATTTCCAGGTATTTCGCACTCCTGTCCAGAATTTGGCGGCGGTCACTCAGATAGCAGATTCCATCCAGCCATCCCGGTCCGAGGCAGGAGAGGGCCTACGGCAGATCCGGGCCTTACTTAAGGTGGCTGAAGAGCAGAATTCAGCGGTGTCCCAGTCGCGCAACAAGATTCACAGCAGATCCGTCAGGGCTGACACCGTCCAGTCGGCCCACAGCCCGGTGATCCCGAGAAGAAACAGACACTCGCCTCAGTGGCGAAACGACCAAGACCACCACCGAGACCAGTACTCGGAGCAGGGTCGCAGTAGGAATATGCCTCCGCGGCATCAGGATGACCATCGCCGTATGCAGACGCCCCCTACGCGGGATGGCTCATATGCGCCCTGGCCGTACGATGCCAGACGTCCTTCGGCAATGATCGGAGGGCCAGCCCTCCCCGCCATTGTGACGGTTATCGCCAGAGAGAACCAGTCGACTTCCGTGACCCACAGTTCAACTTGAGATCCGTACTCGCTTAGAACCAGGTCGACAGAGGCAGAGCTCTCAGAGAGAGTTTGGACAGAGATCGTCCGAGTGAAAGTGGAGTCTTCGTCTCTGGATCCGAGGGTTTCAGCAGAGCAATCAGGGCCGCAGAGATTCCGCCCAACTTCAGGTTGGTGACTGGAGTGAGTAAATTCACCGATGAGTCCAAGCCGGAGACGTGGCTAGAGGATTACCGAGTGGCTATACAGATTGGAGGAGGTAATGCCTATGTGGCTATGAAACATTTTCCCTTGATGCTGGAAGGGTCTGCCCGAGCCTGTCTCAATCAACTCACTCCGGATAGCATCTACTGCTGGGACGATTTGGCTCGAGTGTTCATCAAAACATTCGAAGGCACGTGCAAACGCCCAACAACCGGTTTACCAGTGTTTCCAGCCTAGAGATCATGTCTTCTGGAAACACCCAACAACTTGGAATAGAACTGACCTGAACTTTATTGAAATATCTCGAGTACAAGCTCGTAATATTACATCGATAGCGAGGCCAGAAGCATTGCATGTGCTGAGACAATATCTACATTATTTATGGAACATAGCAGGGCCTCGATACTACTGGGTAGACTACGGCGTAGCGGAACATAGCGCGGGAAACTCCATCCACAGGGACACTGCTGTGGACATGGCCTAGATAGCGTAGCACGAACCTTCGGGACCTCCGTCCTCGGCTTCTCCTGCATCTGGCATGATACACCAGGTGAGTACTTGGAATGTACTCGCAAGCTCATGGCAACCAAAACAATGCAGCAAACAATAGCATGGCAATCAACAAATTAAGTGATTAGGTTGCTCACTTACTGGTACCCAGTACCAACTTACTTTCATCTGGGTTGTCCCACAACCCTCGGAATGCTCACAGTCCACAGAGCACTTCCGAACATAAGACAAGTTCTTCCATCATTATTATCTTTACGGTTGACCATCCTAGAGAGGCCTAAACGGACTGTCCAATACCGTGGACGCGGCTATTCGAATAGGTTTTTACACTCTGCAGAGGTTGCGCACTTTACCCACACCATGGAGCACCTAGCCTCGTGATCCCATTCGTGTGGACCGGGGGTGCTCCAACGAAACCCGCCTGACCCGTGACCCTTCTATCGTACCACCGACAATCATACCCTCCCAGGGTCATGTCCTGGGTGGCCCCTGTGTCACCCCGTGACACCTGCCACCGTCGTGGCCACTAACTGTCCCAAACGGGGACGCCGGCAAAATAACTCAACTGGGCTCACAGGTTTATCGTTGTCTACCTGATCAGGGCAGCACGCACACATAACCCTCCCTAGTTTGGTGGTACCGATAAAAGAGCACAAAGCCAGACCAAGTCAAGGCCGTCCCATACCGGCAAATGTGGCTGCACGGAAAAGTCCGGCTAGGTGGCTCTTGACCAACCAACTAGGTTTAGTGTTGTCAAGAATTTAACCAGTATGAATATTTATCAGGAATAATTTAATATGGCAGTAGCTAAGCAATTAAATAATTTACTAGGAATTTAACACAGATTAAAATAATGCATGAAATTCAATTAAATAACCAACACTATTGAAATGCTTCATGCAATGGATGACATGGCTTGCCTTGCTCTGTTGGGTTGTCCACAAACTCCTGGGCTTCAAATCCAAAGTTATTTCCCTCTAAAAATATTTTTTAAAAGCAATTACAAATGTCACATGCTACTATTTTGAGCACCAGAAATTCTGTGAACATGGAAAAAATACCAAATTTGGCCAGAAAATAGAAGAGCTCAAGACAAACCAGATGCAAAAAGAATCAATAGATTTGGACTTATGGTTTAAAAGTTATGAACGGTCAAAGTTCTGGTCAAAATCTGGAAATAAACAGAAAAACAGAAAATCTCTCCGGGGGCCACGTCGAAGGCGTAATCCGCCCTGGCGTCTCCACTTACCCCTTCGACGTGTGGCTGACGAGCGGGCCCCGCGGTCAGGTTTAAACGGGGGAGGAGGGAAACAGAGAGATAGCGGGACTCCGGCGACGGTCGCCGGCGATGTGGTCGGCGGCAAGGTCGGGAGAGAGCAGGGATGGAACGGGCGCTTACAGACGGACACGCACGTACCAGTGGCTTCAGGAGAGGTGGCCGGACGGCGTCGTCCCCTTCTTCTCCGGATGCAGCAGCGCTCGGGTGGTGTCGGAGACGGCGGTTCCGGCGAGGATTCGGTCGGGCAAGCGGTCGAGCAGAGTCAGGGGAGCGAGCTGAGCTCGATGGTGAAGTTGGTGGAGGCTGGGAGAGAGTGAATTGGCGGGGAGACAGAGCTCGGGTGGCGGCGGTGCTCCGACGAGATTCGAGGCCAGAGGGCCTCTCAGCCGTGGCTCGGCCTCGGGGAGGTCGATTAGGAGGTGGAGGAGGTGGGTGAGGAGCTCGGGAGAGGCCGGGGAGGGGTATTTATAGGAGGAGGCGAGCTCGGGCGAGCTCTCTGGAAGCAGCGGGATTCGGGACACGTCGCCGGCGTCGCGACGTTGAGCTGGCTGGCCGGGAGCGGGCGACGAGACGGGAGAGGGCAGGGAGGAGTTAAGGCGCGGCGGCAGCTAGCGGAGGAAGAGGACGCGCCGCTAAGCCACTGTGGCCGCACGGGTGCCACAGTACTCGGATGCGGTGGCTGCCGCCGAGGACGTTTCCGGCGAGGAGAAGAATCGGGAGAGGGCCACGTGGACGGCAGCGACGATGTCGGCACTCCCAGACACGAAATGGCAGCATGGGGCCTCTGGAATGACCTCGGCCGTCGCCGGCGAGGTGCAGAGCACGCGTACTGGCATGCCAGTACCGTGCTCACCACGGGAAGTGATGTCTCGAGGCCGTCCAAGTCCAGCGCACCGTGTCTAGGGCCTTCTCCTTTGATCATCTAGCCTCCCTGTGCCTCTGGTTCGACTAGGTTCACTCTGAACCGAAGTGTAGCTTCAGCTACTGTTTCTGACAGCAGAATTGAGAGAGATCTAGAGGAGTGGTGAGCTGAGGATGGAGCCAAAGGAGATGTCTGGGATGATCTATGTTGGAAGGACTATGATCTGGCAAAGTTTGAGAAGATTTGATCAAGAATTGAATATAGTTCATGTACAAGTGCTGCTACTGGACCAGAAGAGAGATGAGCTTGATGCACTCAACTGGTTGATCTCCTGGGGCTGAAATTTGGTGTGGCCAGGTTATTTGGTGAGGAGAAGATGCCATAAAAATTTCATCTCAATTGGAAATCTCTAGCTGGTACTTCCTTCACAGAGGTCCCAACTGAACAGAAACTTGGCAGAATATTGGTGATGAAAATTTGTACTGGACAGGATGATATTTTTGGATATTGTGGAAAGATAGGTTCCCTAATATCTCAGGGAATTTTCTGGGAATTAACTGAGTAGGGAAAATATGAGCTCCTTCACAAAGGACCAGTACTGTCCAGGGAGCAAATGGAGTTTTCTGGAATAAACTTTGTACTGGACCATGAAATGTTTTTGGAGATTGTAGGAGTAGATGATGTCAAGAAGGTCTGGGATTAATTTGGGATTTTTTTGATCACCAGAACTATAGGTTGGTTTGTAACCCATAGTGATGACAGATTTTCCCAAAGGAAGAAAATGAATATTTGGGAAAGATAAAGAATTGGAAATTGGTCCAGATGGTGAGTGGCAAGGTTTTGGCAAGATGCTGAGGGCTTTGGATTACTGAGAGGAATTCATAAGTCCAAAGTCAACTGAAAAGGTTCAAAATCCAACCAAATTGCAAATAAAGCCGGAAAGATTTCGAAAAGAAAAAGTTGCCAAAAACCAGGGTGTCACAAACCTACCCCCCTTAGAATGAATCTCGTCCTCGAGATTCGGTTGCTCAGGGAACAACTGTGGATATGCTGATCTCAGAAAATCCTCTCTTTCCCAGGTAGCTTCTTCCTCCGTATGATGATCCCATAGTACCTTATAAAACTTAATTGTCTTACTCCTGGTAGTCCTTTCCATCTCATCCAATATTCTGATAGGTCTTTCCTCGTATGTCAGATCTGTAGTCAATTCCAGGTCACTCATATCTGCCTGCTTGATCGGGGGTGCAATGCACTTTCTCAACTGTGATATGTGGAAGACGTCGTGAACGTCCGACAGCTCTGGTGGTAACTCTAGCTGATAGGCCACTCTGCCTCTTCTAGCCATGACTGGAAAGGGTCCGATATACCTCAGTGCAAGCTTTCCTCGGGTGTGAAACCTTTTTATTCCTTTCATGGGGGTTACTCGGAGATACGCATATTCTTCGGGCTCAAAAGTTACTTCCCGATGCTTTGGGTCATAGTAGTTCTTTTGTCGGGACTTGGCTGCTCGAAGACGCTCCTGAATATCCTTGACTTGCTTCTCAGCCTCGAGCATCAAATATGTACCGAAGATACGGCTGTCCCCTGTCTGAGACCAATTCAAAGGAGTGCGGCATTTCCATCCGTACAAAGCCTCAAATGGTGACATCTTGAGACTTGACTGATAGCTGTTATTGTAGGAGAATTCTGCATAGGGTAGACTATCCTCCCATTTGGGTCCATGGGCGAGAGCACAGGACCGAAGCATATCTTCCACTATCTGATTCACACATTCTGTCTGTGGATGATATGCCATACTATGCTTTAGCACAGTTCCCAGGGCTTGATGCAGTCGCAGCCAAAATGCTGAGGTAAACAGGGAGCCTCTATCTGATGTGATAGACTTGGGTACTCCATGAAGGCTGACTATCCAGGACATATAGAGCTATTTGAGCTGATTCGCGTTGAAAGTGGTCTTTACCGGAAGGAAGTGAGCCACTTTCGTAAGTATATCCACGATGACCCAGATAGCATCATGGCCTCTTGTTGACTTGGGTAGTCCAACTATGAAGTCCATGCATATGTCATCCCATTTCCACTGGGGAACTGGTAAAGGTTGCAGTAGCCCAGCGGGTTTCTGATGTTCAGCCTTGACTCTGTTGCAGATGTCACAACATGCGACATAGTATGCTATGTCCCTTCGCATTCCTGGCCACCAAAAGGTTTCTCGCAAGTCCTGGTACATTTTTGTTCCTCCCGGATGGATAGAGTATGCAGATTCATGTGCCTCCCTGAGTATTTGCTGTCTCAAGCTGTCTTGATCAGGCACACATATTCGGTTCTCAAACCATACCGTGTCCTGGTCATCGATTCGGAAGGACTTGGCCTTTCCTAGTGGAATGCGCTCTCTGATTTCTTGTATTTCTTGGTCTGATTTCTGAGCTGCTTTAATTTCTTCCATAAGTGTTGGAGTAATTTCCATTGTATCTGGGCTAGTTGGGCCGCATAACACCATATTCAACTTGGCAAACTCTTCCTGCAGCCTCGGATGCATTCCCTGCATGAGTGCATTCAGGGTACCTTGCTTTCTGCTGAGGGCATCGGCGACCACATTGGCTTTTCCCGGATGATAATTAATCCCAAGGTCATAATCCTTGACCAATTCAAGCCATCTTCTCTGCCTGAGATTCAGGTCAGGTTGGGTGAAAATATACTTGAGACTCTTATGGTCCGTGTATATTTCACATCGTTGCCCAATGAGATGATGCCTCAAATCTTTAGTGCATGTACCACGGCTGCCAATTCCAAGTCATGAGTGGGATAATTCTCTTCATGAGGTCGTAGCTGTCTGGATGCATAGGCTACAACCTTTCCCTCTTGCATTAACACGCAGCCGATTCCACGCCTGGAAGCATCACAATATATGTCGAAGCTCTTGTGAATGTCCGGAAGAACTAAGACAGGGGCGGTGGTTAGCCTCGTCTTTAGCTCCATAAAGCTGTTGTCACATTCTTCCGTCCAGGCAAATTTGTGGTTCTTCTTTAGCAGTTCTATCAATGGTTTGGCTATTTTTGAGAAGCCTTCGATGAAGCGACGGTAGTAGCCTGCCAATTCCAGAAAGTTACGGACTTCTGTTACTGTGGCTGGGGTCTTCCAGTTTAATACCGCGGTCACTTTACTGGGGTCGACAGCCACACCCTGTTCTGACAGAATATGTCCCAGAAATCCCACCTCTTTTAGCCAAAATTCGCATTTACTGAATTTGGCATACAAGCGATGGGTCCTTAGTCTTTCCAGGACAGTACGGAGATGTTGCGTGTGCTCCTCTTCATCTTTGGAGTAGATGAGAATATCATCGATGAAGACTACCACAAATTTGTCCAGAAAGTCCATGAAGACCTTATTCATCATGCTCATGAAGTATGCCGGAGCATTTGTCAGCCCAAATGACATAACTGTAAATTCATACAGACCATATCTGGTGGTAAAGGCTATCTTGGGGATATCCTCTTTTCTGATTTTTAGCTGATGATACCCCATTTGGAGGTTAATCTTGGAGAATACCCGGGCTCCGTTCAACTGGTCGAACAAGTCATCAATGCGGGGAAGCGGATATTTATTTTTGATGGTGACCTCATTCAGCTGGCGGTAGTCCACGCACATTCGTAGGCTGCCATCCTTCTTCTTGACAAACAGCACAGGTGATCCCCACGGTGAAGTGCTTGGACGAATATACCCTTTCTGTAATAATTCATCCAACTGTTTCTTCAATTCCACCAGCTCTGGGGAAGGCATGCGGTAGTACTTCTTGTATATTGGAGCAGTACCGGGAACAACCTCAATAGTAAATTCTAGTTCCCGATCAGGTGGCATTCCCGGTATCTCTTCTGGAAATACGTCCGGGAATTCACTGACTACCGGAATCAGACTTATGTCTGTGGCTGTGGCTTTGAATGCCATCCCTTTCTTTGTCATCACTCTGCTAGCAGTGAATTGCACTGTCTGGCCTGCCGGGTTAACCAATGTCACCTTCCTGGTGGCACAGTTGATACACACCTGGTGTGGTACCAACCAATCCATTCCTAGTATTATATCGAGTCCAGGGGACTCAATGGCAACAAGAGTAGCTGGAAACTTTACATCGTGTATCAAGATTTCCAGATTCTTGTATATCACATTTGTTCTGAGCATGGAGCCAGGGGATTGTACCACCATGATTTTGTCCAAAAGAGAAGGAGAAAATTTGTGCAAGGTGGCAAAACTCCGCGAAATAAACGAATGAGAGGCCCCAGAGTCAAATAAAATTATTGCAGGTATGTTGTTAACAGAAAACATACCAAGGACCACATCTGGTGCTTCGCGGGCTTCCTCAGCGGAGATATGATGGACTTGGCCGCGATAGGAGTTTGTATTGGGGCGGCGTCCAACATTGTTGACTTGTGGCTTGAAGTCGAATGGTGGCTTCCCATTTCTTGCGGGGCATTGCTTGGAGTAGTGCCCGCTCTGGCCGCAAGTGAAGCATGTGTTGTTACGGCGGCAATCCTCCAGCACTGGCTGTTTGCCGAAGCTCTTATCCTGGCTGATAGGCTTGTTGTTGTTGTTGCCATTGTTCCAGACAGGCTTGTACTCAGATGAACTTGGCTGCCAGATACATGGCTTCTGCACAAACTGCTCACGATTGTCCTTCTTGGGTTCAAACTTCCGCTTGTGGTCATTGTATCCTGACTTATGCTCGCGTTCAGCTATGAAGGCCTTGTTTACCAGAGTCTGGAAGTCAGGGAAGTCCAGCATACAAAGCTGACAACGGAGGGTGTGATTTAGCCCTCCGAGGAATCGGTCAATCTTCCTTTCTTATGTGGACACGTCGTGGGTGGAGTACCGTGCCAGATTATTGAACTTGTTCAGATACTCACCCACTGACATATTCCCGTGAGTAAGAGCTAGAAATTCCCTCTGCTTCACCTTCATAATGCCAGTAGGAATATGATACTTGTGGAATATCTCTTTGAATTTTCCCAAGAAATATCCTCTCCAGAAGGCCATAACGTTTTTGTGTTGTCCCACCATATAGCTGCTGGTCCCTCCAAGTAGTGAGTGACGAAAGGAACCTTATCTGCCTCATCACAGCGGGCTATGTCCAGTTTCTTCTCCATGGTCCTTAGCCAGTCATCAGCTTCCATCGGATCCACAGCTTGACCAAAACTGGGTGGCTTGGTCCGCTGAAAATCAGACAGCTTAGAGTGTGTTCCATTGTGGTTGTTCTGACCCACCAAAGTCTGCATACTTTTCAAAAATTCCATAAGATCTTGGTTTCTTTTCTCTTCAAACATTCTCATGATCTGATCAGTGGTAGGTGACTGTGGTGGTGGAGGTGGCAAATCTTCTGGTGGCTGCCCTGCCTGTCTGGCGGATCGACGAATGGGAGTTCCATCGCCGCCTTGAGTACTGCACCTCTTCATCCTAAATTTTGTTCCCATTGCAAAATACCGAACCGATGAGGAAAAGCAGGGTAGTATGACACCAGAAAAGAAGCCAAATAAAAGGAGCGAATAAAGAAAGCAACATAATTATATAAGGCAACCCAACAACATACATGACAAGCTAGTAGGGGATGATCATGACTGGACTGCTCAGACGGCAGTTGACATATGCAGGGATGCTATGATGCATGCACTGAAACTCAAGCCTCCGCTCTAGTGATGCCGGTGGCACGAACACTGATAGACTAAAGACTCCTCGTCATCTGACTCTGACTCGGAATCTGAGCTAATGATGTGAACCTCGGCCTCGGATCAAAGGAAACACGACGACGCTGACGGGAAGGTTCTCCCTCTGGAGGAGAAGAAGCATGACATCGCAGCATCGGAGAAGCTGGAGTAGCTAGGAGTGAGGCCCACTCTGACGGGGTCTCACGTCGGCTACCAGACGAAAAGCCTGGCGGTCCGAACGAACTAGAAGGAGTGTCGGAAGGTGGAATGGGCGGAGTATACACGGGTGAAAACGGAGGTGGAGGAGGAGACTGTGCTGCCGCAACAGCAGCAAGTGCCTCGCGAGCAGAAGTCAGCTCCTCGGCTAGAGAAGTGATCATACAGTAACTGGCGTTCAGATAACAAGATAAAACACCAGTAGCACGATCACTCGCCGGATCAATGGGTGCAAAAAGGACTCGCCCTGTCGTAGGCGACAGGGTGGGGTAGTGAAAGAAACCTGGATGAGTCTGCATCTCGACCTCGTCGAAGCGCAAGTCAGTGATTGCCTCCATCGCAGCAAACTGGATCGCCAACTCCGGAGTAGAAGCAGTTCCGCCCTTGGAAGAACGGGAGTAGCTGCCAATATCTGAACTCGTAGTGAGAAAGGCTTCCGCGTGATACTCGAATACTGAACCAGCAAGGTGCTCTCGGAACACCTGGAACACTAGGTCTTCGCCGTTGGGGTACAGCCGAAGCCAGACAGACGTTACGAAGCAGTACTGGAAAAGTAAACGGTGCCGGCTCGTGATTGTAGTGGTACGGAACTGGTGCCATCTACACTCATCAAACCAGTGGTTAGCACAATAAAAACTATATGCATGCCATGCAATGCAGCAATCAGATGCAACAATCAGATGCAGCAAGCAAGACACACCAAGACTCTAAACTACTCGCGGTTCTAGCGCATGGTTAACTAGGGTGTCCTACAGTCAGCGCGGCTCTGATACCAAGCATTGTGGCACCCCGGCTCAGAGAACCGGTTTACCAGTGTTTCCAGCCCAGAGATCATGTCTTCTGGAAACACCCAACAACTTGGAACAGAATAGAACTGAACTTTATTGAAATATCTCGAGTACAAGCTCGTAATATTACATCGATAGCGAGGCCAGAAGCACTGCATGTGCTGAGACAATATCTACATTATTTATGGAACATAGCAGGGCCTCGATACTACTGGGTAGACTACGGCGTAGCGGAACATAGCGCGGGAAACTCCATCCACAGGGACACTGCTGTGGACACGGCCTAGATAGCGTAGCACGAAC
Source organism: Elymus sibiricus (assembly GCA_039707655.1). Lineage (NCBI taxonomy): Eukaryota > Viridiplantae > Streptophyta > Magnoliopsida > Poales > Poaceae > Elymus > Elymus sibiricus. The sequence goes on from CM077666.1 coordinate 135,037,557, forward strand.
CTTCGGGACCTCCGTCCTCGGCTTCTCCTGCATCTGGCATGATACGCCAGGTGAGTACTTGGAATGTACTCGCAAGCTCATGGCAACCAAAACAATGCAGCAAACAATAGCATGGCAATCAACAAATTAAGTGATTAGGTTGCTCACTTACTGGTACCCAGTACCAACTTACTTTCATCTGGGTTGTCCCACAACCCTCGGAATGCTCACAGTCCACAGAGCACTTCCGAACATAAGACAAGTTCTTCCATCATTATTATCTTTACGGTTGACCATCCTAGAGAGGCCTAAACGGACTGTCCAATACCGTGGACGCGGCTATTCAAATAGGTTTTTACACTCTGCAGAGGTTGCGCACTTTACCCACACCATGGAGCACCTGGCCTCGTGATCCCATTCGGGTGGACCGGGGGTGCTCCAACGAAACCCGCCTGACCCGTGACCCTTCTATCGTACCACCAACAATCATACCCTCCCAGGGTCATGTCCTGGGTGGCCCCTGTGTCACCCCGTGACACCTGCCACCGTCGTGGCCACTAACTGTCCCAAACGGGGACGCCGGCAAAATAACTCAACTGGGCTCACAGGATTATCGTCGTCTACCTGATCAGGGCAGCACGCACGCATAACCCTCCCTAGTTTGGTGGTACCGATAAAAGAGCACAAAGCCAGACCAAGTCAAGGCCGTCCCATACCGGCAAATGTGCCTGCACGGAAAAGTCCGGGTAGGTGGCTCTTGACCAACCAACTAGGTTTAGTGTTGTTAAGAATTTAACCAGTATGAATATTTATCAGGAATAATTTAATATGGCAGTAGCTAAGCAATTAAATAATTTACTAGGAATTTAACACAGATTAAAATAATGCATGAAATTCAATTAAATAACCAACACTATTGAAATGCTTCATGCAATGGATGACATGGCTTGCCTTGCTCTGTTGGGTTGTCCACAAACTTCTGGGCTTCCAATCCAAAGTTATTTCCCTCTGAAAATATTTTTTAAAAGCAATTGAAAATGTCACATGCTACTGTTTTGAGCACCAGAAATTCTGCGAACATGGGAAAAATACCAAATTTGGCCAGAAAATAGAGGAGCTCAAGAAAAACCAGATGCAAAAAGAATCAATTGATTTGGACTTATGGTTTAAAAGTTATGAACGGTCAAAGTTCTGGTCAAAATCTGGAAATAAACAGAAAAACAGAAAATCTCTCAGGGAGCCACGTCGAAGGCGTAATCCGCCCGGGCGTCTCCACTTACCCCTTCGACGTGTGGCTGACGAGCGGGCCCTGCGGTCAGGTTTAAATGAGGGTGGAGGGAAACAGAGAGAGAGCGGGACTCCGGCGACGGTCGCCGGCGATGTGGTCGGCGGCGAGGTCAGGAGAGAGCAGGGATGGAACGGGCGCTTAGAGACGGACACGCATGTACCAGTGGCTTCATGAGAGGTGGCCGGACGGCGTCGTCCCCTTCTTCTCCGGCGGCGGCGGTGCTCGGGTGGCGTCGGAGACGGCGGTTCCGGCGAGGATTCGGTCGGGCAAGCGGTCGAGCAGAGTCAGGCTAGCGAGCTGAGCTCGATGGTGAAGTTGGTGGAGGCTGGGAGAGAGTGAATCGGCGGGGAGACAGAGCTCGGGTGGCGGCGGTGCTCCGGCGAGATTCGAGGCCAGAGGGCCTCTCGGCCGTGGCTCGGGCTCGGGGAGGTCGATTAGGAGGTGAAGGAGGTGGGTGAGGAGCTCGGGAGAGGCCGGGGAGGGGTATTTATAGGAGGAGGCAAGCTCGGGCGAGCTCTCTGGAAGCGGCGGGATTCGGGACACGTCGCCGGCGTCGCGACGTTGAGCTGGCTGGCCGGGAGCGGGCGACGAGACGGGAGAGGGCAGGGAGAAGTTAAGGCGCGGCGGCAGCTAGCGGAGGAAGAGGACGCGCCGCTAAGCCACTGTGGCCGCACGGGCGCCACAATGCTCGGATGCGGTGGTGGCCGCCAAGGACGTTTCCGGCGAGGAGAAGAATCGGGAGAGGGCCACGTGGACGGCAGCGACGATGTCGGCACTCCCAGACACGAAATGGCAGCACGGGGCCTCTGGAATGACCTCGGCCGTCGCCGGCGAGGTGCAGAGCAAGGGTACTGGCATGCCAGTACCGTGCTCGCCATGGGAAGTGATGTCTCGAGGCCGTCCAAGTCCAGCGCACCGTGTCTAGGGCCTTCTCCTTTGATCATCGAGCCTCCCTGTGCCTCTGGTTCGACTAGGTTCACTCTGAACTGGAGTGTAGCTTCAGCTACAGTTTCTGACAGCAGAATTTAGAGAGATCTAGAGGAGTGGTGAGCTGAGGATGGAGCCAAAGGAGATGTCTGGGATGATCTATGTTGGAAGGACTATGATCTGGCAAAGTTTGAGAAGATTTGATCAAGAATTGAATATAGTTCATGTACAAGTGCTGCTACTGGACCAGAAGAGAGATGAGCTTGATGCACTCAACTGGTTGATCTCCTGGGGCTGAAATTTGGTGTGGCAGGGTTATTTGGTGAGGAGAAGATGCCATAAAAATTTCATCTCAATTGGAAACCTCTAGCTGGTACTTCCTTCACACAGGTCCCAACTGAACAGAAACTTGGCAGAATATTGGTGATGAAAATTTGTATTGGACAGGATGATATTTTTGGATATTGTGGAAAGATAGGTTCCCTAATATCTCAGGGAATTTTCTGGGAATTAACTGAGTAGGGAAAATATGAGCTCCTTCACAAAGGACCAGTACTGTCCAGAGATCAAATGGAGTTTTCTGGAATAAACTTTGTACTGGACCATGAAATGTTTTTGGAGATTGTAGGAGTAGATGATGTCAAGAAGGTCTGGGATTAATTTGGGATTTTTCTGATCACCAGAACTATAGGTTGCTTTGTAACCCATAGTGATGATAGATTTTCCCAGAGGAAGAAAATGAATATTTAGGAAAGATAAAGAATTGGAAATAGTCCAGATGGTGAGTGGCAAGGTTTTGGCAAGATGCTGAGGGCTTTGGATTACTGAGAGGAATTCATAAGTCCAAAGTCAACTGAAAAGGTTCAAAATCCAACCAAATTGCAAATAAAGCCGGAAAGATTTCGAAAAGAAAAAGTTGCCAAAAACCAGGGTGTCACAGTTACAGCATTGTGTGCAGAAGCCGAATGAAACCCTAAGGGAGTATATTCAGCGTTGGACAACCTTGCATCATGTGGTTGAGAACGTCACTGAGCACCAAGCCGTCTGCGCCTTCAAGGCAGGAGTCAGATATCGAGAGCTCATCCTGAAATTTGGCCGGTCGGGATCTTTGACCATGAGCCGAATGATGGAGATTGCCACTCGGTATGTGAACGGAGAAGAGGAAGATCGCCTCCGTAATGGCAAGGGAAAAGCTAGTGAGCCCAGCCCTGGAAACAACAACCCCAGTCAGAAGCTGAAGCGCAAAGCTGACGGATCAGCTCAGGCCGAGGCTGCCACACTGGCTGGTCAAGCCAAAAACAAAGGGAAGGCTAAAGAAAAGTGGATCCAGAGGAAGAAGAAAGATCAGTCGGGCCAGGATGTCCTCGATTTGCCATGCCACATTCACACCAAAAAAGATGAAGAGGGCAATCTGATATTGCCCAAGCATACCACTCGACAGTGCAGATTGCTGATACAGCAGTTCCGGGAGAGTCAGTCGAGTGAGAAAAGTCAAGACGATGTTGATGATGAAGACAAAAATGAAGCTTATCCTAGTGTCAACGCGACTCTGATGATTTTTGCGAATGTTGAGAGCAAGAGCCGACTGAAGGTCATCAACTGAGAAGTAAACATGGCCATGCCGGCGATGACAAAATTTCTGAACTGGTCAAAGACTCCGATCACCTTTGATCAGTTGGACCACCCGGCCTACATTGCCACCCCTGGGCGGCAGGCGCTGGTGGTCAATCCTGTCGTGGGAGGTGTTCGGTTGCGTAAGGTCCTCATGGACGGTGGAAGCGGCTTGAACATACTCTACGCTGAGACCCTGAAGGGGATGGGCATCCCGATGTCCCGCCTCAGCGAGAGCAGTATGCAGTTCCACGGAGTGATCCCCGGCAAAAAAGCAAAGTCACTTGGGCAGATCGCCCTGGATGTGGTCTTTGGAGACGAGAAGAACTTCAGGAAGGAAAGGCTAACCTTCGAAGTGGTCGACTTCCACATCGCCTACCATGCCATCCTTGGTCGGCCGGCCTATGCACGCTTCATGGCCCGCCCATGTTATGTGTATCTTAAGCTGAAAATGCCCGGCCCCAAAGGCGTGATCACAGTCACTGGCAATAGGCAGCGCGTGGAAGAGTGTTTGCAGCAAGGGTCCAAGATTGCTGATGAACAAATGGCTATGGTGGAGTTGGAAGAATACAAGAAAAATGCCGATCCGAGTGATCTGCTACGCTCCAAGAAGCCAGCTGCAGAGTCTGCGTTCCAATCGGCCGGTGAGACGAAGCCTGTGCACGTTCATTCGGAGGATCCCAATGCCGCACCCACCAACATCTTGACGACACGCGACGGCAAATAGGAAGCCACGCTCATCCAGTTCCTCCGTGAGAACTAGGACATCTTCGCATGGAAGCCATCCGACATGCCGGGTGTACCCAGGGAGCTGGCTGAGCACCGTTTGCGAGTCGAACCGAAAGCAAAACCTGCGAAGGAACATCTTCGTCGTTCCGCTACACAGAAGAGGAAGGCCATTGGCGGAGAAGTTGCTCGGCTCCTGGCAGCCGAGTTCATCCGTGAGGTGTACCACTCCGAGTGGCTTGCCAATGTCTTCATGGTTCCTAAGAAAGATAAGTCTCTCCGGATGTGCATCGATTTCAAGCACATCAATCGGGTCTGTCCCAAGGATCATTTCCCGCACCCCCGTATAGATCAGATCGTAGATTCCACTGCGGGGTGCGAGCGACTGTCTTTTCTGGATGCGTACCCCGGGTACCACCAGATCCGACTGTATGGGCCAGATGAAATAAAAACAACTTTTATCACCCCATTCGGGTGTTTCTACTATATCACCATGCCATTCGGTCTCAAGAACGCCGGTGCCACTTTCATGCGCATGGTGCAAAAGTGTTTACATACACAGATCAGTCGGAACATCGAGGCATACATGGATGACATAGTGGTCAAGTCCAGAAAAGGTTCCGACCTACTGGCTGACCTAGCTGAGACTTTCGCAAATCTGCGGAAGTATGATATCAAGCTAAATCCAGCAAAATGCACTTTCGGAGTGCCAGGGGGCAAGTAACTCAGATTCCTCATTCCCGAACGAGGGATAGATGCCAACCCTGAGAAGATCAGTGCAATAGTATGAATGAAACGTCCAGAACGGCTTCATGATGTACAGAAGCTCACGGGTTGCCTCGCAGCTCTAAGCCGATTCATCTCCCGCCTTGGTGAGAAGGCACTGCCCCTATACCGATTGATGAAGAAGTTTGATTCGTTCGAGTGGACTACTGAAGCACAAGCAGCATTTGTTGAGCTCAAAGCCCTTCTTTCCACCCAGCCGGTGCTCGCCGCTCCAAATAGCAACGAGCCGTTGCTCTTGTACATTGCGGCCACTGGTCAAGTTGTCAGCACCGTCCTCACCGTCGAGCGAGATGAAGAGGGCAAAGCTTACGAAGTTCAGTGCCTAGTCTATTACATTTCTGAAGTTCTGACTCCGTCCAAGCAGAGGTATCCTCATTATCAGAAGCTCGTCTATGGCATCTACCTAACTACGAAGAAAGTAGCCCATTACTTCCAAGAGCACATCTTGTCAGTCGTCAGCGACGCCCCACTGTCTGAGATCAAGAACAATCGGGATGCGACTGGTCGAGTGGCGAAGTGGGCTATCGAGCTCCTGCCCCTGGACATCAAGTTTGAGGCGAAAAAAGCAATCAAGTCCCAAGCATTAGCTGATTTCCTAGCCGAATGGACAGAAGAACAGCAGCCGGCTCAGAGTCACCCGGAACACTGGACCATGTTCTTTGACGGTTCCAAGATGTTGAATGGTTTAGGAGCCGGAGTAGTGTTGGTGTCTCCAAAGGGCGATCGACTCAGTTATGTTCTGCAGATCCACTTCGATTCCTCCAACAATGAGGCCGAGTATGAAGCGCTCCTTTATGGTCTACGTATGGCCATCTCACTCGGCGTCCGGCGCCTAATGGTCTACGGTGACTCGGATCTAGTGGTGAATCAAGTAATGAAGGAGTGGGACATCAGGAGCCCTGCTATGACAGGATATTGCAACGCGGTGAGAAAGGTAGAAAAGAAATTCAAGGGACTGGAGCTCCATCACATCCCCCGAGCCAAGAATCAATAGGCAGACGATCTGGCAAAGATCGGGTCCACTCGGAAACCCATACCCAGCAATGTGTTCCTCGAGCATTTGCGTTCCCCGATGGTGAAAGAAGATTCCTTCACTGAAGAGCCCTCGCAAGAGGTCGGTCCCTCCGATTCGACTGAAATCGAGGTCCCAGCAGTCATTGACTTGGTCATGGAGGTCCTGGCAATCACGCCTGACTGGACGGTGCCGTACATTGCGTACCTGCTCCGGCAGGAGCTTCCAGAAGATGAAGTCGAGGCCCGCCAGATTGTTCACAGGTCCAAGGCCTTTAAGTGATTGGCGATCAGTTGTACAGAAAGAGCATCACCGGTGTGACTCAGCGCTGCATCTCTCCGGAGGAAGGTCGATTGATCTTGGAGGAGATTCACTCGGGAACTTGTGGACACCATGCGTCCTCTCGGACAATCATGGCTAAAGCTTACCGAGCCGGCTTCTTCTAGCCACATGCCAATGAAGCTGCCCAGGAGATAGTCCAACACTGCGCCGGGTGTCAATTCTATGCAAACTTATCACACAAGCCCACTTCTGCTCTGACGACGATCCCACTCGTCTAGCCATTTGCGGTCTGGGGACTCGACATGGTGGGGCCCCTCCGAACAAGGGCGAGTGGATTCACCCACTTGCTGGTTGCAGTTGACAAGTTCACTAAGTGGATTGAAGCCAAACCCATCAAGAAGCTAGACTCGCGTACGGCGATCAAGTTTATGAAAGAGATAGTCTTCAGATATGGCATGCCCCACAGCATCATTACTGACAATGGCTCAAACTTCAACTCAGAAGAGTTCAGAGCGTTCTGTGCCGCCCAAGGTACTCGGGTCGACTATGCATCCATGGCTCACCCACAGTCGAATGGGCAAGCCGAGAGAGCGAATGGACTGATCCTTCAAGGGTTAAAGCCATGACTCATGCGTGATTTGGAGCACGCAGCCGGAGCCTGGGTCACTGAATTGCCGTCAGTTCTGTGGGGCCTGAGGACGACCCCCAACCGATCTACCAATCGCACTCCCTTCTTCATGGTGTACGGGGCTGAAGCTGTCCTGCCGAGTGACCTACTCCACAATTCGCCCCGAGTGGAACTATACTCCGAAGCTGAAGCAGAGCAGGCGCGGCAAGACGTCGTCGATCTCTTGGAAGAGGAGAGGGAGATGGCTCTTATCCGTTCAACCACCTATCAGCAAGACCTGCGACGTTTTCACGATGGGCACATCAAAGGTCGGGCCTTTCAGGAAGGAGATCTTGTGCTCCGAGTGCATCAGCAGCGACCTCACAAGCTTGCTCCTGCGTGGGAAGGTCCTTTTATCATGTCAAAAGTTCTGCATAACGGAGCATACCGCCTGTACAACCTTTTGAAGCAAGTAGACGATCCCCGTGCTTGGAATGCCGACTTGCTCCGACGATTTTATACTCGATATTGAGATGTAATAAAAGCACTCGAGTGATGTTCGATGAATAAAAGCATGACTTTTTCAGTACTACATTGAGTTCACTCATACGCATTCTCTGGCTTACGAGCCCCAGTGGGTGTACGCCCTTCAACTTAGCTGCGAACCAGCTTTCGCCTAAGTTAAAAACGACTCTAACTGACGAGAGTCCCTCTCACTCGGCGGCTTAGCTGCAAACCAGCTTTCGCCTAAGTTAAAAACGACTCCGAGTGACGAGAGTCCCTCTCACTCAGTGGCTTAGCTGCGAACCAGCTTTCGCCTAAGTTAAAAATGACTCCGAGTGACAAGCGTCCCTCTCACTCGGGGGCTTTGCTGTGAACCAGCTTTCGCCTAAGTTAAAAACTACTCCGAGTGACGAGCGTCCCTCTCACTCGGGGACTTAGCTGCGAACCAGCTTTCGCCTAAGTTAAAAACGACTCCGAGTGACGAGCGTCCCTCTCACTCGGCGGCTTAGCTGCGAACCAGCTTTCGCCTAAGTTAAAAACGACCCCGAGTGACGAGCGTCCCTCTCACTCGGGGGCTTAGCTGTGAACCAGATTTCGCCTAAGTTAAAAACGACTCTGAGTGATGAGTGTCCCTCTCACTCGAGGACTTAGCTGCGAACCAGCTTTCGCCTAAGTTAAAAACAATTCCGAGTGACGAGCGTCCCTCTCACTAGGGGGCTTAGATGTGAACCAGCTTTCGCCTAAGTTAAAAACGACTCCTAGTGACGAGCGTCCCTCTCACTCGGGGACTTAGCTGTGAACCAACTTTTGCCTAAGTTAAAAATGACTCCGAGTGATGAGCGTCCCTCTTACTTGGGGGCTTAGCTGCAAACCAGCTTTTGCCTAAGTTAAAAACAACTCCGAGTGATGAGCGTCCCTCTCACTCGGGGACTTAGCCGCGAACCAGCTTTCGCCTAAGTTAAAAACGACTCCGAGTGACGAGCGTCCCTCTCACTCGGGGGCTTAGCTGTGAACCAGCTTTCACCTAAGTTAAAAACAACTTCGAGTGACGAGCGTCCCTCTCACTCGGGGGCTTAGCTGTGAACCAGCTTTCACCTAAGTTAAAAATGACTCCGAGTGACGAGCGTCCCTCGCACTCAGGGGCTTAGCTGCAAACCAGTTTTCGCCTAAGTTAAAAACGGCTCCGAGTGATGAGCGTCCCTCTCACTCGGAGGCTTAGCTGCGAACCAGCCTTCGCCTAAGTTGCACACATCCAAAGACTTGAGGAAAAGCACTCGAATAACTTCAAAAGTTCAAAAGTAAATGTGAGTACGCGGGCCCAAAGCCCAAAAGAGTTTAACGGATACAAATCCACTCGGCATACCGAGGCAAATGGGTAAAGCTTAAAGTTTTTTCTCATGCTGGCTGGCTCGACGAAGGCGTCCAGGTCGATGCCATCAGCGATCCGAGTGGCTGCCTCTTTGAACGTCTCCATGACGTCTTCAAACTTGAGCTTCTTCGTGTTGGCAACCTAGAGAGACTTCAACTTCTCTTCCTTTGCGTCCTTGCAGTGTACACGGACAAGAGAGAGGGCCATGTCGGCCCCGCAGTGGGCAGCTGACTTCTTCCACGCTTGGACTCGGCTAGGGATCTCGTTGAGACGAGTCATCATCGCCTCCAGATTAGTCTCAAGCGTGTCTTCTGGCAACAGTTCCTTATCGATCCTTCCGAGTGCACCCTGCAGACGGATGATGTACCCCAGGGCGTCTTCAAGGCGAGATTCGAGCCACAGGATGCCTAGGGCGGCCTTGTCACCGGCAAGTGACCTGGTGGGATCCAGGTCCCTCTCGATTCTGTCAATCTCCAGCTCGAAGTCTCGGCAGTACTCTGTGAACAAGAAAAGAGGTGAGACGAATATCAGCATGCATGAAGTTCACTCGGAAATAAGTCAAAACTCACTCGGATGTTACAAGTTACCTGCAAGCTTGGTGTACATCTCCTCCGTGAAGTCTTCTACATACTTTTCCAGAGAATCCTTCTTTTGGGTAAGCTGGGCGATCTTCTCGCTCAAAGTTTTCTTCTCTTGCTCATAAGCATTCGCCTGAGTCTTGAGCTTGCCGTCCCACTCGGTCCGCTGCTTCTTGAGCTCGGCCACTTCCTTCTTCGCCTCCTCAACGGCGGTCTTCAGTGACTTGTTCTCCCCTTCAAGCTTCTCGAACGAGGCCAACTTCTCTTCGGCGGCCTTGGTCTTCTCCCTCGCCACCTTCTGTGCCCCCGCCAGCTCATTGTCCTTGTTTTCGAGTGCCTGCTTCATAGTTTCTAAAGAAATAGAAGTTCTAAGCCGCACTTGGAGTCGATGGTTTTCACTACGCACATCTGTTCGAGTGAAGTCACTCGGTTCAAAGAATGGAGAAGAGTGAAAGCAGAACGCTCAGTAGCTGAGGCTTACCTCCCATAGTCTTCAGCTCCGCCTGGACGCGAGCCACGTTCCTCTTCTCCAGCAACACATACTGAGCACCAAGCTCACAGGTTCTCTGAAACACAAGAGAGAGCAGACCAGTTAATGGTAAGAAATACTCCGAGTGCCCAGAGACCAGCACTCCCGAGAGGAACAAGCTTGACCAATACCAGATTCTGAAGTACCCTTTGTCAGGGAGGAACAAGCTTGACCAGTACCAGATTCTCAAGTACCGTTTGTCAGGGAGGAACAAGCTTGACCAGTACCAGATTCTGAAGTACCCTTTGTCAGAGAGGGACAAGCTTGACCAGTACCAGATTCTGCAGTACCCTTTAAAACAAGTTCTAAGACTCCCGCCGACTGCCTGTAGTCGATGCCAGTCTCGGGGACTACACCCAGTGGGTGCACTCAGCGTGCCCCCACTGGAATGGTATCCACTCGGAACGGTCTGCCCGATCCGAGTGATGGCCAAACAAAAAAAAGAAGGTTCTGAGACTCCCGCCGACTGCCTGTAGTCGATGGCAGTCTCGGGGACTACACCCAGTGGGTGCACTCAGCGTGCCCCCACTGGAATGGTATCCACTCGGAACGGTCCACCCGATCCGAGTGACGGCCAAACAACAACAAAAAAAAGTTCTAAGACTTCCGCCGACTGCCTGCAGTCGACGGTAGTCTCGGGGACTACACCCAGTGGGTGCACTCAGCGTGCCCCCACCGGATGACACACCCAGTGGGTGTACCGAACATGTACCGACTGGAACTCCTACAGAAGAAAAATGAATTGGAGATCAACTTACAAGAGCACTTACTCGAACATTCGCCTGGAGAGTAGCACTGGCATCATACGCCAACTTGCCAGCTTCACACATCTCCTTCAGACGTTGGGCCATCAGGTCCGCCTGGATCATCGCCTCCTTACTTGCTCCAGTTTGGTCCTCTCGCACTTTATGCAGACTGAATATGTTGACGGGAGGAGTCAAAGCCAAGAACAGGGAAGTCGACGGGGCCAAGACAGGGCCAGCACTGGCCTGAGAAGAGCCTTGCCTCAGAGGCGCGGCCACGTTAGGCGCAGGGCGAACTTGAGGCTCTTTGCTTGGCGGTGTCTTCTGTGCGGTGGTCTGAGAGGCAGTCGGGACTGCGGTCCCCTTCTCGGTGTCCTTCCGTGGCGGTCCTTCATCGTCGTCCGCGACGTGGATGATTTCTGCAAGTACACTCGACACAATCAGTCATGACGCACAATTCACTCGGATCACAGATTGAAGTAAAAAATGAAGTCATCGCTACCTTTCTAGGAGGTGGCCGCGTCCGCCGACTCGGCTTCGACACGATCTCTGTCGATCTGCATGGGAGATGTCGTCGAGGTTGTAGGTCTGGTTCACAAGTTTCACTCGGTCAAAAAGGGGTCCAGAAGTTCACAGTGACAGAAAGGAAAGACGCGGCACACACGTTGAGGCGACAGGAACGGTAACCTTGATCCTGGGTAGAGCCTTCCGAGGCTTGGGCGAAGCGACCTTGAGCTGCTTGGCGGCCTTCTCCGTCGGCTCCAGCGTCGATGTCCGAGTGCGCTTCGGGTTCTTAGCACTCGGAGTCACCGCCTTCCCCAGGCCAGCACTCGGATCTTGAGTCTGCTTGGAGCGGCGCTCAGTGCGCATCTCTGGGGACGGAGAAGACTTGACCTCGTCGCTTCCCTCCGAGTCATCACTTTCCTCCTCGCTATCCTCTGCGTAGCTATCCTCGACACTACCATGGTCGCTCTCCATGTCCCCGGCAAGGTGCCCTCCATTTGGCACAGGCGAGAGCATCTTCTGGAAATCCTGCAAGACACGAAGAACAGAGGCAGTCAGTTCATTCAGTTCACTCAGATAATTTGCGTGTAAATAATTCACTCAGAAATGCGCGTCACACCTCTGACGGTTGGTGCGCGTCTTCATAGGGCGGGATCCGTCTCGACCCTCGCGTATTGTCGCGTGCACCAGTGATGCATCTGAGCCACTGCTCCACCGTTTCCTCATCAACATCCTCTGGATGCACTCGGGTCGAGTCATTGGCCCCGACGTACCGCCACATGGGATGTGCCCGCTCCTGCAGCGGCTAGATACGCCGACTGAGGAAGACCTCCAGAAGATCCAGACCAGTCACTCCACCCTAAATCAGACCAACTACAACACTCACCAAGATCCCCACATATGTCTTCTCCTCATTATCAACCATCAGCAAGGGAGGGGTCTTGACTCTCTCGGACGTGTAGGGAGGAAGACTAGTCAACGAACCGGTGCAAGGAATGTCATTACAATAAAACCAGGTCGACTGCCAACCTCTAACCGACTTGGGAAAAGTCATAGCGGGGAACGCACTCCTACCCCTCATCTGGATACCTAAGCCACCGCACAGCTGGGTCACATGGGTCCTCTCTCCCTCAGGGTCAGCCTTTTTTACCGACTAAGAACGACTGTGAAGATATGCTTGAACAGCCCCCAGTGCGGTAGGCAACCTAAGAAGTTTTCGCACATGGAAATAAACGCGGCAAGATACACTATAGCATTCGGAGGAAGATGATGGAGTTGGGCACCAAAAAAGTTTAGGAAGCCACGGAGGAAGGGATGTGGTGGCATAGAGAAACCTCTCTCCACGTGAGTAGTGAGGAGCACGCGCTCCCCGGGGCACGGCGCAGCCTCGATCTCCCCCTCCTCCGGCAGCCTCCAGGCCCCGTCGCACACCAGCCTGTCCACGACGAGCCCACAGATATCGTCCACCGTGGTGGTCGGTGGGAGCCAATCGCCCTGGATCCACCTGCGCGGAGGCGCGACCCTGGAGCTCGACGCCTTCTTCGCCTTCGCCGCCTTCTTCGCTCACTCTAGCTTCGCTGTCTTGTCTTTCGCCATCGCGGCGGAGTACTCCGGCGCCGAAGTGGATTTGCGCAGAGTGGGGTGCGGAGGATAAGATTGGGGGACTAGAGAGAATAAGGAAAAGGGGATCTGGCTCTCTTTCCCTCTCCGACGTGGCGACCCTTTATACCACCGCCCGCTCTGTTTGCCAATCCTCGCCAGTGATTCGTGGGCCCGCAGATCCCTTCAAATCTTGCCGGCGGAGATCTAGCGGTACGTGGCGGAAAGCGGCGCAAAAATTGAGGCGTCACGCCCCACTTTCCCCACTCACCGCGTCGCAACCGTTTGCGCGCGCTCATATCTGATTTCAAATCCCGTGAAATCCGGGATCCAGCAATCCGATTGCTCATCCTTTAAAGACATTCCGAAGATGCTCGGATCTATTCCGTCACCCGACGCGCGATGACTCATTTCACTCAGATGGAGACTTTCACTCAGACATCATACGGTCCAGAATCCGTCAAGGTATCATGCGAAGACAAGGCCGTCTAATGTCCAGTAGGAGTTCTCGAGCGCCCCCGTACCGCTCAACTCACCTGGGACTTCGCCTTGACTCGACCCGCTTAACCTCGACCGATTCGGGGGCTAATGACGAGGGCATATATTAGGGATAGGGTAATAGGCCTGACCTACAGACCCTACCCTAGAACGCCATACACCTTATACTGGGCCCCAGGGCCAGTCCAGCGGTCAGATGTTCTGTAGCCTGACATTCACTCGGAACGCAATGGACCACTCGGAAGACAACACTCCACTCGACCGGCCTATTTCACTCGGAGTACCTGTCATCACTCGGTCAGAGAAGACCAGGAGACTCTCCAGGAGCGCAACGGTCAGGACGTGCGTCCACCCTCATCAAGTGTAGTTAATGCACCTGTTACCAGTAACCGGCGCCCTTAAACCCCCTCTTTAATCCTTGGTTATGGCGGCATTCATGGGGGCCTGGTGGACTATATATAAGCCACCCCTCAGCTCCATGACAAGGGTTCACATCTTCTGTAAACAATACACTCAATCAACAGCTCCAGAGCACCGAGATGTAGGGCTATTACCTCCACCGTGAGGGGCCCGAACTCGTAAATCCGAGTGTAACAACTGCACCGTATCTAGGTACTACCCTCTAATACGTACCCCCATACACTACTGTCAGACTTATACCCACGACAGCCGTCTTGTCGTACGGCAGGGATGGGACGGCCGCTGACCCGTTGCCAGCCGGCCCGCGGCCAGCCGAACCGGACGCGGGGCCGCGCCCAGCCGACCCGCGTCGGGAAGCCGGCCAGATGGCTAGCCAGTATTGAGGGGCACGGGCTGCCCCGATGTTTTGAAAAAGGCTTTGGGCCCCGTTGGCTACCCGGAGGTCATCCCGCTGACAGTAGTCCCCGAAGCTGTAATGGCCCGCCGGGTCTAAGCAGAGGGGCCTTTGCAGCTTATCCTCCCCGAAAGAAGTCGGTTGTTGATGTCGAAATGCCGTCTTGACGCCGCGAGCGCCGGCTGCCAGGAGCCGGACTGCGACGCCCGGCCGAAGCGGAGTCCAAACTGCCCGGCCGGCCTGGGGGATCGCTCCAGCCACCTGACAAGATCCCGACACGTGCAGCCTAGCGGTTGGTGAGGCCTGCCAGGCCGCACGCGCGACGCGACGTTGCAGTGGGCCGGGACCCACCAGGCCGCGGCCTTGGCCCGCGTGCGGGATCCGCTGCGGCCACGCGCGATGGTTGCATTCCTCGAGGTAATTGCTGCACGCGCGTAACGCGCCCGCGCATTGCGGGGGAGTGGGGAACGTGGGCGCAAACGATCCCACTCCCCCACGTCACCGCGGGTTTAAATGGAAGGGGAGGGGGAGCGGCCGAGGCACTCACAAACTCGCGCCCGCCCCTCGCTTCGTCTTCTCCTCTGCCTCTTCTTCCTCTCGCGTGCGCAAGTGGAGCCCTGCCGCGGCGACGACCGCCCGGACCACCGCCGCACCACGCTGGTGGCTCACATTGTACAGGTTGTTCTCGTTTCTTCACTGCGCCGCCACCACGCCTGCCTCCCCTCAGTATCGAGCAATGGCGCCGCCGAAAGGCTCCTGGGAGGGGTCTGTGGTGACCAATGACGATATCGCCTATCTCCGCCGCACGCGACAGCTGCCGCCGGCGGAGGAGGTGGAGGCGCGCATGCCCGGCGAGGAGCTTGCGCCGGTGCAGCAGGACGGCGAGGTGGTGGTCTTCTACAAGCACTTCCTCCGTGGGCTCAGCCTCCCCGCGAGCCTCTTCTTCCGCCGCTTCCTGACCTTCTTCGGTCTCCAACCGCACCACCTAGGTGTGAATGCGATTCTGCAACTTTCGGCCTTCGTGACGCTCTGCGAGGGTGTCGGTGTATAAAACATGGGTATTTTATACCCTGACTTATGCACAGACGGTGGCAACCTCCTTGCCGGCCAAAGCTTGGCCGGGAACTGCCAAGATCAAGATTCGGAGTCCAGCCGCAGAAGCTACCAGAAAGAAGCTCAAAACACAACGCTCGATTAGTACCAAAGATGAAGACATTCCTTGCCGGCAAGGCTGAACCGGCAAGGTGAAGACCCGGCAAGCTCCGTGCCGGCAAGCTTAAGCCAGCCCTCCAGCGCTCCACCTCGCTGCACAGGTGTTCGCTGATGTGTGAGGTGTCGACCGTGTAGGTTGGTTGGTGAGGCTTGTCGGGCACGTGTCAGCACGCTGGGACAAGATTTGCCCCTAACAACACCAGTCCAGGAGGCGTGTCAGGATAATACGAGGTAGCTGGGCAAGCGGTGCAGAAACCTTGCCGGGACTACCTCTCCACATGACACCTAGCGTCGCATTTAATGCCTTTGTCCTAAATTTGCAGAGTTAGGTACGATAGCACTGTTTGCTATCTAATCGCTATGTAATTACTGTTTTGCCACTGTGGTAACCGCTTGAACTATAAAAGGAGGGCCAAGGCAACAGTTTAGAAGGTCGGACCCCTTTTCAAACACAAGCACGTCTCACATAGCTGCTCTCCCCGCGCCTTGCCGGGACAGGCGCTCCTTGTACTGTGCTTCTGCACCATCAATACACCAAAGGCAAGAGTAGCGTTTTACGCTTCTCAGCGGCCCGAACCTGGGTAAAATCCCTCGCGCTCCCCATTGTCCATGCTCTTTGTGCACGTCGACCTCCCCCGCCGAACCACAAGGGGCTGCATGGCCCCATAGATGGTCGTACCCCGACATCTTTGGCGCGCCAGGTAGGGGGAAGCATCGCTTGCGCGAACCTTGACCAGTGGGTTGCGTGTCTTCTTCATCATCTTCATCGACTTCATCCTCGTCCTTCTCGTTGTCGATGGCGCCCAAGAAGAAGGGCATAACGATGACGGCCACCCCGCATGCATCCGCGGGCGGCACAGGCGGCGCGACCAATGCGGGCGGCGCGGATACTGCTGTTGGCACGACCAGCGCAGGCGGCGCGGTCGCCATGCCCACCACGGTCGGCGCAGGGGACGAGCACGCCGGAGGCAGTCGACCTCCCCGGTCCTCTGACGAACGGAGCCGCGACGGCGCGGGCAGAGCGGATGGACGACCTCCTCCTCCTCCTCCTCGCGCAGGCGAACGCAGCCACCGGAGCAGCAATGCCTGGGGCGGCGCGAGCCGAGATCCCGCTGCGGCGGCGTCCAAGGGTGCTGCTTCAGCATAGACGCCGCGCCCCTCGCACAATGGGCACGGTACAGCTCCGAGTGGCGCCAACGACTCCGGGCAGCAGCGACCTCATGGCAAGACTCCTGTGGATCAAATCCCAGATTCTCAGGCACCGCCTCCGCCACGGCGACCTGCTGCTGATCATGTGCCGCGGCAGCAAGACCGCGATGGCGCTCCTGCTGGCTCTGCCAAGAGTAGAGCGATGTCGCGCTCTTTGCTCCCGGCCATGCCAGCCACGGCAGCGGAAGCAATGGCGCGAGATCAGATGCTGCTGAACTTCCCTCCAGCGGCAGAGAAGATGGATGAGTGGAGAGCCACCATCCAAAGCTTGATTGGATTTGCCGAAGCCAGTAAACCACAGCAAGCGGAGCCCTCACGGCGTCCGCAAGCAGCACTGACATCTCCAGTTGGTGGCCGCGTTGACGGTACTACGCTAACGGTGCAATCGCCGCCGTGACAACTGCCTCAACAGCCGCGACAAGCCCAGCAATCTCTTGGACTCGATGAGATGTCGATAGCCTCTTCAGATCCATGGGCGCGGCAAGATCAGCGGCAAGTGCTGCGAGACAGGTGGGCAGAAGACGCCCGCACCACCATTGAGCGGCGCCGAGAGGCGCGTCATCAATCTGACGCGCGCAACAGCCCTGTCGTTGATGAGCCTACCCCAGGGGTTGGCGGATCTCTACCTTACGAGGTTGGGTGTCCTGCCTTCACCCGCGAGCTGCGGCAAGTCCGATGGCCGTCCGTTCGAGCCTTCAAGCCAGAAGTGCCAAAAAAATATGACGGCAAGCTGAACCCGGTAGAGTTTCTAGGCATTTACACTATTGCCGTGCAAGCTGCTGGAGGGAGAGACGAGAAGATCCTCGCCAACTACTTCCCGTTGGTACTAAAACCCAACGTGAGGTCTTGGCTGATGAACTTGGCAAAGAACTCCATCTCTTCGTGGTCAGATCTCTGCAACGAATTCGTCGGTCCCTTTACCGGAGGCCACAAGGCCCCTGGACAGCCCGGCGACCTGCAAGTGATCCCGCAAAGAGATGGCGAAACTTTACGCAAGTACATCCAGAGATTCAGCCGCGTACACCGCAACATTCCAGATGTGCACCCCGCAGCCATCATTGCCGCCTTTCACACGAATGTGCGCAATCGGAGGATGCGGGAGAAGATGAACGTCAAGTTGCCCAAGACCGTCAACGAGCTCTATACATTGGCGGATAAGTGTGCACGGGCTGAGGAAGGAAGAAGACTCCCCGGGGAGGACGCTGGAGCCGAAGTAGATTCTGAGGATGACGATACCGCCACCCCGAGGAAGAAGGGTCGGAAGCGCAACAGGAAGCGCAAAGGCAAAACTGTTATGCCTGTCGAAGGCTCCGGTAACTCCGAGTCCGCCAAGAAAGCCAAGACTGAGAATTCCGGCAAGGAGGCTGTTGTATGCGCCGCTTGCCAGGAGGCGGCGGCAAACGAGAAGGCCGGCAAGTCAGATGGACCATACTGCAAAATTCACCGCACCAAAGGCCATGATCTCCAAGAGTGCCGGCAAGTCAAACACCTTGTTGAGAAGCAGAAGGCTGAATACGAGAAGCGCGACAAGGAAAAAGGCCAAGATGGTGCCGATGGATCCAGCAAAAAGGGCCGTGGTGGTCGAGGAGGCCGCCGCGACAAGACCAAGCAGCAGAAAGAAAAGCCTGCTAGGGGCCGTGAGAAGAAAGAGGGAGATGATGGAAGTGAAGAAGAAGAGGACGATGATGAGACCAGCGAACAAGAATTCCAAAAGGCAACTGAGGCCATGTGCGTTGACGGGGGCGCATATTTGCACTCCTCTCACCGCCAGCTTAAACAGTGGGCTCGTGAGGTTAACGCGACGGAACCGGCAATGGGCTCTCAAAAGTCACTCAAATGGTCACACACGCCTATCATCTTTGATGCTGAGGACCACTCTGCATAACTACGGTCGGGTGTTTGCCGTTGTTGGTTTCGCCAACAATGCGCAACCTCCAAGTAACGAAGATGTTAGTTGACGGTGGGGCCGGTCTGAATCTAATCTCTCCGGAGGTAATCAAGAGGCTACAGATTCCCGACGAGGAGCTCGAAAAGACAGGCACCTTTCAAGGAGTGAACCCGGGAAGAAGCCAGCCCAAGGGAAAGATCACGTTGCCGGTAACGTTTGGCGGGGAACTGAACTACAGGACGGAAAAGATTGTCTTCGACGTCGTCAAGATCCCCTTGCCGTACAATGGAATTCTTGGCCGCCCGGCCTTGGCAAAATTCATGGCAGCATCCCACTATGCTTACAACACGTTGAAGATGCCAGGGCCGATGGGTGTCATTTCCATCAATTCCGACAAGAAAGATGTGGTCATCTGTGTCGACAAGATGTACAGAGATGCGGTTGCGGCAGAAGCCGCCAAGGCACCAGCTTCCGCCAAGAAAAAAGAAAGCAAGAAATCCGGCAAAGCCTCTAGCAAGGATTCCGGGAAGCGCACCTCTTTGGAGTGCTGCGCACCTGTTGAAGACTTGCCGGAGTGCTCCGCCAGTAAGAAATCCAAAGCCACTGCACCGGCAACCAAGAAGGTGCCGGCGAGGGAGGATGGCACTAACGGTACTTTCACCATCAGCGCCACCCTTGACAGCAAATAGGAAAGCGCACTCGTTGCCTTCCTGCGGGCGAATGTCGATGTGTTCGCATGGCGACCATCCGACATCCCCAGTGTTCCCAGGGAGGTAATTGAGCACCACCTTGCCGTTTGTCCCCACGCTCGGCCCGTCAAGCAAAAACTCCGGAAGCAAGCTTTGGAGTGGCAGCAATTCATTGCCGAAGAAATCAAGAAACTCGAAGCGGCAGGTCTGGTCAGAGGAGTGCTACATCCCACTTGGTTGGCAAATCCAGTGGTGGTACGCAAAGCAAACGGGAAGTGGAGAGTTTGTATTGATTACACGGATATCAACAAAGCATGCCTGAAGGACCCTTTCCCCTTGCCGCACATCGATCAGATTGTAGACTCTACTTCTGGCTGTGATTTGCTCTCCTTCCTTGATGCATATTCTGGATATCATCAGATATTCATGGCCAAGGAGGATGAAGAGAAGACTGCATTCATTACTCCATGTGGCACGTACTGCTTCGTATGTATGCCCTTCAGATTAAAGAGTGCCGGTTCAACATTTGCAAGAGCGGTCCAAATCGGTTTTGAGCCCCAGCTGCACAGGAATGTAGAAGCATACATGGATGACATAGTAGTCAAAACCAAGGACGAGTCTACCAAGAGACATTTGCGAACTTGCGCAAAATCAACTTGAAGCTCAATCCCGAGAAGTGTGTGTTTGGTGTTCCATCCGGCAAACTTCTCGGATTCTTTGTATCTCAACGAGGAATTGAAGCAAATCCCGACAAGATCAAGGCGATTGAGCAGATTCAAGCACCAAAAAGCATCAAAGATGTACGGCGCCTTGCCGGCTGTGTTGTTGCCTTAAGTAGTTTCATTTCAAGATCTGCTGAGCGCGCCTTGCCGTTTTTCAAGATTTTGAAAAAGGCAGGACCGATGAAGTGGACTCCGGAGGCAGAGGCCGCGCTGCAGGACTTGAAAAGATACCTCTCCTCCGCGCCAACACTGGTTGCGCCAAGACCACAAGAGCCGTTGCTGCTATACATAGCGGCAATGAACCAAGTGGCTAGTGCCGCATTAGTGGTGCAGAGGGAACCCGATGACGAGGAAACAACCACGGCAAACCCGTCCAGTGACAAATCAGAGTCTTCTTCGACAAGATCTAGTGCCGATAAGTCAGAAATAGGACAAGCAAATGAAGTTGATCAACAAGCAGTGCCGAAGAAGAAAGTGGTGCAGCGACCAGTGTATTTTGTTAGTTCCCTTCTGCAGGGGGCTAGATCGAGATACTCTGGGGTACAGAAGTTGCTTTTCGGTCTCCTTATGGCCTCTAGAAAACTGCGCCACTACTTCCAAGCACACGAGATTACCGTCGTCACTCGGTTTCCATTGCAACGCATCTTGAGAAATCCAGAGGCAACCGGCAGGATAGTGGAGTGGGCGTTGGAATTATCAAGCTTTGCACTCAAGTTTGAGAGCACTTCAACCATTCAGAGCAGGGCCTTGGCGGGGTTCATCACCGAATGGACGCCAACGCAAGACGAAGAAATTCAAGAGACAGCTCTCCCCGGCAAAGAGACATCAAAGGAATGGGTCATGTACTTTGATGGTGCCTTCTCGCTGTAGGGCGCCGGTGCCGGAGTGCTGCTTATCGCACCCACCGGAGAGCACCTCAAGTATGTGGTCCAAATGCACTTTCCCAGGGAGCAAGCTACAAACAACACTGCTGAGTACGAAGGACTTCTTGCCGGTCTTAGGATCGCAGTAGACCTTGGGATCAAAAAATTGATCATCCGCGGCGACTCGCAGCTTGTTGTAAAGCAAGTGAACAAAGATTATCAGAGCCCGTTAATGGAGGCGTATGTGGAAGAAGTGAGGAAATTGGAAGAACACTTTGACGGGTTGCAAACCGAGCACATCCCTCGTGCGGAAAATAGCATCGCTGATAGCCTGTCAAAGTGTGCCGCTCAACAGCTTCCCGTGGAACCGGGAACTTTTGTACTCCATTTGAATCAACCAACAGTCGCCCCATCAACACAGGCCAACAAGAGAAGAAAGTTAAGTACCGGCAAGTACTTTCCGGCAGAGCTCCCAGAAGCCGCCGACAAGGACGTTGCCGGAAACAACAATACGGTTGCCGGTGAGCAGCCGCTTAGCGCAGAACCACAAGTTCTTGCCGCAGAAGCAAGCTCTCCCGTAGCCGAGGAGATGCCTTTAGTCCTTGTCGTCGAGCCACAGGCTCCGACATGGGCACAACAGATAGTCCGTTTCCTTCAAACAGGAGGGCTTCCCGATGAGCAAGAAGAAGCAGAGAAAGTAGCCCGTCAGTCAAGTATGTATCAGTTTGTGGATAGCATCCTATACAGAAAATGACCAAACGGTGTGAAATTGAAGTGCATTTGCCGGGAAGATGGACTAAAGCTGTTGGCGGAGATACACGGAGGCATATGTGGCTCTCACATAGGATCAAGGGCTCTTGTCGGCAAAGCTTTCCGACAAGGCTTCTATTGGCCCACTGACCTCCAGGATGCGACTGAGCTAGTAACCAAGTGTGAAGCATGCCAGTTCCATTCAAAGAGCATACATCAGCCAGCTCAAGCCCTCCAAACAATCCCTCTCTCCTGGCCCTTTTTGGTCTAGGGGCTTGATATCTTGGGCCCCTTTCCTTGTGCTGCCGGGGGTTTTGAGTTGTTGTATGTCGCCATCGACAAGTTCACAAAGTGGCCTGAAGTGGAGCCGGTGAGGAAGGTGACAGCGCAATCAGCCGTCAAGTTCTTCAAAGGATTAGTTTGCCGTTTCGGGGTTCCTAATAGGATCATCACCGACAACGACACACAATTCACGAGCCGCACCTTCATGCAGTATATCCAAGACCTCAGCAGCAAAATCTGTTTTGCATCTGTTGCTCACCCGAGAAGCAACGGCCCGGCGGAACGGATGAACGCTGAAGTGCTATGTGGCCTCAAGGCAAGGACCTTTGACAGGCTGCGCAAATGTGGGAGGCATTGGATTGATGAGTTGCCGGCGGTTCTTTGATCACTCAGAACGACACCAAATCGAGCTACCGGCCAAACACCCTTCTCCCTAATCTATGGTGCAGAAGCGGTGCTCCCCACGGAACTCATATATGGGTCACCTCGAGTGCTCGCTTACGATGAAGCTGAGCAAGAGCGGCTGCGGCAAGACAATGCGTTGCTCCTTGAGGAAGATCGTCTTCAGGCGGCTGTGCAAGTTGCACGCTACCAGCAAGCCTTGCGCCGATACCATAGCCGCAAAGTGCATGCCCGAAGCCTTTACGAAGGCGACCTTGTTCTTCGGCGTGTTCAGTCCGCCAAGAGATCAAACAAGTTGACGCCAAAGTGGGAAGGCCCTTACCGGGTAGTACGAGTCACCAGGCCTGGCGCAGTCCGTCTGGAGACCGAAGATGGCACCTCGGTGCAGAACTCATGGAATATTGAGCATCTTCGCAAGTTCTACCCATGAGGCGCAGTTGCCGGGTCATGTCCCGGCAACACCCTTTGTACAAGCCTTGTCGACCAGACATATAACCCTTTGTACAAAGCCAGGCGCAGATCCTGTGCATAATAAAGCTAAGTGTTTCGCAATTCCTCGTACATGTTCATTTATGTGTCGATGCATGTGATCTTGTGATTTACGCTTTAGTTTGTGTGAAATGACTGATGAGCCGTCAAGGTTCCCAAACCGCTCTTTTCTCTTCTTTCTTTTTCTTAAAAGGATAAGGAGGTTCCCTCGCATGCAAGTTCCCCGGAGGGAGTGGAGATGGGGGGTACCATTCTTAATGACGTTCAAGTGATCATTTTTTACAACGAGAGAAACAGCACAAGGAAAAGCTAAGTTGCAAAAACTTTAAAAAATCCCTGTTACATTCGCGTTCCCCCTTGAACGGTTCTGAGCTTTGTATGAGAAACCTGCATGCGAGAGGAACCTTGTCGCGATCAGTTCGCGCCCTAGGTTGCCTCGAGTCCGCTCGGCAAGCTTGGCGGCTGCGTTCTGGCCCGGCAAGTCACCTTGCCAGCAGCGGCACTTCCAGCAGGCTGCTAAGGATCCGTTCCTCAAAGCGCTCGCGGCGAATGTGTGCACTGGCAAGCTTCCGATAAGCGTAGGGGACACAAATCATACAAAGGCGGAATAAGACAAGGGAAACAGCATGCGTTCATTTAAACCCGGCAAGCACCAGATGTTCATTAAGAAAGTACTTGATTACACTCTGTTGGCCCTTTTGCCAGGGTTTATATCAAGTGCAAAGAGGGCAAAAGGGGCGCCTAGGCGGGGTCCGGCTTGTTCCCGGAAGGCCAGATGATGGTGCTGCCGGCGATCAGCCAGACTCTTTGCCGTCGCCTTCGACCTTCATGCCCGTAGAGCCTTCGTCATCGCCGTCATCATCGTCATCCTCAGCATCGCTGGAGGAAGCGGTGTCGCTGTCGCTCGAGCTCTCCGCACAGCACTCCAGACGAGCGCCGAAGCCCTAAAGAACTTCACGAGAAGCGTGTCTGGTCCGTCCAGCTTGAAGTGAAGGAGGTGCCCTTGCCCTAAGCAGCAGGCACGGGCAAAGGATTTCCACCCGCGCGTAAGGTACGTGATGCCATTGTTGGAGGTTTCAATGGTTACCCACACCAAGCCGTTGCAGCAACCGTTCACGCGCAGCCACAAGCCGTGCAGGTGGTGGCCTTCCATCTCCCTGGCAAAAGGGCGAGGAAGTCGCAGCCAACTCCGCGGCTGGTCGCGCAGCTCCAAGACAAACTCTTCCGCCGTGTCCACCTTGTGGCCTTCTGCCGGCAGAGGAGGGACCGAAGACGGAACAGCGAGCGTCCCACCGCGGCTGTCTCGGCCGCGGGCAACACGCCGTCCACGACCACGGGCCGCGGCCCTCCCTCGAGAACTGGAGCCAGCTTCCGCAGCTGCGGCCGAAGCTTGAGCATGGAGCCGGGAAGAAGCCCTCGCCGCACAGACGGTGGCAACCTCCTTGCTGGCCAAAGCTTTGCCGGGAACCGCCAAGATCAAGATTCGGAGTCCAGCCGCAGAAGCTACCAGAAAGAAGCTCAAAACACAACGCTCGACTAGTACCAAAGATGAAGACATTCCTTGCCGGCAAGGCTGAACCGGCAAGGTGAAGACCCAGCAAGCTCCGTGCCAGCAAGCTTAAGCCAGCCCTCCAGCGCTCCACCTCGCTGCACAGGTGTTCGCTGATGTGTGAGGTGTCGACTGCGCAGGTTGGTTGGTGAGGCTTGTCGGGCACGTGTCAGCACGCTAGGACAAGATTTGCCCCTAACAACACCCGTCCAGGAGGCATGTCAGGATAATACGAGGTAGCTGGGCAAGCGGTGCAGAAACCTTGCCGGGACTACCTCTCCACATGACACCTAGCGTCGCATTTAATGCCTTTGTCCTAAATTGGCAGAGTTAGGTACAATAGCACTGTTTGCTATCTAATCACTATGTAATTATTGTTTTGCCACTGTGGTGACCCCTTGAACTATAAAAGGAGGGCCAAGGCAACAATTTAGAAGGTCGGACCCCTTTTCAAACACAAGCATGTCTCGCGTAGCTGCTCTCCCCGTGCCTTGCCGGTACAGGCGCTCCTTGTACTGTGCTTCTGCACCATCAATACACCAAAGGTAGGAGTAGGGTTTTACGCTTCTCAGCGGCCCGAACCTGGGTAAAATCCCTCGCGCTCCCCATTGTCCATGCACTTTGTGCACGTCGACCTCCCCCGCCGAACCACAAGGGGCTGCATGGCCCCATAGATGGTCCTACCCCGACAGAGGGCTCTGCCGGCCTTCTTCCGTACATGGAGCTATGGTGCCACCTCTTCTACCTCAAGCAGCAGGGGGCGGCAGACAGCATCATGTCCGCCTGCGGGGCGGCCGTTGTGGTCGCCCGGCTGGCAGGACCCTTCCCCAAGCTTCCCCTCGAGGAGTCGGCCAAGAAATGGCAGAAATCATTCTTCTACGTGAGGAACATCAACCCGACCATCGACCGCATCAACCTTCCCGCCTTCAGCGATGCGCCGCCGGCTGAGAGGCTGAACTGGGGGCACAACCCGAGGAGCCCATCGATGGAGATCGTGGGGATCTGCCACCGGATCAAGGAGTTGACGGACCATGAGGGGCTCGTCGCCACGGATCTTATCGCGGCCTTCGTCAGCCGCCGGGTGATGCGGCTGCAGCATCGGCCGCACTGGATCTGTGACATGAGCGGCCAGCATAACCCCTGTCGGATGTCGACGAAGGAGTTAACACCGGCTGGGGTCGCCCAGTGCGTCAACGACATCTCCACCGCCGGGCTTGACGGGATGAAATGGCGCTTCGGCAAGGAGCCCTATAGCTGGCAGGCTCCCGCGCCGGCGGTGAGTCACTGGTCTCTGTTCTTCGCAACTTCTGCCCTTTTCTTGCACCCTGACGTGTTGGGCCGGCTGCAGCTCTTCCCGAGCCAGCAGACCCTCGACGGCCCGAACCCCCAGGTCCTGCAGCCGGACCGGGCCGACTCGGATGTGGAGGAGGAGGGGGATGGCGAGGCGGAGGTTGGAGGAGGCGAGGAAAGCCTCGAGGACGCGGGAGCCGGCGGATCCGGCCAAACCGGTAAGTCCCTGAGCCCAGACCCTTTGCGCGAGTGGACGGACGACGACGAAGGCGATGAGAGTGGTGCGCATGATGCAGCACCACCGACCGCGGAGGTGGACGACGGCGCCGCTCCCAGGGGACGGCAGCGGAAGCTCCCCGGCCGCCGCGAACCGGCCGCACGGGAAGCAGCCGATCGAGACACGACCGACCGGGAAGCATCCGGCCGCGGCGCAATAGGGTGGCGTGAAGAGGACCGTCAAGAAGACGCGCCGGTTGGCGCCGTCGGCGGGCCCGAAGTGGGCGGTTCCCACAGCCATCGGGTAAGTTTTCTTTTTATGTCCTGCTCCTGTCATTTACGTTGCTGCGTTGTCCTCCCTCCTCCTTACACTCTTCGCCTGCCAACCAGGAGCGCGCTCAAGCTGGCAGAGGCGGCCACGGCGGCTGCGGATGCAGAGGAGGCTGATCGGCGAATGGATCGGCGCGGCGAGCACGAGCCGACCGAGACCACCAAGGAGGTGCTTGCAGCCCGGCAGTCCGGCGCCGCGCCGGAGGAGGCCGAGAAGGACGCCTGGAGGGCGCAGGCGGAGGCGGAGAAGGAGATGTGGGAGGCCTCGGCCAAGGCATGGGCCGACGCCGCAGGGGCGCGGGGGCGTGCTACCGGGGAGCGTGCGTGGCCGGCTTGGGAGGGGGACTCGCCGCCGCCGTCGCCGGTTGTGGAGCACCGCTCCAAATTGGTGCATGATCCGGCTCGCCGGGCCAAGGTGGACGCTCGCGCCACCGAGGGAGCAGCTGGCCGCGGCGAGATCGGCAACCATGAGCTGGCCGCCGACCAGACGGCTGACCCGGAGGCGCCGCCGGCTGCCGACCTGGCCGACGAGGTCGGACACGGAGATGAAGGAGGCCGCGGGCTAGAGACCATGCCAGGCAGAGGGGGAGCGCCGCCTCCGCGCGCGGAGGCCGCACCAGGGGGCTCCGGCACCATGGCGATCGTGGAACCGCGGGCCACGGAGGGCAGCCTCGAACTGAGGCTGACGGGCAGCGGAACCAGCGCCGGGTCCTCAGCCCAGTTGCAACAGGATTGGGCGGCGAGCACTGGCGAGGCCACCAGCGGGGCACACCAGGGTGACCTGACCGCGGCGGTGCATGCCCTGCACCAACAGTTCACCGACCACAGCGGCCAGGTGCGGGCCAGCGCCCAGGCGGAACTGACCCGGCTGCAGCAGCTGGAGCAAGCGGTCGCGGTGAGTTCTTTGCATTTTTCTTGAATTTTGCCTTGCTTTCTTCTTTGACCGGCTTGGTCGCTTTCCAGTGGGGGCGCGTCAGCGCACCCACTGGGTGTAGCCCCCGAGGCCTGAGCCGGCTGCGCAGCAGGCAGGTCGAGCCTTCCCAGGCATCTGCTTTCTCTAACTTCTCTTCTTTGGCAGGCCGTCAACGACCGGCAGGTGGCGGCCTACAACCGCCTTGTCAACGTGTGCCGCGGGGTCCGCACCCGGCTCACCGCCAAGGAGGAGGAGCTGCGCCAGGCGAAAGGTACGTCTTGCATTTTCTAGTGGGGGCGCACTAGCGTACCCACTGGGTGTAGCCCCCGAGATTCGGGCCAGCTGCGCAGCAGCCGGGTCGAATCTTCTTTCTTCTCTCTCTGTCTTCTTTTTTGCTTCTTGTCCGGCTAATGACCGAGATCCTGATCCGGTTGCGCAGCCGCCGCCATCGACTCGGCCGAGGTGCAGGAGCTCCGGCGCCAGCTGGCCAAGGCTGGCCGGCTTCGTGACCAGGCGGCCGCGGAGCGCGACCGACTGCAGGAGAAGGCAGCCCGCCTGGCCCGGGAGAGGGGCGAGGCGGTAGCCACCCACAAGGCCGAGTTGGACCGGCTCGCGGAGGAGCACCGAAAGGCGGTGGGGTAGAAGGACGAGCAGGCAGCCAAAGCCGCCGAGGAGATTGCCCAGCTCAGGGCAGACAGCGATCGCAGTGCCGTCGCGTTAAAGGAGCGGAGGATGCTGGGGGAAGTGCAGTACATCGACGAGCTTCTCACCCGTAAGTGCTTTCCTTATTTCTATCTTTCTGATTCCGGCCGGCGACCCGGCCGGCCAGGTCCTTGGCTTTTTGACTAATCTCCGCCCTAGCATCACCAGGGGTCTTTCCTGAGACCCAAGCGCCGGCCGAGGCGGGAGTGAACGCCCACCGGCAGGAACAGAGGGCGGAGGGGGCCGATATCGATGAGTATGCCACCTGGACGGTGGCGGAGATTGCTGTTGCCTCCAAGGCCCGCCTGGAGGCGGTGGAGCGTGACATGAACCGACCTTTTGAAGCCGGCTTGTCGATGGTGGGTGCCCTCCGGCCGAACGCGGTGGTGCCAACCACCGTTAGCCGGCTTGCGCGGTGGCTTGAGGCCGCCGCGGCGTGGCTTGGCGCATGGAGGGCCTCCGCGGCTCGGGCCGGCGCGGAGATGGCGCTCAGCTTCGTGCTGTCCTGGTATTCGGGCGTCGATCTGGACCGGCTGGCTGCCCGGCGGGCCGGGGCGGAAGATGACTTAGTGCGGCGGGCGACACCGATTGCCATGCGGGACAGCGACATCGCGTTGTTCACCCCCCACGAGGACTTCATGCCGGAGCGGGCGTCATTCAGCGCGGCGCTCCCTGCCAACGACTTCGGCCTGGTGCTCGAGGACCCGGAGGGTACCTCGGCCGAGACAGAAGCCGGGGCGGATGACGATGCTGCTGATCTGGACGACACCAACGCCACAGAGGAGCCGTTGCAGACTGACGCCGACGTAGCCGCCGCGTAGGGCCTTTATCCACTACTGCAGGTGACTGCTAACGCGACACATGAATCAGAGACCCCGCGACCAAACTGTGTGCGATGCATGAATTGCAAACGGTGTTGTAAAAAAACCGCCGCTAATAAGACGAACTGTTTGCGATGCCGGAGACATAAAAAACGATTCAGATCGGAGACGCGTGTGCGATACGTGGCATACAGTTGATCCATACGAACTATTTGCGATAAGCCAGAAAAACAAACACGGTCAGCCAGTTCATGGTGTGTGTGATACATGGCATACAATTCACTCGGATGAACAGTTTGTGATTACGCAACACAACAGAAACGGTCAGGCAGATCAAGGTGTGTGCGATATACGGCATGCGGTTCACTCGGATGAACTGTTTGCGATTACCCAACACAACAGAAACGGTTCAACTTAACTAGATGTGTGTGATACGCGGCAAACAGGTCAGTAATCTGAAATGTGCGGGAAGACGGATAATAACACGGACGATTCCTGCTAATAACCCGTGTGTGTTGTGGGTAAACGCTTGCTGGTATACAATTGTCAGCAATTGATGAAATCATCACCGACGGGTTCCCTACCTTAGTCCGTCTGCGATGTAATTTGCTTAGTCTATAGAAGAAAAACATATATAACCAAATTAAACATCCAATTACATAGGTGACAATACAAAACATTCGCACACACCTCAATAAACAATTACATGCATTCTAAACTAGGAGAAACGATCATCTAATCATCTACTTCTTGTGATGCTGTCGCCACTAATCTACTTGTGGCTCGATCCCTCGTCGTCCACAGGAAGGAGGCACTCCCTCATGTCAACGATCTGCCTGTACATCTTGTAGCTTGTGTACGCGTCCTTGGTCGCGTACTTGACGTGTTCTTCATCCAGTCTCCACACCCAGGCCTCGTGGCAGGCATCCTTGTTCTTTTTGCACTCATCTTCCATACCTCTGTAGTAGGGGTCGATGATGGCCACGGCTAGGTCAACCAGGGAGTCCTTCTCCTTCTTTCTGCCCCAGACCCTGTACTGGCCTTGTATGTTGACAAGATTCTGGCAGGCCAAGCCCGTAGTCTCGAGCACCTTTAGATCGTTCACGGTGTCCACCGTAGCGAACCTGTAGTCGGGGCTATTGATAAACCTGGCGAAACACTGGCAAGGCCTTGTGGCCAGGGAGTAGTGGTAGACGAAGACGTGATGGCACACGCACAACTACGTGACGGCAACCTTCTGATCATACCAGGCATGACCGCCGGTGAACTCGAGGTCGAAGCCGACCACTTGGTACTCATCCTCAGCAAGCAATTGCTCCTTAGTGTGGATGGAGCTCTCCACCGAGACCGGCTCATTGGTGTACACCACCAAGAGGTCCTTCCCCCTGACATGGGTGTCCACTACGTGAGGCGTGGTGAACTGCCGCCCGTCGTCGTCGTCAGCCGCTGGGAGCGCCATTGGAGCCGGGTGCGCCATTGGAGCCGCTGGATATCCTCTCTGTATGTGTCGTCGTGGGTGTGCCTATTGTGTCGTGGGGCGTGAGAGATGAAGGTAAATGGCCACGGGAATAAATGAGGGCCGGGCGGCCGGGATTCTTGGCACGTCCGCAAGGCAGTTTTTGTCGCACGTAACAGCGTCGTGCCGCTGCGTCCGGCGTAACTGCATGCATAAGGCACCCCAAACGTACGTGATTGTGCGCCAGCCCGAAATGCTTGCACCGCGCGCGGAAGGACGCGAGCAGAGCGCGCATGGCGTGACACAAGCAGAGCATGCCGCGGCCGCCTCAACCGCGAGCAACCACATGCATAGAGCAGTTGAACATGCTGGGAATGGCCGTCTACAAGCCGGCCGGCAGTTGCGAGTCGGTAGCGTGATGTGAAACTATGTCGCGTTCCACATCACACAGTGGGTGAACAATCGCTCGCGACGCTGCGTAGAGAGAGGCTGTATGCTAGGTAATTAAATCGCAAACGTTTTTTTATTAACCGTTTGTGTACGTGTCATTTCGTCCTCCTCTCGCACGTCTTGTCACCATGCTGCCGCAGAAGGCTTCGAGCGCAAGCTTGAGCACTGCACATGCATTCTTTTGGCCAAACGTTAGCTCGAAGAGGCGCCAATGAATCATCGGTGAGCCCATTCCCGTGCAACCATGCAGGTTCCCACGCAGTACCGCGCAAGCTTCCTGCCCGACTCGCTGAAATCCGAAAAAACCCCAGTGCTTACCGGCCTGCTATATAAACAGTCACGGCCGGCGAGTCGGCATCGCATTTTCCCCTCCCTCCCCGTAGCTTATCTCATCTACTTCTCCCACCATCACCAATGGCACCGGTCCGTCGTCGTCGCTCAGCCACTCCACCGTCGTCTGAGGACAGCTCCAGCTGGGAGGCTACATTGCGGCGGCGGCGCAGTCCCCAGCGACGTGTACTGCCCGTGGCATCCCTGTTGGGCGTGCGCACAACACCCGCCACACGCTCCACCACCGCTGCCCGACGGCAGCTGTTGCCGGCAGCCGTTGCCGCCACCCCACCGTCGGCAGCCGTGGCCGCCACACCACCAAAGCCCGCCAGGGCAAAAATTACAGTACTAGTAATTTTTAGCAGCAAAATTTGACAAATGGCAGTGTTTTTTTCTGAGGATCACAAACGGCAGTGTTACTAGGTTGACAAATGGCAATGTTACTAGATTGACAAATGGCAATGTTACTAGATTGACAAATGCCAATTTTTTCATTTTGACAAATGGCAATTATACCCAATATGACAGATGCAAATCTTACCACATTGTTTGTACATCGTTGCACATGGGTCATCATGCAAAATCATTTGCAATGAACAGATGCACAAAACCTGTGCGCCACATTTTCCCTTGGCTTAGCTGCGAAGGAACCCAGCTCTCGCTTTGCATACGGGTGTTCAGTCTGAAACATTTGCGATGAAGAGATGCACAAAACCTGCATGCCACATTTTTCCCTTGGCTTAGCTGCGAAGGAACCCAGCTCTCGCTTTGCATACGGGTGTTCAGTCTGAAAACGTTTGCGATAAGTGTTTTATTCAAAGAAAGACATTGATGTTTTTTTTTACTTTGGTAAGTCTGTACATTCAGAGAAAAACGCTAAGTTGATCAAAACCATAGATTTCATTCAGTGACACTGTGGTTTTACATTCATACGATCGGGATACAATATTAAACAAAAAAACTAATTGCAGCGGCGGCGGCATGCTGCGCCGGTGTTGTCGTCGTCCGGGACGCCATTGTTCAAGTCTTCAAGCCATCCCAGAATTTTATGGACTTCCAAATCCAAGAGTCGTTCATCGTGCGATCGACGGACGGGGCGCGGGTGAACGGCGACTCGCGGCGCTGTGAGGTAGCGGTCAACGGCGGCGCCCCATGACACTGAGGGGCGCGCGGTGGGTGCAGGCGCGTGCATGGGCATGGGCGTGGCTGGTGCAGGAAAGCGCACGGGGACCGGCGCCGCGGTGGGTGCTGGGGCACGCACGAGCACAGGCGGGGGCGCTGGCGCTGGTACGTACACGAGCTCGCGTGGGTCCGCGGGGACCTCGCTGATGCCCGCAGCTTCTAGCTCTGCGATGGTGCTTGGCGACTAGCCTGTCAATGCCACGGGGATGGGAGCTGGCGCGGGCGCGGGGATGGGAGCTGGGACGGGCGCGGGGGCAGCATCCGCCGCAGCCAGCTCGTTCAGGGCCATGTCCCTGAGGTCCCATTCCTCCTTATTTTCTATCTCCTTCGGCTCGGAGTCGACTTCACCAAACCAGAAGACTAGTGGCAGATGATCCTTGTGCGCCATGGAGTAGGTGGAGCTCTGGAAGATAGGACTCGGGAGAGAGGGGAATGGGAGGCGAAGAGAGATCAATAAGGCTGCCTATTAAACAGCGGCTCGGACGCCATTATGGAGAAGTTGAGAGCGAGGCGGGCGGCGATGGAGGTCAAAGGGCTTGCTTCCTGGTGAGCCTGCGCAGCGTACTGCTCGCACGCCTCCCGGAGAGCCTACGTAGAGGAGGACTGGTCACACGCCTCCCGGTCAGCCTGCACAGCGCAGGACTGGTCGCACGCCTCCCGGCCAGCCTGCACCGCGGACTTCGCTCACACGCCTCCCGTCTACTCAAACAGCTGCCCGAACGGCACCTCCTTGCCATTAAAAAAGTGGGATGTGTGGCGGCACGTAAATGGTCAGTAGAACGCCCACGATTGAAATAATACTATACAATCGTTTGTGATGATAACGTGACAGCTATTTGTTGGTTGTTAATGTATGTGCCTTCTCTCATATTGGACAATTTTTTTACCATAGCATGTTGGTGCCATTCCATGACACCATGCCAAGTCTCATGAATTTCAGACGAGTTTTGGATTTACTAGAATTTCAAAACCAAATTCTCAAGTTTGCGGCCGAGCCACGCAAAACCTAGGTGTTTGAAATTCATTCCCATTTCTTGCATTGGACCTAAACATGCAACGAAGGACACATATATGATTTTTCAACCCATTTTGGTGCACAGGAGCATGTGCATGCAGTTCAAATTTGAATTATGCACATAAAATGCCTAGAAAATTTAGTTAAAGTATAAAAATGTCCAAATGAACCACGAATAATTCCAAAATTTAACACGACACTCCTATTGGTCTATGTTACCTCTAGAAAAAAAATCAAGGCAAGAAGAGGCAATTAATGTCGTTTCGTCCACAAAGGTGACACGTTCCCCACCGGAACCATGAGGCTTCTTGTGAGAAGCTCTGGTTTGTGAGAAGCT
This sequence comes from Elymus sibiricus, assembly GCA_039707655.1. Classification (NCBI taxonomy): domain Eukaryota; kingdom Viridiplantae; phylum Streptophyta; class Magnoliopsida; order Poales; family Poaceae; genus Elymus; species Elymus sibiricus. Next base: position 135,071,010 of record CM077666.1, read on the forward strand.
TATACCAAAACCTGCCCCAAATGGAACAAAAAATTTACCACAGCATGTTGGTGCCATTCCATGATACACTAGTACAGCGAGTTGCTATACAAATGGTTTTTACCCCTTTCAGCGACAGAGTTTTAAACCGTCGCCTTGCCTGTGTGTGCGATAGGGGGGGTCCTTTCCACACGACCCAGAAACCGTCCGCGATAGGGCCTCTGGTCACACACGCGGGGCAAAAAGAGCTCGTATGCGATCGGGTGAGCCATCGCAGACAATTATAATGGCCCAATCATTTCCGTTCGTATGTACATCGCACACAGTGAATCCAAGATAAATGTTTCCGTTCGTATATACATCTCACACAGTGAATCCCAGACAAACGTTTCCGTTCATATATACAAAGCACACAGTTTTCCGCATCACATCGTTTATGATAGTGTTGCCATTGCAGACGATAGTAATAATTTTATCGTTTGTGTTATTGAATGCATCACGCACGGTGTCTAGAAGAAACTGTGTGGCGTAGGCTGTCCATCACACACACTTTTTATGTGGAAAACGTTTGTGTAAGGTGGCCTAACGCAAACAGTTGTCCAGAGGAAGTTGTGTGTGATTGTTCATTGATCCAACACGTTTACTTCCTATAAACTGTGTGGGTTGTCTGAGATCATCGCCCACGGTGTTGTCTCAATAACCGTTTGCACTAGAAAAACCCAATAAGTAGGCTAATTGGCCTATTATTATTAATCCATTTAGTAATCAAATTTACATTTCATAATAAATGCACAATATATTTCATTTTCGTATTACGGAACCAGGATTTCATAATTGAAATACATCAGAGTACAACATCATATAGCTTCAGCACTCACTCACACCATATAGGCATATAGTTAGCTACCCCATTACACAATAGCACCAAGTTTGACATGCAACATCTAAAACCTTTGGAAATTAGCATCATAGACGGTAGATAGATAGATGAATCTCATCTCGAAAACTGCTGAAGCGAAAGGCGAATATTGAGCCTTCAATGATGTTGAATGTCCTTGCAACTTTAGGCCAGTGCCTATGGATGATTGACCGCCCATCCTTCGTCCTCTTGAGGAAGACTTCAATATTGTACCGTGGGTGTTGTATGAACACCTTCCTCACCTGTTGACCATACAGGTGGTTTGAGAGGTAATCATCTGTGAAGTGCTTTGGAAAGGCCTGAAAACAAAGATATGCATAAATATCTTCTCTGAATTTTGAAATGGCGCAAAGGAATAAAAAAACAAGGTACTCCCTCTGGTCCTTTTTACTCCGCGCATTAGATTTGTATCAAGTCAGAGTTTGTAAAGTTTCAACAAATTTATTTTAAAAAATATCAACATCCACGATACCAAATATGTAAACTATAAAATTGTATTTCATAATGCATCTAAAAATAATGATTTTGCAGTTTGAATGTAGATGCTTTTTTCTATAACTTGGGTCAAAGTAGAGATACTTTGACTTCAGACAAAACTTATATGCAGACTAAAAACGACCGGAGGGAGTATAAGAGTTAGTACCATCCTGTAGTTCACTGATGTCTTCTTCATTGTGCAGACATAGATCTTGTTGTTTTTCGTTGCTAGTTTCTTTATCCTCACAATCTTTCTGAGTTTCTTGACTTGACTGATATTCATGGACATCTCATTTCCCCATATGCAAAATGGGTCGAACAGTGGGTCAAAACCTCTGACAGCAGGACCTACATGCGCAAGACCAAATTGTTAAAAACCTAAATACTAAAATGGTTCCTGCAATTGCACAATAATGTGCTATTAGACAAAGGACCATGCATGTGCGAACCTCGATGGTAAACCTCAGTGCCTCCCATTGTTTCCCTGCAACACATATAAGGTAGTTATTGATCAGGCTAAGTGAGGGTTGGCATACTATCAATAAAATATGTTGATGAAAAATAAACACATTGCAGATTTAGCAGATTAATTCGAGCCACATGGAAAAGCCATTTATCAAACCAAGCATGCTTAAGAACTAGGAAATATAGCAATTGTATATGTTTCTCATGTATTTAGTACAGCCGAATTCGATTTATTTCTCACGTGCATAACAATACAAAATTGTACCCACGACAATTGAACATCGCATTGCAGAATTGAACCAAATAGTTAACTAAGCAGCACAACAAATGAACCAAACAGTTAACTGAGCATCACATTGCATAAGAGAACATACTACAAGATCAGACAGTTAACCAAACCTAGTATGCTTAACAACTTGGAAATATAGCAATTGTATTTGTATCTCATGTATTTTGTATAGCCAAATTCAATTATTTCTCACATGCAAGAGAATACAAAATTGCACCAACAAGAATTGAGCTTCACCTTGCAGAATTGAACTAACCAGTTAACTGAACATGACAAAAAGATAACCAAACAGTTAACTCAGCACCACATTGCATAATATATAGAACATATATACTAGAGGATCAGATTGCAAAGTAAGAGTACATAGGGCAATTCACTAGAATTTGTAAAGGAAAGGCAGGAGCAGCACATGCAAAAGGTAAACCAAACATGCTTAACCGGCGTAGCTAGCTAGCTGAACATAGGTCCTTGTAGTGAGCTAAAAAGACAAGCTACTCCTCATCGTCGGAGATATCGATGACGATGGGCTCCTTAGACTTGGAAGAGGGCGAGGTCTCCACATCGTGGGTGCCCTCCTCATACTGGTGAGTCGCCTAAGCTGCTCCGAGCACCAACCTGCTGGCTCTGGAGTTGAGGTAAGCACGGGCACGCTGAGAAAACACCTCGTAGTCTTCATCGAAGGCACCGACGGTGGCCTCGAGAAAACGCCACGAACTGTCATTTAAAGCAGCCAACCGCGTGGCGACATCCGCATGTGAGGCATCGACAATGGCCTCGACGGCGAGGTGCTCCTCCAAGATCTGGGGGTTGGCACGCATGGCAGCCATCGCGACCTCATCCGCGCGTGCAGCCGCGATTTGCTTCTCCGCTGCCAGATGCTCCTTAAACTCCTGGCTATACTGCGTGCACCATGGCTTAGGGTGGCGCTTATTTGGAGGATGGGTCGGTGATTTGGGTGGAAGGTGTCGCACCAGCGGTCGGGGCATGTGGGATGTAGAAGGAGGTGGAGGATGGGGGTCGGGTGTGGATTACCTGACTAGATCGACGAGGCCGAGCAGCAGGAAGGCGCGTCGCCGGTGAGGCGGCGGCGCTGCAAGCAAGCAGTGAAGGTTTGAACTTGGAATGGAAGGCGGAAACAGGGGAAATGTGGCTTTTGGAAAGGAGGAGGGGGCCATGGGAGGTAGATATTTCTGCGGATGCCGAAAATTTTCGCTCCGTGCAGCGAAAAACTGGCGCGCGAAGTGTCATCAGACACGGTTCCTTATTCAGCACTGTGTACGATATCTGAACATCACAAATGATTCATATGGCTTACCTCGTGTGTGATGAGTTTGAACGTGCAAATTTTGGTTCGAATTTCCCTGGTTATAGTGGTCATCCACGTCATTGCATAATTTGGGTACACAAAAGAGCCTACAGCACACCCACACTTCTTAATCGAGCAAGTTCAGCAATTAAACAGAGCTAGCTGACCTAAACATTACTCTAACAAAAGACTGGTGCTCTAAACAAAGACTACTACTCCGCCCGGTGCTCGTCGATCTCCACCGCCTCCTCCATGTCCAGCTCGCGCCCGACGATCTCCTGGGGAAGGGGCTCCATGGCATCCATCGCACCATACTCGGCAAGCATCTCGCCATCTGCGTCTGCCATCTCTTTGGAAAAGGCCGCCACGAGCTGGGCGTGGGCGGCCGCGGTCTGGGCTTGGACGGGCTCCATCGCGGCAATGTATGTCGCGAACGAACGGACGGCTGCTCGAACGCTCTCGGCGATTGCCAACTCTTCGGCCGTGGGTTGCCGACCGTTGTCGGAGAATCTTTGTGTGATTTGTGCAGTGACCGCCAGTAGCTGGGCATGGGCGTCCTCGACATGGGCACAGGCAGCCTCCATCAGGGCTAAGGCGGCCACCACGGAACGGACAGCTGTTGTCCCGCTCTCGCCATTTGCTATCCCCGTCGCAGATGTTGCTGCCGCCATCTCAGCTGCAGTAGCGGCCGTGTCGGCTGCCGCAGCCACCTGGTCGCAGATTGCGGCCGCGCTCAAGCAGGTTGTGAGCAAGCTCATGGAGGTTGCGGCCGCGCTCTCGCCGGAGTGGGCTGCCGAAGTTGCCCTCATGACGCGGGTCCACGTCCCCATCTTTAACCGACGACGATTGAACAGTGATATGATATTTGGGGGGATAGTTTACTTGACGCGCCGGCTGTGGACTGTAGCCGACAAACCTTCTCGCGTAAGCCATATACGACGGTGCACCAAGATATTTTGTACTGCATCTCACACGGTTGGTGATAATAAACTGTGTGTGATGTACTTGATTTTTCGTCTTGAATTGAAATACGGAATGGGGTCACAGCGGCAAAGGACGGTGTTTGAATTGCTAGAACATTTGTCTGCAGTGAACATAAAACTATATGAGTGTCGTGTTAAAATTTGGAATTATTTGAGGTTCGTTTGGACATTTTTATACATTAACTGAGTTTTCTAGGCATTTTATGTGCATAATTCAAATTTGAACAACATGCACATGCTCCGGTGCACCAAAATGGGTTGAAAAATCATATGTGTGTCCTTGGGTGCATGCTTAGGTCCCATGCAAGAAATGGGAATGAATTTCAAACACCTCGGCATCGTGGCTCGACCGCAAACGCTGAGATACTTGGTTTTGAAATTCTAGTAAATCCAAAACTCGTCTGAAATTCATGAAACTTGGCATGCTGTCATGGAATGGCACCAACATGCTGTGGTAAATTTTTTGTCCCATTTGGGGTAGGTTTTGGTATAAGCTTCCCACAAACCAGAGCTTCTCACAAGAAGCCTCATGGTTCTGGTAGGGAACGTGTCACCTTTATGGACGAAACAACATTCGTTGCCTCTTCTTGCCTTGATTTTTTTTCTAGAGGTAACATAGACCAATAGGAGTGCCGTGTTAAATTTTGGAATTATTCGGGGTTTGTTTGAACATTTTTATACATTAACTGAGTATTCTAGGTATTTTATGTGCATAATTCAAATTTGAACTACAGGCACATGATTCGGTGCACCAAAATGGGTTGAAAAATCATATATGTGTCCTTGGGTGCAGGCTTAGGTCCCATGCAAGAAATGGGAATGAATTTCAGACACCTCGGCATCGTGGCTCCACCGCAAACGTTGAGATACTTGGTTTTGAAATTCTAGTAAATCCAAAACTCGTTAGAAATTCATGAAACTTGGCATGCTATCATGGAATGGCACCAACATGTTGTGGTAAAAAAATTGTCTCATTTGGGGCAGGTTTTGGTATAAGCTTCTCACAAACCAGAGCTTCTCACAAGAAGCCTCATGGTTCCGGTGGGGAACGTGTCGCCTTTGTGGACGAAACGACATTCGTTGCCTCTTCTTGCCTTCATTTTTTTCTAGAGGCAACATAGACCAACAAGAGTGTCGTGTTAAAATTTGGAATTATTCGGGGTTCGTTTGGGCATTTTTATACATTAACTGGGTTTTCTAGGCATTTTATGTGCATAATTCAAATTTGAACTACATGCACATGCTCTGGTGCACCAAAATGGGTTGAAAAATCATATGTGTGTCCTTGGGTGCATGCTTAGGTCCCATGCAACAAATGGGAATGAATATCAAACACCTCATCATCGTGGCTCGGCCGCAAACGCTGAGATACTTGGTTTTGAAATTCTAGTAAATCCAAAACTCGTCTGAAATTCATGAAACTTGGCATGCTATCATGGAATGGCACCAACATGCTGTGGTAAATTTTTTGTCCCATTTGGGGCAGGTTTTGGTATAAGCTTCTCACAAACCAGAGCTTCTCACAAGAAGACTCATGGTTCCGGTAGGGAACGTGTCACCTTTGTGGACGAAACGACATTCGTTGCCTCTTCTTGCCTTGATTATTTTTCTAGAGGTAACATAGACCAATAGGAGTGTCGTGTTAAATTTTGGAATTATTCGTGGTTCGTTTGAACATTTTTATACTTTAACTGAGTTTTCTAGGCATTTTATGTGCATAATTCAAATTTGAACTACATGCACATGCTCCTGTGCACCAAAATGGGTTGAAAAATCATATATGTGTCCTTGGTTGCATGTTTAGGTTCCATGAAAGAAATGGGAATGAATTTCAAACACCTAGGCTCTTCGTGGCTCGACCGCAAACTTGAGAACTTGTTTTTGAAATTCTAGTAAATCCAAAACTCGTCTGAAATTCATGAGACTTGGCATGGTGTCATGGACTGGCACCAACATGCTGTGGTAAAAAAATTATCCTATATGAGAGAAGGCGCACAAATTAACAGCCAACAAATAGCTGTCACGTTATCATCACAAACGGTTGGACAGTATTATTTCAATCGTGGGCGTTCTACTGACCATTAACGTGCCACCACGCGTCCCACTTTTTTAATGGCAAGGAGGTGCCGTCCGGGCAGCTATTTGAGTAGACGGAAGGTGTGCGAGCAAAGTCCATGGCGTAGGCTGACCGGGAGGCATGCGACCAGTCCTGCGCTGTGCAGGCTGACCGGGAGGCGTGCGACCAGTCCTCCGCTACGCAAGCTCACCGGGAGGCATGCGAATAGTACGCTGCGCAGGTTCACCGGGAAGCAAGCCCTTTGACCTCCATCGCTGATAACCCACAAGTATAGGGGATCGCAACAGTTTTCGAGGGTAGAGTATTCAACCCAAATTTATTGATTCGACATAAGGGGAGCCAAAGAATATTTGCAAGTATTAGCAGTTGAGTTGTCAATTCAACCACACCTGGAGACTAAATATCTATAGCAGAGTGATCAGTAGCACAATAATATGGTAGTTTGATTGCAGTAGCAATAATAGTAAGAGTAGAGATAACAGTAGCAGCAATAGTAGTAACAATTGTGATAGTAGTAGCAACAGTAGTAACTTAGCAAAGAACAATATGTGAAAAGCTCGTAGGCATTGGACCGGAGAAAGCCGCCTCGCGAGGGGCGAGCCTCGCGAGGCCCCTCCCTGCCGAGGCCGCCAAGCACCAGGTTCCCTCGCGAGGCCTTCTCATGAAGCGAGTCGTATGGCGCCAGCCGCGGGACTCCGCGCCCAGCACATGGGTGACGTCCCGCTGTCAGGATAAGGACAGCGGGTGCGACCAAGCCCAGCTTCCATTCTGGTGATAAGGGAGCAGCGGCGTCTGCCTCCCCCAAAGCAAGTCCCAAAGGCTTTCCTCTTTGGTGATAGAAGATCAGGATGGATCAGCATGCCAAGACGGAGGTCAACGCCAAGCCCACCAGCGCGTCACGAGGAGCTACTTTAGCAGGCGGAGACCGCCTTTAGTCAGGATAAGCCTGCGTCCTTGTCCTCCTTTTGAATTGCCGCCCTGTGTCAACCCTTTCCCGCTGATATTTTCGGGGAAGAGGACCAAGGCACTACAAAAGGGGCAGGGCCGCTTCCATGTAAGGGGATCGACTCATTCTCCCCCACATCTCTGGTACCTCGAGCACAAGCTCTCCACCACAGAGCAATCCAACGCAAGCAGGAGTAGGGTATTACACCGCACGGTGGCCCGAACCTGGGTAGCTCACGCATCCCCTTCGTGTCCGGTGAGAGCCGGCGAGTCCATTGTGTTCCCGCCGTAGTTGCCGTCGTGTCGTAGGTTGCCAAGCAAAGTCCCCCAGAGTTCGAATCCTAAGTTCTTGGAAAGTTTCTTGGATGCAGATCCTAGGCTCCGACATTTGGCGCGCCAGGTAGGGGGGCTTGCCGTCTTCGCGCCTTCGACCTCGACGCCAGCATCGACATGGACGCTGTCACCGCTCGCCGGGAACGCGCCGCGCGCCGCGCCGCCGTCAGGGTCCCCGCGGCGCCCGCCGCCCGTGGTGCCCCTAGGCGGTGCCCTCGCACCGCCACCGAACCTGTTGGGGAACGTGTGGCCTCCTCCGCCCACCCGTCGGTGAACGAGCAGGCGCACGGCCCCTCCGCTGCCACCTCCTCGCTCGCGCGTCATGATCCACCCGCTCCGCGCGCTGCGCTGCTCATGGCGCAGGAGCTGCTGCGCTACCGCCCCACCAAGGACGCCTATGACGCCTGGCTTGGGCGCATCACCGAGCTTGTCGACGCCGCGTGCGATGGCCAGGCGCCCTCCTGCTCCCCGTCTGCTCCGCCGTCCCACGCGAACCGGGCCGGGCACGACGCGCCTCCTCCTCCTCCTCCGGACCGCGACCTGGCCAAGCGCCGCCCTACCGCACGTGCCCCAGAGCCGTCACGCGGCTCGCTCGCGCCGGGCGACGACGGCAACAGCTGCCAGATCGTCCACCGCATGCCCCCGGACGCGCGCGCAGCCCTCTAGAGGGCGCGCGACCGCCAGAACCGCGTCCTCCATGACGTCGCCATGGCTGGGCGCTAGAACCGCGCAGCCCTCAACGGTGGAGCCGTCACCAACGGGGGCTACCTGGCCCTCGCTCCCGAGCTACGTCGTGTGGTGTGGCCCGACAAGTTCAAGCCAGAGCTCCCCCAGTGCTACGACGGCACCGCAAACCCCATGGAGTTCCTCCTGCTGTACACCATCAGCAACGTCGCTGTCACCAAGACCCTCATCGACGGAGGCGCCGGCCTCAACGTGATCTCCATCGAGACCTTCGAGACGCTCCAAGTGCCCTACGAGCGCCTGATGCCCACCAGGCCCTTCTCGGGCATCACCGACGGCTCCACGGTCCCCCTGGGGCAGGTGCGCCTTCCCGTCACCTTCGGCACCCGCAAGAACTACCGTACGGAGTTCATCGTCTTCGATGTGGCCCACATCGGCCTGCCTTACAACGCCATCTTTGGCTACCCGGCGCTCACCAAGTTCATGGCCGCAACCCACCACGCCTACAGCCTCATCAAGATGCCCGGCTGCCGTGGTACCCTCACCGTTCGCTGCGACGAGAAGGATGCGCTGCAAACCCTCGAGCACGCCTACAAGACTGCCTCCATCATGTACCCGGCCGATGAGGACGTGCCTGGGCCTGCCGAGGAGACGCCCGGGAAGAAGAAGCCCCTGCTCCCTCAGTAGCGGGCCGAGTCCAAGAAGGCGTCACTGGATGGGGGCGAAGCAGGCCCCTCCCTAGCCACCGGCGGCGGGCCCTCCCCCAAATAGGAAGGCGCGCTCGTCACCTACCTCCGGACGTGCCCTGATGCGTTGGCTTGGACAGCATCAGGCGCGCCCAGCCTGCCGAGGAAGGTGATAGAGCACCACTCAGCCGCATGCTGGAGCGCGCGGCCCGTCAAGCGTGAAGAATATCGTCAAGCGCCCAAGAAGCAGGAAGTCGTCACCCAAGAGGTCAACAAGCCCCAGGATGCTGGAATCGCCCGTGAAGCCCCCCACCCCAAGAGGGTCACCAGCCTCACCCTCGTCGCCAGGCCACGCGACAGCGTGCTCAGGTGCGTTGAATTCATCGCCCTCAACCAGGCTTGCCCCACAGGCCCCTTCCCTCCTCCGCGCATCGCCACAGGCTTGCCCTGGCTCATGCATATGCCATTCGGCCTTGAGGGTGCCGCAGCCACCTTCACGAGGCTGATGCGCATGAGCCTGGAGCCCCACATCGCAAGGACTACGGAGGTGGTTAACACTCGCCCACCGGCCCGCCGCAGCCCCACTCATGATGGAGGCAGGTGTTCCGTACCAAACACATGGAACGCCCGCCATCACCGTAAGTTCTATCCATGCCCCACGGATACGAGCGACATGGAGTTGTACACGCTCCGGGGCTGTCTCTACCCACACTGCCTTCGGCACGTGAGAGCTCCTTCCCATGCTCAGCGCTGGCAGATGCCGCATGCTCCACGCTGGTGGCCTACTTACCTGAGGGGCCCTCGGCCATCACATCCTCAAGCTGACCCGTGTTGAACATGGCAGCATGTATCTTTCTGTTATGTGATGAACTTGCTTCATGCATCAGTAAAGCTTATTTCCTCAAAAACCCTGTGTGCTTGCAGCTAAAGGTGCCCTAGCAGAGATGCGCGCTCGCGGTCTCACCTGTGCCTGTCTCATGAGCGGGGGCTGGGCACGGTGTCTGTGCTCGGGTCAGTCCCAGCAGCATTGAAAAACCAAAGCGACTGAGCTCTGACTCGCGGGCCTGCTCCCGTGCACGTCACCTCACCAAGTCCTTGGTTCTCTTGTCTCCTGGGGCACGGTGCCTGTGCTCGGGTCAGTCCCAGCAGCGCCAAAAAACCCAAGCGACTGAGCTCTGGCTCGCGGGCCTGCTCCCGTGCACGTCACCTCACCAGGTCCTTGGTGCTCTTGTATCCTCGCATAACACCCACAGGCGACCTCGCGAGCGCGCCCTGCTGCACTACTTGCAAAAACTTGGTGGTTTCCCTGGTTCAGGATATCGAAGCTTCAGGAGCCCCCCTCGGGAGGCCTCGCGAGCGGCGTCCTGTGGGCGGAGGGCCTCACGAAGGGGCCGCGCCTCACGAACCGCGCCCTGCGAGGGGCTCGCCCCAGGCCGCACGCCTCCAAGGAGCTAAGTCTAAAGCACCCCTTGGGCCTTTTCCCTCTCGTTTCTCTCTTGCGGCGTCTCGATTTCCTTGGCACGAGCCGCCCGCGTGTCAAGGGGGAACCCTGAGCATCGCGCCTCAAGGACTCCTACCAGCCCTAAGAGCCCTACACCCTCTGGTCCTGCCGAGCGCACGCTCTGGGCATACCAGCGATGGTGTAGCCCACCTCGGGGGCTGGGTCCCAGCGACGCAGTGCACGAAGGCAATGAAAAAAGGAAATCAAAGGCCGCAGGAGGAAAACAAAAACGCATTAAACATTGAGTACTTGACAGCAAAAAGTGATGTACAAATGTCTTCACGCCCCCTCGGGGCTGCATCCACTCTCTTACATGAAGATGAGCGCAGGGCCTCAGGCAGCGGAGCCACCGTCGGCGTCGTCAACTACGGGATTGCCGTCGTCGCCAGACCCTTCCCCGACGGGCGCGAAGCGCTCTAGGAGGCTCACCACATGGTCCTCCACCGCCCTCGCAAGCTTGCATTGGAGCTCCTCGGGAACCGGAGACAGCACCTGGTCGAAGTTGAAGCTGCCATCGACGCGTAGCAGGTTGCTGAAGACGTGGGTCGATGCCTGGCGCAGGAGGTCGCGGCACTCAGCATCGCGGATCTCATCCCACCGGGTGGAGCTCGCCTCCAGCCGCTCCACGAGCCTTGTGAAGAAGGCCGGGTAGCTGGCATCGTCGGTCTCCAGGGGATCCTCCACCCTCTCGATCGAGAAAGCAGCCACGGCACTGCGAGTGCGCCCCATGAGCTCGCGGAACATTTTGGAGTGCTGGAGCTGCTCCCTGCGCCCTCGGGCGGCCTCGTCGCGGGCCCGCTGCGCCTCATCGCTGACCTCGCCCACCTGAGCGTGGAGATCTTCCAGCTCCCGGCGAGTCGTGGCGTGGAGCTCCGGCGCGCTCCGCCTCTCGGCTTCCCACGCCGCGAGCTGCCGCTTAAGCTAGGCAATTTCGGCGTCGAGCTCGCCGCGCCTCTTCATGAAGCGGTCCTCCTGCTTCTTCAGGTTGTTGGAGTAAGTGTCGGCTAGGGCCTTCACCTTCCGCACGACCTCCTCCTGGCCCCGCTTGTTGATCTCGGCCCTATACCTCGCAGCTCTTTCTTCAAGTGTGGTGTTGGCTTTCGCGAGGCATTCTTGGTAGGTGGCCTCGTCGGCCGCCACGATACGGTCCAGATGCTCCAAGCGCTCTCGCTCCCTCTCCTGCTCCACGGTGGTCCGCAGGAGTTCGCGCTCCCGGATCTCCATCTCCATCTCCAGGACCGCCGCCATGCTCTCGCGCTGGGTAACCGCCTCCTCGCGGGAGGCTAGCTGGGCCTCGCGGGCCGCGACGCGCCCCTGCTCCAGGCGGAGGTTCTCCTCCTCGGCCATGAGCTCGGCCTCTAGGGAGCTGAGGGTCGACCGGGTGTGGCAGAGGGTCCCGATCCGTGATAGGATGTTGCGGCTCACCAGGGCCTGGGTCCCGGGCGCGTCTGACCCTTCCATCTCCACCCCCCGTGGCTCTGGGGGCTCAGGGGCTGCTGCGTCATCGGATCCGCCCAGGCCCCCGCCTGAGGGGGCCTCGTTCCCCTCCAGGCGGCCAGGATCCTCCTAGACCTCCGCCTCGGCTTCCGCCCCTGCCGGCCGCTTGGCCGCGCGGGGAGGACTAGGCGCGGCCGCCTCCGGCTCGTGGTGCCCTGGTGATCGCTCGAGGCTTGCGGTGGCCGCCGCGTCGGCGCCTGCCTCCCCCTCGGGGCGCGCCTCTTCCGGAGGCACCCTTTCGCCGGCAGGGCGAAGGCCCCCTCGGGAGGCTGGGCAGATTCTGCAGACCCCTCCTCCATGACTCCGTCATGCTTTGCGGGGTTCGTTGGGGGCGTCGGTGCGCCAACTGCCCCTAGCTCCCTCTGAGCCCCGGCGATCTCTCCGGCATCCTCGTCCTGGGTACCCTCCTTCTTCTTCTTCAGCGGGGAGCCCCTACTGCATAGCTAGGGATCAAGCCGGGCCGTGCAAGATGAGGTGGTGGACGTAAGGAACGTGAGAGGCAAGGGGACTTACTCGTCTCTAGGGACCCATCGCCGCTTCCTTAGATTCCCTCCTGGGCGGCTGCCGCTTCTGCCCCCTTGGGACTCTTTGGGGCCCCCTCCCGAGGCCTTGTCATGGGGCCCGTCTGGGCCCCCTCCCGAGGCTTCGGTGGGCGGGATCGCCCCACCAGCCGCGGGGTTTTTCGCGCCAAGGGTTTCCTCCATCGGGGGCGCAGACCGCAGGGGCTCGACTCGGGGCCCCCCGCCGTCACTGCCGCCGTCGCTGCCGGTTCCTGCCATCGACGGGTGGTGAGTCGGCTCAGAGGCCGCCACCTCACTCCAGGCGTCAGCCGCGGTCGCCACCTTGGTGTCATCTTCGCCTCCGGCAAGCGGCAGCACCTAGATCGGGTTGTCACGGGGCCCCACATGACCCGGGGGCACAAGCCCCCACTGATCAAACAGTGGCATGTCGGCCCGCACGTCCTCCCGTTTTCCGATGCAGTAAATTGGAGCCACGCTTGGCGGCGGGAACGACATCGCCGTGGCAAGGAGAACGGTCACCAGCCCCTCCACCACCTCCGGGGCAAGGCGATCGGGGCTCAGCCTCATGGGGTCCCCTAGGCCTGAGTGGGTCCATACCGGATGACGGCGCCTCTGGAGGGGGGCAATGCACTTGTGCATGAACTCCTTGACGACCATGCTCGTGGTGAGCCCGCCGGCTTGGAGCACTCGCATCCTCACCATGACTGGCCCCAGTGCGGCCTCGGTCAGCTCGGCGGACCCCCACCCGGAGCTCGGCATCGCTGGCGCCTCCGAGATTTCGAGCAAGTGGTTGTAATGGCGCGCGTCCATGTAGACCCAGCGCTCCCTGAAGCCTTCCACCTCCTCAGGGAGCCACATGTCGATGATGTGCGCGCACATGCCCACGACCATCTGGAATGACACGCAGCCCTAGCGCTGGTCCGCCTCGGTCAGTCGGAGGCGGAAAATTTTCCGGAGGAAGGCCACGGATGGCAGCACCCCCAGAAAGGCCTCGCAGAGGTGGGCGAAGACGGAGAGAAGAAGGACCGAGCTCGGGTGCAGGTGCAGTGCATGAACCTGGTAGTGGCTGAGCACGGCGTTGAAGAAGTCGGAGAAGGGAGGCACCAGCCCGGTGAAGATGGAGTGGAGGAAGAATGGAAAGGTCGTGCCCCCTCGCTACGCCACGGGGCGCGACGCCGGCCAGATCTTCGTCGCCCCGTTCCCGTTATGGGCGCTGGCCGTCATCGGCCGCACCTTGTCTAGGCCCTCCTTATTGAGGATCACGGATTTTAGTAGTGCGGGCCCCGGCCCCGGCGGGACCGACGACCCTGGCTCGGCGGTTTTCTTCTTCCCTTTCCTACCAGGGGCCATGGTGGCGGAGAGATTGTAAGTTGGAGGAGGAGTAATAGGGGAGCTGCTCGTGCGGGACGAAGGGCAAGATGGGGACGAGGAGCAATGACATGCCTGCGCCCCGCGCGGGCAGGCTTTATCGCCAAGACGGCGGTTACCGAGGCATCGTGGGGAGTGGGGCGACCCTCCCCGTGAAAGCCGCCACACATCGCCTCTGGGCCCAGCAGCTCACTGGGCCTCGCGACGTTTCGTCCCCTGCGGGCGGAACGTGCGTGCCGCGGGCCCGGGGGCTACTGTCGGCCCAGTGGGAACCAGGGTACCACGGCCCGTCTGCCTTTGGCCCAGAGGACCGCTCTCAGGCCGGCCCGCGAGGGTGGCCCTGCCGCGGCCGCTCCGGAGGAAGCCGCCTCGCGAGGGGCGAGCCTCACGAGGCCCCTCCCTGCCGAGGCCGCCAAGCACCAGGTTCCCTCATGAGGTTCCCCTCGCGAGGCCTTCTCACGAAGCGAGTCGTACGGCGCCAGCCGCAGGACTCCGCGCCCAGCACATGGGTGACGTCCCGCTGTCAGGATAAGGATAGCGGAGCGCGACCAAGCCCAGCTTCCATTCTGGTGATAAGGGAGCAGCGGCGTCTGCCTCCCCCAAAGCAAGTCCCAAAGGCTTTCCTCTTTGGTGATAGAAGATCAGGACAGATCAGCGAGCCAGGACGGAGGTCATTGCCAAGCCCACCAACGCGTCACGAGGAGCTACTTTAGCAGGCGGAGACCGCCTTTAGTCAGGATAAGCCTGCGTCCTTGTCCCCCTTTTGAATTGCCGCCCTGTGGCAACCCTTTCCCGCTGATATTTTCAGTGAAGAGGACCAAGGCACTACAAAAGGGGCAGGGCCGCTTCCATGTAAGGGGATCGACTCATTCTCCCCCACACCTCTGGTACCTCAAGCACAAGCTCTCCACCACAGAGCAATCCAACGCAAGCAGGAGTAGGGTATTACACCGCACGGTGGCTCGAACCTGGGTAGCTCGCGCGTCCCCTTCGTGTCCGGTGAGAGCCGGCAAGCCCGTCGTGTTCCCGCCGTAGTTGCCACCGTGTAGTAGGTTGCCAAGCAAAGTCCCCCAGAGTTCGAATCCTTAGTTCTTGGAGAAGTTTCTTGGACGCAGATCCTAGGCTCCGACAGTAATTCATGGTAGAAGAGATCCAGTCATGATGCACACAACATTAACTATACACGGTGCATGAGAATGACAATAGTGCTCTCAGGTCTGGTGCTTGTTTGAGAAGGTGGTGACTCAACAATAAAAGTTAAATAACATAAAAGTAAATAGATAGGCCCTTCACAGAGGGAAGCATGGATTTGCAGAGGTGCCAGAGCTCGAAGCTTAAATCAGAGATAAATATAATTTTGGGAGGTATGCCTTTCCTGTCAACGTCACGACCGAGAGTTTTCAATATCTTCCATGCTAAACACATTAGCGGCGGTTCCCAAGCGATAAAGTAAAGTTTACTCCCCCTCCACCAACAAACACAAGCCATGGCTAGCTGAATCCTCGGGTGCCCTCCATACCAACAACTTTCCGGGGGAGTTTGTTTCATTATTTTGCAGTTTTAATAATGGGACTGGGCATCCCGATTACCAGCCCGTCTCGTGTAAGGACAAGTGAGTAAGCACTCATCATGAGAATAACCCGCTTAGCATGGAAGATACTAACCACCCCCTGTCGCTCCATGAGCGTTACGGGCACACAAAACAGATGTTCATTTGAATATTTAGAGGTGGCACATGCAAATTTACTTAGAACGGCAGAGTAATACCGCATATAGGTAGATATAGTGGACTCATCTGGAATAACTTTGGTTTAAGGGTTTTGATGCACAAGCAGTATACCTTCTTAGTACAGGCGAAGGCTAGCAAATAGGTTGAGAAGCGACCAGCTAGAGAGCAAAAACGGTCATAATCATGCATTATGAATAATCAACATTGAATACTAGCATGAGTAGGATATAAACACCATGAACATAAATATCGTGGAGGCTATGTTGGTTTTGAATCAACTACATGTGTGAACATGTGCCAAGTCAAGCCACTCAAAACATTCAGAGGAGGATACCATATCATCATACTACATCACAAAAGTTTTAATGCATGTTGACACCCAAGATAAATCATTATCCACCCCTAGCTACTTAAGCATGGCATGAGCAACTATAATCTCTAATTGTCATCATAAACATGTTTAATCATAATATGCTGAATCATGGATACTGAGTTAAGCATATTTACAAAAACAAAAACAAGTTGAGTTCATACCCGCTTTTCCTTGCCATAGTCACTTCATCAAATTATCGTCATTATTGCCTTTCACTTGCACGACCGAATGATATGAAAATAAAAATAGTGCAAGTGTGCCGTGGACTAAGCTGGAATCTGCAAGCATTTTATTCAAAGGAGAAGACTGTGATAGTCTGGCTTATTAGGGATGATAGACTACTCATATCAATAAGGAATTCCTTCTTTTCCGGGAGCCCATTCGGACAGAACTCCAAAGTTAAGCGTGCTCAGCTTGGAGTAATTTCAGGATGAGTGACCGACCGGGAAGCTGCTCCCGGGTGCGCATGAGTGAGGACAAAGTGCGCAGGAAAGACTAGTATTGATCTGTGAGGTCAGTCTAGATCTCGCCAGGAGTAACGACCACCGGCGGGTGTGTCCGGGGCGTTACAAGTTGGTATCAGAGCCGACCCTCGCGGTT
Organism: Elymus sibiricus; assembly: GCA_039707655.1. Classification (NCBI taxonomy): domain Eukaryota; kingdom Viridiplantae; phylum Streptophyta; class Magnoliopsida; order Poales; family Poaceae; genus Elymus; species Elymus sibiricus. The sequence continues at coordinate 135,087,742 of CM077666.1, forward strand.
ACACGGATGTTTGTGGGTCAGGTGCGCGGTCATGTTGTGCATGACGTTTGTGACCCGTCGTGGCACACGGCATGGCACATGTGCCGGACTGCTCGCACAAACGTATGTGCCAAGAGGGAACGTTCCTATGGCCCGACGAGGGCGTCGGTTCCTCTGAGTGGGGGTGTATGTGATAGTCTGGCTTTTTAGGGATGATAGACTACTCATATCAATAAGGAATTCCTTCTTTTCCGGGAGCCCATTCGGACAGAACTCCAAAGTTAAGCGTGCTCAACTTGGAGTAATTTCAGGATGGGTGACCGACCGGGAAGCTGCTCCCGGGTGCGCATGAGTGAGGACAAAGTGTGCAGGAAAGACTAGTATTGATCTGTGAGGCCAGTCTAGATCTCGCCAGGAGTAACGACCACCGGCGGGTGTGTCCGGGGCGTTACAAAGACAAGGTAATATGGGCTCTTTGTTAGATCAACAATAATGCATATGAGAGCCACTCAACATTTTCATCGTGGTCTTCTCCTTACAATGACTCAACAAAAGAAAATAATTTTAGAGAAACACACTAAAATATTTTTGGAGTTTTTAGTTTTTTTCTTTTTTTTCTTGAAGGATGCAAATTAAAGAAGACAAAACAAAAACAAGAAAAACTATTTACACGGGAAAGCTCCCAACAAGCAAAAGAAGAAATGGGAAATCTTTTTGGGTTTTCTTTTAATACTACAACTAATTAAGCTAGAAAGAAAAATCGAAAAGAAACGGGAAATATTTTTGGATTTTCTCAAAGTTTTTCAAACACACAAGAAGAAAGCGAGAAAATAAAACTAACATGGATTATACAATGAAAAAGTATGAACACCGACAACTGAAATGAAATGTGTGGACATGAATGTAATGTCGGTGAGAGATACGTACTCCCCCAAGCTTAGGCTTTTGCCTAGCTTGGTCATCACCATCCCTGGTCTGGGTAATAGTCAAAGTGATAGCTCGTGGAGGCTCGCCGAACATCCTCCTCAGCCAGACGAGCGGCTTCTACTGCCATGTTGTACTCCTGCACTTCATACTCATGGAGAAAATATCTCTGTTTTTTCTGGTAATCAAAGAGAGCAGGAGCAGGTAAAGTAACATACAGGAAGCGATATTTATCAAAAACTAAGTTATATTCATATCCCTGTGCATTGCGTTTTAAAAACTTATGCTCTCGTATTGTTTCAAAATTCAAATATTTATCAGGTAAGAGGGGATCATTGAAATTGGGCGAGACCCCTAACTTTGCAGCTAAACGGGAGGCATAAATTCCTCCATACAAATCACCATTACCCGCGTTACGCTGCAGCCTACGTGCGACAATAGCCCCAAGATTATAATACTTGCTGCGAGTCAAAGCTGTCTGAATAAGACTCAGATCAGGGGCACAAAGCGCACTACAGTCTTGCTTACCAACAATGCATTTACCATTGAAAAGTGCAAAATATCGAATCGCGGGAAAGTGAATGCTAATTATTCTGGCCTGCGTAACTCCCCTATCCTCACCGTTGCAAAGGCTATTAAGAAATGACTCATAATCAGATTTTTGTGGTTCATCTAACAAACCCCAATATGGAATTTTGCATGCATCACATAATTCTTCTAGAGACATACTATAGGATTTCTTATAGAGGTGAAACGAAACTCTAGAAGTGCGAGCATTATACGCAAAATGTTGAGTGAATGAATGAGTGAGGTTATAGTGCTATGGAGGCTTATCTGCAATGAAGGCGGAAAGCTTGGTGTTGTGAATATATTGGTCAAATTCTTCCTTGATGCCTGCACCCAACATGAACTCCTCACAGGGCCATCGACAAGATTTTGCCTTGGCACCTCTCACCGAACTTGCTCTTGGTTCCTCATACGATTGGTGTGCTGAGCTCTCACTTGATGACGCTTCAGAGGACCTCCTCCTCAAAGAACTCCTCCGGAAGAGGTTCATTTTCCTAAGGAAAAATTTCTGAAAATTTTTGGGCCACAAAATGATGTTACCAAAACTTCACAAGATTGATAGCAACTACTCATATGGATGTCTAGAGGCTATATCAAGCATTCAAACTACTTGGAACTCAAAGAATTCGACATGCAAGCTCATTTTCAGTAGCACCAAGAGCAGCTAATTATGCAGAATATAATCCACTAGAGCAAAAACTAATTGGAGCAATGGAGGAGTCACATACCAAGTAGCAATCTCCCAAAACAGTTTCGGAAATGGAGCTCTGAGCAAAGAGATCAAAAATCTCAGGTTTGGGAGCAAAAACACGAGAGAGAGAGAGCTACCAGGAATTTTTGCTAGAGGTAAGAGACGAAGTGGGCTGAAGGGATAAGTCAGGGGGTCCCTGTGGGGCCCATAAGCCACCAGGGCGTGCCAGGGGGGGTGGCACGCCCTGGTGCCTCGTGGGCACCTAGCGCATCCCCCTGGTATGTTTTTAGTGCCAAAAATTCTTAAATATTCTATAAAAATTCATGTCAAAATTTTATTGCATTCTGAGCACTTTTATTTTTGGGCCATTTTTTTATTGCACGGATAATTCAGAAAACAGGATAATCATGGCATTTAATTGCTTTTAACTAAAAATAACAGAAAACAAAAGGTGGGTATAGAAGGTTGTGCTTACTAAATTCATCAACCACATGCCTCTCAAAAAGAATCCATTAATAAGGTTGATCAAGTCTTATTAACAAACTATTTACAAGTGACATGAAACCGAAGAATTTTTGTATAACACTAAGTTACCTCAACGGGGATATGCATTTCCCCAATAATAAGAGTTTCATATTTCTTTTTGACAGTAGGAAGAGGGAGTTGAAAACTTCCAATAGTAATTGTCGGAGTCTTTTCAATAACATGAATACCATTTACTTGGAATTGTTTCTTCGGAAAGTGCACCGTATGTTCATTACCATTGATATGAAAAGTGACCTTGCTTTTGTTGGAATCAATAACAGCCCCTGCAGTATTCAAAAAGGGTCTACCAAGGATAATCGACATGTTGTCATCCTCGGGCATATCAACTATAACAAAGTCTATTAGGATAGTAACATTTGCAACTACAACAGGCACATCCTCACAAACACCGATAGGTATGGCAGTTGATTTGTTAGCCATTTGCAATGATATTTCAGTGGGAGTGAGTTTATTCAAATCAAGTCTTTTATATAAAGAGAAGGGCATAACACTAACATCGGCTCCTAAATCACACAAAGCAGTTTTGACATAATTTCTTTTAATGGAGCATGGTATAGTTGGTATTCCTGGATCTCCTAGTTTCTTAGGTACTCCATCCTTAAAAGAATAATTCGCAAGCATGGTAGAAATCTCAGCTTCATGTATCTTTCTTTTATTTGTGACAATGTCTTTCATATATTTAGCATAAGGGGCCATCTTTAAAATATCAGTCAAACGAGTACGCCAAAAGACTGGCCTAAGCATTTCAGCAAAGCGTTCAAATTCTTCCTCATCCTTTTTCTTAGATGGTTTTGTTGGGGAACAGAGCATGAATTTCAAAAAAAAAATCCTACGCTCACGCAAGATCTATCCATGGAGATGCATCGCTACGAGAGGGGAGAGTGTGTCTACGTACCCTCGTAGACCGTTAGCGGAAGCGTCTCACAACGCGGTTGATGTAGTCGAACAATCCTTCGAGCTCCACCGATCGAGTACCGAACGTACGGCACCTCCGAGTTCTACACACGTGCAGCTCGGTGACGATCCTCGCCTTCTTGATCCAGCAAGACGTCGAGGAAGTAGATGAGTTCCGTTAGCACGACAGTGTGGCGACGGTGACGGTGAAGTGATTCCGGCAGGGCTTCGCCTAAGCTCTCGGAAAATATGACCGGGGTGTAAAACTGTGGAGGGGGGCGCCGCACACGGCTGAAACAATTGTTCTTCTGTGCTAGAGGCGCCCCCCTCCTCCGTATATCAAGGAGGGAGGCTGGCCGGCCCCCTAGGGGTGCGCCAAGGGAGAGAGAGGAGTCCTACTAGGACTCCAAGTCCTAGTAGGATTCCCTCTTGGAAGGGGGAAGGAAGGGAGAGAGAAGAGGAGAAGGAAAGGGGGGGTGCGCCCCCTTCCCCTAGTCCAATTCGGACTCCCTAGAGGGAGGGGCGCAGCCACCCCTTGTGGGCTGCCTCTCCTCTCCCCTATGGCCCATGTAGGCCCATAACTTCCCCGGGGGGGGTCCGATAACCCTCCGGCTCTCCGATAATATTCCGGAACTTTCCGAAACCATTCCGATGTCCGAATACCACCTTCCAATATATGAATCTTTACCTCTCGGACATTCCGAGACTCCTCGTCATGTCCGTGATCTCATCCGGGACTCCGAACAACATTCGGTCACCAATCACATAACTCATATAATACTATATCGTCATCGAACCTTAAGTGTGCGGACCCTACGGGTTCGGGAATGATGTAGACATGACCGAGACGACTCTCTGGTCAATAACCAACAGCGGAACCTGGATGCTCATATTGGTTCCTACATATTCCACGAAGATCTTTATCGGTGAACCTCATATGTCAACATACGTTGTTCCCTTTGTCCGGCGGTATGTTACCTGCCCGAGATTCGATCGTCGGTATCCAATACCTAGTTCAATCTCGTTACCGGCAAGTCTCTTTACTCGTTCCGTAATACATCATCTTGCAACTAACTCTTTAGTCACGGTGCTTGCAAGGCTTCTGTGATGCTGTATTACCGAGAGGGCCCAGAGATACCTCTCCGATAGTCAGAGTGACAAATCCCAATCTTGATCCATGCCAACTCAACAAACACTTTCGGAGATACCTGTAGTGCACCTTTATAATCACCCAGTTACGTTGTGACGTTTGATACACCCAAAGTATTCCTACGGTATCCGGGAGTTGCATGATCTCATGGTCAGAGGAACCTGTATTTGACATAGTGAAAGCAATAGCATTAAACTGAACGATCATATGCTATGCTGACGGTTGGGTCAAGTAAATCACATCATTCTCCTAATGATGTTATCCCGTTATCAAATGACAACTCAAGTCCATGGTCAGGAAATCTTGACCATCTTTTGATCAACGAGCTAGTCTAGTAGAGGCTTACTAGGGACTCAGTATTTGTTTATCTATTCACACATGTATTAAGTTTCCGGTCAATACAATTCTAGCATGAATAATAAACCATTATCATGAACGGGGAAATAATAATAAACACTTTATTAATTGCCTCTAGGGCATATTTCCAACAGTCTCCCACTTGCACTAGAGTCAATTACATTGTAATGAATCTAACACCCATCGCATTCTGGTGCTGATCATGTTTTGCTCGTGGAAGAGGTTTAGCCAACGGGTCTGCCACATTCAGATCCGTGTGTACTTTGCAAATCTCTATGTCTCCATCCTTAATCAAATTCCGAATGGATTTGAAGCGACGCTTTATATGCTTGGTTCTCTTGTGAAACCTGGGCTCCTTTGCTATAGCAATTGCTCCAGTGTTGTCACATAAGATAGTCATTGGACCTGATGCACTAGGTATGACACCTAGATCGGATATGAACTCCTTCATCCAGACTCCTTCATGTGCTGCTTCGGAAGCAGCTATGTATTCCGCCTCACATGTAGATCCCGCCACGACGCTCTGCTTGGAACTGCACCAATTGACCGCTCCACCATTAAGAATAAATACATATCCAGATTGTGACTTGGAGTCATCTGGATCTGTGTCAAAGCTAGCATCGACATAACCCTTTACGACGAGCTCTTTGTCACCTCCATAAACGAGAAACATGTCCTTGGTCCTTTTCAGGTACTTCAGGATATTCTTGACCGCTGTCCAGTGATCTACTCCTGGATCACTTTGGTACCTTCCCACCAAGCTAATAGCGAGGCACACATCAGGTCTGGTACACAGCATGGCATACATAATAGAGCTTATGGCTGAGGCATAGGGGATGACACTCATCTTCTCTTTGTCTTCTGCCGTGGTCGGGCTTTGAGTCTTTCTCAATCTCACACCTTGCAATACAGGCAAGAACCCTTTCTTTGACTGATCCATTTTGAACTTCTTCAAAATCTTGTCAAGGTATGTGCTTTGTGAAAGTCCAATGAGGCATCTTGATCTATCTCTATAGATCTTGATGCCTAATATGTAAGCAGCTTCTCCGAGATCCTTCATTGAAAAACTTTTGTTCAAATAACCCTTTATGCTTTCCAGAAATTCTATGTCATTTCCCATCAATAATATGGCATCCACATATAATATGAGAAATGCCACAGAGCTCCCACTCACTTTCTTGTAAATACAAGCTTCTCCATAAGTTTGTATAAACCCAAACGCTTTGATCACTTCATCAAAGCAAGTATTCCAGCTCCGAGATGCTTGCACCAGTCCATAGATGGATCGCTGGAGCTTGCATACTTTGTTAGCACCTTTAGGATCGACAAAACCTTCGGGTTGCATCATATACAATTCTTCCTTAAGGAATCCATTAAGGAATGCCGTTTTGACGTCCATTTGCCAGATTTCATAATCATAAAACGCGGCAATTGCTAACATAATTCTGACAGACTTTAGCATCGCTACAGGTGAGAAAGTCTCATCGTAGTCAACTCCTTGAACTTGTCGATAACCTTTAGCAACAAGTCGTGCTTTATAGACGGTGACATTACCATCAGCGTCCGTCTTCTTCTTAAAGATCCATTTATTTTCAATAGCTCGCCGTTCATCGGGCAAGTCTACCAAAGTCCATACTTTGTTCTCATACATGGATCCAATCTCGGATTTCATGGCCTCAAGCCATTTGTCGGAATCCGGGCTTGCCATCGCTTCTTCATAGTTCGAAGGTTCATCGTTGTCTAGCAACATGACCTCCAAGACTGGATTTCTGTACCACTCTGGTGTGGAACGTGTCCTGTTTGACCTTCGAAGTTCAGTAACAACTTGATCCGAAGTTTCATGATCATCATCATCAACTTCTTCTCTGGTCTGTGTCGATGTCACAGAAATTTCTTTCTGTGGCGTACTACTATCCAGAGGAGGTACAATTACCTCATCAAGTTCTACTTTCCTCCCACTCACTACTTTCGAGAGAAACTCCTTCTCTAGAAAGGATCCATTCTTAGCAACGAATACTTTGCCTTCGGATCTGTGGTAGAAGGTGTACCCAACGGTCTCCTTTGGGTATCCTATGAAGACGCACTTATCCGCTTTGGGTTCGAGCTTATCTGGCTGAAGCCTTTTGACATAAGCATCGCATCCCCAAACTTTCAGAAACGACAGCTTAGGTTTCTTACCAAACCACAGTTCATACGGTGTCGTCTCAACGGATTTAGACGGTGCCCTTTTTAAAGTGAATGCAGCTGTCTCTAATGCATAACCCCAAAATGATAGTGGCAAATCGGTAAGAGACATCATAGAACGCACCATATCTAATAGAGTACGATTACGACGTTCGGACACACCATTACGCTGTGGTGTTCCAGGTGGCGTGAGCTGTGAAACAATTCCACATTGTTTTAAGTGATTGCCAAACTCGTAACTCAAATATTCTCCTCCACGATCAGATCGTAAGAACTTTATTTTCTTGTTACGATGGTTCTCTACTTCACTCTGAAATTCTTTGAACTTTTCAAATGTTTCAGATTTATGCTTCATCAAGTAGACATAGCCATATCTACTCAAATCATCTGTGAACGTGAGAACATAATGATATCCACCGCGCGCCTCAACACTCATCGGATTGCATACATCGGTATGTATTATTTCCAACAAGTCTGTTGCTCGCTCCATTGTTTCGGAGAACGGAGTCTTAGTCATCTTTCCCATGAGGCATGGTTCGCACGTCTCAAATGATTCATAATCAAGTGATTCCAAAAGTCCATCTGTATGGAGTTTCTTCATGCGTTTTACACCAATATGACCTAAGCGGCAGTGCCACAAATATGTGGTACTATCATTATCAATTTTGCGTCTTTTGGCATCAATATTATGGATGTGTGTATCACCACGATCGAGATTCAACAAGAATAAACCATTCACAAGCGGTGCATGACCATAAAAGATATTATTCATCAAAATAGAACAACTTTTATTCTCTGATTTAAATGAATAACCGTCTCGCAATAAACAAGATCCAGATATAATGTTCATGCTCAACGCAGACACCAAATAACAATTATTTAGGTTCATCACTAATCCCGAGGGTAGATGTAGAGGTAGCGTGCCGACGGCGATAACTTCAACTCTTGAACCGTTCCCGACGCGCATCGTCACCTCGTCCTTAGCCAATCTTCGTTTATTCCGTAGCTCCTGTTTCGAGTTACAAATATGAGCAACCGAACCAGTATCAAATACCCAGGTGCTACTACGAGTATTGGTAAGGTACACATCAATAACATGTATATCAAATATACCTTTGTTGATGTTGCCAGCCTTCTTATCTGCCAGGTACTTGGGGCAGTTCCGCTTCCAGTGACCAGTCCCCTTGCAGTAGAAACACTCAGTCTCGGGTTTGGGTACAGACTTGGGTTTCTTCGTGGTAGCAGCAACTGATTTGCCGTTCTTCTTGAAGTTCCCCTTCTTTCCCTTGCCCTTCTTGAAACTAGTGCTCTTCTTTACCATCAACACTTGATGCTCCTTCTTTACTTCTACCTCCGCAGCTTTGAGCATAGCGAAGAGCTCGGAAATAGACTTTTCCATTCCTTGCATATTATAGTTCATCACAAAGCCCTTATAGCTTGGTGGCAGTGATTGGAGAATTCTATCAATAACCGAATCATCTGGAAGATTAACTCCCAACTGAGTCAAGCGGTTATGCAACCCAGACATCTTGAGTATATGCTCACTGACAGAACTATTCTCCTCCATCTTACAGCTAAAGAACTTGTCGGAGACATCATATCTCTCGACCCGGGCATGAGCTTGAAATACAAGTTTCAGCTCTTGGAACATCTCATATGCTCCGTGATGCTCAAAACATCTTTGGAGCCCCGGTTCTAAGCCGTAAAGCATGGCACACTAAACTATCGAGTAGTCATCAACAAGTGTCTGCTAGGCGTTCATAACGTCAACAGACGAGGGAGGGGGCGCGACACCTAGCGGTGCATCAAGGACATAAGCCTTCTGTGCAGCAATGAGGACGATCCTCAGATTACGGACCCAGTCCGCATAGTTGCTTCCATCATCTTTCAACTTAGCTTTCTCTAGGAACGCATTAAAATTCAGTGGAACGCATTAAAATTGCAAAGATTATTTAGACTATGTTCATGATAATTGAAGTTCAATTAATCAAATTACTTAAGAACTCCCACTTAGATTAACATCCCTCAAGTTGTCTAAGTGTAACATGATCCACATCAACTAAGCCACGTCTGATCATCACGTGAGGTGGATTAGTTATCAATGGTGAACATCTTTCATGTTGATCATATCTACTATATGACTCATGTTCGACCTTTCGGTCTCTTGTGTTCCGAGGCCATATCTGTATATGCTAGGCTCGTCAAGTTTAACCCAAGTATTCTGCGTGTGTAAAACTGGCTTACACCCGTTGTATGCGAACGAAAGAATCCATCACACCCGATAATCACGTGGTGCTTAGAAGCGTCGAACCTTCGCAACGGTGCATACTAGGGGAGAACACTTATCTTGAAATTTAGTGAAGGGATCATCTTATAATGCTACCGTCGTCCTAAGCAAAATAAGATGCATAAAAGGATTAACATCACATGCAATTCAATATATGTGACATGATATGGCCATCATCGTCTTGTGCTTTTGATCTCCATCAGCCAAGCACCGTCATGATCTCCATTGTCACCGGATTGACACCATGATCTCCATCGTAGCGTCGTGACACCTTGATCTCCATCGCAGCGTCGTGGTCGTCTCGCCGGCTATTGCTACTACTACTACTGCTAACTCATAGCGGTAAAGAAAAGCAATTACATAGCGTTGGCATTGCATACAATAAAGAGACAACCATAAGGCTCCTGTCGGTTGCCTGATAACTTACAAAACATGATCATCTCATACAACAACTTATATCACATCATGTCTTGACCATATCACATCACCAGCATACCCTGCAAAAACAAGTTAGACATCCTCTACTTTGTTGTTGCAAGTTTTACGTGGCTGCTACGGGTTTGCAAGAACCGTTCTTACCTACGCAAAACCACAACGTGGTGTAGTGATTGCTTTTTGATCTTCTAAAAGAACCCTCTTCATTGAAACCGATTCAACTAAAGTGAGAGAGACAGACACCCGCCAGTCACCTTTATGCAACCAGTGCACTTAGCGGTGAAACCTGTCTCGCGTAAGCGTACGCGTAATGTCGGTCCGGGCCGCTTCATCTCACAATACCGCCGAATCAAGTATCAACTAGTAACGGCAAGCAATATGTATACACCCACGCCCACAACTCACTTGTGTTCTACTCGTGCAAATCACATCTACGCATAGACCTGGCTCGGATGCCACTGTTGGGGAACGGAGCATGAATTTCAAAAAAAAAATCCTACGCTCACGCAAGATCTATCCATGGAGATGCATCGCTACGAGAGGGGAGAGTGTGTCTACGTACCCTCGTAGACCGTTAGCGGAAGCGTCTCACAACGCGGTTGATGTAGTCGAACAATCCTTCGAGCTCCACCGATCGAGTACCGAACATACGGCACCTCCGAGTTCTACACACGTGCAGCTCGGTGACGATCCTCGCCTTCTTGATCCAGCAAGACGTTGAGGAAGTAGATGAGTTCCGTCAGCACGACGGTGTGGCGACGGTGACGATGAAGTGATTCTGGCAGGGCTTCGCCTAAGCTCTCCGAAAATATGACCGAGGTGTAAAACTGTGGAGGGGGGCGCCGCACACGGCTGAAACAATTGTTCTTCTGTGCTAGAGGCGCCCCCCTCCTCCGTATATAAAGGAGGGAGGCTGGCTGCCCCCCTAGGGGTGCGCCAAGGGAGAGAGAGGAGTCCTACTAGGACTCCAAGTCCTAGTAGGATTCCCTCTTGGAAGGGGGAAGGAAGGGAGAGAGAAGAGGAGAAGGAAACGGGGGTGCGCCCCCTTCCCCTAGTCCAATTCGAACTCCCTAGAGGGAGGGGCGCAGCCACCCCTTGTGGGCTGCCTCTCCTCTCCCCTATGGCCCATGTAGGCCCATAACTTCCCCGGGGGGGTCCGATAACCCTCCGGCTCTCCGATAATATTCCGGAACTTTCCGGAACCATTCCGATGTCCGAATACCACCTTCCAATATATGAATCTTTACCTCTCGGACATTCCGAGACTCCTCGTCATGTCCGTGATCTCATCCGTGACTCCGAACAACATTCGGTCACCAATCACATAACTCATATAATACTATATCGTCATCGAACCTTAAGTGTGCGGACCCTACGGGTTCGGGAATGATGTAGACATGACCGAGACGACTCTCTGGTCAATAACCAACAGCGAAACCTGGATGCTCATATTGGTTCCTACATATTCCACGAAGATCTTTATCGGTGAACCTCATATGTCAACATACGTTGTTCCCTTTGTCCGGCGGTATGTTACCTGCCCGAGATTCGATCGTCGGTATCCAATACCTAGTTCAATCTCGTTACCGGCAAGTCTCTTTACTCGTTCCGTAATACATCATCTTGCAACTAACTCTTTAGTCACGGTGCTTGCAAGGCTTCTGTGATGCTGTATTACCGAGAGGGCCCAGAGATACCTCTCCGATAGTCGGAGTGACAAATCCCAATCTTGATCCATGCCAACTCAACAAACACTTTCGGAGATACCTGTAGTGCACTTTATAATCACCCAGTTACATTGTGACGTTTGATACACCCAAAGTATTCCTACGGTATCCGGGAGTTGCATGATCTCATGGTCAGAGGAACGTGTATTTGACATAGTGAAAGCAATAGCATTAAATTGAACGATCATATGCTATGCTGACGGTTGGGTCAAGTCCATCACATCATTCTCCTAATGATGTGATCCCGTTATCAAATGACAACTCATGTCCATGGTCAGGAAATCTTGACCATCTTTTGATCAACGAGCTAGTCTAGTAGAGGCTTACTAGGGACTCAGTATTTGTTTATCTATTCACACATGTATTAAGTTTCCGGTCAATACAATTCTAGCATGAATAATAAACCATTATCATGAACGGGGAAATATGATAATAATAAACACTTTATTAATTGCCTCTAGGGCATATTTCCAACAGGTTTAGGAGTAAAGGGCATGGGTTTTTGGACCCATGGTTCTCTTTCTTTACCATGTTTTCTAGCAACGAAGTCTCTTTTATCATAATGTTTATTCTTAGGAGGTGGGTTATCAAGATCAACAGCAGGTTCTATTTCAACATCATTATCAAGTTCTTTATCATTATCTGGTTTGGTATCCACATGAGCATCATCATTATTATTATCATCAGGTGAATGTTCATTACCAGATTGTGTTTCAGCATCGGAAATAGAAACATCATTACTATCCTCCAAGGGTTTTTCTACCTCGGGTTCACTAGAAGTATGCAAAGTCCTATCATTTTTATTTTTCTTTTTCTTTTTAGATGGACTAGGTGCATCTACATTAATTCTTTGAGAGTCTTGCTCAATTCTTTTAGGGTGACCTTCAGGATAAAGTGGCTCCTGAGTCATTCTACCTCCTCTAGTCATTACTCTAACAGCAGGATCATTCATATTGTTATTCATTTCGTTGAGCAATTCACTTAGAGATTTAGCAACTTGTTCTAACTGGGATTGAACCATAGATGCATGTTTACCTACACCTTTAACATCATTTGCAATTCTAAACAACAAGTCACTCAAGCGATCAATCATGTAGGCATTTCGTTTCAATTGTTTCATAACATTTGCATTGAAATGAACTTGCTTAATAATATAATTATGAAATTCATACAAGCATTGACTAGGAGGTTTGTTATAAGGGATATCACTTTCGTCAAACTTTATAAGAGAATTTACCTCTACTACCTGTGGTGGTATGTCAAGACCATGTATTTCTTCAATAGGTGGCAAATTCTTAACATCTTCAGCTTTAATACCTTTTTCCTTCATACATTTCTTTGCTTCTTGCATATCTTCAGGACTGAGAAATAAAATACCCCTCTTCTTCGGAGTGGGTTTAGGCGGTGGTTTTGGAAGTGTCCAATTATTATCATTCTTCAATATATTATTCAATAGCTCCTCAGCTTGTTCAATAGTCCGTTCCCTGAAAACACAACTCGCACAACTATCTAGGTAGTCCCTAGAAGCATCGGTTAGTCCATTATAGAAGATATCAAGTATTTCATTTTTCTTAAGAGGATGATCAGGCAAAGCATTAAGTAATTGGAGAAGCCTCCCCCAAGCTTGAGGGAGATTCTCTTTTTCAATTTGCACAAAGTTAAATATTTCATGTAAAGCAGCTTGTTTCTTATGAGCAGGAAAATATTTTTCAGAGAAGTAATAAATCATATCCTGGGGACTACGCACACATCCGGGAGCAAGATTATTATACCATTCCTTAGCATCACCCTTTAATGAGAAAGGAAACAACTTAAGAATATAGTAATAGCGATTTTTTTCCTCATGAGCGAATAGGGTGGCTATATCATTTAATTTAGTAAGATGTGCCACAACGGTTTCAGTTTCATAGCCATGGAAAGGATCAGATTCAACCAAAGTAATCAACTCAGGATTGACAGAGAATTCATAATCCTTATCAGTAACAAATATGGGAGAGGTAGCAAACTTAGGATCATATTTCATTCTCTCCCTCATAGATTTTTCTTTCAATTCAGCAAGCAATTTTATAACTTCATCTCTATCATTACAAGCAAGAATGGCTCTAGCCGTCTCCCTATCAAAGCAATGTTCATCGGGTGTTTCAACTCTAGTAGGAGAGCTAGGCATAATAGGTGAATCATAATTCTCAAGAGTTTCTGCATTTTCAATTTCTTTAGCTTTAGCAATTTGTTCAGCAAGAAATTCACCAAGTGGCACAGCATTATCAAGCATAGTACTAGCATCATCATGAGTATCATTTATAGCAGAAGTAGTATCATCAATAACTTGCGACATATCAAAATTAATAGCAGGTGGTGGTGTTTCAAGTTTACTCAAAACAGAAGGTGAATCAAGTGCAGAGCTAGATGGCAGTTCCTTACCACCCCTCGTCTTAGAGGGAACGATCTTGGTCTTAGCGTCTTTCAGATTCTTCATACTGATCAATAGATATAAATCCCAAGTGACTCAGCAAATAAAGCTATGCTCCCAGGCAATGGCGCCAGAAAAAGGTCTTGATAACCCACAAGTATAGGGGATCGCAATAGTTTTCGAGGGTAGAGTATTCAACCCAAATTTATTGATTCGACGCAAGGGGAGCCAAAGAATATTTGCAAGTATTAGCAGTTTAGTTGTCAATTCAACCACACCTGGAGACTAAATATCCGCAGCAGAGTGATCAGTAGCACAGTAATATGGTAGTTTGACAGCAGTAGCAATAATAGTAACAGTAGCGGTAACGGTAGCAACAATAGTAGTAACAATTGTGACAGTAGTAGCAACAGTAGTAACTTAGCAAAGAACAATATGTGAAAAGCTCGTAGGCATTGGATCGGTGATTATGTTGGATAACATTCATCATGTAACAGTCATAACCGAGGGCGACACAGAACTAGCTCCAATTCATCAATGTAATGTAGGCATGTATTCCGTATATAGTCATACGTGCTTGCGATAAGAACTTGCGTGACATCTTTTGTCCTGCCCTCCCATGGCAGCGGGGTCCATAAGGAAACTAAGGGATATTAAGGCCTCCTTTTAATTTAGAACCGGAACAAAGCATTAGCACTTAGTGAATACATGAACTCCTCAAACTACGGTAATCACCGGAAAGAATCCCAATTATTGTCACCTTGGGGTATGCGGATCATAACACATAGCAGGTGCGTATAACTTGCAAGATCGGATCAAGAACACAAATATATTCATGAAAACATAAAGGGTTCAGATCTGAAATCATGGCACTCAGGCCCTAGTGACAAGCATTAAGCATAGCAAAGTCATAGCAACATCAATCTCAGAATATAGTGGATACTAGGGATCAAGCCCTAACAAAACTAACTCGATTACATGATAATCTCATCCAACTCACCACCGTCCAGCAAGCCTATGAAGGAATTACTCACTCCCAGTGGTGAGCATCATGAAATTGGTGATGAAGGATGGTTGATGATGACGATGCCGGAAGATCCCCCTCTCCGGAGCCCCGAACGGACTCCAGATCTGGCCTCCCGATGAAGAACAGGAGGTGGCGGCGGCTCCGTATCGTGAAACGCAATAAAACTTCCTCTCTTATTTTTTTTCTCTGGAATTGTGAATTTATAGGCCTGAGATTAGGGTCAGCGGAGCCATGTGGGCCCCACAAGCCACCAGGGCGAGCCAGGTGGGGGTGGCGCGCCCTGGTTCCTCGTGGGCAGCAGGTGGGCCCCCTCCAGTAGGTCTTGGCTCCAGTATTTTTTATTTATTCCAAAAAAAATCTCCAAAAAGTTTCATCCAATTCCAAGAACTTTTATTTCTGCACAAAAACAACACCATGGTAGTTCGGCTGAAAACAGCGTCAGTCCGGGTTAGTTTCATTGAAATCATGCAAATTAGAGTCCAAAACAAGAGCAAAAGTGTTTGGAAAAGTAGATACGACGGAGACGTATCAATCGCCGCCCGCCTCGCTGTCAACATCTCCATTAATGGCGCCCGAGCCGCTGTTTAATAGGCGGCCTTACTGATCTCTCTTTGCCTCCCATTCCCCTCTCGCCCGAATCCTATCTTCCAGAGCTCCACCTACTCCATGGCGCACAAGGATCATCAACCACTAGTCTTCCGGTTTGGTGAAGTTAACTCCGAGCCAAAGGAGATAGAAAATAAGGAGGAATGGGACCTCAGGGACATGGCCCTGAACGAGCTGGCCGCGGCGGATGCTGCCCCCGCGCCCGTCCTAGCTCCCATCCCCGCGTCCGCGCCCGCGCAAGCGACCATCCCCGTGGCATTGACGGGCTGGTCGCCGAGCACCATCGCAGAGCAGGAAGCCACGGGCGTCAGCGAGGTCCCCGCGTGTGGCACCCCGGCTCAGAGGACCGGTTTACCCAGTGTTTCCAACCCAGAGATCATGTCTTCTGGAAACACTCACTACAACTTGGAACAGAACAGAACTGAACTTTATTGATATAGCTTGGGTACAACTCAAAGTTTACATAGATAGTGAGGCCAGAAGCACTGCAGGTGCTGAGAACAATATCTACATTATTTATGGAACAGGATGGGGCCTCGATACTACTGGGATATTCTACGGCGTAGCGGAACGTAGCGCAGAAAACTCCATCCACAGGGACACTGCTATGGACACGACCTAGTTAGCGTAGCACGAACCTTCGGGACCTCCGTCCTCGGCTTCTCCTGCATCTGGCATGACACGCCAGGTGAGTACTTGGAATGTACTCGCAAGCTCATGGCAACCAAAACAATGCAGCAAACAATAGCATGGCAATAATCAGGTTAAGTGCTTGAATGCTTACTGGCACTGAGTACCAACTTACTCTCATCTGGGTTGTCCCACAACCCTCAAGATACTCATGAACCATTGGTACTTCCGATCATAAGACAAGTTCTTCCATCATTATTATCATTACGGTTGACCATCCTAGAGAGGCCTAAATGGACTGTCCAATACCGTGGACGCGGCTATTCGAATAGGTTTTACACTCTGCAGAGGTTGCGCACTTTACCTACACTATGGAGCTCCTGGCCTCGTATTCCCATTCAGGTGGACCGGGGTTGCTCCAACGAAACATGCCTGACCCGTGACTCCCCCATCGTACCACCGACAATCATACCCTCCCAGGGTCATGTCCTGCGTGGCCCCTGTGTCACCCCGTGACACCTGCCACCGTCGTGGCCAAACTAAACTGTCCCAAATGGGGACGCCGGCAAAATAACTCAACTGGGCTCACAAGATTATGGTCGTCTGCCTGATCAGGGCAGCACGCACGCATAACCCTCCCTCTTTGGTGGTACCGATAAAAGAGCACAAAGCCAGACCAAGTCAAGGTCGTCCCATACAGGCAAATGTGGCTGCAGGGATAAGTTCGGTTGGTGGCTCTTGATCAACCAACTAAGTTTAAGGTTATCAAGCATTTAACCAGCATAGATACTCAACATAATTAACTTAACATGGCAGTAGCTATAAAAGTAAATTACTATGAATTTATCATGTATTAAAATAATGCCTAGAACTCAATTAAATAACCAACACTATTGAAATGCTTCATGAAATGGATGACATGGCTTGCTCTGTTGGGGTTGTCCACAAACTCCTGGGCTTCAAAGTCAAAAGAATTTCCCTCTGAAAATATTTTCAAAGAGCAAAATAAAATGTCACATACCACTATTCTGTCCACCAGAAATTCTGTGAGCATGGGGAAAATACCAAATTTAACCAGAAAATAAAGGAGCTCAAGACAAACCCAGAGCAAAAAGAATCAATTGATTTGGACTTATAGATAAAATGTTATGGAGGGTCAAAGTTTCTGGTCAACTCTGGAATTAAAACAGAAATTAGAAAAACTGACAGGGGGCCACGTCAAAGACGTAAAGTGGAGAGGCACCTCCACTTACCGCTTCGGCGTGCCACTGACATGCGGGCCCCTTCGTCAGATTTGAATGGGGGGGAGGGAACAGAGAGAGGTGCGGGGCTCCGGCGACGGTCGCCGGCGATGTGGTCGGCGGCGAGGTTGGGGAAGAGCGGGGATGGAACGGGCTCACCGAGGCGGTCACGCACGTACCCGCAGATCGACAAGGGGTGGCCGGACAACGTCGTCCCCTTCCTCTCTGGCGGCGGCGGCGCTCGGGTGTCGTCGGAGACGGCGGTTCCGGCAGCGATTCGCTTGGGCAAGAGGTCGGGCGTGACCAGGAGGATGAGCTGAGCTCGATGGTGCAGTCGATGGAGTCCGGGAAGGAGTGGAATGGCGAGGAGGCTGGGCTTGGGTGGCGGCGGATCTCCGGCAAGGTTCGAGGCCAGAGGGCCTCTCGGCCGTGGCTCGCTGCTCGGGAGGGCGATTGGGAGGTGGAGAAGTGGGGTGAGGAGCTCGGGAGGGCCGGGCGTGGCCTTTTATAGGCAGGAGGCGAGCTCGGGCGAGCTCTCTAGAAACGGCGAGGTCCGGGACACGTCGCCGGCGCCAGGACGCCGCGCTGGCTCGCCGGTTGCGGGCGACGAGACGGGAGAGGGCAGAGAGGAGTTATGGCGCGGTGGAAGCTAGCGGAGGAAGAAGACGAGCGCCAGCACCACTGTGGCCGCACGGGCGCCACAGTGCCTGAGTGCGTGGCGGCCGTCGGGGAGGATTCCGTCGAGGGGAAGGATCGGGAGAGGGTTACGTGGACGGCAGCGGAGTAGTCGGCACCTCAAGACATCAAATGGCAGGGCAAAGCCACTGGAATGACCTCGGCCGTCGCCGGCAAGGTGTAGAGCACGCATACTGGCATGCCAGTATCGTGCTCACCATGGGAAGTGATGTCTCGAGGTCGTCCAAGTCCAGCGCACCATGTCCAGTGCCTTCTCCTTTGATCATTTAGTCTCCCTGTGCCTCTGGTTTGGCTAGGTTCACTCTGGTGTGAAGTGTAGCTTCAGCTACAGTTTCTGACAGAAAACTTGAGAAAGATCTAGAGGAGAGGTGAGCTGGAGATGGAGCCAGTGGAGATGTCTGGGAGGATCTATGTTGGAAGGACTCCAAGCTGACCAAGTTTGAAAGAATTTCATCAAGAATTGAATATAGTTCATGTACAACTGCTGTACTGAACCAAAAACATAGATGAGCTTGTTGCACTCATCTGGTTAATTTGCTGGGGCTGAAATTTGGTGTAGGATAGTTATTTGGTGAGGAGAAGATGCCATAAAAATTTCAGCTCAAAAAGATACCTCTAGCTGGTACTTCCTTCACAGAGGTTTAAATTGAGCAGAAACTTGGCAGAATATTGGTGGTGAAAATTTGTACTGGACAAGATGATATTTTTGGATATTGTGGCAAGATAGACTCTCTAGTATCTCAGGGAATTAATTGAGAATTTTCTGAGTTGGAAAAATATGAGTTGCCTCACAAATGGCCAGTACTGTCCAGAAGACAAATGGAGTTTTCTGGACAAATATTTATACTGGACCATGAAATGTTTTTGAAGATTGTGGGAGTAGATGATGACAAGGATGTGTGGTATTAATCTGGGATTTTTCTGAGCATCAGAACTATAGGTTGCTTTGTAACCCATAGTGATGACAGATTTTCCCAAAGAAGGAAAATGAATTATTGGGAAAGATTGAGAATAAGAATTTGATCCAGAAGTTGTGTGGCAGGATTGTGGCAAGATGCTGAGGGCTTGGGATCACTGAGAGAGGTTCAGAAGTTTCCACAAGTCCAAAGTCAATTTAAAAAGCATCCAAATTCAAATAAATCCCAAAAAGAAAAGTTGCCAAAAACCAGGGTGTCACAAACCTACCTCCCTTAGAATGAATCTCGTCCTCGAGATTCGGTTGCTCAGGGAACAAGTGTGGGTATGCTGATTTCAGAAAATCCTCTCTTTCCCAGGTAGCTTCTTCCTCAGTATGATGCTCCCACAATACCTTGTAAAATCTGATCACTTTACTTCTGGTAGTTCTTTCCATCTCATCCAGTATCCTGACAGGTCTTTCCTCGTATGTCAAATCCTTAGTCAGTTCCAGCTCACTCATATCTGCCTGCTTGATCGGAGGTGCAATGCACTTTCTTAGCTGTGATATGTGAAAGACGTCGTGAACGTCAGACAACTCCGGTGGTAACTCTAGCTGATATGCCACTCTGCCTCTTCTAGCCATTACTGGAAAAGGACCAATATATCTCGGTGCAAGCTTTCCTCGGGTGTGAAACCTCTTTATTCCTTTCATGGGTGTGACTCAGAGATAAGCATATTCTCCGGGCTCAAAAGCTACTTCTCGGTGCTTCGGGTCATAGTAACTCTTCTGACGGGACTTGGCTGATAACTGTTATTATAAGAGAATTCTACATAAGGCAGACTATCTTCCCATTTGGGTCCATAGGCGAGAGCACAGGACCGAAGCATATCTTCCAGTATTTGGTTCACACGCTCAGTCTGTCCATCTGTCTGTGGGTGATATGCCATACTATGCCTCAACACAGTTCCCAGGGCTTGATGCAATCGCAACCAGAATGCTGAAGTGAACAGAGAGCCTCTATCGGATGTGATAGACTTGGGTACTCCATGAAGGCTGACTATCCGGGACATGTAGAGCTGTGCGAGCTGATTCGCATTGAAGGTGGTCTTTACCGGAATAAAGTGAGCCACTTTCGTAAGGATATCCACGATGACCCAGATAGCATCATGGCCTCTTGTTGACTTGGGTAGTCCAACAATGAAGTCCATGCATATGTCATCCCATTTCCACTGGGGAACTGGTAAAGGTTGCAGTAACCCAGCGGGTTTCTGGTGTTCAGCCTTGACTCTATTACAGATGTCACAACAGGTGACAGAGTATGCAATGTCCCTTCGCATTCCGGGCCACCAAAAGGTTTCTCGCAAGTCCTGGTACATTTTTGTTCCTCCCGGGTGGATAGAGTATGCAGATTCATGTGCTTCTCTGAGTATTTGTTGTCTCAAGTTTTCTTGATCAGGCACGCATATTCGGTTTTCAAACCATAAGGTGCCTTGGTCATTAGTACGGAAGGACTTGGCCTTTCCTTGCGGGATCTATTCTTTGATCTCTTGTATACACTCATCTGATTTCTGAGCTGCCTTAATTTCTTCCATAAGTGTTGGAGTAATTTCCATTGTATCCGGACTTATTGGGCCGCACAGCACCATATTCAGCTTGGCAAACTCTTCCTGCAGCCTCGGATGCATTCCCTCCATTAGTGCATTTAGGGCACCTTGCTTTCTGCTGAGAGCATCGGCGACTACATTGGCTTTTCACGGATGGTAATTCATTCCAATGTGATAGTCCTTGACCAAGTCAAGCCATCTTCTCTGCCTGAGATTAAGGTCGGGTTGAGTGAAAATATACTTGAGACTCTTATGGTCTGTGTATATTTCACATCGTTGTCCAATAAGATAATGCCTCCAAATTTTCAATGCATGAACCACGGCTGCCAATTCCAAGTCATGAGTGGGATAGTTCTCCTCATGCGGTCGTAGCTGTCTGGATGCATATGCTACAACTTTTCCTTCTTGCATTAGTACGCAGCCGATTCCACGCCGGGAAGCATCGCAGTATATGTCAAAGCTCTTGTGGATGTCTGGGAGAACTAAGACAGGGGCAGTAGTTAGCCTCGTCTTTAACTCCATGAAACTGCTGTCACATTCTTCCATCCAGGCAAATTTGTGGTTCTTTTTCAACAGTTCTGTCAGTGGCTTGGCTATTTTTGAGAAGCCTTCTATAAAGCGACGGTAGTAGCCTGCCAATCCTAGAAAACTGCGGACTTCGGTTACTGTGGTTGGTGTCTTCCAATTTAATACAGCAGTCACTTTGCTGGGGTTGACAACCACACCTTGTTCTGACAGAACATGTCCCAGAAAGCCCACCTCTTTTAGCCAAAATTCACATTTACTGAACTTGGCATACAGGCGATGGGTCCTTAGTCTTTCCAGGACAGTACGGAGATTTCGCGTGCTCTTCTTCATCCTTGGAATAAATGAGAATGTCATCGATGAATACTACCACAAATTTGTCCAAGAAGTTTATGAAGACCTTGTTCATCATGCTCATGAAGTAGGCTGGAGCATTTGTCAGCCCGAAGGACATGACTGTAAATTCATACAGACCATATCTGGTGGTAAAGGCTGTCTTGGGGATATCCTCTTTCCTGATTTTTAACTGATGATACCCCATTCGGAGATCAATCTTGGAAAATACCCGGGCCCCGTTCAATTGGTCGAACAGATCATCAATGCGAGGGAGCGGATATTTATTCTTAATGGTGACCTCATTCAGTTGGCGATAGTCCACGCACATTCGTAGGCTACCATCCTTTTTCTTGACAAACAGTACGGGTGATCCCCAGGGTGAAGTGCTCGGACGAATGTACCCTTTTTACAGTAATTCATCCAACTGCTTCTTTAGTTCCACCAACTCTGGGGAAGGCATGCGGTAGTACTTCTTATAGATTGGGGCAGTTCCGGGAACAACATCAATAGCGAACTCTAGTTCCCGATGAGGTGGCATTCCCGGTATCTCTTCTGGAAATACGTCCGGAATTTCACTGACTAATGGAATCAGAGTTATATCTGTAACAGTGGCTTTGAATGCCATTCCTTTCTTTGACATCATTCTGCTAGCAGTGAACTGCACTGTTTGGCCTATCGGGTTAACCAGTGTCACCGCCCTGGTGGCACAGTTGATACACACCTGATGTGGTACCAACCAATCCATTCCCAGTATTACATCCAGTCCAGGGGATTCAATGGCCACAAGGGTAGCTGGAAACTTAACGTCATGTATCACAATTTCCAGATCCTTGTATATCACATTTGTTCTGAGCATGGAGCCAGGGGATTGCACCACCATGATTTTGTCCAAAAGAGAGGGAGAAAATTTGTGCAAGGTGACAAAACTCCGTGAAATAAACGAATGAGAAGCCCCAGAATCAAATAAAATTATTGCAGGTATGTTGTTAACAGAAAACATACCAAGGACCACATCTGGTGCTTCGTGGGCTTCTTCAGCGGAGATGTGATGGACTTGGCCGCGATAGAAGTTCGTATTGGGGCGGCATCCAACACTGTTGACTTGTGGCTTGTAGTCGGATGGCAGCTTCCCATTTCTATTAGGGCACTGCTTGGAATAATGCCCGCTTTGGCCGTAAGTAAAGCATGTGTTGTTGCGGCGGCAGTCCTCCAACACTGGCTATTTGCCGAAAGTCTTGTTCTGGCTGACAGGCTTATTGTTGTTATTGCCATTGTTCCAGGCAGGCTTGTATTCTGATGGCCCTGGTTGCCAAAGGCGTGGGTTCTGCACAAACTGCTCACGGTTGTCCTTCTTGGGTTCAAACTTCTGCTTGCGATCATCATATCCTGACTTAAGCTCACGCTCAGCTATGAAGGCTTTGTTCACCAGAGTCTGGAAGTCAGGAAAGTCAAGCATACAAAGCTGACAGTGGAGGGTATGGTTCAGTCCTCCTAGGAATCGGTCAATCTTCCTTTCTTCTGTGGACATGTCATGGGCAGAGTAACGTGCCAGATTGTTAAACTTGTTCAGATATTCACCCACTGACATGTTGCCTTGAGTAAGAGCGAGAAATTCCCTCTGCTTCACCTTCATTATGCCAGTAGGAATATGATACTTGCGAATGCCTCTTTGAACTTTTCCCAAGAGATACGTTCCTCAGAAGGCCACATTATTTTTGTATTGTCCCACCATATAGCTGTCGGTCCTTCCAGGTAGTGAGTAACAAAAGGAACCTTGTCTGACTCTACACAGCGGGCTATGTCCAATTTCTTTTCCATGGTCCTGAGCCAGTCATCAGCTTCCATGGGATCTGTAGCTTGACCAAAACTGGGTGGCTTGGTCCGCTGGAAATCAGACAATTTAGAGTGTGTCCCATTGTTGTTGTTCTGACCCACCAAAGTCTGCATACTTTTCAGAAATTCCATAAGATCTTGATTCCTTTTCTCTTCAAACATTCTCATAATCTGATTAGTGGTCGGTGACTGTGATGGTGGAGGTGGCAAATCTTCTGGTGACTGTCCTGCCTATCTGGCGGATCGACGAACGGGGGTTCCATCGCTGCCTTGATTACTACACCTCTTCATCCTAAATTTGTTCCCATTGCAAAATACTGAATCGATGAGCAACATCCATAAGGGAAAGCATGGCAGTTTGACACCAGAAAAACCAAATAAAAGCGATAAGAGAAACAGCATAATTATACAAGGCAACACAACATCATACATGGCAAGCTAGTAGGGGAACATCATGACTGGACTGCTCATATGGCAGTTGACATATGCATAGATGTTATGATGCATACAACGATACTCAAGCCTCCACTCTAGTGACACCGGTGGCACGAACACTGATAAACTGAAGACTCCTCGTCGTCTGATCCTGTCTCGGAATCTGAGCTGATGATGTGAACCTCGGTCTCCGGATCAAAGGTAACACAGCGATGCTGACGGGAAGGCTCCGCCTCTGAAGGAGAAGAAGCACGACGCCGCAGCATCGAAGCAGCTGGAGTAGCTAGGAGTGAGGCCCACTCTGCAGTGGTCTCACGTCGGCTACCAGACGAAAAGCCTGGCTGTCCGAACGAGCTAGAAGGAGTCTCAGAAGGTGGAACGGGTGGAGTATACACAGGTGAAAACGGAGGTGGAGGAGGAGACTGTGCTGCCGCAACGGCTGCAAGTGCCTCTCGGGCCTGAGTCAGCTCCTCTGCTAGTGAAGTGATCATACGGTAACTGGCGTTCAGGTAGCGAGATAAAACACCAGTAGCAAAATCACTCGCCGGATCAACAGGTGCGAAAAGGACTCGCCCTGTCGCAGGCGACAGGGTGGGATAGTGAAAGAAACCTGGATGAGTCTGCATCTCGACCTCGTGGAAGCGCAAGTCAGTGAGAGCCTCCATCGCAGCAAACTAGATCGCCAACTCCGGAGTAGAAGTAGTCCCGCCCTTGGAGGAGCGAGAGTAACTACCAATATCCAAGTTCGCAGTCAGGAAGGCCTCCGCGTGATACTCATATACTGAACCAGCAAGCTTCTCTTGGAACACCTGGAATACTGAGTCTTCGCCGTTGGGATACAGCCGAAGCCAGGCGCTACGAAGCAGTACTGGAAAATTGAACGGTGCCGGCTCATGATTGTAGTGGTACGGAACTGGTGCCATCTACACTCATCAAACCAGCGGTTAGCACAATAAAAAGTATATGCATGCCACGCAGCAAACAGATGCAACAATCAGATGCAGCAAGCAAGACACATCCCAAGACCCTAATCTAATTGCGGTTCTAGCGCAGGGTTAACTAGGGTGTCCTACAGTCAGCGCGGCTCTGATACCAAGCGTTGTGGCACCCCGGCTCAGAGGACCGGTTTACCCAGTGTTTCCAACCCAGAGATCATGTCTTCTGGAAACACTCACTACAACTTGGAACAGAACTGAACTGAACTTTATTGATATAGCTTGGGTACAACTCAAAGTTTACATAGATAGCGAGGCTGGAAGCACTGCAGGTGCTGAGAACAATATCTACATTATTTATGGAACAGGATGGGGCCTTGATACTACAGGGATATTCTACGGCGTAGCGGAACGTAGCGCGGAAAACTCCATCCACAGGGACACTGCTGTGGACACGGCCTAGTTAGCGTAGCACGAACCTTCGGGACCTCCGTCCTCGGCTTCTCCTGCATCTGGCATGACACGCCAGGTGAGTACTTGGAATGTACTCACAAGCTCATGGCAACCAAAACAATGCAGCAAACAATAGCATCGCAATAATCAGGTTAAGTGCTTGAATGCTTACTGGCACTGAGTACCAACTTACTCTCATCTGGGTTGTCCCACAACCCTCAAGATACTCATGAACTATTGGTACTTCCGATCATAAGACAAGTTCTTCCATCATTATTATCATTATGGTTGACCATCCTAGAGAGGCCTAAACGGACTGTCCAATACCGTGGACGCGGCTATTCGAATAGGTTTTACACTCTGCAGAGGTTGCGCACTTTACCCACACCATGGAGCTCCTGGCCTCGTATTCCCATTCGGGTGGACCGGGGTTGCTCAAACGAAACCTGCCTGACCCGTGACTCCCCCATCGTACCACCGACAATCATACCCTCCCAGGGTCATGTCCTGGGTGGCCTCTGTGTCACCCCGTGACACCTGCCTCTGTCGTGGCCAAACTAAACTGTCCCAAACGGGGACGCCGGCAAAATAACTCAACTGGGCTCACAGGATTATGGTCGTCTGCCTGATCAGGGCAGCACGCACGCATAACCCTCCCTCTTTGGTGGTACCGATAAAAGAGCACAAAGCCAGACCAAGTCAAGGTCGTCTCATACCGGCAAATGTGGCTGCAGGGATAACTCCAGGTAGGTGACTCTTGATCAACCAACTAAGTTTAAGGTTATCAAGCATTTAACCAGCATAGATACTCAACATAATTAACTTAACATGGCAGTAGCTATAAAAGTAAATTACTATGAATTTATCATGTATTAAAATAATGCCTAGAACTCACTTAAATAACCAACACTATTGAAATGCTTCATGAAATGGATGACATGGCTTGCCTTGCTCTGTTGGGGTTGTCCACAAACTCCTGGGCTTCAAAGTCAAAAGAATTTCCCTCTGAAAATATTTTCAAAGTGCAAAATAAAATGTCACATACAACTGTTCTGTCCACCAGAAATTCTGTGAGCATGGGAAAAAAACCAAATTTAACCAAAAAATAAAGGAGCTCAAGACAAACCCAGAGCAAAAAAGAATCAATTGATTTGGACTTATAGATAAAATGTTATGGAGGGTCAAAGTTTCTGGTCAACTTTGGAATTAAAAGAGAAATTAGAAAAACTGACAGGGGGCCACGTCGAAGATGTAAAGTGGAGAGGCGCCTCCACTTACCGCTTCGGCATGCCACTAACATGCGGGCCCCTTCGTCATATTTGAATGGGGGAGAGGGAACATAGAGAGGTGCGGGGCTCCGGCGACGGTCGCCGACGATGTGGTCGGCGGCGAGGTCGGGGAAGAGCGGGGATGGAACGGGCTCACCGAGGCGGTCACGCACGTACCCGCAGATCGACAAGGGGTGGACGGTGACGTCGTCCCCTTCCTCTCCGGCGGCGGCGGCGCTCGGGTGTCGTCGGAGACGGCGGTTCCGGCAGCGATTCGCTCGGGCAAGAGGTCGGGCGTGACCAGGAGGATGAGCTGAGCTCGATGGTGCAGTCGATGGAGTCCGGGAAGGAGTGGAACGGCGAGGAGGCTGGGCTTGGGTGGCGGCGGATCTCCGGCGAGGTTCGAGGCCAGAGGGCCTCTCGGCCGTGGCTCGCTGCTCGGGAGGGCGATTGGGAGGTGGAGAAGTGGGGTGAGGAGCTCGGGAGGGCCGGGCGTGGCCTTTTATAGGCAGGAGGCGAGCTCGGGCGAGCTCTCAGGAAACGGCGAGGTCTGGGACACGTCGCCGGCGCCAGGACGCCGCGCTGGCTGCCTGGTTGCGGGCGACGAGACGGGAGATGGCAGAAAGGAGTTATGGCGTGGTGGAAGCTAGCGGAGGAAGAAGACGAGCGCCAGCGCCACTGTGGCCGCATGGGCGCCACAGTGCCCGAGTGCGTGGCGGCCGTCGGGGAGGATTTCGGCGAGGGGAAGGATCGGGAGAGGGTTACGTGGACGGCAGCGGAGTAGTCGGCACCTCAAGACATCAAATGGCAGGGTGAAGCCACTGGAATGACCTCGGCCGTCGCCGGCGAGGTGCAGAGCACGCATACTGGCATGCCAGTACCGTGCTCACCACGGGAAGTGATGTCTCGAGGCCGTCCAAGTCCAGCGCACCATGTCCAGTGCCTTCTCCTTTGATCATTTAGTCTCCCTGTGCCTCTGGTTTGGCTAGGTTCACTCTGGTGTGAAGTGTAGCTTCAGCTACAGTTTCTGACAGAAAACTTGAGAGAGATCTAGAGGAGAGGTGAGCTGGAGATGGAGCCAGTGGAGATGTCTGGGAGGATCTATGTTGGAAGGACTCCAAGCAGACCAAGTTTGAAAGAATTTCATCAAGAATTGAATATAGTTCATGTACAGCTGCTGTACTGAACCAGAAACCTAGATGAGCTTGTTGCACTCATCTTGTTGATTTGCTAGGGCTGAAATTTGGTGTAGGATAGTTATTTGGTGAGAAGAAGATGCCATAAAAATTTCAGCTCAAAAAGATACCTCTAGCTGGTACTTCCTTCACAGAGGTTTAAATTGAGCAGAAACTTGGCAGAATATTGGTGGTGAAAATTTGTACTGGACAAGTTGATATTTTTGGATATTGTGGCAAGATAGACTCTCTAGTATCTCAGGGAATTAATTGAGAATTTTCCGAGTAGAAAAAATATGAGTTGCTTCACAAATGGCTAGTACTGTCCAGAAGACAAATGGAGTTTTCTGGACAAATATTTATACTGGACCATGAAATGTTTTTGAAGATTGTGGGAGTAGATGATGACAAGGAGGTGTGGTATTAATCTGGGATTTTTCTGAGCATCAGAACTATAGGTTGCTTTGTAACCCATAGTGATGACAGATTTTCCCAAAGAAGGAAAATGAATTATTGGGAAAGATTGAGAATAAGAATTTGATCCAGAAGTTGTGCGGCAGGATTGTGGCAAGATGCTGAGGGCTTGGGATCACTGAGAGAGGTTCAGAAGTTTCCACAAGTCCAAAGTCAATTTAAAAAGCATCCAAATTCAAATAAATCCCAAAAAGAAAAGAAAAGAAAAGTTGCCAAAAACCAGGGTGTCACACCGCGGACCCACGCGAGCTCGTGTACGTACCAGCACCAGCGCCCCCGCCTGTGCTCGTGCACGCCCCAGTGTAACACCCCGATGTTTGGCCCTTTCTTTTTCTTTTGGATTTCTTCGAATTTTTATTTCGAGTTCCTTTTTCCTTGGTTATGTGGTCTTGAAACCTGGGGAGATCATCTCTTTTTCCTCTCCCAAGTGGCTTGTCACTCTCAACTCCATCTCAAGACCATGTCATTTTTCCTCTTAGCCCAACCCTAATTTTTATTTCTTGAGAATATTCCTTTTTCTATTAAAGGAATAACCCTGTTTGCCCTAGGTTGTGAAGCAACCTATATTTCTGTCATTCCTAAAATTCCCACAAAATTCTCATAAATTCTTAGGATCATATCTTCCACAAATATGTCAAAACCCATCTTTGACTAGTTCAAAAACAATTCAGGAATATTCATTTCCTATTCTGTCCAGTATGGCACTTTGTGAGGGAAGTGCTATTTAACTTTTCTTGATTGCCCTAAAAAAAATTGTGCACTCTCTCTTATCCAAATAATTGCCACATTCCAAAATTCAACTCCATTTGCCTAGTAAATCTTCCTCAGCAAATTTCCAAAGTTTCTGTCCAGAGAGAAGCTTTGTGAAGGAAGTGCTAGCTAGGATTATCCAAATGAGTTGAAATTTTGATAGATAATTCATATGGTCAAATAATTACTCTCCACCAAATTTCATCTCCATCAAACTAACTATGTGAGCACACCTTCAAATCTTTGTTTCTGGTCACAATTTCAGTTTGTGAAGCAACTATATTTTATATTGCTTCATAAAATCTGAAATTAATCCAGGAATTAAATATCCCTATATCCATTGGGCATGCCAAAATTCACATCATTTTGCCAAGTCATGTTCCCCACAAAATTCCCCCAAGTTTCTGTCCAGTGTAGAGCATTGTGAAGCAAGTACCATTTTGGTGTATCCAAATGGTATGAAATTTTTATGGTGCCTTCATATGCCCAACTAATCATCCTACCCCAAATTTCAGCTCAATACAAGCATCCATGTGAGTGCTACTTCATGATCTAGTTTCTGGACCAGATTATGTGGTTGTGAAGCAACTATGACAAATTTTGGTCCAAATCATTTCATATTTCACAGGATTATAGTCCTTCCTACCCTAAACCTCTGTGACATCATGATTAACCCTAATCCAATCCCCCTTGATCACAACTTCATGCTCCAGTTTGCTACAGCAAACTTTCTCTGAGCTATCCTATCAACCCAAAGCTCCTTTTGTTGATCCATCACCTCAGGGAGGTCCCACTTAGGAAGGACTACGCGGTAGACATGTTGTCGCTGGCCAGAATGCACCGCGTGCGCCTGTGCACGCGGTGACCACGTGGCTGGGAGGCCATTGTCGCGCTCTGGCCGTCGTTTTGCTTCGGGCGTCTTCCTCCTGCCCGTTCTCTCGTGTCCCTCGTGCCGTCCAGCTCCCGCCTTCCCACACGTAGCTCTCTAGCCCCCTCCCCCTCCTCTCCCTTGCTCGACGCGTCACGGCGACCGCATCCGGGAGCAGACCGCGTACGGGAGCAGACCGCGTCCGGGAGCAGACCGCGTCTGCTCCACCACGGACGGTCGGCCACGCCGCCCCGAGTCTTCTTGAGCGCGCCCGAGCTCCCTCCGCACCGCATGCACCCCCTGGCCCCTCCCTCCCTCCCTCTCCTCCGCATGTCCCCTTGCCCGGCGCGCGGCGCACACGTCGCCACGTCCACGATCTCGTTCGCCTATATAAAGGCCACCCCGAGCCCTCTTGACGTCACCAACCTCTCTCTATCCCTCCTAGCATCCTCCCCGACCAGTCGTTTGAGCCCGAGGAGCTCTCCTTGCCTCGCACAGCCACCATCGCCGCCGCCTCGGCCCGCTCAGATTCGAGCAATGTCACGCCCCTCTCCTCCTCCTTTCTCCACCAGAGAGGGCCCCAAGGTCCGGCGAACCCTTCCATAGCCTTGGCCCCTCCTTTCTGCCACCATACCGAGCTCCCCTTCGTCAACTGAGGCCGCCGTCGGCCATGGCAGGAGACGAGCTTGCTTCGGCCCTCCTCGGTGAACGCGCCATGCCTAGGCGGGTGCGCCGCCCTCTCCCGAGTCCGCTGGTGGCCGAACCCCGGCCGGGGGTGGTCCGAGGCACCGAGGCCAGCGACGGCCGCGTCCAGCCGCACCCCTCCTCTGTCTCCAGCATCGGGAGGAAGAAGAAGAAGACGCAGGAGAGAGAAGGGAGGCGTGGGACCCACATGCAAGCGACCCAGCACCGGGCCCGCACGGTTTAAGTGAAGACGGTTTTCGGAAAATACGTTTTTGGTTAATGAAAGCGTATTCTGTTGCCTCTTCGGACAGAAACACGTTTTCTTCGTTCGAAAGCGTATTTTCCTAAAGCCGTTTTCCGATTTCAGCAGCCGGCGCCGAATCTTTTAAATTGCGGGCGTTCGCCCGTTAAGCACAGAAATGAATATTTTTATTTAATTTTCTGCCTAATGAACGAACGGCCGTATCCCCGCGATCGTGACTCTGATTCAGGTGATTCAAAAGCCCACGTTCTCTACTCGTCGAGCCCGTTTTGTTGGTATCATTTTCATGAGGTTGTCACACTATGAAAATGACCATTTTGCCCTTGCCCCCTACTCAGCTCCGCCGAGAGGGAAACTTTTCCGGCGATTCTTTCCGCCAGTTCATCGCACCTCTCCCCGGTGAATCCCTCATCCCCAGGCAAGCCACGACAGCCACTTGCATGATGGCATTTCAATAGCCTTGGTTTCCACTTGAATATTTAAATAATTATGTGCTCATTTAATGATTTGGTTAGTACTTTGAATATGCTTATGAATCCATGTCCACGCTTATGCCATGTTCATTTTCATCTAGTAATTGAAATGGTTAGATGCTAATGTTATTCTTATCATAATTTATTCTTGTAATCATTTCAGCTGCTAGTGATAATGATATGCTCATATGAATCATTATGGTTTAATATGAAAATACTTGTGATCCTCTTTATGCCATGCTCATCTGCATCCCGAAGACTAAATGAGTTATCATTGTTGATGTGATGTTAAATGGTTATGTTGCCCATCCATGGTTACACTGATGTCATGCTCATATGCATTGTTATTTCATTATGTTGTTATGACTCAGCTCATCACCATTCAAGTTAAACCTGACATTAATCGAACTTGAACAAATCTGTTGGCTGAGTCATGGTGCCACCGAATCGAGCTCACCAGTGCAACCACACTTGCCTGGATGGGGAGGCCCTAATGCGATATATTGTCATGCCTCTAGCCGGTGCCTCCAACTAGGGAAGGTTATGTGCGCGTGCTACCCTGATCAGGAAGGCGGCCATAAGCCTTGTGTGCCCGAGTTGTGTTGTACCTGGGTGTCCCCATTTGGGACGGTTTTGTTTTGGCCATGACGGTGGAGGCCACAAAGGTGGCGAATGTCATGAATTGACATCGGGGCCACCCACGACATAGCCCAAAGGGGAGTTTGTCGGAGTGGCCGGGAGAGTGTCATGCAATAGATTGGTTTTGTCGGATTGTCATTGGTCCACCCGAATGGGAGAACGAGGCCATGATTTCCATGGTGTGGGTACAGTGTACTAACCTCTGCAGAGTGTATAATCTATCGATAGCCACGTCCTCGGTCATGGACACAGTTCATAGTAGGTCACACTATGGGTCAACAATAATAATAATCTGAATAATAACAACCCCGGTCCGATGAGGAAAGAAGTTGGTTGATCTTTATGTGCTCACGAGATGATCACGATGGTATTCTTGATGATGGTTGATCATGAGGTGATCGTGTGATGATCACGACAGTAAGAAAGATTGATATCTATGGTGGTTACGAGATAACCTCCGAGCAGAGTAAGAGGGTCCATGAGACCTTAAACGCCGACCCCCTTGCATACTAGTGCTAGTATCATCATGTTCATATCATGAATTATATGTACTTGCCATGCTCCGGTTGTTCTAGTAGTATCGTGTTCCTCATTGATGGTTAACCTGTAAATGTCATGCTGTTGTTTGTCTTGATTGCTTTGGTTGTTGTGAGCTTGCGAGTACATTCAAAGTACTCACCTGGTGTGTCATGCCAGATTGCAGGTGATGCCGTGATTAATTGTTTGTCGAGGATCCTGAGGTTGCGCCCTAGGATGCGTCCTAGCCAGAGTTCCTGTGGAGTGGAGTTAATCACCATCGTCATTGTTCCGCTGCTAGAAGATATTCCGTCGTTACGAGTTGTCCCGCTGCTAGCATAGAGCTATCTGAGCAGGCGAAGTGTCGCCGTGCCCCTGTAACCTTTGTAATATTGGACCCTTGTACCCCATTTATTCGTAATAAAGAGCTGATTTGTTCTATGCCAAGCAGTGTCGTATTCCAGAAGACTTGATCTCTGGGCTGGAATACGGGGTGTTCCGGTCTCTTTGAGCCGGGGTGCCACACCCAGCACCCACCACGGCGCCGGTCCCCGTTCGCTTTCCTGCACCAGCCATGCCTATGCCTATGCGCACGCCTGCACCCGCCGCGCCCCCCTCAGCATCATGGGATGCCGCCGTCGACCGCTACCTCGCAGCGCCACGAGTCGTCGTCCCCCCGCGCCCCGCCCGTCGATTGCGCGATGAACGGCTCTTGGATTTGGAAGTCCATAACATTCTGGGATGGCTTGAAGACTTGAACAACGGCGTCCCGGACGACGACAACACCGGCGCAGCACGCCGCCGCCGCCGCTGCAATTAGTTTTTTTATTTAATAATGTATCCCGATCGTATGAATGTAAAACTAGAGTGTCACTGAATGAAATCTATGGTATTGATCAACTTAGCGTTTTTCTCTGAATGTACAGACTTACCAAAGTAAAAAAACATCAACGTCTTTCTTTGAATAAAACACTCATCGCAAACGTTTTTAGACTGAACACCCATATGCAAAGCGAGAGCTGGGTTCCTTCACAGCTAAGCCAAGGGGAAAATGTGGCACGCAGGTTTTGTGCATCTCTTCATCGCAAACGTTTCAGACTGAACACTCGTATGCAAAGCGAGAGCTGGGTTCCTTCACAGCTAAGCCAAGGGAAAATGTGGCGCACAGATTTTGTGCATCTCTTCATCGCAAACAATTTTGCATGATGACCCGTGTGCAACGACATACAAACAATGTGGTAAGATTTGCATCTGTCATATTGGGTATAATTGGCATTTGTCAAAATGGAAAAATTGGCATTTGTCAATCTAGTAACATTGCCATTTGTCAATCTAGTAACATTGCCATTTGTCAACCTAGTAACACTGCCATTTGTGATCTTCAGAAGAAAAAAACACTGCCATTTGTCAAATTTTGCAGCTAAAAATCACTAGTACTGTAATTTTTGCAAATGAAATCCAGTAAGCATAGATTTCATTCATAGATTAAGCAGTCGTTCTTTATACAAACAGTTCAACTCGACAGTTGAACCAAACAAACTTTTACCCAATTGTTGCCAACTACGTACTGAAATAGCTAGTTTAACTATATATACTAGCTAAATTTAAGTACGTAGTACAGTTCAACCATATCTATAGTCAGATGAACTGAACAAAATAGCCCCTAAATAGTACTACTATGGAGGGGCTTTGTACTACTTCCAGCAGCCTCTCCTCTACCGAGCGCGCTCAGTAAGAGGCCGAGGAGGAGGAGCCTACCGACGAGCTGGAGAAGCGGAATCCGGCGCCTGCCGCTGCTGCACCTTTAGCGATGCCCAGCTCGAACGCCCTCTGCCACTCCATACGATCCCTCTCAAAGAGGCGGGACTCCTCATATATCTCCGCATTCCGCGCCACTACAGCGGCTTCTCCTGCGGCCACGGCGGCGGTAAGATGCTTTGCATGCTCGACCAGGCGCTCCTACTCCTCCCGCAGGAACTCGATGTAGCGTGCGGCACGGTCGGTGATGCTCGTGCGGGCCTCCACATCCCACCTTCGGGCCACGGTGGCGGAGCGGGTGATGACCCCGGCGGTCGACGGTGGAGAGGCGGCCACGGTGGCCGACGGTGGGGTGGCAGCCACCTTCCGCCTTCGGGCCGCGATGGCGGAGCGGGTGATGGCCACGGCGCCCAACGGTGGGGTGGCGGCCAAGACATCCACCACCCGCCTTTGGGCCGCGGTGGCGGAGCGGGCGATGGCCCTGGCAGGCTTTGGTGGTGTGGCGGCGACGGCTGCCGATGGTGGGGTGGCGGCAATGGCTGTCGGCAACAGCTGCCATCGGGCAGCGGTGGCGGAGCGTGTGGCAGGTGTTATGCGCACTCCCAACAGGGACGCTACGGGCAGTACACGCTGCCGGGGACTGCGCTGCCGCTGTGGTGTAGCCTCCCAGCTGGAACTGTCCTCAGACGACGGCGGAGTGGCTGAGCGACAACGACGGACCGGTGCCATTGGTGTTGGTGGGAGAAGCAGACGAAATAAGCTATGGGGAGGAAGGGGAAAATGCGATGCCGACTCGCCGGCCATGACTATTTATAAAGAAGGCCAGTAAGCACTGGTTTTTTTGGGATTTCGCCGAGTCGGGCGGGAAGCTTGCGCGGGAACCTGCGCAGTTGCGCGGGAATAGGCTCACCGACGATTCATTGGCGCCTCTTCGAGCTAACGTTTGGCTAAAAGAACGCATGTGCGGTACTCAAGCTTGCGCTCTAAGCCTTCTGCGGCAGCGTGGTGACAAGACGTGCGAGAGGAAGACGAAATGACACGTACACAAACGGTTAATAAAAAAACATTTGCGATTTAATTACCTAGCACACGGCCGCTCGCTATGCAGCGTCGCGAACGATTGTTCGCCCACTGTGTGATGTGGAACGCAACGTAGTTTCACATCACGCCGACGGCTCGCAATTGCCGGCCGGCTTGTAGACGGCCATTCCCTGCATGGTCAACTGCTCTATGTGTGTGGTTGCTCGCGATTAAGGCGGCCGCGGCACGCTCTGCTCGCGTCACGCCACGTGCGCTCTGCTCGCATCCCTCCGTGTGCTCTGCCCGCGTCCCTCCACGCGCGCTGCAAGCGTTTCAAGCTGGCGCACGATCACGTATGTTCGGGGTGCCTTATGCATGCGGTTACGCCGGACGCGGCGCCACGACGCAGTTACGTGCAGCAAAAACTACCTTGCGGACGTGCTGAGAATCCCGGCCGCCCGGCCCTCATTTATTCCCACGGCCATTTACCTTCATCTCTCGTGCCCCACGACACAATAAGCACACCCACAAAGACACATATAGAGAGGATATCCAGCGTGTTGGGGATATTTCCCGGCGTGTAGACCCGGCAGGAAGATGACCCGGCCATAGAGCTGAAGGGCTCAGCGGGTTATCTCATTGCAGGGCTAAGAAGATACTCGATGGGCCGGCTTGATGGAGGCCCGGTAAGAAAGGCCGGCTCAGTCTACGGGCCGTCTCAAGAAGAAGACAAACGGCTTCAAGGTTGCCTTGGAGAATAAGTAGGAAAATAAGTAGGAGATAGGTTAAGTTACGACCCGGACTCTCATGTAACCCTAGGGCTCCACCTATTATATAAAGGGGGGCACCTAGGCCAGAAAGACTAAGCTGTATTCCCTCGAAAGCTAGGTTAGCGAATCCGCATCCTTGTAATCGAGATCCATAGCAATATAATCAAGCAGGACGTAGGCTTTTACCTCGACCATGAGGGGCCGAACCTGGGTAAACCCGTGTCTTCTCGTTCCCGATCAACCTCATTAAGCTTCCACCCTTGTGCGATGGCCTCATCTCCAAGTCCTTTCACAAGGGTATCTGCCGTGTCAAAACCACGACAGTTGGCGCCCACCGTGGGGCTGCCGCACGGTGGAGTTGAGTTCTTAGCGGGAGCTCTCCCAGGGTTCGGGAAGTACGCGATTGGCTTGATGACGAAGAGCCGTCGTGGGAAGTTCTACATCGACGATTCATACTGGGGCCCCAACGCCGACTCAATTGAGTACGGGTACCGGGTCCCCTTCGGCAAGATCCATACCTTCATCGGCGTGGTCGGTGAGTCCGCCGCCGGGTTGGAGGACGTCACCGGCGTCGAGTCGGCGCGCCACGCTGGTCTGAGCCAGGCAAGACCCGGCCCGCCGCAAGCCGGCTGGAAGCATGTCTTCATAGGGTTCACCCAAGGGGTGGCCTTGTCAGAGAACTCCCTATCTGGAGATGATACACTCGTTTAATCTGACGGCGAATCCTCGACGGGAGAAACCGAGTCGATCCGTCCCCTGTATGATGGAAGGCTGGGATATACTGACGAAGTCTTTCCAGAAGTCCTTGAGCCGCCTCGTTTTGCAGCGGTGTACATGGCGGGTAGGCAAGATCCAGTGCGTGATCCGGCCGATCCAGCGGCTGGACAGAACCTCACCCTGGCCGGCTCAGGAGGAGCCGGCATGACAGCCGCCGGCTCTCAGAAAACTAGGGTACAGGCGCTCGCGGACTTGATGAATACGCTGACAGCCCTGTTGGCCGAGCCGGTTACTGTGGAGAACGCAGCGGCGCGCAACACGGAGATCATGAAGTGCCGCGAGCAGATGGACAAGATCCAAGAGGACATCAATACTGAGAATGCCCGTTTGGCAGAGGCGCAATTAATCTGAGGATCGACCGTGCACTAATCATACACGCAAACGCGCACGATCAAGCCCAGGGACTCACGGGAAGATATCACAACACAACTCTAGACACAAAATAAAATAATACAAGCTTTATATTACAAGCCAGGGGCCTCGAGGGCTCGAATACATAAGCTCGAATACAACCATTAGCGGAAGCAACAACAGTATCTGAGTACAGACACAAAGTTAAACAAGTTGCCTTAAGAAGGCTAGCATAACAACGACACTGATCGAAAAGGCGCAGGCCTCCTGCCTGGGAGCCTCCGAATCTACTCCTGGTCGGCTGGCTCAACCCAGTAGTACGTGCCTCCGGGACTCTCCTGGTAGTAAGCTCCTGCGGTGACGTCTGGCTCCTGGGCTCCATCATCTGGTCGCAAGTATCGGGTATAGGGGAAAAGGAAAGCAAAGCAACCGTGAGTACTCATCCAAAGTACTCACAAGACTGACATCAGAACTATGCTAAGTGTGCATCGGTATCAAAGGAATGGGGCTATATCTTTGGACTGTACTGCAGAATGCCAGAATAGAGGGGGAGAAGCCTAGCCTATCGAAGACTAGCATCTTGAAGCAATCTTGCAGCATTAGAAGAGTGCAGATTAGCATATTATAAATTAACAAGCATGTTGAAGCAAAGCCCAGAGATCCTTCCTTGACTCCCTGCGAGAAAGCGATCCCAGAGCTTATAATTAATTAATATGTATCCAGTTCAAATAGTGGTAGATCGGGATACAACACCGAGCGTCCTATTACCGTGGACACGGCTATTTGAATAGATAACTTCCCTGTAGGGGTGCACTACTCTTACCCAACACGCTCGATCACATCTGGCTGGACACACTTGCTGGGTAATGCCCAGCCTCGGGTGATCGACACGACGCAGTCCTACCTAGGCTCAGCAGAGAGGTCAGCACACCGGTCTAAATCCTAAGTGCGAAGGGGTCTTGGGCCATCGCCCTTTGCACTCCTGCACGTTGCGTGGGTGGCCGGGGCCCAGGCGCGACACTGTATACACAGTGATGTAACTAGCCCACCCCAGCAATCAGCCCACATCTCTGAGCTGTGACGTCTGAAGAGCTTTCAGCTGATACTACGACGTAGAGGGTCCCATAACCATTATCCCACGTGGTGGTAGTGCGTATAGGGCCAACGACCCACTCAGATCAAATACCCAGATCCGTTAGGCATATTTAGTAACTCGCAGAGA
Organism: Elymus sibiricus; assembly: GCA_039707655.1. NCBI lineage: Eukaryota > Viridiplantae > Streptophyta > Magnoliopsida > Poales > Poaceae > Elymus > Elymus sibiricus. The sequence continues at coordinate 135,126,119 of CM077666.1, forward strand.
CGATCGGACTACCTGTCGCTCCGACTTAGTAACACACGGATCACAATCAGGGTGGTCTCCGCCTGCCCTGTCGTTCCGCCACAATAATCTCTCGCGGGTCCCCTCCTGGCAAACCCGACTTCACATTTCCCCGCGGGTACCCCTCGGGGTCGACCCGCCTGTAATAAAGGTCAAAGTAACCGTGTGTCCAAGTATCAAGAAGGAATCCGAGGAATCACCCTCGATGGTTTCCCTCTCGAGGAATTGCCCGACGGTAGCTTTATCGGAGGTGATGAAAGAGGAATCACCCTTGGTAACCCACAACCGGATAGCTATTCTACAGAGACATCATCGGAAGTGAGATAAGAGGTATCACCCTCGGCACTCGATGCCAGCTCTGCAGAGACGAGCAACATAGGTGGTGTGCGGTGATGTGCTGTTCTCAACCCTTTCGATCACATCAATCGGGGCACAGGTACTAAGGCGGGGCAACTATAGCAAGGAAGAGGGGCCACAGATGGTTTACCATCCAACCTATACTAAGCATCTCGGATAGCAGGCAGGTATCAATAACAGTTACAAGGACAGGCTATGCATCAGAATAGGATAAAACAATAGCAGCAGCAAATTCTAATGCAAGCAGGAGGAAGAGAGAATAGGTGATATAGGCATGCGTCAAGGGGGGTTGCTTGCCTGGAAGCTCTGCTGAGAGGGGCTGGTCGTCTGAAGGCTGCTCGTCTGGAGCGTAGTCGTACTCAGCTGCGTCGGCGGCGGTCTCGGCGTCTATCGGGAGAGAAGACGGGGGAAGAAACAATAAATTCACGGCAACAATGCAACAACGATGAATGACATGCCTAAATGGTATGCAGAGGTGATATAATGCCTATCTAACTGCTTTAGTTAATTTAGGAATTTATTTGGATTTATTTTATTAAGGTCATGCACTATTCATTTATCGGAATCAGGCAAAAAGTTCCATGTTCGGTATATTAGAGGGGTGTGACAGGTATGCGGGTAGCATATTCAGATTCTATATATTTTTCTGATCGTTTTTCATATATAAATTATTTTCATCCGAGTTACGGTTTAATTTATATGATTTTTCAAAAAAGAATTGATTTTCTGGAATTATTTTAATTATTTAAATTCGAATTATCCAAAACAGTGTAAGGGTGACGTCAGCATGACGTAAGGATGGCGTCAGCAGTCAACTCTGGCTGACCAGAGTCAAACCTGACCAGTGGGTCCCACTGGTCAGTGACTGTGCTAATTAACAGAGGTTAATTTATCTAAACTAACCTAATTAACTAGCGGGACCCACCTGTCAGTGGCTATACTAATTATAGATTAAGTTTAAATTCAAATTAATCTAATTAATCAAGGGGGTCCCACATGTCAGTCACAGTAGTCGGCCCAGTCAGCAGTTGACTCGGTCAACCTGTCAACGGGACCCACTGGGCCCACCCGTCAGCGTCACAGGGGGCCGCCACGTAGGCGCCAGGTCAGCGTCGCCGGAACTTCGCCGCCGGCGACCATTCCAGTGGCGGCGCGGCTCGGGCTTCACCAGAATTCGCGTTCCGGCCATCATTTTGCGCGCGCGAGACGGCGTTCGAAAGAGGGCAGCGAGGCGCGTCGCGTGGTGCCATAGGTTGGTCACAGGGGGGGACCTAAACGACGGCGGCATCGACCGCGGCGGCGCCGGAGTTCGGCCACCTTCGCAAATGGCGGCAGAGGCCACGGCAAGGCCAGCGGAGAGGTCCTACGGGGTCCTAGCGAGGCCTAGAGCACGGCTACGAGCTCGTTTGAGCTTGCCATCGACGGAAACGACGGCAACGAGCACCGCGGTGGAGCTCGGTTCGGACGGCGACGATAGAGGCGGCTACGGCGATGGAATCACACGGGGAAGAGAGGGAGAAGACGGCGAGGCTTACATCGAGCCTGCATGTGAGCAAAATATGCGCGGGGGAGGCTTGATGTCGCCGGATTCGTCGCCGGAGTCGCGGTGGCCGAAGCTTGAAGATGAGCTCGTTGGCGAGGCTGTGGCGTCTCCGAGCTCCGATGAGTCGACGCAGTCGACGTAGACGAGGACGGGGGAGCCCTACGGCATGTCGGCGAGTCGCGGGGAGGCCGGTGGCCGCGGGATCGAGCGGTGGCGGCGACGGCGTCTTGGGCGAGGTGCGAGACAGAGAGAGGCGAGGCGAGTGGGGGCGAATGGGGTAGGCTAGGGTTTCGGGGAGGGCGCGAGCAGCTCGGGGGTGACCTTATCGGCGCTGGGGAGCCACGGGATGGCCGACAGCGAGGCCATCCGCGCTCAGGCACGCGCGCGCGTTGACAGCTGCCGAGGAGGAGGGAGATGACCGCCGTGGTGGGCTGGGCCGGCTACTGTTCGACTTAAGCCCAGCCGCACAGTAAGTTCTTCTCCTTTTTCTTTTTCTTTTCTGTTTTCTGTCTTTTCTTCTGTTTTGTAAATTGTTAGGCCACTTAATGACTTTTGTAAAATATGTGACTTGGTTCAAATATTACAATACAATATTGCCTACTTACTTAGTGAATTTAGGTGATGTTGTTTTTCTTAACATAATTAGTTATGGATTATTTGCTAATTAATGAACATTTTTTTCCAAATTGGAACAACTTTTATTTTTCAATTGCATTTGAATTTCAATTTGAAATGAGATATGATTCCAATTATGATCAAGACTAGTTAATCATGATGACTTGGCATTATCAAAAGGTGATCACTGTAGCTTAATTACATGGGGTGTTACAGCCAACTACAATTGTTGATCTTGAATGTTGTGTTTAGCGGGAGGATGAGTCGGCACATCATTGGGCTTCCCGGGTTGCGGAAGTTATACACAGTTCAGATAGCATCTCGGCTGCACAAGCGGTGCCCGTTCTAGATCAAACATGCAAGTTTCAGCCGCTGGTCCAGAAATTAGGACGACTCAAGAGAAAGGCCCAAGATATGGGTGATATCATGGATGTCTTAACCCGGTATGCTGAGTCGGATAATACAAAGGATCCGTAGTCTGATGAGGACAAATCCGGTAAGGGCAAGAAAAACGGTGGCAAGGGTCCCCAGCAGAACAACGGCAATGGGCACAACAACAACGGTGGTAAGCGCAAAGGTCATGAAAGTGGCTCCGATCTGGTGGCAAATACAAATGCAGGTAACAAAAATCAGCGTCAGAACGATGGTTCTAGGAGGCAGTCCTCTGGTAATGGCCCTCTCAGCTTCGAGGAAGCTCTCAAGGGTCCATGTCCGAAACATAGTTACAATGGTAAGCCGTCCAGCCACTCTTAGGAAAATTGCTACATCATGCAAGATTTTTCCAGACGGGTCTTCCAGAATCATCATAACGGGGGTGGTAACAGCAGACAACCCGGCAATCAGGGATCCGGCTTCCAGGGAGCCGGCTCACAAGGGCCCTTCGCAGGCCCCGGGTTCCAAGGGAACAACGGGCAGAACGCTGGGTTTCAGGGGGCTGGTAATACTGGAGGCGGCAATCAGCGGAACAACCAGGGAAATCAGCATCAGGTCGGTCAGTTAGGGTTTCAGAGTAACCCGAAGCAGTTGAACAGTGGACAGTATCATGTCTTTACCACTAGTACCTGCAAGCGTGATAGGAAGGTGCAGCGTCGGGCCGCCAACTTGGTTGAGCCGGCAATCCCGTACTATCTCAATTGGTCGGAACAGCCAGTCACGTGGAGCTGGGTGGACCATCCGGTACTCCTTGATCACCCTAATCATCTGGCGTTGGTAGTGGCACCTCAAGTCGGCGGTTAGAAATTAACAAAAGTTCTCATGGACGGCGGCAGCGGCATCAATATATTGTATTATGATACTTTCAGGCGGATGAATCTGTCGGATAAGCAGTTGACTCCGTCCTCCACAGTGTTTCATGGCATCGTCCCTGGCAAGTCGGCTTATCCCGTGGGCAGAATATCCCTGGAAGTAGCCTTCGGTTCAGAGGATAACTACCGTTCTGAATTTTTGTCCTTCGAGGTGGTCAAGCTGAAAAGCCCATACAATGCCTTATTCGGCCGGCCGGCTTATGCACGGTTCATGGCGCGGCCATGCTACGTTTACCTGAAAACGAAGATGCCAGGACCAAGAGGAACCATCATAGTTGAAGGCAATCGGAAAATTGCACTCGAATGCGAGGAAGGAGATGCAGCATATGCCAAGACGGCTTGCGCTGCGAAAGAATTGCGGTATTATAAGGACAATGTTGACCCGTTGGATAGGACCTCCCTGAAGAAGCCCACGACGGAGTCAGACCCTCTGCTCAAACTTAAGTCGGCCAGGGACACCAAGCAAGTTGATTTCACCCCGGGCAATTCTTCTGAATAGTTCACCATAGGGGCGAATATGGATCCCAAATAGGAAAGTGCACTCATCGAGTTCATCCATGAGAACTGGGACATCTTTGCATGGAAACCTTCTGACATGCCAGGTGTACCAAGAGAACTCGCTGAGCACTCCCTCAATGTGGATCCTAAGTTTAAACCAGTTCGCCAGTATCTCCGTCGCTTTAATGAAGAAAGGTGGAAAGCTATTGGTGAGGAAGTGGCCCGGCTCCTAGCTGCCAGGTTCATTATTGAAGTCTTCCATCCTGAGTGGCTAGCCAACCCAGTGCTTGTTCTGAAGAAAAACGGGACTTGGCGGATGTGTGTCGATTACACAGACCTAAATAAGGCTTGTCCTAGTGACCCCTTCACCCTGCCCCGTATTGACCAGATCATTGATGCTACGGCGGGTTGTGTGCTTTCTGGATGCTTACTCCGGTTATCATCAGATCAAGATGAAGCAGGAGGACCAGGAAAAGACGGCTTTCATCACACCGTTTGGAGCTTTTTGTTATACGACCATGTCGTTTGGTCTGAAATGCACACAGGCGACTTACCAGCGCTGTGTCCAAAGCTGTTTCCACAAACAGATCGGGCGGAATGTTCATGCATATGTTGATGACATTGTGGTTAAATCTCGGAAGAAAGAAACCCTGTTGGAGGATCTCAAGGAAACATTTGACAATCTCCGTGTCTACCAGATGAAACTTAACCCGGAGAAGTGTGTCTTTGGTGTCCCTGTAGGAAAGCTTTTGGGATTTCTTGTTTCCGAGCGTGGCATTGAAGCTAACCCAGAAAATATCAAGGCAATCACGACCCTGGCTAAGCCGGCAAATCTTAATGCTGTATAGAAGCTGGCTGGGCGGGTTGCGGCATTGAGCTGGTTCATAAGCCGGCTTGGGGAGAAGGCAATCCCGTTGTATCAATTGCTCAGGAAATCAGATGACTTTGTTTGGAGTGATGCTGCAGATCAGGCTTTTGAGGCCCTCAAGAAACAATTGTCTGAGTCGCTGGTCCTTGCTGCCCCTCATGAAAAGGAACCAATGTTGTTGTTATATATTGTTGCCAACAACAAGGCTGTAAGCGTTGCAGTCGTTGTAGAGTGCAAGTAGGACGACAAGGAATATCCAGTCCAGCACCCTGTGTATTATATCAGTGAGGCATTAACAAAGTCCAAACAGTGATATTCGCATTGGCAAAAGCTGGTCTACGGAGTGTTCATGGCTAGCCACAAGCTGAAGCATTACTTCCATGAGCATCCAATTACTGTGGTAAGCTCAGCACCTCTTGGGGTCATAATCCAGAACCGGGAAGCCACAGGCTGGGTTGCTAAGTGGGCTATCGAGCTCGGTCCACATCATCTCAAATATGTGCCCCGCACAGCAATCAAATCTCAAGTGTTGGTGGATTTCATTAATGATTGGACAGAGTTACAGGCTCCCGAAGAGAAGCCCGACACAACATATTGGTCCATACATTTCGATGGCTCAAGGCAGCTCGAAGGCTCGGAGGCTGGAGTGGTGATCACTTCCCCACGAGGAGATAAGTTCTGTTATGTTTTAAGACTTATGTTCCCTTGTACTAACAATGCAGCAGAATATGAGGCGTTGCTTCACGGACTTCGCATGGCCAAGGAGATGAATTTGAGCCAGGTAAGGTGTTTGGGCGACTCAGATCTGGTAGCCCAATAGGTTTCTGGTACATGGGATTCCAAGGATCCCCTTATGGCGGCTTATAGGCACGTGGTCACCAACATTGCTGGACACTTCAAGGGTTATCAGGTTGATCACATTGATCGCCAGCAGAACGAGGCAGCAGATGCACTCTCTCGCTTGGGTTCTCAGCATATTCCGGTGCCACCCAATGTTTTTCTGGACGTGTTGCATAACCCATCTGTCAAGTTGCCAACAGAGGAAGACTTGGCTATTCCTGACCCGAAGGCGGCTCTAATGGCTGCTGTCCATGCTATACCTGATTGGACAGTTCCTTACTTGACTTATCTAAGCCAGGGAGAACTACCAGCAGAGGAAATCCTCGCTCGACAGATCATCAGACGATCCAAGTCTATGACTATCATCAATGGCGAGTTGCACCGGCGAAGCGTCACTGGTGTTTTTCAGCGGTGTGTTTCACCTAAGGAAGGTCGTGAAATTCTCAATGAGATCCATTCTGGTGATTGTGGTCACCATGCCGGCTCAAGATCACTTGTCGCAAAAGCTTTCCGGCACGGGTTTTACTGGCTCACAGCTCACGCCGATGCAGAGGATATTGTGCGCAAATGTGATGGTTGCCAGAAGTATGCTCGCCAGGATCATGTGCCGGCTCAAGAATTGAGGATGATCCCGATAACTTGGCCTTTTGCAGTCTGGGGGCTTGACATGGTCGGACCCTTCAAACGTTCTAAGAACAAGCATACACACCTGTTGGTGGCTGTGGATAAGTTTACCAAGTGGGTAGAAGCAGAGCCGGTCAGCCGTTGTGACACTGCTATAGCCGTCAAGTTTTTGAAAAAGTTGATATTTCGCTTCAGTTATCCACACAGTATCATCACAGACAATGGAACCAATCTTTCCAAGGGAGTCATGAAACAGTTCTGTCAACAAGAGCACATCCGGCTTGATCTTTCTTCGGTTGCGCATCCTCAATCCAACGGACAGGCAGAGAGAGCCAATCAGGAATTGCTGCGTGGTATCAAGCCCCGGCTTATGGTGCCTTTACAACGCACACCGGGTTGCTGGGAAGAAGAATTACCTGTAGTACTTTGTAGCATACGAACCACTCCCAACAGGTCGACAGGCTATACGCCGTTTTTCCTGGTCTATGGTGCTGAAGCAGTGCTTCCAAGCGATATTCGTCATGACTCCCCTCGAGTGGCGGCTTATGTGGAGGCAGATAATGAGCAAGCTCACCAAAATGCTCTTGATGCTCTGGAAGAAGAACGCGAGCTTGCCGCGTCTAGATCAGCAATTTATCAACAGAACCTACGTCGCTATCATAGCCATAGAGTTCAAAGCCGTACTTTTTAGGAAGGTGACTTAGTGCTCCGTCTGATACAAGACCAGACAGGCATGCATAAGCTATCTCCTCCTTGGGAAGGACCCTTTGTGGTCAGCAAGAATCTCAACAACGGGTCGTATTACCTGGTTGATATACGTGAGGCAGATAAGTTACGTACCTCTGAAGAGGAGACAAGCCTGCCCTGGAACATTGCCCATCTCCAGCCATACTACACATAAGTCATAGACTGGGTTACATCTTTGTACATACCTTCCATCGTGTATATACATATTTTTGATCAATGAAATAAAGACTGGCAGCTCTGTATAAGAGAGTTTGTCGTTTCGCCTCGAAATTGTGTGTTGAGTCTTTATTGATTGATCATTGGTTACTTGGGGGCTTCCAACTCATTGAGTTTAGCTTACAAAACCCTTTAACCCGGCGAAAAGCCAAAAGTTGCTTAAACCTGCCTGTTAGCAAGATGCTACTCCAAAAAAGTGACCCGGCGTACGCCTGATGAGTCAATCACAAAGGTGACCCTGAATTCATCAGAGTTAAAACGTTCGATTGGTCGCGTGAGAGCCAGCTTTCAGAAAGCGAGGATAAACCAACAGGCCAAAGTGCCTGCTTCATGAAAGCAATTTAGATTTGAGCTTTTAAGCCGGTCTTTCAAGTTGTGTTCTAAAAACCGGCTTTATACAGTTATGTTCTCTTTTTGCATTCATTGCATCTCTGCATACATACATACATTCATACCTGGCATCAACCTTAGTTAAGATTGGTTTTTTAGGGTTCATTACAAGCACTAACATGACATTCATCAATCAAAACTATTGCTATCTGCAGTTGTTATTGTTTGTGCAGAATCACTCTTGCTGCAAAAACCGGCTCTAGAGGCTGAAAAGAGGATTCACAATGACTAAACGCCTGTATAAGTGCACATTGAAGGCCGCTGAGTACTTTTGAATCTACTCGCAAGCAAACCAAACCAACATATACACCAAGCAAAGCAATCCATGGCATTCAAGCATGCACTTGTTATCTTAACAGTGTTACCTATCAGATTATGGCAGGATTATCTAGCAAGATTAATCATCTAGCAGGATTAATCATCATGTCATAGCAAGATTATCTATCATGATACCTACTGGAGTAAATACAGTAAAGTAAAGCATATCAAGCAAATAATTCATACTCCAAATATGTCATGATCCAAACCATATCCGATCTTAATCCAATTCAAGTCTTGTGGTCATCCGAGCCTTTAACTCATAGCCATCGCATGGCTAACATTCATACCCCTGACATCATCTGATGTCCATGCATCCGTACTGCAAGCCTGACATGCCTTACCATTCCCTGGTTCAGTCTTAGCAATAACATTATATAGTTCATTCCTCCGGACTCGACACAGACCAAATAGTGTGACCTAGTATGAACTGTGTCCATGACCGAGGACGTGGATATTCGAATAGATTTACACTCTACAGAGGTTGCGCACTTTTCCCACACCATGGAGCTCCTTGTCCCGTACCTCGGTACACTTCCCTCTCGGGTGGACCGGTGCTGCTCCAACAAAACTTGCCTAACCCGTGACTCCTCCACCGTACCACCGACAATCATCCTCCCCCGGATTCATGCCCTAGGTGGCCCCTGTGTCACCTCGTGACACCTGCCACCGTCGTGGCCAACAAAACTGTCCCAAACGGGGACGCCGGCAAATAACTCAACTGGGCTCACAAGGTTATTGCCGCCTACAGGGCCAGGGTAGCGCGCGCGCATAACCTTCCCTCTTTGGTGGTACTGATAAAAGAGCATGCTGTTAGACCAAGCTAAGGCCGTCCCATACCGGCAGATGTGGCTGCACTGGAAAGTTTGGTTCGGTGGCACTATAATTCGATCCAGCCGACGGAGGAGGTTGTCTTTATCAAATCACATTCTTTATCATTGCAACAACAGTAACAATGCATGATGTAACAATTATGAAAAACATAACAACCTATCTCCATACAATATCACAACGAGTCATTAGTGAGACAATATTTAAATGGCAAGTTATCACTTTACAAGTTCTAGCTGTAAGTTACGACCATCTGAACCCTTGCATGAAACCGGCAAATAAACCAGTAGCCACCAGAACGGTCTTTACAACTCAGATCTGGGACGTTACCGGAATAACTCAACCCCGGCTCAAGATAGCTGAAAAGCAGCTCAGAGCATGAGACGGTGTTGATAAAAAGAGTGTAGCGGTCCCCTAAGACGGCCGAAGAACAGCTCAGAGCATAGGGTGACCGCTACAGAAAGAAATTCAACAGCTGCCCGAGACGGCCGAAAAGCAACTCAGAACACGGGCCAGTTGTTGAAAAGAGAAACATAAAGTCGGCATCCACCCTGGACGGCTGGAAGCAGCTCAGAACACAGGCGTGGTGCCGTCACCAAAGAAAGGCAGGCAAGGGTTCATTAGCGTCACATACAGCTCACCACTACGCATACAAGCATAAGCATATTAATTTAAACATGCAAGAATAACACAGAGCAATGCTTTAGGGCACATATCAGATGGTCGGCTTGCCTGGGGGTCGAGGAATACTCCGGGAGAAGAGTGCGATCACCTCGCGGGAAAAAAATCGCCGGAGAAGGTTCCCTCTCGGAGGGGCTGAATTTAGGGCAGCGGTAGAATGGTCATTTTCAGAAAGTGTCAACATGGTGGAAGGGACATCATCGGAACGGGCTCAACGAACTGAGAACGTGGGCATTGGAATCACCTGAATCAGAGGTACGGTCGCGAAGTTGTGACCGTTCGTTCATTAAACGGTGAAATGAACAAATAGTGTCCACTTCAGCCCGCTAACCGGTGAACGTCCACTAAGTAGGGGTTTCGGCGCCGGCTGGAGAGAGAAAGCATCTTTCTGCGAATATGCTTCCGATAAGTGAAAACGTATTTAGCCCGTAATCCGCAGCAAAGTACGCTTTCCTTTAACTGAAAACGGATTCGGCTAGGGGCGCCTCCACTTAAACAGCGGGCCCGCAGCTTGTGAGGCTGCCATGCGGGGCCCGCACTCCCTCTCTCTCCTCCCTTGCTTCTCTTCTCCTTCCTCGCGCCGAGGAACAGAGGAGGCGCGGCCGTGGTGCTGCCGGCGCTGGCTCCGGCGACTCCGGCCTCCTCCGGCAAAGGCGAGGGCACCGGCGGCCTTGGAGCGGAGCGCCGCGCCCGTCCAAAGGCAGCACGCACGCCGGGGAGCATTGGAGCGGGTGGGCTTCGGCCGCGGCAGACGACGGCCTCGGCGATGATGGGGAACACAGCCTGGTCACAGAGGGGAGGGGCTGGGGTTGGGCAGAGCTCCGCCGTGGTTGAGGCGGTCCTCTGGTGGGTAGAATGGACACGGGCAAGCAGCGGTTGGCTCGAATTCGAGCAGACACCGCCGGTGGCAACGACAGCCGTAGGGTGGAGTTGAGCACCGGGGCTCGCTCCTTCGGGCAGTAGAGAGGCTGGGAGTGAGAGGGAGGTGGTGGAGTGCTCGGGGAGGGAGCAGGGCTTGCTTAAATAGCCGCGGGGAGGGCTAGCCGACGATGACCGAAGCTGCTCGATGCTCGGTGTCGTGGCGACGTGGTTGGCGGGTTCCCGGCGTCGGGGAGCGGCCGACCTGACGAGAGGCAGAGGGAGGCGATAGCTCGGGAGGAAGAGGCCAACGGGAAAGGGAAAACGACGGCGGTCACGGGCGAACAGTGGCCATGGCGGCACTGCCGTGGCGTGGGGAGGAAGAAGCTGGAGGGGAGAAGGGTCTAGGGAGAGGCAGGTGGGCGCCGCGGAGCCGTTTGACACGCCGGGACACGCCGGAGCTGGCCGGAGCTGGCCTGCCAACGATAACAGTGCGGTGACCACCGTTTTGGCCTGTACCAAGCGTGGTCACCATGGGTGCCACGTGCTCTGGAGTTTTTCTGAGTGCTAAATCATGTCAACGGGGTGTCTCACTACTCATATAGATGAGAGATGTGGCTGGAATCCAATGGAAGGCGATGAGGTGAGAGAAACTTGCAGAAGAAGATTCTAACAGAAAACTTGGGTGGATATTTCTGGAGAGATGGATGAAGGAGAGGAGCTGGATCCTTGTCACAATGAGATAGGGTGGTAAGGAGTAGGTGCTGGGAAAATTTGAGGCCATTTGGACCAAGTTTGCATATACTTCCTTTGTAATGCTAATTTTGGTCCAGAAACTGGATCTTGATGTTGTGCTCAACTGGCTTGATTAAATGAGCTGAATGTTGGTGGAGGGAAGTTATTTGGATGCATGGAGGTACTGGCAAAATTTCAGCTCATTTGGAAATGCCAAAGTGGTACTTCCTTCACATAGCTTCCTGCTAGACAGAAACTAGATGGAATTTTTGGAAGAAAATGGCTAGATAAAATGATGTGAATTTTTGCATGATCACATCATATAGGGAATGTGAGGTCCTGGATTAATTTCAAGAATTTTGAAGCAATATAAAATATAGTTGCTTCACAACCTCAAAATAAATCCAGAAATAGGAATTGGATGATGCGCTCAAAAGTTGAACTATGGAACTTGGGTTCTTGATGGAAATGGTGAATATATGGACAGGAGAAGCTCCACAAATTATTTGAGATTTTTCCTGGCTACCAAAATAGTAGTTCCTTTGGAAAGTGCCCAAAATGCAATATTGGCTTTAAATAGGAAAAGGCAATTTCCCTTATTTAATTATTGCCAATATTTTTATGGGAGCTCAATATGATCACAAAGAATATCCCCATAAGTTTTCATGAACTTTGGAGATGGATAGGTATTTTTCTGGATTTAATTCCTTTAAATAGCAAAAAAAGGAATTAATTTTAAATGAAAAATATTGCAAATGGCTTGGCAATATTTTTGCATATCCAGGGTTTATAGATGTGGGATGATCACTGGGAAAAGTTTGGGAGGCAATAGATCAAAGGAAATTGGGGTTCCTTTGTAACTGAAGGAATTAGGGTTTCCCTTCCAGTGACTCGGAAGGTAGGGTTTCGGCGGCAAAATCCTGAGAATAAATTTTTGGGTGACAGGGTGGACTGGAGAGAATCTCTGGTTGGATGGGAAAGGCAAGGCTAAATGACCATCTTTATATACCCAAGAGCGAGAGAAAATCCAATAACATTGAAAAAAGACGAGAGTCCAATCCCGCGAAGGAAAAAAACAAGTAGCGAAAACCAGGGTGTTACAAACCTACCCCCCTTAAGAAAATCTCGTCCTCGAGATTTCCGGGCTTACCTCCCGGTGAAGGGGGACATACCTGTGTGCGACTCGGATCCATCATCTATCTTATCTTCGTCGGTTTACGAGACTTTTAACTGCCTCTTCTGATGGCTCAGGTATTGTCTTTTCCAACGACTGTATTGAATCCTTTTCTTTCTTGTCAGGTGTACCTTTTGTCCTGGCGGTCTATTGCCTAGGCTTGGTGGGTAGCTCATAGTACTGACAGATAGCTTGATTTCCATGGCCTGGAGCTAGTTGCTTCGGGTTTTGTCGTGATACTTCGTACCTTGACTGTCATGGGCAAGACATCCTTCCTTGGTGCATGGTATTGCACGCATACATCCACTATTCCTCCTGAGTATCTATGGACAATTGTCCCCGTTGTTGGTGCAATACTTGCCCTCTTGTGTTTGGGAGATTGTTGACAGAAACAGGCATGGACTGATTTGTTTGCCAGTGCACACAGAAAGAAATAGTCCATGCAGTGCCGAAGAGAATGCTGTCTCAGGTGTACAGTTCGAGGAACTTCACCGAAGATTATCTACGTCGAAGAAGAGAATGAGCAACCGAGAAGAATGAAGTGAAGGAGTTGACCCCTCGACAGTTTATTGCTGACGCAATGCAATTGGTTCAGTGATCGCGTCCGAAGGAATTGACTGCAGCGATGGAAGACGAAGACGAAGTGAAGACGTAGCATTCTTTTCGTCGTTCTTCTTTCATTCATTTTAGTCATAGGACCTCCGTACTATTAAGAGGTGTATAGGTTCTTGAAGCTTAGATCCGCTGTGATGCTTAGCCCAAACCTATGCGAGACCGAGAGAAATCTCTTTATGCTTCGAATGATTACCTGCCAGCAGAAGACGTTGTTCTTCGTTGCTGTAGGAGATATCTTTCGAACTGAGGAGTTATCATTACTTGCTCTGCACGTAATGTTATCGTTGTGCTCAAATTCCGACCGTTGGACTCGTGTCGTTCGGCCATTGGCTGCTCCACATGTCCAATTTGGTCATTTCCCATCCGGGAAGGCTGTGGCTATAAATAGCCACCCCGCTCCAACGTTGCCCGTTGGCTGCTCCGCTTAAGATTTCTGAGAAGATTGATTAGGCATCCCCTCTCCGAGTGATTTGAGTTTAAAATCCATCGAGAGAAAAAAATCAAGAGCCGAAACTTAGACAGTGGTTGAGCATCACAGTAGTTCTGAGTTAGAGTTCTTGTACCTATTACTCTTGAGAGCTGCCCACTCTCTAGACGGATAGGTGTCGGCTCGAGTGTCGAAGAGTATTGTCTTCACCGAGCGAGATCTTCAGCAACCAAGAGTCTTGTGGTTCGCGAAGAGAGCTGAAGAGAGTTTATCTTCAGTGAAGGTTTGGAGATCGCCGACAAGTATCTACCACGAGTGAAATCAACTGGAGTCTGATCAGCTCCGAGTTGAAGGAGAACAGGGCGAGGAGAGTTTATCCTCTGGGTTAAATCACAACCCCTCCAACCAGACGTAGTCCTTTGGCAGAAGGGTGAACTGGTCTACCAAATTCTTCTGTCGCCATCGAGCACCACTGGTTCGCTTTACATTACTGCATTTCCTTCAGCAGTTTACATTCGTGCTCAGTGCCGATAGTTGTACCTGATCAATCACAGTTCATCAACTATCTGTCGCGTTATCATCGCATCAAGTCAACTTGTTTATCATCGTAATACTGCATGTCTGCGTGATCTCATCTCATGCCATATTCATTCACCCTGTCATCATTTCCAGTGCATTTCTATCGCAGTCATATTTAGTTTTCTCTCAAAATTGACCTCCTGATTACTAGTTGCATTTCTATCGATCAAGTTGGTCTTGTGATATTCATCGCTCGATAAAATTGCTGCATTCTTTATCGATAGTTTTGGTCCTCTATAGTGAGCTAATTCGAGTGCATTGCTACCGAACAATATTTCCGCTGCCGTGATTGGGATCGGTTCAAAACATTCGAAAGAAATTTTGAATCTGCCATTCACCCCCCCTCTGGTCGATATACTCTCGGTCCTAACAATTGGTATCAGAGCAGGTACTCCCTGTCTCTGTTTATTAAAGGTCTAACAACCTTGGAGTTTTGAGTATGTCGTATGCAGGTAGATCCTCGCACTCTGAAAGGTTTCCTATCTTCGATGGAAATGATTATATCTACTGGAGAGATCGAATGAAAATCAGACTTCAAGCTATCAACATTGAACTTTGGCAAATTGTGGAAGGTGGATACACTATTAGGCATCCTGATGCTCCTTCTTCGAATGACGAAGTTATGATACAGTTGGATGCTCAAGCAAAAGATATTATCAGCAACAGCATCTCGAGAGATATCTTTATTCGGTTCCGAAAACTTGACACTGCTAAGCAACTCTGGGATGCCATCAAAGATGTTCATGAAGAATTTATCGCCAGAACAGATCAACACACAGATATGCTTCGTGCCATGTTCGCTGGGTTCAGAAGTCTTCGTAAGGAAAGTGCTATGGAACTCACTGATCGGTTGACAAATATCGTTGAAAGGCTTCGCCAACGTGGAGTAACATATATCACCGATAGAGATGTGGTCAACAAGCTACTAAGTGCTCTTGATGCAACCTACGATCCAATCGTGACTGAAATCAAGCAAAGACCAGACTATGAAGAACTTCACTATGTCGAGATCATGACGTTGTTGTCCATTCACGAAGAAAAGTTGGAACTTGAGAATGGGATTCAAGAATCTTCTTCGGAAAGCGAAGGGGAAATTCTATCTCACTATGGCAGTCCTCAAGAAGAAGATATCAAGAATCAACGCTCTACCACAAGAGAAATGGAAATGCTCACTGAAAGACTAAGCTATCTCAGAAGACAGAATCTATGTCTCACAAATGATGATGAAGTTGACACGCCTGGATCGTCTAGGAAATTGCCTCCGAAAGAAATGAAATGCTTCAAGTGCAAACAACCTGGTCACTTCATAGTAGACTGTCCTTGTTGGGAACAAGATGAAAAACACAGCAACAGATGGACTAATCGTCACTGCTCTGGATTCATTCAAGTGGATCGTCACACTAAGCTCTCGAAGAAAAATGAAGCTACCGCATCATCTTCTTCGTCGAGACCAGTCACTGACGTGCAAACAAGAGCGACCATTGAATCCAATCTGAAGAAAATATCGCAGCTGACTAGAGTGTGTGCAGAAATGAATATGGAATCTGAGGATGAATCATCTGACTCCGAATCAGAAGACGAAGAATTTTACAGAAACCTAGGAAGAGGCAATGCATTCGTCGCATATGAACCATCCACGAAGTCTCTCGAATCAGATACGGATGATAATACTTCAAGTGATGATGAACCTGTTGCATTTTGTCTCATGGCAAAAACCTCAAAGGATCAGGTATCAGCAAAGCACCAAAAATCTAAGACTGCATATTCCTCTGAATACATTGCCTATGCTAAACTTGTTAAGATTGCAAAATCTCGACAAGATGAGCTAGAATGACTTGAGATGAATCTCAGGAAAACCGAAGGATTACTGGTCGAAGAGATGGAGAAGAATCAAAACTTGACTGAAAAGCATGATGCTTTCTCCTCAACGTTTGATGATCCTTCCGAACGATATGATTCTCTTACAGTTGACTACGAGAATTTATCAGATGAACTCCTTGACAGGAATCAAGAACTCGGGTCACTGAAAGAGTCTTATAACGTGCTTACGAAAGAAAAAGCTTCTCTCTTCGCCGAGCAATCTAACAACCTTCCTGATGATTTTGTGCCTCCATGCTCAAAATGCCTAGAACGTAGCAATGCTGAGTCAAATGCTGAAACATCTAATGTTGCCATCAAGAATATTGCAACTGCTTCGAATGATATCTCTAACCCCTCCTCCAAGGAATTTGTTGCTATTTCTGATGAAAATTGCAGACTAAAGAACTTGCTTGAGACTGGTATGCTAAAGAGCCTCAAAGGGCATCAAACACTTTGTGATGTGCTCAAGAAGTCAATACTGCACAGAAATCCCCGAAATAAGAATTGGGTTTCGAAAGGAAACTCAACGTTGATGGAACCTACTGGACTCCCGAGCAATATCCTCGAACAAGTTGGGTTCTTGCTAAGAGCAAAACTCTCGAACCTGCGCTCCTGTCTGGATATGACACTCCCATTCCTGTTGTTTCTGACGAGTCTGATGACTCAAATTACAAATTATTCAAACAACAGAATGGTAAGGTCTTCGCTCGGTATGTTGGAACTAACTGCAGGTCTGGATCACCCAAGAAGCAAATCTGGGTGAAGAAATATATCATCAAAAATCTATCTGTCACTGCTAACCTGAACCTGCAGGGCAATTCTCCTCAAGGAAATGAAAATCCATCGCAGTATGGGACTGCAACTTCCTCGAATGCATGTCAGCTAAACCTTCGACAAAAGGAGTATATGCGCATCTCTTCGAATCATTATGCTCGTGTCTCTGGGAACAATTTCAATGCTTACTCATATGATTACTCTCGAGATACACAGGTGATCTACGGAAATCAACGAAGGAATGTCCCTGATCAGTCAAGACAAATGAGATCTACACCGCCCACACAAGTGTGGGTTGCGAGAAAGAACTAACCCATCTTGCAAGAACTCGCTCTCAGGGATTTTGATCGTATATCCTTTGCCCTGAGATCTATATTGTTGGTGCTAATTCTTTGTGTTTATTTGTTCTTTGATTGTTGTTTGTTTTCGAGTCGCCGTGTTTGTGTTTCGTCCGATGAACAACTCACTCATAGCCTCTCTCGTTTGGTGTTTCTTCTCGTTTGCCTGAGTGATTTGTTTCGGACCCTTTTATCCCTCTATTCTCTCTCATCTAAATCTATGATGTCCGTCATGAGTATGCAATTTGATCTGAAGTAAATCTCTCTCCGACGTCCTTGGTCGCGAAAGAAATTATCTTCGAACATTTACTCATTTTTGGCGTTGTGCCCTTCATACCTTTCATCCTCCCGCTCTCTTCCCGAGATTTTCGCAGGAAACGGTTGCCACGTGCCCACGATCTTTTTGATCGTGATCGTGTCCGTTGAATGCGGAACGTCCCGCATCTGTAGGCCGTAGATTTCGGAGGGGTGGTTCAGCCCTCCAGCTATAAATACCTCTCGCCGCGTCTTCTTCTTCATTCGCGCAAACCCTCGTTTCACCCTCATCTGAGCCCGAGCTCGAAGCAACTCCGGCGAGAATATCCGCCGAGCAACTCCGGTGAAGCCTCGTCGTAGCTGATCACGCCGGTGCGGTAATCCTCCTTCCCGCATTGCCGTAGTTGATCTAAGTTGCCAAGTTAGGGCGCTTAGATCTGGAACTGCTCGTCTCCATCTCTCTGTTCTTGGGCAGTTCTTACCGTCGCAATTTATCTCGATTTATTTCACTGCGGTAGATCTTTAGGAATCACTAGGAATTGACTAGTGCGGTTTGTAGTTCTTCCTCGTACTCGGTCTCCTCATCTTGGGTTCATATGTGTTGTCCGAAAGATTAGATGGTTTTCAATCTACCCTGTATCATCTGAGGCTAGCTTGTAAAATCTATCAAGGATATCTAATTGGATTTCCATGGGTTCCCTAATCCTCCTAAAAAAATTCATTCAAAAATAGTTCTGTGCATGCTTATGACCCTACCTTGTTTTTCCCTCGCATCTATTCTATTTCACAGGTTGGTCATGTCACAGAGTTCGGAAGAACACTCAGATTCTGAAGGATATTTGCCTCAGTTCCCACCAAGATCAGAACGAATGAGAATGACAGGAGGAGGAAAATCCTCGAAGCCACCCAAGGCCCCGAAAAAGAGACAAGAGTCTGTGTCTGAAGAAGATTCGGAAGAAATTCCCTCTGCTCACAGTCAGCCCGAGGATGAATTGGTCACTGACGCTCTAACCATCTTCTCCGATGAAAATCCCAAGAAGGGCGGTCGTGCCAGAGAAAAGAACACTACTGCTGAGATGTCAGACCCCGAAAGCTACAGAACTCCACCTGAAGGAGAATCAACAACAGATCGCAACAACAGGTTGCAGAGAATTCGCCGCCACTGGGCTAGCAAATGGTTCCATTCAAAATGTTCGCGAAAAGTACCAGATCATATTTGCCTTCACGCCACCATGGAATGACTGCATTGCAGAAAATTGCATAGGCCCAGATGATGAAAAAGTCAGGCCACCTCAGCCAGCAAATGCTCATCCTGACTCCCTCAAAACTATCGCTGATTTCCCCGAGGAAGTGGCTAAAAGGGCGAAAGCCAAGGCCAAACGTGAAGCCAGAGAAGCTAAGAAGAATCAAGTCGAAGCTAGAAACGTCGCGCTAACCCAGCAAGACGTGCAGAAAAAGAAGGAATGTGCATCAGCTTCGAAGGGAAGCAAGTCTGAGAAATCGGTTTCCCCTCGTGCACCACAAAAGAAAACCCTTGTCAAAAGAACCAAGAAGGTTGTTCCCGACTCGTCTGATGAGTTATCCGATGAAGAAATCCCAGACGAAATTCCATTGTATGATCGTCCCACCATTCTCAACAAGCCACACTTGAGTCCTTCGCCAGTGAAAACATTGCCATCACCGAGGAAGTCTCCCAGGCATGCACCTATGCCATCCACTGATAAACCTTCGGGTTTTGCGGCCCCGAGAACTTTGTCAGGTGCCGCTACGAAGAGAAAGTTGCAGTCAGAAGAGAAAGCAGATGTGGCTGCCAAAAAGGCCAAGCTCAATGTTCCTGCTTCCACAGAGGAACAAAAATATGACTTCAATTTCATGATTGATGTCATTGACAGCGCTGCTTATGATGCTAATGCTAATGATGTGTGCGATCTCGGTTTGCCCGATGATGTTACCAAATTGGTGACGAAGCATTTTATTGAGCTGAAGAGAATCTCCAAGAAGCTCAACAAAGTTGTCAAAGAAAAACAAGCTATCGAGCAAATGAGAAATGAGGCCAAATCTGAGTCCGAAAGGAAAAAGAGGAACAAAGAAATTGTTGAACTCACCAAGGCTCTGAGCGTCTTGCGTAATGAGAAAATTGAGTGGCACTCTCGCTTGCACATGGAAGTATCTCAACTGTGTGACAGGAGAAACGAGGAGATTGCTCACCAGGCAGATCTCGCTCAGAGAAGAGCTCAAGAGGAAAAGCGTCAGAAGGCTATGGCGAGAGCAAGCAAGCCGAAAACGAACAAATACCGCCGCCTTCAGAACGTCTCTGCTGATCCTACCCCAATGGATTCCCATGTACCCTTGCAGCAAGTTCCACCTTCTCCTCCTCGCGAAGATGAACCCATGCAGCAGGCTGGTACTGAAGAGGTTCTCATTCCTGAGCCAGTTGCCCAAGTGCAACATGAAGAAGTTGATATATTCTTGGTAAGGACAGATGAGGAAAATGCACCTCCCAAGCAGCAATCCCCAGATGATGAAGTTTATGAAGAGATTGAGGTTGAAAAGCCAGATCCATCACCTCCGAAAACATTGCAAGCTGAGCCCTCCAAATCAAATGAGGAAAATGATAAGAATGAGGGGGAGCTCAATGCTTCCCGCGAGAAAACACCCCCGGTCTCATCATCTGGTGCCCCTACCCAGATGGATGTTGATCCTGCTCCTCGTACCACTGCACCACAGTTGGTACAGGAAGAAAAGAAATCAGATGAGCCGATGGCTCGAGAAGAAACTGCCCCACCTGCCGTGCCTCATGCTACCGAGAAAGAAGTTGTCTCACCTCCCACCGAAGAAACTGCAAGAAAAGAAAAGGCCCTTGAGCCTGAAAGTCAGAAAGATGCAGAAGGAGTTCCGGCGAGCAAGAACAGCAGTCAGTCAAGTGCTTCAAAGCTGTCTGCGCGACAGAAATCAAGGAAGTCTCATGCTCCTCTCAAGCCTATCGATGAAGGTGTGCCTGCACCTGATGATGTCCGAACCAAATCCATGGCCGATGAGGAATCGCTGCGAAATCCAATGGAAATCTTTCCTCTGTTTCCCGTCGAAGATGGCCCGAACGGTCCAGCGTTTAATGAGCAGTTTCATCGCTCGAAACTTGCATTCTTTGGGACCAGTCCGTATGAAGGAGAAAGGACTTCGTTGTCACCAAGGTTCTGGACAAAGGAACAGGCTGTGTATTATGCTCGTATTCTGTATGGCAAGAATCGCATATTCGAGCACAAGATTCTGGATTTTGCCAAGCTAGAAAGCATACCCTGCTTCCATCACACCATCGAGCAAATTGAGCAGGTCTATATGAAGAGTTTTCTTCGATTCAACCATGGCTGGAACCGTGAAGTTGTCCTTCAGTTCTATGCCACTCTTTATATCTCAGGGGACCTAAACGACAGCAGCACATGGATCCTCGAATGGATGACCGAGGAAGAAAGAATCAAATGCTCGGCTCACCAGTTTTTGGCCCTGTTAAATTTACCTCGTTCCGAATTTGATGCCTCACGAGAACACATACTGCATTTCTGGGATGTATCCGAAGCTCAACTGCATATGCTGATGGACCCTAAGTTTGTTGGTGACGAGTGCACTGAAGCAAATCCAAAGCATCTGGCCTATGAGAACAAAGTGTTGTTCTATATCCTCTGCAATTCTCTCACGCCAACAAACCGGCCTGAAAACATTCAAGGAATTGTGGCTAATTCTCTTCATGCTATAGCTCATGGTATTCGGTTTGACATTCCCGATCTTCTTATTCGCAGCCTGGCCTATGCAGCTGATAGCCCTCAAGTATTGAAGCCATTTGCACCATGGGTCATGTTCGCCATTGAGCAACTTATCGAGAAAACGTTTTTCTGCCCATATGTCCCGAAAGTTTTCATGCCACCAGTCCGAGACACACTCCAGATTGTGAAGGATATCGGGAAAGGAAAGACACCAATTGATGCAACTGCTTCTGCCTCTGCGAAAGCTCCGAAGGTTAAGAAGGTCACAATTGAAATCCCTCGTGAAGAAAATCCATCTCTGTATGAGATCTGTCTCCGTACTCAGCAAGCTTTGGAAAGTCACATCAAGCTCGATCGCAAAGAAAAAGTAGAAATGATGACTGGAATCAATCTGCTTCATAATTATGCTCGTCAAGCCCTGCTGTATGAAAAGGAACAGAAAAAGCGCTCATGGACCCTTCTCCGCAAGCATTACTCTCGTAAACAACTGTCTGCGAAGGGAATCGAGAAAGATTATGATCATCTGGAGTTGTTTGAAGTCCCTCGCATCCGAAGGCAAACTCCTGTGCTTCCTCAGCGCTCTGCCTCAACCGACCTGCTGTTTGTCGAACCCGATGATGCACTCGAAGACACAGCAGGCACATTCATATACAAACCAGATGAACCTCGCACTGCTACTCCCGATGCTGATCCCGAAGCCCGTGCTGCATCTCCAACTCCTGCCTCGGCCTCGACCATCGCTCGTTCTGCTTCGCCGAACAGTTCGAGTTCTGGGGATTCTTCGGACGAGTAGTTCCTCGCATGCATTCTATTTCCTTTTTGACACTTGTTGACAAAAAGGGGGAGAAGAACATCGAGAAGATAGAAAAGCAGGTCATTTGCAGGGTGTTTCTATTCGCCATTTGCTTTTTGTTCGAACAATTTGTTTTTGGTCATTGAACTTTTGGTCGTGGAACTTATTCTCACCGTCTGTGGTGATGACACACTGCGTCGTCATGTACCGTTAATAACCCCTGCAATGCTATAGTTGCTATCGTTTCGTTATTTGTTTGCAGGTGCAATCGAATGCTTACTTCCTTGCAATGATTATCCTCAATAATTCATTTTTCATGCAAGGTTAAGTGAAAGCAGTTCAAGGAGAATTGGAAATCATGTCTCTCGAAGAGAGAAATCTCATTACTTAAAACTTCATATATCTTACTCATATGCTTATCTTTCGATATCTAACGATGCAGGAGAAGAAAAATCGCTTCAGATTAAAGTCATTCGTGAATTCTAAAGAAAATTCTCTCTATCTATCTGACAAGCTGTTTTCCCTCGCACATATCTATGGTATCATTTTTGTTGCAGGAAAACATCGTCTGAAATATATCCACTCCGAGCAATATACTTGAGTCTCCCTTGCTATGATTGCTTTTGCCCTGATTGTTCCTCGCACATCTAACTTGCAGGGAAATTTATATCTCGTGTGGAATTTAAACTGTGTTCTGAGAAAATCTTCATGGCGTATCCTTTGCCACAACGCTTTTCAAACTATCATTGCTATCTAACTAACCTTTGTCAAAGGTTGTGTGTGGCAGGAAATACCTCAGACACCACCGAGTGCATTGGATAAAGCTACGAATGAGATCATCAGCCAATGTCACTCATACGAAGATTCACCTCGCCTCCTTATTATGTCCTAATGATCAGTCAAATCAGAATGATGCATATCTTCAGGGGGAGCGTGTCTTATCTTCGTATTTATCTCTCGTCTTTCAATTTCCTTCGCATTCCATTTCATTCCTTTATCTATCTTTTGATGTGTTCTGTTTTGTAAACAATCGTCCAAAAAGGGGGAGATTGTTGGTGCAATACTTGCCCTCTTGTGTTTTGGAGATTGTTGACAGAAACAGGCATGGACTGATTTGTTTAACAATGCACACAGAAAGAAATAGTCCATGCAGTGCCGAAGAGAATGCTGTCTTAGGTGTACAGTTCGAGGAACTTCACCGAAGATTATCTACGTCGAAGAAGAGAATGAGCAACCGAGAAGAATGAAGTGAAGGAGTTGACCCCTCGACAGTTTATTGCTGAAGCAATGCAATTGGTTCGGTGATCGCGTCCGAAGAAATTGACTACAGCGATGGAAGACGAAGACGAAGTGAAGATGTAGCATTCTTTTCGTCGTTCTTCTTTCATTCATTTGAGTCATAGGACCTCCGTACTATTAAGAGGGGTATAGGTTCTCGAAGCTTAGATCCGCTGTGATGCTTAGCCCAAACCTATGCGAGACCGAGAGAAATCTCTTTATGCTTCGAATGATTACCTGCCAACAGAAGACATTGTTCTTCGTTGTTGTAGGAGATATCTTTCGAACTGAGGAGTTAGCATTACTTGCTCTGCACGTAATGTTACCGTTGTGCTCAAATTTTGACCGTTGGACTCGTGTCGTTCGGCCATTGGCTGCTCCACATGTCCAATTTGGTCATTTCCCATCCGGGAAGGCCGCGGCTATAAATAGCCACCCCGCTCCAACGTTGCCCGTTGGCTGCTCCGCTTAAGATTTCTGAGAAGATTGATTGAGCATCCCCTCTCCGAGTGATTTGAGTTTAAAATCCACCGAGAGAAAAAATCAAGAGCCGAAACTTAGACAGTGGTTGAGCATCACTGTAGTTCTGAGTTAGAGTTCTTGTACCTATTACTCTTGAGAGCTGCCCACTCTCTAGATGGATAGGTGTCGGCTCGAGTGTCGAAGAGTATTGTCTTCACCGAGCGAGATCTTTAGCAACCAAGAGTCTTGTGGTTCGCGAAGAGAGCTGAAGAGAGTTTATCTTCAGTGAAGGTTTGGAGATCGCCGACAAGTATCTACCACGAGTGAAATCAACTGGAGTCTGATCAGCTCCGAGTTGAAGGAGAACAGGGCGAGGAGAGTTTATCCTCTGTGTTAAATCACAACCCCTCCAACCAGACGTAGTCCTTTGGCAGAAGGGTGAACTGGTCTACCAAATTCTTCTGTCGCCATCGAGCACCACTGGTTCGCTTTACATTACTGCATTTCCTTCAGCAGTTTACATTCGTGCTCAGTGCCGATAGTTGTACCTGATCAATCACAGTTCATCAACTATCTGTCGCGTTATCATCGCATCAAGTCAACTTGTTTATCATCGTAATACTGCATGTCTGCGTGATCTCATCTCATGCCATATTCATTCACCCTGTCATCATTTCCAGTGCATTTCTATCGCAGTCATATTTAGTTTTCTCTCGAAATTGACCTCCTGATTACTAGTTGCATTTCTATCGATCAAGTTGGTCTTGTGATATTCATCGCTCGATAAAATTGCTGCATTCTTTATCGATAGTTTTGGTCCTCTATAGCGAGCTAATTTGAGTGCGTTGCTACCGAACATTATTTCCGCTGCCGTGATTGGGATCGGTTCAAAACATTCGAAAGAAATTTTGAATCTCCCATTCACCCCCCTCTGGTTGATATACTCTCGGTCCTAACACCCGTGTCTTGCTCAGGATAAATCCTTAGTCTGGCAGTGGGTTCTATATGGGTGCTTTCTTCTATCATATGCGTTCGGGCTTTGTCCTCAGGGGATCCCCAACTGAAATGTCAGGCACGATCACAAAGTAATCCTAGACGGTAATCTCTTATTCCAATTATCTCATGGCGTCTATGAACCGTCGATGCCGACATGTATGTGCTTTTAGCCATTCTATCTGAATGTCTTGTTTCCAAGTGAATTCAGACTGTCAAACTTTGTCAATTACTGAGGTGGCTCTGCCATATATAGCCTCTGTAGTCCTTGTTATGACCACTGAGCTGGGCATAGTATGGCTAACATCCTGTGTATTTTTCTGAGCATAGCCTCTTGTCTTGGTTGAGGGCCCATATTCATGATGAGTGCGGCAAGCTCACTTGTAACCGCAAGTTGTGCATTGTTGTGGCCGCATATGCAAGAGTCTGACAAGGATTGGCAATATTACCTTGTCTATGAAGCTTTACTTCATTGACCGTCGCGGAGGTTGTTTATCCGAAACTTCTTTGTTCTTGAGGGTTCCTCTTTGGGAAACTGATCATGACCTACCATCGTGGCTCCTTGGTCAAATCCCAGCTTGTTGGGCTTGTATTCACAATTTACTCTTGCATATCTCGTAGGGATTGCTGCGTTCATAACCTTCTTTGAAGTGTGGGGCCAATATTTCTCTGAACACAATCATTCTCGTGTACGAGTGGCTCGCTTGAACTGATCCACTGGACTGCATGCTCACAACATATGCAAGGTAGGACGAATCTTTTCATAACCATTGAGCTCTGAGGCGGACGTGTGTCTGGACTAGTTCGTGCCTCTGACAAGACTGTCGTGGGCACGATGGCGTGTTGAAGAAGGCTAACTTTCTTATGCCCAAAGCTTCTGCCAAGGTGGTGTGCTGAAGAAGGCTGGGTATCATACCTCGGAAGTTTTCCCTCACGTGACTTACTGCGGAAAGTTGAGTGCCTTATGCCGGAAGCTTTTCACGATAGCTTGCTAAGGAAGATTGGGAGTCTTGTGTTAGAAGCTCCTTCTGGTAGCTTGCGGAGGAAGGTTGGGTTCCTTGTACCAGAAGCCTTGCACTTTGATATGCAGTCGGACCTATGGCCGATTCTGGCTTCCTTCCGAAGTATTCAAAATTTACCCATAGTGGAGCCATAACTTGTTATAAGTCATACCTTGTCTGAAGATATTTCAGTGGTCATGCATACCGCTTGTCCTTCTGCTGGTCTGATCATTACTGACAACTCATCCGACTACTTCTCAAATGTGATCTGTTCTGAGGCAAACTTCCTCGGGTATATTCTGGCCTTGTCTGTGGCACGCAGAGTCTGCTTCTCACCCGTTCTTCATTCTTGACAGATCCGGTGTTGGTGTTCTGAATATCAGGCAATTGGCTTGACTTGATTCTTACCGAATTTGGATTATTGGGTATTATCCGGGTTGTAGGCTGATCTTCTTAGCAGCACTTGCGGATGGATCTAGTCGGAGCTACAGAGTGGAACCGACAAAAGAAGCAAAACCGCGAAAAACCAAAAAGCAAATAAAGCTCAAATTTTGCGGACTTTAGACATGTGGTCGAAGATTCACTAGTATAACTAGTATAGCGCACTCGATGCACCTCTAAGGATTTAGAAGCGAGCCACACAATGCTCCTGATAGCAATTGGTGTCAGGCTCCTACTACTTCCCTAGGGAACATCAAACTCGACGCACGACCATCGCCAAAGTGGCTTAGTTGACGATCCTAGGGTTACCGGGGAAAAGATGGAATTTATAGGCGTTTCCCAAAGGAAACTGGATTTGAGGAGAGAAATGCCATGGTTAGCAAGCAAGGTGGGGATATCTGGTTCACCTAGGGGTTCAGGGCTCACGGGTCAATGCCTGGTGCGGACTTTTCCCACCGGAGGCAAAGGCCACGAGAGTTGAGGTCTGGTGGAGCCAAAAACCTATGGGGTTGCCTTATGATCAATAGTAGCCGTGCCGGTTTGGCGAAGATGGCTGAAATCCATCGAGGCCTTCTACTGATCCAGAGGCAATGAAATCTGGCTAGGGTAACCTACAGTCAGCCTAGTTCTGATAACATCCGTTGTGGCGCCCGCCTGAATACCACTGTAGTCAGACGGTCACCGCACATACCAGCCCAAGAAATCACTCTGGCATTCGCTTTTACAACAAGTATCATGAACACAGGCATTTCTATTAATGGATATTTAAGTCTTTACATGGTGTCTTACAAGGGTGATGGCAGCGGAAAAGCTCTATCTAAGGCAGCATGGTCTTGGTGCGGCTCCAATCCACGGGGATCTGACTGGGTTACTCTTCTAGCCCGCGAACACTCCAGCTCCTCGCCAGTGGACGTTGGATCCTTAGGTGAACCTGGCCACATTGAAGGCCGCTGAGTACTTTTGAATGTACTCGCAAGCAAACCAAACCAACATATACACCAAGCAAGGCAATCCATGGCATTCAAGCATGCACTTGTTATCTTAACAGTGTTACCTATCAGATTATGGCAGGATTATCTAGCAAGATTAATCATCTAGCAGGATTAATCATCATGTCATAGCAAGATTATCTATCATGATACCTATTGGAGTAAATACAGTAAAGTAAAGCATATCAAGCAAATAATTCATACTCCGAATATGTCATGATCCAAACCATATCTGATCTTAATCCAATCCAAGTCTTGTGGTCATCCGACCCTTTAACTCATAGCCATCGCATGGCTAACATTCATACCCCTGACATCATCTGATGTCCATGCATCCGTACTGCAAGCCTGACATGCCTTACCATTCCCTGGTTCGGTCTTAGCAATAACATTATATAGTTCATTCCTTCGGACTCGACACAGACCAAATAGTGTGACCTAGTACGAACTGTGTCCATGACCGAGGACACGGATATTCGAATAGATTTACACTCTGCAGAGGTTGCGCACTTTTCCCACACCATGGAGCTCCTTGTCCCGTACCTCGGTACACTTCCCTCTCGGGTGGACCGGTGCTGCTCCAACAAAACTTACCTAACTCGTGACTCCTCCACCATACCACCGACAATCATCCTCCCCCGGAGTCATGCCCTGGGTGGCCCCTGTGTCACCCCGTGACACCTGCCACCGTCATGTCCAACAAAACTGTCCCAAACGGGGACGCCGGCAAATAACTCAACTGGGCTCACAAGGTTATTGCCGCCTACCGGGCCAGGGTAGCGCGCGCGCATAACCTTCCCTCTTTGGTGGTACCGATAAAAGAGCATGCTGTTAGACCAAGTTAAGGCTGTCCCATACCGGCAGATGTGGCTACACTGGAAAGTTCGGTTCGGTGGCACTATGATTCGATCCAGCCGACAGAGGAGGTTGTCTTTATCAAATCACATTCTTTATCATTGCAACAACAGTAACAATGCATGATGTAACAATTATGAAAAACATAATAAGCTATCTCCATACAATATCACAACGAGTCATTAGTGAGACAATATTTAAATGGCAAGTTATCACTTTACAAGTTCTAGCTGTAAGTTACGACCATCTGAACCCTTGCATGAAACCGGCAAATAAACCAGTAGCCACCAGAACGGTCTTTACAACTCAGATCTGGGACGTTATCGGAATAACTCAACCCCGGCTCAAGACGGCTGAAAAGCAGCTCAGAGCATGAGACGGTGTTGATAAAAAGAGTGTAGCGGTCCCCTAAGACGGCCGAAGAACAGCTCAGAGCATAGGGTGACCGCTACAGAAAGAAATTCAACAGCTGCCCGAGACGGCCGAAATGCAACTCAGAACACGGGCCAGTTGTTGAAAAGAGAAACATAAAGTCGGCATCCACCCCGGACGGCCGGAAGCAGCTCAGAACACAAGCATGGTGCCATCACCAAAGAAAGGTAGGCAAGGGTTCATTAGCATCACATACAGCTCACCACTACGCATACAAGCATAAGCATATTAATTTAAACATGCAAGAATAACACAGAGCAATGCTTTAGGGCACATATCAGATGGTCGGCTTGCCTGGGGGTCGAGGAATACTCCGGGAGAAGAGTGCGATCACCTCGCGGAAAAAAAATCGCCGGAGAAGGTTCCCTCTCGGAGGGGTTGTATTTAGGGCAGGGGTAGAATGGTCATTTTCCGAAAGTGACAACATGGTGGAAGGGACATCATCGGAACGGGCTCGATGAACTGAGAACGTGGGCGTTGGAATCACCTGAATCGGAGTTACGGTCGCGAAGTTGTGGCCGTTCGTTCGTTATACGGTGAAATGAACAAATAGTGTCCACTTCAGCCGCTAACCGGTGAACGTCCGTTAAGTAGGGGTTTCGGCGCCGGCTGGAGAGAGAAAGCATCTTTCTGCGAATACGCTTCCGATAAGTGAAAACGTATTTAGCCCGTAAGCCGCAGCAAAGTACGCTTTCCTTTAACTGAAAACGGATTCGGCTGGGGGCGCCTCCACTTAAACAGCGGGCCCGCGGCTTGTGAGGCTGCCATGCGGGGCCCGCATCCCCTCTCTCTCCTCCCTTGCTTCTCTTCTCCTTCCCCGCGCCGAGGAACAGAGTAGGCGCGGCCGTGGTGCTGCCGGCGCTGGCTCCGGCAACTCCGTCCTCCTCCGGCAAAGGCGAGGGCACCGGCGGCCTTGGAGCGGAGCGCCGCGCCTGTCCAGAGGCAGCACGCACGCCGGGGAGAGTTGGAGCGGGTGGGCTTCGGCCGCGGTAGACGACGGCCTCGGCGATGATGGGGCACATGGCCTGGTCACAGAGGGAAGGGGCTGGGGTTGGGTAGAGCTCCACCGTGGTCGAGGCGGTCCTCTGGTGGGTAGAATGGACGCGGGGAAGCAGCGGTTGGTTCGAATTCGAGCAGACACCGCCGGTGGCAATGGTGGTCGTAGGGCGGAGTTGAGCACCGGGGCTCGCTCCTTCGGGCAGGAGAGAGGCTGGGCGTGAGAGGGAGGTGGTGGAGTGCTCGGGGAGGGAGCGGGGCTTGCTTAAATAGCCGCGGGGAGGGGCTAGCCGACGACGACCGAAGCTGCTCGATGCTCGGTGCCGTGGCGACGTGGTTGGCGGGTTCCCGGCGTCGGGGAGCGGCCGACCTGACGAGAGGCAGAGGGAGGCGACAGCTCGGGAGGAAGAGGCCAACGGGAGAGGGAAAACGGCGGCGGTCACGGGCGGACAGTGGCCATGGCGGCGCTGTCGTGGCATGGGGAGGAAGAAGCTGGAGGGGAGAAGGGTCTAGGGAGAGGCAGGTGGGCGCCGAGGAGCCGTTTGACATGTCGGGACACGCCGGAGCTGGCCGGAGCTGGCCTGCCGACGAGAACAGTGCGCTGACCACCGTTTTGGCATGTCCCAAGCGTGGTCACCACAGGGGCCACGTGCTCTGGAGTTTTTCTGAGTGCTACATCATGTCAACGGGGTGTCTCACTGCTCATATAGATGAGAGATGTGGCTAGAATCCACTGGAAGGCGATGAGGTGAGAGAACCTTGCAGAAGAAGATTCTAACATTAAACTTGGGTGGACATTTCTGGAGAGATGGATGAAGGATAGGAGCTGGATCCTTGTCACAATAAGATAGTGTGGTAAGGAGTAGGTGTTGGTAAAATTTGAGGCCATTTGGACCAAGTTTGCATATACTTCCTTTGTAATGCAAATTTTGGTCCAGAAACTAGATCTTGATGTTGTGCTCAACTGGCTTGATTAAATGAGCTGAAGTTTGGTGGAGGGAAGTTATTTGGATGCATGGAGGTACTGGCAAAATTTCAGCGCATTTGAAAATGCCAAAGTGGTACTTCCTTCACAGAGCTCCCTGCTAGACAGAAACTAGATGGAATTTTTGGAAGAAATTGGCTAGATAAAATGATGTGAATTTTTGCATGATCACATCATATAGGGAATGTGAGGTCCTGGATTAATTTCAAGAATTTTGAAGCAATATAAAATATAGTTGCTTCACAACCTCAAAATAAATCCAGAAATAGGAATTGGATGATGCTTAAAAGTTGAACTATGGAACTTGGGTTCTTGATGGAAATGGTGAATATATGGACAGGAGAAACTCCACAAATTATTTGAGATTTTTCCTGGCTACCAAAATAGTAGTTCCTTTGGAAAGTTCCCAAAATGCAATATTGACTTTAAATAGGAAAAGGCAATTTCCCTTATTTAATTATTGCCAATATTTTTATGGGAGCTCAATATGATCACAAAGAATATCCCCACAAGTTTTCATGAACTTTGGAGATGGATAGGTATTTTCCTGGATTTAATTCCTTTAAATAGCAGAAAAAGGAATTAATTTTAAATGAAAAATATTGCAAATGGCTTGGCAATATTTTTGCATATCCAGGGTTTATAGATGTGGGATGATCACTGGGAAAAGTTTGGGAGGCAATAGATCAAAGGAAATTGGGGTTCCTTTGTAACTGAAGGAATTAGGGTTTCCCTTCCGGTGACTCGGAAGGTAGGGTTTCGGCGGCAAAATCCTGAGAATAAATTTTTGGGTGACAGAGTGGACTGGAGAGAATCTCTGGTTGGATGGGAAAGGCAAGGCTAAATGACCATCTTTATATACCCAAGAGCGAGAGAAAATCCAATAACATCGAAAAAAGACGAGAGTCCAATCCCGCGAAGGAAAAAAACAAGGAGCGAAAACCAGGGTGTTACAAGAGTATCCGGCTTGGTATTTGGATAAATTCACCTCTTCGGCAATGGCAGTGGCGGCAACCCAGGTTTCCTTTAGGCAACATCGGAAGTCCTTCTCAGTAAAGGGGGAGTCATCTACATTGTACTCAGGATACCCGCCCACAATCTGAGCCGGATCTAGTTCTGGCACATAGGCTTTGGCACGAGCGAGCACTGTCAGAGCCCCAGCGCGACAAGCCACCTTCTTCCATTCTTCGAACCACTTGGGCACAACTGACAGTTCCTTCAGCATATCCGCAATCAATTGTGGCGGCACCTTAGTATTTTTCGCGGCCATTATGTAACGGGAGCCGCCTATGTACAGCTGCTCCACAAAAGTATAAACCGCCTTCCATTTCACCACTGGCTGCTGAACAAGGTTCCGGTTCCTACGGCCTTCAAGGGTAAATGCACGCGATATCAGTAAGGCCGGTTTGGCATAATGAGCTGGTACAATTGATTGATGCTCAAATCTTTTTACTTACCGAAAATGGCCTTGCACATGGCGGTGATATGTCCTTTCAAGGCAGACAACTCTTGAGTAACCTGCTCCAGTTTTGCCTCGGCCTCCTCAGCACGCTTAGCTAGGGTGGCTCTTTCTGCCTCGGTTTCCTTCAAGGTGCTCCTCACAACTAGCAGAGACTTGTTGGCCTTTGAAAATGCTTCTTCGGCTTTTTCACGAAGTTTTTTCTCCTTCCTTGCTTCCTTCCGAAAGAAGGATACCTGTGTCTCCACTTGATTCAGCATGTCCTACAAGGCAGTTTCAGTTATACGTCATATAAGAATGTCTCGAGCCGCCCTTCCGGTAGACTCGGCACATGGGGGCTACATGTTTCAGTTCTTCACCAAAAATAGCAAGTTCCATGAAGATGCAGGCATTCCACATGGCACTTGGGGGCTAATGCATAATTCGATCTATCTTACTACATATGGAGACCCGCCCATCATAATATGACGAGCCGGCCTTTGGGGGCCACCGTTGGAGGTTATGCATGCAAGAAAAGTTTTTGAAGTCCCGGGTCATCATCTGATAATGACCCGGCCCTTGGGGGCTACATATATATAGGAATATCATGACAGAGGACAAAAGTTACCTCATATTTCCGCTTCAATGAAGTTATCATTGCAATTTCCGTGTCACGGCTTTCAGATAGCCAGGTTAGCACAGCTTGGTGCAGTGTGTTGGCATCTTGATCTTCAAAGGTAGAGAAGTCAAGAGCCGCCTTCCCCTTGTTCTTAAGGGGCGGCTCAGCCTTGGTAGGAATCTTGGTTAGAGCAGTAGAGGTTTCCGGTGGAGCAGTTTGCTGTTCACTGATCACCACTACTTCATCTTGAGCCGGTGCCGCGGGCTGCTCTTCAGTAAAATTTTCCTTCTCCTGAGTAACAGGAGAGGAGGCATGAGCCGGGCTCACAGTAGTGTCTTGGGGCGGTGGGCTGTTCTGAAATGCCGGCTCGTCCTAGGTGTCCAGGGTAGCCGCTGTCTCTTGCTGGGAAGGACCTGTTGGAATGACCGGGTCAGATGACCCGGCGGCGGTCTTCTTCTTAATGGCCTTAGCGCTATACGAGGAACAAAGAGTTATTCAATTAAAAGATAAAGGGCAAGACTGTTATGCGACACAGGAATAATCAAAGTGCTTACCCCGGGTTAATGTTGAAGGCCGGCGCCTGAGTAGCGCTAGATTCGTCTGAAGAGGGGGACGTCTGATATGCCGAGTCATTCAAATGTAAGGGCTCTTTGAAACGGCCAGCTAGAGGAAGAGAGGAAGTTGGACTAAGAGGCACCTCTGTCCGCGCTTTACGAGCTGGCGGCTCATATGGTAGCCCGCCACTCAACTCTCCTTCACTATACAGGTCTTCCTTTTGGATGTTCCGACGTGCTGTGTTTTCTTCAAAAGAAATTGGGGATACAAGTGAGCATCTTGATGTGAAAAAGGGACTTTACAGATGGTAACCCGGGGTTTTCTTCGGACTTTGTAGACTACAGCCCGGAATTTCTTTCGAACAGGTTTTGGGGAGTCAGAGTCTGAAGAGATCAAAGTTACCTCTGGCTTGATGGTGTGGCTAATTTCAGCTTCTTCCTGTGAGGAGTGAGCATCAGCAATCTGATTAAAAAGGCGGCCAAGAGAGTCAAGTTCTACCTCATTATCCTCATCGTCGTCTGGATCCTCTTCCTCGTTTTCTCGAGGAGGAGTAGGGTCTTGAACCTCAACCCGCCACCAGTCATCGTTCTCCTGTATCATGGTGGGTGGATGGAATTACGGCAAGGGTAAAAGATACTGGCAAAATGAAAGACAACAAGAAGACGGCTTACCTCAGGAGCCGGGTTGTTCGAATAAAAGGGGGCAAGCCCCACGAGCTTAATATCATCCTTTGTTTCACCAAGAAGTTTCTTGGCAAATTTTAGGACGTCTTTCTCCTTGAGGTTAACCCGGCTAAATCGAAGTGAATCTTCTGGATGGCCGGTGTAGGTATGCATAAGCCGGGTCCTAAAAATGAGTGGCTGAATTCTCCACTCAACCCAAGTCCGGGTCAGATCAACGCCGGTGAGGCCATGGGCGATCAATGCGTTCATTTTCGGGTACAGGGGCTCCAGGTTCTCTCTCTCTTCCCTGGAAGCGAGACCCGGGAAGGCTGCATTGGCGGCAAGCCGGCTTGCTCTATAACCCAGCAGGGGGTGCTGCCCGTCGGGGGAGGTGTCCTTGCAATAGAACCAAGTCCTGTGCCATCCTTTGGGGTGGCTGGCCGGCTTGGCGTCAGGAAAGACTGTGTTCTTCCTTCGTTGGATGGAGATTCCACCAAGTTCAACACTTGGGCCATCCTTATACTCTGTCTGGCGGTTCAAGTAGAAGAACTCCCGGAATAGGCTGATGGACAGCTCAAGTTGCAGATAAACTTCACAGAATACCCGGAACTGACACAAATTGAAGATGGAGTTGGGGGCCAGGTCTTGAGGCCTGATGTTGAAGAAGTGTAGCACGTCTCGGGAGAACCTAGAGCCGGGGGGACAGAAGCCCCTGGAGACATGCTCAGCAAATATGATGACTTCATTCTGTCCTAGCTGAGGGTAGACTTCTTCCTCAGGGGCTTGCCATTTGATGGTGTCTTGAGCTGGCAGTAGCCCAGAGTCCACCAGGGCTTGCAGGCTAAGTTCTGACATGCTAGATTTGGCCCAGTTAACGATCTTAGGCTTGGGAGCCATTGATTCAGCTGCCATGAAAAAGAAAAGAATATCACAAGCCGACAATACAAAGATTTTCCGGGTTATTGTAAAACAAAAATATGAGCTGGCGGTTGGAGCGTTTGCCGGGTCACAGGAAGCAGTATGATTAAATTCCGGGTCAAACTTCATAAGTCGGGAATCTCACAATGAGGATTTTTTACAATTGTGGACATTGTATGGGTCATGAATTGGTAAACAGGTTTCGCATGAGCTAATAGATTCAGTGGATCTAGAAAATGGCCTAAAATAGAAGAATAAAACCTAGGTGTGTTCTTCATACAATGAGGTGAACCATAATGGGATCTGTCCGGGGCAGAGTAATGGATCTACGAGGCAAGAAAATATGGCGGTCCGATTCTACAAACCGTAAAGCAGAACCCCGCAAGTGTGCTTGGATCTATGTGTCGCTAGAAAGAGGAAAGAACAGCCGAAGAACAGCGGCAATGGAGAAGAAAATCCTTACGGATTTAGATGAGGAATCTTGCAGTCTTCGTATACGGCGGAGGCGGCTGCGTCAGCAGCACCAGATGGGCTCCGGCGATGGGAGGAAGGTCCGGACGGCGCTGAACAGGCGGCAGCGATGAGCTTGAGTGGGCACAGCGGCATCGGAGAGTTTGAGGAGGACGACGAGGAGTGATAGAGAAGGAAGTAAATGAGGCGCCGGTCTATTTATAGGCACGGCAGGCCCGAAGCGGCATGCGCGAAACCCCAGGCGGCGCAGTGAACAGAGGCAGGAAAGGCTCGTCAATTTTTGCGCCTAACGAGGCAATACAAATCTATTCAAGATTCCCTGTGACATCATCCCAGATTTTTCGGAGCTGGAGCGTGATGTCATGAAATAAGACGACGGAAAAATACCAAGTGTATGAATGAGGTATGACCCGGCAAGCTGTTAAGCCAGAAGTTCTGCCTGAATGTGGCATGTGCAGAAAAAGGGCGGCTTGAACGAAGTAATTTCAGGTTATGGTTTATCGGGTAATTCTTCATTTAATCTGTTTTTTAGGTTGGAGTTTAACATGGATAAATCCAAGTCAAACTGAGGGCTAATGTTGGGGATATTTCCCGGCGTGTAGACCCGGCAGGAAGATGACCCAGCCATAGAGCTGAAGGGCTCAGCGGGTTATCTCACTGCGAGGCTAAGAAGATATTCGATGGGCCGGCTTGATGGAGGCCCGGTAAGAAAGGCCGGCTCAAGAAGAAGACGAACGGCTTCAAGGTTGCCTTGGAGAATAAGTAGGAAAATAAGTAGGAGACAGGTTAAGTTACGACCTGGACTCTCATGTAACCCTAGGACTCCACCTGTTATATAAAGGGGGGCGCCTAGGCCAAAAAGACTAAGCTGCAATCCCTCGAAAGCTAGGTTAGTGAATCCGCATCCTTGTAATCGAGATCCACAGCAATATAATCAAGCAGGACGTAGGCTTTTACCTTGACCGTGAGGGGCCGAACCTGGGTAAACCCGTGTCTTCTCGTTCCCGATCAACCCCGTTAAGCTTCCACCCTTGTGCGATGGCCTCATCTCCAAGTCCTTTCACAAGGGCATCTGCCATGTCAAAACCACGACACAACGGCTCCAATGGCGCTCCCAGCGGATGATGACGACGACGGGCGGCAGTTCACCATGCCTCACGTAGTGGACACCCACATGAGGAGGAAGGACCTCTCGGTGGTGTACACCAACGAGCCGGTCTCGGTGGAGAGCTCCATCCACACTATGGAGCAGTTGCTTGCTGAGGACGAGTACCAAGTGGTCGGCTTCGACCTCGAGTTCACCGGCAATCATGTCGGGTATGATCAGAAGGTCGCCGTCGCCCAGTTGTGCATGCGCCATCACGTCCTCGTCTACCACTACTCCCTGGCCACAAGGCCTTGCGAGCGTTTCGCCAGGTTTATCAACAGCCCCGACTACAGGTTCGCTACGGTGGACACCTTCAATGATCTAAAGGTGCTCAAGACTACAGGATTGGCATGCCAGAATCTTGTCGACATCCAAGGCCAGTACAGGGTCTGGGGTAGAAAGAAGGCGAAGAACTCCCTGGTTGACGTAGTCGTGGCCATCATCGACCCCTACTACAGAGGCATGAAGGATGAGTGCAAAAAGAACAAGGATGCCTGGCACGAGGCCTGGGTGCGGAGACTGGATGAAGAACACGTCAAGTACGCGGCCAAGGACGCGTACACAAGCTACGAGATGTACATGCGGATCGTTGACATGAGGGAGTGCCTCCTTCCCATGGACGACGAGGGATCGAGCCACAAGTAGAGTAGTGGCGACAGCGTCACAAGAAGTAAATGATTAGATGATCATTTCTCCTAGTTTAGAATGCATGTAAATGTTTATTGAGGTGTGTGCGAATGTTTTGTATAGTCACCTATGTAATTGGATGTTTAATTTGGTTATATATGTTGTTCTTCTATACAAACAACACAACAACAACAACAAAGCCTTTAGTCCCAAACAAGTTGGGGTAGGCTAGAGGTGAAACCCATAAGATCTCGCGACCAACTCATGGTTCTGGCACATGGATAGCAAGCTTCCACGCACCCCTGTCCATGGCTAGTTCTTTGGTGATGCTCCAATCCTTCAGGTCTCTCTTTACGGACTCTATAGACTAAGAAAATCACATCGACCATGGGCTAAACTAGGGAACCCGTCGGTGATGATTTCATCAATCGCTGACAATTGTATACCAGCTAGTATTTGCCCACAACACACACGGGTTATTAGCAGGAATCATCCGTGTTGTTATCCGTCTTCCCACACATTTCGGATTACTGGCCTGTTTGCCGCGTATCACACACATCTTGTTAAGTTGAATCATTTCTGTTGTGCTGGGTAATCGCAAACAGTTCATCCGAGTGAACCGCATGCCATATATCGCACACACCTTGATCTGCCTGCCCGTTTCTGTTGTGTTGCGTAATCACAAATAGTTCATCCGAGTGAACTGTATGCCGTGTATCGCACACACCACAAACTGGCTGACCGTGTTTGTTGTTCTGGCTTATCGCAAACAGTTCGTATGGATCAACTGTATGCCACGTATCGCACACGCGTCTCTAATCTGAATCGTTTTTGATATCTCCGGCATCGCAAACAGTTCATCTTATTGGGGATAGTTTTTTTACGACACCGTTTGCGATTCATGCATCGCACAGAGTTTGGTCGCGGGGTCTCTGATTCATGTGTCGCGTTAGCGGTCGCCTGCAGTAGTGATACCATGCCAAGTTTCATGAATTTCAGACGAGTTTTGGATTTACTAGAATTTCAAAACCAAGTATCTCAGCGTTTGCGTCCGAGCCACGATGCCGAGGTGTTTGATATTCATTCCCATTTCTTGCATGGGACCTAAGCATGCACCCAAGGACACACATATGACTTTTCAACCCATTTTGGTGCACCGGAGCATGTGCATGTAGTTCAAATTTGAATTATGCACATAAAATGCCTAGAAAACTCAGTTAATGTATAAAATGTCCAAACGAACCCCGAATAATTCCAAATTTTAACACGACACTCCTGTTGGTCTATGTTGCCTCTAGAAAAAAAATAAAGGCAAGAAGAGGCAACGAATGTCGTTTCGTCCACAAAGGTGACACGTTCCCCACCGGAACCATGAGGCTTCTTGTGAGAAGCTCTGGTTTGTGAGAAGCTTATACCAAAACCTGCCCCAAATGGGACAATTTTTTTACCACAACATGTTGGTGCCATTCCATGATAGCATGCCAAGTTTCATGAATTTCTGACGAGTTTTGGATTTACTAGAATTTCAGAACCAAGTATCTCAACGTTTGCGGTGGAGCCACGATGCCGAGGTGTCTGAAATTCATTCCCATTTCTTGCATGGGACCTAAGCCTGCACCCAAGGACACATATATGATTTTTCAACCCATTTTGGTGCACCGGGGCATGTGCCTGTAGTTCAAATTTAAATTATGCACATAAAATGCCTAGAATACTCAGTTAATGTATAAAAATGTCCAAACGAACCCCGAATAATTCCAAAATTTAACACGACACACCTATTGGTCTATGTTACCTCTAGAAAAAAATGAAGGCAAGAAGAGGCAACGAATGTCGTTTCGTCCACAAAGGTGACAAGTTCCCTACCGGAACCATGAGGCTTCTTGTGAGAAGCTCAGGTTTGTGAGAAGCTTATACCAAAACCTGCCCCAAATGGGACAAAAAAATTTACCACGGCATGTTGCTACCATTCCATGATAGCATGCCAAGTTTCATGAATTTCAGACGAGTTTTGGATTTGCTAGAATTTTAAAACCAAGTATCTCAGCGTTTGCGGCCGAGCCACGATGCCGAGGTGTTTGAAATTCATTCCCATTTCTTGCATGGGACCTAAGCATGCACCCAAGGACACACATATGATTTTTCAACCCATTTTGGTGCACCGGAGCATGTGCATGTAGTTCAAATTTGAATTATGCACATAAAATGTCTAGAAAACTCAGTTAATGTATAAAAATGTCCAAACGAACCCCGAATAATTCCAAATTTTAACACGACACTCATATAGTTTTATGTTCACTACAGACAATTGTTCTAGCAATTCAAACACCATCCTTTGCCGCTGTGACCCCATTCCGTATTTCAAATCAAGACGAAAAATCAAGTACATCACACACAGTTTATTATCACCAACCGTGTGAGATGCAGTACAAAATATCTTGGTGCGCCATCATATATGGCTTACATGAGAAGGTTCGTCGGCTACAGTCCACAGCCAGCGCGTCAAGCAAACTAGCCCCCCAAATATCATTTCACTGTTCAATCGTCGCCGATCAAAGATGGGGACGTGGACCCGCGTCGTGAGGGCAACTTCGGCGTCCGCAGCCTCCATGAGCGTGCTCACAACCTACGTGAGCACGGCCACAATCTACAACCGGGCGGCTACAGCAGCCGAAACAGCCGCTACTGCAGCTGAGATGGCGGCAGCAACATCTGCGACGGGGATAGCAAATGGCAAGAGCGGGACATCAGCTGTCCGTTCCGCGGCGGCCGCCTTAGCCCTGATGGATGCCGCCCGTGCCCATGTCGAGGCCGCCCACGCCCAGCTCCTGGCGGTCACCGAACAAATCACACGAAGCTTCTCCGACAACGGTCAGCAACCCACGGCCGAAGAGTTGGCAATCGCCGAGAGCGTTCGAGCAGCCGTCCGTTCATTCGCGGCATACATTGCCGCGATGGAGCCCGTCCAAGCCCAGACCATGGCTGCCCACGCCCAGCTCATGGCGGCCTTTTCCAAAGAGATGGCGGATGCGGATGGCGAGATGCTTGCCGACTATGGTGCGATGGATGCCATGGAGCCCCTTCCCCAGGAGATCGTCGGGCGTGAGCTGGACATGGAGGAGGCGGCGGAGATCGACGAGCGCCAGGCGGAGTAGTAGTCTTTGTTTAGAGTGCCGATCTTTTGTTAGAGTAATGTTTAGGTCAGCTAGCTCTGTTTAATTGCTGAACTTGCTCGATTAAGAAGTGTGGGTGTGCTGTAGGCTCTTTTGTGTACCCAAATTATGCAATGACGTGGATGACCACTGTAACCCGGGAAATTCGAACCAAAATTTGCACGTTCAAACTCATCACACACGGGGTGAGCCATGTGAATCATTTGTGATGTTCAGATATCGTACATAGTGCTGAATAAGGGACTGTGTCTGATGACACTTCGCGCGCCAGTTTTTCGCTGCACGAAGCAAAAAAATTCAGCATCCGCGGAAATATCTACCTCCCATGCCCCCCTCCTCCTTACCAAAAGCCACATTTCCCCTGTTTCCACCTTCCATTCCAAGTTCAAACCTTCACTGCTTGCTTGCAGCGCTGCCGCCTCACCGGCGACGCTCCTTCCTGCTGCTTGGCCTCATCGATCTAGTCAGGTAATCCACACCCGACCCCCATCCTCCACCTCCTACATCAAACATGCCCCGACCGCCGGCGCGACACCTTCAACCCAAATCACTGACCCATCCTCCAAATAAGCGCCGCCCTAAGCCATGGTGCACGCAGTATAGCCAGGAGCTCAAGGAGCATCTGGCAGCGGAGAAGCAAATCACGGCCGCACGCACGGATCACGTCGCTATGGCTGCCATGCGTGCTGACCCCCAGATCTTGGAGGAGCACCTCGCCATCGAAGCCACCGTCGACGCCTCGCGCACGGACGCCGCCATGCGGTTGGCTGCTTTAAACATCAGTTCATGGCGTTTTCACGAAGACTACGAGGTGTTTTCTCAGCCTGCCCGTGCTTACCTCAACTCCAGAGCCAGCAGGTTGGTGCTCGGAGCGGCTCAGGCAACTCACCACTATGAGGAGGGCACCCACGATGTGGAGGCCTCGCCCTCTTCCAAGTCTAAGGAGCTCATCGTCATCGATATCTCCGACGATGAGGAGTAGCTTGTCTTTTTTAGCTCACTACAAGGACCTATGTTCAGCTAGCTAGCTACGCCGGTTAAGCATGTTCGGTTTACCTGTTGCATGTGCCGCTCCTGCCTTTCCTTTAAAATTCTAGTGAATTGTCCTATGTACTCTTACTATGCAATCTGATCCTCTAGTATATATGTTCTATATATTGTGCAATGTGGTGCTGAGTTAACTGTTTGGTTTTTTTTTTGTCATGTTCAGTTAACTGTTTAGTTCAATTCTGCAATGTGATGCTCAATTCTTGTGGGTGCAATTTTGTATTCTCTTGCATGTGAGAAATAATCGAATTTGGCTGTACAAAATACATGAGATACAAATACAATTGC
This sequence comes from Elymus sibiricus, assembly GCA_039707655.1. Classification (NCBI taxonomy): domain Eukaryota; kingdom Viridiplantae; phylum Streptophyta; class Magnoliopsida; order Poales; family Poaceae; genus Elymus; species Elymus sibiricus. Next base: position 135,167,512 of record CM077666.1, read on the forward strand.
TATATTTCCAAGTTGTTAAGCATACTAGGTTTGGTTAACTGTCTGATCTTGTAGTATGTTCTCTTGTGCAATGTGGTGCTCAGTTAACTGTTTGGTTCATTTGTTGTGGTGCTTAGTTAACTGGTTGGTTCAATTCTGCAATGCGATGTTCAATTGTCGTGGGTAGAATTTTGTATTATTATGCATGTGAGAAATAAATCGAATTCGGATGTACTAAATACATGAGAAACATATACAATTGCTATATTTCCTAGTTCTTAAGCATGCTTGGTTTGGATAAATGGCTTTTTCATGTGGCTCGAATTAATCTGCTGAATCTGCAATGTGTTTATTTTTCATCAACATATTTTACTAATAGTATGCCAACCCTCACTTAACCTGATCAATAACTACCTTATATGTGTTGCAGGGAAACAATGGGAGGCACTGAGGTTTACCATCGAGGTTCGCACATGCATGGTCCTTTGTCCAATAGCACATTATTGTGCAATTGCAGGAACCATTCTAGTATTTAGGTTTTTAACAATTTGGTCTTGCACATGTAGGTCCTGCTGTCAGAGGTTTTGACCCACTATTCGACCCATTTTGCATATGGGGAAATGAGATGTCCATGAATATCAGTCAAGTCAAGAAACTCAGAAAGATTGTGCGGATAAAGAAACTAGCGACGAAAAACAACAAGATCTTCGTCTGCACAATGAAGAAGACATCAGTGAACTACCGGATGGTACTAACTCTTATACTCCCTCCGGTCCTTTTTAGTCTGCATATAAATTTTGTCCGAAGTCAAAGTATCTCTACTTTAACCAAAGTTATAGAAAAAAGCATCAACATTCAAACTGTAAAATCATTATTTTTAGATGCATTATGAAATACAATTTTATAGTTTACATATTTGGTATCGTGGATGTTGATATTTTTTAAAATAAATTTGGTGAAACTTTACAAAGTTTGACTTGATACAAATCTAATGCGTGGAGTAAAAAGGACCAGAGGGAGTACCTTGTTTTTTTATTCCTTTGCGCCATTTCAAAATTCAGAGATGATATTTATGCATATCTTTGTTTTTAGGCCTTTCCAAAGCAGTTCACAGATGATTACCTCTCAAACCACCTGTATGGTCAAGAGGCGAGGAATGTGTTCATACAACACCCACGGTACAATATTGAAGTCTTCCTCAAGAGGACGAAGGATGGGCGGTCAATCATCCACAGGCACTGGCCTAAAGTTGCAAGGACATTCAACATCATTGAAGGCTCAATATTCGCCTTCCGCTTCAGCAGTTTTCCAAATGAGATTCATCTATCTACCTACCATCTATGATGCTAATTTCCATAGGTTTTACATGTTGCATGTGAAACTTGGTGCTGCTGTGTAATGGGGTAGCTAGCTATATGCCTATCTAGTGTGAGTGAGTGCTGAAGCTATATGATATTGTACTCTGATGTATTTCAATTATGAAATCCTGGTTCCATAATACGAAAATGAAATATATTGTGTGTTTATTATGAAATTTAAATTTGATTACTAAATGGATTAATAATAATAGGCCAATTAGCCTACTTATTGAGTTTTTCTAGTGCAAACGGTTATTGAGACAACACCGTGGGTGATGATCTCAGACAACCCATACAGTTTATAGGAAGTAAACGTGTTGGATCAATGAACAATCACACACGACTTCTTCTGGACAACTGTTTGCGTTAGGCCACCTTGCACAAACATTTTCCACATAAAAAGTGTGTGTGATGGACAGCCTATGCCACACAGTTTCTTCTAGACACCGTGCGTGATGCATTCAATAACACAAACGATAAAATTATTACTATCGTCTACAATGGCAACGCTATCACAGACGATGTGATGTGGAAAACTGTGTGCTTTCTATATACGAACGGAAACGTTTGTCTGGGATTCACTGTGTGGGATGTATATACGAACAGAAACGTTTATCTTGGATTCACTGTGTGGGATGTACATACGAACGGAAACGATTGGGCCAGTATAATTGTCTGCGATGGCTCACCCAATCGCACACGAGCTCTTATTGCCCCGCGTGTGTGACCAGAGGCCCTATCGCGGACGGTTTCTGGGTCGTGTGGAAAGGATCCCCCTATCGCACACACAGGCAAGGCGACGGTTTAAAACTTCGTTGCTGAAAGGGGGTAAAAACCGTTTGTATAGCAGCTCGCTATACTAGTGATCTTTCCTGTTTTTTGTTTTGGCGCTCAAACTGTTGGTTAGTTGGCAAGTCCACCCACTGGGGTGTAAGTTTATGTAATGAACTCTTGGCCGTGGGCCTTTTGCTATGTATATATATATATATATATATATGCATGTTTCCATCTATGCGTGTCTTTTGCCAGCTAGCGGCTCACCTTTGCTTGTTTCCTTAGACCATTTTCTTGCCCCCCCCCCTTCTCAACTTCCTCCCCGCCAACCTGAGCAGATGGGACGGGGAGTCGGACCCAAAAGGGAGCATACAATACTTAGGTTTCAGGACTTGAGCGCAAGTGAAACACCCACTAGGCCGGCTGGTTGCAGGCGGCGGAGCCGACAGGAGCGCAGCCGGTCTGTGCGGCGCCGAGTGAGAGGGAGAGCCGGATTGTCTGAGCCAGACGCTCATCCTTAGCTGCCTTTCGTGTGAGGATGCTTTCAGCCTTTGGCTCTTGCCAGCCGGACAGCCGGGAGCTGGTCTGTGACTTGTTGCAGAGAGAGGGCTTAGGCGGTGTGCACGCTACTAGGCCAGCTGCAGAGGAGCAGGGCGTGGGCTAGCAGGCAAGCCCCCGAGCCCCTGAGCCGGACGTGCCAACCCGGCGGGAGGGAGGCAAATGTGGTAAAGTATGCAAGAGATAATAAAGCTCAATGGAGATGAAAAGGTAGCCCCCGAGTGTCGTTTGGGGGACCTGCTGCTTTCATTACTTCCAAAAGGTAGCGATACATACATACATGGTTCAACTGTAAAACGGACGGAAGAGCTCCGCGTTCCATGGGCATTCTGTCTCCTCGCCGGAGGCGTCTCTCTTGCGCTTGTTTGCCTTCTGGGCGTCGATGAGGTAGTACGCGTTGTTGTGCAAGGCCTTGCTGACGATGAAGGGGCCCTCCCATGGGGAGGACAGTTTGTGCTGGTCGGTTGTTCGCTGGACCAGTCGGAGCATGAGGTCGCCCTCGCGGAACGCGAGGGGCTTAATCTTCTTGTTGTGGTAGTGGCGCGGGTTCTGCTGGTAGATGGCCGACCGGTTGAGGGCCAGCAGGTGCGCCTCCTCGAGCAGGTCGACGCCGTCTTCGCGAGCCGCCTTTGCTTCCGCCTCCGTGTACAGGGTGACCCGAGGCGAGTCAAACTCGAGGTCCGTGGGGATGACCGCCTCGGCCCCGTAGACGAGGAAGAAGGGGGTGAAGCCGGTTGACCGGTTGGGCCTGGTCCGGAGACTCCATAGGACAACCGGCAGCTTGTCGATCCAGCTGCCGGGTGAGCGCTATTGGAAATATGCCCTAGAGGCAATTAATAAAGTGTTTATTATTATCATTTTTCCCCATTCATGATAATGGTTTATTATTCATGCTAGAATTGTATTGACCGGAAACTTAATACATGTGTGAATAGATAAACAAATACTGAGTCCCTAGTAAGCCTCTACTAGACTAGCTCGTTGATCAAAAGATGGTCAAGATTTCCTGACCATGGACATGAGTTGTCATTTGATAACGGGATCACATCATTAGGAGAATGATGTGATGGACTTGACCCAACCGTCAGCATAGCATATGATCGTTCAGTTTAATGCTATTGCTTTGACTATGTCAAATACACGTTCCTCTGACCATGAGATCATGCAACTCCCGGATACCGTAGAAATACTTTGGGTGTATCAAACGTCACAACGTAACTGGGTGATTATAAAGGTGCACTACAGGTATCTCCGAAAGTGTTTTTGAGTTGGCATGGATCAAGATTGGGATTTGTCACTCCGACTATCGGAGAGGTATCTCTGGGCCCTCTCGGTAATACAGCATCATAGAAGCCTTGCAAGCACCGTGACTAAAGAGTTAGTTGCAAGATGATGTATTACGGAACGAGTAAAGAGACTTGCCGGTAACGAGATTGAACTAGGTATTGGATACCGACGATCGAATCTCGGGCAAGTAACATACCGCCGGACAAAGGGAACAACGTATGTTGTCATATGAGGTTCACCGATAAAGATCTTCGTGGAATATGTAGGAACCAATATGAGCATCCAGGTTCCGCTGTTGGTTATTGACCAGAGAGTCGTCTCGGTCATGTCTACATCATTCCCGAACCCGTAGGGTCCGCACACTTAAGGTTCGATGACGATATAGTATTATATGAGTTATGTGATTGGTGACCGAATGTTGTTCGGAGTCCCGGATGAGATCACGGACATTACGAAGAGTCTCGGAATGTCTGAGAGGTAAAGATTCATATATTGGAAGGCTATATTCGGACGTCGGAAAGGTTCCGAGTGATTCGGGTATTTTTCGGAGTACCGGGGAGTTACGGGAATTCACCGGGAGAAGTAATGGGCCTTATTGGGCCATACGGGAAAAGGAGAGGCATGCCACGTGAGGAGGCGCGCGCCCCCCCCTTGCCCAAACCGAATTGGACTAGGGGAGGGGGCGCAGCCCCCTCTTTCCTTTCCCTCTCCCTTCCCCCTTTCCTACTCCGTATGGGAGGTGGAATCCTACTAGGACTAAGGAGTCCTAGTAGGACTCCTCACACTTGGCGCACCCCTAGGGGGCCGGCCTCCTCCCTCTCATCCTTTATATACGGGGGCAAGGGGGCACCCCAAAGTACAACAATTGTCCCATAGCCGTGTGCGGTGCCCCGATCTCCGTTTTCCACCTCGGTCATATTTTCGGAGAGCTTAGGCGAAGCCCTACCGGAATCACTTCACCGTCACCGTCGCCACGCCGTCGTGCTGACGGAACTCATCTACTACCTCGACGTCTTGCTGGATCAAGAAGGCGAGGAACGTCACCGAGCTGCACGTGTGTAGAACTCGGAGGTGCCGTACGTTCGATACTCGATCGGTGGAGCTCGAAGGATTGTTCGACTACCTCAACCGCGTTGTGAGACGCTTCCGCTAACGGTCTACGAGGGTACTTAGACACACTCTCCCCTCTCGTAGCGATGCATCTCCATGGATAGATCTTGCGTGAGCGTAGGAATTTTTTTGAAATTCATGCTCCGTTCCCCAACAGTGGTATCAGAGCCAGGTCTATGCGTAGATGTGATTTGCACGAGTAGAACACAAAAGAGTTGTGGGCGTGGGTGTATACATATTGCTTGCCGTTACTAGTTGATACTTGATTCGGCGGTATTGTGAGATGAAGCAGCCCGGACCGACATTACGCGTACGCTTACGCGAGACAGGTTTCACCGCTACGTGCACTCGTTGCATAAAGGTGACTGGCGGGTGTCTGTCTCTCTCACTTTAGTTGAATCGGTTTCAATGAAGAGGGTTCTTTTAGAATATCAAAAAGCAATCACTACACCACGTTGTGGTTTTGCGTAGGTAAGAACGGTTCTTGCAAACCCGTAGCAGCCACGTAAAACTTGCAACAACAAAGTAGAGGACGTCTAACTTGTTTTTGCAGGGTATGCTGGTGATGTGATATGGTCAAGACATGATGTGATATAAGTTGTTGTATGAGATGATCATGTTTTGTAAGTTATCAGGCAACCGGCAGGAGCCTTATGGTTGTCTCTTTATTGTATGCAATGCCAACGCTATGAAATCGCTTTACTTTACCGCTATGAGTTAGCAGTAGTAGTAGTAGCAATAGTCGGCGAGACGACCACGACGCTACGATGGAGATCAAGGTGTCACGACGCTACGATGGTGATCAAGGTGTCAACCCGGTGACGATGGAGATCATGAGGGTGCTTTGCTGATGGAGATCAAAAGCACAAGACGATGATGGCCATATCATGTCACATATATATTGAATTGCATGTGATGTTAATCCTTTTATGCATCTTATTTTGCTTAGGACGACGGAAGCATTATAAGATGATCCCTTCACTAAATTTCAAGATAAGTGTTCTCCCCTAGTATGCACCGTTGCGAAGGTTCGACGCTTCTAAGCACCGCGTGATGATCGGGTGTGATGGATTCTTTCGTTCGCATACAACGGGTGTAAGCCAGTTTTACACACGCAGAATACTTGGGTTAAACTTGACGAGCCTAGCATATACAGATATGGCCTCGGAACACAAGAGACCGAAAGGTCGAACATGAGTCATATAGTAGATATGATCAACATGAAAGATGTTCACCATTGATGAACTGATCCACCTCACGTGATGATCGGACGTGGATTAGTTTGATGTGGATCATGTTACACTTAGACAACTTGAGGGATGTTAATCTAAGTGGGAGTTCTTAAGTAATTTGATTAATTGAACTTCAATTATCATGAACATAGTCAATAGTGTCTTATGTTGTAGATCGATAGACCACGCTGTAGCTCCCCTGTATTTTAATGCGTTCCTAGAGAAAGTTAAATTGAAAGTTGATGGAAGCAACTATGCGGACTGGGTCCGTATTCTGAGGATTGTCCTCACTGCTGCACAGAAGGCTTAAGTCTTTGATGCACCGCTCGGTGAGCAACCCCTATGGCTTTGTCTGAAGACGTTATGAACATCTGGCAGACGTTATGAAAAGATGACTACTCGATAGTTCAGTGCGCCATGCTTTGCGGCTTAGAACCGGGGCTCCAAAGATGATTTGAGCACCATGGAGCATATGATCCAAGAGCTGAAAGTTTGTTTTTCAAGCTCACACCCGGGTCGAGAGGTATGACACCTTCGACAAGTTCTATAGCTGCAAGATGGAGGAGAACAGCTCCGATAGTGAGCATGTACTCAGAACGTCTGAGTACTTCAATCACTTGAATTAAGTGGGAGTTAGACTTCCGAATAAAAGTGGTGATTGATAAAGTTCTTTAGTCACTATCACCAAGCTACTAGATCTTCGTGATGAACTATAAACATGCAAGGGATAGATGATCCTTAAGCTATTCGTGATGCTACAAGCTGCGGATGTAGAAATCAAAAAAGGGAGCATCAAGTGTTGATGGTTAATAAGACCACTAGTTTCAAGAAGGGCAAGGGAAAGAAAAGGGAACTTCAAGAAGAACGGTAAAACAGTTGCCGCTCACGCGAAGAAACCCAAGGCTGAACCAAACCCGAGAGTTAGTGCTCCCATTGCAAAGGGAAATGTCACAGGGAGCGGAACTTCCCCAAAGTAACTGGCAGATAATAAGACTGGCAATGTCAACAAAGATATTTGATATACATGTTATTGATGTGTACCTTACTAGTACTCGTAGGAGCACCTGGGTATTTTTGATACTGGTTCAGTTGCCTGCAACTTGAAACATGGAGCTTCGGAATAAGCGAGGGCTAGCTAAGAACGAGGTGACGATGTGCATTGGAAGTGTCTCCAAGGTTGATGTGATCACCATCGGCACGCTCTCTCTACCTTCGGGATTAGTGGAAACCTAAATAATTGTTATTTGGTGCCTGCGTTGAGCATGAGCATTATATCTGATAATGTTATTTGCAAAACGGTTATTCATTTTCGGAGAATAATTGTTATTCTATTTATTTGGATAATATCATTGATGATCATGCACTTAATGGTTTATTGAATCTCGATAATAGTAATACACATGTTCATAACATAGATGCCAAAAGATGCAAAAATGATAATGATAGTACCACATATTTGTGGCACTGCTGCTTAGGTCATATTGGTGTTAAACGCATGAAGAAACTCCATGCAGATGGACTTTTGGAATCAATTGATTATGAATCATTTGAGACATGCGAACCATGCCTCATGGGCAAGATGACTAAGACTCCGTTCTCCGGAACAATGGAGCGAGCAACAGGCTTGTTGGAAATAATACATACTGATGTATGCGGTCCGATGAGTGTTGAGGCGCGCGGTGGATATCGTTATATTCTCACGTTCACAGATGATTTGAGTAGATATGGTTATGTCTACTTAATGAAGCATAAGTCTGAAACATTTGAAAAAGTTCAAAGAATTTCAGAGTGAAGTAGAGAATCATTGTAACAAGAAAATAAAGTTCTTACGATTTGATCGAAGAAGAGAATATTTGAGTTACAAATTTGGCATATACTTAAGACAATGTGAAACTGTTTCACAGTTCACGCCACCTGGAACACCACAGCGTAATGGTGTGTCCGAACGTCGTAATCGTACTCTATTGGATATGGTGCGTTCTATGATGTCTCTTACCGATTTGCCACTATCGTTTTGGGGTTATGCATTAGAGACAGCTGCATTCACTTTAAACAGGGCACCGTCTAAATCCGTTGAGACGACACCGTATGAACTGTGGTTTGGTAAGAAACCTAAGCTGTCGTTTCTAAAAGTTTGGGGATGCGATGCTTATGTCAAAAGGCTTCAGCCAGATAAGCTCGAACCCAAAGCGGATAAGTGCGTCTTCATAGGATACCCAAAGGAGACCGTTGGGTACACCTTCTACCACAGATCCGAAGGCAAAGTATTTGTTGCTAAAGAATGGATCCTTTCTAGAGAAGGAGTTTCTCTCGAAAGAAGTGAGTGGGAGGAAAGTAGAACTTGATGAGGTAATTGTACCTCCTCTGGATAGTAGTACGTCACAGGAAGAAATTTCTGTGACACCGACACAGACCAGAGAGGAAGTAGATGATGATGATCATGAAGCTTCGGATCAAGTTGCTACAGAACCTCGTAGGTCAACCAGGACACGCTCCGCACCAGATTGGTACGACAATCCTGTCTTGGAGGTCATGTTGTTAGACAACGGTGAACCTACGAACTATGAAGAAGCGATGGCGAGCCCGGATTCCGACAAATGGCTTGAGGCCATGAAATCCGAGATTAGATCCATGTATGAGAACAAAGTGTGGACTTTGGTAGACTTGCCCGATGAAACGTCGAGCTATTAAAAATAAATGGATCTTTAAGAAGAAGACGGACGCTGATGGTAATGTCACCGTCTATAAAGCTCGACTTGTTGCTAAAGGTTATCGATAAGTTCAAGGAGTTGACTACGATGAGACTTTCTCACCCGTAGCGATGCTAAAGTCTGTCAGAATTATGTTAGCAATTGCCGCGTTTTATGATTATGAAATCTGGCAAATGGACGTCAAAACGGCATTCCTTAATGGATTCCTTAAGGAAGAATTGTATATGATGCAACCGGAAGGTTTTGTCGATCCTAAAGGTGCTAACAAAGTATGCAAGCTCCAGCGATCCATCTATGGACTGGTGCAAGCATCTCGGAGCTGGAATACTCGCTTTGATGAAGTGATCAAAGCATTTGGGTTTATGCAAGTTTATGGAGAAACTTGTATTTACAACAAAGTGAGTGGGAGCTCTATAACATTTCTAATAAGTATATGTGGATGACATATTGTTGATTGGAAATGATGTAGAATTTCTGGAAAGCATAAAGAATTAATTGAAAGGAGTTTTTCAATAAAAACCTGTTTTTGAGTTATCCACGGATTGGGCATCGAGATCTATAGAGATAGATCAAGACACCTGATAAAAGTTCACACATCTTGATAAGATTTTGAAGAACTTCAAAATGGATCAAGTCAAAAGAAATAAGTTCTTGGCTGGTGTGAAGTGGAGTAAGACTTGAAGATCAAGGTAAAGGTTGTTTACATGTTAGGCATTAAAATCTATAGAGATAGATTGAGATGCCCCATTGGACTTTCACAAAGCACATACCTTGACAAGTTTGAAGAAAGTTCAAAATGGATCAGTCAAAGAAGGAGTTCTTGACTGTGGTGCAAGGTGTGAAATTGAGTAAGACTCAAATCTCGACCACGGCAGAAGAAATAGAAAGGATGAAGGTTATCCCCTATGCCTCGGCCATAGATTCTATAAAGTATGCCATGCTGTGTGCCTTGCCATGTGTCTGGCAAAGAGGTACGAAAGTGATCCAGGAGTAGGTCACTGGACAGCGGTCAAAGTATATCCTTAAGATGATTAAGGAAGAATTTCTCGGGAAATAGAGGTAATAAAGAGTTTGTCGTAAGGGGTTACGTCGATGCAAGCTTTAAACATCGATCCGGAAGACTATGAGTCTCTGACTGGATACATAAAGTGGGGTAGTTATTTTGGAGTAGCTCCAAAGCAGAGTATGGTGACCGCATCTACATAAGACATAGAGATTTGCAAAGTACACACAGATCTGAATGTTACAGATCCGTTGACTAAAACCTCTCACACAAGCTAAACATGATCAGCTCAAGAACTGATTGGATGTTAATTACATGGAGATGTAAACTAGATTAATTGACTCTAGTGCAAGTGGGAGACTATTGGAAATATGCCCTAGAGGCAATTAATAAAGTGTTTATTATTATCATATTTCCCCGTTCATGATAATGGTTTATTATTCATACTAGAATTGTATTGACCGGAAACTTAATACATGTGTGAATAGATAAACAAATACTGAGTCCCTAGTAAGCCTCTACTAGACTAGCTCGTTGATCAAAAGATGGTCAAGATTTCCTGACCATGGACATGAGTTGTCATTTGATAACGGGATCACATCATTAGGAGAATGATGTGATGGACTTGACCCAACCGTCAGCATAGCATATGATCGTTCAGTTTAATGCTATTGCTTTGACTATGTCAAATACACGTTCCTCTGACCATGAGATCATGCAACTCCCGGATACCGTAGAAATACTTTGGGTGTATCAAACGTCACAACGTAACTGGGTGATTATAAAGGTGCACTACAGGTATCTCCAAAAGTGTTTTTTGAGTTGGCATGGATCAAGATTGGGATTTGTCACTCCGACTATCGAAGAGGTATCTCTGGGCCCTCTCGGTAATACAGCATCACAGAAGCCTTGCAAGCACCGTGACTAAAGAGTTAGTTGCAAGATGATGTATTACGGAACGAGTAAAGAGACTTGCCGGTAACGAGATTGAACTAGGTATTGGATACCGACGATCGAATCTCGGGCAAGTAACATACCGCCGGACAAAGGGAACAACGTATGTTGTCATATGAGGTTCACCGATAAAGATCTTCGTGGAATATGTAGGAACCAATATGAGCATCCAGGTTCCGCTGTTGGTTATTGACCAGAGAGTCGTCTCGGTCATGTCTACATCATTCCCGAACCCGTAGGGTCCGCACACTTAAGGTTCGATGACGATATAGTATTATATGAGTTATGTGATTGGTGACCGAATGTTGTTCGGAGTCCCGGATGAGATCACGGACATGACGAGGAGTCTCGGAATGTCTGAGAGGTAAAGATTCATATATTGGAAGGCTATATTCGGACGTCGGAAAGGTTTCGAGTGATTCGGGTATTTTTCGGAGTACCGGGGAGTTACGGGAATTCACCGGGAGAAGTAATGGGCCTTATTGGGCCATACGAGAAAAGGAGAGGCAGGCCACGTGAGGAGGCGCGCGCCCCCCCCCCCCCCCCTTGCCCAAACCGAATTGGACTAGGGGAGGGGGCGCAGCCCCCTCTTTCCTTTCCCTCTCCCTTCCCCCTTTCCTACTCCGTATGGGAGGTGGAATCCTACTAGGACTAAGGAGTCCTAGTAGGACTCCCCACACTTGGCGCACCCCTAGGGGGCCGGCCTCCTCCCTCTCATCCTTTATATACGGGGGCAAGGGGGCACCCCAAAGTACAACAATTGTCCCATAGCCGTGTGCGGTGCCCCGATCTCCGTTTTCCACCTCGGTCATATTTTCGGAGAGCTTAGGCGAAGCCCTACGGGAATCACTTCACTGTCACCGTCGCCACGTCGTCGTGCTGACGGAACTCATCTACTACCTCGACGTCTTGCTGGATCAAGAAGGCGAGGAACGTCACCGAGCTGCACGTGTGTAGAACTCGGAGGTGTCGTACGTTCGGTACTCGATCGGTGGAGCTTGAAGGATTGTTCGACTACATCAACCGCGTTGTGAGACGCTTCCGCTAACGGTCTACGAGAGTACGTAGACACACTCTCCCCTCTCGTAGCGATGCATCTCCATGGATAGATCTTGCGTGAGCGTAGGACAATTTTTGAAATTCATGCTCCGTTCCCCAACAAGCGCACCAGTGGCTCGACGAGCCGGGGCTTGATGCCGGCAAGGATGAGGCCGTTTGCCCGCTCCATCTGGCCGTTCGACTGCGGGTGCGCAACGGAGGCTAGGTCGAGCCAGATGCCGGAGACGGAGCAGTAACGAGCCAGCGTGCCTTTGGTGAAGTTGGTGCCATTGTCGGTGATGCTGTTGGGGATGCCGTAGCGGACAACGATGTCTTTGATGAACTTGGCGGTTGTGGGACCGTCGAGCTTCTTGATCGGCCTTGCCTCAATCCACTTGGTGAACTTGTCGACGGCCACCAACAGGTGCGTCATGCCGCCCCAAGCGGTCTTGAAGGGTCCCACCATGTCGAGGCCCCAGACGGCAAAGGGCCACGTGACGGGGATGGTCTGGAGAGCCACAGCCGGTTGGTGGCTTCGGGTGCTGAAGTGCTGGCAACCCTTGCACTTGAGGAGCAACTGCTCTGCGTCCTTCAGAGCAGTCGGCCAGTAGAAGCCGTGGCGGAAGGCTTTGGCCACCAGGGACCGGGAGGCTGCGTGATGCCCGCACTCACCCTGGTGGATGTCGCGTAGGATCTCGAGGCCCTTGGCCGTCTCAACGCAGCGCTGGAAAACGCCGGTTGTGCTTCGCTTGACGAGCTCGTTGTTAATGATGCTGTAGGCGGAGGCCCGGCACTGCACCTGCCGGGCCTCGACCTCGTCAATAGGGAGTTCGCCGCTCACCAAGAAGGTAAGGATCGGCTGCGCCCATGACGGTGCCTCCACCACCGTGAGGACGGCGGCTTGCACAGGGCCGGCCGGGTCGGGAGGTGGCGGGCCGGAGCCGGCAGTCCCCGAGCCGAAGCCGGTAGCCCCCGGGGCTGGATCAGAGACGGCAACCCCCAGGTCAGAGCCGGCAGCCCCCGAGACGGAGCCGGCAGTTCCCAAGCCGGGAGCGGGAGCCGTTGGGTCGGCTGGGATGAAGATGGACTCCGACTCGGGGGATGAGGGAGTCCTGGACTAGAGGGTACTCGGGCCGCCGACCTATCTTTCATAGGCCGGACTTGTGGGCCTCTCTCTACTCGTCGATGGAAGGCCGGATTGCGGGCGACCCCGTGTATCAGAAGGAAACCTCCGAAGACTTGGCGTCACCTCCAAGGAATAATTGGCGTGGCCGGCATGTTCATCCCCTGATGGTAACCGACTATATGTAACCCTAGGACCCTCTGGTGTCTATATAAACCAGAGGTTTTAGTCCGTAGAGGATCATATCCATGGCCTAGGGTTTAGCCCATCCGATCTCGAGGTAGATCAACTCTGTAACCTTCATACAATCATCAATATAATCTAGCAGGACGTAGGGTATTACCTCTTCGAGAGGGCCCGAACCTGGGTAAATCGCCGTCTCTACGTTCCCTGTTACCCATTGATTCCTAGACCCACAGTTCGGATCCCCTACCCGAGATCTACCGGTTTTGGTACCGACATTGGTGGTTTCATTGAGAGTTCCGCCGTGGGTCACCAAGGATCAATGGCTCGCCTTCTCATCAGCGACGGGATCTGCAGCGGGGACATCTTCGTCCCCGGACAGCTCTTCGCGTTCGGCAGCATTGTGCTGCACGCCGACCCAACCGGTCACCTTGATCAGGTCGGCAGCTTCGCCCCTGAGCAGGAAATCAGGTTCGGCGGCTTTGAGTACGTCGCCGATGCTCGAGGCGATTTGGTCTTTAATGGGTTCTCGGCTCCACCCGAGGAGCCTACCAATCCCGAGGCCTTGACCTCGGATTCCCTCCCCGTCCCTATCTCCGGGTCGGGCCTTAGTTCGGATCCGGCCTTGAGTTCGGATCCGACCCCAACGCCGGAAAACCAAGGGTCGCCCTTGGCCGAACACATTCACAGTATCGGCGCGCCGGAACTCGACTCCGACGGATGCCCGAACGTGAATCTGGTTGACCTCTCGTTTTTAAGCGAGATGTTAGATCGGATCCAAAGTATGACTATCGCAGATGGCCCGTCCTCGGACCAGGAGCAGGTCGGACAGGATGCCAGCCGCGGGGAATTTTGCGTCCCACCCACCACCCATTTGGTAGCCACTGTCGAAGATTTAACCGACATGCTGGACTACGCCTCCGAGGAGGCTGACGACATGGACAAGGACATCGACGTCCCACCCTACACGGCTCCCTCCCTTACCACTTCCAATAGCGGAAAGTGGACCGCCACCTCCACCTATGACGTTTACATGGTCGACACCCCCATGAAGGACGGTGACACAACCAAATAGGACGGCGACGATCCCGCCGAAGAACCGCCCAGACGCCGACGACAGCGAGCCAGAGGGCGGGGAAAGGGCAAGGAAAATCACACAGACACAAACAGCACCGGAGATAACGAGACTCCGGACAACTTGGGGCAGCTCGGTGAAAACACGCCCGAGCAGCGCCCCGACGCCCCTGAAGGGCACGAGGACCAGGGTGACCCCGAGGACCTCGAGGATTCCGAGGACAACAATTACCTCCCTCCATCCGAAGAGGAAGATAGCCTCGGACCCGAAGACTTTATCGTCCCAGAGGATCCCCTGGAGCAAGAGAAATTCAAGCGGCAACTCATCGCCACTACCCGAAGCTTGAAGAGGAAACAACAACAGCTAAAAGCCGAACAGGATACGCTCAACGACGGATGGACGATGGTCTTAGCTGCCGAGGAAGGCCTTGACGATCAACGTCAGGGCCAATACAAGAGTTACCCACGGCGGCGTCTACTCCCAGAATTTGAGGATGAGGCCTTCGAGCCCATGCCTCCCAGACAAACTTACGCAAACCAGCCCGACCGCCCCCCTCGAGGACGGGATAGGCCGGCTATGGAAACCGAACTCCCACCCGCACCCCCTCGAGGACGGGATAGGGCGGCCGGAGAAGCCGAATACCCACCCGTACCCCCTCGAGGACAGGATAGGGCGGCCGGGGAAGCCGAACTCCCACCCGCGCCCCCTCAAGGACGGGATAGGGCGGCCCGAGAAGCCGAATACCCACCTGCTCCCCCTCGCCGAGCAGGCAAAGATCCGGTTCAACCGGACGACCAATACGATCTGCGCCATGACCTGAACGCCCGAGGGATCTAGTCGAGATCCATCTATGGATCCACAGGATACGCACCTGCCGGACGGGACGGATATCAACCCCTCGGGAGCAGCACCGTGCCCGGATGATAACCGATCTCCGGCGCGATGTGGCTCGGGCCAGGGGTGCCGCACACCCAATGTGTTTCACTGATGAGGTGATGCAGCATCAGTTCCCCGAGGGGTTCAAACCCGTCAATATAGAATCCTATGATGGGACAACTGACCCGGCCGTATGGATTGAGGATTTTCTCCTCCACATCCATATGGCCCGAGGAGATGATCTCCACGCTATTAAGTACCTACCGTTGAAACTCAAGGGACCAGCAAGGCATTGGCTGAACAGCCTACCCGAAAACTCCATCGGGAGCTGGGAAGAACTCGAGGATGCATTCCGAGCTAACTTTCAAGGCACTTATATTCGGCCACCGGACGTCGATGACCTAAGCCATGTCATTCAGCAGCCCGGGGAGTCAGCCCGGCAATTCTGGAACCGGTTTTTGACCAAGAAGAACCAGATCGTCGACTGTCCGGATGCCGAAGCAATTGTTGTAACACCCCGATTTTTGGCCCTTTCTTTTTCTTTTGGATTTCTTCGAATTTTTATTTGGATTTCTTTTTTCGTGGCTATGTGGTCTTGAAACCTGGGAAGATCTTCTCTCCTACCACTTCCAAGTGGCTTGTCATTCTCAAATCTATCCCAAGGCCATGTCATTTCCATCCTAGCCCAACCCCAATATTTATTTCTTGGGAATATTCCTTTTTCTATTAAAGGAATAACCCTGTTTGCCCTAGGTTGTGAAGCAACCTATATTTCTACCATTCCAAAAATTCCCCCAAAATTCTCATAAATTCTTTGGATCATATCTTCCACCAATATGCCAAAATCCACCCTTGCCTAGTCCAAAAATAATTCAGGAATATTCATTTCCTATTCTATCTAGAATGGCACTTTGTGAAGGAAGTGCTATTTATATTTTCTTTATTGCCCTCAAAAATTTTGGGCACTCTCTCATATCCAAATAATTGCCACATGCCAAAATTCAACTTCATTTGCCTAGTAAATCTTCCTCAGCAAATTTCCAAAGTTTCTGTCCAGAGAGAAGCTTTGTGAAAGAAGTACTACCTAGGCTAATCCAAATGAGTTGAAATTTTGGTAGGTCATTTATATGGTCAAATAATTTCTCTCAACCAAATTTCATATCCATCCAACTATCTATGTGAGCACACCTTCAAATCTTGTTTCTGGTCACAATTTCAGTTTGTGAAGCAACTATATTTTATATTGCTTCAAAAATTCTGAAATTAATCCAGGACCTAAATGTCCCTATACCATTTCAGCATGCCAAAATTCACATTATTTTGCCAAGCCATTTCCTCCACAAAATTCCCCCAAGTTTCTGTCCAGTAGCAAGCATTGTGAAGGAAGTACTATTTATACTTATCCAAATGGGATGAAATTTTTATGGCACCTTCATATGCCCAAATAATCAACCTTCACAAATTTTCAGCCCAATACAACACTCCATGTGAGTGCTACTTCCTGATCTTGTTTCTGGACCAGATTTTGCAGTTGCAAAGCAACTAGGTCAAATATTGGTCCAAATCCCCTACAATTTCACAGGATCATAGTCCTTCCTACCCTAAACCCCAAAGACATCATGGTTAGCTCTTATCTCATCTCAGTTGATCAATATTTCATGCCTAAGATTGATACAGCAAACTTCCAGCGACCTCTCCCATCAGAACATAGTAGGTTTCTTTGACCTATCACTTCAGAGAGGTCCCACTAAGCAAGGACTACGCTGTAGACATCTTTTTGCAGACCCTCGTGCCCTCTCCTCGCCATGACACGCGGTGACCATGCCGCTGGCATGCGTTTGGCGCGCTCTGCGTGTCGGCTAGCCCCAAGCACTGTCCTCCCGGCCACTCTCGTTCGTCTCACCGTGTCTACAGCGTCGCCCACAGTCCCCCGCGTCCGGACCCCCTCCTCCTTTGCTCTCCTCGCGCCACGGCAACCTTGCCCGCGTGAGCACAGTGTCTCGGTGGCCGACCGGACACCGCACCGCCCGCGTCTGCCACCCCACTAGCTCTCTCCCGTCGCCCTCCACCCCTCCACGCGTGCGCACGCGTACGCGGACGTCATCAGAGCACGCTCCATCCGGCCGCGACGACATCCGGGGACGGCTCCTTCGCCTCGGCTATTTAGCCATCCCCGAGGTCCTCCAAGCTCACCCACGGCCTCTCTACCCTCACTTATCCCGCCCCAACCCCTCACTTTAGCTCGAGGAGCTCCCCTCGGCAGCCATTGGCCGCCTCGGCTCCTGCCTAAATTAGAGCGAGCCGGAGCACCATTCTTCCTCTAGTCCTCTCCACTACTCTCCCCTAGCCACCACGAATCCTCCCCTACCCTCACTTCCTCCCCAGAGAGCCCAAGGGCACGGCTGCAGAAGCTGGCCGACGGCCTCCGCCGCAGGCACCTGAGCCGCCGCCGTTTCGGCCTTCCCCGGCGCACGTGGGGCCCCTGGTTGGAAGCGGTGCTTCCTCCCGAACTCGTCGGTGCCCAGAACGTCGCCGGAGGTGGCCGGTGGCGCCGGGACGAGCACCGGCCGTGCTCGACCTCTCCCTCCTCTGTTCCCGATCGAGAGGAAGAAGAAAGGAGCCAGGAGAGAGAAGGGTCAACGCGGCCCCACCCGTCAGTGACCTAAACCCCGGGCCCACGCGGTTAAGTGGAAACGTATTCCACTAGAATACACTTTCCCTTTCTGGAGGCGTAATCTGCTGCGGCTTCGGCCAGGAATTCGCTTCCTCTTTAATGAAAGCACATTTCCGCGAAGTACGCTTTCTCTTTCAGCCCAGCCGCCGAAACCACTAAATTGCGGACGTTCGTCAGTTAGCGGCAGAAACGGACAGTTTTTATTTCTTTTTCTGCCTAACGAACGAACGGACGTATCTCCGCAACCGTAATTCCGATTCAGGTGATTCCAACGCCCACGATCTCAGTTCGTCGAGCCCGTTCCGATGGTATCATTTTCATGAGGTTGTCACACTATGAAAATGACCATTTTGCCCTTGCCCTTAAAACAGCTCCGCCGAGAGGGAAACTTTTTCGGCGATTCTTTCCGCGAGTGTCTCGCACCTCTCCCCGGTGAATCCTTCATCCCCAGATAAGCCACAACAGCCACTTTAATGATGGCATTGCAATAGCCATGGTTTCCACTTGAATATTTAATATTTGTTTGCTCATTTAATTATTTTGTGAATGCTTCGAATATGCTTGTGAATCCATGCTCATTGCTTATGCCTTGTTCATCTAGTAAGTGATATGATTAATTGCTAAGGATATTCTTATCATGTTTTATTCTTGTAATCATTCCTGATGCTATTGATAATAATATGCTCATATGAATAGTTACCAGTTGGTTATAAAATTACTTGTGATATTCGTGATCATCGTTATACCATGCTCATTTGCATCCCATAGACTAAATGATTTATCATTGTTGCTGCTATATTGTTAAATAGTTATGTTTCCCATCCATGGTTACACTGTTGTCATGCTCATATGCATTGTTATTTCATTATGACTCGGCTCATCACTATTCAAGTTGAACCTGACATTAATCGAACTTGAACAAATCTGTTGGCTGAGTCATGGTGCCACCGAATCGAGCTCACCAGTGCAACTACACTTGCCTGGATGGGGAGGCCCTAATGAAGTCTATTGTCATGCCTCTCGCCGGTGCCTCCTACTAGGGAAGGTTATGGGTGCGCGCTACCCTGATCAGGTAGGCTACCATAAGCCTTGAGCCCCCGAGTTTTGATGGTATACCGAGGTCCCCGATTGGGACAGTTTTGTTTGGCCACGAAGGTGGCAGCCACAGAGATGGCAGGTGTCACATGTTGACACTGGGGTCACCCAGGACATGGCCCAAAGGGGAGTTTGTCGGAGTGGCCGGGAGAGTGTCATGCAATAGATTGGGTATGTCGGAACGTCGTTGGTCCACCCGAATGGGAGCACGAGGCCATGAGTTTCGCAGTGTGGGTACAGTGTACTAACCTCTGCAGAGGGTATAATATATAGATAGCCGCGTCCTCGGTCATGGACGCAGTTTGTAGTAGGTCACACTATGGGTCAACAGAAATAATAACCTGAATAATAACAACCCCGGTCAGATGAGAAAAGAAGTTGGTTGATCTTTATGTTGTCATGCGATGATCACAGGTAGAGATCGAGCTCCGTGTGGTCATGTGATGATCACGATGGTAAGTGGGTGGTTACGAGATAACCTCCGAACAGAGTAAGTTGGTCCATGAGACCTTAAACGTCGACCCCCCCTCCCTTGCATACTAGTGTTAGTATCATCATGTTCATATCATGAAGTTTATGTACCTACCATGCTCATGTTGTTGCCATGCTCCTATTCTTGCCATGCTCATGTTGTTCTAGTAGTATCGTGTTCATCTTTGATGATTAACCTATAACTGACATGATGTTGTATGTCTTGATTGCTTTGTTTGCTGTGAGCTTGCGAGTACATTCAAAGTACTGACCTGGCGTGTCATGCCAGATTGCAAGTCATGCCGTGATTGCTTATTTGTCGAGGATCCCGAGGTTGCGCTCTAGGATACGTCCCAGCCAGAGTCCCTGCGGAGTGGAGTTCATCATCATCGTCGTTGTTCCGCTGCTAGAAGTTATTCCGCTTCGAGTTGTTCCGCTGCTAGCATAGAGCTACCTTAGCAGGCGAAGTGTCGTCGTGCCCCCTGTAACCTTTATAATATCGGACCTTTGTACCCCTTTTATTCGTAATAAAGAGCTGGTTTGTTCAATGCCAAGCAGTGCCGTATTCCAGAAGACTTGATCTCTGGGCTGGAATACGGGGTGTTCCGGTCTCTCTGAGCCGGGGTACCACAAGGCTTGGTATCAGAGCCAGGTCTGGCTGTAGGACGCCCTAGTCAGTGCGAGCGTTAGAAACCGGTAGTTCAGAGTCTAGCTTGCTTGTTGCATTTGATTGCTGCACTTGTTTGTTGCATAGCATGCATATAGACTTATTATATTGTCACTAACGGTTGATCTTGTGAGTGTAGGTGGCATCGGTTTCGATCCACTACCTGCACCCTCCAGTTTTGCATACTTGCTCATAGGTGTTTGGTGTCATCTCTGTCCCAGCGGAGTGATGCCAAGGTACCTAGTGGTGTCGATCACTTGTAGGATGGATGCACAGGTATCACACCAATATCTTTCTGCCAGCCACCCATTGTTTCGGTGGTAGACATGCTTCTACCCCGGATCTTGCCATCCAACCCGCCACTTTGGCAACCCTTACTGGTCTTTGTTACCAAAAGAAAGGGCAATGCCAGCAGACCCTGTTTTTCACCGCTATCCTACCCTATCACCCATTCCCTGTACAAGTACGGTTTCCGTCCGTACGCTTGATGATGATGTGGTCGTGACATCCGTATCTCGCTACATGATCACTGAGTCTGTCCTCATTCCTAAGCCCGTCCAGATGCAACCGGTGCTGAGCCAACTCTTGGTGTAGCTCTGTTTACACCAACCTCTCCACACGCTGATCCACTTTCATGCACACCGCCACAGCATATTAGATCGTAGTACCGGAGTTCCCTCGAGAATTGTGTGCTTAAGTAGGCATGCATAGTGAGATGAATAGCTATGAAGTGTGATGTTGCTTGTATGTAATCTTGATGCTGTGTGTGCTTTTGTTTGAGTCATTTCTTTTGCTTCTTTCTTTGGGCCCTCGGTGTTACCTTATTTCCCCTTATGAAAGTTGCTCATCAACCGACACTGGACCCGAAGAAACAGTGAAGATTTCAAATATTTTGAAGCGCAGCTAACAGTAGGGAATTCTCAGCCGACTGCATTATGTTGGGAATATCTGGTCTGAATACAAATGATATTCTGGATTGACTATCAATATCAAGATTTACATCAGTGGAGCAACCTTCACAGCAGTGATGATTAAACCAGCAGGAAGATGAGTTGTGTGCAAGACCCACATTATATTCTCAGTCAAAGGTATGGTCCATATACAAGGTTTGGTTTCGCTTTGAGTAAAATTTGGAGCGTGCTATTACTCGGAAGCAAGTCAAAATGTGCCATGTATCCAGTACTCAACAAGAAGGATTGTCCGACAAATCCTTTTCATCCAAGTAATCAACAGCAGAAATATCAAGGGTATATATATGTATGGTATTCAGTTCGCATATCACAGAGAGAAGCTTCTGGTGTAAGCAACCTAGTCTTTCTCCGCACGCTACCAGAGAAGCTTACGATGCAAGGTTCCACAATCTTCCTCAGTACGATATGTGGATAACTTCCAGGGTAAGATATTCAGTCTTCTTCGGTAAACCACCGCAGAAAGCTTCCGGCACAAGGCACCGAATCTTCTCCAGTAAGCAACCAGGAGGAGAAGCTTCTGAAGCACGGTACCCAGTCTTCCTCGGCATGCTACTCTCAGATAGCTTCCAACACAAGCTATCCAGTCCTCGGCAGCACGGCACTACAATCAGTCATTACAATTAGTACAAGATATTACACATTGAGTTGACAGCATATGCCAGTGTATCTCAAGAGTAAGGCCCACGACAGTTTGGTCAGAAACACGAGCTAGTCAAGACACAAGTGTCTGCCTTGGGAATCAAATGCTCAGATACACATGCTTCCAAAAATATTGTGAACATGCAGCCAAGGTCATTCAAGTCACTTGTATGATGATACCAGCACAGTGAGAATCCAACCAATCCGTGAGTATGTAAGAGGAAGAAAGCCAGTATACACCTCAGTGTGTTGCAAGGACTGACAAACTATAAAGCAAGACAACATGGGGACAGCAAATCTTGACAGTGGATATCAAGGCCAGTTTCCTCACGCCCGACGAGGCGATATGGTTAACCCTCATCACAGGCTTATATGATTGACCACATCAGTGAGCTCTATACAAGTAACTGTGAACCTGGTATATGATCCTGATGAACCCTTGCTTACCTGGTAACGGCACCACGCCTGTGTTCTAAGCTGTTTTCGGCCGTCCAGGGTGGATGCTGACTTTATATTTCTCTTTTCAACAACTGTCCCGTGTTCTGAGCTGCTTTTCGGCCATCTCGGGCAGCTGTTGAGTTTCTTTTCGTACCAGTGACCCTATGCTCTGAGCTGTTCTTCAGCCGTCTTAGGGAACTGTTACATTCTTCTTATCAACACTGCCTCATGCTCTGAGCTGCTTTTTCAGCCGTCGTGAGCCATGGTTGAGTTATTTCAGTAATGTCCTAGACCTGAGTCATAAAGACCGTTCTGGTGGCTACTGATTTATTTGCCGATTTCTTGCAAAGGTTCGGATGATCATTGCCCCACAGTTAAAGCTCGAAAGATGATAACCTTGTCAGTTAAACGTTGATGCACCGCCTGAGGATAAGGATAAGGTATGACTGCCGGAATATTGCACCTGACAGCACTTATGGTCACACCAAGAATTAAAGATATTTATGGCCAAGCTCTTTCAGCAAAAGATTTGGACAAAAGAAAACTATAATGAAGGAGCAAGACCGGCAATACAGGTATGATAATTTTGGCATGAACAACATGGTACGGATACCCAAGACAGTCTGATTCCATATTAATCACCATGAACACACACCCAAGGGGTCTACTCTATTTGTAAGGACCTCATATCAAGGTGACAGTCGAATCATCGGTACGGATTCGAGACAGTGGAGCCAGCCAAGGTAATTAAGAACTACCTTCTAGCAGTCAGATCCCGCCAGGAGAACGGCTATGATTCTCAGCATTGTTTTGAACCCAAAGGACATGCATCTACTCGAGTAACCCGATGCAAGGAATAAATGTTTCATGTCCACCGAGAAAATTAGTTCCTGACTCCATTGATATTATCAGTGCTGGATATAAGAATGACACGTTAAAGGGGAAATTCCTCCTGGACTTATGGAAATCCCGGTCATGATAATATCAGACAAGCCATCAGACATAAAAGGGTTGAAGTCAGAGCAAGGATGAACATATGAAGAAAGACTTGTCAGAATGTGGGGTATGGTGAAGCAAACCACCCTAGAGCAAGGCAATCCGTCAGATGCAATTCAGTGGGAATAACTTATAAAAGAAAAGGATACCCGAGCTGGAAACGGTTTCCTTAAGTCAGAATATTCATACTTGTTCCCTGAGCAACCAAATATCGAGGACGAGATTTATCGTAAGGGGGGTAGGTTTGTAACACCCCGATTTTTGGCCCTTTCTTTTTCTTTTGGATTTCTTCGAATTTTTATTTGGATTTCTTTTTTCGTGGCTATGTGGTCTTGAAACCTGGGAAGATCTTCTTTCCTGCCACTTCCAAGTGGCTTGTCATTCTCAAATCTATCCCAAGGCCATGTCATTTCCATCCTAGCCCAACCCCAATATTTATTTCTTGGGAATATTCCTTTTTCTATTAAAGGAATAACCCTGTTTGCCCTAGGTTGTGAAGCAACCTATATTTCTACCATTCCAAAAATTCCCCCAAAATTCTCATAAATTCTTTGGATCATATCTTCCACCAATATGCCAAAATCCACCCTTGCCTAGTTCAAAAATAATTCAGGAATATTCATTTCCTATTCTATCCAGAATGGCACTTTGTGAAGGAAGTGCTATTTATATTTTCTTTATTGCCCTCAAAAATTTTGGGCACTCTCTCATATCCAAATAATTACCACATGCCAAAATTCAACTTCATTTGCCTAGTAAATCTTCCTCGGAAAATTTCTAAAGTTTCTGTCCAGAGAGAAGCTTTGTGAAGGAAGTACTACCTAGGCTAATCCAAATGAGTTGAAATTTTGGTAGGTCATTTATATGGTCAAATAATTGCTCTCCACCAAATTTCATATCCATCCAACTATCTATGTGAGCACACCTTCAAATCTTGTTTCTGGTCACAATTTCAGTTTGTGAAGCAACTATATTTTATATTGCTTCAAAAATTCTGAAATTAATCCAGGACCTAAATGTCCCTATACCTTTTCAGCATGCGAAAATTCACATTATTTTGCCAAGCCATTTCCTCCACAAAATTCCCTCAAGTTTCTATCCAGTAGCAAGCAATGTGAAGGAAGTACCATTTATACTTATCCAAATGGGATGAAATTTTTATGGCACCTTCATATGCCCAAATAATCATCCTTAACAAATTTGCAGCCCAATCCAACACTCCATGTGAGTGCTACTTCTTGATCTTGTTTCTGGACCAGATTTTGTAGTTGCAAAGCAACTAGGTCAAATATTGGTCCAAATCCCCTAAAATTTCACAGGATCATAGTCCTTCCTACCCTAAACCCCAGAGACATCATGGTTAGCTCTTATCTCATGTCAGTTGATCACTATTTCATGCCTAAGATTGATACAGCAAACTTCCAGCGACCTCTCCCATCAGAACACAGTAGGTTTCTTTGACCTGTCACTTCAGAGAGGTCCCACTAAGCAAGGACTACGCTGTAGACATCTTTTTGCAGACCCTCGTGCCCTCTTCTCGCCATGCCACGCGGTGACCATGCCATTGGCATGCGTTTGGCGCGCTCTGCGCATCGGCTAGCCCCAAGCACTGTCCTCCCGGCCGCTCTCGCTCGTCTCACCGTGTCTACCGCGTCGCCCACAGTCCCCCGCGTCCGCTCGTGTCCGGTCCCCCTCCTCCTTTGCTCTCCTCGCGCCACGGCAACCTTGCCCGCGTGAGCACAGTGTCTCGGTGGCCGACCGGACACCGCACCGCCCGCGTCTGCCACCCCACTAGCTCTCTCCTGTCGCCCTTCACCCCTCCAAGCGTGCGCACGCGTACGCGGACGTCGTCAGAGCACGCTCCATCCGGCCGCGGCGACATCTAGGGACGGCTCCTTCGCCTCGGCTATTTAGCCATCCCCGAGGTCCTCCAAGCTCACCCACGGCCTCTCTACCCTCACTTATCCCGCCCCAACCCCTCGCTTTAGCTCGAGGAGCTCCCCTCGCCCGCCATGGCCGCCTCGGCTCCTGCCTAAATTAGAGCGAGCCGGAGCACCATTCTCCCTCTAGTCCTCTCCACTGCTCTCCCCTAGCCACCACGAATCCTCCCCTACCCTCACTTCCTCCCCAGAGAGCCCAAGGGCGCGGCTGCAGAAGCTGGACGACGGCCTCCGCCGCGGGCACCCGAGCCGCCACCGTTTCGGCCTTCCCGGGCATGCGTGGGGCCCTTGGTTGGAAGCGGCGCTTCCTCCCGAACTCGTCGGTGCCCAGAACGTCGCCGGAGGTGGCCGGTGGCGCCGAGACGAGCACCGGCCGTGCTCGACCTCTCCCTCCTCTGTTCCCGATCGAGAGGAAGAAGAAAGGAGCCAGGAGAGAGAAGAGTCAACGCGGCCCCACCCGTCAGTGACCTAAACCCCGGGCCCACGCGGTTAAGTGGAAACGTATTCCACTGGAATACACTTTCCCTTTCTGGAGGCGTAATCTGCTGCGGCTTCGGCCAGGAATTCGCTTCCTCTTTAATGAAAGCGCATTTCCGCGAAGTACGCTTTCTCTTTCAGCCCAGCCGCCGAAACCACTAAATTGCGGACGTTCGTCAGTTAGCAGCAGAAACAGACTGTTTTTATTTCTTTTTCTGCCTAACGAACGAACGGCCGTATCTCCCAACCGTAACTCCGATTCAGGTGATTCCAATGCCCACGATCTTAGTTCGTCGAGCCCGTTCCGATGGTATCATTTTCGTGAGGTTGTCACACTGTGAAAATGACCATTTTGCCCTTGCCCTTAAAACAGCTCCGTCGAGAGGGAAACTTTTTCGGCGATTCTTTCCGCGAGTGTCTCGCACCTCTCCCCGGTGAATCCTTCATCCCCAGGCAAGCCACAACAGCCACTTGCATGATGGCATTGCAATAGCCATGGTTTCCACTTGAATATTTAATATCTGTTTGCTCATTTAATTATTTTGTGAATGCTTCAAATATGCTTGTGAATCCATGCTCATTGCTTATGCCATGTTCATCTAGTAAGTGATATGATTAATTGCTAAGGATATTCTTATCATGTTTTATTCTTGTAATCATTCCTGATGCTATTGATAATAATATGCTCATATGAATAGTTACCGGTTGGTTATGAAATTACTTGTGATATTCGTGATCATCGTTATACCATGCTCATTTGCATCCCATAGACTAAATGATTTATCATTGTTGCTGCTATATTGTTAAATAGTTATGTTTCCCATCCATGGTTACACTGTTGTCATGCTCATATGCATTGTTATTTCATTATGACTCAGCTCATCACTATTCAAGTTGAACCTGACAGTAATCGAACTTGAACAAATCTGTTGGCTGAGTCATGGTGCCACCGAATCGAGCTCACCAGTGCAACCACACTTGCCTGGATGGGGAGGCCCTAATGCAGTCTATTGTCATGCCTCTCGCCGGTGCCTCCTACTAGGGAAGGTTATGGGTGCGCGCTACCCTGATCAAGTAGGCTACCATAAGCCTTGAGGACCCGAGTTTTGATGGTATACCGAGGTCCCCGATTGGGACAGTTTTGTTTGGCCACGACGGTGGCAACGACAGAGGTGGCAGGTGTCACATGTGGACACCGGGGTCACCCAGGACATAGCCCAAAGTGGAGTTTGTCGGAGTGGCCGGGAGAGTGTCATGCAATAGATTGGTTTTGTCGGAACGTCGTTGGTCCACCCGAATGGGAGCACGAGGCCATGAGTTTCGTAGTGTGGGTACAGTGTACTAACCTCTGCAGAGTGTATAATCTATCGATAGCCGCGTCCTCGGTCATGGACACAGTTCGTAGTAGGTCACACTATGGGTCAACAGAAATAATAACCTGAATAATAACAACCCCGGTCGAATGAGAAAAGAAGTTGGTTGATCTTTATGTGGTCATGCGATGATCACAGGTAGAGATCGAGCTCCGTGTGGTCATGTGATGATCACGATGGTAAGTGGGTGGTTATGAGATAACCTCCGAACAGAGTAAGTTGGTCCATGAGACCTTAAACGTCGACCCCCCCTTGCATACTAGTGTTAGTATCATCCTGTTCATATCATGAAGTTTATGTACCTGCCATGCTCATGTTGTTGCCATGCTCCTGTTGTTCTAGTAGTATCGTGTTCATCTTTGATGATTAACCTATAAATGCCATGCTGTTGTATGTCTTGATTGCTTTGGTTGCTGTGAGCTTGCGAGTACATTCAAAGTACTCACCTGGTGTGTCATGCCTGATTGCAGGTCATGCCGTGATTGCTTGTTTGTCAAGGATCCCGAGGTTGTGCTCTAGGATACGTCCCAGCCAGAGTCCCTGCGGAGTGGAGTTCATAACCGTCGTCGTTGTTCCACTGCTAGAAGTTATTTCGCTTCGAGTTTTTCCGCTGCTAGCATAGAGCTACCTTAGCAGGCGAAGTGTCGCCGTGCCCCCTGTTACCTTTATAATATCGGACCTTTGTACCCCTTTTATTCGTAATAAAGAGCTGGTTTGTTCTATGCCAAGCAGTGCCGTATTCCAGAATACTTGATCTTTGGGCTGGAATACGGGGTGTTCCGGTCTCTCTGAGCCGGGGTGCCACAAGGCTTGGTATCAGAGCCAGGTCTGGCTGTAGGACACCCTAGTCAGCGCGAGCGTTAGAAACCGGTAGTTCAGAGTCTAGCTTGCTTGTTGCATTTGATTGCTGCACTTGTTTGTTGCATTGCATGCATATAGACTTATTATATTGTCACTAACGGTTGATCTTGTGAGTGTAGGTGGCATCGGTTTCGATCCACTACATGCACCCTCCAGTTTTGCATACTTGCTCGTTGGTGTTTGGTGTCATCTCTGTCCCAGCGGAGTGATGCCAAGGTACCTAGTGGTGTCGATCACTTGTAGGATGGATGCACAGGTATCACACCAATATCTTTCTGCCAGCCACCTATTGTTTCGGTGGTAGACATGCTTCTACGCCGGATCTTGGCATCCAACCCGCCACTTTGGCAACCCTTACTGGTCTTTGTTACCAAAAGAAAGGGCAATGCCAGCAGACCCTGTTTTTCACCGCTATCCTACCCTATCACCCATTCCCTGGACAAGTACGGTTTCCGTCCGTACGCTTGATGATGATGTG
This sequence comes from Elymus sibiricus, assembly GCA_039707655.1. Lineage (NCBI taxonomy): Eukaryota > Viridiplantae > Streptophyta > Magnoliopsida > Poales > Poaceae > Elymus > Elymus sibiricus. Next base: position 135,195,853 of record CM077666.1, read on the forward strand.
GTCGTGACATCCGTGTCTCGCTACATGATCACCAAGTCCGTCCTCATTCCTAAGCCCGTCCAGATGCAACCGGTGCTGAGCCAACTCTTGGTGTAGCTCTGTTTACACCAACCTCTCCACACGCTGATCCACTTTCGTGCACACCGCCACAGCATATTAGATCGTAGTACCGGAGTTCCCTCAAGAATTGTGTGCTTAAGTAGGCATGCATAGTGAGGTGAATAGCTATGAAGTGTGATGTTGCTTGTATGTAATCTTGATGTTGTGTGTGCTTTTGTTTGAGTCATTTCTTTTGCTTCTTTCTTTGGGCCCTCGGTGTTACCTTATTTCCCCTTATGAAAGTTGCTCATCAACCGACACTGGACCCGAAGAAACAATGAAGATTTCAAATATTTTGAAGCGCAGCTAACAGTAGGGAATTCTCAGCCGACTGCATTATGTTGGGAATATCTGGTCTGAATACAAATGATATTTGGATTGACTATCAATATCAAGATTTACATCAGTGTAGCAACCTTCACAGCAGTAATGATTAAACCAGCAGGAAGACGAGTTGTGTGCAAGACCCACATTATATTCTCAGTCAAAAGTATGGTCCATATACAAGGTTTGGTTTCGCTTTGAGTAAAATTTGGAGCGTGCTATTACTCGGAAGCAAGTCAGAATGTGCCATGTATCCAGTACTCAACAAGAAGGATTGTCCGACAAATCCTTTTCATCCAAGTAATCAACAGCAGAAATATCAAGGGTATATATATGTATGGTATTCAGTTCGCATATCACAGAGAGAAGCTTCTGGTGTAAGCAACCTAGTCTTTCTCCGCACGCTACCAGAGAAGCTTACGACGCAAGGTTCCGCAATCTTCCTCAGTACGATATGTGGATAACTTCCAGGGTAAGATATTCAGTCTTGTTCGGTAAGCCACCGCAGAAAGCTTCCGGCACAAGGCACCAAATCTTCTCCAGTAAGCAACCAGGAGGAGAAGCTTCTGAAGCACGGTACCCAGTCTTCCTCAGCATGCTACTCTCAGATAGCTTCCAACACAAGCTATCCAGTCCTCGGTAGCACGGCACTACAATCAGTCATTACCATTAGTACAAGATATTACACATTGAGTTGGCAGCATATGACAGTGTATCTCAAGAGTAAGGCCCACGACAGTTTGGTCAGAAACACGAGCTAGTCAGGACACAAGTGTCTGCCTTGGGAATCAAATGCTCAGATACACATGCTTCCAAAAATATTGTGAACATGCAGCCAAGGTCATTCAAGTCACTTGTATGATGATACCAGCACAGTGAGAATCCAACCAATCCGTGAGTATGTAAGAGGAAGAAAGCCAGTATACACCTCAGTGTGTTGCAAGGACTGACAAACTATAAAGCAAGACAACATGGGGACAGCAAATCTTGACAGTGGATATTAAGGCCAGTTTCCTCACGCCCGACGAGGCGATATGGTTAACCCTCATCACAGGCTTATATGATTGACCACATCAGTGAGCTCTATACAAGTAACTGTGAACCTGGTATATGATCCTGATGAACCCTTGCTTACCTGGTAACGGCATCACGCCTGTGTTCTAAGCTGTTTTCGGCCGTCCAGGGTGGATGCCGACTTTATATTTCTCTTTTCAACAACTGTCCCGTGTTCTGAGCTGCTTTTCGGCCATCTCGGGCAGCTGTTGAGTTTTTTTTTGTACCAGTGACCCTATGCTCTGAGCTGTTCTTCGGCCGTCTTAGGGAACTGTTACATTCTTCTTATCAACACTGCCTCATGCTCTGAGCTGCTTTTTCAGCCGTCGTGAGCCATGGTTGAGTTATTTCAGTAATGTCCTAGACCTGAGTCATAAAGACCGTTCTGGTGGCTACTGATTTATTTGCCGATTTCTTGCAAAGGTTCGGATGATCATTGCCCCACAGTTAAAGCTCGAAAGATGATAACCTTGTCAGTTAAACGTTGCTGCACCGCCTGAGGATAAGGATAAGGTATGACTGCCGGAATATTGCACCTGACAGCACTTATGGTCACACCAAGAATTAAAGATATTTATGGCCAAGCTCTTTCAGCAAAAGATTTGGACAAAAGAAAACTATAATAAAGGAGCAAGACCGGCAATACAGGTATGATAATTTTGGCATGAACAACATGGTACGGATACCCAAGACAGTCTGATTCCGTATTAATCACCATGAACACACAACCAAGGGGTCTACTCTATTTGTAAGGACCTCATATCAAGGTGACAGTCGAATCATCGGTACGGATTCGAGACAATGGAGCCAGCCAAGGTAATTCAGAACTACCTTCTAGCAGTCAGATCCCGCCAGGAGAACGGGTATGATTCTCAGCATTGTTTTGAACCCGAAGGACATGCATCTACTCGAGTAACCCGATGCAAGGAATAAATGTTTCATGTCCACCGAGAAAATTTGTTCCTGACTCCATTGATACTATCAGTGCTGGATATAAGAATGACACGTCAATGGGGAAATTCCTCCTGGACTTATGGAAATCCCGGTCATGATAATATCAGACAAGCCATCAGACATAAAACGGTTGAAGTCAGAGCAAGGATGAACATATGAAGAAAGACTTGTCAGAATGTGGGGTATGGTGAAGCAAACCACCCCAGAGCGAGCCAATCCATCAGATGCTATTCAGTGGGAATAACTTATAAAAGAAAAGGATACCCGAGCTGGAAACGGTTTCCTTAAGTCAGAATATTCATACTTGTTCCCTGAGCAACCAAATCTCGAGGACGAGATTTATCGTAAGGGGGGTAGGTTTGTAACACCCCGATTTTTGGCCCTTTCTTTTTCTTTTGGATTTCTTCGAATTTTTATTTGGATTTCTTTTTTCGTGGCTATGTGGTCTTGAAACCTGGGAAGATCTTCTCTCCTGCCACTTCCAAGTGGCTTGTCATTCTCAAATCTGTCCCAAGGCCATGTCATTTCCATCCTAGCCCAACCCCAATATTTATTTCTTGGGAATATTCCTTTTTCTATTAAAGGAATAACCCTGTTTGCCCTAGGTTGTGAAGCAACCTATATTTCTACCATTCCAAAAATTCCCCCAAAATTCTCATAAATTCTTTGGATCATATATTCCACCAATATGCCAACATCCACCCTTGCCTAGTTCAAAAATAATTCAGGAATATTCATTTCCTATTCTATCCAGAATGGCACTTTGTGAAGGAAGTGCTATTTATATTTTTGGGCACTCTCTCATATCCAAATAATTGCCACATGCCAAAATTCAACTTCATTTGCCTTCTAAATCTTCCTCGGCAAATTTTCAAAGTTTCTGTCTAGAGAGAAGCTTTGTGAAGGAAGTACTACCTAGGCTAATCCAAATGAGTTGAAATTTGGTAGGTCATTTATATGGTCAAATAATTTCTCTCCACCAAAGTTCATATCCATCCAACTATCTATGTGAGCACACCTTCAAATCTTGGTTTCTGGTCACAATTTCAGTTTGTGAAGCAACTATATTTTATATTGCTTCAAAAATTCTGAAATTAATCCAGGACCTAAACGTCCCTATACCATTTCAGCATGCCAAAATTCACATTATTTTGCCAGGCCATTTGCTCCACAAAATTCCCCCAAGTTTCTGTCCAGTAGCAAGCATTGTGAAGGAAGTACCATTTATACTTATCCAAATGGGATGAAATTTTTATGGCACCTTCATATGCCAAAATAATTATCCTTCACAAATTTTCAGCCCAATCCATCACTCCATGTGAGTGCTACTTTCTGATCTTGTTTCTGGACCAGATTTTGCAGTTGCAAAGCAACTAGGTCAAATATTGGTCCAAATCCCTTAAAATTTCACAGGATCATAGTCCTTCCTACCCTAAACCCCAGAGACATCATGGTTAGATATTATCTCATCTTAGTTGATCACTATTTCATGCCTAAGATTGATATAGCAAACTTCCAGCGACCTCTCCCATCAGAACACAGTAGGTTTCTTCGAGCTATCACTTCAGAGAGGTCCCACTAAGCAAGGACTACGCTATAGACATCTTTTTGCAGAACCTCGTGTCCTCTCCTCGCCATGACACGCGGTGACCATGCCGTTGGCATGCGTTTGGCGCGCTCTGCGCGTCGGCTAGCCCCAAGCACTGTCCTCCCGGCCGCTCTCGCTCGTCTCACCGTGTCTACCGCGTCGCCTACAGTCCCCCGCGTCCGCTCGTGTCCGGGCCCCCTCCTCCTTTGCTCTCCTCGCGCCACGGCAACCTTGCCCGAGTGAGCACAGTGTCTCGGTGGCCGACCGGACACCGCACCGCCCTCGTCTGCCACCCCACTAGCTCTCTCCCGTCGCCCTCCACCCCTCCACGCGTGCGCACGCGTACGCGGACGTCGTCAGAGCACGCTCCATCCGGCCGCGGCGACATCCGGGGACGGCTCCTTCGCCTCGGCTATTTAGCCATCCCCGAGGTCCTCCAAGCTCACCCACGGCCTCTCTACCCTCACTTATCACGCCCCAACCCCTTGCTTTAGCTCGAGGAGCTCCCCTCGGCCGCCATTGGCCGCCATGGCCGCCTCGGCTCCTGCCTAAATTAGAGCGAGTTGGAGCACCATTCTCCCTCTAGTCCTCTCCACTGCTCTCCCCTAGCCACCACGAATCCTCCCCTACCCTAACTTCCTCCCTAGAGAGCACAAGGGCGCGGCTGCAGAAGCTGGCCGACGGCCTCCGCCGCGGGCACCTGAGCCGCTGCCGTTTCGGCCTTCCCCGGCGCGGGTGGGGCCCCTGTTTGGAAGCGGCGCTTCCTCCCGAACTCGTCGGTGCCCAGAACGTCACCGGAGGTGGCCGGTGGCGCCGGGACGAGCACCGGCCGTGCTCGACCTCTCCCTCGTCTGTTCTCGATCGAGACGAAGAAGAAAGGAGCCAGGAGAGAGAAGACTCAATGCGGCCCCACCCGTCAGTGACCTAAACCCCGGGCCCACGCGGTTAAGTGGAAACGTATTCCACTGGAATACACTTTCGCTTTCTGGAGGCGTAATCTGCTGCGGCTTCGGCCAGGAATTCGCTTCCTCTTTAATGAAAGCGCATTTCCGCGAAGTACGCTTTCTCTTTCAGCCCAGCCGCCGAAACCACTAAATTTCGGACGTTCGTCAGTTAGCAGCAGAAACGGACAGTTTTTATTTCTTTTTCTGCCTAACGAACGAACGGCCGTATCTCCGCAACCGTAACTCCGATTCAGGTGATTCCAACGCCCACGATCTCAGTTCGTCGAGCCCGTTCAGATGGTATCATTTTCATGAGGTTGTCACACTGTGAAAATGACCATTTTGCCCTTGCCCTTAAAACAGCTCCGCCGAGAGGGAAACTTTTTCGGCGATTCTTTCCGCGAGTGTCTCGCACCTCTCCCCGGTGAATCCTTCATCCCCAGGCAAGCCACAACAGCCACTTGCATGATGGCATTGCAATAGCCATGGTTTCCACTTGAATATTTAATATTTGTTTGCTCATTTAATTATTTTGTGAATGCTTCGAATATGCTTGTGAATCCATGCTCATTGCTTATGCCATGTTCATCTAGTAAGTGATATGATTAATTGCTAAGGATATTCTTATCATGTTTTATTCTTGTAATCATTCCTGATGCTATTGATAATAATATGCTCATATGAATAGTTACCAGTTGGTTATGAAATTACTTGTGATATTCGTGATCATCGTTATACCATGCTCATTTGCATCCCATAGACTAAATGATTTATCATTGTTGCTGCTATATTGTTAAATAGTTATGTTTCCCATCCATGGTTACACTGTTGTCATGCTCATATGCATTATTATTTCATTATGACTCGGCTCATCACTATTCAAGTTGAACCTAACATTAATCGAACTTGAACAAATCTGTTGGCTGAGTCATGGTGCCACCGAATCGAGCTCACCAGTGCAACCACACTTGCCTGGATGGGGAGGCCCTAATGGAGTCTATTGTCATGCCTCTCGCCGGTGCCTCCTACTAGGGAAGGTTATGGGTGCGCGCTACCCTGATCAGGTAGGCTACCATAAGCCTTGAGGACCCGAGTTTTGATGGTATACCGAGGTCCCCGATTGGGACAGTTTTGTTTGGCCACGAAGGTGGCAGCCACAGAGGTGGCAGGTGTCACATGTTGACACCGGGGTCACCCAGGACATAGCCCAAAGGGGAGTTTGTCGGAGTGTCCGGGAGAGTGTCATGCAATAGATTGGGTATGTCGGAACGTCGTTGGTCCACCCGAATGGGAGCACGAGGCCATGAGTTTCGTAGTGTGGGTACAGTGTACTAACCTCTGCAGACGGTATAATCTATCGATAGCCGCATCCTCGGTCATGGACACAGTTCGTAGTAGGTCACACTATGGGTCAACAGAAATAATAACCTGAATAATAACAACCCCGGTCCGATGAGAAAAGAAGTTGGTTGATCTTTATGTGGTCATGCGATGATCACAGGTAGAGATCGAGCTCCGTGTGGTCATGTGATGATCACGATGGTAAGTGGGTGGTTACGAGATAACCTCCGAACAGAGTAAGTTGGTCCATGAGACCTTAAACGTCGACCCCCCCTTGCATACTAGTGTTAGTATCATCATGTTCATATCATGAAGTTTATGTACCTGCCATGCTCCTGTTGTTGCCATGCTCATGTTGTTCTAGTAGTATCGTGTTCATCTTTGATGATTAACCTATAAATGACATGCTGTTGTATGTCTTGATTGCTTTGTTTGCTGTGAGCTTGCGAGTACATTCAAAGTACTGACCTGACGTGTCATGCCAGATTGCAGGTCATGCCGTGATTGCTTGTTTGTCGAGGATCCCGAGGTTGTGCTCTAGGATACGTCCCAGCCAGAGTCCCTGCGGAGTGGAGTTCATCACCGTCGTCGTTGTTCCGCTGCTAGCATAGAGCTACCTTAGCAGGCGAAGTGTCGCCGTGCCCCCTATAACCTTTATAATATCGGACCTTTGTACCCCTTTTATTCGTAATAAAGAGCTGGTTTGTTCTATGCCAAGCAGTGCCGTATTCCAGAAGACTTGATCTGTGGGCTGGAATACGGGGTGTTCCGGTCTCTCTGAGACGGGGTGCCACAATTGTGGCATTCAAACACAGCATCCGTTATGAGTGGCTCGCCCGCCAACTCGGCCAGGACAAGCCGAGAACAATGTCGGCCCTTACCTCCTTAATGGCCCGCTTTTGCGCGGGTGAGGATAGCTGGTTAGCTCGTCGAAGCAACCACCCCAAAGACCCCGGCACTTCAGAGGTCCGGGACGGAAACGGGAAACCCCGGCGCAATAGGAACAATAAGCGTCGGCACTCAAACAACGGCGGTGAAGCCGATGACGCAACAGTAAACGCCGGATTCAACGGCCCGAAATCGGGACCGCGCAAAAAACCCTCTAAAGGGAACCGGGACGGCCCATCTGCACTGGATAGAATATTGGATAGGCCCTGCCAGATTCACAGCACCCCAGACAAGCCCGCTAACCACACCAACCGTAACTGTTGGGTAATTAAACAGGCTGGCAAAGTCACAGCTGAAGAACAGGGCAAGGACCCCACAGCGAGGATGACAACGAACCTCGCGGGCCGAACAACGGAGGCCAAAAGCAGTTCCCTCCAGAGGTCAAAACCGTGAACATGATCTACGTCACGCATATACCAAAGAAGGAGCGGAAACGCGCACTTCGGGATGTCTACGCCTTAGAGCCGGTAGCCCCGAAATTCAGCCCATGGTCGGCTTGCCCGATCACTTTCGACCGCCGAGACCATCCGACTAGTATACGCCATGGAGGAACGGCGGCTCTGGTGCTCGATCCCATCGTGGACGGATTTCACCTCACCAGAGTTCTTATGGATGGAGGTAGCAGCCTCAACCTGCTCTGCTCGGATACAGTGAAGAAAATGGGGATCGACCCGTCAAGGATCAAACCCAGCAACACCACCTTTAAAGGTGTAATCCTAGGAGTCGAGGCACGCTGTTCGGGATCTATGACATTGGAAGTAGTCTTCGGCTCGCCCGATAACTTCCGCAGCGAGGACTTGATCTTCGATATTGTCCCCTTCCGCAGCGGTTACCACGCACTCCTCGGCCGGACCGCGTCCGCCCGCTTCAACGCCGTCTCGCACTATGCATACCTAAAGCTCAAGATGCCAGGACCAAAGGGTGTTATTACCATCAACGGTAATACCGAGCGCTCGCTCCGAACAAAGGAACACACGGCCGCTCTAGCCGCCGAAGTCCAAGCCGCCGAAGAGGCGTCGCAAGTCCAGTCTGCTGCCAAGACACCGGACGCACGCAAGCACACCCGAGCTACAGCCTTGGTCCCGGAGCACTCCCATGCTCACCCCAAATAGGGGTACGCGCCCCACAGCACGGCCCACCTAGTCGCAAAATACGTACCTCGAGTGCACAATTTCGCGCTCAAAATTCCATGGGAAGCTGTGGGGACACATGAAACACAGGCCGAAAGCTCGGTTCGACCGAGCAATGGCCAACAGATGTCTTCCAATCAACATCGACCACAGGCACCATCTAGGGCCTGATCAGCGTCAAACTAATATACCACAGCGACTTCTCAAAACCCTTCCCCAAGGGCTCGTCTGCCGAACTTTATTACCTCCGCCGAACATACGGTCGACAGCTCCGCTCACACGGAAGCTTCTTAAAGAGCAAAGGCGCAGACGTGCAGCAGGGCGTAGTAGGGACGTCAAACCACTCATGAAGGCCCTGTGTAAACCTTTACTCTAATGTATTTATTTCTTCAAAAGTATCTATAAAAGTTACTTCGGCAATCCGGATTGTACGGTTGGACGTCACATATTCAAAGGAAATAAAGACCAATTTTTCTCTGGTACTTGTGCAGTCATTCGCGTATGCATATTCCTTTCCGTTTTTTTAGGCCGAAGTAAACTATTACGATACATCGTTTTTTTTAACCGGCTAATAGACCGGGGGCTCGAATATAAATCTTGCCTCAAACTTTGTCCCGGCACCTACTTTCATTTTATGTGCTCGGCGTCACGGATATTGCACTATATGAATCAGTTCCGAATTGCATCTTTGGTCAATAGTTGGGTTGCCTGGCTCCTGTGTTTACCCTCTTACGTTCTGCACTATTTGGCTAAGAGGGTAAAGGGAGAACCACGACGATTGTACTTCAGCTAGCCTGGTCAAGTACCTCAGTGGAGAAAGCCGAAAACTGACTGTCACAATAAGCGAGAACTGGTCGGCGATCCGATGACTCGTTTCAAACCAAAAATCGTTGGAGGTTAATCCGTGTTAAACGAAGGGTTCTCTGTTACAGAAACCATGTGATGATGGTGTCAACCGCGGCTCGTCCGAATATCACCAACACTGGGGGATAGTCACCAGCCCCCGCAGTCAAGCTCCTATGGCTAAGTGAAAGCACTAAAACTGCATAGTCTGATTGCCTTGTTTTCCGTACATACAACCGCCTCCGGGCACCGAGACGTCGGCTAAGGGTTAAGATGTAACGAGGAAACACCCCAGGCAGTATCTGCACTGGGGGCTGAAGCCGACGACTGGTAACTTTCAGTTAAGGAACGGCCGCACATGAGTCAAAATTAACATAGCAGACATTATATACAGCCAACACAGTGCATTCCAAGTAAAGCCAAAGGTTTTAAACTCCTCGGATAACTTATCTACTCATACATTACATCTTTCAAGCACTGGCCTTCTATTGCCCGAGCACCATCCATCACGATGGGAAAATATTGCTCGGGGCGCCTATGCTCCTTTCCAGGGGGTGGAGGTCCGGTGGCCATCTCGGTTGGCTTGATCTTCGGCCAGTGCACCATCGTCTTGCCGAAGGCCATCCGAGCTCCTTCAATGCACGCGGAGCACTTCCACGCATCAATTCGGGGCACGGCGTCGTACAGCCTCTGCACCAACCCAAAATAGCTGCTCAGCAGCGGCTCTGAAGGCCACAGCTTGACGCAGAGGTCCTTCATCACGGGCTCCGCCATCCGATGCAGCTCCATCAGCTGCTTCATCTGATTATTCGGGAGGGGAGGGTGTTCGGGCGCCTGAAATTGCGCCCAGAACAGCCTCTGCTCGGCCCGACCCTCCTGAGCGGTGAAGAACCTGGCCGCGTCCGCCGCACTCTTCGGGAGGTCCACAAAGGCGCCTGGCAACGCCATACTCGCGTGAGCAACGCGAACCTGTTACCTCCAAAGATACTTTGGAGCAAGTACGGCTTACCGTCCGCAATGAGCCTGACTTGGCGGAGCTCCTCTTGGCAGCCGCGCGCCACTGTCCGCGCTTCCTTGGCCACCGCCGCCAATGAGGCCAGCTCGGCGGCCTGCTCCTTATTCTTCTGCTCGAGGGCCTCACACTTTGTGACGGCATCCCCGAGCTCTTGCTGCACTTCCAGCACCCTGGCCTCGTGCTTCTAGCTCGTGGTTTGCTCCACAGCCAGTTCGGCAGCCGCTTTCTCAGCCGCCGACCTCTGCTCTGCCGCTTCCAGCTGAGCCATCTTTAGTGCGGCCTTGAGGTTTTCCACCTCTGCGGAGGCAGCTGTCGTAACATCAGTTAAATCCGTTAGGATACTTTGAACCCTGCTTACCAAACAACGGCTGTATTCAACATTACAGCTCGGACTTACCTTGAGCCTCGTCGAACCTCTTGTTCACCAGGCTCAGGTCGTCCTCGGAGCTCTTCAGCTTCCGATTCAGCTCGGCCAACTCTTCGGCGTTGGCGGCTGCGGCCGACGATGATGCATGTGCACAATTCTACGCACGTTAGCATCCGGGGTATTGATTTTCGATCCTCTGACCGGCTTTGCTCAAGCCAGTTAGCGTTTCAGGGGCTACTGTGTATGAGGCTATACATTTACACAAAAGAATTTTTCTAAGGGAAAAGCATTACTTCGCTCACCTTGAAGCCGGTCAGAAGGCCACTAAAGGCCTCCTTCACTCTGTTATCCACGGACCGAAGACTTTGCAACACCGCGCCCATAAGGGCACGGTGCTCTTCGGCGATAGAGGAGCTGGTTAGAGCATCCTCCATCTCGTCTGGCCACCCGGTCGACACCCGCTCTGGGGCGGGAGGGGGTGGCGGGGGTGCCTCGGCTTCTTTCCTCTCGAAGTCCGGGGCGCCGGACTCTGGACGCCTTGACGTCCCCGAAGTCGTCCTCGGAGAGAGCTCGGCTTGTCCGGGCTCCTCCTCTTCGTTCACCAAAGGGGCCCTCCCCTCTTGGTCTTCGGCGATCGAGGTGTTCACCTCGGCCATGATAGTGTCGCCTCCTCCCCCTGTGTACGGCACAGGAGGGGTCCTCCTTGACAGGACCTCCTCGGCCTCCTCGACGATTGGGGGAGGCGAGGCGCAGGACTCGGTCCCGCTCTCCGCTAGCGCCGCCGGTGGAGAATCCCCCTCTGAGACTCGGTCAGTGGGGAGATCGCGCAGCGGGCTGCAAAATTACAAACGGAAATGTGATCAATACCAAACCCAGTTCGGCTAAGGACGGTCAAGCGGTTACTAGAACGCGTACCTTTGAGCTTGTGGCTTGGCCCTGGGGATCCTCCGAGGAACCTCTTCGGAGGCCTCAGAGTCCTCGGCAGAAGCCGAGCTATCGCCGGACAAGGCTACTTTGGCCTTGCGTGATCTTTTGGGAGCGGGTTGAGGTGGCTCCTCCTCGGCATCCTCGGACGCCACCCTCTTCCCTATTCGGGAGGAATCGTCTTCCTCCCCGTCCTCTCCCTGCTCCTTCTCCTCCTCTTGTGCGGAGGGAGCATTGGTGTCCCCGGATCTAGCACCCGGGGGTCCTCGGGAGCGGAGGCCTTCTCTGGCCTCCCTCTTCTGGTCCTTCTTCTTCTCCTTCCTCTCCGGCGCCTCATACGGCTCCACGGCCAACATGGCCATCAGTAGGGGGGTCCTGGGTCCCTCTGGCAACGGCGCCGGACTGTCGATCCGTTCGGCCTTCTTCAGCCAGCTCTACGGATGAGAAGTAAAAAGCTAAATACCTTATCAAAAAGAAACAATTCGGATATAAGAACAGTACTAGTCATACCTCCCATGGGGGGTTTGCGGCGTCGAGGCCGATGTCCTCCTCTACGGCCGGCCACTCCTTCTGCGGCTTGAACAACACCTTCCATAGTTGAGCGTGGGAGGTGCGGAAGAAGCTGTGCACGGTGGCCGGGTCTTCGGGCTTGTAGACCCACATGGGGGAAGCCCTGTCCTGGGAAGGGAGGATTCGGCGGCCGAGCATGATCTGGATCACGTTGACCAGCTCGACGCCCTTCTCTATCATTTTGGCGATCCGGCTCTGCAGCAGCACCACCTCCTTATTCGGCCCCCAGTCGAGGCCCTTCTTGGTCCATGAGACCAGCCTCGTAGGGGGTCCAGATCGAAAGGCCGGAATCGCCCCCCAGTCTGCGCTCCTCGGCTCGGTGATGTAGAACCATTCCCTCTGCCAAACCTTGACGGTCTTGATGAAGGTGCCCTTTGGCCACTCCACTTGGGGAAGCTTGCTGACCATCACGCCCCCGCAGTCCGCCTGCTGACCGTCGACGATCTTCGGCTTGACGTTGAAGATCTTCAGCCACAGGCCGAAGTGTGGCCGGACCCGGAGAAAAGCCTCACAAATGATGATGAAGGCCGAGATGTGGAGGAAGGAGTTCGGCGCGAGATCGTGGAAGTCAAGCCCGTAGAAGAACATGAGACCCCTGACGAAGGGGTGAAGGGGAAAGCCCAAACCTCGGAGGAAATGGGGGATGAACACCACCTTCTCGCCCTGCCGCGGCGTGGGGACGACCTGGCCGGCCTCTGGAGCACGGTGGGCGACGTTGGCAGGGAGATATCCCGCGCCCTTCAACTCCATGATGGCGCTCTCGGTGACGACGGACGCCTCCCACTTGCCTTTGGACCCGGAGCCCGCCATTGCTAGATCGAACGGGCGGTTGGAAAGGTTCTTGGAAGGGAGAGCGGATCTGGGCGTTGGATCTCAAAAGATGGGGAAGGCAATGGCGAAGGGGGGAAATGAGAGCGTACGAAAGGAACGAAGGTTGTGCCCCTTTTACGGGCTGTAAAACCCACGGTCCCTTTACTGCGCCGCAGTCCTCGCCGTTTCCCCATGTAACCTTGCCATTGTGCGCGCGTGGGGTGAGGCGGATTATTGATCATATCCCTTGAAAACAGGACACGATCTCCTTATCGATGGGACGTGCCAATGAAAACTGCCTCGAACCGCGAATCGAGTTTTTTCATAAACCAACTCACGGTCGTGGCATGGTGTGACCCTTCGGTAAAAGTTGTCAGATGAGGACACTATTCACACCAAAGCAACTAGCCTTCGGGGCTAAGTTATTAGTATACTTCGTTACCGAGGTATAGTTCGGCGCATATACGACCGGGCTACACTTGAGAATACAGTTCGGAGTGATACAGGCCTGTTACCGGTGTCACGGAAGAAAGGGAACTGGTCTACAAAGCAGCTGATGTTCGGCACCTACCTCGGCTTCGAAGACTAGTTCGGGGGCTACTGAGGGAGTCCTGGACTAGGGGGTACTCGGGCCGCCGGCCTATCTTTCATAGGCCGGACTTGTGGGCCGCTCTCTACTCGTCGATGGAAGGCCGGATTGCGGGCGACCCCGTGTATCAGAAGGAAACCTCCGAAGACTTGGCGTCTCCTCCAAGGAATAATTGGCGTGGCCGGCATGTTCATCACCTGATGGTAACCGACTATATGTAACCCTAGGACCCTCTGGTGTCTATATAAACCAGAGGGTTTAGTCCGTAGAGGATCATATCCATGACCTAGGGTTTAGCCCATCCGATCTCGAGGTAGATCAACTCTGTAACCTTCATACAATCACATCAATATAATCTAGCAGGACGTAGGGTATTACCTCTTCAAGAGGGCCCGAACCTGGGTAAATCGCCGTCTCTACGTTCCCTGTTACCCATTAATTCCTAGACCCACAGTTCGGATCCCCTACCCGAGATCTGCCGGTTTTGGTACCGACAGGGGACGGCTTGATAGAGGGCTTGCGTAGGTGCTCGAGGGAGACGCCGGCTGGGATGGCCTGCCGGGAGGAGCCGATCTTGGCCAGTGTGTCTGTCGCCTCGTTCTCGGCTCGAGAGACGTGAAGGAACTTGCAGCCATCGAAGTCGCCGGTCATCTGCTGGACCAGGTTGCGGTAGCTAGCCATATTGGCGTCCCTGGCGTCCCACTTGCCAGAGACCTGCTGGACAACTAGGTCGGAGTCGCCGTAGCAGAGGATGCGCCGGATGCTGATGTCCTTGGCCAGCCGGAGGCCATGGACGAGGGCCTCATACTCGGCAACGTTGTTGGAGGCGGCGAAGTGGATCTGGAGCGCATAGCACAGCCGGTCGCCCTTGGGGGAGGAGAGTACGATGCCGGCTCCCAAGCCGGTGAGCATCTTTGAGCCGTCGAAGTGCATGCGCCAGTGCGTCGAGTCGGGAGCCGGCGGCAGGTACTGGGTCTCCGCCCAGTCGACGAGGAAGTAGGCCAGGGCCTGGGTCTTGATGGCGGTGCGGGGCTCATAGAGGATCGTGTGGGAGGCCAGCTCGATGGCCCATTTGGCGACCCGGCCAGAGGCGTCGCGGCAGCCCATGATCTCACTGAGGGGAGCCGTGCTCACCACGGTGATGGCGTGCTCCTGGAAGTACCGCTTCAGCTTCTTGGCGGCCAAGTACACGCCATAGCACATCTTCTGGTAGTGGGGTAGTTCTGCTTGGAGGTGGGAAGCACCTCGCTTAGGTAGTACACAGGGCACTGGACCGGCTGCGCTTTGCCCTCCTCAAGGCGATCTACCACCAGCACCATGCTGACCACGCGGGTGGTTGCTGCGATGTACATCAGGAGCGGCTCCTTCTCAGCCGGCGCGGCCAAGACGAGTGCGGTGGAGAGCATGCGCTTGAGGTCGCGGAAAGCTTCATCTGCCTAGTCAGTCCACTCGAACGCCGTCGTCTTCTTCATCAGCTGATATAGGGGTAGGGCCCTCTCCCCCACCCGGCTGACGAACCGGCTGAGAGAGGCTAGGCAGCCGGTGAACTTCTGGACATCGCGTAGCCGAGCTGGCTTGCACATGCGCTCGATCGCCTTGATCTTCTCCGAGTTGGCCTCAATGCCGCGCTCCGAGATGAGGAATCCAAGGAGCTGGCCAGCCGGCACGCTGAAGATGCACTTCTCCGGGTTGAGCTTGATCTGGAACCGACGCAGGTTGGCGAACGTCTCCTTGAGGTCCTCCAGGAGGGTGAGGTGCTTCTTGGTCTTCACCACGATGTCGTCAACATAGACGTGCACATTCCTGCCAATCTGTGGCAGGAGGCACTTTTGCATGCAGCGCTGGAAGGTGGCGCCAACGTTCTTCAGGCCGAACGACATGGTGATGTAGCAATACGCCCTGAAGGGCGTGATGAAGGACATCTTGAGGGCATCGGCCGGGTCCAGCTTGATCTGGTGGTAGCCGGAGTAGGCGTCCAGGAAGGACAGGAGCTCGCAGTCGGCGGTGGAGTCGATGACTTGGTCGATCCGGGGTAGGGCAAACGGGTCCTTGGGGCATGCCTTGTTCAGGCTCGTGTAGTCGATACACATGCGCCAAGTACCATTCTTCTTCAGGACGAGGACTGGGTTGGCCAGCCACTCATGGTTGAACACTTCCATGATGAAGCCAGCTGCGAGCAGCCAGGCGATCTCCTCACCAATGGTTCTTCGCTTCTCCTCGGAGAAGCGGCATAGCGGTTGCTGGACCGGCTTGTCATCCGGCCGAACGTGGAGTTTGTGCTCGGTGAACTTCCTCAGAACACCCGGCATGTCCTTGGGGGACCATGCGAAGTATCCCGATTCTCACGGAGAAAGTTGACGAGCTCGCCTTCCTATTTGCTGTCGAGGCCGGTGCCCACGACAACGTGCTGGTCGGAGTCGGGGTTGGCCGGGTCGAGCAAAACCTTCTTCGTGCTCTTGGCCGGCTTGAAGGATGCCTCGTCGGCAGGCTGCTTGAGCGGATCCGGCATGGCCGGTTGCGCGCTAGCCAGCGCCACAAGACGGTCGAGCTGGCGCCTCTCCTCGGCGATGACCAGCGACTCGGCCAGCTTCGAGCCGGCTTGGGCGCACTCCAAAGACTTCTTGTAGTCGCCGGTGATGGTGATGATGCCCTTGGGACCCGGCAGCTTCATCTTCAGGTAGGCGTAGTGGGGGACCGCCATGAACTTGGCCAAGGCGGGCCGGCCCAAAAGCGCGTGGTAGGGGCTGGCCAGGTCAACCACCTCGAACCAGATTGGCTCGCGACAGAAGTGGACGCTGGTGCCGAACAGCACGTCCAGCCGGACCTTGTCGATGGGGGAGCAAGAGGTACCCGACATGATGCCGCGGATCACCGTCCGCGTGGGCTGCAGCTGACCCTCCTCGATGTTGAGCTTGATCATGGTGTCGCAGTAGAGGATGTTGATGCTGCTGCCGCCATCAATCAGCACCCGCGGAAAGCGGCAGGTGCACTTCTCGGTGACGAAGGTGGGGTCAAGGATGAGCGCGTAGCCACCCGGCGTGGGCATCATGGCCGGGTGGTCCTCCCGGGCCCAGCTGATGGGACGGTCGGACCAATGCATGTACTGGGGGACCGGGGGGACGACGGCGTTCACCTCGTGCTGGTACTTGCGCTTGTTGTGCTTGTCGTTGCCCTCGCTGGTGAAGACGATGTAGGCCGCGTCCTGGCGAGGGAAGGCGTTGTTGGCGAGGGCGCCGGGTGCCGGAGGTGGAGGGGGAGGCGGCGGGAGTGCCGGGCCGGGAGGCGGAGGTGGCAGGTCGCCCCGCATTAGGCGCTGGGTGATGCTGCAGTTCTGGAGCGTGTGCGTAGACGGCTTCGCGCCGCTGTGGTGCTTGCAGGGGGCGTCGAGCATCTGCTCGAAGGTGAGCTTGGGCTGCCAGGCAACCTTGTCGGTGCGCTGGCGCTTGCTGTTGCCCTGCTCGGCCGACTGCTCTTCCTCCATAGCGGCCACCTGCCGGTTGTCGTAGCAGGGGGCCGGCTGCTCGCCCTTTCGCTTGTTGTTGTTGTTGTTGTTGTTGTTGTTCTCTTGCCGGCGCTGGTTGTTGTCGCCAGCCGGCCGAGGGTTGGCCGGCTGGACCTGGACAGGCTTGCCGGATGCGTTGACCGAGACCTTCACGCGCATCGCGGAGTTGGCCGTGACGTACTTGTCTGCCGTGGCCATGAGTGCCGCCAAGGTGTCCGGCTCATCACACATCAGCTGGTACTTGAGCAGGGTGTCGTCTCGGCACCCGTCGACGAAGTACTGGATGGCCTGCACCTCGTGGACCCCCTCGCAGGAGTTGCGCAGCTCCGTGCACCGCGTGAGGAAGTCGCGGAGGGGCTCGTCCGAGTCCTGGACGCACATGGAGAGCTGGCGAGGCCGACCCGGACGCTTGTACGTGCTGGTGAAGTTGCGCACAAACGGTTCCTCGAAGTCCAGCCAGGAGTTCACACTGCCGGCTTTCAGGCTGTTAAGCCATGTCCGGGCCGAGCCGAGCAGCATGAGAGGGACGTCGCGGACCGCCACACGCCTGTTGCCGCCGGCTATGCCGACAGTCGTGGTGTAGTCGACCAGCCAGTCCTCCGGCTTGGTGACGCCTGTGCTTGGGGGTGTCGCGGGCCAGCGTGAAGCCTTTGGGGAAGGGCTCCTCACGGCTATGTGGCCCGAAACAGGCGGGGCCGACGGAGCTCTCCTCCCCGAGGGCCGTGGACCACGCCAGCCGGTCAATGCGATGGCGGGCATCGTTGTCGTCGTAGAGCTCGTGTGGCCCGAGCCGGGTGGCGACGGGACCGCGCGGTACAGCGCCGGTAGAGGCCGGCCGGGGCCGCCGAGCCGGCGGTGGGGGAAGCTCCGGCTGCTGGAGCCGGCCGTCACCGGCCGTCGTGGCGCGGCTGCGCCGGCTCCGGCCCGAGCGGCTTGCACTGGCATGTGGGGAAGAGGCCTGCTACATGTCCCGAAGGACTCTGCCCGGGTCCCCGGTGTTCCCCGACGCGGAGGCGGCGGGCGGGGCCGGCTCAAACCGCTTCTGCTGCAGGTTCGCAGCGGTGATGAGTGTGGCACCCCGGCTCAGAGGGACCGGAACGCCCTGTATTCCAGCCCAGAGATCAAATCTTCTGGAATACGGCACTGCTTGGCATATAACAAATCAGCTCTCATTACAAATGATAAGGGTACAAGGGTCTGCTATTGCAAAGATTACAATGGCACGGCGACACTACACCTGCTAAGGTAGTTCTATGCTAGCAGCAGAACAGCTCTAAGCAGCGGGACAATGACGGCGGTGATGGACTTCACTCCGCAGGGACTCTGGCTGGGACACGGTCTAGCTCGCATGATCGGAATCCACAACAAGCAATCAATCACGGCATCACCTGCAAACTGGCATGACACGCCAGGTGAGTACTTTGAATGTACTCGCAAGATCACAACAACCAAAAGCATCAAGGCAAGACAATAACATAGCATTAATAGGTTAAGTTAATATCAACTACCATGATGTGGAAGCAAATATGATATGATAAAGCTAGAATTACAGAATAACCAATATCTTGGGTCACAGGGACCATCTCACCCTTGGCTATCTGGCCAAGCAATGCACCATCTCGATCACCTCGTGATCAGTAAATCCTCGTGATCACCGCGTGATCACATCACAATCCGATGATCATCCTCAAGATCATTCCAGTGTTATAATCGGCATCCTGCCAAACTGTTACTTACCCACTTACAAAAATAAGCCATTCTATAATTTATTTTATAAGTCATTCCGTCATCATGAGTGTTGATCGAACGGTGTGACCTACAATGAACTGTGTCCATAACCGAGGACGCGGCTATCGATAGTTTAGACACTCTGCAGAGGTTAGTACATTGTACCCACACTATGGAACTCATGGCCTCGTGCTCCCATTTGAGTGGACCAATGATATTCTGACAAAACCAATCTATTGCATGACACTCTCCCGGCCACTCCGACAAACTCCCCTTTGGGCTATGTCCTGGGTGGCCCCGATGTCAACTCGTGACATCCGCCACCTCTGTGGCTGCCACCGTCGTGGCCAAACAAAACAAACTCGTCCCAAACGGGGACACCCGGGTACAACACAACTCGGGCACACAAGGGTACGGCCGCCTACCGGGCCAGGGCAGCGCGAGCCCATAACCTTCCCTAGTTGGAGGCACCGGCGAGAGGCATGTCAATGGACCAAATTAGGGCCTCCCCATCCAGGCAAGTGTGGCTGCACTGGTGAGCTCGATTCGGTGGCACCTGACCAACGAAATGACGGAATTGATCCCCAAGATATTTCTGTGATAGAACTGTTACTCCAATATTACATATTCACCTGTGATTCAAGTCATAGCAATATCCATCCAATAATCCAAAGAATAATATATCCATATCATTATTATGAACCCTAATAATATAAAATTTAATATGATCATGACGAGAGCATGACTACTGCTACTAGCAATCCTGAAGCAATATGTCACCCTCAATCTGCAAAGCATTGGTCCTAGAAATCCAAGCATCAACATGGCAGTACCAATATCAAATGTAACTCCAAGAAATACCATGAATAAATCATATTTAACTAATGAATATATCAAGCAAATTATTAAATAATTCATGGCATTGCATTGCAATCATGCAAATGGAGGGTGTGGCTTGCCTTGCTCCAAAAGAGAGAGGGAGAGCTCCTGGTCTTCACCAACACACAACAAACACTCTGAAAATATTTTTGCAAGCATTAAGAAATATCACATAAAGCAAATACTTCTGTCCAGAAATTCTAGGCAGAAGAGAAAAATACCAAATTCTACCAGAAAATAAAGTAGATCAAAAGAAAAATAATGCAAAAAGAATCAGTTCATTTGGACTTGTAGTTTAGGAGTTATTCATGGTCAAAGTTTGGTCAAATCTGGATTTAAAATGGATTTAAACTAAATTTCAGAAAACCTCCAGGGGGTTGACGTCGAAAGCGTAAAGTGGGTTTACGCTTCCACTTGAAAACGCTTCGGCGGGGAGGGGAGAGGCTGACGGGTGGGGCCACCCCGTCAGATTTAAAGGGAGGGAGGGGAAACAGAGGGCGGAGGCGCTCACCGGTGTTGGACGGCGGTGAGGAGACCACGGCGAGGCTGAGCGAGGGGTGGGATGAATCGGGTACTCCGCGGCGAACACGCCCATACCCGCAACACCTCGGGAGGTGGCCTGACGGCGTCGCAATCTTCCTCGGCGGCGGCGGCGAGCTACCGGCGACGTCGGGTGTCGACGGAATGGGCGATTCCGGCGACCATTGCCCCGGGGAAGAGGTGGAGGAGGACTAGAGAAACGAGGGGAGCTCGATGGTGGCCTTGGCTTGTCCGGAGATGCACCGGAGCAAGCTGACCAAGGAAGAGGCCGAGCAGCGGAGCTTTGGCCGGAGAGGAAGAAGAAGGGCTCTGGGGCTCGGATGGGTGGCTCAGGGCGACGATTAAGAGAGGGGAGGGTTGAGTGGTGCAGGGAGACGAGCTCGGGGACGGCTTAAATAGGCGGACGGAGATGCCCGAGCTCAGGCGCCGCCACAAG
This sequence comes from Elymus sibiricus, assembly GCA_039707655.1. Classification (NCBI taxonomy): domain Eukaryota; kingdom Viridiplantae; phylum Streptophyta; class Magnoliopsida; order Poales; family Poaceae; genus Elymus; species Elymus sibiricus. The sequence goes on from CM077666.1 coordinate 135,216,437, forward strand.
CAAGATGGCTGGGGTTCTGGCGAACCGCGAACGCGTGGGCGCACGGGAGAGCTCGGACGGCGACGTGAGAGGGATAGTGGGGCGCCAGAGGAGCAGACGCGGGCGAGGCACGCGCGGTCGGCCACTAAGCCACTGTACGCGCGCGTGCGGCGAGAGCAGAGCCGCCATGGCGCGAGGAGAGGGAGAGAAGGAGGGGGGACGGGGTTAGACGGCTAGGTGGGCGACGGAGAGGGAGGGCGGCACCAGCGGACGAGCGAACACGGTCGAGAGGAAGAAGCCCGCGGCTTGGCGACATCCAGAGCGCACCCACCGCACGCAGAGCACGCGCACAGACATGCCAACAGTGCAGTCACCGCGAGCATTGCCACGGAGAGGGCACGTAGGCCTGGCAAAAGATGTCCATAGTGTTGTTTGTCCATCCTACAGCCTCACTGAAGTGTTGGATCGATCAAAGGAACTATGGATTGATGGGAGGCATCAGATGAATGTTGCTGTAGCCAACTTGGGTTAGAAGCTGTGGTCAAGTTACTTGACCAATAGGCCAGAGAGGATGCCACAAGGGTTTAGGGTAGGAAGGACTACAGTCCTGTTAATTTTGAGATGAATTGGACAAGATTTGGAGATAGTTGCTGTACAACTGCCAAAACAACACAGAAACTGGATTTGGAAGTTGCACTCACATGGGGTACTGGATTGGGCTGCAATTTGGTGGAGAGTTATGATTTAGGACCAGGTAGGCACTGGAAAAATTTCATGCCATTTGGAAATACCTACATGGTACTTCCTTCACAAAGGTCCTCTCTGAACAAAATCTTGGGAGAATATTGTAGAGCAAATGGATTGGAAAACTAATGTGAAATTTGGCATGCTCAAAGTATATAGGGGTATTTAGGTCCTGGATTAATTTTAGAATTTATGAAGCAATAGAAAATGCAGTTGCTTCACACTCTGAAAATTTGACCACAACCAAAGATTTGAAGGTGTGCCCACATAACTGGTTGTATGGAGCTAAAATTTGGTGTAGGGGAATTATTTGAGCACATAGAGGGCCTGGTAAAATTTCAACTCAAATGGATACTCCTAGCTAGTACTTCCTTCACAAAGCTTCTCTTAGGACAAAAACTTTGGAATTTTGTTGAGGAAATTTTACTAGGCAAATGGAGTTTAATTTTGTCATGTGGTAATTATGTGGATAGGAGAGAGTGCCCAAAAAAAGTTTGAGGGCAATCAGAAAAATATAAATAGCACTTCCTTCACAAAGTGTCATTCTGAACAGAATGGAAACTGAATATTTCTGAATTAATTTTGAACTAGGCAGGGAAGAGTTTGGACATATCTGGGGAATATATGATCCAAAGAATTTATGAGAATTATTTGGGAATTTTTGGAATGACAGAAATATAGGTGGCTTCACAACCTAGGTCAAATAGGGTTATTCCTTTAATAAGAAAAAGGAATATTCCCTAAGAAAAGAATTTTGGGGTTGGGCTAGAATAGAGATGCCATGATCTTGGGAAAGATACAAGGATAAAATACTACTTGGGAGAAGAAGAAATGATGATCTCCCAGGTTTCAAGTCCACAGAAGTGCTTCAGAAGGAGAACCAGAGCAAAATCCAGAGACAAAGAAAAGGGCCAAAAATCGGGGTGTTACAATGAGGTCGCGAACGCGTTGCTGCTGCTGCAGCAACTCCTCGTCCTCCAAGAACTCGAGATCTGCCATGGCCACCTGCGCCGCGAGCATGTTCTTGACAGGGGTGTCGTAGGTGGGCCGGCCTGCGCCTAGCGCACGGCCGATGGCGCCACCACGAAGCCACACCTCGGCCACCCGGCTGGGCTCTGTGGCAGCCGACGTGAGGCCGTGAGCGGTGTCATACTCCCGCTGGGCGGACTCCAGCCAGCGTTGCGCCGCAGCGAGCGCCGTGGCCTCGTCCAGCAGGTGCTGACGGTCTTCATTGAGCTGGGCCGCAGTGGCAGCTATGTCGGCGTCAGGCGTGATGGGGGCTTGCAGGCTCCGGATCGTCGCCCACAGCGGGTCGACCCGGCTAGTCTGAGCTGCGGCCGCCGCAGCGGCCGCGACAGCCTTGTCCTTACCGCGCGAGGAGCCGAAGCTAGAACCGGTGGTCAGCACCTCCACACGAGTGCAGAGGTCCGCAACGTCGCTGGAAACGGCGCAGCCGACAGGGACGGGCGAGTCGGAGAAGCTGTGTACCTCGCTGGGGTACTCGTCGGGGATGAGCACGACGAAGACGCGCAGCGCGCCGAAGGGGACGACGGAGCAGCCTGCCGGGCAGACGGTGCCCGTGCCAGGCGCTGCATCACAGCCGACAGGGTTGGCCGCGCAAGGTGCGCGGACCAAGCCGTGCGCAATGCGCTCGCTAGAGCTGGTGAAGGGCCTCGTCTAGAACTTGACTCCGGCCGACGCCGCGAGTAGCCCCACGGTGGGCACCAACTGTCGTGGTGAAATCACGGCAGATGCCATGAGATGGCTAAAAGTGGGGGCCTGCGTGAGGACGCCGGTGGGTTCCGGAAGCGAGGTTGGCACACCCGAGTGCGAGACACAAGGCGTACCCAGGTTCGGGGCCCTCCGGAGAGGTAGCACCCCTAGTCCTGCCGACATGGGATGATATGCACAAGGGCTACAAGGTTGCTTCTGGAGCTGTTTGGGTGGAGGAGGAAGAAGGAGCTAGTTCTCCATTCGGCCTCTCCTGTGAGTGTGTGTTTCTACTGATCGATCTCTCTCTGCATGGAGGCCTCCTGGGGGGTCTTATAGCCCGACCCCCCAGGGTTACATTGGTAAATCTACACGCGGGCGGGACCCGACTGTCATTGTCTGGAGTCGGCAGTGGGGCCCACCGGCTGTTGGGGCCCGCTGGCTACGGGCCCCGCCGACTGCTCGGCACTGTGGCCCATCGCTTCCCACATCACGGAGTGGTTGGCGTCGTGGGGCTACAGTGGCTCGTCGCGCTGACGTCGGTCGCCCGGGTCAGCGGGGTTGGCGGCACTGTAGCCACGCACTCCCGTCGTGGAGAGCCGTCTTGTCGTACGGAGGGATGGGACGGCCGCTGACCCGTCGCCAGCTGGCCCGTGGCCAGCCGGACCTGAAGCGGGGCCGCGCCCAACCGACCCGCGTCGGGAAGCCGGCCAGATGGCCAGCCAGTATTGAGGGGCACGGGCTGCCCCGATGTTTTGAAAAAGGCTTTTGGCCCCGTTGCCTACCGGGGGTCATCCACCCGACATAACCACCCATATACTTTGGCATCGTTAGCGTGTCCCATGATACTAGTGAGATTTTCGTTTACCTTGCTTGCTCCCCACAAGAAACTCCTGACTAGGCTATTTATCTTCTCACAGAATCCCCGTTTAAAAACAACCATTGTGTAAGTTGGAACAACCTCGGCCGCTGATTTTATTAGCGCACCCTTCCCTCATGCGTACAAGATATGTTCAATCCACCCTTGTAGTTTGTTCCAGACCCTACGTACTTGAACGTTCCATTCTTATTTCGTCCCATCTCAGAAAGCATACCAACTTAGCGATCATTAAGAGTTTCTGTTGGAATCTCAAGTGCAATTTTCATTGCTTCCCTCATACTTTTTGGGCACCCTTTAATAAAATGAATTAAACTCTTGGACAGATCAACAAGTTGGCCCGATGCCTGACAATATATCAGATACCTCCCTGATCTCTATTGCTCCGTTGTACTAGCCTTTGCAGAAAGCAAGTTGTCGTCTGCAAATAAGAGATGATTGACCGAGGGTGCTACGGCGCCACTACGATGCCCGATAAGTTTTCTGAATTTCCTTGCTCCTCAACAGGAAAGACAGACCTTCAACCGCTAGCAAAAACAAGTACGGGGAAATAGGCCGGGCGAATTTTCTATAGGACGCTCGTTGCGACGGGTTGTTGTTATTTCACACAGAGCCAACCAGCGAGCAATCGAACTGGGCCAACCCATTTAATCAAGTTCCACTTCTCCGGTCTTTCTGGTTTTAGGAATTTTCTAGAAGGTTCCCTTTTTAGCAACTGGTCTATGTTTTTTTTTCATTTTTACATTTTTTTCTTCACTGGATTTTATTGGGTTTCTTTTCGTTTTTTACCTTTTTTTCTAAAAAAAATCACATTTTTATATTTTTTTCTTGTTTTTAAAAAGTGCTAGCACTTCTAAAAAAATGTTTTTGTTCTAAAAAATGTATACTTTAAAAAATATACTTTAAAAAAATCTAAATTTCAAAAAACTTTCAGGTTTCCAAATTTTTCCCACTTTCTAAAATTATTAGTGTTTTTTAAAATCTGATATTTCAAAAAATGTTTGTGATTTTGGAAAATTGTTCGGAAATTTAAAAACATTCGAGTTTCCAAAAAATGTTTGTGTTTTCCAAAAAATGGTCTGCATTCAAAAAATATTTGTGCTTTCAAAAATTGTTCAGAATTTTTAAAAAGTCCACGTTTTCAAAACCACCGTAGGGACAAACTCAATTAGTCCGGTCCCTACGGTGGTTTTGGTATGGCCCATGTAGATCTAGTTGTGAGAAAGGAGGAGGGATAAAGGACCCTCGTTTGGGAATCTGCTGGAACCGGGCGGCCCAACGGTGAAGCCCATCGGTCCAGCCCGCGCACGCACCACTTTCACCCGCTAAACCCTTCCTCCTTAAAACCCCTTTCTTCCTCTCTCTCGCCGCCACGGCGCCGCTTTCCGTTCCCGCAAAAACCCTAATCCCTCCCCCTCCACGCCGCCGGCCGTCGCGTCCCCCGCCTCCGAGCACACCAAATCCAAGAAAAAGAAGAGCAAATCCAAGGACGCCTCCGCCGACCCCGCCGCCGCCGCCGATACCACGTCGCTGGCGGACGCCGAGGCGAAGACCGATGGGTACATGATCAAGCCCCAGGCCCTGGTCCCGTCCCTCGACACCTCCACCTGGCCGCTCCTGCTCAAGAACTACGACCGCCTCAACGTCCGCACCGGCCACTACACGCCGCTCCCCTCCGGCCACTCGCCGCTCAAGCGACCCCTCGCCGAGTACCTCCGCTACGGCGTCATCAACCTCGACAAGCCGTCCAACCCCTCCTCCCACGAGGTGGTGGCGTGGATCAAGCGTCTCCTCCGCGTCGAGAAGACCGGTCACAGCGGCACGCTCGACCCCAAGGTCACCGGCAACCTCATCGTCTGCGTTGACCGCGCCACGCGCCTCGTCAAGTCACAGCAGGGCGCAGGTAAGGAGTATGTGTGCATCGCCCGCTTCCACGCCGCCGTCCCAGACACGGCCCGTGTGGCTCGCGCGCTCGAGTCCCTTACCGGCGCCGTGTTCCAGCGCCCGCCGCTCATCTCGGCGGTCAAGCGCCAGCTCAGGGTGCGGACCATTTATGAGAGCAAGCTGCTGGAGCATGACGCTGAGCGCCACCTTGCTGTGTTCTGGATCTCCTGCGAGGCTGGAACCTATGTCCGGACGCTCTGTGTGCACCTTGGGCTGCTCCTGGGTGTTGGTGCGCATATGCAGGAGCTGCGCCGTGTCCGGTCAGGTATCCTTGGAGAGCAGGACAACATGGTCACCATGCACGATGTGATGGATGCCATGTGGGCGCTTGACAACCACAAGGATGAGTCTTACATAAGGCGTGTGGTGATGCCTCTTGAGGTAATTCTTACTAGCTACAAGAGGCTTGTTGTGAAGGACTCTGCTGTTAATGCTATCTGCTATGGTGCCAAGCTTATGATTGCTGGGTTGCTCCGGTTTGAGAATGACATTGATGTTGGGGAAGAGGTTGTTCTCATGACTACAAAGGGGGAGGCGATTGCCATTGGTATCGCTGAGATGCCCACTGCTGTTATGGCAACTTGTGACCATGGTGCTGTAGCGAAGATCAAGAGGGTGGTGATGGACAGGGACACATACCCAAGGAAGTGGGGACTTGGTCCGGTGGCACTTAAGAAGAAAAAGATGATCGCTGAGGGCCTCCTTGATAAGCATGGGAAGCCAACTGAGAAGACCCCAGCTGAGTGGCTTCGAAATGTGGTGCTTCCTACTGGTGGTGATGCGATGATTGCTAGCCTTGCAGCTGCTCCTGAGCCCAAGAAGGTGAAGGTGGAACAACAGGATGTGGTGCCAAGTGAGGAGGTCAAGGAGAAGAAAAAGAGGAAGACTGATGAGGATGATGTAACTGCTTCTACACCTGCAAAGAAGATGAAGGTGGAGGAGGTCACTGAGGCAGTGGAAGGGGAGAAGAGTGAGAAGAAGAAGAAGAAAAAGAAAGACAAGGGAGAACCAGGATCAGCTGTTTCAGAGACAGTGAAGGAGGAGAAGAGCAGTCTGTCTGATGAGGAGAAGGGTGCCAGCGAGAAGAAAAAGAAGAAGAAGAGCAAGGAAGGCGGTGATGATGTCGCTCCAGACAGTGCGGAAGTTGAGAAGAGCGAGAAGAAGAAGGACAAGAAGAAGAAGAGCAAGGAAGGTGGTGATGATGTCGCTACAGAGAGTGAACTCGAGAAGAGTGAGAAGAAAAAGGAGAAGAAAAAGAAGAAGAAAGACGCAGAGGAGGCGGCACAATAGGTAGAGCTAGTAGTTTACATCGGCTGGTTATGTTATATGGTTGCAATTGTGGGGGAGTTTGAACTACCTGTTTTATTTGCCCTGCATCCCTTGCAACCGTCTATGGTTTCGTAGGCCTAATGTACTATCTTTAGGTTACTGCCATTCAACCGAAATGCTATGGTAATTAGAGAGATTTCCCATTAAATTTCTTGAACAATGAAGCTTGTTTTGCTCTATCTGTTATCAGTTGATGCAATTAATTTTGCTCCCATCTCATTTTAGTAGTCTACTCTAGTGAAATTTCAGGCTTGCTAATCTCATCAATCTGCTGTTTGCTGATACTTAGCTGAAGTAGAGTTTACCAGTCCTAATATTTCCACCACACTGATGTGATAGCATGCTTTCCTATGTTGATATATACATGTTGCAGCCATCCAGAAACCTATGATCGTTCTGTGCACTGAGTCTGAAATTCTATGAGTGCCATATATATATGTTTATGGTAGGACCAGAAGATATACGTATGTTTGTTCCTGGCATGGTTTTTGAAATATTGATTTATCCTGTGTAACACAAGTGGTATATCTGTGGCATATAACAGCCTAGTTCATCAGATTATAGTACTCCCTCCGATCCGAATTAATTAACGCAGCCTCTATACAATGTAAATGACATTGTATAGAGGCTGCGTCAATTAATTCTGATTGGAGGGAGCATGTTATTTGGTTGCAATTGTGGGGGAGTTTGAACTGCCTGTCTTACTTGCTCTGTACCCGTTGCAACCGTCTATGGTTTGGTAGTCCTAATGTAGTATCTTTATTATTAGGTTAATAATGCCACTCAATTGAAATGAGGCATGCATTGCTGTGTGTGTTTTCAGTTAATGAAGTGAAACTTTCGCTTGTCTCACTTTAGTTGTCTGCTGTAGTCAAATGGCTGGCTTGCCAATCTTCAATCTGCTGTCTGCTGATATTGTTAACCTTATATAAGTAGAAAAAGTCTAGTCAGAACATTTCCACTATGCTAATGTGCGAACTTCATTTTCTACGTCCTCAGGCATGTATTCCTGTGTCTGTTATCTGTTAATTCAATGAATTTTGTTCTCACCTCATCTCAGTTGTCTGCAGTCTACAGTTCTGATATTTCTGTCTTTTTTGGCAATATGATCTGCCTGCTGTTATTCTGGAGCCAAAGTGAATTTGCTTAGTCCATGTGGATGTGAGAACTTAGTTTCCTATGTTTGAATACATGCTTACATCACCCATGAGTCAATTTTTTGGCCCTGAAATCATTGTCTGCACCGAGTCTTAAATTCTCGGAGTGACATGTTGGATTGAATTTGCCATTTTCACTTATTTAGTAGATGCAGCTCAGCATGTATTGTGTTCCTCTCGGCTTGGTCATACCAGCATTTGTTTTGCTGTTATAGATGGCATGACCAGACCAGCTGTATTTTCCTTCGGTATAGATATCTGGCGAACGTCAGTTGGGGATGAGATCCTAGCGAACGCCCCCAGAGCTGTCTGATCTGGATTTGACGGTGGCAGTTTTCGCCAAACTTCCCGCAAATTAAACAAATCGCGATGGCAGTTTTGTAAAATGCCACCCCAGCCACATAAACTGCCATCCGGGGCGCGTTCGCCAGGGATTGGCGTCCACTGTCATCTCGCTTCTTCAGCTATTGTGAACTCCTATGCTGCGCAAGTATATGCCTGTATGGAACCGACGTTTTCTGGTCTGGTTGGTGCGCACGCTCTGTGCATTGTTTTTATCTTTTGCTGTGCGACGTTTTCTGCAATGTTATTTTTTTTGGAACCTTCGTTGCTTTTAAGTTTAACTCTTAGTTGCTGCCTAGCCTTCGGATTTGCTCCAAACGACTACGCGGTTCCTCACCCAGTTTCTAGCCATCCTTTTCGCCGAGCTTTTTGTTGGATCTTCATCTTCATTCTTCATTGGTGATAGTGGCGGTCTCGACGGAATTGGCAACGACACCGACGTTGAGCCACTTGGGGTGCGCATTCAACTTCAGCCAACAATACATGAAATGAAAGTGCTTCTTCTCCGTCCTAAAGAACAATGTGCATGGAAGACCTAGTAGAAAGAAAAGACATGATCCAACTGACCAACACATAGAGCATATCCGGTCAAATGACCAACACATACCAACACATGTTACATGCCAGCTAAATGACCATTACACATAGAACAAAAAAAAACTTACAAGCTCTTGGAGTGTCACGCCACTTGGTCACCGGATTTGTAATTGTTTTTTAGAGCCGCAATACTTGTTGATAGCCTCTTAAATGGTGTATCATCGATGGGTGAGCAACTTCTAATTGCCATTACGGATCACTTCCGTGCGATAGGGATCATACTACTTTTGCTCATGGAACCAAACATGCACACTTGTCCAAAAGGTTTCGCCCCTTTGCTCCGTGCCATGAATCAGATCAATACTCGTGGCCAACCACGCATCAATCATCAATTCATCATATTTCATGTTGAATTATTCTCCCCTCTTCTTTTTTGGGTCGGCACCCGATGGCCAGAAATTGTTCGGATCACCATCTGGCTGCTGGTCGGTGTGCGTATGGTGGGTGTCCGGCATCTAGGTGTGCGTCGACTGGGTGTTCGACATTGGAGTGTGTGTATGCTGGATGTCCGGCTCCGACTGGGAGTCGTCAACTTGCCCGTCTTCGTGGACGGTGCTGTCGTGGATGATGTTCATCAGTGCCTCCTCCTCATCCGTTGTCGCGCTCGGTTGAGACACTCCGGCAAACAGAGATCATGCACCAAAGGGTGAGGAAGACACAACCGACATTCACGAATGGACAAGCGCCGATGATTGTGACTGAGGCTATGTGAAGGTGTAGTCCCCGTTGAACGGACAAGCACCGAAGATTGCACGACCGATACCAGTTGGGCGACACACTTTTGCGGAAGAGGTGCTGGGTGACGATCGCCGCCGTAGCGTTCTCCCTCTTCTTCTGTTTGTGGCGGTGGGCGTTGCGTGTCGCCATATTGGCCTTGTGGGCGGCCACCACCAACGGGTCCTCCCGCTTCGGTGTGACGATGACCGTCTTGGTCGTCTCCATCACGGCGGTGGACGACGAAACGGGCGGGAACTGGGTGGTGGGCGGCTACGAACGGAGCAGAGCAAGTAGGAAAAGGCGGGCCTTCGTGCGGAGACAGTGGTGGATTTGTCCAAATGTGCAGGCTCCACCTTCGTTTTGGCTGGGTCCGGGGTGTCGAATGCCTACGTTGACGGATGTTCGGACTCCCGGTTTACGAAATTTCAGCGTCTAGACCGGGCCACGGATGTTTGATGCACGACATTGAATGGCGAAAAGTGTTCGGATAACACCGTCTAAACATTTACGGGCGATTTGATGAACCGCGTTGTGGGCGTTGGCCGAACTGCCGTTGGAAGTTGGAGGAAGTACGCTTTGCTGTTCCTTTCCGAGAGAATGTAAATACCCACGACCCGTGTCGAGCGTGCGTCTAGAACCACGTCTTGGTGAAATGGAGGCGTGGGCAGATACAATATTTATGGTTATGAATTTAGCTGGTGATTCCGGTATTCCTAGGCGTTTTAAGTTGAAAACTTAAATCAGGCTGGCGTGTGGCGCTCGTACACGAATCATGTATTTTTCCAAGTTTTCCCTGCCGTGCGTACCACCCATTTTTCACCGCTCGTAGTACACCACATCGGCGAGCTGTCAGGCCCTTGTGCGAGGATCCGCCACTCGTGACTCTGGCATTGTCATCGTTGCCTCGGAGGAAGTCATTGTGGGACGGAGGGAGGACGTAATAAAAACGAGGATCTTTGACTTATACGTATATAGGAAAATAAAGTAGAGAGAGAGAGAGACCGCGCTGCGGCCACTCCCAGTGCGAAACGTGACGGACGCTCACTGTCACTGATCCCCCGCTCCGTGATTTCCTCCGATCCGTCACACCCGTTGGAAATTTATCCAACGCTGCAGCACGGGGAACTCGCCAACCAACCAAACAGAACCAATCGGATGGGCACACAATCTCCGCAAGGAACGCTCGAGAACAACCGAAAATTTCTCCACCAATCAATTGATTGATTAATTAATCAAAGTACATGGACGACGAAAACGCGCGGAGGAACAACTGGATGGATTACACTGGGGAAGGTGACAGGAGAGGAGGCTAATCAAGCACATGTACAAGAGCATGAACACACACGTAGGCAGCACCATGAGCCGTGGCTCGCATCTCAGACAAACGGAGCAACTTCGCCATGGATCACCTGGCACAAACAACAAGCAGAGATCAGTTGAGGAGTTCCTCGCGAAATGAAGCAGAACAAAATATTTGCTTCAGTTTTTCATACCTAGAGGCAGCCAGGCAGACGCAGAGGAGCCCCTCTTACAGTCCTACTTGGTGATGACCCAGACGGCGTAGATGATGCCGGGGAGGTAGCCGAAGAAGGTGAGCAGCAAGCAGATCCAGAACTCGATCTGCAAAAGCACGTTCAGCACCAGCAGTCAGTTAACCCAACTCTCGACGGAATCACGCCCATGAGAGGGCCCACTGCGAAGTTAAACATGCAGCTAGGCTAGCACGGGACAGGGCAGAGCTGGGTCACTCACCCCGCAGGCGAACTTGAAGAAGACGCCGAGCGGCGGCAGGATGATGGCCAGGATGATGTCGATGCAGTTGGCCGTCCCCTCGTCCGCCATCTTCCTTCTCTGACTGTCGGAGCCGAAGGGAAAGCCCGAGGCGAGAGGAGATTGATGGAAGAAACTAGGAGAGCGAGACAGGTAGGTGGAGTAGAGTGATGTGGTGGTGGTGCGATGCCCTGACGAGCCCGAGTTTATAAAGACGGCGAGGCGAGCGCGACGGTTGGCGAGGTTACGTTACGTGCCCGGCTCGTGCGGCGATGATGATGCTCCCACGAGCGCCAGCCAAGGGGGGTTGGATCGGATGTGGGAAGAATCGGATGCTATGGCCGGCCCTCGTGCGCGCGCTTCGCTGTTGGTTCGGCTCCAACGGCCGGCGCCGACCCGCCTGGTTTCGTGCCCGCTTTTTCCTGCATGGACGCGCCTTTGAACTTAACGTTGAAGGTTATCTGGGCTCCGCGTACTACTACTATCTCGGCCAAATTTGACTATGCAGCAGCAGAAACAAGAAAGTAACACATTGCCATGCACCTCAGGATAAGGCGCGGGCAGCTGGGAGCACTTCCAAGACACTGAAGTGGAAAACAAGGGAAATAAAGTAGAGCAATCCAGCACCTTGTTCGCCTCTGAAACGGAACGAGTTGGCATGACAGCAACGTCTACCGGACACACACGAAAAGCCCTCATCATGCTACAGACCAGGCATCCGGGGTGGGTATACCGGCAAGATCTCTTTTGCGCTGAAGGAACATTATTAGTTAGTGTTTAGTGCAATCATGTTATTACGTGGTAGATACATCCGTTTGAGCGACGATTAATATGGGACCGAGGGAGTAGCTAGCAGGGGTCCATGGCCTCTTGTTCTAGGAATGGTCTGGACTCTGGACTGGAGCTCCATCAATCATGCAAGAGTTTGCATTGCATGATTGAAGAGGCCGGGCTACTAAAATTGGAGACCTCTTTCTTCTTATACCGAATCATGACAACTGAGATGAGCTAAGCTCGCATTATGGCCAGGGCTACGCGTGGGATCGAGACAACCAACCGAGGGGCTGTTTATTCCGTGGCATGTTCTCGTGGATCTATAGAGGATGGTTCGACGGGACGGCTAACCTGGAATGAGGACTTAAAGTAAATCGCATACCTGGAAGATCGATTTATTGATGCCTTTTACATGTTCTCTAACTCAAAAGTCTTAGATGCCCGCATGCATGACTGAAAGAAAGAAATGGCGTGGCGTTTAGCAGTATCAGTTGACATTTATATGATGTTTACAGGTAGGTCTTGGCTAGTTCAGCCTCGGTAGGGCATCAACCCATATGCTAAAACCACCAGCACCCCGGTTCACCCAGACCAAAACATGGCACTGCAAAACAGAAAATAAGCTACGTACATACTACTAGCTCATATGCAGTACAATACTACCAGCTGGTTTCATCAGCTGCTTCGCAGCGTATTGTTTTTTGTTTCAGGCAGCCAATGATCGTAAGAGCTTAAGCTTAAACAACGCTAACCAGCTCTTTCTTTTTTGTGAAACTGAAGGTGGACAAATGTGCAGAGCAAGACTCCAGAACATGTGTTGGCTTAGCTTTCATTGCTTGCTCCGGTATATCTGCAGCTGGCAATGCTGGGGGGTTAGCTGCTAAGAGCAACTTATAATTGACCTTAGAGGATAAAAATTATAGTTATAGCCTTCTTGTCTAGGGTTGATCACAATTAATTTCGGCTATGTATATAAAATTGAGAATACCAGATTCTGTGGTGGGAGATGGTTACCGTTGCAGGAAGGGCAGGTGGCCCAAATCATACCGGCCATTGGAACTTTCGGAGTTGGTGTGCAGATGTGACCTGGATAGGATAATGATGCCCATTCACTTTCATTTATCTCTTGGATCTTGCAAGTCAACCTGTCAATCTTGCACCATAAGGAACTAAATTAACAAAGGGCGGTAAAACAACAACAGTAGAAAAACACAGCTCTTTAGTCTGCTCAGTCCTGGGAGACGTCACTAGTTGATCCATGAAAGCATTTCAAGAGATGAAAAGTCACAGAAGCTCTTCCTCAACAGTGGTGTCATACAAGATACAGCTCTCCAGAAACAAGTAAAATGATCAAACGGCGACGTTTCTGCTTTGAAAAGAAAGAAACGATAGGAAGTATGTCAAACCGGGCTTACCTGAAGCATCGGCATGGATCGCCGCCTCGCACATAAAAGTCAGCAAGTTAGCAGCCTCTTGTCCCACCGATTCCAGGAAACAGAAGGGATACAACAAATTGAACAAAAGCTGTAATAATAATAGACCAACTTGTTGTCCTCTGCACATACTTCAGACAGCAGCAACAATCAGATAGGCAGGGAATCCAGTATCTGATGTAGACATGCGGTGAGCCCACTCTTTTGTCTAGGCTCAACAATTCCACCGATTGATTATCCTTGTGTATATGTATTCATACCTTGAATCAGAAGAGAAATCTGAATGCTTTACGTAATCCACTTTATTCTTTCTGCTTTTGGCGCTGTTTGATGGAAACATTGTCGCTGCTGTATGATAGCAACAGATGAAGAGATTTAAGAAAGAGCATGCTTTGTAGTATGCTGAACCCTGTCAGCAGAGAGACTACATTTAGATGCCTTGCTTATGTGTCGTTTGATCTATTTGCCGAACAAGCTCCAGAACCATGGTAAAGTTGATATTTTAAAGGATCATTGTTAATTCAAGTAGTTACTTGAAGGGCTTCAGATTTTATCCTCAAAATCCAATATGCATAACTGCATATTTTCTTCGCAGACATCAAAATCTGGAGTTCTGGATGTCAAACTTGGACTGGGTTGTTGCTGTTTCTTCCGAACACTATAAGAAAAATAAAATACTTTGGGTGTCACATAAAAGAACTTCAGACTAGTAGTTTGGGAATTGCGATTGCCTGCGACACAAGTACAAAAGTAAGAAATCTGACTGCGCTGGAATTCTGGAAATCACCTGAGTTCAAAAGTATCATTTTGTTCCCTGATAAATGATTTATCATGCCATCAGCTGTACATTATAGTAACAGAGTACTTGGTGAAGTCATGAAAACAATCCTGCTAATTACCACAGAAAATCTGCATTAGAACAGATTAGGTTGCCATCAGAGCAATAAGGATTCAGGGGTACTAAGCAATCCAGAAAAAAATAGTTCTCATACCAAAACAGGCCTGCAAAATGAATACATTCAGAATGTTATATAAAGCCTGATTGCAGTCAAAGAGAATGAAATGTGAAGTTCTAACCTTAAACAAATTAGCACAGCCTCTGTTTATTCAGTTATAACTACTTCCTCTGTATAGAAATATAAGGCCATTTAGATCACTACTTTAGTGATCTAAAAGGTCTTATATTTCTTTACAGAGGGAGTACATAATAACTAGCAAAAGGTGCATAAGACTGCAGGAACAATGCAGTAATGCACTAATGACTACAAAAGAAGTACAATGCACTAAATATTATCGAGTTCACCTTTTACTCGCTTGTATCCACAGATATGGAATTGTTTCCTATGAAGAAAATCTTCTAAGAGCTTGCTGAAGACAGTACCTGTTTCTCTGATATACTCCTCCCCAGGCTTGCCATTATCTGTGCACATCAGCAGTTATAAACTTGCCTACTATATCCCTCATATGGAACAAAGTAACCATAGGGTGTTTCCTCAAGTTCTGAATATTGGCAGTATAGATGACAGCCTGACATTTTTGAGTGCCTTTTCAGGTGTAGTTTCCTAATCAAACCGTTAGTGGTTCTCTTGGTTTAGTAAACACTGATTAATATATGTGATCCATGAAATATGGTTTGATCAACTTAAATCAAACTGTTTCCTGTTTTATTCTTCAAACTCCTCTCTTCTATTACGGTTCTGATCTTCGTCACATCAGACCACATTCCAGCATCAGCATATATATTGGACAGTAAAATATGATAGCCAGGATCACTGGGGTTCTTTTCAAATATTCTTTTTGCAACTAGCTCAGCAATGTCCATTCTGTTATGCACTCTGCAAGCCGCCAATAGGCATCCAAGAACATCTATTTCTGTCCCTTCCCTCAAACTTGAAATGAACTTCCAAGCATCGTCAAGTTTCCCAGATCTGCTGTAAAGATCAACAACACATGAGTAATGCTCCTTATCTGGGGACATGTTGTAGTCTTGTAACATGGAATTGTAAAAGTGCAAGCCCTTCTCAGTAAGGCCTCCATGACTGCAACAAGATAGTAGAGCCACAAAAGTGACTTTGTCAGGAGCAATTCCATCTCTCTTCATCTGATCAAATAACATTATGGCTTGATCTTCGTGGCCATGCTTCCCCAAAGAAGAAATCAATGTGTTATATGTGGCAGTATCTCGCTCTGTCATCAGCTGAAAAATCTCTTTGCCTTTTTCTAGGCAACAACATTTGCAGTACATATCTATAAGCGCGTTACTAACTGAGCAGATAGAACTCATATAATGCCTAACAACATAAGCATGTAGTGCCTTACCCTGGATGAGCCTAGAATGGTGATTGCATACTGGAAGAACTGAAATAACAGTCACATGATCAGATTTAAATCCTACTTTCTGCAGCGCCCTAAATGCACACAGTGCAGAATCTGTATCCCCATTCACGCCATACGCTGCAATCACTGAATTCCATATAACCAAATCTTTCTTTGGAATGAGCTCAAATACAGTTCCTGCCTCCCTTATGAATCCTTGTCTACTGTAGAAGTCAATAAATGCGCTCCCAAGAAACTTGCTCTGGTCAAGTCCATGTCTTATGGAGAAGCCATGGACCTCTTTTCCATGCCTGAATAACTTCGGGCCAGAAAGACTCGGAAGTATACTTGCCATGGTATTGGAATTTGGTTTTAACCCTACAGCAACCATTTCAGTAAACAAACTGACACTCGCATGATACATTCCATTCTGTGAATACCCTGCAATTAATGTACTCCAAGAGACAACATCCTTGGAATCGATAGAACTGAACAGATAACCAGCCATCTCCAGACAGCCACACTTGCAGTACATATCAACCAGAGCATTGGAAACACAGTTATCATCAGCAACTCCACATCTTACTGCGCATCCATGCAACGCCGTTCCAGCTTGCAACTCTTTCACCCTGCCACATGCTGGAATGACAGTGGCAATGATCACTGAATCAGCCAAAAACCCTTCTGATCTCATCCTATTGAACAAACTCATCGCATCGAGCCAATCTCCTGCATGCACGGCTCCTCCGATCATCGCAGTCCACGTGGCCACATCCCTTTGCTGCATGCTCTCGAGCACATTCCTCGCCTTGCCCAAGCACCCACACTTGGCAAACATGTCCACTAGCGCACACTGCACAAACACATTGGGTGTAGTGTCGCCACGGGCAACGGCTGCCTCCACATGCTCTCTGATCATCCCGCCCTGCTCAACCGCTCCGAGCGCGGCACAAGCCTTGATGACAGGCAGGTACGTGAAACCATCCGGCGCAACCGAGCCATCGTCGACCATTGCCCGGTACGTCTCCAGCGCCTCGGAGAACCGTCCGGCGTCGACGAGGCCCTTGATCGCGGCGCTCCACGCGAAGGAGTTCCTCCTGGGCATTCCGTCGAGCACACGCAGCGCATGACCGATCTGCCCGAGCCTAGAGTACACGTGCACCAGCTGAGCGGAGAGGACTGCGCCGTGGCGGTGGCCGCCGACGAGCACAGCGGCGTGCAGCCGCCGGGCCTCGGCGAGGGCGGGGCCCGACCGCAGCCGGAGGAGCAGCGACGCGTGTGAGACGGGCGAGGCGTCCGCGTGAGAGCTGCGGCGATGTGCGGCGGTAGGGGAAGCGGAAGCCTTCGCTGGCGAGGCAAGAGAACGGAACCGCCGTTTGAGCCCGTGCCTGACGGCGGAGAAGAGCATCGAGGGGAGCCTCCGGCACCGCGCGTGGTCTCAGCTCAGAAGCAAGTCGCTTCAGAAGTTTCAGTCAAGCGCGGAGCCTGATTACCTGACGGACTGCCATGTCAGTTTTCATTTCATTTTCATGTCCGCCGAAACCATTGAAGCCAACGCCGCGGTCCTGGCACCCACCGCCACCATGGCCGCCGTAGCCGCCGCCTCCATCGTCACGGCCTTTGTAGCCGGTGTCACCATTGCCGCTATAACCACCGAGGACCGGCAATTGGATATGAGGAACCAGCTGGTGAAGCATTTGGCAGAGATCCTGAAGCTGAAGCCGTGGTGTTCGTGGATAACTGCAATGTGATCTTGAAGTAGGTGCAATTGTAAATTGTTTAATATGTGTGCATGTTATGTACTTATATTTTTACTAGCAAACATGACCGTGCGTTGCAACGGGAGAAAATAAGTTGACGTGCTTCGTTGCGAAGCAAATGCCAATTGTCTCAATTAGGTTGGCCAGGTAGAGGATAAGTTTGATGATGACAAAAATGATAAATCAATTAACAATAGGATTCTTTGGGGCGCTAGTTTGGAACATGGGACATGAATCCTAGTCAACTAATCGGGTGAACAACTCTATCTTTAGATTACCGTATTGATAATAAAAATATCGCACACATAGTGCTTATTTAGATTTACTGACATCAGACAATAAAAATGCGGTATATGCCTAGCGTCAAAACATGTATGCTTCTATCGTGTGTGCTACCTGTGAAGTCCTTGTCGTATAGATGTTTTAAGTTCCTGTTTTGTTGCGATATATGTAGGATTGAGTCTTTGCTTAGTCTGTTGCGCCTCAATTCACGGATAGATATAATTTGATCTATTCTAGCTTTCTTTTGCTTTGACTGCATATTTGCATATCTTTGCTTTTCTCGTGCGCATTCTTTTGCCCTCATGAGAGTTTTCTAGAATGTGTTAATTAAAAAAAAATGATTAGATTTTGCATCATAAATAGAGCATACGTAGCTACTCACAAATTAATTTAATTACAATGCACATAAGCATTAGAATATATGTGTTGTTTGAATAGTAATGTTTTACTTCTTCCTCGTATTTAAAACTGTGGAACATTTTGGCTTGAAGTTCAAGTTGATATTTGTTGTTACAGAAGAGTTTAGAATTTATTTTCGTTCGACATGTATGCTATATATAAATATTTCGTTATCTTCCTATTTTCATGTCCAGATATGCAGTCAGTATGAATTTGTGAGGGAGACAAACATAAGTATCCAACCTGATAACGAAAATATTTAGCATCAAATCGGGCAACGTGTGAATGTTCGGAGAACAAATACATGCGTGCACGCGTGATGGAATCGGAGATATTTATCCGTCTGTGCAGGATCCAAACTAAATCAACTGTAACTAAAAACAGGAAAACATTTATCAGTCGACATGCGTGCACACGTTATCACCCAAAGTTTTTCGAGAGGCTGATTGCTAGAAGAACCCGCAAAAAGAGATTGCTAGAAGAAACCAGTCTTGCTGTGCTGGTAGCTCCACGCGTCATACACGTCCATCCCCAGTTTATCAACTCCCCGCTGACAAAGTCGTACACGTTATCTCCCAAGTTTATCCCCTTCTCTCTATCTCTCTCGGCACCACACCACACAGCACCACATCTCTGCTTTTCCCCTGCCTGCACCCTGCAGAGCCCGGCACAGCGGCTGCCTCCCTCCATCACCACGAGATGGGACTGGGAGCAAGAGCGGCGGTGCAGCGGTGCTAGAGTAGTGTTGGTAGGCTGGTAGCCGAGGAGGGAAGGCAGGGACGGTCGCTTTGGAGTCGCGCGCCGCTACGACTGTGGTGGCGTCGGTGGTGGTTCCTTGGTTGTTGGCGACGTCGGCTGAGGAGAGGGGGGGCGCTGATGGCCGTCAAGGCGGGCTTCGGCAACGCCGCCAATGGGCTCGCCGACTTGGACACGGCGGTCGCGACAACTACGCGCTCCTCCTTCCTCCCCTCCCCCTGTCCTCCTCCTTCTCTGAGCATCGTGAGGCTCTTGCCAGCCAAATCAATGGCCTTGTTGGCTTATCCAAGCATGTAGTTACTTCCGATGGATGACCAGCCATTGCTTCCTTTCCTCATCTATCTGCTTCCCGTTTCCTTTCCTCATGCAGGCCGGCCCGTTGCTTCCGACGGCTGCGCAAAGCGGTGTCAGCCGGCCGGCGACCCGACGTGGGAGAGTCGCGATGTGAGCCGGCGCTGCGAGGTGCGGGCGCGGGTCAAATGAGGCACCCCCCTCATCACGCCACACGGACTGCCCACCGAACGCTTGCCTCCGCTCCCGTGCAGTGCAGCCATGGCGAGCCGCCACCGGTCGCCTTCTCCGGCCTTCCGACAAGGCCAGCGCCTCCACCAGCCGCCCCGAAGTCTCCACAACCCGCCCCTCCCCTAATCCTTCGTCCGTCGGACTCAACGGGGCGGCGCTCGCACGCGAAAGCAGCAGCAGCTCGCCTAAGGCTGCGTCCGCGCCCTCGAACGCCCGCCGCGACGCCGCGCCCCATTCCTGGACTCGGGCGGCGTGGACGCCGGCGTCAAGCGGAGGCGCGTGCCAGGCGGTGGAGGACGGCGCGCGGGCGTCAGCGGCAAGCGGCGTGCCCGGTGGTGGAGTACGGCAATGGATAAGCGGCGGCGGAGGACGGCAATGGACGCAGGGGGCTTTTTGCAAAATCCAACCGTTTTCTCCAGGAACACATTAAAATAGGACCGCAGGTTGATTTCTCAAAAATAGAGGGGCTTTTCTGCAAAATCGCCGACGACGGGTATACGGGCAGAAGCACTCCGTGCTTTAGTATTAGGTAAAGATAAAGATTTTCTGTAGTTCAATCAAGACTGCTTGATCATACGGTGCAATTACGAGGGACGCAGATGACTGCGTTCCAACCTCCGAAGCTGCTGAACAAGTAGCTAAGGGCAGTCCCATTTATTTATTTTTAGCGAAAAAACCTAAGGGCAGTCCCAATGCTTGCAAGGTGTATTGTAGCATGCCGCCTAAATCTTTATCTTTAGCGTGAACCAACCTGTGGTTGGATGGTTAGGTGGACAGTGGTATCCCAAGCCCACCAGGGTTCAAATCCTGCTGCGAGCGTTCCCGTCGACTACGAGGCGCCTACGGTGAGGGTGAGTGTATGCGCGTATATATGATCGCTTGCGTCTGTACCGTGTTAAAAAAACTTTATCTTTACCTAATAATATTAAAAGGAGGATCTTAATGGGCCGACTCATTTAGTGGCACCATACGAGCCGAAAATCCCCCAAAAAATGTACTCTCTACTTGCAACCCCTCGATGGGGTCACAATGTTCCTTACCACTTGAGCTGCTGCCAGTAAGCGATTAATAGGCAGCGCGAACAATAATGAACCATATGCAGCGGTAGTTTTAAAAAATCCGAAAAGTTCAGCCATTTGTTGGAAAATGTAAACTTTTTTTCTAAAAAAATTCGAATAATGTTTGAAATAGTGAACAAGTTTTGAAATTCAAAACTAAAATTAAAAACGTGAACAACTATTTTCAAGTCTTGAAAGATTGAAAGACATGAACAAAATTTTAAAAGATGAACAATTTTCGAATAAGTCAATAAAATTGGAAAAAATGAAGAATTTTCTAAAACGTGAATTGTCTTTGAAAAAGTAAACAAAATTTCGAAAACGTGAACAATTTTTGAAAACATGAAAAAAAAAATCAAAGAAATTGTGAATAAATTTTGATTCATGAACAATTTTTTTCAACTGTGAACAATTTTTAGAAAAGTGAATTTATTGTATGGTGAACAAAATTTCAGAGAAATTGTGAACAAAGTTTGATTCCCAAACAATTTTTTCCAACTATAAGATTTTTTTTTTGAAAAGTGAATTTAGAACAGGTTCTTTGAACGATGAACATTTTTTATACATAGAGAACAGTTATGTACACACAGTAAACATTTTTAATATACGATGAACATTTTTTAGTATACGACGAACATTTTTATGCACAGTGAAAATGTATGGTGAACATTTCCTGAACATTGTAGGAACGCGATTTTTTTTAAGAACGTGAATATGTTTTTAAAAATAAAAAAATTGGAATTCCAGATATTTATTTGAATGTTTAACAAATTTCGAAACACGTGATTTTTTTTTGAAAATTTTGGATTTATGAGAAAAAAAGAAGCGAAAATAGAAAAGAAAAGAAAAGAAAGAAATAAGCAGAAAAAACATAAAAAGGAAAAAGAAATTGAAAAACATGAAGAAAACCGGAAAAATGAGTAAACGAAAAAAAAACTAGAGAAAACCGGTCCAAGGAGGTTCCAAAACGGTTGCTCCTCGAAGTGGGTCGGCCCGTGTGGCGTTGTCGTTTACTCCGCTCCAGCGATGCTGTAGCTCCTTGACGCACGCGGGCGTCAAATAGGATCCTGCCAAACGGGTCTCTTCGTTTGTACCTCAGTAATCAACTGGGCCTGTGAAGATATTCTCAAAAATATAAAAAAGAAACTGGGCCAGCGAACTCCTTTGCACAAATACAAGTTGCATATACGATTTAAACATAGTTCTAAAAAAAATACGATTTAAACATTATCAATTCCTATACTACTCAGAGAAAGGGATAAGGTACGTGTCCAGCGGAGAAATCGATCTTCGATCTGTGGCTCAGTGAGTATGTGTTTCCCCCAACTCGCCCGGGTTTTTTAAGGAGTCCAACGGAGAGATCGATCTGTTGCTAGCTGCGTACCTATTTCTTCTTAGCCCTAAAAAGACCTGTTTCTTCTGGCTCACCTGGTTGGTCATCGGGTCCTTTATCATACGGCAAAGTTGACCATACATAAATGTTGCTTCCGCATCCACACACTGAGGTAGGCCGTTGCTCGCATGTTAGTAGGGATGACGACCCAGCTATTGTAGGTCGAGGAGGATCCGAAGCAACAAGTAGATGTGGAGGTGGAGGCTCGAGAACGGGATCAGATGCGGAGGAGATGCAAGTGGCAGAGGTGGAGGTGAAGGTGGGAGGGTCTGGGACCTTTGGATGGCCTCGAGAGGAGGAGGATGAAGAAAGGTTGCGGGAGGAAGAAGAATAGGAAAGGGGGAGCAAGGTAACGAGGATGTTGTACCCCATTATTCTAACCCACATCGTTCGATCTTACCACCACCACTGCCTCCTCCTATCTGTCCACATGTCTACTCTTTCTTGTGACCACGTTGCCGAATACTCTGTCCTGCCTTCATGTTCGGAGGCAAATGGGCATGCAATGATTTGTTTCCCCCGTTGCAACGCACGAGCATTTTTGCTAGTAAAAATAATGTAGCGTGACGTCATATTTATAATGAGAAAAGAAAGTACTATTACTATACTTAATTTAGCTATACGCCTAGCACCGAAACCAAGAAAATTAGCTTGTGTGAAAATCATTGAATTCTGCTCTCACTGTGGGAGGTTCACATATTGTGGGAAAGGCTCGGATTGGAAAAAGTCCATTTCAAACCTTGAACTTGTAGAGCTTAGCTAAATCGAACCCCCAACTCCGAATCCTGGTCGTTGGCACCTTGAACTTATCAATCCCAGTTTAAATCGAACCCTCGAACCCTGGAGCTGTTTTTCACGTAAAAAATATATATCCAAAAATGGGATAAGTTGCTACTTTCGCTGACTGAGTTGACTCACCTGTCATATTTATCTTCCACCTCTAGTCTCATGCGGGCCGCCTAGTAACTGATTTTTTTTGTATTCGTGCCCACTTGTATAGCGAAATTAAGCTGGTTTCCATAATTGTTTTTTTTCTCGTTTGATTTTCCATTTCCGTAATTTCTATTATCATTTTATATCCTTTTTGTTTTTTTTTTAATTTACAATTTCCTTAGGCATTTTTTGTTTACTTATTTATTTTTCTTGTTGGAGCTCCACATGGTCTCCTCGGCGAGCGCTTCATCCTTCCCAAACCTCTGATCATGCTGGCTGGCCGCTGGCCTTGCTGTCGTCTCCTGAGCTCCAGCCTCCAGGTACTGCAGCTTTGTTCCCCCCGTTCAAGCAACAATGTGGTCAGGCAAATTAGATCCCGTGCTTATCCAATGTGGATGGGGTAATCATAATCCGTCTAGTGCTGACTGCTGAAGCCTTGTTCTTGCACCGGACCGAACAAACTGGAACAGAGTAAAACCTAATGCCGAACAGAGTAAAATTTCAATAGTGCTCCTCCTCCTCGCCCCTCCGCTGAGCCCTCCCCTCCGCTGAGCGCCGGCCGCCACTCCGGCCCCAGCGGCCACTCCGTCCGCCGGCTGCCACTCCGGCGCCGGCGTCCACCCCACCCACTCCCCCCCCCCGCCGTGCCCCCTCCCCCGGGTGCCGCGCATGGCCTCGCAGGTCTCTCTCTCGGCGTCCTCCTCCTCTGGCGGCTCGCCGCCGCCCCCGCCCCCTCCCTCCCCGCGGCCACCCCTTCCCCGGCCACAGATTCACTCCATCATCACCATCCCTGATGTGGTCGGCACTGCTCACGGCCCCATCGTCCAGGGCGGATCTGCCGGAGGCGATCCTTCTTTTTTTTGAATGAAAGGGGTTTCCCCCCCTGCCCCATTTTTATTGAAGCAGCAAAAAGAACCAGGTTCGATACAGTTTAAAGCATCTAACTACACCACATAAAACTCCAACCCAGGCAGCCAAACTGGGACGTCTGGGGCGCAAATACCACCTAAAAGAGACAAGACCAGCAGCAAACACTTAGCTTACAGAAGGTACTTTTATTACAGACCCAACAGCGAGGCCAAATGAGCCAAATGAAGCTAAGTAGACTACTGGCGACGACCAGAAATCAGGTCCAGGCAATCCGCGGGAGCTCCCCCCGGTGTTTGTCCAGCAAAAGGATACATCTTCTCAGCAGCTCCGCTTGAGTGTCGTCGCAGAGTACCCCCCAGCGCAGAAGCACATTTTTCAACTTGACAAGGACGCAGTTTAGACCTCTCCACGATCGGCCCTGAAAGCAGAATTCATTTCTTAGTCTCCAAATGCTCCACAAGGATGCAGCCGTGACCATATTAAGAACAGGCTTGCTTTTGTAAGATCGCCACACAGCACAAATGTCATCAAAACAAGCAAAAGGTTGTACATTAAAACACTCCGAGACCACCGCCCATATACATTTGGCCACAACATAGTCAAAAAACAGATGTTGAGTAGATTCATTTTCACTACAAAACAGGCAGGAGAGATCCTCAACCTGTCTACGTTTGTTCAAATTGTCTCTGGTTAATACTTTATTGTATACACAAAGCCACATGAAAACATGTATGTTTTGAGGACACAAAACTTTCCAGAGAGTTTTTCCAATCGGAGAAACAATCCCCCCAAAGTTTATCGCTGCATAAAACGATTTAACTGAGTAAACTCCCTTAGGTTCAAGGGTCCAAATGGGTAAATCTGGGGATACAGACAGGGGAAAGCCCCTGATATGGTCTTGCAATTGGTTCCATCTAAGCATCCCCATCTGATCTACACATCGTCTAAACGTAAGTTTCAGGGTTGCACCGTCCCACACTTGAGCCACTGAACAATCAGATTGGTTGCAAATTTCAAATAAATCCCAGAACATAATTTTAAGGGAACAATCCCCAGCCCACACATCATGCCAAAAGCTTATTTTATCGCCCCTCCCCACCTTCCAAGTATAAAAAGTTTTTGAAGCATTTAAAGCCCATGTCACACTCTTCCAGAAGGGAGACCCAGTTTTTTGTTTGGCCCACAAAATATTTGGAGAATGAGTGTTATACTTAAATGCCACTATTTTCTTCCAATCACTATCATTAGAGTCAAAGAAACGTTTCCCCCATGAGGCCAAAAGGG
The DNA here is from genome assembly GCA_039707655.1 of Elymus sibiricus. NCBI lineage: Eukaryota > Viridiplantae > Streptophyta > Magnoliopsida > Poales > Poaceae > Elymus > Elymus sibiricus. The sequence continues at coordinate 135,241,383 of CM077666.1, forward strand.
CCATATTGAATTCTTTCAAATTAGGGACACCAAGTCCCCCAAACTCTTTCTTTCTAGAAACCAAGCCCCAATTGGCCAGATGGTATTTATGTTGATCATCTATATTTCCCCAAAAGAAATGAGCCATTTGAGAGTTAATGGCATTAATTGCCCACTTAGGAAACTTAATCACCGCCATAAGATAGGCAGGAATACTAACTATACATGCACACAACAAGATCAATTTACCCTTGTAAGTCAAATATCTACCCAGCCAACCAGAAATATTCTTAATGATTCTATCAATAATTGGTTGTATATCTTCTCTCTTTAATTTGTCATAGTGCAGAGGCACTCCCAGGTACTTGATAGGGAAAGAACCCAACTTACAATAGAAAATCTGAGCAAAAACTTTAGCTTCCTCCTCCTCCACATTGATGGTGAGTAAATCACTTTTGTGGAAATTGATTTTCATACTAGATAAATTTTCAAAGCAAGATAAAATCCATTTGAAATTCCTAGCTTTATCACAAGATTTTTCTAGGAAGAGAAGTGTATCATCAGCATATTGCAAGCTGATCACACCCCCAGGAATGATGTTGGTCAGAACACCAGAAATCAGTCCATGTTTAGAAGCCTTAATTAGCATTTTGGAGAAAACATCAGCCACTAGGTTAAAAAGCAAAGGGGAAAAAGGATCCCCTTGTTTGAGACCTTTCCCCCCCATAAAGTATGGCCCAGTAGTATCATTGATCCTCACACTAAATGTGCTCTGCAAAAGAGTTTGTTTTATCCAAGAAATCCATTTTTGTCCAAAACCTCTAGAACCAAGCATTTCAAAAAGAAATTCCCAGCTTACTCTATCATATGTCTTTTCATAGTCCAGCTTGAGCACAAGCCCCTGCGAACCAGATTTTTTAACTTCATGAATAACCTCATGTGCCAGGACCACACTCTCAAGAATAAACCTCCCTTTGATAAATGCAGTTTGATTTGTAGAAATCATTCTATGACTGATAGGAGAGAATCTATTAGTCATAGCTTTGGTAAAGATCTTAACGGCACAATTGCTAAGACTGATGGGTCTAAAATTCTTCATGTCTTTAGCATTCACCTCTTTTAGGATTAAAACAATCAGCGCAAAATTAAGTCTGTGAATGTCTAATTTCCCTTCCTCAAAATCTCTAACCATGGCCATAAAATCTTTTTTAATGACTTCCCAAAATGTTTGATAAAACAGGAAAGATAGGCCATCGGGGCCAGGGGCCCCGTGGGCATAGGAGCCAAAAATGGCTTCCTTAATATCCTCCTCAGTAAAATTTCTTTGCAGCATATCATTTTCCTCTGTAGTGACCAGCTCATCTTACTCCCAGAAGGAAGGGCCAAGATGGATATCATGCTTTGGTTCATACCCAAACAGATTTTTATAAAAGGTGGTAGCTACATCTAGCATTTCATTAGTGGTAAAAACAGGACCAGAATCCCCATTAAGCTCAGTCAAGTGGTTTTTCCTATGCCTATGATTAGCAAGCGCATGAAAATACGCATTATTTTTGTCTCCATCTTTAATTTTGCGATCCCCCGACCGTTGCCACAAGGCAATCTCCTCCTTATGTAAAATATCAGCAAGTTCAGTTTTAATCTCCCTCATGCGGGCCCTATCCTCATTAGTCACACGATTTGACTCGGAGAAAACATCCAGGATATCAAATTCCTGCATGAGATCTCTCTTCTTCCTCTTAAGCGCCGCTTCAATATTGATACTCCAACCTTTAGCCTTTTTCTGAAACATTTTAGTTTTTTTCATCCAAACATCAATAGCAGTTTTCCCCACCACTGGGGTGTTCCATACTTCTATGAACAAGGTTTTAAATTCTGGGTAGTCAAGCCACCATTTTTCAAACCTAAAGATTTTTGGGGAGGTAACCCTCCTAGCTCCAGTGTCCAAAACCAATGGGGTATGGTCACTACCAATTCTTGGTAAAGCAGTTAACACAGAAAGGGGGAAATGAGCATCCCAAGAAGGGGACACAAAAACTCTGTCAATAGCAGCAAAAACAGGATCATCCTGATTATTGCTCCAGGTAAAGCTTCTATTAGCAATGTTAATTTCCATAAGACCCCACTTATTAATCCAATCATTAAAAAGGAAAGCAAATTGGTTATTAATGATACCATTGCTCTTATCAGCAGCAGATCTCACTAAGTTAAAGTCACCCCCAAATATCACAGGATAAGTAAGACTTGACATAATCTCATGTAATTCAGCAATAAATTCCATTTTCAATTCTGTGTAGGCTGTACCATAAACAGCAACAAAGTGCCAAACAAAACCATCCTTCTTGTTCTTAACAGTGGTTATAATACAATAAGTTTTATTAATAAAACCAATAATCTCAAACAGATCATTATTAATACCCACAAGGATACCACCAGCAGTGTTAATAGCAGGAAGTTGTTGCCAAGAAAAATCATTCCTACCAGTAATTCCTCTAATGATATTATCATCAATATTTTCTTTCTTAGTTTCAAAGAAACCAACAAAATCAATATGATTGTTATTAATGAAATCCCCAAGGCACTGAATTTTTCCTGGTTGTCCTAGACCACGAATATTCCAAAAGGAACCTATCATTGGACTTTAAAGGGGTGAGATAGGCCACAAGGCACGTTCTTAGTAAGTATCACTGGACTGTTTCCACCTAGATCAGCAGTGCCCCCTGATCTAGAGTTGAAAACATGTCCAGATGGGGTATAAACCCTCTCAGTATCATGTGTGGAAATATCCAAGTCATGTGGTAAAACAATTTCTGGATGTTGGTCAGCAAATTGCAGGCATCTTATTTTTTCCCTATCAACAATGTCCATAATAATTTTTTTCTGTTCTAAACTACTTTTTCCAACACACAAGTCAATTTTATCAATTTGATCAGCAAGAATGCGTGTATCAGTGGTAGCAAAAGATTTACCTTTAAAGGAGATAGGAATTTCCAAATTCTTCTTCTGCAGGTATGCAATAGCTTTTTCCATAATCTTCATATTACCATGCTTCCTGGTAACTGGTCTGTTAGAGAGCATAGGCCCCCACCCTCCAGTATGTTCAACATCACACTTCATCTTCTTATCTGACTCAGCTTTTTCCAGAGTGTCCAGGAGTGATCTCTTAACAGATCCAAGGGCCACAACCAAATCATCAGATAAGCACTGCATTTCAGGTAAGACTTGTTCATCATCCTCATCCGAATCTGCCATTTCAAACTTACTTAACTGGGCAGAGCAGTACTCCATATGAACAGACAGTGGCTCAGAACCCAACAAGGGAGGTGAACCACCAAGAGAAGGGTAAGGACTAGAAGGTCCAGATTTCACAGGGCTCTTGTCTCTGGTTTCTTCAATGAATTGTTAATGGAAGCAGTCCAGAAGGTTTGGGGGGTGAAACTCAGCTGCAGAAACAGCTACCATCTTGTTTTTACTTTTAGCAGCAGAGCTGTTCTTTGCAGGAAAATTTGCTCTGTCAAGTTCATCAATAGGTTCCACACCATCCTCATCCATCTTATCTTTCTCAGATTGCCCATTATTTTCTTCTTCTTTTTCCTCTACAGTATTGTCAATATCAGGATCACTGTCATTTCCATCAGAATCCTCTCCCACCTGATCAAATCCTTCCACAGTGAAAAATAATAAATACAACTTATTCTTCATCTCCACCAATCTCTCAAAGGGGATTTTGGCAGGATCTCTACAGGCAACCTTAATCCTGATGTTTTCATAGAAACTTTTGAAGATTCCATTCCAGTCCACATCCACAAGGATGCCAAAACATGAGGCAACTTGTGCAAACACTTTCCATGCACACCATTTGGGGGGAATCCCATCCACTAGCACCCAAGCTTCAGTTAACTGACCAAAGGCCTCCAACATTCTTTCCCACTCACATATCTTAACAGAGACTCCATCAATGGGTAGGTCAAATGCAGGGAATTCAATCAGATCTTCTACTTTCTTCCAAGGAGGAAATCTAAGCAGAATTTTTTTCTCTTCAAGCTCTCTAATTTGCCATGGCCAGTCTTTGTTTTTACAGAAAATACCATTTAATTGGACCAATAAGTCAGAAGCAGAAACTTCTCCTTTCACAACTTTCAGGACAGCACAGTTCTTGTAATTTAACCAACTAGACTCAGCAGCAACAGGAATATCAATATGGTAGAAACCCAAACCTGACGCTGCACTACCAAAGTAAGTTGCAGTAGGCTGCAGGTGAGCCCAGGCCACACACTTGTTGACATTATGATTTCCAGAGCAGATAAAACATTTTTTCTGGTCAATGCAGTTCCCAACATAGTGACCTGGCCAGCTACAGTTAAAGCAGATCATGTCTCTATACCTCGGATCAAGCGCTTGAATAGCAGGAGCAGGAGGTGGGGGTGGAGGTGGGGCTGGGGCAGAGGTGGTAACCGGAGCAGCCCCCTTCGATGGTCCACTCCCCCCCTTGGAAGAAGCCGGCTGGGCACGAGGCAGCGCCGCCGGTTGAGGGCCTTGAGGTGGGGCCGCCCCAGGCACTGTCTTCTTGGGCGGTGGTTGTCGGCGCTGCGGCCGCTGCGCCCCTTGCTGACCGCGCCCTTCCATGCCTCGCTTCACCGCCGTCGCAAAAGAGATGCTACCCGGGCCTAATCCCTCTTTAGACAAGCAAAATCGGGTAGGAACGGGATCGAAAACGACCAAGGTGAGTGACAGGGTAACAATCTTTGACAGAGAATTGGCTCAATCTAAACAGATCCTTCCTCTAGGTATGGCGAAACTAGGGTTTGGCGGAGTGTTGGAGAGGGGAACTCGATGAGGACGGCGCTGTGGGGAAGGGACAACCCATAACTGACCATAAAACTCCTCTATCTCTTCCTCATATACGTTTCCTTTGTTCGGACGCAGGTTTTCGGAATACGTTTTCCCCTGCACCACAGATCCTCTGATGTGTGGTGCAGGAACGGGGGCAGGCCCCACAGCCGATCGGGAGCGGTTCAAACTTGGGTTGACCGCCTTAAAAAAGGCAGAGGTCTCGTCGGCGGCAGAAACCGTCGGATTCGAAGACGAAGACGCACTGGATATCTCACAATTGCCAGTAACCTGTATGCAATTTTCTACCGTATCAAGAGGAACAATCCCCAACTCATCACCAAAACAACTGACTGAACTAGTATACTGAACATCACAATCACCAGATCCACTGAATGTGAAACGAAATTTGGATTGACGACATACCTTGGCGAGATTGGAGGGGATCTCACCATGGTCCCCTGGCCAAGGGGGCAGATCAAGCTCACGGGAGAGCTGTCGATCCCCCACGCGACGTGCTTGCAGCGTATGAGCAGAAACTCTCCGCCGAGCACGCCCGCCAGGGGCGTCGGGCTTCAAGGGAGACGGGGAGGATTTTCCCCCGGTGGCAGCAGCTCCCGCGGGATGTTGGCGAGCCCCACCACCGACGGCGGCCTTATGTTGAGACGCGACGGGTTCCTGGTCTTGAAACGGCTCCACCTCGCCGCCTGCCGAGGATCTGGCGATTCCGCCTCCTGGATGGCCCAGAACAGCATGTCCGACTCCATCGCTCCCTCGTCGCCGACGAAGCGCGCTCGTTCCGCGAAGGTCGAGTCGCGTATGACTTGGACGCAGATCTCCGGCCACTTGTCGCGGATCGGGAAACGCTCCCGCACCACCCGCAACATCTCCGCGCGCGCCTCTGGAGTTGCCGCGTCGATCTCCGGCAGCAACACCACCGAAATCGGCGCCTGCGGCACCGGATTCGGGACCGGAGCGGCCACCTGAGCCGCAGGGCGAATCCGCCTCGCGCGAGCGTCCCGGCGCGAACTCCCCGACATCTGGTGCAGCTTTGGTGAGACTGGGGAGCGCCCGTGACGAGAAAAAAGCTCGCGTGTGGGGTGATGTGTGGTTGGTGGGGGATTGGCGGCCATTGATGGCGGAGGAGGATAGGTTTATTTTCGCCTCTCGCGCTCCCGTGACGCTCGTCATCTCCTGATGACACTTGTTACGATTTCAATGTGCATCTCCCGGAGGCGATCCTTCCGGGGGCAGGACTGCGACAGGGGCGGCTTGGAGGACGAAGACCTCGCGTCGCCCTCGGAGCCCTGTCTCCCTCCTCCCCCGCCGGCCCCAGCTCCACGCCGTCGCTCCCCGCCGACGCTCCCCACCTCAAGGCCGCCGAGGACCCGCATCCCTTCCCTCCTGCACGGGTGCTGCTACAACTGTGGGGATGAGCGCCACATCTCGGCCGACTGCACAAAGCCGACCTTTTGCGTCCGCTGCAAAGGTGAGGGGCACATCGCTCGGGGCTGCACCAGGCCGAGGAGCACGTCGCCCTGGGAGCGCCAGCCCCGCCTGCCGCCGGCACTCCGTCACCGGGCCGGGGCCCCACAGCCTACACCAATGCCGCCAGCCCGCGCACAAGCAGAGGCCGTCTCCCGCCCCCTGTTTCGCCGCCGCAACGTCAAGATCATGGCCTGCGCATGGAGTCGTCGCTTCCTCCACCGCCGCCGGATCCCCCTCCCCCCGGCGCCATCAGAGTCATTCGCCCTTGGAGCCAGGTGGTGCGCGGCGAGTTGGTGGGCAGCGTTCCCGGCCCTGGCTTCTCTGTGCCGTTTTCGGGGCCGGCTGTGGATTCGCAGGCGTGCCCTCCGGCGCGCCCGCAGGTGGATCCGGTGGATGATGCTGACTACTGCTACTTGGAGGCGTTCGACGAGCTCGCAAAAATGGAGGCCGACCTGGCGCGCGCGGTGGTGGTCACCGTCCTTGGCGAGCGGCCAGACGTGGACTTGGCTTCGGCCGCGGAGGCGTTGCACGCCGAGTTTGGGATTGGCCCCAACGATATGTCAATCCGTGCATTCTACCCTCAAGACTTTCTTGTCATCTGCGAGCACCCGATCATCCGGCAGCTAATGGTGGACCGTGGACGCGCTGAGTCTTCCTGGTTCCAGCTCTCTCTTTGCCCTTGGCTCGGGCAGGGACAAGCGTCCGGCGCATCCATGCCATTTCTCGTCCCCCTCAAGCTGGTTGGAGTGCCAGCGCATGCTTGGACCAAGCGGACGGCGGAGGTGGTACTGCGTGGACTAGGCTTTGTGGAGAGCGTTGCGACGCGCACGGCGAACAGGTTTGACATGTCAAGTTTCCAGGTCTGGCTGAGGACTGCTGATCCGTCCAAGATCCCGGCCCGCCGCCGTCTTTTCATCGAGGAGCCGAAGAGAGGCCAACGTGGGCGGGCATCGGAGGCGCTAACAGCACTCTAGTACCCGGTTGAGATCACGGTGTTAGCTCCACCAGTCAGAGACGACGCACCGGATACTGGAAGCATGCCGCGGCCGCCACCACCTCCCCCGTCGCCGCCTTCACCTCCGGAGGAGGAGGATGCTGATCGCCGTAATGGGGGCAGGGGAAGGACTGCAGGGCGCCGAGGCGCGCGCGGAGCAGTGGACCGGCGGTGAGCCCTAGCGATTCTGGTGGGTCGGTAGCCTCCTCTGCTGCTCCGGCGCCGGCGCCGTCGCAGAGATGGGCTCTGGTCGACCGCCGGGACCAGCCAGCAGCGGCCGTGGAGCGGATTGGCCATCCCAGCTGCTTTGGGCAGGCCGACAAGGCTGCCTCTGCGGACGCACAAAGTGGCCGAGACCAACGCTTTTGCCGGCGGGAAGTGCTTTTGACCGGACCGGAAGCAGATAAGGGTGGAGTTGGCCAAGTGGACACCCAGCTCATCGAGAGTTGTGCTTCATGTGACGACAAAGATGGCCAGTCCGTGGAAGAGCAAACCCGGCAGAGCAATGATATCTCCCCCGCATCGGTGGCTTTATCACGGTGAAAGGCACCTACTCAGAGCCAGGCTTGCATCCTGACGTATGACAGCCCGCCTCGGGATCGGCCGGTGCGAATCCTATGCCCTGGCAGTGAGAAGAGGGATGATGCATACAACCCTGACAGAATCAGGGTGGGTTCCGTCGACCTCCACCTTCCAACTGGTCACCAAAGATCATGGGCGGAATTCGAGATCCCAGTGCCACACGAGTCGACCCAACTCTATCAGGTGGCCACGAGGGCGATAGTAGGCGATGGTATGTCAACTCTATTCTGGGAAGACAAATGGTTACATGGCATGCGGATTCAGGAAGTTGCACGGGCCCTATATGACAAAATTAGCATGAATGTCAGAAGATCACGCACAGTCCATCAGGCGATCGTCGAGGGCGTCTGGGCCACGGACATTGGGCCAGAGATGTTGGAAATAATGATGCAAGAATACCTTGACCTTTGGACTAAAGTGGAACAGTTTCAACTACATCAGGATGTACCGGACGCCATCGTTTGGACTTGGGAAAAAGTCGGTGCTTTCTCAGCTCGGTCGGCATATGCAGCAAAATTTTGGGGAAGGGAAATTATCCCCACAGCTGAGTTCACGTGGAAGTCAAGGGCACCACTACAATGTCGTTTCTTTGCATGGCTAGCCATTCAGAACAGGTGCTGGACGCCGGACAGGCTTGCGAGACGTGGCTTGGACCACCAAGAGGCTTGCCCCTTCTGTCAGCAAGAGCAGGAGACTATCGACCACATCCTCCTTAACTGTGTCTTTGCGAGGGAGATCTGGACCATTATATGCAACGGCCTGAACAGAAGAGATTGGATCCCTCAGCACCTCTCCAGCTTATCACAATGGTGTGTCGACAAGCAAAGTACTACGCCATGCACGAAGGACGTGTCCTCATTGTTACTCCTAGTCCTTTGGGAGCTTTGGAAGCATAGGAACTCGATCGTGTTTGACGCGGACTCTCCATCTTTGCTCAGGCTAGTTAGGAAAATTGAGCAGGAAGGCACCTATTGGAAACAGGCAGGGATCTTCAAGGGAGACGTGGAGCCGGTGTTGCATGCATTGGCTAGGTGGGGCAACGCGAGTAGTTAGCTATGTAGTAGGTGGTCCGACCGTGGAGTCGGTGCATGTGTAATATGTAAATCCAACGTGGAGGGGTTTATTTTCCCCATCCTTCTTTAATATATAGTATGCACACTCGTGGGTATTCGAGAAAAAAGATATTTTGCAGGCATGTTGGTCGGTAAAAAGAAGCAACAAAAATATAATTTTGCATATTATTGATCAAGGAGCATACTTGGAGAAAAAAGTTTATCAGATTATCTTATTTCATTCCATAAAGATTATCTTTTATATCATTCCATAAAGATGAGACTGGAGCTATCATATATCAGTGTTGTAATTGCTTTTCTGTCATAGTCTGCTGTAGGGATTAATCAATATGTACAATGCGCACAACATCAGAACTATCATTTTATATGTACACGCGCACAACATTTTTTGAGTTCGTGAACATTGTTTTTTCAAATTTTGAGTTCGTGATCTTTTTTCAAATTCATGAACGGTTTTTAATATTCAAAATATTTTTGGAGTTCACGAATTTTTTTAATGCAAGAAACCTTTTCAAATTTGCGAACATTTTTTCAAACTCCTGAAGATTTTTTGAAATTTGAGAATATTTTTTATTTCCGAATTTGTTTCCAGATTCACAAACATTTTTTGAGTTCACGAACATTTTTCGAAACTCCTGAAGTTTTTCGTATTTAAGAATATTTTTTAATTTTCGAACATTTTTCTGATTTGCGAACAGTTTTTGATATCATGCACATTTTAAATTCGTAAAAAAAATCGTGACTATTTTGCAGGCCGGCCCATCAAAGGAGCGACTGAGAGATGTAATCCCTGGGTCATCGCTTTCCCGGTGCACCAAACAGCTCCAGGGTTTGATTTAGACCGGGATCGATAAGTTCAGGGTGCCAACGATCGGGATTCGGAGTTTGGGGTTTGATTTAGCTAAGTTCTACAAGTTCAAGGTTTAAAATAGACTTTTTCTGCTCGGATTTGTGTTCAGAAATGCGGACTACATACGTACGGTCTGGAAGGTTCAAATTTTGTTAGGACCAATCTATGGAAGGTCCAATGATTTGACAAGGATTCAGCCGTATATAAACACGCAGGAGGACGCAGGTTTAGAGCAATATCCATCGCAATTGGCACGGCACTCGTTCCGAATTCCGACTGATACTCGCCTCGTTCAGATCTTCTCCGGCCGGCGACATGGCAAGCCAGCACTCCGCCATCGACATCGCCGAGGACGAAGACCGCCGGCGGCGGCGAAGAGAGCGCCGCGCTCGAAGGGCCGTGGAGGAGGAGGAGGAGGCCCAGGCGAGCATTAAGGGCTTCAACAGGGTGTGCGCAAATTTACGTGCAGCGTATGCGATGATATATATTAACTTATGCAAATAGCCGATCTCTAATTCATGCCCTTTTTTTTCTCTTCCTATACCGCAGGCGTTATCCTTCTTTGCCTACATCTTTCTGGAGGCTGCCGCCATCTTTTTTATCATACGGAACCTCAAGTGCACCAAGGATGGAATTAGCACCTATCTTATCAGCTACGCTTTGGTGACCCTGCCTTCGATCTTCCTGATAATTGGCATAGCTTGTTGTGCTCCAAAAGATGCAAACTAAATTTCGGATGATACTAGAATCTGGACGGACACGCATACTGTTTTGTTTGCTCCAATGTAAACTAGTTTTGGCAATCCAAGAAGTGTTCATGAGTCCTGGCCTCCTGGGTGCAATTTCCTTTTTGTTTTCTTTCGAGAACCCATCTGGGACACCTATCGTGATATTAAGTCATTCCTTTTGATCTTTTAATTTTTTATTCCCATGCTTGCCTCACTGATGGGAGATTTCGACACTTCTAGTTTTTTGGTAACCTTACAGTAAAAATTAAGAAATAAATTGTCCGATTAATTAATGGGAAACAGGCGAAAATTACACTCGATGATCACACACACACAAGATACATCACACCATCAATGGAAAAAAAAATCGTCGAGGTAGCACATTGACATCAATCATCGTAATCACTTCCCCATGAGCAAGCGACTTTGATTTCATCGCAAACAGCCACAGACCAAGCCCACACTATAGAGGTCTCGAGAAGCCACATGAAGGCCCATGCCAAGCAATTAGCTACCCCATTGACATCGCAACTTTGATTCTGACAACGAGCTACGAAGGAGTACTATGCAAGGCTAACGCCGTGGAAGTTTATCTAAAAAACCACCTATCGCAGGTCATTGTTACCATCGGGACCTTGCCACCGCAGCTCGACTTCGTAGCAAAAAACAAACCAAGATAATCCCACGGACACGCCGAAGAACTATTCCATCCATTGCCGCAGCCCTAACATCTCACACCACCGTCCTTGTTGTCACAGAAGCCCTAACACCATCACCACTATCTTCCACCAGTCCCCAACTCCAAAAATGATGCTCCCGGGAGGAGTACGACGCCAAAGCGCCACCATCGCCCGATCCCATGGATCCAGGGTTCCCCCAAAGCTGCAAATGTGGGGGCTGAGTATATCACCACGACGATGCCAAGAATTAGGGGAACGATGGTTGAAAGCTTCATCATCGTCGGCCCCGGTGTCGTGGGTGCAAGCCTGACAGTAGTGTGTAGGGGTATGAATGAGAGGGTAGAGCCTAGCTATGGCGCAGGTGTTACACTCGGATTTACGAGTTCAGGCCCCTCAACGGTGGAGGTAATAGCCCTACGTCTCGGTGCTCTGGAGCTGTTGATTGAGTGTATAGGTTTACAAAAGATGCGAACCCTTGGAATGGAGCAGAGGGGCGGCTTATATAGCCTCGCCAGCCCTCCCATGCACGCCCACCATTACCAGGGGTTAAGAGGGGTGTCAATGCGCCAGGTAACGGGCGCATTGATTACAATTAATGCGAGAGAACGTGCCTCCCGACCGTTGCACTTCGGGAGTCTTCTGGTCTTCTCTGGTCGAGTGACTTTCGGGTGCTCCGAGTGAAACACGTCTGTCGAGTGAACTCTTGCCTCCCGAGTGGTTTGATGAACTCCGAGTGAATGTCAGTTTGCGGAATCCTGGGTTGTTGATCTGGCCCTGGGGCCCAGTGTAAGACGTGTGGTGTCCTAGGGTAGGGTCTATAGGTCAGGCCTATTACCCTATCCCTAGTACATGCCCTCGTCATTAGCCCCCGAATCGGTCGAGGTTAGGCGGGTCGAGTCAAGGCGAATTTCCAGGCGAGTTGAGCGCTACGGGGGCGCTCAAGAACTCTAACTGGTCATTAGGCGCCCCTGTCTTCGCATCGCACCTTGACGGATTCTGGACCATATGACGTCCGAGTGAAATGAGTAGTCTTCATCCGAATGAGTTGTTTCTATCCGAGTGAGTAGCTTCCATCCGAGTGAGTAGTTTCCCATCCGAGTGAAATGAGTAGCCATATGTCGTGCGCCGGAGCGGATCCGAGCGTACGCGGCATGTCTTTGGAGTGAGAGCAATTGGGTTGCCGGACTCCGGATTTTGCGGGATTTGAAACCATATTTGAGCGCGCGTAAACGGTTGCAGCGCAACGAGTGGGGAAAGTGGGGCGTGACGCCTCGATTTTCGCCCCACTTTTCGCCACGTACCGCTGGATCTTCGGCTGCACGATTTGAGGAGATCTGCGGGCCCGCGGTTCAGCGGCGCGGATTGGGGAGCGGTGCGGGCGGCGATATAAGAGGCGGCCGTGGCGGAGAGGGAGAGAGAGAGACATATCCCCTTTTCCCAACTTCCTCAGTCCGCCTGATCCCTTCTCCCGCAACCCACTCCGCGCAAATCTTCCTTGGTACTGGAGAGCTCGGCGGCGATGGTGAAGGACAAGACGGCTAAGCTCGAGAAGGCGAAGAAGGCGGCGAAGGGGAGGAAGGCTTCGAGCTCGCGAGCCGTGCTCCCGCCCGGGTGGATCCAGGGCGATTGGCTCCCACCGACCACCACGCTCGACGACATCAACGGGCTCGTCGTGGACGGGCTGATCCGCGACGGGACGTGGAGGCTGCCGGAGGAAGGGGAGATCGAGCCCGCGCCGCGCCCCGGGGAGCGAGTGCTTCTCACCACGCACGTGGAGCGAGGTTTCTCCATGCCACCCCATCCCTTTCTCCGCGGATTCTTGAACTTCTTCGGTGCTCAGCTCCACCATCTGCCTCCAAATGCTATTATGTATCTTGCCGCATTCGTTTCCTTATGCGAAAACTTTCTGGGTTGTCCGCCGCACTGGGGTTTGTTCAAACATATCTTCACGTGCCGATCTCAATCGGTTAAGAAGGTTGACCCGAATGGAGAGAAGACGCACGTGATCCAGATGTGCGGTGGTCTAGGTATTCAGATGAGGGGTAAGAGTGCATTCCCATCCATGTCTTTTCCCGACTCGGTGAGGAGCTGGCAGTCGACCTGGTTCTACTGCAACGACTTGCCATGCTCGGGCTCGTCGACTGGTCTTCCTCCTTACACGACCGAGAGGATTAAGTCTCCTCCCTCGCTGACAGCTGATAAAAAGGAGAAGACGGATGTAGGGATCTTGGTGACCGCCATGGTCAGTCTGATTCAGGGTGGATTGACTGGTCTGGACCTTCTGGAGGTCTTTCTCAGTCGGAGGATCCAGCCGCTGCAGGAGCGGGCCCACCCCATGTGGCGCTACACCGGGGCCAACGACTCGACCCGAGTGCATCCGGAAGATGTACAGGGCAAAACGGTAGAGCAGTGGATCAGGTGCATCACTGGTGCGCGCGACAATCCGCGGGGGTCGAGACGGGTCCCACCCTTCGACGCCAACAACCTGCCGTTGGAGGTATGACACGCATTTCCGAGTGAATCCCTTATGCGCAAATTCTCCGAGTGAACTGAGCAATCTGACTGAACTGTCTGTCTCTGATCTTTGTATCTTGCAGGAGTTCCAGAAGATGTTATCGCCTGTGCCAAATGGAGAACAACCTGTCGGAGGCGCGGAGAGTGAACATGACAGCGTCGGGGGCAGCTACGCGGAGGACAGCGAGGAGGAAAGCGAGGACTCGGAAGGGTGTGACGACGTCGAGTCTTCTCTGTCTCCGGAGTTGCGCTTCGAGCACGGCTCCAAGCGAGCTCAAGATCCGAGTGCTGGCCCGGAGAAGGAGGTGGTTCCGAGTGTTACTGCCCCGAAACGCACTCGGACGTCATCGCCTGCGCCGACTGAAAAGGCCGCCAAGCAGCCCAAGGTCGCTTCCCCCAAGCCTCGGAAGGCTCTGCCCCGGATCAAGGTCGTTGTGCCTGTCGCCTCAACGTGAGTATCCTTCTCAGCTTTTCTTTTCTGTCTTTGTCGACTTTCGTGATTCCTCTAACCGAGTGCATCTTATGAACCAGTGCTGCAACCTCGATGACGTCCCCCATGCAGATTGATGAGGACCGCACCGAAGCTGAGACGGCAGACGCGGCCACTTCTCAAAGAGGTAACAATAACTTCATTTTTTACTGCAACTTGTCATTCGACTGAAATGTCTTCGTTCGATTGAATCGTGCATTGCGACTGATTGCGCCGAGTGAATGTAGTGCTTGCAGAGGTCATCCACGTCGGAGATGATGATGAAGAGCTGTCGCGGAAGGACGCCGAGAAGGGAACTGCAGCTCCGACTGCTCCCCAGGCCACCACACAGAGGACGCCGCCGAGCGGAGCGCCTCAAGTTCCTCCCGCACCTGCCATGACCGTGCCTCCGGGGTAGGGTTCTTCTTAGGCCGGGGCTGGTTCTGTCGCGGCTCTGTTGATTGCCCTGGCTACGGCTCCAACTCCTCCTGTCAACATCTTTAGTCTATACAAGGTGCCGAAGGACCAAACTGGGGCCAGCAGGGAGGCGATGATCCAGGCGGAACTGATGACCCAAAGGCTCAAGGAGGTGTGCACAGCTAGCAAGCTGGCATACGATGCCAGTGCTGCCCTCCAGGAGAACGTTCGAGTAAGTGCTCTTGTAAGTCGATCTCCAAGTCGTTTTTCTTCAGTAGGAATTTCAGTCGGAAAATAACCGATACACCCAGTGGGTGTTTTTTGTGTTCGGCCGTCGCTCGGATCGGGCGGACCGTTCCGAGCGGATACCGCTCCAGTGGGGGCACGCTGAGTGCACCCACTGGGTGTAGTCCCCGAGACTACCATCGACTGCAGGCAGTCGGCGGGAGTCTTAGAACTTAGACTTTGTTCTGTTGTTTTTTTTTTGCTTTCGGCCATCACTCGGATCGGGCGGACCGTTCCGGGTGGATACCGCTCCAGTGGGGGCATGCTGAGTGCACCCACTGGGTGTAGTCCCCGAGACTACCGTCGACTGCGGGCAGTCGGCGGAAGTCTTAGAACTTAGGATCTGATACTGGTGAAGCTTGTTCCTTCCAAGAGTGTCGATCTCTGGGCACTCGGAACTTTTTTTGTCTTGTTGCTTTCTGTTTGGCCATCACTCGGATCGGGCGGACCATTCCGAGTGGATACCATTCCAGTGGGGGCACGCTGAGTGCACCCACTGGGTGTAGTCCCCGAGACTACCGTCGACTGCGGGCAGTCGGCGGAAGTCTTAAAACTTAGGATCTGATACTGATCAAGCTTGTTCCTCCTTTGTAGAATGGTACTTCAGGATGCTTCTTGACATTAACTATTCTCTCTTGTATTTCAGAAAACTTGCGAGCTTGGGACTCAGTACGTGGCATTGGAGAAGGAGACGGCTCAGCTCCGAGTTGATTTGGAGGTGGAGAAGAGGAACACGGCGCGCGCTTAGGCAGAACTCAGGACCATGGGAGGTAAGCTCCAATTACCGAGCATTTTGCTTCCATCTCTCACCGTTCCTTGAACCGAGTGACTTCACTCGACAGATGTGCGTAGTGAAAACCATCAACTCCAAGTGCGGCTCAGAACCTCTGTTTCTTTAGAAACTATGAAGCAGGCACTCGAGAGTAAGGACAACGAGCTGGCGGGGGCTCAAAAAGTGGCGAAGGAAAAGACCAAGGCTGCCGAAGACAAGCTGGCTTCACTCGGGAAGCTTGAAGCAGAGAACACATCGCTGAAGAAGGAGGTGCTCGAGCTCAAGAAGCAGCAGACCGAGTGGGATGGCAAGCTCAAGGCCCAGGCGGAGGTCTATGAACAAGAGAAGAAGTCCCTGAATGAGAAGGTCGCCCAGCTTATCGAGAAGAGAAAAGCTTTGGAGGGATACATAGAGGAGTTCACGGAGGAGATGTACAACAAGCTTGCAGGTAACTTACAGCCTCCGAGCGAACTTTTATTCGAGTGAACTTTATGCATGCTGACCTTCAACTCTCCTCTTTTCTCGTCCACAGAGTACTGCCGAAACTTCGAGCTGGAAACTGATCGAATCGAGAGGAATCTGAATCCTTCCCAGTCGCTCGTCGGTGACAAGGCCGCACTAGGAATCATGCGGGTGGAATCTCGCATCGAAGACGTCCAAGCTTACATCATTCATCTGCGGGGCGCACTCGGCAGAATCGACAAGGAGTTGTGGCCAGAAGATACTCTCGACACCGACCTGGAAGCCATGATGACTCGTCTCAACGACATTCCCAGTCGAGTGCAAGCGTGGAAGAAGTCAGCTGCTCGCTGCGGGGCCAACGTGGCGCTCTCCCTGGTCCGAGTGTATTGCAAGGAGGCCAAGGAGGAGAAACTGAACGCCCTCCAAGTTGCCAACACGAAGAAACTCCAGTTTGAGGACTTCATGGAGACATTCATCGAAGCGGCCACTCGGATTGCAGACGGCATCGACTTGGATGCTTTCGTTGAACCAGCCAGCCCTACAGGGGCGTGAAAAAACTTTAAGTCTTATCCATTAACCTTGGTATGCCGAGTGGAATTGTAATCGTTAAACTCTTTCGGGCTTTGGGCCCGAGTACTCGTATTCGCTTTTGAACTTCTAGAGTTAATCGAATGCTTTCCTTCGAGTCTTTCGTATCTTTGAACTGAGTTTTGACTTGGGCGGAAGCTGGTCCGCAGTCAAGCCTCCGAGTGAGAGGGTTGCTCTTCACTCGGAGTAGTTTTTAACTTGGGCGGAAGCTGGTCCGCAGCCAAGCCTCCGAGTGAGAGGGTTGCTCTTCGCTCGGAGTAGTTTTTAACTTGGGCGGAAGCTGGTCCGCAACCAAGCCCCCGAGTGAGAGGGTTGCTCTTCCCTCGGAGTAGTTTTTAACTTGGGCGGAAGCTGGTCCGCAGCCAAGCCCCCGAGTGAGAGGGATGCTCTTCACTCGGAGTAGTTTTGAACTTGGGCGGAAGCGGGTCCGCAGCCAAGCCTCCGAGTGAGATGATGGCTCGTCACTCGGAGTATCGTTTTTGACTTGGGCGGAAGCTGGTCCGCAGCCAAGCCCCCGAGTGAGAGGGTTGCTCTTCACTTGGAGTAGTTTTTAACTTGGGCGGAAGCGGGTCCGCAGCCAAGCCTCCGAGTGACATGAAGAGTGGCGGTGGCGAGAACATCAGGCCAGAACCTGGGAGGGACATTACAGTGAAAGAGTAATGTGCGAACGCAAAGAGTGCGTAGGATGCGCTCAGCGCGGCCATTCTGCTGTGAAGTGTAGGGGCAGGTTAGGCGGAAAATGGTGTCGTGAGAGGCAAGAAGATCTCGAACGGCGACATTGTCAAATTCTTTTCCGTTATCGGTTTGAAGTGCAAGTATGGGGCGACCAAACTGTGTGGTGACATAGGAATAAAATGCCGTGAGCGTGGCTAAGGCATCGGATTTGCGACGAAGAGGAAATGTCCACACATAATAAGAAAAATCATCTAAAATCACCAAATAATAGAGATAGCCCGTGTTACTTGCAACTGGAGATGTCCAAACATCACTATGAAGTAATTGAAACGGAAAAGTGGAAATAGTGGTGGACGCACTAAAAGGAAGACGAACATGCTTGCCGAGACGGCAAGCCTCACAAGTATGGTCGTCGATCTTATTACATGAGAATGAAAAACTCTTAAGAATTTGATGCAAAACGGTGGAGTTCGGGTGTCCCAAACGAGCATGCCAAAGGTCGACACCGGCGGCGAGGGCGACTGGAGTGGTGGAGGTGGTGGCGGAGGAGTGCACCGGGTAGAGCTCGTCAGGACTATCACATCGGTGGAGAATCATTCGGGTACAGGCGTCCTTCACAGAAAAACCGACATCATCGAATTCAACGGTAATGGGATTCTCACGAGCAAGACGACATTAGACATGGTGAGTGGCATAGATGTGGAAGGAAAAGAAGTATGACCAACATGAGTGATAGGTAAAGAGGAACCGTCACCAACGGTGATGCGAGTCAAAGTGCATGCTCTAGCCAATGCAACCAAAAGACCGATCTGATGGAAGAGACTAGGCAATACATTTATATGTCAACACTCCCCCTCACGTGTGGCTCCCTCAGGCCTAAACGTGGACTGAAAGTGGGCTGCAATTTAATTGCGCAACCGGGTCTTGAACTCAAGACCTCTTGGCTCCGATACCATGTTAAATGGGAAAGTAGGGATTGCATGCATCGACAATTGATTGATCGTGTGCATGAGCACATATATAGGTAAAGGGGGGTTGGTCTGGCCTGGCGTTTTGGCTCCCGGGTCCAATTGATCTCTATATCTCGACCACACAGCTAAGCATCGGGATCTGTACCAGCAACAATTGTCTGCTCAATACGAAAGTAAAAAAATGCCGAATACATTGTTGATCCCGTGTGTACGTATAACGTGCGGAGGGCGTCTCGGACGGCGCCGCTTGCGCGCAGTTACGGGGGTGATGAACCTGAACCTGGACACCTGGTACAGAGCCGTCAGCCTGGCCCACCTGTCAGGGGGCAATAATGAAAGGAGACCCCACCCACCAGCTCGTTCTCATTTCAGAAAAAAGAATAGGTAGGTTCCAGAGAGGAACTAGGGCTGTGAGTGGGCGGCAGCAGCGGCGGCGTGCGGCGTTGTGCAGTCGAGCATCAAATCCGGTGGCTTATACAGCTAGCGGGATCGGGTGAACGAGCCGCAACAATGGAGATGGACTTCCCGGTGACTCCAGTGGACAGGTGATGGCCCGTTCTATCAGTAAAAAAATTGATTTTTGGTTGGATCCCACCGACCGCAGGTTGATTATTGTTCAAATCGATTTGCAGGCTGACTATCTTCATGGAGGAGGCATGCAGCGCAGCAGTTCTAATGGACATGATTAGCGCTGGAGGTCCTGCGAAAGAGGAATCAGACGACGGATCCCGGTGGGGAATTGAAGACGCGGGGAACAGCGGCAGGAGGGGATTCAGGATGCATGGAGCGAGCGAACAAAGGAGCGGTGCGCAGCACGGCAGCAGAGCCATGTCTGATTTCACTGATAGCGAAGGGGGCAACGCAGATGTAATTGAGCAAGGGGGCGCCCAAGGAAACATGGAGGACAAGCAGAATGCTGTGATTGATGAGCATGCAGAGAGTGGGGATGCAGGTTGAGCTCAGTCTACTGGCAAGATGGATCTGCAGGCATGATGCTAGACAAAAAGGTGTTCCTTTAACTGTTCTTCCCACTTGCGATATATTTGGTTTTTCATTCTGAAAAACACTTTTATGATGCATGGGCCAACCTGTTTGATTTGTGGTTTGTGAGTTAAAAAAATTCAGATGCAGTCAATCTTGGTAATTAAAAATTGGATGCCATGTTTTTGTTGGGTGCAGGGTGAGGGTTGGGAAACATCCTCCTGACAGGACACCATGCCCGAACAGAGTTGGCGCGCTGGAACAGACGATTCACGGCTATGCAGACAAGCTGGGTGAACATGTATTCGAGCCTGTCGTTGGTTTGGCATTTGACTCACTTGGCGAAGCATATGATTTCTACAATCTTTAATCTTCGGAGCATGGTTTTGGGATAAGATATTGAAAGAGCAGGCTTAACGCCGAGAAGACGAAATGTATGCAAGAAGTTGTATGCGACTGCTCTGTAAGTGATTCTGTTGTACAAGAAAAAAATTCTATTTTCCTGATTTGATTTGTGTGTATCCAGTAGTTTTTTATTTCGAGGAAAAAAAATTAATGGTTGCAGGGGAAACCAATCAAGGAAAACAGTAGGTCTTGCCGGTGCGAGCGTCTGGCGATGATACGATTGCTACAAACCCAAGACAATGGGTGGTACATTACAGAACACAGGGCAAACCACAACCACTAGCTCACACCTAAATGTGGCGAGAAGGTGAACTGACCATCGCACAAGCACTTCGACAACAAGGGTTTGTTTTCAATTAAATCTGCCTATAAAACTCATGTTCAAATGCTCAAACGGGAGGCTGGTAGGCAGGTGGGTCAAAGTTCATAAACTAACGATCAATCATCAGCAATGTTTACATCCCTCTGGAAGCTAAAGTGTCCACCGAAAGTACTCCATTTCCTGTGGAGGTTTGCGCACAATTCTCATCCAATGTATATGAACATTGAAAGGAGGGGTGTTGAACTGGACACTAGATGTGCAGTATGTGGGAAATACTTCGAAGATTGGGGCCATTTATATTTAAATGCAAATGGGTTAAGCAGCACTGGAGAGCTCTGTTGATGGATGACATCCGCACACAACTCGCCCAGCTCACCTCTCCAAAGGAAGTCATTCAGGCCATCCTGCAGTTACCCGAGAAAAAGAAACTCTGACTGTTGCCTGCTTGTGGCAATGGTGTACTGAACAAAATCGGGGGAATCACGGAGAGAAATGTCTTGACGTTGATGCATTCCAATTCACATTCAGACGACATGTTGGGGAATCGCTTGAGTTTCTGACCCCAAAAAACAATAGCTCCAACACCAGTGCAAGCGAGCTGGCAGCCACCACCGAAAGAATTTGTCAAGATTAACGTGGATGGTGCGTTTGAAGCAAGATCTGGGCAGAGGGAGGTTGGGGCATTATCTGCAGAGATTCAGCATTGGATATAAGGTTTTTGGTGGCTGGTGCTACTAGTGACATGCTGAAACCACGGCCCTCTGTAATGCTGTTCAGCTAGCTGACCACCTAGGAGTGGGCCGAGTGCTCTTTGAGACAGATAGCCTCATGTTGAAGCAAGCAGTGGTCTCCAACTTATATGATTTTGCTCCTCTGGGACAAGTGTTCAGAGAAATCAAGGCCAAGTTAAGTACTCAGTTTATCCGTGCGGAGGTAGTTCATGTCCTACGTGACTGTAACAAGCCAGCACACGTGTTAGCGGCAATGGGTGCAGGGTTTGCTAGTGGAGAAACGCGAGTATGGCTGGATAACTTCCCTGTTGATGTAACCCGTCTTGTAACCGGCAATTCTGCTGTGTCTTAAATGGAATACGAGTGTTCCATGTCAAAAAAAAGTGTACAACATTACAGCAAGTTTTTTTGGAGATGTCGATAAGGTTCCGTTCATGAAACGGACACTGAGAAATCTGTGCGGGAGAATAACCAAAGAGCAGGCAAAGGATAATGTTAGGAAAACCATAGATGTATTTGCTGAGATAGCTGCCAAGGACAAGGAATTTGTGTTCAGGGTTCAGCTTGATGCAGAAAGTCGGATCAAGAATTTGAAGTTTAGGCAGATTTTTTCCCCCCAAAATTCATTTGCCTGTGATATTTGATCACCATTTAGTTTCCCCTCACACCTGGTGTGTGTTGACTGTGCATGTAAAAATAAAAACTCCATTCTTTGTGTGGTGTTTTACGAATTTAGATGTAGGCGTGTGACCATCAGATAGTGGTTGTGGGGTGCGTGTGTAAAATATACTGGAGCTTCATGGATGTGGCTGTACCATTTGTCTGTATTGTAAGCCAGGTGTACCTCCTCCAGTTTGAAATTCGAAATTTGAAAACGGCCGAAGGGGTGTGCAGGCCGTAGTTCAGTACCATCTACAGGGCAAGACGTCTCAACAAAAAGAGGACGGCCAGTGCAGGGGGGGGTGTGATAGAGCTGTGAGGTAACAGTTTCAAAAACCAAAAAGCATCAGACTAGTCGAGCTTCGTCTACCCGGGGTTGGTCCAGAATGCCACCGCCTGTACATCACGTTGGACCACATCTGTACCGGCAAGACGTTAACGAGACACGTCAATTTCCGTTTGCTGAACGTGGGCCAGGGCTCCACTGTTTCCAACAGAATACAACAGAGAATACTTTCCCAGGCACGGATCGCGAGGTGCATGTGTGGTACAGATAGCAGGTTCATCTGGACCCGCGAGCCAAATTGCTTTTCCGGGGTTGGTCTCTACTTGTCTCCCAAGAAGTACAAATATACGGGGGAGAGAGGAGGCACGGCAGTACAAAATACACAGACCCTAGTACTATACATGTGCATGGATAACGTATGTTCAACAATGATGAACTCAGCCAGACGTGTGAATCTTTTTGCCCGTGACAATCTGCTCGCTATACTCTACAAACTCCGTCCAAGAATTGGCGTCAGGCGTCGAGTCTTCTGATGATCATCGGTAGCCCATACTTGGGCTGCAGCGTGATCACGTCGGTCGGCGCGTGCACGTAGCTCGGGGAGAGCGACAGCGCAAACCTCCGGAGGATCACGGCGACCTCGGCCTTGGCCTCGACCATGGCGAAGTTCTGCCCGATGCACGTCCTCGGACCCATGGAGAAGGACAAGAGCGCGTTGACGTGGCTCGCGGCCCGGGCGGCGCCGCCGCCCGCGTCGAACCTCATCGGGTTGAACTCGTCGGCGTCCTCGCCCCACACCTCCTTGTCCCGGTGTATCGTCGCGATCGGGATCGTCAGGAGCGCGTCCCTCAGAGCAAATGGTAGAAGGCGCAAGAACCACATCCCAGTTCTGTTGCGCAACCTTGAGGAGGTTACTGACCACGCCCAGAAGGAAGACATTCTGTCTCAACATTTCAAATCTCTGATGGGAAAGACTGTGAACAATTCCTTGCATATGAATTGGGAGGCCCTACACATTCAACCAGCTGACCTCCAGCACCTTGATGGAAATGTTTCTAAGGATGAATTAAATCGAGCTGTTTTTGATATTCATGATGAGAAAGCCCCTGGGCCGGATGGGTTCATTGGTAGCTTCTTCAAGCGCTTTTGGCCTATTATTCAAGATGACCTTTTTGCCGCCATCAATCAATTGTTACAGTTAAGGGGTAACCAATGGAAGCTCCTCAACAACGCCAACATTGTACTGATCCCCAAGAGAGAAGGTGGCAACACTGCTGCTGACTATCGCCCTATTAGCCTGATGCACAGTGTGGCTAAGATCGTTTGCAAGATTCTAGCCATGAGATTAGGACCGGAACTGAATAAGCTAGTGTCAAGCTGCCAGAGCGCATTCATCAAGGGAAGATCCATCCATGACAATTTTCTCTATGTCCAAAACATCATCAAGGCTGCTCACAAAAAGAAATGCCCTCTGTTGTTCTTGAAGTTGGATATTGCCAAGGCTTTTGATTCCGTCAGCTGGAGCTATTTACTTCAGGTGCTTCAGGCTTTTGGCTTCGGCCAACGATGGAGAGATCTTATCAGCATCATCCTTGCCACCTCCTCCTCCAGAGTGCTCCTGAACGGATGACCGGGCCCCCCTTTCATGCATAAGTGTGGGCTGCGACAGGGTGACCCCCTCTCCCCCATGTTGTTCATCCTTGCCCTTGAACCACTTCATCTGCTCCTCTCTAAGGCTACCGAGGCTGGAATTCTCTCTCCGCTCACCATCCCGACGGCAAAGCTGAGATCTAGTTTCTATGCCGATGACGCTGCAATTTTTGTCAATCCTGTACAGCAAGAGATCGCAGCCATCCAGCAGATTCTTCTGGCTTTTGGAAACATTGCTGGGCTCAAAATCAACGAGGCCAAATGCGTGGCCTATCCTATTCAGTGTAAGCACACCAATTGTGAGGAGCTGCTTCAATGCTTTGGGGGCACGCAAGGTGTCTTTCCCTGCAAGTACTTGGGACTCCCATTGTCCATCTGAAAACTTCGAAGAGTTGATGTTCAGCCTTTTATTGATAAGGGGGCTGCAAGACTAAAAGGCTGGAAGGGCAGACTCATGAACCGCACTGCTAGGCTTCAGCTTGTCAACTCCGTTCTCACTGCCACACTAACCTTCTTCCTCACTGCCTTTGCTCCGGACAAATGGGCAATTAAAATGTTTGACAAACTTAGAAGAAATTTCCTTTGGAACGCGGATGAAGAGGCGCCTGGGGGGAAATGTTTAGTCAACTGGAAGCGGATTTGTGCACCCAAAGATGTAGGCGGCCTCGGTATCAAAGACTTGGAGGCCTACAGCCGAGCCCTTCGGTTAAGGTGGCAGTGGTTTCAGTGGGAGCCCACAGACAGACCGTGGAAAGGTGCTAACATTCCCTGCGACTCCCCTGACCGTCAGCTTTTCGCCTCGTGCACAAAGATTGCCGTGCGAAATGGGAGCAAAACCTCCTTCTGGATGGATAGATGGCTTGATGGCAATGCACCAAAAGATTGTTTCCCAGCTCTCTTTGCCCTCTCTCGCTCAAAATCAAGCTCGGTCAGGCATGCTCTACATGATGACAGATGGATGAGAGGCTTTAACAGGATGGATGGAGTCGCTGAATTGGAGGAATTCCTATGCTTATGGACGAAGGTGCAGGCGGTTAAGCCGGACATCCTTGATAACACGAATGAGGACTTGATTGAATGGACTCTCACCACAAACAATGTTTACTCGGCCAAATCGGCTTATGACATCCAATTCAAGACAAGAATCCCAATCCCGGTTCTGGCTAATGTTTGGAAGATCAAGGCAGAAGCCAAAGTAAAAAAATTCATGTGGACGCTCTTGCAGAATCGGCTATGGACTGCCGACCGGCTTCTTCGTAGAAACTGGGATCATCATGATAGCTGCTGCAACTGTGACCAGGTTATAGAATCGGCTCTCCACCTCATTCTCAGATGCCCCTACGCAAAAGAAGTCTGGCACTCCTTCAGCTCCACCAACCAGCTTGTCGCTCGACACGCTCTTGAGGCCAGCTCCGTTGTGGGATGGTGGGAGAAAGTGTTTTCTCACTATCGGAAGAAGGAGGAAGCTTTCCAGATTTGCACCACATCGGTTTACATTGCCTGGAATATTTGGAATGAGAGAAATCGACGTCTCTTTCAACATGAGAGCCTGCCTGTTCAACGGCTTTGTAACATTATCTCTGATGAAATCTGCCTCCTTAAGGAGGCATGGGAGTAGTGCATGTAGTTAGTTTTGGCTAAGCTGAGACCTTCTCAGCCTCAAGCCTTCCTTTTTCTCTTTGATCTCCTTGGGTTTTTGCCCTTGTACAGTATTTCCCCCTTCCTATAATGAAAAGGCAGAGCACCTGCCATTCCGCTCAAAAAAAAAAGGAGCGCGTCCCTCGGCACGATGATGCCGCCGAGCTCCACCTCCGACCTCGTCCTCCTCCGGATGAGCGGGACCGGGCTGTACAGCCGCAGCGTCTCCAGCAGGAACAGGTTCACCAGCCTCAGCCTGCTGAGCATGTCGTAGGTGGGGACCCGATCCCCGCCGCACTCCCGCAGCACCTCCTCCCTGAGCTTCTCCTGCCACTCCGGGTGCGTGCCCAACAGGAACATGGTCCAGTTGAGCATGTGCAGGCTCGTCTCCTGCCCGGCGAAGAAGAAGGTCTTGCACTCGTCTATGATCTCATCCATGCTCAGCAGCGGCGCCTGCCCGTGCTCCGGTGCGCACGCCTCCAGCATCAGCCCCAGCAGGTCGCTCCCGTAGCCGTCCGTGTCCTTGGCGGCGAGCCTGTTCTCGATGATCTCCACCAGCGTGCTTCTCATCATCTTGTTCAGCTTCCACAACCTCATGTTCTTCTTGGTTGGCACGAACCTACGGCACAAATTAACGTGAGACTCAAGAATTGAATCGACCACATCTGGAACGCGCAGCACTGTGCATGATCAGTGGTGTACCTGAATCCTGGAATGTAGTCGGTCCAGAGGGTGGAGAAGGCGATGAACTGGATCTCGTTCAGCGCCAGGAAGATCTTCCTGCCCTCTCTGTAGCTGCTGTCGAAGGCGGTGCGCGAGATCACGTCGGCGGTTAGCTCCTTGAACTGGCTAGTGAGCTCGATCTCCTGGCAATCTTTCTTCCCTTGGCTGGCCAACTGCGCCTCCCAGCGGGACGCCATCGACAGCACGCAGTCCACCATTGTCGACGTCATCACCTGTTGTATGTATATGTATCAGCAGTTTAGCAAAGGCAGCACACTAACTTCTTGTGGACTCCTGCGTGTGCGTACCTTGAGCTTGTCCACGTTGAACGCCGGGTGGACGACCTTCTTGTGGCGGTGCCAGACGTCGCCGTCGGTCATGACGAGCCCCTTGCCCACCAGCCGGACGATGGGGTTCATCCGGTTCTTGGGGAACAGCCCCGTCCGGTCCGACAGCAGCTGCTTCGCCACGCCGAAGTCGGCCACGCAGATGTTAGGCGTCGACCTTGTGATGGCTTAGGTTTTGTATTCGGCCATGGCCATGGAATTCGAGCTACAAAGGGAAACTACAGGATGAGGAACTGGCTCACGCAGGAGCTCACCCCACACACGCTACCTCCTTGCCGTTTCTTCCTTCGCCACCTCCTTCTGAAGAGAACAAGGATATAAGTAGTAGGCTTCTCTAGGCCCACTCTGGTCCAGCTAGCCGAGCCGGAAGGCGAGGCTGCCTCTTGGGCCTGCCTGTATCTTCAACTGTCCCTTGGCCCATCTCAGGATCGCTGACAATCCCACCCTCCTTAGAAACGGCTTGCCCCCAAGCCGGTGCTCTTGGAAACTTTTGCTGTAAAGTTACTTTGTCTTCCCAGGTAGCCATTTCCACAGGAGTAGCACTCCATTTAACCAGTACTTGGACCAGAGATCCAGAGCCTCGACGAACCACCCTTTGTTTCAATATTTGCTCAGGAATTTGGAACTGCTCATCAGGGGTAGGCAACTGAGGTAATACCTGGCAGCTTGGAACTAACACCTTTCGAAGGAGCGACACATGAAACACGGGGTGTACTCTACTGCTTGCCGGCAAGTCGAGCCGATAGGCCACTGCCCCAATGCGCTCCAGAATTTCAAACGGCCCATAGAACTTGAACGCCAGTTTATGGTTGGCCCGAGGAGCGACTGACGACTGTAAGTAAGGCTGAAGCTTCAGAAAAACTCGATCTCCAACAGCAAACTCGCGTTCACTCCGGTGCTTGTCTGCTTGTACTTTCATGTGTTGCTGAGCCCGCAGCAAATGCTGGCGTACTGACTCCAGGATTACTTGGCGGTCTGCCAACCACTGGTGCAGATCAGTAGACTGAATCGCATCATCTGCAGTCAATCCAAAATGACGAGGCGCATGTCCATAGATGATCTCAAATGGAGTCCTCCCCGTAGCTGAGTGCCAATTAGCGTTATACCAAAATTCACACAAGGGAATCCATTTGGCCCAACGAGAGGGATGAGCACTGACGAAACATCGGAGAAAACATTCGACCTGCTGATTAACGCGCTCCGTTTGACCGTCAGACTGTGGGTGACGAGCTGTACTCATTCTGAGAAGGACCCCACATTTCTGAAACAACTCCTTCCAAAAGTTGCTGGTGAACACTCGATCACGGTCTGAGACTATAGACAGGGGCATGCCATGCAACTTATAAACTGAATTGAGAAATGCTTCAGCCACAGTTTCTGCAGTAAACGGGTGATGCATTGAAACAAAGTGACCATACTTGGACAGCTTATCGATAACCACCAGCAGACAATTGTAACGGCCAGATGTTGGTAATCCTTCGACAAAATCCATGGTGACCATCTCCCAAGGAGTGTTTGGAACATGCAGAGGCTGCAGTAAACCCGGATACGGCACACGCTCAGGTTTTGCTTGTTGACACACCAGACAATGCTGCACATAGCTCTTGACAAAACCTCTCATACCTTTCCAGCGAAATAACTGACGAATCCTTCTGTAGGTCACTGGAAACCCAGAGTGTCCCCCAAGAGGACTGTCATGAAAAGCAGCTACAATCTTGTTTTGCAGGACAGTACACTGACCCACCCAGACACAACTGCCCACTTTTAGGACACCAGATCGAAGAGAAAACTTACTATCAGAGGTAGGAGCAGCAGACAATTTCTGAAGCAATGCAGAAGCAAACTGATCAGACTCGTAGCTTTGTACAATCTCTTGTATCCACGCAGGTTGAACAGAAGTAACAATCTGTAATTCAGGTAACAGTTCAGCATCACCATGTGGCCTTCTAGAAAGAGAGTCAGCGGCACTATTTTCAGTCCCTTTTTTGTAAGCAATGGTGTACTGTAAACCTAACAGCTTAGTGAGTGCTTTCTGCTGCCACTTAGTATGTAATCTCTGTTCAGACAAACTGGCTAGGCTGCGCTGATCAGTTCTGATAACAAACTCAGAAACCTGCAGATATTGGCGCCAGTGCTCAACTGCCAAAAGAATAGCCAGATATTCTTTTTCATAAACTGAAAGTGTCTGGTTCCTGGGACCTAGTGCTTTACTGACATAAGCAAGAGGGTGGCCATCCTGCATGAGCATAGCTCCCACACCAACATCACAAGCATCTGTTTCAATAACAAAGGGTTTGGAGAAGTCAGGAAGAGCCAAAACAGGAGCTGACACTAGAGCTTGTTTCGGCAAAACAAAAGCTTGTTGCTCTGTATCTGTCCAGTGATATGGTACTCCTTTCTTCAGAAGATTAGAAAGTGGTTTGCTCAACATTCCATAATGAGAGATAAACTTCCTGTAGTAACCAGCTAACCCCAAAAAACCTCTCACTTCCTTAGCAGAAATTGGAACTGGCCACTCCTTGATAGTAGAGATCTTGGCCGGATCTGTGGCAACCCCTTCTCCACTAATGATGTGTCCCAGATAACTAATTTTTGTTTGAGCAAAAGCACACTTTGAAAGTTTGACATGCCACTTGTGCTTTTCCAATAGAGCCAACACCTGAGCCAGATGTTCCAGATGTTGAGCATAAGTTTTACTGAATATGAGAATGTCATCAAAGAAAACCACTGCACAATTTCTCAACACTGGTGATAATGTGTCACACATTGCAAAGTTGAAAGTATTGGGTCCACCAGTCAGGCCCATTGAAACAACCAAGAACTCATAATGGCCAGTGTGTGTTTGAAAGGCAGTTTTATACTCTTCTCCAGGAGCCAATCTTATCTGATGATATCCAGCTCTCAGGTCTAGTTTAGAAAACCAAGAAGACCCTGCCAGCTCATCCAACAATTCATCAATGATAGGGATGGGAAATTTACTCTTAACTGTCAGAGCATTAAGGTGTCTGAAATCAATAACATGTCTCCATGTCTTATCCTTCTTCTGTACCAAAATCATAGGAGAAGAAAAGGGACTGTTACTGTGCCTAATGATGCCAGAGGCCAGCATTTCTTGAACTTGCTTTTCCAATTCATCCTTAAGAGCAGGGGCCAACCTGTAAGGCCTGATAGAGAAGGGTTGGGCCCCAGGGATTAAGGGAATTGTATGATCATATTTTCTCCTTGGAGGTAATCCATTGGGAACTGCAAAAACTGAACTGAATTGTGACAAAACCTGCTGAATATCTGCAGGTAACTCAGACTGAGCTGTATCAGCAGTAATGAACAGTGCAGACAGTTCAATGAGAGCAACGACCTGAGGAGTTGCATCTTGGCCTAACAGTGTTACCAGCTCACCATTTAACTGAAATGAAAGCCAGTGTTCAGCCCAATCCACTTGCATAGGGCTATGGCTTGCCAGCCAATCCAAACCAAGGATCCCATCATAAGAACCAAGTGGAAAAACCTTGAATTCATTAACAAACTCATGCCCAGCACAAAACCACTGCCCTTTTTGCAACTGTTGATTACAGGGAACAAGAGTCCCATTAGCCACCTTGACCATAGATACTGGCATGTGAGAAACTCCTTGCAACGTATGAGCCACAGCACAATCAACAAACGAATGTGTACTGCCAGAATCAACTAAGAAAATCATCGGATGGCCTTGTAATTGTACCTTCAGTTTCATAGTGGTCACTGCAGGCGCAGAGATCTCTCCCAGAGCAGCAGCAGAGAGAAAAATTGCATTTGCCTCACCCATAGCTTCTTCTGTATCACTAACATCAGATGGCATACTCTGAACATAATCGAGCATCTCCTGCACAACATGCAATTGTACTTCCTGTTTGCAGCGATGATCTCGAGCCCACCTTTCACCACAGATAAAACAAAGTCCCTTGGACTTGCGATAAGCTCTGAGAGAAGCCCATCGATCATCAGCAACTGTTGTTGTACGACTGGTGTCAGATAACTTCTTGTCGTCAGCAGTTCGGGACATAGACGGACGAGTTACTGACTGAACCACAGAACGTTTGCTGCTGGCTGAACCACTTCCTACGAACAGAGACTGATCACCAAGTTCCTCAGACAAAAAGTGCAAGTGCATAAGCAGAATCCAGATCAACTGGCTGCTGAATTCCAACCAGTAGACGAACTGATGGTACTAACCCCTCCATAAAACGAGTGACATAATGAACTGTACTCGGGTTAGACTCATATGCAGTCAACTGATCATACAGCTCCGAGAAGCGCTCAACATAATCTTCCACTGTACTCGTCTGGCGAATGTGAAACATCTGACGGACCAAGTTCTGATGCTTGTTGCGACCAAAACGAGACTGTAGCAGACCACAGAATTCAGACCAACTGACATGAGGTGCTCGCCGCTGGACCGATTCTAACCAACGAGCTGCTGTGCCCTCAAATTGCGATGAAGCAAACGGAATCCACTGATTCTGCGGCGTATTCCAAAACTTAAAGTAATCCTCACAACGAGACTGCCACAACTTTGGGTTGGAGCCACCAAATCACGGAAGCTCAATTCTAGGACCAAAATTTACCGCATCCGGAAGGAAGGGGCGAAAATTTTCAGCAGCTGGGACCAATTGGCGTGACTGGGATGTCTCTGTATGCATACCTCGAACCTGTGGTGGAACATATCGGGGGCCTGAACTCCTCTGCTCCAGATCAGATCGAGCTCCTTCCGATCCACTCGAACCACCGCTTGCTTGTGCTGGCGGAGGGCCTTGACCAGACTCCCCCGGGGAAACAGGTGTCGACGTGGGCGGAGCGGTCCCTCGCTCTGCGCCGATCTCGTCGCGCAGTTCGTCGAGGTCGACGCCGATGGCGAGCTTGACGTCATCGATTCGGCCGGATAGCTGGTCCAGCTTGCTGTCCAACTTGGCGAAGGCGTTGACCACCTCCTCGTTGCGCTCCGTCGAGGCCTTGGCTAGGGCGGCATCGAAATCCGCGCGAAGGAACTCGTAGATCGCGCGGGTCTCCGGCGAGATTTTGTCCATGGCTTCTGCTCGTCGGCGTACGGCGAAGCGGGTGTGGCGGGGAAAAGTGGGTAGCTCCAGGATTGAACGGCTCTGGTACCAGATTGTGATGGCTTAGGTTTTGTATTCGGCCATGGCCATTCACCCTGTGCATTTTAAAACCGAACCGAAAAACCATACCAAAAATAAACCGAACCGAACCAATTTTATGGTTTTTATGGTTTTATGGTTTCGGTATGGTATGAACTTTTCATACCGTTTTGAAGTTTGGTTTTTATGGTATATACCGAAAAACCGAATGGTTAACCGAATAAACCGAAGTACAAAATGTATTTATATATCTTGGGGAAACAACCATACATGTAGTCATTTTTGTGTGCAGAAGCCAGATTTCCTGTTAAGTGCATCTGTTTTCCTCTCGACAACGAGGTCCAAAACAGAGTATATTACTATATGAAGTCATATTTCTCTTCACAAGAATGCTAAGCACGTCCATAACCATCAAATTTATGCATGCATATATAGTTCATATAGTTATATACTCCTCGTATAAAAAGATATGTGTTTTGAGTCATAAATTTGTAAATTGTTATATGCCATTTTCAAATTCGCGTCAACTTTGGTTTATACGGTATATACCGAAACCATACCGAAATAATTTGGTATATACCGAAACCGAATCGTATATAAATCTCATACCGTATTTACCGAAGTATTGATACCGTACAAACCAAAAAACCGTATAAACCGAACCATGTAAACCGAATAAACCGAACGCACAGAGTGAATGGCCATGGAATTCGAGCTACAAAGGAAAACTACGGGATGAGGAACTGGCTCACGCAGGAGCTCACCCCACACACGCTACCTCCTTGCCGTTTCTTCCTTCGCCACCTCCTTCTGAAGAGAACAAGGATATAAGTAGTAGGCTTCTCTAGGCCCACTCTGGTCCAGCTAGCCGAGCCGGAAGGCGAGGCTGCCTCTTGGGCCTGCCTGTATCTTCAACTGTCCCTTGGCCCATCTCAGGATCGCTGACAGACCCGAACCAGTACAGGAACACGCGCCCTGCACGCACGCACGCACGCGCACTGGCCATTCTCAAAACACGACGACACTGCAGGCTAGCTACTTCGGATTCGGAAGCTAACTGTGTTACCGTAGAGGGGGATCCATTCGCGGAACTGTGGCTGGGAGATGGGGATGAAGTCGTGGGAGGACACGTCGAGCACGAGGCCGGCGCCGGCCGCGCGGAGCCGCCGGATGTCGCCGAGGTTCCCGACGAAGAACCTGTAGCCCGGCCCGCGCACGCCCTGCCGCGCGAGCCTCCTGGCGATGGCGCGCGGCCTCCAGACGAGGCGCACCAGCGCGTTGAACAGGCACGAGGCCAGCACGGCCGCCGCCAGCGCCCCCGAGACCGTCCAGACGGTGGCGACCATGGCCATGGTCATCACATCAATAAGCTGGGCGCAGCTGGTGCATGCGTGGCTGCCGAGTGCGTACGCTTTGGAGGTTAAAAAGTACTTGCAATTGTGGTGAAATTTCAATGGCGAGGTGCATAGGGAATTCCGGTAAGAAGTTGGACACTAGACGGTGGTATCATCCTTGGTTGCTTGTCCTCTGCGCGTTTTCGTATATGTAGACGTAATACGATCCCATGACTGATTAGATTATGCTTCTCGGATTGAGACCCGTGGTTTCATGGTGACGGACAGATAGACGACGGGGCACGAACTAATTAAGCATCCATACATGAACAAACTCGTTTCCAAACCGCTAGAGTTCCAACAATCCCAACAGGACAAATGAGATGCGCGCGGCTGGTGTGTCGGGAGAAATTCCTCTGAAATTCCCCCGGATCTGACCGTGCTTCTCTTGTGAGAACTACTAGGAGTCTTCTCCTGTCTTGGGCGAAAAAGATAGTACTACTACGCAGGTTCAACAAGCACTCGGTCTCACGCATGGTTTTGACCTTGATCTAAGGGCATCTCCAATACGGACCATCAAAACACCCACAAATGTTTGGACTGAGGTGTCCGGACGATGTAAGCCATCCCGCCGCATCAGTCCACGGATGCCTCCGTGTGTCCGAATTCCCGCAAATCGGAGCCAAGCGTTTGAGAGTTTTGCGGGAGTCCGGACATCCGTTTGATCTATCTTTTTTTAGGGGTCGTCTGGTCTATCAAAAGCCATCACGTGCCCCACGCCACAGCCCCTCTCTCCTCCACGCAACAGGGCGGAAGGCCGCTGCTATTTGGTGGAAGAAGTGATTAAAACAAGTTTTAGAAATATGGTCTGACTTGTGAGAGTTGCTATTTGGTGGAAACAAGGGAACAACACAAGACGAAATTCAGACAAATGACAATGCTATTTGGCGAAAATACATTGGTGGTATAGCATTGGATGGACGGCTCTCGTATCCGTGTCCGTGGATGGATAATGAGTCCGATTTGATGGACGACATTGAAGATGCCCTAAGGTTTATATTGCGACATTTTTATTGAATAATACAATATTTTTTGGTGAAAAGTATATCTTCCGTCCATAAATGTTGTGAAGGTCACATCATCAACAAAACCACTCAAAACAGTCCAAGGGACTTTTTAGAGTTGAGCAACCATTTATAAACTTCAAGCAACGACTGAGAGCCGAAATTCCACAAAAAAGGGGAAAATTAGGTCACATCATCAACAAAACCACTCAAAACAGTCCAAGGAACATTTTAGAGTGGAGCAACCATTTATAAACTTCTAGCAAACGATTGAGAGCCGAAAATTTCACACTAGTAAGCTGTGAACACACACACAAAAAATTGTCAAGCAAAAAGCCCAGGAACACTTATTACATATAAAAGGAACTCCATCCGTTCACAAATATAAGATGTTCTGTGTATTTCAAGGACAACATACAGACTGAAATAAGTGAACAAACACATTAAAACGTGTCATATATACATCCGATTCAAAAAAATTAGAACATCTTACATTTGTAAACAGAGGAAGTAGTACATAAGATCAAATTTGTTTTTCACTTTTACCAAATTTTGGTCTAACCATCGGTTGTTGTTTCCTTCTGGTTTTTGCCCTTTTTTGAGAATGTCCTGGTTCTGCCTTTGCTTTTGCAAAGAAGTTTTTTTGTAGACGGTTAATTTGGCAGTCTTACTATGGGCCTTTATCATAAGCTATTCTTTCTTAATGGGCTAGCCCGTGATACTATTGCAAATGTAATAGGCCCAACTAACCTATGTAATCCTTAAAACTCATTCATGTTGATCTAGAGGGAGGTGGCATCGTAGTGCATCCCTAGTAACTTGTGATACAGAGTGCATGAAGGGAGGTGGCCCCGAAGGAACACAGGAAAGAAATAGAAAGCACACAAAATGATAGGAAGAGGAGGGGTAAGCCTTGGTGGTATTTGCTTCATAAATTATTGTGATTTTAGGGCAAACCCTCTCGATTTTAACTAGGTTTCGGCCTAGGGCCCCCATTGAGCTATTTGTGCCTAGAACGGTTTTAGGAAGGTTCCTTTTGTTTTTTACCGGATTTGGGAATCTTCAAGAAGGTTCTTTCCGGTTATTTCTTATTACTTTTTCATTTAAAAAAATTCACAGTTTTCAAAAAAAATTAGATAATTTAGAAATATTCACTTTTTCATGTTTTCAAAAAATGTTAATTTATTAAAAATTTCATGTTTTTATAATTTTCTAAATTTGCTTAAAAATATCCACAGAAGTTTAAAAAAATATGTTCACGATTTTTCGAATTCTTTTCATTTTTTAATTGTTCAAGTATTTCTCAAAAAATGTTATCAATTAGAA
Organism: Elymus sibiricus; assembly: GCA_039707655.1. Lineage (NCBI taxonomy): Eukaryota > Viridiplantae > Streptophyta > Magnoliopsida > Poales > Poaceae > Elymus > Elymus sibiricus. Next base: position 135,276,336 of record CM077666.1, read on the forward strand.
AAAGTTTAAAAGAAATAATTTTTTGTGCTATTCTGTAAGAAACAACAAAATACCGCTAGAAAACTAATCTGGGAAAAGAAATATGGCCGCTCGCTAGGCCCGACCAAACCACTACAGTCCCTATGTTACTGCTGCCCCTTTTTAAAAATGTGAACGTTTTTTACGTGACCATTTTTTCGAACTTGGGAATATTTTATTTAAACACGAACACTTTTCCAAAAAAATTGAAAACACAGATATTATTTCAAATTTGCGAAGGTTCTCTTGAAGACGTGAACATTTTTGCAATTTTTGAAGTTTTCTGAAAGCGCGAACATATTTTGAAAACCATGAATGTTTTCAAATTTTTAGTGATTTTAGAAAAGATGAACATTTTTCTAATTTACGAAAATTTTCTCAAACTGCAAAAAAAGTCCAAATTCTGAACTTTTTTTATTACACGAATATTTTTTTAATTTTGCAAACATTTTTTGAAAAAAGGGAAGATTTTACAAAGTAAAATTGAAAACATTTTTTTTCAAATTAGCAAACTTTTTTTAAAATTTGGGAATATTATTAAAATTATGAACATTTTTTAGTTTTTTTCGAAATAAGAATAAGAAAAACCATAAAAATAAAACCAGGAAATCAATTAAAAAATGGTTCAGGAACCTTCTAAAATGGGTCAGCCACTTGATGGTTGGTGCGCTCGTCCATGTGCGTTTTGGTGACATCTTGTCGTAACAAGCATCATATTTGGATTGCGATCCTTAACGGCCTAAAAATTATGAAGTCCTGGTAATTGCAATCAGAGTAGAAAAATCAAGAGACTCAAAATCTAATGAGAGACAAATCAGTAATTAGGTTAAAAAAATAGCAATAGCATTTATTTTAGAACACGGGCACCTACCATTGCACACTGCGTACCACTATTACAAGTGTGTAATTTGAGGAAGATTTTCCAAAATGGAGAAGCAGGAGTGAGTTGTATGTATCTTTCCCGTCTTGCATGTCAAGATTGATAAAAAAGAATTGCAACAATTTAGGTTTATCTATAGATAGTGACTATTTTTTGGGGAAATAAAGGTGGCTGATGGTAAGAAAAACCAATAACTTATTAATAAAACTCTTTATTATTTATATTTCCAAATAGGATACATTGATAATTTTACAAGCTTATCTAGTGCGCAACATAAACTAAACTCCAGTCAAATAATACAAAACCTTGTGTTATACTAACACCATACACATTTTTCTACATCTCTAGGCTCTTTAGGATCATGGGAAGCCCAAACTTGGGCCGCAGCGTGATCACATCCATGGGGGCATGAACATACTTCGGTGGTAGGGAGAATGAAAACCTCTGAAGAATCACGGCGATCACGGCCTTGGCCTCGATCATTGCAAAGTTCTGCCCTATGCATGACCTCGGCCCACTGGAGAAAGACAACAAGGCATTAGGGTGCTTTCCGGCCCTTGTCACTCCATTCTCGAACCTCATAGGCTTGAATTCGTTGGCATCTTCTCCCCATACCTCCTTGTCACGATGTATCGTCGCGATGGGGATCGTTAAGACCGTGCCTTCAGGCACTTTGATGCCACCAACCTCGAGATCCGAACCCGCCTTCCTTTGAATGAGCGACACAGGAGCGTATAACCTGAGAGTTTCCAGTAGGAACATGTTGACCAAGTGCAGTTTGTTGAGCATGTCACTGGTGGGAACCTCACTGCCACACTCTCTTAGCACCTCCTCCCTGAGCTTCTCCTGCCACTCAGGGTGCGTGCTCAGCAAGAACATGGTCCATGTGAGCAGGTGCGAGCTGGTGTCATGCCCGGCAAAGAAGAAGGTCTTGCACTCATCTATGATCTCGTCCATACTCAAAATCGGATTATGCCCACCCTCTGCCGCGCACGCCTCCAACATAAGCCCAAGCAGGTCGTTGCCGTAGCCCATGGTGTCTTTGGTGGCAAGACGGCTTTTGATGATGTTCATCAGCATGGCCCTCACTTCTTTGTCAAGCTTCCATATCTTGAGGTTCTTTTCAGTTGGAAGGTACCTGATTAATTCCACAAACACACATAGATTAACTTCTGCTGTGTGAAAGTGAATGTTGTGTGTCGTTGATTTAAACCGACAATGGTACAAGAAGAAGAACAAGATGCATTTACCTGAATGCTGGGATCTGCACGTTGAATACAGTGGAGAAGGCAAGAAACTGGAGCTCCCTCTGCGCGAGGAAGACCTTTTTCCCTTGTTCGTAGCTGCTACCGAATGCCGTGTGAGAGATGACATCCGCGGTTAGCTCCTCAAACTGGTGGCTCAGCTCAATCTCCACGCTGCCGCCCTTCTCCATCTTTGCCATCCACTCCGACATCATTGACCCGGCACAGTCGGACATGGTCACCGTCATCATCTGTCGTACAGATAACAGTTAGCGGAAGTCACACGCATCGCGCACACTTAAAATCGAATAGTAAAAAACACGCACACGTCAACGCGTGTGGCGCTGGAGCTGGACACATACCTTGAGCTTGTCCATGTTGAAGGCGGGGTGGACGACCTTGCGGTGGCGCTTCCAGTCGTCGCCGTCGGTGAGCACGAGCCCCTTGCCGAGCAGGCGGGCGATGTGCGGGTTCCCGATGTTCTTTGGGTACATCCCGCTGCGGTCGGAGAGCACCTGCTTCACCGTGTTCACGTCGGCCACGCACAGGCTCGGCCTGGCCCCGAACCAGTACAGGAACGTGCGACCTGCAGCAGACAAGAACGTAAGAGCAGGAACTAGATGGTGACGGCATAGAAGACAATCATGGATCGGAAGGAATTGCAGTCTCTCTGAGGTTCGTACCGTGGATGGGGATCCATTTGCGGAAGTGCGGCTGGACCATGGGGACGAAGTCGTGGTTGCCGACGTCCAGCGCGGCGCCGGCGGTGTCGGCGCGGAGCCGCTTGATCTCGGCGAGGTTCCCGGCGAAGAACCTGTAGCCCGGCCCGCCGACGCCCTGCGCGCGGAGCTGCCGGCTGATGGCCCGCGGCCTCCACAGGAGGTACGCCAGCGCGTTAAACGCCCACGAGGCCAGCACCACCGCCACGGCGGCAGCCACCATCCAGACGAGACCCATGGTGGACCGGTGGTCACTCAGGATTCAGGAAGGAGAAAATATCAGCGACCTGTGTTCTATGCCTCTGCTTCTGGTACTGCTTGTGAGTTTGAGACCGGGAAATGTTTGTGTGTTTCTGTTGTAAGACTCGGGTCGGGGAGGTGGGGTATTTATATGGCCTTCGCGGCTGCGCTTTGACCATGGCCGCGGCTGTGACCCACCGGGGTACAGAAGGCAGAGGAGAGGCGTTTCGTCGCGGTGCGGGTGAGATGAGCTGTGAGTTCAGCCCCGGACGCGCACCAACTATTGGAGATGGTCCACAGCTCGTGGGAACGTGTGGTCTGCCGGGAAGCCGTCGTACGCTGGTCGACATCGACGGGAACGGGATATCCGCACGGGGCTGGCTTCTAGATTAGAGAAAACTTCCTTTGCGCATATATAGCAAGAAGATTTGTAAATTGCTGATCCCGCTTGCCACGGGATAGAAACGTCGTCCTTCTACCGTGACCATGCGGCGTACATTGTGCAGCAAGACAGCAGTATACACGTACCCGTCGCTACCAGACCATATGCGAAAAAAAAAACAGACCATATGCGCATTTTTGTTGCTAGAACGACACGTGGATGGATATGAACCGATCCATCGCGCTTTCGAGCACAGAAGAGCACTTGATTTATCTCAATTGACTTCTCTTCCTCGCCAATAATCTATTTCTTGTCAAACATGGTCCTTCTAGAAAACTTATGCAAACAAATCATGAGTAGTACCCCCGGGAAAAAAGTATAGTGCACCAACAAATGAATAAAAATATCTTCTCAAAACAAAACAAAAACGAAAAACAAATGAATAAAAATGTTTCCTTAAACAATTACAACTAAGACCTCATCAAATGCATTGATGCTTATGTGGTGTGCTAAGTGAATAAAAGACTTAGCAACTAATCAGCTTTTGAATCTAAGCTTTTTTATTTAATTGTTTAGCAACTAAACTTTTTCATGCATTGGTTGGTAGACATTTTACATTGGTCCGTGTGCTTGACATCGTTTTTTAGTGGAGTCATCAAAGTGATCAATCTCCTCCTTAACTGTAGATTTCTTTCGATGCTTCAACCGCCAGCCAGCTGCAAAGCTGCTCAGTGCTAGGGCCCCGAGGGATGCGGATTTGTGGCACGCAGGTCTCGGAGCACTGAGTCCCTCACGCATGCTTCTATTTTTGGCTTTTGATTTTTAAACTTTTATATCTTTTGAATGAAAAAACCAAATTAAGTTCTGTTTTCATATTCGTGTTTCTCATGATGCTGGCTTTCAAATAAGATTTATTTTGAATACGTTTTGACTAATTTTGAAAATAAATGTTAAGCTTCAATTCTTGAAACTTGGTACGGGCAACCAATAAGTTTACGATTTTTGTGCCTACGACCGACAAAATACATGTCTTCAAATTTTATCTATGAAACTTGGTAAGAGTGAGCAACAAAATCACAAGTTTCAGTGGAAAAATCGTAAGTTTCAACAATTGAAACTTAAAACTTACTAGATCCTTGTGCGGGAGCCAACTACTTCGCGAATCGTGAGGCAATCGAGCGGCCAGGCAAGGCTTGGCAGGTGCGTGCCCCTGCGAATTTCCGGGGCCCTGAGTTGTCATAAACAATACTACGCAGCTTCTGCGATCCGCCACGAGTTCCAGGACGTACCTATTTTCCTTATCATTTTACGACAATATTAAGTGATGTTGTGAAGTCATTTATGAAAACATATAATTTCCAGTTACATGATTTAAATTTGTATTGTTTCAAATCTGTTCGAGTAATGAAGTATCTTGTTCGTATAATCTGGACTCTCCGCCCCCCCCCCCCCCCCGAAACCAGTGCCACCACCTTCCTCATGCACCCCACACTCGTCATCGCCGTCCGCCACACGGGGCCACCTCCCGTTCCTTTTTCTGGTCGTGGTCGCCTTTTGGTCATCTTGTGTGTCAGTTTTTCTCACTGTTGTTGGGCAAAGCCCGTACGGCGGACGGCGGTGACGGCGAGACCACCTCTCGTTGCTTTTTTCCGGCCGTGGGCGTTGTGATCTCGAGTTTCTTGTCTTGTGCGCCATCTGCTTGGACCACCGGCGCTGAGCGGGTGCTGGCTGGCCCTTGTGTGTTGCCAGCTTTCACAACTACAGAGGTTCCCCTGCTTGACCGATGCCGCCACCTCAGTGGTTTCCCTATACTTAGCATGTGCACCGTCCTAATCGCTCTGATGCGCCACTCCCTGTCCATTGTCGTCGTCGGTGCCTAGATCCAGTAAGTTTATTGCCGGATCTTGGTGTCCCTCGGAGTTCCAACCTCCGCACTAGTCCAGATCCATCACCCTCACATATCCTTGGCCCCCTCCCCATCATCGATGCGGTGGGGTTCCCTTGGCTTGCCGTCGCCGCTCATGAGGCGGGTCATTGCACCTCTGACTTCTGTTGTCATCCTGTTGGTTGTAGCGTCGCCAATCATGGTCGTCATGTTCGTTGTTTTGGTCATGGATCTTATGTTTCTTGCTCGTCATCTGTCGGATATGGAAGTGGCACTCTCAGATTTGACGTATCCGCCTACGTCGACTCATCTCCAACCAGGGGCTGGATTTTTGTCATGGTTGTGTGGTGGTTCGTCGCGGGCTTGTCCTGGGGTTGGGTGCGGATGGCGGTTTGGCACCCTTTTGCTCCCCTTGATTCGTGCTCTTCTACCTTATATATCCTCTTTGCGGGCTACTGTGCGACACGTGAGTGAATATATAAGTACTATAACTAAAGCGGGAGGGATTCGAATTTTCTGGTTTTTTTGAATTTTTTTCGTCGCCTACTGTTCGTATTTCATGGCAACGTCGGCGGCAGTGAACAGTAAAACGTGTGTGAACAGTAACCTCCATGAACAGTGCCCGCTCATGAAACAGTGCTCTTTCTCTAAAAAAAAAATTTCCCCCGAAGAAAAAATATGCAACTTTAAAAAAAAATAGGATATATTTTACACATCATTTCTCTCCCCTTCCTCCACCCTCACGTCCTTATATAGAGTGTTAGGATTTAGAATTTTCTATACATCATTTCTCGACACCGACGTACCGATGCACAACACCGGCATACCAATACACAGCCGCCTCAATCGTCTCCTAATTCTTTTCGATAATAGTGTTAACAGAGCACAAAAACAGTAGGCCGGAATTGTATATTTGCACGAACAGTAATCCGTGGAAAAAATAAATTCTAGACCGATTACTGCCCATTTTTACAACGCAATAACAATTAAAAGTGCACTAGCAAAAAACCGAACAATAACCGGACATTTTTCGAATGAACTCAGGACTACTAACCGAAACAATAGACCAAATAAACCGAAACAACAACTCCGAATAACACGGAGCAATAAAACCAGCGAAACGGAACAACACCTGAATAAACCGAAAACATTAACCCACACGGATCATAAAACTGAAACAGTAACCCAATTTTAAACCAAAACAATACACCCGAATAAACCGAAACAACTAAAAAAAAAACTACGCATTCACGTGAACAGAAATCTATAAGAAATCTATTAAAAAAAACCCAAAAAACTGGAACTCCTCCTCCCTAGATCCGAAACAGTAAAACCAGTGAAACGAACCAACACCGGAATAAACCGAAAACATTAGCCCACCCGAAACAGTATCTACTAACAAATACCCAAACAAAAACCGAACATTATCAGAATGAACTCAGGACTACTAACCGAAACAATAGCCCAAATAAACCAAAACAACAACCCCAAATAACCCGGAGCAACAAAACCAGCGAAACGGAACAACACCTGAATAAACCAAAAACATTAACCCACGTGAACCATAAAACTGAAACAGCAACCGAATTTTAAAACAAAACAATACACCCGAATAAACCGAAACAAAAACCGGACAATATCCGAATGAACTCAGGACTACTAACCGAAACAATAGACCAAATAAACCGAAACAACAACCCCGAATAACCCGGAGCAATAAAACCAGCGAAAGTACTAATACTAAAGCGGGAAGGATTCCCTTTTTCTGTTTTTTTTGAAAGATTACTACTCATTTTCCGTCGCTGTCAGTGAACAGTACCGTACATGAACAATACCGTTTGTGAATAGTAATCACCTACGAACGGTACCATACACGCGCAGTAATCGTCTGTGAACAGTATCGCGGGTGAACCGCCATCCCCGGATGAACAGTACTTCTGCTTAATCAGTGTTCCAAATAATCTGATTTTCTCGCCTTACTTATTTTATCTGTCACCGAAGAAAAATGCGCACGTTTTCAGTGAACAATAGTGACGAAGAGTACCATACATGAACAGTAACCGTCTGTGAATAGTAGCCACGGGTGAACAGTCATCTCGCATGACCAGTACTTCTGCTTAACCACTGCTCCAAATAATCTGATTTCCTCCCCTTACTTCTTTTAGCTTTCACCGAAGAAAAAAAACGCACGTTTCTAAAAAAAAACTGAGATTTTTTTACACATCATTTCTCTCCCCTTCCTCCATCCTCGCGTCCTTATATCTCTACTCCTAATGGAGCAGTTGGTAGGCCGGTACTCCGGTTTTATTTTTGTTCGATTTTATTTCCTCCCACCTCCCCTGTACCACTGGTTTTAGTCTATCTATCGAAAAAAAACATTGGAATAAAAAAAACTATCAACGAGGTCCCGATCGCTCCCGAACGAGGTCCCAGGACCAGCACCTGAACGAGGACCCCGGACCAGCAGGACGCCGCCGCCGCCGCCGATCAGCCGCAGCCGCCGATCCGCCATCAGGAACAGCAGGCCGCCGCAGCCGCCGATCCGCGATCAGGAACAGCCGGACGCCACAGCCGCCCATCCGCGATCAGGAACAGCCGGACGCCGCAGCCGCCGATCCGATCAGGAACAGCAGGACGCCGCCGCGGCCGCCGTCTTCGGTACCCACACGCCACGGATCCTAGCGGATCAGGTACGTACTCTGATGATCTCTTACAACCAGATGGAGACAGATCGTAGACTTACAATGGAGTCATATGGTCACTTCTTCCCCATGTTCCCAGTTCGAACACCAAAAAAACATGCCAAGACAATTGTACAGTAGACATACCAAATGAATTTTCTGTCTCCATGCGTGAATACAATGGATGCGTCAATACAATGGGAGTCATTCCTTCCCCCATGTTCCCAGATCGAACACCAAAAATACATGCCAATCTAATTGTACAGTATACATACCAAATCATTTTACCTCTTGAAAAATGTTAGGTACGGATGGGAAATGCAACTAGCAAGGCGCCGGAAGAAAAAAAAGGGTCAGATGTGCCTTTACCCCCTCTTGTTGACCTACATTCACAAGGGAGCCAAGGTACGTTAGAATAACACAAATGGGTCAGATGTCAACGGTGCATAATGTGTTGCAGGACATAATGTCGACGGAAGTGTAGATGAATACAACCCAACAATCATTCCCGTAGCTGACAATGTTGACAACTATCCAATGACTCCAGGTACGGGAGTGTGTAAATACCCATATCCATTGTAAGTGTACGAGTTTAAAATGGTCAGTCGTGCCTGACAGACTTGGAAGACTTGGAAACACACAACAAAACAGAAGGAACTGGGATGGTACGGTTAGAGCAGGACGAGCATGCAAACCTAACCAAACACCCTCTTTCTGATAGAACAGATGTTCATCAGCCTGGGCATGCGACTTTAGGTACGTGGGTTCCTTGTTTAAAAACACATATGTACCTGACTCGTCCGTTTTTTTTTGTTCTCTACGTGGGTTCCTTGTTTAAAAGCGCATTCTGTTAGCAGGAACCTGACTCATTTGGATTTTTTTTTCTAGACAACCCATCAATATCCTTCACGCATTATGTTGCTTCGTTCCCGGGTCCAAGTGCTCTCACAGGTATTTCTGCCTACTGCCTTGCAGGAAGTTCATTTCGTATGATCTCTTACGTGCATCATCCATAGCGATCAAACGTCTCTATGAATGTACATGTTGACTCGTTCTCATCTAGATTTGTTGTTTATACATCATGCAGACAATAATGTGCCTTCGCTCCCGGATAGGAGTACTCTTGCATCACTTTATGCCACGGGTCACGCAGAAGGCTCAAGTGGTGTGACCCAATACCCAATTCATATGGCCGGATTTGTGCTTATAGGGTCCATATTATTGTATTAGCCTAACTGATGAATTATCTTTTGTTCCTGTAGCCAACGAATCTAGGAGCACAACAATATCAAAAACCATGGGTTACCATGATATTATGAATGTGTTGGTTTATCAAACTGTCCTATTTATTCAGGCCAAACACGTCAAGGAACTATGGTCTCAAAACGATGGTGTCTAACACCTACTACAGTAATCTTAAACAAGTGATAAAATACTGTGCTGCCAAATGCATCCAAAATGTTCACCCATTTGAATGCAGCGAGATCTACTACTATGATAACATGGTAAATCGTATAAGTTCTTGCCAGTGCATAATATAAAAATACTTATTTATTATAGAGATTACAAGCTCTTTTTGGTCATTTGATGTGAGATCTACTACTGTGAAAATATTCATATATTATAGACACCAAGACACTTGTACCATTTGAATTTCCGTTTATTTTAAGTTATGTTTGTTCTGAACCTTGTTATGTCCTTTTTCAGCACAATATGGATACGGAGCTCTCGACCATTCCCGATCGAGATTAGCCTCCGGATCATCCGAGACACCATCCGAGATGATGGACTTGTCCATCCATTTTGCTTCAATCTTGCAGTGCGTAAGATTACTAGCGACGCAGCAGAGAGGAGCGCAGGCACTGACTCTATTGGAAAGACACACTTTTTTAATTTGCAATTCCATGAGCAAGCATGGGCGCTAAGGCAGACTTGGTTATCCCAAGAAGAGCGCACCAAGGCGCTGATTGACACTGTCGTGCTCGAGCCTTTTCCCAAATACGACGTGTTCCACACCCCTACAATTGTAAGTATTCTCATTCTTATGAATTAGTTTGTTTACTATGTTTGCCATTTACCTTTGTCTACCAAATGCAGTATCTTCTGCCGCTGGCACTCGTGGACTCCTCCTACGGGCTACTTGCAGTGAAAATGGAAATGAATAGGACTCTCGTGATTGATTATTCGAACGAGGAATTATTTCATTTAGAGGAGGACTTTCATGACACAGAACTTCAGAGGTAAGCCCTATTAGTGAAGCAAGAATTCAGCATTATATTGCAACAGGAGGTCCCCGGTAGGAACGCCCAACTTGTGGAATGGCCCGAACAAGAGAACATTCATGTTACACCTCGGCGGTAATATTTTAAATTGGTCATGCACATTAGATGCACACCGATATAGCTATTAAAATATGGAGGTTTTTTTGTGACAGCATGGACTCAGAATTCAAAGCCTTACAGGAGATGGCCCACCTGTACGAAACTCTCGGGCATAACATGGGGCATAACATGCCCAGGACTGAGGTAAGTGCATATGTAATTAGGTTCCACGTGCCATATATTTGCTAAATATATGTTGTGACTTTGCTTTTGCATATTTTCAAGGATCCAGAACAACTCAGGAAGCGCCTCATGGTCCAGATGCTGATGGTCAGGGAGAATGAAGCAAATCATAACATTCCAGAGGAAGTTAGAGCAGCGTTGAAAGTCATTAGCGGCTAAAGAGGACTGCTGCATGAATAAATGCCGAAAAATAATTACTTATTAAGCTGCTCGCTAGGGAATAACCTGTTTGATGGCATCAAATAATTAGATAACATTTTGTCTTCTATGTACGAAGTTTAAAGAGTTATTGGTCTTGGCACCCACTAGCTTCGTATTCGCTATAACATTGTCTGCTTGTTTTGGTTCTATCTATTTATTTTGTCTTGTATGTATATTTTGTTGGTGTAGACCAGACCGGTTTGGTGGTCCAAGTGAACCGGACGCATTTTTGAGTGGACCATGCCAGGTTCACATGGTACTCAAAGACCAGCAAGTGAGGTTTTCAGTCATGCCGTGCCTCGCATCCTATACTAACTCGTATCGTATACTCCACCCATACACGCACTGCTATATGATATGAGGTTTACTTCGTCGGAAATCATCACATACCAGCTAGCGAATATTCAACTTAAAAATATGATGGTGATATGGATTTTGGAGATGCACAAAAAGAATGCATTGACAAGGGTTCCGAAGCGGCGACGCTGAAAGGGGCCAAAAATTCACCGAGTTTTTTACAACATAATGATGTGGAGGCGGTGATATCTCATAAAAAAACAAAAAAGGATGCCAATTTAAATGTTATCGCACAAGGTATTCTTTTCAATGTTATTATCGATCTTTTCTCCGTCATATTGCCTTTTGTATTCAACCAATTTGTCTCATTTTTAATACTAATTTGGCTCGTTTTTGTATCATGCCGACAGACTATGTTTGTACCCCTAGAGATATTACAGTCATTGAATCAATCATATCTGCCCCCAAGAAAACCAAGTTCGTGGACATTGGAGATGCCTTGTTATCAAACGACGATTTGGAATGCCTTATGAAGGATGATATGTTCTTACACGATGATGTAAGACCAATTGCATAAACTTTGTAATTAATAATATAAACAATATATAATATCATAAAACGATATAATCTAAACATGGAATTATAGGTGATAAATGCTTACGTATATTGCATGCTAGCTCACGACCATCTACGAGACAGGGCGGGTGAAAAGGTATATACTATTAGCACCTTCGTTTCTGGCCAGATAAAAGAAGACGGAGAAAAAGACATAGACCCATCAAAATATCGTCACATCGTACAACATGTTAATACTTATCTACAACAAGATATGGTTAGTCTCGCTTCATTATCCATGCATATCATGATGTTTTTTTAATTAATCCATGTGTATAATGATTTATTATTATTTATATCTAATTGTGATACTTATATGATATTTACACCAGCTATTCATTCCGATTAACATTCCTCGGAACCATTGGTATCTGGCAGTCGTCAATGCCAAAAAACATGAGATTCAAGTATTGGACTCACTTGGTTCTCGGATAAACCGGAGTGACCTTACTACTACGGTAACTACTATTGTTTTTTGGTCCTCTTGACATATGTTTTGTTTGCCTTAACCCCTACTATTTTCCATATATAAAATAGTTACTAGGACTTGAGAAGCGTTTGAAACTTGGAGAGTCCGGAGTTTAACAGAGATCATAAGTGGCTCGATCTCAATGTTACAAAATGGAATGTCATAGAACAGTTCCATGAGGCAATACAAACGGATGGGTAAGCACTTGTCACAAATTGAAAATTATTGTGTTTGGTACTCATGAACACAAAAATATTATATAATAGAAAATATTGATAGTAAAATGTCGTAGTGTATCTATTAGTTAATGCAAGCAGGTGGGTATAATGAACACTATTATTTGTTCAAATGGTCTATTTATTTGATTCCTCTGTGTGCTATTCTAAAGCATTATTTTATGATATTATTATAGCGCATCATGTGGACTGTTTATGCTAAATTATATGGAATATTGGACAACAGATGCATTAACAGATCAGTTCACCCAGGTATTTCATTTTATACATTATCTCATTATTTTATCTCAAAATATTATATAAAATTTGTTTTTTATATCTTGCAGGAGGATATGAAACACTTTCGACGAAAATTAGCTGTCATTTTGCTCGATTCAGAACTGAATAAGCTAAAAGGATGTCTGATATACCATGAATCTGACAACGAGGAAAGTTTATCTAATTCGGATCTCGAGCTCCTGGAGAATCCACCTGATGGAGTCAAAGACAGACGTCCTAGCCCAATCCCCATCATGCCCACGGATAAGTGTGAATTACTTGCCGGCCTCTGCAACTACATCATGTCGATCGATGATGCCAAGTGTTTGGAGTAAGTATCATTTATCAATATGTAATGTGCCAGTATTCATTGTTGTTATTCTTACCATCCAATTTTTAGGAAGGAATGTGTCCGAAGCTCGACACCCCGTCCAATGGGCTTAAGTCTCAAAAAACTTCAGGGCATACTTAACATGGAGCAGTCTATGGACAATGATTGTTTCAACATCGCCGTGCGTATACTGGCATGTGACGAGGGAGTATTGTTCACAGACCCTCCTATACACTATATGGATCTACAATTTTGTGTAAATTATCATAGTTCTTCATTCAACATCATTAGTATCAACATGTTTCTAAATAGTTTTTCTTTTACTCAGTCCATGATGCGGGATTCAACACGAGGTCAAAAGTTCTACGATAAGGAAACTATTCAGATGTTGGCAACTTTGTTTGATAGCTGGCCTGGGATAGACAACAACATATCATCGTGCAACATGGTAAGTAAGGTCTTTTGTTCATTGTTTGTCATGGTTTATTGTTGTTTCTAATAGTTAACACTTGTAGATCTATCTTCCGTATGAATCCATCGGTCGATACATCTTGTACGTCATCGACAAAGAGACACGTCATGTATCTATTCTTGACCCTATTCATACAACACAACCGTCGGAGATGAAACTTCTGAGGCACTTAGTGAAATTAAAAAGTTTTGCGAGGGAATTCAAAGAAGCACTCGAAATAAAGCAACCAGGATGGCATTCCGATATATCAAAATGGCAACGTTTATTTCCTAATGGTATTCCAACGAGCGTAGACGGGTAATAAATTCAGAATACAAACATTTATTTTTGTTATCATCATATTTAATATAATAACAATTTAGGAATTTGCAGAGATTCGTCTGGCTATTTTGTTTTTCATTTTATGCTCTTGTGGAATGATAAAGACTTGGCGAAGCCGGTTTGCGCGGTGAGTATTGTCCGTTACACATGTTTTTAGACCTTCCACGTGAAGTATTCATGCTAACTACATATATTGCTTTTGCAGGATGGGTATGAGTTGAGGAAGCAGTTTTTATTATACTTGCTCAAACATCGTGCGAATGAAGCTAAAGACAACTTTCCTGATACTGTGCAAGAATTTCTTAAGCGCATCAAGTAGATCTCAATAGTTTGTAATAGATTTTTAGTTGAATCATCACTTTATATATATACATTGTCAATTTGCCATTTTGTTATCAGTTTACATTACAAGTGAAGTGGACTTTAATTATTATGCAATTGTGACCGTGTTATATTCTCTCTACCTGTGAAATTTAGCATGCATTATTAGTTGGATCATTGCTCTCTATGTATACATCATCAAATTATTATTTTTATAAAATTACACTGCAAGTGAAGTGTATTTCAATTATTACCCGATTGTTACATCTATCTTTTCTATATATGCAAAATTTAACATACATTATGTTCATATATAACTCCAGCAAAATATTTCAGAAGCCCGTGGCAACGGACGGGCATTCTACTAGTAGAGAGTTAGGATTTAGAATTTTTTATACATCATTTCTCAACACCGGCGTACCGATACACAACCGCCTTAATCGTATGCTGATCCTTTTCGATGATAGTACTGTCAGGACACAAAAACAGTAGACTGAAACTGTATGTTCGCATGAACAATAATCCATGGGAAAAATAAGTTCTTGACCGATTACTGCCCATTTTTACAACGCAACAACAGTTAAAAGTGCACTAACAAATACCCGAGCAAAAACCGAAACATTATCCGAATAAACTAAAACATTAACCCACACGAACCATAGAACTGAAACAGTAACCGAATTTTAAACTAAAACAACACACCCAAATAAACCGAAAAAAAAAACACTCTGCATTTACGTGAACAGAAATCCAGAAGAAATAAAAACAATAAATCAGCACTATACATTCACATGGACAATAATCCAAAAGAAATAACAAATAAAAATAAAAATATGTGTTGTTCTCTTACTTATTTCGATAAAATACAGATGAAATCGGTCACGGGCGCGGCGTGCGCCGCGCTTCTTCAGCGCTAGTAACCATCTATGACGTTTTCGAGCAAAGAACAGAGGCTGTCAACACAAACGTAGCCAGGTCGAGCACTTGATTTTTTTTAAACATAGTACGCCTCGCCCTAGACGCCTAGACGCCTCGTAGTCGACGGGAACGTCTCCTCCCACTGAACGCACATTACCAAATTTTTTGAAATAAATCCAGGATAAATGCGAACACCAGGATTTGAACCCTTGTGGACTGAGTTCTAACTATCCAATCACAGATTGGTTCGCAGTTGAGCATTTGATTTTATCCCAGCCCACTTGACTTCTCTTCCTCGCCAAGTATCTTCATTTCTTGTCAAACATGGTCCTTGCGGATCAAGACAGTGATATTTGCAAAGAGAAATTAGCGCGTCCGTGGCATAATTCCATTTCTTGTCAAACATGGACCATGAGTAGTATTTTTTTTTCCTTCGTACCGGGAACGTCAAATTCCATTAAGCAAACGGAAAGAACGTTAGATACTCACAGGAGAGCCAATAAATTAGTAGCCTCCGAGAGCAGATGATTAAAGCAACAACAACCGAAACAAAATGTTCCTTTAAACAACTAACATCGGCACCACACACACGCGCTAGCTACGACTTCAACGATTTCCTTGGATCACCAGCCAACGGCTATTTAAAATACCTAGCCGGCTTCGTCCGCAACTAGTTCCAGGTAGCGCACGTTCTGCCCGTTTTCCTTATCACTTTCTTTGGTAATAATTGCCTGTTTTCCTTGTGTTTTGTTGTAGTCACTCGCCGCCTGTTGTCGCGGGTACACGTTTACTAACTTTTGCCACGCCGACATGCATATGCCATTTTGCTTTAGAAAAGATGCAGCTTGAAGTAGCTGGTGGAGTCTAGTTCATCGAAGCAGAGGTTAGAGGTCAGTATATAGCTGCCGTGCACGTGTGTAGCAGGACTAACATGGCCCATGCATCTCTACTACTATTAAAAGAGCAAACTTAAATTCCCCTACAACCACACCACAAAGTGCACACGGAATAACCAGAGACCTCGGATCAAACCAACTTAATCAAATCCAAGTGTCCACGTTACACCAATGGTCTGCCAATCAGATCGATGGTTGAGATCAAATGTTCTGCCGGCAGATTGCCCCTCCTGCTGCAGCGAGTCCACGATCTCCTCCCCCGATCCCCTCCTGGACCCACGATCTCCTCTTGGCTCCGTGACGATCTCCTCCCCAGTCTCCCCCACCTCTCTTCCGTCCCCCACTCCTGAATCCTGATTCCCCACCCACTGCACGCCGCCGGCCGGCTCTCCCCCTCCGACCTCCATGCGACGGGACGTCGCTGGCGGCGGCGGCGGGCTCCACGATCTATTCAACTCTGTGCGCCGATTCATCAACTTCCACACCAGCACCGCCGCCCCGGAGCACCCAGTCGGGCCCCTCGGCAGGATCGTCGTCTGGATCAGCTCCTGCCTGGGGATGGGGCTGCTCGGGCTCATCTTCAAGAGCTTCGCGCCGCTTGCTGCTGCCGACGCCCGTGCCTGCCAACAGGAGCGGGCGAGCAGGGGAGATCACGCCGATCCGATGGCGGAAGGGCGAGATGATCGGCTCTGGTGAATCTGGACACTGGCGAGCTCCTTGCAGTAAAGCAGGTGCTGGGCTTTTGCGATTTGGTGATCTGGTTTGCATTGTCTGGAGACTTGAAGTCATTCGTTACACTAACTCTCTCTCTCCTTTGTTTGATTTTTGGTTCTAGCTTTGATTGGAAGCACCAACACGACCCGGGAGAAAGCCCAAGTGAGTATCACTTCCCCAACCGATTTGGTTACAAATTTAGATGTTGAGATTTTTCTTCATATGAGGTGATTTGTGGCTTCTGTTTCTACGATTAGGCGCATATATAAGATAACTCAAGGAAGAAGTGCAGCTCCTCAAGAACCTTTTGCACCCCAATATTGCAGTGAGTAGATGAAATATCGATTACATATCAGATTCTTTATTTAACTTCTAGCCCGTAGTTGATTGATCTATTTTCTATGGTTTGAGAATAGGTGCACTGAATATCTTGTTGGAGTTTGTTCCCGAACCGCGGCACGCTGCCGGCCGGCTCTCACCATTCCGACCTCTGTGCCGCGCCGGGAACTCCTCTGCTACATCCTCCTCTCCTGATTTGTAGATGAATAGCCTACCATTTCAATCTGTGAAATATTGCTGAATTTTGTAAACTGTCAGATCATGGTACTTACAACCAATGAAATCTTGCTGAACGTTTGAACCTACGGTATCGGGTAGTCAATTTTGCATCATTGATATGATGGCTATGTAAAAAAAATCAGCAAGTTACATCTGCTTCCTCGGGTTGATGCTTCATGCTCAGCAAGTTTCCTTTCCCTTGAGTCGACTTTCCTCGGTCGGTTTGATCTTGTGCTGACAGACCCGTACACCACATCTTGTAGAAGGATGATATGGATTATGCTCGACCTCTATGACTTCACTCGAGTTAATTCCCTGCGATGCAATTGACACAATTATCCTCGATATCAACAACGATCACCCTGGGAGATGGGCTTCCTAATATTCTTTATTTTCATTTTTCTGATGCTTATGGTACGATTGCAGTGGTTGGTTGGACTAAGTGAGGATTTGTTGGCTATAAGTTAACTGCAAATCATTTTTTTGTGAAATGGCACATGATTCTGATTAAATCATGGTGATATATTTTCTTGTAGGGAGAGAAGGAGGGTATAAAGGCATTGTGGATACATATAAGAAGATCCAACGGAAGAAGCGAAGGGAAGAATGCAAACAACAAGAGGCTGCAGCTAAAGGTCAAGACTACAGAGTTTAAGAAGAGATGCAACAAGTGCAAAGCTTGTGACCTTTTTCAAACAATAGTGCAATCCTGATGTTATTGACTTAATTTTGCTCTGAAATCAAGACTTGATGATTGTCTTCTTCACTCCGTAAAGTAATAAGCTGAAACCTCTTCAATAAAGCAAGTGGAGAGCTGGAGATTACACATATGTTTTGGACCTATACCCTCTTTCATTCCCAATAAGAGCAACTTTGCATGGTGAGTGATAGCCCTTACTCTCATATATGTTTTTATTTCAGCATAATCTTCTCTCCTTGTGCTGTATATTCTTTTCCCAACAAGAATCTGCTGCTGACCAGTTCATTTTCTATCTCTGTGATATGTCAGTCTTGTGTCGACTTTCCAATGATTTATATATGTCTGTTTGGACTGGTAATTAGTTTTGAAATTAAGGTTTCCTGATTTGGGAGGAATATATGTGTATGCACAGGTGTAAGCCTACATTGCAAGAGTAAATTGTGATCACTTGTTTATTATTTACAGTCTGCCCGTATAAAACGGTGTATAGAATAAGAGAAAATCATTTTCATGCTCCATTATTGGCATGGCACCTATGACCAGGTCCAAGCAAAACAATCATAGTTTGAAGCATGGAGTCATGGATTACATGGTTTTTATTTAAAACACATCAACAGATGTAACAGAGTAGGCAGCTTCTTTGATATGTCCAATTATTAATTTGTCCACCCTTTCTATCTCCTTTGTAGTGGTTATGGTTGTACTATGTGATTTGATGGCTATTTGCGGCAATAAGACATCCCATGCATGAGTTCTTTAAGAAGACAATCAGGGGAGGAGTATGTAGATCAGTTTGATTCTTCCTATGAGTCGGACATTCCTTTGATATTCCTATGATATCGTCCAATTGTGTATTTCATGTGGTGATAACAACTCCTGGAGGTGCAGTAGTTCTCATGTATTGCCACTGATCACCATAACTGTTACATCTGATAGGATCTGCTATTGTGTCACACGGAATATGTACATTTGCTTGTAGGGTACATTATTAATGTGGCATTCGGTTTGCAAAGGTGAGGGTGCTTGTTGAAACTTGGTGCACATTTGTATCATTGTTCTTTATTCGTATATGTCGATATAATGGAGCAAAATAATACTTTTCTTGGTCACCTATATAACTTCTTATTTTCAACTATTATTTGTTATTCTTCTCTAAGAAACAGGAGTGCAGGAGTATAAGATAAAATATAGAAGCACACTTCAAAACTCTGATATATTCATTTTTCTTACAAAGATGAAATATTCTTCTATTAATATTAGAACATCCTAACAAGTTTCTGGTTCAGGGTGAACATCAAGTCAAGGTAATTGTCCTCATCTTAATGCTTTGCAACTTTCAGGTTACACTTTTTCCCTGTAAGAAGGGAGTGTTGCAAGTTGCAAGACTAGTTCTTTTACAAATTCAGGTCTCATTCCTTTAATGCCTACAAATGGTGTTTCACTTCAGTCAAGTAACAATGTTGTGATTTACTATGAGCCTATGATGCAGCCGTCCAGGAGAATTACCTCTCTCCATGTAGATCTACTTGCACTGTTGTTAACTTTAAACTAACCTTTGATATATAGATTTATGAACCCTGTCAAATAAGTAGTCTTATGTTTTTTCATGATGCTGAATCCCGGTGTGCATGATGTGATTTTTCTTTTGCATGGTGTCTCCGTGATGTGCATCTTGAATTAATCATATTGATATGCAACCTTGTATACACTCTTCTTTTATTGGTTCCTTAACTTTTGCATAAAGTTGAATCAAGAAATACATTAAGTTTTATTGTGAGATGTGCTTCTATACAATTGCGATTTTTTTTTAATCTTTTAGGTTTTGTAACAACGTGCGTAGCACGTGCTTGATTACTAGTAGAGATGAAATAGGTGATTCTTCAGTTCAAGAATTCGGATCTGATTGCAGAAGGCAAGAGAGCGACTATTTTAAAGTCGGACGCATCATTGACACTTTATCCAATAAACATTTTGTTCAATTTAATCGACATGATAATAACCATTTCAGTTTAGAAATAGCAAGCCCTTTCCTACAAAATGCTTGCCGAGGCAAGGGCAGAAGCTATATCATTTTATAGAAGAAGATAGTTGCCCGATTAATTGAGGGAAACCAGATGAAAACCAAGTACATGAAGTATACATAAATAAAATAAATAAAACTACATCTAGGGGGTAGGGTTTAGACGATCACACAGACGCGCCACATATAATATCAAGAAACATCGTCTGAGCCAGACACAAAAAGTGAATGTCACAGTAGGGATCATGCTATAGGTTCTCCAAATTGCACCAGTCATCTGAAGTCTGAACAAAAATTAAATCATTGTATATTTAAAAAAAATGACTGCTTACTGTGAGGCAAAAGCCCCAGTATATTTTAAATTTTGCTCAACTTGATGAACTTGTAGATAACTACTCCCTACGTAAAGAAATACAAGAGCATTGATCTAAATGCTCTTATATTTCTTTACGGAGGGAGTATTTCTTAGAAGATATTTTTATTAGAAATGAGGAATGACCCCAATCTTTTGAGACAATTGTAACATAACATTAATGCCAAAACAAAGGTATTACAAAAAATAAAGAAAAAAATCCAAGACCATCTACATAGGACATGCCTTACAGCAGCATCTCCAAACTCGTACCACAAAACCTATAAGAGATATGTCAATTGATAAAGGGCAAACAATAAGATACCACCGCTGGCACATCAATGTTGGATGGTCCAACCAGATGATAGGCCAGGAGCTATCACTCCGGAAGCATATCCTCGAACCATTAACAAGGGGAAGATCTTATATGTTTAATGTTGGTGATTACAGGAACCTTCCCGAAGTGATAAAATTACGAAAAAGAAAACAACAGATGCATAACTTCCTGGATAACGATGGCACAAAAAATGATGCAGTCAGGGGAGTCATTTAGGTCACACGCGACCTACGAGCTACATGTGGGGGAACGTTGCATGGGAAACAAAAATTTTCCTACGCACACACAAGATCTATCCATGGTGATGAGCATCTACGAGAGGGAGAGTGAATCTACATACCCTTGTAGATCGCTAAGCGGAAGCGTTTAAGAAACGCGGTTGATGTAGTCGAACGTCTCCGCGATCCAAATCGCAAGTCGTCCCTCGATCCGATCACGAACTAGCGCCGAACGGACGGCACCTCCGCGTTCAACACACGTACGGCTTGATGACGCCTTCACCTCCTCGATCCAGCGAGCGATGATGAAGTAGTGGTTGAGTTCCAGCAGCACGACGGCGTGGTGATGGTGGTGAGGAACAATCTCTGCAGGGCTTCGCCAAGCGCTACGGAGATTATGACGGAGGAACTAGAGGGTTAGGGTTGCCGCACACGGCTTGGGGAAATCTTGATGTGTCCCGTGTGCTAGCCCTGCCCCTCTATTTATATGTTGAGCCTTGGGGTCTAAACTTGGAGTAAAAGCCTCCTCCAGGTCGGTTTTGCCCGCACAAGGTCGGTTTGGCCCGCAGGGAAAGAGTCCAACTCGGATCCCTGCCGAACCGTGCACAGCCGCACACAAGCGGTAGTACCGCTTCACACAAGCGGTAGTACCGCTTGGGCGGTAGTACCGCTTCACACAAGCGGTAGTACCGCTTACGCGGCAGCAAAACTACTTTTTGCACTTTCCAATACCTTGTGTGCTTTTATCCCTTGGCCCATATAAAGTGTTGCTGTACCCGAACACTTCGGCAAATATCCGGAACCCCTTCCGGTGAACTCTGGAACTCTTCCGGAGATCGAAACACTATTATCACATATATCAATCTTTACCTCCGGACTCTTCCGGAGATCCTCGTCATGTCCGGGATTTTATCCGAGACTTCCGAACAACTTTCGGTCACCAACATAATAACTCAATTATACTAATCGTCACCAAACGTTAAGTGTGTAGACCCTGCGGGTTCGAGAACTATGTAGACATGACCGAGACACCTCTACGATCAATAACCAATAGCGGGACCTGGATGCCCATATTGGCTCCTACATATTCTACGAAGATCTTTATCGGTCGAACCTCTATGTCAAGGATTCAGTTAATCCCGTATGCTGTTCCCTTTGTTCTTCGGTATGTTACTTGCCCGAGATTCGATCGTCGGTATCACTATACCTAGTTCAATCTCGTTACCGGCAAGTCTCTTTACTCGTTCCGTAATACAAGATCCTGTGGCTAACTCTTTAGTCACTTTGCTTGCAAGGCTCAATGTGATGTTGTATTACCGAGTGGGCCCTGAGATACCTCTCCGTCATACGGAGTAACAAATCCCAGTCTTGATCCATGCCAACCCAACAGACACCCTCGGAGATACCTGTAGAGCACCTTTATAGTCACCCAGTTACGTTGCGACGTTTGATACACACAAGGTATTCCTCCGGTGTCAGTGAGTTGCATGATCTCATGGTCAAAGGAACAGATACTTGACATGCAGAAAACAATAGCAATAAACTGACACGATCAAATGCTACGTTTACAGTTTGGGTCTTGTCCATCACATCATTCTCCTAATGATGTGATCCCGTTATCAAATGACATCTCATGTCAATGGCTAGGAAACCTTAACCATCTTTGATCAACGAGCTAGTCAACTAGAGGCTTACTAGGGACACAGTGTTGTCTATGTACCCACACATGTATTTGAGTTTCCAATCAATACAATTATAGCATGGATAATAAACGATTATCATGAACAAGGAAATATAATAATAACCAATTTATTATTGCCTCTAGGGCATATTTCCAACAGTCTCCCACTTGCACTAGAGTCAATAATCTAGTTCACATCACTATGTGATTTACATTGTAATGAATCGAACACCCATGCAGTTCTGGTGTTGTTCATGTTTAGCCCTTGGAAGAGGTTTAGTCATCGGATCTGCAACATTTAGATCCGTGTGTACTTTGCAAATATTTATGTCGTCCTCCTTGATGTAATCGCGGATGGAATTGAAACGTCGTTTTATGTGTCTGGTCCTCTTGTGAAATCTTGGTTCCTTGGCTAGAGCAATGGCACCAGTGTTATCACAAAACAGAGTCATTGGGTTAAGCGCACTAGGCACTACTCCAAGATCTGTCATGAACTCCTTCATCCAGACACCTTCCTTCGCCGCCTCCGAGGCAGCGATGTACTCCGCTTCGCATGTAGAATCTGCTACCACGCTTTGCTTGGAACTGCACCAGCTAACCGCACCCCCATTAAGAATAAATACGTATCCGGTTTGCGACTTAGAGTCATCCGGATCAGTGTCAAAGCTTGCATCGACGTAACCCTTTACGACGAGCTCTTGATCACCTCCATAAACGAGAAACATGTCCTTAGTCCTTTTCAGGTACTTCAGGATATTCTTGACCGCCGTCCAGTGTTCCATTCCTGGATCACCTTGAAACCTTCCGACCATACTTATGGCAAGGCTGACATCGGGTCTTGTGCACAGCATTGCATACATGATAGAGCCTATGGCTGAAGCATAGGGGATGACACTCATCTTTTCTCTA
The DNA here is from genome assembly GCA_039707655.1 of Elymus sibiricus. Taxonomy (NCBI): domain Eukaryota; kingdom Viridiplantae; phylum Streptophyta; class Magnoliopsida; order Poales; family Poaceae; genus Elymus; species Elymus sibiricus. The sequence continues at coordinate 135,299,773 of CM077666.1, forward strand.
TCTTCTGCAGTCACTGGGCATTGAGTCTTACTCAACTTCACACCTTGCAAAACAGGCAAGAACCCCTTCTTGGACTGATCCATTTTGAACTTCTTCAAAATCTTATCAAGGTATGTGCTTTGTGAAAGTCCTATTAAGCGTCTCGATCTATCTCTATAGATCTTGATGCCTAATATGAAAGCAGCTTCTCCTAGGTCCTTCATTGAAAAACTCTTGTTCAAATATTCCTTTACGCTTTCCAGCATTTCTATATTGTTTCCAATCAGCAATATGTCATCCACATATAATATTAGAAACGCTATAGAGCTCCCACTCACTTTCTTGTAAATACAAGCTTCTCCGTAAACTTGTATAAACTGGAACGCTTTGATCACCTCATCAAAACGAAGATTCCAACTCCGAGATGCTTGCACCAGTCCATAAATGGATCGCTGGAGTTTGCAAACTTTGTCAGCATTCTCTGGATCGACAAAACCTTCTGGTTGCATCATATACAACTCTTCCTTAAGGAAACCGTTAAGGAACGCTGTTTTGACATCCATCTGCCAAATTTCATAATCAAAAAAGGCAGCTATTGCTAACATGATTCTGACGGACTTAAGCATCGCTACGGGTGAGAAGGTCTCATCGTAGTCAACTCCTTGAACTTGTGAAAAACCCTTTGCCACAAGTCGAGCTTTATAGACGGTGACATTACCGTCCGCGTCCGTCTTCCTCTTAAAGATCCATTTGTTCTGAATGGCCTTACGCCCTTCAGGTAATACTTCCAAAGTCCATACTTTGTTTTCATACATGGATCCCATCTCGGATTTCATGGCCTCTAACCACTTCTCGGAATCCGGGCCCATCATCGCTTCTCCATAGCTCGTAGGTTCATCGTTGTTTAACAACATGACCTCTAAGACAGGGTTGCCGTACCACTCAGGAGCAGTACGCGTCCTTGTCGACCTACGAGGTTCGATAGCAACTTGATCCAAAGCTTCATGATCATCATCATTAACTTCCTCTTCAGCTAATGTAGGCTCCACAGAAACAACTTTCTGCGCTGCGCTACTCTCAGGTTGAAGTAAAGGTTCAACAACCTCATCAAGTTCTATCTTCCTCCCACTCAATTCTTTCGAGAGAAACTCTTTCTCAAGAAATGTTCCGTTTTTAGCGACAAACACTTTGCCTTCGGATCTGAGGTAGAAGGTATACCCAACTGTCTCTTTTGGGTATCCTATGAAGACGCATTTCTCCGCTTTGGGTTCCAGATTTTCAGGCTGAAGCTTTTTGACATAAGCATCACATCCCCAAACTTTAAGAAACGACAGTTTTGGCTTCTTGCCAAACCAAAGTTCATATGGAGTCGTCTCAACGGATTTCGATGGTGCCCTATTTAAAGTGAATGCAGCTGTCTCTAATGCATAACCCCAAAACGATAGTGGCAAATCGGCAAGAGACATCATAGATCGCACCATATCCAATAAGGTTCGATTACGACGTTCGGACACACCATTACGCTGTGGTGTTCCAGGCGGTGTCAATTGTGAAACAATTCCACACTGTCTTAAGTGACTGCCAAACTCATAACTCAGATATTCTCCTCCTCGATCAGATCGTAGGAATTTAATCTTCTTGTTACGATGATTCTCAACTTCACTCTGAAATTGTTTGAACTTTTCAAATGTTTCAGACTTGTGTTTCATTAAGTAAATATACCCATATCTACTTAAGTCATCAGTGAAGGTGAGAAAGTAACGATAACCACCGTGCGCCTCAATACTCATCGGACCGCACACATCAGTATGTATGATTTCCAATAAGTCACTTGCCCGTTCCATTGTTCCAGAGAACGGCGTTTTAGTCATCTTGCCCATGAGGCATGGCTCACATGTGTCAAGTGATTCAAAATCAAGTGACTCCAAAAGTCCATCAGCATGGAGCTTCTTCATGCGTTTTACGCCAATATGACCTAAACGGCAGTGCCACAAGAAAGTGGTATTATCATTATCAATTCTACATCTTTTGGCATCAATGTTATGAACATGTGTATCATTACTATCGAGATTCAATAAGAATAAACCCCTCACATCGGGTGCATGACCATAAAAGATATTACTCATATAAATAGAACAACCATTATTCTCTGATTTAAATGAGTAACCGTCTCGCAATAAACAAGATCCAGATATAATGTTCATGCTTAACGCAGGCACCAAATAACACTTATTTAGGTTCATCACTAATCCCGACGGTAATCGAAGAGCGTGTTGGGGAACGTTGCATGGGAAACAAAATTTTTTCCTACGCACACGCAAGATCTATCCATGGTGATGAGCATCTACGAGAGGGAGAGTGAATCTACATACCCTTGTAGATCGCTAAGCGGAAGCGTTAATAAACGCGGTTGATGTAGTCGAACGTCTTCGCGATCCAAATCGCCGAGCGTCCCGCGATCCAATCACGATCCTTCCGATCTAGTGCCGAACGGACGGCACCTCCGCGTTCAACACACGTACGGCTTGATGACGCCTTCACCTCCTCGATCCAGCGAGCGATGGTGAAGTAGTGGTTGAGTTCCAGCAGCACGACGGCGTGGTGATGGTGGTGAGGAACAATCTCTGCAGGGCTTCGCCAAGCGCTACGGAGATTATGACGGAGGAACTAGAGGGTTAGGATTGCCGCACACGGCTTGGGGAAATCTTGATGTGTCCCGTGTGCTAGCCCTGCCCCTCTATTTATATGTTGAGCCTTGGGGTCTAAACTTGGAGTAAAAGCCTCCTCCGGGTCGGTTTTGCCCGCACAAGGTCGGTTTGGCCCGCAGGGAAAGAGTCCAACTCGGATCCCTGCCGAACCGTGCACAGCCGCGCACAAGCGGTAGTACCGCTTCACACAAGCGGTAGTACCGCTTGGGCGGTAGTACCGCTTCACACAAGCGGTAGTACCGCTCGGGCGGTACTACCGCTTCACACAAGCGGTAGTACCGCTCCGGCGGTAGTACCGCTTCACCAAGCGGTAGTACCGCTTACGCGGCAGCAAAACTACTTTTGCACTTTCCAATACCTTGTGGGCTTTATCCCTTTGGCTCATATAAAGTGTTGCTGCACCCGAACACTTCGGTAAACATCCGGAACCCCTTCCGGTGAACTCCGGAACCCTTCCAGAGATCAAAACACTATTATCACATATATCAATCTTTACCTCCGGACTATTCCGGAGATCCTCGTCATGTCCGGGATCTTATCCGGGACTCCGAACAACTTTCGGTCACCAACATAATAACTCAATTATACTAATCGTCACCAAACGTTAAGTGTGTAGACCCTGCGGGTTCGAGAACTATGTAGACATGACCGAGACACCTCTACGGCCAATAACCAATAGCGGGACCTGGATGCCCATATTGGCTCCTACATATTCTACGAAGATCTTTATCGGTCGAACCTCTATGTCAAGGATTCAGTTAATCCCGTATGCTGTTCCCTTTGTTCTTTGGTATGTTACTTGCCCGAGATTCGATCGTCGGTATCACTATACCTAGTTCAATCTCGTTACCGGCAAGTCTCTTTACTCGTTCCGTAATACAAGATCTCGTGGCTAACACTTTAGTCACATTGCTTGCAAGGCTCATTGTGATGTTGTATTACCGAGTGGGCCCTGAGATACCTCTCCGTCATACGGAGTAACAAATCCCAGTCTTGATCCATGCCAACCCAACAGACACCCTCGGAGATACCTGTAGAGCACCTTTATAGTCACCCAGTTACGTTGCGACGTTTGATACACACAAGGTATTCCTCCGGTGTTAGTGAGTTGCATGATCTCATGGTCAAAGGAACAGATACTTGACATGCAGAAAACAATAGCAATAAACTGACACGATCAAATGCTACGTTTACAGTTTGGGTCTTGTCCATCACATCATTCTCCTAATGATGTGATCCCGTTATCAAATGACATCTCATGTCAATGGCTAGGAAACCTTAACCATCTTTGATTAACGAGCTAGTCAACTAGAGGCTTACTAGGGACACAGTGTTGTCTATGTACCCACACATGTATTTGAGTTTCCAATCAATACAATTATAGCATGGATAATAAACGATTATCATTAACAAGGAAATATAATAATAACCAATTTATTATTGCCTCTAGGGCATATTTCCAACAGTCTCCCACTTGCACTAGAGTCAATAATCTAGTTCACATCACTATGTGATTTACATTGTAATGAATCGAACACCCATGCAGTTCTGGTGTTGTTCATGTTTAGCCCTTGGAAGAGGTTTAGTCATCGGATCTGCAACATTTAGATCCGTGTGTACTTTGCAAATATTTATGTCGTCCTCCTTGATGTAATCGCGGATGGAATTGAAACGTCGCTTTATGTGTCTGGTCCTCTTGTGAAATCTTGGTTCCTTGGCTAGAGCAATGGCACCAGTATTATCACAAAACAGAGTCATTGGGTTAAGTGCACTAGGCACTACTCCAAGATCTGTCATGAACTCCTTCATCCAGACACCTTCCTTTGCCGCCTCCGAGGCAGCGATGTACTCCGCTTCGCATGTAGAATCTGCTACTACGCTTTGCTTGGAACTGCACCAGCTAACCGCACCCCCATTAAGAATAAATACGTATCCGGTTTGCGACTTAGAGTCATCCGGATCAGTGTCAAAGCTTGCATCGACGTAACCCTTTACGACGAGCTCTTGATCACCTCCATAAACGAGAAACATGTCCTTAGTCCTTTTCAGGTACTTCAGGATATTCTTGACCGCCGTCCAGTGTTCCATTCCTGGATCACTTTGAAACCTTCCGACCATACTTATGGCAAGGCTGACATCGGGTCTTGTGCACAGCATTGCATACATGATAGAGCCTATGGCCGAAGCATAGGGGATGACACTCATCTTTTCTCTATCTTCTGCAGTCACTGGGCATTGAGTCTTACTCAACTTCACACCTTGCAAAACAGGCAAGAACCCCTTCTTGGACTGATCCATTTTGAACTTCTTCAAAATCTTATCAAGGTATGTGCTTTGTGAAAGTCCTATTAAGCGTCTTGATCTATCTCTATAGATCTTGATGCCTAATATGAAAGCAGCTTCTCCTAGGTCCTTCATTGAAAAACTCTTGTTCAAATATTCCTTTACGCTTTCCAGCATTTCTATATTGTTTCCAATCAGCAATATGTCATCCACATATAATATTAGAAACGCTATAGAGCTCCCACTCACTTTCTTGTAAATACAAGCTTCTCCGTAAACTTGTATAAACTCGAACGCTTTGATCACCTCATCAAAACGAAGATTCCAACTCCGAGATGCTTGCACCAGTCCATAAATGGATCGCTGGATTTTGCAAACTTTGTCAGCATTCTCTGGATCGACAAAACCTTCTGGTTGCATCATATACAACTCTTCCTTAAGGTAACCGTTAAGGAACGCTGTTTTGACATCCATCTGCCAAATTTCATAATCGAAAAAGGCAGCTATTGCTAACATGATTCTGACGGACTTAAGCATCGCTACGGGTGAGAAGGTCTCATCGTAGTCAACTCCTTGAACTTGTGAAAAACCCTTTGCCACAAGTCGAGCTTTATAGACGGTGACATTACCGTCCGCGTCCGTCTTCCTCTTAAAGATCCATTTGTTCTGAATGGCCTTACGCCCTTCAGGTAATACTTCCAAAGTCCATACTTTGTTTTCATACATGGATCCCATCTCGGATTTCATGGCCTCTAACCACTTCTCGGAATCCGGGCCCATCATCGTTTCTCCATAGCTTGTAGGTTCATCGTTGTCTAACAACATGACCTCTAAGAAAGGGTTGCCGTACCACTCGGGAGGAGTACGCGTCCTTGTCGACCTACGAGGTTCGATAGCAACTTGATCCAAAGCTTCATGATCATCATCATTAACTTCCTCTTCAGCTAATGTAGGCTCCACAGAAACAACTTTCTGCGCCGCGCTACTCTCAGGTTGAAGTAAAGGTTCAACAACCTCATCAAGTTCTATCTTCCTCCCACTCAATTCTTTCGAGAGAAACTCTTTCTCAAGAAATGTTCCGTTTTTAGCGACAAACACTTTGCCTTCGGATCTGAGGTAGAAGGTATACCCAACTGTCTCTTTTGGGTATCCTATGAAGACGCATTTCTCCGCTTTGGGTTCCAGCTTTTCAGGCTGAAGCTTTTTGACATAAGCATCACATCCCCAAACTTTAAGAAACGACAGCTTTGGCTTCTTGCCAAACCAAAGTTCATATGGCGTCGTCTCAACGGATTTCGATGGTGCCCTATTTAAAGTGAATGCAGCTGTCTCTAATGCATAACCCCAAAACGATAGTGGCAAATCGGCAAGAGACATCATAGATCGCACCATATCCAATAAGGTTCGATTACGACGTTCGGACACACCATTACGCTGTGGTGTTCCAGGCGGTGTTAATTGTGAAACAATTCCACACTGTCTTAAGTGACTGCCAAACTCATAACTCAGATATTCTCCTCCTCGATCAGATCGTAGGAATTTAATCTTCTTGTTACGATGATTCTCAACTTCACTCTGAAATTGTTTGAACTTTTCAAATGTTTCAGACTTGTGTTTCATTAAGTAAATATACCCATATCTACTTAAGTCATCAGTGAAGGTGAGAAAGTAACGATAACCACCGCGCGCCTCAATGCTCATCGGACCGCACACATCAGTATGTATGATTTCCAATAAGTCACTTGCCCGTTCCATTGTTCCAGAGAACGGAGTTTTAGTCATCTTGCCCATGAGGCATGGCTCACATGTGTCAAGTGATTCAAAATCAAGTGACTCCAAAAGTCCATCAGCATGGAGCTTCCTCATGCGTTTTACGCCAATATGACCTAAACGGCAGTGCCACAAGAAAGTGGTATTATCATTATCAATTCTACATCTTTTGGCATCAATGTTATGAACATGTGTATCATTACTATCGAGATTCAATAAGAATAAACCCCTCACATCGGGTGCATGACCATAAAAGATATTACTCATATAAATAGAACAACCATTATTCTCTGATTTAAATGAGTAACCGTCTCGCAATAAACAAGATCCAGATATAATGTTCATGCTTAACGCAGGCACCAAATAACACTTATTTAGGTTCATCACTAATCCCGACGGTAATCGAAGAGCGAGCGTGCCGATGGCGATCACATCAACCTTGGAACCATTTCCCACGCGCATCGTCACTTCGTCCTTTGCCAGCCTCCGTCTATTCCGCAGTTCCTGTTTTGAGTTGCAAATATGAGCAACCGCACCGGTATCAAATACCCAGGCACTACAACGAGAGTTGGTAAGGTACACATCAATAACATGTATATCATATATACCTTGTTTGTTGTTGGCCGCCTTCTTGTCAGCCAAATACTTGGGGCAATTCCGCTTCCAGTGTCCAGTTCCCTTGCAATGAAAACACACAGTTTCTGGTTTGGGTCCAGCCTTGGGTTTCTTCATGAGAGGAGCAACTGCTTTGCCACTCTTCTTGGAGTTACCCTTCCTACCCTTGCCATTTTTCTTGAAACTAGTGGTTTTATTGACCATCAACACTTGATGCTCCTTCTGAATTTCAGACTCGGCTTTCAGCATCGCAAACAGCTCGGCGACTGACTTGTTCATCCCGTGCATGTTATAGTTCAACACGAAGCTCTTGTAGCTAGGTGGCAATGATTGAAGAACTCTGTCAGTGATAGCCTCTGGCGGAAGGGGCATCCCTAACTCAGCCAGACGGGTGGAGTACCCAGACATTCTGAGCACGTGATCACTGATAGACCCGTTCTCCTCCATCTTGCAAGCATAGAACTTATCGGAGATCTCATATCTCTCGATCCGGGCATTCTTCTGAAAGATAAACTTCAACTTCTGGAACATCTCATATGCTCCATGACGTTCAAAACGTCTTTGAAGTCCCGGTTCTAAGCCATACAACATTGCACATTGAACTATTGAGTAATCATCAGAACGAGCCTGCCAGGCGTTCACAACGTCTAGAGACTCAACTGGAGCGGGTGGATCACCAAGCGGTGCATCAAGGACATAAGCCTTCTGGGAAGCCGTAAGGATAATCCTTAGATTACGGGCCCAGTCCACAAAGTTACTTCCATCATCTTTCAACTTAGCTTTCTCTAGGAACGCATTAAAATTCAGGGGTGCTACTGCGCGAGCCATGATCTACAACATAAATATAGCAAAGACAACTTAGACTATTGTTCTTAGATAATGAGTTTAGTTAATCATATTTAAAAAACTCCCACTCAAATTGACATCCCTCCGATCATTCGAGTGTAACATGATCCAAATCCACCAACTCAAGTCCGATCATCATGTGAGTTGAGGTGGTTTCAATGGTGAACATCTTCATGTTGATCATATCTACTATATGACTCATGTTCGACCTTTCGGTCTCTTGTGTTCCGAGGCCATGTCTGTACATGCTAGGCTCGTCAAGTTTAACCCGAGTGTTCCGCACGTGTAACATGGCTTACACCCGTTGTATGCGAACGTAGAGTCTATCACACCCGATCATCACGGCGTGTCTCGAAACGACGAACTTTCGCAACGGTGCACACTTGGGGAGAACACAATTTATCTTGAAATTTAAGTGAGGGATCACCTTATAATGCTACCGTCGTCCTAAGCAAAATAAGATGCATAAAAGGATTAACATCACATGCAAATCATAAGTGACATGATATGGCCATGAACTTGTGCTTTTGATCTCCATCTCCAAAGCACCGGCATGATCTCCATCGTCACCGGCATGACACCATGATCTCCATCATCTTGATCTCCATCAACGTGTCGCCATAAGGTTGTCGCGCTGACTGTTGCTTCCACGACTATAGCTAACGTTTAGCGATAAAGTAAAGCATTACATAGCGCTTAATGATTGACACGCAGGTCATACAATAATTAAAGACAACTCTATGGCTCCTGCCAGTTGCCGTACTCATCGACATGCAAGTCGTGATATTCTATACATCACATGATCATCTCATACATCACATATATCTCATCATGTAATTGGCCATATCACATCACAACATACCCTGCAAAAACAAGTTAGACGTCCTCTAATTGTTGTTGCAAATTTTACGTGGCTGCTACGGGTTTGCAAGAACCGTTCTTACCTACGCAAAACCACAACGTGGTGTAGTGATTGCTTTTTGATCTTCTAAAAGAACCCTCTTCATTGAAATCGATTCAACTAAAGTGAGAGAGACAGACACCCGCTAGCCATCTTTATGCAACAAAATTACATGTCAGTTGAAGGAACCTGTCTCGCGTAAGTGTACGCGTAATGTCGGTCCGGGCCGCTTCATCTCACAATACCGCCGAATCAAATATCAACTAGTAACGGCAAGCAATATGTATACACCCACGCCCACAACTCGTTTGTGTTCTACTCGAGATCTCATCTACGCATAGACCTGGCTCTGATACCACTGTTGGGGAACGTTGCATGGGAAACAAAAAATTTTCCTACGCACACGCAAGATCTATCCATGGTGATGAGCATCTACGAGAGGGAGAGTGAATCTACATACCCTTGTAGATCGCTAAGCGGAAGCGTTAATAAACGCGGTTGATGTAGTCGAACGTCTTCGCGATCCAAATCGCCGAGCGTCCCGCGATCCAATCACGATCCTTCCGATCTAGTGCCGAACGGACGGCACCTCCGCGTTCAACACACGTACGGCTTGATGACGCCTTCACCTCCTCGATCCAGCGAGCGATGGTGAAGTAGTGGTTGAGTTCCAGCAGCACGACGGCGTGGTGATGGTGGTGAGGAACAATCTCTGCAGGGCTTCGCCAAGCGCTACGGAGATTATGACGGAGGAACTAGAGGGTTAGGGTTGCCGCACACGGCTTGGGGAAATCTTGATGTGTCCCGTGTGCTAGCCCTGCCCCTCTATTTATATGTTGAGCCTTGGGGTCTAAACTTGGAGTAAAAGCCTCCTCCGGGTCGGTTTTGCCCGCACAAGGTCGGTTTGGCCCGCAGGGAAAGAGTCCAACTCGGATCCCTGCCGAACCGTGCACAGCCGCGCACAAGCGGTAGTACCGCTTCACACAAGCGGTAGTACCGCTTGGGCGGTAGTACCGCTTCACACAAGCGGTAGTACCGCTCGGGCGGTAGTACCGCTTCACACAAGCGGTAGTACCGCTCCGGCGGTAGTACCGCTTCACCAAGCGGTAGTACCGCTTACGCGGCAGCAAAACTACTTTTGCACTTTCCAATACCTTGTGGGCTTTATCCCTTTGGCTCATATAAAGTGTTGCTGCACCCGAACACTTCGGTAAACATCCGGAACCCCTTCCGGTGAACTCCGGAACCCTTCCAGAGATCAAAACACTATTATCACATATATCAATCTTTACCTCCGGACTATTCCGGAGATCCTCGTCATGTCCGGGATCTTATCCGGGACTCCGAACAACTTTCGGTCACCAACATAATAACTCAATTATACTAATCGTCACCAAACGTTAAGTGTGTAGACCCTGCGGGTTCGAGAACTATGTAGACATGACCGAGACACCTCTACGGCCAATAACCAATAGCGGGACCTGGATTCCCATATTGGCTCCTACATATTCTACGAAGATCTTTATCGGTCGAACCTCTATGTCAAGGATACAGTTAATCCCGTATGCTGTTCCCTTTGTTCTTCGGTATGTTACTTGCCCGAGATTCGATCGTCGGTATCACTATACCTAGTTCAATCTCGTTACCGGCAAGTCTCTTTACTCGTTCCGTAATACAAGATCTCGTGGCTAACACTTTAGTCACATTGCTTGCAAGGCTCATTGTGATGTTGTATTACCGAGTGGGCCCTGAGATACCTCTCCGTCATACGGAGTAACAAATCCCAGTCTTGATCCATGCCAACCCAACAGACACCCTCGGAGATACCTGTAGAGCACCTTTATAGTCACCCAGTTACGTTGCGACGTTTGATACACACAAGGTATTCCTCCGGTGTTAGTGAGTTGCATGATCTCATGGTCAAAGGAACAGATACTTGACATGCAGAAAACAATAGCAATAAACTGACACGATCAAATGCTACGTTTACAGTTTGGGTCTTGTCCATCACATCATTCTCCTAATGATGTGATCCCGTTATCAAATGACATCTCATGTCAATGGCTAGGAAACCTTAACCATCTTTGATTAACGAGCTAGTCAACTAGAGGCTTACTAGGGACACAGTGTTGTCTATGTACCCACACATGTATTTGAGTTTCCAATCAATACAATTATAGCATGGATAATAAACGATTATCATTAACAAGGAAATATAATAATAACCAATTTATTATTGCCTCTAGGGCATATTTCCAACAGAGCGAGCGTGCCGACGGCGATCACATCAACCTTGGAACCATTTCCCACGCGCATCGTCACTTCGTCCTTTGCCAGCCTCCGTCTATTCCGCAGTTCCTGTTTTGAGTTGCAAATATGAGCAACCGCACCGGTATCAAATACCCAGGCACTACAACGAGAGTTGGTAAGGTACACATCAATAATATGTATATCATATATACCTTGTTTGTTGTTGGCCGCCTTCTTGTCAGCCAAATACTTGGGGCAATTCCGCTTCCAGTGTCCAGTTCCCTTGCAATGAAAACACACAGTTTCTGGTTTGGGTCCAGCCTTGGGTTTCTTCACGAGAGGAGCAACTGCTTTGCCACTCTGCTTGGAGTTACCCTTCTTACCCTTGCCATTTTTCTTGAAACTAGTGGTTTTATTGACCATCAACACTTGATGCTCCTTCTGAATTTCAGACTCAGCGGCTTTCAGCATCGCAAACAGCTCGGCAACTGACTTGTTCATCCCGTGCATGTTATAGTTCAACACGAAGCTCTTGTAGCTAGGTGGCAATGATTGAAGAACTCTGTCAGTGATAGCCTCTGGCGGAAGGGGCATCCCTAACTCAGCCAGACGGGTGGAGTACCCAGACATTCTGAGCACGTGATCACTGATAGACCCGTTCTCCTCCATCTTGCAAGCATAGAACTTATCGGAGATCTCATATCTCTCGATCCGGGCATTCTTCTGAAAGATAAACTTCAATTCCTGGAACATCTCATATGCTCCATGACGTTCAAAACGTCTTTGAAGTCCCGGTTCTAAGCCATACAACATTGCACATTGAACTATTGAGTAATCATCAGAACGAGCCTGCCAGGCGTTCACAACGTCTAGAGACTCAACTGGAGCAGGTGGATCACCAAGCGATGCATCAAGGACATAAGCCTTCTGGGAAGCCGTAAGGATAATCCTTAGATTACGGGCCCAGTCCACAAAGTTACTTCCATCATCTTTCAACTTAGCTTTCTCTAGGAACGCATTAAAATTCAGGGGTGCTACTGCGCGAGCCATGATCTACAACATAAATATAGCAAAGACAACTTAGACTATTGTTCTAGATAATGAGTTTAGTTAATCATATTACTTAAAAAACTCCCACTCAAATTGACATCCCTCCGGTCATTCGAGTGTAACATGATCCAAATCCACCAACTCAAGTCCGATCATCACGTGAGTTGAGGTGGTTTCAATGGTGAACATCTTCATGTTGATCATATCTACTATATGACTCATGTTCGACCTTTCGGTCTCTTGTGTTCCGAGGCCATGTCTGTACATGCTAGGCTCGTCAAGTTTAACCCGAGTGTTCCGCACGTGCAACATGGCTTACACCCGTTGTATGCGAACGTAGAGTCTATCACACCCGATCATCACGGCGTGTCTCGAAACGACGAACTTTCGCAACGGTGCACACTTGGGGAGAACACAATTTATCTTGAAATTTAAGTGAGGGATCACCTTATAATGCTACCGTCGTCCTAAGCAAAATAAGATGCAAAAAAAGATTAACATCACATGCAAATCATAAGTGACATGATATGGCCATGAACTTGTGCTTTTGATCTCCATCTCCAAAGCACCGGCATGATCTCCATCGTCACCGGCATGACACCATGATCTCCATCATCTTGATCTCCATCAACGTGTCGCCATAAGGTTGTCGCGCCGACTGTTGCTTCCACGACAATTGCTAACGTTTAGCGATAAAGTAAAGCATTACATAGCGCTTAATGATTGACACGCAGGTCATACAATAATTAAAGACAACTCTATGGCTCTTGCCAGTTGCCGTACTCATCGACATGCAAGTCGTGATATTCTATACAAAACATGATCATCTCATACATCACATATATCTCATCATGTAATTGGCCATATCATATCACATCATACCCTGCAAAAACAAGTTAGACGTCCTCTAATTGTTGTTGCAAATTTTACGTGGCTGCTACGGGTTTGCAAGAACCGTTCTTACCTACGCAAAACCACAACGTGGTGTAGTGATTGCTTTTTGATCTTCTAAAAGAACCCTCTTCATTGAAATCGATTCAACTAAAGTGAGAGAGACAGACACCCGCTAGCCATCTTTATGCAACGAAGTTACATGTCAGTTGAAGGAACCTGTCTCGCGTAAGTGTACGCGTAATGTCGGTCCGGGCCGCTTCATCTCACAGTACCGCCGAATCAAATATCAACTAGTAACGGCAAGCAATATGTATACATCCACGCCCACAACTCGTTTGTGTTCTACTCGAGATCTCATCTACGCATAGACCTAGCTCATGATGCCACTGTGGGGGAACGTTGCATGGGAAACAAAAATTTTCCTACGCACACACAAGATCTATCCATGGTGATGAGCATCTACGAGAGGGAGAGTGAATCTACATACCCTTGTAGATCGCTAAGCGGAAGCGTTTAAGAAACGCGGTTGATGTAGTCGAACGTCTCCGCGATCCAAATCGCAAGTCGTCCCTCGATCCGATCACGAACTAGCGCCGAACGGACGGCACCTCCGCGTTCAACACACGTACGGCTTGATGACGCCTTCACCTCCTCGATCCAGCGAGCGATGATGAAGTAGTGGTTGAGTTCCAGCAGCACGACGGCGTGGTGATGGTGGTGAGGAACAATCTCTGCAGGGCTTCGCCAAGCGCTACGGAGATTATGACGGAGGACCTAGAGGGTTAGGGTTGCCGCACACGGCTTGGGGAAATCTTGATGTGTCCCGTGTGCTAGCCCTGCCCCTCTATTTATATGTTGAGCCTTGAGGTCTAAACTTGGAGTAAAAGCCTCCTCCAGGTCGGTTTTGCCCGCACAAGGTCGGTTTGGCCCGCAGGGAAAGAGTCCAACTCGGATCCCTGCCGAACCGTGCACAGCCGCACACAAGCGGTAGTACCGCTTCACACAAGCGGTAGTACCGCTTGGGCGGTAGTACCGCTTCACACAAGCGGTAGTACCGCTTACGCGGCAGCAAAACTACTTTTTGCACTTTCCAATACCTTGTGTGCTTTTATCCCTTGGCCCATATAAAGTGTTGCTGTACCCGAACACTTCGGCAAACATCCGGAACCCCTTCCAGTGAACTCTGGAACTCTTCCGGAGATCGAAACACTATTATCACATATATCAATCTTTACCTCCGGACTCTTCCGGAGATCCTCGTCATGTCCGGGATTTTATCCGAGACTTCCGAACAACTTTCGGTCACCAACATAATAACTCAATTATACTAATCGTCACCAAACGTTAAGTGTGTAGACCCTGCGGGTTCGAGAACTATGTAGACATGACCGAGACACCTCTACGATCAATAACCAATAGCGGGACCTGGATGCCCATATTGGCTCCTACATATTCTACGAAGATCTTTATCGGTCGAACCTCTATGTCAAGGATTCAGTTAATCCCGTATGCTGTTCCCTTTGTTCTTCGGTATGTTACTTGCCCGAGATTCGATCGTCGGTATCACTATACCTAGTTCAATCTCGTTACCGGCAAGTCTCTTTACTCGTTCCGTAATACAAGATCCTGTGGCTAACTCTTTAGTCACTTTGCTTGCAAGGCTCAATGTGATGTTGTATTACCGAGTGGGCCCTGAGATACCTCTCCGTCATACGGAGTAACAAATCCCAGTCTTGATCCATGCCAACCCAACAGACACCCTCGGAGATACCTGTAGAGCACCTTTATAGTCACCCAGTTACGTTGCGACGTTTGATACACACAAGGTATTCCTCCGGTGTCAGTGAGTTGCATGATCTCATGGTCAAAGGAACAGATACTTGACATGCAGAAAACAATAGCAATAAACTGACACGATCAAATGCTACGTTTACAGTTTGGGTCTTGTCCATCACATCATTCTCCTAATGATGTGATCCCGTTATCAAATGACATCTCATGTCAATGGCTAGGAAACCTTAACCATCTTTGATCAACGAGCTAGTCAACTAGAGGCTTACTAGGGACACAGTGTTGTCTATGTACCCACACATGTATTTGAGTTTCCAATCAATACAATTATAGCATGGATAATAAACGATTATCATGAACAAGGAAATATAATAATAACCAATTTATTATTGCCTCTAGGGCATATTTCCAACACTACATGGCCTAGACGCATGGGCCCCTCAAAATTTTTGTCTACTTTTTGTAAGGTAGGTGCACATAGACATTTAAAAAAAACATACTTTTCAGATTTTTGCAGAATCATACATCTCCGGCAATTAATGAAATGGTGTTGATGTGTCATATTTCAGCATCCAAAATAGTCTCTCCCAAAAGATAGCTCCAATGTCGGGGGAGACTCTCGTTCTCCACCACCATAGCCAACAAAAACCGAAGAGAAAACACCTCTCCTTTCCTCGGCGGTGCCGAAACACTTTCAGAAGCACCAACATCAGCACCATCATCCCCATTGCTTTCATCGCATCTTCCCCGTCTATCTGTGGCATTTCCATCACAAAACATATGTAATCCTTTGGAAAACGTGATGTCTTGTTATATGAAATGTTTCCCCATAATTTGTTACGTCTTTACATCTATGTTTGAGTAGTTATTTGTTCTACAACATTGTCAAAATAGTATGAATAGTATGAAGATTGGTTGCACATATGTATGCTAATTTCTATGCTATAGTTTTTGTCTTTTGTACAAGTGTATGCGTATATTGGGGAACAAATAGAGATTGCAATGTTTTATGATAAAGGGCGGAGGGGATACATGAGTGATGGAACCAAATCCCATGAGTATTGAATTATATCATACGGTGTTATGGCAAACTTAGATGTTAAACCTATGACTGAGTTTACAATAACAATTTGCAATTATTTGCGGATTGCTCCTTGCGAGTTCAATCATAAGTACAGTGAGTCAATGGTTTTGCAACCTATATGCTTAGGCTTCGTCCTAGAAATAAACACGAGCTTAACTTCTGGGGGAAATACGAAGTCCATCTCGCCTAATTCCTTGTCTACCCATGTTGTGATAGTATCGTGAGAGACATTGCAGAGAACTCACATAGGTAGAACACCGAGATGCATCTTAGGCATACCCTCTAGACTTTGGCCACAATTTATAAGAAAGACAACCACTTTATCAAAAAAATCTCATGAATGATGTAAGTGCTATAGTTCTCAATAAAGTCCAGCATAGTATCTTTCCCTAAAAAAATTACATTTGCAATGAGACCAATAAATAAATAAAAACTTGTGTTGTACTCAACACAACTCTACATCTCTAGGTTCTTAAGGACCATGGGAAGCCCAAACTTGGGTCGCAGCGTGATCACATCCATCGGGGCATGGACGTACTTAGGGGATAGGGAGAATGAGAACCTCTGAAGAATCATGGCGATCACGGCTTTGGCCTCAATCATAGCAAAGTTTTGCCCTATGCAAGACCTGGGCCCACTGGAGAAAGACAACAGGGCATTGGGGTGCTTTCCGGCCCGTGCCACTCCATTCTCAAACCTCATAGGCTTGAATTCATTGGCGTCCTCCCCCCAGACCTCCTTGTCACGATGTATCGTTGCGATGGGGATCGTGAGGACTGTGCCTTCGGGCACTTTGATGCCACCGACCTCGAGATCTGAACCTGCCTTTCTCTGAATGACCGATACAGGGCCATACAACCTAAGAGTTTCCAGCAAGAACATGTTGACCAACTGCAGTTTATTGAGCATGTCTCCGGTGGGAGCCCCATTGCCACACTCTCTCATCACCTCCTCTCTGAGCTTCTCTTGCCACTCTGTGTGTGTGCTCAGCAAGAACATGGTCCATGTGAGCAGGTGTGAGCTGGTGTCATGCCCTGCGAAGAAGAAGGTCTTGCACTCATCTATGATCTCGTCCATGCTTAGAATAGGATTTTTCCCATGCTCTGGCGCGCACGCCTCCAACATGAGCCCGAGTAGGTCGTTGCCATAACCCATGGTGTCTTTGGTTTCAAGACGGGTTTTGATGATGTTCATGAGCATGCCTCTCACTTCCTTATCAAGCTTCCATATCTTGAGGTTCTTTTCAGTTGGAAGGTACCTGATTAATTTCACAAACATACATGGAGTAATTATTATTTTTATTGTGTAAAAATGTATGGTGTGTCTTGATTTGAACTGAAATGGTACAGGAAAAAGAACTTGCATTTACCTGAATGCTGGGATTTGCACGTTAAATACGGTGGAGAAGGCAAGAAATTGGAGCTCCCTCTGCGCCAAGAAGACCTTTTTCCCCTGTTCGTAGCTGCTCCCGAATGCCGTGTGAGAGATCACATCAGCGGTTAGCTCCTCAAATTGGCTGCTCAGCTCAATCTCCATGTCGCCACCCTTCTCCATCTTTGCCTTCCACTCAGACATCATTGACCCAGCGCAGTCGGACATGGTCACCGTCATCATCTGGCATATAGAAATAAGAAAAAAAATTAGCATGGTCCCGAACAATTTTAGCCGTCTATGTTCTTTCGGACATATGATCTCTTACCTTCTAAATGGTAAGATTATGAAATAGGCAATATTTTATTTTGTTTTTGAAAAGGCACCAATTTCAGCGTATTTTTTGTTTTTGAAAAAGTAAATTAATATAATCCCCTGATTTCGTGAATAACGTGTCTTTTTTGTTTAGGAAAGACAATAATCTACATTACTAGCTTCCTTTTTATGCCACGGTGCATTAGCTGGATATATAATTGTCAGCGCAATGAATATAGTACAGTACAAAACAAAACACACACGTCACGCACCTTGAGCTTGTCCATGTTGAATGCAGGGTGGACGACCTTCCGGTGGCGCTTCCACTCGTCGCCGTCAGTGAGCACGAGCCCCTTGCCGAGCAGGCGGGCGATGTGCGGGTTCCCGATGTTCTTGGGGTACATCCCGCTGCGGTCGGAGAGCACCTGTTTCACCGTGTTCACGTCGGCCACGCACAGCGTCGGCCTGGCTCCGAACCAGTACAGGAACGTGCGCCCTGCAGAACACGAAACAGCGTAAGAACATGAAGAACTAGATCTGCTAGAGGAGAGGGATTTACAGGCTCGGCTTCGTAGTTCGTACCGTGGATGGGGATCCATTTGCGGAAGTGCGGCTGGACCCTGGGGACGAAGTCGTGGGAGCCGACGTCGAGCACGGCGCCGGCGGTGGCGGCGAGGAGCCGCTTGATCTCGCCGAGGTTGCCGGCGAAGAACTTGTAGGCCGGCCCGCCCACGCCCTGCGAGCGGAGCTGCCGGGTGATGGCGCGCGGCCGCCACACGAGGTACACCAGCGCGTTGAACGCCCACGAGGCCAGCACCGCCGCCACCATCCAAAGGAGACCCATGTCGGGAGGGTGGCCGAGAAGGTATCAACGACCTGTATGTATGCCTCTGCTGTTTGAGTTCGTTGAGACTGAGAGATGTGTGTGTTTCTGTTGTGAGACTCGGGTCGGGGAGGCGGATTTATAGCAGGTTTGTGGGCTGCGCTTTGACCATTGTTTCGGGTCGCCGGGTAGTACGTAAAGTCGGGTTGCTGGCCACTCGCTGGCGTTTCGTCGCGGGGTGAGCGGCGTCAGCTGTGATGCATGCAGCATGCAGGTTCAGGCCCGACGCGCAGCAATTTTAGATGGTTGGTCCCCAGCTCGTGAGAAACGTGTGATTTGGCATGCTCCTGCTGTCCTGCAGGTCGACACCGACAGCATATCAGCACGGGGGTGCTACTAGGGGATTTTTTTTCTTTTCTTTGAGTGGGATTCTAGAGAAATTGCATGTTCTCCTACGGTTCTAGAAGCAACATGACACTTTGATTTGTCCCACTTGACTTGTCTTCCTCGCCAAGAATCCATTTCTTGTCAAAGATGGTCCTTGGGTAACAAGATAGTTTTCTTCTTCTTCACATGTAACTTCTAAAATTCCATTAAGCAAACGCAAAAGGACATTTTAATACTCCAAGAGCTGATGATTAGAGCAACAACAACCTACACAGAAAATGTTTAAAACAGTTAGTAACATGGACACCACACAGGCGGTACGACTTCAACGATGTCCGTCGATCACCAGCCAGCTACTCCTACTCAGTGCCAAACTGCCAAGGCCCTGAGATCTCGTTAAACAATACCACGCCTTTTTTTACTTGTGTTTTGTTGTAGTCACTAGCCGCCGATCGTCACCAGCATACGTTTACTAACTTTTGCCGCGCCGACATGCATATGCCATTTTGCTTTTGAAACGATCCAGCTTGAAGTACCTGTCGATGTCGAGCTTTATCCAAGCAGACGATAGAAGTCAGAGTATATAACTGCCTTGCACGTGTATAGCAGGACTAACATGGTCCAAGTATATGGAAGAAAGAATCAAATTGTCCTTTTAATCCTGAGCTCAAATACTCCTGCCATGAAGATACAATCAAAAATAGTTCTGAATATTTTTTACAACAAACATTGCCTAGTTTATTGTCCGTGTGTATATTTTCGCAATGAAATCACATTTATTGGGATTTGGACAAAAAATAACAAAATCAACTCTCCAAAAGGCTTAAAAAATTGGGACGATGATACACGGACTTTTTCCCCTTCCCTCACGCAAAGGCGACTAATGCAAAGTTCTCCTACCCTCCAAGCTCCACCGGCCATCCCATTGATTCTCCTCCCCTCTGCCTATCGCCTCCGTTGGCTGGTGACGGAGAGGGGAATCCTGGTGCCTCGGCTTCGGGTAGTAGTTTAGGGTAGGGATTTTAGTCATCGCGGTGGAGGCGTTCGGATGGAAGGCGGCGCTTCATCTTCGAGTTGGTTTTGTGGACTTTCATCCCCCTCGAATTCGTCCGTCGGGACGGAGTCGATGGAGCACCAGCGTAAATTCCTGCCAACTCCTTGGGGCGACGGGGTAAGAATTTGTCGTCGTGCGTGCGCGATAGCGGCATCTTATGGTACATGTTTCAGACCGATTCAAGGGTTCAACGACGACGGCTATGACCCTAGGGTGCCGTTTCTTCCGTTCGGGAGAAGAAACTCTATGTCCAAAGAAAAAAAGTGATTCTTCCGTTCAAGAATTTGCATTTGATTGCAAAAGGTAAGAGTGTGTCTATTTTTAGATTAATAACATATTAAAGAACTATAATATTAAAGAACTGCCAGAGTACTAGTTGTTGTTTTTCACTGTTTTGGGTTTCGGTAAAAAGATATTCTCTACATGTCAAAAAAACTGAGAAAATCGACGATGACTTTTAAGATAAAGAAGACATGGCCAAAAGCCCACTTAAAAGGGAGCCCGTAGGGCCACACACTCTGGCAGCGCGCCGAGACATAAGGCGCAGGAGGAATTTTCTATTTAGCGCTTCAGGCGCCCGTTGCAGGCCATTTGGCAAACCGGCACGCACCCCTTCCCCTCACGCTGGGCCGACCCATTTCACTTTTTTTCCGGTTTAATGCGCAAAAATTGTTGTGCGGGAGAGATTCAAACTAGCGACCTCGCTTAAGGAGTAACTCGCACTAACCAACCAAACAGACCACACATTGTGATACTGTATTTTCTTTTCTTTTCTAACACTTTCTCCAGTCGGGGTATTTTTCTTTTTCATTATTGACTTTTCGGGACCAATTTTTTGTTTTGTTTTTTCTCTCTTTTTCTATTTTCTTTTCTTTCATCATTTTTCCTTTTTATTTAGTTTCAAAATGCACGAACTTTTCAAATTTGATGAACTTTTATTAAAACTTTGATGCACTTTTTCAAATTCGTAGAATTTTTTTCCAAATCGATGATTCTTTTTCCAAAGTTGGTGAACTTTTTCCATAATTCGGTGAACTTTTTTCAGAATCGATGAACTTTTTTCAAATTCGCAGGATATTTTTTCAAAATCGATCAATCTTTTTTCAAATTTATGAACTTTTTTCAAAATTGATGACCTTTTTGAAATTCCTATACAATTTTTAAACTTTGTATTTTTTTGAATTTTTTTCGTGAATATATGATTTTTTTTGAACTCTTATGTATAAATCAACTGTTAACAACCTGGCTAGTGTTCAATGCTCGTGGTCAAAGGTCAAACAACAACCTTTTTTTGGACAAGTCAACCAGCAATCAGGGGATCAGGCGACGAGCGACCTACTACGATCGAGAGAACGCTCGTGTATAATGGGCCGGCCCACGAAGGGGCGTGCGTGGGCGTTGTTTCCCACAAAGTGCAATATCTCTATTATTAAAGGGGATCGAACATCGTGATGGTTTGACCTCGTTCGATGGTTCGACTTCGTGATCAATACTTTACTCTCTCACACGATTCCTTCCTTAAAAAAGGACGCGACCCATGCCTCCGTCTTATCCGGATATCCTCTCACCCACGATCTCCCCTCTCCTGCGACACACGAACCCACGTCCGATGCCCGATCTTTCCCAACCCTCTTATCTCACTCTCGATCCCGTATCTCTCACGAGAAAACTCGCCGCCGCCGCCTCCACCTGTGCTCACCGTCCCTCACCCACACTGGTCTGCACAATCTCTACTATTAAAGGGGATCGAACGTCGTGATGGTTTGACCTCGTTCGATGGTTTGACTTCGCGATCGATACTCTACTCTCTCACATGATTCCTTCCTAAAAAAAGGATGCGACCCATGCCTCCGTCTTATCCCGATATCCTCTCCCCCACGATCTCCCCTCTCCTGCGACACACGAACCCACGTCCGATGCCCGATCTTCCCCAACCCTCTTATCTCACTCTCGATCCCGTATCTCTCACCAGAAAAGATCCCGTATCTCTCACCAGAAAACTCGCCGCCGCCGCCTCCGCCTGTGCTCACCGTCCCTCGCCCACACTGGTCTGCACAAAGAAAGTACGATGACGGTGTCGGAGCCCCCCATCACCATCGGGGCGCGCGGTGAGCCGGCGGCGCCGCGGGCGACGCTCCCGCCGTCCAGCGCCGTGGTGCGGCTGCAGGGGGCGGACATCGTGCGGCCATCAAGCGTTCGCCCTGATCGACACCGCGGGACGCGACCGCGGCCCTGCTCCCCCTCCTCCTCGCTAGCGCCGCTGGCCCCTGTTCGTGCATCTCACAAGGAGAGATCGCAGATCGCTATGGTTAACCGTGGGCTGCCTTCGTCGTCGTCATCCGGATCCGTGACCTTGACGACCGACCCCTCCCCTTCCTCCTCCGCCGCCGCCGGAGACGGTGGTTCTGCTTCTGCGGCTGAAGCGGCGGCGACGAAGAAGGTGTCCTCGAAGGAGGGGACAGTTGACAACGAGTTCCTCGGCCGCAAGAGCTCCAAAAAGTGTTGCATCTTCCACAAGGAGATGCCCTTCGAAGAGGACTACAGCGACGGCGAGGCGGAAGGCGGCCGCCGGAATCCACTGGGGGAAGGCGGCGAGGGGACCAGCGTGGCAAGGGCGGCTGCTCTTCCTCTACCGTGGCCATGAACAAGGCCACAGACACCACCACTGAGCTCTGGTTCGATAGGTATGATTTGGGGGTCACTGATGCTCGTTGGTTGATTTGTTCTGGTAGATTTTGAGATTATTAGATGTTTGGGAGTTCCCATTCTATGATCAGTCTAGGAGAATACTGTTGCAGGGTAGTATAATCAACAGGCAAATTGGAGGATCAGTTATGGCGTTCATTTATAGGAAAATAAAAATCCTAAGGCAGTAGGCTCCTCTTCATTTTGTGTCTAATTTACAGAAGTATTTATTTGATCTGAGGTTTTGTATAGTTGTAAGAATCATTGTCCATAATAGAAAGCTAAAGCACACTGCTCTCGTGTGTATATGACTGAACCTTGATGTTACAGAAATATCTTAAAACATATACATTAGATACTACACACAATGCGAAACATTATAGTTTTGAAATTGGCATTATATGTTTTAAGATATTTCTTGATATGGGTGGTGCTTTTAGACAAAATCACAACAAAATACATGGGGCAATTGAGTGAGAGGCCATTCCTATCGGCATGCCTTCGGAAGTTTGTCCCCAAAGAAGCAGAGTTGGAGCTTCTCAGCTATGCACATTTTGGGAGGAGCTGCTCATGAATCCAGAGTGGTATCCCTTCAAGACGTTGTGGAAAGGGTCTGGTTATATGTAGTTAATATGTGGTCACATTGGTTGGTGACCTTTCCTTGTAAATTCTAATAGAACTGGACCTTGATTCAACTATTAAACTAGCCCTTAGTTTTCAATTGCTTTGTTTGGTAGACAGTGGGATTTAGGTAGTCAGGTACTTTTGTTTTTTTCCTTCCGTTCACAAGATACAGCATTACAGCTTAGGTGTAGTGCTTCATGACATTTCTTAAAAGTAGACCAACTGTTTCCATAATTAGGACGACTACATAGTTAACTAGAGAAATACTGGTAAGTTAAAAAATTACACTATAGAAATATTGTTACTGCACTCATTTTTTTACCGGTACTCTATATTTGGCGCCTCTGGTGTTATGAATTACTTGTATAGGCATACTGCACCAAGTACTGATCAGTAGCGTGGTTTTGTACTGTTACAAAACGAAAAAGAGCATTTCGCTCCGTATACACTTCCTGACAGAGCTCAATCTGATTCTGTCAAACTACTACAGGCAATCAGTACCACAAGTCACATCTCCTTTGCTGAGGACGAAAGTGTTTCTCCCAAGAAGCCAACCTCCATAGCCGAGGTGGCAAAGCAGCGCGAGTTCTTTTACAGACCATAGCTTATATTCCATCGATTCTTGGAGGTGATAACTGATAATTTATATGCTACACTGCTTACTTGTGTGATCCAGAGACTATCAACTGATAACTTTTTTTTGAACGGAAGCCACTTGAACATAGTTTGAGCT
This sequence comes from Elymus sibiricus, assembly GCA_039707655.1. Classification (NCBI taxonomy): domain Eukaryota; kingdom Viridiplantae; phylum Streptophyta; class Magnoliopsida; order Poales; family Poaceae; genus Elymus; species Elymus sibiricus. Next base: position 135,323,936 of record CM077666.1, read on the forward strand.
CTCATGGTGTTGGTCTACCTTCAGCTCATATGTAAGACAGACTAAAATTATTTCCTAACCTGAAGATATAAACTTCCAACTTTGAGTATGTTTTTCGTAACTGTAGGTGTTGTAGCAAGTGTTGTCAAAAATACTTGTGTCCCTTGATATAAAGAAGCTTCTTAACTGAATGAATTCTGAGAAGGTACATGTGCTTTTGCAGCACCAAATTCACTTTGATTAATTATCCAACACGGATAAGTTCTTCAGAGAACATCAGGTGGAGAAGCAATAACAACTAATTGCTACTTTTTGTATAATATTGGTTCATTATGGCTACACGATAACATTCTAAAGGAATATTTACACATCAAAGAAAGATTAATGGTTTAAAATGATATATGAGAATAACCTGTCTACATTTTGGGACATCATGGATACATGCCCATCGTATTTATGGATTCTCCCCAGTTGAGAATTTTCTCTGTTTTCTTTGGGTTGATTTATCGTTTTTTGTTTTAATTGACATGCATACACTAGCAACTGTCTCACCTAAACCCAGTTCTGACCAAACTGTGGATTTTTTTGTAATATTGTTTGCTTGATCTTAACAATTTCATCTCTACCTGCTAATGAGTATATTCTACCTTTCATGTTCTTATGACCTGCAACTTCATCCTTGAGGAGGGCGGTGAGGTGCTGGTCCGACGACGACCACGATGTTGATGCATCTGCTGCTGCTGATGATCTGCGGTCTTAAAAACCAAACATCAGGTCATTCCTCTCCCTGGATCTGAGACTATCATGGAGGAGGTAGTAAGAGGCTTAATAAATGCAAGAAAATGAAACCAATTCGATGAGCTTAGGAGCAATGCGTCATGGGCGGTGGAGCTTAGCCATACTCTAGAACCAAGAGCAGAGAGGAGAAGAGAGGTTGAAGATGCGTGCGGCAAATTGTATATTTAGTACAGAAAATCAGTACATATACTAAAGCGGGAAGGCTTTGCTTTTTTTGGTTTTTTTGACTTTTTTTAAAGCTCCTGCTGTTTATTTACAACGAGGTCAGTGGATAGTAGTAGTGAAGTACCACACATGAATAGTAGCACCAGTGAACAGTACTTTGTTTGAACAGTGCTCCCGAATAATCTGATTTTCCCTTATTTTTTTAGCTTCCACTGGAGAAAAAATACGCACGTCGTTAAAAAAACTGGAATTTTTTTACACATCATTTCTCTTCTCCTCCTCCACCCTCGCGTCCTCATATAGAGGGTTAAGATTTAGGATTTTTGTACACATCATCTCTCTCCACAGGCGTACCAACGCAGAGCCGTCTCAATCGTCTCCTGATCCTTTCCGCTGATGGTGCTGCCGAGGCACAAAACAGTAGGCCGGAACAGTATATTTGCATGAACAGTAATTCGTGAAAAAAATAAGTTCTTGACCGATTACTATCCATTGTTACAAGACGACATCTGCGAAACAGTTCACTAACAATTACCGGAACAAAAACCGGAACAATATCCGAATAAACTCAGAACTGCTAACCGAAACAATAACCAAAATAAACCAAAACAACAACCTCGAATAACCCGAAACAGAAAACCAGTGAAACGGAACAACACCTGAATAAACCGAAAACATTAACCCATCCGAATCATAAACCGAAACATTAGTTGTAACCGAGAACAATACACCCGAATAAACCGGAACAACAATTGCTAACCGAAACAATACCCCAAATAACCAGAAACAGCAAATCTCAATAACACGGAACAGTAAAACCAGTGAAAACAGAACAACACCTCAATAAACCAAAAACTTTAACCCACCCAAACCATAAAGCAAAACAGTAACCGAATTGTAATCTAGAACAATACACCCGAATAAACCAGAACAACATACGAAAAATATATTAATAGGCCAGCCGGTTTGCTTAATTTGTTAAATCATTTAATGTTGGTTACGTGCCTACACAGATCATGGGGTAAAGATAGAATTCGTGTTCTCCTCTTTATTTTATTTTATCACGTAATACACGTTGTTTTCTTGCTTATTTCGGCAAAATACTGACGAAAACGGTCACGGCGCGGCATGCGCCGCGCTTCTTCGGCGTTAGTATTTTCTATTGGGGAATGGATTTTTTTTTTCAAGAATCACCCTTTTTACTTTTGAATACTCTTTTTCTTCTTGCAAGGTTGTTTTAGACTTAAATTATTAGATTTCTAAATATTTATATATTTTGTACCCATTGCAACGCATGTATATACGTGTTCGACATTTTTTAAGATCAACACTTTCCTTTGTTTGACTAGCACAAGGCTCCAAGAGCTCACATTATTGCATGTATATATTTGTTGTACAACTTATGCTGGTTTGCTGAGTATAATTATCAGAAGGTTGTTGTAGACTAAAATTATTAGATTTATAGGAAAAAAATTTATATAAAATTTTCAAGCTATGTTTCATCCTTTACAGTTCGAGCATATCTTATCTGAGCCATGTTTACTGGTTTATTGCAGGAAGGACATTATGACGTATAGAGTTTTCTGCAACTTAGTTTACCAGAAGTTGTTGGTGTTAAAAGATGATGTTCGCAGGGTTGAGCATCATCAAATCTTTAAAATCTGGAAAAGGTTTCAAATCCGTTCGTAGTAAAAGGTCACACATAACTGTAATTTTGAACAAAGGTGCTTAAGCCTTCTACAGTGTTTCTCCTTCTGTTCCACGTTCAAAGAGTAGAAATATATGAGAATGATTTCCTTTTCAAGTCTGGCCTCCATCGATTCGATGTAATGTGATACAAACTTGGTGTTTCTGATTATACGAAATCTGTTTTTAACAAAATGTATTCACTATGCCGAAGCTAGAAAAGTGCCAGTAAACCCCCCTTTTTTTTTTAACTCTAAGTGGTCGTAAAACCTGATTTTGTGCGGCTGATGGTTACACTATATTAAGTATAGTATCTAATTGCTTCGAACATGGTCTGTAATTACAAGTTTACAACCCAAGCAGGTGATGCTTTGGTATGTTGGGAACAATATTAAAAAAGACTACACCCGCTTGGGTGTAATTTATTTTAGCAAATGTATAGCAAGATGCCATTTTCATCCAAAGAGGATAGTGATACAAGCACTGATGCATGACCAAAGAAAAGAAAAGAAATAAGGGGTCGAAATAATGATTGTAATTATGTACCTTTGGAATAAAATTCTCATTTACCCTGCAAAAAAAGAAAGAAATGATGAAGGCGTAGTTTGCAACTTTGCGTCACTTGGTCGCTTCGAATCAATGGTCACTAGGACTGAAATATAATCCAGAAGGCTAATCAAGAGGAAGGCAGACGTGCTGGCAGCAGCATCAGACGAGTAGGGTGAGTGGGATGGGCAGGGCGAACCTGAGAGTCAGTAGTGTCAATCCTATGGTGGCCGCCACACTCGGCGAAGGTAGCGGCACTACGGTGAGTAGCAAGTCGCATCGCCTTGGCGGTCACCATGGCGTGACGGTGTGCACCCCTTGGCACCGGGAATCGGTCTGGGGTGGCCATCCTCGACGATGAAGGCGTATCCCTCCTACTCGCAGTGCCGCACCACTGTGCCCGAGGTTGTCCAACCCACATACTAATGGGTCAGCTAAGTGGCTGGCACGAACAGAGAGTTGCGGTCCCTTCTGCACCTCCTGAGCGGATCCAGCTGCCCAGGATGCCAGACCAGTGGGTGCACTGGCTCAGTGCTGAGGCGGCAGCGCGAGAGATTGTCAGGGGGTGAAGGAGGCGAGCCACGTCGTGGCAGGGAGAGGACGTGGCTGGCGACTCCGTGGATGACAGGGGAGGCGGTGGGGAGAGGAGCGGACGGGCTTCACCATGGCATGGAGGGAAGGTGCCTGGGAGAGATGGCGGTGGCAACGCTGTGACGGGGAGATGAGATACGCGACAACCGGTGGTTAGCTGGCTGTGCTGGGAGAGTAGGAGGCGGTTGTACAGTGAGTGAGTGAGTGAGGAAAGGAGTGGCTGCTTTTTTCCCGTCAAGAAAATGAGAAAGGAGCAGCTTCTATGCAGTGACATCAATGTCACATAGCCTAACAAGTCATTTTTAGAAAGAAAAAAAATACCAACCAATGTATCTATAGGTAGCCTACAATTTAAAACTCACTAAAATCAGAATGTGAATCACATTGTACAATGCAAATGAAGCTTAAGACAACATTTCTCACATTGTACGTAGATATCTTAAACATATCAGTAGATCTTAGTTTGTAAAGATAATTAGTTGGATCACTGCTCTATATGTATATATAGTTCTATTAGATTTTTTATCAACTTACATCACAAGTGAAGTGGATTTCAATTACTTTTCGACTGTCATGGGCTATCATTTCTATGCATGCAAAAATTTGACATGCATTATGTTATATATGCAACCGGCAAAAATATATCCATGGCCCGTAGCAACATACGGGCATTCTACTAGTCTCACTTATAGTGAGACTAACATCCTGGCCTGAAGGGCTCGCACCTATCGGCCGGCTGTTAGAGCCATCGCTCGCTCACTAGTTTAGTCAGTAGCTCGCTTGTTCTACATACGTGTTTGTCGGGTTTTTTCTTCTCTTTTTCTCTTTTTTGTTTTCTTTTTCTTTATCGGTTTTCTTTTGTTTTCTGCTTTTTCATAATTTTTCTTCGTTTCTTTCACACCTTCTACTGCTCTATTTTTTTTCTTTCTGTTTCTTTCTTTTTACGTTTTTACTGGGTTATTTTTCTTTTTTCTTTTCTTTCTTTGTTTACTTTGTTTTTCTTTGTCTTATCGGTTTTTATAGGTTTTCTTTGTACATTTTTTGTATACAGCAAGAACAATTTTTATATACATGCGCAACATTTTTAAAATACTTGATTAATCATTTTGACAACTATATTTTTGAAGTCTACTTTTTTCATAAACACTGTATATTTTTTGTACATACGAGGAATATATTTTATATTCACTAAATATTTTTAAAATACATGATTAACATTTTTTTAAACAAATTTTTTTTATGTCTACTTTTTTCATGAATATTTTATATTTTTTGTATACATCACGAACATTTTATATATAAACTTTTAACATTATCCAAATTCATGATTAACCTTTTCTAAAAACATTTTTTATGTCTGCTTTTTGCATACACATTCTACATTTTTTTCATACATCAAAAACATTTTTGAAATACAAATTTAACATTGTCTAAATAAATGGTTAACATTTTTGCAAACTTATGTTTTGATGTCTACTTTTCTTATTATACATTGTGTATTTTTTGTATATATTTTTTATTTATATCAAAAACATTTTTTCTATACACATTTACTTTTTTTAATTGCATGATTAACATTTTCTGAAAACAACTAAAACTAATATTTTTCCATTCCTACTTTTTTCCATACGCATTGTACCTTTTTTTGTATATATCGAAGCATTTTTTCCTATACATGTTTAACAATTTTTAATGCATTATTAGATTTTTTTAACTTTTGTACATAAAGTGCTTTTTATAATAGACATATTCAGAATATTTCTAAATAAAAGTAAAAGTAAAAAAATAATACCAAAAACGAATGCAAAAAATGGAAAAACAATGGAAGACAAAAAAAAGCCCTGAAGGCCTGTGTCCGTGCTGGGCCGGCCCAATTAGACAACTGCTTGAAGCCACATGTCCTACTTCAAAAAAGATTGCGGGCGACATGACTCAAACTCACGACCTCATCGTTGAGAGAGAACCGCACTAGCAAACTAGGACATCTGAACGCTCATGCATATTAACTTCTTTTTTTCCATTTCTTCCTTTTCAATTCGCGAAAGCCCTCGGTTTTGGGAAGAAGCTTTCCAAACCGGTTTTGCTAGTTCGCTCGTTAGTTTCTGGACGGTTCTTATTCCCTTTTTTTTTCTTGTTACTTTTCTTTCTTTTTATATTTTATTAAATGCGTGAATTTTTTTTAAATTCATGAAATTTTTCTTCAAAATTGATGAACTTTTTTCCAGAACCCATGATCTTCTGTTTCTAATTTGTGAACTTTTTTCAAATAAAAATCCATGAACTTTTCTTCAAAATTGATGATTTGTTTTAAGATTGGTTAATTTTTTTAAAATCGATGAATTTTTTTGGTTTTGTGATTTTTTTTTCAAAATCGATGAACTTTTTTCCAAAATCACTGATTTTTTTTTCAAATTTGTGAACTGTTCTTCAAAATCAATTAGCTTTTTGTCAAAATCGATGAAGTTTTTTAAAATTGTGAACTTATTTCTTGAAACTAATGAACTTTTTTTTCAAAATCGATGAGCTTTTTTCACATGTGAGAACTTTTTTCCTAGAGTATATTAATAGTCTTGTCAATGGAACGACCGAACTAGCGATTTTTTTTCAGCCGAACCGATCGAGCGAGCGGTCCAGCTGTTGAGCGATCAAGTGAAGTTTGCTCTTATGCTAATGGGCTGGCACAAGAGACCGCGCACGTGAGCGCCGGTACGGCAACCTAGCGCTCGAAGCGCTGACTAGGAGCTCCCTCATGCGAGACATAGGCGCTCCCCGCCTAGTGCAACCCCTACGATAGTGCTCGCCCACTACGATCATTCCTGGTGAGCCGACCCATTAGCTAGTAGTGAAGTAATCATGAGCGTTTTCAATTTGGAGTGTTTTTGGGAAGCGATCGGGATTGGGGATTCGGGTTTAGAATCTTCATGGGAGCGATGGAGGGTTTGAGGATACGGTTTTAGGAATCTTCATACGGTTTTGGGAAGGTTCCAACCAGTTCTTTCGTTTCTTCTTTTTTATTTGCTTTCTCTATCGGTTTTCAGGTTTTTCTTCTGGCTTTCTTTTCTGTTTCTTTTGTAATCTTTTTTGTTCTCTTTGGTCTTCTTCTTTTCTATTTATTGAAAAAATTGTTCAAATTTTTTAAAAAGTTTGACTTTTTCAAAAATTCAGTATTCCAAAAAATGTTCATGTTTTTAAAATTGTTCATGTTTTCAAAATAAAATAAAAATCAAACAAAATTTTTAAAAAATCATACTTTTAAAAATGTTTGAAATTTCAAAAATTATTTGGGATTTCAAAAAGGTTGCACTTTTCAAAAACTTATGGAATTTTTGAAGAAAAGTTCACAATTTGAAAAAATTGTTCACTGTTTTGAAAATTATTCAGAATTTCAATTGTGTTATAAAAATCTTGTCTCAGTGATGCTCGGTGTGGCGTTGCTAAGGAGCCTTAGAGTTTATGTCCCTGTTGTTCTTCAGGGATAATGGGTTGGTTATCTGTGTTTTCCGTCGACGTGACTCCTTGTGCATCGGCGGCCGCAACAACATCGTGTTCTTTGACAACCTCTTCCTTCAAATCTTTGTGAGCAAAGTCATCGACTTGCTCTGGCGATTCTAGCGTGGCTGCCTGTCTAGATCGGGGTGACCCTCCCGCCGATATGCTTGGCGCGACTGCCAATCTCCGTCATACGCGACGGTCTACTATTGCGGCGATTCAACAAGATTTGTTTATTTACAGGTCTTTGCAGGTACTTCAGTGGTTGGATTTCTCGATGTTGTTCGTTAGTGGCGCGAGCTATGGTGGTGCAATGATGAGAAGTTCAGTTGCTGCTTTGGCAAGAATTTGGAGGCATATAGTCGTAGTCATAGTCTTCCCTTTGTTTATGGTCATTTTTGTGTCTGTGAGTTCAATTACCCTTTATTTGATTGTATCCAGTTGCCTCAAAAAAATTGACTGTATCCAGTGCTCCATTGTTCAATATAAATATAGAAAAAAATAAAAGTGAAAAAAAAACTGAAAAAAGAACTCGATGCACGCTCGCTCGCTGGAAAACTCATGCCTGATGTTTCGTGGTGGGTTAGGCCCATGTACACTTGACCGGACCGACGCGAGGCAGCTGTGGCAGGGCTGGGGGGGTGTGTGTGTGTGGAGGGGAGGCTAGTGAAGTGTGAGACGATCGCCGAAGCGCCAACGGCAAGCGGCTTGACCGTTGGGTGGGGGAGGGGGGGGGGGGGGGGTGGAGGAGGAAGATGGATGATGGGCAATTGAATTTTGAACGGACAGTTGAGATCTCGATCGAAAAACTTACTGACGATGATTTTTTTTTGGTACGTGACAAATAGACGCTTCCTTCATATTTTTTTTCATTTTTTGGAATACAGTACAGACAAAGACGCCTATATATACGCGCATACACTCAACCCTATGAACACAACACCCTACCCCTATGACCATCTACGAAAGACCTAGCCGGCATATCATCTTGAGATTGACGAAGTCACCACACGCGCCTCGTGGTCGGCGAGAACGTCTTCTCCCACTAAAGGCGCATCGCCGGAAATCCTAAAATAATAAATCTAGAAAAATGCGAGCACCAGGATTCGAAACTTGGTGGCCTGGGTTCGCCCTTCATTTTTTTTCATTGACGGACGAATATTAGTCGTCTAAATAAGACGTAGGCAGCAAAAAAAAGTAAAATGAAACGTTAGCAAAGCAACCAGACGGACCAGGAAATCAAAGTGCTTTATGGTGGAATCGAGCGTTACTGAACTCATCAATCGTAGCATAAATTCGCCGTGCCACACCGTACCGCTTTCCGGCGTCGATCTTCTTCCAAGGAGCAGACAAACAATATTGCCCCCGCAGGGCCAGCAACGCGCGCGCCGCCCGGTCAACCTCGGCGACCGCTCCGCGCTCCCCCACGATCTCCCTTCCCACTACTCCCACTACGCTAGCCTGCACCTGACGCCCCGGCCTTAGGCCTACATAGCCGCCCTGACACTCTCCTGGCGACGTGGCGCCCCACGCAGCCCGCCGCCCCGCCTCTGCTTCTTGTTTCCACGTAGGAGTTAGGAGCGATCGCCATGGGGCTTCAACTCGAGGAGTACCGCGCTGACGACGACGCGCACCGGGACGGAGGCGAGAAGGAGGAACCCGCAGCAGCAGGGTACCGGACCCCGAGGCGCGCCGCGCGGGACACTGGTGCGGGGACGGTCGGTGCGTGCCCGCCCGCGCCGAGGAAGCGGAGGACGACGGTGGCGGCGGCGTCGTCGGTCGTCGCGCGGCGGAGGGAGTTCTACGCCGGCGCCGACCTGGAGGCCTTCTTTGCAGCACACGACCTCTAGAAAAATCTCACTCGAGTTCACTGGATGCAGCAGTACGTGGTGCTCTTGCTGCAATGGATACGCTGATGTGCATCACTATCATGTATAGCTAGCTGTTTACTCCCTCCGTTCCTCTATATAAAGTGTATTTGTTTTTTGATAAAATTCCAGAATGTAAGGTGCATTTCTTATGATTCCTCCTAATTCCCTGGTTAGCCCTCCTAAAAAAAGAAAGTATCTCTTTTCTGATTGTCTGTATCTCTCCTTATAGTAAAAGAAGGAAACTATCTCTTTATCGATTGCATGTATCTCATACTTTTCTGAACTAATTGATTCACTTTTCACTAACCAACAAATTTGCCAAGGGTAATTTAGTCTTAACATGTCTATAATTATGTGCCTTGGTCACCGTGCCAAAAATAATACACCTTACATAAAGGAACGGAGGGAGTATTTACTACGTCTAGCATGTGGCTCTGAGTTCTTGTGTTTAGCCTAATGCCACAAATGCTGGGATCGTTCGTACGTTTTCTTCATTTGTGTGCAGTTTAATTACTCTAGTACGTTACTTATTTGGTCTGGAATCAGATTACCTGTATATGGTTAGCTGTGGCAGTACTGGTTTTGACACCATTTGGTCTGAAAGCCCACTCGAGCGCGCGGATATATAGATTCAGAGTCTGGCCGGGTTGCATAGCCCCATGATCTATTTGTTGATTTTGAATCTTTGATCTGCCTCGTCGTACTTGATTTTTCTCGTGACCTCTTAGTTGACGCATGTAGGCGTCAAAACAGAGGAGGCGATGCTGAAACAAGCTCAATGGGCTGGCCCAGCAAGGGTGCTAATCCTTGTTTCTGTAGCGGCTTTCGTCAGTTTATTCGTTTTGCTTTAGTTTTTCTGGTTTTTTTTTTGTGTGGAGAAAAAGCACCACGGTGTGAATCATTATTTACGATTCCTTAGCGAGAATTCCAGATATTCGCCCCCACACAGGAGTCGAACTCTGGTTGCTGGGTGCACCACTGTGACCCAAACCATTGGGCTACTGCCCCGTTCTCGGTTTTCTTCTTTTTGGAAACGCATAATATTTTAAATACACGAAAATGTAAGTGAATTTTTAAAAATGTTCCACGTGTATTAAAAATGTACATTATAGTTTCGAAAATGTTCGGCACATATTTTAGAATTGTTCATCATATATTGAAAAGGTTCACTGTGTATTTTAGAAATATCCAGCTAAAAAACTTCACCATATATTAACAAAATTCATCATGTTTATTAAAAAATGTCGTCGTGTAGTAAAAAAATATTCATCATGTTTAAAAATTGCTCGCCATGTACTAAAAAATTGTTCAACAAGTATCAAAAAAATGTTTGCCTTGTATTAAAACAATGTTTGCCATATTAAAAAAATCCCCATGTATTAATAAATAAAAATAAAAAATAAATAAAGGAAAAAGGAAAAAAAGATACGGTAGGAAAAAACAAACAGTAGAACATAAAAAAAACTGGAACAAAAACCACAACAGAAAAACCGAAAAAACCTGCAACATCGCAGCAAGCAAAACAGTAGAAAAACACCCATAATAAAATCAAGAACAAGAAAACAAAAAAAAACATTGCAGTAGTTAATCGACCGAAACAACAAGAAAAAACCAGAACAAACAACAACAAACTAAAAAAACACTTCAACAGTGTAGCAAATGAAACATCGCAGCGAACGCCGAAGTGGGCTGGTCCAATTTGCCTCATACGTGGGTGTTGTCCCATCCATTTGAGTCCGCGGGCGGTGAATAAGATTTGCCATTCTTCTCGTCATTGGCACACAAGGATCTTCACTCTTTCTATCAGTTCATTTAATTACTTTTCTCATGGCCCCCTTCATGCCCGTTATGTGTTTTACAAAATAGCTAGATATAATATGAAAGTTCACTAGATGTATAAAACATCCCAAACATTAGAAAAAAAATACACCAAGGTCCTTGGACCACCAAACGACCGTGCCGCATCTAGTTAGATCTGCCGATGTGCCGTTGTTGCCTCTCTCATACCGGTGCCGGCCTAACGTTGTCGTTGACAGCGGAGAAGTCTTTGTGCATGTGCCCCTAAAGACCAACAAACATGAGGCCTAGTCGTCATGGTTTAACCCTTGAATCAATTTGAAGCGCTTGACACCAGATCACGCCGCTTCGTACGCACGAAGAGAAACCCTAACCTTGCCATCCGATGAAGACGACATGAATCTACGCCATAGCTCCTTTGACTTTGTCTTGACAGATTAATTCGAGGGGGATCGAAGCCCAAAAGACAAAATCGAAGATGAAGCACTGCCATTCGTCCGAGCGCCTTCTCTGCGACGACTAAAAAACCCTAACCTAAACCACTAGACGGAGCCAAGGCACAGGGATTCCCCTCCCCACCCCAGCCACTGGAGGGACAGCCAGAGGGAAGGAGAATCCACGAGTTGGCTGGCGGAGCTTGGAGGGAAGGAGACCTTTACTCTAGCCACATTTTCATGAGGGAAAAGAAAAGATGTATGTGATCTCTTTCTATGTGCCTTCTAATTCTTGTGTACATAAACCTATTAGCCTAGTTACCTCGATCAATATTACACACCAAAGTTTAAATCACTCATCATGCCAGTTAGATACATCTAGCAGCTAATCTCAATCTGCAAAGTTGAATCTAGTAGTATCTAGCAGATTTGCCTTCTACTTGCAGCAACTACCGATGTTCCATCAATTCCGAATGTTACTTCCTTCGTAAAGAAATATAAGAGCGTTTAGACCACTAAAGACGCTCTTTTATTTCTTTACAGAAGGAGTGCAGCACAGTTATCAACTGACAGTGGACCCGGCATACAACTCGGTGTCGATCGGTTGGACGTCGCCCTGCAGAAGTAACGGTCTCCCCCTGACCTACATGCACACGTCCCCATTTCCTGTAACCGACAAGACGTCGCCGTTTATAGCATCTAAATACGCGGTATAATTGCCTGACGCAGACGGTCACCGATGGGGAGCTCAGCTGCTCCCACTCCTACTACGTGCAGTCTACAGGAGACTGGCTTCTCGGTCATTTTCTCCCTTGATTGGCCACATGAATTGGCTGGCTTGGCTACCCCACACCAGTAGCCCTCTTGACGCGTACGTTCGCGTATTCATACACGTACGCACTTTCCTGGTTACGATCGATACGGTTCACAACCAACTGCCCTTATTGCATGTTCCCGCCAGTCGTGCGCTGTTGAACGTAGAATACTTAACGAGGCCGGCCCGGGAGTATTAAGTTTAGCTAATCAAGCGTATCTTGTTCGTTGGAGATATTATATTAGTATATGATGATGATGCGATTTAGCGACAGCAGGGTTACACGTGGGCAAGTATATGTGCCAGTACAGTGTATCGCACACTCGCACACCACTGCACTTAATTAGCCGGCCCTAGCTAGCTGTATGCGAAAATTGGTTAGGGGTTTATACCCCGCGAGTCAGTGAGTGGGCACTGACCTATGTTGTGATTCATCGAATGAGAGTTCTTTCAAGAAGTCGACGTCGCTGAATTGGCAAGGTATTATACATGGCCTTGAAGTCTGGAACTGCTTAAAAATGGTGTCATTTGGAGAGTGTTTGATGGTAACGGTATAAATATATGGAGAGATAACTGGATACCAAGGAATTTCGGCTTAAAAATTACTGCTAAAAAGAATCATTCTAGACTGAAATGGGTGTCTGAATTATTCATGAGCGGGATGAGAAGTTGGGAAGAAAATTTGATTAGGCATTTGTTCTATCCCATGATGCCGAGGAGATTATAAATATGCGTATTCAATCTGTGGGAGAGAATGATTTCATTGTGTGGCACTATGAGAAAAATAGTATTTCTTTCGGTTAAAAGTGCGTACAGGTTGAGCTCTAAATCTTAAGGATTGTAAGAAAGATACGGGTCTAGCTAGTGGCGCTGTTAATAGGGTGGAAGGCAAAGTTTCACAAAAAAACAGAATCTTTGCCAGGCGTGTCGCGTCGTCTAACAGCTTGACGGTTCAGGTTAGTAGAGTATCTCATCAGCAAACTTTATCAGGTTTGTGCTCCATATGTGGTGTTGAAGATGAAAGTATTTTCCAAGCTCTTGTGAACTGTCCTAAAGCTCTTGCTTTGCGTATGGCCCTCGGGAAGTGTGGAATATTCCGGGAGATGAGTACTTCAGATTTATAGGACCCGACTCGTTTCTTATTTTGTTGGATCAGCTGAGGTCGCGGATGCGCGAGCAAGTTTTATTCATCTTGTGGAGAGCCTGGCATTTGAGAAACAATTTGACTTTTGAAAAGGGGAAAGAATATGTATCCACCTCTTTTATCTTTGTGGATAATTGTAGGAAGACCTTCTCGTCGGCCAACACGAATGCGAAAGTGGATTTAGAAACAAAGGTAAGGAGGTGACGAATAGTTTGAGGTACGTTAACATTTCAATGAAAGTCCGTGCTCTTTGCGAGCCTCCTTCCCCTGCGTATATTAAGATCAATGTTGACGCTAGTTTTGTGGAGGGCATTAGATCAGCTAGCATAGGAGTTGTGGCCAAGAATCATCTTGGAGATGTCATCATTTCTTCGTGGGACTTTATTGCGTGGTGTACCTGTGTGGATGAAACGGAACTTCGAGTGTGCCTCGCAGGGTTATACATCGGTATTTCTCTTCACAAACCAATTATATTGGAAACTGGTTGCTCCTTTGTGGTATCTTTTCTGGCAAATGAAACCATGGATAGGTCCCCTCTAGTTGATCTAAAAAAGGAGGCACCGAGTGTTTCTAGGTTTATCAGTAATCTCAAGATTGTTAAGATTAATCGGCAGGCCAATATGGTGGCGCATGAGATTGCTAAGTTTAGTTTCAACAATAGGTCTGACGGTGTGCTTTGTAATAGTGTTCCACCTTGCGTGGTTGATTCTGTAATGAACGATTGTAAGAACTTGTTAATTAATTAATATATGGGGAGGGGCTTTAAAAAAAAAGATGGTTAGAAGGCTTCCTTCCACTCAGAAAATTGAATTGGCTGCTTCGGTTGATCCCAAGAAACCTACTCTACCATGAGGAAATAGGAGAGTGGTTTCTACTCAACTTGGTCGGCCTATACCATCCAGTTCTAAAACCACTTTTATTGAAAAAAACCCGCTACCCATCCTTTGCGTCGACAAAAAATTACAGAACCATAGCCGAACCTAAATGCATACTTTTCACCTGACGCGTGCTGCATTACAGAAATCTCGCACCCACATTCTGGTAGCAAGAGTTTGGCTTGATGGCCTCATTTACCGGCTCTCCACCTTAAAACCTGAGACCACACCTGCACATGTGACTGTAATGTCTCTTCACGAAACAGATGCGACATATCACAGAGAGAGATTTGCCAATGGTAAGAAGGTGGGATCATCTTATGCCCCTTTTCTTCTCCATCCCAAATCTTGTGCCAGTCAACCTAATGATGACGGATCTCAAAACTGGTTTTCCAGCTAAATTATGGGTCTAAAATCCAAATCATGTAAGCACCTCATTTGTTGCAATATAAGATGATAACTTTTTAATGAATTAGGAATGTGCCCATGTGTTGTCACGAGGGGCAAAAAAATTGTTAACATAATAAGACGATCATACTGGACAAATCTTGCTGCAAAATAAATAGATAAATAAAATTATGTTTTGGTTATATAAAGCGATTTTTTTATCATTTATTAAATTGGTAAAATAGGTATGTGCTTGTAATTGATCTGCTTTATTGGGTTTCCAAAGATAAGGGACTCATTGATATTATTTGTCTACGAATAGGGAATTTATTTCTATTTATTTAGTTACCAAAAAGTCGATGGAGGGTGGGAAGTTTTTTTTTTGTTTTTTTTAAGGGAAAGCCTGTGGCATTTTATTTAAAAGGTGGCAGAGTTACATCATGGATTACATACGAAAGTAAGAAATCAGGAGGGTCATCAACCCATTCATAACAGCGATGTGCATCATAAGAAAATCTAGCTAGGAAGTGTGCCAAACCATTTGCTTTCCTCGGGCAGTGTCTAAACTCAATAGACGTAATCCCGTGTGCTATATGGAAACAATCCGCCAAGGTAGCAGCATTAGGACCCAAAACATCTCTTTTACCGTTGCAAGCCTCAACCAGTTCTAAGCAATCCGATTCAACAATCACCTTCGTACATCCAGTACTGGAGATCATCTGAAGGCCTTGAAGCAAAGCCAAGGTTTCAGCAGATTAAGCATTGATAACGTGGTCAACCAATTTGGAAATGCCAGCCATAGCCTCACCCCGAGAATTCCTAAGCACCGCCGCCAATGCACCAGTACCATTCTCAAAGAAAGAAGCGTCAATGTGCAGCTTATAGGATCCTGGTGGTGGCCTCTGCCAAGAACACTCTTTAACCATATCTGAAATTCTTGGAGCGTGGTTTGCAGTAATAGATTGTATGGCAAACGCGGAACTGCGCGGTGGCTTTATCTTCTCCCCCTTGACTGCTTCCCTTCATTCCCACCACATGTACCAAGCTCCGACTGCAACAGTTTCTTGTAAGCCCACGTGACCAAGCACTGGCGATTTCCTTGCTGGACTACGAAGAATTTCCTCCAGAACAATTGAACCTGAACGATCAGAACACAATGCTTCCTTGATCACATCTTCAAGGCCGAGCGAGACCCATACTTGTTTCGCTCTTCGACAAGTGAAATTATGCTTGATATCCTCTGGTCCGTCACGGCAAACAGGGCATTGCAGATGAACTTTAATATGCCTATTTCTCAAAATACACATTCCTGGGATAATCCCATGCAGTGCTCGCCATACAATTTTTTTGATCTTACTTGGGGCATTCAGGTTCCATAGCCCTTCCCATACTGGATTGGTCATTGAGCCTCCCGGTGCTTCCCTCCTGAACCTAGGCCCAAACTGATGCTCCCACTCAACATAATATGCAGAGCGGACTGTGAAAGAGTAAGACCTTGTAGCACTCCAGGCTACAAAGTCCTCCATGAGATGTTCAGACAGGGGAATTCTCAGTATTCTTTCCGCATCATCTGCAAGGAAAATGTTCCTGATCAAACTTTCATCCCATGTTCCGGTCACCGGGTCAATAAGATCCTCCACTTTATCAAGTAGAATGTTACCCCTTCTTGTTATAATTCTCCTCGTAGGGCTTCCCGGTACCCAACAATCATTCCAGATATTAATCTGTGATCCCGTTCCAACCCGCCAAATATGGCCTCTCTTGAAAGTTTGTAGACCTGAAACAATACTCTGCCAAGCAAATGAGGACCCCTTCTTTGGCCCAGCACTTAGTAAATTACCATCTGGGTAATATTTGGCCCAGCACTTTGTAGACCTGAAACAATACTCTGCCAAGAAAATGTGTAATCAGCCTCCAACTCTGTTTTGCTAGCATTGCTAGATTAAAAGCGTGGAGATCCCTAAACCCCATACCCCCTTTCTTCTTCGGCAAGCACATCCGCCACCATGTGAACCAATGCATCATTTTTTGTTCCTCGGTGTCACCCCACCAAAAACTCGCCATTGCATCAGTTATTTCTTTACAGACTTTTTTGGGGATTTTGAAAACAGCCATAGCAAAAACTGGAATTGACTGTATTATGGCTTTCAAAAGTATCTCTTTTCCTCCCATGGACAACAACTTCTCTTTCCATCCTTTCAATTTGTTGATGATTCTTTCCACTAAGTATTCAAAACTTTATATATAAAGCGGGGCGAAAGCCTGTTTCGAGAGTATTCAAAACTTTCACTTTTATCAAGGCCAATCATGGAGGGGAGCCCAAGATATTTATCAGAGATGGCTTCAGTCATGATGTTCAGTTCTGCACAAACCTGAGCTTTCACTTCCACGTCAACATTAGGACTGAAGAAAATGCTACTTTTCCCTTCACTTATCATTTGGCCCGAACCGGCACAATATTCATCAAGCACCTGTCTCAATGAGGTTGCATTAACTAAGTCTACTTTCATAAGGACAAGGGAATCATCAGCAAATAGTAAATGTGAAACTGATGGTGCATTTCTGCACACCCGTACTCCTTCAATGCCACGAACCTCCTCTTTTTGAGCCAAAGAACTCGACAAACCTTTTGCACAAATCAAGAACAAATATGGAGAAAGGGGGTCCCCCTGACGGAGTCCCCTAGTAGGAGTAAACCCTTCAGTCTCTTGATCATTAAACCTTACTTTATATTTTACCGGTGTTACACAGGCCATTAGCAAGTCAACAAAATTCTGATGAAAACCCAGCTGAACCATCATTCTCTCCAAAAACTTCCATTCCACACGGTCATAAGCCTTATGCATATCTAACTTTACAGCACAATAACCAGCCTTCCCCTTCTTCTTATTCTTTATGGTATGTAGGCTCTCATATGCCAAAAGAATATTATCCGTTATCAACCTACCAGGAACAAAAGCACTTTGAACTGGTAAAATAATATCATCAAGGAAGGTTTTAAGCCTGAAAGCAATCATCTTAGAAATCACTTTATACAGAACGTTACACAAACTAATGGGCCTGTATTGGGTAATTCTCTCTGGATCATCCACCTTTGGAATAAGGACAATAACCGTATCATTCCAACCCTCGGGGATCAATTTATCATTTATTGCAGCAAGGACTTCTGCAGTTAGAATGTCCCCAAGTATATGCCAACATTTCTTTAAAAAAATTGCATGGAGACCATCCGTACCTGGCGCTTTCAAATCCCCAATAGAGAAGAGTGCTTTTTTAACCTCATCCGTAGAAAATGGCTTCAACAATTCTGCATTCATTTCTGAAGTGACCCTTGGTATCACCTTTTGAATTAAACTCGGATCGGGCTCATCAATCTCCATAGAGAATAACCCAGCAAAATAGTCAGAGATCAAAGGGTTCAAATAGGCAGTACCTTCTCTCCATAACCCTTGGTCATCTTTTAATTTCTTTATACGGTTACGTGCTCTACGGGCTGAGGCAAAGTTCTGAAAATACTGAGTGTTTTTATCACCAAAGTGAAGCCAATCAATTCTGCTCCTCTGCGCATAGTGCATCTCCTCTTGTTCCAGTAGTTTCTCCACTTCATCAGCCAAATCCTTTTGTTTAGCAAGATTATCAGGAGTAAGAGCATCACGAGTTACACTTTCCAGCTCACTCTGAAGCCGTTTTAGCTTTTTGGGCGAATTTTTCAGAACTGTCTTATCCCAGTGATGTAAAGCTTTGTGGACAAGAGCTAGCCTTCCCGCTAGATCAGAACTTTGAACTTGCGGGGCAGCTCCCTGCCAGGCCTCCTCCACAACCTCTCAAAATTTGGCCTCTTTCAGCCAGCGGGCTTCAAACCGCAGCACCGACAGCCCCAGTCTCTCTTGGGCTGCTTCTTCTTCAAGCGACAGCAAGACTGGTCTGTGGTCAGATTTATAATACTCAAGGTGTTCAACTTTCGCTGCTGGGAACATGTCATTCCATCTTGAATTTGAAACTGCTCTATCTAGCCTCTCTCGGATCAGCCCCCTCTGCCACGTGAATCTGTCTCCAGTGTATCCGAGATCAGAGAGGTTACAGTCCTCCAAAGCGTCACGAAATGCAGACATAAAATGGATCGGCCTTGCAT
Organism: Elymus sibiricus; assembly: GCA_039707655.1. Taxonomy (NCBI): domain Eukaryota; kingdom Viridiplantae; phylum Streptophyta; class Magnoliopsida; order Poales; family Poaceae; genus Elymus; species Elymus sibiricus. The sequence goes on from CM077666.1 coordinate 135,342,644, forward strand.
TTCCACCTTCTTTCTCAAAAGAGTACATGATTTAGTTTAAATCTCCTAGTACCATCCAAGGGATATCACAAACCGCTTTCAGCTGCTTCAAACGTTCCCAAGTGAGATGCTTATTTGCCCATTTGGGTTCACCATACATGCCTGTCATACGCCAAAACTTCTGTACTCCACTGCCAATAAAAACATCAATAAAGCTATATGTTTTGTCCCTTAGAGAAACAGGAACCTCCTTCTTCCAAAATAGAATTAGTCCACCGCTCCGGCCATCACTCCGGACTACATATTTATGATCCATCTTAAGTCGCCGACGTAAGTAATCCGCAGGATATTCATCTAAATGAGTCTCCATAAGAAACATGACATCAGGGCTCCTCCGCTTCTGCACACTCAGAAGCGCCCTTATTGCCGCGGCTTGTTGCAAGCCACGATAGTTCCAGCTTAATATCCTCATTGCATCCTGTCAGCCTCACTCTCGGAGGTCGCCGATATCGAAGGGTTTTGTTCCTCTCCCCCGGTGCAAGTTCGCTTCTGAGGTTGAGTCTTGCCCGGTGTACCCTCACCAGGTGGTGCAGCATCATTCGTACCTCCTATGATCTGCAGCTGTTCAACAATGGCCGCCACCCTCCCCGATGGCTCTGATTTCCCAGGACAAGCAGCTTTTGGATCTGCATTAAACGCCAAACGCTTATGACTTGTTGGGTCCTTTTCTGACTTCTTTGAATCTACCTTCTCCTGCCGAGTCATACTAAATTGAGGGTTGTTTTCAAAGTGGTTAGCATGCCATGTAGTTGTCATATGAAAATCTCCATCAGCATCCACGGTGCGGCCACCTCGGGCACGCCGCCTGCCCATAAAAGGTGCACGTCCAGCCGCAGAGCTGCGTCCTCGTCCACCCTGGCCCCGACCTCTACTAGCACCACCGTCCGCTAGGATGAAATTTCCCCAATCAAGTTTATCTTCATCATGTTCTCCGGTACCACACTCTTGGTGCCAATGACCCAGCAAACCACAATGGCCACAGAAAGTTGGTAATTTCTCATACTGAACCTGACACCAAACCTTCTTTGTATCCTTTGTGATCGAGACAAAATGAACAAGCTTTTTTGTTACATCAATCTTGACCCGGATCCTGACAAACTCCCCCACATATCCGGCTGGTTGAACACCTATATCACATAATATAACCTAGGGTTTTATACATTTGTGCCCCTAACTCGAACCCACTACTCATATTTGCCCCTAATTCTGAAGTCTGCTCAAATTTGCCCCTCTGCCGTTATGTGCACTTATAGAAATGCCCTTCTGTGCCGTTACCGTCCAGTCAAAGCCGGTCAAAGGGCTTTGACCGTCCTGAAAAAAATAGCAAAAAAAATCTAAAAAATCTGAAATTTTGTTGGATCAAAGATACTCAGGTTCGCAAGGTGCGTGCAAATTGTCGTGATGTTTGGACATTCCAGGAGTTTGTGGCGAAGGAAAAACAGTAAATATGTACGCCCGTGAACAGTAAATTCAAAAAATAGCAAGAAAATTCAAAAAAATATGAAAAAATTTGGCATCAAAGAGGCTCGGGTCCGCAAGGAGCGTGCAAATTTTTGTTATGTTTGGACATTGTAGGAGCTCGTGGAGAAAAAAACAAAAATTTGGCTCGGGAAAAAACTTTGGAAAAAATGACTATTTTTTTTTTTTTGCTAGAGCTCCTCGCATGTCATTTGATCGCAAAAACTTGCAAGCACCTTGTGCACCCAAGTCTCTTTGATGCCAAAAAATTTCATATTTTTTTGAATTTTCTTGCTATTTTATTTCAAATTTACTGTTCACAAGCATACAGATTTACTGTTTTTCCTCGCCACGAGCTCCTGGAATGTCCAAACAACACGAAAATTTGCACGCACCTTGCGCACATGAGTATCTTCGATCCCACAAAATTTTAGATTTTTTAGATTTTTTTTGCTATTTTTTCAGGACGGTCAAAGCCCTTTGGAACTATCTATAGCTTTACCCTTAATCCAATTATGCAACTAATGCCCACTGCTTTAACCCTTAACCCAATCAGTTACAAGTATTGCTCCATATTCTGGTTGTTGGTATATCTCCCTGGAGAAAAAAAATGGAGTTATAAAATACGTTTTTGTTAAAGCACATCTAGATGTGCTTTAAGTAGTATTGCACATCTAAGTCCTATGTCATTGCTTTTACATGAAGATTCGTGTGGGTATTTTTTTCTTTTTTCTTTTCTTTTTATGTTTGAGTGACTCACTTCGATGTGCTATAACAGGACGCCTCCTTGAAAGAAATATCAAGTTTTATCAATAAAAAACAGCGGTAGTGAGGCTCGTCAGAAAAATAATAGTGCATGTATATGATGAACACTTGCCTTTTATTTCTGCAAATCTGCAAAGTTGAAGTTTATAATGCTCGTAGTCTTGAGAAAACTAACAGTAGTAAGGGAAAAATAAAGAAACTACTGTTAGATATATATTCCAATTCAAACAATATCCTTCCAGAGATATATCTTTTTTATTCAAGAACATCATGGAGGAAAACATCTTTGGTTAGGCGTTTCTTGCGTTATTCCGTTATTCTTGTGCCAAGTAGCCTACTAACTATAGTCATCAATTTCGAAATTTCGACAGGCAGATCTGAGTGAAATTAGTCAAACTGCTAAATCTTTGACCATATGCACAGAAACGAAAAGCAATCTTACCTAACAACGCAGGAAGGAGGTGCACAACTACGTGTGGGAAGTATAGGGCGTGCAAATCCTGTCCTCTGATTGCACCATCTTCAACGCCACAAACAACTCGGATTGAAACAATTAAGTTGCGTTCAAAGGCGAGGAATGGCCACCACGCCCGCACCATCATGTTGGGCACTCACCTAGCGGTGCGGCCGCTCCCAGGCGGTGATTCGGCCAGAGCCTGGAATCATCGCCAGGATCGATAAGGGACACATGGAGGAGGGATAAGAGAGGGAGATCATGGACCAGAGGACTTGGGCGGATGGGGGCGAGCTAAGGAGAAGGGCGCTCAACGGGAGGGCGGGGGCGCGCATGCGGCGGTGGAGGTGTGGGCGCGCGTGTGTTTTCCTCAGATCGTGCCTGCGTGGGGATCACAGGAGGGGAGGAGGGCTAGTCTAGTATTCCCAACAACAAAAAACTGCTGCGTGCGTGGGCTCGTTTCCTTTTCTCGCTTGCGTGAAAAAGGCACGGTAGCGGAGAGTCGAAGGATGACGACGTAAGACGAAACACGGAACACTACGTTTTTTTTAAGGTAGTGTAGATATATAGATAGAGATAGAGATAGCGATACCAAAAACTTGATTGAGGGTGGGAGGTTGGACGAAGGGGTGGTGGGAAGAAAGTGAAAGATGAAACCTTACGTTCTTTTTAAGTAGTAGGGATAGAGATATATTACTTATATTTAAAAAGATGCAAGATTACCCTGCATGACTGGTGCAGCTGAACCGTTGGATTTACGCCTCTCTGAATCTTTGCCAATCATTTTTACTCTACTCCCTCCGTTTAGGTTTATTGGTCCTCGTATTTTGGGTCAGACTTTGACAATTTATATTACTAATAAAATGTAATGTATATGCTACAAAAAGTATATTATTGGATTTGTCTTTCAAGAAGGTTTCCCACGGTATAATTTTTGTGACATAGAGTTTATATTTTATTAATTAAATTTATAGGTCAAATTTTAGCCCAAAGAGGAGGACTATTAAACCCAGATGGAGGAAGTATATGCCTTTGTGACCGTGGGTAGCTAATTGGGAAGACTTATTGATGTGGCGGCGCGGTCAACGTTATCACGATATACGGCCTTCCGGATTGTCGTCGTGTCTGTCCTCATCAGCCACTAATGTAGGTTGTGGAGCTCGCATGGTGTGTGCGCGGGGGGGGGGGGGGGGGGTGGAAATGGGAGGAAGTCTCTCGTGTCCCCTCCGTTCAGCCAACTGACATTTCTTTTTCTTTGACGCTAATAGGAAGAGAATGGGCCCTCCCTAGTCCTCCTAGCGCGAATGATCGTGCGCTTTGGGAGGCTCCCGCTAGCGAATGACGTCGGGGAGCTCCCTTGATCGAACAATGCCCTGCGTCCTGCTCATCAAGGACCCCCCCCCCCCCTTCCCCACACAGAGAATTGTCATATACAGCAACAAAAAACTTGACATATGTTCAGATTTTTGTCATGTTGTGCACGGAGATAATGGCAATGATTTAAGTATTAGAACATGGCAAATGTTAGCAGAGAAAAATGCCACGCCCACATGTTTAGGAATTTTCATACTGTAGCAGAAAGAATTGCCATGCCGTAGACAAAAAGGATTGCCCACATGTTCAAGAATTATCAAGCAACAAGAAGGGGATTGCCATGTTACAACAATTAAAATTGGCATGGTACGACAGAGAAAATTACCACTCATGTCCAAGGATTTAGCATGCTACATCATAGAGAATTGTCGCGGTACGATGCAAAAGGTTTCCATGCCATGTTTTGAAAAAGGAGTTGCCATGCTATAGCATATATAGTTGACATGTGTAAAAAGTCTAAAAAACACATAATTTGCCATGCTGCACTGGCCATGTGTAAAAAACCTAAAAACATAGTATTTGTCATGCTATAGCTGATATAGCATGTGCAAAAACCTAAAAAGCAGAAATTGACATGCTCTGGATAACCACTTGTTCAAGATTTAAAAATGGTTAAAACGCAGAAAGTTCATGTCATTCGCTCTGAGGGGGTTCTGCGGTGAACGATTGCGCCATTTGCTATGAAAGGGATCTGCAGTGAATGATTATGTCATTTAGTTTCTTCTTATATATCTCTCTACGCTCGATGGATCCACACGACAGAGCAGTGGCGGAGGACCCGGCAGGGCAAGGCCTGGCGGCCGCCCTACCTCGATTTGGCTGGTGCAGGCTGGGCGGAAGGCGGCGCATCGGCGCGGCGGCGTTGTCGGTGCGAGTGACCAAAGCCCGCCTACCTCAACTTTTGTCTATCCTCCGCCACTGCGACAGAGGAACGTATGGTAGGCACGTCGCTATTGGACGGCGTGCGAGGCGGCCGATAGCTGCGTCTATACCCCCGGCCGACGCGTATCACCACCCTAGAAACAACGTTCAGGTTTCTCTGGAACAACTATTCGTTCTTCTATGGATCGAAAACCATAAACCCTGTTCCGCCAAAAGGAGTCAGCTACCACTAGTAGAAAAAGGACTTTACGTGAGCCCCATTAGTCCCGGTTTGGAATCGAACCGGTACTAATGTGACCATTAGTCCCGGTTCCAACGGCTAGGGGGGCGGGCATCATTAGTCCCGGTTCGTGTTGAACCTCTAGGACCGGTTCGTGACACGAACCGGGACTAAAGGGGTGGTGGCAGGCTGGTGTCAGGCTGGGGCCCCACGATCACCTTTAGTCCCGGTTCGTGTCACGAACCGGTACTAGAGGCTCACCTTTAGTCCCGGTTTGTGTAACGAACCGGGACTAAAGATGCTCCTATATAAACCCTTCGTCCAGCCCTAGCTCTCTGTTCTTCCCCTTTCCTCTCCTCTCTGTTCTTCCCCTCTTCCTCGAGCTCATCCTCCATTTTTGCCAAAATTTGTTAAGATTTGGAGGCACCCCATCCATCCAAGTGTTCACAAAGGTTAGCAACTTTGTCCTTTCATCTCTCATTGCTAGATTAGCTCTTGCAATGCTCTATAAGTATAGTGATTTGTGGGTTTTAGTTTGGGAGTATTTATATGTGGTAGTTTATTTGATTTATATGCAATTTGAGCTCAAATTAACTTCTTAGTTTGGATGTGTAGGTGTGGTTTACTTAGTGCCTTCCCGTCCCCGTCCTAACCACCGTCAATCGCCCGCACCGTCCCGTCGCCGGCACCACCTTGGTGAGCCTCTTGTTCTTATCCTTTTTATAAAAAGAAAACCATGTTTGTGTGATTTAGATAGTTACTTGTATAATTTTCTTACCCGTACGTTGTTTGTTATACATAGTGGCATGGTTTTGATATCCGTCCCCGTGGGTCCTCGTCCGGTTTATGATTTGGATGTGGTATATTCTCTTTTATAACTATTTGTTGCATTTCGTGTTTATGACAATTATGCCCATCAAGTTGACATAGATATTTTTATCTAGGAGGTATGTGAACCGGAAATTGCAACCGACCCTCTTGTCGAGAAGTTAAATTTAGTTGAAAAAGAAAATGAGTATTTGAAAGAAAAATTGAAAAGAATTGAAGAAGAGAAGATGAAACTGGAGTTGTATGCTGCCGATGTCGTCGATGATCACAAGATCAAGATGGATGCAATGCGCTTGAAGATTAGAAAATTTAAAAAATATGCCATTGATAGTGAGGCTTGGTATCACTATGCTGTTGGATCAATTGTTACCTTAGTTGCGATCTTGATCGCATTTGTTGTTGCATTTAAATGCTTTAGCTAGAGAGTTTGTATGTTGTTTTATGAGAACAAGTGTGTATGAACTTTATGTATGAACTTGTATTAATTTGGTCTTTTCGGTGTTGTGTAATGAAGATGAGCCGACAATGGATGTACGATGACCGATGCTCTCCCCAGTTCATTAATGGCGTGCGTACTTTTCTGGTTGCCGCTGAGGCGAACAAGCAGGCGGATGGTTTTATGTATTGTCCATGTGCTGGCTGTAAGAATGATCGAAATTACTCTAACTCAATAACCATTCACGTCCACCTGTTTGAGTCCGGTTTCATGTCCGGCTATAACTGTTGGACCAAGCACGGAGAAAGAGGGGTCCTAATGGAAGAGAATGAAGAAGAAGAGGATGACGACAGCTATCCTGGCCATGGGTTCCCTGAATACGATGGTACAACAATGGGGGAAGAAGCTGAGCAGGCAATGCGGGAAGAAGCTGAAGAAGAGGCATCAGATGAGCCCGCTGATGATCTTGGTCGGGCCATTGCCGATGCAAAGAGAAACTGCGCAAGTGAAAAGGAGAAGCTGAAGTTGCACCGCATGTTAGAGGATCACAAGAAATTGTTGTACCCAAATTGCGAAGATGACAAGAAAAAGCTGGGTACCACACTGGAATTGCTGCAATGGAAGGCAGAGAATGGTGTATCTGACAAGGGATTTGAAAAGTTGCTGTTAATGTTAAAGAAGAAGCTTCCAAAGGACAACGAATTGCCCGACAGTACGTACGAAGCAAAGAAGGCTGTCTACCCTCTAGGATTAGAGGTGCAGAAGATACATGCATGCCCTAATGACTGCATCCTCTACCGCGGTAAGTACGAGGATTTGAATGCATGCCCGGTATGCGGTGCATTGGGCTATAAGATCAGCCACGATGACCCTGGTGATGTTGAGGGCGAGCGCCCCAGGAAGAAGATTCCTGCCAAGGTGATGTGGTATGCTCCTATAATACCACGGTTGAAACGTTTGTTCCAAAACAAAGAGCATGCCAAGTTGATGCGATGGCACAAAGAAGAACGTAAGAAAGACGGGAAGTTGAGAGTACCCGCTGACGGATCGCAGTGGAGAAAAATCGAGAGAAAGTGGAAGGACTTTGCAGATGACGCAAGGAACGTATGGTTTGGTTTAAGTGCAGATGGCATTAATCCTTTTGGGGAGCAGAGCAGCAATCATAGCACATGGCCTGTGACTCTATGTATCTATAACCTTCCTCCTTGGTTGTGCATGAAGCGGAAGTTCATTATGATGCCAGTGCTCATCCAAGGCCCCAAGCAACCCGGCAACGACATTGATGTGTACCTAAGGCCATTAGTTGAAGAACTTTTAGAGCTGTGGAGTATAGAAGGTGTACGTGCGTGGGATGAGCACAAACAGCAGGAATTTGACCTGCGAGCGTTGCTGTTTGTAACCATCAATGATTGGCCTGCTCTCAGTAACCTTTCATGACAGACAAACAAGGGATACCACGCATGGATGCACTATTTAGATGATACCGATAGTATATATTTGAATAAATGTAAGAAGAATGTGTACCCGGGACATCGTCAATTTCTTCCGAGCAGGCATCCCGTAAGAAAGAAAGGCAAGCATTTCAAAGGTGAGGCAGATCACCGGAAGAAGCCTCGCCACCATACTGGTGATGATATACTTGATATGGTCAAGGATTTAGAAGTAATCTTTGGAAAGGGTCCTGGCGGACAATCTGTTCCGAATGACGCTGACGGACGCGCACCCATGTGGAAGAAGAAATCTATATTTTGGGACCTACCCTATTGGAAAGACCTAGAGGTCCGCTCTGCAATCGACGTGATGCACGTGACGAAGAATCTTTGCGTGAACCTGCTAGGCTTCTTGGGCGTGTATGGGAAGACAAAAGATACACCGGAGGCACGGGAGGACCAGCAATGTATGCACGGAAAAGACGGCATGGATCCAAAGCAGTATCAGGGTCATGCCAGCTACGCTCTTACCAAAGAAGAGAAGGAAATCTTCTTCGAATGCCTGCTCAGTATGAAGGTCCCGTCTGGCTTCTCGTCGAATATAAAGGGAATAATAAATATGGCAGAGAAAAAGTTCCAGAACCTAAAGTCTCATGACTGCCACGTGATTATGACGCAACTGCTTCCGGTTGCATTGAGGGGGCTTCTACCGGAAAATGTTCGATTAGCCATTGTGAAGCTATGTGCATTCCTCAATGCAATCTCTCAGAAGGTAATCGATCCAGAAATCATACCAAGGTTAGAGAATGATTTGGTGCAATGTCTTGTCAGTTTCGAGTTGGTGTTCCCACCATCCTTCTTCAATATCATGACGCACGCCCTAGTTCACCTAGTCGAAGAGATTGCCATTCTGGGTCCTGTATTTCTACACAATATGTTCCCCTTTGAGAGGTTCATGGGAGTCTTAAATAAATATGTTCATAACCGTGCTAGGCCAGAAGGAAGCATCTCCGAGGGCCATGAAACAGAGGAGGTCATTGAGTTTTGTGTTGACTTTATTCCTGACCTTAAGCCGATTGGTGTTCCTGAATCGCGGCATGAGGGCAGACTGGGTGGAAAAGGCACGCTAGGAAAGAATTCAGTAATATGCCATGACGGGCATTCTTGGGCGCAAGCACACTACACAGTTCTACAAAGTTCCGCCTTGGTGGCTCCGTATATCGAGGAACACAAGAATATTCTACGCTCCAAACACCCGGAGCAGTCTGACGACTGGATTACACATGAACAAACGGGGACTTTCGCCGGTTGGTTGTAGACACGTCTCATGCATGACGACACTGTTGCAGATGAGCTGTACTTGCTGTCCAAGTTACCATCTTCGACTATATTGACTTTCAAAGGGTACGAGATAAATGAGAATACATTTTACACGATCGCCCAAGATAAAAAGAGCACCAACCAAAACAGTGGTGTCCGCTTTGATGCAACAAACACCAATAGGCCAAAGGACACATATTATGGTTACATAGAGGAGATATGGGAACTTGACTATGGACGTGGTTTGAAGGTCCCTTTGTTTCGGTGCAAATGGGTCAATCTGACAGGAGGCGGGGTAAAGGAAGACCTGCAGTACGGAATGACAACAATGGATCTCAACAATCTTGGGTACGCAGACGAACCATTCGTCCTAGCCAATGATGTGGCGCAGGTTTTCTATGTGAAGGACATGTCTACCAAGACGAGAAAAAGAAAAGATAAGGAAGCGAATACATCATACGATGAGCTAAAGCGCCACATAGTTCTTTCAGGGAAAAGAAACATCGTGGGAGTGGAGGACAAGACAGACATGTCAGAAGATTATGAAAAGTTTCATGAAATTGCTCCCTTCACAGTGAATATTGACCCGAGCATCCAGTTAAACGATGAAGATTGTCCATGGTTACGGCGCAAAGGGACACACGTGAAGAAAAAGTTTTATACCCAAAGATCCCACTCTGGGATGTGACCGGCTTCACTATCATCACTTTCTTCTCTAGTGAGTTTCCGGACTTATATATCTGGAAAGTCCCACTTCGGACAAACCGGAGGGAATCTTTGTAATAGTTAGGGTACTTATGTGTTTTGGCATTTGAAACGCGAAGAACTGGATGCACTTCGTGTACAAAATGGACAATCTCTTTCGAAGTATCAGGCTTTCGGACGAAAACTCATCTGTTACAAAGGCATTTCATTTTTTTAAACTTATTTCAACTCCAGACTTTTTGTGCGTTCAGTATGCACCATTCAAAGCCACGTCATCAATTTTCAACCCTTTCTGACTTCATTTGCTATTTTTCATGCATTTACTGATTTTTTTTGAGCTAAATGACCCTGAAATTGAAAAGCACTACAAATGAACTCTGAAAAGGTTGAAAGTTGGCATGGTATCATCATTTCACCCACATAGCATGTGCTAAAAAATTGAGAGGGTTACGGCAAAAACTGGATGCACTTCATGTACAAAATGGACAATCTCATTCGAAGTATCAGGCTTTCGGACGAAAACTCATCTGTTACAAAGGCATTTCATTTTTTTAAACTTATTTCAACTCCAGACTTTTTGTGCGTTCAGTATGCACCATTCAAAGCCACGTCATCAATTTTCAACCCTTTCTAACTTCATTTGCTATTTTTCATGCATTTACTGATTTTTTTTGAGCAAAATGACCCTGAAATTGAAAAGCACTACAAATGAACTTTGAAAAGGTTGAAAGTTGGCATGGTATCATCATTTCACCCACATAGCATGTGCTAAAAAGTTGAGAGGGTTACGGCAAAAACTGGATGCACTTCGTGTACAAAATGGACAATCTCTTTCGAAGTATCAGGGTTTCGGACGAAAACCCATCTGTTACAAAGGCATTTCATTTTTTTAAATAACCTAAGAATTACCAAATTGAATATAATGATAAAACACACTAATATTAAACAACAGAAAAAAGAATCACTGAAAAATCTATTTTTAAAGTAAAGTTATTCAGAAACTAGTTATTCACACAAATTTCAAATAATTCAAATTTAAACTATTCAAATTTGAAAACTACTGGCACTAACAGAAAGTTTATAATTTTTTGTGACCTAAAGCAAAAAGATTCACAAAGAAACTCTAAATAAAGCAAAAAACAACTCAGAAACAAAAGAAAATAAATAAAGCAGAAAACAAAAAAAATTAAAAAAAGCCCGCCTAGTGGGCCCCACGGCCTGCATACGACTAGAAACCCAACCTGTAGTTGGGCCAGGATGCAGGCCCGCAAGGCCCAGTAAGCCCAACAGGGCAACACAGGTTCAATAGACCCACAAAGGCCTGCTTAGAGAGGAGCTCGATGGAGTGGCTGCGGCGGGGATTATAAACTGGTGCTGGCGCTTCTCGCCAAGCGAGGTGGGACTAAACTTTGCCCTGCACCACGCCTGCGCGAGCACAACCTTTAGTCGCGGTTGGTGGCTCCAACCGCGACTAAAGGGGGGGTCTTTAGTCGCGGTTGGAGCCACCAACCGCGACTAAAGGTCTGGCTTCCCGCCGCTCTGCCTGGCCAAAACCACCCCTTTAGTCCTGGTTGGTGGCTCCAACCGGGACTAAAGGTCTCCGCATATATATACAACACTTAAAAATTTTGTGCAGTTCTCTGCTTCTTCGACCACACTACAGAGGAGATCGCCGCGCCGCCAGGCTGCCGCCGTACGCGCCTGCCCCGACGCCGTCTCGCCTCCCCCTACGCCGGAGCTCGTCGCCGCCCGCGCCTCCTTGCCGATCCGCGACACCGGACGCGCCCTAATCCCCGAGCCCCGACGCCGCCCGCGACGCCGCCCGCGCCCGCTCCTCCCTGAGCTCCTCGCCGCGCCGCCTGCCCCGACGCCGTCGCCGCCCCCGACTCGCCTCGCCTCGGCGTCGCCCCGTTGTGAGCTCCTTTCCTCCCTCTCCCCCCTCTCCCTCGCCCCCTGCCGCCATGGCCGCCCCTCCCCGAGGGCCCACACACACACACACATGCATGAACACACACACACACACACACACACACACATTTCTTAAGTTAGATGATTTATATGTATTTTTGTATGTTTTAGTATATATGTATAGCAATTTTGACATTTTTCAGAAGAATTTTGACATTTTTTTTCCACTAGATGATTAGATGTATAGAAAAAAGTTGAGGAATTTTGACATTTGAGGAATTAATTAGTATAATGTATGTATAGAAATTTTGAGGAATTTTGACATTTGAGAAATTTCGACATTTTGATCCAATGTATAGAAATTAGTATATATATATGTATGTATACAATGTATAGAAAAAAGTTAAGGAATTTTGACATTTGATCCAATGTATAGCAATTAGTATATCTATGTATACAATGTATAGAAAACATTTGAGGAATTTTGACCAAGCATAGAAAAAATTTGCATAGAAAAAAGTTGCATATTTTAATGTTGTATTTGCAAAAGTTTGTTATGTATTTGCAAAATCAAGTGAAAAAGAATTACAAAAATCACAATCAAGCATTTAAAAAATGTTAAATTTGCATAGAATTTGTTCTCGACGTCAACGATGCCCGGCCCGCATCCTCGTCGTCGACTCGTTCGCGACGACGTCCTGCTTCAGAGGCGCCACGTTCGGGACTGGGCTCTGCCGGGCTGGCACTGGGAGGTGCTACCTTCAAGGGCGCGCAGCTTGGTGAGGAACCCGGCCCCGGGTCCCGTCGTCGACCCGGAGCTTCTTTGGTGGCGTTCGCGTGGGCCACTTTCAATGCGGAGGCAGCCGGCCCCGCCGGAGGTGGTACGTCGCCGTGTCAGGGAGGAGGACGAGCACGTCCGTCGCTACATGGATGCGTTGCACGTCAGGTTCTCCAATACATGGCAGGTTCTTCAGGGATCTCACCCGAGCTATGATCCTGTGATGGTTCCTTCTCTTTGGGTGTCCACCGCCCGCTCCTCAGGAACCACGAGTGAACTAGATTCTTCGATAATATTCGATCTGTATTAGCTAGTGATGTTATATATATATATATGATAATATTCGAGATGTATTAGTGATAATACTCGAGATGTATTCGAGATTATATTCGAGACGATGTATTCGTGATTATATTATTCGATAATATTCGAGACGATGTATTCGAGATTATATTCGATGATGCATTTTATCTGGATTATTCGAGATGCATATTATCTACTATGATTCAGTTTTTCCTTATTGATTGCATGCATTCTAATTTGAATACTAAATTGTTTTATCTTTCTTCTGGATTAGTTAAATAAAAGCTATGGACAATACCGGCAGAGAAGGAGAAGAGGCTCTGTTCGACATCATACGCTCCCCGAGCCCAGATGATCATGATGACGGCTCGCAATATCTGAACCCTTCGGGTGAGGGTATGATGTTTGATGAAGACGAACGAATAGATGAAGGCGACAACAATGATGACGAAGGAAATGTTCTTCAAATAACAAAGACCGGCGAGCTAGAGGTATATTTATTATATAAGCCATCCGGTGATCACTACATGTATTAATTGATTTGTATATATTAACGAATCGATCTTTCTTCTTTTAGCCCTCCGGATCGAGCAAATCTTCTACAAGCGGCAGGGCAGTTCGAGGCCCGGCCAAAAGGTTGCAGGCTGGCGTAAAGTACAACATCGATGCCATCAAATCAAATGGCGAACCGCTTGAACCTAAGAAGAATGCGACCAAGTTCACTCGTCAATGCGGAGTTATTGTCAGGGACCAAATCCCGATCTCCGTTCAAGAATGGAAAAAGCCAGCAAAGGGAGATCCAGGAGTTACTTTTGTCGACGAAAGAGCAAAAGATCTGCTTTGGGAATCGCTCATGTCACATTTCACCCTACCAGATCATTTGACAGATGCAGATCTGGCGAAAGTCAGGAAGAGTGCTCTTAAGAAGATGGCAATAGCATTCAACAACCAAAAGAAAATTATATGGGCCGCGTACGTCAGAGCAGGAAAGCATACTCCAGAATTCAATGGAACACTGGAGAAGGCAAGAGATCACTGGGACGATTTCGTGAAGTTCAAGGAATCGGAACTAGCTCAGGAACGGTCGAGACAAAACAAGATTAATGCTGCGAAAAAGAAGTGGCACCATACTCTGGGGCCAGGTGGCTACCAGGTGGCCCTGCTTAAGTGGGATCTCGCTGAGCAAAAGATGATGGATGCAGGGGTCACTCCAGTTACATTGGACTGGCCCCCTAGGTGCAGGACTTGGTTTTATGCGCATGGGGGGAAGTTGGACCCAAAGACAGGGTTGATTATGGAGCGGGCAAGTCTTAAAAAAGCTCAGGACGATTTACTTGTTGCAATAGAAGAAGCTCGAACGGGGGTGTTCACGCCCAACAGAGAGAACGACGAGCTTACGTGCGCCCTGAAGAATCCTGAACACCCGGGAAGAACACGAGGCAAAGGCGTTGTTCCGTGGTTTGAGGGGTTTGCGGATTGGAATGCCGATTACAGAAGTCGTGCGAGAAAGAAGCAGCAGGAGGAGCAGAAGAAGAAGCTGGAGGAGGAGAAGAGGAAGGAGGAAGCACTCCTCCTTCAAGGCCTATACTCTAGTCACTTGGAGTTGGAATGCGCTTTCAGGCTGCAGCAGGAGCAGATCGACTCACTTAGCTAGGAAAGGGCGTCTCAGCGGCAGCAGGAGCAGATCGATCCAGCATTGGATAGCACCGTCCCATCTATGCCGAGAAGCAGCGTGGGTTCCACCCCGGCCGATGATGCACTGCTGGCTACATACCCTGTGGATGATATCAAAGATAGGACTACTTGTGAGCTACACATGAAAGTGAAGAACCTATCCATGAAGGTGGCGGACGGCTATGCTTTAACAAATCCCCCTGAAGCAACCTTCCATTGCAATCCGATTCCAGCTGGCTATGCTCGTGTCGGGGTTGATGAAGTGATGTCAGGATATTACGAGCTACAGCTTGACATTCCTGGAGGTGACGAGGAGAGCACACTGGGAGAGGCCATACATCGTATCATTCTATGGAAAAAGGATTGCATCATCTTTCCAAGGCCACCAACTCCTGCTGCAACAAGTCCGCCACCGCGTCAGATGACTCCTGCTCCTCCAAGTCCGCCGCCGCGTCAGTCGACTCCTCCGCCGGCACCGCGTCAGCCGACTCCTCCTCCTCCAAGCCCGGCACCGCGTCAGCCGTCTCCGCCGGCACCGCGTCAGCCTCCTCCTCCTCCTCCAAGTCCGGCACCGCGTCAGCCGTCTCCGCCGCCTAGGCAACAGCGGAAGAGAGGCGCCGCAGCTACGGCGGCTAGCGGTACAACAGGCAAGAAATACAAATATGGTCCAACCCTCAAGCCTCTTCCGAAATTGCCTTACCACCTGACTGAGGAGGAAACCACAGCCGAAGTGGCTGCCCAATTGAAGGCCCATTTTGGACCGAAACCGCCCCCGCCGCCAAAGGAGAAAGTACGTGAGGATGTCATACAACACTTTATTGATAATGCTCAACCGGCTGTCAAGCATACGGACTCAGACTATGAGCGCTGTATCAAGAAGTTATATCAGGCACAACAAAAGAAGGAGTCGAGCTCGAGCTCGAGCCAAGCAATTGGCAAAAAAAGCGGGAAAACTGTTCCCCAGCTGGGAGAACAGGCAGTGCAATCGACCCCCCCCCCCCCGCTCATTGTACAAACCCATGTGAGTACCGCCCATCAGCTGGTAATAACCGACGATCATAAAAGGCAGGCTAAAGAGGCCGGTCTCACTGTTGAACAACTCCTAGGCACCGAGGAACTCCCCGTGTTTAAAGAGGAGGAACTAAGATGGAAATATGTCCGCGGCCAACCTATGGTCAAGCCTGAGCAGGTCCCGCTTCTACCAACGAGAATGTACAATTTGCATAAGTGGTACATGATAGAAGCAGCAAAGACCGATCGAGAGTCCCTCATGGTGAAAGTCAAGGAAGAGCATTACTTCCATGCAAAAGATTTGTGGGTTGAGTTTGAAGAGATGTTTCAGTTATTCAATCAAGACACACTCGACAAATCTATCGTCAGTTGCTATTGTCTGTAAGTGATTTCTTTCTGTAATTTAAGTCTCTAGCTAGCTGTGCTCGTTCATTACCTGTAATTATCCTCACTATATTCTTTTCTGTGGTATTATGCAGAATGAAGATGTATGAAATGAAAAAAGCTGGACGCTATGGCATTGGGTTCATTGACCCAAATACGATTAATCAAAAGACATGGTCAATTGAATGGTCGAGAGAAGACACAGAGATCAGCTTGCTAGAGTTTTTGAAGCGACTAAACACCCAACCAGAAATACTACTTCCTTACAACTTCGGGTGAGTGTTACTATATCTTGTACTACAAATTCTATTTTTGCTTACTAGATGTTAATAAGTGTAGTTGATGAGTTATGCACATGCACGCTTAATTATACAAACATGTGCGCATGCAGTTTCCACTGGATCTTGTTAATCATTAAAGTTGACAAGGGAAAAGTTCAAGTACTGGACTCACTATATAAAGAACCATCCGAATACGAAATCGTGAAGGGGATGGTCGACAGGTAATTTCAATCATTATCGCACTATGTCGGCCTCTTTAGTTCATTTCCGATATCAACTAATTAATAACTCATTTATTCATTTTCTTTGCCGACGGGCAGGGCTTGGCAAAAGTTCATCAAAGAGGTCCCCGGCGAATGAAAACAACAGCTGAAATGGGTGCGACCCAAGGTAATTAAGTAGTACTCCCTCCGTCCGAAAAAGCTTGTCTCTCAAATGGATATATCTAGCACCAAGTTAGTGCTAGATACATCCATTTGAGGCACAAGCTTGGGACAAGCTTTTTCGGACGGAGGGAGTACTAGCTAGCTTGATTAATTCTAGTTTCAATACGATTATCATGCTTGATTAATTATTATCTGATTGAATTTTATTCTCGTAAAGTGGCTGAGCCAGGCGCCGGGGAATAATTTATGCGCATACTACGTTTGCGAGACCATTCACATGATGACGTCCGAAATGGAAAAATCTGAAAGACAACTTTGGGTACGTTTGTCAGAACACTATCCACAATTTTTTTTATCATGATCTAATATATATACACACAACTAATATATTCATCTTGATCTCCTTCTTTAAAGCTGTGGGAGATGCGGGGCAAGCTCCTACCAACGGATCGCATACGAGCGATTCAAGAGGAAATAGCGGGATTTTTGCTCGACCAAGTCATAGATCCCTAAAGAGAATACCATTACAAGCTGTAATGCCTGCATGTAATGATCCGCAAATTGTAGGAGAAATTGTATATACCAAATTGTATATATATATGTGTATGTGAATGGTCGTATGAGAAATTCTATTTATATATATATATGCATAACGTGTACAGTATGTAGTAGCGTAAAATATGTTTGAAATGAAAAAGAATTAAATGGAAAACACAAAATTAAAAGGAAAAATAAACCATAATTCATAAACCCCGAATTAAATGAAATACTTTTAGTCCCGGTTGGTGTTACCAACCGGGACTAAAGGTCCCCCAGCCCCCGGCGCCGGCTCGTGCCACGTGGTGGGCCTTTGGTCCCGGGCCGTGTTGAACCGGGACTAGGGGGGGGGGCTTTAGTCCCCACCCTTTAGTGCCAGTTCCTGAACCGGGACTAAAGGCCCTTACGAACCGGCACTATAGGCCGATTCTGCACTAGTGTACGTACTACAATGATACTCAGACTGGAAAATTAGATCCCTGTTAAGACCCGTCATCATGAAGAAATAATGCATCCATGAATCCATCGTGATCAGTTGACGTTGGCACCGGATGAGGATGAGCGCCCACACAAGTCAAGCTAGCTTACATCAACTTGGGGAATAATAATTCACTGACCGACGAAGATCGTTCAAGCACGTACCCATCCTCGAAAGGAAACGGGGTAGCTGCCGCATATGGATTTATTTGTTTTGCTTTGGGTCCGTGAATATTCTTCACACGAAGCAGGAGTATGACTGAGATCGACTAGGCACGCAAAAAGCATGTACGTACGGTGCTCTGCAAGCTGACGATCAGTATCAGGTTCAGCGTCTGGCTTTTATCGTAAAGTTAGTGGAGTAAATTTTTACTCCACTAACGATGGCTACACCTAACCGATCCCATATAGTTAGTGGAGTAAAAGTAAAATTTTGTAGATTTTGTGTCCTAGCCGCATGAACTTCAAACACTACACAATACATATCTTAAAAACATTTAAATTAAAACATGCATAGCATAACCGTCATAAGATAAAGTTTCATCACCGCGTTTTTCAAAGTAAAACATGCGAAGTTCACCCAAAAGACATCACTTCAAACACAAAGTTTGATCCAAAATCACCACAAACATAGCATGTATATGTTGTGGATCGAGCCAACTTTTGGCATGCACCACCACCCCCTCGGCCACCACCACTCAAACGATGTCGTCGGCGAAGAAATCAGCACCGCCATCCTCTCGGCCACCACCACCATCAACACCGCCATCCTCTTGGCCACCACCATCAACATCATCGTCGCCATCCTCGCGGGCACCACCATCAACATCATCGACGCCACCACCATCAACACCACCTCCTCGGCCACCACCATCACCACCACCCCCTCGGCCACCACCAACATTCCGAAGAGAGGCCAAGATTTCTCCACGAGTGAGCTCCCAATACTTTCTTGTGGTTTCATCCATTGTGTTTGGATTCATGAACATGATAGCACGCTCTTCGTCCTTCTTCGCATCACGAATCCTCTCCTCCTCAAGTGCAAGCCTGTGCTCCTCGGCCTTCAATTTTCTCTCTTCGGCCGCCAACTTGGTCTTCCACTTCTCATCCTCGAAGGCCTTGAGCTCATTCCACCTCGCCATCTTGTCTTCTTTGCGTTCGGCCGCCAACACCTTCTTGGTCTCGATCATTGCCACAAGTTCATCCTTGTAAGTGCCACCAAATGCATTCCTCTTCTTTCTTTCTTTCTTTTGCAATCTTGTTTCCTTCCGGTCTATTGTTGGCATCTTCATCAACCTCGTCGTCGTCCTCAATGGATATGCTCAACCTTGACCTCTTCGGAGTGGTCTCCGCAATTCTTTGGATCCACTTCTCATTCTTGCATAGCTCTTTGTAGCAACTAGGTGATACCCCGCGCGTTGCTGCGGAACCTTGTTAAAAATTTGAATAATAGGTGCTACAAAATGAACTAAAACTAAAGCAACACAAACATTTATTTAAAACATTTAAAACATGAAGCATGTAACAAAATAATATAAAAAAGTGCAAAACTTCTAAATTGTAGTACTATATATAAATGCTATTTTCTTGCAAAAAAGAAACATTAACTACATAGGTATTCTCTCAGCATTCAACACATGCTGTCGATGACAATACCAAAAAAAGTCAACACACATACTTTTAGTGAATTTACACTCTAAAATATGTCTATATAAAATTAATCTGAAATTTTTTTATTTCCAAAAAATAGTGGAATGTAAATTTGTGTAGTCAACTAATAGAACATGAGTTGAGGAGGGGGCGGTTGGTTATTCATATGGCTATATAAATATTTCTTTTCTTGTTTTACAACACCGTGGATGATGGTAAAATTTGGCAGTCATCAGCATATATTGTGAAATTGACCATGGATATGAAGAAAATAACAGGTGAATGACATTAGTGAATAGTGACAAATATATCAATGGATATGAAAGATTTAAATGGGTACGTTTGCGCATGTACTGAAAAGCAACACACATGTCCGTTTCAACAGTAGAATAATAAGACCACAACTCAAGCGGAAGGAATGATATACAACAATTAAGTATTAAACTATAGTCAGGCCATGACTTATTTTCTTCGTAAAAACAATCTTGTTCATATATAGTTCTCACCTGAAACTTTGAGGCAGCTTATTTATGAATGTATGATGCTCTGTCATAACTCCGACGTGTTGCTGCACGAAATGATCAGAGATTAAGATTTATTCCAGTAGCATCCCACAAAAAAAGTTAGTTAGGAACCGTATCATACCAGAACGGATTCCAGCAATCTGAACTTTCCCACAACCCTGAAAATTGCCTCTTTTTTTTGCGGCGACCTGAAAATTGGCTCCAAGATTCCAAGTTGTATGATAACATGTGAATCTACTGCCATCTGCAGGGACAAACTTACATAAGAGAAAAATCGAGATTTTCCTAATTAATTACATGCCAAAGCATGCCGAAATCAGATTGTGGAAGTAATTTGCGCAAGTCATATATATCATACGATTCCCTTTCCTAATATCAACTAAAAAAAGGAAGAAAGTAAATTAATTCCCCAACCAGGATGCAGTCCTGTTTTTCTAATTCCAAATCAATCTTCTTTTAGGGGACTTCTGAAGACGTCTGTACCTCATTGCCTCCGGGTTCTTGATGTGTGATGTCGTCTCTACTCATGCTCTCCTGTCTCTCCCGTCGACATAGCCGCCGCCACACTCGGCCATGCTGGCCTACCTTCTCTCTCACATAGCTGCAAGATATCTTATCCTTCTCGTCTCTCCCTCTCAGATCGGTCGAGCGGCTGCAGGCGGAAGGAGCCGAGCGGTGGAAGGCAGGAGGTACCCATCATCAGCCGTCGACCAGACCGACAGCTTCAGCGGCTAAGAGTAGGATCTGGACGCTTCGTTCAAACCGGCAGTACGGTGGCACCGCTGCAGCCGCAACCTCTGTAGTCCGCTCGACATGGACGTGGTGGCGCTCGGCTGTCGCTTCCGCAGCCAAAAGTCGGGCCGCCAGAGAAGCTAGATGCCATGGCTGCCAGACCTAGGAAAGGGGGTTGGGGCTAGGTCGTCTCTCGTCTGCCATCGAGTGGGCAGCGCAAGCTCCTAGCTGCCGCTCATCTTCCATGGAGGCAGATTTCCAACCGGAGAGAAGATGGGCCGTCAGACGAAACGGAGGAGTATATGCGGTGTGTGTCTCGGCTCTTAAAGAGTAGATAGACTATCTGATCGGTTTTAGAATACGAAGAGGAACCGATGCGTACTAAAAAAAATTAAATCACATAATTTGTTTTGTAGAGTTTTTTTGGCTGAGGTGCCAAATTGGCTGAGGTGGTTGGTTGCATGTTGTTGCTGATGTGTGTAGGTTGCATGTCAAGAGAAATCATTTAGTGGGGAGCTCCTATTTAGATATAGAAGATGATGCAAAGTGAATGGCTTGTGGCCGAACTTGTTGTTGCGATGCTTGAATAGCTCTTGGATGTAGGGGCCATACTCCGCCACTTGCACATCACTCGGTGGAGCATGGTTCACTTGGTCGATGTAACCGGACCATCGGTTGCATTGATCATGGATGGTGCTCCAACGATGCCCAAGCGAACCTTGTGTACGGCTTGATCGCACGTCCACGGAGGTGTTGTAGTGGTCGGTGATCCTCTCCCAAAACATGGTCTTGGTTTGATCCGTTCCGATCGTTACATCCATGGAGATGGCACACCAAGCATCGCAAAGCGCAATGTCTTCCTTTTGGTCGTAGTTTTGGGTGCGGGTCCTTGCGGCCTTGATGCTTGCTTCGGTCACCTCCACCACTTCCTCCTCGGCCTCCACCTCCTCCTCGGCCTCCTCGGCCTCCTCCGTGTCTTGGGTGGCCGAATGATCGAAAAACGAGTCATCATAGTTGAGATCATCAAGGCCAACGGTGGCCTAGGACTCCAACGATGCGAGGAATTCGGCCGTGCTCATCTCCGCTCTACAATTTCAAAGCAAGCACTATAAACCATCACTACCGATCACGAACAATCACTATCGAATTCCAACGGGACACGAGGTTTTTACCTTGTTGGCATTTCATCGAGCACTTGGCGGCCGCGTTTTTTGTTGCCGGCTGCGGCCGTCGCTCGGGCCGGAGCAGTCGCCGTAGGGGCAGCCGGAGTTGCCGCACGAGGCGTAGGCCTTGGACGAGCCGGTGCTGCGGTCTTCTTCGCGGCCGCCTCGGCGAGCGCCGCCGCCGCCGCCGTCGGCTTTCGAGCCCGTTTGCCTACGGTAGGTGCGGCGGGGGGCGACGTGCCGTTGCCGGAGACGTGGTGGCCACGCCGGACACCATTGGCGCTGCACGTGGGTGGATTCCGGCGGCTGGCGGGGTGAGCGGGGGGTGTTGGCTATCCATTCCGGCCGGCTCGGAGGTCATCGGTGGCGGCGGCGGGGGGGGCGGGGGGGAGGCAGTGTGGCGCGGGAGAGGGGGAGTGAGTTTTACTCGACCGCCCAAAGTTGGAGTATATTTAGGGAAATTTTGAGGGGAATAGGGAGTTGGAGTAAAAAAATTTACTCCCTTAACGATTTTAAGGGATCGGCTAGGTCCGCCGTAAGGGAGTAAACCGAAATTTTTACTCCCTTATGGCCTTTTAGGGGATCGGTTAGAAATGCCCTTAGAGCATCTCTAGCATATCCCGTAAAATGCAAAATCGTTTCAGGGTATTACTGTAAAACATTTTTATCGTTTCGCCAGAACAGATCATGTAAAAATCATTTCAATTCAAATGTGGAGCCCACTTGTCAGTAGTTAAATTTACAACAGGGTCCCTGAAAAATAGCACAAAGCACTCTCACACATAGAAAAGAAAAACAATTGGATCCTCCCTATGAATTACTGCTCTGCCGCACCTCCTCCCCGTGCTCCTCCTGCCGGAGCTCGCCATTTGTGGAGGTGGTCGGTACACCGGAGTGGATCGGCAGCAGAGGTGAGGAGGCCTGCTCCTTCGTAGCTCCTCCCCGGGCTCCTCCCTGCGTAGGTTGAGCACCTGGAGCCCCCGCATCGCCGCCAAGACCGGTGCTCAATGAAGGCAGAGCGGGGCGCGCCGGAGCACGTGGCTACGGAGCAGCCCTTCGCGTCGGCCATGCGTTGGTTGGACCCGCACCCGAGGATGTAGGTCATCTACATGGAGCTCCACCGCAAGGCGCCGCCAAAGGCTAGCGTTCAGTCCGGTCACCGATGCGGGCGTGGTCGTGGCTGCAGAAGGCTAGGGTGGATGCGGCCGGCCACATGGGGCGGACGCGCGAGGTACCTTGAAAAACTTACAACAGGTCAGATGCGGCCGGACGCACCGGCGCTGCAGTCGTGGTCATGGCGGCGGGAGGCTGGGGCGGACGCGGACTCGATTCCGACGACACGACCTCGGGATTGGATGCGGGAGGCTTCGGCTGGTCCATGGCGACGCGCGGCCGGCCGAGGGAGGTGCAACAGTGAGGTGGCAGCGACCCTAGCGGCGGCGGCGGCATAGGGGCGGGAGCGGTTGCTCCTGAAACTTCCCTCCCGCCAAGCGTTTTCTTGTTTAGTGGGAGCTGCAAAGAAGTCTGCGAAAACTAAAGATAATAGACACTTGGTCATATAGATACAGAGGGAGCCCTAATTCTTTGTACGGTTTGATCGAATATGCAAGATCTGCTCAAATTTGTTTTTTTAACAAAAACCGTAAACTGACGGTTGTTATAAGGACCAAGGCCTTTTACGGAATCTGCTAGAGATGCTCTCGTGACCGTTCAAGGTCTACAACTAACTCTACTTATTACTTCCTTATTATTGCACGTTCGAATCAGTCATGCACTGTTCGATGTTCAGTACTTATCCGGTCCGGCCCGGCCATTCACTTTGTATTAATTTGGGTTAAACATGTAAGTTTGATCATTGCATCATATGGCACACATTCGCAGAAAAATATGAGAACATGGAAAGATGGTTTTACAGAAAAAACACAGAAAAGATGGAAGATTTAGCCGGATGCTTGTACTGATATCGACATGTTATTTGATATCCGTTGTCCTTTACCGGAGGAAAAAGAGAGTATAAAATGCATGTTTGTGTCGGTCAGAACTCATAAGTCAAAAAGTCGCCATGAAGGTCTTAATTAAATTCCGATGAGGGAAGCTCCGTTGTCTTGTGAGGTTTTTGACAGGGTATTTCGACTAGTACTTATTAGCTGGATAAGTTCCTTTCTATTTTAATGGCGGCATGCAACTTGTTGTAATTCCCGGTCGCTCTGTACTGCTGCCATGAAATATAATGCGACAGCTCAGGAAAGTGCATTATGCGCATATACCGACAATCCTTTTTGTATCGACCGATCAAGATCGACGCATTAAAACATGCAGGATGCAGAGCCACTGATAAATCTCATATTCATATACTGACTCCACCCCATATGTGTGTTGCCTGTTGATCTAAGGTTAACACGCACATGGCTTGTACGCACGCCGGTTTAGTAATCGACAATTAATCGGTCCTCCATGCATGATTGCCCAAATTGCCATAGCTACCTTGACGTACATATAGAGAGACCTTGATTCGCTTGCCGAACCTCATCATATGCATGTGCAAGGCAAAAGTTAAAGAGACGAAGTACGTCGTCTTCTTCCATCAGACTGACTTGACATGCAGAACGAGCGATGGACGTACGTGCGTACGGGACCAGCACCACATCATCAAGATAAATCAAGCGATGACATTTTTTTTTTGCGGGGTTAATTTTGGCTTCTTTTTTTTTTTTGGCATGAACGAGAATCATACCACTAGACCAAATGCCCTGTTAAACGATCATACGTGCAGCTTGGCGGCCATGTATATATACGTACATATGTATGTATACAATTAATGACCCGCATCATAATGATGCAGTGATAAGGAATCACCTTTTTTTGGAGGTAAAAACGCGTATGTATACAGGTACAGTTTGTACAGTCGTGCTAGTACTCCCTCGGTTTCAAAATATAGTGCGTCTTCGGTTCTCGTGCTTCAACTTTGACCATAAATTTAACCAACGAGACCGACTACGGCGGGATCAAAAATTATATCAGTGAATTCGTATTCGAAAGAAGTTTTCAATTATATAATTTTTGCTCCGGTCGCAGTCGGTCTCGTTGGTTAAATTTATGGTCAAAGTTGAACCTCGAAAAGCGTGGGCGCACTATAT
The DNA here is from genome assembly GCA_039707655.1 of Elymus sibiricus. Taxonomy (NCBI): domain Eukaryota; kingdom Viridiplantae; phylum Streptophyta; class Magnoliopsida; order Poales; family Poaceae; genus Elymus; species Elymus sibiricus. The sequence continues at coordinate 135,367,500 of CM077666.1, forward strand.
TTTGGAACGGAGGGAGTACTAGCTAGTCTCGGTCACATAGACTTGCCTTTGTGGTCCCTGGACAAATTTATTAACAGCCATGCAGTTCGCAAGCGCACGATAGGTGCCATTTTTAAGGCAAACATATGGAGTGGTACACACTTAATTAATCGGTCCTCCACTAGCTAATTATTGCCCAAGTTGGCATGGGGGCTATAGCCTATAGGTTGCACTTGTAGGACCTGTGCATTTGTCCGCGCTAACTCACATCGATTTGATCACGATAGATGTGCCGACTGGGCATGATGGATGTTCACTGGAGCATGAACCTTCAACGTGACTTATGTTTGTTCTAGCCAGCATAGTACGCAAGGTTCTAAAAACAGGTTTAATAACAGAAGAGTTTGATTTCCACGTAAACGTCTACCTGTCTCATTAAGTAACGGAAATGATATCTGGCGAACGCAGTCAAGGAGCCCATCCCAGCAAACGCATTCCCCACCGTTGCATGAATCTTGGCGCAAGGCAGATGCCATGTAGGTCAGCTGAAGTCATTCGCTGTTACTCGTTTCTTGGCGAACGTTCTCTATTTTTCCACCCAAAAAAAATTCACAACCAAGGTGCGTGAGGAGGTGTTCGAACTCGCGACCTCGTGCGCAGGGGGCGGGGCGGGGGCGCGTACCACTCAGCTGAAGTGAGGTTTTGTGAACACTTGCGACCAAACTGTTATATGTATTTTTAAAGTAACTTTGTTTTTATTTTGAATTTTTTCCGAAAATCCCGTTTTTTTCATTTTTGAAAGAACAAAGATCCCTATTTTTTTAGAAGTTTTTTTTTCTAAACTTACCATGTGCATTTTTAATTATAGGTAGCATGGCAATTTCTTTTTATTTTAATCCATGACATTTTTTGTGTTCCAAAATATGGCAATTTTTAGGTCTATTTGTAATGCCCCATGCCAAGCATTGGGAAATTTTATCACTTATTCATGGCAATATTTTATTTTTACTTTCTCACATGACAATTTAATTATTAAGAGGATGACATTTTAATAATTAATAACATGGAATTTTTATTATTAAGAGGATGGTAGTTTTATAATTAATAACATGTCATTTTTTTATTAAGGGGATGGCAGTTTTATTATTCAGGATGGCAGCTATATTACTAATAGGATGGCAGTTTTATTACTATTTGCATTGCATTTTTATTAACAAGAGGATGGCAGTTTAATTATTTGGAGGATGGCAATTCCAATTTCTATTTGCATGACAAAAAAATCATTGACACAACATATTTTATGAATTTTTGCACAGCGGACCAAATAAAGCAAAATTTACACATAGGCATTTTGTTTTTGGTCCATGGCAAAAAGAAAGAAAAAATGTTCTTCAAAAATGCCATTTCTTGCACAGTGAAACATCTCCACAACAAATTTCATAAATCTATTTTTTTAGATCACACGACAATTATTTTAATCATACCATCGTAAATTTACAAATTAGAGAAATGGCAGTTTTATAAAGTAGCGTGGCATTTTTCATATTTTGAGAATCATGGAATTTTAATAAATTTATGTTTCTTTGTGTTTTTATAAGAAAATGTGTATTATTCTTTGTTTTCTGGCATTTTAAAAGAAAGAAGTTAATTGGGCCTCTGGGCCAATCGGGGTTCACCTTGGCCCTCCCCCGGAGAACGATCGAGGGGGGAGAAACGTTCGCTCAGAGCTGTTCCCCAGATATTAGGTTCGTTAAGTAAACACCCTCTCCAACTCGGAAAAGAAAAACACCCTCTAAGATAAGAGTATAAAAGAGCTTGTTGCTAGTATTTTTTTTTACTACCAATAGTTGAAAGATGCAGTAGAAAAAGACAGTACTACCTCCTTTTAGGTTTATTAGGCATGTGTGTATCCCTAGATTAACAATTTGATCAACATATGATTTATATATAACAAGAAAGATATCAACAGAAATTTCAAATTATGTATTTTCTAGTGCTATAAAAAGCGAGAAAACTGAAAAGACTAAAAATGAGGTTCGGTACATGCTCGCGAAGGAGCCAAATAGACGACAACAAGCAAAGTAAGAATAAACCGAGCAATATAGATTGGAGGTGTCTACGCAGGGTGTCTGGTCTTGTGGTGAGCAAGCTTAAGGCACCGCAGCACTTCCTCCGACATGCCTTTGTCCTTTGCTCTCCCTGGTGGCTGCCAATTCGAATAAGGAGCATTGCTTTGAAAACATAAGCTGCCGGACAAGACAGAATAGAACCCTCAATCGTATGTTTGTTACGTATGTTCCGCAATGCCCAAGACTTTGCAGTAGAGAGACGCCAAACAACCCTACGAGTCCTACCCTTCAGCCCACGGACAATTGTCAACCAGTTTGAGGTGGATGTAGGATCCCAATTTGTGCATGCCATATTTCGAATGCAGCTCCACATAAGCTTCGAAGGGCTCCAAGTAAAGAAAATACGGTCCGCGTCTTTCGGATTGCCACAAAGGGAACAAAAACCATCGCTTGGATCATGTCTCTGCTGAATATTATCGCTGCAAAGGAAACAAAAACCATAACAATAGTTATCTATCAGTCGACATTGATAGCCGTCTGATGAAGATCATCGCACCCCTTTTATAGTTGCACGACCTTGATGTTAAAAATCAGGCCACCTTTGAGGTGTCTCAAAAATAGTTATTTCTCTTTTTTAGTGTGAGAAATAGTTATTTCTGGGTCAGCTAAGAAACAGAAGAAGAAAAAAGGAATACAAAATCAACCTACCTAGGCAGCTAAATGCTGAATGAAAGTTTCACCTTCTATCAAAATTCAAAAGCACAATGATGTTTTCCAAACTTCATTTCATGGAACCGTGACGCTGTGATTAAGCCGATCCATCGACCATGTGCTAATTACACTCCAGGACAAGAGCTTGCACAGTATAAAGTACGTCCTCTCTCCTTACAGCTCAATCATCATGACCAAATTGACGCACGCACGAACGAACGAACGAACGAACGATCCAGCCACGTACGGGACCAACACCCCACCATCTCCAAAAAGTAAAGCGACCGATCGATCGAGGACGAATTCAATGGCCCGGCGGACCCATGATAAAGCCAGACGTCCGCCGAAGCTGCCTGTGATTGATTAATCATCACCACACCACACCACTCTTTATTTAATTAACCACGCAAAAATCAAACACCTTTATAGCAGGAGTAATATATGATATGTATCCCTCCATCGATCCTTCTGTGTTCGTCATATGCACTTTTACACGCAAAGTTATACAGATCAATCAATCAATCACCAAATCAAGATGAAAGAAAGAAGGAAGAGAGAACGTAAGGGAGAAACAATTTACAAGCCAAAACCTCACCAAACATTTCTTAGTAGCTAGGAGTATTATAAACTCGCGTATACGTTTACGTTACAATCTGGATCTTTGCATGTCGTGGCGGCAGCAGCGGTTGATTGCTGCCCGCCGGCCGTTGGTGTCGGGCTGTCGGTCGGATGAGTTCAATTCAAGCACCAGTTGATGCCGAGCCCGTGCGGGTCGAACTGCGCCGCGGCGGCGTCGGCGGCGGCCTTGCTGTCGCCGTAGATGCACTGCCCCTGCTGGTGGTACTGCTGGTAGCCGCCGTCGAACACGTAGTCGGACCACTTGAGCTCGTCCAGCGCCGCGCCGTAGTGGTCGGCGCCGGCGCCCGCGGCGTTGGCGTCGTCGGTGCAGCTGCTGATCGACCCCAGCTCCAGCCACGGCAGGTGGTGGTTGCTGCTGCTCTGCGTCGTCGACGACTCGAACCCGCTGCCGCTGTTGCTCGGGTTGTTGTTGTTGCAGCACAGCTCGTCCGTCGTGGCGTTGGCCGTGCCGCCGGGGCTCACGCCGGCCATCGAGTTCATTGTGCTGGAGCTCGACACCGACGGGATAACACCGCCGTGCAGCGCGTCCGCTTCCAGGTACCCGGCGAAGTCCGCCGTCTGGTTGTTGTTGGTGTTGTACCCCGACAGCGACGACAGGGACCCATCATCGCTGCACCCGCCCACCACGCCGCCGGCGCCGTCCATGCTGCCCCGGCTGTACACGTAGCTCTCCGCCGACACCAGCGGCGGCATGTGCGGCCCCCCCACGGGCGACGACAGTATGAGCTCGGCCTCGCTGAACACGGCGCTGCGGCTGACGGGCGTGGCGGCAGCGGCGGCGGCGGCGGGGGCGAGCGGTTTGTGGGTGGCCGGGTCGATACCGCGCTGGCGGAGCTTCTTCTTGATGAAGGAGTTCCAGAAGTTCTTGACCTCGTTGTCGGTGCGGCCGGGCAGCTGCGCGGCGATCTGAGACCACTTGTTGCCGAGGATGGAGTGGAGGTGGATGATGAGGTCCTCCTCCTCCTGCGAGAAGGCGCCCCTCTTGAGGTCCGGCCTCAGGTAGTTTATCCACCTCAGCCTGCAGCTCTTCCCGCACCTCTCAAGGCCTAATAATGCAGCAACAAATCAAAACCGATTAATTCCATCAAATTGGCACTTCAAAATTGAGTAATTTGCTAATCAGTTCTTCACACAACATTGTCACTTAATTGCATCGCATAAAAGGAAACCATCTCTAATTTAGATAGAAAATACCAGAGTGGCACTAGCATAACTGACGAGAAAGCTACTGCTGCATTGGAGGATCAAGGAGGGGGAAAGAGCTAGTGTGGTAGTAGTGAACTAGGGATGTAGCTCTAGGTTGGTACGGTACCTGCAATCTTGGGGACGGAGCTCCAGCAGCCGTTGCCGTACTTGGCAATGTGGTTCATCAGCTTCTCGTCCTCCTCCGGCGACCAGAGGCCGCGCTTCAGCCTCTTCTTCGTCCCGCCCGGCCGCTTCGACATGCCGCCGGCTAAGACACGAACCAACGCTCAATGGCGTGCGGCCGGTGCCGGCTGTCGCGAGCGGAGGGCGGCGGCGGCCGGTCGATGGCGGCAATGACAGAGGAAGGAACGACCGACGGAGCGATGGAGGGAAGACAAAGCGAGGCCAGAGTATAAAAGGGGCCTCAGGGCGGAAGGCGGGGGGTCGCTCTCAGGTAGGTGCCAACGTAGCGCTTGCCTCACCTCGCTCTCGCTAGCCAGCCATTGTAGACAGTACACACACACACACACGGAGCTCGCTAGCCAGTGTCAGTACTACTGCCGGCGTACTCTCTCATCTTTTCAGCTCCAGTGAGTGAATCCGCTTTTGCCCATCCGTCGGAGCAGATAGGTTGGTCGTGAAATCTTTGGCCCGTGTCGTGTGTGTGTGGGCTGATTAGACAAAGAGATTAGGTCTCGTAACTGTCCACCCAGCTGCGGTAGGGCTGGTTGACTCTTTTCTGCCCCCCCTGCTTTTCCGCGCCTTTCCCCCGCTTAATCATTTTTCACCTTGACACCTTTGCATCCTCCACTAGCACCACACAGATAGATGCTGCATGCATTGCATGCACCCTAGCTAGCCGGCCCCGTGGGACTTTGGATGACGCTCACTTTGCGTTAGGATCACTTCTTGATGCTGCAAGTTATCTGGAACGCAAGCAATTGAGCAGCACGGAAACAAACATATGTCATGTCGCCTCTTGTGTAATGCATCGATATGTTCTCCACCACGCATATGAACCAACAGTTACGTACGTAGCACCTTCAATTCCTGTCAATATAGGGTACGTGTCACTTTTGAATAATGTCTCTATCAAGTAAACATTTTTAAGTTTGATTGTCTATGTACGTAGAAAGAATCGCAAACATTTATTGACAGTGTCAAACTGATAGTACTGAATGATACATTTCTGTCGGTCATTCAACAGTTACGTACATAACCCCTTCAACTCCTGTCGATATACATGTTACTCTAGAATGTGTCTCAGTCAGTAAAGCATTTTTAAGTTTGTCTTTAGATGTAAAAAGAATCAATAACATCTATTGGTATTCGAATTGGTAGGTACTACTAAATCCATTATGAAATATAATATGCATATCTATGTTTTCTTTTGCGGGAAATATCCATGTTTTTTAATTACACGTTTCAGAGAATCAGTGATCAAAATGATATGTTGGAAATGGTGCCAATATTTTACGAAAATCTTACGTGCTTAGTTCAATCTAAGGGCGGTTATTCCCACAAACTGCTTGGGGTGGTTATTCCACATCTCACAGTACGTAAACTTTTTGTATGTAAGAATAGAATTTCTTGTGGAGTAGCGTGTTTTGGTGACCGGGCTCCATGGAGGCCAATTTTTTTGAAAAAAAAAATTCAAACTTTCCGTTTTTAAAAAGATTTGAAAAAAATATGCATGTGTATAAGCATGAAATGTATGTGCGTGTAAAAATTAACGATGAAATACCTTGAATTGCGACATGTACAACAAACAAATTCATCGACTTTGGGGATGAACAGTATCATGTGCTGAAAAGCCACGTTTTTTTTCTTGCACAGCCCGCATTTCATCGTGAAAATTTACACACATGTACATTTTGCCTCCATGTATATCTATATATATATATATTTATTTATTTATTTTCGGAATTTTTTAAAACGTAAAAAAATATGAATTTTGAGGCCGGCCTCCAAAAGCAATTTTCGTTTCTTGTGCCAATATATACTGAAACCGACATGTATTTCAACACGCGGGTAGAGCTGCTTACTACTAGCCAATTGCCACAGTAGAGGAACCTTATCGTGTCACGGATGCGTACGGAGCTACATGTAGCAAGTGATCCCATCCCTACCAGTAGAGTGAACGTTGGCTTACAAGAAAGAGGGAGCTGGAAGAAAAGGCCAAATGGCCCATGTGACACAAGAGAATTAATCTGGGGATCGACGACACTACAGCAAAGCATTATGTGTGGACAACAGGGCGCTGCAATCATAACCACATAGCCATTAGCTGAAAAACACGCTCGCTTTTCCTAGCTAGCTTAGCCTATATGAAGCAATCATGTTAGCCTACTCTAATGTGTGTGTGCGCGCGATCCCTGCTTTGACCAGGGCAAAATCACTGTTCTCACCTTATCAGTAATCTTTGTCACAAATAGAACTCGATATGAAAGTATTTCACGATCTGACCCTTTTAGCAACGCCACAGCCCGCGACGTTTCTGCCTAACTTAGAAACGCCGAGCTAGCTCACGTTGCTGCTCCACATGGAAACGCCGAGGTACCTCGCGTTGGTACTCCACATAGAAACGCCAAGGGCTTTGGCGTTTCTGCCCTATACGAAAACGCCATTGGTTTTGGCGTTTCAATGTACGTCCAGATGCATGCGCATAGCTACCAGCAACAGAGCATGCACGCATGCGTTCCCGCGTCCCCGACTAGGCGATCGAGTAGCTAAGTAGCTAGGCGCCGAGGACCTGCAACCATGCATGTGCATGTGGCAATGCGCTAGGCCATCAGCAGTCAATCAGGGGTGATGGTGGTGGTAAAAAAGTAGCTATCTGAAATCGAGACGGTTAGTGATCCATGTCACTAGCACACACCTAGCACTGTCACTAGCAGAGCACCACCGTGGCGTGACTGCTTTACTAGTACAGGGCAGCGCGATTCAGGGTAGGATGGATCTGCATGGGCCTGGAGGACTGGGTTGGGGAGTCCCTGGAGGGTGGTGGGGCGTGCACACATCGCGCTGCCCTGTACTAGTAAAGCAGTCACGCCACGGTGGTGCTCTGCTAGTGCCAGTGCTAGGTGTGTGCTAGTGACAGGGATCACTGGCCGTCTCGATTTCAGATAGCTACTTTTTTACCACCACCACCACCCCTGATTGACTGCTGATGGCCTAGCGCATTGCCACATGCACATGCATGGTTGCAGGTCCTCGGCGCCTAGCTACTTAGCTACTCGATCGCCTAGTCGGGGACGCGGGAACGCATGCGTGCATGCTCTGTTGCTGGTAGCTATGCGCATGCATCTGGACGTACATTGAAACGCCAAAACCAATGGCGTTTCCGTATAGGGCAGAAACGCCAAAGCCCTTGGCGTTTCTATGTGGAGTACCAACGCGAGGTACCTCGGCGTTTTCATGTGGAGCAGCAACGTGAGCTAGCTCGGTATTTCTAAGTTGAGCAGAAACGCCGCGGGCTGTGGCGTTGCTAAAAGGGTCAGATCGTGAAATACTTTCACGTCGAGTTTAATTTGTGACAAAAATTACTGATAAGGTCAGAATAGTGATTTGGCCACCACAGCGATCCGGGGTTTTTATACGGAACAGATCGTCGGGTGGATCATTTTCCCTGGCAGAGAGCCGGTCGCCAGCGAATAGTGACCGCGTGACAAGGAGGGGTTATATTATAGCACACGTGCCCTGCGCACCGACAGGGTTCACTGTGGTGCTCGCGCCTGCATGAAATGTTGGGTTCACGCTACGTACGAACGGGCCGGCGCCATCTGCGTCAGCCGCCGTCGACTTGTCGCGCTCAGCCGTCTGTGATTTCTTCTTCTTCGTTGATGAAATAAGACGTGAGGCGGAGTCCACATACTGGAGCAGAATGGACGGCGGAGATGAGATGAGATGAGCCGGTCGACGCATGAGATCGCCGGAGAGGTCACGCTTTGGATTTAGGGTTGAGGGGGGGAGGTAGGGGGTGACGTCACGGCATGTGCGGGGAGCCTGGGGATGATATTTTTCGTGGTCCATGGATCCATAGGGGAGATTTGCTGTGGAATTTGACGCTAGGTGGCGCCGAACAACGGGCCGGCGAACGGAGTAAATCTACAGGGTCGTCTCCGGCACGGAGGAGGCGGAGCAGTGACGTTGACACGACTGCTAGTTGTATGACTTACGAGGCAGGAGAGGCAGCGTCGACTAACTTAGCAGGGCAGTGGAGAAAGTGGTGTAATTGCCGTTCGGGTGAGGGCGAGGGCGTGATATGCGCTCTGCTGGGCGGACAAACACACACTCGAGCAATTCATTCCGAGATGCTTCCCACGAATTCTCAAAAAAAAAAAAAAAAAAAAAAAAAAAAAAAAAAAACACTCTGAAATGCGTGATTGATCATTTCGTTGGTCATTATACATGCATGTGTGCGCAAACTAAACTGTTCCACGTTCGAAACCGCAGCATGATCGATTGATGAGGCCACCGTATGTAAATCCCGGGGGACCGGTAGCTTGAAATCCTGCAGCTACGTGTGCATGCATTAAACCGCGCGTACACATGTCGCCCTCGACGTAGTACGCACCCACTGCACAAGAGTACCAGCCATACTGTACGCCGCGACTCAAGCAAAATAGCTTTGGTACGTGCAGATATGTTCATGCTCATTATCCTCTTGTATGTATAAAAATATATCCGAGATACCGTCCACGTGTTAACATCTGATACTCATAATATAATAGCTGGGACCTGATAATTTCAGATATATGGGTTGGGAGGCTTGCCACGCCCGGACGGAATTGTGTGCTGTCCCCGTCTACAAAAGTAAGTGAACAGGAACAGTGAGCTCGTTCCATCAGATGGCTTTGCGTACTCTATCCCGGGAAGTTCAATCAGCTGGCTACGAAATGAAACAGTGATCTCGCAAAAAAGAAAAAAAAAGAAATGAAACAGTGATTTGTACCATCAGCTAGTTTACTGTATTTTTGCAGTAGAACCAGCCTATCAGGGTTTAAGTCATGGACTTGGCATTGGTGCTTGCATTTTCTGGATTTATTTTGATATTTTCGGTGATGTTCGTTCAGTAGGATTCTGGATTTATTTCGGTCTTTTTGGTGATGTTCGTTAAGTAGGATTACGAGTCGTCGGTCTTAAGATGGTGTGCCTCTCTATCTTTGGCGGTTCAGTATCTCTTAGGTGCTCATATAGAGATATGGTGTGCTTGCGTACGTTTATAGGGGCGAGTGCATGTGCGTGTGTGTGTAAGCATGATGACTCACAAATATAGGGATTAATCGTATTCTTTTCGATAAGTAAGAGTGTCGAACCCAACGAGGAGCAGAAGGAAATGACAAGCGGTTTTCAGCAAGATATTTTCTGCAAGCACTGAAATTATCGGTAACAAGTAGTTTGATAGCAAGATAATTTGCAACAAGTGACAAGTAGCAATAGTAATAAAGAGTGCAGCAAGGTGGCTCAATCCTTTTTATAGCAAAGGACAAGCCGGAACGATCTCTTATAGTAAGCAAAGCGTTCTCGAGGACACATGGGAATTTCATCTAGTCACTTTCATCATGTTGGTTTGATTTGCGTTCGCTACTTTGATAATTTGATATGTGGGTGGACCGGTGCTTGGGTGCTGTTCTTACTTGAACAAGCCTCCCACTTATGATTACCCCCTCTCACAAGCATTCGCAACTACGAAAGAAGAATTAAGATAACTCTAAGCATAGCATTAAACATATGGATCCAAATCAGCCCCTTACGGAATAGCGCATAAACTAAGATTTAAGCTTCTGTCACTCTAGCAACCCATCATCTAATTACTACTTCACGATGCATTCCCTTAGGCCCAAAGATGGTGAAGTGTCATGTAGTCGACGTTCACATGACACCACTAAGAGAATCAACAACATACATATCATCAAAATATCGAACGAATACCAAATTAAAATGATTACTTATGACAAGATTTCTCCCATGTCCTCAAGAATAAAAGTAACTACTCACAAATCATATTCATGTCCAAGATCAGAGAGGTATTGAATAGCATATTAGATCTGAACATATAATCTTCCACCAAATAAACCAACTAGCATCAACTACAAGATGTAATCAACACTACTAGCAACCCACATGTACTGATGTCTATTATACAACTTATTCTTGTAGACTCGTGTTGGGCCTCCAAGCGCGGAGTTTTGTAGGACAGTAGCAATTTTCTCTTAAGTGGATGACCTAAGTTTTATCAATTCGTGGGAGGCGTAGGATGAAGATGGTCTCTCTCAAACAACCCTGCAATCAAATACAAGAAATCTCTTGTGTCCCCAACACACCAAATACAATGGTAAATTGTATAGGTGCACTAGTTCGACGAAGAGATGGTGATACAAGTGTAGTATGGATAGTAGATATAGGTTTTTGTAGTACGAACGATAAAAAACAATAAGGTAGCAAGTAACAAAAGTGAGCATAAACGGTATTGCAATGCTTAGAAACAAGGCATAGGGTTCATACTTTCACTAGTGCAATCTCTCAACAGTGCTAACTGCTAACATAATTGGATCATATAACCATCCCTCAACATGCGATAAAGAATCACTCCCAAGTTCCTACTAGCGGAGAACATAAGATAGAAATTGTTTGTAGTGTACGAAACCACCTCAAAGTTATCCTTTCCGATCGATCTATTGAGCTATTCATATAAGTGTCACAAACAGCACTAGAGTTCGTACTAAAATAACACCATATGATACACATCAACCAACTCTAATGTCACCTAGATACTCCAATGTCACCACAAGTATCCGTGAGTTGATTATATGATATGCATCAAACAACTTCATAATCATAATATTAAATCCACACAAAGAACTCTAAGGAGCACCCCCAAAGTTTCTGTCGGAGAAAAGATAATGAAAACGTGCATCAACCCCTATGCATAGATTACCCCAATGTCACTACGGGAATCCGCGAGTTGAGTGCCAAAACATATATCAAGTGAATCAATATAATACCCCATTGTCACCCCGGGTATTCATATGCAAGACATACATCAAGTGTTCTCAAATCTGAAATATTCAATCCAACAATAACGAAACCTCAAAGGGAAAAGATTCGATTCATCACAACAAGGATAGAGAGGGAAGAAACACCATATGATCCAACTATATTAACAAAGCTCGCGATACATCAAGATCGTGCCAAATCAAGAACACGAGAGAGAGAGAGAGAGAGAGAGAGAGATCAAACACATAGCTACTGGTACAAACCCTCAGCCCCGAGGGTGAACTACTCCCTCCTCGTCATGGAGACCGCCGGGATGATGAAGATGGCCTCCGGTGATGATTCCCCCCTCCGGCAGGGTGCCGAAAAAGGGCTATAGATTAGATCGTGGAGGTACAGAGGCTTGCGGCGGCGTAAAAACTCATCTAGGTTAACTTTCGGGGGTTTCTGAATATATATGATTTTTCAGCGTTGGAATCACGCAAAGAGGTGCCACAGGGGGCCCACGAGGCACCAGGGCGCGCCTGGGGGGGCAGGCACGCCCAGGTGGCTCGTGGGGCCCCTGTGGCTCTTCTGCTGCTCCTCCGAAGCTTCCTGGGTCTGTTTCCTTCCAGAAAAAATCGTCAAAAAGTTTCGCTGCATTTGGACTTCATTTGATATGGATTTTCTGGAAAACCAAAAACAAACAGAAAACAGCAACTGGCACTGGGCACTAGGTCAATATGTTAGTCCATAAAAATCATATAAACCCCATATAAAAGTGCACCAAAATGATACAAAACTATAATAAACATGGCATGAATACTTCATAAATTATAGATACGTTGGAGACGTATCAGCATCCCCAAGCTTAATTCCTGCTCGTCCTCGAGTAGGTAAATGATAAAAGAAATAATTTATGAAGTGTGAATGCTAGCATAGTGGATAAGTTTGATCAATGATAATTTCAATCACTTTTCCTAGCATCATAACAACTTTTTCTCATAAAACTAAACATGATAAAGTAGCAATTAAAAGCAAAAATTTTGATGTGGAATGCTACCTATCATAATCATCATATAATCTTTTCTTTTATTGCATGGACACTTGGACTTGAATGATTCAAAGCAATAGTCTATAATTTGACATGAAGACATAAATACTCAAGCATACTAACAAGCAACCATGTCTTTCAAAATATCAATGCTAAAGAAAGTTATCCCTAGCCCATTATGCTCAATCATTGATCCGTTCATGAAACACACTCAATATTAGCTACACCCAATGCACAAGTATGACAATAGTGCTCTCCAATTGGTACTTTATAAGAGAAGATGGAGACTCAAAACAAAAATAAAAATTGCATAAAAGTAAGTAGATAGGCCCTTCGCAGAGGGAAGCAGAGATTTGCAAATGTGCCAGAGCTCAAAGGCTTAAATTAGAGAGATAAAATTGTTTTGAGAGGTATGCTTTTCCTGTCAACGAAAACGACCGAGAATTCCCTGTAGGAGATATGCCCTAGAGGCAATAATAAATGTTATTGTTTATCTCCATGTTCATAATTATGTTTATGTTCCATGCTATAACTGCTATGGTTCTCGAGTCTACAATAACCACGAGGCTCGGAGGAATACTCATATGCACGTGTGGAATAATAAACGGTAAAATGTATTCCTAGTCTGGCCTCTAAGACTAGCTCAAGTGTTGCATGATGGTTCTGTTTTCCTGATCATGGGCATGACTATGCCTGCAACTTTGAGGGCACAATGTTAGGAGAACACTTGTGTTGAATAGACCCGAATTGATGTTATGCTATGAGATACATTCGTCCCAAGTTAATGGTTAATAACACAGAGAAAGTTAACGTTTGCATAATTCCTTAGACCATGAGAGTATCGAGTTTCTTCATGCTTGCTTCATGAACTTTGGGGTTTGTTAAACGTCATCCGTAAATGGGTGGCTATTACGGCGGCTTACGGGTTCATGGAAAAGTATGTCAAGTAACTTGATAGCTCAAGATTGGGATTTGCTCCTCCGACGATGGAGAGATATCTCTGGGCCCTCTCGGTGTTACGGTATCCACCATCGTCTAGCCAGACACATTGTGATTTGATCACAGGGATGCCGGAACACAGGAACGAGAAAAGAGAACAAAACCGGTAACGAGGTAACTGGCATTGTGGACAAGTGTTGATCCATGGGGATGTCGATGATTCTCCCCTTGGGTATTTGTAACATATCGTGAAGCAACAGGAATAGCACACGGCAAACTGGAGGTTCACTCGAATATTTATTCGTGTGGGTATAGGGGTCAATATGGGTGTTCACGGCTCCGATGTTGATCATTGATCGGAAAGAGTTCCGGTCATGTCTATACTTCATGAGCGGTACGGGCACACAAAACGGAAAATTATTTTGAAAATTAGAGTTGGCACACGCAAATTTACTTAGAACGGCATAGGAATACCGCATATAGGTAGGTATGGTGGACTCATTTGGCACAACTTGGGTTTAAGGAGTTTGGATGCACAAGCAGTATTCCCGCTTAGTACAAATGAAGGCTAGCAAATAGATTGAGAAGCAACCAACCAAAAAGTGAAAACGGTCATAAACATGCATTGAACATAACTAACACTAAATAATGCACCATAAGTAGGATATAATTTCGTTGGATAACTATTGACTTTATGTGCATGCATAGAGAATCACAAACCTTAACACTAATATTCTTACTAAATCACAATTACTCACTAACATGACTCACATATTATCATCTCCATATCGCAAAACTATTGCAAGGAATCAAACTTATCATATCCAATGATCTTTCATGAAAGTTTTTTATTATATCCCTCTTGAATATTCATCACTTTGGGACCAAATTCATATCTTAAGCATATTGCCATTACTATTGTCAATTCTCAAAATAATATAAGTGAAGCATGAGAGTGTATGACAAACTACTACAAAAACATATAAGTGAAGATCAAATGAGTAGTTAAGTAAATAGGTAGCTATCTGAGGACTCACTCTTATTTAAAAAAAAATCAGATCTTAAGTATTTTATTCAAACAGCAAAGAAAACAAAATAAAATGACATTCCAAGAATAGCACACATCATGTGAAGAAGCAAAAACTTAGGCTCAACCAAGACTAACCGATAATTGTTGATGAAGAAAGGTGGGATGCCTACCGGGGCATCTCCAAGCTTAGTTGCTTGAGACTTCTTGGAATGTTATCTTGGGTGCCTTGGGCATCCCCAAGCTTGAGCTCTCGTGTCTCCTTAATTCCTCTCATATCATGGCTTCTTCTAAATCTTAAAAAACTTCATCCACACAAAAATCAACAAGAACTCGTGAGATAAGTTAATATAAATCAACTCAAAACCTTAACATTCTCTACTGTAGAAAATCACTAAAATTATAATTAAATATTGCATACTAATTTCCTCTGCATATTTAATACTCCTATCCACAAATAGAAACATTAAACAAGCAAACATATGCAAACAATGCAACCATAACAGCAACCTTCCAAAACAGAACAGTCTATAAAGGGGGATTTAAAATTCATACTTCCCTAACTCTAAAAATTCTGAAAAATTACCACATGACAGAAAACTCATGCATGCTTATTGTGTCAAATTTTCAGATTTTTATCATGTTCTGACTATTCAGGAATATTCTGGACATAACAGAAAACTTTCTGTTTTCAAACAGCAACACATGAACTTGCAAACTGAGCATGGTAAAGGCTATAATTGGCATTTTTATTGAACTAAAAGATACAAAACATGATTATTGATAAAAGCAAGCAAATCTCAATCAAATAAAATGACGCTCCAAGAAAAACTCATATTATGTGACGAATAAAAATATAGCTCCGAGTGAGGTTACCGATAGTGTTGAAGACGAAAGAGGGGATGCCTTCCGGGGCATCCCCAAGCTTAGACGCTTGAGTCTTCCTTGAATATTACCTTGGGGTGCCTTGGGCATCCCCAATCTTAGGGTCTTGCCACTCCTTATTCTCCTCATATCGATTTCTCACCCAAAACTTGAAAACTTCAATCACACAAAACTTAACGGAACTTGTGAGATAGGTTAGTATGATAAAAATAAATCATCCACTTAGGTACTGTCAAGACAAGATTCATAATTGTTCTCACATAATTCCTACTATAGTCTATCATTTCCACAATTTATATCTCATAATATAAGCTATGGAAACACTAAAACAAGCAAACTATGCACCGAAAATAGAATCTGTCAAAAACAGAACAGTGTGTAGTGAGCAATTTAAAATCCATACTTCCGTACCTCCAAAAATTCTGTAAACTTAGTAAAACGTAAAAAATTTGTAACCCAATATTCTGTAAAAATTTCAGAATTTTCTCACGCTCCAGTACAGAATAGAAATTCCAGCACTGGACGCAAAAGTTTCTGTTTTTGCACAGAATCGAATCAACAAGTATCCAAACTATCCCAAAGGCTTTACTTAGCACATTATTGAAAGAAAACATATAAAACATGATTAATACAGTAGCTTAATCATGTGAACACACAAAAACAGTAGGTATAAATATTGGGTTGTCTCCCAACAAGCGCTTTTCTTTAATGCCTTTTTAGCTTGGCATGATGATTTCAATGATGCTCGCATAGAAGTAAAGAATTGAAACACAAAGAGAGCATCATGATGCATATGACTAGCACATTTAAGCCTAACCCACTTCCTATGCATAGGAATTTTGTGAGCAAATAATTTATGGGATCAAGAATCAACTAGCATAGGAAGGCAAAACAAGCATAACCTCAAAACTTTCAACTCAAAGAGAGGAAACTTGATATTATTGCAACACCTACAAGCATATGATCCTCTCTCATAATAATTTTCAGTAGCATCATGAATGAATTCAAAAATATAGCTATCACATAAAGCATTCTTTTCATGATCCACAAGTATAGAAATTTTACTACTCTCCACATAAGCAATTTTCTTCTCGTTCATAATAGTGGGAGCAAACTCAACAAAATAACTATCATGAGATACTTGATTGGCATAATCCAATTGAAAATTTAAATCATGATGACAAGTTTCATATTTATCATTTTTCGTTATAGCATACATGTCATCACAATAATCATCATAGATAGGAGGCATGCAATCATCATAATAAATTTTCTCATCAAAACTTGGGGGACTAAAAATATCATCTTCATCAAACATAGCATCCCCAAGCTTGTGGCTTTGCATATCATTAGCATCATGGATACTCATAGAATTCATACTAACAACATTGCAATCATGCTCATCATTCAAAGATTTTATGCCAAACATTTTATTGAATTCTTCTTCTATCAATTGAGCACAAGTTTCTAATCCATCATTTTCAAGAAAGACATTATAAAGATGAATAATATGTGGCAACCTCAATTCCATTTTTTTGTTTTCTTTTTAATAAAACCAAACTAGTGATAAACAAGAAACTAAAAGATTCGATTGCAAGATCTAAAGATACACCTTCAAGCACTCACCTCCCCGGCAACGACGCCAGAAAAGAGCTTGATGTCTACTACACAACTTATTCTTGTAGACTCGTGTTGGGCCTCCAAGCGCAGAGTTTTATAGGACAGTAGCAATTTTCCCTCAAGTGGATGACCTAAGATTTATCAATCCGTGGGAGGCGTAGGATGAAGATGGTCTCTCTCAAACAACCCTACAATCAAATACAAGAAATCTCTTGTGTCCCCAACACACCAAATACAATGGTAAATTATATAGGTGCACTAGTTCGGTGAAGAGATGGTGATACAAGTGTAGTATGGATAGTAGATATAGGTTTTTGTAGTGCGAACAATAAAAAATAGTAAGGTAGCAAGTAATAAAAGTGAGCATAAATGGTATTGCAATGCTTAGAAACAAGGCCTAGGGTTCATACTTTCACTAGTGCAATCTCTCAACAGTGCTAACATAATTGAATCATATAACCATCCCTCAACGTGCGATAAAGAATCACTCCCAAGTTCCTACTAGCGGAGAACATACGATAGAAATTGTTTGTATTGTACGAAACCACCTCAAAGTTATCCTTTCCGATCGATCTATTGAGCTATACCTATAAGTGTCACAAACAGCCCTCGAGTTCGTACTAAAATAATACCATATGATACACATCAACCAACTCTAATGTCACCTAGATACTCCAATGTCACCACAAGTATCCGTGAGTTGATTATAAGATATGCATCAAACAACTTCATAATCATAATATTCAATCCACACAAAGAACTCCAAGGAGCACCCCAAAGTTTCTGTCGGAGAAAAGATTATGAAAACGTGCATCAACCCCTATGCATAGATTACCCCAATGTCACCACGGGAATCCGCGAGTTGAGTGCCAAAACATATATCAAGTGAATCAATATAATACCCCATTGTCACCACGGGTATTCATATGCAAGACATACATCAAGTGTTCTCAAATCTGAAATATTCAATCCAACAATAACGAAACCTCAAAGGGAAAAAATTCGATTCATCACAACAAGGATAGAGAGGGAAGAAACACCATATGATCCAACTATATTAACAAAGCTCGCGATACATCAAGATCGTGCCAAATCAAGAACACGAGAGAGAGAGAGAGAGAGATCAAACACATAGCTACTGGTACAAACCCTCAGCCCCGAGGGTGAACTACTCCCTCCTCGTCATGGAGACCGCCGGGATGATGAAGATGGCCTCCGGTGATGATTCCCCCCCCCCCTCCGGCAGGGTGTGGGAAAAGGGCTATAGATTAGATTGTGGAGGTACAGAGGCTTGCGGCGGCGTAAAAACTCATCTAGATTAACTTTCGGGGGTTTCTGAATATATATGATTTTCAGCGTTGGAATGACGCAAAGAGGTGCCATAGGGGGCCCACGAGGCACCAGGGCGCGCCTGGGGGGGCAGGCACGCCCAGGTGGCTCATGGGGCCCCTGTGGCTCTTCTGCTGCTCCTCCGAAGCTTCCTGGGTCTGTTTCCTTCCAGAAAAAATCGTCAAAAAGTTTTGCTGCATTTGGACTTCATTTGATATGGATTTTCTGGAAAACCAAAAACAAGCAGAAAACAGCAACTGGCACTGGGCACTAGGTCAATATGTTAGTCCATGAAAATCATATAAAACCCATATAAAAGTGCACCAAAATCATACAAAACTATAATAAACATGGCAGGAATACTTCATAAATTATAGATACGTTAGAGACGTATCAGGTACCAATCTGAGGTTTTGAGACAAAGATTGAATACAAGAGATGAACTAGGGTTTGAGATGAGATGGTGCTGGTGAAGATGTTGATGAAGATTGGTCCTCCCACGATGAGAGGATCGTCGGTGATGTCGATGGCGACGATTTCCCCCTCCCGGAGGGAAGTATCCCCGGCAGAATCTCTCCGCTGGAGAGCAAAAGTGCTCCTGCCCAAGTTCCGCCTCGAGACGGCGGCGCACCGTCCCGAAAGTCTTCTCTATATTTTTTCTAGGGAAAATGGGCTTATATACCAGAAAATGGGGGCCAGTGGCTGGCCAGGGACCCCACGAGCCACCAGGGCGCGCCTGGGGGGGGGGGTGGCGCGCCCTGGTGCCTCGTGGGCACCTGGGTGGCCCCCTCTGGTACTTCTTGGCTCCAGTATTTTTTATTTATTCCAAAATAAATCTCCGTAAAATTTCAACTCATTTGGAGATGTGCAGAATAGGTATCTCTGACATAGCCTTTTCAGGTCCAGAATTCCAGCTGCCGGCAATCTCCCTCCTTGTGTAAATCTTGCATATTAAGAGAGAAAAGGCATTAGAATTGCTCCACAAAGTGTTATATTGATTAAAAACACTATAAATAACAGTAGGAAAACATGATGCAAAATGGACGTATCAACTCCCCCAAGCTTAGATCTCGCTTGTCCTCAAGCGAATGCCGATATCGATAATCATGTCCACATGTTTAGAGAGAGAGGTGTCGATAAAAACAAAATATGGACATAGCAGCATCATGATCATTATTATAACAGCAATATTTATTATCATGGAACTTCTCATGAGCAAGTAACAATTCATCACAACAACGAAGTATAAGGCATAAACTTTCTTGAAAACTAACAAACTATGTTCTCAGTCAACAATGCAATTGCAATTCATCATATTTTCAGGAAGGGTCTCATGTAGGAGCTTTTTAGCAAGTCCACATACTCAACCATCATTTAGTCTTCTATGATTGCTAACACTCACGACATATATATGGAGCTAAAAGTTTCAGCCAGACACACAAAAAGATAAGGGCTTATGATTTCGCCTCCCAACTTATTCACCTCAAGGGTGATGTCAACAATAATAACTCATGATCACTCATATCCAACTGGATATATATGCCTAGATCTTTCCCCACCACATGATGCTTGCAAAAGAGAAAAATAAAAAGGAAGTAGAGGAGAACACTATTGACTCTTACATAAAAGTAAAGGATAGACCCTTCGCAGAGGAAAGCAGAGGTTGTCATGCGCTTTTTGTTGTTGGATGCACAAGCTCTTAATGCAAAGGAACGTCACTTTATATTGCCCCTTGTGATAGCAACCTTTATTATGCAGTCCGTCGCTTTTATTTCTTTACCATCACAAGTTCGTACAAAGCTTATTTTTCCTTACAATAAAAGTTCAGACATATTTAGAGGCAATTTTTATTGCTTTTTGCATCGATGACAACTTACTTGAAGGATCTTATTCAATCCGTAGGTAGATATAGTGGACTCGCATGACATAAAAATGGGTTTAAGGGTTTTGGATGCACAAGTAGTATCTCTACTTGGTGCGGATTTTTGGCTAGCAAAGATATTGGGCAAGCACCACATGTTGGAGGATCTATGACAATATAACTTCTATGTGAATATAAGCAAACATAATTCATTACGTTGTCTTCCTTATCCAACGTCAATAATTTGGCATAAAATACTTAATGGGGGCTCACAATCATAAAAGATGTCCAAGATAGTTTATTTGCATGTGAATCTTCTCTTCCCTATTAACTTTTTCATGAATTGCATCATCGACTAATGCTATGCTTGTTAACTTCCAAAAAATTTTACCACTTATAATTTTCTTTTTGTAATGTCATTACTTTCCATAAGATTAGCATATGATCTTTTTCATTATTTTCATTGCTAGGATTGAAACATGAAAGTAAAGAAGCAAAAACTCAAACTACTCTTTATTATATAACTCTCAACTCGATTACATAGGTAGATAGATCATGAAACTAGCACTCGAAAATAGATCATACTAAACTTTTATTCAACTAGATCACGAAATAACTAAGGATCGAACTAAAAATAGGTAAAGATGATAAAAGTGATGGTGATACGATACCGGGGCGCCTCCCCCAAGCTTGGCACAAGCCAAGGGGAGTGCCCATACCCATGTACTAAAGTTTCCTTCTTTGGTGATGATGGTGGTGATGAAGTGGTGGGTGCTACTTGTAGCTTGCGTTGGTATTTCCCCGAAGAGGAAGGGATGATGCAGCACAGTAGAGATAAGTATTCCCCTTAGTTATGAAACCAAGGTTATCGAACCAGTAGGAGAATCACACAACACCTCGTTAGCAGCACCTGCACACAAACAACAAATCCTTGCACCCAACGCAAACGAGAGGTTGTCAATCTCTCGGCGGTAAATTGCAAAATTTAAATTGTATGTGATAGATAGATAGATAGAAACAAAAATACAAAATAAAATAAATAAAAGAAAATGGCAGCAATATTTTTAGGGTTTTAGTAATATGATTTAGATAGATCCGGGGGCCATAGGTTTCACTAGAGGCTTCTCTCAAGAAAATAGCTTACGGTGGGTACACAAATTACTGTTGGGCAATTGATAGAAAAGCAAATAATCATGATGATATCCAAGGCAATGATCTTGTATATAGGCATCACATCCAAGATTAGTAGACCGACTCTTGCCTGCATCTACTAATATTACTCCACATCGACCGCTATCCAGCATGCATCTAGTGTATTAAGTCCATAAGAACGGAGTAATGCCTTGTAACATCCCAAAATTCTAAATTTTGGAATGTTATATTAAATAAATAAATAGGATTGATTGGTTGATTGATTGACTGAAATTGAGTGAAATTTGAAACTTTTTGAAAGTTTAATGAGAGGGAATGAAAGGACTTTCCCAAAACTTTCATTCTTGCAATTGATCTCCTTGAATTCAAATTCAATTCAAATACAAAACCCTGGAGTGAAGATGACACGATTTCTTCCATTAAAGAAATGAAAAGGGTATTTGAAAAGATTTGAATTCCACTTGAAAATATTTCAAATTCAGAAACTTTATGCAACTCAATGATTTTCATGAGGGAAGATAAAATGACTTCTTCAAATTATATGAAATATGACTTGGAAGTTAAAAGAAAGGATTTGAAAGTGGTTTGAAATTCAAACTCAAACCCAATTTGGAGTTATTTGGTTTTTATTCAATTTATTTTTTCTTCAAAAGAAAATATATGGAAAATAGGGTAACATGATTCCCTTCAACATAAAAATGGAGAAAAGTAAATTTGAAGTTATTTTGATATTTTAAAATAATTTTATTTGAATTTTTATTGCAACAGTAGCACTGTGTGCATTATCGGAATCTGTGTGAATTTTGTTTGACTTTGAAAACTAGTACATGTTTTAGGATTTATTTTTATGAAAATTTTGATATATAATATGTCTATATTATATTTTTATTTTATTTTGTTTTCTATCTTTTGTTCTCTGTGTCTGATTCAAAAAAAATGTTTTAAACAAAAAAATACACTGGCGCGGCCCACCTCTCTCTCTCACCCGCAGCCCACCACCACCCGCGGCCTGCCCGCGCCGAACCGGCTACGGACCGGCCAGCCGCTCCCCGCTTGCCTCCCCTCTCCCACTGACAAGCGGGCCCCACCCTCATCTTCCTCCCCGAAACGGTCGCCCCGAATCCAGGACGCACCGCCGTCGCCGCCGCCACTCCGATCTTCCCGGTACCGCATCCCGCGTCGATCTCCTCCTCAAGGAACTTGCCCTATAAATAGCTAGCCTCGTCCTCTCTCGATCCCCTTCGAAAACCCTCGCCAAAACCACCCATATCGCCCACCCTCGCAAAACCAATCTCGTCGGAGCCGCCGCCGTTCATCGCCGTTTTCCGCCGCCGGTGAGCATCTCCACCCCTTCCAGTTCCGGCCATCGGCCTAGTCCAACTCCCCGCACCGCTTTGACATGTTTTTGCTCGCCGTCTCCGCCTACAGGGAGCTATTCGAGCTCGCACGCCTCGCCGGAGTCCCGAAGCTCCGCCACGCCACCTAGCCGCCGTCCGTCGTCGTCCAGCTTAGCCGAGACCATCCCCGACTTCGCCTCGCTCCGCCGCATCCAGCCGACGTCTCCGCCGTCGCCCTCGACCACCGGAGAGCCGCTGCTGACCACGTCAGCGCCGCCCTCGCCGTCGACCACCTCGCTGTAAGCCGCCGCCGCCTCCCACCATTGGATCTCTAACCTACGGCCAAGATTAGATCGGCGAATAGTTAGGTTTTATTTGTTTTAGATCGGTTTATTTACGGGTTTTTTTCCGGTTAGATCGAACCGGCTCGGCCGGTTTTCTTTTTAATTAAACAAGCGCGGGCGCGGTTACGCTAGATCTCGGCCACCCGCTAGTACTCATCGGCCGAACACCCCACTTAGCCAATCGGCTTGCGCCACGTAGCCGTCGCCCGATCGGTAGCGTTTTTCTTTTATTTTCGTTTATGTTTTAAAAACAGAATAGTTTCAGTTTTAGAAAATTCATATCTATTAGGATTTTTAGTGTTTTGATTTGATTCCTTTTGCATTAGATTAGAAATTTTATGAAGTTTCTGTAGATCTCAAGTTTGACTAGATTTGAAAGTTTCAATTTGAATTTGCATGGAATTTGCTTGAATCACTAGATTGGGTATAACTTGAGCTAGGAATATTATTTTTGAGTGATTCTTGTTTCTACTGGTTCTTTGTGACTTTGTTCATCAGTAGGATTTAATTGGTGAATTTTATGATTATTTAAAGTTAGGTTTTTACGAAAACAGTACTGTGTAGTGGTTTATAGGTTTTATGTTAATTCTTTTAAATTTTAATTGCTTTAATTTGTTTTCTTTAGTTATTTTGACGTATTCCTTTTAGTTTCTATTAAGTTATCAGTAGCTAATTTATTTGTAGTAAAAAAAATTGTGTATTTTATTTCTTTCATCTTACTAGAAAACTTGTTTTGATCATTATAGGAGTTTTACAAATGATTTTAATATGATTCTTTTTGCATAAAATTTTCTTTGTGTTTTTATTTCTGTTATTTAGTAAAAACTTTATTTTTTGTAAATGTTAAAATTTATTTAGTGGCAGAAAACTTTTGTAGCTTGTTTTACTTGTAGTAAGCCTTTGCTTTGAGTTTTAGAGTTTTCTTTGGTTTTTATTTGAGTTTTTATTATTGACTTCTTTATTGTTTTGTTTGTTGATTGTTATTTTGAGTGCTAGAATTGCT
Source organism: Elymus sibiricus (assembly GCA_039707655.1). NCBI lineage: Eukaryota > Viridiplantae > Streptophyta > Magnoliopsida > Poales > Poaceae > Elymus > Elymus sibiricus. Next base: position 135,391,609 of record CM077666.1, read on the forward strand.
TGCTAGAATGTTTGCTTATGTGAATACAATGTTTGACTATATAGATTTTCTCGGAGAGACGAATAGTTCTATCAAGTTTCTGAGAGCGATAATATCTTCATCAACTTACCAGGCAAGTTCACTTTGACCATTTTTACATACCTATGATTTTATTACATTTAGTGTCACCTTTCATCAATCCCTCCAGTAGTGATATTGAATCTTGTAGTTGAGTAGATTGCATGAGGTAGGAACCCACCACCCTGTTATCAAGCCCTGGGACGTTGTTTATTTTAATGCTACGCTATTAGTAGACGGGGTTTGGTAAGAGTGCTCGGGAGTGGTGTGAGAAGGAGGACTCTACGTCAGTGATGCCAACTTCATGATGGCATCGTCAAGGCCTGCATCTTCAAGACCTCAAGACTTCAAGACTCGAGACAAGTTTTCAATACACACTACTGGGTGGACTGGTTGAGAGGCACCCTGGAGTACCCAGTGGATGCCTAGTGAGCTGGAGTAGGCCAGTACTCATGAGGAAAGTTCCACCCAAACTCAAAGAGACGGAAGAATACTTCATGCCCGGAAGCTTACCTGTGCAACCGCAAGTCATTATGGGCTCTGGCTTGGTTGACCTTAGCTGTGACTCTGGCTGGGACGGTGCTAGCAGATGTAGAACTACGGTAGGATTGGATGAGCACCGGACAGTGGCCAGAGGAACTCTTTGGAAGACCATGTTTCGGTCGTCTTGTTCTCAAACACCCTGAAGTGCGAGAACGTAAAAAGAGGGATCGAATCTTGCGGGTAAAGTGCACAACACTCTGCAGAGTTAAAACCTAATCGATTAGCCGTGTCCCCGGTTACGGACAATTTGAGCCTCTGGACCTGGATCTATCTCGGAACTCTCAACACCGGACTGATAACTAATTGTGGGCAACTTATGATACTTGTGGGCTATGAGACATCGGTTGGCAGAACCATGTCATAGTAGATAACTCTGTAGTGATGACTCCTGATATTCCTTTGATGTAGGGAAAATAAAGCCAGCTTTTACGCAAAAACTCAGACACAGAGCTACAAAGCCATATTGCATATAGAATAGTTTTATCATCTGTTTCTCTTATTTGTGATCTTGCCGGTACATTCAATGTACTGACCTACACGGCTGCAACATATCATGTTGCAGGTATTTCTACGACGAGTAAGAGTTACGATATAGGGTTACGGTCTACACTCAACTTGCCGTTGGCGTTGATGGAACTCCACACCCGATTGTCAGTTTCCGCTGAGGCTTATGAGGTATATATCAGTTTTACGTTATTTATACATGTGATTGCACTTTGATATATACATTGATGTACTGTGTGTGCCAGCATACTGATCCAGGGATGGCACAGATACACAGAGGCTTGACCGTTTGAGGTCGGGTCGCTACAGATATGGTATCAGAGCACATGTTGACTGTAGGACGTGACCCTAGGAAATGGCTTAGAAATAGGAAGACCACAATAAGAACAGCTTTTAATTTATACTACTCTCGTAAACCTCTGAATTCCTTTATTAAACTTTCCTTATTTCAACTTATAGATGGAGAGCTACATCCTGAATGAAAGAGGACACTACGAGGATGTTCTTGGTGGCCCATTCCTTGTGGAGCTAGTCAGACTGCTGAAGCTGCCGATACCCGAGATCAAGGCCACTAAGAGGACAACTGGATCATGGGGCATCAGGACTCAGGTGTTTGGACGCAAGGAGCACCCCAAGACTGGAGACATCAGCTTTGGAACATTAAATCGTGACTGTGATATGGGCATAAACACTGCCGTCCATGATGCTATTGCACGACTGTGCTATCGTCATCGTGCTGCTCTAAGCACTCACTACTTTGGAAAGGTCGGATGGCAGAAGGTTGATGGAGCCACTATTGCCCTGACCAATGAGCAGAAGATGAAGTTTGCACCACTGTTGGTGTATAATCAGGAGCTGGAGCAATACGTCAAGAACCTGCAGATGGACCTTCTGGAAGCATTATTTGACAAGGAAGCCCTGCGTGAAGAGCTCAAGATTCAGAAGACGAAGGTAGCTAAGCTGGAGGAGGAGAACCTTCAGATCCAGAAGAATCGTCAGGAGCTGAAGAATAGCAGGGCCATGGCTCATGCCAAAGATGTTGAGATTCAGAAGCTCAAGGAACAGCTCCAGGAAATACAAGGACGTCACAAGAAACTCCGTGTTGATAGAGATAATCTGGCAGAAGAATTGGAGAATGTCAAGAAGGCCATTGGAGACAAGGATACCCTAGCTTAGTATTAGTAGTCCCACCATGAGAGAATTAAAGATGAATGTTTTTGCGATTTTAAGTATTTGATTATACCAACTTGTGTGGGTGGTGATACTATAGGATTGATTGAAGGCATGAATACTTGATCGATACTATCTTTTGTGTTATTGAATGGTTGGATGCATTATATCTTCATATACGGTGTTCGTAGGTTTGTATTTATTTCAACCTTGAGAGACGTAAGTTACGGAAGAATAACAGAGGACTTCATACGGGAGAAGCGTCGAGTATTGGAAACTCCCGAGCATTGAAGACCTGAAGAAAAGAAGACTTCGTAACGAAACCATAGTAAAACGAGACCATTACAAACGGTAGAACTTTGAGTTGGGATTTGTTCGATTGATTGATTGTGTGAGTATCTCTCTCTATTCTCATCCCAATACCCTCTCACTCTATAGATGATGAATGAAGATGGACTTGTATTCTCTGGACCGATCACTCAGCTGGAGGTAGAACAGTGGATACAGAACATGGAAGACCACATGAAGAAATACAGTGTAGGAAGCGCGTATATGGTACCGTACTCCCTACGGTACTTCACACAAGGTGCTTTAACATGGTGAAAGATGCATCAAGCTATACAAGGATGGAATGGAGCAAAAACCTGGGAGGAATTCAAGATGACTCTACTAAGATCTCGTCTTGTCCAGAAGCCCAGTGACAGTAAAATGAAGAAACCTTGTGCATGCAAGCTATGTGGAGAAATAGGACACACCCAGGAAGAACACAAGGATGGATGCCCTCATTGTGAAGAAAATCACCCAGCTGAGGAATGCCCGACTGGGCAGGTGACATGTTTCTTGTGTGAAGGAACTACGCATTTCCCGGCTCAATGTCAAATGTACCCCAAGGTACAAGAAGTCATCAAGCAGCAGAAGGAAGCCATGAAGGAAGCCTTCAGGGAAAATTTAGGAGAACCTGTGATGAATGAAGATGTTGAAGACCCTGATGGAGAAGGCCTAACCAAATTTTATTCGAATGTCTGTTATTCATGTGGAGAAGAAGGACATTTTTCTCAGTATTGCACGAAGAAGGGAACTGAGTATCTTGGTGAGTTCCTGACAGCAGAAGTGGAGTATGACCCACAGGAAATAGAGGATCTGATTGGTACGAAGAAGACCAAGAAGACAAAACAAAGACCTCCCCAGAACAGCCCATTTTCTACAGAAAAGGACCTGAGTCATATCATATGTTTCAAGTGCAAGAAGTCAGGTCACTATTTCGATAGGTGTCCAGAAAAGAAGCTAAAAATCCAAGGAGCCTACATAATCACAAAGAAGCCCCGAGACATGTCGGAAGACATTTGTTTTCGCTGCAATGAAGCAGGACATTTTGCTAGGGAATGTTTAGATCGGAAGAAAGCTAAATATGAGTAGATGAATATTGGATGAATAAGTGTAATAAGAAATACTCTTGTTTTCGTAAAGATGTTGATTTGAATTATGGAAGTCTCAGAGATTGTAATAATTCATGAATCAATAAAGTTGATATGTCATATGCTGAAAGGACTGTATGAAGTTGTTATTTTGGAAATGATTATGTGGGTAAACATGGAAAAAAATGAGTTGTTAATGCATAAACTGGGATTTTGATAAAGTACAAGGATACAATAGAATATGGTCAATGGATAACCCAGTACATTTTGCTTTAAGGATGACAATACCCTGTAAGATGTTGGGAATTGAATTTGAAGTTTTGTTTGGATGATATGAATGTTTACCCAAGGAGATACATACATTATTCTGAATACCCCTTCTATCTTACAACTGCAGATGACAACCCTTTATGAGTCCTTCCTCAAGGGTCTGGAAACGATCATGACCCTGACAAGTGATCAGGATTACCCGAAAACCCTGAAGGACATGATGAAGAATATCCACCTTGAAGGGGATGCAGTCTACAAGGGCTATCCATTCATGGAGAATGGAGTGGAGCTTTGGTACGTGGAGGTACACCTCCACCGTTTGAAAGGAGTTTGCCCAAAGACTATGGGGCAGTACTTTTTCATTTCCCGAGTACCCCGAACAACTTTCTTCGACTCTGTTCGTGAAGCTGCCATGGAAGCCATACGTCAGATCGGAGACATACTAGAAGCAAGACTCCGTCATACTCAGGAACACCTGAGAGAAGTGCATGCGGAGATGATGGAGATGAAGCTCATGGACATCAAGATGAAAGAACAGATGGAGGATTTCAAGGAGCACATCACTCAATTCCATTGGGATTAAAGTCTTCGAGCAGGACAAATGAATAAGGATGGATGTGATGCTTGACCATACCAAAACTATGTGGATGGCAGCATATGTAATAAAGTACTTTTGAAATTTGGATTTTTGAGAAGTGGTTATGGATGTAATAAAAGGATTTGTTATGACAGGAATATGATTTACGGATGAATCAGTGTATGATAATTTGTTGGTGATATTTTTTTGTGTGGATACTTAACCAATGGAAAGGAAAAGATTCCACATAATGGAGTCGGGACAAATAAATTGGAGAATTGTTTATGGATGTTGGATACCCCAAGAGTATGTAGGAATGAAGTAATATTGGATTAAAGGAGGTGTAATGTTGGAATATGAAACAATAAGTAACTCCAAGGATAAGTTAAAACTATACAAGTGCTGAAGTGGAACCATAACCCACAGGCCCAGGATATGACAAAGGTACAAGCACAATCTTGTTGAAGGAAGAATTCTGGAAGAAGCTGTGATTTGACCAACAGACGTTTCATAGGGGGGTTACGCAAAAAAAACCGAGAGTTGTGAAGAAACGATAGATGCTATATTTGGCTTGCAGAATTAATGGATTTACCCGAACCCGGTTCGAGGACAAGAAAAATTCTGCAATGCTTGTGAGGATGCCCGGGTATTAGAAATACGAGATTCACTAAACCTTATACGGGGTAATGATTTGGGTGCGGAATGGATTGATCACCATACCGACTTACTCTTATCGTTCGCTCTTGCTATTTGGAATGGTAAATCTGGAGTGCCTTACCTATAGAAGAGAGACGACGATCGTTGAAAACTTTGCTTAAGCCTTAAAAATGGTATGATAAGAAGCCCTCGTACAAGGCAGTTGTAGCCACATCGTAGGTTAAACGGTGAGATTTAGCCCAGACCCAATTCCTGCAGAAACCCGTAATTGTTGACCACCATGAGAATTCCGATAGTTGCTTAGAATTGGCGACAGACCTGTCAGCTAAGAAGACCCGGTCTCGGGAACAGTCTTAATTTGATGAAAGGACCCGGGATTTTGAGAAAAGAGGTTATGCCTTACCGGAAGAGCACCAGTGAAAGAATTATCCTGGAGAATATGAGAAGACCGACACTCTCAACCCAGAGGATGGAGTACCTGAGTTTTGTTGGAATCATAACCCTGCTTTTAAGTGTGGTAGCACCCCAGACCTTTCCGATAAATGGATTTGCTGGAAGACCCCAACCCTAACCTTTTCTTGCTAGCCTCTCCGAATCTCGAGGACGAGATTCATTTTAAGTGTGGTAGGTTTGTAACATCCCAAAATTCTAAATTTTGGAATGTTATATTAAATAAATAAATAGGATTGATTGGTTGATTGATTGACTGAAATTGAGTGAAATTTGAAACTTTTTGAAAGTTTAATGAGAGGGAATGAAAGGACTTTCCCAAAACTTTCATTCTTGCAATTGATCTCCTTGAATTCAAATTCAATTCAAATACAAAACCCTGGAGTGAAGATGACACGACTTCTTCCATTAAAGAAATGAAAAGGGTATTTGAAAAGATTTGAATTCCACTTGAAAATATTTCAAATTCAGAAACTTTATGCAACTCAACGATTTTCATGAGGGAAGATAAAATGACTTCTTCAAATTAGATGAAATACGAGTTGGCAGTTAAAAGGAAGGATTTGAAAGTGGTTTGAAATTCAAACTCAAACCCAATTTGGAGTTATTTGGTTTTTATTCAATTTATTTTTTCTTCAAAAAGAAAATATATGGAAAATAGGGTAACATGATTCCCTTCAACATAAAAATGGAGGAAAGTAAATTTGAAGTTATTTTGATATTTTAAAATAATTGTATTTGAATTTTTATTGCAACAGTAGCACTATTTGCATTATCGGAATCTGTGTGAATTTTGTTTGACTTTGAAAAATAGTACATGTTTTAGGATTTATTTTTATGAAAATTTTGATATATAATATGTCTATATTATATTTTTATTTTATTTTGTTTTCTATCTTTTGTTCTCTGTGTCTGATTCAAAAAAAATGTTTTAAACAAAAAAAAACACTGGCGCGGCCCACCTCTCTCTCTCACCCGCAGCCCACCAACACCCGCGGCCTGCCCGCGCTGAACCGGCTACGGACCGGCCAGCCGCTCCCCGCTTGCCTCCCCTCTCCCACTGACAAGCGGGCCCCGCCCTCATCTTCCTCCCCGAAACGGTCGCCCCGAATCCAGGACGCACCGCCGTCGCCGCCGCCACTCCGATCTTCCCGGTACCGCATCCCGCGTCGATCTCCTCCTCAAGGAACTTGCCCTATAAATAGCTAGCCTCGTCCTCTCTCGATCCCCTTCGAAAACCCTCGCCAAAACCACCCATATCGCCCACCCTCGCAAAACCAATCTCGCCGGAGCCGCCGCCGTTCATCGCCGTTTTCCGCCGCCGGTGAGCATCTCCACCCCTTCCAGTTCCGGCCATCGGCCTAGTCCAACTCCTCGCACCGCTTTGACATGTTTTTGCTCGCCGTCTCCGCCTGCAGGGAGCTATTCGAGCTCGCACGCCTCGCCGGAGTCCTGAAGCTCCGCCACGCCACCTAGCCGCCGTCCGTCGTCGTCCAGCTTCACCGAGACCATCCCCGACTTCGCCTCGCTCCGCCGCATCCAGCCGACGTCTCCGCCGTCGCCCTCAACCACCGGAGAGCCGCCGCCGACCACGTCAACGCCGCCCTCACCGTCGACCACCTCGCTGTAAGCCGCCGCCGCCTCCCACCATTGGATCTCTAACCTACGGCCAAGATTAGATCGGCGAATAGTTAGGTTTTATTTGTTTTAGATCGGTTTATTTACGGGTTTTTTCGGTTAGATCGAACCGGCTCGGCCGGTTTTCTTTTTAATTAAACACGCGCGCGCGCGGTTACGCTAGATCTCGGCCACCCGCTAGTACGCATCGGCCGAACACCCCACTTAGCCAATCGGCTTGCGCGACGTAGCCGTCGCCCGATCGGTAGCGTTTTTCTTTTATTTTCGTTTCTGTTTTAAAAACAGAATAGTTTCAGTTTTAGAAAATTCATATCTATTAGGATTTTTAGTGTTTTGATTTGATTCCTTTTGCATTAGATTAGAAACTTTATGAAGTTTCTGTAGATCTCAAGTTTGACTAGATTTGAAAGTTGGAATTTGAATTTGCATGGAATTTTCTTGAATCACTAGATTGGGTATAACTTGAGCTAGGAATATTATTTTTGAGTGATTCTTGTTTCTACTGGTTCTTTCTGACTTTGTTCATCAGTAGGATTTAATTGGTGAATTTTATGATTATTTAAAATTAGGTTTTTACGAAAACAGTACTGTTTAGTGGTTTATAGGTTTTATGTTAATTCTTTAAAATTTTAATTGCTTTAATTTGTTTTCTTTAGTTATTTTGACGTATTCCTTTTAGTTTCTGTGAAGTTATCAGTAGCTAATTTATTTGTAGTAAAAAAATATTTTTGTGTATTTTATTTCTTTCATCTTACTAGAAAACTTGTTTTGATCATTATAGGAGTTTTACAAATGATTTTAATATGATTCTTTTTGCATAAAATTTTCTTTGTGTTTTTCTTTCTGTTATTTAGTAAAAACTTTATTTTTTGTTTCTGTTAAAATTTATTTAGTGGCAGAAAACTTTTGTAGCTTGTTTTACTTGTAGTAAGCCTTTGCTTTGAGTTTTAGAGTTTTCTTTGGTTTTTATTTGAGTTTTGATTATTGAATTCTTTATTGTTTTGTTTGTTGATTGTTATTTTGAGTGCTAGAATTGCTTGCTAGAATGTTTGCTTATGTGAATACAATGTTTGACTATATAGATTTTCTCGGAGAGACGAATAGTTCTATCAAGTTTCTGAGAGCGATAATATCTTCATCAACTTACCAGGCAAGTTCACTTTGACCATTTTTACATACCTATGATTTTATTACATTTAGTGTCACCTTTCATCAATCCCTCCAGTAGTGATATTGAATCTTGTAGTTGAGTAGATTGCATGAGGTAGGAACCCACCACCCTGTTATCAAGCCCCGGGACGTTGTTTATTTTAATGCTACGCTATTAGTAGACGGGGTTTGGTAAGAGTGCTCGGGAGTGGTGTGAGAAGGAGGACTCTACGTCAGTGATGACAACTTCATGATGGCATCGTCAAGGCCTGCATCTTCAAGACCTCAAGACTTCAAGACTCGAGACAAGTTTTCAATACACACTATTGGGTGGACTGGTTGAGAGGCACCCTGGAGTACCGAGTGGATGCCTAGTGAGCTGGAGTAGGCCAGTACTCATGAGGAAAGTTCCACCCAGACGCAAAGAGACGGAAGAATACTTCATGCCCGGAAGCTTACCTGTGCAACCGCAAGTCATTATGGGCTCTGGCTTGGTTGACCTTAGCTGTGACTCTGGCTGGGACGGTGCTAGCAGATGTAGAACTACGGTAGGATTGGATGAGCACCGGACAGTGGTCAGAGGAACTCTTCGGAAGACCATGTTTCGGTTGTCTTGTTCTCAAACACCCTGAAGTGCGAGAACGTAAAAAGAGGGATCGAATCTTGCGGGTAAAGTGCACAACACTCTGCAGAGTTAAAACCTAATCGATTAGCCGTGTCCCCGGTTACGGACAATTTGAGCCTCTGGACCTGGATCTATCTCGGAACTCTCAACACCGGACTGATAACTAATTGTGGGCAACTTATGATACTTGTGGGCTATGAGACATCGGTTGGCGGAACCATGTCATAGTAGATAACTCTGTAGTGATGACTCCTGATATTCCTTTGATGTAGGGAAAATAAAGCCAGCTTTTACGCAACAACTCAGACACAGAGCCACAAAGCCATATTGCATATAGAATAGTTTTATCATCTGTTTCTCTTATTTGTGATCTTGCCGGTACATTCAATGTACTGACCTACACGGCTGCAACGTATCATGTTGCAGGTATTTCTACGACGAGTAAGAGTTACGATATAGGGTTACGGTCTACACTCAACTTGCCGTTGGCGTTGATGGGACTCCACACCCGATTGTCAGTTTCCGCTGAGGCTTATGAGGTATATATCAGTTTTACGTTATTTATACATGTGATTGCACTTTGATATATACATTGATGTACTGTGTGTGCCAGCATACTGATCCAGGGATGGCACAGATACACAGAGGCTTGACCGTTTGAGGTCGGGTCGCTACATGCCTTAAGAACGATGACATGATGTAGACAAGATAAACTCACGTATGAATAAACCCCATCTTTTTACCCTTAGTAGCAATGATACATACGTGTCATGTCCCTTTCTGTCACTGGGATTGAGCACCGCAAGATCGAACCCACTACAAAGCACCTCTTCCCATGGCAAGATAAATCAAACTAGTTGGCCAAACCAAATCAATAGATCGGAGAAGAAATACGAGACTATAATAATCATGCATAAAAGAGTGCAGCAAAGACTCAAATAATTTTATGGATAATCTGATCATAAACTCACAATTCATCGGATCCCAACAAACACACCGCAAAAAGTGATTACATCGGATAGAACTCCAAGAACATCGAGGAGAACATTGTATTGAAGATCAAAAAGAGAGAAGAAGCCATCTAGCTACTGCCTATGGACCCGAAGGTTTGTGGTAAACTACTCACGCATCATCGGAAGGGCAGCAAGGTTGATGTAGAACCCCTCCGTGATCGATTCCCTCTCCGGCGGAGTTCCGGAGAAAGCTTCCAGATGGGATCTCTCTGGAACAGAAACTTGCGGCGGCGGAGAAAGTATTTCGTGGACTCCCCTGAGGGTTTCTGATTTTTTTCTAAATTTATAGTGCTGGAATTAGGTCAAACGAAGCTGGGTGGGCCCCACGAGGTACCAGGGCGCGCCACCCCCTGGGGCGCGCCCTGGTGCCTCGTGGCCCACTCCTTCATCTTCTGGCCCTCTCCCGAAGCTTCTAGTGTTTATCTTGTCCAATAAAAAATCTCCAAAAAGTTTCATGGCATTTGGACTTCGTTTGGTATTGATTTTCTGTAAAACAAAAACAGGGCAGAAAACAGCAACTGGCACTGGGCACTAAGTTAATAGGTTAGTCTCCAAAAATGATATATAATTGCTGTAAATGATTATAAAAACATCCAAGATTGATATTATAACAGCATGGAACAATAAAAAATTATAGATACATTGGAGACGTATCAGCATCCCCAAGCTTAATTCCTGCTCGTCCTTGAGTAGGTAAATGATAAAAATAGAATTTTTGATGTGGAATGCTGCCTATCATATTCATCACATATTGTTTTCTTTTATAGCATGGACATTGGACTTGAATGACTCACTCAAATATTAGCTACATCCAATGCACAAGTATGACAATAGTGCTCTCTAGTTGGTGCTTTTGTAAGAGAAGATGGAGACTCAAATAAAATAAAAATTGCATAAAAGTAAATAGATAGGCCCTTCACAGAGGGAAGCAGAGATTTGTCAAATGTGCCAGAGCTCAAAGCTGAAATTAAAGAGATAAAAATATTTTGAGAGGCATGCTTTTCCTGTCAACGAAAACGACCGAGAATTCCCAATATTTTCCATGCTAGACACATCATAGGTGGTTCCCAAACAGAAAGTAAAGTTCATTTCCTTTCCACCATTCTTTCACAATCCATGGCTAGCCGTATCCATGGCTGCCCTCCATACCAACACTTTCCAAGGAATTTTGTTGTTATTAATTTGATTTCATTATGGGACTGGGCATCCCTATTACCAACCATTCTCTCGTGCAATGACAAGTCAATAAACACTCATCGTGAGAATAACACACCTAGCATGGAAAATAATGGCCACCCCCTGCCGCTTCATGAGCGGTACGGGCACACAAAACAGAAAAATTATTTTGAAAATTAGAGTTGGCACACGCAAATTTACTTGGAACGGCATTGAAATACCGCATATAGGTAGATATAGTGGACTCATTTGGCATAACTTGGATTTAAGGAGTTTGGATGCACAAGCAGTATTTTCGCTTAGTACAAATGAAGGCTAGCAAAAGATTGAGAAGCAACCAACCAAATAAATGAAAACGGTCATAAACATGCATTGAACACAACTAACACCGAATAATGCACCATAAGTAGGATATAATTTCATTGCATAATTATTGACTCAACGTGCATGCATAGGGAATCACAAACCTTAACACTAATATTCTTACTAAATCACAATTACTCACCAACATGGCTCACATATTATCATTTCCATATCGCAAAACTATTGCAAGGAATCACACTTATCATATCCAATGATCTATATGAAAGTTTTTATTTATATCCCTCTTGAATATTCATCACTTTGGGACCAATTTCATATCTTGTGCAAATTACCGTTACTATTATCATCTCTCAAAAAGATTTAAGTGAAGCATGAGAGTGCAAATATTTCTTCAAAATTTCAATCTTCTCAATTCTCAAAATAATATAAGTGAAGCATGAGAATTCATTTCTTCAAAATTTTAGTCTTGTCAATTCTCAAAATAATATAAGTGAAGCATGAGAATTCATTTCTTCAAAATTTTAATCAACTCTCAAAATAATATAAGTGAAGCATGAGAGTTTATTTCTTCAAAATATAGCCACCACCGTGCTCAAAAAGATTTAAGTGAAGCACTAGAGCAACTGCCTAGCTCAAAAAATTTAAGTGAAGCACATAGAGTATTCTCACAAATGATGATAAATGTGTGGCTCTCTCAAGATAGGTGTATTCAGCAAAGATGATTGTGACAAACTAAAAAGCAAACAAAACAAAGACTCATATAATACAAGACGCTCCAAGCAAAACTCATATCATGTGACGAATAAAAATATAGCTCCAAGTAAAATTACCGATGGTTGGTAGAAGAAAGAGGGGATGCCTTCCGGGGCATCCCCAAGCTTAGACGCTTGAGTCTTCCTAGAACATTACCTTGGGGTGCCTAGGGCATCCCCAAGATTAGGCTTTTTCTACTCCTTATTCCTTCATCCATCGAGATCTCACCCAAAACTTGAAAACTTCAATCACACAAAACTCAACAAAACCTTCGTGAGATCCGTTAGTATAACAAAATAAATTACTACTATAAGTACTGTTGCAAACCCATTCATATTTTATTTTTGTATTATACCTACTGTACTCTAACTTCACCATGGCTTATACCCCCCGATACAATCCATAGATTCATCAAAACAAGCAAGTAGTGCATCAAAAACAGAATCTGTCAAAAACAAAACAGTCTGTAGAAATCTGAATTATGGTCATACTTCTGTAACTCCAAAAATTCTGAAAAATTAGGACGACGTGGGCAATTCATATATAAATATTTTGTAAAAAATTCAGAAGGTTCTGACGTTCTAGAGAAAAACCAAAATTCCAGCACTGGACGTAAAACTTTCTGTTTTCAAACAGCATCAATTATACTATCTTCCAAATCATCCCAAAGGCTTTACTTGGCACAAACACTAATTAAAAACTAAAAAACACAATCATACCAGTAGCATAAAAGTGAAAACACACAATAACAGAAACAAAAATTAAAAATTTATTTTATTCATTGGGTTGCCTCCCAAGAAGCTCTTTCTTTATAGCCATTAAGATAGGCTTTGAGATTTGAATGATGCTCACATGAAAGATAAGAATTGAAGAACAATGAGAGCATCATAATACATGTGACAAACACATTTAAGTATAACATACTTCCTATGCATAGGCATTTTATATGCAAACAAATTATCAAGACGGGAAATATCTAGCATATGCAAAGGAGAGGAATAAAACATTGACAATCTCAACATAACGAGAGGTAATTTAGTAACATGAAAATTTCTATAACCATATTTTCCTCTCTCATAATAATTACATGTAGGATCATAATCAAATTCAACAATATAGCTATCATGTAAAAATTTCTCTCCATGATCCACATGCATAATCTGATCATAAACTCACAATTCATCAGATCCCAACAAACACACCGCAAAAAGTGATTACATCGGATAGAACTCCAAGAACATCGAGGAGAACATTGTATTGAAGATCAAAAAGAGAGAAGAAGCCATCTAGCTACTACCTATGGACCCGAAGGTCTGTGGTAAACTACTCATGCATCATCGGAAGGGCAGCAAGGTTGATGTAGAAACCCTCCGTGATCGATTCCCCCTCCGGAGGAGTATCGGAGAAAGCCTCCAGATGGGATCTCTCTGGAACAGAAACTTGCGGCGGCGGAAAAATTATTTCGTGGACTCCCCTGAGGGTTTCTGATTTTTTTCTAAATTTATAGTGCTGGAATTAGGTCAAACGTAGCTGGGTGGGCCCCACAAGGTACCAGGGCGCGCCCTGGTGCCTCGTGGCCCACTCCTTCATCTTCTGGCCCTCTCCCGAAGCTTCCAGTGTTTATGTTGTCCAATAAAAAATCTCCAAAAAGTTTCATGGCATTTGGACTTCGTTTGGTATTGATTTTCTGTAAAACAAAAACAGGGCAAAAAACAGCAACTGGCACTGGGCACTAAGTTAATAGGTTAGTCTCTAAAAATGATATATAATTGCTGTAAATGATTATAAAAACATCCAAGATTGATATTATAACTGCATGGAACAATCAAAAATTATAGATACGTTGGAGACGTGTCAGTGGGCTTGTCCTTCACGACATTTATTAGGATCTCCTTTAGGCTCTGGATTTCCCGGAGCACATACTGTATCATCTCTGTATTCCTTTGGACTTCGGCCATAATATGCTTATTCTCTGGGCCCCAAGCGTTCTTTCCTGCATCACTTTAACTTGGACGAGAGATGTCCCAATTGGAGGGTATGTGCATACGAGGAGTATTTTCGATCCCATAATTGTGAACCAAGTTATGAAAATTGTTCCGATGTAACCTATGTAAGGGCCTTCTAGGGGGAAGCCCTTCTTGTACCTCTGGATTCCCATGGCCTGAAGTGCTTCTTACGGCTTGGTGCGGGTTCGGAATTGTGGAGATGCCGGCAAGGGTTCTCGGAAGCCGGAGGGTGGACCTCGAGTGAATCTCCATCATATTCTTCCATGGTAACTTCTTCTTCCCCCCCCCCTCCTGAGCTCCATCTGCATCAACCAAACATCGTCTCCCACATTGTTGGAGGAAGAAAAAGACATGATGCCTGGCCTCAAAATCTGGCAGAAAACAGCACAAAACAAGAACATAAGAGATTTCTGTGATACGGTGGTCAAAACGTCCTGGAGTATATATAAAGAATTTTTATCTTGCAAAACAAGTATTCGAGAAGAAAATGGAGTCGGGAAGGCTCACGAGGGGCCCACGAGCCACCAGGGCGTGCCTAGGGGGGGTGGCGCGCCCTGGTGCCTCGTGGGCACCAGGTGGGTCCCCTCGGCTGTTTCTTATTTTTGTATTTTTTCTAATATGCTAAAACTGACAGAAAGTATTTTTATGGAATTTTTGGAGTTGGTTTACTTACCGTATCACGTACCTCTTCCTTTTCAGGGTTCTGGAGTGTTCTGGAAGGTCTCTCTTATGTATTCTTCCGGTGTAATTGTTTCAATAATATTAGTTTCAACATTAATGGGAGTACCTGAAATATAGTGCTTAATTCTCTGCCCATTCACCACTCTCGGATTAGTACCTTCGGAGTTGTTTATTTTGATGGCTCCGTATCGATAAACTTCTTCGATGATATACGGTCCTTCCCATTTAGAGAGAAGTTTTCCTGCAAAGAATCTCAAACGAGAATTGTACAATAGAACTTGCTCACCCACTTTAAATTCCCGTTTTTGAATTCTTCTATCATGCCATCTTTTAACTTTTTCTTTAAACAATTTGGCATTTTCATAAGCTTGGGTTCTCCATTCATCTAATGAGCTAATATCAAATAACCTCTTTTCACCGGCAAGTTTAAAATCATAATTGAGTTCTTTAATTGCCCAATATGCTTTATATTCTAACTCAAGAGGTAAATGACATGCTTTTCCATAAACCATTTTATAAGGAGACATACCCATAGGGTTTTTATAAGCAATTCTATAAGCCCATAATGCATCGTCAAGTTTCTTAGACCAATTCTTTCTAGATCTATTGATGGTTTTTTGCAAAATTAATTTTATTTCTCTATTGCTCAATTCAACTTGACCACTAGTTTGAGGGTGATAGGAAGATGCAATTCTAAGGTTGACATCATATTTAGCAAGCAATTTACGGAATGCACCATGAATAAAATGTGAACCACCATCAGTCATTAAATATCTAGGGACTCCGAACCTTGGGAAAATAACTTCTTTAAGCATTTTAATAGAAGTGTTATGATCAGCACTACTAGTTGGAATAGCTTCTACCCACTTAGTAACGTAATCAACAGCAACTAAAATATGTGTATACCCATTAGATTTAGGAAAAGGTCCCATATAATCAAATCCCCAAACATCAAATGGTTCAATAGCAAGCAAATAATTCATAGGAATTTCCTGACATCTACCAACATTACCAATTCTTTGACATTCATCACAAGATAGGACAAACTTACGAGCATCCTTGAAAAGAGTAGGCCAATAAAAACCAGATTGTAATACCTTGTGTGCAGTCCTGTCTCCCGCATGGTGTCCTCCGTAAGCCTCGGAATGACACTTCCGTAGGATTTGTTCCTGTTCATGCTCAGGTATGCAATGTCTAATAATACCATCTACTCCTTCTTTATAAAGATGTGGGTCATCCCAAAAGTAATGTCTTAAATCATAGAAGAACTTTTTCTTTTGTTGGTATGTGAAACTAGGTGGTATAAATTTAGCAACAATATAATTAGCATAGTCCGCATACCATGGAGTATTATGAGAAGCGTTTATGACTGCTAATTGTTCATTGGGAAAATCATCATTAATAGGTAGTGGGTTGTCAAGAACATTTTCCATTCTAGACAAATTATCTGCTACGGGATTCTCAGCTCCCTATCTATCAATAATATGCAAGTCAAATTCTTGTAGCAATAAAACCCACCTAATGAGTCTAGGTTTAGCATCTTTCTTTTCCATAAGATATTTAATAGCAGCATGATCGGTGTGAACAGTTACTTTAGAATCAACTATGTAAGATCTGAATTTATCACATGCAAACACAACTGCTAGAAATTCTTTCTCAGTAAGCATAATTTCTTTGGGCACTATCTAGAGTTTTACAAGCATAATGGATAACATTTAATTTCTTATCAACTCTTTGTCCTAGAACAGCACCAATAGCATAATCACTAGCATCACACATAATTTCAAAAGGCAAGTTCCAATCAGGTGGTTGAACAATAGGTGCAGTAGTTAAGGCTTTCTTAAGTGTTTCAAAGGCTTCTAGACAATCATCATCAAAAACAAATGAAACATCTTTTTGCAAAAGATTGGTAAGAGGCCTAGAAATTTTAGAGAAGTCTTTAATAAACCTCCTATAGAAAACAGCATGACCAAGGAAACTTTTTATACCTTTAATATCTTTAGGGCATAGCATTTTCTCAATAGCATCAACCTTAGCTTTATCAACTTCAATACCTCTTTCAGAAATTTTATGCCCCAAGACAATACCTTCATTCACCATAAAGTGGCACTTCTCCCAATTCAAGACAAGATTAGTTTCTTCACATCTCTGCAAAACTCGATCAAGGTTGCTTAAGCAATCATCAAAAGAAGTTCCGTAAACGGAAAAATCATCCATGAAAACATCAACAATCTTTTCACAAAAGTCAGAGAATATAGCAGTCATACATCTTTGAAAGGTAGCAGGTGCATTGCATAAACCAAAAGGCATACATCTATAAGCATAAGTTCCAAAAGGACAAGTAAAGGTGGTTTTCTCTTGGTCGGATTGAGACACGGGTATTTGAGAAAAACCAGAATAACCATCTAGGAAACAAAAGTGTGTATGCTTAGACAATCTTTCTAACATTTGATCAATAAAAGGTAAGGGGTAATGATCCTTTCTAGTAGCTTTATTTAATTTTCTAAAATTAATTACCATCCTATAACCAGTTACAATTCTTTGCGGAATGAGTTCATTTTTATCATTAGGAACAACGGTAATACCTCCTTTCTTAGAGACACAATGAACGGGACTTGCCCATCTACTATCAGCTATGGTATAGATTATACCTGCTTCCAGAAGCTTTAATATTTCAGTTCTTACCACCACTTTCATCTTAGGATTTAATCGTCGTTGGTGGTCAACAACTGGTTTAGCATCAGGCTCCATATTAATTTTGTGCTGACATAGAGTGGAACTAATGCCCTTAAGATCATCAAGAGTATATCCAATAGCAACTCGGTGCTTCCTCAGAGTTTTTAGTAATCTCTTTTCTTCATGCGCTGAAAGGTTAGCACAAATAATAACAGGATATATCTTCTTTTCATCTAGATAAGCATATTTCAATGTATCAGGCAATTGCTTCATTTCAAATACAGGATCACCCTTGGGTGGAGGAGGGCCTCCAAGAGTTTCAACAGGCAAATTATGTTTAAGGATAGGTGGTTGATCAAAGAACATCTTATCTATTTCATTTCTTTCATTCATATGCATATCATTTTCATGGTCTAGCAAATATTGTTCTAACGGATCAGTAGGAGGTACGGCAATAGAAGCAAGACCAATAATTTCATCTTTACTAGGCAATTCTTTATCATGAGGTTGTCTACGAAATTTGGAGAAATTAAACTCATTAGATATACCACCAAAATCAACACTAACAGTTTCTTTAGCGCAATCAATCTTAGCATTAACAGTGTTCAAGAAAGGTCTACCAAATATAATGGGACAAAAATCATCTTGTGGGGAACCAAGGACTAGAAAATCAGTAGGGTATTTTATTTTTCCACACAAGACTTCAACATCCCGAACAATCCCAAGTGGTGTAATGGTATCTCTGTTTGCAAGCTTAATAGTAACATCAACGTTCTCTATTTCAACAGGTGCAATATCATTCATAATTTCTTGATATAAGGTAAACGGAATAGCACTCACACTAGCACCCAAATCACATAAGCCATGATAAAAATGATCTCCTATTTTAACAGAGACAACAGGCATGCCTACAACGGGTCTGTTTTTATCTTTAGGATCTGATTTAGCAATTCTAGCTGCTTCATTACAGAAGTAAATAACATGCCCATCTATATTATCGACCAAGAGATCTTTAACCATAGAAACATTAGGTTCAACTTTAATTTGTTCAGAGGGTCTAGATGCTCTAATATTACTTTTGTTAACCACAGTTGAAACTTTAGCATGTTCCTTAATCCTAACAGGAAAAGGTGGTTTCTCAATATAAGCAGTAGGCACAACTGGATCAACATGGTAAACAATTGTTTCTTCTTTAACACTAACGGGTTCTTCTTTTAATTCAATAGGTGGGTGATATTTAAACCATTTCTCCGTAGGAAGATCAACATGAGTAGCAAAGGATTCACAAAAGGAAGCTACTATCTCAGAGTCAAGTCCATATTTAGTGCTAAACTTATGAAAAGCATCGGTGGCCATAAAAGATTTAACACAATCGAACTCAAGTATTATACCTGACTCATTACCTTTGTCGAGTTCCCAATCTTCAGAGTTGCGTTTAATTCTTTTCAGAAGATCCCATCTGAATTCAATAGTTTTCTTCATAAAGGAGCTAGTCGAAGAAGAATCGAGCATGGTTTGATTATCATGAGAAAGCCGAGCATAAAAATTTTGTAAGATAATTTCTCTTGAGAGCTCATGATTGGGGCATATGTACATCATGTACTTAAGCCTCCCCCAAGCTTGAGCGATACTTTCTCCTTCACGAGGCCAAAAATTATATATATAATTCCGATCACGATGAACCAAATGCATAGGATAAATTTTTTGATGGAATTCCAGTTTCAATCGGTTCCAATCCCATGTATCAGTATCATCACATAGCTTATACCATGTCAATGCCTTACCCTCCAAAGATAAAGGGAATACTTTCTTCTTAACTCCATCTCCGGATAAACCTACAAGCTTAAACAATCCACAAATTTCATCCACATAGATCAAGTGCATATCAGGATGTACCGTTCCACAACTACGAAAGTACATAACTACGAAAGCATCCACAAATTTCATCCACATAGATCAAGTGCATATCAGGATGTACCGTTCCACAACTACGAAAGTACATAACTACGCAAGCCTCCCACTTATGATTACCCCCTCTCGCAAGCATCCACAACTACGAAAGAAGAATTAAGATAACCCTAACCATAGCATTAAACATATGGATCCAAATCAGCCCCTTACGGAATAGCGCATAAACTAGGGTTTAAGCTTCTGTCACTCTAGCAACCCATCATTTAATTACTACTCCACAACGCATTCCCTTGGGCCCAAAGATGGTGAAGTGTCATGTAGTCGATGTTCACATGACACCACTAAGAGAATCAACAACATACATATCATAAAAATATCAAACGAATACCAAATTCACATGATTACTTATGACAAGACTTCTCCCATGTCCTCAAGAACAAAAGTAACTACTCACAAATCATATTCATTTCCAAATCAGAGAGGTATTGAATAGCATATTAGATCTGAACATATAATCTTCCACCAAATAAACCAACTAGCATCAACTACAAGATTTAATCAACACTACTACCAACTATAGGTACCAATCTGAGGTTTTGAGAGAAAGATTGAATACAAGAGATGAACTAGGGTTTGAGATGAGATGGTGCTGTTGAAGATGTTGATGAAGATTGGTCCTCCCACGATAAGAGGATAGTTGGTGATGTCGATGGCGACGATTTTCCCCTTCCGGAGGGAAGTATCCCCGGCAGAATCTCTCCGCCGGAGAGCAAAAGTACTCCTGCCCAAGTTCCGCCTCAAGACGGCGGCGGACTGTCCCGAAAGTCTTCTCTATATTTTTTCTAGGGCAAATGGGCTTATATACCAGAAAATGGGGGCCAAAGGCTAGCCAAGGGTCCCACGAGCCACCACGGCGTGCCTGGGGGGGGGGGGCGCGGCCTGGTGCCTCGTGGGCACCTGGGTGGCCTCCTCTGGTACTTCTTGGCTCCAGTATTTTTTATTTATTCCAAAATAAATCTCCGTAAAATTTCAACTCATTTGGAGATGTGCAGAATAGGTATCTCTGACATAGCCTTTTCAGGTCCAGAATTTCAGCTGCCGGCAATCTCCCTCCTTGTGTAAATCTTGCATATTAAGAGAGAAAAATCATTAGAATTGCTCCACAAAGTGTTATATTGATTAAAAACACTATAAATAACAGTAGGAAAACATGATGCAAAATGGACGTATCAAAGCATCGGTGGTTATACTGTGTTAAAAAGGAAAAGAAATGAAACACTATATAATATAGGAGCTTTGTTGTTTCACCATCGGCCGCGTGGGAGTTTTTAGGGTGTGTTTGTGTTTGGTTTGTATCCAAATTTAACCTATCAAAATTTTGGTTAGAGATTTTGTTTGCCCATGAGGTCGACATTAGCTGAAAGAATGTACTAGAGTTGCCAAAAAAGTTTTGGCATCTCAAAAAGTTGACGATCATCCAAATAAGGACCAACGTTTTTGTCATGACCAAAACAAAATTGGTAGGATAGACTTTACTAGCAATCCTAACATACCCCTTACTCTCACAACTCCCACAGGTCGGTTGTGAGAGCATTCACTTCACTATCGAAAATGGCCATGTTGGTGGACTCTCTATCTTTGGTGGTTTCATTGTTGTTGGATTTGCCTCCATATTCGTGGATCTACCTCCATTGCAGCTGGATCAATGCATGGACAACTCGCTAGTAGGCACCTGCCCAATTATATTCTTAAACGTTTGTGACCAGAGTCATTGTTGTGCCGCTCGCCTCCATTACCGGTTCATCGCCGCCCCGACCATCCCTCTGGTGGGAACTTGGGAACGAGGGGGTGGATGGAGCAGGGAAAGAGGTATCGTATCTTCTCTACTACCAATGCGCCCTCCACCAAACACTAACCCTAACTCGGGCTTTGAGCTAACCTCGTCAGATGTTGATCCCATCCTCGCATTGTGTGTGCCATCATCGTCGTGGCCGACTGTGTCGTCATTGGCTTTGGGTCCGTGGCGTCTCACTTGGACCGTTAAGGCTGCGGTCAACCATGTCATTGGCTCGATGGAAGGTTGCTCTCACCTTCATCTTCGTGTCTCTCTTGCTCTAGTGCTCTCCAGAAATGATGTGGACACATCTCTACTATGGTGACACCCACAGCCCCGTAGCTACACCTGCTCAAGTTCCGAACGTACAAGGACGATCGGCCACTAGAGTTTGCGCACATCAACTCAAATATCATGTACTTTCATTTCTAGGATCTTTCTAGTACCTAATGAGAATACAATGATGCCTAAATTAGACTAGTTTGTATTATTCAGAAATAGAGAACTTAGCATGGACAAGAGGGACACACTTGGAACCACGATCAAGCATGGATATGGCATCAAGCACATAAGGATTGAAATGGGGCCCCGAGTGGTGATTTCAGGACTTGAATGCCCACCATAATGATGCATGAAAACATGAACGAAATATACAAGATGACATTTCATTGTTCCGTTTATAGTTATCTTTGTACTTCCATACCAGAAAGAATATGCAAACCGGAGTAAATTCCGTCTTGGAGTGTGTATGGGCCATTAAAGTGTACTCTCCGTGCCGGAAAGAATATGCAGACCATCATGCATATGTACATAGATCAAGCGAATCTGATTGAAAACCATGAACCGCCGAAATACTCGATCCGGGAGCAACCGTACCAAGCAGTGGGTAGTATATTATGCTCAAGATCGATTCATGCATGTGCTGTTTTCCGACATTAATCAGCACAAGTTTAATTATTTGCCGTTCACTAGCTTGCTCATGCTCTGCTGGCGATCGAGCTAATTAATGTGATTACTCCCCAATTATGGAATGCTAGTTGGGGGTTATCTTGATCAAAAACGGAGCTGGCACCCGCAAAAAAAAAAAAAAAAAAAAAAAACGGAGCTGGCGCTCCGGATGAGAACACATTGTACGTTAGGTGCCTCAATTATGCGTGCATTATTGGGTTTGCATTTTGCAAATGGTGCCTAGCCTAGCGCAGCTTGGTAGCGGCTAATCATGGAGACAGAGTTTATGTCGATGCGTATGCACGTTTAATTCGTTCATTGCTTAACTCATAATATGTAAACTTGTTTTCTGACTGTAGGATCATCTGTCAATCGTGGCATAGTAACTTCATGAAAAATCACAGTTAAAAGTTTCGAGAAATCGTAAAAAAGATCATGCATGTAAAAGATACGTAGACACATATGCATGTAAAGCTAGGAAGAAAAATGATACTGAGCTATAGTAACTTGCAGGAATGTGATGTAAAAAAAAGGGACTATTCTTAAAGTTACAGTAAGCACCCATTAGGAAACGACTTTCTTATCTTGCCAGAAATTACAAGTATTCCTGTCCACCCTCTGCGTGTATCTATTTGTTTTCCAATTTTGTTTCCTTCCTGTCAATTTTTCTCTCTTTTCATGCGCTGACCGAATTTATATTTACAGTATTATGACATCATATTGGGTTTTAATAGTTTTGAGTTTTCAAGGTTGGTACATCATGATTGCACTAAGAAAACACATCCTTTTGGTGCTGCAAAATGGTCTAAATAGACTATATAAAATATTAATGCAGCTTCATAAAGCTTAATAAAGGCAACATTGCATTCTCTGGAAGCCTATACAGAACTGTCAGTACAAAGTTAACTACGTGAGCATGCACACCAACTGGTATTAATTTGTGAAAGCAGTGGTTTTGCTTTGCCAGGACTTCAGTAAGAAAGGCTCAAGCCATGCTAATGTAGCATGTACTATATTAGTATATGGCATAGTCATTAGGGGAAAGGAACATATCACCAACTATATGGTGGGGTACTTCATTGATCAACAGAATCAATAGGCGCACAACAGTGTCAATAGGGTTAAAGGGACAAGTGAGGGGATATCCGCCACAATCACCGGTTTAGCTATAGCAAACCCGTGACAAATGTGATCAGCTTAGGCTGCACTTGCACACCACCAAGTTTTCAATCAAATTGCCAAGAGTGTAACTTTGAAGCCATTCACAATTATTATTATTTTTGCGAAATGAAGTCATTCACAATTAACTAGGAATAAGGTCGTCTTACCACCTGCTAGTACTGTTTTATCAGCTTTCCGGTTTCTAAAAATAGTATACCAAAAACCTAAGCTTTCCGTCTTTTGTACCCGCCTTTGCATATCTAGCCAAGATTTTCCTGAAAACGTCCTTGAAAAGTGTAGCTCAGATTCATATTTAGAAATAGTGAAGCGCGTCCTTTGTCGCTCAGTTGCATAATTCAGCGACCAGTTCTCAATCAAATTGCCACTGAAAGTAACCTCACAATTTCTCTTTATTGGACAGTGGCGGAGCTAGGCAGGATCTTAGGGGGGGGGGGGGGGGGGGGGGGGGGGGGGGGGGGGGCAAACAGAAATAATAGATGTTTGGGGGGCCAAACGGTATATTTTTTCTAATCCAAGCATCCCTTAAAAAATTTCCTTCCTATTTCCTATTTTTTATTAAGGCTGGGGGGGCAGGGCCCCTGTAGGCTACAACGTAGCTCCGTCGATGATTGGACCACCCCCCTCTGCGTGACATGGAAAAAATGTTCTCCCGTCATGTGAACCGCATGGCAGATCGATCACGATCGACCTCGAACATAGCTCCTCCTTGGCTGCCAAATACGTGTCACTTTTGACTGGGAATCCTGACACGCGCGCAGCTGTTGCTGTACGTGCACAGCGCTCGTTGCAGTACGGTAAGTATTACCGCCGAGCCCCACGCACGCTATCCTTTAAACCTTTCGTCCGGCCGGCCACGTTAATCATTGTCCCGTACGTACGCGCGTAGGACAGGTCCAGTGCAGTCAACGCGCGCGCAGTTCCTCCGCCACAGTGCGCGCGTACTGCATGCACGGTACGCGCGTGGACGCATGCATGGTGCAGCTAGCCTGCTGCCCATACCGCGGAATGCATGCATGGGTGCGCGAAATAAACACGGCCGATCCAGTGATTGGGTGCGTGCGGAGATGGGTCTTGATACCACGGAACTTGTACGTTTCAGATTCCTGCATTTCGTCGAACAGTCTGACGACAGCGAGGGGTGGCAGAAATGACAAATCTGACCTATCGACGAAATTATTTCACAAACTGAACTGTGTTTCAAAAAATTTCACCCGACTGATCCTTTTGTGTAGCGCCCGATATTTAGGCGTCACACTACATTGTGCAGCGTCTGGCTCTCAGGCGCTACATGCCTAGCCAGCGTCGCATCTCAGGCTGTCTGAAAAATGCTAAGTCAGTGTGTATAGTGTGGCGTCTGGCTCTCAGGCGCTACACGACTAGCCAGCGTCGCACCTCAGGCTGTCTGAAAAATGTTAAGTCAGTGTGTAACGCCTGAGAGCTAGGCGCGAGATGCTAGCTTGCGAGCTGAGCCGAGCGGTTCGCTTTAGTTAATGTCCTTTTTCTTTTCTCTTTCTGATTCCTCTGTGAGTCTGTCTGAGATGGTTTGTCACATCTGTTGATTCTGCTCAAAGCTCAGAAGCCCGCCCACACCACACACACACTGCTCGGCATCAGCAGCTTTACTTTATGCTCCCTGAGACGCTCGTACAGTACTTATTTAGGACAATACAGTACGCCAACTTGGTCACCCAGACACACCATGCCTCTGATAAGCGCTAAACATATTGTTACTTTTTCCTCCACGACTGACCTTTTGGCATGGTCTTTGCTTTGCTTCTGTCAAGAGCAGGCCTCCTACGCTCTCTAGTCTCTACCGTTTCTTTCGTGATGTCACGTCACTACTAGCTAGCTAGGTTTCAGTGCTCTACACGCTGCATGCCAAGTCCAAGCTCTATTCAGCCGTTTCTCACTCACTGCAAGAAGCTGGCCGGGTGCAGGGGGAGAAGGAGACTGACAACGACTCCTGGGCTGGGCTGGTTGGGCGAATTGAATGGGTGGCAGCGGCAGCCGCAGTGCAATTGCTGCCGGCCGGCCAGCCAGCCCCTGAGACGATGTCAGGACGTGTATCTAGGCCACCAGTGCAACGCCTAGGTATAGTGTAGCGCCTAGCTCTCAGGCGTTATACACTGACTTAGCATTTTTCAGGCAGCCTGGTGTGCGACGCTGGCTAGGCGTGTTGCGCCTGAGAGCCAGGCACTGCACAGTGTAGTGTGGCGCCTAACTGTCAGGCGCTACACAAAAGGGTCAGCTGGGTGAAATTTTTTTAAATACAGTTCAGTTTGTGAAATAGTT
The DNA here is from genome assembly GCA_039707655.1 of Elymus sibiricus. NCBI lineage: Eukaryota > Viridiplantae > Streptophyta > Magnoliopsida > Poales > Poaceae > Elymus > Elymus sibiricus. Next base: position 135,417,460 of record CM077666.1, read on the forward strand.
TCGTCCATAAGTCAGATTTGTCATTTTTGCCGCGAGCGGTAGTGTGAAGTGTCAATGGCTACTAACAGTGAAGTCCTCACCAGTCACCAGCACGCCGTACCCGTGTGCAATATACTTACGTTGGTGTGCCCGTCGATAGGGCTGTAGCTCACACTATCGCACCAGGTGGCTATCCCGAAAAGCCTCTCCACGTTTCCGTAGGTAAAGGGACGTGTACGATCGTGGACGGTGTGTACTTTGAAGTTCAACATAGAGCACTTTACCTTGACCACATGTTACACTGCTATAGTGACAGTGTTACGCTATACCACCACCAACAAGCCCTCGCTAGTCAACAGAGTGCCATACCCGCACGTAACGTACGTGGCCTATACGTGTTGCTGTGCCCGTCGATCAAATTGTACCTCACATGCACTGTAGTGCCACGTGACCAGCTAGAAAAACCTCTCCGTATTTGGCAGGTCGATCGTACCCGTGCGTAATATACGTGACCTAGACGTGCTAGTGTGCACGTCGATGGTGTTGTAGCTCACACCGCCGCACCAGATAGTCAGCCAGAAGAACCTCTTTACGACTGGTTGGTAAAGGGACGTGACCGACACCTGGACTGTTTGCACTTTGAAATTGGAGGAGAGCACCTTACCATGACCACAAATTATACTACAATTGTGATAATATTATGCTATACTACTAACAAGCCTTCACAAGTCATTGGCACGACGTAGCGGTATGTAATATATGTGCCTTATTTCTGTTGGTGTGCCCAAACGTCAATCGTGCCATAACTCACACTGGTGTACCAAATGTCCATCCTGGAAACATCTTCATGTTTGGTTCGTAAAGGCACGTAACTCACACACAAAACTATTTGTACTTTGAAATTTGACGAAGAGCGCTTTAATATGGGTTATTGTGCTCGTTGACCAGGATGTAACTCACACTGTTGCACTACGCGACTAGTCAGGAAAACCGCTCCACATTTGGTACATATGGGGATGTGAATGACAACCGGACTATTTGTGCTTTGAAATTTGACAGAGAGCACTTTATCTTGACTATAAATTGTTCTACTATAGTGGTGGTATTATGCTATACTATTACTAGCAAGCCCTCACCAACCATCAGGTTGTTGTGATCCAACGGTGAAGATAGGGCAATAGTAGTACTACTAACAAGTCGTCACCAGTCATCAGCATGTCGTACCCATGCATAATGAATGTGTCTTGACGTGCTGGTGTTCCATTCGATCGGCCTGTGACTTACACTGCCACACCAGCTGAACAGCAAAAAAACATCTTAACATAACACCTTCCTCCCCCCCCCCCCCCCCCCCCCCCCCCCCCCCGCGCCGCCCCGCTAGGGCGACACGGGGGCGATCTCGCGCCGCCGCCCGCTAGGTTCCCTTGCGCCCGTTCCCTTCCTTGCCGCTGCCAAAGGCTGGCGCCGGGCAAGCCCTGGACGCAGCCAAGGAAGGCGGCGGCGGGGAGCTTGCCACGCTCACGTGGATGCCTGGATGGGATCCGCCTGATCCGGCCGGCCGCTCGGAGGAGCTCCGCGCCTACACGTGGATCCGGGGCGAGCTCCTGGATCGGATCCAGCCGTCTCGTCTGATCCATCCGGTCGTTCGGGACACTGCGGGTGCCCGGCGGTCGGACTCGCCTGGAGGTGCCTGATCTGGATCGGGGCGCCTTGTAGCCTTCGTCCCCTGCTCGGTGTGCTTCTCTGTACGGATCTGAGTCGCAAGACTGTTGATCCTCGATGCGGTTGGAGCTGGAGGTGGGGATTCAGATCGGGAGAAATCCCTAGCCGGCCTTTCGGCGGCGGCGGCGGCGCCCGAGGGCGTCGTTTTCTTCTCCATGGAGACGCTCGTCAGATCTGCCTCTACTTCCACCACGCCATTTATCTCCCGAGTGAAAGCCTAAACTGCGGTGGGCGGCGACGGCGCCTTCGGCGTCGTTTCCTTCTTGAAGGCGCCGCCTTGGGACCTGTGTGGCTGGTGGACACCGTTGGGATGGCGTTGGCGGCGATCTGGATCAGGAGGTACTGCGGCGTCGTATCTACCGCGTCGACGACGGCGGGTCTTGGCGGCATGGTGCAGCAGAGTCTCGGCGGCAGATGCGTCTTGATGGACGAGCGCAGGGCGGTGGTGCTGTCTGGCGTCGTGGTGGCGTCGACGGCAGGCTTGGCAACGTTGATGCGTCAGTTCCTGTTCTGAAGATGGATAGGTGGAAGACGGCGGCAGTAGCCTCTGAGAGTGCGCTGGACCGAGACGGCGGCGGCGGCCTCTGAGTGTGCGCCGGACCGGTGTGTGCCCCAGACCCGGCAGTGGCTTGGTTGGGGCCTCCGGTTTTAGATGTTAGGCTTTGCTGCGAGGTCTGTTTGGTATTAGGCTCGGACTATCAGCACCCCTTCATCAAGTGGATAGGAGTAGTGACAGATGTTGCCAGGACGGTGGCTTCAGACTTACTGATGTATTACTTTGTAAGGTCTTCATGAATAATTAATAAAGTGGCTGCATGCATCGCCCAGATGCAGAGGCCGGGGGTCTTCCTCCTTTAAAAAAAAAAAAAAGGTAATAAAGGGAAGTGACGGGGACACCAACTATTAATACTTTGAATTCAGGCGTAAAGCACCTTACCCTGACCACGAATTATACATCTCTCGTGGTTTGCAGGACAGTGGTCGCAACAATACTACTATAGTGGTAGTACTGAAATATACCACTACTAAGATGCCCTTACTGGTCAACAGCACATGGTACTTGTGTGTAATGTACGTGGCCAATACATGATGGCGTGCATGTCAATCAGGCTATTGCTCACACAATCACACTGCCGCACTAGGTGACCGGCCCGAAAAACCTCTAGACGCTAGCACAAGTAAGGATTTCTTTGATACAAAAAAATATCTAAAGGAGTTTTTGAGGATTGTGATCCTTACACTAGTAGAAAAAGGGTCTTTAGTCCCGGTTCTGGAACCGGGACTAAAGGATCGGGACTAAAGCCCAAAACCTTTAGTCCCGGTTCGCTTACGAACCGGGACCAAAGGGGCTCCACGTGGCCGCTGCGGGAAGCCCAGGCAGGAGGACCTTTAGTCCCGGTTGGTAACACCAACCGGAACCAAAAGGCATCCACGTGGCCGCTGCGGGGAGCCCAGGCAGGAGAACCTTTAGTCCCGGTTGGTGTGAAAGGTCATCCACGCGTGAGCATCTGGCAGCAGCTGGGGTTTTTTTTTTTTTGAAGGTGGGGGGGGGGGGGGGGTTGGGGGGTTTTGGAGGGTTAATTTAGGGGTTTCATATTGTGTTAGCTAGCTAATAGGGAGAAGTGTCATCTCTTTCTCCGTGCTCGGTCGACGGTAGCTACTATACATATAGAGATAACTCGATGCTAGCTAATAAGAAAATGAAGGAAACCATTAATTACACAAGATCGTCATGCTGAACATATATAGAGAGAAGTGACATCTCTTTCTCCGTGCTTGGTCGAACAACAAGTTTTCGTATATCTATCCGACGGTACTACATATATACAATATAACATCTTTTACAATCCCTAACATCATCTACCTAAGATCCAATCACAAATCCGCATGGTATTCCCCGTCTTTAGGTATGACGTGGTCAAGAAAGAATCCCGCCAATTCCTCTTGAATTGCTCGTATGCGATCATGTGGTAGGAGTTCATCCCGCATCTGCCAGATCTAATTTAAAGAAGGGGGTCAATACATGCATATATATGAATAAAACTCAACACAATTGATGGTAATATATAAAATAAAATTGTGAATATTATTTACGTACTTCAAATTGTTTGTCAGAGAAGCCCCGCTCAGAGGTCGAGTGGCGAATGAACTCGCATACGTAGTATGCACATAAAACAGTCCCTTCTTTCTGGTACAAGCACTTTACGAGAATAGAGTTCAATCAAACTGATAAGCAAGCATGGTAATGATATATTGATGAAAATTTGAATCAATTAGAGATGCGCGGAACTAGCTAGTACTACTTACTTTGGGGTGCGTAAATCGCAACTCTTTCGGGTGAACTTCTTCCAAACCCTGCCAGGCAGAGAAAATGATTACTTGATATCAGGAAATTAACGAAAGTTGCATGCCGATATGGTCCCGGTATTGACTGAACTTACTTCTTGAGCATTGCAGTCATGTCCGCATAATTCTCGGGATCTTTACGTCTCGAGTCTAAGACAGTTACTAATGCCCCGTCAAGCTTAATGGATAGCAGAATAAAGTGGAAACTGCGCACGCATATATAACTCATCAATTACATTACTTAACCTCGAGTAAGCGAAACTGAGTATACAGAGAAGACAGCAATACTCACTTGAAGTTGTAAGGAAAGAGTATTTCCCTTTTGTTTTGATGTATAAGGAACGACTGTAGCAAGTTCTCCTCGGTCTCTTTGATTGAGTTGTGTACCGTCCATTCATTTACGGCATCTGGGCTAATGAACCCAACGTCGAAGATTCCTACTTTTTTGCATTCGAAGATCTTCAATCTGCATAATATAGTGAGCATAATTATATATACATGCAATGAACGAGCTGAGCTAGAGACTTAACTATAGAAGTAATACTTACAGACAGTAGGAAGTCATGAGTTGTTTGTCGAGGGCTAGTTGATTGTATAACTGAAATAACTCCACAAATTCAATAGGCGTCACGGGAAGTCCAATGAATTCGTGCTCTGGTTTCACTGCCATATACATAGTGTCTCTCCCAGACTCCCTGCAGGTTTTCATGTACCACTCATGCAATTTGTACATCATCGTTGTTAGAGGAGGATGATCAGGTTTGACGAGAGGCTTCCCGTGCACGTATTTATATTCTTCTTTTGTTACCTCAGCCGTTTGAAAAATTACATCATCCCCCAAGTAATCACCAGGATTGGTACCAGGCACCATCCCCGGATGATTAGCGACGATATCGCTAGACACCTTGAGTGGGGGGCACGATTTCTTCTCCTGTTCGCCGAGCTGGGGAATTGTTTTCCCACTTCTTCGTTCTGCTAACCTTGCATCACTGGAAGTACTTCCCGACCGCCGCGCTTCTTCATATGTCTTTTTAAGAATGCGGACATAGTTGGAATCCGGCGGAGGCGGTGGTGGTCGCTTCAGGGCATCGATAGTGCGCTTCACTTTCACTGGATCTAGCTTCTCCTTCGGAGGTGGAGTTTTCTTTGCAAAATGGTCCCTCACTTGGGCACGACATATGTCCTCGTTTTCCTGCTCGGTCCTCTCATATGGTAACTTTTCCACAGGCTTGAGAGATGGACCGTATCTGAATTGCCTCCCGCCTCTGCTTGTACTGCTAGCCGCCGGAGCGGCGGCGTCTCTCTTTCGTCGTTGCTGACGAGGCGGAGAAGGAGGCGGAGTGCTCCGACGCGCCGGAGTAGGCGAAGGAGGAGGCGGAGTGCCCTCACGCGTCGGAGGAGCCGGAGAAGGAGGCGGAGTGCCCTGATCACTCGCCGGAGGAGGAGGAGGAGGAGGAGGAGGCGGAGTGCCCTGACTCGCCGGAGGAGGAGGAGGAGGCGGAGGCGTCCAGTTTGGAAGCTTGATGTACTCCTTCTGCCATAGACATGTACTCCTCAGAGCACGAACCAGCTGATTCTCCCCTTCACCTGTAGAGTGGTAAAGCTCGAGCTCCTCAAATCCCTCCATTACTTCATCCACCATCACAACAGCATAGCCATGTGGAATCGGAAGGCAGTGAAAAGTTCCGTTGGGTTGAGGAGGTGCAACAGAGCCGAGAGCCGCCTTGAAAGTGAGGTTATGGCATTTCGTCATAAGCTCGCAATTTTGAGCCTCCGTGATAGTATCCACGGGGTAGATAGGCTCCGTGAAGTCAGTCTGAACGGGCTCCGTGGAAGCCACGCTGCTTCTCCGCTGAGATGGCGGGGTAGCTTCTGGGGTAGCTTCGTGCCGCTGAGATAGTTGGCCGGCAGCTCGCTGGCTCTCAGCTTCCTCTAGCTTTTGTAGTATTGCACTCATCTTCTGCATGTCGCTCAGCTCCGCTTTCCTCTTTCTCTCCCGGCTTCTGTAACCGCATGCGTCGGGAAACCAAAACTTCCACGGAACGGAGCCTGGTGTGCCTCGTGTTCGTCCAGGGTGCTCAGCATTCCCTAGGGCCTCAGTCAGCTCGTCCTTCTCTCTGTCGGGAATGAACGTCCCTTCCTGCGCTGCGGTGATATACTTCTGAAGCTTCGTGACGGGTATTGCAAGTTGCTCGTCCGTCCAACGGCACTTCCCTGTTTCAGGGTCCAAAGTTCCCCCAACCCCGAAGAACCAAGTCCTTGAATGGTCTGGCCAGTTCAATGTCTCTGGTTCGACCCCTTTAGCAATCAGGTCATTCTCAGCTTTGTCCCACAACGGCCGGGCTTTGAGGTAGCCACCTGACCCCGTGTGATGGTGATACTGCTTCTTTGCAGCGTTGTTCTTGTTTGTCTCTGACATTTTCTTACTCTTGTCTGATGTCTTGTAGGCCACAAATGCGGGCCAGTGATCTCTTATCTTCTCAAATCGGCCGATGAATTCTGGAGTCTCACCTTTGTCGACAAACTTTGATTTCAACTCCTTCTTCCACCTCCTGAATAGATCTGCCATCTTCTTAAGAGCACACGCCTTGACCAGTGGCTCTATAACGGGCTTATTCGAATCCTCCTCTGGCGGTAGGGTGAAATTTGCCTTCAGCAAGGTCCAAAGATCATCTTTCTGTCTATCGGTGACATAATCACCTTCAGGGGCGTCGTCCTTAGGCTTATTCCATTGCTTGATGCTGATCGGGATGTTGTCCCTAACAATAGCTCCGTACTGAGCAGAAAATGCGTCCTTGGTCCGCTTGGGTTCAATCGGTAGGCCATCGTCCGCGAGTGCTGTGATCGTGAACCTTTCATCCTTGCGCAACCTCTTCTTCGGGCCTCGTCTCGTTACCGAAGTTTGGCTCGATCCGGAGGGCTATAAAAGAAGAAAGAAGAGTTAATATATGTACATACCAAAACAATTAATGCATCAATTAGCTAGTCAGCACCTCCGGAGCCATCATGATCATGTCACCGGAGCCATCATGATCATGTCCTTCCTCCTCCATTGTTCCATCGGTGTCGTTGAGAAACGACAAGACAGCATCACCTCCGGCGAGGATTATCTCCCCCAACAACTGTTCTTGTTCCAAGTCTCTTTGATCCATAGTTTCTGCAAATATAGAAGAATATATATATAGATGAGATCAGAAAAAAATTGGATCAACTTGTGCACATCCATAATGGGGGTATTCTTGATAAATCTATGTTACCGGAGTTATCTATGTTACCGGAGGGGGTAGACGACAACGACGCTCACCCCTCATGTCATGTCCGACGTCCCTCCTCATGTCGAAGTTATCGGGGAGGGGGTAGACGACAACGACGCTCACCCCTCATGTCCGACGTCCCCCCTCATGTCGAAGTTATCGGGGAGGGGGTACAGGTGGCCTCGAGAGTTGGTCGGGCGAGCGGACCGGGAGTAAGTAACTTTTAACTCATTTTAACTCATTTTGAATATATGAACATTTTAACTTTTACGGGTAGGGGCGGGAGGGGGTTGATCGACGTCTTCCCCCCTCATGTCGAAGTTACCGGAGTTTTCTATATGAACAAAAAAATCCACATGACATGTCCGACGAGCGGACCGCCTCTCTCTCATGCATGTCCGACGTCCCCCCTCATGACAAAAACTTTCTATAAAAAAAAGCATACATCTATGAACAAAAAAAATTCTATGAACAAAAATAAAATTGTATCAATGCATATATAAAAACTTTCTATGGATCATCATTGCTCATATATCAATGCATATATAAAAACTTTCTATGAATCATCATTGCTCATATATAAAAACTTTCTATAAACAAAAAAAACATACATCTATGAACAAAAAAAAATCTATGAACAAAAATAAAATTGTATCAATGCATATATAAAAACTTTCTATGGATCATCCATACATACATACATACATACAGCATCCATACATACATACTGCATATACATACAAAAAAAAAGGCAGATCCGGCCAGGGCGGCGGCGGCGCGGCAAGCAGAGCAGGGCCACGGCGCGGCAAGCAGAGCAGTGGCGGCGGCGCGGGGGAAGGGGGGGCTCACTGGGGGCGGCGTCGGGGCAGGGGCAGGGGGGCACGGCGGGCGGCGTCGGGGCAGCAGGGGCGCGGGGAGCGGCGCCGGCGTCGGGGCAGATGGCGTCGAGGGCGTCGGGGCAGCGGGGGCTCGGCGGCGATGGCGACGAGGATCAGCCTGACGGCGTCGACGGGGCAGAGGGCGGCGAGGGCGTCGATGACGAGCTCGGGCAGCCTGGCGGCGTCGATGTGCTCGGCGTCGTCGGGGGAAACTGGCAAATTTTCCCAACTCCCGCTTATATAGGGAGACCTTTGGTCCCGGTTGGTGCCACCAACCGGGACCAATGCCCACCTTTAGTCCCGGTTGGTGCCACCAACCGGGACCAAAGGTCCCTTTTCGTCAGCCCAAAGGGCGGGAAGCAGAGACCTTTGGTCCCGGTTAGTGGCACCAACCGGGACTAAAGGGTGGCATTGGTCCCGGTTGGTGGTACCAACCGGGACCAAAGGTTGGTATTGGTCCCGGTTAGTGCCACCAACCGGGACTAAAGGGTGGTGCTGCCCGGGGCCAAAAGTTTAGTCCCACCTCGCTAGCTGAGAGGGCTCGAGAGTGGTTTATAAGCGCTGCTGCGCCAGCCCTCTCGAGCTCCTCTCAACTGCAGGCTTACGGGCCTAATCGCGCACACCTCTGCCTGTGGACCTTCTGGGCCTTCTGCGGGCCTGAATCCTGGCCCAACTAGATGGTTGGGTTTCTAGTCGTATTCAGGCCGTGGTGGCCCACTAGGCGACAGTTTTTCAGTGATTCTTTTTGCTTTTAGGTCACAAAAATTATAAACTTTCTGTTAGTGCCATTAGTTTCCAAATTTGAATAGTTTAAATTTGAATTCTTTTAAATTGGTGTGAATCACTAGTTTGTGAATAACTTTACTATAAAAATAGATTTTTGAGTGATTCTTTTTCCTGCTATTTAATATTACTGTGTTTTATCATTATATTCAATTTGGTAATTTTTAGGTAATTTTAAATGTCTGTTTTAACCAAAAACAGATTTTGTTATTTTAGTTTGCTATTAAAGTTTCTAAAAAAATTCTTTATGAAAATTCTTTTTCCTATTAATGTTTTGAACAAAAAATACTTTGATAACTTTAGTTGCATAAATTTTATATAATTTTAGTTTCATAAATACTAGAGGTTTATAAAATATTTTTAGTTGATTCCTTTTGCTATTAGAGTTTTATAAAAGCTTTTTAGTTGATTCTTTTTGCTATTGAAGAATATTATAGTTTTATTTTAGTTGATCATAACAGAATTTTTTAATTAATTATTTTTAGTTCATTATTTTTGCTATTAGAGTTTCATAAAGGTTTTCTAGTTCATTCTTTTTGCTATTAGTTCATTCTTTGAGCTAAATGACCCTGAAATTGAAAAGCACTTCAAATGAACTCTGAAAAGGTTGAAAGTTGGCATGGTATCATCATTACACCCACATAGCATGTTCTAAAAAGTTGAGAGGGTTACGGCAAAAACTGGATGCACTTCATGTACAAAATGGACAATCTCTTTCGAAGTATCAGGGTTTCGGACGAAAACTCATCTGTTACAAAGGGATTTCATTTTTTTGAACTTATTTGAACTCCAGACTTTTTGCGTGTTCAAAATGCACCATTCAAAGCCACATCATCAATTTTCAACCCTTTCTGACTTCATTTCCTATTTTTCATGCATTTACTGATTTTTTTAAGCTAAATGACCCTGAAATTGAAAAGCACTACAAATGAACTCTGAACAAGTTGAAAGTTGGCATGGTATCATCATTTCACCCACATAGCATGTGCTAAAAATTTGAGAGGGTTACGGCAAAAACTGGATGCACTTCGTGTACAAAACGGACAATCTCTTTCGAAGTATCAGGGTTTCGGACGAAAACTCATCTGTTACAAAAGGCATTTAATTTCTTCACATGTAACTGCAATGATATAGTTGTGGAGAGAAAGTCTTCACTTTTTCTTCGCTTGTGTCCTTTGCTTATTGCGCCGTAACCATGGATAATCTTCATCGTTTAACAGGGTGCTTGGGTCAGCCTTGACTTTGAAGGGAGGAATTTCATGAAACTTTTCATAATCTTCAGACATGTCTGTCTTGCCCTCCAATCCCACGATGTCTCTTTTTCCTGAAAGAACTATGTGGCGCTTTGGCTCATCGTATGATGTATTCGCTTCCTTATCTTTTGTTTTTCTCGGTTTGGTAGACATGTCCTTCACATAGAAAACCTGCGCCACATCATTGGCTAGGACGAATGGTTCGTCTCTGTACCCAAGATTGTTGAGATCCACTGTTGTCATTCCGTATTGTGGGTCTACCTGTACCCCGCCTCCTGACAGATTGACCCATTTGCACTGAAACAAAGGGACCTTGAAATTATGTCCATAGTCAAGTTCCCATATGTCCACTATGTAACCATAATATGTGTCCTTTCCCCTCTTGGTTGCTGCATCAAAGCGGACACCGCTGTTTTGGTTGGTGCTCTTTTGATCTTGGGCGATCGTGTAAAATGTATTCCCATTTATCTCGTACCCTTTGTAAGTCAATACAGTCGAAGATGGTCTCCTGGCCAACGAGTACAGCTCATCAGAAACAGTGTTGTCACCCATGAGACGTGTTTGCAACCAACTGCCGAAAGTCCTGATGTGTTCATATGTAATCCAGTCGTCACACTGCTCCGGGTGTTTGGAGCGCGGAATATTCTTGTGTTCATCGACATACGGGGTCACCAAGGTAGAATTCTGTAGAACTGTGTAGTGTGCTTGAGACCAAGAATGCCCGTCCCTACATATTATTGAGTCCGCTCCTAGCATGCCTTTTCCAGTCAGTCTCCCCTCATACCGCGATTGAGGGAGACCAATCTTCTTAAGGTCAGGAATGAAGTCAATACAAAACCCAATGACATCCTCTGTTTGATGGCCCATGGAGATGCTTGCTTCTGGCCTAGCGCGGTTACGAACATATTTCTTTAAGACTCCCATGAACCTCTCAAAGGGGAACATATTGTGTAGAAATACAGGGCCCAGAACGACAATCTCGTCGACTAGATGAACTAGGACGTGCGTCATGATATTGAAGAAAGATGGTGGGAACACCAGCTCGAAACTAACAAGACATTGCACCAAATCACTCCTTAACCTTGACAGGATTTCTGGATCGATCACCTTCTGAGAGATTGCATTGAGGAATGCACATAGCTTCACAATGGCTAATCGAACGTTTTCCGATAGAAGCCCCCTCAATGCAACCGGAAGCAGTTGCGTCATAATCACGTGGCAGTCATGAGACTTTAGGTTCTGGAACTTTTTCTCTGCCATATTTATTATTCCCTTTATATTCGACGAGAAGCCAGACGGGACCTTCATACTGAGCAGGCATTCAAAGAAGATTTCCTTCTCTTCTTTGGTAAGAGCGTAGCTGGCAGGACCTTCATACTGCTTTGGATGCATGCCGTCTTTTTCATGCACACGTTGCTGTTCCTCCCGTGCCTCCGGTGTATCTTTTGTCTTCCCATACACTCCCAAGAAGCCTAGCAGGTTCACGCAAAGATTCTTCGTCACGTGCATCACGTCGATTGCAGAGCGGACCTCTAGGTCTTTCCAATAGGGTAGGTCCCAAAATATAGATTTCTTCTTCCACATGGGTGCGCGTCTCGCATCGTCAGTCGGAACAGATAGTCCGCCAGGACCCTTTCCAAAGATTACTTGTAAATCATTGACCATATCAAGTATGTGATCACCAGTACGGAGGGCGGGCTTCTTCCGGTGATCTGCCTCACCTTTGAAATGCTTTCCTTTCTTTCGATATTGATGGTTGGTCGGAAGAAATCGACGATGCCCCAGGTACACATTCTTCCTGCATTTGTCCAAATATATACTGTCGGTGTCATCTAAACAGTGTGTGCATGCGTGGTATCCCTTGTTTGTCTGTCCTGAAAGGTTACTGAGAGCAGGCCAATCGTTGATGGTTACAAACAGCAACGCATGTAGGTTAAATTCCTCCTGTTTGTGCTCATCCCACACACGTACACCGTCTCCATTCCACAGCTGTAAAAGTTCTTCAACTAATGGCCTTAGGTACACATCAATGTCATTGCCGGGTTGCTTAGGGCCTTGGATGAGCACTGGCATCATAATGAACTTCCGCTTCATGCACAACCAAGGAGGAAGGTTATAGATACATAGAGTCACGGGCCAGGTGCTATGATTGCTGCTCTGCTCCCCAAAAGGATTAATGCCATCTGCACTTAAACCAAACCATACGTTCCTTGCGTCACCTGCAAAGTCCCCCCACCTTCTCTCGATTTTTCTCCACTGCGACCCGTCAGTGGGTGCTCTCAACTTCCCGTCTTTCTTACGGTCTTCTTTGTGCCATCGCATCAACTTGGCATGCTCTTTGTTTCTGAACAGACGTTTCAGCCGTGGTATTATAGGAGCATACCACATCACCTTGGCAGGAACCCTCTTCCTGGGGCGCTCGCCCTCAACATCACCAGGGTCATCTCGTCTGATCTTATACCGCAATGCACCGCATACCGGGCATGCGTTCAAATCCTCGTACTCACCGCGGTAGAGGATGCAGTCATTAGGGCATGCATGTATCTTCTGCACCTCCAATCCTAGAGGGCATAGAACCTTCTTTGCTTCGTACGTACTGCCGGGCAATTCGTTATCCTTTGGAAGCTTCTTCTTCATTATTTTCAGCAGCGAACTAAATCCCTTGTCAGATACACCATTGTCTGCCTTCCATTGCAGCAATTCCAGTGTGGTACCGAGCTTTCTGTTGTCATCTTCGCAATTTGGGTACAACCCTTTTTTGTGATCCTCTAACATGCGATCGAACTTCAACTTCTCCCTTTCACTTTCGCATTCTCTCTGTGCATCAACAATGACCCGGCGAAGATCATCATCGGGCACATCGTCTGGTTCCTCTTGATCTTCAGCTTCCCCCATTGCAGCATCACCATATTCAGGGGGCGGGTAGTTGTCATCATCCTCTTCTTCTTCGTTGTCTTCCATCATAACCCCTCTTTCTCCGTGCTTGGTCCAAACATTATAGTGTGGCATAAAACCCTTCTCAAGCAGGTGGAAGTGAAGGGTTTTAGAGTTGGAGAAAGCCTTCGTATTCTCACAGACAGTACATGGACAATGCATAAAACCATTCTGCTTGTTTGCCTCAGCCGCTTCGAGAAAATTATGCAGGCCCTTAATATACTCGGAGGTGCGTCGGTCACCGTACATCCATTGTCGGTTCATCTGCGTGCGTTATATAGTTCTTATTATTGAACAACATATAACTCTCTAGAGCATCTAATTAAAACACACAAGTAAGAACTTTTTTCTTTTAGAAAGAAGATAAGAAGAAGAGGCTAACCACGGTGTTGCCGGCGCCGAGATGGGCGCGGGCGATCGACAGCGGTGAGGACGGGGACGGGACAGGACGGACCGCCAAACCTAGACAAATCTTGAGAAAAATGGAGCTTGGACAAGGAGCTTCGAGAGGAGAAAGCTTAAGTGTGGCTCGGGCATTTCATCGAACACCTAATGTGCATAGGAGGTGAGCTAGAGCACCACAAAAGCTCTCCCACGGCCGGGCAAAAAAACAGAGCAATGCATTGCTCTGCTCGCGGGCGGGGGCTATATATAGGCCAACCATTGGTCCCGGTTCCAGCCACAAACCGGGACCAATGGTTGTGGGCCAGGAGCGAGGCGCATTGGTCCCGGTTCATGGCTGGAACCGGGACAAAAGGGGTCACCTTTAGTCCCGGTTCCAGCCACAAACCGGGACCAATGGTTGTGGGCCAGGAGCGAGGCGCATTGGTCCCGGTTCGTGTCTAGAACCGGGACAAAAGGGGTCAGACGAACCGGGACCAATGGCCCACGAGGCCCGGCCGGCGCCCTGGCCTCACGAACCGGGACCGATGCCCCCATGGGTCCCGGTTCGTGAGTGAACCGGGACTAATGGGCTTCTCAGGGGTGGACCGATGCCCTGTTTTGTACTAGTGTTATGATAATTTCCTACATGGGTTGTTTGATTAGAAGATTGTATTTCACACACACACAAAATCGTAGGAAATTTTACTTATGATTCATTGTTTTTGAGAGAGCTCACCACTCATGCCGAATGGTAATTTTATTTATGATCCTCATTTGAAGAATCATATGTTTTTCTATGCATAATCAAGCACGTACTAATCCTTTATTAGGGGAAAGCACGTACTAGTCCTGTAATATAGACCCTCAAAAAAAAAATCCTGTAATATAGAAGATGGCATGTGCCATGACATTCCTTGTTTTTTTTCCTATTCACGCGCTTTAAAAGTCATGCGAATCAAAGAGGTCCCAGAGGGACGTGCCTGGACTATACGAACGTTGAAATCTAGCTTGAGCACTTTTTTTTTCGCGAATACGCAAAGCTTGCGTATCATTGCATTGATAGAAGGAAAGCAGAATGAGTACATAGGAGGGTACAACACATATCACGGACGCATACAAGAGAAGGCGTGGACATGGGACCCGGAGCAGAGAGACAGGATGCTCAGCCCGAACAAAGGAAACAAACCACAGCTAAACCACCAAACGAAGCCTGAGTAGAGAGGCTAGCCAAAGTAGCAGAACGTCGAACATATCTAGATTCAACACCGGGAACGCCACGAGCAAGCAAGATGACGCCTTCAAGAAGGGAAGCGACGTCGTGACGCCGCCGCCATCCGATCCGAAGAACCGGATCGAGGGTTTCCCCTGTTGCTCGAAGAGGGGCACGGACAGAGGCCATGGCAGCGCCTCCAAGAAGGGAAACGACACCCGCAGGTGGCGCCGCTGCCAGCGTCGGCGAGCCGAGCAGGGATTTCGCCCTGGCATGAGTCCGAGCAATCCCATGCCGCAGATCAAGGTCCGGAGATGAGGAAGTCGCTTTGCTGATGGAGATCACCACCTCAGGAGGGGGGTGGTTGGGGTTGCGCCTGCCGCTAGAGGGTGAAACCGGGCGACACCGAAAAGACGCAAGCTTTGGGATTGACACGCCGTGGAGGTGGACAGGGTCGGATTGTGGCAGGGCAGAGAGAGCCGACGTGGAGGAGGGGATGTCGTCCGATTCCACCGGCAAGCTAGGAGCCGGAAGGGAGCGCAGATTAAGCTGCCTGTGACGAAGTCGCCGGAACGCCGACAAGCTGGAGGCTGGAGAGGACGCAGAAGCCGGTGCGCCGGGGGCGGAACCGCGCCGGCAGAGGACGCTGGCAGGCCATGGACGCTGGAGAACGCAGGCCCCTGGCCGCCAGGACCGGCGCGGTACCGACAAAGGGTCCACCACAAGGCCGCCACGGCCCGCCACGGGAGACCACCATAACCACACAAATCGGACGGAATCAACACCGTTGCTCCGAGGAGGCGTCGCCGGAGACGAGGAGCAGCCTGCAGCAAGGCAGGGCCAGATCCCCGGCTCGCCTGGCCGCACCACGCAAAGCCGTGCCCGCACCATCAGCAACAGCATGGAGAGATCATGCTGCCGAGGGAGGCGGCGGCCAGGGGAGGAGCAGACCAAGCCGATGTAGCCACGCTGGGCGGAAGGACGCAGCAGCCGGAGGGAGGGGTGGGGGGAGGAACCTCGCGAGATCAGATCCGGGCTGGCCGGGCCGCGGGCGCGCGGGGGGGAGTCACCGGGGCGCCGCCGCCGCGGATCTGGCAGGGAGGGGACGCGCGCCGTCGCCGGAGACGAGGGAGGCGGAGCGGGAGGGGGTGGCGGCGGTGGATGTGCTCTCGTCCAGATCGAGGGTTGGGGGAGGGTGGAGCTTTGGCGCGGAGAGGAACGAAACCGCCCCGCCGCCTCCATCCCTGGGCGCGGCACGGCTTCGCCAGCCGGCCCTCCGACGGCGGCGCAACAGGGAGTCATGGTGGAGAAGGGACGCTGGCGGCGGCGCGGGATTCTCCCGTGTGGCCAGGCGCGGGGGACGGGCCTAATTAAATTTTGAAACCAGCTTGAGCACTTTACCCCGACCAAAATCCATACATCCTCGTGTTTTGCTTGCAGGACTAAACGAAGCGTAATCACATCAGTTCTACTACACCAAAAAAATGTCATGCATGCAATAAAAAAAGATGCCATGCATGCACGGGCGCATTTGGCTGTCCGTGGGCGCGCGTCCCCACGGCGGACGTGCACGTCCCATCTGCCCCGGGCGCCGTGGGAACCCGGACCGCGCAGGCACAAAAAGGAACGTCGCCGTCGGGCCGGGTCGCCGTCGCGCCGCGTACACTCCAGCTCGTGCCGTGGGGCGCGCGCGCGAGGCCACCGTCGATCCGTTGCTGTCAAGCTGCTGTGGCGTGAATGCGGCCCGGCCCCCTGGCCGGCAAGCGCGGGCGTGGCCCGGGAAGCCGTAAAGGGTGTGTGCCCCGCCGCCGGGAGGCACGTACCGACGGTCCTTCTCGCGCGCCTAGCCAATCTATCGGTCGATCGGCTACGATGGGGATGCGCGCGCGGGGGCGTCGCCGTCCCGTGTGCGTTGTCTGCCTGTCCTCCGTATTCAAATGGGGGGGGGGGGGGGGGGGGGGGGGGGCTGCCGGGCGGGGACGAGGAGGATCCGATACGTCGCTGGGCGGGACGGCGCCGGACGTTTGACGTCTAGTATCTACGTACGAGCGTACGTACCTCGAGCCGAGTCGCCGTCGCCGATGGGTCCCTGCGTACGTACACCGTATGGGGGTGCTTATACATACATTTGCTCGTCGTTTTCTAGCTGGGGGCCGGGAGGCGAGATGTACAAGTGCGCCAGTGAGTTAATATGGCCGACGGGGACGTGGGCGACGCTATGCAGCACGACCTATGGACGTCTAGCGACCGACACTGTAGCGAATTATTCTTGGGGATTTAGAATTTTGTAGATTATAGCCGAAGGAAAGATGATTTGTTTGCTTTTCATAGCACACCGGCCGATTGCGATTCTTCCCCTCAGCATTTCAAAAAATTGGTCATCTAACTCTCACTCAAATGAAAATCTATTTCCCACAAAGAAAAAAAAATGATAATCTATTAAATCATTTTTTTATTTCGAATAGGTTGGTCTGCGTCCAATTGTCTTTTCATTATACTGGCTATTGTTTTCCTTGATAAATAGTACTATCAAATATAAAATGCTCTTTAGGTGTCTCTTCCGAAGAAAAGAAAAAAAAATCTATTAAATCTTGATTCACCCAGGTAAGTTGGCGGGTGGTGGTAATAATCTCTACTCCTAAAGTCTCACTTGGTAGCTTCTCCTCACCGGTTTATTTTCGTCTGGTTTTTTTTCGCCTCACCTCCCACCACCTTCTCTCACTGATTTTTTTCCACCTCACCTCCCACGCAAAAAAAAATCGGACGAACCAGGGAGCGAGGCCAATCCAATCCTCGCACGCCCGGTTGCCTGCCGACGAGCCGTCACCGGCAGGGCCGTCGTCGGCCCCGCCGTGCTCGCTCCTCCTCCATACCTCTCCACCACCACCGCCTGCGCCCCTGCCGCGTACATCTCGCGCGCGCCTTAGCCGCGACGGGCATGGTCATGGCCGCTGCCGCGTGCGCCCGGCGAGCTCCGCCGCCAGCCGTCACCTCGCCGCCCTACGTCTCCCAGCCTCTGCGCCAGCCCGTCCCCGACCTCCCTTGCGCCCGCTGCCATGTCGAGCAGATGCCGCGACCCAACCCTCGAGCCAGGGAAACCCTAATCCCCCAGAGAGCTACAAGGCACCGCCAGCACCACATTTCCCAAACCCTTGGGCCGCAACCAGACGACAGGTAAGGGAGGAGGAGAGCGGCGGCGAAGATGGTGTCGCTGAAGCTGCAGAAGCGCCTGGCCTCGAGCGTCCTCAAGTGAGGCAAGGACAAGGTCTGGCTCCACCCTAATGAGGTCACCCCCCCTCTCTCTCCCTCGCCGTGCGTCTCGATTTTCTCCCATATTCTGTAGATCTGTGGGGAGGTGGTGATCCGTGCGGTTTAGGTGGTTCGAGGTGGGTAGATCCCTGCTTGCTTGTGCCGCGCCTGCTCATAGATCGCATGAGCAGCCTCGGGTTACCGGGATTAGTGTTCTTGGGGTAGGTGCTTTTTTAGATGAAACATCATATAGCTGACCACTTTATGTATTTCATTTTGTGCTGATGTCCCGTGATAGCTATGGGACTGTGATGTTGCCACTCTGATCGCGTTTCAGATAGCAGATGAATCGGTGAGTCATGTAGATGCTTGTAAAACGCGAGTCACTTAGATTGAGCATCCACGCTTGCTCCTATTTTTCCGTTGTGTGGTTAATGCATCTCTAAGTGTTTTACTCTGTTAAATTTACTGGCTTATCTGCCATAATTTGATAGTACGAATCTATATTGGTCCAGTCGAGTCTAATGTAGTTGTTTGTGCATATAGTTCAATATTATGGGGTCTCTCCATGTGATGAATATGTTTCCTTGCGGGGCACTAGCAGATTGCAAAACACGTACAACAAGAGTTCGAACATAGTTTAAGAAATCCTTGAAAGCCTACTACTATATTCATAGAGTTGAGTCGTAAGAAACATGTTTCTCCATTAGCTTAGCCATGCTAACTCCTCGAAGTTAATTCTACTGATGAAGCTAATAGAGTTGCTGCTTCTGATGTTCCTTTACCTTCATGCGCAATTGACTTCTAGCAATGAAACTAATAGAGTTGCTGGTTTCAGTGTTCCTTTACCTTCATGTGCACTAACACAACACACCATAGTTGGATTATAATGAAGTGGTTGCGCCGTTAGCTTAACCATGATAACTCCATGTAAATCTTCTGCCAGTGACAAAGTTTAGGTGTTATTTTACCTTTTAACGCATTAACACATGTACAATCAATCTTGTCTGTTAAGGCTCAATTGTCGCTTCATTTTGTGAATGTCAATCTCGTGGACCTAGCTCCCAATTCTGTTCCTCAGTTTGTATTAGTAAATATGTAGTTCACACGCACTTGAATGTCAGGGTATTGCAATCACATCCATTCTTATGCTATATGTTGTTTGTTTATAATAGGCAGTTTTTGTGTCAGTTTTAACTCATATTTCTGCGTACTTTGTACATGTTCTGTTGTTTCAATCCATTGGAGCCTCTTCATTCTTCATTATGCTGTGTCCAAATTCATAACTGAGCATAACCGAAAGAACATGTGCTGCCCCCATGTTTGGTTTTGGTAATTGATGACAATCCCTATGGACTAATGGTTGCCTTGAGTTCAATTTGAAGGGTTTGTCCATAGGCATTTCTTGAAGTCCATTTGTTGGTTTCAAGGAGATTTTGAGATGACCAAGGTGGTATTCAAGGATTTATCCAAAGATTGGTCATGTGAGAGTTGAGCTTATTGCAAGCATGTCTTGAAGAACAAGATTGTGTGAACATTCATGTTTACCTTCAAGACATCATCTTTATGATGAGAAGACATGATACAAGGTTGATCAGGACTAAGTCAAAGAGTGAATCAAGTTGATCAACACACAAAGCGTAGAAGATGTACCGAGAGGGATCAAGT
This sequence comes from Elymus sibiricus, assembly GCA_039707655.1. Classification (NCBI taxonomy): domain Eukaryota; kingdom Viridiplantae; phylum Streptophyta; class Magnoliopsida; order Poales; family Poaceae; genus Elymus; species Elymus sibiricus. Next base: position 135,437,120 of record CM077666.1, read on the forward strand.
GATCCCATGGTATGGTAAGCATTGTCCATTACGCTTTGTGTACTAACCCATTGTCTATGTGAGAGTTCTATGTGGGGTTAGGTATGTTTTCATGGGCTTGCGTCAAGAGGAAGATCTCATTCAACCCATGGAGGATGACATCAAGTGGTGATCGTCATCAAGTTTGCGGTGTGCAAGTTCAAGGGGAGAATCACGAAGAGATCATGCTTGAAGCTTGCCGTCCATTGTGGTGACAATGGACTTGTGAAGATGTACCGAAGAGTGGCTCACCCATAGTGGAGTATGAGGGAGCAATCAACTAGTCTTCATCGAGCCAACGCAATCAAGAAAGGTGGTCCAACTTGAGGAAGTCAAGATCGTCATCATCTAGCTCAAGTGGACTATGTGCAAGGCTAAAGTTCTGCCCTTGATAGGTTTTCTATCTTACCGGTCTCATGGTGGTAGTTGGGAGACCGGGTTATAGGATCGATTGCCGTACTATCAAGGGGGGCTCTCAAGTTAGCAGCTTGATCGTATCGTTCGTAGAGAGCTCAAACCATTGCATCCTTGCATCATCTTTCTTGGTTCTTATTTGGTGTTTCTCTTTGTGAGTTTTAGAGCTTATGGTCCTCCTCATGACAAGCTCGAGTTCATCGAAAACGGAGTTCATATGCATCTTCTATGATGTTTTCGATGTTGGAGTTTTTGCCGGTTCTTCATTCATAGAGGTTTCACATCTCTATATCATTGGCATTTTTCTACTGCCTCTTCTCACTATAACCACTCGCTGTTTGGATAGTACTCATCGTCATCTATCCAACAAGCTTGAGTTTGCTCAATTCGGAGATCATATGCAGAAGTTATGTCAGTTCTGGTTTTCTTGCTCCTTCTGTTTTGCTTGAGCGGTAGTAGAGCGGTCGTAGAGAGCGGTAGTACCTCTCTAGGCAGTAGTACTGCTCCCCCGAGCGGTACTACCTCTCTGGCAGAACTACCGTTCGTGTTTTTCTGTCTCGTTGGGCTGTTTTGACCGTGCTAAGCGGTAGTACCGCTCCCCCAAGCGGTAGTACCACTTGTGCACGACTTGTGGGCATAACGGTTGGATTTGGGGGGGGGGGGCTATTTAAGGGGGTCTTCTTCCCCAATGGTCCCCATCCTTTGATCTCGTGTTCTTCCCCCATTGTTGACCTTCTTCGAGCTTGCTATCTCTCAATCCCTCCAATAATTCTTGCTAGTTCTTGAGGGAAAAGAGAGAGGAGATCTAGATCTACGTTTCCACCAATCACTTTCTCCTCTATGTGAGGGGAACCCCTTGGATCTAGATCTTGGAGTTCTTCGTGTTCTCTTCTTCGTTCTTCCTCTCATTTTCCTCCCTAGCATTAGTTGCTTTGGTGGGATTTGGGAGAGAAGGACTTGGGCACTCCGTGTGCCCTTGCCATTGCATTTGGTGCATCGGTTTGAGTTCTCCACGGTGATACGTGGAAGTGAAGTTGAGAAGCTTGTTACTCTTGGGTGTTTGGGCACCCTAGAGCTTGTTCCTCTTGGGTGCCTTGGTGCCCTAGACGGTTGGTGTTGTCGGAGCTCAATCATTGTGGTGTAAAGCTTCGGGCAAGCGTCGGGGTCTCCAATTAGGTTGTGGAGATTGCCCCGAGCAATTTGACGGGTACCGGTGACCGCCCCCAAGGGTTGCCAAAGTGTACGGGTTCGGTGACCGCCCCCAAGGGTTGCCATTTGTACGGGTTCGGTGACTGCCCTCAAGGCCCCTCTAGTGGAATCACGACATCTTGCATTGTGCGAGGGCGTGAGGAGATTACGGTGGTCCTAGTAGCTTCTTGGGGAGCATTGTGCCTCCACACCGCTCCAAATGGAGATTAGCATCCGCAAGGGTGTGAACTTCGGGATACATCATCGTCTCCGCGTGCCTCGGTTATCTCCTTCCCGAGCCCTTTACTTGTACACTTTACTTTGTGATAGCCATATTGTTTCTTGTTATATTTCTTGCTATCACTTAGTTGTTTATCTTGCTTAGCATAAGTTGTTGGTGCACATAGGTGAGCCTAGTCGATTTAGGTTTTGTGCTTGACAAATTAAACGCTAGTTTTATTCCGCATTTGTTCAAGCCTAAACCGTAATTATTTTAAAGCGCCTATTCACCTCCCCCCCCCCCCTCTAGGCAACATCCACGATCTTTCAATAACTGTGATGCATTGTTTGGTTAATACTTGCAGGGCAGAACATCCGGAAGCTGGTAAAGGATGGTTTCATAATCAGGAAGCCTCAGAAGATCCACTCCAGGTCTCGTGCAAGGACGGCGCATGAGGCCAAGCAGAAGGGCCATCACTCTGGATATGGTTTGTAGCTGCAACTTTAATTGGCACGATGGTGTTCATTTTTGGAGATATATGTTGTAACCTGTGATTCTGTTCTCGGCACAGGTAAGCGTAGGGGTACCAGGGAGGCTAGGCTCCCCCCCCCCTGTCGTGGTTTTGTCGCGACAGATGTCCTAGTAGAAGGACTTAGAGATGAAGCCATCGCACTAACGTGGAAGCTTAGCGGGGTTGAGCGGGAACGAGAAGACACCGGGTTACCCAGGTTCGGCCCCTCACGGTGGAGGTAAAGGCCTACGTCCTGCTTGTCTATATTGCTGTAGATCTCGATTACAAGGATGCAGATTCGCTAACCTAGCTCTCGAGGGGATTGCAACTTAGTCTTTTTCGTTAAGTGCTCCCCTTTATATACACATGTGGAACCCTAGAGTACATGAGAGTCCGGGTCGCTCTTTGACCCGTCTCTTTATTCCTTCCTACTTGTTCTCCAAGACGGCTCTCCTTGCCATCTGACTTGTCGTGAGCCGGCCCATTATGTAAGCCGGCCTATCCTTACCAGGCCTTCCTAAGCCGGCCCATATAGAGACTTCAGCCCCGCAGTGAGTTGGCTCGCTAAGCTCGCGTTATGGCCGGGTTAACACTCTGCCGGGTCTCCTTGCTGGTGAATATTCCCAACATTAGCCCTCAGTTTGACTTGAATTTATTCACGTTAAACTCCATCCTGAAAAAAACAAAGCATTAGTAACACATTTCCAAGTGCTCCCAGGCCGTTCTTTTTAAGTCGCCATCGTGGACCGGCTCAAGTTGCCGGGTTAGGGGATCGTTAGGTTCACCCCCTCAGATTCAAACTTTGCATTTTCAACTCTTGTCCCTCATGACGTCACGATCCACTTCCGCGAAATCCGGGATGATATTGTCTCAAATCCTTGAGTGGGTACGTCCCGTCTTGTCAGGCGTGAGAATCGAGGCGCCACACCACCGAAAATTACTGCGCCGCCTGGGGTTCCGCCCTTGCCGTTTTAACCTTTACCGCGGCTATAAGTATGCCAGCTCATTCCCACTTTCACTTTTTACCCTATACTCTTCTTCCTCCTCGCGCCTGCTCGTCAGACCCAAAGCGCCGTCGCCCTAGAGCTCTCCGACGACCTCGACCGCGCCTTCTCCGACACTCATCATCGCCGGAGCTCAACCAGACACCGCTGCCGCATTCGCCGCAATCAGGTACACCCTAACCCTTGCTCCTCTAGATCTACGGCGCCCATTCTCTGTAGTTCATCAGTGTTCTTCGTGTTCTTCGTGTTCGTCCTTCTCCCCTTGTTTAGTAGATCCAAGATCAACGAAATGATCCGTGTTGGCACCCTATTCACTGTGGTAACACTCATTTTCGCATCTGGCTCTCTGTATCGGCCATCACAGATTCGCATTGATGACAGGCCATCGTGTTCATCCCCACTTAGGTCTTTTAAACTTTTCTTTTCGCAATATTTTTAGATCCGTAAAAGTAGCTGCTCCATCAAATTCTTATTTGCCACTAGCTCAACACTTAGGAGAAATCCAAAGCATCACCATCGTCAACTCCGGCTTATAATTGCCTTCGACGGCTTGCATGAATCCGGGTTATGAATTTAACCATCCTGATTTTTATCATTTGACCGGGTCTTGTACTCTGACGGCTTGTCCTTCTCAAGCTTAACACGCCGGCTTGTCATTTTTGTCCTTGTAGTTAAATTGTTAAGTCGCCATGGCCCCCAAGACCGACAAATCCTGCAACTGGTTTAGATCGCAAGTCTCAACCTTGATGCTGAACGAGCTTGTAGGGCAGGGCCTCTTGCCGGCTCAAACCGCAATCAACTGGCGGGCGCCTGAAGAGGAAAGCACCCCCCAGCCCCAACAAGACGAGGTGGTGGTCTTCGCCGATCATCTGCATAAGGGGTTTCGGCCGCCCGGGTCAAAAAAAATCCGTGACGTTCTCCATTTCTTCGACCTCCGACCGCAAGATCTTGGACCGAACTCAATTACCAACCTCTGCCAATTTCAAGTCTTCTGCGAAGTGTACCTCCAAACGGCACCAACTGTCCTGCTTTTTCGCGAATTCTTCTATATTAACCATCAGACTGAGTTCACTGATGGCCCCAGCATAGAACTTGGCGGCGTCTCTATTCAAAGGCGAAGGAACACCCCCTTTCCTGAGGCCAAGCTGGCGAGTCACCCCAAGGGCTGGAACAAGACTTGGTTTTACTGCAAGAGCACTGCCCCTCAAGGTGAAAATCCCCTGCCGGGTTACAGACCAGACCGGCTCAATGCCACAGTGGCCTTTCCGGGTTGGCCATCAACAGAAGAACGCAAGCAATTCGCCCCTATTTACTCCAAACTAAGGGCCTTGGTTGCTAACGGCCTTACTGGGATTGATCTGACCCGGTGCTGGGTAAGCTGGCGGATCCAGCCTCTTAGCCACAGAGGCGACCTGATGTGCAATTATACTGGTGATCCGGCAGACGCTCAACGATTCAGTCAAGTCAATCTATCCGCGAGTGATATCAACAAAACCATCAAGAAGCTATTGGGAGAGCCTCAGGAGAAATGCAACAAAACCGGGCTGGCCCCCTTCTGCTTAACCAACCCGGTGCCTTCAGTGAGTGTTTGCCCCTTCTTACTCTGTTCTTTAACTCGCCCTTTTTTGCTCATTGTCAACTGCCAACTCGTCTCAAACAGGCGAACGATAGATTTTGGAAGAAGAAGAAACCTCAACAACCCGCCCTCGCTCCAGCGGAGCAACAAGATGAGCCGGCTGGTGCTGATGAGCCGGCCGCAGAAGGCGAGGCTAAGGTAGAACTTGACTCACTTGGCCGTCTTTTCATTCAACTTGCTAACGCCCCTTTTCTTCACGACGAAGCCGAAGTTAGCCATACCAACGAGCCGGAGGTAACCTTAATCTCTTCTGATTCTGATTCCCCAATTCCTATTCGGAAGAAGACCCGGGCTGTGATCCTCAAGGTTCAAAGGAAACCCCGGGTTGCCGTCCGCAAGGTCTCTTTTTCGCACCGTGATGCTCATTTAGATCCCAAATTTATTTTGAAGAAGACTCGACAACCCGGGACCTCCAAACGGAAGACCCGGAGTAGTGAAGGCGACTTAAGCAGCGGGCTTCCATATGAGCCGCCATCTCGTAAGGCGCGAGTTGAGGTACTTCTTAGTCCAACTTCTTCTTTTCCTCTAGCCGGCCGTTTTAAGGAACCCTTACATTTAAATGACTCGGCATATCAGACATCCCATTCCTCGGGCGAGTCAAGTGCGACGCAGGCGCCGGCTTTCAATATTAACATTGGGTAAGTACATACTGGCATAGCAATTCATTAATCCTTCCCTCCTTCAAATGAATAACTCCTTTGTTGTTTTGCACAGTACAAAGGCTATCAAGAAGAAAACACTTGCCAGGTCATCTGACCCAGTCGTTCAACCCAGCACCCAAGGGGATAAAGAGGCCACCTTGGATGGCCAAGACGAGCAAGCAGTCCCGAACAGCCCGCCGGCTCAAGACCCCATCAGCCCAGCTCGTCCGCCTTCGCCTGTTATCCAGGAAAATGAAAACCCAGCTGAAGAACGACCCAAAGAGCCACCCGTGGCACCGGCTCAAGAAGACACAGTGGTGATTGGAGAACGGCAAACACCTCCAGAGGCTTCCACCGCTCTTGCTAAAATCCCTGCCAAGCCTGAGCCGGCCGTGAAGGACAAAGGAAAGACGGCTCTGAACTTCTCTCCATTTGAAGACCAGGACACCAATACCTTGCACCAGGACGTGCTGACCCGGCTGTCGAAGAGCCGGGACACAGAGATTGCCATGATCACTTCACTGAAGCAAAAATATGAGGTAAGCTGCGCCCTTCATCTTGTACCATATATATATGTAGCCCCCAAGGGCCGGGTCATTATGCAATAACGACCCGGGACTTTCCAATTAAAACTTGTAAGTAGAACCGTCCACTGGCGTCCTCAAATACCGGCTCGTTATTGATGATGGGCGGGTCTCCATAACTTAGCAGAATAGATCAATGGATGCATTAGCCCCCAAGGGCCGGGTTAATATGAAATAATGACCCGGGACTTACAAAATATAATAATTGGTAAGCTCAACTTCAATTGGTAACCCCAAAGGCCGGCTCATCATTCATGATGGACGGGTCTTCATAACTGAGCAGAAAAATCAACTCATGCATTAGCCCCCAAGTGCCATGTAGATTGCCCGCAGCTGCATGGGACTTCCTTGCTTATTTTGAAGCTCGATAATATGTAGCCCCCATGAGCCGGGCTGTCTTGCAAGGCGGTCCGGGTCATATGCATGTCGTGTATAACAGTCTGCCCTGCAGGAGATGCTGGACCAAGTAGAAACCCAGGCCGCCGTCTTTCGAAAGGAGGCCAAGAAAGAGAAGAAATTGCGCCAAGAATATGAAGAAGCCGCCGTTGAAGCAAAGAAAGCTTTGGCGACTGTAAGGGCCACCTTGCAAGAGACGGAGGCCGCCAGAGCCGCCCTGTTCACGCGAGCTGAAGAAGCCGAAAAGCAAGTAGAGCCGGTGACACAAGAGCTGACCACTTTGAAGAACCAGGTTACAGCCATGACCCGGGCCATCTTTGGTAAGCAAAGCTATAAGAACGAGTCAAATGGGCCGGCTTACCAGACATAGCCGGCTTAACTGATCGTGCATACCTCTCTTTGCAGGTCGCAAGAACCAATTGTTGCTGCAACAACCAGTAGTGAAGCTGAAGGCAGTGTACACTTTCGTGGAACAACTGTATATAGGCAGCTGTCGATGCATTATGGCCGCCAAAAACACCAAGTCGCCACCACAACTACCCAAGGACATGTTGAAAGAGCTGTCTGTTGTGCCAATGTGGTTTGAAGACTGGAAGAAGGCGTGCTGCCGCTCGGGGGCTCTAACAGCACTAGCTCGAGCAAGGGCATACATACCAGTGCTTGACCCGGCTCAAGTTGTGGGCGGCTACCCGGAATACAATGTAGATGACACGCCCTTTACCAAGAAGGATTTCCAACGCTGCATCAGAGAGACCCGGGTTGCAGCCACCGCCATTGCGGAAGAAACCGATCTGACCCAGTACCAGGCGCCTTATTCGAAAGTTAATGAGCGGATAGAAGCACCAAATCATGAGCCGGTGGCTCTAACTTGGACACGTAAGACATCCTTTGCCCCTGAAGTCGACCCTTCTTCTCTGATATCCACCGACGCCCTGTTTGAAGCATTGCGCACAATTCAGTGGTCGACCGGCGACTCAAGCGAAGAAGCAGAAGGTGACGACGGCCACGAAGAGCCGGATCATGGTGATCCATCAGGCACTGGGGCCAGCTCTGACCCGGCGGCGTAAAACGTCGGCTTATCAAAATAGGCCGAACCTTGTAAAAAAAATTTGTCATGGCCGCAGCTGATGGGCGGCTTGTAATAGGGCAGCATAAGACTCCTGATACCAGTGTAAATACTTTGCGCTTCTGTGAATCCTCCTCCTGGCCTTGAGAGCCGGCTTGCAATGGAATGATTATGTCGAAACAATATAACCGTATATGATGGTTAGTGACGATGCCACTTTGAACGAGTAATCTTTGTTACTGTTTTCAACAAATCAAGTAGTTCAAATGGACCTAAGTAAATGACATGCATGGATGTATGCATGTATGCAGAGATGATATGCCTGAATGTAAGTATGTATGCGAGAATGTATGTATGTGAAAAAAAAGTGTAAGTCGGACTATGCGTGGAACGGCCGGCTTATAAAGCACAAACCGGAATACGCTTTCATGAAGCTGGCACTTGGCCTGCTGGTTTGTCCTCGCTATCTGAAAGCCGGCTCTCCACAACCAATCAAGCGTTTTAACTCGGATGAGTTCAGGGTCACATACGTGATTGACTCATCAGACGTACGCCGGGTCATTTTTATAGGGAGTAGCATCTTGCTAACAGGCAGGTTTAACCAACGTTGTGGCATCTCGCCGGGTTAAGAGGGTTTTGTAAGCTAAACTCAATTGAGTTGGAAGCCCCCAAGTAACCAAGATCAACAAATAAAGATCCAGTACACAAGTTTTGAGGCAAAACAACACCTTCATACAGTGTTGCTGGTCGTTATTATATTTGATCAAAAAGAGGTATATACATGATAGAAGATATGTACAAAGGTGTAACCTAGTCAATGACTTAGGTGTAATATGGCTGGAGCTGGGCAATGTTCTAGGGCCGGCTTGTTTCCTCCTCAGTGGTACGTGACTTCTCTACTTCACGCATATCAACCAAGTAATATGACCCGTTGTTGAGATTCTTGCTGACCACAAAGGGCCCTTCCCAAGGCGGTGAAAGCTTATGCATGCCTATCTAGTCTTGAATCAGACGGAGCACTAAGTCACCTTCCTGGAAAGTACGGCTTCGAACTCTACGGCTGTGATAGCGGCGTAGGCCTTGCTGATAGATTGCTGATAGATTGCTGATCTGGATGCAGCAAGGTCGCGCTCCTCTTCCAAAGCATCAAAGCGTCTTGGCGAGCCAGCTCATTATCTGCCTCCACATAAGCCGCCACTCGAGGGGAGTCATGACGAATATCGCTTGGAAGCACGGCTTCTGCACCATAGACCAGGAAGAACGGCGTATAGCCTGTCGACCTGTTGGGAGTAGTCCGTATGCTCCAAAGTACTGAAGGTAACTCTTCTTCCCAGCAACCCGGCGTGCGCTCAGAGGCACCATGAGCCGGGGTCTGATACCGCGCAGTAATTCCTGATTAGCCCTTTCTGCCTGCCCGTTGGACTGAGGATGCGCAACCGATGCCAGATCAAGCCGGATGTGCTCTTGCTGACAGAACTATTCCATAGCCCCCTTGGAGAGATTGGTTCCATTGTCTGTAATGATGTTGTGCGGGTATCCAAATCGAAATATCAGTTTTTTCAGAAACTTGACCGCCGTTGCTGCATCGCAGTTGCTGACCGGCTCTGCTTCCACCCACTTAGTAAACTTATCCACAGCCACCAGGAGGTGTGTATGCTTGTTCTTGGAACGTTTTAAGGGTCCCACCATGTCAAGCCCCCAGACCGCAAACGGCCAAGTAATTGGTATCATCCTCAATTCCTGAGCCGACACATGGGCCTGGCGAGCGTATTTCTGGCAACCATCGCACTTACGGACGATATCCTCTGCATCAGCATGAGCCGTGAGCCAGTAGAACCCATGCCGGAAAGCCTTTGCGACCAGTGATCTTGAGCCGGCATGGTGCCCACAGTCGCCAGAGTGAATCTCGTTGAGGATTGCACGACCCTCTTCCGGCGAAACGCAACGCTGAAAAACACCAGTGACGCTTCGTCGGTGTAACTCGCCATTGATAATAGTCATAGACTTAGATCGTCTGATGATCTACCGAGCGAGGAGTTCCTCTGTTGGCAGTTCTCCCCGGCTTAAGTAAGCCAAATAGGGGACCGTCCAATCAGGGATGGCATGGATAGCTGCCACGAGAGCCGCCTCCGGGTCAGGAACAGCCAAATCCTCCTCTGTTGGCAACTTGACAGACGGGTTGTGCAAGACGTCCAGGAACACATTGGGTGGCACTGGCTTATGTTGAGAACCCAAACGAGAGAGTGCGTCTGCCGCCTCATTCTGCCGGCGATGGATATGGTCGACTTGATAACCTTTGAAGTGTCCAGCAATATTGGTGACTGCCTGTCGGTAAGCCGCCATAAGCGGATCCTTGGAGTCCCATGTACCTGAAACTTCCTGGGCCACCAGGTCTGAGTCGCCCAGGCACCTGACCCGGCTCAGATTCATCTCCTTGGCCATCCTAAGCCCATGAAGCAATGCCTCATATTCAGCAGCGTTATTGGTGCAAGTAAACATGATTCGCAAAACGTAACAAAACTTGTCTCCTCGGGGGGAAGTGATCACAACTCCAGCCCCCGAGCCTTCGAGCTGCCGTGAGCCGTCAAAGTGGATGGACTAGTATGTTGTGTCGGGCTTCTCTTCGGGAGCCTGCAACTCTGTCCAGTCATTAATGAAATCCACCAACGCCTGAGACTTAATTGCTGTGCGAGGCAGATATTTTAGATTATGGGGGCCGAGCTCAATAGCCCACTTAGCAACCCGGCCTGTAGCCTCCCGGTTCTGGATTATATCCCCAAGAGGCGTTGAACTAACCACCGTGATTGGGTGCTCGTGGAAGTAATGCTTCAGTTTGCGGCTAGCCATGAACACTCCGTAGACCAGCTTTTGCCAATGTGGGTATCGCTGCTTGGACTCGCTTAACACCTCGCTGACATAATACACAGGATGCTGGACAGGATATTCCTTGCCATCCTCCTTGCGCTCGACGATGACCGCCACGCTTACAGCCCTGTTATTGGCAGCATTATACAACAGCATCGGCTCCTTCTCGCGAGGGGCAGCCAGGACCGGCGGCTCAGACAGCTGTTTCTTAAGGGCCTCAAAAGCCTGATCTGCCTCCTTACTCCAGACGAAGTCATCTGATTTCTTGAGCAACTGATATAACGGGATTGCTTTTTCGCCAAGCCGTCTTATGAACCGGCTTAAAGCCGCAACCCGCCCAGCCAGCTTCTGCACGTCATTTAGCTTGGCCGGCTTAGCCAGGGTCGTGATCGCCTTGATTTTCTCCGGGTTAGCTTCAATGCCACGCTCAGAGACAAGGAACCCCAGAAGCTTTCCTGCAGGGACACCAAAAACACACTTCTCCGGGTTAAGCTTCATCTTGTAGACACGGAGATTGTCAAATGTTTCCTTGAGATCCTCCAACAGAGTCTCTTTCTTCCGAGATTTAACCACGATGTCATCCACATAAGCATGAACATTCCGCTCGATCTGCTTGTGGAAACAGTTCTGGACACAACGCTGGTAAGTCGCCTGGGCGCTCTTCAGACCAAATGACATGGTTGTATAACAAAAGGCCCCAAAAGGTGTGATGAAAGCCGTCTTTGCCTGGTCTTCCGGCTTCAGCTTGATCTGATGGTAACCAGAGTAAGCATCCAAGAAACATAAACTCTCACAACCCGCCGTAGCATCGATGATCTGGTCAATACGGGGCAAAGCAAAGGGGTCACTAGGACAAGCCTTATTCAGGTCTGCGTAATCAACACACATCCGCCAAGTCCCGTTTTTCTTCAGAACAAGTACTGGTTTAGCCAACCACTCAGGATGAAAGACTTCGACGATGAACCCGGCAGCTAGGAGCCGAGCCACTTCTTCACCAATAGCCTTCCGCCTTTCTTCATTTAAGCGACGAAGATACTGGCGAACTGGTTTGAACTTGGGATCCACATTAAGGGAGTGCTCAGCGAGTTCTCTCGGTACACCTGGCATGTCAGAAGGTTTCCATGCAAACATGTCCCGATTCTCACGGATGAACTCGATGAGCGCGCTTTCCTATTTGGGATCCATATTTTCCCCGATGGTGAACTGCACCGAAGAATTGCCTGGGGTGAAATCAACTTGCTTCGTGTCCCTGGCCGACTTAAACTTGAGCAGGGGGTCAGATTCTGTAGTGGGCTTCTTTAGAGACGTCCTGTCAGCCGGGTCAACATTTTCCTTGTAATACCGCAATTCCTCCGCGGCGCAAGCCGACTCAGCATAAGCTGCATCTCCTTCCTCGCACTCGAGTGCAATTTTCCGGTTTCCTTCCACTGTGATGGTTCCCCTTGGTCCTGGCATCTTCATCTTCAGGTATACGTAACATGGCCGCGCCATGAACCGCGCATAAGCCGGCCGGCCAAACAAGGCGTGGTATGGGCTCTTCAGGTTAACCACCTCGAACGACAGGAACTCAGAACGCCAGTTATCCTCTGAGCCAAAAGCCACTTCAAGGGAAATTCTCCCCATGGGATAGGCCGACTTGCCAGGAACAATGCCGTGAAAGACCGTAGAAGATGGAGTCAGCTGCTTATCGAACAAATTCATCCCTCTGAACGTGTCATAGTAAAGAATGTTGATGCTGCTTCCTCCGTCCATGAGCACCTTAGTCAGGGTATAACCACCGACCTGTGGTGCCACCACCAGAGCCAGGTGGCCTGGGTGGTCGACAAGGACAGGATGATCTTCCCTGCTCCAGGTAACCGGCTGTTCAGACCAGTTGAGGTAGTAAGGAGCCGCCAGCTCAACCACATGGGCGGCCCGCCGTTGCACCTTCCGGTCCCGCTTGCAGGTACTGGTGGTGAAAACATGATACTGTCCGCTGTTTAACTGCTTCGGGTTGCTCTGGAATCCGGCCGCACCAGCCTGATGCTGATTTCCCTGGTTGTTTCTCTGATTGCCACCAGTATTACCAGCTCCCTGAAACCCGCCGCCCTGGCCATTATTTCCCTGGAAGCCGGGCCCAGCGAAGGGTCCCTGCAGGCCGGCTCCTGAGAATTCGGGTCCTGGGTTGGCGGGTTGTCCGCTGTTGCCTCCCCCGTGATGATGATTCTGGAAGATGCGCTTGGCAAACTCTTGCATCACGTAGCAATTTTCCTAGGAGTGAGTGGTCGGCTTACCATTATAACTGTGCTTCGGACAAGGAGCTTTGAGGGCCTCCTCGTAAGTGAGAGGGCGACTTCCAGACTGCTTCCTCGAACCGTCAATCTGCCGCTGACCTTTATTCTCTATGCTTGTGTTTGCCACCAGATCAGAGCCACCGTCGTGACCCTTGCGTTTACCGCCGCTGTTGTTCTGACCATTACCGTTGCTCTGCTACTGACCCTTGCCGCCAGCTTTCTTGCCCTTGTCAGATTTCTCCTCGTCCGACGGCGTATCCTTGGTATTATCCGACTCCGCGTACCGGGTTAAGACATCCATGAGATCTCCCATGTCCTGGACCTTTCGCTTGAGCCGCCCAAGCTTCTGGACCAGGGGTTGGAACTTGCATGTTCGTTCCAGAACAAGCACTGCCTGAGCCGCCGAGATGTTGTCTGAACTGTGTATAACTTCTACAACTCGGCGAGCCCAATGGTGCGCCGACTCGTCCTCGTGCTGGACACAACGCTCCAGATCAACAATTGTTGTCGGCCTCTTGCAGGTCCCCTGGAAGTTCTTGATGAAACGCTCCTTCAGCTCCTGCCAGGTGTTGATAGAATTCGCCGGTAGGTTCTTCATCCAAGTGCGTGCAGGGCCCTCCAACATCAGAGGCAGGTAACGCGCACACACCGACTCACTTGCACCCAACAAGTCCATTGCCAGTTCATAGCTCTCGATCCATTCAGTGGGCTCCAAATTCGCCGTGTAGTTAGGAACCTTGCGAGGCCCTTTGAAATCAGGGGGTATGCGCGCCTCTCGCAGCACTGGTACCAAGCAAGGAGTCCCGATCATGCAGCTTGACGAGCCCCCAAGCCGGCTGTCTGTCAGGGTTGCGGCGGGCGAGTGTTGCACCTCTGGCGGGTTAACATTCGGCAGCGGGTTGACTCGAGCCGTCGCGTCGACGTGCGTCGGCGGGTCGCGCCCTGCCCGCGAGTTTTCCTCCCCCCACGCTCGAAGGACTCGAGCCGCATCCGCGACGTCTTGCGGGATCCTAGGCTGGCGTTGCTCCACCAGCGGCTGGGCGGCTCTCCTGCGAAGGGCGCTGCTGGAGACCGCTGGCGACTCTGGGCGCTGGCTCTTGGTCCGGCTTTGGTGAGGAGTTGAGTGAAGACGGTGCTGGCTATGCGAATAATTGGCCTGCTGCACCACCGCGGTCTTGAGCATCGCAATAGCGCTCCGGGCTTCTGTCTGAATCGGGCCACCCCCCTCGATCGGAATAGCTGCCAAGTTGTGGGTTGCCGCCAGCACGTTATCAACCGGGTTAGAGTAGTGTCCAATTGGGGTCTGGAACCAATGAGACGGCGGCTGCTGCTGCTGATCCGGTGAATGAAGTCGAGCCGGCTCTCGCTGCTGAATAGGCTGCTGTAGCGGCGGCTCTCTCGTGGGGACAACTCCAGCCCCCGGGTTCGTCGGAGCCGGCGGCGTGGTGAACAGCTGAGTCGGCTCGAGATCAGCCGGAAGCCGGCTCTGGTGACGCCTCCGGTGAACAAGCTCTGACTCGGCCTGCCGGCGGTTCAGGTACTGTGTTTGCTCGTCAAGGCGCTGCCTCTCCGCAGCGATCCGTGCCTGCTCCTGCATCATGTGGGAGTTCTCCGCGTTGATGTCCTCTTGGATCTTGACCATCTCATCACGACACTTAGTGATCTCCGTGTTGCGCGCCGCTGCGTTTTCCGCAGTGACCGGCTCGGCCAACAGGGCTGCTAGCGTAGTCATTAAATCCGCGAGTGCCTGGACCCCAGTCCTCTGAGAGCGGGAGGCCGAGGCACTGGCTCCTCCTGAGCCGGCCAGTAGGTTGTTCTGTCCGGCCGTCGGATTGGCCGGGTCTCGTGCTGGATCTTGCCTACCCGCCATGTAAATGATGGAAATATGCCCTAGAGGCAATAATAAAGTTGTTATTATTTTATATTTCCTTGTTCATGATAAAGGTTTATTATTCATGCTAGAATTGTATTGACCAGAAACTTAAATACATGTGTGAATACATAAACAAATACCGTGTCCCTAGTGAGCCTCTACTAGACTAGCTCGTTGATCAAAGATGGTTAAGGTTTCCTAACCATAGACATGAGTTGTCATTTGATAACGGGATCACATCATTAGGAGAATGATGTGATGGACAAGACCCATCCGTTAGCTTAGCATATGATCATTTTGTTTATTGCTACTGCTTTCTTGAATGTCAAATACATGTTCCTCAGACCATGAGATCATGCAACTCCCGGATACCGGAGGAATACCTTGTGTGCTATCGACCGTCACAACGTAACTGAGTGATCATAAAGATGCTCTACAGGTATCTCCGAAGGTGTCCATTGAGTTGGCATGGATCGAGACTGGGATTTGTTACTCCGTGTTTCGGAGAGGTATCTCTGGGCCCTCTCGGTAATGCACATCATAAGAAGCTTGCAAGCAAAGTGACTAAGGAGTTAGTTATGGGATGATGTATTATGGAATGAGTAAAGAGACTTGCCGGTAACGAGATTGAACTAGGTATGGAGATACCGACGATCGAATCTCGGGCAAGTAACATACCGACGGACAAAGGGAATTACGTATGTTGTCATTGCGGTTCGACCGATAAGATCTTCGTGGAATATGTAGGAACCAATATGAGCATCCAGGTTCTGCTATTGGTTATTGACCGGAGAGGCGTCTCAGTCATGTCTACATCATTCCCGAACCCGTAGGGTCCGCACGCTTAACGTTCGTTGACGATATAGTGTTATATGAGTTATGTGAATTGGTAACCGAATGTTGTTCGGAGTCCCGGATGAGATATCGGACGTCACGAGGAGTCTCGGAATGGTCGAGAGGTAAAGATTTATATATGGGAAGTCATATTTTGGGTTCCGGAAAAAGGTGCAGTTTTTTCGGTATTGTACCGGGAAGCTTCCAGAAGGTTCCGGAGGATTCCGGAGGATTCCGGAGGAGTCCAGAAGTCCACAAGTGGGTCCACCACGTCCCAAGGGCTGGCATGGGCTAAGGGGAGGTGCCCTGGCCTTATTGGGCCAGGCGCACCAAGTCCTAAAAAGCCCACGCAGCTAGGGAAGGAAAAAAGGGAG
This sequence comes from Elymus sibiricus, assembly GCA_039707655.1. Lineage (NCBI taxonomy): Eukaryota > Viridiplantae > Streptophyta > Magnoliopsida > Poales > Poaceae > Elymus > Elymus sibiricus. Next base: position 135,453,017 of record CM077666.1, read on the forward strand.
AGTCTAAGTAGGAATAGGATTGGACTTTGGAGTCCAAGTCCACGTGTGTACTATTCACGGTTACTGTTCACGTGGCACTATTCCTTCTACTCCAAGCCCCTACGCATATATAAATAGAGGAGAGGGGGCGCCCCAAAGGACACAACATTGTCTTAGCCGTGTGCGGCGCCCCCCTCCACAGTTCCATCCCTCGGTCATATTTTCGCAGTGCTTGGGCGAAGCCCTGCGGAGATAGCATCACCATCACCGTCACCACGCCGTCGTGCTGCCAGAACTCATCCACTACCTCGCCGTCTTGCTGGATCAAGAAGTCGAGGACGTCACCGAGCTGAACGTGTGCTGAACGCGGAGGTGTAGTACGTTCGGTGCTCGGTCGGTTGGATCATGAAGTTGTTCGACGACATCAACCGCGTTGTTCTAACGCTTCCGCTTACGGTCTATGAGGGTACGTAGACACACTCCCCCTCTCGTAGCTATGCATCTCCATGGATAGATCTTGCGTGTGCGTAGAAATTTTTTGTTTTCCATGCAACGTTCCCCAACAGTGGCATCATGAGCCAGGTCTATGCGTAGATGATATGGACGAGTAGAACACAAAGAGTGGTGGGCGGTGATCGTCATACTGCTTACCACCAACGTCTTATTTTGATTCGGCGGTATTGTAAGATGAAGCGGCCCGGACCAACCTTACATGTCCACGTACATGAGACCGGTTCCACCGACAGACATGCAACTTGTTTTGCATAAAGGTGGCTGGCGGGTGTCTGTTTCTCCTACTTTAGTTGAATCGAATTTGACTACGGCCGGTCCTTGTTGAAGGTTAAAACAGCAAACTTGATAAATCACCGTTGTGGTTTTGTGCCGTAGGTAAGAACGGTTCTTGCTAGAAGCCCGTAGCAGCCACGTAAAACTTGCAACAACAAAGTAGAGGACGTCTAACTTGTTTTTGCAGGGTATGCTGTGATGTGATATGGTCAAGACATGATGTGATATACGTTATTGTATGAGATGATCATGTTTTGTAATTTATCGGCAACCGGCAGGAGCCTTATGGTTGTCTCTTTATTGTTTGAAATGCAAGCGCCATGTAATTGCTTTACTTTATCGCTATGCGTTAGCAATAGTTGTAGAAGCAATAGTTGGCGAGACGACCACGACGCAACGATGGAGATCAAGGTGTCGAGACGATGACGATGGAGATCAAAAGCACAAGATGATGTCCATATCATGTCACATATTTTGATTGCATGTGATGTTTATCCTTTATGCATCTTATTTTGCTTAGAACGACGGTAGCATTATAAGATGATCCCTTCACTAAATTTCAAGATAAAAGTGTTCTCCCCGAGTATGCATCATTGCTAAAGTTCGTCGTTTCGAAGCACCTCGTGATGATCGGGTGTGATAGATTCTGCGTTCACATACAACGGGTGTAAGCCAGTTTTACACAAGCAGAATACTTGGGTTAAACTTGACGAGCCTAGCATGTACAGACATGGTCTCGGAACACTGGAGACCGAAAGGTCGAACATGAGTCATATAGTAGATATGATCAACATGGAGATGTTCACCATTGATGACTATCCCATCTCACGTGATGATCGGACATGGGCTAGTTGATTTGGATCATGTATCACTTAGTTAACTTGAGGGATGTTAATTTAAGTGGGAGTTCATTAGTAATTTGATTAATTGAACTTAATTTATCATGAACTTAGTCTTGATAGTTTCTTTGCATATATATGTTGTAGATAAATGGCCCGTGCTACTGTTCCGTTGAATTTTAATGCGTTCCTAGAGAAAGCTAAGTTGAAAGACGATGGTAGCAACTACACGGACTGGGTCCGTAACTTGAGGATTATCCTCATTGCTGCACAGAAGAATTATGTCCTTGATGCACCGCTAGGTGATGGACCTGCTGCAGGAGCTGCTGCGGACGTTGTGAACGCCTGGCAGGCTCGATCTGATGACTACTCGATAGTTCAGTGTGCCATGCTCTACGGCTTAGAACCGGGACTGCAAAAGCGTTTTGAACGCCACGGAGCATATGAGATGTTCCAAGAGCTGAAATTGATATTTCAAGCTAATGCCCGGGTTGAGAGATATGAAGTCTCCAACAAGTTCTTTAGCTGTAAGATGGAGGAGAACAGTTCTGTCAGTGAACACATACTCAGAATGTCTGGGTACCACAACCACTTGACTCGGCTAGGAATTGATCTTCCGGTTGAGAGTGTTATTGACAGAGTTCTTCAGTCACTGCCACCAAGCTATAAAGGCTTCGTGATGAACTATAATATGCAAGGGATGGAGAAGACAATTCCCGAGCTCTTCGCGATGCTGAAATCAGCGGAGGTAGAAATCAAGAAGGAGAATCAAGTGTTGATGGTTAACAAAACCACTAGTTTCAAGAAAAAGGGCAAGGGAAAGAAGGGGAACTTCAAGAAGAACGGCAAGCAAGTTGCCGCTCCCATGAAGAAACCCAAAGCTGGACCCAGGCCTGAAACAGAGTGCTTCTACTGCAAAGGGACTGGTCACTGGAAGTGGAACTGCCCCAAGTATTTGGCGGATAAGAAGGATGGCAAAGTGAGCAAAGGTATATTTGATATACATGTTATTGATGTGTTCCTCACTAATGCTCGCAGTAGCGCCTGGGTATTTGATACTGGTTCGGTTGCTCATATTTGTAACTCGAAACAGGAGCTACGGAATAAGCGAAGATTGGCTAAGGACGAGGTGACGATGCGCGTCGGGAATGGTTCCAAGGTTGATGTGATCGCCGTAGGGACGCTACCTCTACATCTACCTTCAGGATTAGTTTTAGACCTCAATAATTGTTATTTGGTGCCAGCGTTGAGCATGAACATTATATCTGGATCTTGTTTATTGCGAGACGGTTATTCATTTAAGTCAGCGAATAATGGTTGTTCTATTTATATGAGTAACATCTTGTATGGTCACGCACCTTTTGTGAATGGTCTATTCTTGTTGAATCTCGATCGTAGTGATACACATATTCATAATATTGATGCCAAAAGATGCAAAGTTGATAATGATAGTGCAACATACTTGTGGCACTGCCGTTTAGGTCATATTGGTGTAAAGCGCATGAAGAAACTCCATGCAGATGGACTTTTGGAATCTCTTGATTATGAATCATTTGATACTTGCGAACCATGCCTCATGGGCAAGATGACTAAAACTCCGTTCTCCGGAACAATGGAGCGAGCTACTGATTTGTTGGAAATAATACATACCGAGGTATGCGGTCCGATGAATGTTGAAGCACGCGGCGGGTATCGTTATTTTCTAACCTTCACAGATGATTTGAGTAGATATGGGTATATCTACTTGATGAAACACAAGTTTGAAACATTTAAAAAGTTCAAAGAATTTCAGAGTGAAGTAGAGAATTATCGTAACAAGAAAATAAAGTTTCTACGATCTGATTGCGGAGGCGAATATTTGAGTTACGAGTTTGGCCTTCATTTAAGAAAATGTGGAATTGTTTCACAACTCACGCCACCTGGAACACCATAGCGTAATGGTGTGTCCGAACGTCGTAACCGTACTTTATTGGATATGGTGCGTTCTATGATGTCTCTTACCGATTTGCCACTATCGTTTTGGGGTTATGCATTAGAGACAGTTGCATTCACGTTAAATAGGGCAGCGTCTAAATCCGTTGAGACGACACCATATGAACTATGGTTTGGCAAGAAACCTAAGCTGTCGTTTCTTAAAGTTTGGGGATGCGATGCTTATGTGAAAAAGCTTCAACCTGATAAGCTCGAACCCAAAGCGGAGAAGTGCGTCTTCATAGGATACCCTAAAGAAACAATTGGGTACACCTTCTACCACAGATCCGAAGGCAAGGTCTTTGTTGCCAAGAATGGGTCCTTTCTAGAGAAGGAGTTTCTCTCGAAAGAAGTGAGTGGGAGGAAAGTAGAACTTGATGAGGTAATTGTACCTTCTCTCGAATTGGAAAGTAGCTCATCAGAGAAAACCGTTCCCGTGATGCCTACACCAATAAGAGAGGAAGATAATGATAAAGATCATGAAACTTCAGATCAAGTTACTACTGAACTTCGTAGGTCGACCAGAGTACGTTCCGCACCAGAGTGGTACGGTAATCCTGTTCTGGAAGTTATGTTGTTAGACAACAGCGAACCTACGAACTATGAAGAAGCTATGATAAGCCCGGATTCCGACAAATGGCTTGAGGCCATGAAATCTGAGATAGGATCCATGTATGAGAACAAAGTGTGGACTTTGGTGGACTTGCCCGATGATCGGCAAGCCATTGAGAATAAATGGATTTTTAAGAGGAAGACAGATGCTCATGGTAATATCACTGTCTACAAAGCTCGACTTGTCGTGAAAGGTTTTCGACAAGTTCAAGGGGTTGACTACAATGAGACTTTCTCACCCGTAGCGATGCTTAAGTCTGTCCGAATCATGTTAGCAATTGCCGCATTTTATGATTATGAAATCTGGCAAATGGATGTCAAAACTGCATTCCTTAATGGTTTTCTCAAAGAAGAGTTGTATATGATGCAACCAGAAGGTTTAGTCGATCCTAAGGGTGCTAACAAAGTGTGCAAGCTCCAGCGATCCATCTATGGACTGGTGCAAGCATCTCGGAGTTGGAATATACGCTTTGATGAGGTGATCAAAGCATATGGTTTTGTACAGACTTACGGTGAAGCCTGTATTTACAAGAAAGTGAGTGGGAGCTCTGTAGCATTTCTAATATTATATGTGGATGACATATTATTGATTGGAAATGATATAGAATTTCTGGATGGCATAAAGGGATACTTGAATAAGAATTTTTCAATGAAAGACCTCGGTGAAGCTGCTTACATATTGGGCATCAAGATCTATAGGGATAGATCAAGACGCTTGATAAGACTTTCACAAAGCACATACCTTGACAAAGTTTTGAAGAAGTTCAAAATGGATCAGTCAAAGAAAGGGTTCTTGCCTGTCTTGCAAGGTGTGAAGTTGAGTCAGACTCAATGCCCGACCACGGCAGAAGATATAGAGAAAATGAAAGTCATTCCCTATGCCTCAGCCATAGGTTCTATTATGTATGCCATGCTGTGTACCAGACCTGATGTGTGCCTTGCCATAAGTTTGGCAGGGAGGTACCAGAGTAATCCAGGAGTGGATCACTAGACAGCGGTCAAGAATATCCTGAAGTACCTGAAAAGGACCAAGGACATGTTTCTCGTTTATGGAGGTGACGAAGAGCTCGTCGTAAAGGGTTACGTCGATGCAAGCTTCGACACTGATCCGAATGACTCTAAGTCACAAACCGGATACGTATTTATATTAAATAGTGGAGCTGTCAGTTGGTGCAGTTCCAAGCAGAGCGTCGTGGCGGGATCTACGTGTGAAGCGGAATACATAGCTGCTTCGGAAGCAACACATGAAGGAGTCTGGATGAAGGAGTTCATATCCGATCTAGGTGTAATACCTAGTGCATCGGGACCAATGACAATCTTTTGTGACAACACTGGAGCAATTGCCATAGCCAAGGAGCCCAGGTTTCACAAGAAGACCAAACACATCAAGAGACGCTTCAACTCCATTCGTGAATATGTCAAGGATGGAGACATAGAAATTTGCAAAGTACACACGGATCTGAATGTGGCAGACCCGTTGACTAAGCCTCTTCCACGAGCAAAACATGATCAGCACCAAGACTCCATGGGTGTTAGATTCATTACTATGTAATCTAGATTATTGACTCTAGTGCAAGTGGGAGACAGATGGAAATATGCCCTAGAGGCAATAATAAAGTTATTATTATTTTATATTTCCTTGTTCATGATAAAGGTTTATTATTCATGCTAGAATTGTATTGACCGGAAACTTAAATACATGTGTGAATACATAAACAAATACCGTGTCCCTAGTGAGCCTCTACTAGGCTAGCTCGTTGATCAAAGATGGTTAAGGTTTCCTAACCATACACATGAGTTGTCATTTGATAACGGGATCACATCATTAGGAGAATGATGTGATGGACAAGACCCATCCGTTAGCTTAGCATATGATCGTTCTGTTTATTGCTACTGCTTTCTTGAATGTCAAATACATGTTCCTCAGACCATGAGATCATGCAACTCCCAGATACCGGAGGAATACCTTGTGTGCTATCAAACGTCACAACGTAACTGGGTGATCATAAAGATGCTCTACAGGTATCTCCGAAGGTGTCCGTTGAGTTGGCATGGATCGAGACTGGGATTTGTCACTCCGTGTTTCGGAGAGGTATCTCTGGGCCCTCTCGGTAATGCACATCATAAGAAGCTTGCAAGCAAAGTGACTAAGGAGTTAGTTATGGGATGATGTATTACGGAACGAGTAAAGAAACTTGCCGGTAACGAGATTGAACTAGGTATGGAGATACCGACGATCGAATCTCGGGCAAGTAACATACCAACGGACAAAGGGAATTACGTATGTTGTTATTACGGTTCGACCGATAAGATCTTCGTGGAATATGTAGGAACCAATATGAGCATCCAGGTTCCGCTATTGGTTATTGACCGGAGAGGCGTATCAGTCATGTCTACATCATTCCCGAACCCGTAGGGTCCGCACGCTTAACGTTCGTTGACGATATAGTGTTATATGAGTTATGTGAATTGGTAACCGAATGTTGTTCGAAGTCCCGGATGAGATCCCGGACATCACGAGGAGTCTCGGAATGGTCGAGAGGTAAAGATTTATATATGGGAAGTCATATTTTGGGTTCCGGAAAAAGGTGCAGTTTTTTCGGTATTGTACCGGGAAGCTTCCAGAAGGTTCCGGAGAATTTCGGAGGAGTCCGGAAGTCCACAAGTGGGTCCACCACGTCCCAAGGGCTGGCATGGGCTAAGGGGAGGCGCCCTGGCCTTATTGGGCCAGGCGCACCAAGTCCTCAAAAGCCCACGCAGCTAGGGAAGGAAAAAAGGGAGAGTCCTAGTAGGAATAGGATTGGACTTTGGAGTCCAAGTCCACGTGTGTACTATTCATGGTTACTGTTCACGTGGCACTATTCCTTCTACTCCAAGCCCCTACACATATATAAATAGAGGAGAGGGGGCGCCCCAAAGGACACAACATTGTCTTAGCCGTGTGCGGCGCCCCCCTCCACAGTTCCGTCCGTCGGTCATATTTTCGCAGTGCTTGGGCGAAGCCCTGCGGAGATAGCATCACCATCACCGTCACCACGCCGTCGTGCTGCCAGAACTCATCCACTACCTCGCCGTCTTGCTGGATCAAGAAGTCGAGGACGTCACCGAGCTGAACGTGTGCTGAACGCGGAGGTACCGTACGTTCGGTGCTCGGTCGGTTGGATCGTGAAGTTGTTCGACGACATCAACCGCGTTGTTCTAACGCTTCCGCTTCCGGTCTACGAGGGTACGTAGACACACTCCCCCTCTCGTAGCTATGCATCTCCATGGATAGATCTTGCGTGTGCTTAGAAATTTTTTGTTTTCCATGCAACGTTCCCCAACAGTAAACCGCCACGAAGCGAGGCGGATCTGGGCTCTCTGGGAAGACGTCGCCCGTGTGCCCCAGCCCTCCATCATGCAGTGGAAGAATTGACTCAGTTTCCCCCATCGACAATTCGCCGTCAGATTGGACAAGCGTGTCGTCCTGAGACGGGGAGTTCTCTGACAGGGCCACCCCTTGGGTGAAGCCCACGAAGACGTGATCTGGGCCGGCTTGACGCGGGTCGGGTCTCGCCGGGAGCTGACCGACACGGCGTGCCGACTCGACGCCAGCGACGTTCTCCAACCCGGCAGCCGGCTCGCCAACCACGCCGATGAAGGTATGGATCTTGCCGAAGGGGACCCGGTACCCGTACTCGATTGAGTCGGCGTCGGGGCCCCAGTATGAATCGTCGATGTAGAACTTTCCGCGGCGGCTCTTGGACATCATGCCAACCGCGTACTTTCCGAACCCTGGAAGGGATCCCGATAAGAACTCAACTCCACCGTGCATGATCCCTACGGTGGGCGCCAACTGTCGTGGTTTTGTCGCGACAGATGTCCTAGTAGAAGGACTTAGAGATGAAGCCATCGCACTAACGTGGAAGCTTAGCGGGGTTGAGCAGGAACGAGAAGACACCGGGTTACCCAGGTTCGGCCCCTCATGGTGGAGGTAAAAGCCTACGTCCTGCTTGTCTATATTGTTGTAGATCTCGATTAGAAGGATGCAGATTCGCTAACCTAGCTCTCGAGGGGATTGCAACTTAGTCTTTTTCGTATAGGTGCTCCCCTTTATATACACAGGTGGAACCCTAGAGTACATGAGAGTCCGGATCGCTCTTTGACCCGTCTCTTTATTCCTTCCTACTTGTTCTCCAAGACGGCTCTCCTTGCCATCTGACTTGTCGTGAGCCGGCCCATTATGTAAGCCGGCCTATCCTTACCAGGTCTTGCTAAGCCGGCCCATATAGAGACTTCAGCCCCGCAGTGAGTTGGCCCGCTAAGCTCGCGTTATGGCCGGGTTAACACTCTGCCGGGTCTCCTTGCTGGTGAATATCCCCAACACCCCCCCCCCCCAAGATCCTGTGGATGCGGAGGATGTGTGTCCTGAGACGTCTTCTGCGCAAGTACCATGAGGCCAAGAAGATCGACAAGCACATGTATCATGACATGTACCTGAAGGTTAAGGTAACATGTTCAAGAACAAGAGGGTCCTCATGGAGAGTATCCACAAGTCCAAGGTTGAGTAGGCAAGAGAGAAGACCCTCTCTGACTAGTTTGAGGCCAAGCGCGCCAAGAGCAAGGCAAGCAGGGAGAGGAAGATTGCGAGGAGGGAGGAGAGATTGGCTCAGGTAAGATGATGTTTTCACTTGAGCCCTGTCTATTTCCTCGCATAGTTAGATTTGTGCTGCATTATATTGGTACTGAAATACATAATGCGTGCACACGTCTCCTATTGGATGTTTCATAGATGCTTATGCAGAGTTTCTTTAAACATTTGGGTTCACGGTACCAGCTAATGAAATTTACGTGCTCTGATGATGAATTCGTGCCATGTCGAGTTGGATTGGTGGTGGCGTATTTTTTTCCTCTTGTAGTCAAATTAGTGAGATGCTTCGTTCTCTTCTTTATATGAACGTACTTGCTTTTATAGTGTAATTAGGTGCAGTAGTTTTGGTCATTGTCAAAGCAGAAGAAAGCTACATGTATGACCAGTATTGGATCACGGCAAGAGAATAATGTAGTTTCGTCCCTCCCTGATGCTGCTAATGCAAGATGCATAGGAATCTTATTCAATATCAAAAATTGACATACCGTGCAATCATGTCTAATGTCTTTCATTAACTCTCCGCAGAGGTGCTGGCCGGCCGGTACATATGTCAGTGCATCGTCTATCCCAGACTCTCAGTCACAGCTATGATAATTGGAGTATATTCATCTCCAATTACATCATATTTTTTAGTTCGGCAGATTTCTCAGTTCTACAGAAAGTTTTATCCTTGAGCTCCATCAGGTATTCACCTCTGAAATCACACTTATGGGTTCCTCCTTTTTTCACCTTAAGTATGGATTACCCATGTGCTACGATTACTTAGATTTGCACATGAATTTAATATAAATACTTGCCCTGAACAGTATTTGTTGAGCTAAGTATTAAGTCTGGTTTGGAATCTTTATGTTTTTAGACTAGCGTACCTCTGAAGTTCACTTTTTTGAACCCAAAGGGGCGCTACTGGACACAGGGCCGGCCCTGAGGGGGGGCAGGGGGGCGGTCGCCCCGGGCCCCCAAGATTAGGGGGCCCCCTCCCGAGGTGTACGCACGTAGCCCATGGGCCATGCCCAGCGAGGCAGGCGAGCGACGCAGGGATCTTCAGAGGCAGCCCTTCCTTCGATCGCGCAGAGACGCAACCTTCCTTCGATCGCGCAGAGACGCAACCTTCCTACGATCGCGACTTTCCCCATCGATGTGTACCCCCTTTTCCCTTCAAAATTCAGATCCCTATTCCATATTCCCAGCCCCTGATCTCGCTCTTCCTGTTTCTCTTGCCAGCAGCGGTCGCCGATCGATTTTTTGCTCTAAAGCCGAGGTGGTTCCTATTCTGGGGCCCCGATCGTCGCAATCTAATACACATAGTCGAGCACCTCCGCCAGGGCTAGATGCCAATCCATATTGTGTCATCGTCGAGCGCCTGTCGTCTGATTACCAATGTCGATTCAATCGATCCCAGGTACATCATGTTACTGTTCCTCACTTGAACTAACTAATTTACTTCTGCATACACGACGCATAACTTGCGCCATTCAACATATAAATATGGCTTTAGGGTTTATTTACGTGTTTATTCATACCATTTTGTATTTTTGTATATTCATTAGAACTCAAATACGGTGTGACGACCACGCTACTCCATGCTTTCTCTGTCCAGATTTATTAGGTCCTCTTGAATTTTGACCCTAAATCTGGTTAGATTTAACTCATAAAATATGATTTCTATGCCAAAAAGTATATCATTAGATCAGTATTCCAAGGATGTTTTCAATGATGTGTATTTCGTGATATATAACACATGGTTTATTTGTCAAATATTAGGTCAAAAATATGCTCAAAACTCGAAGGCGACTAATAAACCTAGACAATGGAAGTACCGTGTCGAGCACACAGTGTCGGAATTATGAGGACTCGTCCTGATCCCACACTTGTGGATCTCACAAGAAGATCACCTACATGCAACACAAACCATGTTACGGCGGCAGGTATACGAGCGTAAGTGAGCTCATTATAAATCTCGTATCCATTATTATTGTTACAATGTTGGGGCCCCGAGTTTTAGTTTCGCCCCGGGCCCCCAGAATCTCAGGACCGGCCCTGACTGGACAATGGGTTGCACGACGTGGTGCCAGGGTCATATATGCTGAATGGTAAGTATGCATTTTTGTCTAATTCTAAGTTAGCCGTGGATGTATTCCATGCTACCATGTTGATCAGAATTGGGATTCTGATTTCAATTTTCGAGTATGTGGTTGATGCATACATGAGTTCTACATGTATTGGGAGAAAGATAGTATGAAGAAGTAAAGAGAAGATTGGTAAATAGCATGGTGAGGAACAGGGTGATCTTTATCTTCTGATGTGTTCTTGTCAACATGTAATCTGATTTGTATTTTCTCGTTGGTTATTGTAAACATTAGATGTGTGTATATGGCAAATATGAGAAGAGGAAGAAGCCACGTTGGAAAGTTTGAGTACAAGAAAAATGAAGGTTTGATATTAGCCTCTAACTTTTTACAATGTTTCGAAAGAATCTGATATGGATGTTACCAAGGTTTTAAAACTATGTAAATTTCACTTTCTAAATCATAGTGCATGCGGGACGGTGGAAGGATTTGGATCAGCAGTATGTTAATGCCAACCTAGATGATAATGATTTCTCCTGTGCCGAGTATCCTCACCATGCTATTTAATTTCTTCTCTTAGGATTTGTGCTTTTGGGTTTCTTAAAGGCAACTATAATCTAACTTTAGGTTCTTTATTGATCTTATATCTAAGCTAAGGAAGCCAACATTACCGTTGGGCAGATTGTTACAGCATAGTGGTGACATCGAGGGAATCAACACCAGTAGCTGATGAAGTAGCACAGGGTGCCAACGAGGGAACCATTACCAACAGCTGATGCAGCAACACGCGGCCCTGACGCAGCGGCGCAGCGACGACAGGGGATCCGACGGGCAAGGCAACGGCGAGAAGCACGAGATGGCTAGGTTGACGAGAGCGACTGGGCCACAACAATTTCCATGATTTTTTTCCGTCTGTGTTTGTGGTGGCAAAATATAATGCATATCATCCATTAGATAATGCAGAGTCGTGAATAGGTTTGATGCCAATGACAAAGCAAAATGTGAGGCATTATTATAAACCCAGGAAATAGTGAAATTCCACTTGCACTCATGTATATTTTTTCTGGAGAAAGGGGAACAATGAATTATTGTTTTGTGTACAATTGGACAATGAATTAGTCGATGCAAAAGAAGAGTGGTTACAATGTCGAAAAGGGTGGTTGGAACAAGAAGAGGGGTTAGACGGAGGAAAATCGACAATGCTTCCAGATGTGTCTGAGGATTGTAAAGATGTGTTAAACATGATTGATGTTGTATCACTAGAATATGTGTGCCTCCATAGCAACGCACGGGCAATATCCTAATTTAGGGATGGAAATTTTAAACTTCAGTCATGCTTTATTGGCCGTTTTTCTCTAATAAATATCTTCCATGTAGTATAAACATCTGGAGGTATGATTAGTTTTTCTTTAATTTTGTATAAGACAATAACAGTACATATAGAGGAGACTGAATTAGCTTATAGGACATGAAAGGAAGTTCCTTTTGCAACTTGAAGAGTGTTGTTTCATATTTGTTAATAACAATGTGCCTCAAATTAGTTTCTAGCCATCCTTTCCAAATCTCATACCTTAATATTCTTCTGTTTTCTCCTTTTAGTCCAATTATTTCATCTGTGTTTCTAGCCCGGACTATGCAGTGGTTGAATTTTGGAGCCCGTTGGGCGCCCGTTTGATGTCCGAACATGCCTTGACGTATGAGGGAGAAATGAGCTTGACCTTAAAAATGACCTTAATCATTTGTTTGATTCATTTATATGCATGCATTGTAGCCCGTAGCAACGCACGGTCGTTCTACTAGTGGTAGAGAGGTACGAGTTGTGGTAGGAATTGCTTGTGTCGATATTTTCATGGAGGGAAGACAAAAGCAATTCTCGCCAAGGTAGGTTTACGTCTTTTTTAGGGACTACTACTATGGGAAAAGCTGGCCTGAACCGATTTTATAAAATAGAGTTGTACATAAGGCGGGAAAACTATACATGGACAGCAGGATGGCCAAACATAATCCATCATACTTGAAGGAGGCCAGTGCAGGAGGCATCGACAGAGGAGATAACTTCAACCCATTTCTAAAAATATTGGTGTTGCGACGCTTCCATAAATGCCAAAGGGCGTGGATAATAGCTGCCGACCAGAGCTTGCAAGGAGGCATACCGTTCTGAAGATCACGGATCATATTACATGCTTGGATATTTCCGGTAAGTTGGGGAAAAGGTAAATATCCGAGAAAAAGAGGCCCCTTCTCAAACGCCGTTGGTTAGTAAAGAGCCTTTCACAGCTAGCTAGCCTGAGGAACATGCGACAATGATTTGTGGAGTAATTTCTCCAAGTTGGAGTTGCGAAAGGAACGTCCTACAAAAGTTCAAAGGCCGCCAAGTATACTTATTTGGTAGTTAAGGTCTTACCATCAAGTCACGAAATACGATCGTCCAAACATGGCATATTTAGGGAAATTGAAGCTAATAAAAGGTGCAACAAAATTAGCTCAGGAAATGCGGCATTTGAAAGACGAGCTTGCATGGAAAGAACAAACTAGGCTTAGTGAAGTGACAAAAAAAGCGGGAAAACGAGACACTAAGGTAGAAGCTTCGAACTATACCTATATAAAGTGGATTTAAGTGTGAATCATTTTCAAGGCTAGGCCACCATCCTTGTAGGGCGAAACATTGTCCCGACACCAGCACACTGAACACTAGTGCAAGTCTCTTCTGTAGTCTAACTTTCTTTTTTCCACTATGGTCAATTTACGTGGTTTTTATAACTTAACTCCTGAGGGCAGTGGCGTAGGCAGGGCTGAGCCACGCCCCGGTCTAACAACCAATGCTACAGTAGCTGCAGTGGCTGCCCAGCTACAGTCAGCAAAGCATTTCAGCTATACGCCTCAGGCCATGGCCCCTCTTGCCTGGGGCCTGGCTACGCCACGGGCACTCTTTGAGACTTCACTTACAAAGAGACAGGAAGAAAAGAAAAAAAGAAGAAGAAGAAGAAGGAAAAAAGAAAAGCCAGAAAAAGTGTATAACCAATGCCTGCTCCGGGGATGAAAAACATGATTTAAAAATTGTTATCTATCCACCGGCGAAATGAGTCCGCATGACTTTCTTTAATCTTGAACTGTAGCAACTTGAGGTCTTCCTTGAAGTAGTATCTCCAGGCCTGAAGGGTTGGCTGTTGAGCTCTGAACACTTGGCCATTCCGTTGGGTCCAGATGTTCCAACACCCTAATATAACAATTTCCATGTTGAAGGCCTTCAGCAGATGATCAGCTGCTAGTATAGTTTCTTCATAAACAGAGGTGTCTCTCCTTTTGTTGGGAATCCAGGAATTCCAACACTCCTGAGCAAAGATGCAGTCCCATAGCAAATGCATTGTAGACTTGTAGTTTCCTCGGTATTTCGATTGCAGTTAGGGCAGAATGGATTGTCCAAGTTCATGTCTTTTCTCTTCAGCAGGGATCTAGTGTTTATTCTGCAGTGTGCCACTAACCCAAAAAAAATCTTGTGTGTAAGTCTGTTAGAGCTATTCCAGATCAGTTTGAAGATCTGATGTCCTTCCATGTCTCCCATCAGGTGCTTGTACATTTGCATGGAAGAGTACTTAGTTGTTTGACCAGTGCAGGCCCATTTATCCTTTCCACTGTTATTTAGGCCCATTTACCCTTTCCACTGATTTAGCTCTGGTATGATGTCCCCAAGCTGAATGAATTAATTGAATGCTTGAGTAGAAAGGGGCCTATGAAAGTGTTCAGTCCAATCATCAGAAGCACAAAATCTCTTGATGGATAGAGAATCATCAATGGCATAAGAATGAAGCTATGGAAATTTAAATGGTTCTCCAGCCCACTTGTCTTTCCAGAGAAGAATGGTTTGTCCAGTGATGACAGTGCAGGAGCTGGCTTCTTTAAATTCAGGTACTAAAGGCCAGATGAGCCCTCCACCGCCTTCCAGTTTCTCCAAAGAAGTGCTTCAGTGATAGTATTTTTCCCAAATGAGCTTGATCCAAGGCACATCTTTGTCAAGAAACTTGAACAGATTTTTCATTAACAGAGCTTTGTCGTGAACAGAAATATACAGGATGCCAAGACCACCTTGCTGTTTTGGTTTGCACACTTTGTTCCAGGCTATGAGTGTTGTGCCATTGTCTTCCATATCATACTTTCTCCACACACAAATTCTCAAATATTTACTGAGTTGAGCTGTTACTCCAGCAGGGAGTGCCAAGGTGAACATGAAGAATATAGGCAGAGAACTGTAATAACCTTGAGCTCATTTTTTTAGGCTCAAGAGCATTGTATTACTTAAACAGCATGGTTGCAGTCATGCTGAGTACAGTCCGGTTGCAGTTTTCAGCAGTTCATGGGCAGCCATATTGTCTCCCCTACAAACATGACTAGACTGGAAGGGAGTATACTCTGAACTAAGCACATTATTCATAATTTCATATTATCACATTCAATACATGAATATGTAAGGCCATACACCAGTGTGGTCCAAATGTTCAGATACATCAAGCGAATAGCAATTGGCAATGGAAAGAATCGACGATACGTGAAACTAAAATAACGCAGAGGGCCTCGTCGCGTTTGCGTGCAAGGCCCTGCCCTATCATATCTTATCTCAGGCGATGGAAAGAATCGACGATACGTGAAACTAAAATAACGCAGAGGGCCTCGTCGCGTTTGCGTGCAAGGCCCTGCCCTATCATATCTTATCTCAGGCGATGGACGCCGGGCAAGCCACAAACTTGCACCCATCTTCTATCTATACCTTCCTTTTTTCGGTTGTACCCACTCACTGGGTTTTCAACACTTCAGCTGCTGGTATCAAAGGATATGATCGTATTAGAGATGCCTCCCCTTGAACACAAGGTGATGGCACGTGCCGTCGCAAGGGTACGCGCAGTCGGTGTACTTGGCGTTGCCCCTCTCGAAGAACCAGTCACCGACCGCTTCTGCGATTCTCTGCATGTCGAAAAGCATGAGAGGAAGTTTCATCAGGCTAACCACCGGCTGACTTGACATGCAATTGAGAATGCAAAAAAAAGTCTGGCATGTTCATCGATCGTGTGCATTGGGTGATCTGAGACCGGGAGTGTTCTCCCTTCTGTTGCCTAAGAAAAAGATTTGCATCTCGTTGTGTGCATACCTTGTTGCCAAGGTGAGGAGAGTTGCTCGAGTACCATGTATCCTGTCTCTCGCTCTGGCAATGCGCGAAACATGAGTTGATAAATACCCCATTCTGCCCTGACCCGGAGAAACCCTTCACAGCGTTAAGCATTTCATTCCTAAAGCCTGCATTATACATAGGAAGATCAGCCAATCTACACTCTTATGTTGCCGGATTACGGTTCAGAAGATCTCACAAAGCAGGGAAGTACCATTTAAGAACTGAAGTTGATTGCTATTACAGGAGGCGTAATTCTGCTTGCATCTTTGCCATAGGCCTTGGGGATCAGCCGTTTTGGGAGCCAAACTTTCTTGAAGCTGGAAAAATACAAGGAAATTTTGTTTCATTAAAAAAAGATATTAATTTCCTCTCAGTTTCATATCTCTTAAATCACAGGGTTAAAATGCATGACAAGCACCTGCCACACGTCATAAGCAGTGTTCAAAATAAAAGTCGGAGTTTGAATGTTTGGCAACACGTTCTGTGGGAAAAAGCACTGTAGGGAGAAGCAGTTAGAAAATAATGTTTGCAAAAAATAAAATATGTTACATGTAGTATCTTGGTAGGTATTTCCGGATGCTTGTCTTCTTACTGAGGTTTTATCCATGCGAGAGGTACAAGACCGAGGCAAGCTTCTTCCAGAACCCTGTATTTTTGTGAATTTTATTAACAAGTAACATCAGTAAAATGAAGATATTGTTTGTTTGCACATGAATAGTCTAACATATATCACAACCAGCACTACAGGTAGAGAAAGCATAGTACCAAGAAAGAATTATCACAAAGTATTCAGAAAATCATTTCTGAGGGCGACAAATACCTGCAATCTCACAATGCCATTGAATAAGTCTCTCATTTCTCGACGACCAGCAATATCAACACTGTAAATGGTAATAGAGTTATATCACCTTAACATGCCGTTGAAGTGGAGTGGGAATACAAGTGCTCTTCCTCACAGCAGCAAATAAAGAAGGCACTAAATGTAACAAAGATAATACGAAAGCAAAGCTTCATTATGTGAACATACGAGTCAAGGAACATTCCAGCATCAGCAAGGCACTTGACTCTGGTATTTGACGGAAACATTCCACGGAACTCATCACAGTGAAGTATGGCAGAAGCACCCCCAGCAGAGCATCCAGAAAGAAGGGCCTGGTGGTATCAAGTTGCATCAGGTAAACATAAATTATTTCCTAAAGCTATTTTACCAAAAATGATTTAACTATGGAAGCACCAATACCTGACTAGCAGAACGCATTCCTTGGGCCATCAAGTCATCCATGGCAGCCTGCCAAATACGCTGACCTCGGAAATAAAGGCCTGAAGCCTGAAGAAAGAAAGTTCAGAAATGGATCAAATTGGTTCAGTAAAAAAGCAGAAATATCATATACATTTATTTCTTTTAATAGAATGGAGTATCTATTATGTACTCCCTCCATCCCAAAATAAGTGTCGTTGATTAAGTACAACTTTAGTACAAAGTTATACTAAGTCAGCGACACTTATTTTGGGAAGGAGGGAGTACAAGACTACAGAAAAGGATTGCAATGTGATGGAATAACCAGTGTGCATGTTTATTTGGAAACTGCTCAAATGAAAAAGGGTCCACCACTTGTGAAATAAAATGCAGAGCTATGATTTGCACTAACCGCGTCAGCCCCATCACCGGTGAAGGATCCACCGTCACAATACCGAACCTTCACTCTGTTCCAGTTGTAGAAATCTAAGAGACAAGAAAACAGCATTACAATTCCCCGAACAGAAATAGCAACAAAGTATCAACAGTTATATCAAATATCCATTTCTGAGCCCAGGCTCATCTGCACCCGTGCTGAAGAAAAAAATCAAAACACATACTAGAAAAATTGAAAAAAATTCAAAAAAAAATTGCATGGTAGATAATTTTGTGCGTGAGGTCCGCTCCAATTTTCAGATTATTTGGACATCTGAGTAGCTCTCGGCAAAAAAGACAAATTTGAGGTCTGTAAAAAAGTTTACTGTTGATGTACTGTTCTGACCCGATTTGTCTTTTTTGCTGAGAGCTACTCAGATGTCCAAATGATCTGAAAATTGGAGCGGACCTCACGCAATAAATTATCTACCATGCAAAAAAAATTGGAATTGTTTGAATTTTTTTGAATTTTTTGTGAATTATTTTCTGACCGGGTGCAGATGAGCCAGTTATATTCCTTTTTTGGACAAGAAAGTAGTACTACTATAAACTACACATGACAAGCTCACAACACCTAATTGATTAGAAGAATACCAGGATTTTCTTCAGGTCTGTTACTCATTATGCCTGTAAACTGGAGTTGCCTCTCCATGTGGTTTGATGACCCACGCCGACTGCCCTTGCGGAACACGCAGCTCTTAACATCATTGCACCATCCTCCACCCTGGAATTCGATTTGGAATCACCATGAGCTAAGGCATTTACAATCCGTGGTGCAATTCAAACTTATCGCTCAGTCCACATATATGTGAGTCGTGGAGAATTAGTCACCTCCAGATTGACAAGCCAATTGTTTGACCCTGATCCAGATCCCCGGTGTAGGTGGTAACCCGGTAAGCTTCCATCCAAGCATACTGTAATGATTGTCATGGAAGCAAGCATCGGTATTTAGCAGCCTACCATGCTATAAGCAATACTCAAATTCTGGTATAAATGGAAGAATTACTCCTAAAGTACATAATAATATTCAATAGTAATATTTCAACAATTATAGTGCTTCCGAAATCCAAAGCAGTTGCCGCTAACAAGAGGCTTATCTGATTCTAAATTTTACACAAACAGAATCATCACAACACACATTCATAAATCAGAACGACCCTACGAAAACTTCAGATCTTGAGCAATTTCCTGCTTGGTGTTTCTGTGGGGTGCCCAAACTATTTAGGACCTCTGATATATTTAGAATGGTGACCAAGCAATCATGCATATGGTTAACTTGCACAATTCACAGGCAACAGTTGGCATTGAGCCCCCCACCCCGAATTAGGTAACAAGAATCCATCATGGGCACCACCAGCAAGGCAAAACTAGATCCACATGCATATATTTATCTAGATCCGCACATGGCACATGCTACTTGTACCTAACGATACAAGGATAAGACTGTGTATGATCACTCAATCAACAGTCCAACAGAGCACCTAAGTGGATAGTGAAGAGGAGAAAAATAGAACATGAGCCATCACAATCCCTCTACGGCAATAGCAATCAGATCAGAAAAATTGTTACTCTGACCGACCAGGGTCAACACAGCAGCGACCCGCGTCACGCGTCTCAATGAGCCAATCTACGGCAAGCATGTGACATGGCCAATAAAAAACCAATCTTTGCAACAACAAGAAGAAAAATATTACTACTAGCATATGCAGTAGACCACAGAGGAACAATTCTGGGAGAGGGGGATTTAATTACCGGCTCCCTTGGCGGCCGCGGACTGGATGAGGGTGAGGCCGACGAAGGCGCCGTTGCTGCCGCTGCCGGAGTTGGCATTGGTGGAGTAGACCCGCGTGTCGTTCGACCACGGCTCGGAGCCGCGCGCCGCTCCCGCCAAGAACCCGAGAACCAGGGCAAGAAGGACCCAGGAACCCATGGCTCCGTGCCTTTCCCCTCAAGCTCTCAAGCTCCTAGCCTGGGACTGGGAGAGGAATGGATCTGGAGAGGGGGGAGGGAGAAGGGATCGCGGAAGTGGCCAAAGCAAAGAAAGGAACTTATACGCGGAGGGCGGCCGAGTGCAAGTGTGCAGCTGGCTGGCAATGGCTGCTGACAAAAGAAAGAAAAGGCAGCAAGCCGCTTCCGGAGATTCGGTGCTGCGAAGCGATGTGCTAGTGTTACTAGTAGGAGTACTACTGCTGTAGCTGGTTTAGTGTAAACGCGGAGGTGTTACTGGATGCCGCGTCGTTACGGTTGGGAGGCAAAGCATCTCGGATGCTGCCTGCGGGAGGAAGAAGAAAAAGGTGTGGGACGGACTGACGGTGGGGAGGGGTGGTGAAAAGCTCAGCTCAGGGTCAGGGAAACTGTGATTAGCTTTTCGGGGCCCTTGCCTTGGCTGGCTCGGTTGCAGGCAGCTGTGTGCAGGACCGACGGCAGGCGGGCAGCTGGTTTTTTTGTTTATGGGAGGACGCGCAAATTCGGAAGAGTCCGTTTGGGATGTTCCGCTGATAAAGTCGCACATAGGCCCAGTACTGAACTCTTGAAGATGCAACACGTACAGAAATGAAAGCTGGTGGAATGTTTGGTCTATCACGGGGGGACTTTTTCACCGAAAGTTTAGATGCTGGACTCCCTCCACCGACATGTTCATTCTCTCCATTTCGGTGTTAATGCCGCTTCATCACTACTAGTACCTGGTTAGTTGCAGTACTGGTGCAGCAATACGATGATTACTGACCAGTTTATTCAACTATACATGCTTCTAGACAGAAAAAAAAAAAGGACCGGTCTAACCATCGAACGTCAGCTGGAAGCATGACATTTGCAAAACGGTTTGTATGGCAATTCATGTTGGCCAAGAATGTCAAGTTTAGTTGGCAAGGATGCTAAATCTGCCTTAATTTAGTTTTTTTGTCAGGATTTAACGCGATTGCAAATTAACTATCATCGCCACAACGTAAATTGCCATAAAAATGTTTGATTTGCCATTTCTTCCGAGCAAACGGCGGCTGAATAGCATTACCGTAAAAAAAAAAGAGGAACAAGATATTAAATCGTTATCCTAGTAAGTCCCTTTTGTTTTCGCCCTTTTTTTGTACACGGAAAATGGAAAGGCCCTCCGGCACACAAATAAATAAATGAAGAATGCCCAGACCAGAGTCTCATGCGCCAGTCAGAGTCCGCTGCTGGCCGTACTTAAACAAACCGGGATGACTGATGATCTGATTAACTACACTGATGGCGACGGAGACGCCACGGATCGTCTGCGGCACCAGCAGCGTAGCCCGTGCGTGTGACCGGCAAGTGTATATATGTAAACCCTATATAAACCCTCTTTGCACGTCAGAATCTTGATTGGACCGGACCGGTTTGGACTTATAGGAACCAGACCACGCACTGATTCCGTCGCCAAACCAAATGGGAAGGACCACCCCCAATTTTGTTCCGATGGTTGCTGCAACTTGCAACGCCGAATTTGGCTCACTCGCTGCATGCATCCACATACTGACGTACGTAAGTCGTACGTGCGCTCCATAATCCATCCAATGGAAAACGAGACCTCACCGGCTCTCGTAACCAACCGGCACGGCCACGTGCCTAGGAGCCACACCTTGGCAGGGTTCTCCCAACTTAAACCAGCCGGAACAAGTTATCAACTTGCTGCACGGCCTAGCGAGAAAACAGAATAGTACTACTATGGAGGCTTCAACTGAAAAAAAAGTACTATGAAGGCTACGTAAATGAAAATGCAAAGGTGAACATGGTTCTATCTGCACCCATATTAATAGTAAATTCAAAAAAAAATTAGAAAATTCTGAAAAATTATAAATTTCGGGGTATCAAACTTGGTCGACCATTCTACTCACTTGTCAAGTTTTAAGAAACTGTATCCGGTAAGCGGTGGCGGCGAAAAAGCATCCATCGGCAGTGAACTTTCAACGTATGCCATCACTTGTGCCGGAACAAGGTGCACCTCATGGATCTTGCACCACAGGTCAAAGAACTGCTGAGTGAGGGCAACCGAGAGGCCACCTTGCAGATTGATGTGCCGGATCCAATCAATATTGGCCATAGCCTTGGCGACACAGATATTGGTGCGCTTGGAGAGGGCGAAGAAGATGCCCGGCACGATGTCCTTTGGCTTTTGCCCATGGAGCCATGGAGAGTGCCAAAAACTTGCCTTCATGCCATCGCCAATGGTGATCGTCGACGCCATATAGAATAAGACTTTGTCCTCATCGTCGCAAGCTCTTTGGGGTCAACCCAAGCAAACCAGAGGCAGCAGAGTCTGAAAGCGCGAGAGAATTTGTCGAGTTTGAGGATGGCCAAGCCACCCAGGTTGGTAGGGCGACAAACCGTTCTCCAGTTAACCTTGCAGTCCGAGACTTGATCGGACTTTGATGGCACGTCAAGCGCGGTCAAATGGTAAATCACAAGGGATGCTAAGACAGACTTCATAAGGGTGGATCGACCTGCCGTGTTGATGTTGTTACCATGCCAGGGGGGAGCTTGGCTAGTACTTTGTCCACAAGAAATTGGCAGTCACACTCCAGAATATATAGAGGATGTAGATTTAGAGTCTGAAACAGCACAAGACTCCGGAATCTCATCTAAATCCATTTTAGAGGCTGCAGTTTTGAGGAAATCGGTTGAAATTAGGACGTGGTGTTTCTGAAGCTCAAGCTCAAAAGAGCTCGGGTGAACAGTAAAAATCCAAAAAATAATAATTATGTTTTTTTTGTGGCAAACATTGCCAAATGTTTGAGTCCTCACAAAATTTCATCGTGGAATGACATTCGTAGAAGTCGTGGAAAAAAAATCAATGCTCCAAAAGTGCTATTTTTGAAAGCATTTTGGAGTGCTGATTTTGTATTTTTTGCCACGACTTCCACGGATGTTATTCCATGATGAAACTTTGCAAGCACTAAAATCATTCGTCAAAATTCTTCACAAAAAAGTCATATTTTTTTGTATCTTTTATTTTTTTGGAATTTCACTGTTATCAATGAGCTCATTTAAGCTCGCGAGTAAAGGATGACCGTGGGATCGAGGAGATAGGTCTAGAGGGGGGGTGAATAGACTCCTAACCAGCCAAAGGTGCAGTTTTTAATTTCTCTTGAAACTTAGACAGATTTTGGCACAAGTTAAGATCACTCCAATACTTTCTACACATGCGTATCTAGAGATTGAGCAGCGGAAATAGTAAAGAATGCAAGAGTACGGAAAGTAAAGGGGTAGAGTATGGAAGATCAAACGCAATGAAGACACGGTGGTTTTTGGCGTGGTTCCGATAGGTGGTGCTATCGTACGTCCACGTTGATGGAGACTTCAACCCACGAAGGGTAACGGCTGCGCGAGTCCACGGAGGGCTCCACCCACGAAGGGTCCACGAAGAAGCAACCTTGTCTATTCCACCATGGCTTACGTCCACGAAGGACTAGCCTCACTCGGGGTAGATCTTCACGAAGTAGGCGATCTACTTACCCTTACAAACTCCTTGGTTCAACTCCACATCATGTTGGAGGCTCCCAAGTGACACCTAACTAATCTAGGAGACACCACTCTCCAAAAGGTAATAGACGGTGTGTTGTTGATGAACTCCTTGCTCTTGTGCTTCAAATGATAGTCTTCCCAGCACTCAAACAACTCCTCACTGATTTGGCTATGGTGGAAGAGGGATTTGAGTGGAAAGCAACTTGGGAAAGGCTAGAGATCAAGGTTCAAATGGTAAGAATGGAATAGCTTGATCTCAACACATGAGTAGGTTGTTCTCTCTCAGAAAATGTATGGTGGAAGTGTAGGCACGTTCTGATGGCTCTCCTTATATAGAAGGAAGTGGTGGAGGAGTATATATAGCCTCCACACAAAATCCAACCGTTACACACTTTTGACCCAACTCGGTGGCACCGAAACCATAATCTCGGTAGCACCGAACTGTGTAAAATATATGAACGTTAGGAATCTCGGTGGGACCGATAGGAACAACTCGGATGGACCGAAGTGCAATGGCTAGGGCAAACCTCATCTCGGTGGCACCGATTGCATCAACTCGGTAAGACCGAAGTGAAGCAATAAGGCAACAGAGAGTTGGCAAGCCATCTCGGTGAGACCGATTTGCAAAACTCGGTGAGACCGAAGTAAGTGCAAACGATTACAGAGAGTTGGCAAGGCCATCTCGGTGAGACCGAGATCCATTTCGGTGGATCCGATTTGTTAGGGTTTTGGCAGTGGCTAAGTCTAGGTGAACTCGGTGGCTTCGGATAGGAAATTTCGGTGGGGCCGAGTTGGAATGTGGGTTTTGGACATATTTGGATGGAGAAAGTGGTTGAGGGTTTAGGAGTACTGTCACTAAGCACTTGAACAAAAAGACCATTAAGCAACACCTCATCCCCTTTTAATAGTATTGGCTTTCCTATGGACTCAATGTGATCTTGGATCACTAAACCAAAAATGTAGAGTCTTGAGCTTTTGTCAATCCTTGTCCTTAGCATTTTGAAGGGGTTCCACGTCCTCTTGTCCCTGCCACGCCATTGTTGAACTTGTTTGAAATTCACTAGATAAAAGCATTAGTCCAACATATGTATGTTGGCATAAATTACCAAAACCACCAAGGGAGCAAATGTGCTTTAAATCTCCCCCTTTTTGGTAATTGATGACAACATACATCAAAGCTTCAAATAAAGATTTAGCAGAAGTTTGTATGAAAGTTTTGAAGGAAACATGTAACATGTATGAGCTCCCCTGAACTCCCCCTGAAGATGTGCATATAAGGTGATGATACCGGATGAAAGATTTACATGCAACATGTATCTTGGCTATATGCATCAGAGCAATATATATGGCATTTAGGTATCCACGTGTCCATGATTTTCTTCTTGCAAACAATATATACTAGCAAGAGGTCAATCATGTACATGAGTGTGATGCATATACTTACCTTAAAGTTCTTGATCAAGTACCTGAAGAAATACACTTGAGAAAACAAGGTTAGATAACACAAGGTAATTTCCTCAAGAAAAGACACAAGATCAACAAGAAACCAAGATTGGGATGACATGTAGAGAGAGTATCACTAGGTGAATACTTCTTTGAAGCCGACATGTCCCCAAAAGAGATAGATGTCTCCCCTTAAAGAACTTCCTCTCCCCCTGAATCTAACATTGGATATTGGGAGTAGGTAAGGTGAGAAAACTAGAACAACCAAAGAACAAGCTAATCATGTTTCTCTCCTCTTAGAAACATGTAACATTCTCTCCTCTTGTAAGGTGCATCTCTTTTGTAGTGATAAGCTTTGATGTATTCCTCTCTCCCCCTTTGACATCAATTTCCAAGAAGGGACTTCAAGGTTATGGATTAAGTGGGTTTGGTCCTGGAGAAACACATCTAGCCATTGAGTGGCTCTAGATGCAAGTAGAGGATTAGAATCATTGAGTGGAGCTGGAGCAGAAAAACTCAAGAAAAATTTGACAGAAGGCTCCTTAGGGCAGCAAAGTCGGTGACTCCGAGTTGAATCAATTCGGTGGAACCGAGTTTGATGCAAAGGAACAGTTTGTCAACTCATCTCACTAGGCAAAGGAATTCTCACAAAGATTTGCAATGAATTAGCTGCGAAAATAGCGAAAAGAAAATAAACACAGAAACGAAGCAATGCGACTAGGTCACCTATGTTAGAGTATATTGACTTAGGAGTCAAGTGAGAGCACTTGATCATAGGTCATACTCTTCGTTTAAGCTCAAAATGGGGTTGCCATTTTTCCTTTAAGCATTTCAATGTATTCACATCTTGTTGAGTTGCTTCAGCTCATGTCTTTGAGTAAAGCTTATTTAAGATGTGAGAACTTACATTGGGATTTTGTGGTGATGTCCATCATGTAGTTGAACTTGATGTAGATGCTCTTGAGTTGAAGTTGGGAGCGATCCTATCTTTTGTAGTTCATCTTCCTACATGGGTTCGCTTTGCAAGGAACAACTTGTATATCCAAAATGACAAGAATGAAGCATAACTCAAAAGTTTGTCAAAGGATATGTTTAGGTTGTCTTGTTCCTTGTCCCACCATCAATTGTTGATACTTGAGTTATACAAGATTGCTCATGATAAGAGTGAGATGCCATCTTGTGACATGAAGCTTGTCCAAGTACATACAAAAGGTTAGATACAATACAAGGAAGCAAAAGTG
Source organism: Elymus sibiricus (assembly GCA_039707655.1). Lineage (NCBI taxonomy): Eukaryota > Viridiplantae > Streptophyta > Magnoliopsida > Poales > Poaceae > Elymus > Elymus sibiricus. The sequence continues at coordinate 135,478,901 of CM077666.1, forward strand.
TCCAAGATATAATATGATCATGAAAGTATCATGGATTAGTCAAGAATGCTCATGCCCTTGTATGCATCCACATGAACCTCTAGTTCACGTTTGAAGCATCTATGATGTTCAACTCACTTCTCAAGTGACAAAACACTTTCTCATCAAGGGGTTTGGTAAAGATGTCTGCCAATTGTTTGTCGGTACGAACATGTTTAAGGTCAATGTCACCTTTCTCAACATGATCTCGAATCAAATGGTGACGAACCTCAATATGCTTAGTTCGAGAATGTTGCACGGGATTGTGTGCGATCTTAATAGCACTCTCATTGTCACATAGTAATGGTACATGTCTCACATGCACACCATAGTCTTTAACAGTTTGTGTCATTCATAATAATTGAGCACAACATGATCCCGCGGCAATGTATTCCGCTTCGGCAGTAGATAGAGATACGGAATTTTGTTTCTTGGAGGACCAAGACACAAGAGATCTACCAAGAAATTGACATGTACCCGAAGTGGATTTTTTGTCAACCTTGTCTTCGGCATAGTCCGAATCAGAGTAGCCAACAAGATTAAAAGAAGATCCTTTGGGATACCATATGCCAAAGTTTGTTGTATGTATCAAGTATCTCACAATTCTTTTTACCGCCTTAAGATGACACTCTTTTGGTGCCGCTTGGTATCATGCACACATGCACACACTTACCATAATGTCGGGAAGGGAGGCACATAGATATAGCAATGAACCAATCATAGATCGATAAACCTTTTGATCAACCGGTTTGCCGTCCTTAGCCAAGTCAAGATGTCCACTCGTGGGCATGGGAGTTTTCATACCTTTACATTCTTGCATGTTGAACTTCTTGAATAAGTCCTTGGTATACTTTGTTTGAGAAACAAAGGTACCTTCCCTAGTTTGCTTGATTTGCAAACCCAGAAAGAATTTGAGTTCACACATCATAGACATCTCGAACTTTTCCGACATCAACCTTCCAAACTTTTCACTAAAAGAGGGGTTAGTAGATCCAAAGATAATATCATCAACATAAATTTGGCATACAAATAATTCTCCATTAACCCTCTTAGTGAACAAAGTTGAATCAATCTTCCCAATCTCAAAACCTTTTTCAAGAAGAAACTTTGTCAAGCATTTGTACCAAGCTCTAGGGGCTTGTTTAAGACCATAAAGAGCTTTACGAAGTTTGTACACATGATTAGGTTTCTTGGGATTCTCAAAGCCGGGAGGTTGTTTAATATACACTTCCTCCTCAATTTCACCATTTAAGAAAGCACTTTTAATATCCATTTGGTAAAGAGTGATATCATGGTGATTGGCATAAGCAAGTAAAATGCGAATGGATTCAAGTCTTGCAACGGGGGCATAGGTCTCACCATAGTCCATACCTTCGACTTGTGTGTAACCTTGTGCTACGAGACGAGCCTTGTTGCGTATAACTTGTCCATTTTCATCTTGCTTATTCTGAAACACCCATTTGGTTCCAATGATGTTTTGCTCTTCCTTAGGCTTCTCAACCAATGTCCACACTTCGTTCCTCTCAAAGTTGTGTAGCTCTTCGTGCATTGCATTCACCCAATCGGGGTCCTTGAGAGCATCTTCTACCTTCAAGGGTTCAACACTAGAGATAAATGAGTAATGCTCACAAAAGTTAGCTAAACGAGATTTAGAGCGAGTGATTATCCCGGATTGGATATCTCCAAGTATTTGTTCGACGAGATGATCCTTGTCGATTCTTGCTCTTGTAGGAGATATGCCCTAGAGGCAATAATAAATGTTATTGATTATCTCCCTGTTCATAATTAGGTTTATGTTCCATGCTATAACTGCTATGGTTCTCGAGTCTGCAATAACCACGAGGCTCGGAGGAAGACTCATATGCACGTGTGGAATAATAAACGGTAAAATGTATTCCTAGTCTGGCCTCTAAGACTAGCCCAAGTGTTGCATGATGGTTCTGTTTTCCTGATCATGGGCATGTCTATGCCGGCAACTTTGAGGGCACAATGTTAGTAGAACACTTGTGTTGAATCGACCCGATTGATGTTATGCTATGAGATTCATTCGTCATAAGTTAATGGTTAATAACACAGAGAAGTTAATGTTTGCATAATTCCTTAGACCATGAGAGTGTCGAGTTTCTTCATGCTTGCTTCATGAACTTTGGGGTTTGTTAAACGTCATCCGTAAATGGGTGGCTATTACGGCGGCTTACGGGTTCATGGAAAAGTATGTTAAGTAACTTGATAGCTCAAGATTGGGATTTGCTCCTCCGACGATGGAGAGATATCTCTGGGCCCTCTCGGTGTTACGGTATCCATCATCGTCTGGCCAGACACAAGTGTGATTTGATCACAGGGATACCGGAACACAGAAACGAGAAAAGAGAACAAAAACCGGCAACGAGGTAACTGGCATTGTGGACAAGTGTTGATCCACGAGGATGCCGATGTTTCTCACCTCGGGTATTTGTAACATATCGCGAAGCAACAGGAATAGCACACGGCAACTGGAGGTTCACTCGAATATTCATTCGTGTGGGTATAGGGGTCAATATGGGTGTCCACGGCTCCGATGTTGATAATTGATCGGAAAGAGTTCCGGTCATGTCTATACTTCACCGAACCTATAGGGTCACACGCTTAAGGGTCATCTATCTGTTGAATACTAGACGGGGAGTCTGAGAGAAAATCACCGAAAAAGTTTCGGACGAAACGGAAACGTTCCGGAGAGAACACCGGAATAGTTCCGGTGAAACTGGAAAGTTGTTTCAGGGTATTCCATTAAGTCAAATTGGTTCTGGCACACGCCTGGAAATTCTTGGAGGATGCCAGAAGTGTTCTGGAAACTTCTGGGAATTTTCTGGGACAAAAACCGGAAATGTTCCGGAGCAGCCGGAACCGTTTTGGTTGCTTTTCGCTGAAGAAACATTGTTCCGAAATTGTTTCGGAATGCATTCAAAATTGTTTTGGTGGGTGCTAGAATTATTCTAGGCACACAGAAATAATTTGGGTTTTAACGGACGCAGAAAAATGTCTTCGTGAATAGTGAAAAGCACTTTTTGGGCTGATTTGCAAATGGGGTTTTTCTTCTAGAAGAAAACCACTTTTGGTGTGTGAAAGGGAGGTGGAGCTCCCCAAGGGGGCTGCAAATTTCGGCCATGGCATGGGGGGGGGGCCTCCTTGAGGTGTCCTTCCACCTCATGGTGGATATCTTCTACACACCCTTATGTGGCATGTGGTGGAAAGATCCTAGGAAGGTCCTTTTGGTCTTTCCTCTACCCCTTGCTCCTCCTATAAAAAGAGGTGGAGAGAGCTCTCCAAAATCAGCTCATGCTTGCTCTCATACACATGCCATTGACTTGTCTGGCTTCTCTCTCCCTCCCAGCGAAATAGTTTCGTAGAGCCGAAAGGCTGTCTGGGTTCCGGTGGGAACTAGTTCTGGACGGCGAAGCCCTGCCGGATAGATGACACCGTATGTGTGCAACTCTGTAGAGAGATCGTAGTTTCGGTCTTAGTTCGAGAGTGCCTCCCGAAGGGCTGTCCAAGTGATCGTCTTAGTTTCGAGGGTCCTCCCGAAGGGCTGTCCGAGTGATCGTTCGAGTTTCGAAGGTCCTCCCGAAGGGCTGTCCGCGACACCGTCCGGGGGACTGTCCGACCGCCTCCCGGAGGGCTGTCCGAGGGGCAGATGTGGGAGTACATCCTCGCGGTTGGGAGGTTGTAAATCCTAGCTGCGGGGATCTGCACCGCCGATCGTCATCGACTCTACTTCCGCTGCGCTACGAGTCGGTAACGAAACAGATCAAACCTTGTATGCAGTCTCCATAGTGATCCTGGGCTGGTGCGTAGGTCGGAAATTTTTGTTTTCTGCTGCGTTCCCCTACAGTGGCATCAAGAGCCGTGCTATGCGTAGATGCAGGTTGCGATCTAGAATACATAGAGATGTATGGGTATTGCACAATATAATTATGTAGTAGATGAGTTCTATTACTGAAAATTATTTGTGCGGGTAGCAGATGAAATCTGTTACCCGATGTTCTTGTTGCTTCCCTGGAATTTGCATATTTCTAATCTTGATAACAGTATGGTGGAGTTTCAATGTTCTGGCAATCCGCGATCCTGATTGATCAACGAAGTGCTAACAGTTCATTGAATTCCACCGTAGTTAAAAAGAAAGATGAAATTTCGCAGACGAAAGGGCAATGCAGATATGATCTGCACGGGGGTCACGCATATGACGAAGTTTAGTATGGGGCTCGAGATTTTATTATCTCGTGTTTCATACACCCCGCAATGTTAATCTAGCGACTTGGATTATCATGCTTGATGATGGACGTTGGTAGCTTCGGTTTGTTTCGAAACCTTAGAAGCCACGTAAAATAAAATTTTGCATGAACCGATTAGAGGCGTCTAACTTGGTTTTGCAGGATGGTTTGCATGTGCATGTGATGTGGTATAGCAGTGCTCATTATAATTTGATTATGTATGAGATGACTATATAATGTAAATTGATTAACATGACCTGCGTGTCATGATTCGGCATGATGGCTGGAGCCATATGATTGTCACTTTAATGACCTGCGTGTCAACCTTCAGTAATGCACTTATTTTATTAGCTATAGAGATAGCAATATTATCTGGTGCATCGACAAGGTGGTGGCAATCTTCGCAAAGGTGAACACCAACGCGAATGCCGAAGACGAAGAAATGAAAGACTTCTCCATCAGAAAGGGCTATACCATATCATGCTATTATGAATTGCCTGAGATGTTTATCCCTTATGATGCACCCTTCTTGATTGCGCGGTAGTCGCTTTTTATTAGGGTGATCTCTCACAAAAATATCAAGTGGTTAGTGTTCTCCCAAGTGTAGAACCGTCACGGCACCTAACTTCTCGGAGTGCGCCGTGTCACACGGGTACAAACGATTAGGGAAGTGTGAGGCGGGTGAGTTGAGACCTCGTAGCAAGATCACTTGGTTGTCTTGACGTTCAGGCATGACCGTCATGAGCTCGGAACACGCGCATCGAAAGATGAACAAGAATCACATAGAGATGTGATTGGCAAGTTGGCCTACCGGTTGAGATTTTCGTCATCAGTGGTGTTACACCAATGGCGAACAATTGAAATGGGGGTCTTGTATCACTCACAATCAATTCTGAGAGATATTGATTTGAGTGGGAGCGCATTGTAGAATTAATTCTTTTAATTCTCAGTGAAATTAATTATGAACACTGTCTAAGTGTTATTTGCATAATAGTTGTAGAATAATGGCTCGCGTTTCCACCTTCCCAATTAAAATTGAATAGCTATTAAATATCTGGTTAAAACTTTACGGTTGGTAACGTAATGAGAGGATTGTCCTCTAGAGTGCCGAGAAGGACTTGTCCTATCGCATGCTTTCGGTATTCTCCCGCTAATGCTATGGATCATGTGACTCTCGTCCATCGATCCAAAAGCTAGAATTCCGTTTCAGTCAAGTGCAATATGTTTGCTTCCATGAGACCCGAACTTCAAAAGTTTGGATAGTTATGTGATATTCATGGAATCTGAAAATCATTTTCAGAGACAGACAAAGGCTAAAAGATATGAGATATCCAAAGCAATGTTTGTTTGCAAACTATTAGTAAAGGAGTTTACTATGCATTAGACTGATAAGAGAGGGATCCAGAAGAACGCCTGTCATATGATGATGGTGAATAAAACAGACAACTTAAAGAGAAAGGAAGTGTCCGAAGGGTGTTAGTGAAACTTTCACGCCTAGGAAGTCCGGGGCTATCGCCACTCTTAAGTTGGGTGCTTCTTCTGAGAGTAGGAGAAATACTGAAAGTTAAACTGTTAGAAGTATAAAGGCAAAAGGAAAGAAGACTGGAATATCCAGCTCATGTATGAATGTCATACAGGTTTTTGATGTATAGAAGGCTGGTCAAAGATATAGTTCTTGGGAATTATGGTTAAACATGTTAATCACTAATTCTTGGGTATTGTGAGTTAATCACAAAGATACCCGCTCGATTGCATTTTGTTGCAACTCGATGTAAGAACTACTATGGCCTGAAAGACTAGCCAGGAATGAGGTTTAGATACACGCAGGGAACATAGTAAATGTTACTATGTCTTCCATAGGTGTATTCCCTATGTATTTACTTTCATAAATCATTTTAGAGTTTTACACACTCTAGCCCATTGCATAAAGTATCTTGCAAGAAGGTTGTTCATAAGAGAACTTTTAATGTTCGGAGTTATGAATAAAAAAAGGGCCATACTTTCATTATGAATGAGAAGTATGTTATGAATATTGATAATAATACATTACCTCTGTATTTACTTTCATAATTCATTTAGAGTTTCATACACTCTAGCCCTTTGCATAAGGTATCTTGCAAGGAGGTTATTCATAAGAGAACTTTTGATGTTCGGTGTTATGAATAACATGAAGGGCCATGCTTCCATCCAGGATGGGATGTATGTTATGAATATTGATGGTAATATGATACATCCATAACACTGACGCTAAATGTCACAAGACTAAAAGAATACCACATATGTGTGGCACTGCATTTGGTCACATTGGAGAAACCCGCATGGAAAATTCCATTATGATGGATTTTAAAGTCATTTCATTTTGAATCATCTGACACTTGCAACTTTCCTCCGAAAAGTGAAGTGACTGAAATACCGTTCACAGGCCATAAGGAACGAGCAACAAACTTATTGGGGATCATACATTTTGATGTGTGTAGTTCAATAAATGTTGTTGCAAGTAGTGGATTTATCTATCTTCAGAAATGACTCAAGTAGATATATTGATATTTACTTGATGAGACGTAAGTCTGGATCTTTTGAATTCATTCATAAGGTTTTCAAAAATGAAGTAGAAGTTGTTGTAACAAGAAAATTATGTTTCTACAATTTGATTGCAGAAAGGAATATTTGAGTTACAAGTTTAGCGAATGTCTGATGAGTTGTGAAAGGGGTTTCATAACTTGCACCTCCCGGAGCACCACTGCAAGTGGAGAGTCCGTGTAGATGTAATCGAACCATTCATGACATGGTAAGATCAAAGATGACATAAATAAATTTTTCATTATCCCTTTTAAAGTGATGCTTTAGAGACTGCGGCTTTTACACTGAAAAGAGCTCCATCGGGTCTGTTGAAATGACGCCATGGTATGGTACGCCCAACCATATTATATCTTTTCTTAACATTTGGAATATGGGGCTTGTGTAAAAGGTTACAAACCTATTCCAAATCAGACAAGTGCTACTTTGTAGGTTATCCCAAGTCATTGGGTATTTCCCCACCACAATACCGAGGCAAATAGGTTTGCCACAAAGAACGGTATGCTTTTTTGAAGAAAATGGTTCTTTCAAAAAGGTGAGTGGGAGAACAGTGCAACTCGACGAGATAAACAGTATCATCGTCATCAGATCAAAGGAAAGAGACCTTGGAAGTAATTCCGGAGTTTCTTACTGCGACTGATACGGAAGTCTCTACAATAAAATGTATGGACTTCGGTCGAACTTGCAGCTGAACCACGTAGGCAAAGCTCGTGCAAACCTATGAGGTGCGCAAACGAGATATTGTTGTTAGACAATAGTATACCTACGATTCACAAGGAAGCGTTGATGGGCCCTGACTCCGGAATTGGCTAAATGCCAATACAATCCGAGATAGTTTCCATATAAGTGATTCAAGATTAAGATCTTGATACACCTTTCGGAAGACTTAGAGTCTAACGAATATTTATGGAACTAAAAACTGATACGGATAAAATGTTTTATCCATAAAGCTCGACTTGTTGCAATAACAAGTTCAAGGAGTTGACTACGATGAGATTGTCTCACCGTAGCGATGCTTAAAGTCGGTTCGGGTTGAACTAGCAATTAAATACATATTTCAATCATGAGATATGAAACATGGATGAGAAAAGGATTTCCATGTGATGGAAATGAAACCTAGGACTTGTATGTGATACAGTCCAAAGTAATTTGTCGATCCAGAGGATGCTAGTAAGTATGCAAACTTCAGAGTTCCAGCGATGGACAGAAGAGAGCAAAGTGGAGTTGGAATCTTCGTTTTTGATGGAATGGTCAAAAGGGTTTTGACTTCATCAAATGGGTATCGAAGATGCTTGTGATTCAAGAAAGTAAGTGGGAGCATAATAATATTTCTAAAAACCTTGTGTACTTGACACATTGTTAATTGGAAATAAATTTCTTGACACGAATTAGGACTTCATTTGAAAATAGTTTTTACGATGAAGTGCTTGCGCTAAATAGCCTCAATATTAGGCATGATGATCTATGGAGATAGATTTACCTAATGGGGCTAAGCAATGAATACATATTGACAAGAGGCTAAAACTTTTTAGCATTTAAAACGCCAAGGAGTGATTCTTGCCGAAGTCACATGGAAAGAGTTTTTGCAAGACTTGGTGTCCCAAAACACTGATGAGTAAAATACATGATGGAGATTCCACACACTCTTGTGTTTGGATTAATCATGTATTCCATGGTATGTAAAACAACCAGATATGTCCGATACTCCAAAAGTTGTTGCGAGTATGGATACCAAAGTGATCAAAGTACTGATCATAGGACAACAGTGAAAGATGTCATTGAGTAATAGAGTAGTAGTGATGACATGTTTTCTCGCAAGCAGAGATTATGAAGTGCTCGTTGTAAGTAATTACATCGATACAGTCTTCATCAATGCTCCATGCGATTTTCGATTTAAGTTAAGGGTTTTGTGTAATACACAATATGATGGCACGGTAGTTGGAAATTGTTCCAAACAAGATACTGTGGCGAATTCTATAACAAAGGCTAAGTATGTTGACGCTTAAGAAGCAACAAAGAAGTTGTTGAATCATATAGTTCATTCATGAACTTAGTATGGTTCCAAGATGGCTTTGGTCTATGGGACACTATTGCAGATAGTTGCTCCATAGCTCAGTCTGAGGAATCAGGTTTCGACCAATGATTCACACATATGTAAAGCCAAGTCCACACAAAATATGAATTTTGTGAAAGCGTGAAAACATGAGGATATGCAAAGTTACACACGGAGCTGAAGTCGTCAGATCCGTTGGACATCAGGCTATACCACATGCGAAGCATTTTTTACACCAGTATGCCATAGGTGTAAAGTGCATTAGCATTGACTAGATTATTGACTCTAGTGCAAGTGGGAGTCTGTAGGAGATATGCCCTAGAGGCAATAATAAATGTTATTGATTATCTCCCTGTTCATAATTAGGTTTATGTTCCATGCTATAACTGCTATGGTTCTCGAGTCTGCAATAACCACGAGGCTCGGAGGAAGACTCGTATGCACGTGTGGAATAATAAACGGTAAAATGTATTCCTAGTCTGGCCTCTAAGACTAGCCCAAGTGTTGCATGATGGTTCTGTTTTCCTGATCATGGGCATGTCTATGCCGGCAACTTTGAGGGCACAATGTTAGTAGAACACTTGTGTTGAATCGACCCGATTGATGTTATGCTATGAGATTCATTCGTCATAAGTTAATGGTTAATAACACAGAGAAGTTAATGTTTGCATAATTCCTTGGACCATGAGAGTGTCGAGTTTCTTCATGCTTGCTTCATGAACTTTGGGGTTTGTTAAACGTCATCCGTAAATGGGTGGCTATTACGGCGGCTTACGGGTTCATGGAAAAGTATGTTAAGTAACTTGATAGCTCAAGATTGGGATTTGCTCCTCCGATGATGGAGAGATATCTCTGGGCCCTCTCGGTGTTACGGTATCCATCATCGTCTGGCCAGACACAAGTGTGATTTGATCACAGGGATACCGGAACACAGAAACGAGAAAAGAGAACAAAAACCGGCAACGAGGTAACTGGCATTGTGGACAAGTGTTGATCCACGAGGATGCCGATGTTTCTCACCTCGGGTATTTGTAACATATCGCGAAGCAACAGGAATAGCACACGGCAACTGGAGGTTCACTCGAATATTCATTCGTGTGGGTATAGGGGTCAATATGGGTGTCCACGGCTCCGATGTTGATAATTGATCGGAAAGAGTTCCGGTCATGTCTATACTTCACCGAACCTATAGGGTCACACGCTTAAGGGTCATCTATCTGCTGAATACTAGACGGGGAGTCTGAGAGAAAATCACCGAAAAAGTTTCAGACGAAACGGAAACGTTCCGGAGAGAACACCGGAATAGTTCCGGTGAAACTGAAAAGTTGTTTCAGGGTATTCCATTAAGTCAAATTGGTTCTGGCACACGCCTGGAAATTCTTGGAGGATGCCAGAAGTGTTCTGGAAACTTCTGGGAATTTTCCGGGACAAAAACCGGAAATGTTCCGGAGCAGCCGGAACCGTTTTGGTTGCTTTTCGCTGAAGAAACATTGTTCCGAAATTGTTTCAGAATGCGTTCAAAATTGTTTAGGTGGGTGCTAGAATTATTCTAGGCACACAGAAATAATTTGGGTTTTAACGGACGCAGAAAAATGTCTTCGTGAATAGTGAAAAGCACTTTTTGGGCTGATTTGCAAATGGGGTTTTTCTTTTAGAAGAAAACCACTTTTGGTGTGTGAAAGGGAGGTGGAGCTCCCCAAGGGGGCTGCAAATTTCGGCCATGGCATGGGGGAGCCCTCCTTGAGGTGTCCTTCCACCTCATGGTGGATATCTTCTACACACCCTTATGTGGCATGTGGTGGAAAGATCCTAGGAAGGTCCTTTTGGTCTTTCCTCTACCCCTTGCTCCTCCTATAAAAAGAGGTGGAGAGAGCTCTCCAAAATCAGCTCATGCTTGCTCTCATACACATGCCATTGACTTGTCTGGCTTCTCTCTCCCTCCCAGCGAAATAGTTTCGTAGAGCCGAAAGGCTGTCTGGGTTCCGGTGGGAACTAGTTCTGGACGGCGAAGCCCTGCCGGATAGATGACACCGTATGTGTGCAACTCTGTAGAGAGATCGTAGTTTCGGTCTTAGTTCGAGAGTGCCTCCCGAAGGGCTGTCCAAGTGATCGTCTTAGTTTCGAGGGTCCTCCCGAAGGGCTGTCCGAGTGATCGTTCGAGTTTCGAAGGTCCTCCCGAAGGGCTGTCCGCGACACCGTCCGAGGGACTGTCTGACCGCCTCCCGGAGGGCTGTCCGAGGGGCAGATGTGGGAGTACATCCTCGCGGTTGGGAGGTTGTAAATCCTAGCTGCGGGGATCTGCACCGCCGATCGTCATCGACTCTACTTCCGCTGCGCTACGAGTCGGTAACGAAACAGATCAAACCTTGTATGCAGTCTCCATAGTGATCCTGGGCTGGTGCGTAGGTCGGAAATTTTTGTTTTCTGCTGCATTCCCCTACAGCTCTAACTCGAGGTAGCTTTTTCTTGGGTTGTGGTGAGGCTTCCTCATCATCATCATCATCATCTTCTTCGTTGATGTTGTCGTTGTTCGCTTGTGGAGGTGGAGAAGGAGGTTGAGGTGGATCATCTTGTTGCACTTCCTCATTCCCATCGTCTTGACATGTTCCACTTGTGGATGCCTCCATATCAACTTGTCGTTCCCCTTGATGTGAAGTTGGGGCTTCCACTTGAATAGACGAGGTACTCTCCTTTACTTCCACGGGGCGAATCTTGCCAATGGGCAAGTCTTGGATTGCTTCCGATGGTTCTTGATCTCCTACATCAAGTGGCAATTGCTCGACTTGCGAGCCGTTAGTCTCATCAAACTTCACATCTACCGTCTCTTCAACTTTCGAGTGAAGTTGTTGTAGACATGGTAAGTGTGAGAGTTCGATCCATAACCGAGTAGGAAACCTTCATGAGATTTAGGAGCAAATTTTGAACGACGATGCTTATCAAGAATGTAACATTTTGAGCCAAATATTCGAAAGTATCCAACTTGTGGTTTGTTACCGGTGAGCAGTTCATATGCCGTTTTACCAAGAAGCTTGTGAAGGTAAAGTCGATTTGTTGCATGACAAGCTGTTTCAACTGCTTCCGCCCAAAAATGTCTTGGCATCTTGTATTCATCAAGCATCGTTCTTGCCATCTCAATAAGTGTCCGGTTCTTCCTCTCAACAACTCCATTTTTTTGAGGTGTGTACGTAGCCGAGAACTCATGTGAAATACCCTCCTCATCAAGAAAGGTGTCCACATTTGTGTTCTTAAACTCCGTTCCGCTGTCACTTCGAACCTTCTTGATCTTCACTTCAAATTGGTTTTGAGCCTTTCTTGCAAAGTTCTTGAAGATCTTTTGTACCCGCGATTTGTCATCAAGAAAGAACACCCACGTAAATCTGGAAAAATCGTCAACAATGACCAAACCGAAAGAGTTACCACCAAGACTCTTATAGGAGTTGGGACCAAAAAGATCCATATGAAGTAGCTCGAGTGGTCTCCTCGTGGTCATAATGTTCTTCACGGGATGACTTCCTCCAACTTGTTTTCCTGCTTGGCAAGCACTACAAAGTCGATCTTTGTCAAATATAACATCTTTCACTCCAAGAATGTGATCTCCTTTAACAAGTTTATCAAGGTTACGCATGCCTACATGTCCAAGTCTTCTATGCCATAACCAACCTTTAGAAGATTTGGCAATTAAGCATGTACGAGGTTGGGCTCTCTTAGTGAAATCAACAATGTATAGATCACCTCTACGAATGCCGGTAAAGACCATATTATGATTATCTTGGCGAAACACTTGGCAATCTACTTTGGTAAATAGAACATTAAAACCAAAATCGGCTAGTCTAGATACAGAAAGAAGATTGTAACCAAGAGATTCAACAAGCATAACATTTTGTATGGAGCTATCATTGGATATGGCCACCTTACCAAGGCCAAGTACCTTACCCTTGGAGTTGTCTCCAAAAGTCACATACTTGCGTGGACCATCATTTTTAGCAAGCTCACGAAACATGTCTCTATCTCCGGTCATGTGATCGGTACAACCGCTGTCAAGAATCCACTCTTTTACTCCGGCCATATAATCTCGAAGATTTGCCATAAGACTGAGATTCCTCAAGGTCTTCTCAAATTCAATATCAAAGTCTTCGTCTTCATCATAATAGCCATGCTCAACATCATCATCATCATGCATGTGATCCTCACAAAGGGCAACAGATTCATTAGTTTCATGATCATGACAATGTTCAAGTTTATGGATTCTAATAGTTTCCATGATAATGTTGCTAATAGTTCTAACATCTCCTTTGGCACGCATAAGATCACGAAGCTCAAACAAGCAATCATCAAACTTAGGATCACTAGGACTCATCTTGTGAAAGGCAACAGCCTTATGAAGAATCTTATCGAGACTTTTTAAGAAGTAATCAGGATATCGCTTTTCTAAATCATGCCATAGAGTATAAGAACATGCAAAGTTTCGCATACAACCAAGCACAACCTTAGGTAATCCTCTAATGATAAGATTGACGGTTCTAAGATTACGAAGCATGTCAATTTCCTCTTCATGGGTAGGATGTAAGGGATCAATAGGGGGCACACAAGGATTATGAATATACTTGCTCAAGTTAAATTCATCAAAGCTATCAAGCATTTCATCCTTCCAAAAGTTGTAATACTCCCCATCGAGAATAGGCACTCTACGTCTAAGACTCCCCAACGTATACACATCCATCTCCCTCCAATGGTGATGAAACCAAGGCAAAGGAGACCAAGGCTCTGATACCAATTGTGGGATCGAGGACATAGGTCTAGAGGGGGGGTGAATAGACTCCTAACCAGCCAAAGGTGCAGTTTTTAATTTCTCTTGAAACTTAGACAGATTTTGGCACAAGTTAAGATCACTCCAATACTTTCTACACATGCGTATCTAGAGATTGAGCAGCGGAAATAGTAAAGCATGCAAGAGTACGGAAAGTAAAGGGGTAGAGTATGGAAGATCAAACGCAATGAAGACACGGTGGTTTTTGGCGTGGTTCCGATAGGTGGTGCTATCGTACGTCCACGTTGATGGAGACTTCAACCCACGAAGGGTAACGGCTGCGCGAGTCCACGGAGGGCTCCTGTTGGAAATATGCCCTAGAGGCAATAATAAATTGGTTATTATTATATTTCCTTGTTCATGATAATCGTTTATTATCCATGCTATAATTGTATTGATTGGAAACTCAAATACATGTGTGGGTACATAGACAACACTGTGTCCCTAGTAAGCCTCTAGTTAACTAGCTCGTTGATCAAAAGATGGTGAAGGTTTCCTAGCCATGGACATGAGATGTCATTTGATAACGGGATCACATCATTAGGAGAATGATGTGATGGACAAGACCCAAACTATAAACGTAGCATATGATCGTGTCAGTTTATTGCTATTGTTTTCTGCATGTCAAGTATCTGTTCCTATGACCATGAGATCATGCAACTCACTGACACCGGAGGAATACCTTGTGTGTATCAAACGTCGCAACGTAACTGGGTGACTATAAAGATGCTCTACAGGTATCTCCGAGGGTGTCTGTTGGGTTGGCATGAATCAAGACTGGGATTTGTTACTCCATGTAACGGAGAGGTATCTCAGGGCCCACTCGGTAATACAACATCACAATGAGCCTTGCAAGCAATGTGACTAAAGTGTTAGCCACGAGATCTTGTATTACGGACCGAGTAAAGAGACTTGCCGATAACGAGATTGAACTAGGTATAGAGATACCGACGATCGAATCTCGGGCAAGTAACATACCGAAGAACAAAGGGAACAGCATACGGGATTAACTGAATCCTTGACATAGAAGTTCGACCGATATAGATCTTCGTAGAATATGTAGGAACCAATATGGGCATCCAGGTCCCGCTATTGGTTATTGACCATAGAGGTGTCTCGGTCATGTCTACATAGTTCTCGAACCCGCAGGGTCTACACACTTAACGTTTGGTGACGATTAGTATAGTTGAGTTATTGTGTTGGTGACCGAAGGTTGTTCGGAGTCCCGGATAAGATCCCGGACATGACGAGGATCTCCGGAAGAGTCCGAAGGTAAAGTTTGATATATGTGATAATAGTGTTTTGATCTCCGGAAGGGTTCCGGAATTCACCGGAAGGGGTTCCGGATGTTTACCGAAGTGTTCGGGTGCAGCAACACTTTATATGGGCCAAAGGGGTAAAGCCCACGAGGTATTGGAAAGTGCAAAAGGAAGTTTTGCTGCTGCCTTAAGCGGTACTACCGCTGGTAAGGCAGTACTACCGCTTGTGTGAAGCGGTACTACCGCTCAAGTGGTACTACCGCTTGTACGCGGTACTGCTGGAATCCGAGTGGGACTCTTTCCGTGCGGGCCAAACCGACCTTGTGCGGGCAAAACCGACCTTGTGGAGGCTTTCTCTCCAAGTTTAGACCCCAGGGCTCAACATATAAATAGAGGGGCAGGGCTAGCACACGGAAAACATCAAGATTTTCCAAGCCGTGTGCCGGCAACCCTAACCCTCTAGTTCGTCCCGTCATAGTTTCCGTAGTGCTTGGCGAAGCCTTGCGGAGATTGTTCTTCACCACCACCGTCAGCACGCCGTCATGCTGCCGGAAATCATCTACTACTTCACCATCGTTCGCTGGATCGAGGAGGTGAAGGCGTCATCAAGCTGTACGTGTGTTGAACGCCGAGGTGCCGTCCGTTCGGCGCTAGATCGGAAGGACCGTGATCGTGATTGGATCGCGAAACGGATCGTGATGAGATCGCGGGACGCTCGGCGATTTGGATCGCGAAGACGTTCGACTACATCAACCGCGTTTCTTAACGCTTCCGCTTAGCGATCTACAAGGGTATGTAGATTCACTCTCCCTCTCATAGATACTCATCACCATGGATAGATCTTGCATGTGCGTAGGAAATTTTTTGTTTCCCATGCTACGTTCCCCAACAGTGGTATTAGAGCTAGGTCTATGCGTAGATGAGATCTCGAGTAGAACACAAAAGGGTTTTGTGGGCGTTGATATTCAGATTGCTTCCTCCCTTGGTCTTTTCTTGTTTCGGCGGTATTGTGGGATGAAGCGGCTCGGACCAACATTACTCGTACGCTTACGAGAGACCGGTTCCTTCAACTGACATGTAACTTCGTTGCATAAAGATGGCTAGCGGGTGTCTGTTTCTCCCACTTTAGTCGGATCGGATTTGACAAAGGCGGTCCTTGAGAAGGTTGAAAAGCAATTTTTATATCACCGTTGTGGTTTTTGCGTAGGTAAGAATTGTTCTTGCTAGATACCCGTAGCAGCCACGTAAAACTTGCAACAACAATTAGAGGACGTCTAACTTGTTTTTGCAGGGTATGTTGTGATGTGATATGGCCAATTTCATGATGAGATATATGTGATGTATGAGATGATCATGTGTTGTATAGAATATCACGACTTGCATGTCGATGAGTACGGCAACTGGCAGGAGCCATAGAGTTGTCTTTAATTATTTTCGCCGTTTTGCTTTACTTTATCGCTATGAGTTAGCAATAGTCGTGGAAGCAACAGTCGGCATGACAACCTCATGGTGACACATTGATGGAGATCAAGATGATGGAGATCATGGTGTCATGCCGGTGACGATGGAGATCATGCCGGTGCTTTGGAGATGGAGATCAAAAGCACAAGTTCATGGCCATATCATGTCACTTATGATTTGCATGTGATGTTAATCCTTTTATGCATCTTATTTTGCTTAGGACGACGGTAGCATTATAAGGTGATCCCTCACTTAAATTTCAAGATAAAATTGTGTTCTCCCCGAGTGTGAACCGTTGCGAAAGTTTGTCGTTTCGAGACACCACGTGATGATCGGGTGTGATAGACTCTACGTTCGCATACAACGGGTGCAAGCCAGTGTTGCACATGCGGAACACTCGGGTTAAACTTGACGAGCCTAGCATGTATAGACATGGCCTCGGAACACAAGAGACCGAAAGGTCGAACATGAGTCATATAGTAGATATGATCAACATGAAGATGTTCACCATTGAAACCACCTCAACTCACGTGATGATCGGACTTGAGTTGGTGGATTTGGATCATGTGACACTCGAATGACCGGAGGGATGTCAATTTGAGTGGGAGTTTTTTAAGTAATATGATTAACTAAACTCATTATCTTGAACAATAGTCTAAGTTGTCTTTGCTATATTTATGTTGTAGATCATGGCTCGCGCAGTAGCACCCCTGAATTTTAATGCGTTCCTAGAGAAATAGATTTGAAAGATGATGGTAGCAATAATGCGGACTGGGTCTGTGATTTGAGGATTGTCCTCAATGCTGCACAGAAGGCTTATGTCCTTAATGCACCGCTCGATGTGCCACCCCCTCTAGCGTCGTCTGTAGATGTTGTGAACATCTGACAGGCACGTTCCGATGACTACTTAATAGTTCAGTGCGTCATGCATTACGGCTTAGAATTGAGGCTCCAAAACGTTTTGAACGTCACGGAACATATGAGATGTTCTAAGAGCTGAAATTGGGATCTCAGACCCGTGCCCGTGTTGAGAGGTATGAGACCTCCAACAAAATTCTTTGCCTGCAAGATGATGGAGAATAGCTCAATCGTTGAGCATGTGCTCAGATTGTCTGGGTGCTACAATCGCTTGAATCGAGTGGGAGTTGATCTTCCAGATAAGATAGTGATTGATATAGTTCTCCAAGTCACTGTCACTAAGCTACTAGAGCTTCGTGATGAACTATAAAAGGCCAGAGATGGAAATAATGATCCCTGAGCTGTTCGCAATGTTTGACACTGCGAAGGTAGAAATCAAAAAGGAGCATCAAATGTTGATGGTTAGTGAAACCACTAGTTTCGAGAAGGGCAAGGGTAAGGAGGAAAACTTCATGGATGGCAAGTCAGTTGCTGCTCCAGTGAAGAAACCCAAGGTTGAACCCAAACCCGAGACTAAGTGCTTCTATTATGAGGAGAACGGTTTCTGAAGTGGAACAAACCTAGATACTTGGTAGATAAGTAGGTTGGCAACGTCGACAGAAGTATATTTGATATACGTGTTATTGATGTGTACCTTACTAGTACTCCTAGTAGCACCTGGGTATTAGATACCGGTTCGGTTGCTAAATGTTAGTAACTCGAAATAAAAGCTACGGAAGAAACGGAGGCTAGCTAAAGGCGAGGTGACGATGAGTGTTGGAAGTGTTTCCAAGGTTGATGTGATCACCATCGCGCGCTCTCTCTACCTTTGGGATTAGTGATGAACCTAAATAAATGTTATTTGGTGTTTCCGTTAAGCATGAACGTGATTAGATCATGTTTATTGCAAAACGGTTATTCATTTAAGTTAGAGAATAATGGTTATTCTGTTTACATGAATAATACCTTCAATGGTCATGCACCCAATAAGAGTGGTTTATTGAATCTTGATCGTAGTGATACACATGTTCATAATATTGATGCCAAAAGATACAAAGTAGTACCACATACTTGTGGCACTGCCGCTAAATGTCATATTGGTGTAAAACGCATGAAGAAACTCCATGCTGATGGATCTTTGGACTCATTCGATTTCGAATCGGTTGAGACATGCGGACCATGCCTCATGGGCAAGATGACTAAGATCCCGTTTTCCGGTATGATGGAGCGGGCAATTGACTTATTGGAAATGATACATGTTGATGTGTTCGGTCCAATGAATGTTGTAGCGGGCGGTGGATATCGTTATTTTCTTACCTTCACTGATGATTTGAGTAGATATAGGGTATATTTACTTAATGAAACACAAGTCTGAATCGTTTGAAAAGTTCAAGCAAATTCAGAGTGAAGTTTGAGATCATCGTGAGAAGAAGATAAAATATCTACGATATGATCGTGGAGGTGAATATCTGAGTTACGAGTTTGGTATACAACTTAAGACAATGTGGAAGTTGTTTCACAACTCACGCCACCTGGAACACCATAGTGTAATGGTGTGTCTGAACGTTGTAGTCATGCTCTATTGGATATGGTGCGAACTATGATGTCTCTTATCGATTTACCACTATCGTTTTAGGGCTATGCATTAGAGACAACCACATTCACTTTAAAAGGGGCACCATAAGTCCGTTGAGATGACACCGTATGAATTTTGGTTTGGCGGAAACCTAAGCTGTCATTTCTTAATGTTTGGGGTTGCGACGCTTATGTGAAAAAGGGTTTTCACCTAATGAGCTCGAACCCAAAGCGGACAAATGCATCTTCATAGAATACCCTAACGTAACAGTTGGGTAAACCTTCTATCTCAGATCCAAGCACAAAGTGTTTGTTGCTAAAACGGGTCCTTTCTCGAGAAAGAGTTTCTTTCGAAAGATTGAGTGGGAGGAAGATAGTACTTGATGAGGTTGTTGAACCTTTGCTTCAACCTGAGAGTAGCGCAGCGCAGAAAGATGTTTCTGTAGAGCCTACATCAGTTGAAGAGGAAGTTAATGATGATGATCATGAAGCTTTGAATCAAGTTACTATCGAACCTCGTAGGTCGACAAGGATGCGTACTGCTCCTGAGTGGTACGGCAACCCTGTCTTAGAGGTCATGTTGTTGGACAACGCCGAACCTACGAGCTATGGAGAAGCGATGATGGGCCCGGATTCCGAGAAATGGTTAAGACCATGAAATCCGAGATGGGATCCATGTAAGAAAACAAAGTATGGGCTTTGGAAGTATTACCTGAAGGGCGAAAGGCCATTCAGAACAAATGGATCTTTAAAAGGAAGACGGACACGGACGGTAATGTCACCGTCTATAAAGCTCGACTTGTGGCAAAGGGTTTTTCACAAGTTCAAGGAGTTAACTACGATGAGATTTTCTCACCCGTAGCGATGCTAAAGTCTGTTGGAATTATGTTAGCAGTTGCTGCATTTTTCGATTATGAAATCTGGCAGATGGATGTCAGAACATCGTTTCCTTAATGGTATCCGTGAGGAAAGGTTGCATGTGATACAACCGGAAGGTTTTGTCAGTCCTAAGGATGCTAAAATGTATGCAAACTCCAGCGATCCTTCTATGGACTGGAGCAAGCATCTCGGAGTTGGAATATGCACTTTGATGAGGTGATCAAAGTTTTTGTGTCTATACAAAGTTTATGAGAAACTTGTATTTACAATAAAGTGAGTGGGAGCACTATAGAATTTCTGATAAATATATGTGGTTGACATATTGATTGATCGGAAATGATGTAGAATTTCTGGAAAGCATAAAGGGTCGTTTGAAAGGAGTTTTTCAAAGGAAGACCTGGAATGAAGCTACTTAAATATTGGGCATCAAGATCTATAGAGATAGATCAAGACGTCTGATAAAACTTTCAATGAGTACATACCTTGACAAGATTTTGAAAGAGTTCAAAATGGATCAGTCAAAGAAAGAGTTCTTGCCTGATTTGTAAGGTGTGGAGTTGAGTGAGACTCAAAGCTCGACCACGGCAGAAGAAAGAGAAAGGACGAAGGTCGTCCCCTATGCCTTATCCATAGGCTCTGTATAGTATGCCATGCTGTGTACCGCACCTGATGTGTGCCTTGCCATGATTCTGTCAAGGGGTACAAGAGTGATCTAGGAGTGGATTACTGGACAGCGGTCAAGATTATCCTTAGTAACTAGAGGACTAAGGAAATATTTCTCGATTATGGAGGTGATAAAGAGTTCGTCGTAAAGGGTTACGTCGATGCAAGCTTTGACACCTATCCGGACGACTCTGAGTAGCAGTCAGGATAAATATAGTGGAGCAGCCATTTGGAATAGCTCCAAGTGGAGTGTGGTAGCAGTGTCTACAGTATGACATAGAGATTTGCAAAGTACACACGGATCTGAATGTCGCAGACCCCTTGACTAAAGACCTCTCTCACATGCAAAGCATGATCGAACCCCAGAACTCATTGGGTGTTAGAACAATGTAAATCACATGGTGATGTGAACTAGATTATTGACTCTAGTGCAAGTGGGCGACTGTTGGAAATATGCCCTAGAGGCAATAATAAATTGGTTATTATTATATTTCCTTGTTCATGATAATCGTTTATTATCCATGCTATAATTGTATTGATTGGAAACTCAAATACATGTGTGGGTACATAGACAACACTGTGTCCCTAGTAAGCCTCTAGTTAACTAGCTCGTTGATCAAAAGATGGTGAAGGTTTCCTAGCCATGGACATGAGATGTCATTTGATAACGGGATCACATCATTAGGAGAATGATGTGATGGACAAGACCCAAACTATAAACGTAGCATATGATCGTGTCAGTTTATTGCTATTGTTTTCTGCATGTCAAGTATCTGTTCCTATGACCATGAGATCATGCAACTCACTGA
The DNA here is from genome assembly GCA_039707655.1 of Elymus sibiricus. NCBI lineage: Eukaryota > Viridiplantae > Streptophyta > Magnoliopsida > Poales > Poaceae > Elymus > Elymus sibiricus. Next base: position 135,500,146 of record CM077666.1, read on the forward strand.
CACCGGAGGAATACCTTGTGTGTATCAAACGTCGCAATGTAACTGGGTGACTATAAAGATGCTCTACAGGTATCTCCGAGGGTGTCTGTTGGGTTGGCATGGATCAAGACTGGGATTTGTTACTCCATGTAACGGAGAGGTATCTCAGGGCCCACTCGGTAATACAACATCACAATGAGCCTTGCAAGCAATGTGACTAAAGTGTTAGCCACGAGATCTTGTATTACGGACCGAGTAAAGAGACTTGCCGATAACGAGATTGAACTAGGTATAGAGATACCGACGATCGAATCTCGGGCAAGTAACATACCGAAGAACAAAGGGAACAGCATACGGGATTAACTGAATCCTTGACATAGAGGTTCGACCGATATAGATCTTCGTAGAATATGTAGGAACCAATATGGGCATTCAGGTCCCGCTATTGGTTATTGACCGTAGAGGTGTCTCGGTCATGTCTACATAGTTCTCGAACCCGAAGGGTCTGCACACTTAACGTTTGGTGACGATTAGTATAGTTGAGTTATTGTGTTGGTGACCGAAGGTTGTTCGGAGTCCCGGATAAGATCCCGGACATGACGAGGATCTCCGGAAGAGTCCGGAGGAAAAGTTTGATATATGTGATAATAGTGTTTTGATCTCCGGAATGGTTCCGGAATTCACCGGAAGGGGTTCCGGATGTTTACCGAAGTGTTCGGGTGCAGCAACACTTTATATGGGCCAAAGGGGTAAAGCCCACGAGGTATTGGAAAGTGCAAAAGGAAGTTTTGCTACTGCCTTAAGCGGTACTACCGCTGGTAAGGCAGTACTACCGCGTAAGCGGTACTACCGCTTGTGTGAAGCGGTACTACCGCTCAAGCGGTACTACCGCTCCTGAGCGGTACTACCGCTTGTACGCGGTACTGCTGGAATCCGAGTGGGACTCTTTCCGTGCGGGCCAAACCGACCTTGTGCGGGCAAAACCAACCTTGTGGAGGCTTTCTCTCCAAGTTTAGACCCCAGGGCTCAACATATAAATAGAGGGGCAGGGCTAGCACACGGAAAACATCAAGATTTTCCAAGCCGTGTGCCGGCAACCCTAACCCTCTAGTTCGTCCCGTCATAGTTTCCGTAGTGCTTGGCGAAGCCTTGCGGAGATTGTTCTTCACCACCACCGTCACCACGCCGTCGTGCTGCCGGAACTCATCTACTACTTCACCATCGCTCGCTGGATCGAGGAGGTGAAGGCGTCATCAAGCTGTACGTGTGTTGAACGCGGAGGTGCCGTCCGTTCGGCGCTAGATCGGAAGGACCGTGATCGTGATTGGATCGCGAGACGGATCGTGATGAGATCGCGGGACGCTCGGCGATTTGGATCGCGAAGACGTTCGACTACATCAACCGCGTTTCTTAACGCTTTCTCTTAGCGATCTACAAGGGTATGTAGATTCACTCTCCCTCTCATAGATACTCATCACCATGGATAGATCTTGCGTATGTGTAGGAAAATTTTTGTTTCCCATGCTACGTTCCCCAACAGCTCCACCCACGAAGGGTCCACGAAGAAGCAACCTTGTCTATTCCACCATGGCTTACGTCCACGAAGGACTAGCCTCACTCGGGGTAGATCTTCACGAAGTAGGCGATCTCCTTGCCCTTACAAACTCCTTGGTTCAACTCCACATCATGTTGGAGGCTCCCAAGTGACACCTAACCAATCTAGGAGACACCACTCTCCAAAAGGTAATAGACGGTGTGTTGTTGATGAACTCCTTGCTCTTGTGCTTCAAATGATAGTCTTCCCAGCACTCAAACAACTCCTCACTAATTTGGCTATGGTGGAAGAGGGATTTGAGTGGAAAGCAACTTGGGAAAGGCTAGAGATCAAGGTTCAAATGGTAGGAATGGAATAGCTTGATCTCAACACATGAGTAGGTGGTTCTCTCTCAGAAAATGTATGGTGGAAGTGTAGGCACGTTCTGATGGCTCTCCTTACAGAGAAGGAAGTGGTGGAGGGGTATATATAGCCTCCACACAAAATCCAACCGTTACACACTTTTGACCCAACTCGGTGGCACCGAAACCATAATCTCGGTAGCACCGAACTGTGTAAAAGATATGAACGTTAGGAATCTCGGTGGGACCGATAGGAACAACTCGGATGGACCGAAGTGCAATGGCTAGGGCAAACCTCATCTCGGTGGCACCGATTGCATCAACTCGGTAAGACCGAAGTGAAGCAATAAGGCAACAGAGAGTTGGCAAGCCATCTCGGTGAGACCGATTTGCAAAACTCGATGAGACCGAAGTAAGTGCAAACGATTACAAAGAGTTGGCAAGGCCATCTCGGTGAGACCGAGATCCATTTCGGTGGATCCGATTTGTTAGGGTTTTGGCAGTGGCTAAGTCTAGGTGAACTCGGTGGCTCCGGATAGGAAATTTCGGTGGGGCCGAGTTAGAATGTGGGTTTTGGACATATTTGGATGGAGAAAGTGGTTGAGGGTTTAGGAGTACTGTCACTAAGCACTTGAGCAAAAAGAACATTAAGCAACACCTCATCCCCTTTTAATAGTATTGGCTTTCCTATGGACTCAATGTGATCTTGGATCACTAAACCAAAAATGTAGAGTCTTGAGCTTTTGCCAATCCTTGTCCTTAGCATTTTGAAGGGTTCTACGTCCTCTTGTCCCTGCCACGCCATTGTTGAACTTGTCTGAAATTCACTAGATAAAAGCATTAGTCCAACACATGTATGTTAGCATAAATTACCAAAACCACCAAGGGAGCAAATGTGCTTTCAATGACTTACGCCGAAATTGCTCCTATCGTGAAAGCCAGCCAATGTAGATTCACCGAAGAGTCGGCCGTGGCAACTCGCTGCTAAGGGCACCTCCAACGGCAACCCGCAAAAATCCTCCCGCATCTGAGGTCGCCATCCAACGCTAGCCGCATACATCCGCCCTTTCTCATTTTTTTAAGTCCACACGATCAAATAGCCGCATGTAAAGGGTACAAACGTTCAAATAGCTGCATGCAAAGGGTACAGACGTTCAAATAGCCGCATGCAGCACTAGTTCAAATATTTACATCCCACCATTGTTGTCCCCTTTCCCCTTCCATGGATGCTCAATCAGATCTTTCTTCAGCTGCTCGTGAGTTGGTCGATGCCGAATTTGTTGATGCATTTGAATAAACACTTCAAATGTGGCCGGATTCTGGTCCGGAAGTTGGATAGGATCACTAATGTTCTCAAATTACAGAGTTGCGGCAGTATCGTCACCCTCATCCTCGACGATCATGTTGTGCATGATCACACAACATGTCATCACCTCCCACAAGGTCTCCGGATCCCATTGTTTTGCAGGTCCACGAACAACTGCAAAACGGGCCTGAAGAACTCCAAATGCCCTCTCGACATCCTTTCTAGCTGCTTCTTGTCTTTTGGGCAAAGTGAGCCTTTTTCTGGACAACTGGGTTTGAGATGGTGCTGACAAAGGTAGCCCATGGAGGATAGATACCGTCAACCAGATAGTAGCACATGTTGTACTCATGTCCATTGACAGTATAGTGGCAAGGAGGAGCTTTTTCTTCAGTCAGCCTCGCAAAAAACGGCGATCGTTGCAGCACATTGATGTCATTGTGAGACCCGGGCATGCCAAAGAAAGCGTGCCAAATCCAAAGATCCTGTGATGCAACTGCTTCAAGAATGATGATGGGCTTCTTAACATGACCCTAATATTGCCCTTGTAAAGCCTTCGGCCAGTTTTTCCATTTCCAATGCATGCAGTCAAGAGACCCAAGCAAACATGACCACCCTCTTTGCTTCTGAGATTGCCAAGAGCCTCTCAGTGTCTGCCACAGCAGGTTCTCTCAGGTATTGAGGTCCGAACACCTCGACCACGGCAGTTGCAAACCTGACAATGGCATCTCCGCATGTGCTCTCAGACATCCATAGGTACTCGTCCCACGAATCAGCGACCATGCCATATGCAAGCATCCGGAGTGCGGTCGTGCACTTCTGGTAACCAGAGAAGCCAATCGTTCCCACAGCGTCCTTCTTCAGGATGAAGTAGTCATCGTAGGACCGGACGCCATGGTACAAACGATCGAAGACAGTCTTGCGCATCCGAAAACGCCGGCGAAAATGGTCAGCGAATAGTGCATCTGGGGCAAAGTAGTTGGCCATCAGTGTCAAATGCCCGCGCGCCCTGTTGCGGTTGAGCACTCGATGACCCTTGATCGAGCCCTTGAAATTGAGAACATGCTCCTCCGCACGCTCCGCGTCTTCAAGGACCATCTGCATCATCGCCGTCTCATCGGAGTACTCCTCCTCGTCCGACGAGCCATCAGACGACTCAACACACTGCTCGTATATGTACTCCAAATCAGAATCCATTGCTAAAATTAAGAAGGGACAACTGTTTTCAGCTCCGGCGATTCATTGAACAGTTGTCGGGCACGGTAGAGGGTGGTACCTCGCGGAGCGGTCGGAGGACAGGGGTTCAACGGAGACGGAGGAGAAGCGGCGGGGAGCCCTGCTGGAGCGACGGAGGTGATGGAGACGCAGAGTTGCGGCAGGGGTGTGGCGTGGTTGCCGGGGTGGTGGAGCGGCGACGAAGAGAAGAGAGAAAGAAGGAAGGAGAGAAAACGAGGAGGATGGAGTCGCGGTGTCCGAGAAGGGTTTGGGTGGGCCGGGGTGTCGGATTCGTACGTTTCGCATGTCCGGACTCCCGCAAACCTCCCCTACTTTTGTCTCCGGTTTGCGGGAGAAATCGCGTCCGGACCGCGCCGCGGACCGATTCAGGCCCGCGTTGGATGGCTCCCGCGGTCCGGACGGATGCGGGGGTTTGCGGGTCAGCCTTAGAGATGCCCTAACTCAACATTTGGAATTTTGCAATGGATCAATTGCGTAACCACACGTCAGAACTGTGGCTGCATTGTTAATTCTATGTTTTTATGTGAAAAAATTGCATGTAAGCCCATGTTTTTATCATATTTGTGAAATACGTACATATTTGTACGTAAAAAGAAGTATGCTCAAAATATGATACATACTACATACAAAATAGTATATATACTACCCAAACATTCTTACATACTGCATACTATACGTACGTACTCTCCAATATAATAGATACTACCTACAACGTACGAAACCAAAGTGGAGTAACTACACCCGGTAGTAGGAAAATTTTGTCCAGTTAATTACGGAAAACCGGGCAAAAACCGGAACAACAGGGCCAAGCCCACTCCCATAGACTGAAACACACAGGGCAAAGCCCATCCCTAATCGACGACAAGTCGACCTGCGGCCAGACAACGCAGCTCCGACTCTGACGGAGAACTCAGAAGAACAAAACCAGGCACGGCTGGCGCCACGGAAGATCGCCGAACGGGCCACCTACAGCCAGTCATCGTACACCACAGGGCCCCGCCGCCGCAGCTTCGACTCCACAGCAACAAGCAAACCGAGGCAAAACCTTGGACACGACGGAGAAGAGCCGACTACCGCAACCATTGCCGCGTCGCCGACATCGCTCCCACCATCATCGTTGCCACAAAAGTCTGGTCGCCACAGTGATAGAGAAACATATATTTACTGTTAAGCGACCAGTAACACCATCAAGAAGCGAATTGAGAATCAAGTTTCAAGCACTAGACACAAACATCCTGCCAAGCGTCTAAAAGAGGCATTATAATCAACAACACCAAAAAAATCAGATTGGGTGCAATCCTGGTTTTGATAGATGTTAGACAACTCAGGGAACAAAGTTTTGAAAGAAGTTCCGAGTACCAAGGGTCATGCCACACTCCCACCAGATTTCCACCGTTGATGATCACTTTCCTTCCAGCAAAATAAACATCTTTAACCGGAATATGAAATTCTAAGATTAATAGAAGCTACAATGTTGTTTCAAAAGTACTTAGCTCGAACAATTTGTTGCAACAAACCATGCTTAGTTTCCCATTTCCATCACCACTTCACCAAAAGGCTAATATTTTATTCCCTCCAACCTTTGATACCTAAACCTCCAATTCTGTTAGAGCGACAAATTGCCGGCTTCAGCCTTGCTTAGTCCCGTCCTCGGACCACTTAGCTTGTCGGCGGCTACCACCACAAACCTCGTCGGCGGCTAATCCGTCCTTGACGCCCCCCCCCCCTCCATGATTTCCTCCATCTCTGCCTTGCTTAGTCCCGTCCTCGGGCCACTTAGCTTGATGGTACTACTCCAACGAGTGGAGTAGTAGTGGAACCACTAATGATTTTTCGTATGTATGTTTTTTGAGAAACACTAGTTATAACGTAGATGCACACACACTCACAACCGCACACACCCTCTCCACCGAAGGAATTGCCGGATCACGCTCGGAATCGAGCAGATCGGGCTCACCTTCCTGATTTTTTAAATATATTTTTTACGAAATCTCGTATCTGTACCATCAAATTGAAAATTTACAACACTTTTTTTTAGAAACACCTGTAATTTTATTCATACTCATAACAATTACAGTTATGTTGATTTGGATCTAAGAACCAAGAAAATACAAAGTAACTCCTATGACTAAGAATTACAGTAAAATCTCTTGGAAACACCTTCTTCGCGGTATCAATCTCTGCTAGAAGAATACTCCAAAGACTACGGTAAAGAGGCTGCAATTGGGCTGGAGCAACGATGTTGTCACTCTTTCACCCGCACGAACATTATCACTAATGGGTTTTGAAAGCGCCTTGAGTCGCCCATCCAAAAAGATGGAAAGCCTTGATCGATGAATGTACTTGGACCGGGGATGGTCCCCTAGAAGTGAAGGCCGTCAGATCACAATATCTTCACCATGGTGTCAATGAAAGATTTTAACCCCACAAAGAATCAACCAACTAAAAAAGTTTGACACGCCAGCATAAACTCGTCAGATTCGAATAATCGGATATATGAGGATAGAAAACTCTCTAACCTCATGGCACCGCAAAAAGAACGAGAGCTCCTATTTTGCACTCTACGCGTCGAAAAAAGGCGCAAGGCGCACCCCTCCCCCGCGCCCTTTTTGGCCGGCCCATGTGCGGGACGAGATGCCCCAGTTTTTTCATTTCAATTTTCCTTTTTTATTTTGTTTTTCATTTTTATTTTTTCTTCTTTAAATAATTTGGGATTTCAAAAAAGTTTCAAATTTTGAAAAAATGTAAATTTTGAAAAAAATGTGTTCAAGAAATCATAAAATATTTGCAGATTCCGAAAAATGTTTGCGATTTTAAAAAAAATCGCATATTCAAAAACTATTCAAGATTTTAAACAAAATGTTCAGCAAATAAAAAATGTCATGATTTTGAGAAAATGTTTGCGTATTCAAAAAATGTTCGTGAACTCATAAAAAGTTCAATAATTTGAAAAACAATGTTCACAAATTTCATAAAATATTTGTGAATTACGGAAAAAGTTTATCGATTCAAACAATGTTCGCTGATTTAGATAAAAATCATAAAAAAATAAATCCATGCATTTCAAAAAAGGTTCGTCAAAACAAAAAAATGCTGAATTTCAAAACTTGTTCCCCAGATTAAAAAAAATGTTTGTCAATTCAAAAAAATGTTTATGATTTAAAAATGTTCGCAAATTTGTAAAAAATATTCACAATTTCATAAAAATCTGTGCGAATTTGAAAAGATGTTTGAAAAATGAAGAAAAAAATAAATAGAGAGTAAAAAGAAAGGAAAAAGAAAAAACAAAAAAAAAGAAAAAACAAAATGAAATGAAAAAGAAAGGAAAGAACGAAAATGAAAACCCCAAAACCCTTCGAAAAAACCCGATGTGGGAAGCCAAAACCGGACAGGAGCTAGTTGGGCCGACCCAAAGTGTGCCTAGCAGTAAAGCAGGGAGGTACGTGTCTGATCTCTATCCAGCGCGGTACGCGCCTAACAGGATTGGCCCCCACCTCATCTGGGCCAAATAGGCCTTTTCATGCCAATATGGGCCGAAGAATTGATCTTCGTTCCTAGCTTGACCTAAGAGCTACTCTTCCTTCATGGCTTGGACGAAGAAGAGTGGGCATCCAGCGTGTGTTGCCATCCCCTATACACCAGAACTTATCCCAGTCAAATCCTCACGCCATCAGCACCGCATCGATGACGAGTATCTATTCATACGAAGAACCATTTGGACCGTGCATTGCGGAGGGCCGGTTTACCTTTTAAATCTATACTAATACCGCTGGCCTACATCACGCTCGATGATTTTTTAAATTAATCAAACACATCTACTAATCTAGATGCTGCCAATCTCATAGACATTGTCCCTCATTCTATTCTTGTCACTGGTCGCGCGCTCCATGACCCGTGCCATTCGTGGACGTGAACCGAATATTGCCAACTCTGACAATAATAACAATATGGCGAGGGGCAATGTCTCGGACGTTGGCGGTATCTAGATGAGTAGATGTGTGTGATTAATTAAAAAAAATCTCAACTAGCATGATGCAAACTTGTCTGGTGAGTGTAGAATGAAAGGGAAAAAAATCATCCTCCACGGTGCACGATTCAAGTGGTTCTTCATCTGAATGGGCTCTCCTCATTGATTCGGTCCTGGTGACGCGAGAGTTTAACCGGAAGGAGCTCGGTGCATAGGGATGGTCACTTTTGCGTGGGCGGGTGTTGGATGCTAACTCTTCCTCCATGGAAAGAAAGAAAAGTAGCTCTTAGGCCACGCCTGGAAAGAAGACGACTCTTCGGCCCAAAAAAGAACAAAAAGGGACTCTTCGTCCTAGACGTGGGCCACGAGCGGCTCTTTGTTCAGGAGGAGGTCGGATTGGTCATAGTTTTGCAAATTTTTAATTTGATCGTATAGATGTGAGTTTTCGTATTTTTTTAAATCCACCTTCTCCACCTGCTCTAGCTGGGCACCGCCGCGCTCGATTCATCATCGTTGCCGAGCCCTGAGTCATGTGCCTGGCTTTCCCTAGCTCTGCACCGGCCTCCCGAAGATGGTAGTGGCCTTCTCGTCGAGCCCCGTGACCTTGAGCCCGCGTCATCGAGCTCCGTCACCTGCATCTGTCGTCAACATGCTCGCTGTGAGCTTCTTCCTTCCCCTCTCTCCATGTAAGTCTCCGTGCCCCTATCTCCATGTCGCCGTGCATTGCTTCTCGCGGGGAGCTGATGTTAGTTGTCGTCGTTTCGGCCGCGCAGAGTGGGTGTGGTGTGCGTCGCGTCGGGTGCGGGAGAGAGTGGGTGCGCTGCTCGTGGGTCAGGTGTGGCACGGTACGTTCGGGTGCACGTGGCCAGGTGCAGCGCGGTGCGACCGATTCGGTTCGGTGCGGTGCGATGCAAATAGACCAGGAGAAAAACCATGGGTGCTAAACTAAATCGCCTACGTACAGTTAGCCCAGAAAACGAGAGAAAATTTTAAATGGGGTAATTTATGACACAAAATTAATTAAATTGGGTAAAAGTATGGAAAATCTGCCAAATTGGATAAATACCGTGTGAAACCAGCGGTAAAAATGGAATTTCGGTGAAAAACGAAATATGTGCCGAGGGAACGGCCGTCGCGCCGTATGCCGATCCAAAAAAGAGAATGAAATCACTCCAACCCGGGTTTTCACGGCTTTATTAACCTCCTCCTCCTCCTCTGCTTCCCCGCCGAAACCAAAATACCAAGAAACCCTCGTTCCCCCCTTTGATTGCCCTCCTCTCTCGGCGGTTTGTTCATCGGTCCTGCTGAAAAATCAAACCCCAACAGGAGAGAAAACCAAGAAAGGGGGCGAAAATGGCTGAAGCGAACTCGTACGAGGAGCAGCGCAGGAGGCAGGTGGAGGAGAACAAGCGGAAGCTGGAGGAGCTGCGCCTGCACCACCTCTCCGCCGCCGTCCGCGAGGCCGCCGTCAAGCCCAGGCTGGTCCGTCAGATCCGCACCACCCTCTGCTCCTGTCTGTCTTCCTTTTTTGAGTAGTCTCGTTTGGTTGGCGTCGCAGAAGAGGAAGGCCCCGAAGCCACGGGACGTCGCCGATGACGCCCCGCCCCGGCGTTCCGGCCGTATCGCCACCCTCCCCGAGCAGCCCGACTATCGCGACAATGTACGTGCTCCGCAACTAAGATCTAATCATACTCCCACCGGGTTTTCTTTTTGCGGGAACTTTTTAACCCCAAGTCAAAATTAAAGTTTGACTAAGTTTATAAAAAAATACCAACAGTCAAAATACCAAATCAATATCATTAGATACATCATGAAAGACATTTTCATATTGTATTCATTTATTATTGTAGATGTCGATACTTTTTAATACAAATCTGGTTAAACTTTATGAAATTTGATTTAAGACAAGACAATAACTAATACACCAAGTAAAAAGTAACGGAGGGAGTACATTGTAACTGAGGAAGACCAGGAATAGACCTGCAAATCTCACTGAATTTCTACTCAAGGCACTCCACCACTCAAGAGGTGGTTCTCCCAAGGATCCCATTTCATTTTCCTAACGAATATAAGAACAATTCTCAGGTAAAGCTGGGCACCGGGAAACCACGGCAGCAGAAGGAAGTAAAGCCTGATCATGCGTACGCCATCGCCAAGGCCGAAGAGCTACAGGATGAGCTAGGCTCCGACTACCCCACCTTTGTCAAACCCATGCCACAGTCTCTTACCTCGCTGGTAAAGCAGAAACTACCACTAATCTACTGTTCCCATCCCCTCTGAGAGAGGATTGATTGTTAGATATTGATCTGGTGGGGTATCTGGCAGCATATCCCGGCACAGTTCAGCATGGAGCATCTCCCAGACCATGGCATGAAAATGGTTTTGGTGGATGATGAGGAGGAGGAGTTTAAGGTGCTCTATCGTCCACAAAGTAGCAGTCTTAAGGCCGGGTGGAGCGAGTTTGCCATCGACAATGAGCTGGTTGAAGGTGATTGCTTGGTGTTCCAGCTGATCAAGAAGGCATTGTTCAAGGTGAGATTCTTAGTTGGTTTTCTATGGTATTGAATTTCTGTGGTTGTTTTGAGTTGGCGCATCATGATTCTTAAGAAGTTTTGAAATCTGGTTGGGGGGCTATGATATCATTTTTTTCTCCATCACACATCTAAATGCGCATCATTTTGTATAAGATGAAGGCATCGAAAAGGCGTAAGTCTTTTTTTCTGAGAAAAATGCAAAGCCTGCGTATTGATATATTGAAAAGATAGAAAAAGTTCTACAAACCCAAAGATGGGGTCAGATACAACACATGACACAAAGCAACACAGCATACAAGGTTCAGTGGGCTTCCCATGCCCCAGGTAAACATACCCTAAGCCCTGCAGCACTAGCGCACACCCAAAGCTTCGCTTCCTCCTTGATCTGCCTCAGCCAAACTAACAAAAGAAGAAGCTAACCTACAAAACAAAACAAGAACATGAAAAAGGAAGAGCAAAAAACTGTGCAGCTATTCTACATGGTCATTAGATCAAACATGACGAGGACGGGCCTGTAGAGGCAGCTCTCGCAAGGTGTTCGTCCTGCGAAGCATCCAGAGTTTGGCCTTGGTGTTGGGAGTGCTATTGGTAGTACTTTTCATGTCATGGTTGCATATAATTGCAGTTTAGATGGTGAAACATGCCATTGATGGATTATCGTGATGATCCTCGGTGCGGCGACACACGCAAATCGTTCTGTTAATGATGTGAAGTCTCTAAAATATCACATGAGGAAAACTGGTCCACCCATGTCTACTTACACAAATAATTGAAACTAGGAAACTATGTCTTGTTATTCACAACACAAAGTATGAGAACGGACCTGTTTCAAATGCTGGTTGTACACGAAATTTGCAAGAAACATACGATTTCGTCAACATCCATGTTAAAAATCCTCCATCCCAAGCGGATATAGAAAAGGGTTCTAAGTTCTAGATATCAGGTTTTTGCCTCTTCCATTACCTGGAGGATTCTTATTTTGTAAGGCATTACTGTGGTAAAAGCCTATCTATGCTGCTAACTATGCAACCTTTGTTATGTATTTTTTTTTGCAGGTCTACATATTCAGGGCAAGTTCGTACTATGAAAATGACCATTAATGAAGCAGCTGGCAGGTACAGGGTTCTTAACAATGATCTGCATTGGTTGAAGTCGTGAATTCGATGTTTAACAAAATCTTATCCCATTGTTTTTTTTACTGTGTAACGTATTGGCTAAGTTCACTTAAAAGATAAATTTATAAACTGCTTATGAGTTATTACCAAACTGAACTGTTTTCCTTCATTGAAGGAAACACAGTTCAGTTTGGTAATAACTGAGCAGTATCATAGATTCTTAGAGATGGAAAAGAACTGCACTTTCTCCCATTTCCCCTTTGGTTTTGGATTTGTGATCAGCCCAATTTCAAGCTCATTTTTTTTTTTACTTTCGGCTAACTTTGTGAAATTGGAGGATCACAGTCCATTCAGAGAAAGTTAACCTCCTTAGAAGAATGCTTCTCTGCGGCCAAAAGTCTGTTGACATTTTATAGGAATATACTGAATCGCGGTACGGATAGATTTGTTTGTAGCAACACATTTTATTGGATGGGATGCTCCATGCAGCATTCTGCTGGTCTTGCCCTTTCCTGAGACATCAGTACTTGAACTTTGTACTCGTTTTTTTTTGGATAAATTTGTGGTCTGGTACTCATGTTCCTTGTATGTTTAGTTCACTTTTGCAGACATATATAGATGTTAATTTTTTCCTTGTATCAACATGAAAGGTGCGCTCTTGGCTATAGGTGTTTAGTCATCTTGACCTGTTTTCGCCCGTTGTGGCGACTTTTATCTTCATTTTATTTTCGCTCCCTGTGAGCTTGTACTGAACCGCAGACCTTTTGGACCTGTTGCTTAATAATATGGCTGCATGCATCATTGTGATGTCGAGGCCGGGGGTGACCCTCCTTTTCAAAAAAATAAAAAATAATCAGCCAAACTAGATTGTTTATGCTAGTGTTTTGTTGTTACTTAAAACAAAATATAATTAATTTCTCTACCTTTTCACAAGTGAATGCACACAACAAATTGTTTGCAGTGTGACCTTGCTGTGTTTATTGTCTTATATCCGAGGTTAAACCATTTCAGCTTACCATTTGTTGAGGCTTTTTTTCAGGTCTTTTAGCGGTTGAAATATACCTTGGGTCGAATCCCCGAGAAGTTTGCAAAATGGTTAATGTTCGATATATTTGACTTTGCAGGCTCCTGGTTGCTTCATGTCAACTTCTGTCGAAGTTCCACAGTTCAGAAATCTGCACTATGTTACCCCTCAAACTAAAAAAAGAAATATGCACTATGTGAGGGGTTGGTTAGTTATGTATGTATGGCAACTGTCAGGCATTCTTAGAACCGCTCGTGTGATCGCAAGTCGTATGGTAACTGCCGGCATCTTGTAAAGTTTGTCATGTGACGGCAAGTGCGAAACTTGACATGTGATGCCCATCATGATTGATATCCATTTGCATTCGTTCCGTAGACAAACAGTTTAAATGTTGGCGTCGGTTTGTGTCTGGCTACTGTTTCACTTGTGGCCTCGCGGGCATCCGGATGTATGAGGTTTTAGGTTACGTTATCAGTAAAACCACTTACTCCAAAGTTAGATACTGAATGTATAAGGTTATAAGAGCTGAAGCACAAAAACAAGACTTCGCCGCAATGAAACGAGGGACAACCTAGACCAAACAAAACTTGGCACAGTATACCCGTTTTACAAGTGTGGAGACCAGGCTGAAGGAACAAACCTATACTCTGCAGACACTGCCAATAGTGAGGGACCAACATAGTTATTTTTAACCGCGCAGCAGGCAATCTTCAAATCATTCAAATTATATAGAACAAACATTGTAATTACGTATTATTCCTGTTATGTTATACTACTACATATGTGGCCACAAATATTTCACCCTCGTTTCCAACGAAAAGGCAGGTTCTCTCAAATTGTTATTATTATTACCAAAAGGCAGATTCTCCTTTTGCACGCATCTGCGGCTGCGGTTGTTATATGGCCCGAGGCCTAAACTAAGCTCCATCTTCCGACGTCACACTCGGTGGCCAGGTAGCTAATCTCCACTAGCACCACCACGCACTGGCCATGGCACTGAAAATGAAGGCCGACGCAGCATCCAATAGGAGATAATCCTCTACTCTTTTCTCCTTCCGGATGAAGCTTTGTGCATGCAAACTTCTCATTCTGTCATTCTCACATAAACTCTGCGGCCCATCCATTGCTCTCTCCATCACACACAAAAAGATAACCAGATCAAAACAGAGAGCTCGACGCACATCGACGCATAAACAAATACCGGGACGAAAGCGATGCGATCTTTAGTTTGATCATGCCACGCCGGGCGCGCCAATAAGAAATGCCACACACGTGTCCTGGCTTTTCCACGCTCGCGATTCCACGGCCGAGAGTCTCCAGCAAATCACCATACCAATGAGTCATAATATAGGCTATGACGCACGCCGGCCACGAGTGAGCTCCTCCACGCCGAACCCTACATACATAGTTTAACGGCAATGCCACATCACCGATGTCTACCCAATCGTCCGCTAGCTTGGTCGGCGGCGCCCAAGCTGAACCAAACCAAAGTATATGTGCTTTTAAAGGAAAGGAAAATTGTTGCGATCTCGTGCTGGCTGGGGTAAGTTGGCCGATCCTATCCGACGCCAACTCCACTAGTATGAACGATCAATAATCCCCTCCCTCGCGTAGGCGGGCACTCTGACGGGAAGTGACGAGCAAAGAAAGAAGCTGGAGAAGGCAGGAGCCGGTGGCCAATAATTTGAGGCTCGGCTCCGTGGTGCTTCCATCATCGGACAGCAGTAGCACCCACCCACCGGTGTCACCTTCCAGAGACTAGATAAAGCCCATCCTCGTCATGTGATGTGTTGTGGCCCTTGCGGGTGGTGATCTTCGTTGTATAAATAGAGGGGCCTAGCTAGGCGAAATGGCATCCACTACTGGCCTGCGTAGTGTGTGTGCAGCTCGTGCTCTGTCCTCTGTCTTCCCTCCGTTCATCGTCTAGGTACTTGCATGCCATTGGCAGGTTGCTTATTGACTCAGTTGTTGTTGTTGTTTCTGCCTCGACCTTCCATCACTTTCTTGCTAGTTTGTTTGTTCACTGGCATGCAGATGCTAGCTCGACAATCTAGTTTGCTTCCGTTGTTTTATTGGCATCATTTCTCAAGTTCAGAACCTCTGTCAGGGCAAACTCTGTTCTCTATTATGGTCATGCCGTCTGAGCCTGATTGAACCGATGCAAGTAGTAATAAAAATGGAAACACGAACGCTTGCTAGAACAATTCTGAACAAATTGACATGCTCACAAGAAAATGAGAGCATTTAGCAAGAGATGAGTGTATTAGTACTCCTCAGCAGCTCCCCAAATTTAGCGTTGTTTTGCTAACGACTTTCTTTCGCCACGGTTGCAGACAGTGTCCAATCTGTGAAGATGGAATCCTACGCCAACGGAGCCAAATTTGATTGCCTGCTGTTTGGTACGTCTATAACTGACGCTTCTTCATTGTGCTAGCACTTTATTTCGACCATGGAGTTCTCTGCCCCAGAACTTTGTTTCTGAGCTCTTCTTTGATTGTTTCTCGACGTGTTCAGACATGGATGACACCCTCTACCCACTGAGCTTAGGAATCAACGTAGCCTGCCGCAAGAACATACAAGGTAAGTACTAAACTCACGCCAAATCACAGTTTCCATGCTACAGAATTTGTGTGTTCATATACTTGTATCTACCAAATCGCAGACTACATGCTGAACAAGCTTCAGATCGAGGAGGGCCTGGTCCCCAAGATGTGCCTGGATTTGTACAAGGAATACGGAACTACGATGGCCGGTCTGAAGGTATATATATGTCCCAGAACGCTCAGATTACAATCAGTTTCTGTTAGTTTCATATATACAGTAGTATTCAAGCTACCGATTATGTTTCTAAATTGTTTCATAATACTATTTATGTGCCAGCTTATGGGCTACGATTTCGACTACGATGAATTCCACGCCTGCGTGCACGGCAAGTTGCCATACGAGAAGCTGAAGCCGGACCCTGTCCTGAGGAGCCTACTGCTTTCGATGCCACAGAGGAAAATCGTAAGCTCATCATTCCCCGCATCAAAATCCCTCTGATGTTTCTTGCTGCATCAGCAAGGGGCCAGCGACAGTTAATTGCTGCATCTGTTTTCCAGCACCGAAAAATTGCTGCAGCGGTGACAGTTTGTTGTTCCGTCCACTGCAGATATTCACCAACTCCGACGAGGCTCACGCGGCGACCGTCCTGGAGAAGATGGGGCTGGAGGGATGCTTCGAGGGAATCATATGCTTCGAGACCCTGAACCGGAAGAATCCAGATGACACAGACGCTAGCTCTGGCAAGAGGGTCCTGTGCAAGCCGTCCGTGGAATCCATGGAAGCCGTCGTGGAGATCGCCAAGCTCGACCCCAAGAAGACAGTAAGCAGCTGCTCAACCATGGATTCCCTCGTCGATTCTCTGCACTGCAGAAGCAGAATTTGAAGCTGCAGCTGCAACGACCGTCGTTTAGCAGTAACTGACAGGAGGGCCTTAATTTGCAGGTGTTCTTCGACGACAGCCCACGCAACATCGCCTCAGGGAAAGCTGCAGGCTTCCACACCGTCATCGTAAGCTCTCACAGCATTAGTCCTAACATGGTTAACTGGAGTACATGGCAGAAACTGATCGATAATAGCGAACACACGCTCTGAAACGATTATGCAGGTAGGGAGCTCGGCGCTGGTGCCCGGGGCGGACGTGGCGCTGGAGAGCATCCACAACATCAGGGAGGCGCTGCCGGAGCTCTGGGAGGCGGGCGGCGACCACGTCGAGGCCGCCGTCGACATCCGGTCCGCCGCCGTCGCGGAGACCACCGTGCTCGCGTGAACCGCCGGCGCTGCCCGCCACGTGATTAATATGCTTCGTCCGCCTTGACTATATTAACAGTAAAAAAAGGGGGAGGCGAACGGCTGAATCCAGGAAAAAAACAGTATATGCTGTGGTGTACTCGACCATGAATCCATGATCCATGGCGATGACTGATGAATGCGTAGGTGTTGTGTGTACAGGTGTACTACTTGTGTACTGATGTGATCGGAACACCGTAATATAAGCACCGTAAATTCGTAAAGGTCGCTCATTCAGACGGAAGCAATGGAAAATTTGCACGTGCCATGTGATATTTTGTCTTTTTTTGAAAAGGATTCAGATCTACTCCCCCTGTCTCATAATATTGTGGTCAAAAACGCTCTTATATTATGGGATGGAGGGAGTATATTATACAAGTTCATTCTGTTATACAAAATACCTCAAACATAACAAGGCGCTGCGAGTCGCAGCTTTGTAGTGGCGGCAACGAACAAACGGCGATGACTAATTTCTGCGTCCGAAAGGGTATCAAAGCAAAATGGGCTGGTCATTAACGTTGCCTGTTAATTTATACTTTTCAAATGATTTTTTTAAATAAATATAGTACTATGTTTCTTTATAAAATATATTTCTGTTTCTAAAAATGGCAATGTTCATGTATCTGAATATAAACATTCGTATAAGATGAAATGTTAATCTCACATTTCAAAATATTGAGAGAAAAACATAAAAATAGGATAAAACTGAAAGAAAAACATAAAAATAGAAACGAGAAAAGAAACAACAAAAAGGAAAAGTAACCACGATCCTTGTTCGGCCACTCCGTAGATGGTAAAATGAGGTAGTTTTTTTTTTAGGTAAGGTAAGGTAAAATGAGGTAGTATATGGCCCTGCTATTGTTGGGCTCGAATGGCCCGTGAAAGCCCAATAGATAGAACTCGAGAGAGAATATTCCCTTTTCTTGCGCTCTTTGTAGTACCCCTCACGCATCCCCCCACATCCATCTTTTTCCCAGCCCTAATAAAAAGGACCAAGCAACATCACATTTCCTCCCAGAAAAAATAAACTCCACATAGATCGGAAACCTCACCGCACGCCACAGCCTCCCCCGCCCCATCCGCCATCGCCGCCCTTCCGTCGCCATGGGTAGAGGCAGAGGAGGCCGCAACCGCAAGCCCCGCAACTCCGCCACGTTCCGCCTCTGCCCGCGCCCCGGCGCCGCCGACCCCTCCGATCGCGTCCTTGTCCGCGTCGACGGCAACCCGTACCACGTCCCCGGCCTCGACGACGACGAGGACGGCTGCTACTTCGAGGGCGCCTTCCCCTCCGCGGCCGCAGGCGACGACGGCGCCGAGCCCTCGTCCTCCCCCTCCGGGGACGCCCTCCCCGACCACGTCCGCCGCGCTATCCTGGAGCTCGGCCTCCCCGACGACGGCTACAACTACCTCGCCCACATCCGCGAGATCCGCCCCTCGTACTCTTCCACCGGAGGCGGAGGCTCGTCCGCCGTGTTCCTCCCCACCCGCCGCACTGCGCGCTGCGGCCTCCCGTTGAGCGTCAAGGTCCGATCTGTTTGTTCGCTAGAACATGCCGCGTAATTTCGTCCCTTCCATGTGTCTAATCCCGTTACTGTTCTGTCCAGTCTTACGACGCGCGTGGTCTTGCGGTTGGTCCGGACAATGTCGCTGCAACGGGAGCGTTGATTCCAGTGGAGGAGGCTATCGACCCGGATATCACCGACCTGCTTGAGGAGAGCGAGGTGCCACCGGAGACCTCGGAGGATGAGGAGAGCGAGGTGCCACCGGGGACTGTGGAAGATGATGAGGAGAGCGAGGTGCCACCAGAGACCTCGGAGGACGAGGATTCGGAGCTGGAGGACGATTTTGTTATCATTGCAAATCAGCCCGAGGAGGAAGACCAGATGGATCTGGAGGACGATTTTGTTATCCTTGCAAACCAGCCTGACGGCGAAGAGCAGATGGACATGATGGACAACAGGTTGGAGCGAGGCAGTTTCATGGCTGCCTTATGGGCATGTTAAAATGGTGAGCTTGCTACACCTAGCATTGTGTTTCTGGAAAGTGGTCAATAATGCGGTAGTTCCTCTTATCAGTTGCAATTATACTTCCTGACATCAGATATTACTATTTGTGCTTCCTGCCAATATGCATGGTGTTTAGTTGCAATTATAATTCCTGAACATCAATATTGATGAACTGGGTGAGGTAAGGAACATCTGTTAATACTAGGGAGTTATGTTAGGAGCTTTTCATGAGGAAGTCCATGCCCTGAAAGGACTGTAAACTAAAGAGTTTTGGGAAGACTAATCAGACTATCTCATCAAGTTTATGGATCAAATGCCACTGGTAGATAAGGGTTGGAGCGTGAAGCTATTCGGATAGAGTAGTTGTTGGTTGATTTGTAAGGCGAGGAGTAAATGGATGAGAGCATGTAGCGAGTGGGCTGATTGTAACTTGTAAGCAACAAATTCGGGCAGCTTATGCCAGATCTTTAGCCCAGCTAGTAATTGTGTACGTGCAATGCACGGTAACATGAGGCAAATATATTAATTGTATTGCACATTAATATTAGGCAAATATAAATGGCATGTTAATATTAGGTGCTAGGCTATAATTACTTGATTAATGCTGATGTTGATATTAAGCATGATATTAATTAGTCACGCTAAACACCGGAGCGACGTAGACCGTTGGATGGATGCGGTTGAATGGGTGAGATTAACTAGCTATTTTTATATTGGTATATAGATATATAGATATTTGCATATGAGCTTCCTTTTTTATAAATTGAGTACCACGATGTTCTGCTGCCGCTTAAACAAACATCCTTCCAAGTTTCCAATCAACATCATGAACAATTCATGCACTTCACTATAACCCTTTTGGGCTTCAGCTTATACAAGTCTTATTTTTGTTCAATAAACTATTGATGACCTGTAGACACAAATTCCTGCATCTGTGATACTGTTTTCCCACTGCCCTTTTAAATTGCATATTTTCTCCAAGTTTGTTAACCAAAACGTCATGTTTCAAGCTGACTTATTTTCCACTCTGCAAATGACAGCTTGCTTTGGGAAAGAATGCTGCGGTAAAGATGGCCGTGATAACCAAGGCTCAGTAAGCTGTTAGGGGTCCCGTCCTTGTCGGCGCACCTTGTGTGCTGATTATTTATCTTATATATATTGTGTTGATAGTGAACTGTTCGTCACAGCAATTCGATTGTCAGTAGGAATAATACTGAACATTTGTGTCAAATGTTGCTCACGCATAAATTAGGTTTCCTTAGTAGATAAAAGTGATGGGTGATGTACGACATTCATCTTCTAGTGTACCGCTCTCCCAATATTATGTTTCAAAACTCTTAATGCAAGATGTACAAAGTTATTGTCGTCTCGTTGTGCTATGATTGAAGTTTTTTTCCAGCGTATGGCCTGGTGCATGAGTAGTCTTACTCTTACTGTTGAATATTGATGAAGTTACGCACCACCTTGAAGAGCAAAAAGGCTCCAAAAGGCCTTGTAGCGAGAGTTTCAGAGGATTGGTTGTTTTGAATCTCAATTGGTAACAAGGATAACAAAAAACATGGCTTTGGATCCTTGCTCCGATCCGAATGCCAAGTTCTCTGACGAAGCATTCTTTTTTCCTCATTTTGCAATTGCAAAGTTAACATTGCCGGTATTCCGTTCCAACCACCAATGCTATTTGCAGATTAATATATCCCTCATGGTGCCACGGTTTCTAGGTTCGGTGTGCGTGAGAAGGATACAATGGAACATGCACTTGGTTCACGATGCGGCGACAGTGCGACGGCTACGGTCGCGTCCGGCGATTAGGAGTGCAGGTGCACTCACCAACAACGCGGGGATGACGTCGGCTGATCGTGAGGAGGCTGGCCTTGTGTCGGTCTGCAGCATGCCTCTCGTCGCGTAAAGGAATTGCAACAAGGGCCAAGTTACAAACCTGTAATGTGGATAGCGGTTGTTTTCCAGCAATCTGATCAAAACCAGTTGCAACAATGGCCAAGTTACAAACATGTAATGTGGGTAGCAGTTGTTTTCGAGCAATCTGATCAAAACCAGATCCGACGGCTATGCATTCTGAAAGATCAGCTGGCTGACTCCGAACATTTCCCATACAACTATGGGCGATGGTATCGTCGTCTCATTATGCTATGCTTGGAAGGTTTTTCCAGCGTATGGCCTGGTACATGAGTTACGTACCAGTAACACCTTGCTTGAAGAGCAAAAAGACTCCCAACTCCCAAGGACCTGTAGTTTCAGACGAGTGGTGCTTTTGAAAATCTCAGTTAGTAGTAGTAGCAAGGATAACAAACATCACTTCGGATTGAGCAGATACTGACTCCGATGCGAACGCCTATTCTCTGACGAATTTCCCCCCCCTCATTTCGTAATTGCAAAGTTAACATTGCCGGTGTACCGTTCAAACCACGAATGCTATTGCAGTTTTTTTTTTTTTTGACGTTTTTTTTTTTTTTTGATGGGAGAATGCTATTGCAGGTTAATATATTCCGTGATGCCAGTCCGTCTCGTCTCCAGTGGCCTTAGGGCCATGGGGGCGGAGTGGATCCCGGTCCTTGCCGGTGGGAGGGCTCCGTTTTTAGATCTTTCTTCAAGTTTTGTTAGGGTTTGTATTCTGCTTAGGAAGGCGAGATGGCGGCGGCTCCGTGAAGATGGAATGAAGGTCTCCCCGCCTAGTCCCCGTTCCGGTGGTGCGTCTAGCATTGTCGGTGGGCGTGTGGAGGTGTGTCTCCGGCGGATCTGTCTTTGGTGGATTTGCTCGGATCTGGTCGTCGTTTGTCTATGTTCGTGTATCTTCAGGGTGGATCCTTTTGATCTACGCTACTCTTCATCGGCGGCGGTTACTGTTCTGCTGCGTTGGTCCTATGGGGCCTTAGCACGACGACTTCCCGACTGTTTACTATAACATGTTTTGTTCGGCTCCAGCGAGGAAGGGGCGATGGCAGCGGCGCGCCTTCGGCTTGTTTCAGTTCTTGTAGTCGTCGCTAGGTGGTTTACAGATCTGGATGTAATTTTTATTATTTTTAGTGTTCGTTGTACTACCATGATTGAAGATGAATAGATCGGAAATTTTTTTCCGCAAAAAAAATTAATCCGTGATAGTGCCATTGTTTCTAGGTTCGGACTTCGGAGTGCATGAGATGGATGCAATTGCGCATCTACTTGCTGATGATTCGCTTAGTGGTAGTACTACTTTTCTACAGTACTGAGGTGAGGTGCTGTCACTTTTTACCCGAGCTGCAGCTGCAATCATTCGGTGAAGATTCACGTTGTGCAATTCGATGATACCCAATAATGTCCTCGTCATCTGATGAAGATGGGGTGACACTGTTCCGGGGACACATCTGGTGCCATGATTTTCTCTGCTTTATAATGTGTCGGTACTGCTGCTTTATCATCCATCACAAGTTTTGGATCGTACAAAGTCACAAATCACCGGGCTCCATATTCAGAAATTGTGGAGCCCTGACTTTCCAGATCTTAAGTTGCACTTGGTTAGAGTGTCCTCGTACCCACACAGCTTTAGGAGTTCTTCAACAGTGATGCGCAGGTAATGGCAATTATATATGTTACCCAAGTACCGAGGCCTCCTATGGTTTGCAGGAATTTTGTAGGAATTGTAAAGGATAGGAATTTTGTAGCAAAACTTTCTTTGAAGCCATTTGGTTTGTAAGAATGGATTACTATTCATATAGGATAGAAACCAATTCTTCACATTTCAAAGAAAAAAACAAAATTCCTATCCAATGCATCAAATGGCATCTCTTTCACTATAGGGATTGACACACATCATCTCACTTCCTATGGTTTTTCCATTCCTATGATATTCCTATCATATGAACAAAGGCCTGAATGTAAAAGAAAGAAACAAGATTATTTTCTGCCATGTCAGTTGCTACGTACATGTCCACACTGACACTGGTGGGTAAAAACCCGCGCGGATTCACCGAGCTTAAGTTGGCAAAGAGTTTAGAACCGTAGGCCGAAGATCTACCATATCAGGGCAAGCAGGCGTGACCTGAGAACAGTAAAAGCGTGGTGTTCTTTTTTTTTTTTTTTTTTTTTTTGAAAAGGAGGAAGACCCCCGGCCTCTGCATCTGAGAACAGTAAAAGCGTGGTGTTCTAGGGGGGCCAGAACGAGGTGGAATGAATTGACACAGCAGCCAGTGGGTGACATAGTTTTCCTCTTTACACAATCACGTATATCATCATTACCCCGCAAGGACCAATGGAACTATACACTGAGATTTCCTCCAATGGAAAACACACTTTTCATACAACCAACCAACCAACCAACCCTCGGCCAACTTTTACCTTTTGATCAAGAAGGCGAGCACAACTTTTCACTAACCAGATCCGCATCATTACATCCTACGGCACGCAACAGGGACCCTCTCGTAGTCATCAACTCCAGGAACCCTAAATATTCATCACACAAGTTCAGCAATGTCAGACACAACGACGACCAATGGCAGACGCAACGACACATTTCTTCATACCAGGAGAAAAATGGAGAGAATAGGATAGGGAGGGAGGTCTTACATGCTCTACGACGAACAGCACCACCTCCCGCCGCTGCTTGTGTCGCTGGGGGCGTCGCTCTGCAGCACCACGGCTTTCCCGTTGCTTAGCGACTGCAGCTCGCTTTTCTTCTGCTCTTGAGATTGGAACACCTTCCTGCTTAGTATGCTGTAGATCTCCTTGACCACGGTTTGGAAAGCTGCTGTAACGTTCGAATAGTCCAGCGCCGAGGTTTCCATGAAGAAGAGGCCCTGCGCCTCGGCCAGGGCTTTGCCTTCCGCGGTGCTCACCTCCCGCGCATGCTTCAGATCAGTCTTGTTGCCAATCAGAATTGTGACGACGTTCATGTCGGAATGAGCTGTTTGGAGGTTAAAATGAATTAAACAAAGATGATAAAGCTAACAAGAAATCAAACCAAAGTGTAACCAATCTAAGTTGCTAGGGGCATGCAACAGCAAGACAACCAACCAGCTCAAGATAACAGGCATCAGCTGCACTACTGCAGTCTAAGTTTTGACCTGCTCTAACTAGGTTTAGTTTCGATGTGCTTTTGTTTTGTTTTGTTTTCAGTTTGGCCCTTGGCCTTTTGTGCTTTGCGCCTTCTTGGCGTACACAATGACGAGCATTGTGGTACTTGTTCGAAAGAAAAATCAAGGAAAGTGTTGGTTCTCACCGTGCAGTTCATTAAGCCATCGGCCAACACTGTCAAATGTCTGGCGCCTCGTAATATCATAAACCAGTAGAGCTCCAACGGCTCCTCTGTAGTAAGCAGATGTGACTGCTCTGAAACGTTCTTGTCCTGCTGTGTCCCATATCTGAGCTTTAATTTCCTTCCCATCAATCACCAATTTCTGGGTCTGAAATTCTACTCCTATTGTTGATTTCGAATTTGGAAAGAACTCATTCCTAGCAAATCTGGCTAGCAAATTTGATTTGCCAACAGAAGAGTCACCAAGCAGAACAATTTTGAATAGATAATCCTGGCTTTGCTGCTCATCTCCACCATAAGCCATTCTGCAACAATTCTATAGAAGCAGCTACCTTTCTAGTGGTTCACAAGATTACAGTGACCCTGTCAAGTTTACACAGTTATATACTCAGTTAATTCATCAATAATAATATGGACAGATAATCAACGCAAATGAGTTAAGTCACAACAAAGGATGAAAAAATATTAATAATGTTATGTAACGGCTGAAATTCATTAATTAAGGAAATAGTTCTGTAGCTACGTATACATGATAAGAAACTGCTTTGCTTAAGTCACAATAAAGGACGAAAAAATACAAATAATGTTATGCAACAAGTAAAAGTCATTGATATAAGAAATAGTTCTACACCTGATTATACATGATAAGAAACTGCTTTCCTGTTCAGCTTCCCTATGCAGAATGACTTGAACAAGTTAAAAACTAAATGATCAGTCGATCACCATGCAAGCCTAAGTATCACTGCCAAGTGCTAAGTCACCGCTTCTATAGAGTTTATATCTCGCACATCATTTCCCTATGCAGAATGACCCTTTTCTTCCTTTTTCCCTAGTTCACATTCCCTCTCCCTTTCACATGCAAAGCCACACATACTGACCATTATCTCTCTTATTTCCTAGATATAAACACAAAGGATGTCATAGCCTCATAGGCATAATCCTCCACTGTTTCATTAGTTAAATGACCGCCCCATACTTACCAACAGATGCTTTACCGAACATACAGAGTACATGCTAAGATGAAACTTAGATTAGCTACAAACAAAACTGGTCCCAGAGAGACAAAACTTGTACTCAAAGCAACAGCCAATGATTTAGTATAGAGTTCCCAAGGTGTGACTTGGTTTGCTTTGAGAAAAAACTTGCCATTGACAAGGCATCTTATTTCTACAGTGCCATGATACCATTTCTATTATATCTTTGTTTACGCCATCTTAATTTGGAACATTTTTCCTGCCAATAGTTCCCTTGATACCAGGTCTAACAGAAAGCGTTGGGATAAGTCAATTTCCGGTACTAGCGTCAAAGCTGGGCATTGCACTGTTTCTGTTTTTCGAAGGGTCCGAGGACTAGAAAGCACGCTACTATTATTAGGCAAAACCAACGGGCCTGAGGCTTGACAAAACAAACAGGGACGCTGTGAGATCAGCTCATCAGGCATCAGCCGAAATGGCGAGTAAACGGAAGGGGGTGCCAAACAAATTCCACAGAGATGATCCGTGACGACGTTGTACTACAACCACCACGCCTTTCACCATATGAAAAATTACACGCATAAGACGGAAAGGATCAGCAATGGTGTCCTACCCCCGCCGTGCTCTCCAATTTGTAGGCAGAGGTTGCCGCGAAGCAGGGGCGGATGGATCTAGACGGCGTGCCGGGCGCGCACCGGCACACCCGCCCTAGTGGGACTGGCTGATTTAACAACAAAGAGAACGGATGCTGCTGGACGAAGACAACCTGGATGCTCGTACCTCGAGGGGAGGGTGGGGACCCAATGGCGGCCGACGGGGTGGAGGCGCAGGCGCAGGACGTCCCGGAGGGGCGGGGCGGGACGAAGGGGAACGGCGACGCGCGTCCCCGAGGCGCCGGCGGTGAAGCCAGGGCACGGCACGGCGGCAGCTGTGGGTAGATCCGCGAGAGTTTGGAAGGGAGGAAGGTGAGGAGGACTCGGGAGCGAGAGGGGCTCGGAAGGGGGGAGAGGGAGGAAAAAGAAGCGCCCCCGGCTGATTTGCAGCTGGCTGTAAATTAATTCGCCGACACTGCGTTTTTTGTGGCCGTCTGATTCAGCGCATCACGGGGCACGCGCGCTGCGGGCGTGGACGCCGGTGGACTCACTGGAGAGGGGAAATTTTATAGAGCCGGAGGGGAAGGCTCTGGGTCTGCGTCTGTCTACCGTGGAGATCATTTTGACCGTCGATGGATGGAGAACAGTAGTGGTTTCGACTCAAAATAACTTAAGAGGAAAAATGTTTAGACGGTGGAAGGTTTTATTACCATTAATCTCTACATCATTTGATAGTGTGAAAATATTATGCTTCAAAAGCAAAAAGTAGAATAAAAAATCAGATCACCCATGTTTTCTTGGTTGACATGGTGATTCTGTGTATGGTGATGACCATGAAAACTATTTTGAGGTAAACCAGCCATCTGTTTGTCTCCATGACATTAGCGCATTCCAACGGCGAACCGCAAATTTTCTTCCGGATCCATCCGTGAACAGGGGCCCAGTCCGCGGACACGGATGTCGGAGACCGTCATCCAACGTTGCCCGCATATATTTCAACAACCTTTTGAACCAACCAGACGAAACTCGTGCAAACACGGCGGATTTCATACAAACCGAACGAAAAAATACATTTTGGACATAATTAACTAAAAAGGTAAAATTATATGCACGTACGGTCGCACGGAGCTCCATTCCCACGACACGGATACACTGCACTAGTCTACGACCTGCCGCGGTGGATCCCTTTGTCTTCCCCATGTCCGGCAGCCCGCTCATCGGACTGTTGGGAGCCCCGGAGGTATATTTCCCACGTATCTTCTCTATGTCCGGCTGCGTCGCTCATCGGAGTGGCAAAGGGGGTGCTTCAGCCAGAAGGAAAGGAGGGTGCTTCAGTCGGAGGCGGAGGGTGCCTACTCCGCTTCCGTGAAGCCGAGGTGAGGGTCGACGATGGTCTGCGCTGAACCAGGTGATGAAGCACAAACTAGGGAGACGCTAATTCGCGCGCGTGGATGGCCCGATCTTTCACGGCAATGATAGATCAACTGTTCTTCCGCCTTGTTCCTCCTTGCAACCTTCAAGAATAATCTTCACCCGTGTATGAAAATACACGAACAAAAATAATGATCCCCTCGGATCAGCACGTAGACGTCGATTTGATGATCAACCCTCCGTCGCTAGGAGATTTCCCAGATGAAAAATCACAAATTACACACACGATATGGCCGCCCTCGACTCGAGCGTTTTCTGCATATTCTCATACTAAAAATAAACTGATGACTCCCCTTGCATCATTTCTTTTATCAAACATGCTCGTACACCTCTAGACTCCATGTGTATACGACTATACACTGACGTTCCAATCATGTCTCCTGAATTCAATAAACTTGTCATATAATTGATCTTTGGTTCGCTCATCACAGAATTGATTCTCAGTCCACGTAATTGACGCACACGACCATCGTTTCCTCGATGAAATCGAGCTGCGTGCATGGCATTATTTTCCACTACTTTTTCATAGCTTGACTCCATAATTGGCTCAGCATCAACAGCATCAACAATCGACGGTTTCATGGCCGTATCATCCTCCCTCCCTTTAAACGAAACCGTCCTCGGTTTCGAGTCTAATTTTTGTACAACCTTCCTCTCCAGAACTTGCATCTCTGTTGTGATTGCATTGTCTGCCATTGGTTTCAGCACGTGCTTCCTTCCGTCATGCATAAACGTGTATGTGTTGGATCTTCCAGCATGGACTGCATCATGGTCAAACTGCCATGGTCTTCCCAATAGCAACTGACACACGTCCATCGGCACAACATCACAGTCCACCTTATCAATATAATCTCCAACTGCAAACTTCACACGTACCTTATGTGTGATCTTTAATTTTCCGGAGTTGTATAGCCACTCCACGTGATGCGGTTGCGGGTGTCGCCACATGGACAAACCCAACGCCTGCACAAGATCTTTGCTAATGACATTTGTAAAGCTACCACCATCAATTATCAACTTGCAAGCATGATTTTTGATCTTACATTGTGTTTTGAAAACACTCCACCGCTGCCCCTTTGCACCACCATCCTCTTGCACCTTCTCCACCAAATGATTTAGCCCCTCTACTGATGCATCAATTTCTTCCTTTATTTCTTCTTGTTCTTCTCTTCTTTTCAGCAAACGATTTTTTCAATCCTTCATGAACACATCCACTGGCATAGGAATAAAACAAATTCTTTGACCCTTCCATGATAAAGAGAAACTGTTTTTCTTGACATTCCGAACAGCCCCGACGCGCATGCACCATGGGTTCCCAAGTAGCAGATGACATGACACCATGGGCACTGGACAAACATGAAAAAAATCCGCACAACAATATTTCCCCAAGTCAAAAATTAGCGAAATCCGATGCGTAATTTTGATTTCACCTTTGAACCACTTCAGTGTGTACGGTCTTTCAAGAGGCGCCATATTCAGCCCCAATTTTTCCACCACCTCGATGCTCACCATGTTGACCGCAGAACCTTCATCAATCGTCAAATTGACACACCGCTCC
This sequence comes from Elymus sibiricus, assembly GCA_039707655.1. Taxonomy (NCBI): domain Eukaryota; kingdom Viridiplantae; phylum Streptophyta; class Magnoliopsida; order Poales; family Poaceae; genus Elymus; species Elymus sibiricus. Next base: position 135,528,838 of record CM077666.1, read on the forward strand.
TTCATGACGCAACGAGTGTGAAAAAGAACGACCTCGCCGGTGCCTTCCTCCTCCATCAATATATTCTTGCTCAACATGTTGATGCTCACCTCCGCAGACGATCTTGCAAACTGAATCGCCGTGACTAACCTTTGCTCTGAATACCACTTGATGAGGCACAAACTAGCGAGACGCTAATTCGCGCACGTGGACGGCCCGATCTTTCACGGCGATGATAGATCAATTGTTCTTCCGTCTTGTTCCTCCTTGCAACCTTCAAGAATAATCTTCACCTGTGTATGAAAATACACAAACAAAAATAATGATCCCCTCGGATCAGCACGTAGGTGTCGATTTGATGATCAACCCTCCGTTGCTAGGAGATTTCCCAGATGAAAAATCACAAATTACACACACGATATGGCCGCCCTCGACTCGAGCGTTTTCTGTATATTCTCATACTAAAATTAAACTGATGACTCCCCTTCCATCATTTCTTTTATCAAACATGCTCGTACACCTCTAGACTCCATGTGTATACGACTATACACTGACGTTCCAATCATGTCTCCTGAATTCAATAAACGTGTCATATAATTGATCTTTGGTTCACTCATCACAGAATTGATTCTCAGACCACGTAATTGACGCACACGACCATCGTTTCATCGATGAAATCGAGCTGCGTGCATGGCATTATTTTCCACTACTTTTTCATAGCTTGACTCCATAATTGGCTCAGCATCAACAGCATCAACAATCGATGGTTTCATGGCCGTATCACCGGGCAAGTCACCGGCTCTGCACGTTGGCGACGCGCCGGCGGCCTCCCGTGTTCTACTTTTCCTCGATGTTGGCGGCGACGACGAGCGCGGACGCGCTGGCCAACGACTCGTCGATCTCCGTGTCTTTCTCCACCGACCGGGCGCGGTTCCGCCAACGTTGACGACAGATGGCACGACGTCTGGCCTCGTCCATGGCAGCCACGATGCCCGTTCCGCCATGCTCCCCCGCATGCCTGCTTGGAGCAACTCGCCCCTCCTCCACGAGCTAGCATGGAGCGGCGAGTTGCTGAACCACGCGCCGGCTTGGAGCGGCAACTTGCTCCGTTAGGCTAGGCGAGGGAGGTGGAGCAGCGAGTTGCCTGGCTCGTATCCGGTGGGCTCGACGGGCCACCCAACCGGCTTTTATGCCGGAGAAGTGCTCTTCCTGCTCGTCGGATGCCATTGAAAGGGTGGAGAAAATGGTGGAAGAAGAAGAAGGGGAGCGGCGGAGTGGTGCGATTCTTGCCAGGCGTCTGGCCTCCTTTAAATAGCCGACTGACAGGAGGAGCTTGCCCGACGTTGTGGTTAATGTCGACCCACTTGTGAACGGACGTGTGACCGGAGTAGATTTCTCGGCACACGCGCGGGTTTAATGGAGGCGTTTGAATGCGGCGAGGAGGCATGTTCAACCGGGCGTGCAACCAGCGGCGCTCTCGGCCGGTGCGACGCTTCAATGGCGGAGCCAGTGAGAGGTCGCGTCCGCTCTGGGTCGGCTTCAATGTGGAGCGGCCGCTCTACATCGGCATGAATGCGGGCAGCTGGGGCCGGACGGGAACACGCGCGGGCGAGGGAGGAGGGTTTTGGGTGGGTCAGGGTGGTCAGAAGCGGGCGTGGGTGCTGTCCGGACGCCCGCAAAGCCCTCACGTTTATCTCCGATTTGCGGGAAAGTGCGTCCGGACCACTCTACGGACCGATACAGGACCGCGTTGGATGGCACAACACATCAGGACACTTGCGGGCGGTTTGAGAGTCGGCGTTGGAGATGCCCTTACATCACATAGAATAAAACATGCAAGCTTGTATGTTGGATGAGATATCACGATGTTTTTGTTGAGCATTTCTTGCAACGATTCAGAGCTAGAACAAACAAAAATTATAGATTCACATGGTTGACTTTCATCGTTGCAGGTCGAGTTACTAACTCCAGTGTGTCAAAATAATGGAATCGCTCTCCTTGCATCTCGACATGAAAAGGTTCGCCAACAACCCTATATCTACTTTTTCGCAAAAAACAACAACTCCATGTCTGCTTTTTTTTGGGAACCCAGCCCATGAGGAACTCGATTTCTTAAAAGACGAAGAGAATTGGCCGGTTAATTTGCGAAAAATTGGGCAAAAATCGTTACAACACACCCAGAAAGAAGGACATCCGGCCAACCTGGCACCCAAGACCCACACACCGCCGAAGAGAGGACACCGTCAAGATCGCCTGCAATGTCATCGTCATCACCTCTCCGCGAGTAAGCGACTCCGACTTCGGCGCGGGCGACCCGTCAAGACCCCTCCGAACGAACGAGACACGAGGGCGCTGCTGGACAAAGTCAAATAATTGACCGGCGACGTCGAAGACCAGGCAGCTCCGACTTCGATGACGAGCCTCGCAGAAGAAAACGAGCCCGCCTGGCGTCGACGGACTCCAAACTGCCCATCGGCTGGCATCATTGCCGCCGTGTCGCCCCGCAACACCACAGCTCCGACTTCACGCTTAGGAATAGGCCGACCATCGAGGACAAAGACAAGTCGCGACCATGCACATCTTACCACCATCATCGCCGCCGCACAAGACGCGACGCCACAACCTCCCACACCGCCGGTCGGGCACCTGCCGACCGCGATGTCGTGCGCGTCCAGCCTGCAAGAAGCCCAAATGGGACCAAGATCTTCAAGACGTGCCCTCAAGAGGGAAAACGACATTAGAAAACATTGTTGCCGCCCGATCCAACAGATCATGACTTTTGCCCGAAGATCATGGCCCGAGAGTTGAGGACGCGTAACCTCCACAACAGCGCCTCCAAGAAGGAATAGCGACGCCCACGGGCGCCTCCGTCGCCGGTCGACAAGCGCCGGCCAGGCTTACGCCTGGAGAAGCATGACAAACACCCCCGCATAGGACTCCACTGGCCCGCACACCTCCACCGCCGTGAATGCACCATCGTCGCGTAGATCCACCGCATTCCTCACCGACTACCAAGGCAGACGGGTTAGAGCCACATCTGGCGCCCACCAACACAGAACCACCCATGCGAGAGCCGGGAGGGAGGGCTGCCACCCCGCCCGAACCCGCCGAAGGGAGCCGTCGGACGCCCGGGCCACTGCAACCGCCCCGGAAGGGCTGGATCTGGCGAGTCGCCGCCGGCTAAGCTGACCTGCACAAAGACCACCTCCAGGCAGAAGGGGGCCGCCACCCCCGCCCTACCCGCCGGAGAGGATCCCCCGGTCGGAGCTCCGCACGCGCGCGACGACGCCGTAGCCGCCGGTCAGCGCCGCAGATGGAGCCGAGCCTCCCCCGCCACGAGTGCCTCCCCATGAGAGAGAAGAGAGCCCTGCCGCCATCGTCCGTCGCGCGGGCTTAGCTTGACAGCATCCTCCAGCGACGGCGGGCCGGGGGAGGGGGCGAGGAGGAGGTTCCGGCGACGGCTAGCTGGATGTCCGCCCGAGCCGCCAGAGAGGCGGCACGGGGCGATTGGATGCCTACTTAATGTAGATCTTTTACTCGTTAGACTGTCACTAAGGACATCATTACTCGAGACCATCTCAACCCAACCTTCCGCTATGGAAGTTTTTGTTGGAAATACGAGCACCTTTTCGATTAGACTAATCCACGAGTAAACAGTAAGCATGGCAATCACAGTATGCAACTCATACCGATACTTAAACATGTGAGCACGTACAGCACATAGAACCGAATCATCTACGAACACAACATATACGGCTAGCACATGAACAAGCACATAAACGGGTAAATGAGGGATGAACAAATCATACCCTCCAGTTGGCCAGGCCAACGCGGCGGCGGAGCAGCAGCCTCGGCGTCGTTCGTGGCCTTCTTCTTTGCGGCGGCGTCGTCGTTCGCCATGGTGTCGATGCAGGGGAAGTAGTGGAAGCAGAGGCGAACGGAGACGGGGACGGATCGGGAGCAGTCGCGTCGAGATGCTCCCCGAAAACCTTATTGCCGTTCTCCCGGGCAGGATCTCGAACGACAGAGTTCCGGAGGCACATGCTCTCCCGACCAACCGTGCACGCGGTCATCGGGATGGGATCACCGGAAGCAGCACAAAGAGAGGAACAGTAGATGACGGCTAGGGTTGTGCAAGAGGGAGTGAGTGAACTGAGTTAGGGTTCACTCCACAGGCCAGCGCCTCCTTATATATGCAGTCAGGTAGATGGGCCTAGGCTCAGGCCCACGACCGAGTCCACGAACAGCCCACGGTCCAACGTCTCGGACAGTGGCACTTCCGTTTGCGACTCGTTAATTAATCCATAATTTATTAACCATTCCTGACCGGCTGACCGACAAAAATAAGGCTCGGCTCGGCTCATTCCCGCAAACCGCGGCGCGCGCGCGCGTCGTGACGTGGCGAGGCGAGGCGGTCGGCGGAGGAGGAGGAGGAGGAGCGCGCGTGTACAACTCCTCTTCCCAAGCTCACAATGGCATGTGGTAGAGCAGCCCTTGTAAAGGGGTCTCACTCTTCTTACTGTAGCAGTATGGTACTAAACTTCCCACCACTTGCCATGCACCTAAATGGGCCTTAGAGATTAACCAGGGATTATTGTCTTATATGGGCCAAAGCCCATCTATAATCCAACAATCCCCCACCAGATCTCGAGGCACATAAGTTTGTCAACTGTTCCAAACAATGTTTGATATACCAGAATTTTCAGTGGAGACTGTTAAGTTGAACTTCCACCTAGAGAAACAGGATTAGACTTCTTCACAACTGAACAATGGACTATTCCTTGAATTGTCAGTTTGGCGTGCAGAAGTTTCGCCTATTATCAGCTGATACGTGGCTGCCGAAGGCTAAACCTCACGGGTGGAACTTATTAGTCATACTCCTTACCTTCTCATGAGCTTCCTAGAGATTACCCAATCTCATAGACTGTGACCAGCAGTCGGGCCCACATAGGTGTGTTCCTCCAAAGAATGCTGTGTAGGATAGCATCTTGCTTACACAAGCTTTGGAACACATTAAGACAAAAATCAGCCTGCCTTACAGATTACTCTCCTTAGTTGACCGCTGGATTGTTTTCCCAGGTCCTAATTCACGGGATCTCCGATCACATAGGTTGGGTTACCCCATGGCAACTTACGTGGGTCTCATGCCCATCTCCCTCGATGCATTTTCTATCACAATCCGTGATAGCCCTTTCGTAAAAGGGTCTGCCAGATTTTTAGCAGTCTGGATATAATCCAACGCTATCACTCTGGAGTTTCTTGATTTTCTGACATATTTCAAACTTCTTCTTATGTGCTTTGTGGATTTCAGGTTGTCCTTTGAACTCTTAGCCTTGGCAATCACAGTTTGATTGTCACAGTTCATAAGGATAGCCGGGACTGGCTTATCAACCACTGGCAAATCCATCAAAAGCTCTCGAAGCCATTCTGCTTCGACGCATGATGTGTCTAATGCTGTGAGTTCTACTTCCATAGTCAATCTCGTTAAGATCGTCTGCTTGCAAGACTTCCAGGAAATAGTACCACCACCAAGTGTGAAGACATACCCACTTGTGGCTTTCATCTCATCAGCATCAGATATCCAATTTGAATCACTATACCCCTCAAGTACCGTCGGGTACCTAGAATAGTGAATTCCATAGTTCACAGTACCTTGCAAATAACGCATGACTCGCTCAATAGCATGCCAGTGCACAACTCCCCGATTGGAAACAAACCGGCTCAGTTTGCACACAGCAAATGATATGTCAGGCCGAGTAGCACAAGCTAGGTACATGAGTGAACCAACCACTTGAGAATATCTCAATTGATCAACAGTATTGCCTTCGAACTTTCGAATTCGCGCGCTAGGATCATATGGTGTTGCAGAAGGTTTGCAGTCCGAATATCCAAAACGGCTCAAAATCTTCTCAACATAGTGGGATTGCAAAAGTGTAATTCCACCCTCATTATCTCTCAGTAGCTTGATGTTCAATATAACATCAGCCACGCCCAGGTCTTTCATCTCAAAATTATGAGATAGAAAAGCCTTGACCTCCTCAATTACTTTGAGGTGGGTCCCAAATATCAGTATGTCATCGACATACAGACACAGTATAACTCCTTCGCCCCCACCATAGCGATAGTATACACATTTGTCAGCTTCGTTAACAACAAAGCCAGCAGATGCCAGAGTTGTATTGAACTTCTCATGCCATTGCTTAGGCGCTTGTTTCAGGCCATACAAAGATTTCAATAGCTTGCACACCTTTTTTTCCTGACCATTTAATACAAAGCCATCTAGCTGTTGCATGTAAATTTCCTCGTCTAGCTCTCCATTAAGGAAAGTCGTCTTAATGTCCATCTGATGAACGAGAAGACCATGCAAGGCAGCCAACGAGAGTAACACTCGAATGGTTGTTAGTCTAGCCACAGGTGAGTAAGTATCAAAGAAATCTTCTTCTTCTTTCTGGGTATAACCCTTGGCCACAAGCCTAGCCTTGTACTTTTCAACAGTACCATCAGGCCTAAGCTTCCTTTTGAACACCCACTTACATCCCAGTGGTTGGCATATGGACGATCAGTGATCTCCCATGTCCCGTTAGCCAAGATGGAATCCATCTTGCTACGGACTGCATCCTTCCAGTAGTCAGCATCCGGTGATGCATAAGCTTCTGAAATGGTACTAGGAGTGTCATCATCCACGAGGTACACGAGGAAATCATCACCAAAGGACTTTGTAGTCCTCTGTCTGTTGCTCCCAACAGGAGCTTCCTCGTCATCCTCCGTGGAATTTTCATCACTTTTGTGTTCATAATATTCCATCAGAATGGCAGGTTCAGGAGTCTCATCGGATTCCAGTCTAGAAGTGCTTCGCATATCTCTCATGGGGAAAATATCCTCAAAGAATGTAGCATCTTTAGACTCCATGATCGTACCGACCTTCACGTCGTGTACATCAGATTTCACCACTAGAAATCTATAGCCAACGCTATGCTTGGCATAGCCCAAAAAAACACAGTCCACAGTCTTTGGTCCCAACTTGCGCTTTTTGGTTATCGGCACGTTGACTTTCGCCAAACAGTCCCAAGTGCGCAAGTAAGAGAGTTTGGTTCTTTTCTTTTCCCATTGCTCATAGGGAGTAGTCTCATTGTCCTTCGTGGGAACTTTATTCAGGACATGACATGATGTCAATACAGCCTCCCCCCACCATGCCTTGGATAAACCCGATGTATCTAACATGGCGTTAACCAAATCTTTTAGAGTACGGTTTTTCCGTTCGGCAACCCCATTTGACTGGGGTGAATAGAGAGGCGTCCTCTCATGAATAATACCATGTTCTGCACAGAATAAATCAAACTCATTAGAAAAGTACTCTCCACCACGATTAGACCGAACTCGTTTTATTTTCTTTTCAAGTTGGTTCTCAAGTTCTGCCTTATAGATTTTAAAGTAGTGTAGAGCCTCATCCTTAGTATTTAACAAATACACATTGCAGAATCTAGTGGAATCATCAATCAACGTCATGAAATATTTCTTTCCACCTTTAGTCAACACACCATTCATCTCGCACAGATCTGAATGTATGAGTTCTAGTGGTGCCAGGTGTCTCTCCTTCGCATGCATGTGAGGCTTACGAGGTTGCTTAGCTTGCACACACGCATGGCACTTAGAGCCTTTGGCTAAAGTGAAACTCGGGATTAAATCCATCTTAGCTAGCTGCGTCATACAACCAAAATTAATGTGACAAAGACGTGAATGCCAAACCTTAGATTCATTCACGCTAGAATGTATTTGGTTCACGACTTTATTACAGAAATCCTCCAGGGAAAGGTGGAACAAACCACCGCAATCATATCCTTTTCCAACAAACATTCCATATTGATATACGACTACTTTATTGGACTCAAATACTAACTTAAACCATTCTTTACAAAGAAGGGAGCCACTAACGAGATTCTTCTTGATGGCGGGGACATGCTGCACGTTCTTCAGTTGCACGATCTTTCCCAAAGTAAACTTCAGATCTACCGTGCCAACACCACGAACAAAAGCATGCGAGCCATTCCCCATCAGGACGAAGCAATCTCGTGCGACCTGGTAAGAAGAGAGCAAAGACATATCAGCACACACATGAATATTTGCACCTGTGTGAACCCACCAATCAGTGGATTGACAAACTGAAAGTACGGTAAATAGATTACCATACCCAGATGCACCCTCATCGTTGCTCATAGTCGCATTGTCAGACTTGGAGTCCTATCCTGGCTTCTTGTACTTTTTGGGCACTTATTTGCCCAATGTTCCTCTGAACCACAAGTAAAGCAGCCATCTCTTTCTTTGTCTTTCTTCTTACCCTTCTTCTTGAAGGTAGTATTCTGCTGGACAGTGTTCTTTCCCTTGAACTTGTGGAAATTCTTCTACACCACACTGGCGCTAGAAGAACCCTCTGCCCCTTTCACGTGTGAGTCCTTTGCTCTCGAGTTCTGCTCAACACTTAGATGACCGATGACATCCTCAAGAGAGAATTCACGTCTCAAGTGCTTGAGAGAAGTAGCAAGGTTCCTCCATCCAGGAGGGAGTTTTGCAATAATGCAACCCGCGACACACTTGTCCGGTAACTCACACTTCAGGAGTTCCAGCTCCTTGGCGATGCACTGTAGCTCATGAGCCTGGTCCAATACAGGACGATTATCAATCATCCTGTAATCATGGAACTGCTCCATAGCATACAGTTCGCTTCCAGCATCGGTTGCGCCGAACTTAGCTTCGAGCGCATCACACAAGTTTTTGGCAACGCGCATATGGAGATATGCGTCAACCAACTTGTCTCTGATCACACTAAGAATGACTCCCACAAAGACAGTGGTTGCTTCCCTGAACGCCTTATCCTTCTCAGGATCAATCGTCCCGTCAGGAATCACACTACTGACCCAAAAGACATTCATAGCTGCGAGCCACAAGGTGGTCCTTGTCTGCCAACGCTTAAAATGCGTCCCGGTAAACTTTTCCGGTTTCAATGTAGCGGCGAAGCCTTGAATCGAAAAGTGCCTAAAATAAGGTTTTTGGATTGTTGGAAATATGATCACCTTTTCGATTAGACTAATCCACGAGTAAACAGTAAGCATGGCAATCACAGTATGCAACTCATACCGATACTTAAACATGTAAGCACGTACAATACGTAGAACCGAATCATCTATGAACACAACATATACGGCTAGCACATGAACAAGCACATAAACGGGTAAATGAGGGATGAACAAATCATACCCTCCGGTTGGCCAGGCCAACGCGGTGGCGGCAGCAGCAGCCTCAGCGTCGTACGTGGCCTTCTTCTTTGCGGCGGCGGCGTCGTTCGCCATGGTGTCGATGCAGGGGAAGCAGAGGCGAACGGAGACAGGGACGGATCGGGAGCAGTCGCATCGAGACGCTCCCCAAAAACCTTATTGCCGTTCTCCCGGGCAGGATCTCGAACGACAGGGTTTCGGAGGCACCTGCTCTCCCGACCAACCGTGCACACGGTCGTCGGGATGGGATCACCGGAAGCAGCACAGAGAGAGGAACAATAGATGACGGCTAGGGTTGTGCAAGAGGGAGTGAGTGAACTGAGTTAGGGTTCGGCTCGGCTCATTCCCGCAACCAGAGGCGCACGCGCGCGTGTCGTGACGAGGCGAGGCGGGCGGCGGAGGAGGAGGAGCACGCGTGTGCAGCTCCTCTTCCCAAGCTCCCAATGGCATGTGGTAGAGCAGCCCTTATAAAGGGGTCTCAGTCTTATTACTGTAGCAGTATGGTACTGAACTTCCCACCACTTGCCATGCACCTAAATGGGCCTTAGAGATTAACCAGGGATTATTGTCTTATATGGGCCAAAGCTCATCTATAATCCAACAGTTTTTGTCGTGTAGGGGGCAGTCCTCGCACATGGTTGTTTTGTGTGTAGCTCATTGCCGTCGGACCTATCTATGCCATTCCACATTGTCGTCATTCTTCTTTGGTGTGTTGTTTTGAGTCCCAGAATTTGGTTTAAGAAAATAAATCTAAGGTAACAATTAACAGGATGTATGTCGCGATTTGGTTTATCCGCATCGATATCAAATATAAACACCATATGTGTGTGATCTACCCGCACCGTTATAAAATAAACACTGCACGTACAACCTTCTTTAATACTTCATCCGTCCGGAATTACTTGACGCTCAAACGGACGGGGCTGATATTTGGGCAGCGGGACCTACTGAGTCCCGCCACCCACTTGCCATCTCCTTTTTGGCATTCAAGGGTGGTTGGTGCGTCGACAAGGGAAGTTCGGTCGAAGTTGTTGCTCTTCGTGGTGATCGGCGTTGGTCGAGACGCGGCTTTGATGGTCTAGTCTGACAGGTTCCTTTGCGTTGTGTTGTAATGTGTGCGTAGGCTTTTCTTTGGATTAGCTCGGATGTGGTGTTTGTTCTACATTTGTTGTTCACAACAAGTTGTAGCCTCTTGTAATTGTCTTCTGCCTTCTATTAAAATATGATACGTCTTTGGTGTACTCTAAAAAAAAATTGGGCAGCGGGACAACAAACAGTTGAAAGCATCCGTAGCTGACTTCCATGTTCCATCGGTTGGGAAGCAAGTGGAGCATTTCCCAGTTAGGCGCCTACGGTGACTTCGTAAATCTCAAGATGATATGCCGGCTCAGTCTCTCGAAGGTGCTCATAGGGGTAGGGTGTGCGTGTGTGCGTTCATAGGGGTGAGTGTATGCGCGTATGTATGAGCGCTTGCGTCTGTACTGTGTTCAAAAAAAAAAAAAACAAGAGTTGAAGGCCGAAGCACCGACGTTGGGAAGCAAGTGAAGCATTCCCACTTTGATCCTCCATCGTTGAGACTTGAGAGCTTGTCCTGTTGGTTTGTTGCGGCCCGGCAAATGACCAGCACCGCGGTACGACGACCGTGCAAAAGCGTTTGCACCAACAAATGATGGACCATAATAAAACACCCTCACCCCGTCACCTGGTAGCCCATAGTAGGTCCCATTGTCCGTTCCAAGCTGAACAGCAACGTCGTGCTAGTAGGAGTGAGTGGACACCAAGCAGTACTACTTGTGCCGTAGGGAAGCCAGTAATTTGCAGCCTCCGTTGCAATATTTATGAGAGGCCAGCTGCATGCATCGACCTACAAAATCATTAAACCTCTCGCCTGTGACACGCTGGAATTTCTGCGATTTGGAGGGAGTACTATCACGTGACAAACGGAACGGACCAGCCTAGTCGAAGTACTTCATTCGCCCGGGTTTATCGGGCCTCTAGACCACTTCTCTTGAACCAAGACGCATAGTAATTTGCTCACATTAATCTTTTTATCTCATTCTGAATGCACTCTCTCACATGCAACCAATGAAAAAGCATGCATGAAGCGTATTTCTTATTCAGCTATGGGACTAGCAACAATGTCTCGCTACAGCCAATGCAATGTCCGCATGCATGTAGGTTTCCAAAGTAAGACCTCATAAAAACGGACATGGCAACACCCGAATGCCAGTGTTTGGATGGTCTCGGTATTCGCCCGTGGAATCGAACCGCGATATTGGGCAGAGCACCCGAAACCAGCACGGGTCGCCTTCAGTTGGGACCTGTGAGGGAGAAAGCTAGGGACGTGCGAGCACCCCCGCCGACTGCCGCCCCGGCACCGGCGGCCACCACCCACGCCGTGCTCCGCGTGGACGCGGCGTCCACCGTCCTGTCGTGCGCCACTCCGGGCACGACAGCCACCAAGCTTTGGGTGCTCTGCCGTACAATAGGAGGTTTGCTACGTCGCGCGCTGGCAATGAGTGCTGCTCTTTTGTTGCTAGGTTTCGCCGGACTTCTACGCTGGTTTGCTTAACGGGAGTAAGTTTGAACTGCAACCCCTCGCCTTGATGCATGTCGCCTTCCACCTTGATGCATGCTTCGCTCTTCTCTAGTCCCTTCTAGCGTTGTGTATCCTGTTGGTGTCTCGCTGCTTCTGCTCGATCCATGGATGGTTCCCGTTTTGAGGATGTCATGCTGGCCAAGTATGGCTGCGGCACCGTTGAGGTTGTTGCCGGGCGCCGCCGTCCCGCCGGTGTGCTCGCCGTAGTTCTCAACGAAGGTGTTTCCCTTTCGCCTGCCTTCTTTGCCTCTCTCCTGGTCAGCTGGTTTGGGGGGCACGCCAATGGTTACCGAGTGCGCTTGCGTCAGCAAGGTCTTTTTCTTTTCCAGGTTGCTCATGAGTGCATTGCTAAGGAGATCGTGCTCCGCGAATGCTGGAGGTCTGGTCTCATCTCTGTCAGCATGTCGCTGTCCAGCTTGGACCTATCTGTTCATCGGCTACCCGTGCTTATGTCTGCATTCTTTTGCCCCCATGCACGACGTTGTGCATGGCTAACGAACTCGTCCCTTCCGTCGCTTCTCGGGCCCCGCCCTTCGTGCATGGCGCCTCTGGATCAGGACGGTGAGTACTTGATTGCCCCCCTTCGCATGCCCACGTTTTAGGGAGAGCTGGTGCAGGTTCGCCTGAGGAGCGCTCTACTCCATGCATTAGCACGCCAGATAGCAATCAATTAGCTGTTGGCTTCAGGCCATTAACTCCTACGCTTCCGTCGGCGCTGCCGGTCACTGGCCAATCGGCGGCCGTTCCTTGCTCTGAAGTTGTCGGGGCTGCAGGCAAGGTTTCGGAGCCCAACAGCCGTTTGGTCCTATCTGCTAATGGCCCTGTCTCCCATGCTCTCTCTCTCTCTCAGCGCCTTGCCCCATGATACGTCTTCAGCGTATTTATAATTTATGAAGTATTCATGCCATGTTTATTATAGTTTTGTATGATTTTGGTGCACTTTTATATGACTTTTATATGATTTTTATGAACTAACATATTGACCTAGTGCCCAGTGCCAGTTGCTGTTTTCTGCTTGTTTTTGGTTTTCTAGAAAATCCATATCAAATGAAGTCCAAATACAGCAAAACTTTTTGACGATTTTTTCTGGAAGGAAACAGACCTAGAAAGCTTCGGGGGAGCAGCAGAAGACCCACAGGGGCCCCACAAGCCACCTGGGCGCGCCACCCCCCGGGGCGCGCCCTGGTGCCTCGTGGCCCCCCTGTGGCTCCACTTCGCATGATTCCAACGCCAAAAATTCTTATAAATACCAAAACCCCCAGAAATAACCCTAGAACTACGACTACGCCGCCGCAAGCCTCTGTACCTCCACGATCTCATCTACAACCCTTTTCCGGCACCCTGCCGAAGGGGGGAATCATCACCGAAGGCCATCTTCATCATCCCGGCGGTCTCCATGACGAGGAGGGAGTAGTTCACCCTCGGGGCTGAGGGTATGTACCAGTAGCTATGTGTTTGATCTCTCTCTCTCTCGTGTTCTTGATTTGGCACGATCTTGATGTACCGCGAGCTTTCTTAATATAGTTGGATCATATGGTGTTTTTCCCCTCTCTATCTTGTTGTGATGAATTGAGTTTTTACCTTTGAGGTTTCACTATTATCAGATTGAATACTTTTATGGATTTGAGAACACGTGATGTATGTCTTGCATATGAATACCCGTGGTGACAATGGGGTATTATATTGATTCACTTGATGTATGTTTTGGCACTCAACTCGCGGATTCCCGAGGTGACATTGGGGTAATCTATGCATAGGGGTTGATGCACGTTTTCGTCCTACTTTCTCCGGTAGAAATCTTGGGGCACTCTTTGAAGTTCTTTGTGTTGGATTGAATATTATGAATCTGAAGTTGTTTGATGCATATCGAATAATCAACTCACAGATACTTGTGGTGACATTGGAGTATCTAGGTGACATTAGAGTTGGTTGATGCGTATCATATGGTGTTATTTTAGTATGAACTCTAGGGCTGTTTGTGACACTTATAGGGATGGCTCAATAGATTGATCGGAAAGGATAACTTTGATGTGGTTTCGTACCCTACAAAAATTTCTATCTTATGTTCTCCGCTAATGGGAACTTTGGAGTGATTCTTTATCGCACGTTGAGGGATTGTTATATGATCCAATTATGTTAGCACCGTTGAGAGATTGCACTAGTGAAAGTATGAACCCTAGGCCTTGTTTTCAAGCATTGCAATACCGTTTGTGCTCACTTTTGTTACTTGCTACCTTGCTATTTTTTTATTTTCAGATTACAAAAACCTATGTCTAATATCCTTACTACCCTTGTATCACCATCTCTTCGCCGAACTAGTGCACCTATACAATTTACCATTGTATTGGGTGTGTTGGGAATGGGGACACAAGAGATTTCTTGTATTTGATTGTAGGGTTGTTTTAGAGAGACCATCTTCATCCTACGCCTCCCACGGATTGATAAACCTTAGGTCATCCACTTGAGGGAAATTTGCAACTGTCCTACAAAACTCTGCACTTGGAGGCCCAACAACGTCTACAAGAATAAAAGTTGCGTAGTAGACATCAAGCTCTTTTGTGGCACCGTTGCTGGGGAGGTGAGTGCGTAAAGATATATCTTTAGATCTTGCAATCGAATCTTTTAGTTTCTTGTTTTATCACTAGTTTGGTTTATAAAAGAAAACTACAAAAAAATATGGAATTGAGGTTGCCTCATATTATTCATCTTTATAATGTCTTTCTTGAAAATGATGGATCGGAAAATTGTGCTCAATTGATAGAAGAAGAATTCAATAAAATGTTTGGCATAAAATCTTTGAATGATAAGCATAATTGCAATGTTGCTAGTATGAATTCTTTGAATATCCATGATGCTAATGATATGAAAAGCCATAAGCTTGGGGATGCTATGTTTGATGAAGATGATATTTTTAGTCCCCCAAGTTTTGATGAGAAAATTTATTATGATGATTGCATGCCTCCTATTTATGATGATTATAATTATGAAAGTGGATTTGGAGAGGTCATGATTTTATTTAAAGATGATTCCACTATTTTGGAAGAGGTTTCAATTGGTTATGACAACAAAGTTGCTATCTATGATGATTATTGTGATGACATGTATGCTATAAAGAATAATGATAACCATGAAACTTGTCATCATGATTTTTATTTTCAATTGGATTATTCCAATCAAGTATCACATGATAGTTATTTTGTTGAGTTTGCTCCCACTATTATGAATGAGAAGGAATTTGCTTATGTGGAGAGTAATAAAATTTCTATGCTTGTGGATCATGAAAAGAATGCTTTATGTGATAGTTATATTTTTGAATTTGTTCATGATGCTACTGAAAATTATTATGAGAGATGATCATATGCTTGTAGGTGTTGCAATAATATCAAGTTTCCTCTCTATGTGTTGAAAGTTTTGAAGTTATGCTTGTTTTGCCTTCCTATGCTAGTTGATTCTTGCTCCCATAAATTGTTTGCTCACAAAATCCATAGGAAGTGGGTTAGGCTTAAATGTGCTTGTAATATGATTCATGATGCTCTTTTTGTGTTTCAATTCTTTACTTTTATGCGAGCATCATTGAAATCATCATGCCTAGCTAAAAAGGCATTAAAGAAAAGCGTTTGTTGGGAGACAACCCAACATTTACCCCTACTATTTTTTAGTGTTCACATGATTAAGCTACTGTGGTAATCATGTTTTATATGTTTTCTTTCAATAATGTGCCAAGTAAAGCCTTTGGGATAGTGTGGATACTTGTTAATTCGATTCTGTGCAAAAACAGAAACTTTTGCGTCCAATGCTGGAATTTCTATTCTGTACTGGAGCGTGAGAAAATTTTGAAATTTTTACAAAGCATTGGGTTACAAATTTAATACGTTTTCCTAATTTTTCAGAATTTTTTGAGGTACAGAAGTATGGTTTTTAAATCACTCACTACATGTTGTTCTGTTTTTGACAGATTCTGTTTTCGGTGCATAGTTTGCTTGTTTTAGTGTTTCCATAGCTTATATTGAGTAATATAAATTGTGGAAATGGTAGAATACAGTAGGCATTTGTAGGGGAACGCAGCAGAAAACAAAAAAATTCCGACCTACGCACCAGCCCAGGACCACTATGGAGACTGCATACAAGGTTTGATCTTTTCGTTACCGACTCGTAGCGCAGCGGAAGTAGAGTCGATGACGATCGGCGGTGCAGATCCCTGCAGCTAGGATTTACAACCTCCCAACTGCGAGGATGTACTCCCTCGTCAGCTCACCGGACGGATCTCCGGGCAGCCCTTTGGGAGGCCTCGGGACAGTCCCTCGGATAGTCCCACTGGACGGATCCTCGGACAACCCTTCGGGAGGCCTCTGGACAGTCCCTCGGATAGTCCCACCGGACGGATCCTCGGACAGCCCTCCGGGAGGCCTCTGGACAGTCCCTCGGATAGTCCCACCGGATGGATCCTCAATAGCTTGTATGACTTTCATACATGAGCTGGATATTCCAGTCTTCTCTCTTTTTGCCTTTATACTTCTAACAGTTTTACTTCCAATAATTCTCCTACTCTCAGAAGAAGCACCAACTTGAAGAGTGGAGTCAGCCCCGGACTTCCTAGGTGTGTAAGTCACAGTAACACCCTTTGGACATTTCCTTTCTCTTAAGTTGTTGTTTTATTCACCATCATCATATGACAGGCGTTCTACTGGATCCCTCTGTTATTAGTCAAATGCATAGTAAACACTTTTACTAATAGTTTGCAAAACAAACATTGCTTTGGATATCCCATATCTTTTAGCCTTTGTTTGTGTCTGAAAATGATTTTCAGTTCCATGAATATCACATAACTATCCCAAACTTTTGAAGTTCGGGTCTCATGGAAGCAAACATATTGCACTTGACCGTAACGGAATTCTAGCTTTTGGATCGAAGGACGAGAGTCACATTATCCATAGCATTAGCGGGAGAATACCAAAAGCTTGCGATAGGACAAAGCCGCACATTACGTTACCAACCATAAAGTTTTAACCAGATATTTAACAACTTATTCAATTTTAACAGGGAAGGTGGAAACGCGAGCCATTATTCTACAACTATTATGCAAATTTTACTTAGACAAAGTTCATAATTAATTGCACAGAGAATTAAGCAAGTTAATTCTAAAGTGCGCTCCCACTCAAATCAATATCTCTCAAAATTGATTATGAGTGATTCAAGATCCACCTTTCAATTCAACGCCATTGATGTGGACATCACTGATGATGAGAATCTCAATCGGTAGGCCAACTTGCCGATCACATCTCTATGTGACTCCTGTTCATCTTTCGATGGGCGTGTTCCGAGCTCAGGACTATCCTGCCTGAACGTCAAAGACAACCAAGTGATCTTGCTGCGAGGTCTGACCTCACCCGCCTCATTCCTCTCGATTCATTCGTACCCATGTGGACATGGCGCACCCCGAAAAGATACGAATTTCAGACGGTGCTACACTTGGGTGAACACTAACTACTTTGATATTTTAAGTGAGAGATCACCCTAATAAAAAGTGACTACCGCGCAATCAGAAGGGTGCACCATAAGGGATAAACATCTCAGGCAATTCATAATAGCATGATATGGTATAGCCCTTTCTGACGGAGAAGTCTTGTATTTCTTCGTCTTCGGCATTCGCGTCGGTGTTCACCTTAGCGAAGTTTGCCACCACCATGTCGATGCACCAGATAATATTGCTATCTCTATAGCTAATAAAATAAGTGCGTTACAAAAGGTTGACACGCAGGTCATTAAAGTGACAATCATATGGCTCGAGCCATCATGCCGAATCATGACACGCAGGTCATGTTAATTTACATCATATAGTCATCTCATACATAATCAAATTAATATGAGCACTGCTATACCACATCATATGCACATGCAAACCATCCTGCAAAACCAAGTTAGACGCCTCTAATCGGTTTATGCAAAATTTCATTTTACATGGCTTCTAAGGTTTCGAACAACCCGCAGCTACCAACATCCATCATCAAGTATGATTATTCAAGTCGATAGATTAAATTTACGGGGTGTATGAAACACGAGATAATAAAATCTCGAGCCCCATACTGAACTTCGTCATACGCATGACCCCCGTGCAGATCATATCTGCATTGCCCTTTTGTCTGCGAAATTTCATCTTTCTTTATAACTATGGTGGAATTCAATGAACTGTTAGCACTTCGTTGATCAATCAGGATCACAGATTGCCAGAACTTTGAAACTCCACCATGCTGTTATCAAGATAAAAAATATACAAATTCCAGGGAAGCAACAAGAACATCGGGTAACCGATTTCATCTGCTACCCGCACAAATAATTATGAGCAGTAGAACTCATCTACTACAAATTATATTGTGCAACACCCATACATCTCTATGTATTCTAGATCGTAACCTGCATCTACGCATAGCACGGCTCATGATGCCACTGTAGGGGAACGCAGCAGAAAACAAAAAAATTCCGACCTACGCACCAGCCCAGGACCACTATGGAGACTGCATACAAGGTTTGATCTTTTCGTTACCGACTCGTAGCGCAGCGGAAGTAGAGTCGATGACGATCGGCGGTGCAGATCCCCGCAGCTAGGATTTACAACCTCCCAACCGCGAGGATGTACTCCCTCGTCAGCTCACCGGACGGATCTCCGTGCAGTCCTTCGGGAGGCCTCGGGACAGTCCCTCGGATAGTCCCACCGGACGGATCCTCGGACAGCCCTTCGGGAGGCCTCTGGACAGTCCCTCGGATAGTCCCACCGGACGGATCCTCGGACAGCCCTCCGAGAGGCCTCTGGACAGTCCCTCGGATTGTCCCACCGGACGGATCCTCGGACAGCCCTCCGGGCAGGTACTCGAACAGCCCCACGGGCAAAGGATCGATACTACGACCTCTCTACGGGGTTGCACACATACGGTGTCAGCTATCCGGCAGGGCTTCGCCGTCCAGAACTAGTTCATGCCGGAACCCAGACAGCCTTTCGGCTCTACGAAACTATTTCGCGGGGAGGGAGAGAGAAGGCCAGATCATGCATGGCTTGTGTATGTTGAGAAACAGTGTGTCTTTAGGCAGCCCCCTCCACCCCTATTTATAGGCCAAGCCCAAGGGTGGCTTCTCCAAGAAGCCAAGGGGAAAAATACCAAAAGGCCCTCAAGGTGGCTTCTCCAAGAAGCCACCCAAAAAGCACTTTCACTATTCACGGAAACATTTTTCCGCGACCGTTAAATCCGAAAATATTTCTGTGGGTCTTAGAATAATTCCACCACCCACTAAAATGATTTTGGACGCGTTCTGAAACAATTCCGGATTAGTGATTTTCATCTGCGAAAAGCAACCAAACCGGTTCCGGCAGCTCCGGAACATTTCCGTGTTTTTTCTCCGAAAAATCCCAGAAGTTCCCAGACCAATTCTGGCACCCTCCAAGAATTTCCAGACGTGTGCCGAAACCAATTTGACTCAATGGTATACCCTGAAACAACTTTTCAGTTTTACCGAAACTATTCCGGTGCTCTCTCTCCGGAACTTTTCCGCTGTCTCCGAAACTTTTCCGGTGACTTTCTCTCAGACTCCCTGTCTAGTATTCAGCAGATAGATGACCCTTAAGCGTGTGACCCTATAGGTTCGGTGAAGTATAGACATGACCCGGAACACTTTCCGATCAATGATCTACATCGGAGCCGTGGACACCCATATTGACCCCTATACCCACACGAATGAATATTCGAGTGAACCTCCAGTTGCCGTGTGCTATTCATGTTGCTTCGCGATATGTTACAAATACCCAAGGTGAGAATCATCGGCATCCCTGTGGATCAACACTTTTCCACAATGCCAGTTACCTCGTTACCGGTTTTGTTCTCTTTTCTCGTTTCTGTGTTCCGGCATCCCTGTGATCAAATCACAATGTGTCTGGCCAGACGATGGTGGATACCGTAACACCGAGAGGGCCCAGAGATATCTCTCCATCGTCTGAGGAGCAAATCCCAATCTTGAGATATCAAGTTACTTGACATACTTTTCCATGAACCCGTAAGCCGCCGTAATAGCCACCCATTTACGGATGACGTTTAACAAACCCCAAAGTTCATGAAGCAAGCATGAAGAAACTCGATACTCTCATGGTCTAAGGAATTATGCAAACATTAACTTTCTCTGTGTTGTTAACCATTTACTTGTGACGAATGAATCTCATAGCATAACATCAATCAGGTCGATTCAACACAAGTGTTCTCCTAACATTGTGCCCTCAAAGTTGCCAGCATAGTCATGCCCATGATCAGGAAAACAGAACCATCATGCAACACTTGAGCTAGTCTTAGAGGCCAGACTAGGAATACATTTTACCGTTTATTATTCCACACGTGCATATGAGTCTTCCTTCGAGCCTCGTGGTTATTGCAGACTCGAGAACCATAGCAGTTATAGCATGGAATATAAACATAATCATGAACATGGAGATAAAAAATAACATTTATTATTGCCTCTAGGGCATATCTCCTACAGACTCCCACTTGCACTAGAGTCAATAATCTAGTCAATGCTAATGCACTTTACACCTATGGCATACCGGTGTAAAAATGCTTCGCTTGTGGTACAGCCTGATGTCCAACGGATCTGACAACTTCAACTCCGTGTGTATCTTTGCATATCCTCGCGTTTTCACGCTTTCACAAAATTCATATTTTGTGTGGACTTGGCTTTGTATATATGTGAATCACAGGTCAAACCTTGATTCCTCAGACTGAGCTATGGAGCAACTATCTTCAATAGTGTTCCATTGACCAAAGCCATCTTGGAACCATACTAAGTTCATGAATGAACTGTACGATTCAACATCTTCAATGTCGCTTTGAAAGCAGCAACATACTTAGCCTTTGTTATAGAATTCACCACAGTAACCTGTTTGGAACGATTTCCAAACACCGTGCCACCATATTGTGTATTACACAAAACCCTTAACTTAAATCGAAAATCGCATGGAGCATTAATGAAGACTGTATCGATGTAATTACTTACAACGAGCACTTCATAATCTCTGCTTGCGAGAAAACATGTCATCAGTGCTACTTTAGTACTTAATGACATTTTTCACTGTTGTCCCATGATCAATACTTTGATCATTTTGGTATCTATACTCGCAACAGCTTGGGAGTATCGGACATATCTGGTTGTTTTACATACCATGGAATATATGATTAATCCAAACACAAGAGTGTGTGGGATCTCCATCATGTATTTTGCTCATTAGTGTTTTGGGACACCGAGTCTTGCAAAACTCTTTCCATGTGACTTCGGTAAGAATCACTCCTTGGCGTTCTTATGCTAAACTATTTTAGCATCTTGTCAATATGTATTTTTGGCTTAGCCTATTAGGCAATTCTATCTCGCATATAAATATGCCTAATATCAAGGCTATTTAGCCCAAGCACTTCATCAAAAAACTATTTTCAATGAAGTCCTAATTCGTGTCAAGAAATTTATATTATTTCCAATCAACAATGTGTCAAGCACACAAAGTTTTTACAAATATTATTATGCTCCCACTTACTTTCTTGAAACCATAAGCATCTTCGTTATCCATTGATGAAATCAAACTCTTTTGACTATTTCATCAAAACGAAGATTCCAACTCCATTTTGCTCTCTTCTGTCCATTGCTGGAACTCTGAAGTTTGCATACTTACTAGCATCCTCTGGACTGACAAAATACCTTGGACTGTATCACATGTAAGTCCTAGGTTGTATTTCCATCACATGGAAATCCTTTTGGCATCCATGTATCATATCTCAAGATTAAAATATGTATTAATTGCTAGTTTAACCCGATCTGATTTTAAGCATCGCTATGGTGAGACAACCTCATCGTAGTCAACTCCTTGAACTTGTTATTGCAACAAGTCGAGCTTTATGGATAAAACATTTTATCCACATCAGTTTATAGTTCCATTAATGTTCGTTAGACTCTAAGTCTTCCGAAGGGTTTATCAAGATATAATCTTGAATCATTTATATGGAAACTATCTCGAATTATATTGGCATTTAGCCAATTCTGGAGTCAGGGCCCATCAACGCTTCCTTGTGTATCGTAGGTATACTGTTGTCTAACAACAATATCTCGCTTGCGCACCTGAGAGGTTTGCACGAGTTTTGCCTACGTGGTTCAGCTACAAGTTCGACCGAAGTCCATACATCTTATGTAGAGGCTTCCGTATCAGTCGCAGTAGGAAACTCTGGAATTACTTCCAAGGTTTCTTTCCTTTGATCCGATGACAAAGATATTGTTATCTCGTCGAGTTGCACTGTTCTCCCACTCACCTTTTTGCAAGAACCATTCTCTTTAAAAGCATACCGTTCTTGGTGGCAAACCTTTTTGCCTCGGTATTGTGGTGGAGGAATTTCCAATTACTTGGGATAACCTACAAAGTAGTACTTGTCTGATTTGGAATAGGTTTGTAAATATTTTACACAAGCCCCATATTCCAAATGTTAAGAAAAGACAAAGCATGGTTGGGCGTACCATACCATGGCGTCATTTCAACAGACCTGATGGCGCTCTTTTCAGTGTAAAAGCCGCAGTCTCTAAAGCATTACTTTAAAAGGGATAATGGCAAATTGATTTATGTCATCTTTGATCTTACCATGTCATAAATGGTTTGATTACATCTTCACGGACATTCCACTCACAGTGGTGTTCCGGTAGGTGTAAGTTATGAAACTCCTTTCACAACTCATCAGACATTCACTAAACTTGTAACTCAAATATTCCTTTCCGCAATCAAATTGCAGAAACATAATTTTCTTGTTACAATAATTTCTACTTCATATTGAAAACCTTATGAATGATTTCAAAAGATCCAGACTTACGTCTCATCAAGTAAATATCCATATATTTACTTGAGTCATTTCTGAAGATAGATAAATCCACTGCTAGCAACAACATTTATCGGACTACATACATCAAAATGTATGATCACAAATAAGTTCGTTGCTCATTCCTTATGGCCTGTGAACGGTATTTCAGTCACTTCACTTTTCGGAGGAAAGTTGCAAGTGTCAGATGATTCATAATCAAACGACTTCAAAATCCATCATTATGGAATTTCTCCATGCGGGTTTCTCCAATGTGACCAAATGCAGTGCCACACATGTGTGGTATTCTTTTAGTCTTGCGACATTTAGCGTCAGTGTTATGGATGTATAATATTACCATCAATATTAATAACATACATCCCATCCACGATGGAAGCATGGCCCTTATGTTATTCATAACACTGAACAACAATTGTTCTTTTATGAACAACCCTTTTGCAACAAACATTATGCAATGGGATAGAGTGTGTAAAAACTCTAAAATGAATTATGAAAGTAAATACAAAGGTAATGTATTATTATCAATATTCATAACATACATCTCATTCACAATGAAAGTATGGCCCTTAAGTTATTCATAACATCGAACATCAAAAGTTCTCTTATGAACAACCTTCTTGCAAGATACTTTATGCAATTGTAGGATCGAAAGTATGTCTAGAGGGGGGGTGATTAGACTACTTGACCAAATAAAACCTAACCTTTTCCCAGATTTTAGTTGTAGGCAGATTTTGCCAATAGTACATGTCAAGCATCACCCTACACATGCAATTCTAAGAGTATAGCAGCGGAATGTAAGCAATTGCATATGTATGTAGAGAGGGGGTAGGAGATTTCAAACGCAATGAAGACACAACGGTTTTTGGCATGGTTCCGATAGGTGGTGCTATCGTACGTCCACGTTGATGGAGGCTTCAACCCACGAAGGGTAACGGCTGCGCGAGTCCACGGAGGGCTCCACCCAGGAAGGGTCCACGAAGAAGCAACCTTGCCTATTCCACCATGGCTTACGTCCACGAAGGACTAGCCTCACTCGGGGTAGATCTTCACGAAGTAGGCGATCTCCTTGCCCTTACAAACTTCTTGGTTCAACTCCACATCTGGTTGGAGGCTCCCAAGCGACACCTAACCAATCTAGGAGACACCACTCTCCAAAAGGTAATAGACGGTGTGTTGTTGATGAACTCCTTGCTCTTGTGCTTCAAATGATAGTCTTCCCAGCACTCAATCACTCCTCACAGATTTGGCTATGGTGGAAGAAGGATTTGAGTGGAAAGCAACTTGGGAAAGGCTAGAGATCAAGGTTCAAATGATAGGAGTGGAATATCTTGATCTCAACACATGAGTAGGTGGTTCTCTCTCAGAAAATGAATGGTGGAAGTGTAGGCACGTTCTGATGGCTCTCCTTACTGAGAAGGATGGGGTGGAGGGGTATATATAGCCTCGGTGGCACCGATTGCATCAACTCGGTAGGACCGAAGTGAAGCAATAAGGCAACAGAGAGTTGGCAAGCCATCTCGGTGAGACCGATATGCATAACTCGGTGAGACCGAAGTGAATGCAACCGATTACAGAGAGTTGGCAAGGCCATTTCGGTGGGACCGAGATCCATTTCGGTGGATCCGATTTGTTAGGGTTTGGCAGTGGCTAAGTCTTGGATGAACTCGGTGAGGCCGGATTGGAAATTTCGGTGGGCCCGAGTTGGACTTTGGGTTTAGGACATGTTTGGGTAGAGTGAGTGGTTGAGGGTTTAGGAATACTGTCACTAAGCACTTTGAGCAAAAAGACCATTAAGCAACACCTCATCCCCTTTTAATAGTATTGGCTTTCCTATGGACTCAATGTGATCTTGGATCACTAAACCAAAAATGTAGAGTCTTGATCTTTGCCAATTCTTGTCCTTAGCATTTTGAGGGGTCCACATCTCTAGTCCATGCCATGCCAATCATTGAACATCCTGAAATCTTAATCTTGAATGGATATTAGTTCAATGAGATATATGTTGTTATGAATTACCAAAACCACCAAGGGAGCAAATATGCTTTCAATCTCCCCCTTTTTGGTAATTGATGATAACATATAGATCAAAGCTTCGACAGATGATTAAGTAAATGAAATACATCGTCGTTTTGAGAAGTATGTGATAAGCAAGAGCTCCCCCTAAATTTGTGCATTATTAAAAATTTGCGTTTGAATGCAAATGCACAATCGATTAGGCTCATGGGTCACTCTTCCATGTCACATACATCTTGGTGGAGCGCGCAAAATGATATGATTGGAAAGGTAAGCACGCATCACCAACATAAGTAATTGATCATACAAGATAATAGTAGAGATAAACATGGAGTATCACAATAGGCATAATATGATCAATCGACATCGTATCTCACAAGTATAAATGACAGAATATTGTAGCAAGCACACACATAACAAGGTATCACGAACGATCAAACAAGTAGCAAAAGAAACTCTCGAAGCAAATCAAAAACAAGAAACTCTCTCTCTCGAAGCCTGTGATCTATACAAATCCTCCCCCTTTGGCAACAAGTACCAAAAAGTTCGAATCGTATAGCACTAGTCGGCTCTCTAGGCACGATCCTCCGAAGGCGATCTCCTGCTGGCGGCTCCGGTGTGCGTAGACGGCGTTGAGATGAGAGCGTCCGCGAATGCTTCTGCTGACGACTGCTGGACTGGTGGAGTGGAGATTTGCTGTGGCACTGTGGCTGTGGCGGCTGGTGCAGATACTGTGGTCCGTGGATCCACAACTGGTATCGCAGCTGACCTGGCAGCCCTAGGCACTGACTGAAACTGCTCTGTAGTCGGTCTCTCATCTTCACTGTCATCTGATCTGGCAAGCTTGACAGCATCGACATCTCCTTGCAGCTGTTCCACTAAAGTCTGAATCTCTGTCACCTTGACATCCAAGTCATGAAACTTTGTCTCAATAATCCGCTCAAAACTAGCCTGGGTCTGGGTGAGGTTGGCCAGACTTCGCTCAATCCTCAGAGTGGCTTCAAGCAGATATTGCATTTGGTCTTTTGGTGTCTTGAGATTCGCAATTGGAGCATTGGGAGCTGCTGCTTCCTGAGCTGCTTTAGCTTCTTGTGCTTTGCGGATTTCTTCTTGAGCTTGGGCAGAAGTGGGATGCGAAGGATCCATCACTATGACATTGTCCTCAAAGTCTGGACGGAGTGGCAAATGCTCTCGATCAAGAAGATACGTGCTGGTTCCAACCTTGGAATTGATCAACAACTGAATATGTGGAGCATAACCACACGATCTCTTCTGATCTGCTGCTGTCCTCTTGATAGTCTCTACTATCAGGCTCATCACCTTGAATTTCTGAGGTGTATCGAATAAATGCAGCAAGTTGATGGAGTGGCCACGAATCATCTTATCATCTCCTGACTTGGGTAGCAGAGTGTACCGCAGTATAGTGTTTGAGGTGGCCAGACCTGGGAGCAAATGCTTTACTGATCCAAGCTTATGAGTCTCAAGATCCTCCTGGGGAATAGCAGTGTACATGTTCTTCATGGAATTGTGATCAAACTTGAGCTTGGAATAAACATCATAATCATCATCCTCTTCCTTGGGTGCACCAAGAAGATTTGCCCACTCAGAAATAGTTGATTGATATCTAATGCCCTCGGTCATCCACACTATGTGACCATCTGGATAGAAATGTGCTGTGGAGTAGAATTGCATGACCATCTCGTCATTCAACTTAGTCAATTTCTTCCCAACAAATTCATCAACACCTGCAATTCTAAAGCTTTCATGCACATGGGGGAAATAATCCTCGTTCTCATCAATGTATTCCCAATCCACCCATCTCATGTCACTGACTATGGGCTTCTTGTCAAGCAATACTGACTCATAGAAATCCTGTTGCTCACGGGTGTGAAAACGATAATCACAAGCAGTCCTCCTTCTGATAGCATAAGGATCTGACAATCTCCATTGACACAGTCCTTTGTCCTTTCTCAACATCATGTTCTCAGCTACTGGGTGTGCGTTGTCATGTTCTGGTATCTTGGGCTTCAATTTTCTGAGCACTAGAGGCTCTTCATCAACAGTTGATTCAGGCACTGGGGCCTTGTTCTTCTCTGCAGCAGATATGTTTCTGGTTGATCTCTTGGGTGCTGGTGCCTTAGGCTTTGACTTGGGAGGTGCAGCAGCTGGCTCTTCCTCCTCTTCTTCTTCCTCATCAATCATCATAGTAGGTCTGCCAATTACTCGGGCAAAATATTTCCTTACTCTTTTCTTCTTGGCACCTGCAGCTGCCTCACTAGGCTCTTGCATAGTCTTCTGAGGCACTTTCCTCACAGCTGTTCTTTCCTTGACAGAAGTAGGCTTTGTGCTGTACACCTTAGCTAGCACTACTCTCTTCTTCTTTTGTGCAGTTAACAAAGTCCTCATCCTCACTATCTGAGGTTTTCTTCTTCCGTGCTCTGGTTGCTTATTTAGGAAGATCTGGAGAGCTTCTCTCTCCCTCATAGTAACTTTCATTATGGCTTGATCCTTCACTTTGCTCTTCATGCTGCTCTGACCTGTTCTGACTGTCACTGACATCAGACATTGTGCTGAGCTTACCCTGTGAATAGATAGGTATGGGTAGAGTAGATGAGTCATCACAAAAAGCAGATTGTTTTTCATAAAAATGAGTTCAAACTTTAGTTCTAGGTTTTCACAGAATGCAGTTCGGATGGACCGAGTTGGTAATCTCGGTGACACCGAAGCACACTACAGAGACATGGCACGCCATTTTGGTCAGACCGAGATGGGTTTCGGTGGCTCCGAGATGCTCGGGTTTCACTGAGACGTTACTTTCAGTCTTACCGATTCGCACAACTTGGTGGCACCGAGATGTACTTGTGCTATGGCCAGGGCCAAATCGGTGGGACCGAAAATTCCTATTCGGTCGGTCCGAGATGCATTCGGCGGAAACCTAACCCTAAATTTTTTGCTCGAATCTCGTTCAAACGAACTAATCTGGTGGAAAGAGAATTGCATTCGTGGCAAGATTACAAGCAATCCAATCGTGCATTGAATCGGAAAAGGGAAGCACGAAAGGGATCGAAACTCACCCTAACTTGGTGGAGTTCCTCTACGGCGGCAACGGCGGTGGAGATTACCGTTGACGGCGACGGAGTCCTGCGGCGAGGGCGCACAGGCGACGACGGCGACGATCCGGAGACCAAAGGGGCGACAGCAATGGGGCGCGGGCGCGTGACGTTTGAAGAAATTTTCAATCGCACGGTTCGCTGAGAATATATACCCATTCGCTGTCGGTGGCACCGAGTGGAACAAATCGGTAGCACCGAGACGTGCAACTGCTTGCAGTTACAACAACTCGGTCCGACCGAGTTGGTCTAATCGGTAGCACCGAGATGAAAACCTAGATCAATCTAAGTGATTTCGGTTCGACCGAGTTTGAGTGAGTTGGTTCGGCCGAAATCAATTAGAAGGTTTTGGAGGTTCAGCCCTTTCAGATCGGTGGCTCCGAGTGCTCCTCACCCGGAGGGTCCGAAAATGACTTGTTCAATTTTTGTGATGCAACAAGAATAGAATTTGAGACAAGAAAGCATAGATAGCTAGAGAATGTTCTTAGGCATTCTTGTACATCCACTTGGCCAGAAAAACCAAGACAATCAAAACAACAAATGGATGTCCTCGAATGATGAAAACATGCAAATCAACATGCTCACACAATAAGATAGCAAATGAAATATGTGTCAAACATGCACAACCAATTCTAGCATCTATCAAGCAATGGCGATGACTAGGTCATCTATATCTGAGTATATTGACTTAGGAGCCAAATGAGAACATTTGATCATAGGTCATACTCATCGTTTAAACACAAGTGGGGTTGCCACTTTTACATAATGCATTAATGTGTTCACACCATTAGAGTTGCTTTAGCTCAATTGCTTAGAGCAAAGCTCCCCCTAGATGTGATATCCCCCCTAAGAGGGTTGAACTAACCTTGGGTTTTGTCGATGATGACTTCATGTAGATGTTGAAGATGTGGATGCTCAATGTTGATGTAGATCATCAAGAGTTGGGAGCAATCCTTTGGAGTTTTGTGCTTTCAATACCTACATGGGTTAGTCCCACACAAGGAACATACAAGGATATCCATAGACATAGAGTGAAATGCACATATGATGATGTCCATGAATGCATTGATTACCTTGTCCCTTGCCTTACCAACAAGAGGGTTTGTGACTCCATGAACTAGTGCAAAATATGGAAGTTGGTTGCACAAGTCCTTGCCATAAAGAATATGAGTGAAGTTTGTTGGCGGAGTCACCCTCAAGAACTCTCTAGTTCTTCTTCTTTTGGATCCACATCAACTTGATGGGAATCCTTGGAGTTGTAGTAGCACTTGATGAAGTAGAACTTGATGAAGTCTTGGGAACCCACTTGACCATGGCTTGAGGAGCTTCTTCAAATGAATCAATCTCTTCTTGAAGCTTGTCCTTGCCTTTTAGCTTGTGGTCTTGTGGTGGAAGGTCTTCTTGGGCTTGTGTTCCCTTGAAGGAAGTAGGATCATACTTCTCTTGTTGAGGAACAAACTTCGTCTTGGGGTATTGACCTTCTTCCCACTCAACTCCATCGGCATTGAACTTTCATTCAAAACCAACACCTTGGTTCTTCCGATGCCTTCCTTGCTTGCGTACAATTTCCTCAAATTGTTTACTCCCAGCAAGGCTCTTGTAGACACCTTTTTCTATAATTCCTTTCAATAGCATATTTTCTTGCTCAAGTGTAACTTCGCTAAGAGAATCATTAGTGGAATCAATAGCACTACTAGAAGCAACAACATTGGATTTAGCATTGTTATTGTTACTACTAGAGGTAGAACCATTTTTACCCTTGTTGCTAGTTTGCTTAGGTTTAACTTGTGGCATAAAGGTAGACAAAAGTAAACGCTTGGCAAGATATGAAGAACTCTTCTTTCGAAGGTCGTCATTGATTGCTTTAAGAAACTCATGCTCTTGCTCTAAATTTAGCTTCTCGAAGCGTAGCTTCTCATGAGTTCTTAGAAGTTCTCTATGATCCTCTTGAGTTGTTTCATGAGCTAACTTAAGAGCATTTAGTTCTTTAGTTAGACGCTCAATCTCCTTCATAGCATTGTCACTCGTTTCCTCTTGACTATCATGATTACTAGCATTTTCATTATAGCTCACATCACTAGCCCTATCAATAAGTAAATCATCATCACCAAGCAAATCACCTTCATCACTATTAAAATCAAGATACTCGGGGTGTGATACCTTAGGGCCTTTTGCCATGAAGCATCTTCCAATTCCTTCATTTGGTGAGTCAAATAGATCGTAGGAGTTGGATGACACAAGTGCAAGTCCTGCAACACCTTCATCGTAGGAGTTGGAGTGATAACTTCTCTCGGAGTGGTTGTCGGAGTCGGAGCCGGAAACCCATTCACCAACATGAGCTTGATGTCTTCTTCTTGTGTAGCTCCTTGATGACTTGTCCTTCCTCTCCGAATCCTTGCTTCTTCGAGAGTGTCTTCGTTCATAATAATCATCTCTACTCTTTCTCTCCTTACGAGGTGATTCATCTCTTCTATGTCTTCCTCTTGGTGATTCATCTCTTTTCTTGTAGGGAGCCGTACACTCATTGGAGTACTGTCCGGGCTTTCCACAATTGTGGCAATTACGGTCACGACTTGATGATCTTCTCTCATAGTGTCTTGAGCTAGAGCTTCTTTCTTTCCCTTTATTCTTGTAGAACTTGTTGAACCTTTTCACCATTAGGCTAATCTCTTCATTAGATACTAGCTGGTCACTTGAGGTTGTTGGAGCATCGGTTGAGGCTTTGCAAGCACCACTTGACTTATTGTGCAGCTCCTCTTTGTCCTTGAGTGACATTTCATGAGCGACAATCCTTCCAATGACTTCCGTGGGCTTGAGATCTTTGTAATTTAGCATCATTTGGATCAATGTGCAGACGGTATCATATTTTCCATCCAAAGCTCTAAGTATCTTCTTGATGATGAATTTGTCGGTCATCTCTTCACTTCCTAAGCCGGCAATCTCATTTGTGATGAGAGCAAGCCTAGAGTACATCTCTGCGACTCCTTCACCATCCTTCATCTTGAACTTATCAAGTTGACTTTGGAGCACATCCAACTTAGATTCCTTGACGGATTCGGTACCCTCATGCATATCAACCAAAGTATCCCAAATTTTCTTTGCATTCTCGAGGCGGCTGATTTTGTTGAATTCTTCGGGACATAGACCGTTGAATAGAATGTCACAAGCTTGAGCATTGTATTGCAACATCTTCAATTCTTCTGAGGTTGCCTCGCGATCCGGTTCCTTGCCATCCTCAAAGAAGTCACCTTGCAAGCCAACACGAACAACAGCCCAAACGGCGGGGTTATGACCAAGAATATGCATTTTCATCTTATGTTTCCAACTAGCAAAGTTTGTACCATCAAAATATGGACCTCTACGGTGATAGTTACCCTCAATACACGCCATACTCTCCTAGGTTGTGAAACCAAGGCTATGATCACCAAAGCTATGGAAATCAAGGCTTACGGAGACCAAAGCTCTGATACCACTTGAGGATCGAAAGTATGTCTAGAGGGGGGGTGATTAGACTACTTGACCCAATAAAACCTAACCTTTTCCCAGATTTTAGTTGTAGGCAGATTTTAGCAATAGTACATGTCAAGCATCACCCTACACATGCAATTCTAAGAGTATAGCAGTGGAATGTAAGCAATTGCATATGTATGTAGAGAGGGGGTAGGAGATTTCAAACGCAATGAAGACACGGCGGTTTTTTGCGTGGTTTCGATAGGTGGTGCTATCGTACGTCCACGTTGATGGAGGCTTCAACCCACGAAGGGTAACGGCTGCGCGAGTCCACGGAGGGCTCCACCCAGGAAGGGTCCACGAAGAAGCAACCTTGCCTATTCCACCATGGCTTACGTCCACGAAGGACTAGCCTCACTCGGGGTAGATCTTCACGAAGTAGGCGATCTCCTTGCCCTTACAAACTTCTTGGTTCAACTCCACATCTGGTTGGAGGCTCCCAAGCGACACCTAACCAATCTAGGAGACACCACTCTCCAAAAGGTAATAGACGGTGTGCTGTTGATGAACTCCTTGCTCTTGTGCTTCAAATGATAGTCTTCCCAGCACTCAATCACTCCTCACAGATTTGGCTATGGTGGAAGAAGGATTTGAGTGGAAAGCAACTTGGGAAAGGCTAGAGATCAAGGTTCAAATGATAGGAGTGGAATATCTTGATATCAACACATGAGTAGGTGGTTCTCTCTCAGAAAATGAATGGTGGAAGTGTAGGCACGTTCTGATGGCTCTCCTTACTGAGAAGGATGGGGTGGAGGGGTATATATAGCCTCGGTGGCACCGATTGCATCAACTCGGTAGGACCGAAGTGAAGCAATAAGGCAACAGAGAGTTGGCAAGCCATCTCGGTGAGACCGATATGCATAACTCGGTGAGACCGAAGTGAATGCAACCGATTACAGAGAGTTGGCAAGGCCATTTCGGTGGGACCGAGATCCATTTCGGTGGATCCGATTTGTTAGGGTTTGGCAGTGGCTAAGTCTTGGATGAACTCGGTGAGGCCGGATTGGAAATTTCGGTGGGCCCGAGTTGGACTTTGGGTTTAGGACATGTTTGGGTAGAGTGAGTGGTTGAGGGTTTAGGAATACTGTCACTAAGCACTTTGAGCAAAAAGACCATTAAGCAACACCTCATCCCCTTTTAATAGTATTGGCTTTCCTATGGACTCAATGTGATCTTGGATCACTAAACCAAAAATGTAGAGTCTTGATCTTTGCCAATTCTTGTCCTTAGCATTTTGAGGGGTCCACATCTCTAGTCCATGCCATGCCAATCATTGAAAATCCTGAAATCTTAATCTTGAATGGATATTAGTTCAATGAGATATATGTTGTTATGAATTACCAAAACCACCAAGGGAGCAAATGTGCATTCAGCAATGGGCTAGAGTGTGTAAAACTCTAAAATGAATTATAAAAATAAATACATAGGTAATACACCGATGGAATGTATAGTAACATTTACTATGTTCCCAGCGCGTATCTGAACCTCACTCCGACCAGTCTTTTAGGCCGTAGTAGTTCTTGCATCGAGATGCAACAGAATGCAATCGAGCGGGTATCTCTATGATCAACTCACAATACCCAAGAATCGGTGATTAACATGTTTAATCATAATTCCCAAGAACTATTTCTTTGACCAACCTTCTATACATCAATAGCTTGTATGACTTTCATACATGAGCTGGATATTCCAGTCTTCTCTCTTTTTGCCTTTATACTTCTAACAGTTTTACTTCCAATAATTCTCCTACTCTCAGAAGAAGCACCAACTTGAAGAGTGGCGTCAGCCCCGGACTTCCTAGGTGTGTAAGTCACACTAACACCCTTTGGACATTTCCTTTCTCTTAAGTTGTTGTTTTATTCACCATCATCATATGACAGACGTTCTACTGGATCCCTCTGTTATTAGTCAAATGCATAGTAAACACTTTTACTAATAGTTTGCAAAACAAACATTGCTTTGGATATCCCATATCTTTTAGCCTTTGTTTGTGTCTGAAAATGATTTTCAGTTCCATGAATATCACATAACTATCCCAAACTTTTGAAGTTCGGGTCTCATGGAAGCAAACATATTGCACTTGACCGTAACGGAATTCTAGCTTTTGGATCGAAGGACGAGAGTCACATTATCCATAGTATTAGCGGGAGAATACCAAAAGCATGTGATAGGACAAAGCCGCACATTACGTTACCAACCGTAAAGTTTTAACTAGATATTTAACAGCTTATTCAATTTTAACAGGGAAGGTGGAAACACAAGCCATTATTCTACAACTATTATGCAAATTTTACTTAGACAAAGTTCATAATTAATTGCACAGAGAATTAAACAAGTTAATTCTAAAGTGCGCTCCCACTCAAATCAATATCTCACAAAATTGATTATGAGTGATTCAAGATCCACATTTCAATTCAATGCCATTTATGTGGACATCACTGATGATGAGAATCTCAATCGGTAGGCCAACTTGCCGATCACATCTCTATGTGACTCCTGTTCATCATTCGATGGGCGTGTTCCGAGCTCAGGACTATCCTGCCTGAACGTCAAAGACAACCAAGTGATCTTGCTACGAGGTCTGACCTCACCCGCCTCATTCCTCTCGATTCGTTCGTACCAATGTGGACATGGCGCACCCCGAAAAGATATAAATTTCAGACGGTGCTACACTTGGGTGAACACTAACTACTTTGATATTTTAAGTGAGAGATCACCCTAATAAAAAGTGACTACCGCGCAATCAAAAGGGTGCACCATAAGGGATAAACATCTCAGGCAATTCATAATAGCATGATATGGTATAGCCCTTTCTGACGGAGAAGTCTTGTATTTCTTCGTCTTCGGCATTCGCGTCGGTGTTCACCTTAGCGAAGTTTGCCACCACCTTGTCGATGCACCAGATAATATTGCTATCTCTATAGCTAATAAAATAAGTGCATTACAAAAGGTTGACACGCAGGTCATTAAAGTGACAATCATATGGCTCCAGCCATCATGCGGAATCATGACACGC
The DNA here is from genome assembly GCA_039707655.1 of Elymus sibiricus. NCBI lineage: Eukaryota > Viridiplantae > Streptophyta > Magnoliopsida > Poales > Poaceae > Elymus > Elymus sibiricus. The sequence continues at coordinate 135,563,214 of CM077666.1, forward strand.
AGGTCATGTTAATTTACATCATATAGTCATCTCATACATAATCAAATTAATATGAGCACTGCTATACCACATCATATGCACATGCAAACCATCTTGCAAAACCAACTTAGACGCTTCTAATCGGTTTATGCAAAATTTCATTTTACGTGGCTTCTAAGGTTTCGAACAAACCGCAGCTACCAACATCCATCATCAAGTATGATTATTCAAGTCGCTAGATTAAATTTACGGGGTGTATGAAACATGAGATAATAAAATCTCGAGCCCCATACTGAACTTCGTCATACGCATGACCCCCGTGCAGATCATATCTGCATTGCCCTTTTGTCTGCGAAATTTCATCTTTCTCTCTAACTATGGTGGAATTCAATGAACTGTTAGCACTTCGTTGTTCAATCAGGATCGCGGATTGCCAGAACTTTGAAACTCCACCATGCTGTTATCAAGATCAGAAATATGCAAATTCCAGGGAAGCAACAAGAACACCGGGTAACAGATTTCATATGCTACCCGCACAAATAATTATCAGCAGTAGAGCTCATCTACCACAAATTATATTGTGCAACACCCATACATCTCTATGTATTCTAGATCGTAACCTGCATCTACGCATAGCACGGCTCATGATGCCACTGTAGGGGAACGCAGCAGAAAACAAAAAATTTCCGACCTACGCACCAGCCTAGGACCACTATGAAGACTGCATACAAGGTTTGATCTTTTCGTTACCGACTCATAGCGCAGCGGAAGTAGAGACGATGACGATCGGCGGTGCAGATCCCCGCAGCTAGGATTTACAACCTCCCAACCGCGAGGATGTACTCCCTCGTCAGCTCACCGGACGGATCTCCGGGCAGCCCTTCGGGAGGCCTCGGGACAGTCCCTCGGATAGTCCCACCGGACGGATCCTCGGACAGCCCTTCGGGAGGCCTCTGGATAGTCCCTCGGATAGTCCCACCGGACGGATCCTCGGACAGCCCTCCGAGAGGCCTCTGGACAGTCCCTCGGATTGTCCCACCGGACGGATCCTCGGACAGCCCTCCGGGCAGGTACTCGAACAGCCCAACGGGCAAAGGATCAAAACTACGACCTTTCTACGGGGTTGCACACATACGGTGTCAGCTATCCGGCAGGGCTTCGCCGTCCAGAACTAGTTCCTGCCGGAACCCAGACAGCCTTTCAGCTCTACGAAACTATTTCGCGGGGAGGGAGAGAGAAGGCCAAATCATGCATGGCTTGTGTATGTTGGGAAAGAGTGTGTCTTTAGGCAGCCCCCTCCACCCCTATTTATAGGCCAAGCCCAAGGGTGGCTTCTCCAAGAAGCCAAGGGGAAAAATACCAAAAGGCCCTCAAGGTGGCTTCTCCAAGAAGCCACCCAAAAAGCACTTTCACTATTCACAGAAACATTTTTCCGCGACCGTTAAATCCGAAAATATTTCTGTGGGTCTTAGAATAATTCCACCACCCACTAAAATGATTTTGGACGCGTTCCGAAACAATTCCGGATTAGTGATTTTCATCTGCGAAAAGCAACCAAACCGGTTCCGGCAGCTCTGGAACATTTCCGGGTTTTTTCTCCGAAAAATCCCAAAAGTTCCCAGACCAATTCTGGCACCCTCCAAGAATTTCCAGACGTGTGCCAAAACCAATTTGACTCAATGGTATACCCTGAAACAACTTTTCAGTTTTACCGAAACTATTCCGGTGCTCTCTCTCCGAAACTTTTCCGCTATCTCCGAAACTTTTCCGGTGACTTTCTCTCAGACTCCCTGTCTAGTATTCAGCAGATAGATGACCCTTAAGCATGTGACCCTATAGGTTCGGTGAAGTATAGACATGACTCGGAACACTTTCCGATCAATGATCAACATCGGAGTCGTGGACACCCATATTGACCCCTATACCCACACGAATGAATATTCGAGCGAACCTCCAGTTGCCGTGTGCTATTCCTGTTGCTTCGCGATATGTTAAAAATACCCGAGGTGAGAATCATCGGCATCCCCGTGGATCAACACTTGTCCACAATGCCAGTTACCTCGTTACCGGTTTTGTTCTCTTTTCTCGTTTCTGTGTTCCGGCAACCCTGTGATCAAATCACAATGTGTCTGGCCAGACGATGGTGGATACCGTAACACCGAGAGGGCCCAGAGATATCTCTCCATCGTCGGAGGAGCAAATCCCAATCTTGTGCTATCAAGTTAATTGACATACTTTTCCATGAACCCGTAAGCCGCCGTAATAGCCACCCATTTACGGATGACGTTTAACAAACCCCAAAGTTCATGAAGCAAGCATGAAGAAACTCGATACTCTCATGGTCTAAGGAATTATGCAAACATTAACTTTCTCTGTGTTATTAACCATTAATTTGTGACGAATGAATCTCATAGGATAACATCAATCGGGTCGATTCAACACAAGTGTTCTCCTAACATTGTGCCCTCAAAGTTGCCGGCATAGTCATGCCCATGATCAGGAAAACAGAATCATAATGCAACACTTGAGCTAGTCTTAGAGGCCAGACTAGGAATACATTTTACCGTTTATTATTCCACACGTGCATATGAGTCTTCCTTCGAGCCTCGTGGTTATTGCAGACTCGAGAACCATAGCAGTTATAGCACGGAATATAAACATAATCATGAACATGGACATAAACAATAACATTTATTATTGCCTCTAGGGCATATCTCCTATAGCATTATGTGAGAACAATTATGAAACTTGTCTTGACAATACCTAAGTGGATGATTTATTTCTATCATACTAACCTATCTCACAAGATCCGTTAAGTTTTATGTGATTGAAGTTTTCAAGTTTTGGGTGAAATATCGATATGAGGAGAATAAGGAGTGGCAAGACCTAAGCTTGGGGATGCCCAAGGCACCCCAAGGTAATACTCAAGGAAGACTCAAGCGTCTAAGCTTGGGGATGCCCCGGAAGGCATCCCCTCTTTCGTCTTCAACATTATCGGTAACCTTACTTGGAGCTATATTTTTATTCGTCACATGGTATGTGTTTTGCTTGGAGCGTCATTTTATTTTTTTGAGATTTGCTTGCTGTTATCAATAATCATGTTTTGTATCTTTTAGTTCAATAAAATGCCAATTATAGCCTTTACCATGCTCAGTTTGCAAGTTCATGTGTTGCTGTTTGAAAACAGAAAGTTTTCTGTTATGTCCAGAATATTCCTGAATAGTCAGAACATGATAAAAATCTAATTTTTTTACAAACTAAGCATGTATGAGTTCTCTGTCACGTGGTAATTTTTCAGAATTTTTTGGAGTTAGGGAAGTATGAATTCTTCTTCACCTTTTACAGACTGTTCTGTTTAGACAGATTTCGGTTATAGTTGCATTGTTTGCATATGTTGCTTGTTTAATGTTTCTATTTGTGGATAGGAGTATTAAATATGCAGGGGCATTTAGTATGCAATGTTCAATTATAATTTCAGTGATTTGTTACAGTAGAGAATGTCAAGGTTTTGAGTTGATTTATACTAACTTATCTCACGAGTTCTTGTTGAGTTTTGTGTGGATGAAGTTTTTAAGATTTAGGAGAAGCCATGATATGAGAGGAATTAAGGAACACAAGAGATTTCTTATATTTGTTTGCAGGGTTGTTTGAGAGAGACCATCTTCGTCCTACTATAGGAGATATGCCCTAGAGGCAGTAATAACAGTTATTTTGTATCTCCAAGTTTGTAATGAATGTTTATGTTCCATGCTATAACTGCAATGATTCTCGAGTCTACAATATCCATGAGGCTCGGAGGGAAACTCATGTGCACGTGTGGTATAATAAACGGTAAAATGTATTCCTAGTCATGCCTCTAAGACTAGCTCAAGTATTGCATGATGATCTTGTTTTCCTGATCATGGGCATGACTATGCCGGCAATTTTGAGGGCACAATGTTAGAAGAACCACTTGTGTTGAATCGATCCGAATTGATGTTATGCTATGAGATACATTCGTCACAAGTTAATGGTTTATAACACAGAGAAAGTTAATGTTTGCATAATTCCTTAGACCACGAGAGTATCGAGTTCCTCCGACGATGGAGAGATAGCTCAAGATTGGGATTTGCTCCTCCGACGATGGAGAGATATTCTCGGGTCCTCTCGGTGTTACGGTATCCATCATCGTCTGGCCAGACACAATGTGATTTGATCACAGGGATGCCGCAACACAGAAACGAGAAAAGAGAACAAAACCGGTAACGAGGTAACTGGCATAGTGGACAAGTTGTTGATCCACGGGAATGCAGATAAATCTCACCTCGGGCTTTGTAACATATCACGAAGCAACAGGAATAACACACGGCAATCGGAGGTTCACTCAAATATTTATTCGTGTGGGTATAGGGGTCAATATGGGTGTCCACGGCTCCGATGTTGATCATTGATCGGAAAGTGTTCCGGGTCATGTCTATACTTCACCGAACCTATAGGGTCACACGCTTAAGGGTCATCTATCAGCTGAATACTAGACAGGGAGTCTGAGAGAAAGTCACCGAAAAAGTTTCGGAGACAACGGAAACGTTCCGGAGAGAACACCGGAATAGTTTCGGTAAAACTAAAAAGTTGTTTCAGAGTATACCATTAAGTCAAATTGGTTTCGGCACACGCCTGGAAATTCTTGGAGGGTGCCAGAATTGTTCTAGAAACTTCTGGGATTTTTCCGGGATAAAAACCGGAAATGTTCCGGAGCTGCCAGAACCGGTTTGGTTGCTCTTCGCAGATGAAAATCACTAATCCGGAATTGTTTTGGAACGCATCCAAAATCATTTTAGTGGGTACTGGAATTATTCTAAGACCCACAGAAATATTTTCGGATTTAACGGTCGCGGAAAAATGTTTCCGTGAATAGTGAAAATCACTTTATGGTTACTTTTTTGGAAAGCCACCCTTTTGGGCTTTGCTCCAAAATATCCTGGGGATGACATGGATGGATGAGAGCCCCTCATGGGGGGCCCACTCAAGGTGGCCGGCCAAGGAGGAGCTCCTCCATGGAGCTCCTCTAGCCTTCCCAGTTTGCCCCTTTGGAAAATCCATATGATGGGTTTTTTGGGTATTTTGAATTCCACCCTACCCCTTGGGATTTCCTATAAATAGAGGTGGAGAGGCACTCTCCACACTCACTTCAACTCTCATACACATGCCATGCATTATCTGGCTTTCTCTCTCCCTCCCATGAAATAGTTTCGTTGAGCCGAAAGACTGTCTGGGTTCCGGCAGGAACTAGTTCTGGACGGCGAAGCCCTGCCGGATAGCTGACACCGTATGTGTGCAACCCCGTAGAGAGGTCGTAGGTTCGATCTTTTGCCCGAGGGGCTGTTCGAGGGTCCTCCTGAAGGGCTGTCCGAGTTACCGTTCGAGCTTCGAGGGTCCTCCAGAAAGGCTGTCCGTGACATCGTCCGGGGGACTGTCCGACCGGCTTCCGAAGGGCTGTCTGACGAGGGAGTACATCCTCGCGGTTGGGAGGTTGTAAATCCTAGCTGCGGGGATCTGCACCGACGATCTACATCGACTCTACTTCCGCTGCGCTACGAGTCGGTAATGATCAGATCAAACCATGTATGCAGTCTCCATAGTGGTCCTGGGCGTGCTCGCGGTACCGAAATTTATTGTTTTTGGTCGCGTTCCCCTACAGTGGCATCAAGACCCTTGCTATGTGTAGATGCAGGTTACGATCTGGAATACATAGAGATGTATGGGTATTGCATAATATAATTTTGTAGTAGATGAGATCTATTGCTGAAAATTATTTATGCGGGTGGCAGATGAAATCTGTTACCCGATGTTCTTGTTGCTTCCCTAGAATTTGCGTATTTCTGATCTTGACACGGCATGGTGGAATTTCACAAAGTTCTGGCAATCCGTGATCCTGATTGATCAACGAAGTGCTATCAGTTCTTTGGGTTCCACCATAGTTAAGAGAAACATGAAATTTCGTAGACGAAAGGGCAATGCAAATATGATCTGCATGGGGGTCATGTGTATGACGAAGTTCAGTATGGGGCTCGAGATTTTATTATCTCTTGTTTCATACACCCCGCAAAGTTAATCTAGCGACTTGAATAATCATACTTGATGATAAACGTTGGTAGCTGCGGTTTAACTCAAAACCTTAGAAGCCACGTAAAATAAAATTTTGCATAAACCGATTAGAGGCGTCTAACTTGGTTTTGCAGGATGTGCATATGATGTGGTATAGCAGTTCTCATATTAATTCGATTATGTATGAGATGACTATATGATGTAAATTTACTAACATGACCTACGTGTCATGATTCGGCATGATGGCTGGAGCCATATGATTGTCACTTTAATGACCTGCGTGTCAACCTTAAGTAATGCACTTATATTATTAGCTATAGAGATAGCAATATTATCTGGTGCATCGACAAGGTGGTGGCAATCTTCGCGAAGGTGAACACCGACGCAAATGTCGAAGACGAAGAAATTAAAGACTTCTCCGTCAGAAAGGGCTATACCATATCATGCTATTATGAATTGCCTGAGATGTTTATCCCTTATGATGCACCCTTTTGATTGCGTGGTAGTCGCTTTTTATTAGGGTGATCTCTCACTTAAAATATCAAGTAGTTAGTGTTCTCCCAAGTGTAGCACCGTCACGGCACCTATCTCTTCGGGGTACCACATGGATACATGGGTGCGAACGATTAGAGAAGTGTGAGGCGGGTGAGTTGAGACCTCGCAGCGAGATCACTTGGTTGTCTTGACATTCCGGAGGATTGTCCAGAGCTCGGAACACGCCCATCAAAAGATGAACAAGAGTCACATAGAGATGTGATTGGCAAGTTGGCCTACCAATTGAAATTCTCGTCACTTGAGATCGATACATCCTTGGCGTTGAATTACAATTTGGGTCTTGAATCACTCATAATCAATTTTGAGAGATATTGATTTGAGTGGGAGCGCACTTTAGAATAAAATTGTTTATTCACTAGTGCAAATTAATTTTGAACAAAGTCTAAGTGAAACTTGTGTTTACCGTTGTAGATCAAATGGCTCGCAACACCGCGTTCAACTTAGGCCCGATGTTAGAGAAAGAGAAGTTAGCTGCGACTGGAAACAACTATGCGGACTGGGTCCATAACCTGAGGATTGTCCTGAGGAGCGCTAAGAGAATGTATGTGCTTGAAACTCCTCTTCCAGCTAAACCGGCGGCAACTGCCCCGGAAGATGAACAAAATGTCTGGGCCACTAAGGATGATGATTACAACTTAGTGCAGTGCCTCATGCTAGCTTGCATGAGTCCAGAGCTTCAAAAACGTTTTGAATTCCATAATGCCCGTGATATGATCCGGGAATTGGATGCTCTGTGCAAGGAAACCGCACGGTCTGAACGGTTTGATATCATGAAGTCCGTGATGGATTGCAAGATGGCTGAGGGCAGTTCAGTTGACAAACACGTGGTCAAAATGATTGGCTACGCTAAAAGGCTTAAAACCCTGGAATTTCCAATTCCACCATCCCATATGATGGACATGTTGCCTTCTTCTCTCCCCCCCGTCTTACGACGGTTTTGTCATGACCTACAACATGAGTGGGATGGAGAAGACACCAAATGAGGTGCTCGCCATGCTGAAAACTGCGGAAGGAGGACTGCGGAAAAATCGCAAGCAAGTGTTGCTTGTGAATAAAACCGCCAGTTTCAAAAGGAAAGGCAAGTCCAAGAAGGGCAAGGGCGCCGGTAAGACCGGCTCCCAAAGCAACTCTAAGGGCGGAGCCAAGAATGAAATTGAGTGCTTCTACTGCAAGGGCACTGGACACTGGAAGAGAAACTGCAAGAAGTATCTGGAAGATAAGAAGTCCGGGAAAACCGGAAAAGGTATCGCTGTTATACAGGTTAATGTCATTGACGTTTTGCTTGCTAGCGAAAATTCTAAGTCTTGGGTATTTGATAACGGATCGGTTGCTCACATTTGCAACTCGATACAGGGGCTTCAGAAGGTGCGCAAGCTGGCTAAGAATGAAGTCGTGATGCGTGTCGGGAACTGCGCTGGGATCGCCGCTCAAGCCGTCGGCATTATGCCTCTATGTCTCCCTTCAGGATTTACCTTAGAACTAAGTAACTGTTATTTTGTTCAGGCATTGAGTAGAAACATTATCTCTGGATCATGTTTAGTGCACGGTGGGTACTCTTACAAGTTTGAGAACAATGGTTGTTCATTTTATTGTAAGGATATGTTTTATGGATTTGCACCCATTGTTGGGGGCCTTTTTATACTAAATCTTGAATGTGGAAATGATGTCTTTAACGTGAATGCTAAACGCCTTAAGAAGGCTGATACCACGACCACTTACTTGTGGCACTATTGGCTTGGCCACATCGGAAAAAAATGCATGCAAAGACTCCACTCAGATGGAGTTTTACCGTCCTTTGATTTTGAATCATTTGACACATGTGAAGCTTGTCTGATGGGGAAAATGACCAAGACGCCGTTCATGGGTCATCCTGAATGGGCGGGTGAATTATTGGAAATAATACATAGTGATGTATGTGGTCCAATGAGCACAGCCGCACGGGGTGGGTATTTCTACTTCGTGACTTTTACAGATGATTTAAGTCGGTATGGCTATATCTACTTAATGAAGCATAAGTCGGAAACCTTTGAAAAGTTCAAAGAATTTCAGAATGAGGTAGAAAATCATCGTAACAAAAGGATTAAGTTTCTGCGGTCAGATCGCGGGGGCGAATACCTTAGTCATGAGTTTAGCCAACATCTGAGTGACCATCGAATCGTTTCACAGCTTACGCCTCCCGGAACTCCACAGCGAAACGGAGTGTCAGAACGACGTAACCGAACCCTGTTAGACATGGTGAGGTCGATGATGTCTCTTATAGATCTGCCGATATCTTTTTGGGGTCACACACTACTTACTGCCGCTTATACATTAAACAGAGCACCGTCTAAGTCTGTTGAGACGACACCACATGAGATGTGGCATGGGAAGATTCCTAGTGTGTCGCATCTCAAAATTTGGGGTTGTGAGACATACGTAAAGCGTTTACAGCCAAGCAAACTCGATCCCAGATCAGACAAATGTTACTTTGTAGGTTATCCCAATAACACCATTGGGTATTCCTTCTACCACAAGTCCGAGGGCAAAGTGTTTGTCGCAAAAGTTGGACACTTTCCCGAGAAAGAATTTCTCGCTAAAGAAGCAAGTGGGAGGACAGTACAACTTGATGAGATTAGTGAATCTTCGGCAACCATTGATATGGCTAAGGAACCGGAAGAAAATCCGCTAATTATCCCGACAACCGAGCCGGAAGTTGTCGCATGTGATGTGGAAACTTCAGACAAGTTTGTATTTGAACCGCGCAGATCAGGTAGGGCTATCGAGCCACCTGAGTGGTTTCATAACGAAATCTTCATTCTTGAGGACGATGAACCTGCGCACTACAAGGAAGCGATGGCGGGGCCCAGCTCAAGGGAATGGCACAAAGCCATGAAATCCGAAATGGAATCCATGTACGAAAATCAAGTTTGGAACTTGGTAGAACTTCCAGAAGGCGTTAAGCCCATTGGTTGTAAATGGATTTTCAAAAGAAAGACAGACGCGGATGGTAACATTACTATCCATAAAACTAGACTTGTCGCGAAAGGGTTCACACAAGTTCCAGGAGTGGAGTACGACGAGACTTTCTCGCCCGTAGCTATGCTTAAGTCCGTTCAGATATTGCTAGCAATTGCTGCTTATTTCGATTATGAAATATGGCAGATGGACGTCAAAACGGCTTTCCTAAATGGAAATCTCAAAGAAGATGTATACATGATACAGCCTGAAGGTTTTGTCGTTCATGAGGATGCTGGAAATGTATGCAAACTTCAGAAAGCCATTTATGGTCTGAAGCAAGCATCAAGGAGCTGGAACATTCATTTTGATGAAGTAGTCAAAGAGTTTGGCTTCATCAGGAATGACGAAGAATCTTCTGTTTTCAAGATGTTTAGTGGGAGTGCAAAAGCATTTCTAATCTTGTATGTGAATGACATATTGTTGATTGGAAATGACGTGAATTTTCTTAGCGAAATAAAAGACTCATTGAAGAAGAGTTTTTCAATGAAAGATTTAGGCGAAGGGGCATATGTATTGGGCATCAGAATCTATAGAGATAGATCAAAACGCCTGATAGCGCTTAGCCAAAGCACGTACATTGACAAGCTGTTGAAAAGGTTCAACATGGAGAACTCCAAGAAAGGCCTACTCCCCATGTCACCTGGCACACAGTGCTTTGCAAGAATCAGTGTCCTCGGACTCTCGATGAGCGAGTACAAATGAATGATGTTCCATATGCCTCGGCAGTTGGTTCTATTATGTATGCCATGCTATGTACAAGACCGGATGTTTCCTATGCACTAAGTGTTAGCAGCCGGTACCAAAGTGATCCAGGATTGGAACACTGGGCCGCAGTCAAAAATATTCTTAAGTACCTCAGAAGGACCAAGGATTTACTCCTTGTGTACGGAGGTGATGAAGAGCTCATTGTAAGTGGTTACACTGATGCAGGCTTCATGACTGACCCAGATGACTTCAAATCTCAATCAGGATATATTTTCATATTGAACGGTGGCGCAGTTGATTGGAAAAGTTCCAAACAAAAGACTGTGGTGGATTCTACGACGGAGGCGGAATATGTTGCAGCTTCAGAAGCCTCCAAGGAGGCGGTATGGATCAAGTAGTTTCTTGAAGACCTTGGTGTGGTTCCGAGTGCGCTGGACCCGGTGGAGATCTATTGTGATAATAGTGGCGCTGTGGCTCAGGCTAGGAAGCCATCTTCGCACCATAAGACAAGACATATTGAACACAAATATAAACTCATTCGACATCATGTCGAAGCAGGTTTAGTGAAAGTATGCAAAGTTCACACGGATCTGAACGTGTCAGACCCGATGACAAAGCCTCTGCCACGAGCAAAGCATGAGCAGCACCGGATAGCCATTGGTGTTAGGGAAGCCATGTAACTGGATTATGACTCTAGTGCAAGTGGGAATCTGTAAGAGATATGCCCTAGAGGCAGTAATAACAGTTATTTTGTATCTCCAAGTTTGTAATGAATGTTTATGTTCGATGCTATAACTGCAATGATTCTCGAGTCTACAATATCCACGAGGCTCAGAGGGAAACTCATGTGCACGTGTGGTATAATAAACGGTAAAATGTATTCCTAGTCATGCCTCTAAGACTAGCTCAAGTATTGCATGATGATCCTGTTTTCCTGATCATGGGCATGACTATGCCGGCAATTTTGAGGGCACAATGTTAGAAGAACACTTGTGTTGAATCGACCCGAATTGATGTTATGCTATGAGATACATTCGTCACAAGTTAATGGTTTATAACACAGAGAAAGTTAATGTTTGCATAATTCCTTAGACCATGAGAGTATCGAGTTCCGTCGTGCTTGCTTCGTGAACTTTGGGGTTTGTTAAACGTCATCCGTAACTGGGTGGCTATTACGGCGGCTTTCGGGTTCACGGAAAAGTATGACAAGGAACGAGATAGCTCAAGATTGGGATTTGCTCCTCCGACGATGGAGAGATATTCTCGGGCCCTCTCGGTGTTACGGTATCCATCATCGTTTGGCCAGACACAATGTGATTTGATCACAGGGATGCCGCAACACGGAAACGAGAAAAGAGAACAAAACCGGTAATGAGTTAACTGGCATAGTGGACAAGTTGTTGATCCACGGGGATGCAGATAAATCTCACCTCGGGTTTTGTAACATATCGCGAAGCAACAGGAATAGCACATGGCAACCGGAGGTTCACTCGAATATTTATTCGTGTGGGTATAGGGGTCAATATGGGTGTCCACGGCTCCGATGTTGATCATTGATCGGAAAGTGTTCCGGGTCATGTCTATACTTCACCGAACCTATAGGGTCACATGCTTAAGGGTCATCTATCTGCTGAATACTAGACAGGGAGTCTGAGAGAAAGTCACCGGAAAAGTTTCGGAGACAACGGAAACGTTCCGGAGAGAACACCGGAATAGTTTCGGTAAAACTGAAAAGTTGTTTCGGAGTATACCATTAAGTCAAATTGGTTTCGGCACACGCCTGGAAATTCTTGGAGGGTGCTAGAATTGTTCTGGAAACTTCTGGGATTTTTCCGGGATAAAAACCGGAAATGTTCTGGAGCTGCCGGAACCGGTTTGGTTGCTTTTCGCAGATGAAAATCACTAATCCGGAATTGTTTTGGAACGCGTCCAAAATCATTTTAGTGGGTACTAGAATTATTCTAAGACCCTCAAAAATATTTTCGGATTTAACGATCTCGGAAAAATGTTTTTGTGAATAATGAAAATCACTTTATGGTTGCTTTTTTGGAAAGCCACCCTTTTGGGCTTTGCTCCAAAATATCTTGGGGATGACATGGATGGATGAGAGCCCCTCATGGGGGGCCCACTCAAGGTGGCCGGCCAAGGAGGAGCTCCTCCATGGAGCTCCTCTAGCCTTCCCATTTTGCCCCTTTGGAAAATCCATATGATGGGTTTTTTGGGTATTTTGAGTTCCACCCTACCCCTTGGGATTTCCTATAAATAGAGGTGGAGAGGCACTCTCCACACTCACTCCAACTCTCATACACATGCCATGCATTATCTGGCTTTCTCTCTCCCTCCCACGAAATAGTTTCGTAGAGCCGAAAGGTTGTCTGGGTTCCGGCAGGAACTAGTTCTGGACGGCGAAGCTCTACCGGATAGCTGACACCGTATGTGTGCAACCCCGTAGAGAGGGCGTAGGTTCGATCTTTTGCCCGAGGGGCTGTTCGAGGGTCCTCCCGAAGGGCTGTCCGAGTTACCGTTCGACCTTCGAGGGTCCTCCCGAAGGGCTGTCCGTGACATCGTCCGGGGGAATGTCCGACCGCCTCCCGAAGGGCTGTCCAACGAGGGAGTACATCCTCGTGGTTGGGAGGTTGTAAATCCTAGCTGCGGGGATCTGCACCGACGATCTACATCGACTCTACTTCCGCTGCGCTACGAGTCGGTAATGATCAGATCAAACCCTGTATGCATTCTCCATAGTGGTCCTGGGCGTGCTCGTTGTACCGAAATTTTTGTTTTCTGTCGCGTTCCCCTACACCTGCGCCTCCCACGGATTGATAAACCTTAGGTCATCCACTTGAGGGAAAATTGCTACTGTCCTACAAAACTCTGCGCTTGGAGGCCCAACACGAGTCTACAAGAATAAGTTGTGTTGTAGACATCACCCCACTCCTTACAAGGACGCGCTGCTCTCTCAGAGGGATGGATGGTCAAAACCATCAAGGCCCTCGTCAGCTGCGCCTAATCTGCTTTTCCAATATGGGAAGCCCAAGGATCTGCATCGCCGCTGCTTTCGATGCCTTTCGTATAGCCATCGCCGGCGTGATTGTAGGGATCCGGCTGTCTGCTGGATCTGCCGTCTAGTTGGCCACTTTAGCTACCAATGCCGTTCTCGCTTCTTGAGGCCATCTCCTCGTCCTAGCCTCGTGACTTTATATAGCGACTGACCGGCGTCTGCCTCCATCACATCTCTTCCTCCTCATCCTAGCTCGTCTGCCCTAGTTCCTCTCTGCCCTCCACCTCCGAGCCCTTCCCCTCCGCCAGCCATGGAGCCTGTTGTGTGCGGCCGCCCCACTTCCCTGGATGTCCACTATCCCATGGTGGATGACGAAAACTCGCTCGTCGGCCTTGTCAACATAGCCTGGCCGAAGGCCGGCTTTCTTCCATGGCTCAAGCGCGTCTTCCGCCAGCGTCTCGGCATCACGGTCGTTCGGTTCGCCGGTTCCGCTGTGGGCACCATCTTCGTGGTGTTCCAGCGTGAGGCGGAATAGGCCGCCGTCATGCGAGCCAGCCCGATCGATGTGGGCAATCGCACGATCTGGATTGTGCCCCACAATGCGGGGGATAATGCCTTCTCCTTCTCCTTCCGCCACGTGGTGACTCTGTCGTTCGAGAAGTTGCCGCTCGAGCAGTGGAATGATGACCCACAAGTATAGGGGATCAATTGTAGTCCTTTCGATAAGTAAGAGTGTCGAACCCAACGAGGAGCAGAAGAAAATGACAAGCGGTTTTCAGCAAGGTATTCTCTGCAAGTACTGAAAGTAGCGGTAACAAATAGTTTTGATAGCAAGATAATTCATAACAAGTAACAAGTAACAAGTATAATAAAGTGTAGTAAGGTGGCCCAATCCTTTTTATAGCAAAGGACAAGCCGGAACGAACTCTTATAGTAAGCAAAGCGTTCTAGAGGACACATGGGAATTTCATCTAGTCACTTTCATCATGTTTGTTTGATTCGCGTTCGCTACTTTGATAATTTGATATGTGGGTGGACCGGTGCTTGGGTGTTGTTCTTACTTGAATAAGCCTCCCACTTATGATTACCCCCTCTCGCAAGCATCCACAACTACGAAAGAAGAATTAAGATAACTCTAACCATAGCATGAAATATATGGATCCAAATCAGCCCCTTACGGAATAGCGCATAAACTAGGGTTTAAGCTTCTGTCACTCTAGCAACCCATCATCTAATTACTACTCCACAATGCCTTCACTTAGGCCCATAGATGGTGAAGTGTCATGTAGTCGACGTTCACACGACACCACTAAAGGAAGCACAACATACATAGCATCAAAATATCGAACGAATACCAAATTCACATGATTACTTATGACAAGACTTCTCCCATGTCCTCAAGAACAAAAGTAACTACTCACAAATCATATTCATGTTCAAGATCAGAGGGTTATTGAATAGCATTAAGGATCTAAACATATAATATTTCACCAAATAAACCTACTAGCATCAACTACAAGATGTAATCAACACTACTAGCAACCCACATGTACCAATCTGAGGTTTTCAGACAAAGATTGAATACAAGAGATGAACTAGGGTTTGAGATGAGATGGTGCTGGTGAAGGTGTTGATGAAGATTGGTCCTCCCACGATGAGAGGATCGTTGGTGATGTCAATGGCTTCGATTTTCCCCTCTCGGAGGGAAGTATCCCCGGCGGAATCGCTCCGCCGGAGAGCAAAATAGCTCCTGCCCAGTTTCCGCCTCGAGACGGCGGCGCTTCGTCCCAAAAGTCTTCTTCTGATTTTTTTCTAGGGAAAATGGCTTCATATAGCAGAATGAGGGGGGCAGAGGCCTGCCAGGGGCCCCACAAGCCATGGGGCGCGCCCAGGGGGGTAGGGCGCGCCCCCAGGCTTGTGGCTTCCTGGTGGGCCACCTTCTGTTGATTATTTTGCCAGTATTTTTTATATATTCCAAAATAATTCTTCGTAAATTTTCAGGTCATTTGGAGTTGTGCAGAATAGCTATCTCTGTTTCACCCCTTTCAGGTCCAGAATTCCAGCTGCCGGCATTCTCCCTCTTCATGTGAATCTTGCAAAATAAGAGAGAAAAGGCATAAGAATGGTACCATAAAGTGAAATAATGATCAAAAACATAATAATTATTAGTAGAAAATCATGATGCAAATTGGACGTATCAGTCCCCCCGCCGCAGTCATTGCATCAAGAGCGTCTATGATGGAGTGTGTATTGGTTCGGTGGAGCGCGCTTCCAAGAGGAAGGCGGCTGTGTCCGATACTAGCTCTGGGAGTGGCTCCTCTCGCCACTCCGGTCCCTCTTCTTCACGACGCAATAAGGCCAAGGCGGAAATGTTGGCCGGTCTCCTCGAGCTGCCATTGTTGTACACCCCGATGCCTTTGACTAGGGGCAAGCTCAAGCAAATCGCGCAATGCTGCGACCTCAACGCGTCTGCCATCCTCGATCAAGCCCAGGTGCGTGCCGTCAGGGCCGTGTCTGATGGAGCAGCAGTCACCCCTTCTGCCGACAGCTCCTCTGCTTCCACTGTGAGAGTCATCGCCTCTCCCAATGAGTAGTTCAGATGCTCCTGTAGTCTTGTACCTTCAATTCATGTTGTTGGTACCTATCTTAGGTCTTTCGCTCCATGTGTTAGGATGTTCTGCTCCCTTTTATTTGTTCTTCAGTGGATGGTTGCAGTTGCAGTGTAGTAGGTTGCATTATGTCAGGTTCAGGGTCTTAGTCCAGTCTAATCGCTCCAGTTTGTATCGTGTCTGTTGCCTCATGTACCAGTTATCAATGTACTCCTTGGTTTGCATTCTCTTCGGCATGCATTTGCATCTGCAGTTATCTTTCTTTTCGGGTTGTTGTTCATCTTTTCCTTATGAAGCTACTTAGCTGGAATGTCCGTGGACTTGGTGATGATGATAAGTGCTTGCTGGTTCGTGATGTTATAATCTCCTGCTGCCCTAGTGTCATTTGTTTGCAGGAAACCAAGTTAGCTTCTCCCTCTCTGCTCAAGTTGAGAAGCTTCCTCCCTGCCAATCTCAGGGATCATGCTGCCTCGGTCTCGGATGGTGCCTCTGGTGGTATCCTTGTTGCCTGGGATCCTAGTCAGGTTGTTGGATAAGTTTTGGCAACACACAAATACCATGTTACTGTTAGAATGTCTTCGGCTACTGTTAACAGCTCTTTCATGCTCACTACTGTCTATGCGCCTTGTCTGCACAATGAGAGGCCTACTTTCTTTGAAGCTGTCAGTAGTGCTGTTGGAGTAGGGAATACTCCATGGATTATCTTGGGAGATTTTAATATGTATAGGTTTTCTCATGAAAAGTCAAGGGGCCGCATCAACTGGAACCTCATGGAAACTTTTAACTCCTGGATTAGAGATAATGGCTTGGATGACATTCAGGTGGATAACAGGAGTTTTACTTGGTCCAATAAATGAAGATCCCCTACTCTAGTTCGCCTGGACAGGGTGTTAGTTAATGCTGAATGGAATTTGGGTTTTCTTCAGACTTCTGCCACTGCTGTGCCTGCTACTACCTCTGACCATGCCCCGATCCTAGTTAATTTCTCTTCAGACACTCCTAAATGCAATTTGTTCAGAATGGAGAATCACTAGTTGGAGATGGAGGACGCAAAAAGGATTATTGTTGACGCCTAGTCGAGGGGCTCTCGAGCTTACAGATCACCTTCATCGTTAATTAGTTTCAAGATGAGAAGGGTCAGAGCTGCTCTGCGGCAGTGGTGCAGAAGCAAGTCCAGCCTCAAGGTACTCATTGAGAATAATAAGCATGTGATCAGTTTTCTGAATGCTGTTGAAGAGAGGAGGCACCTCTCTCCCTTGGAATCGGTCCTAAGGGAGTTCGCGACTGCCAAGGCTGAGCAACTTATTCTATGGCAAGCTGCTCTTTTGTGAAGGAGGGCAAAGATACCTTGGTGTGTCTCTGGCGATGAGAACTACCAATTTTTTCATGCGTCTGCCAATTGCCAAGCTCGTCATAATAAGATCAAGGTTCTTGTTCATGAAGGCATGGAGCACTACCAGAATAGTAAAAAATTGGAGTTGGCCACCAACTACTTCTCTGCCATTCTGGGTCAGACAGCTATCTCCTTGCCAACTGTTCAGCTCAACACATTGTATGTTCCGAAGGACCTGTCTGGGCTTGCGGCTGATTTCACTTGGGCAGAGATTGTCAACGCTATAGGTCGTTCCCCGAATAATAGAAGCCTAGGCCCCGATGGTTTTATCATTGAGTTTTACAAGGCTTTCAAACACCTGCTTAAGGATGATCTCCTCAAGTTCTTCAATGCTTTTTTCTGCAACAATGTATGTTTGGATGGCATCAATACAACTTTCATCACCCTGCTGCCTAAGAAGGATACACCTCTAGAGCTGCGGGATTACAGACCGATATCACTAGTTCACAGTCTACCTAAGTTGGCCACCAAGGTGTTGGCGATCAGGCTGCAGCACAGAGTGCCTGAGTTAGTGCATGGCCTTCAGTCTGGTTTCTTGAAATGTCGTTCCATTATTGAGAACTTTGCCTTGGCAACTGAAATGATTCAATGTGCTCACAAACGGAAGCTACCCATTATCGCTTTAAAGCTGGATTTCCAGAAGGCTTTTGATAGTGTCAGTTGGGGGTGCCTTGCTCAGGTTCTGGAAGCCAGGGGTTTTCCTCATGTTTGGATTCAGTGGATCACCTCTCTCTTGTCCACTGGCCGATCGAGGGTTTTGATAAATGGTGAGTTGGGTGACCCCATTCTTGCCAAGAAAGTTTTTTGCCAGGGCGATCCTCTATCTCCATATCTTTTCATTCTTGTGGCTGACGTCCTCGAGAGGCTTTGTTGCATGCATTTTCAAGCTGGAACCTTACTGCATCCTCTTGGGGCCAATAGTATGTTCCTGGTACTTCAATACGCGAATGACACTTTGATTCTCTTCCGGGCAGATGTCCAGCAGGCTAAAATCATCAAAAGTATACTCACAGCTTTCTCTAATTTCTCGGGGCTGCGCATCAATTTTCGCAAAAGCACTTTGGTGCCTGTTTGTGTGGAGGCTAGTGTGGCTTCAGATATTGCTGAGCTTCTTTGTTGCCCGGTTTCTTCTTTCCCCTGCACATATCTTGGTTTGCCTCTGTCTCTGCACAAAATCACACATGGTTTGCTGCTGCCTGTCATCCACAAGGTCGACAGGAGGCTATCAGGCTGGATGGCTACCTTCCTCTCCTGGGGAGGGAGGCTCACCCTCATTAATTCTGTTCTTGCTGGTATTCCAAGCTATTTCATGGCATGCTTTCCTTGGCCCAAAGAATCCATCAGTAGGCTGGAAGGCCTCTTGCGTGCGTTCTTTTGGCAAGGTCAGAATAAGGTTAAGGGCGGTCATTGCCTTGTGTGATACGTCTCCAACGTATCTATAATTTATGAAGTATTCATGCCATGTTTATTATAGTTTTGTATGATTTTGGTGCACTTTTATATGATTTTTATGGACTAACATATTGACCTAGTGCCCAGTGCCAGTTGTTGTTTTCTGCTTGTTTTTGGTTTTCCAAAAAATCCATATCAAATGAAGTCCAAACGCAGCGAAACTTTTTGATGATTTTTCCTGGAAGGAAACAGACCCAGGAAGCTTCGGAGGAGCAGCAGAAGAGCCACAGGGGCCCCACGAGCCACCTGGGCACGCCTGCCCCCCCAGGCGCGCCCTGGTACCTCGTGGGCCCACTGTGGCACCTCTTTGCATGATTCCAACGCTGAAAAATCATATATATTCAGAAACCCCCAAAAGTTAACCTAGATGAGTTTTTACGCCGCCGCAAGCCTCTGTACCAGGGAGATCCCATCTGGAGCCCTTTTCCGGCACCCTGCCGGAGGGGGGAGATCATCACCGGAGGCCATCTTCATCATCCCGACGGTCTCCACGACGAGGAGGGAGTAGTTCACCCTCGGGGCTGAGGGTATGTACTAGTAGCTATGTGTTTGATCTTTCTCTCTCGTGTTCTTGATACGGCACGATCTTGATGTATCGCGAGCTTTGTTAATATAGTTGGATCATATGGTGTTTCTTCCCTCTCTATCCTTGTTGTGATGAATCGAATCTTTTCCCTTTGAGGTTTCGTTATTGTCGGATTGAATATTTCAGATTTGAGAACACTTGATGTATGTCTTGCATATGAATACCCGTGGTGACAATGGGGTATTATATTGATTCACTTGATATATGTTTTGGCACTCAACTCGCGGATTCCCGAGGTGACATTGGGGTAATCTATGCATAGGGGTTGATGCACGTTTTCATTATCTTTTCTCCGATAGAAACTTTGGGGTGCTCCTTGGTGTTCTTTGTGTGGATTGAATATTATGATTATGAAGTTGTTTGATGCATATCGTATAATCAACTCACGGATACTTGTGGTGACATTGAAGTATCTAGGTGACATTAGAGTTGGTTGATGTGTATCATATGGTGTTATTGTAGTACGAACTCTAGGGCTGTTTGTGACACTTATAGGAATAGCTCAATAGATCGATCGGAAAGGATAACTTTGAGGTGGTTTCGTACCCTACAAACAATTTCTATCTTATGTTCTCCACTAATAGGAACTTGGGAGTGATTCTTTATCGCACGTTGAGGGATGGTTATATGATCCAATTATATTAGCATTGTTGAGAGATTGCACTAGTGAAAGTATGAACCCTAGGCCTTGTTCCTAAGCATTGCAATACCGTTTATGCTCACTTTAGTTACTTGCTACCTTGCTGTTTTTTATTGTTCGCACTACAAAAACCTATATCTACTATCCATACTACACTTGTATCACCATCTCTTCGCCGAACTAGTGCACCTATACAATTTACCATTGTATTGGGCGTGTTGGGGACACAAGAGACTCTTTGTTATTTGGTTGCAGGGTTGTTTGAGAGAGACCATCTTCATCCTACGCCTCCCACGGATTGATAAACCTTAGGTCATCCACTTGAGGGAAAATTGCTACTGTCCTACAAACCTCTGCGCTTGGAGGCCCAACACGAGTCTACAAGAATAAGTTGCGTAGTAGACATCAACTTGGGATCGGGTTATTCTCCCTTGAGGATCTGGTGGTTTGGGAATGAGAGATTTGCAGGCACACAATCAAGCCTTGTTATGTAAGTTTGTGGCCAAGGTTCTTTAGGGTTCAGACGTCCCCTGCTTCGAATGGTTTGCCTCCCAATACTGCACGAGAAGTATGCCTCACAGTACCAACAACAGAGACACGGCCTTTTGGAAGGGGTTTAAATCTTGCATACCTCTGGTTATGTCGTCTACACGCTGCTTGAATGGTAATGGTTCACTGATCTCCTTCTGGCAAGATCGTTGGTTGGATGTTGGGCAATTGATGCATGTGTTGTCGGTACTCTACACCTTTTCTACGAACATGCTTTGCTTTGTGGCTTCTCAGTTTGCCAATGGTGCATGGGATGTTTCTTTGCATCCCAACCTCTCTTAGACGGCCACACAGGAGCTCCTTGTTCTTCATGATCTTCTTGCAACAGTGGCGCCTTCATGGAACAACCAGGACAAACGCGGCGCTTTGATTCACAGGAAGGACATCACTACTAGTTACTTCTACTAGCTCCTTACTGTCAGAGGTGTTCACTGCCCTTTTGAGCTTTGGACTTGGGACACACTTGTGCCTTTGAAGCACAGGGTGTTTATGTGGTTGGTTTTCTGGGGACGCCTCAACACAAAGGACAACATGGTGAGGAAGCAGTGGTCTGCAATTGCTACACACGCTGGTTGTGATATTTGCCCGGCTATCGAATCAATTGATCATTTGATCTTGCGCTGCCGGCATGCACATGCTATTTGGGACAAGTTGCAACTCTCATCTCTGGCCCGCGACTCTAATAACCTAGTGCACTTCATGGAAAATGTTGTTGTTCATCTACAGTTCTCGCGCAAATGGCATGTTGCTTTTGCCGCCTGTGCTATCACGCTCTGGCATGCACGCAATGATCGGGTATTCAATGGAAAATGCTGGACTGAGGATTACATCAGGTTTTATGCTGCAGATATGCTTCGGCTTTCGGCTCATAGGGCCAAGCGAGACCGGGATCAGTCTGATATGCAAACCTGGGTGCACATTCTACATAGCTAGTCTGGGGTTCTGATGATACCCTTGTAACACTACCCTCCTTTCCCCCTCCTGTTTCTGGGGCTTGTTGTTGTTTCTTGGCTGCTTGTGGCCTTGCACCTTGGTCCATATTACAAGATTGTTGTACTTGACTTCACGATCTCCAGGCTGATGCATGTGTTGAAATATATAAGGTAGGATCCTACCTACCTTTTATTTTTCAAAAAAATAAAAACAGACATGTTTGTGCTGCTTTTAGGCCTAATAAGCCCGGACAGTGGGAGTACGTATTGTATCACATTACTGTTTGTGTAGAGCATTTCATCAGATCCGTCGATTATTACTACCGTGCCGGTGACAATTCCCCGGCCTGCGCAGCCGCGGGAGCAAGCAAGCAAGCAAAGCGATCGGACGTGGAGCAAAGCAGCGTGGCACGCGACGCGAGGATGTAGATAGATAGACTGTAGACGGGAGAAAGATGGATGAATAGCACCTTGAGTGTTGCCGATCTATACATCTCAAATATATAGCAGTATAGAGTGGCGCCGAAGCGCTGAGTACAGGAGGGCGACGTGCGCCAGGAAGTGGTGATCGTGCGTGCTATACGTGTACGACCCAGTCAGCTAGTACAGAGACAGTTGCTGCTAACACCCCGCCGTAGCTGCAGCGTCCGGTGACCGGATGCACAAGCTGGAACGAAACTCTCGGAATGCCGGCGTGGGGAGCCCCTTGGTCATCACGTCAGCGAATTGCTGTGTCGTCGGAACATCAAGGACACGAAGCTGCCCAAGAGCCACCTTCTCCCTGACGAAGTGAATGTCTAGCTCGATATGCTTGGTCCGCCGGTGGTGGACTGGGTTGGCCACCATGTAGACGGACGAAATGTTGTCGCAGTAGACCACCGTTGCCTTGGGAAGCGGCAGATGGAGCTCGCCAAGCAATTGGTGCAGCCAACAGCTTTCAACGACGGCATTTGCGACTGCTCAATACTCTGTCTCGGCGCTGGAGCGCGAGACAGTAGGCTGGCGCTTGGAGGACCACGACACAAGCGAGTCTCCAAGGAAGATGGCGTAGCCGGACGTCGAACGGCGCGTGTCAGGACACCCTGCCCAGTCGGTGTCGGAGTAGGCGACCAGGTCGAAGTGCGTGGAGCGGCTGATGTGCAGACCATGCGTGTGGGAGCCACGGATGTAGCGCAGGATGCGCTTGACGAGAGCGAGATGCTGCTCACGCGGATCATGCATGGACAAGCAGGCCTGCTGCACCGCGTAGGAGATGTCCGGGTGTGTCATCGTGAGGTACTGCAGGGCGCCCATGATGCTGTAGTAGTCGGAAGGATCCGCAACGAGCGGGCAGGCGTCGGCGGCTAGCTTGCTGCGGATGTCGACTGGAGTGGACACCAGCTTCCACTGCTGCATGTTGGCGCGCTCGAGGAGGTTGTCGGCGTACTTGCCCTGCGACAGGAAGAAGTCGTCCGAGCTGCGGGTCACGTGCACGCCGAGGAAGCGGTGGAGGGGGCCGAGGTCCTTCATGGAGAACTCCGCAAGCAGCTGCTGTTGTAGTTGTCGTAGGAGTGCTGGCGTCGAGGCGGTGATGACGATGTCGTCGACGTACAACAGCAAATAAGTGATGACCCACAAGTATAGGGGATCAATCGTAGTCCTTTCGATAAGTAAGAGTGTTGAACCCAACGAGGAGCAGAAGGAAATGACAAGCAGTTTTCGGCAAGGTATTTTCTGCAAGCACTGAAATTATCGGTAACAAGTAGTTTGATAGCAAGATAATTTGTAACAAGTGACAAGTAACAATAGTAACTAAGGTGCAGCAAGGTGGCCCAATCCTTTTGTTGCAAAGGACAGGCTGGAACGATCTCTTATAATAAGCTAAACGTTCTCGAGGACACATGGGAATTTCATCTGGTCACTTTCACCATGTTTGTTTGATACGCGTTCGCTACTTTGATAATTTGACATGTGGGTGGACCGGTGCTTGGGTGCTGTTCTTACTTGAACAAGCTTCCCACTTAAAATTAACCCCTCTTGCAAGCATCCGCAACTACGAAAGAAGAATTAAGATAAATCTAACCATAGCATTAAACATATGGATCCAAATCAGCCCCTTACAGAATAGCGCATAAACTAGGGTTTAAGCTTCTGTCACTCTAGGAACCCATCATCTAATTACTACTCCACAATGCCTTCCCTTAGGCCCAAAGATGGTAAAGTGTCACGTAGTCGACGTTCACATGACACCACTAAAAGAATCACGAACATACATATCATCAAAATATCGAACGAATACCAAATTCACATGATTACTTATGACAACACTTCTCCCATGTCCTCAAGAACAAAAGTAACTACTCACAAATCATGTTCATGTTCAAGATTAGAGGGGTATTGAATAGCATAATGGATCTGAACATATAATCTTTCACCAAATAAACAAACTAGCATCAACTACAAGATGTAATCAACACTACTAGCAACCCACAGGTACCAATCTGAGGTTTTCAGACAAAGATTGAATACAAGAGATGAACTAGGGTTTGAGATGAGATGGTGCTGGTGAAGATGTTGATGAAGATTGGTCCTCCCACGATGAGAGGATTGTTGGTGATGACGATGGCTTCGATTTCCCCCTCCCGGAGGGAAGTATCCCCGGCGGAATCGCTCCGCCGGAGAGCAAAAGTGCTCCTGCCCAAGTTCCGCCTCGAGACGGTGGCGCTCCGTCCCAAAAGTCTTCTTCTTATTTTTTCTAGGGCAAATGGGCTTATATACCAGAAAATGGGCACCGGAGGCTGTCCAGGGGCCCCACAAGCCACCAGGGCGCGCCTGGGGGGGTGGCACGCCCTGGTGCCTCGTGGGCACCTGGGTGGCCCCCTCTGGTACTTCTTTTCTCCAGTATTTTTTATTTATTCCAAAATAAATCTCTGTGAAATTTCAGCTGATTTGGAGATGTGTAGAATAGGTCTCTCTGACATAGCTTTTTCAGGTCCAGAATTCCAGCTGCCGGCAATCTCCCTCCTTATGTAAATCTTGCATATTAAGAGAGAAAAGGCATTAGAATTGCTCCACAAAGTGTTATATTGATTAAAAACACTATAAATAATAGTAGGAAAACATGATGCACAATGGACGTATCAACTCCCCCCAGCTTAGACCTCGCTTGTCCTCAAGCGAAAGCCGATATCGATAATCATGTCCACATGTTTAGAGAGAGAGGTGTCGATAAAAACAAAATAAGGACATAGTAGCATCATGATCATTATTATAACATCAATATTCATTATCATAGAACTTCTCATGAGCAAGTAACAATTCATCACAACAACGAAGTATAAGACATAAACTTTCTTGAAAACTAACAAACTATGTTCTCAGTCAACAATGCAATTGCAATTCATCATATTTTCAGGAAGGGTCTCATGTAGGAGCTTTTAGCAAGTCCATATACTCAACCATAATTTAGTCTTCTATGATTGCTAACACTCACAACATATATATGGAGTAAAAAGTTTCAGCCAGACACATAGAAAGATAGGGGCTTATAATTTGGCCTCCCAACTTATTCACCTCAAGGGTAATGTCAACAATAATAACTCATGATCACTCATATCCAACTGGATATATGTGCCTAGATCTTTCCCCACCACATGATGCTTGCAAAAAAGAAAAAAGAAAAAGGAATAGAGGAGAACACTATTGACTCTTGCATAAAAAGTAAATACATAAAAGTAAAAGATAGGCCCTTCGCAGAGGGAAGCGGAGGTTGTCATGCGCTTTTTGTTGTTGGATGCACAAGCTCTTAATGCAAAGGAACGTTACTTTATATTGCCCCTTGTGATAGCAACCTTTATTATGCAGTCCGTCACTTTTATTTCTTTACCATCACAAGTTCGTACAAAGCTTATTTTCCCTTACAATAAAAGTTCATACATATTTAGAGGCAATTTTTATTGCTTTTTGCACCGATGACAACTTACTTGAAGGATCTTATTCAATCCATAGGTAGATATAGTGGACTCTCATGACATGAAACTGGGTTTAAGGGTTTTGGATGCACAAGTAGTATCTCTACTTGGTGCGGATTTTTGGCTAGCAAAGATATTGAGCAAGCACCACACGTTGGAGGATCTATGACAATATAACTTCTATGTGAATATAAGCAAACATAATTCATTACGTTGTCTTCCTTGTCCAACATCAACAATTTGACATAAAATACTCAATGGGGGCTCACAATCATAAAAGATGTCCAAGATAGTGTATTTGCATGTGAATCTTCTCTTCCCTTATTAATTTTTTCATGAATTGCATCATTGACCAATGCTATGTTTGTTAACTTTCAATAAATTTTACCACTTATACTTTTCTTTATGTAATGTCATTACTTTCCATAAGATTAGCATATGATCTTTTTCATTATTTTCATTGCTAGGATTGAAACATAAAAGTAAAGAAGCAAAAACTCAAAGTACTCTTTATTATATAACTCTCAACTCAATTACATAGATAGATAGATCATGTAACTAGCACTCAAAAATAGATCATACTAAACTTTTATTCAACTAAATCACGAAATAACTAAGGATCGGACTAAAAATAGGTAAAGGTAATAAAAGTGATGGTGATACGATACCGGGGCACCTCCCCCAAGCTTGGCACAAGCCAAGGGGAGTGCCCATACCCATGTACTCAAGTTTCTTTCTTCGGTGATGATGGTGATGATGAAGTGGTGGGCTTGTCCTTCAGCTTTAGCAAATACTCCAATTTACGGTTGATGCTCCGAAGGGCGATGTTTTGCTCTTCCAACAAAATAACTTCACGAGTGAGACATGTATTCTGAGCACAAACTGTTTCAAAGAATCTTAGGGCTTCAATTACGGATGGGGAGAGATGATCATAGAGGGGTTGAAGGATATCTCCCTTCTCCGCGGTGTCCTCCATGGGAATGGCTTGCCCTCCTTCTGGAGCCTGGGTTCCCGCAACTTCCTCGACCTTGTCCTCCTTGCCATTGTCTTCCTCTCCTGACGACCACTCGTAGTAAACCTCGCTGTAGGGGCATTTGCCCGGCGATGGTTGCACAATACGGTGCTTGGTACGGAGCTTTTGGGGAGCCACGGCGATCTAGATCTGTCAGAAAAATAGCACGAAACGAGAACAGAGGATATTTCTGCGATACGGTGATCAAAAAGTCCGGGAGTATATATAAAGAATTTTTATCTTGCAAAACAAGTATTCCAGAAGAAAACGGAGTCAGAATGGCTCACGAGGGGCCCATGAGCCACCAGGGCGCGCCTGGGGGGGGGGGGGTGGCGCGCCCTGGTGCCTCGTGTGCACCTCGTGGGTCCCCTCAGCTATTTTTTTTTCTAATATTCATAAACTGTCAGAAAGTATTTTTATGGAATTTTTGGAGTCGGTTTACTTACCGTATCACGTACCTCTTCCTTTTCAGGGTACTGGAGTGTTCTGGAAGGTCTCTCTTATGTATTCCTCCTGTGTCATAGTTTGAATAATGTTAGTCTCAATATTAATAGGCATACCTGAGATGTAATGCTTAATTCTTTGCCCATTGACCACCTTCGGATTAGTGCCTTCGGCGTTATTGATCTTAATGGCTCCAGAGCGATAAACTGCCTCGATGATATACGGTCCTTCCCATTTAGAGAGAAGTTTTCCTGCAAAAATTCTAAAATGAGAATTGTACAATAGAACATACTCACCCACTTTGAATTCCCGTTTTTGAATTCTTTTATCATGCCATCTTTTAACTTTTTCTATAAACAATTTGGCATTTTCATAAGCTTGGGTTCTCCATTCATCTAGGGAGCTAATATCAAATAACCTCTTTTCACCAGCAAGTTTAAAATCATAATTAAGTTCTTTAATTGCCCAATATGTTTTATGTTCTAACTCAAGAGGTAAATGACATGCTTTTCCATAAACCATTTTATAGGGAGACATACCCATAGGATTTTTATAAGCAGTTCTATAAGCCCATAATGCATCATCAAGTTTCTTAGACCAATTCTTTCTAGATCTATTGACGGTTTTTTGCAAAATTAACTTTATTTATCTATTGCTCAATTCAACTTGACCACTAGATTGAGGGTGATAGGGAGATGCAATTCAATGGTTGACATCATATTTAGCAAGCAGTTTACGGAATGCACCATGAATAAAATGCGAACCACCACCAATCATTAAATATCTAGGGACTCCGAACCTCGGGAAAATAACTTCTTTAAGCATTTTAATAGAAGTGTTATGATCAGCACTACTAGTTGGAATAGCTTCTACCCACTTAGTAACGTAATCAACAACAACTAAAATATGTGTACACCCATTAGAGGAAGGAAAAGGTCCCATATAATCAAATCCCCAAACATCAAATGGTTCAATAACAAGTGAATAATTCATAGGCATTTCCTGACGTCTACTAATATTACCAATTCTTTGACATTCATCACAAGATAAGACAAACTTACGAGCATCCTTGAAAAGAGTAGGCCAACAAAAACCAGATTGTAATACCTTATGTGCAGTTCTATCTCCCGCATGGTGTCCTCCGTAAGCCTCGGAATGACACTTCTGTAAGATTTGTTCCTGTTCATGCTCAGGTATACAACGTCTGATAATACCATCCACCCCTTCTTTATAAAGATGTGGGTCATCCCAGAAGTAATGTCTTAAATCAAAGAATAACTTTTTCTTTTGTTGGTATGTTAAACTAGGTGGTATAAATTTAGCAACAATATAATTAGAATAGCCTGCATACCAAGGAGTATTACGAGAAGTATTTATGACAGCTAATTGCTCATCGGGAAAACTATCATCAATAGGCAGTGGGTCATCAAGAATATTTTCCAACCTAGACAAGTTATCAGCTACGGGGTTCTCAGCTCCCTTCCTATCAGTAATATGCAAGTCAAATTCTTGTAGCAATAGAACCCACCTAATGAGTCCAGGTTTAGCTTCTTTCTTTTCCATAAGGTATTTAATAGCAGCATGATCGGTGTGAACAATTGCTTTAGAATCAACTATGTAAGATCTGAATTTATCACATGCAAACACAACTGCTAGAAAAACTTTCTCAGTAGTAGCATAATTTCTTTGAGCACTGTCTAGAGTTTTACTAGCATAATGGATAACATTTAATTTCTTATCAACTCTCTGTCCTAGAACAGCACCAACAGCATAATCACTAGCATCACACATAATTTTAAAAGGCAAGTTCCAATCAGGTGGTTAAACAATAGGTGCAGAGGTTAAGGCTTTCTTAAGTGTTTCAAAGGCTTCTACACAATCATCATCAAAAACAAATGGAACATCTTTTTGCAAGAGATTAGTAAGTGGCCTAGAAATTTTAGAGAAGTCTTTAATAAACCTTCTATAGAAACTAGCATGGCCAAGGAAACTTCTTATACCTTTAATATCTTTAGGACATGACATTTTCTCAATTGCATCAACTTTAGCCTTATCTACTTCAATACCTCGTTTAGAAATTTTATGCCCCAAGACAATACCTTCATTCACCATAAAGTGGCACTTCTCCCAATTCAAGACAAGATTAGTTTGTTCACATCTCTGCAAAACTCGATCAAGGTTGCTTAAGCAATCATCAAAAGAAGTTCCGTAAACGGAAAAATCATCCATGAAAACCTCAACAATCTTTTCACAAAAGTCTGAGAATATAGCAGTCATACATATTTGAAAGGTAGCAAGTGCATTGCATAAACCAAATGGCATATGTCTATAAGCATAAGTTCCAAAAGGACAAGTAAAGGTGGTTTTCTCTTGGTCGGCTTGTGATACAGGTATTTGAGAGAAACCAGAATATCCATCAAGAAAGCAAAAGTTTGTATGCTTGGACAATCTTTCTAACATTTGATCAATAAAAGGTAAGGGGTAATGATCTTTTCTAGTGGCTTTGTTTAATTTTCTAAAATCAATTACCATCCTATAACCAGTTACAATTCTTTGTGGAATGAGTTCATTTTTATCATTAGGAACAACAGTAATGCCTCCTTTCTTAGGGACACAATGAACGGGACTTACCCATCTACTATCAGCTATGGGATAGATTATACCTGCTTCCAGAAGCTTTAATATTTCAGTTCTTACCACCTCCTTCATCTTAGGATTTAATCGTCGTTGGTGGTCGACAACTGGTTTAGCATCAGGCTCCATATTAATTTTGTGCTGACTGTTGGGGAACGTTGCATGGAAAACAAAAAATTTCTACGCACACGCAAGATCTATCCATGGAGATGCATAGCTACGAGAGGGGGAGTGTGTCTACGTACCCTCGTAGACCGTAAGTGGAAGAGTTAGAACAACGCGGTTGATGTCGTCGAACAACTTCACGATCCAACCGACCGAGCACCGAACGTACGGCACCTCCGCGTTCAGCACACGTTCAGCTCGGTGACGTCCTCGACTTCTTGATCCAGCAAGACGGCGAGGTAGTGGATGAGTTCCGGCAGCACGACGGCGTGATGACGGTGATGGTGATGCTATCTCCGCAGGGCTTCGCCCAAGCACTGCGAAAATATGACCGAGGGACGGAACTGTGGAGGGGGGCGCCGCACACGGCTAAAACAATGTTGTGTACTTTGGGGCGCCCCCTCTCCTCTATTTATATATGTGTAGGGGCTTGGAGTAGAAGGAATAGTGCCACGTGAACAGTAACCATGAATAGTACACACGTGGACTTGGACTCCAAAGTCCAATCCTATTCCTACTAGGACTCTCCCTTTTTTCCTTCCCTAGCTGCGTGCGCTTTTGAGGACTTGGTGCGCCTGGCCCAATAAGGC
The DNA here is from genome assembly GCA_039707655.1 of Elymus sibiricus. NCBI lineage: Eukaryota > Viridiplantae > Streptophyta > Magnoliopsida > Poales > Poaceae > Elymus > Elymus sibiricus. Next base: position 135,593,491 of record CM077666.1, read on the forward strand.
CAGGGCACCTCCCCTTAGCCCATGCCAGCCCTTGGGACGTGGTGGATCCACTTGTGGACTTCCGGACTCCTCCGGAATCCTCCGGAACCTTCTGGAAGCTTCCCAGTACAATACCGAAAAAACTGCACCTTTTTCCGGAACCCAAAATATGACTTCCCATATATAAATCTTTACCTCTCGACCATTCTGAGACTCCTCGTGATGTCCAGAATCTGATCCGGGACTCCGAACAACATTCGGTTACCAATTCACATAACTCATATAACACTATATCGTCAACGAACGTTAAGCGTGTGGACCCTACGGGTTCAGGAATGATGTAGACATGACTGAGACGCCTCTCCGGTCAATAACCAATAGCGGAACCTGGATGCTCATATTGGTTCCTACATATTCCACGAAGATCTTATCGGTCGAACCGCAATGACAACATACGTAATTCCCTTTGTCCATCGGTATGTTACTTGCCCGAGATTCGATCGTCGGTATCTCCATACCTAGTTCAATCTCGTTACCGGCAAGTCTCTTTACTCATTCCGTAATACATCATCCCGTAACTAACTCCTTAGTCACTTTGCTTGCAAGCTTCTTATGATGTGCATTACCAAGAGGGCCCAGAGATACCTCTCCGAAACACGGAGTGACAAATCCCAGTCTCGATCCATGCCAACTCAACGGACACCTTCAGAGATACTTGTAGAGCATCTTTATGATCACCCAGTTACGTTGTGATGTTTGATAGCACACAAGGTATTCCTCCGGTATCCGGGAGTTGCATGATCTCATGGTCTGAGGAACATGTATTTGGCATTCAAGAAAGCAGTAGCAATAAACAGAACGATCATATGCTAAGCTAACGGATGGGTCTTGTCCATCACATCATTCTCCTAATGATGTGATCCCGTTATCAAATGACAACTCATGTCTATGGTTAGGAAACCTTAACCATCTTTGATCAATGAGCTAGTCTAGTAGAGGCTCACTAGGGACACGGTATTTTTTTATGTATTCACACATGTATTTAAGTTTCCGGTCAATACAATTCTAGCATGAATAATAAACCTTTATCATGAACAAGGAAATATAAAATAATAATAACTTTATTATTGCCTCTAGGGCATATTTCCATCAGTCTCCCACTTGCACTAGAGTCAATAATCTAGATTACATAGTAATGAATCTAATACCCATGGAGTCTTGGTGCTGATCATGTTTTGCTCGTGGAAGAGGCTTAGTCAACGGGTCTGCCACATTCAGATCCGTGTGTACTTTGCAAATTTCTATGTCTCCATCCTTGACATATTCACGAATGGAGTTGAAGCGTCTCTTGATGTGTTTGGTCTTCTTGTGAAACCTGGGCTCCTTGGCTATGGCAATTGCTCCAGTGTTGTCACAAAAGATTGTCATTGGACCCGATGCACTAGGTATTACACCTAGATCGGATATGAACTCCTTCATCCAGACTCCTTCATGTGCTGCTTCCGAAGCAGCTATGTATTCCGCTTCACACGTAGATCCCGCCACGACGCTCTGCTTGGAACTGCACCAACTGACAGCTCCACCATTTAATATAAATACGTATCCGGTTTGTGACTTAGAGTCATCCGGATCAGTGTCGAAGCTTGCATCGACGTAACCCTTTACGACGAGCTCTTCGTCACCTCCATAAACGAGAAACATGTCCTTGGTCCTTTTCAGGTACTTTAGGATATTCTTGACCGTTGTCCAGTGATCCACTCCTGGATTACTCTGGTACGTCCCTGCCAAACTTGTGGCAAGGCACACATCAGGTCTGGTACACAACATGGCATACATAATAGAACCTATGGCTGATGCATAGGGAATGACTTTCATTTTCTCTATATCTTCTGTCGTGGTCGGGCATTGAGTCTGACTCAACTTCACACCTTGCAAGACAGGCAAGAACCCTTTCTTTGACTGATCCATTTTGAACTTCTTCAAAACTTTGTCAAGGTATGTGCTTTGTGAAAGTCCTATCAAGCGTCTTGATCTATCCCTATAGATCTTGATGCCCAATATATAAGCAGCTTCACCGAGGTCTTTCATTGAAAAATTCTTATTCAAGTATCCCTTTATGCCATCCAGAAATTCTATATCATTTCCAATCAGCAATATGTCATCCACATATAATATTAGAAATGCTACAGAGCTCCCACTCACTTTCTTGTAAATACAGGCTTCACCGTAAGTCTGTACAAAACCATATGCTTTGATCACCTCATCAAAATGTATATTCCAACTCCAAGATGCTTGCACCAGTCCATAGATGGATCGCTGTTGAAGTTGAGTCAGACTTTGTTAGCACCCTTAGGATCGACAAAACCTTCTGGTTGCATCATATACAACTCTTCTTTGAGAAAACCATTAAGGAATGCAGTTTTGACATCCATTTGCCAGATTTCATAACCATAAAATGCGGCAATTGCTAACATGATTCGGACAGACTTAAGCATCGCTACGGGTGAGAAAGTCTCATCGTAGTCAACCCCTTGAACTTGTCGAAAACCTTTCACGACAAGTCGAGCTTTGTAGACAGTGATATTACCATCAGCATCTGTCTTCCTCTTAAAAATCCATTTATTCTCAATGGCTTGCCGATCATCGGGCAAGTCCACCAAAGTCCACACTTTGTTCTCATACATGGATCCTATCTCAGAATTCCTGGCCTCAAGACATTTGTCGGAATCCGGGCTTATCATAGCTTCTTCATAGTTCGTAGGTTCGATGTTGTCTAACAACATAACTTCCAGAACAGGATTACCGTACCACTCTGGTGCGGAACGTACTCTGGTCGACCTACGAAGTTCAGTAGTAACTTGATCTGAAGTTTCATGATCTTTATCATTATCTTCCTCTCTTATTGGTGTAGGCATCACGGGAACGGTTTTCTCTAATGAGCTACTTTCCAATTCGAGAGAAGGTACAATTACCTCATCAAGTTCTACTTTCCTCCCACTCACTTCTTTCGAGAGAAACTCCTTCTCTAGAAAGGACCCATTCTTGGCAACAAAGACCTTGCCTTCGGATCTGTGGTAGAAGGTGTACCCAATTATTTCTTTAGGGTATCCTATGAAGACGCACTTCTCCGCTTTGGGTTTGAGCTTATCAGGTTGAAGCTTTTTCACATAAGCATCGCATCCCCAAACTTTAAGAAACGACAGCTTAGGTTTCTTGCCAAACCATAGTTCATATGGTGTCGTCTCAACGGATTTAGACGGTGCCCTATTTAACGTGAATGCAGCTGTCTCTAATGCATAACCCCAAAACGATAGTGGCAAATCGGTAAGAGACATCATAGAACGCACCATATCCAATAAAGTACAGTTGCGACGTTCGGACACACCATTACGCTGTGGTGTTCCAGGTGGCGTGAGTTGTGAAACAATTCCACATTTTCTTAAATGAAGGCCAAACTCGTAACTCAAATATTCGCCTCCGCGATCAGATCGTAGAAACTTTATTTTCTTGTTACGATGATTCTCTACTTCACTCTGAAATTCTTTGAACTTTTCAAATGTTTCAGACTTGTGTTTCATCAAGTAGATATACCCATATCTACTCAAATCATCTGTGAAGGTTAGAAAATAACGATACCCGCCGCATGCTTCAACATTCATCGGACCGCATACATCGGTATGTATTATTTCCAACAAATCAGTAGCTCGCTCCATTGTTCCGGAGAATGGAGTTTTAGTCATCTTGCCCATGAGGCATGGTTCGCAAGTATCAAATGATTCATAATCAAGAGATTCCAAAAGTCCATCCGCATGGAGTTTCTTCATGCCCTTTACACCAATATGACCTAAACGGCAGTGCCACAAGTATGTTGCACTATCATTATCAATTTTGCATCTTTTGGCATCAATATTATGAATATGTGTATCACTACGATCGAGATTCAACAAGAATAGACCATTCACAAAAGGTGCGTGACCATAAAAGATGTTACTCATATAAATAGAACAACCATTATTCTCTGACTTAAATGAATAACCGTCTCGCAATAAACAAGATCCAGATATAATGTTCATGCTCAACGCTGGCACCAAATAACAATTATTGAGGTCTAAAACTAATCCCGAAGGTAGATGTAGAGGTAGCGTGCCGACGGCGATAACATCAACCTTGGAACCATTCCCGACGCGCATCGTCACCTCGTCCTTAGCCAATCTTCGCTTATTTCGTAGCTCCTATTTCGAGTTACAAATATGAGGAACCGAACCAGTATCAAATACCCAGGCGCTACTGCGAGCATTAGTGAGGAACACATCAATAACATGTATATCAAATATACCTTTGCTCACTTTGCCATCCTTCTTATCCGCCAAATACTTGGGGCAGTTCCGCTTCCAGTGACCAGTCCCTTTGCAGTAGAAGCACTCTGTTTCAGGCCTGGGTCCAGCTTTGGGTTTCTTCGTGGGAGCGGCAACTTGCTTGCCGTTCTTCTTGAAGTTCCCCTTCTTTCCCTTGCCCTTTTTCTTGAAACTAGTGGTTTTGTTAACCATCAACACTTGATGCTCCTTCTTGATTTCTACCTCCGCTGATTTCAGCATCGCGAAGAGCTCGGGAATTGTCTTCTCCATCCCTTGCATATTATAGTTCATCACGAAGCCTTTATAGCCTGGTGGCAGTGACTGAAGAACTCTGTCATTAACACTCTCAACCGGAAGATCAATTCCCAGCTGAGTCAAGTGGTTGTGGTACCCAGACATTCTGAGTACGTGTTCACTGACAGAACTGTTTTCCTCCATCTTACAGCTAAAGAACTTGTTGGAGACTTCATATCTCTCAACCCGGGCATTAGTTTGAAATATCAATTTCAGCTCTTGGAACATCTCATATGCTCCGTGGCGTTCAAAACGCTTTTGCAGTCCCGGTTCTAAGCCGTAGAGCATGGCACACTGAACTATCGAGTAGTCATCAGATCGAGCCTGCCAGGCGTTCACAACGTCTGCAGCAGCTCCTGCAGCAGGTCCATCACCTAGCGGTGCATCAAGGACATAATTCTTCTGTGCAGCAATGAGGATAATCCTCAAGTTACGGATCCAGTCCGTGTAGTTGCTACCATCATCTTTCAACTTAGCTTTCTCTAGGAACGCATTAAAATTCAACAGAACAGTAGCACGGGCCATTTATCTACAACATAGATATGCAAAGAAACTATCAAGACTAAGTTCATGATAAATTAAGTTCAATTAATCAAATTACTAATGAACTCCCACTTAAATTAACATCCCTCAAGTTAACTAAGTGATACATGATCCAAATCAACTAGCCCATGTCCGATCATCACGTGAGATGGGATAGTCATCAATGGTGAACATCTCCATGTTGATCATATCTACTATATGACTCATGTTCGACCTTTCGGTCTCCAGTGTTCCGAGACCATGTCTGTACATGCTAGGCTCGTCAAGTTTAACCCAAGTATTCTGCTTGTGTAAAACTGGCTTACACCCGTTGTATGTGAACGTAGAATCTATCACACCCGATCATCACGAGGTGCTTCGAAACGACGAACTTTAGCAACGGTGCATACTCGGGGAGAACACTTTTATCTTGAAATTTAGTGAAGGGGTCATCTTATAATGCTACCGTCGTTCTAAGCAAAATAAGATGCATAAAGGATAAACATCACATGCAATCAAAATATGTGACATGATATGGCCATCATCTTGTGCTTTTGATCTCCATCTCCAAAGCATCGTCATGATCTCCATCGTCACCGGATCGACACCTTGATCTCCATCGTTGCGTCGTGGTCGTCTCGCCAACTATTGCTTCTACAACTATTGCTAACGCATAGCGATAAAGTAAAGCAATTACATGGCGCTTGCATTTCATACAATAAAGAGACAACCATAAGGCTCCTGCCGGTTGCCGATAAATTACAAAACATGATCATCTCATACAATAACGTATATCACATCATGTCTTGACCATATCACATCACAGCATACCCTGCAAAAACAAGTTAGACGTCCTCTACTTTGTTGTTGCAAGTTTTACGTGGCTGCTACGGGCTTCTAGCAAGAACCGTTCTTACCTACGGCACAAAACCACAACGGTGATTTATCAAGTTTGCTGTTTTAACCTTCAACAAGGACCGGCCGCAGTCAAATTTGATTCAACTAAAGTAGGAGAAACAGACACCCGCCAGCCACCTTTATGCAAAACAAGTTGCATGTCTGTCGGTGGAACCGGTCTCATGTACGTGGACATGTAAGGTTGGTCCGGACCGCTTCATCTTACAATACCGCCGAATCAAAATAAGACGTTGGTGGTAAGCAGTATGACGATCACCGCCCACAACTCTTTGTGTTCTACTCGTGCATATCATCTACGCATAGACCTGGCTCATGATCCACTGTTGGGGAACGTTGCATGGAAAACAAAAAATTTCTACGCACACGCAAGATCTATCCATGGAGATGCATAGCTACGAGAGGGGGAGTGTGTCTACGTACCCTCATAGACCGTAAGTGGAAGCGTTAGAACAACGCGGTTGATGTCGTCGAACAACTTCACGATCCAACCGACCGAGCACCGAACGTACGGCACCTCCGCGTTCAGCACATGTTCAGCTCGGTGACGTCCTCGACTTCTTGATCCAGCAAGACGGCGAGGTAGTGGATGTGTTCCGGCAGCACGACGGCGTGAAGACGGTGATGGTGATGCTATCTCCGCAGGGCTTCGCCCAAGCACTGCGAAAATATGACCGAGGGACGGAACTGTGGAGGGGGGCGCCGCACACGGCTAAGACAATGTTGTGTACTTTGGGGCGCCCCCTCTCCTCTATTTATATATGTGTAGGGGCTTGGAGTAGAAGGAATAGTGCCACATGAACAGCAACCGTGAATAGTACACACGTGGACTTGGACTCCAAAGTCTAATCCTATTCCAACTAGGACTCTCCCTTTTTTCCTTCCCTAGCTGCGTGGGCTTTTGAGGACTTGGTGCGCCTGGCCCAATAAGGCCAGGGCGCCTCCCCTTAGCCCATGCCAGCCCTTGGGACGTGGTGGACCCACTTGTGGACTTCCGGACTCCTCCGGAATCCTCCGGAACCTTCTGGAAGCTTCCCGGTACAATACCGAAAAAACTGCACCTTTTTCCGGAACCCAAAATATGACTTCCCATATATAAATATTTACCTCTCGGCCATTCCGAGACTCCTCGTGACGTCCGGGATCTCATCCGGGACTCCGAACAACATTCGGTTACCAATTCACATAACTCATATAACACTATATCGTCAACGAACGTTAAGCGTGCGGACCCTACGGGTTCGGGAATGATGTAGACATGACTGAGATGCCTCTCCGGTCAATAAGCAATAGCGGAACCTGGATGCTCATATTGGTTCCTACATATTCCATTAAGATCTTATCGGTCGAACCGCAATGACAACATACGTAATTCCCTTTGTCCATCGGTATGTTACTTGCCCGAGATTCGATCGTCGGTATCTCCATACCTAGTTCAATCTCGTTACCGGCAAGTCTCTTTACTCATTCCGTAATACATCATCCCGTAACTAACTCCTTAGTCACTTTGCTTGCAAGCTTCTTATGATGTGCATTACCGAGAGGGCCTAGAGATACCTCTCCGAAACACGGAGTGACAAATCCCAGTCTCGATCCATGCCAACTCAACGGACACCTTCGGAGATACCTGTAGAGCATCTTTATGATCACCCAGTTATGTTGTGACGTTTGATAGCACACAAGGTATTCCTCCGGTATCCGGGAGTTGCATGATCTCATGGTCTGAGGAACATGTATTTGACATTCAAGAAAGCAGTAGCAATAAACAGAACGATCATATGCTAAGCTAACGGATGGGTCTTGTCCATCACATCATTCTCCTAATGATGTGATCCCGTTATCAAATGACAACTCATGTCTATGGTTAGGAAACCTTAACCATCTTTGATCAACGAGCTAGTCTAGTAGAGGCTCACTAGGGACACGGTATTTGTTTATGTATTCACACATGTATTTAAGTTTCCGGTCAATACAATTCTAGCATGAATAATAAACATTTATCATGAACAAGGAAATATAAAATAATAACAACTTTATTATTGCCTCTAGGGCATATTTCCATCACTGACATAGAGTGGGACTAATGTCCTTAAGATCATCAAGAGTATATCCAATAGCAGCACGGTGCTTCCTCAGAGTTTTTAGTAATCTCTTCTCTTCATGCTCTGAAAGGTTAGCACTAATAATAACAGGATATATCTTCTTTTCATCTAGATAAGCATATTTCAATGTATCAGGCAATTGTTTTAGTTCAAATACAGGGTCACCCTTAGGTGGAGGAGGGCCTCCAAGAGTTTAGACAGGCAAATTGTTCATGCTCTGAAAGGATAGGTGATTGATCAAAGAACATCTTATCTATTTCATTTCTTTCATTTATGTGCATATCATTTTCATGGTCTAACAAATATTGTTCTAACGGATCAGTAGGAGGTACGGCAATAGAAGCAAGACCAATAATTTCATCTTTACTAGGCAATTCTTTATCATGAGGTTGTCTACGAAACTTAGAGAAATTAAACTCATGAGATATATCATCAAAATTAACACTGACAGTTTCTTTAGCGCAATCAATCTTAGCATTAACAATATTCAAGAAAGGTGTACCAAATATAATGGGACAAAAATTATCTTGTGGAGAACCGAGGACTAGAAAATCAGTAGGGTATTTTATTTTTCCACACAAGACTTCAACATCTCTAACAATTCCAAGCGGTGAAATAGTATCTCTATTTGCGAGCTTAATAGTAACATCAATATCTTCAATCTCAATAGGTGCAATATCATTCATGACTTCTTGATAGAGAATAAACGGAATAGCACTCACACTAGCACCAATATCACATAAACCATGATAGCAATGATCTCCAATTTTAACAGAAATAACAGGCATGCCAACTACAGGTTTATTTTTATCTTTAGGGTCTGGTTTAGCAATTCTAGTTGCTTCATCATAGAAATATATGACATGTCCATCAATATTATCAACCAAAAGATCTTTAACCATTGCAACACTAGGTTAAACCTTAATTTGTTCAGAAGGTCTAGATGCTCTAATATTACTCTTATTAACCACAGTTGAAGCACAACTGGATCAACATGGTAAACAATTGTTTCTTCTTTAACACTAACAAGTTCTTCTTTCAATTCAATAGGTGGATGATATTTAAACCATTTATCCTTAGGGAGATCAACATGAGCAGCAAAAGATTCACAAAAGGTAGTTACTATCTCAGAGTCAAGTCCATATTTAGTGCTAAACTTTCGAAAAACATCAGTTTCCATAAAAGATTTAACACAATCAAACTCAAGATTTATACCTGACTCATTGCCTTTGTCGATTTCCCAATCTTCATAATTGCGTTTAATTCTTTCAAGAAGATCCCATCTGGATTCAACAGTTCTTTTCATAAAGGAACCAGCAGAAGAAGTATCAAGTATGGCTTGATCATTATGAGAAAGCCAAGCATAAAAGTTTTGAAGAATTATTTCTCTTGAGAGCTCATGATTGGGGCATGTGTGCAACATATACTTAGGCCTCCCCCAAGCTTGAGCGATACTTTCTCCTTCACGAGGCCAAAATTTATATATATAATTCCGATCATGATGAACCGAATGCATAGGATAAAATTTCTGGTGGAATTCCAGCTTCAACCGGTTCCAGTCCCATGTATCAGTATCATCACATAGCCTATACCATGTCAATGCCTTTCCCTCCAAAGATAAAGGGAATACTTTCTTCTTAACTCCACTCCGGATAGACCTGCAAGCTTAAACAATCCACAAATTTCATCCACATAGATCAAGTGCATATCAGGATGTACCGTTCCATCTCCTGCATAAGGATTAGCTAGCAATTTCTCTATCATACCCGAAGGAATTTCATAATAAATATTTTCAGTAGGTTCAATAGGTTGAGGAGCAACTCTTATTGCTTCCGGTCGAGGTGAAGATACCCCGAACAAGCCCCTCAAAGGATTACTTTCCATAGTAACAAGTGACAATAAATTTTAACACGTAATATAAATGTTTCCTTACCAAATTCCACTCACCAAAGGCGCTTCACTCCCCGGCAACGGCGCCAGAAAAGAGTCTTGATGACCCACAAGTATAGGGGATCAATCATAGTCCTTTCGATAAGTAAGAGTGTCGAACCCAACGAGGAGCAGAAGGAAATGACAAGCGGTTTTCAGCAAACTATTTTATGCAAGCACTGAAATTATCGGTAACAAGTAGTTTGATAACAAGATAATTTGTAACAAGTGACAAGTAGCAATAGTAACTAAGTTGCGGCAAGGTAGCCCCATCCTTTTGTTGCAAAGGACAGGCCGGAACAATCTCTTATAAGAAGCTAAACGTTCTCGAGGACACATGAGAATTTCATCTAGTCACTTCTGTCATGTTTGTTTGATTCGCGTTCGCTACTTTGATAATTTGATATGTGGGTGGACCGGTGCTTGGGTGCTGTTCTTACTTGAACAAGCTTCCCACTTATGATTAACCCCTCTCGCAAGCATCCGCAACTACAAAAGAAGAATTAATATAAATCTAACCATATCATTAAACTTATGGATCTAAATCAGCCCCTTACGGAATAGCGCATAAACTAGGGTTTAAGCTTCTATCACTCTAGCAACCCATCATCTAATTACTACTCCACAATGCATTCGCTTAGGCCCAAAGATGGTGAAGTGTCATGTAGTCGACGTTCACATGACACCACTAAGAGAATCAACTACATACATATCATCAAAATATCGAACGAATACCAAATTCACATGATTACTTATGACAAGACTTCTCCCATGTCCTCAAGAACAAAAGTAACTACTCACAAATCATGTTCATGTTCAAGATCAGAGGGGTATTGAATAGCATAATGGATCTGAACATATAATCTTCCACCAAATAAACCAACTAGCATCAACTACAAGATGTAATCAACACTACTAGCAACCCACAGGTACCAATCTGAGGTTTTGAGACAAAGATTGAATACAAGAGATGAACTAGGGTTTGAGATGAGATGGTGCTGGTGAAGATGTTGATGAAGATTGGTCCTCCCACGATGAGAGGATTATTGGTGATGACGATGGCTTCGATTTCCCCCTCCCGGAGGGAAGTATCCCCGGCGGAATCGCTCCGCCGGAGAGCAAAAGTGCTCCTGCCCAAGTTCCGCCTCGAGACGACGGCGCTCCGTCCCAAAAGTCTTCTTCTTATTTTTTCTAGGGCAAATGGGCTTATATACCGGAAAATGGGCACCGGAGGCTGTCCAGGGGCCCCACAACACAAACCACCAGGGCGCGCCTGCCGGGGGGGGGGGGTGGCGCGCCCTGGTGCCTCGTGGGCACCTGGGTGGCCCCCTCTGGTACTTCTTTTCTCTAGTATTTTTTATTTATTCCAAAATAAATCTCCGTGAAATTTCAGCTGATTTGGAGATGTGTAGAATAGGTCTCTCTGACATAGCTTTTTCAGGTCCAGAATTCCAGCTGCCGGCAATCTCCCTCCTTATGTAAATCTTGCATATTAAGAGAGAAAAGGCATTAGAATTGCTTCACACAGTGTTATATTGATTAAAAACACTATAAATAACAGTAGGAAAACATGATGCACAATGGACGTATCAATAAGCAGTGCTGTTGAAGCACCGAAGCACGAACAGAGACGGGTCGGAGCGAGCCACCAGGAAGCCCATCTGTCGGAGGAACGCGGTGAACCGATCAAACCATGCCCTGGGCGCCTGCTTGAGACCATACAACGAACGGTCGAGCAGGCAGACGTGGTCGGGGTGGAGTTCGTCGACGAAGCCGGCCGGCTGCTGGCAGAAGACGCGCTCGGTGAGGAAGCCCTACAGGAAGGCGTTGTTGACATCCATCTGATGGACCGGCCAATAACGAGCAACTGCATTGGCGAGGACGACGCGGATCGTGGCAGATTTCACCACCGGTGAGAAGGTCTCGTCGAAGTCGACGCCGGGTCGCTGGGAGAAGCCGCGCACCACCCAGCGCGCCTTGTAGCGCTCGAGGGAACCATCCGCCTTGAACTTGTGGCGGAACCACCATTTGCCCGAGACGATGTTCGCGCCAGCCGGCCGGGGCACCAACGTCCAAGTCCTGTTCGCCATGAGCGCCCTGTATTCTTCCTGCATCGCAGCTCGCCATGGGGGTTACGTAATGCGGCACGCACAGAGGTGGGCACGGGAGAGATGGTGGTGGCGGTGAGACTCTCGAAGTATTTGGGGTTGGGGGAAAATTTGCCCATCTGTGCACGAGTGAGCATGTTGTGGGTGGGGACGGGAGCTGCAGTGGAAGCACGGGTGGTCATGGGCGGACGTGTAGGGTGGCCGGCGACAGGCGGCGAGACTGGAGAGGTCGCGACGGTGGTGGGTGAGGCCGGCGAGCCACCAGGGCTCGCCACCCCCCCCCCCCCCAGGCGCGTCCTGGTGCCTCGTGGGCCCCCTGTGGCCCCTCTTCGCGTGATTCCAACGCCAAAAAATCATATATATTCAGAAACCCCTGAAAGTTAACCTAGATGAGTTTTTACGCCGCCGCAAGCCTCTGTACCAAGGAGATCCCATCTGGAGCCCTTTTCCGGCACCCTGCTGGAGGGGGGAATCATCACTGGAGGCCATCTTCATCATCCCGGCGGTCTCCATGACGAGGAGGGAGTAGTTCACCCTCGGGGCTGAGGGTATGTACTAGTAGCTATGTGTTTGATCTCTCTCTCTCGTGTTCTTGATATGGCACGATCTTAATGTATCGCGAGCTTTGTTAATATAGTTGGATCATATGGTGTTTCTTCCCTCTCTATCCTTGTTGTGATGAATCGAATCTTTTCCCTTTGAGGTTTCGTTATTGTCGGATTGAATATTTCAGATTTGAGAACACTTGATGTATGTCTTGCATATGAATACCCGTGGTGACAATGGGGTATTATATTGATTCACTTGCTATATGTTTTGGCACTCAACTCGCGGATTCCCGAGGTGACATTGGGGTAATCTATGCATATGGGTTGATGCACGTTTTCATTATCTTTTCTCCGATAGAAACTTTGGGGTGCTCCTTGGAGTTCTTTGTGTGGATTGAATATTATGATTATGAAGTTGTTTGATGCATATCGTATAATCAACTCACGGATACTTGTGGTGACATTGGATTATCTAGGTGACATTAGAGTTGGTTGATGTGTATCATATGGTGTTATTTTAGTACGAACTCTAGGACTGTTTGTGACACTTATAGGAATAGCTCAATAGATCGATCGGAAAGGATAACTTTGAGGTGGTTTCGTACCCTACAAACAATTTCTATCTTATGTTCTCCGCTAATAGGAACTTGGGAGTGATTCTTTATTGCACATTGTGGGATGGTTATATCATCCAATTATATTAGCATTGTTGAGAGATTGCACTAGCGAAAGTATGAACCCTAGGCCTTGTTTTTAAGCATTGCAATACCGTTTGTGCTCACTTTTATTACTTGCTACCTTGCTGTTTTTATATTTTCAGATTACAAAAACCTATATCTACTATCCATACTACACTTTTATCACCATCTCTTCGCTGAACTAGTGCACCTATACAATTTACCATTGTATTGGGTGTGTTGGGGACACAAGAGATTTCTTGTATTTGGTTGCAGGGTTGTTTGAGAGATACCATCTTCAACCTACGCCTCCCACAGATTGATAAACCTTAGGTCATCCACTTGAGGGAAAATTGCTACTGTCCTACAAAACTCTGCGCTTGGAGGCCCAACACGAGTCTACAAGAATAAGTTGTGTAGTAGACATCAATAGCCCTTGTGATATTGCGAATACCCGAGGAAGACGCAGGGGGACGATCATGGGGCGAGCTTGTGTGGTGCCGTGGCTGAGAGGTTGGGGAACACAGGCATCCGAAGACCCGCATAGTGGAGTAATCCGGGTGTGCGCCATAGAGGAGGTAGACGGGAGTGTGGCCATGGCGTGGGCGGCAAGGTCGGCGGTTTAAAATGAAGGTGGCCGTGTTGAGAGCCTCAGCCCAGAATTCGAACGGCATGCTGGCATGGACCAGAAGCGTGCGAACGATGTCATTCACGGTACGAAGGGATCGCTCGGCACGTTCGTTCTGGGGAGAGGTGTACGGGCAGGACATGCACAAGAGCATGCCGTGGGCTGAGAGGAAAGCGCGCGCCGCACGGTTATCAAACTCGCGCCCGTTGTCAGCTTGTAGCGTGAGGATGGGGAGGTTGAAGTGGGTGTGAACGAACGCGGCGAAGTTTCGAATTTCAGTTAGAGCATCAGATTTGTGTCTCAATGGAAAAGTCCAAACAAAGTGAATATAGTCATCAAGCAAGACAAGATAAAACTGAAATCCTGAGGTACTAGGTACAGGAGATGTCCAAACATCACAGTGAACTAACTGAAAAGGAAAGTACGACACATGTTCTGATGAACTAAACGGCAATCTAGTGCTCTTGCCAAGCTGGCAGGCGTGACAGGAGCTGCTAGGGGGCCCGACAACGTCCTCAGGTGAGTGCCGGAGCGCCAGACGAAGGGCATCATGGTTGGGGTGGCCAAGGCGGGCATGCCAGGGCGCGGTGGCGACAGCAGTGAGCGCATGGTGTGGCGGGGGCGCGCAGACGGGGTAGAGATCCCCGTCATCATCACATCGGAGGATCACCCTCCTCGTTCTTCGATCCTTGACAGAGAAGCCAACATCATCAAACTCAACGTTAACTGGATTATCTTTGGCAAGTTTCTTTACAGAAATAAGATTTTTGATCAGGTGTGGAGAAACCAGGACGTTGCGGAGGGTGAGAGGTGAGTCAGAGGTGGGAATGGAGGCGTGACCAGTGTGCGTGATCGCAAACGATGTGCCATTGCCAACTACAATGCAAGAAGAATTAGAGGGGCGGGAGGACGAGAGCATACCGGACGACGAGGCCATGTGAGAGGTAGCCCCTGTGTCAAGGTACCAGTCGGCGTTGGGCGGCAGTTGCTGCTACTGCTGGACCCCGAGGCCGTTCAGTGCGTGCACCAGAGCGGCCTGCACTACTAGGAAAAGGCCTACTAGTGGCGCACCAGTTTTGCCTACTAATGGCGCACTACTGGTGCGCCACTAGTACCACGCCACTAGTATTTTTTACTAATGGCGCACCTGTGGTGCGCCATTAGTATCTGTTATACTTATGGCGCACCGTAGGTGCGCCATTAGTATATCCCACGGTGCGCCATTAGTATGCCTCCCAGGGGCCATATTTACCCAGGTGCTTTGGCATACTAATGGCGCACCGTGGGGTGGTGCGCCATTAGTATATTTGGCATTCTAATGGCGCACCGTGGGGTGGTGCGCCATTAGTATCCTTTGGCATTCTAATGGCGCACCGTGGCGTGGTGCGCCATTAGTATGAATATTAGGTTTTTTATTTTTTTTACTTTTTTGATTTTTGCACAGGTTACAAAATGTATTATTGGACAGAATATAGACAGCACCACACAGCAACAGCAGATTCATCGAATACAATAGAAGATTAGTCTCTGAATACAATTCATCATATTAGTCTCCGAATTCAAAAGACCGAACAAAGATAAAACATTACAATAAGTCTCGAGACCGCGAGTAGCAAGTTTGTCTTCACATTACAAGTCGATATCGATCATTTAAACTATCATCACATATGCGGTCATCACGATGAGCATCATCGCGATGAAAACTGGTCTTCATCCGGTTCCTCCAACGCTCCCTCCTCTCTCCCGCTAGATAGCGGGCGTATCTAGATTCCGCCTCCGCCCTAGTGGTGTACCCTTTGTGACTGTTACCGCTGAAACGGTGAACCTGTCTCCGACACTCCTCCCAGTCGTCGTAGACTCCGGGAACCTTACCCTTGTACACGACATACGACGGCATCTCTATGCACAAGCCAAACAACAGACAATACATAAGCAATATATAAATATGCAACAAAAGGATCGAAAGAGAAAAGCAACACATTAATAGCGCGATTCATGGTCCTACTAATAAATAGCATCGATTAAATATAAGTTGAACGACTGTCCAAACTAATCGATATCGATATTTGAACTACATACCATCAATACTTTGGACGACTCGACTCAGCGACCGGAGCGTGGATGAAGCCGCCGTCTACCGACATGGTCATGAATGTGCGGTAGTCGTCAGCCTGCATTTTTAGGATTGTTTCTATAACACTGTTGGACGGTTGTTCTTTGAGGTAGAACTGCCCCGAGGTACGAAGGACATCTTCAGAGATGATTTCGGCCAACTCCGACTGGATGCGAAAGAATTCTAGTCTGATGTCCTCGTCCTGGATTTCCGACAAGCGTGCGGCCCATTCTTCGAGATTGTTTGGTAGCATTAGGTGATTATGGTTCCGTACGATCGCCCGCATGTGATGGAGGGCGTAGTAGGCATCCTTCTGACTGCCAGTCGGCTGCTTGACGCAGGGGAACGTCGTTACGTGGGTGAACACGTGCTTGCCGTACCTACGCATTGCCCTCTTGAAGGTGCCTCCAGATTTGGCGTAGCCGGGGAGAGCATCATCGAGGACTTTCTTTATATTTGTGTAGTCTTTCTTCGACTCACGCTCCGAGTCAAAATACGTGGCCATGGAATGTTTCGGGCTGAAGAGGATGAGTGTGCAATGTGTGTCACTGCACAAAACACGGAATGTTAGAAAAAAAAAAGACCCATCATATGTTACGGGGCGGTGAGTTGATGACTTACTCGGAAAAATAAGTCATGAGGAAGTTATCCTTATCTGGGTTCGCCAGAATGACGCCTTCGAGGTATGAACTCGCGATTTGCCGGTCCCCAGCGTTGCACAAGTTCTTGGCACGCATGTAGAAGGGGTCGACTATCACGATGTCCGGGGTCTGGTCTCTAATGATCCGCATCTCCATACTCAGCGAAAAGAGCCGAATGAAGGTGTAGTGCAGCGGATAAAGGTTAAACATAGCGAAGATGTCATCAAACCGCAGGATGATCATACGCCCGATGGTGCTATCAACAAAGCCCCTGCCCTCTGGCACCTTGGCCACGAAAACCGGGTATGCCACATCTTTCTCGGAGAGACGCCGCTTCTCCATATAAAGAACACAGTCATGAAGACTGCTCATAGAACCGGTTGCAGCTTTGAGCATATTACCCGGTAGCATCGGCCTACCCGCCACATGCACCCTCCTCTCGATATCCTTAGGTATCGGTGGCCCGTCCTGAGCACGGATCGTACTCGGTGCCGGCTGGCTCGCACCCTTGTTAGATTTTCTTTTCCGTCCCTTCTTCTGCTTCTTCTCCTGTACTGGGATCGCGTTCTCCTCAGAGACCACCTTCTTGAGTGTGTTTGGGCTGATAATATTTCGCACATCGGCTGTTTGAGTCTCGGTGAAGGCGGCAGCTGAAGGCGTCTCCTGAGAACTGAACGCCAGACGACGCCTGTTGGAATTGGGTTTCTCCGCGATACCAGCTAGATCGCGATCGTCTCTTGCAGGGTTGGGTTCTTGAGAAGTAGGAGGCTCGAATATATCGTCACCGTACCCATGCTCGTTGATGTACTGATCGATGTTGGAAAACGTACCGTTGTCGTCGTCGTGCGGCTCCTGTGCCATATGCATCTCCGGATCAGCTGACGGCGGTAGCGTTGCGGCGGTCTTGCCATGGCTTGGCGCCGGCACGACTGGCGGTGTTGTCTTTGGGGTGGTGTCCCCCGCCCCCAAACGAATCTGGCTCTTCGGCCAAAGCAGGGGCCAGCTTAGGCAGGCGCTGAGGGTCATCACATCATCTTCGTCGGCCCCAGCGGGTCGAATCGGAGGTAACAACTCGTCGCAGCCTGGCAGCACCCGAACCAGTTGAACCCTATACACGGTGGGTGGCATCGGATTACCGTGGAACACGGGGTTGCCCGGTTGAACGATTTTGCCCTTGGCGACATCGACCAACTCGTTGTTCACGAAGTGCAGGAGAGTGCACGGAACGTCGGCGGCGCCCTGCGAAAACATGTAGGGCGTCAGGGATGCCCAGTCAAAGGCAAGGAGATGAAGTCCTCGGCCGAGAGGCTTAATTAGTTACCGTGATGATGGCGTCGAGCTCGGCTAATGTCGAGGCACCGCCAACGGCGGGCGTGCAATTGACGGAGGGGCCGCTTGCTACCGAGGTGCCGGCCGGCGTACACCCAGGTGCATTAAGCTCCAATGCCCGTGCCGGCGTCGGAGACACCAATACCGGCTCCGCCGGAGACACCAATGGCGCCGCCTGCGCGTTGTGCGAGTTGCTGGCCGTGAAGCTAGGAATCGGGGGCGCCCCCTGTTGGCCGCCCGCAATCCACGTCGTCAGCCCATGAATCAAGGTAGGCATAATGCCGGTGAGCGTCGATCCCAATTGTTGTTGCACTTGCTCTTGGACAATCTCCGGAATCCGCGCCACTTGTGCCTTGAGTTCTTGAACCTCGCGCGACTGGCTTTCCGAGCTGGTCTTTCTCTCCTTTCGCCCACCATCGTTATAGTATGACGACCATTTTGTGGACAAGCCTTTGCCGGCCACACGACCAGCTGACGACGGCTTACTGAGCTTATCCTTGTTTTTCATTACGTTCAACGCCCTATTTAGAGTGTTGTCCCAAGGGGTGCTCTGAGACGACCCCGCGCTACTGCTTTCAGTCTCCTGCGCCAGAACAAGCTCAAGCGCCCTGGTCTTCGGATCCGTGGTAAGCTCCTTTGTTTCCGGGTCCTCCTTGTACCGGGCCCTGACATAGTTCCTGGTCTGCTTGTCACGGTATTTCTCGAAGCGGGGCGGTAGGCCTTGCTCGGCACGCTCCGCGTCCTCCTTGTCCCATATAGGCTCCGCCACTCTGTAACCGCCGGGACCGAGTTTGTGTTCCCCTAAGTTCAACTCCCGCATTTCTTTCCCCCACTGACTTGATTCGGAGCTTGCGCTGCTCTGGCACTTGATCTTGAACTCCTCGTAGTCATCTTCGCTGATCGAAGGATTTTTCGCCTTGATCTTCTCATAACTATCACCTTTGTCAATCATTCTCTTCACCGCGCTTCTCCAAGTAGACAGGGCCGTGCTCATCTTCGTGAGGGCGGCACTGTTCACTTTATTCCCTGAGAGGCGTGTGTTTTCAAATTCAGCGGGGAACTTGTATCGTTCGTGCAGCTTCGTGAAGAGTAGGTTGCGCAAATTCCCTCGGTCCTTATGCCTTAGGTTCTCGGTGTTGATCGAGACGGTGCTCCGGAGAATGCACCCGAGATGAACCGAGTACCCCTTGACTATTTGTTTGGGCTCCGTTGGATGCCCGTCGGAGTCCACTTGAGTAAATTCCTCCTTGACGGTGCGGAGCACGTTCGGGCGCCGGTCCTTCCGTTGCCTCTTCGGTTGGCTGCCATCTGTGCGTGCACTGCCATCATCAGTGCTGGCATCCTCGGCGGCACCATCAGTGGTGTCATCCCCGACGCCACTAGGGGTTGTGTAGTCAGGATCGGTGTCTTCTGCGGCGTCCTCATAGCGGTGAGGTTGTTCCTCCATCTCCTGGGACAGCTCCCAGAATTGCTTGCCGCCCAAACCGCCGGCCTCATCGTTGTGGGCCATGTTTCGCTCTAAATAGGAAAAAAGTTTGGTCAAAAAGTTGGTTATTGTCAAGGAACAAGATCATGGTCTCATCATTTAGGGTTTGTCGACACCGAGGCATCCTAAAAGCTAAGCTTTTATCATTTAGGGTTTGTCGACGCCGAGGCACCCTAAAAGCCTAAGCTTTCATCATTTAGGTTCTTATCGACACCGAGGCACCCTAAAACCTAAGCTGGGAAGGAGAATTCTAAGTTGGGCCTAATCACTTGGCTCTATTGCCACCTATGGTTTAATGCAGCAAGAATGGCGGGGCAGTTGATCCTACTTAATTAAGTACTAAGATACCCCGGCCCATGCATTAGTAGCAAGTACCCCATATGTCCGATTTTTAGCAAAGTCATGCTAAAATTCACGGAAAATTTCAGCATGACCTTTGCTGAAAATAGGACATATGGAGTACCCGAATTTGCCGGAACGGAAGTTAATCGACATTCCGGCAAACTCAAGGGCCTCTCGGGGTACCTGCAAAATCATTATCCCCGCGTAATGAAGTCGCCAATGGGTCATTTCAGAATCTAAGTATGGAATATATTCGAATGCACTCATGTCAAGTTATTAGAATCTAAGTATATCAACTCGTTGTCCTCCTCCTTCTTTTACATCACAAAATGCAGAACAACTGAATTTGCTCATCAATGTACAACTGTACCTAACTGAATTTTTTGACAGTAGCTAACTGAACCTAACTGAATTTTTTGACAGTAGCTAACTGTACCTAACTGAATTTTTTGACATGATGCTAACTGTACCTAACAGAACATTTTCTTACATTATGGCCATTTTCTTACATTTTGGCCAGTACCACATTTATGCATTGCAAAAAGGACTACAGAAGGTGCATTAAGTTGACTGATGATGCATTGCAAAAAGTTCTGGAGAAATGCTCTGCTCTTGAGAAATTGCAATCTCAAATGATCCCGCCAACCAATGGATGATGCTACTGTCAGTGCGCCGCGAGCTCCTGGGGAATGGTGGAGAGAGGGAGGAAGGAGGAAGGAGGAGAGGTACCTGGTCGCCGGAGGGGTCGGGGTCGGGGTCGGCGAAGGGGTCGGGGTCGGGGTCCGAGCTCGTCCGGGTCCTCGCTCACCGCGGTCGAAGGAGAGCAGGGGCCGGTGGCGGAGGACGGCAGGGGCAGGCGGGGTGGGTGCGTCGGGGCCGCGCTCGCCGGCTGCTGCAGGGGCCGGAGGAGGCCCTCGCTCGTCGGAGGGAGGAGGAGAGGAGAGGAGCGGGCGGCGCGCGCTCGGCCGATCCCGTTCGGGGGGCGCGGGGGCGGCGGGGGTGGAGTCCCGCGGGGGTCGGGGCGGCGGCGTCGGGGGCAGCGCAAGACCACAGCGGCGGCGGCGTCGCCGACGGCGTGCAGGCGCGGCGGACGGAGGGGGCGGAGCAAGGGGGCGGCGGCGTACGGTTGGGGTCGAGTGGGGGATCTGGAGAGGGAGGGAGGGAGGCCACAGTGCGAGGGGAATAGGTGGAGTGGGGGGAGGGTTCTAATGGCGCACCTCCCCCTAGTGCGCCATAAGTACGACGATTCTAATGGCGCACCTCTCTCTGGTGCGCCATTAGAATTTTGTTTTAATTACTAGCCCGACTGGTCAGGTTATATTCCACCTAACCCTATCTCCATCAGAACACGCCCACTAGCCCGACTGGTCAGCACGCAGCACACACACCAGGAGGTCCTGGGTTCGATTCCCAGGCTCCCCAATTTTTGTTTTTATGCATTTAAAATGCTGTTTGATATTTATTTGTGTTTAAATATGTTCAAACTTGTTTAAATCATAACAGTAATATTTTTTTATAAAAACAGTAATATTTTTTTATAAAAACAGTAATATCTAATGTCCGCAGCTATTAACAAGAGATGAGAAGATGAGAAACCAGTGAAAGTAAAGCAAACCATCTAATATCTACCCCCCTCCCTCCCCTGCTGATTTTCCACCTAGCTAGACCTACTAATAGTTTTTTAAAAATATTATTGAGTTCAAAAATAGTAATAAATTTTTATAAATGATTTTCATAAATTTTTATAAAAACAGTAATAAATTTTTATAAAAACAGTAATAATTTATAAATTTTTAAAAATATTATTGAGTTCAAAAACTATTCATGAATTCAAAAAGTGCCCATGAAATTTAAAAATATTCATGAGTTCAAAAAGTGCCCATGAAATACAATCGAGAAATGAAGGCTACAATTTAAATACAATCGATCTTAGCTAGCTAGCTATCTTTTTCACAATGTTCTTGCCCTTCTTTTTCGCAAATGGAGTTCTTCTGTGGAACGGACGTCCTTTAGGTAGGGTGGTCCTGCTTCTTCTTGTGGTGTATGCTGCTACTTCATCATCGTCGTCATGTTCCATCTTCGGGTCGCCGTACTTGTCGAAGTCTTGCTCATTGGCGACTCCATCCATTCCGATGATCTTCCTTTTGCCTCTCCTCACAACAACACGACTGGGCTTTGACGGGTCGGTAATGAAGAAGCATTGGTCCACTTGGGAAGCCAGTACCCATGGCTCATATTTCGCGGTGACGTTTGCGCCCGCGGTCTTGGATTTGGCTTCGGGTATAACCATGGTGGTGAAATACCGGTCTTCTTTTAGGACGCTCTTGGCCCATCTGACACGGAACATCGGGACCTTCTCTCCAGCGTAGCTCAGCTCCCAGATCTCCTCGATCCTTCCGTAGTATCTGTCCTTGTCGTTACCGGTGTAGGATTCCATCGTTACCCCGGAGTTCTGATAACCATCGCTCTTCATGTCCTTGTCCTCGGTGTAGAATGTGTAGCCGTTGATATCATACGCCTCATAGGTCATCAGGTTGTGCTCGGCGCCCTGTGACAAGGCGAATATGAGTTGTTCTTCCGCGGAAGAATCCTCATGTAAAGGGTACGACAGAAGCTTCTGCTTGAACCAACGCGTGAAACATGAGTTGTGCTCTTTGATTATATCTCCGTCCGTCCTCTGTTGGCCTCGGTCATTGTACGTCTTCTCAATAAAGGTTTTGTGCTCTACCACCCAAGGATCGACCACGTCTATGTGTTGTAGCGTGACTAGGTTTGCTCTTTCAAAGTCGGCGAGTCGACCCTCGAAGTCGACATGCATTTCGCGGCGACCCTCACGGTGACCCCATCCAGCGAGCCTGCCGAGGTGCCTGTTGACGGGCAGACCAACGGGGTTCTCGATGCCTAGATAATTCGTGCAATAGGAGATGCACTCTTCGGTCAGAAAGCCCCTGGCTATGCTTCCCTCTGGACGTGACATGTTGCGAACGTATCCTTTGACGACACCATTCATCCTTTCGAACGGCATCATGCTGTGCAGGAACGTGGGCCCGAGTTGGATGATATCCTCCACGATATGGACCAGCAGATGCACCATAACGTCGAAGAATGCGGGCGGGAAGTACATCTCAAGCTCGCATAGTATCACCACGATCTCTTCCTGTAGCCTTCTGAGTTGCCTCACGCCAACCGACTTCCGAGAGATGACGTCGAAAAAGTTGCATATGCCAAATAGCGTTTCACGGACGTGCGCGTCCATGATCCCACGGATTGCAACTGGAAGTATCTGCGTCATCAGCACGTGACAGTCGTGAGACTTCATCCCGCTGAACTTCTGCTTCGCTGGGTCTAGGTATCTGCTTATCTTCCCCGCGTAACCGTAAGGAAGTTTTACTCCTACGAGGCAGGTGAAAAATTGCTCGATCTCCTCCTGACTTAGAGTGAAGCACACGGGAGGGTAGTCATTTCCGGTCTTCTTGGCCTTTTTGCCTTTGCGACGACTTTCTGTGTCCTGCTTCGCCTCATCATCATCATCACTAGCGTGAAGCTCCTCCCTGATGCCCATTGATTTCAAGTCTGCCCTTGCTTTCGGCCCATCTTTGGTCCTCTCTGGCATGTTGAGCAGGGTACCAAGCAGACTCTCGCACACGTTCTTCGTGATATGCATGACATCAAGGCTGTGAGGCACACGGTGGATCTTCCAGTACGGCAAGTCCCAGAAAACAGACCTCGTTTTCCATACCTTCAGCAGCGGCTCTGGCGCCTTTCGCTTCTTTCCCGGCTCTGGCGCCTTTTGCTTCTTTCCCGGCAGTGGGCAATCTTTCCAATTTTTCAACAACTCGTCTATTTCCTCGCCGCTCCTCGTACGCGGGCGTCTTCGGGGTTCGGTTTCACCATCGAACAGATCCTTGCGTTTTCTCCACGGGTCATCGTCGCGAAGCCACCTTCGATGTCCCATGAACACGGTTTTCGAAGAACCGGGATCTCTATCTAGCTGGCGATACGTTGTGTCATCCATGCACCTGACGCATCCAGAAAATCCGTGGACCACCTGCCCCGCGAGATATCCGTAACCGAGATAGTCGTGCACCGTCGTGAGCAGTGCGGCTCTCATAGGGAAATATTCTTTCTCTGCGGCGTCCCACGTATTGGCTGGCGTTTTCCACAGCGTGTCTAGCTCCTCTTTCAGCAGCCCCAGATACAGATTGATGTCGTTCCCTGGTTGTTTCGGCCCTTCAATTAGCATACTCATGTGAATGTACTTCCTCTTCATGCACAACCAGGGGGGAAGGTTGTACATCCACACAAACACAGGCCAGGTGCTATGTGTGCTTCTCTGGCTGCCAAACGGATTGACTCCATCGGTGCTCGCGCCCAGCACGATGTTCCTTGGATCGTTCCCAAATTCTGGGTCTTCGAAGTTCAACGCTTGCCAGTGGCTCGCATCCTTAGGGTGACTCAGCATCTTGTCTTTTTTATTTATCTCCGGATCATTTGCGTCATCTTCTCCTCGCTTCTTCTCCTCCCTATCCGCGTGCCAACGCAGGAGCTTTGCTACCTTAGGGTCCGCGAAATACCGCTGCAGACGAGGAGTGATCGGAAAGTACCACACCACTTTTCGAGGAGCTTTCTTCCTCTTCTTGTATCGAGTGACGCCGCACACCGGACATATGGTAGACTCCGCGTGCTCGTCCTGATAAATGATGCAATTGTTCATGCACACATGGTATTTCACGTGCGGTAAATCCAGAGGACACACGATTTTCTTCGCCTCCTCGAAACTGGTCGGGCACTTGTTCCCCTTGGGAAGACGTTCGTGCCAGAATGACATGTTCTCGTCGAAGCATGCGTCGGTCATTTTGTGTTTTACCTTCATCTCCAGAGCCATGAGCGTTACTTTCAGGCGGTTATCCTCGGGCCTGCATCCTTCATACAATGGAGTAACCGCGTCTATCTCCAGTTGATCTAGCTTGGCTTTCTCTCGGGCGGCAGCTCTTGCGTTATCCGTCTGCTTGAGAAGCAGCTCTTGAATATGAGGGTCCTGCACCCAGCCCATCGATGGTCCATCGTCGTCTGCTCCGTCGGCATCTTCATCTTCATGATCATGCCCTTCGTCTGCTCCGGCATCTTCCTCATCATCATGTCCTGCATCTTCTACATGATGACTGTGTACAGCATCACCGTCGTGATCATGTCCTGGAGATTCTTCGTCTTCTCGCCCGCCCGAGCCAGGGTGGTTGTCTTGCTGCCCTTCCTCATTTCTTGCCCGGCCCCCATGGACGACTTCGTAGTCATCTTCATCACCTTGCCACCGATAGCCATCCATGAAACCATGCAAGAGCAGGTGGTCCCGCACCTGCCCGGAATCCGGGTCCGCAATAAGGCTCTTCAGCTTGCATCTTCGACACGGACATCTTATCTCCGTCTCGTTCTTTTGAAGCATCTCGGCCTTCGCGGAGCTCAAAAACCTATTCACGATGCCTTCGGTCATCGTGCGGACCATGGTCGCCTGCGGGGTAGAGCAAAACGATATTTTAGAACCAAGAAAAAATTTGGCATGACTTTCCCTAAAAATAGGACCAAAAAGAATGCATAGTGCCAAAATTCTCGCCGAAACGGAAATGAATCAACATTCCGGCAAAATATTGGCAACTATCGCATTTCAAATACCGGTACCTGCAAACACAAACATATATGCAACACCACAAATATATGCAACACCACGAACATACATAGATCTAGCTAGGCCATAAAAAGTGCATGTGCACGTTGTTGGAGGGAGAACAACATAAACATAGCTTCCCCCCTTACTTACCTATCAAAAAAAGGTAATTTAACCACTTAATTTGGATGAATCTATGGTGGAAATGAGGTGACAAGGAGGAGGCAGCCGAGACAAGTTTGGAGGAGGAGGTGGAGAGAATGAAGTGGGGAAAGTGAGTGGGTAGGTGGCTGTCCAAAATATCTTGTTGGTCCCAGGTTACTAATGGCGCACCTGCTGGTGGTGCGCCATTAGTAGTTCTGCAAAAAAAAATATATATACATATATACTAATGGCGCACCGTGGCATAGTGCGCCATTACTAGTTAAACTAGTAATGGCGCACTATGCCACGGTGCGCCATTAGTAGTTTTGCAAAAAAAAGAAAAAAAAACTATAGTAGTGGCGCACTGTGTGTCTGGTGCGCCATTACTAGTTAGAACTAGTAATGGCGCACTGTGCATGGATGCGCCATTAGTATGTTTGGAAAAAAAAATTGTTACTAGTGGCGCACCATGTGCCTGGTGCGCCATTAGTGTCTTCCACACTAATGGCGCACCTGCACATGGTGCGCCACTGGTATATAGTAGTGGCGCACCACATGTTAGGTGCGCCATTAGTATCCATTTCATCTATAGCCCTTTTCCTAGTAGTGCTGGTCCCAGGCTGGACCCGTAGAGGAGGACGCGCCAGGGTCGGGGACGCCAAACAAGGGATGCGTGGGCACCGCGCCGGGCGTCCACGTCGTGGGAGGCGCGGTGGGCGGTATCGGTGGGGCGAAGTAGTGCGCGGCGTGTCCGGCGAAGGGGGCAGGCGAGCCGGGACGCGGGCCGAGCACGCCCGCGCCGGGAGCATGAGGGCGCCAGGGCATGGGCTAGGCGTGAACCATGCCGGTCCAGGGCGCGGCGGCCGGCGGGCGAGGCACGGGAGGGCGCTGGTTGGAGGAGCTGCCCCCGCCGTTGTCAACGACGGCCTTGCCCTTGCCCTTGGAGCGTCCGCCGCCGTTGCCACCGCCGTTGTTGCGGCGGTTGTTGCCGTTGCCGCCCCCGGAGGCCTCGCCGGAGTTGGAGCCGTTTGGAACGCGGGCGGCGTGCAGCACCATCTCGCTGGAGGGCTCGGGTGCCTGACGGCTCTCCTCGAGGAGAAGGAAGGCGCGGCACCCGAGGAAGGACGGGAAGGACGTCTGCATCGTCAGGATGGGGATGTCGTAGCGGAGCCGGGGATGGAGGCCGCGGAACATGTTGAGGACCTGCTCGCGGTCGGTCACCGGCTCGCCGAGGTCCGCCAGGCGATCTGCGCACTCCTTCAGGCGCGTGAAGTAGGAGATGACGGAGCCGCCGCCTTGCTCGATGCGGTGGAAGTCGGTGGCGAGGAAGACGGCCTGGTGCTCTCTGTTCTCCAGGAAGAGCGACGTGATCGCCGCCCAGAGCTCGGCCGCCGTGGCGCCGCGCTGGTGCACCAGCCCGAAGATCTCGGGGCTGACGCGCGTGTACAGCCAAGAGACAACGTAGGCGTCATCCTGGACCCAAGCCGGATCGCGGGGGCGCGGGGCGCCGGTGATGTGGGAGAGGACACCGCACTTCTGGAAAGTGACCGCAAAGAGGGTTCGCCACTGGGAGAAGTTCGACGGGTTCAGGGTGAGAACAATGGGCACATGCTGGTTGATGTAGACGCCGGAGAGTGGGGAGGGGTTGGGTGCGAGGTCAGCCGGCGGCGCGGCGGCGTTGGCGACGAGAGTGCCCTGCCGGGACACGGCGGCAATCGCCGAGGGGCAGCCGTACGTAGGCAGGAAGCAAAGTACCTAGGATTGGTTCCTGTCCCTGTGCTTGCTGTGACTCACTGCAGCGCTACGACTAGGACAGCACAGCACCTCCACCCAGCCCCAGCCCATCAATTCCTTCCTTCCCATGCCCGTTTTCTCTTTCCCCTTTTTTTTTTCTTTATCGCTTTCGAACAAGATCTTCAGGACTGAGGCATGCACCCAAAATACTACTACTACATCGAAGCGAATTTCAGCAGCTTAGCCTTTCTTCGTCTCACCTCTCTCTCACGGAATGAATATCCTTTTTCCCCCGGACCCGAATGTGTCTGTCACTTTGGCCCTTCTTCTCCCCGCTGGAAATCGACATTCTAGAAAGAAAAAAAGAACCCAGCGGTAGCTTGTAGTAAAGAGTTTCTTTTGACAACTCTACCTACACGGCTGCTTGTGTAGCTGTGCATGCTTGCCTACGCTGCGCACATGGATTGCACAGTGGACTACTCGATCGTGGGCGTAGTTGTAGCAGCAGCTCGGCCGGAGTAGACGGGAGCGGCAAGCCACAGTGCGGGGCTCTGGGCGCTCTGGACTGGAGTGTGCAGGATGCAACCTCCCACGTGTTGCGTCCGCGTCAGTCACTGACACCTCCTGCCTCCCCCTGCCGGCCTGTCCCGATTGCCGCTGCACACCGGCTGCGCTGCGCTGCGCAGATCCATCCATCAGTAGTACTAGGACGCATCGTCGTGCCATCCTATCACGCACCGGGCCGGGCGCAGGCCACGTCCTTGTGTTCTTCGCCTCTGCTTCCTTTCGTCCTCGCGGCAGCCCTGCAGGGGCCGATGCAAGCCCATTTTCCGTTCCTCTTTTCCACGCGCCGCGGCTGCTGCTGCTGCACGTCTGCTCGGGCGGGGCGACGATCGACGATGATGCCCCGACCAGACCGGAAGACCTGTACCCGCCGGAGCGGAGCCCCTCGGCAATCCGCCGTTGGCTACAGGCCACGGCAATCGTGACGATTCGCGGCCGCGGAACGGAGATTTGGCGGCAACGGTTTGGAGGACGTTTGGCCACATAGCTGCAGACTGCCAGCACCGGATGTTAAGGATTGTCACCTCGATCCGTCCTCAGGTGAATGGATTCGATAACAACAATCGCATGGTAAGCGGGGAGTCTCTTTCTCATCGTGTCGTTGTCAACCTCGGGGCACTTGTTCTTTATGGGCGTGTTTGGTCGGGGAACGAAGTTCCATGACATTCCGTTCCACTAGAATGGGTTGGTTCTATTCCTACGTTTGGTTGGGCAATTAGGTGTAACGGAACGGTTCCATTTCAGTGTTTGATTGGAAATAACGTAATGGTAGGCATTTGATTCATCTCACTATTCCATAAAAATAATGTCACGTATATGCATAATTGTCACTAGTCTTTGTATTTTTAACACATAATAAAGAAATGCCAAACAAAATACTAGTTATTCACTCATATACATGTCAAAAATTTGTCAAAACACTAGCCTAAAAATTGTCAAAATACAAGTCGTGCATTCATATTCATGTCAAAATACAATTCATCCATCCATATAGATGTCAAAAGATCTGTCAAAATACAAGTCATTTACACAAAATCGTGCTGCTGTGATTAGGAAAAGCTACCAAGCTTCAGAACATAATAATGTTCCCAAATCGATTCAGCAGCTCCTTGTCGCTGCTTGCCCACGTGTGGCACATAGATGAGGGATTAGCACTGCAGCCGGAGCTGGCAGTCGCTGGCCGGCACCACAAAGTCGCCACTGAGGGACAGCAAGGAGCTCGCCAGCACAAAGCTTGCTTGCGAGGTGCAGCCGCTCGTCGTGATCCCGTTCAGCTCGCGGAGATCCGCAGGGACCTGACGTGGAGCATCATCGGAGATCCGGAGCAGCCCCATGCGGAGATCCGCAGCGGCCCGACGCGGAGCTGATAGGTGATGGAGATGCATCGCCGGAGAGGGAGGGAGGAGGAGAGGCGGCGCGATAGTGGGAGAGACGAGGGGGCGCAGATCGAGAGGGAGAGAGAGATGAGGGAGTGGCGGCAGCGCAGAGCTGGGACAGAGTTCGTGGTTGAGGGGGTCGTGGGGGAGGTGAGAGACGCGAGGCCGAGCCGTTCCGTGTGATTCCTCCAAATCGGAGGTACGAGCGCATTCCGGACCTTAGGGGAATATTCTGCTCATGGGAATGGGTGGATTCTGGCTCTTCGCTACTATCGAACACAAGAACGTGGGGCAGGGCACGGGACGGACCCGTTACATTCCATCCTATGACCAGAACCAAACACAATCTGCTTTTAGTAGTATTTGTTTGGACAAGTTCAGCGGCGTACCCGGGACGCGGCAGATCCACTCCGGTCCCGTGCATTGACGCGCCAGAGCCAACGCCATGGTGTGCGAGAGACACGTAGTTGATGGTGCCGGTGTTTGCAGAGGCGACGACGAGCACAACAGCGTCGACCTCTGCTGGTCATTGCGGCGGGGCAGCGGCCCTGGACGACCGCGAGAAGGAGGTCAAGAGGCACAATGGGGCATCTGCAAGCCCGTCTGTGCATTTGTGGGCACCGCGGTGAAGGTCGGTTTTTGCGCTCGTTGACAGCGCAAAGGGGAATTTCGTCTTGTGTGAGGGCACCGGCCATCGCACGAGGAGGTTCAAGGCACCGACGACTGAGTGTGACGCTGATGATAAGGGGCGCACTGGTGGCTCCCGCCGACATCTAACACCGAGGCAGTGACCCTGACATTATGATGGATGCTGCAGTATGACTCGTCTCGGTGTGGATTGGCAGCGGCATCTGACGACTGCGAGTGGTGTAATGTGTGAAGCCTCTCCACCAATTTGCTAGTGCCTTTTGGCCCTAGCATGGAGAACCGGCGGAGGCGACCGTGGAACGATTTATCATCAAGTTATTGATTGAAACACCATTTTCATATCCAGGATGTGACTCTTGTCCTCACCTTTATTGGTCCGGCTCAACAACGACAAAATTGCGTCATTACTTTCCTAAAGGTGTTTTCTACTTTGTTGTTGTACTAGACTTCATTGGTTGATCTTGGCAATCAGGATGGAAATCCTTGTCCAGATCATTTCTGCCTGACGTGGTGGCGGTGACGCAATGGTGTTTATCCCTTCTTGAAGGTGTTGTTGTGAAAGATGTCTATTTAGTCGTAGGTGTGAATTTCATACTATGTAATGGTTCAACCGTATTTGTCTTCGTTCTATACTCTGCTTAATAATTAATAAAAATGGTCATGTGCATTGCAATGATGCATAGGCCGTTGTTTGGGTGGTTCTGTTTGAAGTTTAACGAGTAGCCATGGCATTGTACTGGTGGTAGTGGGTTTCACAAAATAGATAATCTTCAAGCCCTCACAAACTTTTGGTTCCTTTATAATATATATGACGAAGAATCTCAATAGATCTCATATAAAACATTGTATTTTTTTAATAATGTCCTCATGATTTTTTTTTTCTATTCATCACTATGTATACTAGTAGAATGATAGGTGGAAACCCGTTGAACGAGTTCACGCCCGAGGGTGGCCCGATCTTCACGTCGTAGGATCGAATCGGGAGGGATAGCTAGCTGCAAGCAGATGGGATAACTAGCTTTATACCTGCCAAGGTTGGATGCAACCCGTACGTTGGGGATGGCTGACCAGAGCTACAAGAACTCCAACCCGCTGTCTGAACAATCGCAGAACCACAAACCGGGACTAACCCACACAAAACGGCCGGAACCGTAGAGCACGAATTAGGGGGAACCAGAGGCTCCTTCTCGCGAATCCGGATGAACTCACAAGAGCAAAGGTAGCAAGGATCCCTCGGATCTCTCTAGCAGTCTTGCTGCATAAGCTTGTAGCTAAATGGTTTGACGAAAGGTTCCTAAAAGGATGGGGGAGATGGGGTTTTATAGCAGGGACAACCCCCCTTAGCTAGGTGTGAAAAGGATTCAAAAGTAAACAGCTTTGCATGGCTTCCTTGGGGGAATAAGCAGTCAACTTTGGAAGTTGTTGGAGAGCTCCTCGGAAATTCGCGAAGCCTTGACAGCCTGGACACCTTCCACGAGAATGACTAGAACTTTTGACTCACAACTCCAAATGATGTGAGGCTTTTTGCATTGGAAAGTAAATTTGATGCAGCTTCTGGTGATGTACTTATATGGCCCAGTCTCTCCACCAAATGGGTGTGACACAATGAAACATCAGAGGTAAAAACTGACAGCATCAGCTTCACTTGAAACTTGTTTCTCCAAATGGGTTGCTTCAAGAGCTCATAGGTTGTTGGATTTCTTCCATGCAATACCTAAGTTCAACCAACAACAATGGGGATGAAAGCATAGTTGTGTCATCAAGGTTACAAGATAAACTTAAGTTAGCGTTCACCTGGTCACTTATCAGTTTGGCGCGACTTCTTGTGATTGGGCCTATAATTGTTGAAGACTTGTCGATGGTTGTGGTGTCCTCATCATCCTCTCCCTCTTGAAAAGGAGTCGTCCTCGACTCTGATGGTCCAAAGTATGGAGAGTGGTCGGACACATTAAAAGTAGGACTAACACCATAATCCGTCGGAAGGTCAATCTTGTAGGCATTGTCATTGATCTTCGCAAGCACTTTGAAAGGGCCATCTCCGTGTGGCTGCAACTTGCATTTGCGCTGATCCGGAAAACGATCCTTCTGCAGGTGTACCCACACAAGATCTCCTTCTTCAAACAACATCTTCTTTCTTCCCTTGTTTGCTCGTTTTGCATATTGCTCAGTCATCTTCTCTATGTTTTCTTTGGTCTTCTCATGAAGTTTCTTCACGAAGTCAGCGCGCTTACTTGCATCAAGATTAGTTCGCTCCTGCAATGGCAAAGGCAAAAGATCTATGGGAGCAGCAGGTTTGAAACCATGAACAATTTCAAAAGGACAAAATTTAGTGGTTGAATGTACCGCCCTGTTGTATGCAAACTCCACGTGGGGGAGACACTCTTCCCACATCTTCAGATTTTTCTTTAAAACAACTCTTAGCATCATGGATAGCGTGCGGTTGACGATTTCAGTTTGTCCATCCGTTTGTGGGTGACATGTAGTGGAAAAGAGAAGCTTCGTTCCTAGCTTTGCCCACAGCGTCTTCCAAAAGTAGCTCAAAAACTTGGTGTCACGATCTGAAACAATAGTGTGTGGTACTCCATGTAGCCGCACGACTTCCCTGAAAAATAATTCAGCAATGTGTGAAGCATCATCGTGTTGGAAATATGCCCTAGAGGCAATAATAAATTGGTTATTATTATATTTCCTTGTTCATGATAATCGTTTATTATCCATGCTATAATTGTATTGATTGGAAACTCAAATACATGTGTGGGTACATAGACAACACTGTGTCCCTAGTAAGCCTCTAGTTGACTAGCTCGTTGATCAAAGATGGTTAAGGTTTCCTAGCCATTGACATGAGATGTCATTTGATAACGGGATCACATCATTAGGAGAATGATGTGATGGACAAGACCCAAACTGTAAACGTAGCATTTGATCGTGTCAGTTTATTGCTATTGTTTTCTGCATGTCAAGTATCTGTTCCTTTGACCATGAG
Source organism: Elymus sibiricus (assembly GCA_039707655.1). Taxonomy (NCBI): domain Eukaryota; kingdom Viridiplantae; phylum Streptophyta; class Magnoliopsida; order Poales; family Poaceae; genus Elymus; species Elymus sibiricus. The sequence continues at coordinate 135,626,570 of CM077666.1, forward strand.
ATCATGCAACTCACTGACACCGGAGGAATACCTTGTGTGTATCAAACGTCGCAACGTAACTGGGTGACTATAAAGGTGCTCTACAGGTATCTCCGAGGGTGTCTGTTGGGTTGGCATGGATCAAGACTGGGATTTGTTACTCCGTATGACGGAGAGGTATCTCAGGGCCCACTCGGTAATACAACATCACATTGGGCCTTGCAAGCAAAGTGACTAAAGAGTTAGCCACAGGATCTTGTATTACGGAACGAGTAAAGAGACTTGCCGGTAACGAGATTGAACTAGGTATAGTGATACCGACGATCGAATCTCGGGCAAGTAACATACCGAAGAACAAAGGGAACAGCATACGGGATTAACTGAATCCTTGACATAGAGGTTCGACCGATAAAGATCTTCGTAGAATATGTAGGAGCCAATATGGGCATCCAGGTCCCGCTATTGGTTATTGATCGTAGAGGTGTCTCGGTCATGTCTACATAGTTCTCGAACCCGCAGGGTCTACACACTTAACGTTTGGTGACGATTAGTATAATTGAGTTATTATGTTGGTGACCGAAAGTTGTTCGGAAGTCTCGGATAAAATCCCGGACATGACGAGGATCTCCGGAAGAGTCCGGAGGTAAAGATTGATATATGTGATAATAGTGTTTCGATCTCCGGAAGAGTTCCAGAGTTCACCGGAAGGGGTTCCGGATGTTTACCGAAGTGTTCGGGTGCAGCAACACTTTATATGGGCCAAGGGATAAAAGCCCACGAGGTATTGGAAAGTGCAAAAGTAGTTTTGCTGCCGCGTAAGCGGTACTACCGCTTGTGTGAAGCGGTACTACCGCCCAAGCGGTACTACCGCTTGTGTGAAGCGGTTCTACCGCTTGTGTGCGGCTGTGCACGGTTCGGCAGGGATCCGAGTTGGACTCTTTCCCTGCGGGCCAAACCGACCTTGTGCGGGCAAAACCGACCTGGAGGAGGCTTTTACTCCAAGTTTAGACCCCAAGGCTCAACATATAAATAGAGGGGCAGGGCTAGCACACGGGACACATCAAGATTTCCCCAAGCCGTGTGCGGCAACCCTAACCCTCTAGTTCCTCCGTCATAATCTCCGTAGTGCTTGGCGAAGCCCTGCAGAGATTGTTCCTCACCACCATCACCACGCCGTCGTGCTGCTGGAACTCAACCACTACTTCATCATCGCTCGCTGGATCGAGGAGGTGAAGGCGTCATCAAGCCGTACGTGTGTTGAACGCGGAGGTGCCGTCCGTTCGGCGCTAGTTCGTGATCGGATCGAGGGACGACTTGCGATTTGGATCGCGGAGACGTTCGACTACATCAACCGCGTTTCTTAAACGCTTCCGCTTAGCGATCTACAAGGGTATGTAGATTCACTCTCCCTCTCGTAGATGCTCATCACCATGGATAGATCTTGTGTGTGCGTAGGAAAATTTTTGTTTCCCATGCAACGTTCCCCAACAGTGGCATCATGAGCTAGGTCTATGCGTAGATGAGATCTCGAGTAGAACACAAACGAGTTGTGGGCGTGGATGTATACATATTGCTTGCCGTTACTAGTTGATATTTGATTCGGCGGTATTGTGAGATGAAGCGGCCCGGACCGACATTACGCGTACACTTACGCGAGACAGGTTCCTTCAACTGACATGTAATTTTGTTGCATAAAGATGGCTAGCGGGTGTCTGTCTCTCTCACTTTAGTTGAATCGATTTCAATGAAGAGGGTTCTTTTAGAAGATCAAAAAGCAATCACTACACCACGTTGTGGTTTTGCGTAGGTAAGAACGGTTCTTGCAAACCCGTAGCAGCCACGTAAAATTTGCAACAACAATTAGAGGACGTCTAACTTGTTTTTGCAGGGTATGTTGTGATGTGATATGGCCAATTACATGATGAGATATATGTGATGTATGAGATGATCATGTTTTGTATAGAATATCACGACTTGCATGTCGATGAGTACGGCAACTGGCAGGAGCCATAGAGTTGTCTTTAATTATTGTATGACCTGCGTGTCAATCATTAAGCGCTATGTAATGCTTTACTTTATCGCTAAACGTTAGCAATAGTCGTGGAAGCAACAGTCGGCGCGACAACCTTATGGCGACACGTTGATGGAGATCAAGATGATGGAGATCATGGTGTCATGCCGGTGACGATGGAGATCATGCCGGTGCTTTGGAGATGGAGATCAAAAGCACAAGTTCATGGCCATATCATGTCACTTATGATTTGCATGTGATGTTAATCTTTTTTTGCATCTTATTTTGCTTAGGACGACGGTAGCATTATAAGGTGATCCCTCACTTAAATTTCAAGATAAATTGTGTTCTCCCCAAGTGTGCACCGTTGCGAAAGTTCGTCGTTTCGAGACACGCCGTGATGATCGGGTGTGATAGACTCTACGTTCGCATACAACGGGTGTAAGCCATGTTGCACGTGCGGAACACTCGGGTTAAACTTGACGAGCCTAGCATGTACAGACATGGCCTCGGAACACAAGAGACCGAAAGGTCGAACATGAGTCATATAGTAGATATGATCAACATGAAGATGTTCACCATTGAAACCACCTCAACTCACGTGATGATCGGACTTGAGTTGGTGGATTTGGATCATGTTACACTCGAATGACCGGAGGGATGTCAATTTGAGTGGGAGTTTTTAAGTAATATGATTAACTAAACTCATTATCTAGAACAATAGTCTAAGTTGTCTTTGCTATATTTATGTTGTAGATCATGGCTCGCGCAGTAGCACCCCTGAATTTTAATGCGTTCCTAGAGAAAGCTAAGTTGAAAGATGATGGAAGTAACTTTGTGGACTGGGCCCGTAATCTAAGGATTATCCTTACGGCTTCCCAGAAGGCTTATGTCCTTGATGCACCGCTTGGTGATCCACCTGCTCCAGTTGAGTCTCTAGACGTTGTGAACGCCTGGCAGGCTCGTTCTGATGATTACTCAATAGTTCAATGTGCAATGTTGTATGGCTTAGAACCGGGACTTCAAAGACGTTTTGAACGTCATGGAGCATATGAGATGTTCCAGGAATTGAAGTTTATCTTTCAGAAGAATGCCCGGATCGAGAGATATGAGATCTCCGATAAGTTCTATGCTTGCAAGATGGAGGAGAACGGGTCTATCAGTGATCACGTGCTCAGAATGTCTGGGTACTCCACCCGTCTGGCTGAGTTAGGGATGCCCCTTCCGCCAGAGGCTATCACTGACAGAGTTCTTCAATCATTGCCACCTAGCTACAAGAGCTTCGTGTTGAACTATAACATGCACGGGATGAACAAGTCAGTCGCCGAGCTGTTTGCGATGCTGAAAGCCGCTGAGTCTGAAATTCAGAAGGAGCATCAAGTGTTGATGGTCAATAAAACCACTAGTTTCAAGAAAAATGGCAAGGGTAAGAAGGGTAACTCCAAGCAGAGTGGCAAAGCAGTTGCTCCTCTCGTGAAGAAACCCAAGGCTGGACCCAAACCAGAAACTGTGTGTTTTCATTGCAAGGGAACTGGACACTGGAAGCGGAATTGCCCCAAGTATTTGGCTGACAAGAAGGCGGCCAACAACAAACAAGGTATATATGATATACATGTTATTGATGTGTACCTTACCAACTCTCGTTGTAGTGCCTGGGTATTTGATACCGGTGCGGTTGCTCATATTTGCAACTCAAAACAGGAACTGCGGAATAGACGGAGGCTGGCAAAGGACGAAGTGACGATGCGCGTGGGAAATGGTTCCAAGGTTGATGTGATCGCCGTCGGCACGCTCGCTCTTCGATTACCGTCGGGATTAGTGATGAACCTAAATAAGTGTTATTTGGTGCCTGCGTTAAGCATGAACATTATATCTGGATCTTGTTTATTGCGAGACGGTTACTCATTTAAATCAGAGAATAATGGTTGTTCTATTTATATGAGTAATATCTTTTATGGTCATGCACCCGATGTGAGGGGTTTATTCTTATTGAATCTCGATAGTAATGATACACATGTTCATAACATTGATGCCAAAAGATGTAGAATTGATAATGATAATACCACTTTCTTGTGGCACTGCCGTTTAGGTCATATTGGCGTAAAACGCATGAAGAAGCTCCATGCTGATGGACTTTTGGAGTCACTTGATTTTGAATCACTTGACACATGTGAGCCATGCCTCATGGGCAAGATGACTAAAACGCCGTTCTCTGGAACAATGGAACGGGCAAGTGACTTATTGGAAATCATACATACTGACGTGTGCGGTCCGATGAGTATTGAGGCGCGCGGTGGTTATCGTTACTTTCTCACCTTCACTGATGACTTAAGTAGATATGGGTATATTTACTTAATGAAACACAAGTCTGAAACATTTGAAAAGTTCAAACAATTTCAGAGTGAAGTTGAGAATCATCGTAACAAGAAGATTAAATTCCTACGATCTGATCGAGGGGGAGAATATCTGAGTTATGAGTTTGGCAGTCACTTAAGACAGTGTGGAATTGTTTCACAATTGACACCGCCTGGAACACCACAGCGTAATGGTGTGTCCGAACGTCGTAATCGAACCTTATTGGATATGGTGCGATCTATGATGTCTCTTGCCGATTTGCCACTATCGTTTTGGGGTTATGCATTAGAGACAGCTGCATTCACTTTAAATAGGGCACCATCGAAATCCGTTGAGACGACGCCATATGAACTTTGGTTTGGCAAGAAGCCAAAGCTGTCGTTTCTTAAAGTTTGGGGATGTGATGCTTATGTCAAAAAGCTTCAGCCTGAAAAGCTGGAACCCAAAGCGGAGAAATGCGTCTTCATAGGATACCCAAAAGAGACAGTTGGGTATACCTTCTACCTCAGATCCGAAGGCAAAGTGTTTGTCGCTAAAAACGGAACATTTCTTGAGAAAGAGTTTCTCTCGAAAGAATTGAGTGGGAGGAAGATAGAACTTGATGAGGTTGTTGAACCTTTACTTCAACCTGAGAGTAGCGCAGCGCAGAAAGTTGTTTCTGTGGAGCCTACATTAGCTGAAGAGGAAGTTAATGATGATGATCATGAAGCTTTGGATCAAGTTGCTATCGAACCTCGTAGGTCGACAAGGACGCGTACTGCTCCTGAGTGGTACGGCAACCCTGTCTTAGAGGTCATGTTGTTAAACAACGATGAACCTACGAGCTATGGAGAAGCGATGATGGGCCCGGATTCCGAGAAGTGGTTAGTGGCCATGAAATCCGAGATGGGATCCATGTATGAAAACAAAGTATGGACTTTGGAAGTATTACCTGAAGGGCGTAAGGCCATTCAGAACAAATGGATCTTTAAGAGGAAGACGGACGCGGACGGTAATGTCACCGTCTATAAAGCTCGACTTGTGGCAAAGGGTTTTTCACAAGTTCAAGGAGTTGACTACGATGAGACCTTCTCACCCGTAGCGATGCTTAAGTCCGTCAGAATCATGTTAGCAATAGCTGCCTTTTTTGATTATGAAATTTGGCAGATGGATGTCAAAACAGCGTTCCTTAACGGTTTCCTTAAGGAAGAGTTGTATATGATGCAACCAGAAGGTTTTGTCGATCCAGAGAATGCTGACAAAGTTTGCAAACTCCAGCGATCCATTTATGGACTGGTGCAAGCATCTCGGAGTTGGAATCTTCGTTTTGATGAGGTGATCAAAGCGTTCGAGTTTATACAAGTTTACGGAGAAGCTTGTATGTACAAGAAAGTGAGTGGGAGCTCTATAGCGTTTCTAATATTATATGTGGATGACATATTGCTGATTGGAAACAATATAGAAATGCTGGAAAGCGTAAAGGAATATTTGAACAAGAGTTTTTCAATGAAGGACCTAGGAGAAGCTGCTTTCATATTAGGCATCAAGATCTATAGAGATAGATCGAGACGCTTAATAGGACTTTCACAAAGCACATACCTTGATAAGATTTTGAAGAAGTTCAAAATGGATCAGTCCAAGAAGGGGTTCTTGCCTGTTTTGCAAGGTGTGAAGTTGAGTAAGACTCAATGCCCAGTGACTGCAGAAGATAGAGAAAAGATGAATGTCATCCCCTATGCTTCAGCCATAGGCTCTATCATGTATGCAATGCTGTGCACAAGACCCGATGTCAGCCTTGCCATAAGTATGGTCGGAAGGTTTCAAGGTGATCCAGGAATGGAACACTGGACGGCGGTCAAGAATATCCTGAAGTACCTGAAAAGGACTAAGGACATGTTTCTCGTTTATGGAGGTGATCAAGAGCTCGTCGTAAAGGGTTACGTCGATGCAAGCTTTGACACTGATCCGGATGACTCTAAGTCGCAAACCGGATACGTATTTATTCTTAATGGGGGTGCGGTTAGCTGGTGCAGTTCCAAGCAAAGCGTGGTAGCAGATTCTACATGCGAAGCGGAGTACATCGCTGCCTCGGAGGCGGCGAAGGAAGGTGTCTGGATGAAGGAGTTCATGACAGATCTTGGAGTAGTGCCTAGTGCGCTTAACCCAATGACTCTGTTTTGTGATAACACTGGTGCCATTGCTCTAGCCAAGGAACCAAGATTTCACAAGAGGACCAGACACATAAAACGACGTTTCAATTCCATCCGCGATTACATCAAGGAGGACGACATAAATATTTGCAAAGTACACACGGATCTAAATGTTGCAGATCCGATGACTAAACCTCTTCCAAGGGCTAAACATGAACAACACCAGAACTGCATGGGTGTTCGATTCATTACAATGTAAATCACATAATGATGTGAACTAGATTATTGACTCTAGTGCAAGTGGGAGACTGTTGGAAATATGCCCTAAAGGCAATAATAAATTGGTTATTATTATATTTCCTTGTTCATGATAATCGTTTATTATCCATGCTATAATTGTATTGATTGGAAACTCAAATACATGTGTGGGTACATAGACAACACTGTGTCCCTAGTAAGCCTCTAGTTGACTAGCTCGTTGATCAAAGATGGTTAAGGTTTCCTAGCCATTGACATGAGATGTCATTTGATAACGGGATCACATCATTAGGAGAATGATGTGATGGACAAGACCCAAACTGTAAACGTAGCATTTGATCGTGTCAGTTTATTGCTATTGTTTTCTGCATGTCAAGTATCTGTTCCTTTGACCATGAGATCATGCAACTCACTGACACCGGAGGAATACCTTGTGTGTATCAAACGTCGCAACGTAACTGGGTGACTATAAAGGTGCTCTACAGGTATCTCCGAGGGTGTCTGTTGGGTTGGCATGGATCAAGACTGGGATTTGTTACTCCGTATGACGGAGAGGTATCTCAGGGCCCACTCGGTAATACAACATCACATTGGGCCTTGCAAGCAAAGTGACTAAATAGTTAGCCACAGGATCTTGTATTACGGAACGAGTAAAGAGACTTGCCGGTAACGAGATTGAACTAGGTATAGTGATACCGACGATCGAATCTCGGGCAAGTAACATACCGAAGAACAAAGGGAACAGCATATGGGATTAACTGAATCCTTGACATAGAGGTTCGACCGATAAAGATCTTCGTAGAATATGTAGGAGCCAATATGGGCATCCAGGTCCCGCTATTGGTTATTGATCGTAGAGGTGTCTCGGTCATGTCTACATAGTTCTCAAACCCGCAGGGTCTACACACTTAACGTTTGGTGACGATTAGTATAATTGAGTTATTATGTTGGTGACCGAAAGTTGTTCGGAAGTCTCGGATAAAATCCCGGACATGACGAGGATCTCCGGAAGAGTCCGGAGGTAAAGATTGATATATGTGATAATAGTGTTTCGATCTCCGGAAGAGTTCCAGAGTTCACCGGAAGGGGTTCCGGATGTTTACCGAAGTGTTCGGGTGCAGCAACACTATATATGGGCCAAGGGATAAAAGCCCACGAGGTATTGGAAAGTGCAAAAGTAGTTTTGCTGCCGCGTAAGCGGTACTACCGCTTGTGTGAAGCGGTACTACCGCCCAAGCGGTACTACCGCTTGTGTGAAGCGGTTCTACCGCTTGTGTGCGGCTGTGCACGGTTCGGCAGGGATCCGAGTTGGACTCTTTCCCTGCGGGCCAAACCGACCTTGTGCGGGCAAAACCGACCTGGAGGAGGCTTTTACTCCAAGTTTAGACCCCAAGGCTCAACATATAAATAGAGGGGCAGGGCTAGCACACGGGACACATCAAGATTTCCCCAAGCCGTGTGCGGCAACCCTAACCCTCTAATTCCTCCGTCATAATCTCCGTAGTGCTTGGCGAAGCCCTGCAGAGATTGTTCCTCACCACCATCACCACGCCGTCGTGCTGCTGGAACTCAACCACTACTTCATCATCGCTCGCTGGATCGAGGAGGTGAAGGCGTCATCAAGCCGTACGTGTGTTGAACGCGGAGGTGCCGTCCGTTCGGCGCTAGTTCGTGATCGGATCGAGGGACGACTTGCGATTTGGATCGCGGAGACGTTCGACTACATCAACCGCGTTTCTTAAACGCTTCCGCTTAGCGATCTACAAGGGTATGTAGATTCACTCTCCCTCTCGTAGATGCTCATCACCATGGATAGATCTTGTGTGTGCGCAGGAAAATTTTTGTTTCCCATGCAACGTTCCCCAACACATCGCTCTTATGACATGGGATAAAATGAGCCATTTTGCTAAACCTATCAACCACCACAAAAACTGAATCACTCCCTCTCTTAGTGCGCGGTAAACCAAGAACAAAGTCCATAGAAATATCTTCCCAAGGTGTACTAGGAATTGATAAAGGAGTATAAAGTCCATGTGGGTTTAAGCGTGACTTAGCTTTGCCGCAGATCTCATAACGTAGCACGTAGCGCTCAACATCACGCCTCATCCTTGGCCAAAAGAAATGGTCAATCAACACGCTCTCAGTTTTCTTTGCTCCAAAATGTCCCATGAGGCCACCAGCGTGAGCCTCCTGCAAAAGCAACAAACGGACGGAACAATCTGGGATGCACAATTTGTTAGATCGAAAAAGGAATCCGTCATGCAAGTGAAACTTTTCCCAACCTTTCCCCTCACTACACTTTGAGTGTGGTTCAGCAAAATATGGGTCATTGACATACAATTCTTTGATGCTTTGTAACCCAAGAATTTTTGTATCAAGTTGTGAGAGCAAAATATGACGCCTAGACAATGCATCAGCTACAACATTATCCTTTCCTTTTTTGTACTTAATAATATAAGGAAAAGACTCTATGAATTCACTCCACTTTGCATGTCTACGATTCAATTTGAGTTGTCCTCTAAGATGCTTCAAGGACTCATGGTCGGAATGTAGCACAAATTCTTTAGGCCACAAATAATGTTGCCATGTTTCCAAAGATCTCACAAGTGCATATAGTTCTTTGTCATAAACAAAATAATTTAGAGTTGGACCACTTAGCTTCTCGCTGAAATATGCAATAGGCCTACCTTCTTGCATTAGTACGCCTCCAATACCAACACCACTTGCGTCACATTCAATTTCAAAAGTCTTACCAAAGTTGGGCAGTGCAAGCAATGGTGCGGATGTCAACTTATCTTTCAACTCTTGGAAGGCCTTCTCTTGTGCGTTTGCCCACTTGAAGGGAACATCTTTCTTCGTTAGCTCATTCATGGGGGCAGCAATGGTGCTGAAGTCCTTCACAAACCGACGGCAGAAACCAGCAAGGCCAAGAAAGCTTCGTACTTGGCTTACATTTTGTGGAGGCATCCACTCACGAATGGCTTTGACCTTCTCCTCATCTACCTCCACACCTTGACCTGAAACAACAAAGCCAAGAAACACAACTTTGTCTGTGCAAAATGTGCACTTTTCCTTGTTAGCATATAATCTCTCCTCTCTTAGGACAGCAAGTACACACCGGATATGTTCAACATGTTCATCCAAAGTTTTGCTATAAATTAGGATGTCATCAAAGTAAACAACCACAAACTTGCCAATGAACATTCTAAGCACATGATTCATCAATCTCATGAAGGTACTAGGTGCATTTGTCAATCCAAATGGCATAACTAACCACTCATACAAACCAGATTTTGTTTTGAAAGCAGTTTTCCATTAGTCACCCTCTCTCATTCTAATTTGGTGGTAGCCACTTCGCAAGTCAATTTAGAAAAGATGGTGGCGCCACTAAGTTCATCAAGCATATCATCAAGCCTAGGTATGGGGTGCCTATACCTCACGGTGATGTTGTTAATAGGCCTACAATCACAACACAATCTGGAAGATCCATCTTTTTTGGGTACTAAAAGAACTGGTACAGCACAAGGAGAGAGACTTTCCCTTACATAACCTTTGTTAAGTAGGCCTTCAACTTGTCGCTGAATCTCCTTGGTTTCCTCCGGGTTTGTGCGGTATGGTGGTCAGTTCGGCAATGGGGCTCGTGGGACCAAATCAATTTGGTGCTCAATGCCTCTTTGTGGTGGCAGCTCCGGTGGTACCTCCTCGGGGAACACATCTTCATACTCCTGCAAAATTTCAACAACAACACTAGGAGTGGTAGAGAGTAATTCGTCAGTAGAAAGAAAGTTGTCCTTGTACAAAAGTACAAAGAACACAGAATTGGGTTCTCTCAACTCTCTTATGTCCCTTTTCCTAGCCATCATAACTAATCCCTGTTTTTCCCATGTCTTGGTCAATTTTAGCTGTGGGTTTTATTTGGCTTTGGATTCTCTCGCTCACTATGTTGGTGGATGTCACTCAAGTGTTTCTCGCTCACTCTCTCTTTCTTTTTCAGATCATCCATCAATAATTTTTCGGGCGTCAAAGGGAGCAAAGATATGCGCTCTCCCTCGTATTGGAACGAGAGACGATTAGCACGGCCGCTGATTTGCACATCACGATCATACAACCAAGGTCTTCCCAACAGCAATTGGCATGCTTGCATTGGCACCACGTCACATTCCACTTGATCTCGGTACTTCCCAATGGAAAACTAAACGGTGACTATGTTGCTCACTCGAAGTATACCACAATCATTGAGCCATTGCATCTTATATGGACTTGGGTGCCTTCTTTGTTTCAGTCCCAATCTCTCTACTAAATCTGAACTTGCAATGTTGTTGCAGCTGCCATTGTCAACAATAATTCTGCAAACCTTGTCCTTGATGGTGCCACGGGTGTGAAAAATATTATGTCGCTGTCCTTTCTCTTCTCTAGCTGCATTGACACTAAGCACACGACGGGAAACGAAGCAATCTCCCATGTCGGCCTGAATGTCACAACCACTCTTCTCGCCCTCTTCATCCTCAAGATCATCCGGTGCTCCACTATCTTCATGTTCACTCTCAGATTCCCATTCACCTTGTTCATTGATAAATAGAACCTTTTTGCTTGGACACTCGAAAGAAATGTGACCATGCCCTTTGCACTTCCAACACTCAATATCTCGGCTTCGAGATGATGGTACAGCCGTGGGGTTAGAAGTACTTCCAGCAGCAGAAGGAGCACGCTTGTCAACATTCCTAGGAGCTGGTGATGATGCCGATGAAGCCGTTGTTCACCGGGTGGTGGTAGGGTGTGAAGTATGCTGAAACTGAGAACCACCATGAGAGGCACTCGGCTGCGTCCTTTGCCATGGTGTAGTGGTGCGGTTGTGAGATATCCGTCCATGACCGCTCCGCTGCACCTTCCTCTCCGTGCGCTTTGCTTGCTCCATAATATCTTGTAGAGTGTTATAGGGAAACATCTCCACAAAATCAGAAATTTCATTGTTGAGACCATGCAGAAATCTTGCCATCTTTGACTCCTCATCTTCACGAATACGAGCACGAACCAGAAGTAATTCCATCTCTTTATAGTACTCATCCACCATGCGCGTACCTTGGTTGAGGCGCTGCAATCTGTTTCGAAGATCTCTTTGGTATTGTGAAGGAACAAACCTTCGCCTCATGGCTTGTTTCATCTCTTCCCAAGTGTCAATGTGATCACGACCTAGCAGCAGCTGATTTTCTTGTAGTTGATTCCACCAAGTGAGTGCATAACCAGAAAACTCAACACAAGCAAGGTTTACTCTCTTAGGATCAGCAAGATTATGGATACGAAAAATCTGATCACATTGCTCTTCCCAGTCAAAATATGCATCCGGGTCTTCCTTTCCTGTGAACTTGGGGATGTGCAACTTGATTCTTGCTATGTCATCTCGACCATCTCGATCACGACGTTCTGCATGACACCCATCATCACCATAGGTAGCAGCACAACGGTATGGAACACCAACGTAATCATCAAGGTCATCTCCATGACCATGAGCAGCACGCTCATGATGGTCATAGTAGTGTCCACGAGGGCCATGGCCTCGCCCTCGAAGTGGTCCTCCTCGCTACCCTCCATGAGCAGCAGCACCATGCCCACGAGCAGCAGCCACATGTTCACCATAGTTGTTGTTATCATCCTCCAAGGCACCATCCACAGCAGCCTGCATGGAATTCTCATCCCCAACTCCCTCAAGTGGATCAATAGGGTGTTGTCGGTGTTGAACCCTATCACCACCTGCTGGAGGACGCTCGTGAAGCATCCTTCCAAGGTCTCGAACCATGTTCCGTAATTCCTGAAACTCAGCACGTGTGATCGGGGCATCTTCTTCCCCTTGATTTTCTCCATGAACACTCGGTGTAGATCCTGCCATGTTAGTGGGGAGAAAAAGTGGAATAGGATAATTTTTGTGGAATCACACAACCTCACCTCTTACTCACCAAAGTTCTTATGAGTTCATATCAGATTGTGCTTCTCCCGGATGTGTTAAAGCGATTGAAAGACAGGGATCAAAGAACTAGCTTCGGTTTTTGGTGGATCTCGGTGGGGTAAACAAAAAGGGGGCTTGTGCTGAAATCAAATTGATGCAAACCAAGAAAATATGTGGATAGATTAGCTGGACCTTTGCACCAATATTGAAACACACACAACACACAAAGTTCTGAATTTTTTTCTACCAAGCTGAAACTTTGAATCTTACACAACACTTTTCTTTTCTCTTGATTTTTTTTGCCACTTTTTTTTTCTTCTTTTTTTTCTCTCCAAAGCACAACAACCAAATCTAAAAGTAACCACAAAGACGAACTTGGTGCAGATCTAAAAGATGAAAAACATGCAAGGTATGCAACAACAAGATCTCAGCACCAACAAGGCTTGGATTTATTTTTGGTGGGGCTTTGGACTTTTAGGACAGAAAATATAGCATGAAAAACACTCGATCTAAAGGGATGATAGTAAGATAAACTTGGATAACAGATCCTACTGTGTCAACGAAGGCTTTGATGCTAGATGATAGGTGGAAACCCGTTGAACGAGTTCACGCCCGAGGGTGGCCCGATCTTCACGTCGTAGGATCAAATCGGGAGGGATAGCTAGCTGCAAGCAGCCGGGATAACTAGCTTTATACCTGCCAAGGTTGGATGCAACCCGTACGTTGGGGATGGCTGACCAGAGCTACAAGAACTCCAACCCGCTGTCCGAACAATCGCAGAACCACAAACCGGGACTAACCCACACAAAACGGCCGGAACCGTAGAGCACGAATTAGGGGGAACCAGAGGCTCCTTCTCGCGAATCCGGATGAACTCACAAGAGCAAAGGTAGCAAGGATCCCTCGGATCTCTCTAGCAGTCTTGCTGCATAAGCTTGTAGCTAAATGGTTTGACGAAAGGTTCCTAAAAGGATGGGGGAGATGGGGTTTTATAGCAGGGACAACCCCCCTTAGCTAGGTGTGAAAAGGATTCAAAAGTAAACAGCTTTGCATGGCTTCCTTGGGGGAATAAGCAGTCAACTTTGGAAGTTGTTGGAGAGCTCCTCGGAAATTCGCGAAGCCTTGACAGCCTGGACACCTTCCACGAGAATGACTAGAACTTTTGACTCACAACTCCAAATGATGTGAGGCTTTTTGCATTGGAAAGTAAATTTGATGCAGCTTCTGGTGATGTACTTATATGGCCCAGTCTCTCCACCAAATGGGTGTGACACAATGAAACATCAGAGGTAAAAACTGACAGCATCAGCTTCACTTGAAACTTGTTTCTCCAAATGGGTTGCTTCAAGAGCTCATAGGTTGTTGGATTTCTTCCATGCAATACCTAAGTTCAACCAACAACAATGGGGATGAAAGCATAGTTGTGTCATCAAGGTTACAAGATAAACTTAAGTTAGCGTTCACCTGGTCACTTATCAGTTTGGCGCGACTTCTTGTGATTGGGCCTATAATTGTTGAAGACTTGTCGATGGTTGTGGTGTCCTCATCATCCTCTCCCTCTTGAAAAGGAGTCGTCCTCGACTCTGATGGTCCAAAGTATGGAGAGTGGTCGGACACATTAAAAGTAGGACTAACACCATAATCCGTCGGAAGGTCAATCTTGTAGGACTAATATATATGACGAAGAATCTCACCGATAACTAGCTTTATACCTGCCAAGGTTGGATGCAACCCGTACGTTGGGGATGGCTGACCAGAGCTACAAGAACTCCAACCCGCTGTCCGAACAATCGCAGAACCACAAACCGGGACTAACCCACACAAAACGGCCGGAACCGTAGAGCACGAATTAGGGGGAACCAGAGGCTCCTTCTCGCGAATCCGTATGAACTCACAAGAGCAAAGGTAGCAAGGATCTGTCGGATCTCTCTAGCAGTCTTGCTGCATAAGCTTGTAGCTAAATGGTTTGACGAAAGGTTTCTAAAAGGATGGGGGAGATGGGGTTTTATAGCAGGGACAACCCCCCTTAGCTATGTGTGAAAAGGATTCAAAAGTAAACAGCTTTGCATGGCTTCCTTGGGGGAATAAGCAGTCAACTTTGGAAGTTGTTGGCGAGCTCCTCGGAAATTCGCGAAGCCTTGACAGCCTGGACACCTTCCACGAGAATGACTAGAACTTTGGAAAAGTATAGAAATCAACCGACTGATTTATCACGGGCTTAAACCGCGTGCTGCGCTTGACTGATTTATCCCTGGGCCTAGCCACCGCTTTCCCCTCCAGTGACCTTATCTCTTCGCGTTCGTCTTCCTCCACACAAAATTTCCCTTCCCCACCTCTGTTCGTCCCTGCACGAGAGCTCCTATGGCAAGGCCGCTACCTCCGCGACGCTGCTGCGAACTAGAGAGGAGCGATGGTGCGCACCACTAGCTGGATCCCCACCGCAATCGAAGGTGGATGAAACCCCGCACGCCACCGTCGTGGTGCTGCAACCCCACGGGGGCAACGCTCGGCGCACTGCTGTGACGCAAGCGGGAGGGCGGCCACTCGTTTTGGTGCTGTCGGCGATGCGGTACGGCGACGGGTCGCCTGCGCTGCATTGGAGCACCGCGCGTCGATGTAGCGGCTGCATTGAATCATGCCCGGAGCTGCGACACGGCCGCCGGCGCTGCGTTGGAGCACCGCATGCCGGTGTCGCGGCTGCATTGAAGCATGGCCGGAGCTGCGACGGGCCTCCGGGGCTGCGTTGGAGCACCGCGTGACGCTGTCGCGGCTGCATTGAAGCATGGCTGGAGCTGCGACGGGCCGCCGGGGCTGCGTTGGAGCACCGCGCGCCGGTGTCGCGGCTGCAATGGAGCATCGCACGCCGGTGTCGCGACTGCAATGGAGCACCGCCGAAGCGGCCATAGGCCGCCGGGGCTGCGTCGGAGCACAGCGTGCCGGTGTCGCGGCTGCAAGGGAGCACCGTCGCGCCAGAGTTGGCGCTGCAATGGAGCATCGCCGCGCTGCCCGTTGCTGCCGAAGGCCGAGCTCCGCCGACGGGGGGTGCGACTCTGCTTGCTAGCCGGGCGGTGTTGCTTCCGCGACGACTCGTCATGTTGCTTCACTGTGACACAATGTGTGTTGGTCAATCAAACGGATGCAAGGGAAAAATCCAACGGCCCATGACCCAACTGATTTCGTGAGAAATCAGTCGGTTGATTTGTAGCAGCCGCCTAGAACTTTTGACTCACAACTCCAAATGATGTGAGGCTTTTTGCATTGGAAAGTAAATTTGATGTAGCTTCTGGTGATGTACTTATATGGCCCTGTCTCTCCACCAAATGGGTGTGACACAACGAAACATCAGAGGTAAAAACTGACAGCATCAGCTTCACTTGGAACTTGTTTTCTCCAAACTTGTTTCTCCAAATGGGTTGCTTCAAGAGCTCATAGGTTGTTGGATTTCTTCCATGCAATAGCTAAGTTCAACCAACAACAATGAGGATGAAAGCATAGTTGTGTCATCAAGGTTACAAGATAAACTTAAGTTAGCGTTCACCTGGTCACTTATCAGTTTGGCGCGACTTCTTGTGATTGGGCCTATAATTGTTGAAGACTTGTTGATGGTTGTGGTGTCCTCATCATAGAATGCCGTGCGTTGCCACGGGCATTTGAAATATTTTGCTGAAGTTATATATAAACATAATGCATGTTAAAATTCACATGTATAGAAAAGATAGCTAGTAACAATCGAGTAATAATTGAAATCCACTTCACTTGGGGTTATTTTTCTTTTTTTCCTTGCCCGTGCATAGCTTTGGTCTTGCATGACTTTCCTATTCGTAGATGAGTTTTTGTGTGTGTGCGTTGGTGTTGGTTGTGTGCATCTTGCCTATGCAGAGTCCGGGTGTGGGCTCATTATATTTGTATCCTCTTAATGCTTCATTTTGAGTCAATAAAATCCATCATTTATCGAAAAATTAGAAACCATAAATCATGAGAACAATGGACGAGAGACCTTACTTACCAAGTTGCACGATGAGATGTTGTTCTCTACCCAGACCAGCTATCAAACAGTATTGCCAAAATATGAATATTTGGCTTCACGCTGAACTTTAGATCTCGTGTTTCTGCACACTGAACTTTAGATCTCATATGTTTCTTCACACTAAACTTTAGATCTCGTCTTGAATCAGCATCGTCGACTTAGTAAATGTGTACCTACAATGCACATTAATATTGAAGAGGAAATTAATTGCATGTTGATATTATTTTTTCTTGCGAATACGCAAAGCTTGCGTATCATTCCATTGATAGAAGGAGTAGAATGAGTACAACGGGGGTACAACACATGACACGGACGGAGGCAGGCGTGAACATGGTGCCCGAAGCAGAGAGAAGGGGATGCTCGGCCCAAATAGTGGATGCATCACAAACCCGAACCAAGAGCAGCAATGTTGAACCAACAAGAATTCCAACATCGTCCGAGTCATAACCGGGGACACCACGAGCTCACAAGACAGTGCCTTCAAGAAGGAGGACGTCGCAGGGACGCCGTCGCTATTCGGTCCGAGGGAGCCAGACCTAGGCTTTCCCCTGAGCTCGAAGAGGGGCGCAGCTGAAGGCCTTGGCAGCGTCTCCAAGAAGAAAACGACACCCACGAGCGCCACCAGTGTCAGCACCGGCAAGCCGAGCAGGGATCTATCACTGGCCTGAAGCTGAGCAATCCCATAGCTGCCGAGTCCGGAATCAAAGATGAGGAAGCCAAAGTTGGTCGAAACGACCATGTTAGGAGGGGGTTGGCGGGGCTGCACTTTGCCGTCAGAGGGTGGCACCGCGTTCGAACCCACGAGCACTGGATCTAGCAAAAAGGAGGAGGTTTTGGGGTGTACAGGGCAGGCGATGAAGCAAACCACGCGGGTGGGTCTAGGACGGCGGCGTCCAGCAACACCGACAAGCTAGGACTGGAGGATGCAAATCCGAGCTGCCTTGGCCTTAGCCGTCGGGTGCATCATAAAAAATTTCAAGGGATTTGTTGATGTCGCCAGGCGTGTATGAGGGATTATTTTTTTCTCCCATTATAACGCACGGGCATGTTTGCTAGTAAGATATAATCAAGGAAAAACTAATGCTACATTGCAGTGCCACATGCAAAAATAATGAACTATTTACTCCTAGCAAACGCATCAATCAGCTCACACACACGTATCTTGGCAATGTGATATATGAGCAAACTAAAAACTAAATTAATAGGAAGGAACTAACCCATGGCTATTAAAATTAAGGTGTAATCAGCAGATCAAACATGTGTGTGTCAAGCAAGCTTTCCATCTACAAGCACTCCATAGATTGGCCACACTGCATTGAATCTCTTAATGATGCATTAGTCCAGCTTGAATAATCGGACCAGAAAAGCAAAAGAAGATTGGGGAGAGAGAAAAGAGCAATAGAGGAAGGGAATCAACCGAATGATTTCTAGGCACCAAATTTTGTAGGCACAACATGAGAAAAGCACATCTATTATCAAGGGAAAGTTGCCATGCCCAACCGGAAGAACCAGTAGAAACAAAATCAGATAACATAGAAGCAGATTGATAGCCAAATACAGATAGATTCCTCTCATAAATCACAAATAGCGTTAGCTCCCACTAAGGCAAAACCAATAGCAGCATTGGAGGCAGTAACACCATTGACAAGCATTAACAGTAATTTATTTTCCAGTGTTAGGATCTGAAAGCCATAGAGCAAAAGATCTGCACAAAAGAGACTTCACCAGAAAATAAATATCATTCACCCTGGAGGGACTATACAACCTTCAATCTCAAACAAAAAAAATTATATCCTTAATTATCCGAATATGTCATTTCTATCAGGAATGATACACAAAACAACCCTAGCAACCTTGTATTATTCTCATACATACCTGGAGTTAGGAGCCAGCAAGAAAGCAACCTTGAGTACTGTAGGAGATATGCCCTAGAGGCAGTAATAACAGTTATTTTGTATCTCCAAGTTTGTAATGAATGTTTATGTTCCATGCTATAACTGCAATGGTTCTCGAGTCTACAATATCCACGAGGCTCGGAGGGAAACTCATGTGCACGTGTGGTATAATAAATGGTAAAAAGTATTCCTAGTCATGCCTCTAAGACTAGCTCAAGTATTGCATGATGATCCTGTTTTCCTGATCATGGGCATGCCTATGCCGGCAATTTTGAGGGCACAATGTTAGTAGAACACTTGTGTTGAATCGACCCAAATTGATGTTATGCTATGAGATACATTCGTCACAAGTTAATGATTAATAACACAAAGATGGTTAATGTTTGCATAATTCCTTAGACCATGAGAGTATCGAGTTCCTTCATACTTGCTTCGTGAACTTTGGGGTTTGTTAAACGTCATCCGTAACTGGGTGGCTATTACGGCAGCTTACGGGTTCACGGAAAGGTATGACAAGGAACGAGATAGCTCAAGATTGAGATTTGCTCCTCCAATGATGGAGAGATATTCTCGGGCCCTCTCGGTGTTACGGTATCCATCATCATCTGGCCAGACACATTGTGATTTGATCACTGAGATGCCGGAATGCGGAAACGAGAAAAGAGAACAAAACCGGTAACGAGGTAACTGGCATAGTGGACAAGTGTTGATCCATGGGGATGCCGATAAATCTCACCTCGGGTGTTTGTAACATATCGCGAAGCAACAGGAATAGCACACGGCAACTGGAGGTTCACTCGAATATTTATTCGTGTGGGTATAGGGGTCAATATGGGTGTCCACGGCTCCGATGTTGATCATTGATCGGAAAGTGTTCCGGGTCATGTCTATGCTTCACCGAACCTATAGGGTCACACGCTTAAGGGTCATCTATCTGCTGAATACTAGACAGGGAGTATGAGAGAAAGTCACCGGAAAAGTTTCGGAGACAACGGAAACGTTCTGGAGAGAACACCGGAATAGTTTCGGTAAAACTGAAAAGTTGTTTCGGGGTATACCATTAAGTCAAATTGGTTTCGGCACACGCCTGGAAATTCTTGGAGGGTGCTAGAATTGTTCTGGAAACTTCTGGGATTTTTCCGGGATAAAAACCGGAAATGTTCCGGAGCTGCCGGAACCGGTTTGGTTGCTTTTCGCAGATGAAAATCACTAATCCAGAATTGTTTCGGAACGCGTCCAAAATCATTTTTGTGGGTACTGGAATTATTCTAAGACCCACAGAAATATTTTCGGATTTAACGGTCGCGGAAAAATGTTCCCGTGAATAGTGAAAATCACTTTATGGTTAATTTTTGGAAAGCCACCTTTTGGGGTTTTTCCCAAAAGGCTTCTAGAAAGACTTAGGGACTAAGGAACCCCCTTTGGGGGGGGGGCATGAGGGTGGCCGGCCAAGGTGGAGCTCCTCCATGGAGCTCCACATGCCATTCTTTTTTGCCTTTTATTCCCTTTATGTGTGACATAAAGTGAGGGTGTTTTGGTATTTTGTGTGCCAACCCTACCCCTTGGCTTTCCTATAAATAGAGGTGGAGAGGTGCTCCCCACACTCATCCCTTGCTCTCATACACATGCCATGCATTATCTGGCTTTCTCTCTCCCTCCCATGAAATAGTTTCGTAGAGCCGAAAGGCTGTCTGGGTTCCGGCAGGAACTAGTTCTGGACGACGAAGCCTTGCCGGATAGCTGACACCGTATGTGTGCAACCCCGTAGAAAGGTCATAGTTTCGATATTTTGCCCGAGGGGTTGTTCGAGGGTCCTCCTGAAGGGCTGTCCGAGTTACCGTTCGAGCTTCGAGGGTCCTCCCGAAGGGCTGTCTGTGACATCGTCCAAGGGACTGTCCGACCGCCTCCCGAAGGGCTGTCCCACGAGGGAGTACATCCTCGCGGTTGGGAGGTTGTAAATCCTAGCTGCGGGGATCTGCACCGACGATCTACATCGACTCTTTTTCCGCTGCGCTACGAGTCGGTAATGATCAGATCAAACCCTGTATGCAGTCTCCATAGTGGTCCTGGGCGTACTCGTTGTACCGAATTTTTTTGTTTTCTGTCGCGTTCCCCTACAGTGGCATCAAGAACCTTGCTATGCGTAGATGCAGGTTACGATCTAGAATACATAGAGATGTATGGGTATTGCATAATATAATTTTGGAGTAGATGAGATCTATTGCTGAAAATTATTTATGCGGGTGGCAGATGAAATCTGTTACCCGATGTTCTTGTTGCTTCCCTAGAATTTGCGTATTTCTGATCTTGAAACGGCATGGTGGAATTTCACAAAGTTCTGGCAATCCGCGATCCTGATTGATCAACGAAGTGCTATCAGTTCTTTGGGTTCCACCATAGTTGAGAGAAAGATGAAATTTCGCAGACGAAAGGGCAATGCAGATATGATCTGCACGGGGGTCATGCGTATGATGAAGTTTAGTATGGGGCTCGAGATTTTATTATCTCGTGTTTCATACACCCCGCGATGTTAATCTAGCGACTTGAATAATCATACTTGATGATAAGCGTTGGTAGCTGCGGTTTATGTCAAAACCTTAGAAGCCACGTAAAATAAAATTTTGCATAAACCGATTAAAGGCGTCTAACTTGGTTTTGCAGGATGTGCATGTGATGTGGTATAGCAGTGCTCATATTAGTTCGATTATGTCTGAGATGACTATATGATGTAAATTTACTAACATGACCTACGTGTCATGATTCGGCATGATGGCTGGAGCCATATGATTGTCACTTTAATGACCTGCGTTTCAACCTTAAGTAATGCACTTATTTTATTAGCTATAGAGATAGCAATATTATCTGGTGCATCGACAAGGTGGTGGCAATCTTCGCAAAGGTGAACACCAACGCAAATGCCAAAGACGAAGAAATTAAAGACTTCTCCGTCAGAAAGGGCTATACCATATCATGCTATTATGAATTGCCTGAGATGTATATCCCTTATGATGCACCCTTCTTGATTGCGCGGTAGTCGCTTTTTATTAGGGTGATCTCTCACTTAAAAAATATCAAAGTAGTTAGTGTTCACCCAAGTGTAGCACTGTCTGAAATTCGTATCTTTTCGGGGTGCGCCATGTCCACATGGGTACAAACGAATCAAGAGGAATGAGGCGGGTGAGGTCAGACCTCGCAGCAAGATCACTTGGTTGTCTTTGACGTTCAGGCAGGATAGTCCTGAGCTCGGAACACACCCATCGAAAGATGAACAAGAGTCACATAAAGATGTGATCGGCAAGTTTGCCTACCGATTAAAATTCTCGTCATCAGTGATGTCCACATCAATGGCGTTGAATTGAAATGTGGATCTTGAATCACTCATAATCAATTTTGAGAGATATTGATTTGAGTGGGAGCGCACTTTAGAATAAAAATGTTTATTCACTAGTGCAAATTGATTATGAACAAAGTCTAAGTGAAACTTGTGTTTACCGTTGTAGATCAAATGGCTCGCAACACCGCATTCAACTTAGGCCCGATGTTAGAGAAAGAGAAATTAGCTGCGACTAGAAACAACTATGCAGACTGGGTCCGTAACCTGAGGATTGTCCTCAAGAGCGCTAAGAAAATGTATGTGCTTTAAACTGCTCTTCCAGCTAAACCGGCGGCCACTACCCCGGAAGATGAACAAAATGTCTGGGCCACTAAGGATGATGATTACAACTTAGTGCAGTGCCTCATGCTAGCTTGCATGAGTCCAGAGCTTCAAAAACGTTTTGAATTCCATAACTCCCGTGATATGATCTGGGAATTGGATGCTCTATACAAGGAAACCGCACAGTCTGAACGGTTTGATATCATGAAGGCCATGATGGATTGCAAGATGGCTGAGGGCAGTTCAGTTGGCGAACACGTAGTCAAAATGATTGGCTACGCTGAAAGGCTTAAAACCCTGGAATTTCCAATTCCACCAGCCCATATGATGGACATGTTGCTTTCTTCACTCCCCCCGTCTTACGACGGTTTTGTCATGAACTACAACATGAGTGGGATGGAGAAGACACCAAATGAGGAGCTCGCCATGCTGAAAACTGCGGAAGGAGGACTGCGGAAAAATCGCAAGCAAGTGTTGCTTGTGAATAAAACCGCCAGTTTAAAAAGAATGGCAAGTCCAAGAAGGGCAAGGGCGCCGGTAAGACCGGATCCCAGAAAAACTCTAAGGGCGGAGCCAAGAATGAAACTGAGTGCTTCTACTGCAAGGGCGCAGGACACTGGAAGAGAAACTGCAAGAAGTATCTGGAAGATAAGAAGTCCGGGAAAACCGGAAAAGGTATAATTGTTATACAAGTTAATGTCATTGACGTTTTGCTTGCTAGCAAAAATTCTAAGTCTTGGGTTTTTTTATACCGGATCGGTTGCTCACATTTGCAACTCGATACAGGGCCTGCAGAAGGTGCGCAAGCTAGCAAAGAATGAAGTCGTGATGCGCGTCGGGAACGGCGCTGGGATTGCCGCTCAAGCCGTCGGCATTATGCCTCTACGTCTCCCTTCAGGATTTACCTTAGAACTAAGTAACTGTTATTTTGTTCCGGCATTGTGTAGAAACATTATCTCTGGATCATGTTTAGTACACGATGGGTACTCTTACAAGTCTGAGAACAATGGTTGTTTGCTTTATTGTAAGGATATGTTTTATGGATTTGCACCCATTGTTGGGGGCCTTTTCATACTAAATCTTGAATGTGGAAATGATGTCTTTAACGTGAATGCTAAACGCCTTAAGAAGGCTGATACCACCACCACTTTCATGTGGCACTATCGGCTTGGCCACATCGGAAAGAAACGCATGCAAAGACTCCATAAAGATGGAGTTTTACCGTCCTTTGATATTGAAACATTTGACACATGTGAAGCTTGCTTGATGGGGAAAATGACCAAGACGCCGTTCATGGGTCATCCTGAATGGGCGAGTGAATTGTTGGAAATAATACATAGTGATGTATGTGGTCCAATGAGCACAATCGCACGGGGTGGGTATTTCTACTTCGTGACTTTTACTGATGATTTGAGTAGGTATGGATATATCTAATTAATGAAGCATAAGTCGGAAACCTTTGAAAAGTTCAAAGAATTTCAGAATGAGGTAGAAAATCATCGTAACAAAAGGATTAAGTTTCTGTGGTCTGATCGCGGGGGCGAATACCTTAGTCATGAGTTTAGCCAACATCTGAGTGACCGTGGAATCGTTTCACAGCTTACGCCTCCCGAAACTCCACAGCGAAACGGAGTGTCGAAAAGACGTAACCGAACCCTGTTAGACATGGTAAGGTCGATGATGTCTCTTACAGATCTGCCGATATCTTTTTGGGGTCACGCACTACTCACTGCCGCTTATACATTAAACAGAGCACCGTCTAAGTCTGTTGAGACGACACCATACGAGTTATGGCATGGGAAGAAACCCAATTTGTCACATCTCAAAATCTGGGGTTGTGAAACTTATGTAAAACGTTTACAACCAAGCAAACTCGATCCCAGATCAGACAAATGTTACTTTGTACGTTATCCAAATGAAACAGTTGGGTATTCTTTCTACCAACCCTCCGAGTGCAAAGTGTTTGTCGCTAAAAACGGAGTCTTTCTCGAGAAAGAGTTTCTCGCTAAAGAATTGAGTGGGAGGACAGTGCAGCTTGACGAGATTAGTGAATCTCCGGCAACCGTTGTTATGGCTAAGGAACCGGAAGTAATTCCGTAAATTATCCCTGCAACCGAGCCGGAAGTTGTCCCATGTGATGCGGAAACTTCAGACAATGTTGTAACTGAACCACGCAGATCAGGTAGGGCTATCCAACCACCTGAGTGGTTTCATAACGAAATCTTCATTCTTGAAGACGATGAACCTGCGCACTACAAGGAAGCGATGGTGGGGCCCAGCTCAAGGGAATGGCACAAGGCCATGAAATCCGAGATGGAATCCATGTACGAAAACCAAGTTTGGAACTTGGAAGAACTTCCAGATGGCGTAAAACCCATTGGTTGTAAATGGATTTTCAAAAGAAAGACAGACGCGGATGGTAACATTACTATCCACAAAGCTAGACTTGTCGCGAAAGGGTTCACGCAAGTTCCAGGAGTGGACTACGACGAGACTTTCTCGCCCGTATCTATGCTTAGGTCTGTTCGGATATTACTAGCAATTGCTACTTATTTCGATTATGAAATATGGCAGATGGACGTCAAAACGGCTTTCCTAAATGGAAATCTCAAAGAAGATGTATACATGATACAGCCTGAAGGTTTTGTCATTCATAAGGATGCTGGAAAGGTATGCAAACTTCAGAAGGCCATTTATGGTCTGAAGCAAGCATCAAGGAGCTGGAACATTCATTTTGATGAAGTAGTCAAAGAGTTTGCTTCATCAGGAATGATGAAGAATCTTGTATTTACAAGAAGTTTAGTGGGAGCGCAAAAGCATTTCTAATCTTGTATGTGGATGACATATTGTTGATTGGAAATGACGTAATTTTTTTTAGCGAAATAAAAGACTCATTGAAGAAGAGTTTTTCAATGAAAGACTTAGGCGAAGCGGCATATGTATTGGGCATCAGAATCTATAGAGATAGATCAAAACGCCTGATAGCGCTTAGCCAAAGCACGTACATTGACAAGGTGTTGAAAATGTTCAGCATGGAGAACTCCAAGAAAGGCCTACTCCCCATGTCACATGGCACAGTGCTATGCAAGAATCAGTGTCCTCGGACTCTCGGTGAGCGAGTACAGATGAATGATGTTCCATATGCCTCGGCAGTTGGTTCTATTATGTATGCCATGCTATGTACAAGACCGGATATTTCCTATGCGCTAAGTGTTAGCAGCCGGTACCAAAGTGATCTAGGACTGGAACACTGGGCCGCAGTCAAAAGTATTCTTAAGTACCTCAGAAGGACCAAGGATTTACTCCTTGTGTACGGAGGTGATGAAGAGCTCATTGTAAGTGGTTACACTGATGCAGGCTTCATGACTGACCCAGATGACTTCAAATCTCAATCAGGCTATGTTTTCATATTGAACGGCGGCGCAGTTGATTGGAAAAGTTCCAAACAAAAGACTGTGGCGGAATATGTTGCAGCTTCAGAAGCCTCCAAGGAGGCGGTATGGATCAAGCAATTTCTTGAAGACCTTGGTGTGGTTCCAAGTGCTCCGGACCCGGTGGAGATCTATTGTGATAATAGTGGCGCCGTGGCTCAGGCAAGGGAGCCAAGTTCGCACCATAAGACCAGACATATTGAACGCAAATATAAACTCATTTGACATCATGTCGAAGCGGGTTTAGTGAAAGTATGCAAAGTTCACACGGATCTAAACGTGTCAGACCCGATGACAAAGCCTCTACCACGAGCAAAGCATGAGCAGCACCGGATATCCATTGGTGTTAGGGAAGCCATGTAACTGGATTATGACTCTAGTGCAAGTGGAAGTCTGTAGGAGATATGCCCTAGAGGCAGTAATAATAGTTATTTTGTATCTCCAAGTTTGTAATGAATGTTTATGTTCCATGCTATAACTGCAATGATTCTCGAGTCTACAATATCCACGAGGCTCGGAGGGAAACTCATGTGCACGTGTGGTATAATAAACGGTAAAAATTATTCCTAGTCATGCCTCTAATACTAGCTCAAGTATTGCATGATGATCCTATTTTCCTGATCATGGGCATGCCTATGCCGGCAATTTTGAGGGCACAATGTTAGTAGAACACTTGTGTTGAATCGACCCAAATTGATGTTATGCTATGAGATACATTCGTCACAAGTTAATGGTTAATAACACAGAGATGGTTAATGTTTGCATAATTCCTTAGACCATGAGAGTATCGAGTTCCTTCGTACTTGCTTCGTGAACTTTGGGGTTTGTTAAACGTCATCCGTAACTGGGTGGCTATTACGGCAGCTTACGGGTTCACGGAAAGGTATGACAAGGAACGGGATAGCTCAAGATTGGGATTTGCTCCTCCGACAATGGAGAGATATTCTCGGGCCCTCTCGGTGTTACGGTATCCATCATCGTCTGGCCAGACACATTGTGATTTGATCACTGAGATGCCGGAATGCGGAAACGAGAAAAGAGAACAAAACCGGTAACGAGGTAACTGGCATAGAGGACAAGTGTTGATCCATGGGGATGCCGATAAATCTCACCTCGGGTGTTTGTAACATATCGCGAAGCAACAGGAATAGCACACGGCAACTGGAGGTTCACTCAAATATTTATTCGTGTGGGTATAGGGGTCAATATGGGTGTCCACGGCTCCGATGTTGATCATTGATCGGGAAGTGTTCCGGGTCATGTCTATGCTTCACCGAACCTATAGGGTCACACGCTTAAGGGTCATCTATCTGCTGAATACTAGACAGGGAGTCTGAGAGAAAGTCACCGGAAAAGTTTCGGAGACAACGGAAACGTTCCGGAGAGAACACCGGAATAGTTTTGGTAAAACGAAAAAGTTGTTTCGGGGTATACCATTAAGTCAAATTGGTTTCGGCACACGCCTGGAAATTCTTGGAGGGTGCCAGAATTGTTCTGGAAACTTCTGAGATTTTTCCGGGATAAAAACCGGAAATGTTCTGGAGCTTCCGGAACCGGTTTGGTTGCTTTTCGCAGATGAAAATCACTAATCCGGAATTGTTTCGGAACGCGTCCAAAATCATTTTTGTGGGTACTGGAATTATTCTAAGACCCATAGAAATATTTTCGGATTTAACGGTCGTGGAAAAATGTTTCTGTGAATAGTGAAAATCACTTTATGGTTAATTTTTGGAAAGCCACCTTTTGGGGTTTTTCCCAAAAGGCTTCTAGAAAGACTTAGGGACTAAGGAACCCCCTTTGGGGGGGGGGGCATGAGGGTGGCCGGCCAAGGTGGAGCTCCTCCATGGAGCTCCACATGCCATTCTTTTTTGTCTTTTATTCCCTTTATGTGTGACATAAAGTGAGGGTGTTTTGGTATTTTGTGTGCCAACCCTACCCCTTGGCTTTCCTATAAATAGAGGTGGAGAGGTGCTCTCCACACTCATCCCTTGCTCATATCTCATGCCATGCATTATCTGGCTTTCTCTCTCCCTCCCACGAAATAGTTTCGTAGAGCCGAAAGGTTGTCTGGGTTCCGGCAGGAACTAGTTCTGGACGGCGAAGCCCTGCCGGATAGCTGACACCGTATGTGTGCAACCCCGTAGAGAGGTCGTACTTTCGATCTTTTACCCGAGGGGCTGTTCGAGGGTCCTCCCGAAGGGCTGTCCGAGTTACCGTTCGAGCTTCGAGGGTCCTCCCGAAGGGCTGTCCGTGACATCGTCCGAGGGACTGTCCGACCGCCTCCCGAAGGGCTGTCCGACGAGGGAGTACATCCTCGCGGTTGGGAGGTTGTAAATCCTAGCTGTGGGGATCTGCACCGACGATCTACATCGACTCTTCTTCCGCTGCGCTACGAGTCGGTAATGATCAGATCAAACCCTGTATGCAGTCTCCATAGTGGTCCTGGGCGTGCTCACTGTACCGAATTTTTTTGTTTTCTGTCGCGTTCCCCTACAAGTACAATGCAAAAGTAGAATGCTAGTAGTTATTATTACCAATGTGAAACAAAGTTGTTTGAGGGTAAGCACATTAGTTGTACTTGTAGTTCTTGGAGAGGATATCTGGCTCAGGAATAGGAGAATACAAATTTTCAGTGGAAAATCAATAATTTATGCCATTGGTATTATCTGGACGTACTATTTTGTACAACAATAAAGAAAAGGAAAAAATATAACATATTAGTGCAGGAAACATGATATATCATTTGAAAGTATCCTTTTCATGGATTGGAAAGTTGGAACACGTGAGTAAGGAGAACATAGCTATTTCACCTATGCTACAGGATTATTTGAAGCTCTAATCATCAAATAATGGGAAGGGGAACCTACCATGCCGGCAAGTTTTTATGTTGTTATTAGATCAACTTCTTTATGTTATTATGGGAGAGCAAAGATAGACCAAATGTGTACAAATATTAATTCAGCTTCGCAAATACTTAAAATATATAGCTTTCGAGCATATGTAAGAGTTATTCGCCATTTTTGTTCCTTTTTTGGAATCGTCAAACAATAACAACAATCTAGACGGAATTAGCTTCAATAATTAAGTGGTGCTACAAACTTGATGATCATGATTAGGTGAACCATTACACCTCTCGCCTTGTTGCTTCATAACGATTACAACTGTAGAAGCATAAAAACCAGCTGTCCTCTCCTCGTGATCTGCACATTACCTGCATTCACAACATAAAATGGCAAAAATAGTACATATATAAGCTTAGCCACAATGTGATTGTATACCAGCAAAGTTCAAATTTATATTGCGGTGTGCAGGTAATGTGCGTGCAACCCTTCTTTTTCTTCAACATGCTGCTTGCAAGTGTGGACAAGACTTCAAATTAGCTAATATCCTGGGAAACAAAACCCGTGGGCGGTGAGGCCAAAGCAATTCAACATAAGTGCGTAATAAATCTGCACAGATGCGTCACTATTGTATTTATCTTCCCAGTTTTCATAAAAAGATAGAGCCAAAATACTGGTGTGCCTCTTCTTTAATCATTTTCTTTTGTTCACGTTGTTTTTACCGCAATATCATAGATGATTGCTTCAGATAAGCCCCAAATAGTTCATGTGAAGCAACAAACTACAAACTACCAAATCAATAGCAAAAATATGTCATACGATTTGATAACTTAAAAAAAGATGCGACCCTTTACATGAGTTGAAACTAAAGCACGTTATCTCACATTATCTCATACAAGCCCCAAATCAGTAGTCACCAATCATGGGATGAAGTACAGAAAAAAAGATAGGAAAGGGAGAGAAGCATCTATGATGAACATGAACACCCAACCGACTTCACTTCTCTTGATGTGGTGGCCAGACGTGGTCATCAGGACCAGTGTAGCACTTGGCGATTGGCAGCACACGACGTGCCGGTTCTACCAGGATCTACCATCGCGGGCGCCTCCCTGCTTTGTGACTTGATACGGTCTTCCATGGGGCTTGCCATCTACGTACTCGTGTTTGAGCGTGTCCGACAGAGATAGAGAAAGATAAGATGGTTGGCTGGGTGGCTCACCGCTGTTGACGACGGAGAGAACTCTAGAATATGTTGTTGGTTAGGTGCTCTAGTTTTCAATCAAGAGAGTTCTCACCGGCAGCGCCTCCGTGGAAAGTCAGTCGTTGGTGCGCCGCCGCCTGCGGCGTCGTTCAGCACGTGGTGCTAACACGGATTAGGGTGTAGACGCCGGTCGCCACATCCAGGATGTCCGTCCGTCGGTGATGTGGCGGCGTCGCCCCGGCAGTCAGCACCTCGACGCACGATGTCTTCCTCATAATAGTCGTAAGACGACGTCGACCTTGGTAGTCAGCACCACCAGGGCGTGGGGAGGCGTGGAAAGGAAAGTGGAGGAGTGAGGCAACGATGCGCCTGGAGTATTGGCGGAGCAGAGGAGCGCCATGGAGGGCCGGAGTCGGCAGCGTGGGGAGGTATGGAGCGGTTGGCGGCGGGGAGGTATGGAGCGGTTGGCGGCGGCTATAGGGTGAGGGCGGTGAGGCGGCTAGGGATTGCGGAAGGGAGGACGTGCGTACGATGTATCTTGTGGTTTTTTCGAGGTTTTTTTTCCATCGGTTCTGTGTGCGGGGATGGGAGAAAATCGATGGGTCGAGGCGGTGGGAGAGGGGACACGTTCGATCGATGGGTGGGCTAGCGAACGAACGAACAACCGACCTACATACTGCCCATGTAGAAGCAGATATATTGGTTGTTAGGAAAGGGAGGGATCCATGCGTTAGGAAAGTTAAGATTTGAAATTAATTGCCATGAAATTGGATTTTATTGTTTGGTAATGTGCTATCGGTTCCTACCCGTTTGTAACATGCCGGGTTAGGAAAGTTTGTAAAAGTTTGGAAAGTTTTTAATGAAAGAGTAAAAAAACCAACAAGAGGAGATGGTGGTGGGAGGTGAGACGAAAAAAAAACCAGACGAAAGTGGGAGACGAAAAATAACCGTGGAGGCGAGGCTACCAAGTGAGACATTAGGAGTAAAGAAGATAATTTTGTTGTATTTTTCTTGTTTTTGGTAATAAAGAAAGAACAATAGAAGCATGTTTGTCGCGTCATTTTAGTTAGTGTACATATTTTAAATGAATACATATTTCTCCTAAATACAAGAATATTTTCATCTATGTTTGAGTATAATTCAAATTGCAGTTTTAAATTGGATTATTAGCTGTAACCTTTGAAAACATTGCCGCTGGCACACTCCCTGTCGCAATGATTGTTTTTTCGTTTTTTCGCTTCTTTGGTTTTCAGGGTTTTGACAGTTTTCTTTCTTGGTTTTCTTCTGGTTTTCATTCGGTATTCTTTTTGGGGTTTTCTTTCTTTCAAAAGTTTTCCAGGATTGTTTACAAATTGTTCACAAAAAATAAGAAACAATTCATGAAACTTGATAAAGTAATTATGGAATTTGGAAAATTATCTAGTTTTCCAAAATGTTCACAATTTGTTTTAAAAAAATCAACTTTTTTAAAATAATATATTCATCTCTTTTTTTGAAAACAAAACAAAAAACCCGACAAAAATGGAATAATTCGCAAATCACTAGAAAACCCAGTAGAAACAGTAATTGTAACGCTAGAAAGGACACACCAATGGGCAACATAACTGCCGACCCATATGCAGTCGCTCTATGCGTCTGCTCGACAGGAGGACTTTCTGGCGTGACCGCGATCTCGTCTGCAGTCCTCTTCCCGAACCGCCAGGGCTGTATGTCGTCCATACTGATTCCTAATAGGAATCACTTATACGTAACAGTAGCAGACTGACCCATTTCTGCGCGCGTAGGCTCGCTCGGCTCGTAGCGGTCGCTGTAGGTCTGGTTACTACCTTTTTTTTTCATTTTATTTGTTTTTTCACCGGTTTTCTTCAATCTCTTTTCATTTTGCTTCGGTTTTTCTTTATTTCTCATTGGTTTATTGGTTTTTCTTTCCTTCTTTGTTATACCATGTTTTTCTTTTGTTTCTTTCTAGTTTTTCTTCATTTTATTTGTTTTTTTGCTTTTGTTTTGTTTCTTTGTCGATTTTATTAGTTTTTTAACACATGTCTACATTTTCCATACATACTCCGTATTATACATTTTTTTTGTATACATTAGGAACATTTTTTTACACATATTTAACATGTTTCAGATCTAATATATTTTTTGATGTCTACTTTTCATACATGTTGTACATTTTTCGTATACATATAAACATATTTTTATAAATGTTTCATATTTTTCAAATACATTTTAAATATTTTTACAAATTATGCTTTGATTTTTTTTTCAAATACATGTTAAATATTTTTGAAGACTCATTGGAACATTTTTTTAATGATAAAAACATTTTTTCTTGAACTATGCAAACTTTTTTTTTATATTGTGTGACCATTTTTATGAAAATGTCCCGAACACGTTTTTTGAAACTTGTGAACATTTTAATATAACATATATTTTTTTGACTTACACAAACATTTTTTACAATACATAATGTTTTTTGTGCAAAAGATTAAGATTTTTTTTCATCCAGATGATTAGCATTTTCTACTTTTTTAGATTCACATTTTACATTTTTTGTATAGATAAAACACATTTTTCTATACACGTTTAAATTTTTTCAAGTGCAATATTAATATTTTTTTAAATTTATGTATTATTTTGTAATATTTTCTTTAGAGTATTTCTGAATAGAAACAAAGTGAAAAATATAAGCAAAAAACGAATAAAAAATAGAAAAGAAAAAATAAAAAAATTAACATGACATCAGGAGGCAAGCCGCGACTACTGGGTGGGCTCAATACGTGCTACTCTATTGGCGAGCTGTGGGAGGGCTGGCTGCCGGCGGCACATAGCCGCTCCCTTCTTGAACGCCCTCGGCCCTGCTGCGACAGACTAGTGGGGACGCGCTCACAACCCATATGCAACATGATAAATCGATGGAGAGATCCCCTATTTTGCATGTTGGGCGTGGAATAAAAGCGTAAGCGGCCACATGGGGGCACTTGGGCTGGGCACAAATTGCTGGTTTGCCCCCGTTTTCATTTCACATATACAAAATAAATTTTAGTTTGGTTTTCAAAAGTGAAAAAAGTATTTTTTACTAAAGTGATAAATGTTCACACCATGTACATATGTAATGAATAGTTAGAAATAAAAAAAAATCATTTTTTCTAAAAAAATCATGAGTTCTAAGAATGCTCATGAAATTTAAAAATAGTCACAAAATTTAATATTTTCTCACTAACTTTGAAAAGTGTTAAAGAATTTAGAAAATGTTCATGAATTCAAAAAAATAAATCATGATGGCCCTTTTAAATTTTTAGTAAAGTATAAAAACTGTCCACAAATTTTAAAAAGTCATGAAGTTTAATTTTTTCATGGATTTCCTATAAATGTTTATGAAACGAAAATAAGGCAAAATTAAAAACAAAAGGAAGAAAAAAAGTAAAAAAAAACTAGTCAAAAAAAGAAAACGAAAACCAATGAAAACCCCGAATAAAAGCCGAAAATGAAAAAGCAATGGACCAACCCTTACCTATAAGCCGTCCTAGCGGGCGATGCGGGGTGCGCGGATCTCATAGTCTAGCGAAGTTTTGTTTATCTCTTGCAATAGGCCGCTATATGTGGCCGGGTACTTCCATGATCTTGTAATGATCCCTATGAATGAACGTTGCAAATGAATAAAGCAGGAGTGATGTTTCCTCAAATAAAAAAACACCGATGAAAGAAGGCACGGAGCAAGTGGGCAAATTGGGCTTTACGGGCCTGTGGTTGGTATGGTATGTTAATGGCTCAACAATTTATTAGTTTTCCGTTCCTTATCTCAAAAGGATTCCCTAAAAAAAATCTCAAAAGGTAACGGCGACAGAGTACAAACGGGGGTATTTCAACTCTTCACGAGTGGTTTGGCCTCCGCACCTCCGCAGCCACCTCTCTCTCGCCAGACAGGGGGAGCGACGACGACGAGGGGCGGCGCCTTTGGCGGTGTCCCAGCGACGGTCCTACTGCCGTGTTCCTGCTCCGAGCGTGACTTCACATCCCCTGCCGAGGTCACGACCAGCGTCCGTGTGGCGGCAGACTCGGCGTGCCCCCCCGGGCGCGCCGCCGCCAGATCTGACCTCGCTAGGGTAGGGAAGGTATTCCAAGGTACAAGGTTCGCTCGCTGGTGGAGGTACGCCGGGTCGCCGTGGCCGTGAGCGCGTCCTCACGGGTCTGTCGCGGCGGGTGGCCGAGGGCGTTCGAGGAGCGGACCGCAGATGAGATCACGGCGGCCTCCTTGCCGTCTTTTGCTGTGAATAGGTAACTTTACCTTCTTACCCGCAAAAAGATTACGACTTTCCCTCTTCTTACCTGCGAAAAGGATAAAAATTGATAATTTAGGTTACCTTCCTGTGACTGTGAGCAGCGTTTTGATGAATTCTCCGTATTTTGTTACCAATTTCTCCAGTTATGTAGCTGCAGTTTGTTGTAAAGATCTGAAATTTCAATGCGTCATGCATTCGACTCACTCATTTTGGTGTAACTGATAAGAAATTCTAGCTGTGCAACTCACCGAGTTTGCTTGTTTTTTCTGTTCCCCGAAACAGGTTTTTCCGGTGAGTTAGATTTTAGACTAGTGATTTCTTTGTAACAAAGAGATCTTTCACGAGCTAGCGTTTCAGAAGGATGCTTCAAGCTTCCCATCAGCCCCAATAATGATGAGCGGTGTCTCGTTTGTTGTCTCGCGGGGTGTCTGTCGCCGCCGCCTAAGGTACCCTATGATTGCCAACTTCTGTTCTTTGATCAATCAGTCCGAGTAGTTCGTTATCAGTGATGCCACCCTTTGTTTGCAGTCATTTCCAAGAAATGGAGGTGCAGCCAGAAGCCATCAGGGACTGGTCCGAGCTGCCTCTTGATGTGCTTGCTTTGGTCTTTGCCAAACCCGGTGCAGTTGATGTTCTCATGGGTGCAGGCCTTGTGTGCCACTCATGGCTCGAGGCGGCAAAAGTACCTAGCTTATGGCGATATGTTGACATGGAGCACCATGATGTCTTGCGTGGGAAGAAGAAAAAGAGCCGCGATGTCTTGTGTGCAATGGCAAAAGCCGCCGTGGACCGCTCCAATGGGCAGCTCGAGGTGTTCGCAGGGAGCGAGTTTGTTACTGATCAGCTTCTCAAGTATATTGCAGAAAGGTACTCTTGTTTTAGTAGAATATTTGCGTCTAAATTCCAAATCAGACCACACGAATTAGTTGTTTTGTTCTTCTTTCAAGCTAAAATCGGGTGGCCTCTTAATTTATTGGGTACTGCTCACTGATTCGTTAACGGGTGTAGTGAAACTAGTTCACATAGATGAGATTCGTGCAGGGATTTCTGAGTGAATGTAGTCAAACTAGTGGTTTGTATAGATGAGGTCAAAACACATACATGAGTACTTGATGTTTAGCTGTTGTAATCACATTATTTGCTCTCCATGCTTAGTTTTATACAGGAAATTATAAAGCCAAAAGTTGTAGCCTGTAGGTAGATCATCTCTACTATCTTATAAATTGGAGTTAGTGGCAGTGGTGGGGAGTTCACTCCCCCGCTCCATCCCAATCTCCCTCATCCATCTAGAACCCACCAGACCTCTCCAATTGGAAGGGGAAAAAACATATCTTGCAATAGTGCCCCCCACCGCTGCAGTTTTCACAAGTGCAATGTTGGCTGCTTGGTTGAGTTTCTTCTTTGCAGCGTTGCACGGGCATTTGTTGTTATATACTACTAACCCAATAAAACTAAATTACTATTTTTGATTCCGTAGCAACGCTCGGGCATTACGCTAGTTGCCAAAAAAGAACAAGTTGAATCTCGTTATGCCCTAATGCTACAACAGTGTTATGATCTCCTTCTCTTTTTTCCGCAGATCGCCCTCCCTTAAGAGCCTCAGCCTTGACTATTGCAATGTCTCCAACGAAGCATTCACTGAGCTGATAATCAAGTTTCCTCTGCTCGAAGAACTTCTCATTTCCCTATGTCCATTTGTTGATGGTGACGCATATGAGGTCACCAGCAGAGCATGTGCGCAGCTGAAGCGTCTCATGTTGCGGCAAGGGTCGTATGGGGGTGAGAGAGATGGGCCACTTGGAATCGAGACGATGCATGAGCTGCGATACCTTACTCTCGTCGGTAGCGATATCACGACAGAGGAGCTGGTTGCCATCATCGATGGCTGCCCTCACATGGAGCGCCTCTGCGTGCGCAACTGTTGCAACATCGTTGTGGATGGAGCCCTGCGAGCGAAGTGTTCAAGGATCAAGACGCTGATTCTCCCCCCTTTGCAGCACGTGCGCTACCGTTACCTTTTTCACCCTGATGATGGCCTTCTCACTGACAAGTTTGACGATTGGAGATCTTCCTAAATCTAAATGTGATGATTTGTCTCCAATGGCTATCGATCTATCCATATATTGGTCTAGCATGGCTACTTTTGTCATTTGGGGTATGGCATGAAGGGTTCAGGTGGCTATTCGCATTGCTAATCTGTGATATTGATACTGCAGAGCAAATGCGGAGGTAAACTCTGGTTTGTGGTGTTCTAAGAAGTTCCCAAGCTCGCGCATACAGTGTTCACCCCTTGGTCACCAGCTACGTCATGGTTGTGCTCTGCATCCAGCACAGCACACACATTGCCATCACCATCACCATCACCAATGCCATGGCGCGCCCCTCCTGCTGCATGCGGTTGCCACATGTCATTTCTTCTGAGCCTTCCTGGTTCCTGTTCGATTGGTGGAGCATTTTGGACTAAGAAGCAGTTCTTCGTAAATTTACTGCACTGCTTTAAGATTAGTAGGGGCATGATTCTTCTTGATGTGTAAGCTATGATTGCTTATGATCATTTGGAGATGTGATTGTATGCCGGTAAAAACTAACGGGTTGGATATTGAAGAGCAGGGGAGGAGATTGTATGGGTTGAGAATACAGAGTCAAGAATTCTAAAATTTGTCGGTGCTGAGTATCTGATCATCAAATAAAGCCTTTACCTTCGCAATCTTTGCTCATCTTTGTCCATCTGTTGTTTCACAAAGCTGCAGTAGTGTGACTGCGACGAGCAGAGTTTCAGTTGCAATCTGAAGTCTTCTACAAACTCTGCCTCGTCGACATTCGACTGTGACAGGTAGATATTTTCTTTAATTCTTGGCCTACATGATCAATACCGTTGTTACTTAGAATATTTTTGATTCACCTGTTGTGACCTAGAAAGAACTTTGTGGCTTAGCTTAGTGGCACATAATCCAATGTAGTTGATACAATAATCAGGTAAAGAACAGAGGTGCATCATTTGAACTGTAGAACACATATTATTAATTTATCGTTGCACAACAAGCACAATATCTCATTGCACATATTTTTTTTATTATCTCAAAGTGCATAAGTCTTGTCGGTATATATCATGACTATATGGTTAATTGATTTAGTTATTGGTGTCCATCCAAAACAGAGCTTGGAGCCACTTCGCTGTATTCTTTTCCACCTGAAAATCCTTAGCTAGGACATCATCTGAGATTGGTGGCTTTGATCCAAACATTGCATTGGCGATGGTGATTGCACCAGGGTTTTGGCTGCCGAGTTCGTCAATCGCCACGGCCAGCTTGTTAGTGCAAGGGATAAGTTAGAAGTGGATGAGTCCTTCTAAGAACACAAACACATCATCTTTCTCGAGCTTCTTGGTGAGAAGCTTGTTCTCCGTGTTAGAAGTCACAAAACTGACGTCACTCAGTTCCCGGGGCGAAACTAGAATCCACGCCATTAGTATAAACATCTAAATAATAATCAACATATGTAGATATAAATTTGTACCAAAAAACAAGTGCATCCAAAATCAGTATGCACATGAAAGAAGATACTACATTAACATTTTCTTCTAAAATTCAGATCTCAGGTAGTTCTTAAACAATTTCAACTTTGAAAAGTTTAAATAAAATCCGATATGCAGTAGAAATATTAGGATAACAAGCTACTTCTCTGACAAACTAAAAAATCTCCATACCATACATTGGTCCATTGGCAAAAGTCAACGTAACACATATATTCAACATCACATGAACCATCTGAAGAGAAAGAACTTGCAAATTTATGACAATAGTCTTTTTGTTCAGAATGGTTCAATAACTTAAAGGCCGTCGAACTCATTAAAAACCCAAATATGTTTATGAATGAT
Organism: Elymus sibiricus; assembly: GCA_039707655.1. Taxonomy (NCBI): domain Eukaryota; kingdom Viridiplantae; phylum Streptophyta; class Magnoliopsida; order Poales; family Poaceae; genus Elymus; species Elymus sibiricus. The sequence continues at coordinate 135,664,452 of CM077666.1, forward strand.
TTGGAGTGACTCGAATAAGCTTTTCAATGAATTGGTTGCCTTATCAACCATAAACAAAAAATAATTAACTTCAAAATCCTTCTCAATCTTGGTTCTAGGATAGCTTCATCACAATCAATTTCATCAAATTGCTTCTTCCTGGGAGCACGAAGCTTTACTGGAAATGATGGCTCTACATCTATTTTAGTTGCGATTTCTTTAGGAATGACCACACTAGAATCAAACCCTTCATTTCTGTAAGTGTCAAAGTAATTCCACATACCTTCTATTTGTGTTATGGGGACTCAACACACATGGATGGTGATTGCGACTTCATGCTCACCGTATCTACAACAAATAGAATGCCATGCCAAATGACCATACCAAGTATAAACTCATAGCTGCCAACCACTTCATTTTCTTTCATCACCCCTATCCTTGGGTTTGGTACCACTATGTTCACTTAACTCAGGCAAAGTTGATCTTAGCTTAGGAGCTTGAAATCTACTCCCTCTGTAAAGAAATATAAGAGCATCTAGATCACTAAAGTAGTGATCTAAACACTTATATTTCTTTACAGAGGGAGTAATTGCTTTGACAATTTTGATCCGACTGTCCCAACAAGTATTGTTCAATCACAGGTAAATTGTCCACATGGCTAACCAAAACTTTTCATCTTTTGGTAGAATCAGAAAATAATACATATATTCGTTATATAATTCTAAAAAAGGAAACATATTTACCATAAGATTTAGCCATATCACAAAAGTGAGATTAAGACTGGCAAGCACATGACATATACAAAGCTCTTGAATTTATCTCAATTAACTGACTTTGCACCCCTTTGTATTTTCCTTTCATATTAGAACCATTATCATAACCTTGGGCCCCCAAATATCATCTATTAAGGCAGAAGGACTTCATAGAATCAACCAATACCATGAAAAGTCCCAAGTACTCCAATTTTTTTCTATCAAACATATGAACACATCAAACCAACATACTCATTTGTTCACTGTAAGAAACCCAAGTACTCCATTTTTTTTTTCTATCAAACATATGAACACATCAAACCAACATACTCATTTGTTCTTGGTGACTCACATCCGGAGTACAATCTAGGATAGAGAATATTTGGCCACTTTGACAATCTTGATGATAAAATTTGTAACGTCAACAACCATAAGAGAAATCAACTCACTTTGAATTTTATGGCTAAGATAATGATAATGATTCTCTTTGTTTTGAATACGTCTAAGATGGTCTTGCATTACCAAGTCAAATTCTGCAATCATCTCCACACAAGCTAAGAAATTATCATTGGAGTCATCATAAAGTTGCTCGCTTGATCCTTTAAAAGCCAAATTGCGCTTATATAAAGAAATTTCACAATGACCACTATTCTTAATAAAACTTGCCTTATGAATTCTTTCTCCTTTGCTGTTGTAACTGTTTGTCAATTGTTTCATGCTTGCTCAGTCTAGTTCTTAGTTCATTCCAAGAGTTCATGTTGGTAGTATGCTCGACACTAGCTTCATATTCTTTCAGTCTCTCATAAGTCTCCAATCACTAAATTCATCATGCCCCAATGAACTCTTGCATTTGTCAGAATTGAAAAGATTAAAAAAAACACTTCATTGGCGTGTTTTGAATAAACCAACCTTTTTCTATCACACATATCTCCATTGCTCATTTTTCTAGAGTAATGGCTATACGGAAAATGTCTTGAATTTCCATCCAAAGGACATTCTGTATTTTCTTCTTCCACTTTAGGCCCCTTCTCCAGTCTTTTCTTCTTCCATTTTAGGTGAGGCAAACGAGCTGGACAAGGGACCTAAAATGGAAGACGAATATTTTGTATATTCTTTGGATGCAAATTCAAGACATTTTTCGTATAGCCATTCTTACTCTAGAAAAATGAGCAATGAAGAGGTGTGTGTGTGTGTGTATGTGTGATAGAAAATGGTTATTTTATTCAAAACACACCAATAAAGTGTTTTGTTTTTTGCCGTAAGCTTTTCAATTATGAAAGTGCAAGAGTTCATTGGGGCATGATGGATTTAGTGATTGGAGGCATACTAATGAGACACTGAAAGAACATGAAGATAGTGTCAAACATATTGATAATATGAACTCTTGGAATGAAACGAGAACTAGACTAAGAAAGCATGAAACAATTGACAAAGAGTCACAACGGCAAATCACAAAGGAGACGGAACACATAAGGCAAGTTTTATTCAGAATAGTTGTCACTATGAAATTTCTTGATAATCGCAATTTGACTTTTAGAGGATCAAACGAGCAACTTTATGATGACTCCAATGGTAATTTCTTAGCTTGTGTGGAGATGGTTGTAGAATTTGACTTGGTAATCCAAGATTATCTTGCGCATATTCAAAACAAAGAGATTCATTATCATTATCTTAGCCATAAAATTTAAAATGAGTTGATTTCTCTCATGACTGCTGACATTGCAAATTCTATATCAAGATTGCCAAAGTGGCCAAATATTTCTCTGTTATCCTAGATTGTACCCTGAATGTGAGTCACCAAGAACACATCAGTTTTTTTTTACTATGTATTGCAAGGCAACAACCCCCGTCTTTTATTAAAAATGAAAACAAAGGAGCAGAGTCCAAAATGTACCTGGTTAGGGGGGAGGAATATACAAAAGAGAGAATCTACCTATGGAAGTGAAATCAATCCAGCTTAAAAACCTGTCCTTAGATTTACATTTAATTCTGTGAGTTTGTTGGTTCGATGTGAGCATCACGGACTACTTTCTTGGTTTTTTTTTATAGTGGATGACACATCTGGTTTGGGACTTGATAATACCAAAATGCCATGGCGCTCCCCTTCCGCTGCATGCGGTTGCCACATATCATTTCTTCTGAGCCTTCCTGGTTCCTGTTCGATTGGTAGAGCATTTTGGACTAAGAAGCAATTCTTCGTTAATTTACTGTACTGCTTTAAGATTAGTAGGGGCATGGTTCTTCTCCTTGCGTAAGCTATGATTGCTTGTGAAGTTGCGATCATCTGGAGATTTGGTTGTATTGTATGCATGTAAAAACTAACGGGTTGGATATTGAATTGTATGGATTGAGAATACAGAATCAAGAATTCTACAATTTGTCAGTGCTGAGTATTTTGATCATCATATACAGCATTTACCTCGTTTATAAAAAAATAAAAAAATATAAAGCCTTTACCTTCGCAATCTTGGCCCATCAGTTGTTTCACAAAGCTGCAGCAGTGTGACTGCGGCGAGGAGAGTTTCAGTTGCAATCTGAAGGCCACTGAGTTAGAGACCACTCTTTCTGCGCTGTCGCAGTGGGGGCTGCGAATTTTGATGGCTGTGGCAGAACTCGGTGCCAGGGGAGACGCCATGCCGACAGACCATGCGGATTTTAGTGTAGAAGGTGCTTCTGCAAAATCTGGCCTGTAAACATTCGACAGTGAGAGGTAGATATTTTCTTTAATTCTTGTCCGACATGGCTAATGTCATTGTTACTTACTCCCTCCGATCCATATTAATATGGATCAAGCATGATCACTAGTTCATTTCATTCTTAGGGTTGATTATAATTTGGCTGAAGAACTTTGTGCCGTGGCTTAGTGCCACAGGCAAAGAACAAAAGCACATCATGTGAACTGTTACTCATCACTGGTTGTTTGCTATGTACTGGCTCGTCTCTGATATTTTTTATTATTGAGATGTTTATAGTGGCCGGTCAATGTTGTATGTTGTTTTTTGTGTATCACTTCGGACTTAGGTGTTCCAAATTCGTTTGACCACCCGCTTCGGCTCCTCTTCCTCGATAAAGCGGCCCACTGGTCGGCTCGACGCCGATTCACCTCCCCACTGTTATAAATTCCCACCGGCACCCTCCACAAAGCCAAGATCTTTCTTGCCGCAACCCATTTTTCCCAAACTTTGCCGGAATCGGGTCCAAATTTGCCATGGTGAGGCTGCTCCCGACCAACTGTTTCGCGTACTCATTCCAGCACCTCCCGGCCGTCATAGTGTCCTATGATTCCTCGAGCTCGACGAAGGGAGAGAGAGGCTTTTGGTTGGAGCTCATCAAAGGAGGAGGAGGTAGAGGGGGAGCAGCCCCACGCAGGCGCGGCGGTGCATGGCGGCGACGTTGTGGTTCCCCTCCAACCATGGGAGGAGGAGCAATAGCTCGCCGCCGAGGCGCAACTCGTCGTCGAGAAGGCCGATGTTGAGGCCATCACCCCCCTTCTCGCCGACCCGCGCGTGGTGGATGAGCACCTCGCTGCCGATGCGCAACTCTCCGCCGATCGTCAGGTATCGCGTGTAACACCGAGGGTGGTGACTCCGGTTGTCACGAACCTTAGTGACACCGATGACGAAGAAGCCCAGGGGCACCCACGATGGGAAGGCATCAGGCTCCGGAACCGCGCCGGTCGTGCACGACATCTCCTCCAGCGAGGAGGATTAGCTTTGTCTTATTAGCTACTTTTAGCCTATCTATAATCAATGTTGTTGCAACTTTAATTTTATGAGTATGATGTTTAGTTATGAAGTGTTATGTATAATTTACTCACTCTATGTTTGTGATGAATTTTCATTTGAGTTTGAAATAATTTTTCTGTCTTAAATATATTATATTTTGGTTTTTTTTACTACGGAGTTAAATTGCTCATTTGTTTGATGAGTTATCATTAACAGAGAAGTTAGTACTTGAATTTGAGAACATGGGTGATCCTATCGAACTTCTAGAGCAGAATCCGGCCACGTTTGATGAGTTTGTTCAAATGTATCAACAAATTCGGCATCGAGCAACTCATGAGCAACTGAATGAAGATTTGATTGAGCATCTCTAGGCGGTTAAAGGGGACAACTAGTAATGTGCTAATTGAATTTAATTTTGAAAACTTTGTTGGATTGTAATATTTAATTAGAACTACTGCCGCATTTAAACACTTTTAAATAAACTATGATTTGATATGCGATTATTTTGAGCTTGCAGGCTTTAAAAAAGAGGCGGATGTTTGCGACTAGCTTTGGATGGCCGGCTCCCACATCAATGTCCGCGGACTGGTTTACACCGGTCCGCAGACGAATACGGTGTCCGGTTTGGGGTCAGCGTTGGAGATGCCCTAAGCCTAAAGTGTCAAATATGGAGTTGGTGCGGGAGGATATAGTTGAACCGGGATGGGAGAAGTTTTTAGTGCCTGAACAAACTGAGACACATCCACGAAGCTCAGACAGTGCATCAATAAGTTGACCCCTTGGCCAAAAAAATACATAATTCTCGAAAGGATGTCCTCTTCTCGAAGTATGCTGCATGGACAAACCCTGAAGACCACGTCACATTTGATGAGTTGCGAGATCTAGGCATCAATATGGAAATTGATGATGTAGATCACATTGAGCACACTGCCTTGAAGGTTCCATCCCCTACCGTTGTGGATCTTCCTCAATGCAAGAAAAGAAGGAGATGCCGACGGGGTGGCACAAGCAAGAAAAAAACACTGTTGGCATTAAGGCCGATATGTCTTCAACAATGAATTTAGTGTGTCCTGCAAAGTATACTAAAGGTGAGCCGATGCTCAAGACGGAGGCCCTTCAGACTCTTGAGAGGGAGGACTAACTCTGCATGAAGCATACATGATTCAATGTAGTGACCCTAAGGGATACCTACAGAACTTCCCGATCCTGGTGCATGTTGGTTTTCACTTCTATCGTGATTCTGGAGAAGATAAATTCAACATTGAGTACTTGGACTTGTGGCATTTGTTTAACCTAGGAAAACTAGAGATGTCCATGATCAGACTATGGACACTTTTCCAAGCCAAAGAGGACAAGCGCATTAAGGTGGACGCTAGTTTCATCGATCCACCAAAGGGACCTAACACTAGCTCCAGAAAGACCTAAAGTGTGTCTCCGAGTACATCTATTGCAAACCGCCAAAGGGAGACAACAACTATATCACAACCGCCAAAGGGACCATCTTTGGCCAAAGAGCCAGCAGCTGCGAAGAAGCCATCTTCTTCGGCCAAAGAGCCAGCTATTGTGAAGAAGCCATCTTCTTCGGCCAAAGGGCCAGCTCCTGCGAAGAAGTCATCTTCTTCAGCCAAAGTGCTAGCTGCTGCCAAAAAAGCCATCTTCTTCGACCAAAGAGCCAGCTCCTGCCAATATATAAGCCATCTTCTTTGATGAAGGAGCCATCTATTGAAAACCCCGATCCCATGACTAATTAGCAATAGTCTTCCGCTAAGCTCGGAGACAGTGTATTGTGAAAATCCATAAGCATACTTTGTAGTATGCATATATTGTGTTCATGTCTTATGTTGTTGCTTTATAATAAATTTTATTTGATTTAATAAAATTTGTAGAATTTCTTAGCTTCGAATCTTGGGAAAGTTGTTCCTCGAGATCGATAAGGGCACAAAGGTATACTTTATCCTATGTCGTTCATGTAGGGAATGATGTTTGTGCAATGTTGATCACCATATATATGCATGTATATATGTTGATTGTATATATGCAACATGTTTAACTATGAAAGTGATACTTGTTTGATATGATATGCAAATATATGTATGGTTTAGTGCAGCAAGTGGGCTGGTAGAAGTGCAATAGGGTATTCAACAAAGCCCCTAGTAAAACATCAGTACATCACTGACCAGTCTCTTCCGGATGGACAATCAGTGATGTATTGCTCATAAGACGCCTCGATAAAATCAACACCGACCGGTTGTCCGGTCACTGTTGTTTCATATCACTGACCAATTGGCTGACCCGTCTATGATAGAGCAGTCATCACTGACCCCGAGGCACTGACCGCTGAAAACTTCTTTGTGATGATACAAACTGGTAGGTCAGTCTTGTTCGGATCTGTAGTAGTGATTCACAATGGATACCTCAGGTCTTCCAGCTCATATAGTCAGACATGAAGAACTTGAGCCTTCCCGCCGGGAGAAGGGTTCTAATTGAAACACAGACCAATTCTTAGTTATTTCACAATATCGATAACACAAGTTATTAAAAACTACTATATGGTGTAAAAAGTATGCATGTCGCGGAAGGTAGCATGCCTTCGGAGCTAAATCTTGCATTTCCCATAACATAAAATTTTCTAAAGTAGTTAGAATGGTAATCTATAAGAAATTCGTGTTATGTGCCCAACTTGTATGTCTATCTACCTCTTGCATGGGTTGGTAAAAATAACAATTTGTCACTATCATTTGGCACTCAAAAATCACAAGCAAGATCGCCCAGAAAGTTGTATTAAAACTACTATGCGTAAAGTAAAACCCTCACACATTAGGAAGCACATTGAAAGTAGATCAAAAACCACAATCAAGATCACCAACAAAAGAAATTACCTCAAGCGGCTAACCACGAGATCCCATCATGGGGAACCCTCCTCCATGGGGGTCATCTCGTCCACCGAGGCTTTGAGCTTCTCTGCGGTCATCTCGATGGGGGCCCTGTGATTCTTGGAGCCCTTTGTCTCGACGGTTTTGGTCGCAACAGGCGTCGTCTTTTTAGCCAGTGCTTCAAGATTCATCAAGAAACGGACAGATAGAAATAAACCGAAAGAAAACCACAATCGCAATGACATTGCAAAAAAACGACAATGAGGATCGGCCGATGCTTTGCAAGAGATGATTCTGGAAAGAAAACACAGCAACACCGTTGATACGCTCACCTTTTCTTTGTTGGGAGAGAAGAAAAATGGCAAAAAGTGAGTTGCTGGGGAGTGTTTCTTGAAGAGATAACGAAGAAGCGGATTCAGCGAGAGTGAAACGACGGTTCTTTGTTGGTCCAACTTACTAGGCCACTTATTACTGGGATGGTGGGGTTTTATGATATGACGGTTCATTACTGTCGCGCTACGACCAGGGTGAGTCTCCCCTGCATCACGGCCCTCTAATTTGGTGGATGGCATGCGGGCCTGGTTCCTGGCAGGCCTGCATGTCAGTGAAAGAAAGTAGAAAGGTAATAAGTCATAGTAACCGTTTCTGACGATTGAGGAGGAGCCACTAAGCGATAGAGCGTTTTCACTATTACAAAACACGGCAACCCGGGGATTTAGGGCATGTACAGTGGTTGATAAAGCAGGCTTATCCTAATTCCGCCACGTAGCCTAGATATAGCAAACAAAAAAAAGATGTACAACGGGTATTCTCTAGTCTAATGTTAGTAACTATATACCTAAATATTTGGTGACAGATATTACTGATAGTATTTCAAAGTGGTTTGGGTTGACATGGTGGCCCGAGGCGTACATGACGAACCCACTCAAACGTCCTATGTAGTAGTATCATATAGGACAGCCTAAAAGAATTGCAACTTCGATTGTTGGCAATGCGCTCTACTCGGACATAAGTGCGGTCTCGTGTTCGAGTTTTTTCTTGCCAATCTTTTCTTCCTCCTATTGGAAGGCTGACATTTGGGACCCACTTTCACGACCCGGTCCCGAAAGGGCCCCGAATCTCCGCGCTTTCTGTGTCAGTCCCTGGATTAATAGCTGACATGCATAGTCGATGATGAAATACCAAGAAATACATCACACGTCATAGTATTACATCATGGATCCAGTGCTTTACAATACACACACCTGCTTAGCTCATGGGCTAGCTTAGTTTACAATCATGTAGCGGAGATAATATTCTAGTCTTGCGGCGTCCATCCACTCACAGGCAAGAGTTGAGTATAGCGTCGTAACCCTACTTCGTACCTTTCCTTCGATACGGTAAACCTGCAACATGATACGTTGCAGCCACAAGGGTCAATACATTGAATGTATTGACAAGCTTCACCAGGATTGGCTTGTTGGAACATGAACATACAATTTGGTGTGGCTGGGTTTTCTTTTGCGCGAAGATAGTTTTCCTACCTTTGTATTAGTGGTCTACTCCAATAGTTGGACATACCATATCACACAGTAGTCCTGGACAGATCGTATCACGCAACCGTCCAAAAATATAAGAATTTGAGTATGTGGGCCTCCGCATCACACGGCCACCCTAAACCTCTCTCAGATAATTCCCCTGGTATCATGCCAGGTACCTGAGTTGGTCCCTACTCCCCTTTGGTTCAACCCGCAAATTTTATTAGAAGAGTTTATGAGATCAAGCTGAAATTTCTCCGATGAGTTGCTCGAAAGTTGTCCGTAACCGGGGACACGGCTAATCATGATCAGTTTTATACACTCTGCAGAGGTTTGTGTACTTTACCCGTGATTCCGATCACACCCTTCTACTAAACTTCACTCATGAAGTAGCTAGGTAGATCAACACGAGACTTTTGGAAAGTAGTAGCCCTCTCAGAAAAGGCAGACCCATCCATTTTCCCTACATGCAAATCTACATATGCTGGTCATGCCCAGGAGGGTTCCCACAACTTACTTGGTCAAGAGAGAGCCCATATTGTCTCACGGTTACACATGGAAGCTACTCAACTTTGAACTCATACAATCCCTTTGATACCTAGGTGGCATTCCCCACCAAAGACTACACTCCGATGACCCAATCAAAGCCAATCCACCCAGATCGATTCATTAATTAAGTGGTAGTTAAGTAGTCAACCACAAGTAACCTTTTAATGTGATCCCAATCCACATTATAGCAACTAAGCAACTACTCGATGGTTACAAGGTCAGGGTGAAATGGTCCTACATTTCTTCTATTGGGTTCTATCAAGCATAGTAAAATCCTATAGGGGATTCCTAGTTGAAGACAACTACAATGCATGAAAACATAGGTTATGATCAAGGGTTCCACTTGCCTGGTATTGACGATTCTTCAATCTCACAATCTTGATCACGTTACTCTTTGCTCTCCGTACAATCTAACGTAAGCAAAGAGAAATCATAAACACCCATACAATACAATCAAACATACAACAAGTGTTGTACATGGTGTAGTGTCACTGTGTTGTGAGATCATGTGTCAGGGTTGACTCATAAGTGTTTGGATAACAACATAGTGGTTGTTAATTGGAATACATTTGACATGAGGGTCCACATGCAAGCTTCTGATTAAAAGGGTTCATCACATAAGGAGTATGTGATGTCAAGTTGTAGTTGTTAGATCCAATTCAAGGATTCTTAACAACAGAGTTATGGTCTATGAATCTTGGATAGCCAAGTTCATGTTCAAGTTTGAATGACAATTCAAACTTATTGACCTTTCATGAGCTTGAATACACTAAGGTCTGAAAATAATAACTTGGTCTGGCTTCCAATTCAACTTGGATTTGAATTAGGGTTCATCCTATTTGAATTCAATTTGGAATGTGTTTGAACTGAGATTTGACTTGAATTCAAGTATGTTTGAATTAATTCCTAAAGTCAAATACGAATCCAATATAATTACTAAGGTTCAATTAATTGATTTATGTCTGACCTAAAATCAAATATAAATCCAAGATCATTTACTAAGTGCAAAAGATTTTTCAAACATTACCTAAGTTTGACTAAATTTAATTTAAGTTTGATTTCCTAAAGTCAATTATCACTCCAAATTATTTACTAGGTTTAACTTTAATCCAGTAAGTCATATTACAAGAGTTTTTTCAAATTAAACCTAGGGTTTTAAGTTATAACCAAACTAGTTTGAATTTAATTCAAATTAATTTCCTAAATTCAAATAAAAATCCCAAAATATTTCCTAAGTTCATTTTAAGTTTCTGAACTTAGTTGCAATATTTTTATCTTAATAAACACCTTTTATACTAATTTGGTTTAAATACTATTTGAATTATAGCTATTGTTTAAACTACATTCAATTTCAAAATTTAAATTATTTTTAAAATTGTACTACAATAGCTAAGTTGAAACTATATTTCACTAGATTCATTTTGCAAAAAGAATCAATTCAATTGGATTTATAACTTGCAAGTTATGCCCTATTTGGATTTGAATTCATTCTATTTGAATTCAAATTTTAAACTATTCAAATTCTAATTTTTATTAGTCTATGTGAAAGTTCATTCCCTAAGGATCATTTTGCAAAAAGTTTCACTCAATTTGGATCTACAGATAAAAAGTTGTGAGTATTTGAAGTTCTAGGGGGTTTTCTGTAAAAGTGCCAATTAATTGAATTAACCAGAAACGTTCTGGATAATTTTTTCGATTAGGTTGGACACATGGCGTGTTCTGGTTGGCTGATACCGATTCGTTTAAGTGAACTGATGTGGTGCGTGCGATCTAGATCTAACGGACAGAAATAGATCGGGAGGGGGCTCACCGGAGTTAGGTCACCGGAAAACACGATCGCGGCGGCGGACGGCGGTGCTGCACTCGGGAGTTGCCAGAGACGGCGATGCAGGGGGTTCTGGCAATGGCGGAGGGCACCAGTGGGCGCGGCGAAGCACGGGGAGGTCGATGGTGGCCTCGGCGTGCGTCGGGGACGACGTAGACGAGCGGGACAACCTCGCCGGAGACGTGTGCAACGGAGAGGTTCTCGGGCGATGATGCTGTGCTAAAAACAAACACGTTTGGATGCGGGGCTGGGTCATAAGATCACGGCGTCAAGACAAACCAAATGGATAAGGTCTCGGGGCCGGGGCTTATGGAGTTCACCGGAGCTTCAACGCCAACAGCGACGGGCTTCGGCTCTTGACGAACGCGAGGTTGCAGGGGGCTCTGGGTTGGTCGGGAGCGGCTCGGGGTTGCCGGGATTTCGCCGGAGCATTTCTAGGTCAGTGGCGGCAACGACGGGGTCGTGGCAGAGCAGCCTGGCGGCGGGAGTGGCTGCGACGTTGGGGCTTTTGCAGAGAGCGACGATGGGTGTTTTATAGACGCGGGGCGAGGCTCGAGGTGGCCGGAGAGCGCGCGAGGTGGAGATCATCTGTAACTTCAGAAGAAGGGGTGCCCCCTCACAAAAGGGGGTCGCGGTGACCAGGCTCGGGCGACTGTTTACCAAAACACAGGTCTCTACAAAGGTGCGCGCGCGTGCGTGCGGGTGCGTGCGCGACGTGGGTGGGCAGTTGCTGGAGGTGGGAGGTGAAGATGACAAGCGGGGCCCGTGCGTTAGTGAGAGTGAGTGAGTGAGTGAGTGAGAGAAAGAGAGGGAGAGTGTGGGGCTGGGCCGCAGCTAGCTGGATGGCTCGTCGGGCCGGCCTGGCTAGGTGGGCCTCGTTGGCCTTTTTCTTTTTATTGTTTTTCTGTTTTCTGTTTTCTTTTTCTGTTCTGCCTCTAAATTCAAATACATTTGGATTTTGAATTTTCTTCCAAAAGAAAAATTGCTCTAAAAACTATTTGGAATATTCCTAAGCTGCTGGACTTTTTGTTTGGGCATTTTGGACAAATAATTTCTGCACTTCATATTTCCTTTTGAACTTGAATTTGGTTTCAAAACCAAATGTGTTTCAAATCCAATTTGGAAAATTGGCAGAAGGTCAAACATATTATTTGGACTTATGGAGTTCTCTTTCTTGCCAAATAAATGCAAAGCCATTTTTAAATAATTTCCCTTTGGCTTTTGAGTTGATTCCAAAACAAATCCAACTCAAATCACTTAGGGAAAAACTTATTGGGCTTGAATATCATCTAGGTCTTATTAAGGATAGCCTTAAGCCTAAATAAATATTTAAATTGATTTGGTTTCAACCAAAGGCTAGCTAGGTTTCCACTGGTTGAATTGGGCTTTGCCCTTCCTAGGCAAACAATCAAGCAAACAAGGTCATTCACAAGCAATCCTAGGCAATCATAAGTTTTTCCTAGATTTGGGAGAAATCTGGGATGTGACACCCACTAGGTTGAAGACTACGAAATGCGTGGTCAACGTAGTCAACTACTAAGAATCATTAGAAGGGAATGTATGATATGCTAGGAATAAGTTGCTGAAAAATGGTTTGGGGCAAGTCAATTTTTGTAGCCATAAGATCGAAAAGGACGGGTCAAGTTCTTCCTTCATCTGGTCATCTTTTTCCTATGACCGCCACATCCAACCCAGGCCGGTTCGCCTGCTGCCACCGCCCATGGCCGGTGACACTCCCAAATGACCGTGGCAAATTGCTATTTTGATCAACCGAACTGTCAACCTCCGACTAGCCTCCACCAGAGACGACGCAAATCTAGAGGAGACTGTGTAGATGGACGATGCCCTAGAGCAAAAAATCTAGGCCCACGCACCCGCGCCCGCCATCACGGACGAATGGCCGACAGCGCTCCCAAATGAATGTGGAAAATTGCTATTTTTACCAACCCGAACTGTCAACCTCTGACTAGCCTCCACATGAGATGACGTGAGCCGTGTCGTCTTTGGCTACGATTCGTTACCAATCGAATTGGTGCCACGTCCTCGTCAATGGCGCACCCAGAGGAGCACCCCCTCATCTTCGATTTTGGGGGTCAGGAGAAGCAGCGCGCGGATCCTCTGGCCCCAAGATGGAGTGTCCCTGGAGGAGGCCGCGCAAATGGACTCCACCCTTGAGTAGTAGATTTGGGCCCCCACGCTCATGCCCACCATCGCAGACAAATGGCCCGCGCCACTCCCAATCTATTGTGGCAAATTGCTATTTTGACCCATCCGAACTGTCAACCTCCAACTAGCCTCCACCAGAGATGACGTGAGCTCTCTCGTCTCTGGCTACGACTCGTTACCAGTCAAACTGGTGCCACTTCTTCGTGAATGGCGCACCCCCTCACCTTCAATTTTGGGAGTGAGGAGGAGCAAACCCGCGGATCCTCTGACCCCATTTTGGGCTTAGATGGACGTGTCCCCGAAAAGGCTGCGCAGATGGATGCCGCTTTAGAGCAGCAGATTTTTGCCCGCGCTCGTGCTTGCCGTCGTGGACGAATGGCTAGCCCGGGACGACGCAACTGAGGTGCATTTCTAAGCCATCCAGGCCAACTGATTACTTCCTTTGGTGATCCAAAAATGGAGCAGAATGGATTCTCGCCTTTTTTTCTCCAGAGGTGACCGTGAGTTATCGAACCCACGGGAGGATGATGCCCTTTAAGGTAGGGTCTCAGACAAGCTTTTGTTAAAGAAACAATTCCAGCTTTTGACCGGATCAAAATCAAACAACTGAAGGAGAACACTTATAATAAAAATAGGCATGGGTATAAGGTCTTAATGCTTACAACCATATATTTGTGTTGGGACCAAATATGATCTTAATTTGTGCGTTGGAAGTCACTCATTGAGATGTGCTTGTTATGAACTGAAGTGGATGATGTGTCCAAATTACGTTTTGACCGTCACGCATCCTGCATCAAGAGTCAGTTGTCCAACCGAAGGCCCTATCCGTCTTGCGAGGTTGCCTCGATAATTAAGATTGCCATAATCAGACAAGAGCATTGGGCGTTTAGTGACTACACCTCTTGAATCCCCAGAGATAGGATCCGTGTTACCGTACTAAACCTTTTTGTCACTCGTGTTTAGAATAACACTTCACGGTCTCCCTGCCCTTAGCTCTCCGTGGCTCGTTCTCCATGATCCTGGGTACCTGCAGGGATGAAGAACGTGAACGAGACAAGAGACAACTACGGAACAATTTTATTTCACACATATGGGACGTTAATTCAAAGGACTTCCATTGATCCCCACAACAAATACATCGGGTTGCAAGGCTCTTGCATCAACCCATACCTTACCGGACTACTCACACATGGAGATCAGATCGCACGAAGAACACATCATAGAACACATCATGAAGGTAGATTGATTGATAATATGTCTTACAATGGATGTCGTGTGTGATACACGATACAAGTATGACAGAGGAGGAAGAACTATGGTGGAGATGGAGATGGTGGCTATGGAGATGGGAAATGGCGGCGGCTAGGGTTGATGAAGATGGGATGAATATGACTCTGTTTTGCGGCTCCTCTCACGGTTGTTCTGTTGACATTTCAGCCTCGACCCCTTTATAAAGTTTGTTCAGGTGGCCGAGAGGCATCGGTTTCCACGCCATACGACCGCTCATGCGAGCCGGTGCGGCTGCATGGAACACCGTCTTTTGTACTATTACGTCGGGTGCGCCTCCACTTGATTTTTTCTATCTCCTCCTTTACTCCTTTTCATGTTCTGACTTGATTTCGTCCATAAATAGCCCATTTCCTGGGGAAACAAAATAAAGCAAGGATTTTGGAATCGTATGCATTCATTAGTCATTAGTGGCAATATCAGAGGGAATATCTCGGTTTTAATGAAATATATCAGTTTAAACTAAGGGTAGAGGAGTGTAAAAATAACACTCATCAACTCCCCCAAGCTTAAACTTGATCGTCCTCGAGCAACATAAAGAGAAATCTGAATCATAAGGAACTCAATTGTTTAAACCGAAATAATAAGAAGGTTTTGGTTCACGTACGATCGGTACGCCGAGATAGCCCTCCGCTTCTTGACCTGAAAACTTAGCATAGTTGTAGCGGTGGCATGGTTATTATGCAAGTGTTAGTGAAACAATGATAATCAACTCAAAGTTTTTGGTCTACTAGATAAAACAACTTTGCAACACTTAATTCTATTTTCTCTAGTTAACACTTGCTTGCCGGGAATGCACGGAAGAGTTTTTCTTTGATGGAGCCATGAAAACGTAAATTAGGGAGTGAAAGGTATGTAAAGACAAACATGATGCTAGAGTACTCATTAACATACCCACTAATGTCTCAACCTCAAGGCTCTCAAGCACTTTATTTCAATCAATTTTTGTTGAAACTTTGGTTGTCACGTGCAGGGGTTATGTCAAATAAGTGATCATGCATAGAGTTTCGTTGTGGCTTAATTTTGGGAACTATGGATCTTGATATTTGTCTCTTTCGATCTCTTGTGACCAGTTCCTGGTATTTACCACATACACACACATTCAGGAGAAAACTGAATAATATTTGATGTAGTGTTGCCACTACGTACGGTAACAAACTCATTGCCAAAATCCGAGCCGAGACTCTGGTGGATCGTTCATTAGCCAGCGGAGTTCTCAGCATAACATCAAGAAAGGTGGCGAAGCCACATTTACACATGTACACGTGCATATAGCAGCAGGGCCATGTCAGCAGCGAGAAGCTAAAGCACCATGTAAGAGATAAACAAATATTTTTGGCATAATCTCGTTCACCCTTCAACTAAGTTCCTCTAGACAATTTAATCCACAAGTGCTATTGGGTCTATTAAAATTAACAATATGGGGTTGAACATTTCTAACATCATCTTCTGTACAATTTTTCTCAACACCCAAGTCTTTGAAGACTTTCTCTTGTGCATGGTTATCTTAGTTAAGATCAATTTCTTTTACAAACAGTCCCACGGCAAGTCGGTTATCTAGATTGAACAGAACAAAGGCTACAAAATTATTTCAGCTACTAGAAGAAAACCTTTGTTTTAATTATCAGGACTTACTCCCTCTTGCACACATCACACATACTACTACTACTGCATTTATTCTAAGCATTTCTAGTGCAAAAGACGGGAGTCATAGGACATGCCTCCACGGTTATGAATGTACACACTTCTCTTCCTTATGCTTGCATTCCTCGTTGTCCGGCATAGATCAACTCCTCTGAAATATAAACAAGAATGCAAACAAACTCCAAGGAGCAAAAAGAAAAGAACAAATCAAAACATTTTTTGGTTTTTTTGGGTTTTTGAAAGCTAACTTGCAAACGAAAATTCTCAACGGCAAAAAAACGAAAGCAAATAAAAAGCAAAGTGTTGGAACAAGACAACGCGGGTGTTTTGAAGCTCAGCGAGCTGAAGTACGACCTCATTACAATTTATTCAAATAAAACCGCCACATCTTGATGGAGACGTGGTAGTGACCTCCCCCAAGCTTAAGCTTTTGCAAGCCCAAACCGGCGAGATCATTGTGGCGGCTGGTCAGGAGCCCATCCTTGGCTCCAGTTGGAGAAGCTAGTGTTCATGTAGGCGGACGTGCCTCGAAGGGACTCAACGATGTTTCTCATGTCATTGATGGAGTCCTGGAGACTATAGAGGTCCGTGTAGGTGGTGTAGCCTTCTTGTTGTGGCTGCTCCTCGTGGGGCTGCTCCTCTTCTTCATCGGGGGCGAGTTCTTCTTCATTAACGTGTTCAGGTTCCAGGCCTTCTCGGTCAAAAGTTGCATCTCCTTCCTGTGGCACATAATGCAATTTCCATTTTTGACAATGGGGAAACGGTTAGGCATAGGAGTAGGTAACAAGTACCTTACTCCGGGAATTTGAATGCAATGACGACCACGACGAACTACTATCATTTTAGCGCTAGAAAGGACACAAATGTTAAAAAGGTTGTTACCGACAATGGGGAGAAGATGATTGTAGTTGAGGCCAAGGGAGTTGGCCAACATAGTCATCACTCATCCAGACGCGATTGATAACCCACAAGTATAGGGGATCGCGACAGTCTTTGAGGGTAGTATTTCACCCAAATTTATTGATTCGACACAAGGGGAGCCAAAGAATATTTGCGAGTATTAGCAGTTGAGTTGTCAATTCAACCACACCTGGAGAATTAAATATCTGTAGCAAAGTGTTTAGTAGCACAATAGGAATAATAGCAATAGGAACAGAAATAGTAATAGTAGCAGTTTTGTAGTGATTGTAACAGCAGTAGCAATGAAAGTAACTTAGCAAAGATCAATATGCGAAAAGCGTACGCATTGGATCAGTGATGGATAATTATATTGGATGACATTCATCATGTAACAGTCACAACCTAGAGCGATACACAATAGCTCCAATTCATCAATGTAATGTAGGCATGTATTCCGTATATAGTCATACGTGCTTATAATAAGAACTTGCATGACATCTTTTGTCCTACCCTCCCGTGGCAGCGGGGTCCATAAGGAAACTAAGGGATATTAAGGCCTCCTTTTAATAGAGAACCGGAACAAAGCATTAACACATGGTGAATACATGAACTCCTCGAATTACAGTCATCCTTGGAGAGTATCCCACACAATTGTCACTGTGGGGTCTACGGATCAGAACAATAACAAGTGCATATAACTAGCAGATAGGATCAAGAACTCAAATATATTCTTGAAAACATAAAGGGTTCAGATCTGAAAACATGACACTCGGACCCTAGTGACAACCATTAAGCATAGCAAAGTCATAGCAACATCAATCTCAGAACATAGTGGACACTAGGGATCAAGCCCTAACAAATTGACTCGATTACATGATAAATCTCATCCAACCCAGCAAGCCTACGGAGAAATTACTCACACCCGGTGGTGAGCATCATGAAATTGGTGATGGAGGATGGTTGATGATGACGATGGCGACGAATCCCCCTCTCTAGAGCCCCGAACGGACTCCAGATCAGCCCTCCCGATGAAGAACAGGAGGTGGCGGCAGCTCCGTATTGTAAAACGCGATAAAACTTCTTCTCCTATTTTTTTCTCGGGGAAAGAGAATTTATAGCGTTGGAATTAGGTCTGAAAGACCTCTGTGGGCCCCAATAGGTATCCTAGCGCGCCCCCAGGGGGGTCGCGCCCTGTTGCCTTGTGGGCAACAGGGGACCCCTCTGCAGTTGATTCTTGCGCCAATATTTTTTATATATTCCATAAAAAATCTCCAAAAAGTTTCGTCCAATTCCGAGAACTTTGATTTCTGCACAAAAACAACACCATGGTAGTTCTGCTGAAAACAACGTCAGTCCGGGTTAGTTCCATTCAAATCATGCAAATTAGAGTCCAAAACAAGAGCAAAAGTGTTTGGAAAAGTAGATACGTTTGGGACGTATCAACTCCCCCAAGCTTAACTCATTGCTTGTCCTCAAGCAATTCAGTTGATAAACCGAAAGTGATCAAGAAAAACTTTTACGAACTCTTTTGTTCTTGTATCCGTATATAAGCTTAAATAGCACCCAAGTTTTCAGCAAAGATCAAGAACTAACCATGCAAATAATAACACTTAGAAACTACATTTACTCATATCAATGGCATAATCAACTAGCGAGCAATAATAACATATTGATACGTCTCCAACGTATCTATAATTTATGAAGTATTCATGCCATGTTTACAATAATTTTATATGGTTTTGATGCACTTTTATATGATTTTTTTGGACTAACTTATTGATCCAATGCCCAGTGTCAGTTCCTGTTTTCTGCATGTTTTTTGTTTCACAGAAAAACCATACCAAACGAAGCCCAAACGCGATAAAAATTTATGGAGATTTATTTTGGAATATGTGTGATTTCTAGGAAAAAGAATAACGCGAGACGATGCCCGAGGGGCCCACAAGCTCAAGGGGCGCGCCTGGCAGGCTTATGGCGCCCCTGTAAGGCGGTTGGAGCCCTTATTTTGCCGCAAGAAAGATAATATCCGGAAGAAAATCTCCTTAAAATTTCAGCCCAATCGGAGTTACGGATCTCCGGCTATAAAAGAAATGGTTTTCGGCCAGAAACAGGAGCGCAAAAACAGAAGGAAACAGAGAGAGAGAGATCCAATCTCGAAGGGGCTCCCATCCCTCCGGCGCCATGGAGGCCAAGGACCAGAGGGGAGAACCTCTCCCCATCTAGGGGGAGGCCATGGAGGAGGAAGACCGAGGGGGGGAGTCTCTCCCTCTCTCTCTCTCGGTGGCGCCGGAGTGCCGCCGGGGAACCATCGCCGTGGTGATCGTCTTCATCAACATCACCGTCTTCATCACCTCCCTCATCTCTTTTCAGCGGTCCACTCTCCCACACCCTGCCGTAATCCCCTACTTGAACATGGTGCTTTATGCCACATATTATTATCCAATGATGTGTTGCCATCCTATGATGTTTGAGTAGATTTCTTTTGTCCTTTGGGTTGATTGATGATCTTGATTGGTTTGAGTTGTATGTTTTATTTTGGTGCTGTCCTATGGTGCCTTCCATGCCATGCACACGTGGGGGATTCCTGCTATAGGGTGTTGCAATACGTTCATGATTCGCTTATAGTGGGTGGCTAGAGTGACAGAAGCTTACACCCAAGTAAGGGGGTTGTTGCGTATGGGAGTAAAGGGGACTTGATACTTAATGCTATGGTTGGGTTTACCTTAATGATTTCTAGTTGTTGCAGATGCTTGCTAGAGGTCCAATCATAAGTTCATATGATCCAAGTACGAAAAGTATGTTAGCTCATGCCTCTCCCTCATATAAAATTGCAATAATGATTACCGATCTTGTTATCAATTGCCTAGGACAATTCCGCACACCGATCCATCACTATTCCACACTCGCTATTTGTAATATATTGTGATATATTCTTACTTTATTTAGGTAGCACCTATTTTTATGTTTTAGTTCTCCGATATCATGCAAAGCTATCCTCTTTATACCCACAACGTAGTTTTATTTCTCGTTTCTAGATAAAAGCAAATGCTCGGTGTAAGTAGAGTCGTATCAGTGGCAGATGGGACTTGAGAGAATATTGATCTTACCTTTAGTTCCTTGTGGGTTCGACATTCCATACTTACCACTTCCATCCTTGGAAATTGCTACGATGATTCCTTGCACTTAGGGATTATCAAGATCTTTTCTGGCGCTGTTGCCGGGGAGCAATAGCGTGGGGTTAATATTTTTGTGTATGCTTGTGTGCTTCATCAATAAGTAGATTTTGTTTTTCCTTCTCTTTTTGTTTTCTTGTTTTCTTTCTTTTAGTTGTGGGTGAATTTAAAAAAAATGCAAAATACGAAAAAAATTACTTGCATCTCATGCCTAGCTTAATGGCTTTAAAGAAAGTGCTGCCTGGGAGACAACCCAGAATTTTTAGAGAGTATTTTATTTCTCTTCTTTTGTGTAATATAAACTTTATTATGTGTGCCATTTAAATATTTAAAAACAAATAAAATATAGAGGGGAACCTAAAACTCTATCAAAAAGAGAAGCGATTGGAAAGTTATGCATTGAAGAAGTGAGGGTCGACCTTGAACACTTGTGTTCATGCTCATGGAAACAATGTAAAAAAATTCATGGAAGTTTCTCATAAAAATAATTATCCCCTTGTATATACCACAGTACCATAAAAATAATGTACCAAGATTTGCCTTTAGAAAGTTTAAATTGTTTGTTTGGCGTGTGCTGTGAAAAAACAGAAACTTTTGCTGTAGTGTTTGAATTTATATATTTTAATGGGCTGTGAAAAAATTCTGAAATTTTTACACAGTACTGATACGCAATTTTTTTATTTTTTCCTAACTTTTTAGAATTTTTTGAGTTACATAAGTATATGTACCATGTGCATCTTTACAGACTGTCCTGTTTTCACAGATTGCTGTTATAGTTTCTTTATTTGCTTATGTTTGAAATCTTGTTGAGCCCCGTTGACTTGGGAGCCATAGAATTATGATAGCATATAGTGGGTAATGTTTTATTATAATTATACAATAATGTTACAGCAGGACATGATGGGATTTGATGTTATATGTACTAACCCCTCTAATAAAAAGTTTGGTTAAGTTTTGTGTGGATGAAGTGTTCGAAGATCGAGGAGGTATCAATATGAGAAGAATAAGGAGGGGAAAGAGTTCAAGCTTGGGTATGCCCAAGGCACCCCAAGTAAATATTCAAGGATACTCAAGCGTCTAAGCTTGGGGATGCCCCGGAAGGCATTCCATCTTTCTTCTTCAACAATTATCGGTATGTCTCGGTTTTTGTTTTGTTCACATGATATGCGTAAATTCTTGGAGCGTCTTTTGTGTTTATTGTTCCCTTTTTGTTTATGCACCATGCTTGTTGGGGATGATTTCTTATGGTTCTTGGTTGATTTATAGAATGCTTCATGCGTTTCACTTAAATCTTTTGAGTATGGCTTTATAGAATGCTCTTTGTGCTTCACTTAAATCTCTTGAGCATAGCTTTATAGAATGCTTTGTGTGATTCACTTATATATTTTGAGCTTGGATATTAGTCTCTCTATATTCATGGTAGAATGCTCTATGAACTTCACTTATATCTTTTAGAGTATGAATGAAATTATCATCGAGAGTGGGTTTGGAAGAGTGTCAACTCTATGTAGTCATGATCCCACTATTTTGGAGGGTGTTGAATCTTATTAGAATAATGATAAAGGTGGATTTGGAGAGGTCATAACTTTATCTAGTGATGATTCCACTATTTTGGAAGAAAATTCAATTGATTACAATGAGAACAAAGTTGCTACTTATGATAATTATTGTGATGGTACTTAAAGTATTAATAATTATTCTTGTAAAATTTGTCATAATTATGATTATCCTCTCAACAAAACCAAGTTCCCTCTCCATGTGTTGAAATTTGCACTGGTTATATCTTCCTATGCTAGTTAACTCTCTTATCTTTAAGTGAGTATCCTTAAAATATCAATGCCTAGCTAAATTTTTTACAGAAAAGTGCTTGTGTGGAGGCAAACAACTATTTATCTTTACTGTTTTTGTGTGTCTACATGATTAAGATACTGTAGTAATCATGTCATGTATCTTTTATTTCAATAAAGTGCCAAGTAAGACCTTTGGGATAGTGCAAATGCTTGTTGATTTGATTCTGTGCAAAAACAGAAACTTTTGCGGCCAGTGCTGGAATTTCTATTATGTACTAGACGTGAGAAAATTCTGAAATTTTTACACAGTATTGGGTTACAAATTGTTTACGTTTTACTAATTTTTCAGAATTCTTGGAGGTACAGAAGTATGCTTTTTAATTCTCTCACTACATGCTATTCTGTTTTTGACAGATTCTGTTTTTATTGAACAGTTTGTTTGTTTTAGTGTTTCCATAGCTTATATTATGAGATATAAATAGTGGAAATGATAGAATACAGTAGGTATTATGTGAGAACAATTATGAATCTTGTCTTGACAGTACCAAAGTGAATGATTTATTTTCATACTAACCTATCTCACGGAGTTCCGTTAAGTTTTGTGTGATTGAAGTTTTTAAGTTTTGGGTGAGATATCGATATGAGGAGAATAAGGAGCGGCAATACCCTAATATTGGGGATGCCCAAGGCACCCCAAGGTAACATTCAAGGAAGACTCAAGCATCTAAGCTTGGGGATGCCCCGGATGGCATCCCCTCTTTCGTCTTCAACATTATCGGTAACCTCACTTGGAGCTATATTTTTATTCATGACATAATATGAGTTTTGCTTGGAGCATCATTTTATTTTATTTGTACCTGCTTGATGTTATTTAGAATCATTATTTGTATCTTTTAGTTCAATAAAATGCCAATTATAGCCTTTACCATGCTCAGTTTGCAAGTTTATGTGTTGCTGTTTGAAAACATAAAGTTTTCTGTTATGTCCTGAATTTATGTGAATTGTCAAAACAGGATAAAAATCTTAAATTTTTACACAGTAAGCATGCATGAGTTATCTATTACGTTGTTATTTTTTCAGAATTTTTGGAGTTAGGGAAGTATGAATTTTTATTCCACCTTTACAGATTGTTCTGTTTAGACAGATTTCGGTTATAGTTGCATTGTTTGCATATGTTTGCTTGTTTAATGTTTCTATTTGTGGATAGGAGTATTGAATATGCAGATGCATTTAGTATGCAATGTTTAATTATAATTTTAGTGTTTTGCTACAGTAGAGAATGTTAAGGTTTTGAGTTGATTTATACTAACTTATATCACGAGTTCTTGTTGAGTTTTGTGTGGATGAAGTTTTTAAGATTTAGGAGAAGCCATGATATGAGAGGAATTAAGAAGACACAAGAGCTCAAGCTTGGGGACGCCCAAAGCTCCCCAAGTTAATATTCCAATAAGTCTCAAGCAACTAAGCTTGGGGATGCCCCGGCAGGCATCCCACCTTTCTTCATCAACACCTATCGGTTAGCTTAAGTTTTTACTTGTTCACATGATATGTGCTATTCTTGGAGTGTCCTTTTATTTTATTTTGTTTGTTTGAATAAAATGTTTAGATCTAAAAAATTTAAATGAGAGAGATTCCTCACATGGCTACTTAATTGTTTAACTACTCTTTGTTCTTCACTTATATCTTTTGGAGTAGTTTGTCATTTACTCTCGTGCTTCACTTATATCCCAAGAGTAAACTGTTGAATGAATTGAATATCATAAAGTTGAAATTAATGTGTTTCATATGCTTGTCCCATGGGGAGTAGTGACTTCACATAAAAGAAGTGTAAGTGGTAAAATTTATTGGAAGTTAGCAAACATAGCATTGGTCACTTGAACAATTCATGAAAGAATATTGAAGGAAGAGAGATTTCACATATAAATATACTATCTTGGACATCTTCTATGATTGTGAGCCCCCATTAATTATTTTCAAACTTGATCAAGTAGTTGACGTTGGACAAGGAAGACAACGTAATGGGTTATGTTTGTTTATATTCACATAGAAGTTATATTGTCATGGATCCTCTAACATGTGGTGCTTGCTTAGGATCTTTTGCTAGACAAAAATTCGTACTAAGTAGAGATACTACTTGTGCATCAAAAAACCCTTAAACCCAGTTTCTTGTCATGAGAGTCCACCATATCTACCTATGGATTGAATAAGATCCTTCAAGTAAGTTGTCATCGGTGCAAAAAGCAATAAAAATTGCTCCTAAATATGTATGATCTTTTATTGGAAGGGAAAATAAGCTTTGTACGAACTTGTGATGGTGAAGAAATAAAAGCGACGGACTGCATAATAAAGGTTTCTATCACAAGGGGCAATATAAAGTGATGTTCCTTTCCATTAAGAGCTTGCACATCCAAAAATAAAAAAGTGCATGACAACCTCTGCTTCCCTCTGCGAAGGGCCTATCTTTTGCTTTTCTATATTTACTTTTCTATATTTACTTTTATGCAAGAGTCAGTAATGTTCATCCCTATTCCGCCCTATCTATTCTCTAGTGGGCAAGCATCATGTGGTAGGGAATGATCTAGGCACATATATCCAGTTGAATATAGGTGATCATGAGTTATTATTGTTGACATTATCCCTGAGATAAATAAGTTGGGAGGTGAAACATTAAGCCCCTATCTTCCTATGTGTTTAACTGAAACGGTTTGTTCTAAAAATATGCTTTGAGTGTCAGCAATCATGGAAGACTAAATGATAGTTGAGTATGTGGAATTTGCTAAAACAAAGCTCTTACATAGACCCTTCTTGAAAATAAGATGAATTGTAATTGTTTGATGACTGAGAGCATAGTTTGTTGGTTTTCAAGAAAGTTTATGGTCTACACTTTAAACATGTGAATAGCTTGCTACTTGATCATGAGAAGTTTTATGAGATGAGATACTGTTTATGATATATATTGATGCTATAAAAAGTGTTTGAAATTATCATTGATCAAACTTATGCACTATGCTAGCATTCACACTTCATAAATTATTTCTTTTATCATTTACCTACTCGAGGACGAGCAGGAATTAAGCTTGGGGATGCTGATACATCTCCAATGTATCTATAATTTATGAAGTATTCATGCCATGTTTACAATAATTTTATATGGTTTTGGTACACTTTTATATGATTTTTATGGACAAACTTATTGATCCAGTGCCCAGTGTCAGTTCCTGTTTTCTGCATGCTTTTTGTTTCACAAAAAAACCATACCAAACGAAGTCCAAACGGGATAAAAATTCATGGAGACTTATTTTGGAATATATGTGATTTTTGGGAAAAAGAATCAATGCGAGACGATGCGCGAGGGGCCCACAAGCTCAAGGGGCGCGCCCCCCTACCCAGGGCACACCTGGCAGGCTTGTGGCGCCCCTATAAGGCGGTTGAGGCCCTTCTTTTGTCGCAAGAAATATAATATCCGGAAGAAAATCCCCTTAAAATTTCAGCCCAATCGGAGTTACGGATCTCCGGCTATAAAAGAAACGGTTTTCGGCCAAAAACAGGAGCGCAGAAACAGAAGGAAACAGAGAGAGAGATCCAATCTCGGAGGGGCTCCCGCCCCTCCGGGCGCTATGGAGGCCAAGGACCAGAGGGGAGAATCTCACCCCATCTAGGGGGAGGCCATGGAGGAGGAAGCCCGATGGGGAGACTCTCTCCCTCTCTCTCTCGGTGGCGCCGGAGTGCCGCCGGGGGAACCATCGTCGTGGTGATCGTCTTCATCAACATCACCGTCTTCATCACCTCCCTCATCTCTTTTCAGCGGTCCACTCTCCCACACCCCTCTGTAATCTCCTACTTGAACATGGTGCTTTATGCCACATATTATTATCCAATGATGTGTTGCCATCCTATGATGTTTGAGCAGATTTCTTTTGTCCTTTGGGTTGATTAATGATCTTAATTGGTTTGAGTTGTATGTTTTATTTTGGTGCTGTCCTATGGTGCCCTCCGTGCCACGCACACGTGGGGGATTCCCGCTGTAGGGTGTTGCAATACATTCATGATTCGCTTATAGTGGGTGGCTAGAGTGACAGAAGCTTACACCCTAGTAAGGGGGTTGTTGCGTATGGAAGCAAAGGGGACTTGATACTTAATGCTATGGTTGGGTTTACCATAATGATTTCTAGTAGTTGCGGATGCTTGCTAGAGGTCCAATCATAAGTTCATATGATCCAAGTACGAAAAGTATGTTAGCTCACGCCTCTCCCTCGTATAAAATTGCAATAATGATTACCGATCTTGTTATCAATTGCCTAGGACAATTCCGCACACCGATCCATCATTATTCCACACTCGCTATTTGTAATATATTCTTACTTTATTTAGGCAACACCTATTTTTATGTTTTAGTTCTCTAATATCATGCAAAGCTATCCTCTTTATACCCACAACGTAGTTTTATTTCTCGTTTCTAGATAAAAGCAAACACTCGGTGTACGTAGAGTCGTATCACTGGCAGATGGGACTTGAGAGAATATTGATCTTACCTTTAGCTCCTTGTGGGTTCGACATTCCATACTTACCACTTCCATCTTTGGAAATTTCTACGATGATTCCTTGCATTTGGGGATTATCACATATGCCAACAATTTGTTAAAACAATCATGATATAATATGATAACATGGTATCTCGCTAGCCCTTTCTAAGACCGCAAAACATAAATGCTGAGCACCTCCAAAGTTCAAGCAGCGACTAAACATTGTAATTCAGGGTGGAAGAGATCCAATCATGATTTACCCAACATTAACTATACTCAATGCATAATAATGACAATAGTGCTCTCAGGATTGGTGCCTAAAATGAGAAGGTGATGACTCAACAATAAAAGTAAAATAACATAAAAGTAAATGGATAGGCCCTTCGCAGAGGGAAGCAGAGATTTGCAGAGGTGCCAGAGCTCGAAGCTTAAATCACAGATGAAAACAATTTTGAGAGGTGTACTTTTCCTGTCAACGTCACGACCGAGGATTTTCAATATCTTCCATGCTAAACACATTATCGGCAGTTCCCAAGCGGAAAGTTAAAGTTTACTCCCCCTCCACCATACCAACACAAGCCATGGCTAGCCGAATTCACGGGTGCCCTCCAAACGATCAAATTTCCGGGGGAGTTTGTTTTATTATATTTTTCTTTATTTTGATTATAGGACTGGGCATCCCAATTACCAGCCTCTCTCGTGCAATAACAAGTGAATAAACACTCATCTCGAGAATAACCCTCTTAGCATGGAAGATATTGACCATCCCCTGTCGCTCCATGAGCCGTACGGGCACACAAAACAGATGTTTATTTGAATGATTAGAGGTGGCACATGAAAATTTACTTGGAACGGCAGAATAATACCGCATATAGGTAGATATAGTGGACTCATCTGGAACAACTTTAGTTTAAGGATTGTGGATGCACAAGCAGTATTCCCGCTTAGTACAGGCGAAGGCTAGCAAATAGATTGAGAAGCGACCAACTAGAGAGCGAAAACGGTCGTAATTATGCATTGAGAATAATTAACATTGAATACTAGCATGAGTAGGATATAAACACCCTGAACATAAATATCATGAAGGCTACATTGGTTTTGGATCAACTACATGTGTGAACATGTGCCAAGTCAAGCCACTTGAAACATTTAGAGGAGGATACCACACTAACATACTACATCATAACCATTTTAATGCATATTGACATCCAAGATAAATCATTATCCACTCCTAGCTACTTAAGGATGGCATGAGCAACTATAATATCTAATTGTCATCACAAACATGTTTACTCATAATATGATGAATCATGGATACTGAATTAAACATATTTACAAAAATAAAACAAGAAGAGTTCATACCAGCTTTTCTTTGCCACAGTCACTTCATCAAACCATCGTCGTTATTGCCTTTCACTTGCACGACCGAATGATATGAAAATAATAATAGTGCAAGAGTGCCGTGGACTAAGCTGGAATCTGCAAACATTTTATTCAAGGGAGAATACAAGGTAATATTGGCTCTTCGTTAGATCTGTTGGAAATATGCCCTAGAGGCAATAATAAATTGGTTATTATCATATTTCCTTGTTCATGATAAAGTTTTATTATTCATGCTAGAATTGTATTGACCGGAAACTTAAATACATGTGTGGATACATAAACAAATACCGTGTCCCTAGTGAGCCTCTACTAGACTAGCTCGTTGATCAAAGATGGTTAAGGTTTCCTAACCATAGACATGAGTTGTCATTTAATAACGGGATCACATCATTAGGAGAATGATGTGATGGACAAGACCCAACCATAAGCTTAGCATTTGATCGTATCACTTAAGTTTATTGTTATAGCTTTCTTCATGTCAAGTATCTATTCCTAAGACCATGAGATCATGCAACTCCCGGATACCGGAGGAATACTTTGTGTGCTATCAAACATCACTACGTAACTGGGTGATCATAAAGGTGCTCTATAGGTATCTCCGAAGGTGTTTGTTGGGTTGCATGGATCGAGACTGGGATTTGTCACTCCATATGACAGAGAGATATCTCTGGGCCCTCTCGGTAATACAACATCGTAAAGAGCTTGCAAGCAATGTGGCTAATGTGTTAGTAACGGGATCTTGTATTACGGAACGAGTAAAAAGACTTGCCAGTAACGAGATTGAACTAGGTATGGAGATACCGACGATCGAATCTCGGGCAAGTAACATATCGCTGGACAAAGGGAATTGCATACGGGATTAACCGAATCCTCGACATCGTGGTTCAACCGATAAAAGATCTTCGTGGAATATGTAGGAACCAATATGGGCATCCAGGTTCTGCTATTGGTTATTGACCAGAGAGGTGTCTCGATCATGTCTACATGATTCTCGAACCCGCAGGGTCCGCACGCTTAACGTTCGATAACGCTAGAGTAGTATTGGGATATGTGCGTTGGTGACCGAATGTTGTTCGGAGTCCCGGATGTCACGAGGAGCTCCGTAATGGTCCGGAGGAAAAGATTTATATATAGGAAGTCCTATTTTGGTCGCCAGAAAAGTTTCGGGTATTACCGACAGTGTACCGGGAGTGCCGAAAGGGGTCCGGGGGTCCACCTACCCCGGGGGCCCACATGGGCTGTAGGGGGTGCGACTTGGCCTATATGGGCCAGGGGCACCAGCCCTAAGAGGCCCATGCACCAAGGAGAGGTGAAGGAGGAAGAGTCCTAAGGGGGGAAGGCACCCCCCTAGGTGCCTTGGGGAGGGAGGAAACCTCCCTAGGCCGGCGCCCCCTCCTTGGAGGAGGGGCTAGGGCTGCGCCCCAGACCTCCCCCTTGCCTCCTATATATAGTGGGGGAGAGAGAGGGGCTGGACACACGAATTCGCACGCCCCGGAGGCAGCCCTACCTCTCCCATAACTCCGTTTTCTCCTCGGATTGGTTCTGGCAGCGTTTGGCGAAGCCCTGCCGGCACTGCACCACCACCATCTCCACCACGCCGTCATGCTGGTTGAGATCCCATCTACTTCTCCTCTCTTGCTTGCTGGATCAAGAAGGAGGAGACGTCACCGAGCCGCACGTGTGCTGAACGCGGAGGTGCCGTCCGTTCGGTACTTCATCGGATTGGATCGCGATTGGATCGTGAAGAGTATGACTACATCAACCGCGTTATATACGCTTACGCTTTCGGTCTACAAGGGTATGTAGACACACTCCCCTCTCGTTGCTATGCGTCTCATAGATAGATCTTGGGTGATTCGTAGGAAATTTTTTGATTTTCATGCTTCGTTCCCCATCAGTGGGATCATGAGCTAGGTCTATGTGTAGATGTATATGCACGAGTAGAACACAAAGAAGTTGTGGGCGTTGATGCTCAAATTGCTTACCTCTCTTGTCTTATTTGGATTTGGCGGTATTGTGGGATGAAGCGGATCGGACCAACCTTACATGTCCTCGCACATCAGACCGGTTCCATAGACTGACATGCAACTTGTTTTGCATAAGGTGGCTGGCGGGTGTCTGTCTCTCCTACTTTAGTTGAATCTGATTTGACAAAGGCGGTCCTTGTAGAAGGTTAAAAGGCAACTTGATTATCACCATTGTGGCTTTACGTAGGTAAGAATGGTTCTTGCTAGGTGCACATAGCAGCCACGTAAAATTTGCAACAACAAAGTAGAGGACGTCTAACTTGTTTTTGCAGGGCATGTTGTGATGTGGTATGGCCAAAACGTGATGTGATATATGTTGATGTATGAGATGATCATGTTTTGTAATAGGTTCAAGACTTGCATGTCGATGACTACGGCAACCGGCAGGAGCCATATGATTGTCTTTAATTTATTGTATGGCATGCGTGTCAATCATTAAACGCCATGTAATTGCTTTACTTTATCGCTATGTGTTAGCAATAGTTGTAGAAGCAATAGTTGGCGAGACAACCACGTGACAACATGATGATGGAGATCATGGTGTCATGCCGGTGATGATGGAGATCATGTCGGCGCTTTGGAGATGGAGATCAAAGGCACAAGATAATAATGGCCATATCATGTCACATATTGATTGCATGTGATGTTTATCTTTTTATGCATCTTATTTTGCTTAGGACGACGGTAGCATTATAAGATGATCCCTTCACTTAATTTCAAGATAAAAGTGTTCTCCCTAAGTATGCACCGTTGTGAAAGTTCGTCGTTTCGAAGCACCACGTGATGATCGGGTGTGATAGACTCTACGTTCACATACAACGGGTGTAAGCCAGTTTTTACACATGAAGAATACTTGGGTTAAACTTGACGAGCCTAGCATGTACAGATATGGCCTCAAAGCACGAGAGACCGAAAGGTCGAACATGAGTCATATATTAGATATGATCAACATGGAGATGTTCACCATTGATGACTGCCCCATCTCACGTGATGATCGGACATGGGTCAGTTGATGTGGATCATGTAACACTTAGACAACTTGAGGGATGTTGATTTAAGTGGGAGTTCATTAGTAATTTGATTAACTGAACTAATTATCATGAACTTAGTCTAAATTGTCTTTGCAAAATTGTGTTGTAGATCAATGGATCGTGTTGTAGTTCCCCTGAATTTTAATGCGTTCCTAGAGAAAGCTAAGTTGAAAGATGATGGAAGCAACTATGCAGACTGGGTCCGTAACTTGAGGATTATCCTCACTGCTGCACAAAAGGCTTATGTCCTTGATGCACCGCTAGGTGAAGCACCCCCTCCAGCGTCGTCTGTGGATGTTGTGAACATCTGGCAGGCACGTTCTGATGACTACTCGATAGTTCAGTGCGCCATGCTTTACGGCTTAGAACCGGGGCTCCAAAGACGTTTTGAGCACCACGGAGCATATGAGATGTTCCGGGAGCTGAAATTGGTATTTCAAGCTCATGCCCGGGTTGAGAGGTATGACACCTCCGACAAGTTCTTTAGCTGCAAGATGGAGGAGAACAACTCCGTTAGTGAGCATATACTCAAAATGTCTGGGTATAACAACCGCTTGAATCAGTTGGGAGTTAATCTTCTAGATGAGACGGTTATTGACAGAGTTCTCCAGTCACTGCCACCAAGCTACAAAGGCTTTGTGATAAACTATAATATGCAAGGGATGGAGAAAACGATCCCCGAGCTCTTCGCGATGCTTAAGGCCGCGGAGGTAGAAATCAAGAAGGAGCATCAAGTGTTGATGGTTAAGATGACCACTAGTTTCAAGAAAGGCAAGGGAAAGAAAGGGAACTTCAAGAAGAATGGCAAGACAGTTGCCGCTCCCATGAAGAAACCCAAGGCTGGACCCAAACCTGAGACTGAGTGCTTCTATTGCAAGGGGAATGGTCACTGGAAGCGGAACTGCCCCAAGTACTTGGCAGATAAGAAGGCTGGTAACGTCAACAAAGGTTTATTTGATATACATGTTATTGATGTGTACCTTACTAGTGCTCGTAGTAGCGCTTGGGTATTTGATACTGGTTCGGTTGCTAATATTTGTAACTCAAAACAGGAGCTGCGGAATAAACGGAGACTAGCTAAGGACGAGATGACGATGCACGTTGGAAATGGCTCCAAGGTTGATGTGATCGCCGTCGGCACGCTCCCTCTACGTCTACCTTCGGGATTAGTTTTAAACCTAAATAATTGTTATTTGGTGCCTGTGTTAAGCATGAACATTATATCTGGATCTTGTTTATTGCGAGACGGTTATTCATTTAAGATAGAGAATAATGGTTGTTCTATTTATATGAATAATATCTTTTATGGTCATGCACCCTTGTTGAATGGTTTATTCTTGTTGAATCTCGATCGTAGTGATACACATGTTCATAATATTGATGCCAAAAGATGTAAAGTTAATGATGATAGTACCACATACTTGTGGCACTGCCGCTTAGGTCATATTGGTATAAAGCACATGAAGAAACTCCATGCTGATGGACTTTTGGAATCTCTTGATTATGAATCATTTGAGACATGTGAACCATGCCTCATGGGCAAGATGACTAAAACCCCGTTTTCCGGAATAATGGAGCGGGCAAGTGACTTGTTGGAAATAATACATACCGATGTATGTGGTCCAATGAGTGTGGAAGCACGCGGTGGATATCGTTATTTTCTTACCTTCACAGATGATTTGAGTAGATATGGGTATATTTACTTAATGAAACACAAGTCTGAAATATTTGAAAAGTTCAAGGAGTTTCAGAGTGAAGTAGAGAATCATCGTAATAAGAAAATTAAATTTCTACGATCTGATCGTGGAGGTGAATATTTGAGTTACGAGTTTGGTATGCATTTAAGACAATGTGGAATTGTTTCACAGCTCACGCCACCTAGAACACCACAGCGTCATGGTGTGTCTGAACGTCGTAATCGTACTCTATTGGATATAGTGCGTTCTATGATGTCTCTTACCGGTTTGCCACTATCGTTTTGGGGTTATGCATTAGAGACAGTCGCATTCACTTTAAATAGGGCACCGTCTAAATCTGTTGAGACGACACCGTATGAGTTGTGGTTTGGCAAGAAACCTAAGCTGTCGTTTCTTATAGTTTGGGGATGCGACGCTTATGTCAAGAGGCTTCAGCCTGATAAGCTCGAACCCAAAGTAGAAAAGTGCGTCTTCATAGGATACCCTTAAGAGACCATTGGGTATACCTTCTATCACAGATCCGAGGGCAAAATCTTTGTTGCTAAGAATGGGTCCTTTCTAGAGAAGGAGTTTCTCTTGAAAGAAGTGAGTGGGAGGAAAGTACAACTTGATGAGGTAATTGTACCTTCTCTCGAATTGGAAGGCAGCACATCACAGAAAGAAGTTCCCGTGATGTCTACACCAGCCGGAGAGGAAGCAAATGATGATGATCATGACACTTCGGATGAAGTTACTACTGAACTTCGTAGGTCGACCAGGGTACGTTCCTGATACGTCTCCAACGTATCTATAATTTTTCATTGTTCCATGCTGTTATATTATCAATCTTGGATGTTTTTATATACATTTACAGCAATTATATATCATTTTTTGGGATTAACCTATTAACCTAGTGCCCAGTGCCAGTTGCTGTTTTCTGCCCTGTTTTTGTTTTACAGAAAATCAATACCAAACGAAGTCCAAATGCCACGAAACTTTTTAGAGATTTTTTTCTGGACAAGATAAACACTAGAAGCTTCGAGAGAAGGCCAGAAGCCCCAGGGGGTGCCCACAAGGCACCAGGGCGCGCCTGGGGGGGGGCAGGCGCGCCCTGGTACCTCGTGGGGCCCACAGAGCTCCGTTTGACCTAATTCCACCACTATAGATTCCCAAAAAATCAGAAACCCTCAAGGGAGTCCACGAAATACTTTTTCCACCGCCGCAAGTTTCTGTTCTTGAGAGATCCCATCTGGAGGCCTTCTCCAGCACTCCGTCGGAGGGGGAATCGATCACGGAGGGGCTCTACCTCAACCTTGCTGCCCTTCCGATGATGCGTGAATAGTTTACCACAGACCTTCGGGTCCATAGTTAGTAGCTAGATGGCTTCTTCTCTCTTTTTGATCTTCAATACAATGTTCTCCTCGATGTTCTTGGAGTTCTAGCCGATGTAATCACTTTTTGCGGTGTGTTTGTTGGGATCCGATGAATTGTGAGTTTATGATCAGATTATCCATGAATATTATTTGAGTCTTTTCTGGTCTCTTTTATGCATGATTATTATAGCTTCGTATTTCTTCTCCGATCTATTGATTTGGTTTGGCCAACTAGATTGATTTATCTTTCCATGGCAAGAGGTGCTTTGTAATGGGTTCGATCTTGCGGTGCTCAATCCCAGTGACAGAAAGGGACATGACACGTATGTATCGTTGCTATTAAGGGTAAAAAGATGGGGTTTATTCATGCGTGAGTTTATCTTGTCTACATCATGTCATCGTTCTTAAGGCGTTACTCCATTCTTTTATGGACTTAATACACTAGATGCATGCTGGATAGCGGTCGATGTGTGGAGTAATAGTAGTAGATGCAGGCAGGAGTTGGTCTACTTGTCTCGGACGTGATGCCTATATACATGATCATTGCCTTGGATATCGTCATGATTAATTGCTTTTCTATCAATTGCCCAACAGTAATTTGTCTACCCACCGTATGCTATTTTTCTTGAGAGAAGCCTCTAGTGAAAACTATGGCCCCCGGGTCTATCTAAATCATATTACTAAAACCCTAAAAATATTGCTGCACTTTTCTTTTATTTATTTTATTTTGTATTTTTGTTTCAATCTATCTATCTATCACATACAATTTAATCTTGCAATTAACCGCCGAGGGATTGACAACCCCTCGTTTGCGTTGGGTGCAAGGATTTGTTGTTTGTGTGCAGGTACTGCTAACGAGGTGTTGCGTGATTCTCCTACTGGATTGATAACCTTGGTTTCATAACTAAGGGAAATACTTACCTCTGCTGTGCTGCATCAGCCCTTCCTCTTCGGGGATAATACCAACGCAAGCTACAAGTAGCAGGAAGAATTTCTGGCGCCGTTGCCGGGGAGACATCATCAACATCTATCAAGTACCTACGCATAAAACTTACATCTCCTTGCATTTACTTTATTTGCATTTGCCTCTCGTTTTCATCTCCCCCACTTCTAAAAAGTTTTTACAAAAATACAAAAATATTTTCCGTTTGCCTTTTTGCTCGTTTGCTATCTTTGCTTGTGTGCCATGTGCCTTCTATTTGCTTGCATCTTCGCTTGCTAGAAATCTATTGATATGGATCCTCATCCACTTGCTAATCTTTTCAACAGACCCAATTATAATGAACCAATTGCTAGTGATTTGAGTGCACTTGATTATCTCTATGAAGTTTTGCTTGAAAATCATGAATCTGAAAATTGTGATGAAGTGTTGGAAGAAGAAATTTATAAGCTGATTCATGATAGCTCCTTGAATGAAAAGCATGATTGCCATTACTTTAGTATAAATGCTATGAATGTTAATTGTGCTAATGATCATGATTGGGGTGATAATGCTTCTTATGATCTTGAAAATTTATCTAAGCCTCATGATGAATATGCTATTGATAATAATGTTTGCAATAACATTGAAAGTGGGTTTGGAAGAGTGTCAACTCTAGGTAAAAATAATCCCACATATTTGGAGAGTGTTCAATCTTATGATTTTTTTGATAAAAGTGGGATTGGAGAGGTCATGACTTTAGTTGATGTTAATCCTACTATTTTGGAAGACTATAAGAATTTTATGCATGCGGATCATGAAGATAAGAGTTTACATGATAGATATATTGTTGAATTTGATTATGATCCTACATGTAATTATTATGAGAGAGGAGAATATGGTTGTAGAAACTTTTATGTTACTCAATTACTTTTCTTGATATAGAAATTATTAGTGTTTCATTCTTCCTATTTGCATATGCTAGATGTTGCTTGTCTTGATAAATTGTTTACTTATAAAATGCCTATGCATAGGAAGTATGTTATGTTGGAAATATGCCCTAGAGGCAATAATAAATTAGTTATCATTATATTTCCTTGTTCATGATAATCGTTTATTATCCATGCTATAATTGTATTGATTGGAAACTCAAATACATGTGTGGGTACATAGACAACACTGTGTCCCTAGTAAACCTCTAGTTGACTAGCTCGTTGATCAAAAGATGGTGAAGGTTTCCGAGCCATGGACATAAGATGTCATTTGATAACGGGATCACATCATTAGGAGAATGATGTGATGGACAAGACCCAAACTATAAACGTAGCATATGATCGTGTCAGTTTATTGCTATGGTTTTCTGCATGTCAAGTATCTGTTCCTATGACCATGAGATCATGCAACTCCCTGACATCGGAGGAGTACCTTGTGTGTATCAAACGTCGCACCGTAACTAGGTGACTATAAAGATGCTCTACAGGTATCTCCGAGCGTGTCTGTTGGGTTGGCATGGATCAAGACTGGGATTTGTTACTCCGTGTGATGGAGAGGTATCTCAGGGCCCACTCGGTAATACAACATCACAATGAGCCTTGCAAGCAATGTGACTAAAGTGTTAGCCACGAGATCTTGTATTACGGAACGAGTAAAGAGACTTGCCGGTAACGAGATTGAACTAGGTATAGAGATACCGACGATCGAATCTCGGGCAAGTAACATACCGAAGAACAAAGGGAACAGCATACGGGATTAACTGAATCCTTGACATAGAGGTTCGACCGATAAAGATCTTCGTAGAATATGTAGGAGCCAATATGGGCATCCAGGTCCCGCTATTGGTTATTGATCGTAGAGGTGTCTCGGTCATGTCTACATAGTTCTCGAACCCGCAGGGTCTACACACTTAACGTTTGGTGACGATTAGTATAGTTGAGTTATTATGTTGGTGACCGAAGGTTGTTCGGAGTTCCGGATAAGATCCCGGACATGACGAGGATCTCCGGAAGAGTCCGGAGGTAAAGATTGATATATGTGATAAAAGTGTTTTGATCTCCGGAAGGGTTCCGGAATTCACCGGAAGGGGTTCCGGATGTTTACCGAAGTGTTCGGGTGCAGCAACACTTTATATGAGCCAAAGGGGTAAAGCCCACGAGGTATTGGAAAGTGCAAAAGGAAGTTTTGCTGCTGCCTTAAGTGGTACCACCGCTGGTAAGGCAGTACTACCGCGTAAGCGGTACTACCGCTTGTACGCGGTACTGCAGGAATCCGAATTGGACTCTTTCCGTGCGGGCCAAACCGACCTTGTGCGGGCAAAACCGACCTTGTGGAGGTTTTCTCTCCAAGTTTAGACCCCAGGGCTCAACATATAAATAGAGGGGCAGGGCTAACACACGGGACACATCAAGATTTCCCAAGCCATGTGTCGGCAACCCTAACCCTCTAGTTCTCCCGTCATAATCTCCGTAGTGCTTGGCGAAGCCCTGCAGAGATTGTTCCTCACCACCATCACCACGTCGTCGTGCTGCCGGAACTCATCTACTACTTCACCATCGCTCGCTGGATCGAGGAGGTGAAGGCGTCATCAAGCCGTACGTGTGTTGAACGCGGAGGTGCCGTCCGTTCGGCACTAGTTCGTGATCGGATCGAGGGACGACTTGCGATTTGGATCGCGGAGACGTTCGACTACATCAACCGCGTTTCTTAACGCTTCCGCTTAGCGATCTACAAGGGTATGTAGATTCACTCTCCCTCTCATAGATGCTCATCACCATGGATAGATCTTGTGTGTGCGTAGGAAAATTTTTGTTTCCCATGCAACGTTCCCCATCAGTGGCATCTGAGCTAGGTCTATGCGTAGATGAGATCTCGAGTAGAACACAAACGAGTTATGGGCGTGGGTGTATACATATTGCTTGCCGTTACTAGTTGATACTTGATTCGGCGGTATTGTGAGATGAAGCGGCCCGGACCAACATTACTCGTACGCTTACGAGAGACCGGTTCCTTCAACTGACATGTAACTTCGTTGCATAAAGATGACTAGCGGGTGTCTGTCTCTCTCACTTTAGTTGA
Organism: Elymus sibiricus; assembly: GCA_039707655.1. Lineage (NCBI taxonomy): Eukaryota > Viridiplantae > Streptophyta > Magnoliopsida > Poales > Poaceae > Elymus > Elymus sibiricus. Next base: position 135,702,636 of record CM077666.1, read on the forward strand.
ATCGATTTCAATGAAGAGGGTTCTTTTAGAAGATCAAAAAGCAATCACTACACCACGTTGTGGTTTTGCGTAGGTAAGAACGGTTCTTGCAAACCCGTAGCAGCCACGTAAAACTTGCAACAACAATTAGAGGACGTCTAACTTGTTTTTGCAGGGTATGTTGTGATGTGATATGGCCAAGTACATGATGAGATATATGTGATGTATGAGATGATCATGTGTTGTATAGAATATCATGACTTGCATGTCGATGAGTACGGCAACTGGCAGGAGCCATAGAATTGTCTTTAATTATTTTCGCCGTTTTGCTTTACTTTATCGCTATGAGTTAGCAATAGTCGTGGAAGCAACAGTCGGCGCGACAACCTCATGGCGACACGTTGATGGAGATCAAGATGATGGAGATCATGGTGTCATGCCGGTGACGATGGAGATCATGCCGGTGCTTTGGAGATGGAGATCAAAAGCACAAGTTCATGGCCATATCATGTCACTTATGATTTGCATGTGATGTTAATCCTTTTATGCATCTTATTTTGCTTAGGACGACGGTAGCATTATAAGGTGATCCCTCACTTAAATTTCAAGATAAATTGTGTTCTCCCCGAGTGTGCACCGTTGCGAAAGTTCGTCGTTTCGAGACACCACGTGATGATCGGGTGTGATAGACTCTACGTTCACATACAACGGGTGCAAGCCAGTGTTGCACATGCGGAACACTCGGGTTAAACTTGACGAGCCTAGCATGTACAGACATGGCCTCGGAACACAAGAGACCGAAAGGTCGAACATGAGTCATATAGTAGATATGATCAACATGAAGATGTTCACCATTGAAGCCACCTCAACTCACGTGATGATCGGACTTGAGTTGGTGGATTTGGATCATGTTACACTCGAATGACCGGAGGGATGTCAATTTGAGTGGGAGTTTTTAAGTAATATGATTAACTAAACTCATTATCTTGAACAATAGTCTAAGTTGTCTTTGCTATATTTATGTTGTAGATCATGGCTCGCACAGTAGCACCCCTGAATTTTAATGCGTTCCTAGAGAAAGCTAAATTGAAAGATGATGGAAGTAACTTTCTGGACTGGGCCCGTAATCTAAGGATTATCCTTACGGCTTCCCAGAAGGCTTATGTCCTTGATGCACCGCTTGGTGATCCACCCGCTCCAGTTGAGTCTCTAGACGTTGTGAACGCCTGGCAGGCTCGTTCTGAAGATTACTCAATAGTTCAATGTGCAATATTGTATGGCTTAGAACTGGGACTTCAAAGACATTTTGAATGTCATGGAGCATATGAGATGTTCCAGGAGTTGAAGTTTATCTTTCAGAAGAATGCCCGGATCGAGAGATATGAGATCTCCGATAAGTTCTATGCTTGCAAGATGGAGGAGAACGGGTCTATCAGTGATCACGTACTCAGAATGTCTGGGTACTCCACCCGTCTGGCTGAATTGGGGATGCCCCTTCCGCCAGAGGCTATCATTGACAGAGTTCTTCAATCATTGCCACCTAGCTACAAGAGCTTCGTGTTGAACTATAACATGCACGGGATGAACAAGTCAGTCGCCGAGCTGTTTGCGATGCTGAAAGCCGCTGAGTCTGAAATTCAGAAGGAGCATCAAGTGTTGATGGTCAATAAAACCACTAGTTTGAAGAAAAATGACAAGGGTAAGAAGGGTAACTCCAAGCAGAGTGGCAAAGCAGTTGCTCCTCTCGTGAAGAAACCCAAGGCTGGACCCAAACCAGAAACTATGTGCTTTCATTGCAAGGGAACTGGACACTGGAAGCGGAATTGCCCCAAGTATTTGGCTGACAAGAAGGCGGCCAACAACAAACAAGGTATATATGATATACATGTTATTGATGTGTACCTTACCAACTCTCGTTGTAGTGCCTGGGTATTTGATACCCGTGCGGTTGCTCATATTTGCAACTCAAAACAGGAACTGCGGAATAGACGGAGGCTGGCGAAGGATGAAGTGACGATGCGCGTGGGAAATGGTTCCAAGGTTGATGTGATCGCCGTCGGCACGCTCGCTCTTCGATTACCATCGGGATTAGTGATGAACCTGAATAAATGTTATTTGGTGCCTGCGTTAAGCATGAACATTATATCTGGATCTTGTTTATTGCGAGACGGTTACTCATTTAAATCAGAGAATAATGATTGTTCTATTTATATGAGTAATATCTTTTATGGTCATGCACCCAATGTGAGGGGTTTATTCTTATTGAATCTCGATAGTAATGATACACATGTTCATAACATTGATGCCAAAAGATGTAGAATTGATAATGATAATACCACTTTCCTGTGGCACTGCCGTTTAGGTCATATTGGCGTAAGACGCATGAAGAAGCTCCATGCTGATGGACTTTTGGAGTCACTTGATTTTGAATCACTTGACACATGTGAGCCATGCCTCATGGGCAAGATGACTAAAATGCCGTTCTCTGGAACAATGGAACGGGCAAGTGACTTATTGGAAATCATACATACTGATGTGTGCGGTCCGATGAGCATTGAGGCGCGCGGTGGTTATCGTTACTTTCTCACCTTCACTGATGACTTAAGTAGATATGGGTATATTTACTTAATGAAACACAAGTCTGAAACATTTGAAAAGTTCAAACAATTTCAGAGTGAAGTTGAGAATCATCGTAACAAGAAGATTAAATTCCTACGATCTGATCGAGGAGGAGAATATCTGAGTTATGAGTTTGGCAGTCACTTAAGACAATGTGGAATTGTTTCACAACTGACACCGCCTGGAACACCACAGCATAATGGTGTGTCTGAACATCGTAATCGAACCTTATTGGATATGGTGCGATCTATGAAGTCTCTTGCCGATTTGCCACTATCGTTTTGGGGTTATGCATTAGAGACAGCTGCATTCACTTTAAATAGGGCACCATCGAAATCCATTGAGACGACGCCAAATGAACTTTGGTTTGGCAAGAAGCCAAAGCTGTCGTTTCTTAAAGTTTGGGGATGTGATGCTTATGTCAAAAAGCTTCAGCCTGAAAAGCTGGAACCCAAAGCGGAGAAATGCGTCTTCATAGGATATCCAAAAGAGACAGTTGGGTATACCTTCTACCTCAGATCCGAAGGCAAAGTGTTTGTCGCTAAAAACGGAACATTTCTTGAGAAAGAGTTTCTCTCGAAAGAATTGAGTGGGAGGAAGATAGAACTTGATGAGGTTGTTGAACCTTTACTTCAACCTGAAAGTAGCGCAGCACAGAAAGATGTTTCTGTAGAGCCTACATCAGCTGAAGAGGAAGTCAATGATGATGATCATGAAGCTTTGGATCAAGTTGCTATCGAACCTCGTAGGTCGACAAGGACGCGTACTGCTCCTGAGTGGTACGGCAACCCTGTCTTAGAGGTCATGTTGTTGGACAACGATGAACCTACGAGCTATGGAGAAGCGATGATGGGCCCGGATTCTGAGAAGTGGTTAGAGGCCATGAAATCCGAGATGGGATCCATGTATGAAAACAAAGTATGGACTTTGGAAGTATTACCTGAAGGGCGTAAGGCCATTCAGAACAAATGGATCTTTAAGAGGAAGACGGACGCGGACGGTAATGTCACCGTCTATAAAGCTCGACTTGTGGCAAAGGGTTTTTCACAAGTTCAAGGAGTTGACTACGATGAGACCTTCTCACCCGTAGCGATGCTTAAGTCCGTCAGAATCATGTTAGCAATAGCTGCCTTTTTCGATTATGAAATTTGGCAGATGGATGTCAAAACAGCGTTCCTTAACGGTTTCCTGAAGGAAGAGTTGTATATGATGCAACCAGAAGGTTTTGTCGATCCAGAGAATGCTGACAAAGTTGGCAAACTCCAGCGATCCATTTATGGACTGGTGCAAGCATCTCGGAGTTGGAATCTTTGCTTTGATGAGGTGATCAAAGCGTTTGAGTTTATACAAGTTTACGGAGAAGCTTGTATTTACAAGAAAGTGAGTGGGAGCTCTATAGCGTTTCTAATATTATATGTGGATGACATATTACTGATTGGAAACAATATAGAAATGTTGGAAAGCGTGAAGGAATATTTGAACAAGAGTTTTTCAATGAAGGACCTAGGAGAAGCTGCTTTCATATTAGGCATCAAGATCTATAGAGATAGATCAAGACGTTTAATAGGACTTTCACAAAGCACATACCTTGATAAGATTTTGAAGAAGTTCAAAATGGATCAGTCCAAGAAGGGGTTCTTGCCTGTTTTGCAAGGTGTGAAGTTGAGTAAGACTCAATGCCCAGTGACTGCAGAAGATAGAGAAAAGATGAGTGTCATCCCCTATGCTTCAGCCATAGGCTCTATCATGTATGCAATGCTGTGCACAAGACCCGATGTCAGCCTTGCCATAAGTATGGTCGGAAGGTTTCAAAGTGATCCAGGAATGGAACACTGGACGGCGGTCAAGAATATCCTGAAGTACCTGAAAAGGACTAAGGACATGTTTCTCGTTTATGGAGGTGATCAAGAGCTCGTCGTAAAGGGTTACGTCGATGCAAGCTTTGACACTGATCCAGATGACTCTAAGTCGCAAACCGGATACGTATTTATTCTTAATGGGGGTGCGGTTAGTTGGTGCAGTTCCAAGCAAAGCGTGGTAGCTGATTCTACATGCGAAGCGGAGTACATCGCTGCCTCGGAGGCAGCGAAGGAAGGTGTCTGGATGAAGGAGTTCACGACAGATCTTGGAGTAGTGCCTAGTGCGCTTAACCCAATGACTCTGTTTTGTGATAATACTGGTGCCATTGCTCTAGCCAAGGAACCAAGATTTCACAAGAGGACTAGACACATAAAGCGACGTTTCAATTCCATCCGCGATTACATCAAGGAGGACGACATAAATATTTGCAAAGTACACACGGATCTAAATGTTGCAGATCCGATGACTAAACCTCTTCCAAGGGCTAAACATGAACAACACCAGAACTGCATGGGTGTTCGATTCATTACAATGTAAATCACATAGTGATGTGAACTAGATTATTGACTCTAGTGCAAGTGGGAGACTGTTGGAAATATGCCCTAGAGGCAATAATAAATTAGTTATCATTATATTTCCTTGTTCATGATAATCGTTTATTATCCATGCTATAATTGTATTGATTGGAAACTCAAATACATGTGTGGGTACATAGACAACACTGTGTCCCTAGTAAACCTCTAGTTGACTAGCTCGTTGATCAAAAGATGGTGAAGGTTTCCGAGCCATGGACATAAGATGTCATTTGATAACGGGATCACATCATTAGGAGAATGATGTGATGGACAAGACCCAAACTATAAACGTAGCATATGATCGTGTCAGTTTATTGCTATGGTTTTCTGCATGTCAAGTATCTGTTCCTATGACCATGAGATCATGCAACTCCCTGACATCGGAGGAGTACCTTGTGTGTATCAAACGTCGCAATGTAACTAGGTGACTATAAAGATGCTCTACAGGTATCTCCGAGGGTGTCTATTGGGTTGGCATGGATCAAGACTGGGATTTGTTACTCCGTGTGACGGAGAGGTATCTCAGGGCCCACTCGGTAATACAACATCACAATGAGCCTTGCAAGCAATGTGACTAAAGTGTTAGCCACGAGATCTTGTATTACGGAACGAGTAAAGAGACTTGCCGGTAACGAGATTGAACTAGGTATAGAGATACCGACGATCGAATCTCGGGCAAGTAACATACCGAAGAACAAAGGGAACAGCATACGGGATTAACTGAATCCTTGACATAGAGGTTCGACCGATAAAGATCTTCGTAGAATATGTAGGAGCCAATATGGGCATCCAGGTCCCGCTATTGGTTATTGATCGTAGAGGTGTCTCGGTCATGTCTACATAGTTCTCGAACCCGCAGGGTCTACACACTTAACGTTTGGTGACGATTAGTATAGTTGAGTTATTATGTTGGTGACCGAAGGTTGTTCGGAGTTCCGGATAAGATCCCGGACATGACGAGGATCTCCGGAAGAGTCCGGAGGTAAAGATTGATATATGTGATACAAGTGTTTTGATCTCCGGAAGGGTTCCGGAATTCACCGGAAGGGGTTCCGGATGTTTACCGAAGTGTTCGGGTGCAGCAACACTTTATATGAGCCAAAGGGGTAAAGCCAACGAGGTATTGGAAAGTGCAAAAGGAAGTTTTGCTGCTGCCTTAAGTGGTACTACCGCTGGTAAGGCAGTACTACCGCGTAAGCGGTACTACCGCTTGTGTGAAGCGGTACTACCGCTTGTACGCGGTACTGCAGGAATCCGAGTTGGACTCTTTCCGTGCGGGCCAAACCGACCTTGTGCGGGCAAAACCGACCTTGTGGAGGTTTTCTCTCCAAGTTTAGACCCCAGGGCTCAACATATAAATAGAGGGGCAGGGCTAACACACGGGACACATCAAGATTTCCCAAGCCGTGTGTCGGCAACCCTAACCCTCTAGTTCTCCCGTCATAATCTCCGTAGTGCTTGGCGAAGCCCTGCAGAGATTGTTCCTCACCACCATCACCACGCCGTCATGCTGCCGGAACTCATCTACTACTTCACCATCGCTCGCTGGATCGAGGAGGTGAAGGCATCATCAAGCCGTACGTGTGTTGAACACGGAGGTGCCATTCGTTCGGCACTAGTTCGTGATCGGATCGAGGGACGACTTGCGATTTGGATCGCGGAGACGTTCGACTACATCAACCGCGTTTCTTAATGCTTCCGCTTAGCGATCTACAAGGGTATGTAGATTCACTCTCCCTCTCATAGATGCTCATCACCATGGATAGATCTTGTGTGTGCGTAGGAAATTTTTTGTTTCCCATGCAACGTTCCCCATCATGTTAGACTTAAATGTGTTTGTCACATGTATTATGATGCTCTCTTTGTGCTTCAATTCTTATCTTTCATGTGAGCATCATTGAAATCTCAAAAGCCTATCTTAATGGCTATAAAGAAAGAGCTTGTTGGGAGGCAACCCAATGAATAAAATAAATTTTTATCTTTCATTTCTGTTATTGTGTGCTACTGTTATGATTGTGTTTTTGTATTTTTAATTAGTGTTTGTGCCAAGTAAAGCCTTTAGGATGATTTGGAAGATAGTATAATTGATGCTGTTTGGAAAACAGAAAGTTTTGCGTCCAGTGCTGGAATTTTGTTTCTGTACTGGAGCGTCATAAAAATCTAAAAATTTTACACAGTATTGGTACATGAATTTACCACGTTTTCCTAATTTTTCAGAATTTTTGGAGTTACAGAAGTATGGCTTTTAAATAGATTGCTACAGACTGTTCTGTTTTTGACAGATTCTATTTTTGATGCACTACTTGCTTGCTTTGATGAATCTATGGATTGTATCGGGGGGTATAAGCCATGGTGAAGTTAGAGTACAGTAGGTATAATGCAAAAATAAAATATGAATGGGTTTGCAACAGTACTTAAAGTAGTGATTATTTTGTTATACTAACGGATCTCACGAAGGTTTTGTTGAGTTTTGTGTGATTGAAGTTTTCAAGTTTTGGGTGAGATCACGATGGATGAAGGAATAAGGAGTAGCAAGAGCCTAAGCTTGGGGATGCCCGAGGCACCCCAAGGTAATATTCAAGGAATACTCAAGCGTCTAAGCTTGGGGATGCCCCGGAAGGCATCCCCTCTTTCTTCTACCAACCATCGGTAATTTTACTTGGAGCTATATTTTTATTCGTCACATGATATGTGTTTTGCTTGGAGCGTCTTGTATTATATGAGTCTTTGCTTTGTTTGCTTTTTATTTTATCACAATCATCCTTGCTGAACACACCTATTTTGAGAGAGCCACACGATCATCATAATTTGTTAGAATACTCTATGTGCTTCACTTAAATTTTTTCAGCTAGGCAGTTGCTCTAGTGCTTCACTTAAATCTTTTTGAGTACGGTGGTGGCTATATTTTAAAGAAATAAACTCTCATGCTTCACTTATATTATTTTGAGAGTTGATTGAAATTTTTAAGAAATAAATTCTCATGCTTCACTTATATTATTTTGAGAATTGATAAGATTGAAATTTTGAAGAAATATTTGCACTCTCATGCTTCACTTAAATCTTTTTGAGAGTTGATAATAGTAACGGCAATTTGCACAAGATATGAATTTGGTCCCAAAGTGATGAATATTCAAGAGGGATATAATAAAAACTTTCATATAGATCATTGGATATGATAAGTGTGATTCCTTGCAATAGTTTTGCGATATGGAAATGATAATATGTGAGTCATGTTAGTGAGTAATTGTGATTTAGTAAGAATATTAGTGTTAAGGTTTGTGATTCCCTATGCATGCACATCAAGTCAATAGTTATGCAAAGAAATTATATCCTACTTATGGTGCATTATTCGGTGTTAGTTATGTTCAATGCATGTTTATGACCGTTTTCGCTTTTTGGTTGGTTGCTTCTCAATCTATTTGCTAGCCTTCATTTGTACTAAGCGGAAATACTGCTTGTGCATCCAAAATCCCTAAACCCAAGTTGTGCCAAATGAGTCCACTATATCTACCTATATGCGGTATTTCAATGCCGTTCCAAGTAAATTTGCGTGTGCCAACTCTAATTTTCAAAATAATTTTTCCGTTTTGTGTGCCCATACAGCTCATGAAGCGGCAGGGGGTGGCCATTATTTTCCATGCTAGGTGTGTTATTCTCACGATGAGTGTTTATTCACTTGTCATTGCACGAGAGAATGGTTGGTAATAGGGATGCCCAGTCCCACAATGAATCAAAAATTAATAACAACAAAATTCCTTGGAAAGTGTTGGTATGGAGGGCACCCGTGGATACGGCTAGCCATGGATTGTGAAAGAATGGTGGAAAGGAAATAAACTTTACTTTCTGTTTGGGAACCGCCTATGATGTGTCTAGCATGGAAAATATTGGGAATTCTCGGTCGTTTTCGTTGACAGGAAAAGCATGCCTCTCAAAATATTTCTATCTCTTTAATTTCAGCCTTGAGCTCTGGCACATTTGACAAATCTCTGCTTCCCTCTGCGAAGGGTCTATCTATTTACTTTTATGCAATTTTTACTTTTATTTGAGTCTCCATTTTCTCTCACAAAAGCACCAACTAGAGAGCACTATTGTCATACTTGTGCATTCGATGTAGCTAATATTTGAGTGTGTTTCATGAAAGGATCAATGATTGAGCATAATGGGCTAGGGATAACTTTCTTTAGCGTTGATATTTTGAAAGACATGGTTGCTTGTTAGCATGCTTGAGTATTTATATCTTCATGTCAAACTATAGACTATTGCTTTGAATCATTCAAGTCCAATGTCCATGCTATAAAAGAAAAGAATATGTGATGAATATGATAGGCAGCATTCCACATCAAAAATTCTGTTCTTATCATTTACCTACTCGAGGACGAGCAGGAATTAAGCTTGGGGATGCTGATACGTCTCCAACGTATCTATAATTTTTGATTGTTCCATGCTGTTATATTATCAATCTTGGATGTTTTATATACATTTACAGCAATTATATATCATTTTTTGGGACTAACCTATTAACCTAGTGCCCAGTGCCAGTTGCTGTTTTCTGCCCTGTTTTTGTTTTACAGAAAATCAATACCAAACGAAGTCCAAATGCCACGAAACTTTTTGGAGATTTTTTTCTAGACAAGATAAACACTAGAAGCTTCGGGAGAAGGCCAGAAGCCCCAGGGGATGCCCACGAGGCACCAGGGTGCGCCTGGGGGGCAGGCGTGCCCTGGTACCTCATGGGGCCCACAGAGCTCCATTTGACCTAATTCCACCACTATAAATTCCCAAAAAATCAGAAACCCTCAAGGGAGTCCACGAAATACTTTTTCCACCACCGCAAGTTTCTGTTCTCGAGAGATCCCATCTGGAGGCCTTCCCCGGCACTCCGCCGGAGGGGGAATCGATCACGGAGGGGCTCTACATCAACCTTGCTGCCCTTCCGATAATGCGTGAGTAGTTTACCACAGACCTTCGGGCCCATAGTTAGTAGCTAGATGGCTTCTTCTCTCTTTTTGATCTTCAATACAATGTTCTCCTCGATGTTCTTGGAGTTATATCCGATGTAATCACTTTTTGCGGTGTGTTTGTTGGGATCCGATGAATTGTGAGTTTATGATCAGATTATGCATGAATATTATTTGAGTCTTTTCTAATCTCTTTTATGCATGATTATTATAGCTTCGTATTTCTTCTCCGATCTATTGATTTGGTTTGGCCAATTAGATTGATTTATCTTGCCATGGGAAGAGGTGCTTTGTAATGGGTTCGATCTTGTGGTGCTCAATCCCAGTGACAAAAAGGGACATGACACGTATGTATCATTGCTATTAAGGGTAAAAAGATGGGGTTTATTCATGCGTGAGTTTATCTTGTCTACATCATGTCATCGTTCTTAAGGCGTTACTCCGTTCTTTTATGGACTTAATACAATAGATGCATGCTGGATAGCGGTCGATGTGTGGAGTAATAGTAGTAGATGCAGGCAGGAGTTGGTCTACTTGTCTCGGACGTGATGCCTATATACATGATCATTGCCTTGGATATCGTCATGATTATTTGCTTTTCTATCAATTGCCCAACAGTAATTTGTCTACCCACCGTATGCTATTTTTCTTGAGAGAAGCCTCTAGTGAAAACGATGGCCCCCGGGTCTATCTAAATCATATTACTAAAACCCTAAAAATATTGCTGCACTTTTCTTTTATTTATTTTATTTTTTATTTTTGTTTCAATCTATCTATCTATCACATACAATTTAATCTTGCAATTAACGGCCGAGGGATTGACAACCCCTCGTTTGCGATGGGTGCAAGGATTTGTTTTTTGTGTGCAGGTACTGCTAACGAGGTGTTGCGTGATTCTCCTACTGGATTGATAACCTTGGTTTCATAACTGAGGGAAATACTTACATCTGTTGTGCTGCATCATCCCTTCCTCTTTGGGGATAATACCAACGCAAGCTACAAGTAGCAGCACCAGAGTGGTACGGTAATCCAGTCCTGGAAGTCATGTTGTTAGACAACGGCGAACCTACGAACTATGAAGACGCAATGATGAGCCCGGATTCCGACAAATGGCTTAAAGCCATGAAATCCGAGATAGGATCCATGTATGAGAACAAAGTATGGACTTTGGTGGACTTGCCCGATGACCGGCAGGCCATTGAGAATAAATGGATCTTTAAGAAGAAGACAGATGCTGATGGTAATATCACCGTCTATAAACCTCGACTTGTCACAAAGGGTTTCCGACAAGTTCAAGGGGTTGACTATGATGAGACTTTCTCACCCGTAGCAATGCTTAAGTCTGTTAGAATTATGTTAGAAATTGCCGCATTTTATGATTATGAGATCTGGCAGATGGACGTCAAAACAACATTCCTTAACGGGTTTCTTAAGGAAGAGTTGTATATGATGCAACCAGAAGGTTTTGTCGATCCTAAGGATGCTAACAAAGTATGCAAGCTCCAACGATCCATCTATGGACTGGTGCAAGCATCTCAGAGTTGGAATATACGCTTTGATGAGGTGATCAAAGCTTTTGGTTTTATACAAACTTATGGAGAAGTTTGTATTTACAAGAAAGTGAGTGGGAGCTCTGTAGCGTTTCTAATATTATATGCGGATGACATATTGTTGATTGGAAATGATATAGAATTTCTGGAAAGCATAAAAGGTTATTTGAACAAGAGTTTTTCAAGGAAAGACCTCGGTGAAGCTGCTTACATATTGGGCATCAAAATCTATAGAGATAGATCAAGACGCTTAATAGGACTTTCAAAAAGTACATACCTTGACAAAGTTTTGAAGAAGTTCAAAATGGACCAGTCAAAGAAAGGGTTCTTGCCTGTATTGCAAGGTGTAAAGTTGAGTAAGACTCAAAGCCCGACCACGGCAGAAGAAAGAGAAAGGATGAAAGTCATCCCCTATGCCTCGGCCATAGGCTCTATAATGTATGCCATGCTGTGTACCAGACCTGATGTGTGCCTTGCCATAAGTCTGGCAGGGAGGTACCAAAGTGATCCAGGAGTAGATCACTGGACAGCGGTCAAGAATATGCTTAAGTACCTAAAGAGGACTAAGGACATGTTTCTCGTTTATGGAGGTGACGAAGAGCTCGTCGTAAAGGGTACGTCGATGCTAGCTTCGACACAGATCCGGATGACTCTAAGTCTCAAACCGGATATGTATTTATATCGAATGGTGGAGCAGTCAGTTGGTGCAGTTCCAAGCAAAGCGTCGTAGCGGGATCTACATGTGAAGCGGAATATATAGCTGCTTCGAAAGCAGCGCAAGAAGGAGTCTGGATGAAGGAGTTCATATCCGATCTAGGAGTAATACCTAGTGCATCGGATCCAATGACTATCTTTTGTGACAACACTGGAGCCATTGCCATTGCCAAGGAGCCCAGGTTTCACAAGAAGACCAAGCACATCAAACGCCGCGTCAACTCCATCTGTGATTACATCAAGGAGGGAGACATAGAACTTTGCAAAGTACATACGGATCTGAATGTGGCAGACCCGTTGACTAAACCTCTTCCACGGGCAAAACATGATCAGCACGAGGACTCCATGGGTGTTAGATTCATAACTATGTAAAGTAGATTATTGACTCTAGTGCAAGTGGGAGACTGTTGGAAATATGCCCTAGAGGCAATAATAAATTGGTTATTATCATATTTCCTTGTTCATGATAAAGGTTTATTATTCATGCTAGAATTGTATTGACCGAAAACTTAAATACATGTGTGGATACATAAACAAATACCGTGTCCCTAATGAGCCTCTAATAGACTAGCTCGTTTTTCAAAGATGGTTAAGGTTTCCTAACCATAGACATGAGTTGTCATTTGATAACGGGATCACATCATTAGGAGAATGATGTGATGGACAAGACCCAACCATAAGCTTAGCATTTGATCGTATCACTTAAGTTTATTGCTATAGCTTTCTTCATGTCAAGTATCTATTCCTAAGACCATGAGATCATGCAACTCCCGGATACCGGAGGAATACTTTGTGTGCTATCAAATGTCACTACATAACTGGGTGATCATAAAGGTGCTCTACAGGTATCTCTGAAGGTGTTTGTTGGGTTGCATGGATCAAGACTGGGATTTGTTACTCCGTATGACGGAGAGATATCTCTGGGCCCTCTCGGTAATACAACATCGTAAAGAGCTTGCAAGAAATGTGGCTAATGAGTTAGTCACGGGATCTTGTATTATGGAATGAGTAAAGAGACTTGCCGGTAACGAGATTGAACTAGGTATGGAGATACCGACGATCGAATCTCGGGCAAGTAACATATCGCTGGACAAAGGGAGTTGCATACGGGATTAACCGAATCCTCGACATCGTGGTTCAACCGATAAAAGATCTTCGTGGAATATATAGGAACCAATATGGGCATGCAGGTTCCACTATTGGTTATTGACCAGAGAGGTGTCTCGGTCATGTCTACATGATTCTCGAACCCGCAGGGTCCGCACGCTTAACGTTCGGTAACGCTAGAGTAGTATTGGGATATGTGCGTTAGTGATCGAATAATGTTAGGAGTCCTAGATGAGATCCCGGACATCACGAGGAGCTCCGGAATGGTCCGGAGGTAAAGATTTATATATATGAAGTCCTATTTTGGTCGCCGGAAAAGTTTCGGGTATTACCGGGAGTGTACCGGGAGTGCCGAAAGGGGTCCGGGGGTCCACCAGGGGGTCCACCTGCCCCAGGGGCCCACATGGGCTGTAGGGGGTGCACCTTGGCCTATATGGGCCAGGGGCACCAGCCCTAAGAGGCCCATGCACCAAGGAGAGGTGAAGGAGGAAGAGTCCTAAGGGGGGAAGGCACCCCCCGAGGTGCCTTGGGGAGGGAGGAAACCTCCCAAGGCCGGCGCCCCCTCCTTGGAGGAGGGGCTAGGGCTGTACCCCAGACCTCCCCCTTGCCTCCTATATATAGTGGGGGAGAGGGAGGGGCTGGACTAGACCTGGGCATTTCTCGGGCCGGGCCGGGCTTCGGGCCGGGCCGAAAAAAGCCCGATGCTAAATACCCAGGCCCGAGCCCCGCCCGGCCCGACTGTCGGGCCGTAGATTTAGGCCCGAGCCCGGCCCGAAGCAGGAAAAGCCCGGCCCGGCCACGGCTTAAATCGTGCATTTAGTAGGCCCGAGCCCGGCCCGGCCTGACTGTCGGCTCACAAATACAGGCCCGAGCCTGGCCCGAGGACACACTTTGGCCCGGCCCGGCCAGGACTTTCGGGCCGGGTCGAGTCGGGCCGACCGGGCCGGGCAGCCCATGCCCAGGTCTAGGCTGGACACACGAATTCCCATGCCCTGGAGGCAGCCCTACCTCTCCCATAACTCTGTTTTCTCCTCAGATTGGTTCTAGTAGCGTTTGGCGAAGCCCTGCCGGCACTGCACCACCACCATCTCCACCACGTCATCGTGCTAGTTGAGATCCCATCTAATTCTCCTCTCTTGCTTGCTGGATCAAGAAGGAGGAGACGTCATTGAGTCGCACGTGTGCTGAACGCGGAGGTGCCGTCCGTTTGGTACTTCATCGGATTGGATCGCGATTGGATCGTGAAGAGTACGACTACATCAACCGTGTTATATACGCTTCCGCTTTCGGTCTACAAGGGTATGTAGACACACTCCCCTCTCGTTGCTATGCTTCTCATAGATAGATCTTGGGTGATTCGTACGAATTTTTTTGATTTTCATGCTTCATTCCCCATTAAGATCAACCACAAAGCATATGAGAGCCACTCAATAATTTAATCGTGGTCTTCTCCCTACGACGACTCAACGAAAAGAAAAGAAATTCAGAGAAACACGCTGAAATATTTTTGGAGTTTTTGGTTTTTCTGAAGAAAAAAAAATTAAAGAAGAAAAACGAAAAGCGAGAAAAACAATTTACACGGGAGAACTCCCAACAAACAAGAAAAAAAGAAATGAGAAATCTTTTTGGGTTTTCTTTTAATACTACCAACCAACTAACTAAGAAAGAAAAATCGAAAAAAAAGCGAGAAATATTTTTGGATTTTGAAAGTTTTTCAAACACACAAGAAGAAAACGAAAATAAAACTAACATGGATATACAATGAAAAAGGATGAACACTGGCAACTGGAATGAATGTGTGAACATGAATGTAATGTCGGTGAGAAATATGTACTCCCCCAAGCTTAGGCTTTTGGCCTAACTTGGTCTAATGCCATGGCTGCCCAGGATAATAATCGAAGTGGTAGCTCGTGGAGGCGTTCTGTGCCGCCTCCTCAGCAAGACGGGTAGCCTTAACTGCCGCGTTATACTCGTGTACTTCATTCTCATGAAGAAAATATCTTTGTTTACTCGGGAAATTAAAGAGGACAGGAGAAGGCAAAATAACAGACACAGAACGATATTTATCGAATATCAAGTTATAGTCATATCTGTGAGTGTTGTGCTTAATAAACTCATGGCTCTGCATCGTCTCGAAATTTAGATATCTATCAGGTAATAGAGGATCATTGGGTCTGGGTGAGACCCCTAGCCTCGCAGCTACGTGGGAGGCATAAATTCCTCCATACAAATCACCATTGCCCGCGTTGCGATGCAACCTACGTGCAACAATGGCCCCAAGGTTATAACGTTTGTTACCCATTAAGGCAGCATGAATAAGGCTCATGTCGGGAGCACAAAGTGCACTAGAGTCTTGTTTACCAACAATGCATTTCCCATTAAAAAGTGCAAAGTACCGAATAGAGGGAAAGTCAATGCTTTTTATCCTAACTTGCGTAACCCCCCTATCCTCACCATTGCACAGACTATTAAGAAACATTTCATAATCAGATTGCCGCGGTTCATTAAGCGAACCCCAAAATGGAATTTTGCATGCATCACAAAACTCTTCTAGAGACATACCATAGGATCTATCATAGAGATGAAATAAAACTCTAGAATTACGAGAGTGATACACAAACTTTTGAGTGAATGAATGGGTAAGGTTATAGTGCTGCGGAGGCTTATCTGCGATGAGGGCGGAGAGCTTGGTGTTTTGAATATATTGATCAAATTCCTCCTTAATGACTGCACCTATCATGAACTCGTTTCACGGCCATCGACAAGATTTTGCTTCAGCACCTCGCACCGAACTTGCCCTTGGTTCAACGTATGATTGGTGTGCCAGGCTTTTGCTCGACGATGCTTCAGAAGACCTCCTCCTTGAAGAACTCCTCCTAAAGAGGTTCATTTTCTGAAGGAAAATTTTTGGACCGCAAAAAGATGTTAACAAAACTTCACAAGATTGATAGCAACTACTCATATGAATGTCTAGAGGCTATATCAAGCATTCAAACTACTTAGAACTCAAAGAATTCAACATGCAAGCTCATTTTCAGTAGCACCAATAGCAACAATTTATGCAAATTATAATCCACTAAAGCAAAAAACTAATTGAAGCAATGGAGGAGTCACATACCAAGGAGCAATCCCCCAAAACAGTTTCGGAAACGGAGCTCTGAGCAAAGAGATCGAAAATCTCAGGTTTGGGAGCAAGAACACGAGAGAGAGAACTACAAAGATTTTTTTTCTGGAGGTAGTAGATAAAGTGGGCTGAAAAGATAAGTGAGTGGGTCCCTGTGGGACCCACAAGGCATCTTGGCGCGCCCCCAGGGGGGTCGCGCCCTATTGCCTTGTGAGCAACAGGGGCACCTCCCTGGGTTGTTTTCAGTGCCAAAAATTCTTAAATATTCTAGAAAAAATCATGTTAAAATTTCATAGCATCCTGAGCACTTTTATTTTTGGGTCAGTTTTTTATTGCATGGATAATTCAGAAAACAGGATAATCATGGCATTTTACTTTATTAAACTATAAATAACAGAGAGCAAACTATGATTACAGAAAGTTGTGCTTACTAAATTCATCGACCACATGCCCCTAAAAAGAATCCATTAATAAGGTTGATCAAGTCTTATTAACAAATTATTTCCAAGTAACATGAAACCGAAGAATTTTCGTATATCACAAAGTTACCTCAACGGGGATATGCATCTCCCCAACAATAAGAATTTCATACTTCTTTTTAACAGAAGGAAGAGGAAATTTAAATCCTCCGATAGTGATTGTCAAAACCTTTTCAATATAGTTGATACCATTCATCGAACTTTGTTTCTTCGAAAAATAAACCGTATGCTCATTACCATTGACATGAAAAGTGACTTTGCTTTTGTTGCAATCAATAACAGCCCCTGCAGTATTCAAAAAGGGTCTACCAAGGATAATCGACAAGTTGTCATCCTCGGGCATATCAAGACTAACAAAGTCTGTTAAAATAGTAACATTTGCTACAACAACGGGCACATCCTCGCAAATTCCAATAGGTATAGCAGTTGGTTTATCAGCCATTTGCAAAGATATTTCAGTAGGTGTCAACTTATTCAAATCAAGTCTTCTATATAAAGATAAAGGCATAACACTAACACCAGCTCCTAGATCACATAAAGCAGTTTTGACATAACTTCTTTTAATGGAGCATGATATAGTAGGTATTCCCGGATCTCCTAAATTTTTTGGCACTCCACCCTTAAAAGAATAATTTGCAAGCATGGTGGAAATTTCAGCCTCAAGTATCTTTCTTTTATTAGTGACAATATCTTTCATGTATTTAGCATATGGAGGCATTTTCAAAATATCAGTCAAGCGAGGGCGCAAAAAGACAGGACTAAGCATTTCAACAAAGCGCTCAAAGTCCTCCTCATCCTTATTTCTAGATGGTTTAGTGGGAAAAGGCGTGGGTTTTTTAACCCATGGTTCTCTTTCTTTTTCATGTTTTCTAGCAATGAAATCACTTTTATCATACCTTTTATTCTTAGGAGGTGGGTTATTAAGATCAACAGCAGGTTCTATTTCTACATCATTATCTGGTTGAGCATCATCATGAATATCATTATCATTATCATTAGGTGAGTGTTCATTACTAGATTGTGTCTCAGCATCAAAAATATATAGAAGCATCATTATGATTATCAGGAGGTTTTTCTATCTCAGGTTCACTAGAAGCATGCAAAGTCCTATCATTTTTCTTTTTCTTTTTCTTCTTAGATGAACTAGGCACATCAATATTATTTCTCTGAGAATCTTGCTCAATTCTTTTAGGATGACCTTCAGCATACAGAGGCTCCTGAGTCATTCTACCTCCTCTAGTAACAAATTTAAATCACGATCATTCATTTTATTATTCATCTCATTAAGCAAATCATTTTGTGACTTAGCAATTTGTTCTAACTGAGTATGAACCATAGAAGCATGTTTACTTAAGCCTTTAACATCACTAGCAGTTCTAAACATCAAATCACTCAAATGATCTATCATTAAAGCATTGCGTCTTAATTGATTGTTAACATACAAATTGAAGTGTTCTTGCTTAATGATGTAATTATCAAACTCATACAAGCATTGACTAGCAGATTTATTATAAGGGATATCACCTTCATCAAATCTAATAAGAGAATTTACCTCTACTACCTGTGTCGAGATGTCAAGCCCATGTATTTCTTCAATAGGTGGTAAATTCTTAACATCTTCAGATTTAATACCTTTTTCCTTCATAGATTTCTTTGCCTCTTGCATATCTTCAGGACTGAGGAACAGAATACCTCTCTTCTTTGGAGTTGGTTTGGGCGGTGGTTCAGGAAGTGTCCAATAATTAGCATTCTTTAATATATTATTCAATAGTTCTTCAGCCTGTCCAACAGTTCGTTCCCTGAAAACACAACCAGCACAACTATCTAGGTAGTCCCTAGAAGCATCGGTTAGTCCATTATAAAAGATATCAAGTATTTCATTTTTCTTAAGAGGATGATCAGGCAAAGCATTAAGTAATTGGAGAAGCCTCCCCCAAGTTTGAGGGAGATTATCTTCCTCAATTTGCACAAAGTTAAATATTTCCTGTAAGGCAGCTTGTTTCTTACGAGCAGGAAAATATTTTTCAGAGAAGTAATATATCATATCCTGGGGACTACGCACACAACCAGGAGCAAGAGTATTAAACCATTTCTTAGCATCAGCCTTTAATGATAAAGGAAATAACTTAAGAATGTAATAGTAATGAATTTTTTCCTCATGAGCAAACAGGGTGGCTATATCATTTAATTTAGTAAGGCGCGCCACAACAACTTTGAATTCATAACCATGAAAAGGATCAGATTCAACCAAAGTAATTAACTCAGGATCGACAGAGAATTCATAATCCATATCGGTAACAAAGATAGGATAGGTAGCAAACTTAGGATCATATTTAATTCTCTCCATCATAGACTTTTCTTTTAACTTAACTTGCAATTTTCTAACATCATCTCTGTCATTACAAGCAAGTATTTCTCTAGCTGTTTCTCCATCTATAACGTAACCATCAGGTATCTTAGGCATTTCAACTCTAGTAGGAGAGCTGGGCATAATAGGTGAATCATAATTTTCATCAGTTTCAATAGTTTCAGCATTCTCAATTTCTTTAGCATTAGCAATTTGTTCATTAAGAAATTCACCTAGTGGCACAGTATTATGAAGCATAGTGCTACTTGTAGTCTGCGTTGGTATTTCCCCGAAGAGGAGAGGATGATGCAGTATAGTAGAGATAAGTATTTCCCTTAGTTAAGAACCAAGGTTATCAATCCAGTAGGAGAACCAAGCAAAATTCCGTTAAGCGCACCTGCACACACAAGAGCAAACACTTGCACTCAACGCAAATAAGAGGGTTGTCAATCCTCTTAGCGGTTATTTGCAAGGATTAAATCTTATCGAGGTAAATAGATAAACTAAAACACTAATTAAAATAAAAGTAAATAAATTGCAGCAAGGTATTTTTAGGTTTTTTATATGATAAAGATAGACCCGGGGACCATAGTTTTCACTAGAGGCTTCTCTCTCGAGCACAGAAACATACTATGGGTAAACAAATTACTGTTGGGCAATTGATAGAAAAGCGAATAATTATAACAGATTCATGGCAATGATCATGTATATAGGCTTCACGTCCGAGACAAGTAGACCGACTCTTGCCTGGATCACCTACTATTACTCCACTCATCGACCGCTATCCAGCATGCATCTAGAGTATTAAGTTAATAAAAATAGAGTAACGCCTTAAGCAAGATGACATGATGTAGAGAAGCAAATTCAAGCAATATGAATAAACCCCATCTTTTTATCCTTAATGGCAACAATACAAATACGTGTCATGTCCCCTTCTATCACTGGGATTGAGCACCGCAAGATTGAACCCATCACAAAGCACCTCTCCCATTGCAAGATAAATCAATCTAGTAGGCCAAACCAAATCGATAGATCAGAGAGAAATACAAAGCTATAACAATCATGCATAAAAGAGTTCAGAGAAGACTCAAATATTTCTCATGAATAATCTAATCATAAACTCACAATTCATCGGATCCCAACAAACACACCGCAAAAGAAGATTACATCGGATAGAACTCCAAGAACATCGAGGAGAACATTGTATTGAAGCTCAAAGAGAGAGAAGAAGCCATCTAGCTACTAGCTATGGACCCGTAGTTCTGTGGTAAACTACTCACACATCATCGGAAGGGTAGCAAGGTTGATGTAGAAGCCCTCCGTGATCGATTCCCCCTCCAGCAGAGTACCTGAAAAGGCCTCCAGATGGGATCGCGGAAGAACAGAGGCTTGCGGCGGCGGAAAGGTTTTCTCTTCTGGCTCTCTGGGGGTTTCCCAATATTTGTGAATTTATAGAAGTGGAATTAGGTCAAACGGAGTCACGTGGGCCCCACAAGGCAGCACGGCGCACCCCCCTGGTGCGTGCCCTGGTGCCTTGTGAAGCCTACGTGAGGCTTCTGGCCTCCTCCCGAAGCTTGCAAGGTTTCTTTTGTCCAGAAAAAAATCTCCAAAAAGTTTCGTGGCATTTGGACTTCATTTGGTATTGTTTCTCTGAAAAGTCAAAAACAAGCAGAAAACAGCAACTGGCACTGGGCACTAGGATAATAGGTTAGTCCCAAAAATGATATATAATTGCATATAAAAACATCCAAGATTGATACTATAATAGCATGGAATAATCAAAAATTATAGATACGTTGGAGACGTATCAAGCATCCCCAAGCTTAATTCCTGCTCGTCCTCGAGTAGGTAAATGATAAAAACAGAATTTTTGATGTGGAATGCTACCTATCATGTTTCATCATGTAATCTTTCTCTTACGGTATGAATAATAAGATCCAAATGATTCAAAGCAATAGTCAATAATTTGATATAAAGACATCAATACTCAGGCATACTAATAAACAATTATGTCTTTCAAAATAAAAATGCTAAAGAATGTTATCCCTACAAAATCATATAATCCTGTCATGCTCCATCTTCTTCACACAAAGTATTTATCATGCACTACCTCGATGACAAGCCGAGCAATTGGTTCATACTTTTTAACGCGCTTCAGCTTTTTCAACTCCCACTCAATACATGAGCGCAAGCCATGGATATAGCACTATGGGTGGAATAGAGTATGGTGGTAGAGATAAATAGGAGAAGTCAAAAAATGGAGAAAGTCTCACATCAACGAGGCTAATCAACGGGCTATGGAGATCCCATCAATTGATGTCAATGCGAGGAGTAGGGATTGCCATGCAACGGATGCACTAAGAGTTATAAGTGTATGAAAGCTCAACAAGAAAACTAAGTGGGTGTGCATCCAACTTGCTTGTTCATGAAGACCTCGGGCATTTGAGGAAGCCCGTCATCGGAATATACAAGCCAAGTTCTATAATGAAAAATTCCCACTAGTATATGAAAGTGACAAAATAGGAGACTCTCTATATGAAAAACATGGTGCTACTCTGAAGCACAAGTGTGGAAAAGGATAGTAACATTGCCCCTTCTCTCTTTTTCTCTCATTTCATCATTTTTTTTATTTTTTTTCCTTTTTTTCCTTTTTTCTTTTTTTTCTTTCCCCTTTTTTTTGTGGGCTCTTTTTGGCCACTTTTTTTTTCCTTTTTTTTTCTTCCGGAGTCTTATCCCGACTTGTGGGGGAATCATAGTCTCCATCATCCTTTCCTCACTGGGACAATGCTCTAATGATGATGATCATCACACTTTTATTTACTTACAACTCAACATTACAACTCGATACTAGAACAAAATGTGACTCTATATGAATGCCTCTGGCAGTGTACCAGGATGTGTAATGATGCTAGCGTAACATGTATAACAATGATGAACGGTGGCTGAGCCACAAATACTATGTCAGCTATATGATCATGCAAAGCAATATGACAATGATGATGTATGTCATAAAAACGGAATGGTGGAAGTTGCATGGCAATATATCTCGGAATGGCTATGGAAATGCCATGATAGGTAGGTATGGTGGCTGCTTTGAGGAAGATATAAGGAGGCTTATGTGTGATAGAGCGTATCATATCACGGGGTTTGGATGCACCGGCGAAGTTTGCGCCAACTCTCGAGGTGAGAAAGGGCAATGCATGGTACCGAAGAGGCTAGCAAATTGCGGAAGGATGAGAGTGCGTATAATCCATGGACTCACATTAGTCATAAAGAACTCACATACTTATTGCGAAAGTCTATTAGCCCTCGAAGCAAAGTACTACTACGCATGCCCCGAGAGGGATAGATTGGTAGGACAAGGTCCATCACTCGTCCCCGACCACCACTCATAAGGTAGACAATCAATAATAAATCATGCTCCAACTTCTTAGCATAACGACAGATCATACGTGCATGCTTCGGGAATCACAAACCTTAACACAATTATTCTTACTAAACCACAATTATCTACTAATACCTCTCCCATATTACCATCTTAATATCGCAAAACTATTGCAAGGAATCAAGTTTATCATATTCAATGATCGACATGAAAGTTTTTATTATATCCCTCTTGAATACCTATCATATCAGGACCAAATTCATAACTCGTGCATATTACCATTGCTATCATGAGACTCTCAAAAAGATATAAGTGAAGCATGATAGTACAACTATTTCTTTAAAATATAACCACCGCCGTGCTCTAAAAGATATAAGTGAAGCACTAGAGCAACTGCCTAGCTCAAAAGATATAAGTGAAGCACATAGAGTATTCTAACAAATCACGAATAATGTGTGTCCCTCTCAAAAAGGTGTGTTCAGCAAAGATGATTGTGACAAACTAAAAAGCAAACAAAAGCAAACAAACTATTTCACAAGACGCTCCAAGTAAAACACATATCATGTGATGAATAAAAATATAACTCCAAGTGAATTACCGATAGATTGTAGACAAAAGAGGGGATGCCTTCCGGGGCATCCCCAAGCTTAGACGCTTGAGTCTTCCTTGAATATTACCTTGGGGTGCCTTGGGCATCCCCAAGCTTAGGCTCTTGCCACTCCTTATTCCTTTATCCATCGTAGTTTCACCCAAAACTGGAAAACTTCAGCACACAAAACTCAACAGAAACCTCGTGAGATCCGTTAGTATAACAAACAAATCTTAAACTTTAGGTACTGTAATAAATTGATTCATATTTAATATTGACACAATGCTACTGTACTCCAAATTCACCATGACTCATACCCCCCGATACGATCCATAGATTCATCAAAATAAGCAAACTATGCAACAAAAACAGAATTTGTCTAAAACAGAACTGTCTGTAAAGATCTATTTAAAAGCCATACTTCTGCAACTCCAAAAATTCTAAAAAATTAGGACAACGTGGGAAATTCATATACCAATACTGTGTAAAAGTTTAGATTTTTCTGACGCTCCAGTACAGAATTAAAATTCCAGCACTGGACGCAAAACTTTCTGTTTTCCAAACAACATCATTTATACTATCTTCCAAATCATCCCAAAGGCATTACTTGGCACAAACACTAACCAAAACATAAAAACATAATCATAACAGAAGCTATAATCATGCAAATACTCTAAAATAGTTGGTAAAAGTAAAAAATTTATTTTATTCATTGGGTTGCCTCCCAACAAGCTCTTTCTTTATAGCCATTAAGATAGGCTTGAGATTTCAATGATGCTCTCATGAAAGATAATAATAGAAACACAAAGAGAGCATCATGAAGCATATGAAAAACACACTTAAGTCTAACATACATCCTATGCATAGGCATTTTATAGGAGAACAAATTATCAAGACAAGCAATCTCTAGCATATGCAAATAGGAAGAATGAAGCATGGATAATTTCAACATCACGAGAGGCAATTTAGTAACATGAAGATTTCTATAACCATATTTTCCTCTCTCATAATAATTACATGTAGGATCATAATCAAACTCAACAATATAGCTATCATAAACAGTATTCTCTCTATGATCCATATGCATAAAAGTTTTATAATCTTCCAAAATAGTGGGATTATCATCAACTAAAGTCATGACCTCTCCAAACCCACTTTCATCAAAAAATTCATAAGATTGAACACTCTCCAAAGTAGTGGGATCATTATTACCTAAAGTTGACACTCTTCCAAACCCACTTTTAATAGTATTGCAAATTTTATTATCAATAACATATTCATCATGAGGCTTAAATAAATTTTCAAGATCATAAGAAGCATCATCACCCCAATCATGATCATTGCAATAAGTAGTGCACATAACAAAATTTTCATCCCCAAGTTTGTAGCTTTGCATATCATTAGCACAATTGACATTAATAGAATATATAATAACATCATTGCAATCATGCTTTTCATTCAAGGAGCTATCAAGTATGGGTGCTATAGCAATAATTTCATTTTTAACATAAGGAACTATAGCAAGTTCATCTCTATAAGCATCATTAATATTGGCATCATGGCCATAAGAATAGCAAGCATCACATTCATCAAGAGGGGATATTTCAATCGAATCAACGGAATCACAATTGTCTATGGATTCATGCATATCATTATTCTCTTCCAAAGCAGCGGACATTCTCCCAATGAATTCACTAACATAGGCATTAGGAGCATAGTTTTCATAGCAATATTTAAGCATGTCAAAATTTTCAGATTTGTAGAGAGTAATATCATACTTTTCAATTAAAGAAGCAACTTCATAAGCAGCCTTAAAAGCATTCTTCAATTTGTTCGCTATCATAGTAACTATAAACACCCTTGGCATAAGAAGATAAGATTTCATTATCATTAAACTCACATAGGTAGGGAAGGTGTTTTTTAGGGTTCTTAGAGCAACAAGTAAAATCATAAATTTCACATAGATTCCAAGCATAGCATAGCAAACAATTTATTTGATTCCATAAGAGTCTCCCTTTTTGAGACAAACAGTGACGCACAAAATGAGCATGCTCATCTAATGATTTTCCCTCAACTAAACTAGTTGGGGTTTCAGCATGAGCACAAATGGATTGAAGATGATCCAAGTAGAAAACCTTAAGGTGATCCATAGTATCTTAAATTTTTGTTTTACTTTCTGTTCTTGAGTGTTTGACATGAAGGCAATAAAAGCAAGCAAGCAAGCAAATAATTTTTTTTGTGTTTTTGTAAAAAAAATTAGAAGTGGGGGAGATGAAAACGAGGGGTAAATGCAAATAAAAGGCAAATAAAGTAAATGCAAGTGAATGATAATTTGTGCAAAGGTACTTGGTAATTTTTATGATGTCTCCCCGGCAACGGCGCCAGAAATTCTTCCTGCTACTTGTAGTCGGTGTTGGTATTTCCTCGAAGAGGAGAGGATGATGCTGTACAGTAGAGATAAGTATTTCCCTCAGTTAAGAACCAAGGTTATCAATCCAGTAGGAGAACCAAGCAAAATTCTGTTAAGCGCACCTGCACACACAAGAGCAAACACTTGCACCCAACGCAAATAAGAGGGTTGTCAATCCTCTTAGCAGTTATTTGCAAGAATTAAATCTTATCAAGGTAAATAGATAAACTAAAACACTAATTAAAATAAAAGTAAATAAATTGTAGCAAGGTATTTTTAGGTTTTTTATATGATAAAGATAGACCCGGGGACCATAGTTTTCACTAGAGGCTTCTCTCTCGAGCACAGAAACATACGGTGGGTAAACAAATTACTGTTGGGCAATTGATAGAAAAGCAAATAATTATGACGGATTCATGGCAATGATCATGTATATAGGCATCATGTCCGAGACAAGCAGACCGACTCCTGCCTGCATCTACTACTATTACTCCACTCATCGACCGCTATCCATCATGCATCTAGAGTATTAAGTTAATAAAAACAGAGTAACGCCTTAAGCAAGATGACATGATGTAGAGAAGCAAATTCAAGCAATATGAATAAACCCCATCTTTTTATCCTTAATGGCAACAATACAAATACATGTCATGTCCCCTTCTGTCACTGGGATTGAGCACCGCAAGATTGAACCCATCACAAAGCACCTCTCCCATTGCAAGATAAATCAATCTAGTAGGCCAAACCAAATCGATAGATCGGAAAGAAATACAAAGCTATAACAATCATGCATAAAAGAGTTCAGAGAAGACTCAAATATTTCTTATGAATAATCTGATCATAAACTCACAATTCATCGGATCCCAACAAACAAACCGCAAAACAAGATTACATCGGATAGAACTCCAAGAACATCGAGGAGAATATTGTATTGAAGATCAAAGAGAGAGAAGAAGCCCTCTAGCTACTAGCTATGGACCCGTAGGTCTGTGGTAAACTACCCACACATCATTGGAAGGGTAGCAAGGTTTATGTAGAAGCCCTCCATGATCGATTCCCCCTCCGGTAGAGTACCTGAAAAGGCCTCCAGATGGGATCGCGTAAGAACAGAGGCTTGCGGCGGCGGAAAGGTTTTCTCTTCTGGCTCTCTGGGGGTTTCCCAATATTTGTGAATTTATAGAAGTGGAATTAGGTCAAACGGAGTCACGTGGGCCCCACAAGGCAGCACGGCGCGCCCCCCTGGGGCGCGCCCTGGTGCCTTGTGAAGTGTCCGTGAGGCTTCTGGCCTCCTCCCGAAGCTTGCAAGGTTTCTTTTGTCCAGAAAAAAATCTCCAAAAAGTTTCGTGGCATTTGGACTTCATTTGGTACTGTTTCTCTGAAAAGCCAAAAACAAGCAGAAAACAACAACTGGCACTGGGCACTAGGTTAATAGGTTAGTCCCAAAAAATGATATATAATTGCAAACAAAAACATCCAAGATTGATACTATAATAGCATGGAACAATCAAAAATTATAGATACGTTGGAGACGTATCACATAGTACTAGCATCATCATAAGTTTCATTTATAGGAGAAGTAGTATCATCAATTATTTGCGACCTATCAGAATGAATAACAGGTGGCGGTGTCACAAGCCTACTCAAAACAGAAGGTGAATCAAGTGCAGAGCTAGATGGCAGTTCCTTACCTCCCCTCGTCTTAGAGGGTACGATCTTGGTCTTAGCGTCTTTCAGATTCTTCATAGTGATCTACAGATATAAATCTCAAGTGACTCAACAAATAGAGCTATGCTCCATGATACGTCTCCAACGAATCTATAATTTTTTTATTGTTCCATGTTATTATAGTATCAATCTTGGATGTTTTATATGCAGTTATATATCATTTTTTGGGACTAACCTATTAACCTAGTGCCCAGTGCCACTTGCTGTTTTTTGCTTGTTTTTGGCTTTTCAAAAATCAATATCAAACGAAGTCCAAACGAAGAAAAAACTTTGGATTAATTTTTTCTGGACCAAGAGAGACCCTAGAAGGTTCGGTAGAAGACCAGACGAGCCACGAGGGAGCGACAAGCTCGGAAGGCGAGCCCAGGGGGGTAGGTGCGCCCCCCAGGTTTGTGGGCCCCTCGTGGCACCTCTTGACCTAATTCCAAGCCTATAAATTCTCAAATATTCCCCATATACCAGAGAGCCACCTCGAATAACTTTTCTGCCGCCGCAAGCCTCTGTTCTTTCGCGATCCCATCTGGAGGCCTTTTCCGGTACTCTGCCGAAGGGGGAATCGATCATGGAGGGATTCTACATCAACCTTGCTGTCGTTCCAATGATGTGTGAGTAGTTTACCATAGACCTAAGGGTCCATAGCTAGTAGCTAGATGGCTTCTTCTCTCTCTTTGATCTTCAATACAGTGTTCTCCTCGTTCTCCTTGGAGTTCTATTCGATGTAATCTTCTTTTGTGGT
This sequence comes from Elymus sibiricus, assembly GCA_039707655.1. Taxonomy (NCBI): domain Eukaryota; kingdom Viridiplantae; phylum Streptophyta; class Magnoliopsida; order Poales; family Poaceae; genus Elymus; species Elymus sibiricus. The sequence continues at coordinate 135,730,793 of CM077666.1, forward strand.
GTGTTTGTTGGGATCCGATGAATTGTGGGTTTATGATAAGATTATTCATGAGAAATATTTGAGTCTTTTCTGAACTTATTTATGCATGATTGTTATAGCTTTGTATTTCTCTCCGAAATACCCGTTTGGTTTGGCCAACTAGATTGATTTATCTTGCAATGGGAGAGGTGCTTTGTAATGGGTTCAATCTTTCGGTGCTCTATCATAGTGACAAAGTAGGGGACAAGACACGTATTTGTATTGTTGCCATTAAGGATAAAACGATGGGGTTTATTCATATTGCTTGAGTTTACTTTGTCTACATCATGTCATCTTGCTTAAGGCGTTACTCTGTTTTCATTAACTTAATACCCTAGATGCATGCTGGATAGCGGTCGATGGGTGGAGTAATAGTAGTAGCTGCTGGCAGGAGTTGGTCTACTTGTCTCAGACGTGATGCCTATATACATGATCATTGCCATGAATCCGTCATAACTATGCGCTTTTCTATCAATTGCCCAACAGTAATTTGTTTACCCACTGTATGCTATGTGTTCGAGAGAGAAGCCTCTAGTGAAAACTATGGCCCCCGGGTCCTTTATCCATTATATATAAAATCCAAAAATACCTTGCTGCAATTTTATGTCCTTTATTTTGTTTTGCAATTTATTTATCTATCTATCGCTATCAGAATTAATCCTTGCAAGTAACCGCGAAGGGGATTGACAACCCTCTTGTTCGCGTTGGGTGCAAGTATTTGCTTTTGTGTGTGTAGGTGCTGCTAACGAGGTTCTGTGTGGTTCTCCTACTGGATTGATAATCTTGGTTCTTAACTGAGGGAAATACTTATATCTACTGTACTGCATCATCCTCTCCTCTTCGAGGAAATCTCGACGCAGCTCACAAGTAGCAGGAAGAATTTCTGGCGCCGTTGCCGGGGAGACATCACCAAAACCTATCAAGTACCTTCGCATAAACTATCATCTACTTGCTCTTATTTTCATTTGCCTTTTTATTTGAATTTGCCTCTTGTTTTCATCTCCCCCACTTCTCATAAAAATTACAAAAACACAAGAATATTTTATTTGCTAGTTTGCTCGTTTGCTTGCTTGCTATAATTGTGTGACTCAATGAAAATAAAAATATAGACTTATGGATCCTCATCCACTTGCTAATCTTTTCAAACAATCCAATTATGATGAACCAATTGCTTGTGAGTTGAGTGTACTTAATTATCTTTATGAAGTTTTGCTTGAAAATCGTGAATCTGAAAATTGTGATGAAGTGCTAAAAGAAGAAGTTTATAAAGTAACTCATGATAGCTCCTTGAATGAAAAACATGATTGCAATGATGTTATTATGAATTCTATTAATGTCAATTGTGCTATGCAAAGCTACAAGCTTGGGGATGATAATTTTGTCATGTCCACTACTTATTGCAATGATCATGATTGGGGTGATAATGCTTCTTATGATCTTGAAAATTTATTTAAGCCTCATGATGAATACGTTATTGATAATAATATTTGCAATAATATTGAAAGTGGGTTTGGAAGAGTGTCAACTTTAGGTAAAAAGAATCCCACATATTTGGAGAGTGTTCAATCTTATGAATTTTTTGATAAAAGTGGGTTTGGAGAGGTCATGACTTTAGTTGATGTTAATCCCACTATCTTGGAAGATTATAAAACTTTTACCCATAGGGATCATGAAGAGAATATTTTATATGATAGCTATATTGTTGAATTTGATTATGATCCTACATGCAATTATTATGAGAGAGGAAAATATGGTTATAGAAGCCTTCTTGTTATTAAATTACCTCTCTTTGTGTTGAAATTTTTGATGCTTCATTCTTCCTATTTGCATACGCTAGGTATTGCTTGTCTTGATAATTTGTTTTCCTATGAAATGCCTATGCATAGGAAGTATGTTAGACTTAAATGCGTTTGTCACATGTTTTATAATGCTCTCTTTGCGTTTCAATTCTTGTCTTTTATGTGAGCATCATTAATATTCTAAGCCTATCTTAATGGCTATAAAGAAAGAGCTTGTTGGGAGACAACCCAATAGTATCTTAAATTTTTTGCTTTGTTTTCTGTTTTTTGTGTTTACACAATTCTAGCTTCTTATGATTGTGTTTTTATCTTTTAATTAGTGTTTGTGCCAAGTAATGCCTTTGGGATGATTTGGCTGATAGTATAATTGATGCTGTTTGAAAACAGAAAGTTTTGAGTCCAGTGCTGGATTTTTTCTTATGTACTAGAGCATGATAAAATTCTGAGTTTTTTACAAAGTATTGGTATATGAATTTCCCACGTTTTCCTAATTTTTCAGGATTTTTGGAGTTACAGAAGTATAGATTTTAAATAGATCTTTACAGATTGTCCTGTTTTAGACAGATTCTGTTTTTGTTGCATAGTTTGCTTATTTTGATGAATCTATGGATTGTATCGGGGGGTATAAGCCATGGGGAAGTTGGAGTATAGTAGCATTATGAAAATATTAAATATGAATCAATTTATAATAGTACCTAAAGTTTAAGATTTGTTTGTTATACTAACGGATCTCGCGAGGTTTCTGTTGAGTTTTGTGTGCCGAAGTTTTCAAGTTTTGGGTGAGACCACGATGGATGAAGGAATAAGGAGCGGCAAGACCCTAAGGTTGGGGATGCCCAAGGCACCCCAAGGTAATATTCAAGGAAGACCCAAGCGTCTAAGCTTGGGGATGCCCTGGATGGCATCCCCTCTTTCGTCTACAATCTATCGGTATATCACTTGGAGCTATATTTTTATTCATCACATGATATGTGTTTTACTTGGAGCGTCTTGTGCCATAGTTTTCTTTTCTTTGTTTGCTTTTTAGTTTGCCACATTCATCTTTGCTTAACACACCTTTTTGAGAGGGACATACATTATTCGTGATTTGTTAGAATACTCTATGTGCTTCACTTATATCTTTTGAGCTAGGCAGTTGCTCTAGTGCTTCACTTATATCTTTTAGAGCACGGCGGTGGTTATATTTTAAAGAAATAGTTGCACTCTCATGCTTAACTTATAACTTTTTGAGAGTCTAATAAATAGTAATGGTAATATGCATGGGTTATGAATTTGGTCCTAATATGATAGGTATTCAAGATGGATATAATAAAAACTTTCATGTAGATCACTGAATATGATAAGTTTGATTCCTTGCAATAGTTTTGCGATATTAAGATGGTAATATGTGGGAGGTACTAGTGGATAATTGTGGTTTAGTAAGAATATTGGTATTAAGGTTTGTGATTCCTGAAGCATGCACGTAAGGTCTTTCGTTATGCTAAGAAGTTGGAGCATGCTTTATTATTGATTGTCTTCCTTTGCGTGGCGGTCGGCGGTGCGCGATGGTTAACTCCTACCAACCTCCCCCCTAGGGGCATGCGTAGCAGTACTTCACTTCGAGGGCTAATAAACTTTTGCAATAAGTACGTGAGTTCTCTATGACTAGTGTGAGTCCATGGATTATACGCACTCTCACCTTTCCGCAATTTGCTATCCTCTTCGGTACCGTGCATTGCCCTTTCGCACCTCGAGAGTTGGTGCAAACTTCGCCGGTGCATCCAAACCCCATGATATGATATGCTCTATCACACATAAGCCTCTTTATATCTTCCTCAAAACAGCCACCATACCTACCTATTATGGCATTTTCATAGCCATTCCGAGATATATTGCCATGCAACTTCCACCGTTCCGTTTATATGACACACATCATCATTGTCATATTGCTTTGCATGATCATATAGCTGACATAGTATTTGTGGCTCAGCCACCGTTCATCATTTTCATACATGTTACACTAGCATCATTGCACATCCTGGTACATTGCCAGAGGCATTCATATAGAGTCATATTTGTTCTAGTATCGAGTTGTAATTTTGAGTTGTAAGTAAATAGAAGTGTGATGATCATCATTATTAGAGCATTGTCCCGGTGAGGAAATAAAAAAAGAAAAAAAAGAGAAAAAAGAGAGGCCAAAAAGAGCCCACAAAAAAAATGAGAGAAAAAGAGAGAAGGGGCAATGTTACTATCCTTTTCCACACTTGTGCTTCAAAGTAGCACCATGTTTTTCATATAGAGAGTCTCCTATGTTGTCACTTTCATATACTAGTGGGAATTTTTCATTATAGAACTTGGCTTGTATATTTCGATGATGGGCTTCCTCAAATGCCCGAGGTCTTCATGAGCAAGCAAGTTGGATGCACACCCACTTAGTTTTTATTTTTAGCTTTCATACACTTATAGCTCCTAGTGCATCCGTTGCATGGCAATCCCTACTCCTCTCATTGACATCAATTGATGGACATCTCCATAGCCCGTTGATTAGCCGCGTCGATGTGAGACTATCTTCTTTTTTGACTTCCCCTTATTAATCTCTATCATCATATTCTATTCTACCCATAGTGCTATGTCCATGGCTTGCGCTCATGTATTGCGTGGGGGTTGAAAAAGCTGAAGCGCGTTAAAAAGTATGAACGAATTGCTTGATTGTCTCCAGGGTTGTGCATGATAAAAACTTTATGTTAAGAAGATGGAGCATGACAGGATTATATGAATTTGTAGGGATAACTTTCTTTAGCATTTTTATTTTGAAAGACATGATTGTTTGTTAGTATGCCTAAGTATTGATGTCTTTATATCAAATTATAGACTATTGCTTTGAATCATTCGGATCTTAATATTCATACCGTAAAAGAGATTACATGATGAACATGTTAGGTTGCATTCCACATCAAAAATTCTGTTTTTATCATTTACCTACTCGAGGACGAGCAGGAATTAAGCTTGGGGATGCTTGATACGTCTCCAACGTATCTATAATTTTTGATTGTTCCATGCTATTATAGTATCAATCTTGGATGTTTTATATGCAATTATAGATCATTTTTTGGGACTAACCTATTAACCTAGTGCCCAGTGCCAGTTACTATTTTTTGCTTGTTTTTGGCTTTTTAGAAAATCAATATCAAACGGAGTCCAAACGAAGAAAAAACTTTGGATTAATTTTTTCTGGACCAAGAGAGACCCTAGAAGGTTCGGGAGAAGACCAGACGATCCACGAGGGAGCGACAAGCTCAGGAGGCACGCCCTGTGGGATAAGCGCGCCCTCCAGGCTTGTGGGCCCCTCGTAGCACCTCTTGACCTAATTCCAAGCCAATAAATTCTCAAATATTCCCCATATACCAGGGAGCCACCTCGAATAACTTTTCCGCCACCTCAAGCTTCTGTTCTTCTGTGATCCCATCTGGAGGCCTTTTCCGATACTCTGTCGGAGGGGGAATCGATCACGGAAGGCTTCTACATCAACCTTGCTGCCCTTCCGATGATGTGTGAGTAGTTTGCCACATACCTACGGGTCCATAGCTAGTAGCTCGATGACTTCTTCTCTCTCTTTGATCTTCAATACAATGTTCTCCTCGATCTCCTTGGAGTTCTATTCGATGTAATCTTCTTTTGCGGTGTGTTTGTTGGGATCCGGTGAATTGTGGGTTTATGATCAGATTATTCATGAGAAATATTTGAGTCTTTTCTGAACTTATTTATGCATGATTGTTATAGCTTTGTATTTCTCTCCGATCTATCCGTTTGGTTTGGCCAACTAGATTGATTTATCTTGCAATGGGAGAGGTGCTTTGTAATGGGTTCAATCTTGCGGTGCTCTATCCTAGTGACAAAGTAGGGGACAAGACATGTATTTGTATTGTTGCCATTAAGGATAAAACGATGGGGTTTATTCATATTGCTTGAGTTTACTTTGTCTACATCATGTCATCTTGCTTAAGGCGTTACTCTGTTTTCATTGACTTAATACCCTAGATGCATACTGGATAGCGGTCGATGGGTGGAGTAATAGTAGTAGATGCAGACAGGATTCGGTCTACTTGTCTTGGACGTGATGCCTATATACATGATCATTGCCATGAATCCGTCATAACTATGCGCTTTTCTATCAATTGCCCAACCGTAATTTGTTTACCCACCGTATGCTATGTGTTCGAGAGAGAAGCCTCTAGTGAAAACTATGGCCCCCGGGTCATTTATCCATCATATATAAAATCCAAAAATACCTTGCTGCAATTTTATGTCCTTTATTTTGTTTTGCAATTTATTTATCTATCTATCGCTATCAGAATTAATCCTTGCAAGTAACCGCCAAGGGGATTGACAACCCTCTTGTTCGCGCTGGGTGCAAGTATTTGATTTTGTGTGTGTAGGTGCTGCTAACGAGGTTCTGTGTGGTTCTCCTACTGGATTGATAACCTTGGGTGCAAGTATTTGCTTTTGTGTGTGTAGGTACTGCTAACGAGGGTAGGTGCTGCTAACGAGGTAACGCAGCTCACAAGTAGCACTCCCCGGCAACGGTGCCAGAAAAAGGTCTTGATAACCCACAAGTATATGGGATCGCGACAGTCTTCGAGGGTAGTATTTCACCCAAATTTATTGATTCGACACAAGGGGGGCCAAAGAATTTTTGCGAGTATTAGCAGTTGAGATATCAATTCAACCACACCTGGAGAACTAAATATCTGCAACAAAGTGTTTAGTAGCACAGTAGGAACAATAGCAATATGAACAGAAATAGTAACAGTAGCAGTAGCAGTTTTGTAGTGATTGTAACAGTAGCAACAACAAAAGTAACTTAGCAAAGATCAATATGCGAAAAGCGTAGGCATTGGATCAGTGATGGATAATTATATTGGATGACATTCATCATGTAACAGTCTCAACCTAGAGCGATACACAATAGCTCCAATTCATCAATGTAATGTAGGCATGTATTCCGTATATAGTCATACGTGATTATAATAAGAACTTGCATGACATCTTTTGTCCTACCCTCCCATGGCAGCGGGGTCCATAAGGAAACTAAGGGATATTAAGACCTCCTTTTAATAGAGAACCGGAACAAAGCATTAACACATGGTGAATACATGAACTCCTCGAATTACAGTCATCCTTGGAGAGTATCCCAAACAATTGTCACTATGGGGTCTACGGATCAGAACAATAACAAGTGCATATAACTAGCAGATAGGATCAAGAACTCAAATATATTCATGAAAACATAAAGGGTTCAGATCTAAAAACATGGCACTCGGGCCCTAGTGACAAGCATTAAGCATAGCAAAGTCATAACAACATTAATCTCAGAATATAGTGGATAATAGGGATCAAGTCCTAACAAATTGACTCGATTACATGATAAATCTCATCCAACCCATCACCGTCCAGCAAGCCTATGGAGAATTTACTCACACGCGGTGGTGAGCATCATGAAATTGGTGATGGATGATGGTTGATGATGACGATGGCGACGAATCCCCCTCTCCGGAGCCTCGAACGGACTCCAGATCAGCCCTCCCGATGAAGAACAGGAGGTGGCGGCGGCTTCGTATCGTAAAACGTGATGAAACTTCTTCTCCTATTTTTTTTCTCGCGGAAAGAGAATTTATAGCTTTGGAATTAGGTCTGAAGGACCTCTGTGGGCCCCACAAGGTATCCCGGCGCGCCCCCAGGGGGGTCGCGCCCTGTTGCCTTGGGCAACAGGGGACCCCCTCTCCAGTTGATTCTTGCGCCAATATTTTTTATATATTCCATAAAAAATCTCCAAAAAGTTTCGTCCAATTCCGAGAACTTTGATTTCTGCACAAAAACAACACCATGGTAGTTTTGCTGAAAACAGCGTCAGTCCGGGTTAGTTCCATTCAAATCATGCAAATTAGAGTCCAAAACAAGAGCAAAAGTGTTGGGAAAAGTAGATACGACGGAGACATATCAGCGATGTCTCCTTGTGCATGATTTTCTTGATGCGCTAGGTGTAGCAAAAGTATTGCCCCTAAGTTGAGCGAATAACTCGAGGTTGGCTGCTTTCCCGAGAATTAGCATATTCTCATCATTCACCTTAGAAACTTCTCCTCGTGTCTGCAACGGTTAGTGATAACATAGTAGAAATAACGTATAGCGGGACTTTCAATGCAACTGGATCTTTGCGTAGAGCCATGGTAACTCATCTGATAGAAGGATTGCCTCGGGTGCGGTTCAGTAAAATCATAAACATAGCGGATGTCATCATCATTGTTGGTGAAGCCAAAGTGAGTACACCACTCATCTAGAGTGATATTGAACTTTTGGTCCATGAGACGAAAAGTGATCCACTCCTCCTCATAAGCATTTGGCATGAGAGCAACATTATGCGAGAGAGTACTAAGAAACTCAAGCATCATGCGTCCATATGTATCACATCCCTGATAAACAAAATGATGCAACCCGACATTATCACACAACAAATTGAAATTCTTAGTAATACCTATTTTGGCGAGTGTGGACTCGCAAGCCCATTTGGTGATCCTCATCTTCCTTGTGCAAAGCTTCTTGTATTTCCTCATTGCTTCACGGTTGGGGAAGACGATCCACTGCGTGAAAACTTGTTGTTGTTGTGCGGTGTTCACGGACGAACCCGGTGCATCACCGCAAAGTGGCACATGCGATCCTCCTCGAAAACATTTACAAAATAATTTTTCAGTCCAATACAATGAAACAATATTGATCCTACGGTAGTCACAACATCATACTCCTCTAAAAACATCAACGAATTCAAGCCAAACTCAAAATTTAGATCACAAATACTCATAACATAGTCATAGCAATGCTAGGCACATAGAACATGGATTTGTGAAAAATAAGTTGGGGATCGAAGAAGAAACGTACCATAGATTGATTACACGGGGGGATTTGAACTGAAATCAAACGAGTAGGGAGATCGGACAAAGTTGTGGTAGGGTTTGGAGGAAGAAGAAGAAGAAAGGAAAGAGATGGGGGCGAAATACCTTCTTCCTCGGATTATTTGTGGCCGCCAGAGATCCATACGACCGGCCATACGAGCGGGTCCGCTCGTATGGAAGGCCGTCGTTCACTCTGTTGACGCAACTCTGTCTGTGCATACCTTATACGACCGCTTATGCGACCGCAGCGCGCGTATGGAACTCCGTCGTTCACTTTGTTTTCTTTTGTCTTCTGGTCGATGGTGCCATACGACCGCTCATACGAGCGTAGATGCTCGCATGATACCCCCGTCAAACGCTCTGGACCTTCTCATTGTTTTTACGAAGAGTTCATACGGCCATGCATACGAGCGCTTGCACTCGCATGAAACACCGTCGTTCACTCTGTTGCCTCTTGCTGTTTTCTGCTGGAATCGCCAGGATGTCATACGACCGGCCATACAACCTCCTTGGTCGCATGTTAGGCCGTCTTTTGATCTGGTTTTTTTTTCGAAACTTCTCTTTTTCCTCAAATTCCTGCGGGGTTAGTTTCAACATAATACATAGACATATATCCAGGAATTCAAACGTCAGTACAACACATAATAATTTTGCACAAATCAAAGCCTTCATTAGGATGACTCTTTCAAACTCAACTTCTTTAACTAAAATTTCAACACTCTTTTATTGAAACAAAAACAAAACTTACTTTTCTACTTTATTCGCGTGGATTGCCTCCCACAAAACGCTTGTTTTCAGTTGGATAGCTCGATGATAGTGAAGATCACGTAGGTGCAATTACATCGAGACCATAGCTTCCATGAGACCAGGTGACAGGTGAGACCACAGTGCCAAATCTCTTACTTGCCTTCTCTGTTTCGCCCAAGGTGGAGTGGATCTTTCTGGAGAGGACATTAGAGAGGTTTGGTTTTGACCATTTGTGGATAGAGATGATCATGAGATGTGTTAGGAGCGCATGATTCTCTGTCAAGCTGAATGGAGGCTTTTCTCGTAGCTTCTTACCTTCCAGAGGGCTCCGTCAGGGCGATCCTCTCTCACCTTACTTATTTTTATTTTGTGTGGAAGGTTTTTCAGCTTTGCTAAAAAATGCTCAATATGAAAATAGTATTAAGGGTGTTAATTTTGGGAGCACTGGCCCCCATGTTACTCACCTTTTGTTTGTGGACGACAATGTAGTCTTCCTAGAAGGTTCACAAAGTAATCTTCGGGCTCTCAAGGATATTTTGAATATATATCAAGAAGCTTCTGGACAGAAAGTGAACCTCCAGAAATCATCTATATTCTTCGGGAAGGGGTGTAAGGAGGAGGAAAAGAGCATGTTAAAGCAAACCATAGGTATTGATTCAGAAGCGCTAAGTGAGCGGTACTTGGGTCTGCCAACAGTGGTTGGTAGATCAAAGGATGGTGTATTCAAATATGTAAGAGAAAGTTCTTCTGGGAAAGTTTCTGGATGGAAGGGACAGGGATTATCTAAGGCCGCGAGAGAGGTACTTGTAAAATCAGGCCTCCAATCAACACCAACTTTTACTATGAGCTGTTTTCAACTCTCAAAGAAGATGTGCTGGAATCTGACTACGATCTCCTCGAAATTCTGGTGGGGGCAGCTCAAGGTGAAAGGAAAGTGCATTGGATCTCCTGGGAAAAAATGTGCTTGGGCAAGAGAGATGGAGGGATGGGATTCAGAAACTATGAAGCTTTCAACCAGGCTTTGCTGGCTAAGCAAGCTTGGAGGATCCTCCAATTTCCCTCATCGATGTGTGCACGGGTCCTAAAGGCCACGTATTTTAGAGACAACTCTATAATGTCCGCAACCTGCCCGGCAGGAGATTCCTATACATTCAGAAGCATCTTGTATGGAAGGGATTTGCTGCGGGAAGGTGTCATATGGCGTATTGGAGATGGAACTTCAGTCAACATCCATCATTCGAACTGGATCCCGAGAGCGGGCAGCTTAAAACCGCTAGGGCAGATGTATATGCAGGGTATAATCCGCGTGAATGATCTAATGAATCCGGAGGGTACTGGCTGGAACGAGGCTAAGATTGACGAAATGTTTACTCCTGATGATGCACTAGACATCAAGCAAGTGGCCATTGGAGGGCCAGGGTGCAGCGATGTTCTGGCATGGAACTACACTAAATCTGGACAATTTTCAGTGAGATCGGCTTACCACCTGAGAATGATGCTCAATAGGACTAAAACTGGACAGCCAGAGTCATCCTCTTCAGTAAGTAAACACAAGAGCTGGATGTCATTATGGAGTACTAATGCCCCATGGAAGGCTAAAATTCATATGTGGCACCTAATCAAAAACGGTTTGGCGGTAGGGGCTGAACTACATAGACGCAGAATCAAACCGGGAGTATTTTGCTGCGCGCGTGGAAGGGAGGAAACTGTGCTTCACCGATTCTGGACTTGCCCGCACTCCATCTTGTTCTGGAAGGTCCTAAGCTCGGAAAAAGGGGTCCTGGCGGCGACCCCGCCAGAGTCAGTCCGATCCCATAGTGAGCTTGCGACATGGTTGATGCAGTGGCTTGCGGACGCCAGCGAACAAGAGAAGGAGCTGACAATACAGGCCGTCTATGGGCTATGGCTAGCAAGGAATGAGACTAGGGAGGGCAAGAAGATTGCTGATCCTAAATCAGTAGCTGATTATGTGTACTCGCATGCCATGGAGTGGGCTGTTGTACATTTTTTTTTGGAAAAGGAGGATATACCCCCAGCCTCTGCATCTGGACGATGCATGCAGCCATTTTATTAATTATTCACAAAGACCATACAAAGTAATACATCAGTAAGCCTGAAGCCACCATCTAGGCAACACCTGTTGCTATTCCTATCCCTTCGATGAAGGTGTGCCAAATATCCGGGCCGAATACCAAACAGACATCGAACCAAACCCTAACATCTAAAGCCGGATGCCCCAGCCCAGCCACACACCGGGACTGGGTCACACACCGGTCCGGTGCACTCTCAGAGGTCACTGCAGCCGTCTTCCACCGATCCCTCTCCAGAGCAAGAACTGGCGCATCACCATTGCCAGGCCTGCCGTCGACGCCACCATGGCGCCACACAGCGCCACCACCCTGCACGTATCCATCCACACGCGCCCGTCGCCGAAACTCCGCAGCGCCATGCCACCGAGATCCGCCGCCGACCATGCGGTAGATGTAACACCGCTCGTCCTCTTGTCCCCTCCAGCCAGCGGTTGCTCCAAAACGATGCCCCCAGGAGGGAGAACGACACCGCAGGCATCGTCATCGTCCGATCCGGTAGACCCAGATCTAGGGTTTCCCCCGGAACATCCCGATTGAGACTGCCGCTGAACGCCACCCAACCAAGACGGGCCCACCACCTTCCCATGCTCACCGAAGGCGACACCTCCATGAAGATGACGACGTCGCGAGCGTCGCTGCCGCCCAATCCGGAAGGATTTGGGTTTTCACCCCGGTACACGAGCAAAGGAGGGAGGCAGAGGCGGAATGAAGAACCTTGACGGCGCCTATATGTAGGGGACGACGCCCGCAGGCGTCGCCGTCGTCGTGGCCGGAAGATCCGGCCTTGGATTTCTCCGGGCTCCACACTTCCCCATCCCTTTCCTCAGACGCGGCACCGGCGACCAAGGGCGGCCGGAGACCAGATCGTGAGGCTTGGATTGGGACGGCGTCAGATCCGGGACGGGTGCCCCCGAGGCCACCACGCCCCGCAGGCACCACCCGCCGCCATCTTGCCGCCCGTGCGGCCAAGGGGGGCGGCCAGCACCTGCGACAGCCGCCGGCCAAGGGCCACCTCATGAGGCCGCCGCCTCGGTTCCAAGTCCCCCGCACGCGGCAGAGCGGACAGATCCTCGCTGCCATCTTCCCCGACGGCCGCGTGGCGTTCGGGCGACCCCCTCAGATGGCGACGAGGGAGAGGAAAGAGGGAGGGGCGGCCGGCGGCGGACTAGGTTTAGCGACGCCCGAGTCGCCCCTGCTGGAGCGACGCGGGGGCTGCGGTTGCGGTTACCCAATGCTCAAAAAATTGGGGGAGAATTTCACTTCCCCGGCCTCTGCACCAACTAAGGATGCATACTGCCATTTTAGTATGAGTACCAAGATAAACATGGTCCTCAGAATTTTTTTAAATGAGTATCAAGATATTTCTTGATGAGTGGTTTCACCACACACCAAACTTGATTCTCAATAAATGGAGAAAAACCCCTATGCATCATCTGTCAATTCTAGGAATTGAATTTGGGTCGTTAGGCTGCACAACCGCATCCCAACCACTGAGCCAAGGCTCTCTTGGCAAAATGGACTCCGCCGGAAGAAGGATGCTTACAGACAAAGCGCCGAACCTATCTGCTGTTGGGCCGATCATTGATGATATCAAGAAGACGCTGCTTTCCTTTGTAGAGTTTAGAGCCACTTGGGTTAGGAGATCAGATAATTAGGGGCTCATGTATTGGCCCGAGAAGGTGTTCACCTAGATGCTGATAGGTTTTGGTTTCTGCATCCTCCAGACTGCATTTTACATGTTTTGTCAGACGAGATCCCTGGTGTGGGAGCTTAATTAAAATGCGTGGTTGATCCTAAAAAAAAAAGGAGGGTACTGTAGCACAATGACTTGCCTCTGTAGGTCAGAGGATCCACTTCCGCGCTACACGTGGTGTGCCGACCAGACGCTGAAACTTCCAACCCCCAGCTGCCCAGATGACTCGTCCCCGAACCCTATTTTCCCTCGAATAAATTGTTTGCCCCGCACCTCCGTTCTCCTTCCTCCGCCTCCTTTTCCCCGTGCGCATATCCGCCATAAAATCGGACCGGAGGAGAAAGCAGCGGAGCCCAGCACCGTCGACCTACCGTGCAGGAACCGAGCCCCTCCCTTCTCCCTCGCCTCCCGTGGCTGCTGCGGATCCCCTTTCCTTTGCCTTTTCTCCTCCCGTTAGCTCCTCTTCCGTGCGTGTAGCGGGCGATGGCGGCGGCGGCGGCGGCGGACACTTCTCAGGCTTCCACGACTGGGCTCGCGCTCTCGGAGGCAAGCATCAACTGGGAGAGGTAGCCGCTCTTTCTCGAAACATAGTAGTTCTTGTATTCATTCATGCCACGAGGATGCCTGCGGCGTCGTGTTCTGTTAACTCGTACGCTAGCTAGTTTAGACCCAGTTCCGTCGGAAATGGTAAGATCTTTGGCAGTTTATGCGCAGCGCCTTGCCTTTGTTTATGGTTAAATTTCCTTGATGCGGCGCGAGATTTGGGTTCAGTCTGGGAAATCGGGGATTCGTTCTGGTCGTATTGGTTGAAAGGAAGTCGATTCACGAGCGCACTTTTGTTCTGGGTTGTGGGAGCAGTCATGCGGTGAGCGCAGTCAGTCAGTTTGAACCGCAACAGAAATTTGGACCTGTCCTCACGCTGAAACTTAGTTGCAGGGAACAGCCAACTTGGCTGCGGCTTCCACCATTTTCTGAACGGAAATAGTGGAGTACGTTTAACTAATTTAGTAAGTTCAGAATCCATCGAATTTAGTGCTTACACTTTTTCTGTGTGTATAAAGTAGCTTTCAAGCACGGTTTTTGGTATATACGCTATTGATACTTCAGTAAATATGGCATGAAATCAACATATGGTTGGGTTTCGGTATATACCAAATTGTTTCGGTATGGTTTCGGTATATACCAAATTAACCAAAGTTGACGCAAATTTAAAAGTGAGGCAACAACTTTTTAGATATGTTTGAACTTTGAACAATGCAAAGTCATGAAGACAATCTTTAATACTTCTCAATTAATTAGGAAATCTGCATTACAACTACACAGCCGAATAATCGCAGCAGAACACAAGTATAGTTGTTACTCTAGCCATGTTAATTTCAACTAGCAGTGACTTTGTATCAGTGAAAGCGGCAGGGATCAGCGCATCAAAAAGAATAGAAGTCTTGCTTTGGTGTCCCTAGTCCCTAAGCACTGCATTCTTATCACATCAGTGAAAGTGGCAGGGATCAGCGCGGAAAAAAGCACCTACATCCAGTGGCGGAGCCAGGAACATTTAATGAGAGGGGGGGGGGGGGGGGGGACAAGTGATGTTAAATCGTTCACTCTGTGCGTTCGGTTTACATGGTTCGGTTTGTACGGTATCAATACTTCGGTAAATACGGTATGAGATTTATATACGGTTCGGTTTCGGTATATACCAAATTATTTTGGTATGGTTTCGGTATATACCGTATAAACCAAAGTTGACGCGAATTTGAAAATGGCATATAACAATTTACAAATTTATGACTCAAAACACATATCTTTTTATAAGGAGTATATAACTATATGAACTATATATGCATGCATAAATTTGATGGTTATGGACGTGCTTAGCATTCTTGTGAAGAGAAATATGACTTCATATAGTAATATACTCTGTTTTGGACCTCGTTGTCGAGAGGAAAACAGATGCACTTAACAGGAAATCTGGCTTCTGCACACAAAAATGACTACATGTATGGTTGTTTCCCCAAGATATATAAATATATTTTGTACTTCGGTTTATTCGGTTAACCATTCGGTTTTTCGGTATATACCATAAAAACCAAACTTCAAAACGGTATGAAAAGTTCATACCATACCGAAACCATAAAACCATAAAAACCATAAAATTGGTTCGGTTCGGTTTATTTTCGGTATGGTTTTTCGGTTCGGTTTTAAAATGCACAGGGTGATAAATCGTGTTGGGGTGGGCCAAAGCCAACCAAATCATCCTAATATACGCATATTAGCAGCAAGTAATCACTGATGTAATGGAAAAATCTGCATGTTAGCCTGGGCCGGGGCCCCTGCTGGTTCCCCTGCCTCCGCCACTGCCTACATCTACAAGTTCCATACAGTAAAAGATAGCACGGTGCCGGTGGAAAGGGAGGCAGCGAGGGGTCCAGAGTGCCGGAGCTGGGGGAGGAGAGGCAGCAAGCACCCAGGTCACGCGTCGGAGACTCAGAGGTGTGGCGTCGGAGGAGCGGCTCAACAAGGCTGCGTGGGTGGCTAGCGCGCCGCCGGCTGTTGTGCCTGGCTGCTCCGGCCCGTATTCGCTCGCTAGGGTCCTGTATGGTGCGTTTGGTGTGGACACGAGGCTAACTTTTACGTGAGGCCATGTGGTGGTTGGTGTTCCGTAGTTGTGGGCTGTGCCGGTAAAGATTGAAGTGGTGTGGTGGGTTGGGCTGAGCATCTAATCGGTAATTTCAGTTCTATACCCAAAAAACCAAGTTCCGTATGGTTTTTAGATCATGTACCGTACTGTAAACCAAAAACCATGTTAACCAGAAATTCAGGCTCGGTTCAGTTTTTCCCGGTATGGTTTTTCGGCTTGGTTTTGAAATGTGCAGAGTTATTACTATCCCATATATCGGGCATTGCAGGGGTTGGGGAACAGAAACTTACTGTTTGGGCATTTGGTATAGTGTGCTGCAAACTAGGATTTGCCCACGTAAACCTAACCTTCTTCTCAAGCTGCTATGTTCCTCTTTTAGGGAGTCCACTTTATTTTATACCATTGTTCTGAGAAGAGCAGTGGTTGTGCTTATTGTATCGATTCTTCTTTATAAGCCTTGCAGAATCAGATGTCATAAGGAACCGGATCGGTCCTCTGTGGTAAGGTAGCAAATCGTACGACCATAACTAGTAGTCATAAAATCGTAGATTGTAGAATCACACGACAGAATCGTGATTCTGATAACATGGGATGTTATCTTGAAAGGATTATAACTGTAACTGGTAATTCCGTGTAATTATACATGTGGGGTTAGGTACATCACCAACTTGCGAGTACATATTCTTGTGATCAAAATAGCTGACCTTTTGTATAACACTGCAGGTTGGACAAGACAAAGTTTCATGTCATTGGAGCAATCCTATTTACGGCCCAGCAAGGTGTTCTGCACCCAACAGCTGTTGTGAAGACTAGAATGCAGGTTGCCGAAGGAGGACTTTCACATATGTCTGGCTTTGTCGTTTTTAGAAAGATATTGAGGAGTGATGGCATCCCTGGTGTTTTCAGAGGATTTGGCACCAGTGCAGTTGGAGCTCTGCCTGGACGAATCTTGGCTCTAACTTCACTAGAGATGTCCAAAGAAATGGCATTTAAATACTCTGAGCATTTCGATATGTCCGAGGCATCAAGGATTGCTGTTGCTAATGGTGTAGCAGGCTTAGTGTCAAGTACCTTTTCAAGTTCATATTCTGTACCCCTAGATGTGGTGAGCATCCTTTCTATTTGTTTTCCATGCCTCTGACCTCTTAACAGTTAATATTTTGAGGTTAATGCCATAACGAGTAACAAAGTTGTTTTTGTGCTATATTTTTGCCTTTGGTTCGAAAAAAGGAAACATGATAATGCTGATCTCATCCATGTATCTGTGAACACAATTATTCATTCCATAGAAACACTGCCTTCTAGCAGGTGAAACTTTCTAGTGAAGATATCCATGGTGAAAACTGGTTCATATCTAGCTATGGCATTAACCTCAAAATATTAACTGTTAAGGGATTATGGTTTGAAAAACAACCTGCCATTTAAATTATGTTCACTAATTTTTTTATTCTTCTTAAGAAGCATGTAAGTACTACCTCCGTTCCGAATTAAGATGTTTTGGATATTTCAATATGGACTACATACGGACTGAAATGAGTGAACAAACACACCAAAACGTGTCTATATGCATCCGGTTCAGGAAAAAGTTAGACCATTTTATAATTTGTAACGGAGGGCGTAGCATTCTGCTGAGTGGTACATTGCATTTTTCTTATTGTCTAATTTACGTGTTACCTTTTTGTATTTGTGCTCGTAGGTTTGTCAGAGGCTCATGGTTCAAGGATTGCCAGGGATGCAAACATATAGAGGCCCATTTGATGTGATAAATAAGGTTGTCAGGAGTGAAGGCCTCCGGGGCCTTTACCGAGGTTTTGGAATTACCCTTTTAACTCAATCACCAGCTTCTGCCCTTTGGTGGAGTTCATATGGTGGGGCTCAACATGCTATCTGGAGGTGTGCTAGCTTTACATAATATTTTCCCTTTCCTTTGTGTCTAATGTTTGTACTCCCACATCTTATTTACATTCCTGCAATCCCTATTTAGGAGCTTGGGCTACGGAAATGGTACGCAGAAGAAACCCTCCCATTCAGAACTTGTTGCTGTGCAAGCAACAGCTGGAACAATTGCTGGAGCATGCTCATCGATTATCACTACACCAATAGATACCATCAAGACCCGGCTTCAGGTAATTTATTATTTCCTTTCTCTTGATATGCATTTTTTTTTCCTGTTTGGAAGGGCCAATGAATGGTTGAACCTTGATTGTTGTCAACTTCTTTGCTGGGCATTACTTCCAATTGGGAAATGAGTTCACCTTTATCACAGCTTCTTGGTGTGGCCTTTTTATACCATGTTAGGAAAAACAGATCAGTGTACAGTCCCATTTTTTTTTTCAAATGAAGGCGGTAAAGGGTTACCCCTACAGCGGTTTTTTTTTTTTCAAATGAAGGCGGTAAAGGGTTACCCCTACAGCGATTTTTTTTTAAAATAATAATAACCCAAACTCATGTTCGTAAGGACTTGAACCTGAGCACCTGGGGGCTCACTTCTTGAACAGTCCTCATTTTGGTAGGTGCAATTAGGTAGCACTAGAGGATAAAAACTGTAGGCTGTTACCGTTATGGTATGAACTGGGACATGTTATCACAGCTTACTAATGCATCCACATGGTCGAAGTCACGACAGATTTTTGTCAGAGTTCCATTGGCGACTTGGCAGGTGCTAACATGTGTTATTTCAGGTAATGGACAACTATGGGAGCGGAAGGCCATCCGTCATGAAAACTACGAGGCTGCTCCTGCGAGAAGATGGCTGGAGAGGTTTATACCGAGGGTTTGGACCACGCTTTCTTAACATGTCTCTTTGGGGTACATCAATGATTGTCACATACGAGCTAATAAGTAAGCCCAGTTCTTGAAATTATCATCCCTGCCCTCTTTAGTCTGCTTGGTTGATTAACTAATTTTCCTCTTAAACGTGCAGAGAGACTTTCTGTGAAACCTGAACAATGAGCTTTTTGGCTTCTGCTCCACCTAGCTGGTCATCATTTCCGTTTTGGCCATCTAGTGAGTTCCTTTTGGTACAGGGATTGGCATGTAACACCGGTTGGAAATTCTTGATGCAAGTCCCCTTATAAAGCCTGACATGTTTCTGTACGGAACTACCCTGTAAATACTTCCAAGTGCTGAAGGGTGCTCGTTTCAGATGAGAGCCAGAGGATCGATCTGGGTACTGGAGCACATTGTAGTTGTTGAGCCAAAAAAATTCCCTGTAAGTGCTGAAGGGTGCTCGTTTCAGGATGAGAGCCAGAGGCTTGATCTGGGTACTGGAGCACCTTGTAGCTGTTGAGCAAAAATTTCAGAAACGGAGTTTTGTTTCTTCCTATCTAAGTTGGCATAGTATTACGCAAGCTTGAATTTTGCGTTACTTTTGTAGCTCACTTCTTGGGATGAGATGTGGCATGTCCAAATCAATTTAGCATCATCGGTGAGGTGGTAGGCTGCAGTCTAGACCTTGTCGACATTCGACAGTGAGAGGTAGATATTTTCCTTGATTCTTGCCCTACATGACCCTGTTGTTACTTAAGAATATTTTGATTCACTATTTATGACCTAGAAATGACCAGATACCAAAGCATAATCATTAGTTCATTTCATTCTTAGGGTTGATTATAATTTGGGTGAAAAACTTTGGGCTTAGTTCTTCTTTTTGGCGAAAGAAAGCGGCACATAATCAAATGTAGTTGATACAATAATCAGGCAAAGAACAGAAGTGTATCATTTGAACTGTAGAACACATATTATTAATTTATCGTTGCACAACAAGCACAAGATCTCATTGCACATACATATCTCAAAGTGCACAAGTCTTGTCGGTATATATCATGACTATATGGTTAATTGATTTTGGTTATTGTTGTCCATCCAAAACTGAGCTTGGAGCCACTTCGCTGTATTCTTTTCCACCTGAAAATCCTTGGCTAGGAGGTCGGGGCTTTGATCCAAACACGGCATTGCCGATGGTGATTGTACCAGGGTTCTGGCTGCTGACTGCGGCAATCGCCACGGTGGCTTGTTAGCGCAAGGGATAAGTTGGTTGGCTTGTTAGGGCGAAGGGACAAGTTGGAAGTGGATGAGTCCTGAGAACACAAACACAAACGCTTGTTCTCCAGGCTAGAAGTCACAAAACTGACGTCACTAGTGTGTGTGCGCGCGCATGCCGGAGATGTATAAACGTCTAAATAATAATCGACAGATGTAGATAAAATTTATACCAAAACAAAGTGCATCCAAAATCGGTATGCACATGAAAGAATGTATACATATTACATTAAAATTTTCTTCTAAAATTCTGAGATACAACATAACTAACGATAGTATCAATAGATCTTGTCCAATAATTTCTTCTCAATGCATAAAGTTGCCAAGCCATTTAACCTGTCTTATTACATTGTAGATCTCAAGCTTCTTTCGGCTGATGCCACAGTCATAGACATACTCCCTCAATTCCAAATGTAGTACGCCCGCGCTTCCCGAGATCTAAGTTTGATCATAAATTTAACCAACGAGACCGACTGCGGCAGGAGCAAAAATTATACCACTGAATTCGTATATGAACGAGACCGACTGCGTACGAATTCAGGTCTCGTTCATATACGAATTCAGTGCTATAATTTTTGCTCCCGTCGCAGTCGGTCTCGTTGGTTAAATTTATGGTCAAACTTAGATCTCGGGAAGCGCGGACGCACTACATTGTGGAATGGAGGGAGTAGTAAATAAAATATAATATGCAGTAGAAGTATTCGGATAACAATCTGGACAAACTAAAAAAAATCGTAGTATACATAGGCCCATTGGGTAAAGTCAACGTAACACTTAACTTGCACATCTATTGCAACTATCTTTTTGTTCAGAACGGTTCAATAACATAAAGGCCGTTGAACTCATTAAAAATCCAAATATGTTTATGTTAGAGGTATATTTGGTACGTAGAGATTATCCGGAATTAGATAGGAATTGTTTCCATCTTATCTCTTGAAGGTGTCTTGCCCTCCAAGTCTTGTACTCAATATATACTCGCACTCGAGGCTCAATAATACATCCATCGATTCCACCAATCCCTCTCAATAACAGCCGCCGGGGGCCGCGCCGCCCGTACTTAGGGTCCGTTTGCCGGTCGTGTTGACCGGTTGCCCTAAAGAGTCTTTTTCCCTGATCGCTTGATCCGGGTTTTTCTCTCTTTCGCCGATCGCATTGATCGGTGTTTTCTTTTTGGTTTTCCGATCTAAGATCGGCTTGTGTCGCCCGCCGCCATCCGTCGACCTTCGCGCGCCTCTACTCCGACATCGGCTACGACTACACCGGCCTCATCTTCGACTATGCGGCGAGATGCCGCACACGGTGTCCCAAGGAACGCTCATGTACGCACTTCCGTCTGCTGTCGATCTCTGTCGGTCGTCGTCTCCTGATCTGATTGGGATTCCTCCATCAACCCCGCCTCCATCCACCCGGATCGGTTGCTACTTGGCGTCCCAGGCTTCAGGTTGGACGGCCGGCCGCTCGCACGGTGATGCGTTGGTCTGCTAGTCACCACGCACACCAACGGCTGGACATCAAGTCGTTCTGCAGCAAAGAGTCTCCCGTGAATCAAAGCATCCGCATGCACTTCATGTACAGGAGTAATAAGGCCGAAGCTAGCTTCACGTATGTGCGCCACCGACAGAGGCTTGTCACCGTCACTAGGGGATCCAACATTTCGTGCCCGACCTCGCGCGCGATCGGATTGATCACCCGCCCGCCCGCGATCCGCCCCATCCACGCCTCGCGATCGACCTAGCCAGTTGCTTGCGCGTGCCTCCGCAGGTCCCGTAAAGATCGTCCGCGAGTCCAGCTCTCCCCTCCGTGGTCCTCCCCAGGGCTGTACCGACCCGTGCGTTGCCGCTGCGTCGCCCCTTCGGGCCGCAGCGCCGCGGCACGCGGTCCATGCCGCCTCCTCGAGGTCTTCCCGCCGTCGCCCCGACCCGCACGCTGCCGCTGCGTCGCCCCTTCGGGCCGTAGCGCCGCGGCACGCCTTCCACTCCGCCGTCCTCGCACATCGACTTCCACGTGGTATGCGCCGCGCCGCCTCCCTTGGCGCGGGAATGCCACCGTCCGTGCCGGTCTTCGTCACGCTGTTGGGTTCTCCTCGCCTACTTCGAGCACCGCCACCGCGCTTCTAACCTAGCCGCCGCAGCCGCCTCCTCAGGCCGCTAGCGCCGCTCTGCTTCCTCGGCGCCGCTGCCGCTCGCTCACCCGAGCCGCGCTGCCAGTCCACCCCTTCGTCTTCGTCCATCACCAGCACATCACCAGCGTCGTCGTCTTCCCCGACCACTTCATCTAGTCCGACAACCGCGGTCGACATCGGCACCTTCTACCCCACGTCGACTGGCGTCGCAACCGTCGTCGAGTCCTTCTCTTCTAGCTCCCACGACATGGCGTACAACTCGTGCTGGTTCCCGTCTACACATGCCCGGTGCCGGCAACACCGACGCGTGCCTTCGTCCACGACGTGTCCCCGGGCCTGACAAGCCTGGAGCGGTGCCTCGTCTACATCGACTTCGTCCGTCTACGCATGCCCGGTGCTGGCAACACCGATGCGTGCCTTCGTCCACGACGTGTCCCCGGGTTTGGCAAACCCGGTGGACGCCTCGTCAACAACGTATTCTTCCTGGCGCACCACTATTTCGACACCACTGCGCCCATGACTAACTCAGCGCCTCCTTGCGCCCGCGCTCCACGGCGACTACCTCGACACCGGCTACCCCGACTCGACATCGACCACGGCGTCCCTCGCATGGCTACCTCGACCACGGCTACACCACCCTACGCTCTCGGCTACCTCGATAACGGCACAAAGGGCTATCACCTCGCTTGAGCAACTCGACGGCTTCCTCTACAGTCCACGCGCCCGCTACGCGACACCGTCCATGACGCTCCCGCTGCGACCGCGGTGGGATGTCAGCCCGTCGGCTGCTATTCTCTCCAGTCTGACCGTCGCGACGCTCCTGTTGTTCGCAACGCTACCGCTACGACTGCGGGGGGATGTTAGAGATATATTTGGTATGTAGAGATTGTTCGGGATTAGATAGGAATTGTTTCCATCTTATCTCTTGGAGGCGTCTTGCCCTCCAAGTCTTGTACTCAATATATACTCGCATTCGAGGCTCAATAATACATCCATCGATTCCACCAATCCCTCTCTATTCCCTTCTAAGAGTTTATGAATGATTGGAGTTCTTCAAATCAGCTTTTCAATGAATTGGTTGCCTTATCAACCATAACCAAAAAATAATTAACTTAAAAATCCTTCTCAATCTTGTTTCTAGATGCTTCATCGCAACCAATTTCATCAAATTGCTTTTTCCTAGGAGCACGACGTTGTACTGGAAATTATGGCTTTACATTCATTTTAGCTTCAATTTCTTTTGCAATGACCACACTAGAAGCAAACCCTTCATTTCTATAAGTGTCAAAGTAGTTGCTCATACCTTCTATTTGTGTTAAGGGGACTCGATGCACATGGATGATGATTGCAACTTCCTGCTCACTGTATCTACAACAAATAGAATGTCATGCGAAATTACCATACTAAGTTTTAAGTATAAACTCATAACTACCAATCATTCAATTTTTTTGCATCACTCTTATCCTTGGGTTAGGTACCACTATCTTCGCTTAACTCAGAGTCGATCTTAGCTTAGGGGTTTTGAATCTAATTGCTTTGTCACTTTTGATCCGACTCTCCCAACGAGCATTGCTCAAAGATTTCACTGTTAAATCTTCCACATGGCTAACCAAAACATTCCGTCTTTTGGTAGAAACGAAAATAATACATATATTCATTATATAATTCTAAAAAATGGAAATATCTTTACCATAAGATTTAGCCACATTGCAAATAGTGAGATTAAGACTGTGGCAAGCATATAACATATACAAACCTCTTGGATTTATCTCAAATAACCGACTTTGCACTCCCTTGTATTTTCCTTTCATATTGGAACCATTGTCATAACCTTGCCCCCCTAATGTCAGCAATATTAAGGCCGAAAGACTTGATAGTGTCAACCAATACCTTGAAAAGTCCCAAACCAGAAGTGTCATCCACTGTAAAGAAAAACAAGTACTTCTCAATTTTCATGGGTTAATTAGATAAATGCCACTCCAATTCTGGCGATTCAGAAAAATGCCACTGCAATTTTCAAACTCTGAAAAATGTCACTCCCAAGTGTTTTACTTAGTGCATTGAAGTGGCATTTTTCGAAGTTTGTAAATTGCAGTGGCATTTTTCTGAATCGCCAGAATTGAAGTGGCATTTATCTAATTAACCCTTTCATTTATTCATTAGACATATGAACACATCAAATCAACATACTCATTTGTTTTTGGTGACTCAAATCCGGGGTACAATCTAGGATAATAGAGAAATATTTGGCCACTTTGACAATCTTGATGATAAAATTTGTAATGTCAACAACAATGAGAGAAATCAACTCATTTTGAATTTTATGGCTAAGATAATGATAATGAATCTCTTAGTTTTGAATACGTCTAAGATGATCTTCCATTAGCAAGTCAAATTCTGCAATCATCTCCACACAAGCTAAGAAATTACCATTCGAGTCATCATAAAGTTGCTCGCTTGATTCTTTAAAAGCCAAATTGCGCTTATAAGAAATTTCACAATGACAATTATTCTTAATAAAACCTGCCATATGCGTTCATTCTCCTTTGTTGCTGTAACTTTTTGTCAATTGTTTCATGCTTGCTTAGTCTAGTTCTCAGTTGAGAGAAGTCCACTTTTCAACCCTCAACTTGCCCCTTGGTTTAATATTCAACCCCAAACTTCAAAAGCGGTTACTACACACCCTAAACTTTCAATACAGTTCAGAATTCAACCCTAGGTGTGAGTAAAACCGGTTTTCGCTGACGTGTCTGGTTTTGACCGTGTTGACTTCGCCATCAACATAGCCACGTCACCCAGGGTTACACATGCGCTGAATTTACAGTGTCCAAGGGCTAAGCTGCAAAATAATGCTCCAACCCGCGTCATAACCAACCACACCCCGAGCATCACCCACCACTAACGCCTCCTCCTACCGTACACCAGCGCCGCCGCCTGGCTCGCCATCTCCGCCCCAGGCCACCAGCACCGCCGCCCGCTTGCCCTCACCGCGTGCTGAGATCCGTCCCCACCACTGCCTGACAGCAGCAAAGAAGCCGATTGGCGCTCCTCCAGCCCGTCCCGCCTCCGTGTCGATGACGCAGAGCAGCCGACGGCCACCTCCGCCGCGGAAGTCTGGGATCAAGAGCACTCATACCTCAACAGGCAGCACCCAGGCGCCTTTCTGGTCCCTCCTGGTGAAATACGACAAGACGGCGATACCCTCGACGCTACCCCTGACCTGGGAGATCGAGAAGCCAGCCGCGCGCATGACACAGTCGATGCTAGGGTCGTCGAGGCTGGAGACTACGAGCTGCTCCATTCCCACCACCGCCCAGCATGATGTCGTGCGGGCGCTGTTCTGGTGCGACCATGTGATGAATAGTGTGCCGTCGTGCGAGCGCTGCTCTGCTCTATCGCTTCCGGCGGAGTGCGAACTGGTTGCAGGAGGTGCTGCTTCCACTTCCTGTTGCTGATTCATTTGGCTGCTGCTCGTTGTACTGCTCTGTCCGCGCCGCTGCCTGCTGGGAAGAAAGGAAGGATACACAGGAGCAGGAGCACACACGCATGCCAGCAGAGCAAGCACGGGGGTACGCATGGCAGCGGAGCAAGCACGGGGAGTTCCTCCTGTTCACCAGTTCACGAGCATGCATGGTGGCGGCTGTTGTTGTTGCTGCCGCCAGCGGGAGAGAGAGGAGGGGGCAAAAGAACATGTCAAAACAGAGAGGGGTCAAAAATCTGACGTGGCTGTGCCCGGTCAGCAGTCAAGCGGTCAAACCCGCTCTAGGGAATCAAAACCGGGTGGAGGGTTGATTCTTGGACCGGATGGTTAGTTCGGGGTGTAGAACGACCGGTTTTGAAGTTAAGGGTTGAATATTAAACCGAGTGGCAAGTTCAGGGTTGTAAAGTGGACTTTTCTCTTCTCAGTTCATTTCGAGAGTTCATGTTGGTAATATGTTCGACACTAGATTCATGTTCTTTCAGTCTCTCATTAATATGTCTCCAATCAC
Source organism: Elymus sibiricus (assembly GCA_039707655.1). Taxonomy (NCBI): domain Eukaryota; kingdom Viridiplantae; phylum Streptophyta; class Magnoliopsida; order Poales; family Poaceae; genus Elymus; species Elymus sibiricus. The sequence goes on from CM077666.1 coordinate 135,756,853, forward strand.
TAAATCCATCATGCATCAATGAACTCTTGCATTTGTCAGAATTGAAAAGCCTACAATAAAACCAAATAAAGTAGCTCACCGTACCACTCCATATTTTGTTGATGACACTGACAGTCATTGTATTTGAAGCAAAAGCATAACACGGTCACTGAACTTCAGAATAACCTCATTACGGTCACCATATACATTTTATGGTGATTATACGATCACTTGCTCATCGTACAGCTCCGTATTTTGTTGATGACACGATCAATTGACTAATCAAACAGTCCAGATGGCGCAACTAGTGTGGCATCATCAGCGCACATTATCTCCCTACCGTAGAGCCCACCTGTCCGCGGGTATAAGAAATAAACAAATGGTAAGAAATTAGTGCTCGGTGGGGATTCGAAGTCAGAGATCTCAGGTTGGCAGCCCACGCGTGCTAACCACAGCGGACAAGGTCGCTTAGTGACGATATGCTGAGCCAGCCCTTTAAATACATAGGAGATACTATGGTGAATACACACACATCACACATGCGCACAAACACGCACGCAACGCCCGCATGCATGCATGCAATACTAACACGTACACATGCCCGCACGCAACACTCGCACGAACACACGCGCATGCAAGCATGCAACACTAACATGTACAAATGCACGCATGCAACACTCACATGTACAAATGCACGCATGCAACACTTGCACGAACACACGCACGCATGCATGCACACAGCACACGACGCAAAACACACGCGCACGCTCAAGTGCTCAACCTACACGTGCATGCACACATATACACAGCCAGGGTGGTTCGCGCACAAGGGCCAGTTCCACGGGGTCTCAGGTTCGACTCGTGCCACGCCTCCGTAATTTTTTTTACCAACTGACAGGTGGGACCCGCAAGCCATGTGGTCAATTTGACCAGTCAACAGAGTGCCACATAGACTTTTTGACCGGTCAACTGAGTGCAATTTGTAATTACGATTTTCACATCTGTATTGGGCCGGCGGGTTTCGGATGTTTTGTCCCACCTCACCGCGTGAGGAGCTGGTCGACCGGCTTAAACAGCTGGGTCATCCAGAAACGATAAGCTACAGTCATCATTGCACCCTTTGCTAAGGACATGGAGTATTAATCTTCGCCGCGTGAGGAGCTGGTCGGACGTTGCAGACGTTTATGGAGGAAATAGGGCGTTTAGGGACAAGTTTAAAAGGAAAAGGCGGTACAATTACGACACGCCTGTCGCGTTCGCGTCCAACCCGACACGGTCGGTTAGGCACGCCGCTCACCCAAGGGAACGTGCGTGTCTTGTGTTTTCATTGACATGTGGGACCGCACGTGAGCAAACCGATGATAGGCACACTCCCCCGCCTGCCGCACGTCGGCTGAGTTATTATAAGAGAGAGAGAGAGGAGTGAGAGTGTAAAGTGGCCATATGTTAATAAAGTACTGTACTGTAATAGTAGTACTAGTACTAGTACTCCTATATTGTGGTGGCATGCGCCAGAACAAGTATACACGTCTACCGCACACGCCACCAGACAACCACACGAGGCTGGTGCAGTTGGTGCACCGTCCGGTGCGCCTCATTTGGGAATAAATGATGACAAATATTTGCAAAATTTCCAGTTTGGCGCCAAAACCCGAGCCTCTACATTTCGCAAAAAAATTATACCCGAGCCTCTGCGTTTCGAATAGAAATATCTCGGTGTTGAATCCCAGCCCTGCAAAATCCCCCTATATCCCCAGTAACTTCCTGCCCCACCCCGCCCAGCATATTCAAATCCCTCATTCGCCGCGAAATTTTGCCGTGTGTTGTTGTTTTCAGGGATATTTTGCTGTGTGAAAACAAATTTAAATATCAACGAATAATCGGTGTCCGCGGTCTTTTGCCGGGACACGGTTGGATGCCTCATATTAGTAGTGTACTAGAGTAGTAGGACTAGAGTACAAACCAATCCGAGTCCCATCTGACACAAATTTTCTTGGAGTCCATGCTACAACTAGCTCTTCTCCCTCCTCGTTGCTCTAACTCAGCCGACGCGCGGCGGGCGGTTGAGGGTTTGCCGATAGTCGGTTTTGGTCAACAACGGTCCCAGATGTCAGTGAAAATGCAAGACAACATACGTTTCCTAGCTTGAGCGGCGTGCCAGACCGACCGTGTGGGGGTGCGACGCGAATGCGACAGGCTTTCCATTTTGAACTTGTAAGTTATAACATTTGGTTCTGCTCCTTGGCGCGACCGATAGACAGAAATAACAATTGAAAACGCTAGGGCGGGGCTTTTCCCGCGCGATAAGCGGGAGAGTTTGCCAGCTTGGCCCATCATCGGTTTGCTCACATGCAGTCCCACATGTTACTGATATGCCTTGCCAATGCGCGTTAAGCGGCGGGCCGGAACATATTGTTACTTCAATTATTCATGTTGCATGTACATTAAAATTGCATTGAAATGTACTCAACAACGTGCGGGCTAGTATCATCTAGTACTAGTAGTGATCTGAAAGGGCCCACTTCAAAAAAAAATAAAAAGAAAGAAAGAGCCCACTACGCATTCAAGCATTTCACATCTTTCTCTCACTCTCTCCGTCGAACTGACTATGCCTAACTCCCCTACCTACCGCGCAGGAAAAGACCCACCCTCGCCTTTTTTAATCGGGGTTTGTATCGATGGATCGCGCGAGGCAGCAAAATCAAGTGTTACAAGACTACTACATATACTAAAATACTACAGTACAAATTATAGTTAAACTGGGCTGCCGTGTCTTGTACACGTCCGTCGTAAGAGTGGAGACGCTCGCTTTCATAAATGTTCTACTTCCTTTCGCCGACATGTGGGACATCTAGCATCCGGGTCCACGTGTCATGCACCAAATAACAGTGCAGCACAGCAGGGGGACGCACCCCGGTCGTAGCGCCGTAGTAGCAATGAACAGTGAGGCGTCAAATCACAAAGCCGCATATTTCCCGCATAACTTGGACGGACAAAGCAACCATCATTTCACTTCGCTGAATCCACTTCTCCATCATCTTCTTCAAGAAAACCACATGTTGCTTCTGCCATTGTTCTGCCTCATGAGGGATGCGCATCGGCTTGATACATCACTGACACGTGGGACCGCATGTTAGCAAACCGACAGGCCAAGCTCGCCCGCCCACCGCTCGGCAAAAGTACCTCCTTTTTACTAATCTATATATCTTTTTTTGATCAATATAATCGGGATTTGTATAGATCGCACCAAGGAGCAAAACCGAGTGGTACACTTACAGTTCAAAATGAAATAGCGGCACACTTACAGCACGCCTGTCGCGTTGGCTTCGCAACTCCGCAGGGTCAGTCCGCACACGAAATGGCGACACACTTACATCACACCTTTCGCCGACATGTGGGACATCCACCATCTTGGTCCACGTGCCATGCACCAAATTACAGTTCGGAGCAGCGGGGGGAGGCACCCCGGTCGTAGCACTGCAGTACTAGTAAATGAGCAATGAGGCGTCAAATCACAAAGCCCCACATTTCCCGCTATAAGCTGGACGGACGAAGCAAGCATCATTTCACTCTTCGCTGAATCCGTTTCTCCCTCGTCTTCTTCAAGAAAACCACCACGGGCGAAGATTTTGTATATATATATACCCAGGGGTAGTTATCCCACATGTCCCATATACTACCATGTGGTAGTATATATACTGCTTTATCATTGTAAGTATGTTGATATACTATATATAAGATACTTCAAAGTAAGTTACATGAAAAAATTGCAAGTTGGTCCATGGTTTTATTATATTTGTGAAATACGTATATATTTGTACGTAAAAATGAGCATACTCAAAATACGATACATACTACCAAAAAAGTATTATATATACTACCTAAACATTCTTATATACTACATACTACGCGTACATACTCTCGGATTTGATAGATACTACATACAACATACAAAACTCAACTGGTGGTAACTACCGCCAGATGGTAGGAAACATTTGTCATATATATATATATATATATCGAAATATGTATGTGGCAACTGTGTGGCGGATTGCAAAAACGACCTAACGACCTGAGAACGCTTCGATCGTGATCACGCGGCTGCTGGCAATCTGCACGGGAGAAGAAGGAAAACCGACACGAGCCTAATCTCCTCGCTCGCGCCCATTTCCTCTCCTACCCAGCTCCGCCGTCGCCACGCACCCATCTCCTCCCCTGCTCCCGGCGCCGTCCCGCCCCCATCTCCTCCCCGGCTTCTGCCGCGACGGCCGATCCGGTGCACAACCGCCGCCAGGCTCCTGTCGCACGGCCGCCGCGTCCATGCCCACCGCCGCTGCTCTCTATCCCCAACCTCCCACCATCTCCCCGACTCCACAAGTCATCGCCGGGCCAACCCCGCGCGTCGTGTGCCTCCGCCACCCCATCCCGTCGTGTCTCCCCACACCGCCACCTCTGACCACCGCCGCCGCTCATCAAATGGAAGATCCACCGTCGCCGCCTATTACATCGATAGGTGAGCTTCTGGTGAGTGCCTCCTTTGACCGTTTCGAGGAAAGTTTCCGCTGGCGCAATCATCCTCTTTTCTCTCTCAATTTTGTTCAAACAATATAGCATGGGATCAGTTACTATGGAAAATGAAAAATTCCTTCTCTGAAGTCCTAGTTTGATGGACAGAAGCCTTCAAAAATTCCAAATTGTCATCTATTTTTGTCGTGGTATGAGTGCCCTCAACTTGTTTGTAATTATACCTATGAGACTGAATAAATTCTTTTCAATTGTATGTGTATGTGACAGGTTCCTGATCATGGTGCCGTAATTGCGCTCATCCTCTATGGGGTCCATCAGAACTGAAGTGCGTTGCTTGATCAACCCATTCGGTTGTTATTCTTAAATTGTGTGATATGTGGTAATCGATTGTACATCACCAATGGCATGAGATTGACATCGACGTGCACCGTTTCAGCTACATATCGTGAAAGGGCCTCAAGACCTTCCGAGAGCTGCACAAACATGGCGTCATCGATCTTGGGGCTGACCATTCAGGTACTTACGCTTCCTTCTGTTCTTGGCCTTGGGACCAGTTGGCATGAGGAGTATTTTGTTCAGAGGAAGTATAAAGTCTGAACCTTATGCATCTCGGGCCTTATAACTTACACTATGTCAGCTTGGTCACTTCTAGTGGGTCAGCACGATAACGATCACTTTGCTAACCTGTCTAACTCATTTTATTTTTTAGCATAGTAATTCAATTGCTTCCACCTGATAATTCATATTGATTTAGCTTGATAAATTATATCGTGCCAGCTTTTTAACTCGAACCGCTTTGAATACTTATTCTTTTTTACTTTAACCAGATAACTTATGAAACCTCAGCCTGATAACTTTTGATGTATCAAAATGTTTAACTCTAACTGGTTTGAACACTCATGTTTTACTTCAACTTGATGACTTATGCGTCTTGAACCTGATAATTTATAGTATGTCGGCCTGAATAAATTCTAGTGTGTCAACATGGTAAGAATCACTTTGTTAGCCTATTTAACTCATTCTATTTTTTTCAACATGGTAACTTGAACAATTTCTGACTGATAATTCATATTGTTTTAGCCTGATAATTTATACCGTGTCAGCATTTTTAATCCGATCTGCTTTCAACAGTTTTTTTACTTTCAACCCGATAATTATGCAAATTGAGCATGATAACTTAATCGAAATTTGTAAGTGGCACACCACATCTTTTTGATAAAAGTACCAAACGACTCCCGCACCATCCGATCTTTCGAAAACGTGCCTGCTCCGTCCGATAGAAACGGCGAGTGTTTCCTTTTTCCCGTGATCGCCCGCACTTCTCGCTGCTACCGAATCGCCGTGTGCCTCCTCCCACTCCTTCCGGCACCACCTCCCTTCCTTCGCCTCCCACCACTGCCGACCACGCGCCTCCATCAGCCCCTGGCCGCTCGCCTCTCGTGGAGGAGGTGTGCCTCCTCCCACTCCTTCCGGCACCACCTCCCTTCCTTTGCCTCCCACCACCGCCGACCGCGCGCCTCCATCAGCCCCTGGTCGCTCGCCTCTCGTGGAGGAGGTGTGCCTCCTCCCACTCCTTCTGGCACCACCTCCCTTCCTTCGCCTCACACCACCGCCGACCGCGCGCCTCCATCAGCCCCTGGCCGCTCGCCTCTCGTGGAGGAGAGGCTGAGCAGGTCGCGTTGGTGGGCTGGCGAGGCGAAGCGGCCGTCGACGCGAGCGGCAGGGCGGTCAACGCGGCGGTGTGGGCACTCGTCTCCTCTGGACGGGGATGCGTGCAACGGCGCTGGTGACTTTTGACGGGGAAGGCTTGGGGCTGGACGGCGGATCCGGTGGCCGGCATCGCGGGGAAGGTAGGATCTGGTCGAGGACGGGCGGAGGCAATCGATGGCGGCAGCTGGCAGCACAAGGGCTCTCTCTGGCTCGGGGCCGAGATCGACCATGGTGGTCTATGCAAGGGCTCCCGCTCCGGCCGGCAGTGAAACATGCAGCAAATGAGAGACCCGGCTGTGCTGTCCCTGTTTCTTGATCCAGAATTTCTACTATCCGCTTGTGTAGGAAAACGGCGCACTCAAACTGCTGCTAATCTGCTTAGATGACAATTGTTTGAACTCCTGTACCAGTAGTAGATATAAGTAAGTAAAAGTACAACACTTGTTACACTGTGCCTGATGGATTGATCAGCCTATTTACAAATGCTACAAGGTTGCCTGAAGTTTAGTTGGTTGAAATTCAGAGAGGAAACTCTGGGTTAGACATATCAATTCAGATTCACATAGAAGATGTTAGTTTCTATATGATTTAGGCTCTTGAAATTAAGAGAGAAAATTCAGCGCTAAATGAAAATTAGTTTCTGTACAATACACTGCTTTCAGGTTTTGTCAACATCTGTCTTGTTGATCTTGTTATTGACATGTTTTTAGCAATATGGGATCACTGATCTGCTGCAACAGTTGCAGTGCTAGTAACATAAGGTCTAATCTCCCAAGCAGAGCTACTGGCTGACTTAGGTACCATCACCACGGTAATTTTCACCGGTGAAAAAATAACCTCAGTAATTTTTGTGTACATAGCATTGGTAATATACGCACCACAAACTATATAACTTAAAACACAACGGTAACTTTGAGTTGGAGGGAAATAATATTAAAAACACACCTTCGATGACTTTTGTGTAAATTGCACGGTAATATATGCCCCGCAGATTTGATAACTTAGTTGCAAACACCATGGTATTTTGGTCTAGAGGAAAAAGTTGCTGAAAACATAGCCATTGTAAATTCTATGTAAATAGCATGGTGATATATGCACCACAAATCTGATAATTTAGGTGAAAACACCATGGTAACTTTGACAATGGGGAAGAAAACTGTTGAAAATATGCTCCGGTAATTTCTGTGTAAATAGCATGGTAACATACACACCACAGACCTGATAACTTAGGTACAAACACAACGATAACTTTGACCATGGGGAAGAAAATTATTGAAAAGATACGCTTGGTAACTTCTGTGTAAATAATATGATAATATACGCACCACATACCTGATAATTTAGGTGAAAACACAATGGTAATTTGGACCCGAGCAAAAAAATTGTTGAAACATACCCCCGGTAACTTCTGTGTAAATAGCATGATAATATACACACCACAGATCTGATAACTTACATGCAAAACACCGCGGTTACTTTTTAACCCGTGGGAAAAAGGTTGATAAACATACCCCGGTAACTTTTCTTGTAAATAGCATGATATTTAAAGTATCTCGGACCCGATAACTTACGTACAAACACCACGGTAACTTTAACCAAGGAGGGGAAAAATTGTTGGAAAACATACCCCCGGTAGTTTATGTGAAAATAGCACGATAATAAACAAACCGCATACCCGATAATTTACATACAAACAACGCGGTAACTTTGACCAAGTAGATAAAAAAGTTGTTGACACCCTCCTAACTTATGTGAAAATGGCTCGGTAATATATGCGGCCCGCATACCTGATAACTTACATACAAACACCACGGTAACTTTGAACAAGGAGGGAAAAAAAGTTAAAAAAAACGTACACCCGGTAACTTATGGAAAATAGCATGGTAATATACGTATCACATACCCGATAACTTACGTACAAACACCACGGTAACTTTTGACCGGGAGGCCTAAAAAGTTGTTGAAAACATAATCCCGGTAACTTTTGTCGAAATACCACGATAACTTGCATACCACAGGTGTGGTAACTTATGTGGCCCAGGCGTGGTAACTTTTGACCCGAGAAAAAAAGTCGTCGAAACATATCAACATGGGATCTAGTTTCGAAGATCTCATCATGACAAATCTTTTATGTGAAAACGGTTTTTGCATCGGACCGACGGTTTGAGCTACACAACATTTTGAATTTTCAGAATTTAGAGAATCTAGAATGACATCAGTTTTTTGTCCTCTAGTGCATGCATGTAATTAGTGGAAGGAATGCCGTGAAGGAGAGTGAGTCATTCGCATGCACGCATATAATTATATGAAAGGAAGGAGTTGTGTGGTAGTTTTGCTATCTGCCACACGGATGCCAAATATCGCAGTCATATATATATATGGAAAATTCATCCTACCACCCGGGGGTAGTTACCCCACATGTCTCATATACTACCATGTGGTAATATATATAGTACTTTATCATTGTAATTATGTTTATATACTATATATAAGATACTTGAAACTGAGTTACATGAAAAAATTGCAAGTTGGCCCATGATTTTTATTATATTTATGAAATACGTACATAGTTATACGTAAAAAAGAGCATACTCAAAATAAGATACATACTACCAACAAATTAGTATATATACTACCTAAACATTATTATATACTACATACTACACGTACATACTCTCCGATTTGATAGATACTACATACAACATACAAAACTCAAGTGGTGGTAACTACCACCGGTGGTAGATAAAATTTGTACTATATATGGAATTTTATATATATATATATATATATATATATATATATATATATATATATATATATATATATATATATATATATATATATATATATATATATATATATATATATATATATACAGCCGTTTGGGGCACCTAGGTGCCCAGGCTCCTTTACTTTCCACCATTCGATTGCATTACAGGTCAATCCTTCACAGATTACTGATTTGGAAATAATTACATAGTTTGGAAATAATTATGACGATAATGATAAATGGATACCATTAAATATGGTTCAACACGCCATGCATGGTAACATCTTTTTAGCAAGCAAAACAATACCCATGCATGTCATCCTTCCTTGTTGAGAGACGTTACTAATACAAATTGGAGATAGAAAATGTCCTTGGGTATATGTACATATTTTTTCATATGTGTATGATCTGACGTATGTTGCATGGTTGGCTGGATAAATACAACATTTTTATTAATCCAAATTAAGATAGTATTTTCTTTCCCTACCATTTTATCCATTCGGGTATCAGATTCCTATGGATGCCATATTTCACGTAGCGAGGTATATACGTAGCCATATTTTTACTTTATATACGTTGACGGGATACGTACAATATTTTCCTACCCTTTTTCGTAGGTATATATATGCGCATACACATTGGGTATACTATTTTATTTTAGTTTGTTGGGTATATACTAGGAGATTTGTGAGTATGTCGTATATTCCTAATAAAGTAAAAAAAATGTGTGTGGATATCGACATGCATCGTACATTCCTAATATAAGTAAAAAATAGTTAGGATCACATTTTATATCCTTTGATCATCTTAATTTGTATATACCTACCATTGACGTATTTTTGACCGATAGTACATGCTAAATTTTGGATAAATCACATGCGAGTATATTGATTTTGGGTATATAATTTCCGAGTATGTCACATTTTAATTATATTCTTTGGGTATATCATTTTTGGGTATACTATTTTTGGGTATGTCTCCAGTATCATTTACGGGTATGTCTCTAACGAGTATACATGTATTAGAAAAGGGTCTATCATTTTTTGGTATGTCCCCATTCAAAGTATATCAGTTTTGTGTACATTTCCAAGGAATATGCATGTACTGAAAAAAGTATATGGATACGTATCTTAGGTATATGTACGAACGAAAAAATCGGCTGTCAGTATCAACATGCTTTGTACATACCTAAAAGTGAGAAAATTGATAAATATAAAGGAAACACTTGGGTATATACATACATGTAGGCACGCCATACACTTGGGTATATTGATATGTAGCTATGTCAAAATGTGATAAATATAAAGGATACATACATGACTGGGAATATCTTAGTTATATATGTAGGCACACCATGTTTTTTCTAAAAGGAGCTAATGGGACGTATAAGGTTTCTAAAATATTTAGAATGAACCGATACTACCATGCATTACTATGAAATAAACATGCAAGGAATCATTTATAAGAAATCAATAGGATATTATTTTTTGGAAAGCAATCATTGACCATTAAGAGTAGTAATGAATGCAAACAAAACATGGAAACCCATTATTTCGTGGATTTTATGACATGCACTAATGAATATGACTTTCCATAATGGGCCTAGGTGCCCCAAACAATTTACCTATATATACGAAATTTGTATTTTCCAAACGTTTGGAAAACTGCAACAGATCCGAACGCTCTGGATGCCGTCCATTACAGATCGTACGACCATCGTGCACCAAAACATGTAGTTCACTAATATTTACAAGCCTTGCCACCGCCTAGTGAAAAAACCGCTTCGTCCGTCTTTCTTCTTCGAATCCCCACACGGCGCCCTCCCAACCTGGCCGCCGCCGAAGACGCCGCCGCCGTCCGAGCACTTTTCGAAGGCCTCCTCCAGGAGTGCGACCACCCCGGCCGCCTGGCCGGCCCGCTCCCCGGTCCCCCCTCCCCCACGCTCCCCACCACCGGCGCTGAGACCGAGTCATCCGGCGGCGACGAGGCCGCATCTGAATCCGGCGACTCCTCCCGCCCCGCGCGCCCGCCGCGACCTGAGGTGAGTGTGTGAGTGGTTCTGATGCACTAGTCTGTTAGGTACCCAGTACTATAGTAGCTCCATTAACAAGGGATTCGAAGGATTCAACTCGATTACAAGGGAAAGCTGAGAGGAAGGAGGAGATCGAGGAGGAAGATGAGCAGCACAAGAAGAAAAGAGGGAGAAGAACACACGCAAGCCAGCCTAGGCCGAAGCCTTTCTGTCCGAGCCGAGCCTTCCCAGGTCCTCCCTTGCTTATTTATAGTGACTGATCCTTCTACCTTCTGGGCTGGGCCGAGCCAGATAAAGACGGCCCGTAGTAAGGTCGCTAACAATCCCCCCTTCTTAAATTTCGGCTTGCCCTCAAGCCGACTCCATGTCGAATCACCAGGATCCCAAAGCGTTCGTACAACATACTAAACCGAACTAAGAAGCTTCTCATATGAGTCCCAGGTTAGTTGCAAGGCTTGAAGAGTGAGCATATCATGAACCACCATCAGAATCAAAGCCATTGGTTGACCCATATTATACCAATAATGCAATCCTGTGAAAAATACACAGTGGTCGTTGTGGGCTTCTTCAAACACCACTTGTACCTCACAACCATTATAGAAGTCAGAGGCACGAGCTTCTGAAAGGTTGCAGCTCATCAACTCAAGAACAGAGCATTGGGCCATGATTTTCAGATATATGTTAGCGAACTCGACATGCATTTGAAATAATGTGCACCAAATCACAGCTGTTGAACACTTGCATGTGAATCGCATTGAGATATTGTCGATAGCAGAACAGTCATAGAAGAGTGACCAAGCAATTTCCCACCGAACTTGTTCTGAAACCGAGAGTGAAACATCTCCAGGAGAGCAAAACAAGATTTTATGCTGCAATATTGCATCACTGCATGACCAGGGGATCCTCCATTGCATCCAGGACGGCTCCCCGAAGTTTGTGAGGAATGGCTGGGCAAACTTGTAATTTTCCAATGGATGGACTCAAAACAACACTGACTATGATGTCCACTCTTCAGCGTCACGGGACTCACAATTGGCATTGGATAATTCAAATAGCTCCGTCTCCTAGCAGTGACAAGTTTACTTTCTTCGAAACCTGAACTAGCACAAGACGAGGCCACTAGCAACCATCCTATTGCCCACAAAAAACAGTCAGGATCATGATGTATATCACTTGTTGTAAACATGTGTAGGTGCTGGTATATATTTGAGGGGTCAAGACCTAGTTCCTGGTAAGTAATCATGCTTGTGAATGATGGGTGGGGATACAATCTGCACATCGCCCCCTTATGCAACATGACTATCAGGTCAAGAAGAGATGGCAACTGAAACCAAGCATTGCATAGTTGCAGCAAAACAACAAGAACATCCTGCAATTGCTCAGACTGAAGATTCCCATAACAAATGGACCATGAACTGCTTTTGTTCAGATCCGGAAGTTGCTTGCAGCAGATAACAAGGATACCAATGGCACAATAACATATGACTATGGAGTTGGTCTGAAGAATTTCCTCGCCCATATCAGGGAGCAATAAGTCCCAGAATTTTGTACTGGCATTTTCAGAGCTCTCCAAACTAAATGACCATACTACTGGCACTCCAAGAATTATAACACACAGTCTGCTGTGAGGAGCCACAAAAGTACCAAAAGTTCCATAAGTTTCAGGTGTTTTTGCTAGTGGTAGGCAAGGAAAAAGAATTTTCACTCGTTCAAATAGTGAAGCATCTCTAGTTGATTGTAATCTTGTGTAATAGAATGGTCCTGGCAATAAGAGCATGAAGATTAAATTTTTTGACTGACCCAACAGCTTACACCAGTGAATGACATGTCCACTCCCTCCAATATCTGAATAGGCACAAACAGTGTCCATTACAACCCATGCAAAACATTCAGAATCACAGTGTGTAGTTTGCTCAAACAGGGCCTCATTGCAACTGGGGTACTCCTTGTCTAATTTTCCAAGATATCGCAAACTGATAATTCCTTCTCCTATTATCAACAGGAGCATCACTGTACTGTGATGGTTGTCAAATGTAGCTCGCATCACTGTAGGAACCAACAAAAAGTTATCCCAGCAAGGCCAAGAGTGCACTCCCTCTGATACTAGTAAACAGATCTGTTTCCCCTTCGGTGACCAGGATATTAGATCAACATAGCACCATCTCGCAGCATGATCAACTTCTACTGCAGTACAAGAATACTTCTCCTGGTCAGACCACGGACGACAATAAGAAACCTTCTCCTCATGGTGAGATGTTTCCCAAAAACAACAAACTGCATCAGCTTGGCTAAGTGTAGTCTGCACAAGAATATCTTGCAACCCAAACTGTTCTCTCCATTCACACTTCACCAGACTGCCACACTTTGAAAAAATCACCATCATAAGACTGAGTGCAGATCCACTTGAAGGCAGTTGCAATGGTGAACTGGAAGAAATCTGCAGCAGCCACCTAGCAATGTACATAAGAATGGTACTGCTCTCACCCACTGATTGTTGCACATGTATACCAGCTGAAGCAATCATCACGATGCTCCCCAATTCTTCCAACAGCACCATTAGCTGCAGATTAATTGATGATGTGGTAGCTGGACATGATTCGAGAAGACCATTTTGAAGGAACCACCCATGTAGAATAATGCGCTCACCACTCGAGGATCTGATGTCGCTAATACGTGCCTGCTCACTGAAGAAGGAAGGCCATGGCAGAGGTCGGAGTACCTGCCTCTTGTGCTCAATAACCGAAGCCACATCTTCGTCGGTGTTGCAGTCGAGGCAATCAGTCGAACACTTGGTGTTTGCCAACACGTCAAGTCTGAGACCAAGGTCTGGTCCTCGCGACAGGGTTGGCGAGTCCACTGCAGGGGCACAGAAGGTTGTAGGCGCACTTCCTTGAGTAAAGGGCACGACCATTGGGTCTTCTCCACCTGTGTGTTGACTGAGGCCACCCATCGAGTAGATAGCGGGTGTTGGTGCAACAAAGTCGGCAACGTCAACTTCGAGCGCCTTGTCACTCTCAACCAGCTCTAGGATGACGTCGTCGCTTGTTGTGGGTGAAGAGGGTGCTGCAGACGAGATGGAATTGGTCGATGGTGTGCTGATGGCACCCCTGGACGGCTCGATGTGGAGATCGTCCGTAGCCGTTGCCGCCATTGCTGCTGTCCACGCGACCACTGGCAAGTTGCTGGCGAAGGTGGCGTCGTGGCAAGGGCTTGGGAATGCCCGAAGCAGGTGCGGAGAGACCTCCACACTTGCCGGATCAGTCCGCATCACGTCTGCCATGCGCAGGGTCGCCGAGGTCGAACTGGTGGTGGGCGATGAAGCAGTGATGTCGGGGACAATCTGGACGTCGTCGCTTGAGGCGGGCACCTCGCCGTGGCACTCGGCCGCGGTCAAGGCTGCAGCCCACTCCGCGTACGGCGTGTCGTCGTAGAAGTACTCCGGGGGCAACTCGTTGGGCGTCGTGATGGCGGTGTAGGTTGGTGGTAGGAGGTCGACGGCGAGGTAGCAGCTCCCGTCGTAGACAGCGTGGCCGTCCAGAGCAGCACGAGCCCTGACCGCCTTCCACCTAGAGTGGAATAGGACATAGGCCTCCACTCCGTACTCCCCATCCACCATTCTCTCGAACGCACATAGCATATCCCCAGAACCCGACCAATGAAACAGCTGACGAAGCACATCGATGGTCACTGGATAGGTTATCTGGCTCATCCTGACATGAAGAAGACCTTCACGACGCGAGAATTTGTGGGTCGGCATTTTGTCGAACAGGTTGCAGGCAGTGGTTGGGGAAGAATTTTGAGGCTAGGATCTATGGCTCTGAATACCAAATGTTAGGTACCCAGTACTATAGTAGCTCCATTAACAATGGATTCGAAGGATTCAACTCGATTACAAGGGAAAGCTGAGAGGAAGGAGGAGATCGAGGAGGAAGATGAGCAGCACAAGAAGAAAAGAGGGAGAAGAACACACGCACCAGCCTAGGCCGAAGCCTTTCCGTCCGAGCCGAGCCTTCCCTGGTCCTCCCTTGCTTATTTATAGTGACTGATCCTTCTACCTTCTGGGCTGGGCCGAGCCAGATAAAGACGGCCCGTAGTAAGGTCGCTAACATAGTCTCTCTCCATATTCACTTCGATTCGGCGCTAGCTGATCTGATCCCGACGGTTGTCTCTGTTGTTGTCAGTGAGGGGCTGGGCGAGCGGGGCGCGCAGTGGACGGAGTTCGTCTCGTGGGAGCCCAGGGCGTTCGTCTACCACAAGTTCCTGGTAATCACTAGTGCTGCCCACCTTGCCCCTCTTCAACATTCAAAATCACTGCTGCTGTCATGGTTCATTCGTTCCTGCACCTGCTCCCGCATGCACACTGTTATGCCTATGTGAAGACTAGATTATTGTAGGCTCCATCTCGTATCGTCTCAAATTTTGGGTGAATTATGTGTGTGCTTTTTTGGTGAATTGCCGGCCGGCTTTCTGAGTTGCACTTTCGTCTAGAAATGAGACGGTGCTGGACTATCACTTGTTAGAAATGAGTTTGACAGTGATTAATGGAAGCATGTTGTTATCGCTGCACTTCTGTTTTTTGTATTTTGGGATCTTGGCTGGACTGCATGCCATTGCCTCCGGGAAAGGAAAGATTGTAGTGATTTGTTTACTGGCTTTAGTTCTACATTCACAGGAGCTCCGTGTATGGTCGGTTATTACCTGATCTATTATGCAAGAATGGGAATGTAGACGGTGTGAACAAGTACTCGTCGAATCTTGGCGGCCAGGTCCTGCTCGACATACTCGTAGCCCACGCCCTTGGCGTCCAGCGCCATGCGCACACGTGCAATGAACGGGCTGAGTCGCAGGCCCAACAGCTTCACGTCTCCTTCAACACTCGCCAATGATGTCGTTTGTTTCCTCCCTTCTCTTCTTTGTTGATCTCCTGCTCCTGGTCCTCTTTCAGTCGGGCTAATAGCTTCGCGTTTCTGCTGGTGGTTAACTACTTTTATATTTCTTCAGTACTGTTAACGCGCATCATCTTGTGAGCTAGGTTGCAACCGGTAACTACTCGAAATTTTCTCCATGGAATTTCTGGGACGAGGGTGATTGTTGTTTGACACTTGTCTCCTCCGTAAGTTTCTGGCACACTCCTGACTTGACTCTGAAGTCTGAAACTTAAACATGTTGCTACTAGTTTCAGACTTTTGTCAAAGCAGGATAATGGACTTGAAATGATTGCAGATTTCTTAGCAAGATCAGACAGACAAAAAGGAAGGTTCACACAAGATACAACATGGGTGTCAAGGTGCGCATAGGTGCATTCACAAAGAGAATTCTGAAGCTTCATGGCGAGCTCAACCTTTCCCCTCTTCCTCGGGTTCGATTTCATCTCCATCCACGCGAGATTCTGCTCTGTCCGCGCCATGGCTGCCATGGCCGAGCTCGGCGAGCTCCGGCTGCGAGAGTAAGAGAAACGGGAGAGGGAGAAGCCCAGGCGCCCACCACCGCCGGCTGCATCGACCTCGGGCTGGATCCGCACTTTGCAAGTTAGCAACGGGAGAGGAAGAAACTGCACTTTGCAAGTTAGCAGCGGCAGCAACAGCTATCCGGTGCTCAATTAGAGTACCAATTCAGTGTGCATCATTCCAATTAGAGTACCAATTGAGAAGCGGCAGCAGCAACTAGAACATGCTTGAGTACAAGTGCATCGTTCCAATTCAGAAAATTCAGTTTTTCAGCGTTCTTTTTTCTGAAGAAAGTGTATGAGGCCAAGGTCTACTTCAGTTTTCAGAAAATTCAAACTTTCATTGTTCCATTTTCTCTCTGTGAATTGCAGCTTGGGTCAATTAAGAGTTAAATTCTGTTTCAACAGATAAATCGGAGGGACAGTAGATGCAGTTTGTGTCAAGTAGATGTCCTATTTTATATTTACGAAAATGCTAAAATCCGAACCACCCCGGTAACTTCTATGTAAATAGCATGATAATTTAGGCACCGCAGAGCTGATAACTTGCATACAAACACCGAGGGGTAGTTTTAACCCGGGGAATAAGTTGTTGAAAAACACCCCTGGTAACTTTTTGTAAATCGCATGGTAATATACACATCGCAGACCTGATAACTTAGGTACAAACACCACGATAACTTTGACCTGGGGAAAAAAGATGTAAAAAACATACCACCGATAATTTTTTGTGTAAATAGCATGATAATATAAGCTCTTGGACTTGGTAACTTAGGTACAAACACCACGATAACTTTGACCCATGGAAAAAAGTTGTGGAAAACATACCACCGATAACTTTCTTTGTAAATAGCATGATAATATACACTCCTGGACTTGATAACTTAGGTGTAAACACCACAATAATTTTGACCCGTGGAAAAAACTTGTTGAAAACATACTCCGGTAACATCTGTATAAATAACATGGTAATATAGGCTCCTGGACCTGATAAATTAGGTACAAACACCACAATAATTTTGAACCCGTGAAAAAAAGTTGTTGAAATCATACTCTGATAACTTTTTGTGTAAATAGCATGATAATATAGGCTCCCGGTCCTGATAACTTAGGTACAAACACAACGATAACTTTGAACCCGTGAAAAAAGTTATTGAAAACATACCACTGATAACTTCTCGTGTAAATAACATGATAATATACGCTCCCGGACTTGATAAATTAGATACAAACACCACGATAACTTTGAACCCGTGAAAAAAGTTATTGAAAACATACTCCGGTAACATCTGATAACACTCCCGGACCAGATAATTTAGGTACAAACACCACGATAACTTTGACCCATGTAAAAAAGTTGTTTGGAAACATACTCCGGTAACATCTGTATAAATAACATGGTAATATAGGCTCCCGGACCTGATAACTTATGTGCAAACACCACGATAACTTTGACACGTGAAAAAAAGGTGATGAAACATACCCCGATAACTTCTTTTTGTAAATATGATGATAATATAGGCTCCCGGTCCTGATAACTTAGGTACAAACACCATGATAACTTTGACCCGTGAAAAAAAAGTTGTTGAAAACATACCACTGATAACTTCTCGTGTAAATAACATGATAATATACGCTCCCGGACTTGATAACTTAGATACAAACACCACGATAACTTTGACCCATGGAAAAAAGTTGTTGAAAACATACCACCGATAACTTCTTTGTAAATAGCATGATAATATACACTCATGGACTTGATAACTTAGGTATAAACACCACGATAACTTTGACCCATGGAAAAAAGTTGTTGAAAACATACTCCGGTAACATCTGTGTAAATAATATGGTAATATAGGCTCCCGGACCTGATAATTTAGGTACAAACACCACGATAACTTTGACCCGTAAAAAAAAGGTGATGAAACATACCTCGATAACTTCTTTTTTTGTAAATATGATGATAATTTACGCACAACAAGGCTGATAACTTACGTACAAACACGGTGATAACTTTGAACGAGGGAGGGGGCGTTGTTGAAACAGAGCTGATAACTCATGTGTATTAGCATGGTAATATACACACATCAGAGCTAATAACTTACTTAGCCCAGCGTGGTAACTATTTTTGACTCGGGGGGAAAAATTATTGAAAAAACAACCCTGTAAGTCATGTGTACTAGCATGGTAATATACACACAACAGAGCTGATAATTTATTTAGCCCGGACGTGGTAACTATTTTTGACTCGGGGAAAAAGTTATTGAAAAACACCCTCGATAACTCATGTGTACTAGCATGGTAATATACGCACAGAAGAGCAGATAACTTACTTAGCCCAGGCGTGGTAACTTTTTGATCTGGAAAAAAGTTGTTAAAAAACACCATGAAAATAAACCTCTCCTAGCCCGTGCATGCATGCTGGATCACACTCACATCTCACGTGCATGTCGCCTATTCCGTTAATTTTTAATCTTACTTTATTTTGTATTCCAATTAATTCTCACCATAAAAGTTTTGCATTAATAACCATTATTTAAAGACCATAGTAGCTTTTGATCCGATGAAAATAAAAGTGCTAAAACATACCCCGATACCTCATCTGTATAGAGCATGGTAATTTATGTACTATATACCAGATAATTGATGCATAAACATTACGATAGCTTTTGACACGAGGAAAAAAGTTGTTGTAAACACACCTTGGGGTAATTTTTGTGTAAATAACATGGTAGTATATGCACAATAGGCGTGATAACTTACGGACCGCGGAGCTGATAACTCACGCACAAACACGGTGGTAACTTTTGAACCGGGAAAAAGTTGTTGAAAACATATCCTTGGTAACTTCTATGTAAATGTCATGATAACTTACGTACCACAGACCTGGTAGATCACATACAATCAACATGATAACTTTGACCCGGAGAAAAAAAAAGTTATTGAAAACATACCCGCGATAACTTCTGTGCAAATAGCATGATAACTTACGTACCACAGACCTGGTAGATTACATACAAACAACGTGATAACTTTGACCCGGAGAAAAAAAAAGATGTTGAAACATACCCCGGAAATTTTTGTGCAACTAACATGATAATATATGCACCACGGACTTGATAACTTACATAATAAACACCACGGTAACTTTACATTAGGATCAAGATTAGTTTTGTTCTTTGTACTTCACTAGATGCGAGTAAAATAAACAACAACAGTCAAGACCACGCATTGAAATTGTGGCGCAATAACCAAGTTACACCCGCCTTAGCTGTTGTTTAATATATCAAAATAAAATATATTTTTTGCCTTATTAACTACTTTAGTTTTTGTAAACAACAAATGTTTCACAACTATTTTTTTATCCGCACGAACTTTTGCCCTAGGATAGAAGTTATCGAAAACTTACCCCTTGATAACTTATGTACGAATAGTATGGTAATATACGCACCACGGATCTGATAACTTTGGCCGGGGGGGGGGGGGGGGGGCGGAGCAGGGGTGGTTGATGAATATCCCCCTGGTAACTTGTATGTGAATAGCATGGTAACTCACACATCGCAGACTTGATAACTTATGTTCCTCGGTCCTGATAACTCTGGCATTGGGGGCGGGAAGGGTTGATGAAATATCACCCCGGTAACTATTGTGTGAATAGCATGGTAACTCACACATCGCAGACCTGATAACTTATGTGGCTCGGTCCTGATAACGTTGGCGAGGGGGTTGTCCGAAAACATACCCCCGATAACTTTCGTGTAAATAATTTGGTACTATATGCATCGTATACGTGATAACTCACGCACAAACACCGCGGTAACTTTAACCCGACCTGATCAGAAGGTTAGAGAAACCAGGTTTATGCCCCGGTAATATCTGTGTAAACAATATGGTAACATATTTAGCACATGCATGGTAACTTACTTAGCCGAGAAGTGGTAACTTTTGATCCGAAAAAAGTAGTCGGAACATATCAACATGTGATTTAGTTTTGAAGCTCTCGTCGTGATGGATTTTTATGTGAAAACGGTTTTTCGATCGAACCGGCGATTTGAGCTACAAAACATTTTGAAGTTTTGAAATAGGGGAAAATCTAGGATGACATCAGCTATTCTGTCCTCTAGTTCATTTACACGTGAGGAGGAGGTTGGTTGACCATTTTTATGCCCCTGTAATTTCTATATAAACAAGATGATAACTTATGTATCACGGACGTGGTAACTTACTTAGCCTGAGCGTGATAACTTTTGATCTGAAAAAAAATCGCCGAAACCTACCAACATGGGATCTAGTTTCGAAGGTCTCGTCGGGACGAATCTTTTATGTGAAAACGGGTTTTCAATCGGAGCGACGGTTTGAGTTACAAAACATTTCAAAGTTTTGTAATATAAGAGAATCTAGAGTGATGTCATCAGTTTTGTCTTACATGTATGCATGTAATTAGACTTCCTAATAAGTGACATGCATACGTTGTAATGCACTAATAATCACATGCATGTGGAGAAAATCTGGTTGCATGGCACTCGGTCTTGCGAAGTAGTACTGCGGGTCGATCGTTCGCATATGAGCTACATATACGAACGTTTGGTACTTATTGCTGTCCATATATGAGCTATATATATATATATATGTAAGCGAGCGCGCATTCTTCTTAGCCTATGCTCTGGCCGCTCCTAATCAGGCGCGTGGGTCGTGCGGAGAAGGCTGCGCTCCACCGCTATTCTGGTTGGGGGTAACGAGGTTTGTAAAAAAAAGTAACGCAATTAATTGCTTTGTCCGATGTATCCCGTCTTTTTTTTGAAGGGTAATCGCTCTGCTTTATTCAAATATTAAGGTTCGGGATTTCATCCGCAATTACATCTAGAATAGAGTCTGGAGGAACCATAAGCCACACATTACATAGTTCGTCCCCTACCCCCACCCGCGCAAGTTTATGCGCAGCATTATTCGCAGAGCGTCGCACCCACGTTACCTTTGCATCTTCAAAAGACCTGATCATCTCCTTCACCTCCGCAATCCAAGGTCCTACCGAGCTCAGGTTTCTGGTTGGTTCATTGATCATCTTCACCACCGTCTGACTGTCCAGCTCAAGATGCATCTTACTGACATTACAATCTCTGGCCACTTGCAGCGCTCTCTTACATGCAAGGATTTCAACAGCTTCCGGATCAGAAACATGAGGAAAATAATGGCAAGCACCGGCCATGAACGCCCCATTCTGATCTCGAACAACAACTCCCCCGCCTCCCTTTTCTCCAAATTTTGACACGGCTCCATCTGCATTGATCTTCACTCAACCCGCTTCCGGAGGTTCCCATCTTTGATGGATGATCGTTTTTGGGGGTCTAGGTGCTGCAGCATGTACCTCCCTCCATTCCTTTGTATGCGCCAACATAGTCCTCATTATTTCATGTGGGACTGCAATGCGTTTCCCATCTCTAGCCTCATTCCTTGCCAACCACAGCCCGTACACTGCTTGGATAAGCAGCTCCCTCTCCTCTTCTGCAGCACTTGCGAACCATCCTAGTAGCCAGTTCGACAGCTCACTCTGGGACCTAATCATCTCTGGTGGGTTAGCCACCATAGCTCCCATTTCCGAGCGCAACAGCTGCCAAAAGAGCGATGAGTGTGGGCACGTCCAGAAACGATGGAGTATCGTCTCCTCCCGGCCGCACGCCACACAGAACACTCCTGGTTTTATTCTTTGTCGATGAAGTTCCGAGCCAACTGCCAATCCGTTCCTCAACATTCTCCACACATGCACTTTAGCTTTCCCCGGGGCCGAGGTGTCCCAAAGCGCCATGAAGCCTTTGTGTTTGTTTGTAGCCATCGAGGGTTCCGGCCGTCCGGACCCCGTCTTGTTCATGGACATTCTCAGATGATAAGCCGACTTCACCGTGAATACTCCGTTTTTAGTGAAGTTCCACGCCAAGAAGTCATCACAGTTTGGCCCTCCCACTGCTATCCTCTTTATATCCATTGCATCATCTGGCGCGAACATTGCATCAACCCGAGCAGCATCCCAGTCCGATCCATTGGGGACAAGGAGATCTCTGACTTTCGTTATGCCCCATACAAACTCCTGACCGAGCGGCTTCATGCTTCCTGCTCTCGGGATCCAATTGTCATGGTGAATGTTTACCTTTGATCCATCTCCTATGCGCCACACAAGTCCTTCCCTCAGCAGGTCTCTCCCATGAAGAATGCTCCGGAACGTGAACGAGCCCGCTGATGGACAAGTGGCAGAAAGGATTGAGTCCTCCGGAAAATATCGTGCCTTCAACACCCGAGCACAAAGAGAACCAGGGACTTGAAGAATCCTCCAAGCTTGTTTTGCTAGGAGAGCTTGGTTAAACGCCTCGGGGTCGCGGAAACCGAGCCCACCATCTCTTTTGGCAGCACACATTTTTTCCCAAGCGATCCAATGCACCTTACGTTCACCGTTCATTGCACCCCACCAGAATTTAGAAGAGATTGAAGTCAGGTTCCGGCACATCTTCTTTGTGAGGTGAAAACAACTCATGGTAAATGTAGGTGTTGTTTGGAGGCCCGATTTTATGAGAACCTCTCTTGCCTTCTTGGACAGCCCCTGTCCTTTCCATCCACACACCTTGCCCTTCGAACACTTCGTCACGTATTTGAATGTACCATCTTTTGACCTCCCAACCAGTGTTGGTAGGCCTAGGTATCTCTCACTTAGAGCCTCATCCTCTATACCAATAGTTTGCTTCAACTCGTTTTTTGTCACATCCGAACAGCCTCTGCCAAAGAATATGGCAGATTTCTGAAGGTTTATACGCTGCCCCGAGGCCACCTCATATCTCTGCAAAATGTCCTTTAGAGTCTCCATATTTTGCCTTGTGCCCTCCAAGAACACGATGCTATCATCTGCAAACAGAAGGTGGGTCACATGGAGGCCAGTGCTCCCAAACATCACCCCCTTCAAATTTCCCTCCTGTTGGGCCTTCTTTAAGAGAGCAGAGAAGCCCTCCACACAAAAAAGGAAGAGATATGGGGAGAGTGGATCACCCTACCGAAGACCTCGTGAAGGTACAAATCTCCTCGACAAACCTCCATTCAAATTAACTGAAAACGTGGCAGAAGTAACACATCTCATAACCATAGCGATCCACTCTGGATCAAAACCATACCTAGCAAGCATCTGTTCAAGAAATATCCACTCCACTCTATCATATGCTTTCATCATATCCAATTTTACCGCACAAAAAAGCTTTCCTCCTTTTCCTAGTCCGTAATGCATGAACACATTCATAAGCCACAAGAACATTATCAGTGATCAATCTCCCGGGCACAAACGCACTTTGCTCCTCAGATATAAGAACCGACAGAATTCCTTTGAGACGATTAGCCAACACCTTCGTTGCTATCTTATAAAGCACATTACAGAGGCTGATAGGGCGGAACTGCGAAAGTAACTCCGGTGAGTTAACTTTCGGGATCATAACAATAATCGTGTCATTAAAATTTGCCGACGTCGTCTCTCCATTAAGAAAGCTCCGCACTGCCCTACAGACGTCCTCGCGCAACAGAGGCCAGTGCCTCTGGTAGAACAGCGCTGGGAGTCCATCCGGTCCTGGCGACTTCGTTGGACCCATCTGGAACAGCGCCACCTCTATCTCTTCATCTGTGATCGCCGCGGTAAGTCTTGCGGTCATATTTTCAGTCACCGAGACCACCACATTCTGAAGAAGCTCCTGCGCCCCTTCTGATCCTTCCGAGGAAAACAAATTCTCATAGAACCCCGCAGCCATCTCCCTCATCTCTTCGTTCACCAAACAGCGAGTCCCGTCCGGACGTTGAACAGCCCTAACTGTGTTCTTTCTCTTACGGTGGGAGGCTCTATTATGGAAATATTTTGTGTTTTGATCGCCTGCTTGCAGCCAATCGACTCTGGATCTCTGTCTATAGAACACTTCCTCTCTCTCATATATCTCCCGCAGTTGCTCCTCTATCTCCCTAATTTCTTGTTGGTAGCCGCTGTGTACAGCTCTCTCTTTAGCCTCCGTCAACTGCGATTTCAGCCTCGCAATATGCCTGCGGATAGACCCAAAAACTTCCCGCGCCCACCGCCTCATGCTTCCAGTCATAGCTCCCAGTCTTTGGCATACCCCGGCCAGGCTGTTATCACCCGTAGCCGACGCTTCCCACGCCTCCTTCACCATCTCATCATATTTATCATGCCCTGTCCATGCCTCCTCGAACTGGAACGGTCTCTCTCCTCTCTGCTCCGAGCTTGGAGCCGTCTCCAAAGCCCGGACCAATAAAGCTTGATGATCCGATTCTTCAGTCATAATATTTTCAACTGAGGTCTCCGGGAAGAGCTCCAGAAATCCATCATTGCATGTAGCCCGATCCAGCCTCACCTGAACATTCTCATCCCCCTCTCTCTTGTTGTCCCAAGTGTATTGGTAACCCGAGTATCCCAAGTCAGCTAGGCCGCAGTCGGACAAGCAGTCTCGAAAGTCTTCCATCTGTAAAAAACTCCTCGGATTGCCCCCCAGTTGATCGGACTGGAACAGAGCTTCATTGTAGTCTCCCATACAAATCCATGGCAAATTGTCCTGAGCACGAAGATAGCGAATAGCATCCCAGGACTTCTTTCTTTGCTCTCTACATGGCTCTCCGTAGAAACCAGTGAATCTACAGATCTTCCCTTCCCACACCACCTTAGCATCTATGAAATATTGGCTCCATGGCCGAACAGTGACACTGATGTTATCTCTCCACCACAAAGCCAAGCCCCCACTCTGTCCCACGCAGTCAACAGCTACACCATTTCTGAACCCTAGACTCCATTTGATGTATCCCGTCTTTGCGGTGACTATTTATTGGCAGTAACGGGAATAGTAGGGATGGTAATGGAAGGCGATTGTTTACGAGGCACTTAGTAATCGTTGGTTGGAGCCCTAAGCGTAAAACCTTGCTAGCATGTAGTAACGGATTACTACGCTATGATGGAGTCGATGGTAAACCTAGAAAAACCAGGGTAGTAATGCAGTACTACAAGAGCTCTCTTCGTTAAAAAAAACACTTGAATGTAGTAACGGATTACTACGCTATGACGGAGCTATGATGGAGTCAATGGTAAACCTAGTAAAACCAGGGTAGTAATGCATTACTACTTCTGCAGGTCCAATTACTAGATGGTAAACCTAGTAAAACCAGGGTAGTAATGCATGGGACCTCCTAATAGGCGCTTCAGGCGCCAGCTCGCTAAACTGGCGCTCACGTAGCTGCCTCGCGTGGGCCGGCCCAGCAAGCGAGCTGGTCGCTCGCTGCTCTTTTCGTTCGCTCGTTTCAGCCGTTTTCTTCGCTCCTGCAATGATCGTGTCGTACGTGTTCAACTGTCCGACTCTAAACGTTTAACCAGTGACTGGTTGACTTTGAAAAAACAAATATGGATCTAGAAAATTCCGAAATTGAAAAAAGTTCGTGAGTTTGGAAAAAAGTTCATCGATTTTGACAAAAAAAAGTTCATCAAATACGAAAAAAGTTCATCGAATACGAAAAAAGTACATAGAATTTTAAAAAAAGTTCATCGATTTTCAAAAAAGTTCAATGAATTTGAAAAAAAGTTCATCGAATTTGAAAAAAGTTCACCGAATTTGGAAAAAGTTCATCGATTTGAAAAAAAAGTTCATCGAATTTGAAAAAAGTTCACCGATTTTGAAAAAAAGTTTATCGACTTCGAAAAAAGTTCATCGATTATGGTAAAAGATAAAGGAAAAAGAAAAGAAAATGAAATCTCGATTCACAGCGAACTTGAGCCAGAATAAAAAGATAAAAAGAGGATATTGGCCACGAGTGTGAAGGTGGCTGAGTGGTTGGTGCTGATCTGTGCTGTTCGCGAGGTCGCGAGTTCGAACTGCCGTCGCTGCAACTTTTTTTGAAGTTAGCAGGAAAAAAGGAAATATGGGCCGGCCCAACTAGAGGCGCGAGAAAGCTGCTGCAGGCGCCGGTTTGCGAAAAACAGAAGAAACCGGCGCCTGTAGCGCTAAATAGGAATTTGCGTAATGCATTACTAGTTCTGCAGGTCCAATTACTAGATGGTAACATCATTACTACTTCTTCATGCCCAATTTACTGGATGGTAGCAATTAACGGCTGGACTGGGCTCTTTTATGATCGTCAATTACGCTGGACCGGGTGTAGGCGTGCGAGGGATTGGGCATGTTAACTTGCGCGTGGATCGTAACTCGTTACTATTGATTTTTTTCGGAGGAAAGCGGGCCTGGTTAAGCGCGCGGGCCTGGTCGTAAGTTCATTACGGTAGATTTTATGGTTGAGCCCGCGCTTCGGCTAATTAGCGCGTACAACCGGTGGGTCGATGGGCGGTCGGAGCGCAGGCTAGGTTATAATGCGCACACGCTGACAAGCGAGCACGCATAAGAGCTTATTGTACGCGCCGGTCGCCTAATTAGGCGAGCCGTTTGGCCAAAGTAGACATTTCTCTCCCGCAAGTCAAACTGATGGTAAAAAAGAAAGTACATATAGTAGCAAATTTATTTGGACTGGTCTAGGGAGCGGCCGACTGCTCCCTAGCGCTCTGGAGCAGCCGGCCAAAAAAGGAAATTTCTGGTCTCTAATCTATAAAGGGAAATATTTTGTCCCTCTAAAAATCTATAAATAGAAATAGTTTGTTCCCTAAATCCATATTAGAAAAAATGAACATGTGTGAACAGAAAAAGTAAAAAGTAAATGCAAACCACCCACGTGAAGAGGTGTGAACGCATTTAATTCAGGCTTTCAAATTTTTAAAAACCCATAACTTTCAAACCTCGCATCGAAATTAAGATCCGTTTTCACCGTTGAAACTCTCGCGATGTGCTCTTCGAAACTAGATCCCGCATGGGTATGTTTCGACGAATTTTTTGGGGGTGCAATTTAGTCTCCGTTTTGTGCAACTGCCTAGCAGTCGATGTGCAACTACGTGACAGTGAATGTGCAACTTTTCGCCTATCTGTAGATGTGTAGTTTTCACATATGGCACCTCCACCCCCAAAGTACCTCCTTCTAGTGAGATGTGCAAATTCGTGTGTTGCGCAGGCCAACTGCCTAGTGGTTGATTTGCAACTTTCCCCCTTCCCGTGGTTGTGCTTTCATTATTTGCTACATTGGCCAACTGTCTAGCAGTGGATGTGCAACTTCGGATACTGCCACGGCCAACTGTCTACCAGTGATGTGCAACTTTCCCTCACACCCCGTGGATGTGTAATTTCCCTACTAGCACTCGGTCCAAACCACCCCTCTAGTGGGATGTGCAACTTTAGCGCCCTGATTATATGTAACTTTTCACTACCCTCATGAATATGTAACTTTTCACTACCCTCATGAATGTGGAATTTTCACCATCCAACTATCCCTGCCTGTGAGATGTGCAACTTCATATGTTGCTCCGGCCAACTACCTAGCAGACTTTGTGCAACTTCGTTTGTTGCCCTCGCCAACTGAAACTACATATCCACAAGCAGGGAGGGGAAGGAGTTGCACATCGAGTAATATGCAGTTGGCTGACTAAGTTGCACATATCGCTGGTATGAGAGGTGGGGCAGGGTGTGTCAACTGTAAAAAAACTACACATCCATGAATAGGGACAAGAGTTGCACATCGACTACTAGATAGTTAGTCGGGGAAGTAAACTAGATGCACATCGACTACTAAAAAGTTGCATCATGCAGTACTGAAGTTACATCAAGTTGTCATGGTTGCTAGTTTGCAACCTCATATGAAGTTAGATCATGCAGCTCCAAAAACTGGATTTGAAAAAAGTTGCATCATGCAGTACTGAAGTTGCACAATGCAGTACTGAAGTTGCACCATATAGCATCACAGTTGGCATTAAAAAAAATTGTCGAAACATACTCATGCGGGATCTAGTTTCAAAGATCTCGTCGCGAAGAATCCAACGGTGAAGACGGATCTGAATTCCGACGCGCGGTTTGGAAGATATGGTTTTTTAAAAATTTGAAAACAGAAATAAATGTATGTGTGATCTGTTTTTTCCAACTGATGTGACCGGTGTGAACGCATTAAATGCCAAAAGAGACATGCGCTAGCAGACAAAAATTATACACATGCATGTCTACACAGAACGCTCGCAATCCCCAAATAGTGCACGCGCACTAATAAGAATTCAGGAATTTATTTCCGTTACCCTCGCACATGCCCACCTCTGTCCCGCAACTGTGATCCCCTGTTGTTGACAGTAAAAAAGCAAGAGTTGATGGTAATGAAATTATTATTTTACCAATTCCACGAACTGGCTCCATGGTTCATATCACTAACCAATAAATTAGGTATCCCTGCCACAAACCCTTCTCTCCCGTCTGCCTAGTAGTAAAACTCTTATAGAATGTAGTAATAGAATCAAAAGGATTACCCCTACACGTGATAATCTCCTGCCATGCCGACTAGTAGTAACAGTTTTAGCAAAATTATTGCTGGATGGTAACTGTGTTACCACTCAGAAGGAGCCAATTCCTAGCTAACACAAGTAATTGTGTAGTAATTGCATTACTGCTACCTCCTCTGGTTTTACCACCAATTGTAAAATATATATCCCGTAAAGTCTATTCTTTCATTACGATGCACCCTTCCAAGCCGCCACTTTCTAAGTTTGATCGTAGAACATTGACTCCTTGTGCTGCACTCATTTCCTCTTTATTTGATGGTAATCACATGGAATAACCAGTAAAGGTGATGCATATTTAGTAAAACATTGGCTACTTGTACGTTGCACTCCTTTCATCTTCATTTGATGGTAATCACATGGAACTAGTAAAATTGATGCATATCAAGTAATACACCTACGAACAAGGTCCTTAAAATTAATAACGATCTTAGTGATTAGGAAAAAATTATAATTTGTATTTCAAGAAGGTTTTTTTTACTAAGTATTACTTCATTTTACTATAAAGTAATAGGATTACTACATATTGCTTAATTTTTATTATCAACAAGAAAAGGGAGGTTTGCATGGGGTGGGTTGGTTCTCCGGCCCAGAACGAGAACGTGCGTGTGGGGTTACTTTGATTGGCTAGCCTGGTAATTAACGCATGGTGGCCGGAGCGCAGAATAACGAAAATACGCTCAGGCTCACTTTAGCGGTGCTACACATTGATTATACCTCTTTATCATTCTCAATATACTTCATTAAATATTGTAAAATACCCTAATATGAGTTTTGTGGAAAAAATATCATTTGCGACGTACTTTTTGTAATATACTTATTTCACGTACTAACAAATCAGTATATACGTAAACCTTTAAAAATATGTAGACTCACATGATTTTTTTTATGAAACTCATTTTGGGTATCTAGTAATTATTAATGAAGTATATTAAAAATAATATAGAAGTATAAAAGATTCATCTATGTGGTATATGAGGAGTGGGAGTACGTACTCCCAGGAGTACATACCATATACAAACTTGGATTCATTAAGTGATCCAAACCGTTGATCTGGAAGCTAGAGCTGCCATGAACCGCTCATCAGACCAAAACTCACTGGATCGAACGGCAAAAAATGCCTAGATTCGCCACCTGCCTTCCCGCGCATGGAGTTACTACTACTAAAGCCACTAGACAGTTCGCGTGATGGGTTTTCAGGTTCTGGTACTACTCCTATTAGGTAGTGTGTGCATGTAGCACTACAAAAGAAAAACACTTCCGTGATGATACGTCTTTGTCACAGTAGGTCAAGTTTTCTGTTATGCATGTACATCCGTGACAATTTTATGATAGAATCAGGATAGTCATACCTGTGCTGTCGTAGAAGTGTTCCATGACAATACTGAAATTATCATCACGGAAGTGTCCACTTCCATGACGATAAATGTCGTGTCATGGAAGTTTGTTCGTTAAGGGTGACCGACACGTGGCTTCCGTTAAGCTATCGGGTCCGGTTTTGGATCCGATAACCCGTTAACATCCCTGACCAATGGCGATTTTCCATGTATAAATTTCTCATTCGCCGACCGATCCACGTGTCAGCTCGGCGTTGCGACAGATGTCATCCATTCATTGGACGAGAGACGCCTATGATACGTCGACACGTGGTACGACCCAACAGTGGCCCATTTAGGTTAAAAAGGTCGCCCCATTTGACTTGGTCAAAAGTTAGCAGGCCGGCCCATGGAAAGCCTGTTAACGGCCTGTTCGCATACAACCCATCTACGACCCGGGTACTCATGGCCCGTTATGGCCTTTCAATATTCGGCCCAGTAGCGTCATATGGGCCGTCCCATATGATTCCAGCCCATTGTCACTTTCGGCTCATCTATGGTCCGTGAAGTCTTTCGGCCCATATGAGGCCTTTTGCATCTATGGGCCCATTGACGACCCCTGGTGAATCAGGCCCATCATGAACAGTAAATTGCTTTGAGCCCATTAACGGCCCATGATTTAGTTGGGCCGTTTCAAGCCCGTGCTCTCTTTCGGCCTTCTAAGGGCCCATACATTCTTGGGCTCATTTCCGGCCCTTGATTACTTACGGTCCGTTACTGGCCTGTTATGCTAATGGGCCAAATTCAGCCCGTGGTAACATTCGGTCCGTTTGTGGCCCGTTAACCCGTTGGGCCGTTTTCATCCTGTCCCGTAATCTGGCCCATTAATGACCAGTCAGGCCTCTTGATAGAATTAAGCCTGTGCTGTGTTCCGGCCTGTTAACGGCCCGTTATGGTCTGGGCCCATAAACGGACGGTTCCGATTTTGGCCCGTTTACGGTCCATATTGCGGTCCAGTTTAGGCCCACGAACAGTACGACCCATGGATCCTACGGCCCATAGGAGGCCCATGGATCCTACGGCCTGTAGGATGCCCATCGTTACCACGGCCCGTATGTGGCCCATGGTTATTGCGGCCACTAGCAAACCAAGGAAAAAGAACTGTGGTGACTACAAGCAAACAAATAAACAAAAGACTAAGTAAATAAATAAGAAAGCAACTAACGCTAGGCTATTACGGCGATTACATAGATTACATCCACTGGGCATCAAAGTTCGCTACCAGTGCAAATATTAGGAAACAACAAAGCAGCATATTACATACACTGGGCGTCTAAATTGGCCACCAGTGCAAATAAACACGGCAGCAAAACAAGTCCAGAACTGAAACCACTTCAGAAGAGCTCAAGAAACGATATCCTGGGCACCCACCATGCTGGCAAGAAGCTTAGCAAGCTTATTAGCTTTCTCTTGTTTGGCGCTAAAATTCTCCAACTCTTGTTGTTTCTCCAGAAAGTATGCATCTGAATTCTGTAGGGACTTCCTCAGTCCTTCGCCTTCTTGTTGCAGCACAGCTGATCGTTGTCTTTCAGCTTGTAGTTGAGACTCAAGAAGCTGAACTGATTCAGGCAGCGAGTTTGAAGGGCTTGTGCCAGCGGTAGTGGCTAGTAACTCGAACACTACATCAAGGTAGGACTTTGGGGTTGTCTCACTGTCTTCAAGATAGTTTTTATCAGCTTTCTTGGAGAACAACAGGGTTGTCTGACTATCTTGGACCTTATCTGCATTACTTCCTTTACCATTGCATAATGGGGTACTCTTCTCCACTATTCTGCTGGCATTCTAAAGAGGAACAAGCAGACACATCACAGGTTTAGCATGTATATGAAACTCATTTTGGTAAACCAGTTCAGTAGTAAGGTTGACAGGATTATACTAACTTGTCTTCTATTGCAAGGTAGTACATAATAACAGAATGAAACAAACATATATCTATGTACTATGGTCACTGTATTGTCTATATCATCCTAGTTTATGTTGCCAAATCAAGATAGAGACACAGTTCAAATCATATCTATTTAAGACAAAGCAACATAGACAGAATATAAGTGTGGGAAACTACACAACACTAACAACACTTGTAATGTTCATGACATGAGAACATAACTGTTTATACAATTGAAACTGAAATCAACATAGAGCAAGAAGTTACAACAGCAAACCGGTCAAAGAAACAGGTTTAAAACATACCTTTTGGACCATTGGAGTTTCAATTGGATCCTTTAAATTAGAAATTAGTTGGTATCAGTAAATACAGTGATGCAAGAGCAAAGGAGAATGCACCATAGCTACGGAATCTGACCTGAGAACAGTTGTTCTTCTTCTTTAAGCGTGGAGTTTGGGTTCGCTGTGGTGGTCCTCGTGCTTTGGGCACTGCAGTTCCCTTACTAACTGCTCGTGTGTGGGTGCTCTGTGGTGGAGATGGTGCTGTGTCAACTGGAAGTGGGTTACTATCTGCTGGGGTTGGGGTTAGATGGGGTGTAGCTGGTTCTCTGGCCAACGGGGTAGGGGTACAATCTGCAAGAGTGTCGATTATGTGTGGTGGGGCCGGCTCTTGGGCAAGTACAACCGTGGTTCTATCTGCATCGACGGGTAGCACCGTATTTTGTGAAGACCGTGTTTTTACTCCCTTAGATACTGCCATCACCCCCTCCAATTCAAATGGCTGATAAAAAAGAAAATAAATTGAAGGTACAGACATTGTATGATAGACAGATGCAGTAATTCACGTATATGTTGTCTAACCAAACAGGACAGCATGACACAATTTCACATATATGATGGCTAAGGCTAACTAAACAGGATAGCATGACACAATTTTAGATATATGATGGATAACTAAACAGGATAGAATGACATAATTCAACATATGATGACTATCTAAACAGGATGACATGACATAACTATATGATGTCTTTATAAAATAGGTTGGCATGAAATAATTCACATACATGTTGTCTAAGTATACAGGATGGCATGATATAATTCACCTATATGATTGATATACTAAGCAGCTGGCACTCGCATATATGATCTCTAAACTAAGCAGATGGCATTGAATATTGTGTATATGATGTTTAAACTAAGCAATGCAAGACACCATATGCATGATATGAGAAATATAACCGTCGCAAGTTAGAGCATACACCTCAGGGGGGATATAGGACTGGTCATCTGTCTATGAATCCTCCTCTGAGGAGCTACCTGTAACCAGCAAGATATCTGCTTCAACAGGTAGCATTGTCTGCTTTGAAGACCTTGTTTTCACTCCAGATTTTTCCATAACAAACTCAAATGGCTGATGCACACGAAGAGTAGTTCAATATACAAACATTGTCGGCAAATGGAATACGTAATGAAAAAAAGGATGGCATGACATAATTCACATATATGATGCCTGGCTACACAGGATGGCATTGCATAATTCACATATATGATGCCTTGCTAAAAAAGATGGCATTGCATAATTCACATATATGATATACTCCCTCCGTTTCTAAATATAAGTCTTTGTAGAGATTTCACTATAGACCACATACGGATGTATATAGATGCATTTTAGAGTGTAGATTCACTCATTTTGCTCTGTATGTAGTCCATAGTGGAATCTCTACAAAGACTTATATTTAGGAACGGAGGGAGTAGAAACTAAATAGGTGGCATTCACACAAAGTAGGTCTAATCTAAGCAGATGATTAGCAATGCAAGACACCATATGCATGATATGAGCAATATAACCCTGCCAAGCTAGAGCATAAACTTCAGGGTGGGGGGATAGGACTGGTCATCTGTCTCTGAATCCTCCTCTGAGGAGCTATCTGTAACGAGCAAGATATCTGCTTCGACAGGTAGCACTGGCTGCTCTGAAGACCTTGTTTTCACTCCAGATTTTTCCATCACCGACTCAAATGGCTGATGCACAGGAAGAGTAGATGAATGTACAAACGTTGTGGACAAATGGAATACATGATGAAAAAAATAGTATGGCATGATATAATTCACATATACGATGACTGGCTAAACAGGATGGCATTGCATGATTCACAAATATGATGCCTGGCTAAACAAGATGGCACTGCATAATTCACATATATGATATAGAAACCAAACAGGTGGCATTCGCACAAAGCATCTCTAAACTAACCTGGTGACATATACGATGTATAAAGTAAGCAATGCAAGGCGCCATATGCATGATATGACCAACATCAGCATGCCAAGTTAGAGCAAACACCTCAGGGGGTAAATAGGAGTGGTCTGCTCCCTCTGAATCCCCCTCTAAACAGTTATCTTCCTCTGGAATACAATCTGGAATGGGGGGAGGGGGGGCTGCCACTGCGCCCACCATGGAGCGACGTCTGCATGACATTATATTCCCACGCAACGCTCTTCTCTTTTTCTCTACATGTTCTGTACGATTGTGTACAATAACTGAGATGCATAATAAAAAAGCATAGTCAGATTATGTAAGGCCTAAGGGGTGCATGCAGAAATCAAGACTGATGGTAGCAACCAGTGGATAGATCCAAAACTAATGGCAGCAGGCAGATGATAGCTTCAGTTTAAAAAGACAGATGATGGCTCCTCTACTGTTCGTTGCCCACCCAACATGAACCACATAGAAGACCCGAGATGAGCCAGATAGTAGACAGAGATACTATTCGTTGCTGCCTCGATATGTGCCCCACAAGCATTCTAAAACTCAAGTCTGAACATTAGTTTGGACCTGACTCAGAGTCTAAGAGGTGAACATGACGATAAAGTAGCAGGTAATATTAATCGATGTATGACGTAAGCAGACACGAAAGAGTGCGACCTCTCTTCCGGAACTGTTTAGTCGACACGTTCATCTGCTCAGTCGATGATGGTAATGCAGTTGGTGTGGCTGCCGGCAGCGGGGAAGAAGATCTGAGGCGGCAAAAGAAGGTCTGGAGTGGGGATCTCTGCTGCAGTGGACGCTTCCGTCGATGGAGCGGCTCAGGTGGGGTGGACACCGGCACGGCAGGAGCGGGACAAACCACACAGAGTTTTCTTTGACACCTATCTGTAAATGAAGTAAATCTGTAAGGGCTCCTTTGAACTGGAGGATTCTAAAAAATGCATGGACTGGAAAAACACAGGAATAGGATAGGAATGCACATGCAAAACAGAGCATTTGCAAACACAGGATTTATGTCAAACTGAGTGTTTGGTTCATAGGAATTGGAAGAACACAGGAATGCAGAGAAACATGGTCAAATTAAAGTCAAACCACATGAAAATGTTAAGTTAGAATCTTATTATGCCACTAATGCACTTAGTCTTGTTCTTCATGCATAGGAATTTGTAAAGGACGTCCAAGTGGATATTAAAATTCCTACGTTTTTTCTTTGAGAAACACCAAAGGAAAAAAAAATCCTCCAGTTTGCTTTGCTCCATTCCTTCTAACCAAATGCATGAATAGTAGTACCATAGGGAACTTTCCAAGTCCTATGTTTTCCTTCACTTTTTCTTTGAACCAGTGGCGATTCTAGTAGGCAGTCTTCAACAGGCTGAAGCCTGCCCTCGAATAATGTTTTTGTACTACTACTATTTTGGACACAACGAACTAGCTCAACTCCCAGGCCCATCTACACATGCACGGCTCCAACACGCAGAAATAAAAAATGATTGCTTCCGAGA
Source organism: Elymus sibiricus (assembly GCA_039707655.1). Taxonomy (NCBI): domain Eukaryota; kingdom Viridiplantae; phylum Streptophyta; class Magnoliopsida; order Poales; family Poaceae; genus Elymus; species Elymus sibiricus. Next base: position 135,792,784 of record CM077666.1, read on the forward strand.
GAGTCCAACATGGATAACTACTAACTTGCCTACTACCTCACTGCTTGTCATATGGGAGAAACTATTCGTATTTCTCGTTACTACATGTTCTCAGTGGGTGTTTTTGCCTGCATGAACTGGATATTTTTTTGAAAAGAAACCTAAAGTTTTTCAATATATACTACATGTGCTCTGTTGTACTCTGAATAAATTTGAGCTTATATGGACAACATAAGTAGGTCCATTATTCTGGTTAAAAAATTAATATCTTAAAAAAAACAATTCAGTAATAGTAGATGTTCCCGTTGTAATCTGAAATTTTGCGAGTTTATTTGGTCCACATGATTATGAGATGATGGCTATCTTGCTAAACCGATTCAAATTGTGGTTCAAAAGAGCATTTAGTTTTCTCCATGTTAACTTTGAGACCACCCTCCATTTCTTTCTAGATTTGCAACTGCTTTGAACCAAAGGATCCCTAAGGGATCAACGTGAATGTAGAGTAAAAAAGTGATGTGACGAGTGTACAACCTCTTTGGCGTAGCCTTGTCGACCTCGACATCATTGGGTTGGTCATGGAGGATGGTGCGGCTGGTGTGACTGTCGGAGGCAGGAAAGAAGATCTGAGGCATCTGGAGACGGCGCCGAGGGTACTCCTCCGCTGTGATGGATGGTTCCGTCGTTGGAGTAGCTCCGGTGAGGTGTACAACGGTGAGGCTGAAGCAGGACAAGACAAACAACGTTAATCTGAAGTGGGATTCTAATAGCATCTGCAATAGATGATGTAAAATACATCAGCAAACAGTGCTAGATGTAAAATGCATCAGCCACACCGCGGTTGCTCCAACAGATGATGTAAAAACTGTTGACTCTGAACTTAACTGAAGAAAACTGAATTGTACAGTCGAAACTGAATTTTACTGACGAAACTGAATTTACTGTCGAAACTGTTTGCACTAGTTGCAGAGCACTGCAATAGAAGTTTAGGCTGGTCGAGCACTAGTAGCTCCCGAAGCAGTGATCTAAATCAGCAGCCGCTCGAGCAGTGAACGCACTAGCAGAGAGCAGCTCGTGCAGCTGCAGCAGCTGCGCTCGGAGCAGCAACGCGAGCGAGAGCTAAAGCAGCAACTCGTGTAGCTACAGCAGGTCGTGTAGCAGCAGCAGCAGCGCGAGCGAGAGCAAGAGCAGAGCACAGCAGCAGCAGGAATGAGAGCAAGAGCAGAGCAGCAGCGCGACCAACAGCAAGAGCAGAGAAGCAGCGCGAACGAGAGCCAGAGCAGCAGCAGTTGCATGAGCGAGAGCTGGAGCAGCAGTAGCTCCTGCTGGTGTGGATGTCGCCGCCAAGGGAGCAACGCCATGGGGGAGAGACGCCGTGGAGGAAGTGGCCGCCGCCGCCGCCGTCGATGGAGACGCGCCATGGTGGCTCGGGATCGAGCACCGGCAACCCCGTGAGATCGAATAAAAGAGAAAATGCAATGATGAGTGTAGAACCTCCTTGGTGGCGCCGAGTAGGCTTCAGCTTCATTGGAGGAATTGCAGAGGTTGCTGCGGTTCCGGTGGGGCAGGTGAAGACGGCGTTGTGGGAATGGAGGTGGCGTGTTGGACGAGGCGAAAGTCGGGGAAGCTCCTTGGAGGTGGAGGACGGGGCGGCTGGACCGGCGGGACGACTAGATCGACGACGGATCCTCATCCGGAGCGGAGGATGAGTGATACGTCTCCAATGTATCTATAATTTATGAAGTATTCATGCCATATTTATTATAGTTTTGTATGATTTTGGTGCACTTTTATATGACTTTTATATGATTTTTATGGACTAACATATTGACCTAGTGCCCAGTGCCAGTTGCTTTTTTCTGCTTGTTTTTGGTTTTCCAGAAAATCCATATCAAATGAAGTCCAAATGCAGCGAAACTTTTTGACGATTTTTTCTGGAAGGAAACAGACCCAGGAAGCTTCGGGGAAGCAGCAGAAGACCCACAGGGCCCCTACAAGCCACCTGGGCGCGCCTGCCCCCCCCCATGCCCGCCCTGGTGCCTCGTGGGCCCCCTGTGGCACCTCTTTGCGTGATTCCAACGCTGAAAAATCATATATATTCAGAAACCCCCGAAAGTTAACCTAGAACTGGGACTCCGCCGCTGCAAGCCTCTGTACCTCCACAATCTCATCTACAGCCCTTTTCCAGCACCCTGCCGGAGGGGGGAATCATCGTCGGAGGCCATCTTCATCATCCCGGCGTTCTCCATGACGAGGAGGGAGTAGTTCACCCTCGGGGCTGAGGGTATGTACTAGTAGCTATGTGTTTGATCTCTCTCTCTCGTGTTCTTGATATGGCACGATCTTGATGTATCGCGAGCTTTGTTAATATAGTTGGATCATATGGTGTTTCTTCCCTCTCTATCTTTGTTGTGATGAATCGAATCTTTTCCCTTTGAGGTTTCGTTATTGTCGGATTGAATATTCAGATTTGAGAACACTTGATGTATGTCTTGCATATGAATACCCGTGGTGACAATGGGGTATTATATTGATTCACTTGATGTATGTTTTGGCACTCAACTCGCGGATTCCCTAGGTGACATTGGGGTAATCTATGCATAGGGGTTGATGCACGTTTTCATTATCTTTTCTTCGATAGAAACTTTGGGGTGCTCCTTGAAGTTCTTTGTGTGGATTGAATATTATGATTATGAAGTTGTTTGATGCATATCATATAATCAACTCACGGATACTTGTGGTGACATTGGAGTATCTAGGGACATTAGAGTTGGTTGATGTGTATCATATGGTGTTATTTTAGTACGAACTCTAGGGCTGTTTGTGACACTTATAGGAATAGCTCAATAGATTGATCGGAAAGGATAACTTTGAGGTGGTTTCGTACCATACAAACAATTTCTATCTTATGTTCTCCGCTAGTAGGAACTTGGGAGTGATTCTTTATCGCACATTGAGGGATGGTTATATGATTCAATTATGTTAGCATTGTTGAGAGATTGCACTAGTGAAAGTATGAATCCTAGGCCTTGTTTTCAAGCATTGCAATACCGTTTGTGTTCCGTTTTATCACTTGCTACCTTGCTGTTTTTATATTTTCAGATTACAAAAACCTATATCTACTATCCATACTACACTTGTATCACCATCTCTTCGCCGAACTAGTGCACCTATACAATTAGCCATTGTATTGGGTGTGTTGGGGACACAAGAGATTTCTTGTATTTAATTGCAGGGTTGTTTGAGAGAGACCATCTTCATCCTACACCTCCCATGGATTGATAAACCTTAGGTCATCCACTTGAGGGAAAATTGCTACTGTCCTATAAAACTCTGCGCTTGGAGGCCCAACACGAGTCTACAAGAATAAGTTGTGTAGTAGACATCAAACTCTTTTCTGGCGCCATTGCCGGGGAGGTGAAGTGCTTGAAGGTATATCTTTAGATCTTGCAATTGAATCTTTTAGTTTCTTGTTTTATCACTAGTTTGGTTTATAAAAGAAAATTACAAAAAAATGGAATTGAGGTTGCCTCATATGCTTCATCTTTATAATGTCTTTCTTGAAAATGATGGATCGGAAAATTGTGCCAAAGTGTTAGAAGAAGAATTTAATAAAATGTTTGGCATAAAATCTTTGAATGATGAGCATGATTGCAATGTTGTTAGTATGAATTCTTTGAATACCCATGATGCTAATGATATGCAAAGCTACAAGCTTGGGGATGCTATGTTTGATGAAGATGATATTTTTAGCCCCCCAAGTTTTGATGAGAAAATTTATTATGATGAAAGCATGCCTCCTATTTATGATGATTATATTGATAAAAGTGGATTTGGAGAGGTCATGACTTTATTTAATATTGAATCCACTACATTGGAAGAGGTTTCAATTGATTATGATGAGAACAAAATTGCTAATTATGATGATTATTGTGATGATACTTATGTTATGAAAAAGAGTGATGAATACCCTTTTACTGAACATTACTCTTTTAATGTGGAAACAATTTTTAGTATTCAAGTTTCATACGATACTCCCACTATTATGAATGAGAAGAAAATTGCTTGTGTGGAGAGTAATAAAAATTCTATGCTTATGTATCATGACAAGAATGCTTTGTGTGATGGATATATTGTTGAATTTGTTCATGATGCTACTGAAAATTATTATGAGAGAGGATCATATGCTTGTAGGTGTTGCAATAATGTCAAGTTTCCTCTCTATGTGTTGAAAGCTTTGAAGTTATGCTTGTTTTGCTTTCCTATGCTAGTTGATTCTTGCTACCATAAATTGTTTGCTCACAAAATCCCCATGCATAGGAAGTGGGTTAGGCTTAAATGTGCTATTCATATGCTTCATGATGCTCTATTTGTGTTTCAATTCTTTACTTTTATGCGAGCATCATTGAAATTATCATTGCCTAGCTAAAAGGCATTAAAGAAAAGCGCTTGTTGGGAGACAACCCAATATTTATACCTACTGTTTTTATTGTGTTAACATGATTAAGCTACTGTAGTAATCATGTTTCATATGTTTTGTTTCAATAATGTGCCAAGTAAAGCCTTTGGGATAGTGTGGATACTTGTTGATTTGATTCTATGCAAAAACAGAAACTTTTGCTTCCAGTGCTGGAATTTCTATTCTGTACTGGAGCGTGACAAAATTCTGAAATTTTACACAGTATGGGGTTACAATTTTTTTACGTTGTCCTAATTTTTCAGAATTTTTGGAGGTACAGAAGTATGGTTTTTAAATCGCCCATTACATGCTGTTCTGTTTTTGACAGATTCTTGTTTTAGTGCATAGTTTGCTTGTTTTAGTGTTTCCATAGCTTATATTGAGTAATATAAATTTTGGAAATTATAGAATATAGTAGGCATTATGTGAGAACAATTATGAATCTTGTCTTGACAGTACCTAAGTGGATGATTTATTTTTTATCATACTAACCTATCTCACAAGTTCCGTTAAGTTTTGTGTGATTGAAGTCAAGTTTTGGGTGAGATATCGATATGAGGAGAATAAGGAAGGGAAATTCCCTAAGCTTGGGGATGCCCAAGGCACCCCAAGGTAATACTCAAGGAAGACTCAAGCGTCTAAGCTTGGGGATGCCCCGGAAGGCATCCCCTCTTTCGTCTTCAACATTATCGGTAACCTCACTTGGAGCTATATTTTTATTCGTCACATAATATGAGTTTTGCTTGGAGAGTCATTTTCTTTTGTTGATATTTGCTTGGTGTTATCAATAATCATGTTTTGTATCTTTTAGTTCAATAAAATGCCAATTATAGCCTTTACCATGCTCAGTTTGCAAGTTTATGTGTTGCTGTTTGAAAACAGAAAGTTTTCTGTTATGTCCAGAATATTCCTGAATAGTCAGAACAAGATAAAAATCTGAAATTTTTACACAGTAAGCATGCATGAGTTCTCTGTCACGTGGTAATTTTTCAGAATTTTTGGTGTTAGGTAAGTATGAATTCTTATTCCCCCTTTACAGACTGTTCTGTTTTGGCAGATTGCTGTTATAGTTGCATTGTTTGCATATGTTTGCTTGTTTAATGTTTCTATTTGTGGATAGGAGTATTAAATATGCAGAGGCATTTAGTATTAAATTTTTAATTATAATTTTAGTGATTTTCTACAGTAGAGAATGTTAAGGTTTTGAGTTGATTTATACTAACTTATCTCACGAGTTCTTGTTGAGTTTTGTGTGGATGAAGTTTTTACGATTTTAGAGAAACCGTGATATGAGAGGAATTAAGGAGACACAAGAGCTCAAGCTTGGGGATGCCCAAGGCATCCCAAGTTAATATTTCAAGAAGTCTCAAGCATCTAAGCTTGGGGATGCCCCGGTAGGCTGTTGGAAATATGCCCTAGAGGCAATAATAAATTGGTTATTATTATATTTCCTTGTTAATGATAATCGTTTATTATCCATGCTATAATTGTATTGATTGGAAACTCAAATACATGTGTGGGTACATAGACAACACTGTGTCCCTAGTAAGCCTCTAGTTGACTAGCTCGTTGATCAAAGATGGTTAAGGTTTCCTAGCCATTGACATGAGATGTCATTTGATAACGGGATCACATCATTAGGAGAATGATGTGATGGACAAGACCCAAACTGTAAACGTAGCATTTGATCGTGTCAGTTTATTGCTATTGTTTTCTGCATGTCAAGTATCTGTTCCTTTGACCATGAGATCATGCAACTCACTGACACCGGAGGAATACCTTGTGTGTATCAAACGTCGCAACGTAACTGGGTGACTATAAAGGTGCTCTACAGGTATCTCCGAGGGTGTCTGTTGGGTTGGCATGGATCAAGACTGGGATTTGTTACTCCGTATGACGGAGAGGTATCTCAGGGCCCACTCGGTAATACAACATCACATTGAGCCTTGCAAGCAAAGTGACTAAAGAGTTAGCCACAGGATCTTGTATTACGGAACGAGTAAAGAGACTTGCCGGTAACGAGATTGAACTAGGTATAGTGATACCGACGATCGAATCTCGGGCAAGTAACATACCGAAGAACAAAGGGAACATCATACGGGATTAACTGAATCCTTGACATAGAGGTTCGACCGATAAAGATCTTCGTAGAATATGTAGGAGCCAATATGGTCATCCAGGTCCCGCTATTGGTTATTGATCGTAGAGGTGTCTCGGTCATGTCTACATAGTTCTCGAACCCACAGGGTCTACACACTTAACGTTTGGTGACGATTAGTATAATTGAGTTATTATGTTGGTGACCGAAAATTGTTCGGAAGTCTCGGATAAAATCCCGGACATGACGAGGATCTCCGGAATAGTCCGGAGGTAAAGATTGATATATGTGATAATAGTGTTTTGATCTCTGGAAGGGTTCCGGAGTTCACCGGAATGGGTTCCGGATGTTTACCGAAGTGTTCGGGTGCAGCAACACTTTATATGAGCCAAAGGGATAAAGCCCACAAGGTATTGGAAAGTGCAAAAGTAGTTTTGCTGCCGCGAAAGCGGTACTACCGCTTGGTGAAGCGGTACTACCGCCCGAGCGGTACTACCGCTTGTGTGAAGCGGTACTACCGCCCAAGCGGTACTACCGCTTGTGTGAAGCGGTACTACCGCTTGTGCGCGGCTGTGCACGGTTCGGCAGGGATCTGAGTTGGACTCTTTCCCTGCGGGCCAAACCGACCTTGTGCGGGCAAAACCGACCCGGAGGAGGCTTTTACTCCAAGTTTAGACCCCAAGGCTCAACATATAAATAGAGGGGCAGGGCTAGCACACGGGACACATCAAGATTTCCCCAAGCCGTGTGCGGCAACCCTAACCCTCTAGTTCCTCCGTCATAATCTCCGTAGTGCTTGGCGAAGCCCTGCAGAGATTGTTCCTCACCACCATCACCACGCCGTCGTGCTGCTGGAACTCGACCACTACTTCATCATCGCTCGCTGGATCGAGGAGGTGAAGGCGTCATCAAGCCGTACGTGTGTTGAACGCGGAGGTGCCGTCCGTTCGGCACTAGATCGGAAGGATCGTGATTGGATCGCGGGACGCTCGGCGATTTGGATCGCGAAGACGTTCGACTACATCAACCGCGTTTATTAACGCTTCCGCTTAGCGATCTACAAGGGTATGTAGATTCACTCTCCCTCTCGTAGATGCTCATCACCATGGATAGATCTTATGTGTGCGTAGGAAAATTTTTGTTTCCCATGCAACGTTCCCCAACAGTGGTATCAGAGCTAGGTCTATGCGTAGATGAGATCTCGAGTAGAACACAAACGAGTTGTGGGCGTGGGTGTATACATATTGCTTGCCGTTACTAGTTGATACTTGATTCAGCGGTATTGTGAGATGAAGCGGCCCGGACCGACATTACGCGTACGCTTACGCGAGACTGGTTTTACCGCTGCGTGCACTTGTTGCATAAAGGTGACTGGCGGGTGTCTGTCTCTCTCACTTTAGTTGAATCGGTTCAATGAAGAGGGTTCTTTTAGAAGATCAAAAAGCAATCACTACACCACGTTGTGGTTTTGCGTAGGTAAGAACGGTTCTTGCAAACCCGTAGCAGCCACGTAAAATTTGCAACAACAATTAGAGGACGTCTAACTTGTTTTTGCAGGGTATGTTGTGATGTGATATGGCCAATTACATGATGAGATATATGTGATGTATGAGATGATCATGTTTTGTATAGAATATCACGACTTGCATGTCGATGAGTACGGCAACTGGCAGGAGCCATAGAGTTGTCTTTAATTATTGTATGACCTGCGTGTCAATCATTAAGCGCTATGTAATGCTTTACTTTATCGCTAAACGTTAGCTATAGTCGTGGAAGCAACAGTCGGCGCGACAACCTTATGGCGACACGTTGATGGAGATCAAGATGATGGAGATCATGGTGTCATGCCGGTGACGATGGAGATCATGCCGGTGCTTTGGAGATGGAGATCAAAAGCACAAGTTCATGGCCATATCATGTCACTTATGATTTGCATGTGATGTTAATCCTTTTATGCATCTTATTTTGCTTAGGACGACGGTAGCATTATAAGGTGATCCCTCACTTAAATTTCAAGATAAATTGTGTTCTCCCCAAGTGTGCACCGTTGCGAAAGTTCGTCGTTTCGAGACACGCCGTGATGATCGGGTGTGATAGACTCTACGTTCGCATACAACGGGTGCAAGCCATGTTGCACGTGCGGAACACTCGGGTTAAACTTGACGATCCTAGCATGTACAGACATGGCCTCGGAACACAAGAGACCGAAAGGTCGAACATGAGTCATATAGTAGATATGATCAACATGAAGATGTTCACCATTGAAACCACCTCAACTCACGTGATGATCGGACTTGAGTTGGTGGATTTGGATCATGTAACACTCGAATGATCGGAGGGATGTCAATTTGAGTGGGAGTTTTTAAGTAATATGATTAACTAAACTCATTATCTAGAACAATAGTCTAAGTTGTCTTTGCTATATTTATGTTGTAGATCATGGCTCGCGCAGTAGCACCCCTGAATTTTAATGCGTTCCTAGAGAAAGCTAAGTTGAAAGATGATGGAAGTAACTTTGTGGACTGGGCCCGTAATCTAAGGATTATCCTTACGGCTTCCCAGAAGGCTTATGTCCTTGATGCACCGCTTGGTGATCCACCCGCTCCAGTTGAGTCTCTAGACGTTGTGAACGCCTGGCAGGCTCGTTCTGATGATTACTCAATAGTTCAATGTGCAATGTTGTATGGCTTAGAACCGGGACTTCAAAGACGTTTTGAACGTCATGGAGCATATGAGATGTTCCAGGAGTTGAAGTTTATCTTTCAGAAGAATGCCCGGATCGAGAGATATGAGATCTCCGATAAGTTCTATGCTTGCAAGATGGAGGAGAACGGGTCTATCAGTGATCACGTGCTCAGAATGTCTGGGTACTCCACCCGTCTGGCTGAGTTAGGGATGCCCCTTCCGCCAGAGGCTATCACTGACAGAGTTCTTCAATCATTGCCACCTAGCTACAAGAGCTTCGTGTTGAACTATAACATGCACGGGATGAACAAGTCAGTCGCCGAGCTGTTTGCGATGCTGAAAGCCGCTGAGTCTGAAATTCAGAAGGAGCATCAAGTGTTGATGGTCAATAAAACCACTAGTTTCAAGAAAAATGGCAAGGGTAAGAAGGGTAACTCCAAGCAGAGTGGCAAAGCAGTTGCTCCTCTCGTGAAGAAACCCAAGGCTGGACCCAAACCAGAAACTGTGTGTTTTCATTGCAAGGGAACTGGACACTGGAAGCGGAATTGCCCCAAGTATTTGGCTGACAAGAAGGCGGCCAACAACAAACAAGGTATATATGATATACATGTTATTGATGTGTACCTTACCAACTCTCGTTGTAGTGCCTGGGTATTTGATACCGGTGCGGTTGCTCATATTTGCAACTCAAAACAGGAACTGCGGAATAGACGGAGGCTGGCAAAGGACGAAGTGACGATGCGCGTGGGAAATGGTTCCAAGGTTGATGTGATCGCCGTTGGCACGCTCGCTCTTCGATTACCGTCGGGATTAGTGATGAACCTAAATAAGTGTTATTTGGTGCCTGCGTTAAGCATGAACATTATATCTGGATCTTGTTTATTGCGAGACGGTTACTCATTTAAATCAGAGAATAATGGTTGTTCTATTTATATGAGTAATATCTTTTATGGTCATGCACCCAATGTGAGGGGTTTATTCTTGTTGAATCTCGATAGTAATGATACACATGTTCATAACATTGATGCCAAAAGATATAGAATTGATAATGATAATACCACTTTCTTGTGGCACTGCCGTTTAGGTCATATTGGCGTAAAACGCATGAAGAAGCTCCATGCTGATGGACTTTTGGAGTCACTTGATTTTGAATCACTTGACACATGTGAGCCATGCCTCATGGGCAAGATGACTAAAACGCCGTTCTCTGGAACAATGGAACGGGCAAGTGACTTATTGGAAATCATACATACTGATGTGTGCGGTCCGATGAGTATTGAAGCGCGCAGTGGTTATCGTTACTTTCTCACCTTCACTGATGACTTAAGTAGATATGGGTATATTTACTTAATGAAACACAAGTCTGAAACATTTGAAAAGTTCAAACAATTTCAGAGTGAAGTTGAGAATCATCGTAACAAGAAGATTAAATTCCTACGATCTGATCGAGGAGGAGAATATCTGAGTTATGAGTTTGGCAGTCACTTAAGACAGTGTGGAATTGTTTCACAATTGACACCGCCTGGAACACCACAGCGTAATGGTGTGTCCGAACGTCGTAATCGAACTTTATTGGATATGGTGCGATCTATGATGTCTCTTGCCGATTTGCCACTATCGTTTTGGGGTTATGCATTAGAGACAGCTGCATTCACTTTAAATAGGGCACCATCGAAATCCGTTGAGACAACGCCATATGAACTTTGGTTTGACAAGAAGCCAAAGCTGTCGTTTCTTAAAGTTTGGGGATGTGATGCTTATGTCAAAAAGCTTCAGCCTGAAAAGCTGGAACCCAAAGCGGAGAAATGCGTCTTCATAGGATACCCAAAAGAGACAATTGGGTATACCTTCTACCTCAGATCCGAGGGCAAAGTGTTTGTCGCTAAAAACGGAACATTTCTTGAGAAAGAGTTTCTCTCGAAAGAATTGAGTGGGAGGAAGATAGAACTTGATGAGGTTGTTGAACCTTTACTTCAACCTGAGAGTAGCGCAGCGCTGAAAGTTGTTTCTGTGGAGCCTACATTAGCTGAAGAGGAAGTTAATGATGATGATCATGAAGCTTTGGATCAAGTTGCTATCGAACCTCGTAGGTCGACAAGGACGCGTACTGCTCCTGAGTGGTACGGCAACCCTGTCTTAGAGGTCATGTTGTTAGACAACGATGAACCTACGAGCTATGGAGAAGCGATGATGGGCCCGGATTCCGAGAAGTGGTTAGAGGCCATGAAATCCGAGATGGGATCCATGTATGAAAACAAAGTCTGGACTTTGGAAGTATTACCTGAAGGGCGTAAGGCCATTCAGAACAAATGGATCTTTAAGAGGAAGACGGACGCGGACGGTAATGTCACCGTCTATAAAGCTCGACTTGTGGCAAAGGGTTTTTCACAAGTTCAAGGAGTTGACTACGATGAGACCTTCTCACCCGTAGCGATGCTTAAGTCCGTCAGAATCATGTTAGCAATAGCTGCCTTTTTCGATTATGAAATTTGGCAGATGGATGTCAAAACAGCGTTCCTTAACGGTTACCTTAAGGAAGAGTTGTATATGATACAACCAGAAGGTTTTGTCGATCCAGAGAATGCTGACAAAGTTTGCAAACTCCAGCGATCCATTTATGGACTGGTGCAAGCATCTCGGAGTTGGAATCTTCGTTTTGATGAGGTGATCAAAGCGTTCGAGTTTATACAAGTTTACGGAGAAGCTTGTATTTACAAGAAAGTGAGTGGGAGCTCTATAGCGTTTCTAATATTATATGTGGATGACATATTGCTGATTGGAAACAATATAGAAATGCTGGAAAGCGTAAAGGAATATTTGAACAAGAGTTTTTCAATGAAGGACCTAGGAGAAGCTGCTTTCATATTAGGCATCAAGATCTATAGAGATAGATCAAGACGCTTAATAGGACTTTCACAAAGCACATACCTTGATAAGATTTTGAAGAAGTTCAAAATGGATCAGTCCAAGAAGGGGTTCTTGCCTGTTTTGCAAGGTGTGAAGTTGAGTAAGACTCAATGCCCAGTGACTGCAGAAGATAGAGAAAAGATGAGTGTCATCCCCTATGCTTCGGCCATAGGCTCTATCATGTATGCAATGCTGTGCACAAGACCCGATGTCAGCCTTGCCATAAGTATGGTCGGAAGGTTTCAAAGTGATCCAGGAATGGAACACTGGACGGCGGTCAAGAATATCCTGAAGTACCTGAAAAGGACTAAGGACATGTTTCTCGTTTATGGAGGTGATCAAGAGCTCGTCGTAAAGGGTTACGTCGATGCAAGCTTTGACACTGATCCGGATGACTCTAAGTCGCAAACCGGATACGTATTTATTCTTAATGGGGGTGCGGTTAGCTGGTGCAGTTCCAAGCAAAGCGTGGTAGCAGATTCTACATGCGAAGCGGAGTACATCGCTGCCTCGGAGGCGGCGAAGGAAGGTGTCTGGATGAAGGAGTTCATGACAGATCTTGGAGTAGTGCCTAGTGCACTTGACCCAATGACTCTGTTTTGTGATAATACTGGTGCCATTGCTCTAGCCAAGGAACCAAGATTTCACAAGAGGACCAGACACATAAAGCGACGTTTCAATTCCATCCGCGATTACATCAAGGAGGACGACATAAATATTTGCAAAGTACACACGGATCTAAATGTTGCAGATCCGATGACTAAACCTCTTCCAAGGGCTAAACATGAACAACACCAGAACTGCATGGGTGTTCGATTCATTACAATGTAAATCACATAGTGATGTGAACTAGATTATTGACTCTAGTGCAAGTGGGAGACTGTTGGAAATATGCCCTAGAGGCAATAATAAATTGGTTATTATTATATTTCCTTGTTAATGATAATCGTTTATTATCCATGCTATAATTGTATTGATTGGAAACTCAAATACATGTGTGGGTACATAGACAACACTGTGTCCCTAGTAAGCCTCTAGTTGACTAGCTCGTTGATCAAAGATGGTTAAGGTTTCCTAGCCATTGACATGAGATGTCATTTGATAACGGGATCACATCATTAGGAGAATGATGTGATGGACAAGACCCAAACTGTAAACGTAGCATTTGATCGTGTCAGTTTATTGCTATTGTTTTCTGCATGTCAAGTATCTGTTCCTTTGACCATGAGATCATGCAACTCACTGACACCGGAGGAATACCTTGTGTGTATCAAACGTCGCAACGTAACTGGGTGACTATAAAGGTGCTCTACAGGTATCTCCGAGGGTGTCTGTTGGGTTGGCATGGATCAAGACTGGGATTTGTTACTCCGTATGACGGAGAGGTATCTCAGGGCCCACTCGGTAATACAACATCACATTGAGCCTTGCAAGCAAAGTGACTAAAGAGTTAGCCACAGGATCTTGTATTACGGAACGAGTAAAGAGACTTGCCGGTAACGAGATTGAACTAGGTATAGTGATACCGACGATCGAATCTCGGGCAAGTAACATACCGAAGAACAAAGGGAACAGCATACGGGATTAACTGAATCCTTGACATAGAGGTTCGACCGATAAAGATCTTCGTAGAATATGTAGGAGCCAATATGGGCATCCAGGTCCCGCTATTGGTTATTGATCGTAGAGGTGTCTCGGTCATGTCTACATAGTTCTCGAACCCGCAGGGTCTACACACTTAACGTTTGGTGACGATTAGTATAATTGAGTTATTATGTTGGTGACCGAAAATTGTTCGGAAGTCTCGGATAAAATCCCGGACATGACGAGGATCTCCGGAATAGTCCGGAGGTAAAGATTGATATATGTGATAATAGTGTTTTGATCTCTGGAAGGGTTCCGGAGTTCACCGGAATGGGTTCCGGATGTTTACCGAAGTGTTCGGGTGCAGCAACACTTTATATGAGCCAAAGGGATAAAGCCCACAAGGTATTGGAAAGTGCAAAAGTAGTTTTGCTGCCGCGAAAGCGGTACTACCGCTTGGTGAAGCGGTACTACCGCCCGAGCGGTACTACCGCTTGTGTGAAGCGGTACTACCGCCCAAGCGGTACTACCGCTTGTGTGAAGCGGTACTACCGCTTGTGCGCGGCTGTGCACGGTTCGGCAGGGATCCGAGTTGGACTCTTTCCCTGCGGGCCAAACCGACCTTGTGCGGGCAAAACCGACCCGGAGGAGGCTTTTACTCCAAGTTTAGACCCCAAGGCTCAACATATAAATAGAGGGGCAGGGCTAGCACACGGGACACATCAAGATTTCCCCAAGCCGTGTGCGGCAACCCTAACCCTCTAGTTCCTCCGTCATAATCTCCGTAGTGCTTGGCGAAGCCCTGCAGAGATTGTTCCTCACCACCATCACCACGCCGTCGTGCTGCTGGAACTCGACCACTACTTCATCATCGCTCGCTGGATCGAGGAGGTGAAGGCGTCATCAAGCCGTACGTGTGTTGAACGCGGAGGTGCCGTCCGTTCGGCACTAGATCGGAAGGATCGTGATTGGATCGCGGGACGCTCGGCGATTTGGATCGCGAAGACGTTCGACTACATCAACCGCGTTTATTAACGCTTCCGCTTAGCGATCTACAAGGGTATGTAGATTCACTCTCCCTCTCGTAGATGCTCATCACCATGGATAGATCTTATGTGTGCGTAGGAAAATTTTTGTTTCCCATGCAACGTTCCCCAACATAGGCATCCCACCTCTCTTCATCAACAATTATCGGTTAGTCTTGGTTGAGCCTAAGTTTTTGCTTCTTCACATGAGATGTGCTATTCTTGGAATGTCATTTTATTTTGTTTTCTTTGCTGTTTGAATAAAATACTTAAGATCTGAAATTTTTAAATGAGAGAGAGTCCTCACATAGCTACCTATTTACTTAACTACTCATTTGATCTTCACTTATATCTTTTTGGAGTTGTTTGTCCTTTACTCTTGTTCTTCACTTATATCGTATGAGTAAATTGTGAAAGAATTGAATATCATGAAGTTGAAATAATATGATCTTCATATGCTTTTATCATGCCTCGTAGTAGCTTCACATTGGGTTTAGAAAGTGAAATCTATTGAAGCTTGACAATCACAATATTGGTCATACAAGCAATTCATGAATGATTATTATAAGGAAGAGAACTTTCACATATAAATATATTATCTTGGACATCTTTTATGATTGTGAATACCCATTAATTATTTTCAAACTTGAGCAAATTAGTTGAAGTTGGACAAGGAAGACATCGTAATGAGTTATGTTTGGGTATATTTGCATAGAAGTTATATTGGTATGTATCCTCCAACATGTGGTGCTTGCTTAGGATCTTTTGCTAGCCAAAAATTCGTACTAAGTAGAGATACTACTTGTGCATCCAAAAACCCTTAAACCCAGTTTCTTGCCATGAGTGTCCACCATATCTACCTATGGATTGAATAAGATCCTTCAAGTAAGTTGTCATCGGTGCAAAAAGCAATAAAAATTGCTCCTAAAATATGTATGATCTTTTATTGCAAGGGAAAATAAGCGTTGTATGAACTTGTGATGGAAAGAAATAAAAGCGACGGACTGCATAATAAAGCTTGCTATCACAAGGGGCAATATAACGTGACGTTCCTTTGCATTAAGGGCTTGTGTATCCAAAAATTAAAAGCGCATGACAACCTCTGCTTCCCTCTGCTAAGGGCCTATCTTTTACTTTATGTATTTACTTTTATGCAAGAGTCAATAGTATTACTTCTCATTTTCAACCTTAATTATTCTCTAGTTGGCAAGCATCATGTGGTGGGGAAAGATCCATGCACATATGTCCAGTCAAATATATTTGATCATGAATTATTATTGTTGACAATTATCTCTATGATAAATAAGTTGGGAGGCGAAACATTAAGCCCCTATCTTTCTCTGTGTTCGATGGATGCCATTTGTTTTAAAAATATGCTTTGAGTACTAGCAATCATAGAAGACTATATGATAATTGAGTATGTGGAGCTCTTACTTAGACTTTGTTGAAGATAAGTTGAATTGCAATTGTTTGGTGACTAAGAACATAGGTTGTTAAGTTTCAAGAGAATGCATTGTTTGAACCATAACATGTGAATTGATTGCTACTTTATCATGATGAGTTTTATGAGAAAGAGTTGCTGTTATGATGCTAGGAAAAGTGATTGAAATTATCATTGATCAAACTTATGCACTATGCTAGCATTCACACTTCATAAATTATTTCTTTTATCATTTACCTACTCGAGGACGAGCAGGAATTAAGCTTGGGGATGCTGATACGTCTCCAACGTATCTATAATTTATGAAGTATTCATGCCATGTTTATTATAGTTTTGTATGATTTTGGTGCACTTTTATATGATTTTTATGGACTAACATATTGACCTAGTGCCCAGTGCCAGTTGCTGTTTTCTGCTTGTTTTTGGTTTTCCAGAAAATCCATATCAAATGAAGTCCAAATGCAGTGAAACTTTTTGACCATTTTTTCTGGAAGGAAACAGACCCAGGAAGCTTTGGGGAAGCAGCAGAAGACCCACAGGGGCCCCACAAGGCACCTGGGCGCGCCTGTCCCCCCCAGGCGCGCCCTGGTGCCTCGTGGGCCCCCTGTGGCACCTCTTTGCGTGATTCCAACGCTGAAAAATCATATATATTCAGAAAGCCCCGAAAGTTAACCTAGAACTGGGACTCCGCCGCTGCAAGCCTCTGTACCTCCACGATCTCATCTACTACCCTTTTCAGGCACCTTGCCGGAGGGGGGAATCATCGCCGGAGGCCATCTTCACCATCCTGGCGGTCTCCATGATGAGGAGGGAGTAGTTCACCCTCGGGGCTGAGGGTATGTACTAGTAGCTATGTGTTTGATCTCTCTCTCTCGTGTTCTTGATATGGCACGATCTTGATGTATCGCGAGCTTTGTTAATATAGTTGGATCATATGGTGTTTCTTCCCTCTCTATCTTTGTTGTGATGAATCGAATCTTTTCCCTTTGAGGTTTCGTTATTGTCAGATTGAATATTCAGATTTGAGAACACTTGATGTATGTCTTGCATATGAATACCCGTGGTGAAATGGGGTATTATATTGATTCACTTGATGTATGTTTTGGCACTCAACTCGCGGATTCCCTAGGTGACATTGGGTAATCTATGCATAGGGGTTGATGCACGTTTTCATTATCTTTTCTCCGATAGAAACTTTGGGTTCTCCTAGAAGTTCTTTGTGTGGATTGAATATTATGATTATGAAGTTGTTTGATGCATATCATATAATCAACTCACGGATACTTGTGGTGACATTGGAGTATCTAGGTGACATTAGAGTTGGTTGATGTGTATCATATGGTGTTATTTTAGTACGAACTCTAGGGCTATTTGTGACACTTATAGGAATAGCTCAATAGATTGATCGGAAAGGATAACTTTGAGGTGGTTTCGTACCCTACAAACAATTTCTATCTTATGTTCTCCGCTAATAGGAACTTGGGAGTGATTCTTTATCGCACGTTAAGGGATGGTTATATGATTCAATTATGTTAGCATTGTTGAGAGATTGCACTAGCGAAAGTATGAACCCTAGTGAAAGCACATTTGCTCCCTTGGTGGTTTTGGTAATTCATAACAACATATATCTCATTGAACTAATGTCCATTCAAGATAAAGATTTTAGGATGTTCAATGATTGGCATGGCAAGGACTAGAGATGTGGACCCGTCAAAATGCTAAGGACATGGATTGGCAAAAGCTCAAGACTCTACATTTTTTTGTTAAGTGATCCAAGATCACATTGAGTCCATAGGAAAGCCAATACTATTAAAAGGGGATGAGGTGTTGCTTATTGGTCTTTTTGCTCAAGTGCTTAATGACAGTACTCCAAAACCCTCAACCACTTTCTCCATCCAAATATGTCCAAAACCTACATTCCAACTCGGCCCCACCGAAATTTCCTATCCGGAGCCACCGAGTTCATCTGGACTTAGCCACTGCCAAAACCCTAACAAATCGGATCCACCGATATGGATCTCGGTCTCACCGAGATGGCCTTGCCAACTCTCTGTAATCGTTTGCACTTACTTCGGTCCCACCGAGTTTTGCAAATCGGTCGCACCGAGATGGCTTGCCAACTCTCTGTTGACTTATTGCTTCACTTCGGTCCCACCGAGTTGATGCAATTGGTGCCACCGAGACGAGGTTTGCCCTAACCATTGCACATCGGTCCATCCAAGTTGTTCCAGTCGGTCCCACCGAGATTCCTAACGTTCATATCTTTTACACAGTTCGGTGCCACCGAGATACTGGTCAGTGCCACCGAGTTGGGTCAAAAGTGTGTAACGGTTGGATTTTGTGTGGAGGCTATATATACCCCTCCACCACTTCTTACTCAGTAAGGAGAGCCATCAGAACGTGCCTACACTTCCACCATACATTTTCTGAGAGAGAACCACCTACTCATGTGTTGAGATCAAGACATTCCATTCCAACCATTTAAACCTTGATTTCTAGCCTTTCCCAAGTTGCTTTCCACTCAAATCCTTCTTCCACCATAGCCAAATCTGTGAGGAGCTGTTTGAGTGTTGGGGAGACTATCATTTAAAGCACAAGAGCAAGGAGTTCATCAACAACACACTGTCTATTACCTTTTGGAGAGTGGTGTCTCCTAGATTGGTTAGGTGTCACTTGGGAGCCTCCGACATGATGTGGAGTTGAACCAAGGAGTTTGTAAGGGAAAGGAGATCGCCTACTTCGTGAAGATCTACCCCGAGTGAGGCTAGTCCTTCGTGGACGTAAGCCATGGTGGAATAGACAAGGTTGCTTCTTCGTGGACCCTTCGTGGGTGGAGCCCTCCGTGGACTCGCACAGCCGTTACCCTCCGTGGGTTGAAGTCTCCATCAACGTGGACGTACGATAGCACCACCTATCAGAACCATGCCAAAAACCACCGTGTCTTCATTGCGTTGGAAATCTCCGAGCCCCTCCTTTACTTACATATGCAATTGTTTACTTTCTGCTGCTACACTCTTAGAATTGCATGTGTAGGGTGATGCTTGACTTGTATACTTGCTAAAATCTGCCTACAACTAAAATTGGGAAAAGGTTAGGTTTTTATTTGGTCAAGTAGTCTAATCACCCCCCCCCTCTAGACATACTTTCGATCCTACAAGTGGTATCAGAGCTTTGGTCTCCATTGCTTTGGTTTCACGACCTAGGAGAGTATGGCGTCTAGTGAGGGTAATTATCACCGTAGAGGTCCATATTTTGATGGTACAAACTTTGCTAGTTGGAAACATAAGATGAAAATGCATATTCTTGGTCATAACCCCGCCGTTTGGGCTGTTGTTCATGTTGGCTTGCAAGGTGAATTCTTTGAGGATGGCAAGGAACCGGATCGTGAAGCAACCCCGGAAGAATTGAAGATGTTGCAATACAATGCTCAAGCTTGTGACATTCTCTTCAATGGTTTGTGTCCCGAGGAATTCAACAAAATCAGCCGCCTCGAAAATGCAAAGTAAATTTGGGATACTTTGGTTGATATGCATGAGGGTACCGAGTCCGTCAAGGAATCTAAGTTGGATGTGCTTCAAAGTTAACTTGACAAGTTCAAGATGAAGGATGGTGAAGGAGTCGCTGAAATGTACTCTAGGCTTGCTCTCATCACAAATGAGATTGCCGGCTTAGGAAGTGAAGAGATGACCGACAAATTCATCATCAAGAAGATCCTTAGAGCTTTGGATGGAAAATATGATACCGTTTGCACATTGATCCAAATGATGCCAAATTACAAAGATCTCAAGCCCACGGAAGTCATTGGAAGGATTGTTGCTCATGAAATGTCACTCAAGGACAAATAGGAGCTACACAACAAATCAAGTGGTGCCTACAAAGCCTCAACCGATGCTCCAACAACTCCAAGTGACAAGCTAGTATCCAATGAAGAGATAAGCCTAATGGTGAAAAGATTCAACAAGTTCTACAAGAACAAAGGGAAAGAAAGAAGCTCTAGCTCAAGACACTATGAGAGAAGATCATCAAGTCATGACCGAAATTGCTACAATTGTGGAAAACCCAGACACTATTCCAATGAGTGCACAGCTCCCTACAAGAAAAGAGACGAACCACCAAGAGGAAGACATAGAAGAGATGAATCACCTCATAAGGAGAGAAGGAGTAGAGATGATCGTTATGAACGAAGACACTCTCGAAGAAGCAAGGATTCGGAAAGGAAGGACAAGTCATCAAAGAGCTACACAAGAAGAAGACATCAAGCTCATGTTGGTGAATGGGTTTCCGGCTCCGACTCCGACAACCACTCCGAGAGAAGTTATCACTCCAACTCCGACTATAGTCAAGATGAAGGTGTTGCCGGACTTGCTCTTGTGTCATCCAACTCCCATGATCTATTTGACTCACCAAATGAAGGAATTGGAAGATGCTTCATGGCAAAAGGCCCCAAGGTATCACACCCCGAGTATCTTGATTTCAATAGTGATGAAGATGATTTGCTTGGTGATGATGATTTACTTATTGATAAGGCTAGTGATGTGAGCTATAATGAAAATGCTAGTAATCAAGTCAAGAGGAAACGAATGACAATGCTATGAAGGAGATTGAGCGTCTAACTAAAGAACTAAATGCTCTTAAGTTAGCTCATGAAATAACTCAAGAGGATCATAGAGAACTTCTAAGAACTCATGAGAAGCTACGCTTCGAGAAGCTAAATTTAGAGCAAGAGCATGAGTTTCTTAAAGCTATCAATGACGATCTTCGAAAGAAGAGTTCTTCATATCTTGCCAAACGTTTACTCTTGTCTACCTTTATGCCACAAGTTAAACCTAAGCAAACTAGCAACAAGGGTAAAAAGGGTTCTACCTCTAGTAGTAACAATAACCATGCTAAATCCAATATTGTTGCTTCTAGTAGTTCTATTGATTCCACTAATGATTCTCTTAGCCAAGTTACACTTGAGCAAGAAAACATTCTATTGAAAGGAATTTTAGAAAAAGGTGTCTACAAGAGCCTTGCCGGGAGTAAGCAATTTGAGGAAATTGTACGCAAGCAAGGAAGGCACCGGAAGAACCAAGGTGTTGGTTTTGAACGAAAGTTCAATGCCAATGGAGTTGAGTGGGAAGAAGATCAATACCCCAAGACGAAGTTTGTTCCTCAATAAGAGAAGTATGATCCTACTTCATTCAAGGGAACACAAGCTCAAGAAGATCTTCCACCACAAGACCACAAGCTAAAAGGCAAGGACAAGCTTCAAGAAGAGATTGACTCATTTGAAGAAGCACCTCAAGCCTTGGTCAAGTGGGTTCCCAAGACTTCATCAAGTTCTACTTCATCAAGTGCTACTACAACTCCAAGGATTCCCATCAAGTTGATGTGGGTCCAAAAGAAGAAGAACTAGAGAGTTCTTGAGGGTGACTCCGCCAAGAAACTTCACTCATATTCATTTTGGCAAGAACTTGTGCAACCAACTTCCACATCTTGCACTAGTTCATGGAGTCACAAACCCTCTTGTTGGTAAGGCAAGGGACAAGGTATTCAATGCATTCATGGACATCATCATATGTGTATTTCACTCTATGTCTATGGATATCCTTGTGTGGGACTAACCCATGTAGTTATTGAAAGCACAAAACTCCAAAGGATTGCTCCCAACTCTTGATGGTCTACATCAACATTGAGCATCCACATCTTCAACATCTACATGAAGTCATCATCGACAAAACCCAAGGTTAGTTCATCCCTCTTTGGGGGGATATCACATCTAGGGGGAGCTTTGCTCTAAGACTTGAGCTAAAGCAACTCTAATGGTGTGAACACATCAATGCTTTATGTAAAAGTGGCAACCCCACTTGTGCTTAAACGATGAGTATGACCTCTGATCAAATGTTCTCATTTGACTCCTAAGTCAATATACTCATATATAGATGACCTAGTCATCGCCATTGCTTGATAGATGCTAGAATTGGTTGTGCATGTTTGACACATATTTCATTTGCTATCTTATTGTGTGAGCATGTTGGATTGCATGTTTTCTTCATTCAAGGACATCCATTTGTAGTTTTGATTGTCTTGGTTTTTCTGGCCAAGTGGATGTACAAGAATGCCTAAGTACCTTCTCTAGCTATCTATGCTTTCTTGTCTCAAATTCTATTCTTGCTGCATCACAAAAATTGAACAAGTCATTTTCGGACCCTCCGGGTGAGGCGCACTCGGAGCCACCGATCTGAAAGGGCTGAACCTCCAAAACCTTCTACATGATTTCGGCCGAACCAATTCACTCACACTCGGTCCAACCGAAATCATTTAGATTGATCTAGGTTTCCATCTCGGTGTCACTGAGTTGAACCATTTCGGCGCCACCGATGTGCTAAACTGCTTGCAGTTACACATATCGGTGCCACCGAGTTGACCAACTCGGAGCCACCGATAGCACACGGGTATATATACTCCGCGAGCCCAAACGATTGAAATTTCTCAAACCTCTTAGTTCCCGCACCCCGTTGCTGCCGTCACCCAGGTCTCCGGATCATCGCCCTCATCTCCAGCGCGCCTTCGCCGCTGAAATCCGTCGCCGTCAACGGCAATCTGCTCCGCCGTTGCCGCCGTAGAGGATCTCCACCAAGTTAGGGTGAGATTCGACCCCCTCCGTGTTCCTCTTTCTGATTCAATGCACGGATGGATCGCCATTATTCTTGCCACAAATTGCAATGCTTATTCCATGAATAAAATTCCTTAGACTAGATTCGAGTAAAAATTTTAGGTTTAAGTTTCCGCCGAACGCATCTCGGACCGACTGATTAGAGATTTTCGGAGTCACCGATTTGGCCCCAAGCCATTACACTAGTACGTCTCGGTGCCACCGAGTTGTACGAATTGGTGGGACCGAAAGTAAAGTCTCTGTGAAACCCTAGCATCTCGGAGACACCAAACCACATCTCGGTCTGACTGAAATGGAGTGTAAAGTTTCTGTTGAGTGCTTCGGTATCACCGAGATGATCAACTCAGTCCATCCAAAATGCCTTCTGTGAAAACTTGAAACTAAGATTTGAACTCAATTTTTATGAAAAACATTTGCTTTTTGTGATGACTCATCTACTCTGCCCATACCCATCTATTCACAGGGTCAGCTTTGCAAGATGTCAGATGCCAGCGATAGTCAGAATATGTCAGAGCAGCACACAGATCTCAGTTCAGGCTCTAGTCCTAAGGAAAGCTTTTATGAGGGAGAGAGAAGCTCTCCAGATCTTCCAAAAGTTGCAATAAGGAACAGGAAGAAGAGAACCTCAGATGATGAGGATGAGGACTTTGTTGCTAGTGAAACAACATCAAAGAAGAAGAGAGTTGTGCTTGCAAAGGAGTATAGCACCAAACCATCTGCTAGAACCAAAGAGAAAACAACAGTGAAGAAAGTTACTAAGGAAACCATGACATTTACACTTGAGGAGCCAAGTGATACAGAAACAACTGCTACAGGGAAGAAGAAGAGGGCAAGGAAAGTCGTTGCTCGTGTTCAAGGCAAGCCCTCCATGGCTGAAGAGAAGGAGGAGGAACCAGCAGCTGATGCACCTCCTGCAAAGTCTCAGAAGCTTATGTCTGATGCTATAAGGACTGCTGCCCCCACCAAGTCCAAGCCCAAAGCTCCAGCACCCAAGAGATCCACTAGAAACATCCCTGCTACTGAAAAGAACAAGGCCCCAGTGCCTGAAGTTGATGTTGATGAGGAGCCACTAGTGCTCAGAAAATTGAAACCCAAGATTCCAGATCATGACAATGCTCATCCAGTTGCTGAAAACATGATGCTCAGGAAGGACAAAGGACTGCGTCAGTGGAGATTGTCAGATCTATATGCTGCCAGAAGAAGGACTGCTTGGTATTACCGCTTTCAGACCAGAGAACAACAAGATTTCTATGAGACTGTATTGCTTGATAAGAAGCCAATCGTCAGTGACATGAGATGGGTGGACTGGAAGTACATCGATGCAAATGAGGACTATTTCCCCCATGTTCATGAGAGCTTCAGGATAGCTGGTGTTGATGACTTTGTTGGACATAAGATTACCAAGTGGAATGATGAGATGATCATGCAATTCTACTCCACCAGCCCAGCAGACGTCAGCTGAAGCCTTCACGGATGCACTTCTCTCAACGCCGTCTACGCACACCGGAGCTGCTAGCCAGAGATCACCTTTAGGAGCTGCCGAGGATCGGTTCCACTGACTGACATGCAACTTGTATTGCATAAAAGTGGCTTTGCGGGTTCCCACTTTAGTTGAATCTGATTTGACGAGGGCGGTCCTTGTAGAAGGTTAAAAGGCAAATTGTATATCACCATTGTGGTTTTGCGTAGATAAGAACGGTTCTTATAGTTTTCCCTAGCAGCCACGTAAAAATTGCAACAACAAAGTAGAGGACGTCTAACTTGTTTTTGCAGGGCATGTTGTGATGTGGTATGGCCATAACGTGATTTGATATATGTTGATGTATGAGATGATCAAGTTTTGTAATAGGTTCACGACTTGCATGTCGATGAGTACGGCAACCGACAGGAGCCATAGGGTTGTCTTTAATTTATTGAATGACCTGCATGTCAATCATTAAACGGCATGTAATTGCTTTACTTTATCGCTATGCGTTAGCAATAGTTGTAGAAGCAATAGTTGGTGAGACAACAACGTGATGACATGATGATGGAGATCATGGTGTCATGCCGGTGATGATGAAGATCATGCCGGTGCTTTGGAGATGGAGATCAAAAGCACAAAGATGATGATGGCCATATCATGTCACATATTGATTGCATAGTGATGTTTATCCTTTTATGCATCTTATTTTGCTTAGGACGACGGTACCATTATAAGATGATCCCTTCACTTAATTTCAAGATAAAAGTGTTCTCCCTAAGTATGCACCGTTGCAAAAGTTCGTCATTTCAAAGGACCACGTGATGATCGGGTGTGATAGACTCTACGTTCACATACAACGGGTGTAAGCCAGTTTTACACATGCAGAATACTTGGGTTAATCTTGACGAGCCTAGCATGTACAGACATGGCCTCGGAGCATGAGAGACCGAAAGGTCGAACATGAGTCATATAGTAGATATGATCAACATGGAGATGTTCACCATTGATGACTGCCCCATCTCACGTGATGATCGGACATGGGTCAGTTGATGTGGATCATGTAACACTTAGACAACTTGAGGGATGTTGATTTAAGTGGGAGTTCTTTAGTAATTTGATTAGAAGAACCAATTATCATGAACTTAGTCTAATTGTCTTTGCAAATTAATGTTGTAGATCAATGGCTCGCGATGTAGCTCCCCTGAATTTTAATGCGTTCCTAGAGAAAGAAAAGTTGAAAGATGATGGTAGCAACTATACAGACTGGGTCCGTAATCTGAGGATTATCCTCACTGCTACACAGAATGTATGTCCTTGATGCACCGCTAGGTGATCCACCTGCTCCCGCAAATCTACACGATAGTTTAGTGCGCCATGCTTTACGGCTTAGAACCGGCGCTCCAAAGACGTTTTGAGCACCACGGAGCATATGAGATGTTTTAGGAGCTGAAATTGGTATTTCAGGCTCATGCCCGGGTTGAGAGGTATGACACCTCCGACAAGTTCTTTAGCTGTAAGATGGAGGAGAACAACTCCGTTAGTGAGCACGTACTCAAAATGTCTGGGTACTATAATCGCTTGAATCAGTTGGGAGTTAATCTTCCGGATGAAGTAGCGATTGACAGAGTTCTCCAGTCACTGCCACCAAGCTACAAAGGCTTCGTGATGAACTATTATATGCAAGGGATGGAGAAAACGATCCCTGAGCTTTACACGATGCTAAAGGCCGCGGAAGTAGAAATCAAGAAAGAGCATCAAGTGTTGATGGTCAACAAGACCACCAATTTCAAGAAGAAAGGCAAGGGAAAGAAAGGGAACTTCAAGAAGAATGGCAAGCCAGTTGCCGCTCCCGTGAAGAAACCCAAGGCTGGACCCAAACCTGAGACTGAGTGCTTCGATTGCAAGGGGAATGGTCACTAGAAGCGGAACTACGCAAAGTACTTGGCAGATAAGAAGGCTGGCAACGTCAACAAAGGTATATTTGATATACATGTTATTGATGTGTACCTTACTAGTGCTCGTAGTAGCGCCTGGGTATTTGATACTGGTTCGGTTGCTAATATTTGTAACTCGAAACAGGAGCTGCGGAATAAACAGACACTAGCTAAGGATGAGGTGACAATGCGCGTTGGAAATGGTTCCAAGGTTGATGTGATCGCCGTCGGCACGCTCCCTCTACGTTTACCTTTGGGATTAGTTATGAACCTGAATAATTGTTATTTGGTGCCTGCGTTAAGCATGAACATTATATCTGGATCTTGTTTATTGCGAGACAGTTATTCATTTAAGACAGAGAATAATGGTTGTTCTATTTATATGGATAATATCTTTTATGGTCATGCACCCTTAGTGAATGGTTTACTTCTGTTGAATCTCGATCGTAGTGATACACATATTCATAATATCGATGCCAAAAGATGTAAAGTTAATGATGATAATACCACATACTTGTGGCACTGCCGCTTAGGTCATATTGGTGTGAAGCGCATGAAGAAACTACGTGCTGATGGACTTTTGGAATCTCTTGATTATGAATCATTTGATACATGTGAACCATGCCTCATGGGCAAGATGACTAAAACCCTGTTTTCCTGTACAATTGAGCGGGCAAGTGACTTGTTGGAAATAAAACATATCGATGTATGCGGTCCGATGAGTGTTGAAGTGCACGGTGGATATCGTTATTTTCTTACCTTCACAGATGATTTGAGTAGATATGGGTATATTTACTTAATGAAACACAAGTCTGAAACATTTGAAAAGTTCAAGGAGTTTCAGAGTGAAGTGGAGAATCATCATAATAAGATGATTAAATTTCAATGATCTGATCATGGAAGTGAATATTTGAGTTACGAGTTTGGTATGCATTTAAGACAATATGGAATTGTTTCACAGCTCACGCCACCTGGAACACCACAACGTAATGGTGTGTCCGAACGTCGTAATCGTACTCTATTGGATATGGTGCATTCTATGATGTCTCTTACCGATTTGCTGCTATCATTTTGGGGTTATGCATTAGAGACAGCCGCATTCACTTTGAACAGGGCACCGTCTAAATCCGTTGAGACGACACCGTATGAATTATGGTTTGGCAAGAAACCTAAGCTGTCGTTTCTTAAAGTTTGGGGATGCGACGCTTATGTCAAGAGGCTTCAGCCTGATAAGCTCAAACCCAAAGCGGAGAAGTGCGTCTTCATAGGATACCCTAAAGAGACCATTGGGTATACCTTCTACCACAGATCCGAGGGCAAAATCTATGTTGCTAAGAATGGGTCCTTTCTAGAGAAGGACTTTCTCTCGAAAGAAGTGAGTGGGAGGAAAGTAGAACTTGATGAGGTAATTGTACCTTCTCTTGAATTGGGAAGTAGCACATCACAAAAAGAAGTTCCCGTGATGCCTACACCATCCGAAGAGGAAGCTAATGATGATGACCATGAAACTTCGGATCAAGTTACTACTGAACTTCGTAGGTCGACCAGGGTACGTTCTGCACCAGAGTGGTATGGTAATCCCGTCCTGGAAGTCATGTTGTTGGACAACGGCGAACCTACGAACTATGTAGAAGCAATGATGAGCCCAGATTCTGACAAATGGCTTGAGGCCATGAAATCCGAGATAGGATCCATGTATGAGAACAAAGTATGGACTTTGGTGGGCTTGCCCGATGATCGGCAAACCATTGAGAATAAATGGATCTTTAAGAAAAAGATAGACCCTGATGGTAATGTCACCATCTATAAAGCTCGACTTGTCGCAAAGGGTTTTCGACAAATTCAAGGAGTTGACTACGATGAGACTTTCTCACCCGTAGCGATGCTTAAGTCTGTTAGAATTATGTTAGCAATTGCCGCATTTTATGATTATGAGATCTGGCAGATGGATGTCAAAACAGCGTTCCTTAACGGGTTTCTTAAGGAAGAGTTGTATATGATGCAACCGGAAGGTTTTGTCGATCCTAAGGATGCTAACAAAGTATGCAAGCTCTAGCGATCCATCTATGGACTGGTGCAAGCATCTCGGAGTTGGAATATATACTTTGATGAGGTGATCAAAGCTTTTGGTTTTATACAAACTTACGGAGAAGCTTGTATTTACAAGAAAGTGAGTGGGAGCTCTGTAGCATTTCTAATATTATATGTGGATGACATATTGTTGATTGGAAATGATATAGAATTTCTGGAAAGCATAAAAGGTTATTTGAACAAGAGGTTTTCAATGAAAGACCTGGGTGAAGCTGCTTACATATTGGGGATCAAGATCTATAGAGATAGATCAAGACGCCTAATAGGACTTTCACAGAGCACATACCTTGACAAGATTTTAAACAAGTTCAAAATGGACCGGTCAAAGAAGGGGCTCTTGCCTGTGTTGCAAGGTGTGAAGTTGAGTAAGACTCAAAGCCTGACCATGGTAGAAGAAAGAGAAAGGATGAAAGTCATCCCCTATGCCTCAACCATAGGCTCTATAATGTATGCCATGCTGTGTACCAGACCTGATGTGTGCCTTGCCATAAGTCTGGCAGGGAGGTACCAAAGTGATCCAGGAGTAGATCACTGGACAGTGGTCAAGAATATCCTTAAGTACATGAAGAGAACTAAGATTATGTTTCTCGTTTATGGAGGTGATGAAGAGCTCGTCGTAAAGGGTTACATCGATGCTAGCTTCGACATAGATCCGGATGACTCTAAGTCTCAAACCGGATACATATTTATATTGAATGGTGGAGCAGTCAGTTGGTGCAGTTCCAAGCAAAGCGTCGTAGCGGGATCTACATGTTAAGCGGAATATATAGCTTCTTCGGAAGCAGCGCAAGAAGGAGTCTGGATGAAGGAGTTCATATCCGATCTAGGAGTAGTACCTAGTGCATCGGATCCAATGACTATCTTTTGTGACAACACTGGTGCTATTGCCATTGCCAAGGAACCCAGGTTTCACAAGAAGACAAAGCACATCAAGCGTCGCTTCAACTCCATTCATAATTACATTAAGGATGGAGACATAGAACTTTGCAAAGTACATACGGATCTGAATGTGGCAGACCCGTTGACTAAACCTCTTCCACGAGCAAAACATGATCAGCACCAGGACTCCATGGGTGTTAGATTCATTACATTGTAAACTAGATTATTGACTCTAGTGCCAGTGGGAGATTGTTGGAAATATGCCCTAGAGACAATAATAAATTGGTTATTATCATATTTCCTTGTTCATGATAAATGTTTATTATTCATGCTAGAATTGTATTGACCGGAAACTTAAATACATAAACTACACCGTGTCCCTAGTAAGCCTCTACTAGACTAGCTCATTGATCAAAGATGCTTATGGTTTCCTGACCATAGACATGAGTTGTCATTTGATAACGGGATCACATCATTAGGAGAATGATGTGATGGACAAGAC
Source organism: Elymus sibiricus (assembly GCA_039707655.1). Lineage (NCBI taxonomy): Eukaryota > Viridiplantae > Streptophyta > Magnoliopsida > Poales > Poaceae > Elymus > Elymus sibiricus. Next base: position 135,822,488 of record CM077666.1, read on the forward strand.
CCAACCGTAAGCTTAGCATCAGATTGTTTAGTTATTTGCTACATCTTTCTTCATGTAGAGTATCCGTTCCTTAGACCATGAGATCGTGCAACTCCCTGACACCGGAGGAATACTTAGTGTGTATCCAAACGTCACTTCGTAACTGGGTGATCATAAAGGTGCTCTACAGGTATCTCCGAAGGTGTTTGTTGGGTTGGCACGGATCGAGACTGGGATTTGTCACTCCCTATGACGGAGAGATATCTCTGGGCCCTCTCGGTAATACAACATCGTAAAGAGCTTGCAAGCAATGTGGCTAATGAGTTAGCCACGGAATCTTGTATTACGGAACAAGTAAAGAGACTTGCCGGTAACGAGATTGAACTAGGTATGGAGATACCGACGATCGAATCTCGGGCAAGTAACATATCGCCGGACAAAGGGAATTGCATACAGGATTAACTGAATCCTCGACATCGTGGTTCAACTGATAAAGATATTCGTTGAATATGTAGGAATCAATATGGGCATCCAGGTCCTGCTATTGGTTATTGACCGGAGAGGAGTCTCGGTCATGTCTGCATGTTTCGAACCCGTAGGGTCGCACGCTTAACGTTCGATAGTGCTAGGGTAGTATTGAGATAATAATAGCAGAAAGTCTGAAAGGTTGTTCGGAGTCCTGGATGAGATCCCGGACATCACGAGGAGCTCTGGAATGGTCCGGAGGTAAAGATTTATATATGGGAAGTCCTATTTTGGCTATCGGAAAAGTTCAGGGGCATGCCGACAAGTGTATCGGAGGCATCGAAGGGTTCTGGGGGTCCACCAGCCCCAGGGACCCACGTGGGCTGTAGGGGGGCACCCTGGCCTAGTTGGGCCAGGCGCACCAGCCCCCCACTTGGCCCATGCGCCGAAGGGGTAAAACCCTAGGGGTGGAGGCGCCCCACTTGCCTTGGGGGGCACTCCTCCCCCCTAGGCCGCCGCCCCCTCCCTTGGAGGAGGGGCTAGGGCCGGCACCCCCTCCCCCTCACCCCTATATATAGTGGGGAGGGGCGCACGGGGTTGGACCCTTCCGCCCGGCGCCTCCCTCTCTCTCGTATACTCCTCCACCACCTTCCGGCACGCGCTTGGCGAAGCCCTGTCGGAATTGCACTGCTGCCACCACCACCATATCGCCGTGCTGGTTCCGATCTCATCTACCTCCTCCCCCTCTCTTAATGGATCAAGAAGGAGAGGACGCCATCGAGCTGAATGTGTGCTAATCTCGGAGGTGCCGTTCGTTTGGCTCTAGATCGGATTGGATCACGATTGGATCGTGAAGAGTACGACTACATCAACTGCGTTACGACGCTAACGCTTTCGGTCTACAAGGGTATGTAGACACACTCCCCTCTCGTTGCTTTGCATCTCCTAGATTATATCTTGGGTGTTCGTAGGAATTTTTTTGATTTTCATGCAACGTTCCCCAACAGGGAGAAACAAAGGGGTCAGAGATTTAAGGACAAATAGATGAGGAAAAGGGAATGTTTAGATAGAGAGGGAGGTGTGGGAACCAAGTCGTACCTGAGCGTCGGCGTCAACTTAGGCGGATGCTCCCGTCGTCGCACGCCAGCTCAAAGATGAGAGAGTCCACTTTGTTTGGGATAAGTGGAGAAACCTATAGATTTCTCCAACTTATCCTTGATAAGTGGACAAACCTATAGATTTCTCCACCTCTCGCAAGCGGAAGTGAAGAAATCCACCCAAATCAATGCTACCATGACGGTCATGGCGACATGCCCGTCGCCGAGAGCGTGTGATGGCCATGAATCCTCTTTGTCAATGTCGATGCTTCTGCTGCTGCTCTGCACCTTATCTTGCCGACCTGTCCTGCCGTCCTCGGCGCCTCCTAACCTGTGCTGCGGTGCCGGAGGCCACGACAGAAGACGAAGTAGGGTTTACAGGGAGTGCGTGGGGGGGGGGGGAAGAGGAGCGTATTGATGCGTGTGGCGGCTAGGGTTTTAAGTAAACGGGAGAGGGAGTGGGTTTGAGTCGACGCCTTTATACGGCGTGGGCCGCTCGGTTTACGGGAACGAGGCAAAATTTTGGGTCTAGGGAGCAGGGGAGATATACGTACAAAAAATTGTGGACGTAGGATCGACCCAAAGGAAATGATGCATGGGTCCCGTATTTTGATATACCCGCGGCCTCCTTTGGTTCACAGGGTAGGGATATTATAGGTATATATGAAAGTTGTAGGAAAAGAGCTGACATGTATCTCAAATCCTATGAGTAGGGTTACGAAAAGAGATGTCATTTGGTTCACATCATAGGCTAATGTTTATTTTCCTCTGAAATGTGGAGTATAGGAACCAATCCTATGTAGGAATAGGAATCCATTCCTATGAACTAAATGGTGCTAAAGGAAAAATTCCTATAAAAATCCTATCATATAGAATTCCTATGATATTCGTCCACACAAAAGGAGGCTTGAAATTGCTGTAGGTGATACAACGGTCTTTCGTTGCCGAGTTTCGGCTAACGGAGACTCAGCAAACAAACTTGGCGAAGTGTGGCACTCGGCAATAGAGCAGTGCCACGCGTCGAGTCCTTACTCGATGGGACATTGCCAAGTTTAGAACTCGGCAAAATATTTGCCCAGTTCTTCTACCAAAGGAACTCGGTAGAAGTTTTGTATTGGGCAATAAGTGTTGCCACGTGGCTTATGTATATTCATTGTGCATTGCCGAGTTTAACCAAGTAGAACTCGGCAAACTATAGTGTCACGTGGCATCTCCGTTACGCCCCGTTCTGTCTGACGGTGTGCTCTGTTGAATTCCCTGGAAGGTGAAACTCGACAAACATTATTTAAATATTCGCCAAACTTGGTAATGATGTAACCCAATTTAGATGTCAACCGCAGAAGCCAGACATTATCTCAAATTAATAATTGAGTCCATGGGTGCAACATGGTCAAACGATGGCATGGGTATCTAAAATTCTAATGAATTTGAGCTTGTTAAATGTATATCTCCATTATTACAGTATGTCCACAACCACACCATGCATATCTCCATTATATTTGCATGGATTGCAAATACCACGATCTCTTATTCATTTTCTTAAGAAAAACAATCAGTTATTTCAAATATTTGACTATATCACACACACTATATTTCTTCTCTCTCCGGATACCCGATCGCTCTTTCGCTCTTGTCGGCGTACGACACCTATGGGATCGCTTGGATCCCTTTTACGGTTTGGCTAGGGAAAAGATTTGCACAAAGAGCGGATCCAACGATCAACGCGGGGATCTTTACCCAGGTTCGGGCCGCTGAGAAGCGTAAAACCCTACTCCTGCCTTGGTTTATTGTGGGTGTTCTTAAGCTCAAGTACACGGAGCGCTTGCGATGAACAGTACGTTCAAGAAGCAGCTACGCATGCAGAATGGGCCAGAAGGTCCTCCATCCTGTAGCTTCGCCTTGGGCCTCCTTTTATACGTCCAAGGGGTCACCAACAATGGCGAACAGTAAGTACAAGAGGTGTAAAGTTGCTACAGGGTTTACATGTTTATCACTGACGACTTAGGACAAACGCATTTAATGCTCCACTTAGGTGTCCCTTACTTTCTTGGGGACGGAAAAAGAGACCGTCCCATCAGCACCACTCAACCCCATCTGCCGTTAGTGACATGACACACACACAGGAGGACAAGCCCTAAACGACAGGCTGGTCGCTGCGCTGGAGCGGTGGCAGGGCGGTGGGATCTTGTCGTGTGCGAGGTCTTGCCGGGCCTTCGCGAGCCTTCCCGACAAGATCTTGCCGGGAAACCAGCCTTCGGTCTTCTGTCTTTTGATCATTAGCTTGAGTGCCTTCCTGATAATCTTGTATTTGTTTCCAGCTGGTCTCCGGCAGGCCTTGCCGCTGGTATGGCTGCAACCGTCCCTGCACAAGTATGGGGTACTAAAAGACCCAAACTATAGTACACTGACAGGAGCCCCCGGGCCTAGGCCATACACGGGTGCGAGGCGTTGTTGGGCTAGGCCCAAATAATGCACGGGCACGCGTGGCAGGAGTTAACTGTCATTTCTTTCTTGCCGGGGAAAACCGCACCCGGCAAGCTGCCCTCAGGAAAGGTTGCTTCCCAAAGGCTGCCAGCTCCCGAGCTTGCTCAGACAGCTTTGGGAATCTCAGTATTGATATTCCATTAGCAGAGAACTTTGAAGATCTCGATGCAAAACGTAAAGCTCATTTGTTGTAATTTTGGTTATGCTTTCGGAAAGTTTATTTCCGGGAAAGCTTTTGTTATCGGCAGATAACTCTGGGTTCTCGACGCTAGTTTATGTTTAAGGTAGAGAACTTCAGATTCTCAATGCCAACTTGCCGGGAGAGCCAGCCCCCGGCAAGGCTTTTGGTTTCAGCAGAGAACTCGGAGGTTCTTGATGCCGGCTTGCCGGGAGGGCCAGCCCCCGGCAAGGCTTTTGCATTCAGCAGAGAACTCAGAGGTTCTCGATGCCGGCTTGCCGGGAGGGCCAGCCCCCGGCAAGGCTTTTGCATTCAGCAGAGAACTCGGAGGTTCTCGATGCCGGCTTGCCGGGAGGGCCAGACCCCGGCAAGGCTTTTGCATTCAGCAGAGAACTCGGAGGTTCTCGATGCCGGCTTGCCGGGAGGGCCAGCCACCGGCAAGGCTTTTGCATTCAGCAGAGAACTCGGAGGTTCTCGATGCCGGCTTGCCGGGAGGGCCAGCCACCGGCAAGGCTTTTGCATTCAGCAGAGAACTCGGAGGTTCTCGATGCCGGCTTGCCGGGAGGGCCAGCCCCCGGCAAGGCTTTTGCATTCAGCAGAGAACTCGGAGGTTCTCGATGCCGGCTTGCCGGGAGGGCCAGCCCCCGGCAAGGCTTTTGCATTCAGCAGAGAACTCGGAGGTTCTCGATGCCAGCTTGCCGGGAGGGCCAGCCACCGGCAAGGCTTTTGCATTCAGCAAAGAACTCGGAGGTTCTCGATGCCGGCTTGCCGGGAGGGCTAGCCCCCGGCAAGGCTTTTGCATTCAGCAGAGAACTCGGAGGTTCTCGATGCCGGCTTGCCGGGAGGGCCAGCCCCCGGCAAGGCTTTTGCATTCAGCAGAGAACTCGGAGGTTCTCGATGCCAGCTTGCCGGGAGGGCCAGCCACTGGCAAGGCTTTTGCATTCAGCAAAGAACTCGGAGGTTCTCGATGCCGGCTTGCCGGGAGGGCCAACCCCCGGCAAGGCTTTTGCATTCAGCAGAGAACTCGGAGGTTCTCGATGCCGGCTTGCCGGAAGGGCCAGCCCCCGGCAAGGCTTTTGCATTCAGCAGAGAACTCGGAGGTTCTCGATGCCGGCTTGCCGGGAGGGCAAGCCACCGGCAAGGCTTTTGCATTCAGCAGAGAACTCGGAGGTTCTCGATGCCGGCTTGCCGGGAGGGCCAGCCCCCGGCAAGGCTTTTGCATTCAGCAGAGAACTTGGAGGTTCTCGATGCCGGCTTGCCGGGAGGGCCAGCCCCCGGCAAGGCTTTTGCATTCAGCAGAGAACTCGGAGGTTCTCGATGCCGGCTTGCCGGGAGGGCCAGCCCCCGGCAAGGCTTTTGCATTCAGCAGAGAACTCGGAGGTTCTCGATGCCGGCATGCCGGGAGGGCCAGCCCCCGGCAAGGCTTTTGGATTCAGCAGAGAACTCAGAGGTTCTCAATGCCGGCTTGCCGGGAGGGCCAGCCACCGGCAAGGCTTTTGCATTCAACAGAGAACTCGAAGGTTCTCGATGCCGGCTTGCCGGGAGGGCCAGCCCCCGGCATGGCTTTTGCATTCAACAGAGAACTCGGAGGTTCTCGATGCCGGCTTGCCCGGAGGGCCAGCCCCCGGCAAGGCTTTTGCATTCAGCAGAGAACTCGGAGGTTCTCGATGCCGGCTTGCCGGGAGGGCCAGCCACCGGCAAGGCTTTTGCATTCAGCAGAGAACTCGGAGGTTCTCGATGCCGGCTTGCCGGGAGGGCTAGCCCCCGGCAAGGCTTTTGCATTCGGCAGAGAACTCGGAGGTTCTCGATGCCGGCTTGCCGGGAGGGCCAGCCCCCGGCAAGGCTTTTGCATTCAGCAGAGAACTCGGAGGTTCTCGATGCTCAGTGGCGGCTTCCGAAAGCGCCAAAGCTGGTGCTACCGCGAAGCTATCTTCCACTTATTTACCTACAACACTGGTTTGGGCATAATACTGCCGCAACAGTGTTTTAACAGAATAAGTTAATTAGCGTCTGGTTCGCACTTAACTCATGTGAAAACTTGATTTCTACTGAATATTCCCCTCGCTTGCCGGAATGCTTCCTGGTGCGCACGCTCCAGTCAGCAGCGCTTGAGGGAACGGGCCCTAGCAGCTTGCTGGGAGCGCCGCCTCCCGAAAATGTTTACCTTGTCGGTCCTATTGCAGCTGCTCACGTTGCCAAGCGGACTCGAGGCAACTAGGAGCCCAACTAGTCCCGCAAAGGCTCCTTAGCGTACGGGTCACAAATTTTTTAAAAGAATAAAAACTGTTATGTCTTTTCCTTAAATGATTGCATTCTTGCACAATTATTCCCTACGCTTGCCGGAATGCTTTCCGATTGCGCACGATCTGGTCGACGGCGCTTAGGATCAGGTCCTGTTTAGCGGCCTATCGAGAACACCGCCTTCTCAGAAGCTTAACACTCAGGAAACAAACGCAGCGGCAGCGACGTTGTTGGGCGGACCCAGAACAACCCAGAGCGCAGAATGTTTCAAGAGCGCTCCTCTGCGCACAGGTTAAGCACAAAAATGCCATTCAAGGATAAAACTAAACAACATAAAATAACTAAAGTTATAGAACTTAGCTCTCTCTCTGTAGCGTGATGTTGGCGAAGAAAATGCCAACGTTGGTGAAGAAATTGGGATGCCTCTGCTGCCTCTGCTATGCCCGCACTGGCCGCTAGATCGGGTTCACGCAACCTTCCCCCCTACCTGGCGCGCCAAAGATGTCGGCGTACGACACCTATGCGATCGCTTGGATCCCTTTTACGGTTCGGCTAGGGAAAAGATTTACACAAAGAGCGGATCCAACGATCAACGCGGGGATCTTTACCCAGGTTCGGGCCGCTGAGAAGCGTAAAACCCTACTCCTGCCTTGGTTTATTGTGGGTGTTCTTAAGCTCAAGTACACGGAGCGCTTGCGATGAACAGTACGTTCAAGAAGTAGCTATGCATGCAGAATGGGCCAGAAAGTCCTCCCTCCTGTAGCTTCGCCTTGGGCCTCCTTTTATACGTCCAAGGGGTCACCAACAGTGGCGAACAGTAAGTACAAGAGGTGTAAAGTTGCTACAGGGTTTACATGTTTATCACTGACGACTTAGGACAAACGCATTTAATGCTCCACTTAGGTGTCCCTTACTTTCTTGGGGACGGAAAAAGAGACCGTCCCATCAGCACCGCTCAACCCCATCCTCCGTTAGTGCCATGACACGCACACAGGAGAACAAGCCCTAAACGATAGGCTGGTCGATGCGCTGGAGCGGTGGCAGGGCGGTGGGATCTTATCGGGTGCGAGGTCTTGCCGGGCCTTCGCGAGCCTTCCCGGCAAGATCTTGCCGGGAAGCCAGCCTTCGGTCTTCTGTCTTTTGATCATTAGCTTGAGTGCCTTCTTGATAATCTTGTATTTGTTTCCAGCTGTTCTCCGGCAGGCCTTGCCGCTGGTATGGCTGCAACCGTCTGTGCACAAGTATGGGGTACTAAAAGACCCAAACTTTTGTACACCGACAGCTCTCCTTAGTTAGAGGACTCAATCCTACGATGTCTCTCGCACTCTCTCACAACACACACACACACACACACATACACGCGCATACGGCCCATCTTTTATCGAAGACACACTCGTTCATTCCTCCCCCGTCTCTATAGATATCTCTCGATGATGAATGAAATGATATATGATGGGTATTCTATATGTGCATGTTGTTCTACGAAAACTTGGTAAAAGTTTGTGAGGTTTGAATTTTCAATAGAGCTATATACACTATATTTTGGAACAGAGGGAGCATATGGCAGTTGGGAACGCTCACGTGGAAGTCTTATATGTCGGAGGAGTGACTTTCTGTCAAATGCCATTGCAAAACTGCCACCGTCGGATGTAGATCTGACGGTTCTTTGGGCGTTCGTCAGGAAACGGCTTGTGGTGAACGTTCACCAGATATGATTTATGGACACATGCATTGCACTGACACGTACCCCCTCCATCTCACGCACACACACACCCTCACGAGTCACGACTCTCCCGAGTCTTCTCGCACACACCATCTATCTGTAGGTAGACGTCACACACATATGTGCTCTTCACACCCTTCCCTTAGAACTTCTAAAAAATAAAAGATGTCACATACTTCTTTTTTAAACTCAGACTTCACACACTTATACATTGTACTCTAGGTGGAGTACATAGTACACGAAGAGAAGCGGCATAGGCACGCACTAGTTCTCTCACACCCACGTGCGGGTACACATAGGAGCACATTTGTTTACAAAGAGGCATCCCAAGTGACAATTTGACTGATGTAGTTTTCAACTTCATGGAGGGTCGGGGACCACACGTGAATGATAGAGTACATAGTGCGACCTGGACGCAGTGGTGCATTATTGATCAAGTTTTTTTTACTGGAACGTTAAATGAAAATAGTGGTTCGCGCGTATCTATTTATTATTAAAAATAATTGAGAGGCTCACCAGAAAAAAGAAAATATACTAGAAAATCTCATATTAATTAGAAACATCTGATCGTTAATTTGGTGGACCTTATTCCCGTCAATGAACAATAACCATTGGATCTTCATTAAAAACGGGTGGACCCAACACAGCCAACAGAATAACCCACGGTCTATTGTAAAAAAAAAAAAACAGATCTAAACAAGACTCAGGATCACAGTGGTACTAAAGCACGTACGCAGATCCTCTCACCAAAAAATCTCAGGATCGCCAATGCCACCCTAAAAATCCCTACGCCTGGACCACGACAAAGGTTGGCTATGCTCTTGAAGACATCATCTACCTATAGCAAGCACCAAGCAGCACCACGGCATCGTCTTCTTCCAACGGTTGGGAGAGCCCAAATCTTCTCCATTGATTCTCCTTGGTTGTCATCGGCTCAGTCGAGCAATCAGGCCACCTCCAGTAAGTACCATCTGCACATAATTACTCCATCAGGCAATCAGACCACTTTCAAAAGTACCATCCGCACAAAATTAGAGATCAAACTACCTCCAGTACTATAACATGTACAATTTTAGATAATTTACATGATTCATGTATATGAAATCAGCAATCAGACCACCTCCAGAGTAAGTACCATCTGCACATAATTACTCCATCCAGCAATCAGACCACCTCCAATAAGTACCATTCGCACAAAATTAGAGATCAAACTACCTCCAGTACTATAACATGTACAATTTTAGATAATTTACATGATTCGTGTATATGAAATCCAGTAATCTGCACATAGTTGGGGATCAGACTACCACATAATTAGGGATTAGACTACCTATGATTTAGTTGACTTGCATGTCACTACAATGCTATGGTAAATAATACTAACCATATATGTATGTGTCTTCACCTGATGATTGGAACTCTTCGTGCCAGGAATAGACCTAAAGTTCAATCTCTTATCAACAATAAGAACAGAATAGTCAGTGCAACACATGGCCTCAATTCAAGGTACGACAACGGCAATCAAATAGATTTTTATTAAGTTGAGCCCCAAGTTCCCCATGTGATTGTGATGTTACGGTCGTCATTGACATAAATTTGTCATCCTCAATTACAATCTTTTTTTAAACTAAACCTACGCTTTAGTTGACTTGCGTTTCACTACAACACTAGGGTAAATTTTCTCACTAAACCTATGTGTATTATCATGCACTTGGTTTACTTACTGTTCTGAATTACATTTCTAAACTTTACCCTTACATCATGCACGACTGCAGTATAGAAGCATCATTGTGTCTTTGCTTCTGCTTTGCACATCAATTATGCTATCAGAAAGTTCCAACAAAAATATAACAGCAATATCATAGTAGATGAAGATGGATACGCAGTATATAGAAGATAGATGATGGAATTTGGAAGATACATATAGAATGGGGAAGTCAATCTAGAAAACAGATACATAGTCCCATACAACAGAAATCTATGATCAAATACCAAGCATATATAAATGTCGAGGTCTGCAACATATCTCTATTAATAAAATACCTTTTAAATACATAAATAAATATGAGGACCATGCGACAACACTAATAGAAAATGATGAGATCAAGAAGTACCTCAAATGCACATACATATCAGGCAATGACGCATGTTGGAGTATATTTCAGTTATAAATGCAATTCCGAGATCCCGTCGAAAGGTTGCATTTCCACCTAGAGAATGAGCAACATGCCATTTTCTTAGATTATACCGATTTTAAAAGATCGTAAGGAAAGAAAGAATAGGAATCCTAACTTTAGGTTGTGGATGGAGACAAATAAGATGTGTGAAGAAGCCAGTGAATTAGCAAATGCTTGGTTCCCGTCACAATGGGTATGGAAGAAGATAGAGACAAAGTTGAGCAAAAGAAACAAAGGAAGATTAGTTGGAAGGATATAGTATGCCTCGACAGCAAGCGTTGACAAATACTGCATGCGAATTTGCATGTCGGATTCTTAATATTGGTGATGGAACAAATACATCATCAAAAGGTGAGGAATTGATTAAAATACCAAGTGACATGCTACTGAAGAAAGGAGATGATTCAAAAAAAATGTGGACAGATATCCAAATTTGCAAGAAAGGTACTGCCAGTGAGATTTCTTAGAAGAAAGAGCAATATTATGTCCAAGGAACGAAACAGTTCGCGACATAAACAAATATTTATAATGGATCAGCTACAAGGTGAAGAGATAACATATCTAAGCTGTGACACAGTATGCAAAGCAACAACCTTAAATGCTGAAATATATATATATGTTATATCCAACAGAAGTCCTAAACAGCTTAACGTCCCCGGAATCCAAAATCACAAGCTAAAACTAAAAGTAGGCCTACCAGTATGGTCCTACGTAATTTCAACCAGAGTGCTGGGTTATGCAATGCTATAAGGATGACGATATTCAACCTGGAAGAAGATTCATCGAAGCACATATAATAACAAGAAAACAATTGGTTCAAAAGGTATATATATGTTCCAAGAATAGCCATGTCACCAAATGAATCAGCGTGGCCATTCGTTCTAGATTAGAATAAGTACATGAAAATTTTGTACACTACAAACTATCTACAAAATAATAACCAACGTATCAATGTTAACATGATATGGCAGGATGGATATGGTCTACTGGTATGCAGAAGTAATGGAAAGGTGTATCAACATTTGACGGAAACAGTTCATTAATACCAAACATCGATTCTATATTATCTAATATTTGAGGCTTATTATATAGTAGTACAACCCAATACTGAGAGCATCCGGGCATAGTTATATTTTGCATATAGAATGCGAATAGACCCATTTTACTATTCAGTTATTAAATTTCAATTTTTGTTTGTGAAATATATTAAAACTACACCTAATCACAAATAGACTAATTACTACCTCAATTTGTTGAATATGAATGGGGCTATGGGGGGCAAACAATACCGATGCCGGTCCCAGGCCCGGAAAAGGTGGAGGCGCATACAAAAAATAACATTTTTCACTGACAGGCATTACCTTAATTATATTGGTTCAGTAGTAAGAACACAGGAAAAGGATAAGAAAAATGGGAAATATGACATGAATAGGAAAAGGAAATATTTTGGACCTGCAGGTGAAGGAATGCTTCTGCTGTGGACGATAAAGACGACGTGCTGGCCTGCCTCGATTTTCAATAATATGAATGCGTCTTGTGAAGGATGAACTCAAACTGGATCGAAGCTGGCTACAGGAGACGATATCCACGCCCACATCGCATCAGCAACGGCACCGTCCAGACCGACGAGCTCGCATCCTCACTTGCGTAGCTGCTCCTCGGTCCCCTGCTAACACTCCGTCGCTGTTGACCGGCACAGGAGACCGACGAGGCGTACGAGGAACCAAACCAACCACCATAGACAGTCACCCCGTGATTGCGCCAGCGGCCTGAGCTACGGGGGTGCGTGCAGGTGAGGATGAGCAAGGCCGCGGCAGGATAACTAATTACCACCGGTACAAGCTAGACATCAAGCCGGCGGCAGCAATCTGGGAGTCAGGGGAGAGAAGAAGGAAAGGAGAAAGGGGATCGGACAAGAGCAACGTCCGTGTGAAGGTGTGACTGTGACAGGAGATGTCTGACCGCTGTGTGCATCCGAGTGAGCCTCTTGGGCTGAAAGCCCAACTAATCATTTAGGTAGAAAAAGAATAATTTTACTAGAAACAACAGAAAAATGGGTGCTCAAAAAAAAGGCTATGATTACGTACAGTGTGCAGCCCAACTAATCATTCAAGTGGAAAAAGATAATTTTACTAGGAACAGCACAAAGATCAGCTATGATTACGTACAGTGTGCAGTGTACATCAACGGAAGACCTAATTATTGAAGAGAATAGTACAATTAACAACTAAACCTAAAGGGATCCACTTGTCACAGAAGCAGTCTGGAATTATTTGTCCCTCAAAATATGTATTTAGCACTGAAAGAATATATAAATATGTTTAGCCTAAATTATATTTTTTTTCGTGCTACAATTTTTTTTAACATATCCATGCAAACATTTTGTATATTGACCATATGAAGAAAAAAATATGTAACCATTACAAATCACCCATATTTAGACTCAAATTTGATGCATATGGAATTTCTCGGAAAATCAATTTATATACTACACATGAAAGACTTTACTATGGTGTCATTGAACTGTCAAGCCGGCCCCACACCATGGAAAAGATCGTGCGGCCGCATGAGGCAAACCCGTGGGTTGGAGCACTTCATTCTAGAAGCCCATATTACATTTCAAAAGAAATGCCTATATATCCAGGAACGTGAAGGGTACCTCTTATCCTAAAAATCACCACTTGACGACAAGTCGAAATAATTGCCAAGTGTTTAATTTCTGTAACCTAACTTTGTTAAATACTAGCCCGCGCGTATGTGCGGGCCACTTCGCTAGTTCAATTTAAAAACGATTGCTACAACAAAATCACTCCACTATATATATAAGCAGGAGCCTCAGTGCTTGCTTTACTAGGGTTGCTCTCATTCACTCTCTCATCTTCTCTAGATCTAAACAAGACAGCGGTGGCCACACTCTCTCTCTGCTCACCGCTGGTCATAGATCTGCCCGGACCCCCTCAGCCGGGGCAGGGGAGTAGGTGCATCATTCACGCGGCTGTCGGCGGCGAGCGAGGAGACCAACAGCTGCCCGCGCATCCCGATCGGCGACCTATGTCGTTCTCTCCGACGCAGCGCCGGCTCAGGAGGGCCTCCGACCCCTTCTTCCTCCCTGCCGTATTGTGGGTAGATCAGGCCTCCCGCCACCCTCCTAGCCACATCCCGACAACCCTCAGGTGTATCTTCCTTCGAAACCGGCCTTGCTCTACTACCCCAGCTCCCCATGTGGCTGCATGTGGATCTTTTTCTACTTTCATCGGCTGTTCCAATGCCACCTAGATTTTTACTATTATTAGAGGTAAGGTAGCTCATGCAGTTGAATCTAGGACTTGGTTCAAACAGGGAAGAAAGCGGGAAAGCTGTAGCATGAATCTAGGACTTGGTTCAAAGAGGAAAGAAAGGGGGTAAAGTAGTAGAGACTGGCTACCCAACCGGTCTCTTGGTTGAAAAGGGGAAGAAAGTGGGGTGGATGGCGAAGGGTGGGGGGAAGTGGACCTGTCTCTTGGTCGAAAAAGGAAAGAAAGTGAGGGGGTGTTGGGGGATAACGCAACTGAGAACGAGCAGGTCTAGATTTCCTGTGCTCACATAGGAAAGGTTGCCGAGGAGATAAAAAATGGGACAAATGCAGACATGCTGCCTGAATGTTTCCCGCTCTCGGCAACCACATCTGCCTCACCACTTTATGCCCCTGCTGTCCCTATGCCCTTATCGCTACCGTTAATCTAAAATCACAGGAAAAATGAAGCAATGCCATTGTTAGCCTAATGTCACTTTTAAGTAATGCTGCTATCAGTCTAGTGCCATCAATAAAGTGAAGCAATGACACCACCATTTTATGAAGTGCTTCTGTCTTGCTTTATTTTCCATGAATTGTGTTTTGGCAGTTACACTTAAATCTCGCACCGGCAAGATTGCTTCATCCCAGTGGAACTACACAAATTTGATTGCACATTTTGGTTGCACCGTGCATGGAGCTACTGAACATGTGCTACTCTCTTGACAGTAATACTAATGCTATTGTTCTGCGTGTTAATCTAGTGCCAGTGTTGATGTGATGTGATGCTACTTCTTACTTAATGGCACTTTTTCATATTGTCAATGTAATGCCACTCATAACACAAGAGATGTTGCTGTTAATCATATGCCACTGCAAATAACTATCACTGCATAAATAACCCTACTACATATTGGTGCAAATAGGGATGTCTATCTCCATATCATTTCTGTTTGTGCAATCAGAAGCACACACCTCAATTTTAGTAGAACTACACAAAATCAGATTGCTGTTCCTACCTGCCGTCCTCTGGCCACCCATTTTTCAGGTATTCCACATTCATAACTAGATAGAATGACCAACACAAGATAAAAGAAGTTGATTCGTATGTGGACTTACTGATTGCAGTGCAGGAACGAGCCTGTCATGTGTGGCTGAGAAAACAAGCACCGCGTCCTTCTCGGAAATACACTCACTCCCAAATCAAGGATGACCAGAGGACTAGATGGCACGGCTGCGTGAAGGTTGTGTGGCCAGGTGCGCCGTATAAGAGGCATTGTGGTCTGCTTATTTCTGCAAATAGTGGTGCTTAAATTTAGTGGAACTGCACAAGAAGTTCAGATGGTCAATCCACTACAAGGTTCAGTTCAATATTCCAACTGAGAACACAATTATAATTTGTTATTCTGGAATGAGAGAACCTAACCCTGGATGGTGGCAACAAGAAAAACCAGATTGAACCCCAGGAAATTAAAGCTTTCCTAGGGAGGCCCTTTGCTCAGAGAAGCCTCGCTTGAGTTTTCATGATTTGTAAACCTTCTCACAACTTTGTCTTTTGCTGTGAACTTGTAAATGTTGCTTATGTTCTATGAATCATTGAGATGTATGAATCATTGAGATGTATAAAAATGCTGAACTTATGCTTTTGAAGTATTTTATCAAGCCGAGTTTATTGTGAATGTTTAACATGAATGTTGGACTAGCGTGTGAACATTTGGAATTTAACTGCATGAACCACTGTAACAAGATACGTAGTTGCTTATATGTGAGACAGCAGAGTATGAGTGTGAGCTGGTCGATAGCCAACTTTTCTATTGTTGAAGCAAGCTGCACCAATGTGCCATGTTTGCACCAACTGTGCTTACAAGTGGGGTAGCACCAACAGCGTTTACAAGTACTTAACCAGCATTAACTACCCTATGTATACGTCGGCGCACCAAGAGTTGTTAAACAAGTATTTCATCAAACACACACTGCTCGTATGATAAACAGTGGCAACTTATGTCTTACCATGCCATATTACATGAAAAAACTCGTGAGGATGTATCTGTTTCGGCAACACTTACGAGGGTTCTCACATGATTCACGGGCACACAAAAGTACCAGTAGTTCCCATAGAGGGATTCAAATAGAGTACTACCCCAAGAGGGCTCGATAATACGCAAGGTTCGAGTAATTAAACACAATCCAAACTACTTTGAAACACTAGCTGGGCCAACTACTTCATGCCATCGATCTATTTGGGGATGGACACAAGACGGACCTTACCATGAACATCCTCGAGGACGTCCGGTAGTAGCTCAATCCTATCAACCTTCTTGAAGATAACCTTGTGGCCTTTCCACTCATAAACTAGTTTGTCGAGGCATGCCACGTCATCTTCATGCATAAGATTGACAAGAACATTATGCCTCACAAACGAAGGAGTAGCTTTGAAGTTGTTGTGCTTTAGTACACCTTAGACAACATGCCTGACAACAGTGTGGTTGGAATATATTTTGTCTTCGGTATAAGTGCAAATGGCTTCCAGGATCGAACAACCTAAGAACTTTGTTTTCCCAGTGCGTATATTCAGTTCATCTACCTCATAGCGAGTGACGTGTACAACCCTTGTCTGCATCAGGGCTCTAATTGAAACAGAAACGAATTCTGAATTACTTTCCAATATAAAAAACAAAAGTTATTTAAACCACCATGTAGAGTCAAAAGTATGCATGACAGGGAAGGTAACATGGCATCGGAGCTAATAAATCTTGCATTGTTTATCACCACATACTTAGATCAAAAACCACAATCAAGATCGCCAAAGAAGAAAATCACCTTGGGCAGCTCAGCGGGGGGGGGGGGGGGGGGGACATCCTCGAAGGGGTCCATCTTGCCGGGGGAAACCTGCTCCTGCACGACCACGGGGGCTATAACCTCAAACGTGGCATTGACCATCTCAGTAGTGGCCATGAGCGTACCTGGGGTCGGCTCGGTGGTGGCCTTCATCTTCTTGGAGCTCTCTATCTTGTGAGGATCAGCCTCCTGCGTCTGCTCCAACATTGGCAGATCTTTGCCCGGTTCTCCATGATCCATCATGAAACTGATAAATAGAACACAACTGAAAGGAAAACACAATCGCAATGACAATGAAATAAAAAGGGAGTGAGGATCGGTTACTGCTTTGCAAAAGATTTATTTTTGGAAAGAAAATATACCAACATCACAGATGCGCCCACCTTCCCTTCGTTGGGAGAGAAGAGCAAAGATAGAAGCGAGTGGTGGCTTTCTTGAAGAAGATGAGGGAGAAGTGGATTCAGCAAAGAGTGAAATGATGGTTGCCTCGTCCGTCCAACTTACCGCGGGGAGGTGGGGTTTTGTGATATGATGGCTCATTACTGTCGCGCTACGACTGGGGTGACTCTCTGCCTGCATATCGCCTTCTAATTTGGTGGATGCCATTTGAGCCCGCGCGCTGCATGGCCCGCATGTCGGTGAACCAAAGTAAAATGACATTCTGTAGCGGGAGCTGTTTCGACGATCGAGGAGGACCAAGAAGCGGTAGTGTCTCCACTGTACTAGTAATTGTTTTCCTGGGCAGCGGCAGAGTGTCTCCACTGTACTAGTAGTAATTATGTTCCTGGGACTAAGACTAAAGAGCGCATCCACCCTAATTAATAAAATCAATTCAAAAGCCCATATTTACTTAATGAGAGGCGCTCCCCACCACACCGCCCCCCAAAAAAACCCGGGTGCTCTTCTTCCTCCTCACTCCCACCTCACGTCAGCTCGCTCGACTTGTCTCCCCCTTCGGTTGTACCCCCAAATTCCTCACCTCACTCCTATAGAAAACCCCAGCTCCCCTTCTTCCTCACTTCTACAGAAAACCCCAGCTCCCCTTCTTCTTCACTCGCACCTCAACTAGGCTCATCATTCATTACTCTGCTCAAATCCGTGAGCTCGACGCAACGCCCGCAAGGAATATGGAGGCACCGTTGTAGATCCCACACTCGGCAGCGCGGGGAGAAGCGGCGAGGCCCCCTTGGATTTGAGGAACCCGAAGAATCTCGGGCGAACCGCATCAGCGATCTCCCGGACACCATCGATATCATCTCCCTTCTCCCCACAAAGGATGGCTGCCGCACCCAAGTCCTTATGCAGGGGATGGAACGGTGCATCCTGACATGCACTTGATATATGTGGATGAAATTTGTGGATTGTTTAAGCTTGCAGGTTTATCTGGAGATGGAGTTAAGAAGAAAGTATTCCCTTTATCTTTGGGGGGAAAGGCATTGACATGGTATAGGCTATGTGATGATACTGGAACATGGGATTAGAACCGGTTGAAGCTGGAATTTCACCAGAAATTTTATCCTATGCATTTGGTTCATCGTGATCAGAATTATATATATAATTTTTGGCCTCGTGAAGGAGAAAGTATCGCTCAAGCTTGGGGGAGGCTTAAGTATATGTTGCATACATGCACCAATCATGAGCTCTCAAGAGAAATAATTATTCAAAACTTTTATGCTCGGCTTTCTCATAATGACCAATCCATACTCGATACTTCTTCTGCCGGTTCTTTTATGAAGAGAACTATTGAATTCAGATGGGATCTTCTGGAAAGAATTAAACGTAACTCTGAAGATTGGGAAATCAACAAAGGTAAAGTGTCAGGTATAAATCTTGAGTTTGATTGTGTTAAATCTTTTATGGAAACTGATGCTTTTCATAAGTTTAGTACTAAATATGGACTTGACTCTGAGATAGTAGCTACTTTTTGTGAATCTTTTGCTGCTCATGTTGATCTCCCTAAAGAGAAATGGTTTAAATATCATCCACTTATCGAATTAAATGAAGAACCTATTAGTGTTAAAGTAGAAACAATTGTTTACAATGTTGATCCAGTTGTGCCTACTGCTTATATTGAGAAACCTCCCTTCCCTGTTAGGATTAAGGAACATGCTAAAGCTTCAACTGTGGTTAACAAAAGTAATATAAGAACACCGAGACCCTCTGAACAAATTAAAGTTGAACCTAATATTGCAATGGTTAAAGATATTTTGGTTGATGATATTGATGGGCATGTTATTTATATTTGTGACGAGGCTGCTAGAATTGCTAAACCTGTTAGAAATGAATGAGATATGCTAGATAAGAACAAGTCCGTAGTTGGCATGCCTGTTGTTTCTGTTAAGATTGGAGATCATTGTTATCATGGATTATGTGATATGGGTGCTAGTGTGAGTGCTATTCCGTTTTCTTTATATCAACAAGTAATGCATGATATTGCACCTGTTGAGATTGAAGATATTGATGTTACTATTAAGCTTGCAAATAGAGATACTATTACACCACTTGGGATTGTTAGAGATGTTGAAGTCTTGTGTGGTAAAATCAAATACCCTACTGATTTCTTAGTACTCGGTTCACAACAAGATAATTTTTGTCCCATTATATTTGGTAGACCTTTCTTGAATACTGTTAATGCTGAAATTGATTGTGTTAAAGAGAAAGTTAGAGTTAAGTTTGGTGATATATCTCATGAATTCAATTTCTCTAAGTTTAGTAGACAACTTCATGATAAATAATTACCCAATAAAGATGAAATTATAGGTCTTGCTTCTATTGTTGTGCCTCCTACTGATCCTTTAGAACAATATTTGCTAGACCATGAGAATGATATGCATATGAATGAAAGAAATGAAATAGATGAGCTGTTCTTTAAACAAGCACCTATTATTAAACATAATTTGCCTATTGAAACCTTGGGAGATCCTCTTCCACCGAAGAGTGATCCTGTGTTTGAATTAAAGCAATTACCCGATACGCTTAAATATGCTTACCTTGATGAAAAGAAGATATATCCTGTTATTATTAGTGCTAACCTTTCAGAGCATGAAGAAATGAGATTACTTAAAAATCTGAAGAAGCACCGTGCCGCTACTGGATATACTCTCGATGATCTTAAGGGCATTAGTCCCACTTTATGTCAGCATAAAATTCATATGGAGCCAGACGCTAAACCCGTTGTTGATCATCAAAGAAGGGTGAATCCTAAAATGAAGGATGTGGTAAGAACTGAAATATTAAAGCTTCTGGAGGCAAGTATAATCTATCCCATAGCTGATAGTAGATGGGTAAGTCATGTTCATTGTGTTCCTAAGAAAGGAGGTATTACCGTTGTTCCTAATGATAAAAATGAACTTATTCCACAAAGAATTGTAACTGGTTATAGGATGGCAATTGATTTCAGAAAATTAAATAAAGCTACTAGGAAAGATCATTACCCCTTGCCTTTTATTGATCAAATGTTAGAAAAATGATCTAAGCATATGCACTTTTGCTTCCTAGATGGTTATTCTGGTTTCTCTCAAATACCTGTTTCACCTGAAGATCAAGAGAAAACCACCTTTACTTGTCCTTTTGGAACTTATGCTTATCGTCGTATGCCTTTTGGTTTATGTAATGCACCTGCTACCTTTCAAAGATGTATGACTGCTATATTCTCTGACTTTTGTGAAAAAATTGTTGAGGTTTTTATGGATGATTTTTCCGTTTTCGGAACTTCTTTTGATGATTGCTTGAGCAACCTTGATCGAGTTTTGCAGAGATGTGAAGAAACTAATCTTGTCTTGAATTGGGAGAAGTGCCACTTTATGGTGAATGAAGGTATAGTCCTTGGGCATTAAATTTCTGAAAGAGGTATTGAAGTTGATAAAGCTAAAGTTGATGCTATTGAGAAAATGTCATGCCCTCAAGATATCAAAGGTATAAGAAGTTTCCTTGTTCATGCTGGTTTCTATAGAAGGTTTATAAAAGACTTCTCTAAAATTTCTAGGCCTCTTACTAATCTCTTGCAAAAAGATGTGCCATTTGTTTTTGATGATGATTGCGTAGAAGCCTTTGAAATACTTAAGAAAGCCTTAATTTCTGTACCAATTGTTCAACCACCTGATTGGAACCTACCCTTTGAAATTATGTGTGATGCTAGTGATTATGCTCTTGGTGCTATGCTAGGACAAAGAGTTGATAAGAAATTGAATGTTATTCATTATGCTAGTAAAACTCTAGACAACGCTCAAAGGAATTATGCTACTACTGAGAAAGAATTTCTAGCAGTTGTGTTTGCATGTGATAAATTCAGATCTTATATTGTTGATTCCAAAGTTACTATTCACACTGATCATGCTGCTATTAAATATCTTATGGAAAAGAAAGATGCTAAACCTAGACTTATTAGGTGGGTTCTTTTGCTACAAGAATTTGATTTGCATATTATTGATAGAAAGGGAGCTGAGAATCCCGTAGCAGATAATTTGTCTAGAATGGAAAATGTTCTTGATGACCCACTTCCTATTAATGATGATTTCCCTGATGAACAATTAGCTGTGATAAATGCTTCTCGTAACACTCCTTGGTATGCAGACTATGCTAAATACATTGTTGCTAAATATATACCACCTAGTTTCACATACCAACAAAAGAAAAAGTTCTTCTTTGATTTAAGGCATTACTTTTGGGATGACCCACATTTATATAAAGAAGGAGTAGATGGTATTATTAGACGTTGTGTACCTGAGCATGAACAGGAACAAATCCTACCGAAGTGTCACTCCGAGGCATACGGAGGACACCATGCGGGAGACAGAACTGCACACAAGGTATTACAATCTGGTTTTTATTGGCCTACTCTCTTCAACGATGCACGTAAGTTTGTCCTTTCTTGTGAATGTCAAAGAATTGGTAATGTTGGTAGACGTCAGGAAATGCCTATGAATTATTCACTTGTTATTGAACCATTTGATGTTTGGGGTTTTGATTATATGGGACCTTTTCCTAAATCCAATGGGTATACTCATATTTTAGTTGCTGTTAATTATGTTACTAAGTGGGTAGAAGCTATTCAAACTAGTAGTGCTGATCATAACACTTCTATTAAAATGCTTAAAGAAGTTATATTTCCGAGGTTTGGAGTCCCTAGATACTTGATGACTGATGGTGGCTCACATTTTATTCATGGTGCTTTCCGTAAATTGCTTGCTAAATATGATGTTAATCATAGAATTGCATCTCCTTATCATCCTCAGTCTAGTGGTCAAGTTGAATTGAGTAATAGAGAAATAAAATTAATTTTTGCAAAAGACCGTTAATAGATATAGAAAGAATTGGTCTAAGAAACTTGATGATGCATTATGGGCTTACAGAACTGCTTATAAAAATCCTATGGGTATGTCTCCCTATAAAATGGTCTATGGAAAAGCATGTCATTTACCTCTAGAGTTAGAACATAAAGCATATTGGGCAATTAAAGAATTTACTACGATTTCAAACTTGCCGGTGAAAAGAGGTTATTTGATATTAGCTCTCTAGATGAATGGAGAACCCAAGCCTATGAAAATGCCAAGTTATTTAAAGAAAAGGTCAAAAGATGGCATGATAAAAGAATCCAAAAATGGGAATTTAAAGTGGGTGAGCAAGTTCTATTGTACAACTCTCGTTTCAGATTTTTTGCAGGAAAATTTCTCTCCAAATGGGAAGGACCCTATATCATCGAAGAAGTTTACCATTCCGGAGCTATCAAAATCAACAACTCCGAGGGCACCAACCCGAGTGTGGTGAATGGACAAAGAATTAAGCACTATATCTTAGGTACTCCTATTAATGTTGAAACTAATATTATTCAGACAATGACACCGGAGGAACACATCAAAGAGTCCTTCCGGAATGCTCCAGAACCCTGAAAAGGGGTAGGTATGTGATACGGTAAGTAAACCGACTCCAAAAATTCCATAAAAACTATTTCTGGCCGTTTTGGAATATTAGAAAAATTACAAAAATAAGAAACAGCCGAGGGGACCCACGAGTCGCCCACAAGGCAACAGGGCGCGACCCCCCTGGGGCGCGCCGTGATGCCTTGTGGGCCCCTCGTGTGCCCCCCGACTCCGTTTTCCTGTCGTATGCTGATGTCTACTACACAACTTTTATTCTTGTAGACATTGTTGGGCTTCCAAGTGCAGAGTTTTGTAGGACAGTAGCAAATTTCCCTCAAGTGGATGACCTCAGGTTTATCAATCCGTGGGAGGCGTAGGATGAAGATGGTCTCTCTCAAACAACCCTGCAATCAAATACAAGAAATCTCTTGTGTCCCCAACACACCCAATACAATGGTAAATTGTATAGGTGCACTAGTTTGGCGAAGAGATGGTGATACAATTGTAGTATGGATAGTAGATATAGGTTTTTGTAATCTGAAAATAAAAAAATAGCAAGGTAGCAAGTGATAAAACGGAGCACAAACGGTATTGCAATGCTTGAAAACAAGGCCTAGGGTTCATACTTTCACTAGTGCAATCTCTCAACAGTGCTAACATAATTGAATCATATAACAATCCCTCAACGTGCGACAAAGAATCACTCCAAAGTTTCTATCGGAGAACGTAGGATGAAAACTCGTATCAACCTATGTGCTTAGATTACCCCAATGTCACCACGGGAATCCGCAAGTTGAATACCAAAACATACATCAAGTAACTCAATAGAATACCCCATTGTCACCACGGGTATCCACATGCAAGACATACGTCAAGTGATCTCAAATCCAATATTCAATCCAACATAACGAAACCTCAAAGAGCAAGACTCAATTCATCACAACAAGATAGAGAGAGGGAAGAAACACCATATGATCCAAGTATATTAACAAAGCTCGTGGTACATCAAGATCGTGGCAAATCAAGAACACAAGAGAGAGAAATCAAACACATAGCTACTGGTACATACCCTCAGCCCCGAGGGTGAACTACTCCCTCCCGTCATGGAGACCGCTGGGATGATGAAGATGGCCTCCGGTGATGATTTCCCCCTCCGGCAGAGTGCCGGAATAGGGCTCCGGATGAGATCGCTTCGGTACAGAGGCTTGCGGCGGTGGCGTGAGAGTTCTAGGTTTCTTTCTGGGGTTTTTGTTATTTATAGGAATTTTTGGCGTTTGTTTCACGTCAAGGGGGCCCACGAGGGAGCGACAAGCCTGCTCCGCGCGCCCTGGGGGGAGGGCGCGCGCCCCAGGCTTATCGCTTCCTCGTGAGGCTTCTGGTCCTTCCTCGAAGCTTCGGGGGTCTCTTTTGTTCCACAAAAAATCACCGTAAATTTTCAGCCCATTCCGAGAACTTTTATTTCTGCACAAAAAACAACACCACGGTAGTTCTGCTGAAAACAGCGTCAGTCCGGATTAGTTCTAATCAAATCATACCAACACCATATAAAATTGTTGTGAACATGGCATGAATACTTCATAAATTATAGATACATTGGAGGCGTATCAGCATCCCCAAGCTTAATTCCTGCTCATCCTCGAGTAGGTAAATGATAAAAGAAATAATTTATGAAGTGTGAATGCTAGCATAGTGCATAAGTTTGATCGATGATAATTGCAATCACTTTTCCTAGCATCATAACAACAACTCTTTCTTATAAAACTCATCATGATAAAGTAGCAATCAATTCACATGTTATGGTTCAAACAATGCATTCTCTTGAAACTTAACAACCTATGTTCTTAGTCACCAAACAATTGCAATTCAACTTATCTTCAACAAAGTCTAAGTAAGAGCTCCACATACTCAATTATCATATAGTCTTCTATGATTGCTAGTACTCAAAGCATATTTTTAGAACAAATGGCATCCATCGAACACAGAGAAAGATAGGGGCTTAATGTTTCGCCTCCCAACTTATTTATCATAGAGATAATTGTCAACAATAATAATTCATGATCAAATATATTTGACTGGCCATATGTGCATGGATCTTTCCCCACCACATGATGCTTGCCAACTAGAGAATAATTAAGGTTGAAAATGAGAAGTAATACTATTGACTCTTGCATAAAAGTAAATACATAAAGTAAAAGATAGGCCCTTCGCAGAGGGAAGGAGAGGTTGTCAAGCGCTTTTTATTTTTGGATACACAAGCCCTTAATGCAAAGGAACGTCATGTTATATTGCCCCTTGTGATAGCAACCTTTATTATGCAGTCCGTCGCTTTTATTTCTTTACCATCACAAGTTCGTACAACGCTTATTTTCCCTTGCAATAAAAGATCATACATACTTTAGGAGCAATTTTTATTGCTTTTTGCACCGATGACAACTTACTTGAAGGATCTTATTCAATCCATAGGTAGATATGGTGGACACTCATGGAAAGAAACTGGGTTTAAGGGTTTTTGGATGCACAAGTAGTATCTCTACTTAGTATGAATTTTTGGCTAGCAAAAGATCCTAAGCAAGCACCACATGTTGGAGGATCCATAACAATATAACTTCTATGCAAATATACGCAAACATAACTCATTACGCTGTCTTCCTTGTCCAACTTCAACTAATTTGCTCAAGTTTGAAAATAATTAATGGGTATTCACAATCATAAAAGATGTCCAATATAATATATTTATATGTGAAAGTTCTCTTCCTTATACTAATCATTCATGAATTGCTTGTATGACCAATATTGTGATTGTCAAGCTTCAATAGATTTCACTTTCTAAACCCAATGTGAAGCTACTACTAGGCATGATACAAGCATATGAAGCTCATATTATTTCAACTTCATGATATTCAATTCATTCAACAATTTACTCATAGGATATAAGTGAAGAACAAGAGTAAATGACAAACTACTCCAAAAAGATATAAGTGAAGACCAAATGAGTAGTTAAGTAAATAGGTGGCTATGTGAGGAATCTCTATCATTCAAAAATTTCAGATCTTGATAATTTTATTAAAACAACAAACAAAATGAAAATAAAAGGACACTCCAAGAATAGCACATATCATGTGAACAAGTAAAAACTTAGGGTAACCGATAGGTGTTGATGAAGAAAGGTGGGATGCCAACCGGGGCATCCCCAAGCTTAGTTGCTTGAGACTTCTTGGAATGTTATCTTGGGGTGCCTTGGGCATCCCCAAGCTTGAGGTCTTGTGTCTCCTTAATTCCTCTCATATCATGGCTTCTCCTAAATCTTAAAAACTTCATCCACACAAAACTCAACAAGAACTCGTGAGATAAGTTAGTATAAATCAACTCAAAACCTTAACATTCTCTACTGTAACAAATCACTAAAATTACAATTAAACATTGCATACTAAATGCCTCTGCATATTTAATACTCCTATCCACAAATAGAAACATTAAACAGGCAAACATATGCAAATAATGCAACTATAACAGCAATCTTCCAAAACAGAATAGTCTATAAAGGGTGAATAAGAATTCATACTTCCCTAACTCCAAAAATTCTGAAAAATTACCACGTGATAGAGAACTCATGCATGCTTACTGTGTAAAAAATTCAGATTTTTATCATGTTCTGACAATTCACAAAAATTCAGGACATAACAGAAAACTTTCTGTTTTCAAACAGCAACACATAAACTTGCAAACTGAGCATGGTAAAGGCTATAATTGGCATTTTATTGAACTAAAAGATACAAAACATGATTATTGATAACATCAAGCAAATCTTAACAAAAAAAATGATGCTCCAAGCAAAACTCATATTATGTGACGAATAAAAATATAGTCCCAAGTGAGGTTACCGATAATGTTGAAGACGAAAGAGGGGATGCCTTCCGCGGCATCCCCAAGCTTAGACTCTTGGGTATTCCCTGAATATTACCTTGGGGTGCCTTGGTAATCCCCAAGCTTAGGGTCTTGCCGCTCCTTATTCTCCTCATATCGATATCTCACCCAAAACTTAAAAACTTCAATCACACAAAACTTAACGGAACTTGTGAGATAGGTTAGTATGATAAAAAATAAATAATCTAGTTAGGTACAGTCAAGACAAGATTCATAATTGTTCTCACATAATGCCTACTGTACTCTATCATTTCCACAATTTATATTGACCTATATAATCTATGGAAACACTAAAATAAGCAAACTATACACCGAAAACAGAATCTGTCAAAAACATAACAGCATGTAGTGAGCGATTTAAAAACCATACTTATGTACCTCCAAACATTCTTAAAAATTAGGACAACGTAAAAAAATTGTAACCCAATATTCTGTAAAAATTTCAGAATTTTATCATGCTCCAGTACAGAATATAAATTCCAGCACTGGACGCAAAAGTTTCTGTTTTCGCACAAAATCAAATCAACAAGCATCCACACTATCCCAAAGGCTTTACTTGGCACATTATTGAAAGAAAACATATGAAACATGATTACTACAGTAGCTTAATCATGTTAACACAATAAAAACAGTAGGTATAAATATTGTGTTGTCTCCCAACAAGCGCTTTTCTTTAATGCCTTTTAGCTAGGCATTATGATTTCAATGATGCTCACATAAAAAGTGAAAAATTGAAACACAATGGGAGCATCATGAAGCATATGACTAGCACATTTAAGCCTAACCCTCTTCCTATGCATAGGGATTTTGTGAGCAAACAATTTATGGGAGCAAGAATCAACTAGCATAGGAAGGCAAAACAAACATGACTTCAAAACTTTCAACACAAGGAGAGGAAACTTGATATTATTGCAACACCTACAAGCATATTATCCTCTCTCATAATAATTTTCAGTAGCATCATGAATGAATTCAACAATATAACTTCCACATAGAGCATTCTTTTCATGATCCACAAGCATAGAAATTTTATTACTCTCCACATAAGCAATTTTCTTCTCATTCATAATAGTGGGAGCAAACTCAACAAAATAACTATCATTAGATACTTGATTGGCATAATCCAATTGAAAATTAAAATCATGATGACAAGTTTCATAGTTATCATTATTCTTTATAGCATACATTTCATCACCATAATCATCATAGATAGCAACTTTGTTGTCATAATCAATTGAAACTTCTTCCAAAATAGTGGAATCATCATTAAATAAAGTTGTGACCTCTCCAAATCCATTTTCATAATTATTGCCATAAGATTCAAAACCCTCCAAAATAGTGGGATCATTATTTCATAAAGTTGACACTCTTCCAAACCCACTTTTATCATTGTAATCATCATAAATAGGAGGCATGCAATCATCATAATAAATTTGCTCATCAAAACTTGGGGGACTAAAAATATCATCTTCATCAAACATAGCATCCCCAACCTTGTGGCTTTGCATATAATTAGCATCATGGATATTCATAGAATTCATACTAGCAACATTGCAATCATGCTTATCATTCATGGATTTTATGCCAAACATTTTATCGAGTTCTTCTTCTATTAATTGAGCACAATTTTCCAATTCATCATTTTCAAGAAAGACATTATAAAGACGAATAATATGAGGCAACCTCAATTCCATTTTTTTGTAGTTTTCTTTTATAAACCAAACTAGTGATAAAACAAGAAACTAAAAGATTCAATTGCAAGATCTAAAGATATACCTTCAAGCACTCACCTCCCCGGCAACAGCGCCAGAAAAGAGCTTGATGTCTACTACACAACTTATTCTTGTATACTCGTGTTGGGCCTCCAAGCGCAGAGTTTTGTAGGACAGTAGCAATTTTCCCTTAAGTGGGTGACCTAAGGTTTATCAATCCATGGGAGGCGTAGGATGAAGATGGTCTCTCTCAAGCAACCCTGCAGTCAAATACAAGAAATCTCTTGTGTCCCCAACACACCAAATACAATGGTAAATTGTATAGGTGCACTAGTTCGGCGAAGAGATGGTGATACAAGTATAGTATGGATAGTATACATAGGTTTTTGTCTTCTGAAAATATAAAAACAGCAAGGTAGCAAGTGATAAAACGGAGCACAAACGGTATTGCAATTCTTAGAAACAAGGCCTAGGGTTCTAACTTTCACTAGTGCAATCTCTCAACAGTGCTAACATAGTTGAATCATATAACAATCCCTCAACGTGCGATAAAGAATCACTCCAAAGTTCCTATTAGTGGAGAACATAAGATAGAAATTTTTGTAGGGTACGAAACCACCTCAAAGTTATCCTTTCCGATCAATTTATTGAGCTATTCCTATAAGTGTCACAAACAGCCCTAGAGTTCGTACTAGAATAACACCATATGATACACATCAACCAACCCTAATGTCACCTAGATACTCGAATGTCACCACAAGTATCCATGAGTTGATTATACGATATGCATCAAACAACTTCAGATTCATAATAATCAATCCAACACAAAGAACTTCAAAGAGTGCCCCAAGATTTCTACCGGAGAAAGTAGGACGAAAACGTGCATCAACCCCTATGCATAGATTACCCCAATGTCACCTCGGGAATCCGCGAGTTGAGTGCCAAAACATACATCAAGTGAATCAATATAATACCCCATTGTCACCACGGGTATTCAGATGCAAGACATGCATCAAGTGTGCTCAAATCCATAAAAGTATTCAATCCGATAATAGTGAAACCTCAAAGGTAAAAACTCAATTCATCACAACGAGATAGAGAGGGGAAAAACACCATATGATCCAACTATATTAACAAAGCTCATGGTACATCAAGATCGTGCCAAATCAAGAACACGAGAGAGAGATCAAACACATAGCTACTTGTACATACCCTCAGCCCCGAGGGTGAACTACTCCCTCCTCGTCATGGAGACCGTCGGGATGATGAAGATGGCCTCCGGTGATGATTCCCCCCCTCCGGCAGGGTGCCAGAAAAGGGATGTAGATGAGATCGTGGAGGTACAGAGGCTTGCGGCGGCGGAGTCAAGTTCTAGGTTAACTTTCGGGGGTTTCTGAATATATATGATTTTTCAGCATTGGAATCACACAAAGAGGTGCCACAGGGGGCCCACGTGGCACCAGGGCGCGCCTGGTGGGGGGGCAGGCATGCCCAGGTGGTTTGTGGGGCCCCTGTGGGTCTTCTGCTGCTTCCCCGAAGCTTCCTGGGTCTGTTTCCTTCCAGAAAAAATCGTCAAAAAATTTCACTACATTTGGACTTCATTTGATATGGATTTTCTGGAATACCAAAAACAAGCAGAAAACAACAACTGGCACTGGGCACTAGGTCAATATGTTAGTCCATAAAAATCATATAAAAGTCATATAAAAGTGCACCAAAATCATACAAAACTATAATAAACATGGCATGAATACTTCATAAATTATAGATACGTTGGAGACGTATCAGGGATGCCCACCGGGGCATCCCCAAGCTTAGTTGCTTGAGACTTCTTGGAATGTTATCTTGGGGTGCCTTAGGCATCCCCAAGCTTGAGATCCTGTGTCTCCTTAATTCCTCTCATATCATGGCTTCTCCTAAATCTTTAAAACTTCATCCACACAAAACTCAACAAGAACTCGTGAGATAAGTTAGTATTAATCAACTCAAAGCCTTAACATTCTCTACTATAACAAATCACTAAAATTATAATTAAACATTGCATACTAAATGCCTCTACATATTTAATACTCCTATCCACAAATAGAAACATTAAACAAGCAACATATGCAAACAATGCAACTATAATCGAAATCTGTCTAAACAGAACAGTCTGTAAAGGGTGAATAAGAATTCATACTTCCCTCACTCCAAAAATTCTGAAACAGAGAACTCATGCATGCTTACTGTATAAAACTTTCAGAATTTTATCATGTTCTGACTATTTAGGAATATTCTGGACATAACAGAAAACTTTCTGTTTTGAAACAGCAACAGATAAACTTTTAAACTGAGCATGGTAAAGGCTATAATTGGCATTTTATTGAACTAAAAGATACAAAACATGATTATTGATAACAGCAAGCAAATCTCAACAAAATAAAATGACGCTCCAAGCAAAACTCATATTATGTGACGAATAAAAATATAGCTCCAAGTGAGGTTACCGATAGTGTTGAAGACGAAAGAGGGGACGCCTTCCGGGGCATCCCCAAGCTTAATTGCTTCGGTCTTCCTTGAATATTAACTTGGGGTGCCTTGGGCATCCCCAAGCTTAGGGTCTTTCCACCCCTTATTCTCCTCATATCGTTATGTCACCCAAAACTTGAAAACTTCAATCACATATAACTTAACGAAACTCCGTGAGATAGGTTAGTATGAAAATAAATCATTCACTTTGGTACTGTCAAGACAATATTCATAATTGTTCTCACATAATACCTACTGTATTCTATCATTTCCACAATTTATATTACTCAATATAAGCTATGGAAACACTAAAACAAGCAAACTATGCATTGAAAACAGAATCTGTCAAAAACAGAACAGTATGTAGTGAGCGATTTAAAAACCATACCTCTGTACCTCCAAAAAAATTGAAAACTTAAGACAACGTAAAAAAAATTCTAACCCAATACTCTGTAAAAAATTCAGAATTTTCTCACACTCCAGTACAGAATAGAAATTCCAGCACTGGACGCAAAAGTTTCTGTTTTTGCACAGAATCAAATCAACAAGTATCCACACTATCCCAAAGGCTTTACTTGGCACATTATTGAAAGAAAACATATAAAACATGATCACTACAGTAGCTTAATAATGTGGACATGCAAAAATAGTAGGTATAAAGGTTGGGTTGTCTCCCAACAAGCGCTTTTCTTTAATGCCTTTCTAGCTAGGCATGATGATTTTAATGATGCTCACGTAAAAGTGAAGAATTGAAACATAATGGGAGCATCATGAAGCATATGACAAGCACATTTAAGCCTAACCCACTTCCTATGCATTGGTATTTTGTGAGCAAATAATTTATGGGAGCAAGAATCAACTAGCATAGGAAGTCAAAACAAGTATAACTTCAATACTTTCAACACATAGAGAGGAAACTTGATATTATTGCAACACCTACAAGCATATGATCCTCTCTCATAATAATTTTCATTAGCATCATGAATGAATTCAACAATATACCTATCACATAAAGCATTCTTTTCATGATCCACAAGCATATAATTTTTATTACTCTCCACATAAGCAAATTTATTCTCATTCATAATAGTGGGAGTATCATATGAAACTTGAATACTATAAATTGTTTCCGCATTAAAAGAGTAATGTTCAGTAAAAGTATATTCATAATTATGACAATAATTATGACTACTTTTTATAACATAAGTATCATCACAATAATCATCATAAGTTGCAACTTTGTTCTCATCATAATCAATTGAAACCTCTTCCGGAATAGTGGAATCATTACTAAATAAAGTTATGACCTCTCCAAATCCACTTTTATCATTATAATAAGATTAAACACCCTCAAAAATAGTGGGATAATTATTATCTAAAGTTGACACTCTTCCAAACCCACTTTCATAATTATTGCAATCATCATAAATAGGAGGCATGCAATCATCATAAAAAATTTGATCATTGAAAGTAGGGGGACTAAAAAGATCATCTTCATTAAGCATAGCATCCCCAAGCTTAGGACAAACACTAATTGTAGCAAATAAATTTTCAAACATTTCATTCTCATCAAACATAGCATCCCCAAGCTTGTGGCTTTGCATATCATTAACATAATCACTCTTATCATTAATAGTATGAATAGCACCAATAGTATAGCAATTACTATCATCATAATTTTCCAAGTTGGTGCCAAAAAGATTCTCAAGATTATAAGAGGTGTCACTATCTTCCCAATCATAATTATCACAACAAGTAATAGGCATAACAAAATCATCCTCAATAGTTCCTTCGGACATCGTGCCATAGGACCAAAAAACAATATCATCATCAAGTGTATCATCTTCCACAATTATTTTTGATTCATTCTCATGAGGCACAACAATAATAGGAGCAACATTATTTGGGAGAGATACATTTTTACCTTTGCTTCTCCTTCTTTTCTTATTCTTCTTCTTCACCACATTAAGTGT
This sequence comes from Elymus sibiricus, assembly GCA_039707655.1. NCBI lineage: Eukaryota > Viridiplantae > Streptophyta > Magnoliopsida > Poales > Poaceae > Elymus > Elymus sibiricus. Next base: position 135,854,916 of record CM077666.1, read on the forward strand.
GGGTTCAATCAATTTTTCTGACCTTATTATTGAAGAGATTGGTTGGGTAGGAAGCTCCTCCTCATCACCTGATTCATCATGAGAAACAATAGGAGGGTATTGGGAAATCTTTTCCCTTTCATTAGTATTCTCTTCATATTCCATTGGTTTTCCCATCTTTATATAATTGGCAAGATAAATATTCTCATTGCAATTTACCGCACAATACATATAAATTTCCCTTAGATCAAGCTCAAAAGTTTTCGAGGGAATTAATACTTCAATCCAATTATTTCTATTTGCCACTTCTTCATACCCCAAAAATAGAGTAAGTTCATTATAATGCTCAAGAGTGATCATATCATCACAATATTTGTACGCGATTCGATAATAAAATTGCATGCATTGCAAATTAAGATGGCCACCTTCATTGCAAAGTTCACAAGTAATGGGAAGAATGGAACATAATTCTCTAGCATAACCATCTAATATCTTAAGCAACCATTGGGTTCTTTGATATTTATGCTTCTTACAAAATCTATCATCCCTTATTGGCATGTTTTCACAAGATCTATGCTCACCACAATAATTGACATGCTTATAAGAAACCCTTTTTTCAGAGATTTTATCATGGCTAGTGCAATCATCATTAGTATCATGGATATTCATAGCAAGCATACTAACAACATTGCAATCATGCTCATCATTTAAAGGACTCACATTAAACATTTTATTAAATTCTTCCTCTAACAATTGAGCACAATTATCGGAATCCTTATTTTCAAGAAAGACATCATATAGATGAAGCATGTGAGGCAACCTCAATTCCATTTTTTTGTAGTTTTCTTTTATAAACCAAACTAGTGATAAAAAAAGAAACTAAAAGATTCAATTACAAGATCTAAAGATATACCTTCAAGCACTCACCTCCCCGGCAACGGCGCCAGAAAAGAGCTTGATGTCTACTACGCAACTTGTATTCTTATAGACGTTGTTGGGCCTCCAAGTGCAGAGTTTTGTAGGACAGTAGCAAATTTCCCTCAAGTGGATGACCTAAGGTTTATCAATCCGTGGGGGGTGTAGGATGAAGATGGTCTCTCTCAAACAACCCTGCAATCAAATACAAGAAATCTCTTGTGTCCCCAACACACCCAATACAATGGTAAATTGTATAGGTGCACTAGTTCGGCGAAGAGATGGTGATACAAGCGTAGTATGGATAGTAGATATAGGTTTTTGTAATCTAAAAATAAAAAAACAGCAAGGTAGCAAGTGATAAAATGGAGCACAAACGGTATTGCAATGCTTGAAAACAAGGCCTAGGGTTCATACTTTCACCAGTGCAATCTCTCAACAGTGCTAACATAATTGAATCACATAACAATCCCTCAATGTGCGACAAAGAATCACTCCAAAGTTTCTATCGGAGAACGTAGGACGAAAACGTGTATCAACCTATGTGCTTAGATTACCCCAATGTCACAACGGGAATCCGCAAGTTGAATACCAAAACATACATCAAGTAACTCAATAGAATACCCCATTGTCACCACGGGTATCCACATCCAAGACATACATCAAGTGATCTCAAATCCACTATTCAATCCAACATAACGAAACCTCAAAGAGCAAGACTCAATTCATCACAACAAGATAGAGAGAGTGAAGAAACACCATATGATCCAACTATATTAACAAAGCTCGCGGTACATCAAGATCATGCCAAATCAAGAACACGAGAGAGAGAAATCAAACACATAGCTACTGGTACATACCCTCAGCCCTGAGGGTGAACTAATCCCTCCTCGTCATGGAGACCGCCGGGATGATGAAGATGGCCTCCGGTGATGATTTCCCCCTCTGGCAGAGTGCCGAAACAGGTCTCTGGATGAGATCGCTTCGGTGCAGAGGCTTGCAGCGGCGGCGTGGGAGTTCTAGGTTTCTTTCTGGGGTTTTTGGTATTTATAGGAATTTTTGGCGTTGGTTTCACATCAAGGGGACCCACAAGGGAGCGACAAGCCTGCTCCGCGCGTCCTGGGGGGGAGGGCGCGCCCCCCAGGCTTGTCGCTTCCTCGTGAGGCTTCTGGTCCTTCCTCGAAGCTTCGGGGGTCTCTTTTGGTCCACAAAAAATCACCGTAAATTTTCAGCCCATTCCGAGAACTTTTATTTCTGCACAAAAAACAACACCACTGTAGTTCTGCTGAAAATAGCGTCAGTCCGGGTTAGTTCTAATCAAATCATACCAAAACCATATAACATTGTTGTGAACATGGCATGAATACTTCATAAATTATAGATACGTTGGAGACGTATCATATGCTTGTTTTGCAAGATAAAAATTCTTTATATATGCTCACGGGTGTTTTGACCACCGCATCGCAAGTTTTCCTTCTATTCTTGTTTCGGCCTGTTTTTCTGACAGATCTAGATCCCCATGGCTCCCCGAAGACTCCGCACTAAGCACCGGATTATGCAACCATGGCCCGGCAAGCGTCCTTTCAGCGAAGTCTATTATGAGTGGTCGTCCGGAGAGGAGGACACCGAGATGGAGGAGGGATCAGGAAAGGTCATGGAGGACCAGGTTCAGGGAGAAGAAGGGTCAGCCACACGCACGGGAGAAGCACCAAAAAGGGAAGATACATGGCAAAATCTTTATAAAAATCTCTCCCCATCTGAAAGCGATACACTTAAGGTTTTTGAAGCAGTTTGTGCTCAGAATACGTCACTTAACAGTGAAGTTATTGTGTTAGAAGAGCAGAATCGTGCACTTCGGAGAATCAATGGCAATTTGGAGTACTTACTGAAGTTGAAGGACAAGCCTACCTCATCATCACCACCATCACCGAAGAAGGAGACTTGAGTACATGGGTATGGGTACCACCCTTGGCTTGTGCCAAGCTTGGGGGAGGTGCCCCGGTATCGTATCACCATCACTTTTATCATCATTATCTATCTTAGTTTGATCCTTAGTTATTTCGTGATTTAGAAGAATAAAGTGTTAGTATGATCTAGTTTCGATTGCTTGCTTTGTGGTCTATCTATCTATGTAATCGTGTGTGGAAGTTATATAATAAAGAGTAGTTTGAGTTGAGTGTTCTGCTTTTGTTGATCCAAACTTGGAAATAAAATAAAGAGAATAAAAAGTAAGATCATATGCTAATCCCATGGGGAGTGATGACTTCACATAAAAGAAGTATAATTGATAAAACTTGTTGGAAGTTAACAAATATAGCATTGGTCATTGTTGCAATTCATGAAAAAGTAATAAAGGAAGAGAGGTCTCACATATCAATACACTATCTTGGACATCTTTTATGATTGTGAGCCCCCATCAAATATTTTATGTTAATTAGTCGACGTTGGACAAGGAAGACAACGTAATGAGTTATGTTTGCTTATATTCACATAGAAGTTATATTGTTTTGGATCCTCTAACATGTGGTGCTTGCCCCCTATCTTTTGCTAGCCAAAAATTCCATACTAAGTAGAGATACTACTTGTGCATCCAAAAACCCTTAAACCCAGTTTCATGTCATGAGAGTCCACTATATCTACCTATGGATTGAATAAGATTCTTCAAGTAAGTTGTCATCGGCGCAAAGCAATAAAATTGCTCCTAAATATGTATGATGTTTTATTGTAAGGGAAAATAAGCTTTGTACGATCTTGTGATGGTGAAGAAATAAAAGCGACATACTGCATAATAAAGGTCGCTATCACAAGGGGCAATATAAAGTGAGTTCCTTTACATTAAGAGCTTGCACATTCAAAAACAAAAAGCGCATGACAACCTCTGCTTCCCTCTGTGAAGGGCCTATCTTTTACTTTGTGTATTTACTTTCATGCAAGAGTCAATAGTATTCTCCTCTAATCCGTTTTTATTTTTCTCTCTTGGCAAGCATCATGTGGTGGGGATTGATCCTGGCATATATATCCAGTTGGATGTAGGTGATCATGAGTTATTATTGTTGACATTACCCTTGAGGTAAATACGTTGGGAGGCGAAATTATAAGCCCCTATCTTTCTATGTGTCTTACTGAAACTTTTGCTCCATAAGTATGCCATGAGTGTCAGCAATCATAGAAGACTAAATGATAGTTGAGTATGTGAACTTGCTAAACGGAGCTCTTACATAGACTCTTTCTGATAATATGACGAATTGCAATTGCTTCAGTGACTGAGATCATAGTTTGTTAGTTTTCAATTTGGTTTATGGTTCATACCTTAACTTGTGATTGAATTGTCACTTTTTCATGAGAAGTTTTATGATGGTATATTGCTGTTCTAATAAAGATCATGATGCCTTCATGTCCGTATTTTATTTTATCGACACCTCTCTCTCTAAACATGTGGTCATGATTATCGATTTCGGCTTCCGCTTGAGGACAAGCGAGGTCTAAGCTTGGGGGAGTTGATACGTCCAATTTGCATCATGATTTCCTACTATTATTTATAATGTATTTGATCATTATTTCACTTTATGATGCAACTCTTATGCCTTTTCTCTCTTAATTTGCAAGATTTATATGAAGAGGGAGAATACCGGCAGCTGGAATTCTAGACCTAAAATAGCTACATCAGAGATACCTATCCTACAGAGCTCCAATTGACTTGAAATTTCACAAAGATTTTTTATTGAATATATAAAAAAATACTGGAGAAAAGAGATACTGGAGGGGACCCACCAGTTACCCACAAGGCAACAGGGCGCGGCCCCCCTGGGCGCGCCCTGATGCCTTGTGGGGCCCCTGGCTGGCCTCTCGCCCCCTCCTTCTGCTAAATAAGGTCTTTTGCCCTAAAAAATTAATAAGAAGACATTCGGGATGAAGCGCCGCCGTCTCGAGGCGGAACCTGGGCAAGAGCTATTTTGCTCTCCGGCGGAGCGATTCCGCCGGGGATACTTCCCTCCGGGAGGGGGAAATCGAAGCCATCGACATCACCAACGATCCTCTCATCGTGGGAGGACCAATCTTCATCAACATCTTCACCAGCACCATCTCATCTCAAACCCTAGTTCATCTCTTGTATTCAATCTTTGTCTCAAAACCTCAGATTGGTACCTGTGGGTTGCTAGTAGTGTTGATTACATCTTGTAGTTGATGGTAGTTGGTTTATTTGGTGGATTATATGTTCAAATCCTTAATGATATTCAATACTCCTCTGATCTTGAACATGAATATGATTTGTGAGTAGTTACTTTTGTTCTTGAGGACATGGGAGAAGTCTTGTCATAAGTAATCATGTGAACTTGGTATTCGTTCAATATTTTGATGATATGTATGTTGTTGCTTCCTTTAGTGGTGTCATGTGAACGTCGACTACATGACACTTCACCATCTTTGGTCCTAAGGGAAGGTATTGTGGAGAAGTAATTAGATGATGGGTTGCAAAAGTGACAGAAGCTTAAACCCTAGTTTATGCGCTATTCCGTAAGGGGCTGATTTGGATCCATATGTTTCATGCTATGGTTAGAGTTATCTTAATTCTTCTTTCGTAGTTGCGGATGCTTGCGAGAGGGGGTAATCATAAGTGGGAGGCTTGTTCAAGTAAGAATAGCACCCAAGCACCGGTCCACCCACATATCAAATTATCAAAGTAGCGAACGCGAATCAAACAAACATGATGAAAGTGACTAGATGAAATTCCTATGTTTCCTCGAGAATGCTTTGCTTATTATATGAGTTTGTTCCGGCTTGTCCTTTGCTATAAAAAGGATTGGGCCACCTTGCTGCACCTTTTTTACCGTTATTACTTGTTACTTGTTACGAATTACCTTACTATCAAAATATCTGTTACAGATAATTTCAGTGCTTGAAGAGAATACCTTGCTGAAAACCGCTTGTCATTTCCTTCTGCTCCTCGTTGGGTTTGACACTCTTACTTATCGAAAGTACTATGATTGATCCCCTATACTTGTGAGTTATCAACCTTCCCATCCGATCCTCTGCGAGACCATGCTAAGTTCATCTGATCCATAGAGGGCGTCCCGATACTCCTCACGTATGCGTCCAATAGTCATGTGAGCAGCAATATCCCTGCCGGCGATCCAAGTGGGAGCAGTGAACTGGAAGTCTATTGGCTCTGTGATCTTATCAAAAGTCCTTCCCAGAACGTGAACTTCAATCTTCTAGTGTTGGTCTTCAGGCACGGCCTTGATCATGGTCCCGGTGATGTCGGGCAGAGTGATCCTCAGATACTTGCAAGCTTGCACGATCTTCCTCCCGAATGGGATCATTTCATCAGGTTGGCAAAACTCCACGATGACAACTGGGGTGAAAGTGACGACCATCTAAAATGTTGAAATTGGAGAAGAGTTAGAAATGAACAGATGAGCATACGAGAATTTAAAGCATATAATAGTTTTCTTCATAATGGCCTTCCAATCCTAGTGGTCACGTCCTACGGTCAGCGTGTGCTCTGATACCATATCTGTAGCGACCCGACCCGAAACGGTCAAGTCTCTGTGTATCTGTGCTATCCCTGGATCATGCTAGCACACACAGTACATCAATGTATATATCAAAGTTCAATCACACCTGCTTTATTACATCGAAATCTCATATCGAGTCTTTATTACAATAATAATAAATTGGCTAAAGGGCAACTCATGAGATAAATTCTACCGCGAAAGCGATGACGATAGATGAGTCCATCCGACTCCATAAGGCAAACACCAAGTGTAGAACGTAGCCTTACTCCTCGTCGGAAAATACCTCTGCAACATGATAAGTTGCAGCCGCGTAGGTCAGCATTTTGAATATGCCGGCAAAGTCACAGAGAGAAACATAATAAAATGCTATTACTTTATGCAATATGGCTGTGGGGCTCTAAGTTTAAGTTTTTGCGAAAAAAGCCAATTTTTTCCTACAACAAAGGATTCAATTTTAATTACTACAAAATAGTTGTTGTTAATGAGATGGTTCCGCCAACCAATGTCTCATAACCCAAAATCATTATTTACCCAATAGTTTAATTAGTGGTGTGGTGTTGAGAGTTCCTGATAGTTCCAATTCCAGAGGCTCAAGTTGTCCGTAACCGGGGACATGGCTAATCGATTAGGTTAATACTCTGCAGAGTCTTGTGCGCTTTACCCACAAAAATTGATCCCTCCTTTTATGGCCTCGCACTGCCTGGTGTTTGAGAACGGGATGATCGAAACATGGTCTTCCGAAGAGTTCCTCTGGGCCACTGTCGGTGCCCATCCAATCCTACCATTCTTCTACATCTGCTAGCACCGTCCGGCCAGAGTCACAACTAGGGTCAACCAAGCCAGAGCCCATATTGACTTGTGGCTACACAAGTAAGCTTCCGGTCTTGAAGTATCCATCCATCTCTTTGATCCTGGGTGAAGCTTTCCGCAAGATGTCATGGCGCTTCTCCATGCATCCCGGGGTCATCCACTGGTTACTCCAGGGTGCCCGTCAATCCATCCTCCACCTAGTGGTGTATTGAAGTCTTGGTCTTGAGATCCTTGTAGTCTTGAGGTTGTCATCATCAAAATTTTATGTCTCTCACAACTCCCATGTACTCACTCAACCAACCCCGTCTACTAGAGCGTAGCAAAATAAAACTTAACGTTTTCCCGGGCATTGGTAACAAGGGTATGGGGTTTTCCTACCTCATGATACTACTCAAGAGCAAAATTCAATATCACCTACTAATTGTGTCATGGTGGAAAGATGAATCTAAATGCAAATAAAATCATAGGTACTATAATAAAACATGATCAATGTGACTTGCCTTGGTGGTGTCCTTGAAACTCTAACGAATAGTAGAAGCAAGCCTCGCACTCCGGATAATCTAACGAAACAAACAAGTCATACATAAGCAACAATCATACAAGGCATCAACAAGTATTGTAGCATGCATGACAAAAGAAAACTAAAAGTGTAATCAAAAGAAACACAAAAGATCACTTCATGGAAATCACTAGAAAACAATTTGGAAAACTCTACTAGTTGTAAAACAAAATAAGAATAGTTTTCTGTAGCAAATAAACTCTTAACATAAAGAAAAAAAAGAAGTTTTATTAAATTAACATAAAGAATTTTATTCAAAATTTTCATAGCAAAAAGAATCAACCTAAAAGCTATTATAAAACTCTAGTTATGATCTATACAAGTTTTAATACAAAACAAACAAAACAAAAAATAGCAAAAATAATTTTAACTAAAAAAAAGTGGCTACTACTGACTAATAGAAACAAAATATAATTTGTCAAAAGTGACAAAAGAAAATACTTAAAAACAAATAAAAATTAATGGAGAAAGAAATAAAGCAAAACTATTCGAAACAGTACTGTTTTTGCAATAAATCGATTTTAAAATAAACCTAAAATAAATTGTGAAGTGCTACTGGATAAACAACAGATCTAGTGACAAAGTGCAAAAAGAATCAACTAAAAACCTATTTTCAAACTAAAGATACAAGCAAATTAGTGCTTGAATCAAATTTGTTCAAATTCAAATTTTAAAACTCCAAACATGATTTTTTTTGGATCTACAGAAACTACATAATATTTGTGATCTAATGCAAAAAGAGTCACTCAAAAACATTAAAAACCCTAAAAGATCTAAGCAAAACAAAATTGAAACTAATATGTTTTAAAACAGAATCTGAAAAAAAGAAAACCCTACAGATCAGTTATGGGACACGTGGCGATCAGTGGTTGGGTGCGGGCATCTGCTACGGTCGGTCGGCCGATACTTAAGAAAAGATTTGAACAAAATAAAAAAATCTAGATCTAATCTAGTCCACTGGATAAACATCGGATGGCTACAAGGGGTTCGTTGCTTGCTCTAAACGGCGGACGACCGCTAACTAAGGCATACCGATTCGAAAAAAAAAGCGATCTAATTTGAACCCTACGTTCTAGATCGAACGGCAGAGAATGATGGCGCCTTACAGCGAGGGTGGTCGACGGCGAGGCAGTTCGGGCGTCGGCGGTGGCGGTGCTCCAGTGGTCGTCGGCGTCGGCGGTGGTGTCCCCCGGATGCGGCGGAGCGAGACGGACTAGGGGTTGGCGTCGGTGGTGGTCGAGGATGACTGGAACGAGCGGAACAATGACGGCGAGGCTTGGTAGAGCTGCAGCTCCGGCGGCGGACGGGCGAGCTCGGGGAGGTTTCGGCGACGGATTCGACGACGGAAAGCTCGGGTTCCGGTAGAGATTGAAACGGCAAGGGTGTGCGGTAGGGTGAACTTTGAGTGAGGGTTTTAGGGGCCAATGAACAAGGGTGACATCGGCTTTTATAGGGACAACAACTTGGAGGAGGGGGCGATCTCGGAGATCGAATCCCTGATGATTCGGGATTCGGTGGCGCGCCGGACGTGCTCTGGTTTGGCAAGGCATGGGCGAGGGGAAAGAGAAGGAGTGGGGTCCACTGTCAGCGACCGTGGGAGGCGAGCGAGGGAGCGGGCGGCCGGGGCGAAGGGGTTTTGGAGCGAGGCTGCTCTGCTGGGCCAGCTGGGGTGTTGGGCTTCGACCGTTTTTTTAAACAAAACAAAGTTTGTTTTCCATTTTCAATAAACAGAGAAAGAACTAAAATAAAAGAAAATAAAACAAAATTTTCTATAGGCAATATATATATATATATATATAAATTCTTAGAATAAAACAAAGAAAAAATATGAACTATTTTTCAGAGGAAAATAAAATACTTTAAAAAAACTATTTTTGCAATAACTTCAAAATGGATTTGAATTTGATTTTCAAATATTTTCCAATATACTTTCTATTTTATTTTGAAATATACTTTCACAATTTTCCTCTGATATGGAATGTCATATTCCTCCTGTCATATTTTTGATCAGGGAAATTGGAAAGATTCAAACTCCAAATTGAAAGAGATTCAAATGAAAAAGCAAAAAAAAGGGGTTCAATTAAATCATTCAATTCATACAAAATGCAATAGATGCTTAGCTAATAAAGTAAACATTCCAAAATGAAATTTTGGGATGTTACATCACACCATACCACAATTAACCCGTATGACAAAAGAAATCTACTCAAACATCATAGGATGGCCATACATCATTGGATAATAATATATAACATTAAGCACCATGTTCAAGTAGAGAATTACAGCGGGAATGGAGAGGTTACACCGCTGCATAGAGGGGGAGAGAGTTGCTGATGACGGCGGCGAAGTTGTTGGTGTAGATCGCCGTCACGATGGTTCCCCCGGCGGTGCTCCGGCGCCACCGGAAAAGAGGGGGAGAGAGCCCCCTCCTTCTTATTCTTGCTTGGCCTCCCCCATAGATGGGAGGAGAGTTTCCCCTCTGGTCCATGGCCGCCATGGCTCCCGGAGGGCAGGAGCCCCTCCGAGATTGGATCTCTCTCTCTGTTTCTCTTTTGTTTCGCGTCTATTTTCGGACCCCTTCACTATTTTTATATTCCCGGAGATATATAACTCCAATTGGGCTCAAATTTTGTGGGGATTTTTCTTCGGAAATTATCTTCCTTGCGGCGAAAGAAGGGCTGCAACCGACTTACGAGGGAGTCACAAGGCAACACGGCGCGTCCACCCCCCTGGCCGCGCCCTGTTGCCTTGTGGCCATCTCGGGCACCGTCTTGCGTTGATTCTTCTTCGCAAAAATCACATATATTCCAAAACAAATCTCCTTAAAATTTATCGCGTTTGGACTTCATTTGATATGTATTTTCTGCGAAACAAAAAACATGCAAAAAAAACAGGAACTGGCACTGGGCACTGGATCAGTATGTTAGTCCCAAAAATAATATAAAATGTTGCCAAAAGTATATGAAAGTTATAGAATATTGTCATGAAACAATCAAAAAATATAGATACGACGGAGACGTATCATAGTGTCCAATCTTATAGCGTTGAATCGATAGTGTATCTTCGGCCACGATACGAAGTAGAGATTGATTAAGTTTGAGTGGGGCATGTCCTCGACCGGGAGATAGGGATACGTGAATGGATTGTGCAATCTCTCTCACACACATACGAATCTTCCTTCTCCATGGGCATCTCCATCACAAACACGCACTCCGCCTATTTCTCTCCCTCCGTCAAGGTTAGAATTCGTCTTTCTACCTCGTCCTAAAAGTCTCTCACACAAAAACACAGATGCTCTCTCTGTCGAACACGCCTACCCTTTAATTCCGCCCACCCACCGCCACTCATGTCTCTAATTATAACTCCGTCTTGTACACATATCCCTAAGGTTAACTTGATCCCCGGAACCATATGAATCCTATAATGGGATTCTAGCTCAGCACCTTTTATTTTGAGATTTTGAGAAGAGTTCCCTCACACACACACGCGCGCGCGCGCACACACACACATTATTTCTTTCTTCATTTATTTTGGGCACACACATGCACACCTGCTTGTTTATCTCCCTGTTACTTTAGGTATGCCTCGCACACATGCTATGTACCTATCCCTAATATCGATCTGTAACACAAACTCTCTCTCCCTCTCTCTCTCTTTCTCTCTCTAAGTGTCTCTCTGTAACATCCCAAAATTTTAAATTTTGGAATGTTATATTAAATAAATATTTATGATTGTTTTTTTGATTGTTATATGATTGATTGTGTGAAATTGAATGAAAAAATTAAAAATTTTGAAAGTTGAATGAGAGGGAATAAAAGGACTTTCCCAAATCTTTCTTTCTTGCATTTGATCTCCATGAATTCAAATTCATTTCAAACACTAAACCCTAGAGTGAAGATGATATGACTTCTTCCATTTACAGAAATGAAAAGGGTTTGAAAAGATTTGAATTTCATTTGAAAATATTTCAAATTTAGAAACTTTAGGCAACTCAATGATTTTCATGAGAGAACTTAGACTTCTTCAAGTTATAAGAAAAGAAAGTTGGAAGTTTAAAAGAATCATTTTGAAAGTACCGTCGAAGCTATCTGAAACCCACTCTCAATTTGAAGTTATTTGAATTTCCAAATTTCAAATTCTCTGAAAATATTCAAATATGAGAGAAGGAATATGACACTTCAAAATTCAGAGGCATTTGAAATATATTTGTCCCAGGAAAAACAGAAAAGAATTTCAAATGGTTTTAAATTCAAATTCAAACTCATTCAAAGTTTTTATTCAAATTATTTTTATCCAAAAATACAATATTTGGAAAATAGGGTAAAATGATTCCCTTCAACAGAAAAATGGAGAAAAATAAATTTGCCATCATTTTGGTATTTTAAAAATATTTTTTTTGGTTTTAAATGCAACAGTAGCACTGTTTGCATTATATGAATTTTTGTATATTTTATTTGAACTTGAAAAATAGTTCATACTATTCTTTGTATTTTTCTGTAAATTTTGATATATAATATGTCTAGGTGAACTTTTATTTCTCTTTCTTTATTTTCTTTTCTTCTCTGTTTTATTTAAATTAGGAAAGGATCTTTTTTTGAAACGGCCGTGCCCACCACCGCGCGGTCCACCTACCTCGCCCGATCCGAAATGATTCGGATCGGCCACCAATCCGATTCGATTCCCCCTTCACCCACTGACTTGCGGGACCCACCGACCGCCCCCTCCCTTCGTGCGCTCGCCTTCCTTCCTCGCCTCTCCTTTCTTTCCAGTCATCGGCGCCGCCGCCCCTCCTCGATTCCCTGCCGTTCTGCCGTCGCCCCTGCTCCACGCCATCCCCTGTATTTAAACCCGAGGCCCCTCGACCGAACCCCTCTCAAATATCCCTTCCCCGTACCCTACCGCCGTCGCAATCGCTCGCCGGAGCAAGCCACTGCCGCCGCGCACCACACCTCGCCGCCGCCGACTCTGACCTCCCCAACCCTCGCCATCGACACCATTTGCTTCGCCGTCGTCGTCTACGCCGTCTGGAGCAATTCCCAGAGCTCGAGGACCCCTGGAATGTCGTCCCCGTCAACCACAGCCGCCACCGTCGCTATCGACCTCGCCGTCGCCGCTGTAAGCCACCGGAGCTGACTCCCACCGTCCGATCTAGATCCGGCGGCTAGATTAGATCTTTGTTTTTTTTCGCGCGAAACGTTTTTTGCTAAGTAACGGCCACCTGCCCGTAGCTCTGTTTAGGTCCCACTCTCACCCAATCGCATGCTGACACGTGGCCCTTAGCCGATCCGTAGTATTTTTCTTTTTTTGTTTTGTTTTTCTTTTACAGATTGTTTTCTGTTTTTAATTTCTTTATATCTTTTATGTTTTTAGGTGTTTTTGAGTGATTCTTTTTTGCATTAGGTTAAGAAAATTATGTAGTTTCTGTAGATTCAAAAAACGTTTCATGCTTGAAGATTTTAAATTTGAATTTGATGAAATTTGTTCAAATCACTATTTTTCTTATATCTTTTATTTAAAAATAGGTTTTTAGTTAATTCTTTTGCTATTGTTTTCTTATTGTTTTATTTATCCAGAGAAGCAATAAAATTTATTTTAGTTTATATTTTTATTTTTCTGTTTAGATCAGATTCAAATCTGAGTTGTTAATGTTAGTTTTATTAAAAAGAAAAGTGTTTTTCTTTTATTTCAAAGTATTTCTTTTGTCACTTTTGTCAAATTATTTTATGTTTCTGTTAGACATTAGTAGACACTTTTTTTCAAATTATTTTAGCTTTTGCTTTGTATCAAAACTTGTAAAGGTCATAACTTTGGTTTTATTTTAGCTTTTTATTTGTTTCTTTTTGCTAATGAAATTTTATGAAAATTTCTTTCTGTTAACTTAGTGTTTAATATTTTCTTTTCTGTTATTTTATTAGTTTAGTATTTTTCTTTGCTGTTAAGTTTTTACCGAGGACAAAACTATTTTTGTTGTTGTGTAGTTAAGTCCTAGAGTTTTATTTAGTAGTTTCTTTTGAAGTTTTCTTTGGATTTTTATTTGGTTTTCTTATTGTTTTCTTCATTGATTTTTATTTGTTGGTTGTTAATTTGATTGCTAGAATTGCTTGCTAGAATAAATGCTTATGTGAATGCAATGTTTCACTTTATAGATTTTCATCGGAGAGTGACGAATAGTTCTATCAAGTTATTTCTGAGAGCGGTATAATCTTCATCAACTATACCAGGCAAGTTCACTTTGACCATATTTTCATACCTATGTTTTAGTGCATTTAGTGCCAATTTTCAACATTCCTCCAGTAGTATACTGAACTTGAAACTTGAGGTAGTATCATGAGGTAGGAGAAACCCAATACCCCTGTTACCATTGCCCTGGGAAGGGACGTTATCTTGCATTATTTGCTACACTCTAGTAGACGGGGGTTGGATGTGTGATACAAGAATGTCGTGAGGATTAATAATTCAAGACATGCATGATGATCAAGACTTCAAGACTTCAAGGACTCAATATACCTCTGGGTGGAATGGTATTGCATCTAGCAGCTTGATATCTATCATGGTTATGCCCGGGAATCCTGGTATCTACCTATGATCATCCCGACGGAATGCCACCCAGGCTCAAAGAGATGGATGGATACTTCAAGGCCGGAAAGCTTACCTGTGCAACCGCAAGTCATTATGGGCTCTGGCTTGGTTGACCTTAGTTGAGACTTTGGCTGGCCAGTGCTACGAGATGTAGAAGAACGGTAAGATTGGATGGGCATTGGCTTTAGCCGGATGATCGCTCTGGAAGACCATGTTTCGATCGTCTCGTTCTCAAACACCAGGCAGTGCGAGGACATAAAGGGAGGGATCGAATCTTGCGGGTAAAGTGCACAAAACTCTGTAGAGTAATAACCTAATTGATTAGCCATGTCCCTGGTTACGGACAACATGAGCACCGCAGATGATACTATCAGCCAGTCTCGACACAATTAATAATAATGAGTTGGGTTTATTAATAATTGGGATATGAGGATTGGTTGGCGGAACCATCTCATTAACAACCAACTTTTGTAGTAATATTTTCATTTGACTCCTTTGTTGTAGGGAAAAATCAGCTTTTCGCAAAATTATAACTTAGAGCTACCAAAGCCATATTGCATATAGAATAGTCTTTATCATCTGCTTCTTATGGTGATCTTGCCGGTACATTCAATGTACTGACCTACACGGCTGCAACTTATCATGTTGCAGGATTTCTACGACGAGTAAGAGATTACGTTGTAGGGTTACGATCTACACTCAACTTGCCGTTGGCGTTGATGGGACTCCACACCCTTATGTTTGATTTCCGCTGTGATATATAAGGTATACTCTGGATCTACGGTATTTCTTTTACATGTGATGTTATGGTATTTCATCGAAGTATTATATTTGCCAGCATACTGATCCAGGGATGGCACAGAAAGCACAGAGACTTGACCGTATTGGGTCGGGTCACTACAGAGATGGTATCAGAGCACATGTTGACTGTAGGACGTGACCCTAGAAACTGGAAAGCCCTAGGACAGGATATCTCTAAAACTTATTTTCGAAAAGATCCTTTACTTCTCATCCTTTTCTGATTTTATCAAATATTCCCTCTTATCTCAAATAGTTAGACAAATACCCTTTCCCCTATGACCACACGGAAGATCAACTAAGACGACTCCGAGAAGGACAAGATATCGGACAACTGTTGATCAATTCAGAGCCAAGAGGATTACACTATGCATTTCGGAAGAAAGAAGCTACAACGGCTGAAGACTCTGAAGACTCGAAGAATTTGAAGACCTTGAAGAAATCCAAGATTTATATGACCTTTAGAAGACCAAACCCCTGTTTTATACTCACGTTAGATACGGCGATTTGTGAGCTGTCATCTATGTGTGTTTTCCGACAGCCACAAATAAAATCGATTTTCAAAACTATATTGTTTGTATTGTGTGTATCTCTCTATCTCTCTCTTATCTCAACCCAAAACCCTTGGACCCAATAGATGATGAATGAAGATGGATTTGTATTCTCTGGACCGATGACTCAGCCGGAGGTAGAGCTATGGATTCAGAACATGGAGAATCACTTCGGGAACAATTTGGTTGCAAGGAAGTATGAGGTTCAATACACTGTTCAGTACTTTACAAAAAGTGCTGCAACCTGGTGGAAAATGCATCAAGCCATACAAGGATGTAATGGGGCAAAAACTTGGAAGGAATTCAAGCAGACTCTGTTAAGATCCTGTCTTATCCATAAGTCCTATAACTACAAAATGAGGAAGCCTTGTGCATGCAAGATCTGTGGAGAAATAGGACACACCCATGAAGAACACAAGGATGGATGCCCTCACTTTGAGGAAAATCACCCAGCTGAAAAATGCCCGACTGGGCAGGTTACTTGTTTCCTGTGTGAAGGAACTACGCACTACCCTGCCCAGTGTCACATTTACCCCAAGGTACAGCAAATCATCCGGCAACACAAAGAAGGAATGAAAGAAGCCCTCTGGAACCAACCGGAAGTACCTATGATGAAGGAAGAAGTTAAAGATACACCTGAAGACAAACCAACCAACCACTGCACCAAGACATACTATTCCTGTGGAGAAGAAGGACATATCTCTCAGAATTGCCCAAAGGAGTGTAAAGAATATCTGGGAGAGTTCCAGACAGTAGAGTTTGAGTATGACCCACAGGAAATAGAAGCTCTGATCAGTACGGAAAAGACCAGGAAGAGAAAGAGCATGTATCCCCCGAACAACCCAGTTTCTGCAAAGAAGGACCGGAGTCATATCCCATGTTTCAAGTGCAAGAATACATGTCAGTACGCTAGTAAATGCCCAGAAAGGAAGCCAAGAACCCAAGGAGCCAAGATAATCACCAGGAAGCCCCTGGATTTGTCTGGCATCATTTGTTTACGCTGCAAGGAAGTAGGACATTTTGCCAGAGAATGTGCAGACCCGAGGAAAGCTTGAGCTGAGTAGTTGAGATTTTGATACTGGAATAAAGAATGCAATAAATGTGGAACGCACTTTTATTTTTCATTGGGGATGTTGAGTTAAGTTATGTAATGGAAATTGTAATAATTCGTGAAGCAATAAAAGTGATGTGTCATGATCTCATGCGTTGAATTTTGTGTTATGAGTTGCCACTCTATATACAAAGAATATGGTCTATGGATGAACCAGTGCATTTTATTTCAATAGTGAAACTTTTCTGTGTGAACACTTGACCAATGGAAAGGAAAATGTATTCCACAGAGTGGAGTTTGGATAAAATAAGTTTGAGCTTTATTTTGGTATGTTGGTTACCCCAAGAGTATGAAGGAATGAAGTACTATTGGATTTCAAGGAGGTGTAATGTAGGAATATGGAACAATAGAACTCCAAGGATGAGTTAAAGCTGTACTAGTGTTGAAGTGGGCCCGTAACCCACAGACCCCAGGAGTTAATAAGGATGAAGCACTACCTTGTTGAGGGAAGAAATTTGGAAGAAGCTGTGATTTCATCAGCAGACGTTACATAGGAGGATACGAAAACCCGAGGGTTGTGAAGAAACGATAGATGTTATGTTTTGCTTGCAGAACCAATGGATTTATCTGAACTTAGTTCGTCGACAAGAGAATTTCTGCAATGCTTGCGAGGATGCCCAAGTGTTAGAATACGTGATTCACTGTCTGCGTATGTAGTAATGATTCAAGTACGGGATGGATTGGCCCCCATACCGGAGACTTCTATAATGAACTATCATATGTTGATGGAAAATCAAAGAGCCTTAAAACCTTACAAGAGTGTCGACACGACAAGCCCAAAAACCTTAGAATGGCAGGACGATGGAACCCTGTACAGGCAACCGTTACCAATCGTAGGATATACGGTGAGATTCCAACCAGACCCAATTCCTGCAGGAGAAACCAGTAATTGTTGACCACCATGAGATTTTCGATAGTTGTTTAGTATTGGCGACAGACCTGTCAGCTAAGAAGACCCAGTCACTGAAGAACCTTACATGATGAAAGGACACAAGATTTTGAGGAAAAGGTTATGCCCTACCGGAAGAGCACCAGTGTAGGGGTTATCACGAAGATATGAAGAGACTGACACCGTCAACCCTAAGGAATGGAGTACATGTGTTTTGATGGGACCGTAACTTTGCTTCTAAGGGTGGTAGCAACCCAGACCTTTGTGGCGATCAATGGATTTTCAAGAAGACCCCCCCCCCAAACCTAACCTTCTTGCTGGCCTCTTCGAATCTCGAGGACGAGATTCATTTTAAGGGTGGTAGTTTGTAACATCCCAAAATTTTAAATTTTGGAATGTTATATTAAATTAATAATTATGATTGTTTGTTTGATTGTTGTGTGATTGATTGTGTGAAATTGAGTGAAAAAATTGAAACTTTTGAAAGTTGAATGAGAGGGAATAAAAGGACTTTCCCAAAACTTTCTTTCTTGCATTTGATCTCCATGAATTCAAATTCATTTCAAACACTAAACCCTAGAGTGAAGATGATACGACTTCTTCCATTTAAAAAATAAAAAGGGTTTGAAAAGATTTGAATTCCATTTGAAAATATTTCAAATTCAGAAATTTTATGCAACTCAATGATTTTCATGAGAGAAGATAAACTGACTTCTTCAAATTATAAGAAAAGAGAATTGGAAGTTTAAAAGAATCATTTTGAAAGTACCTTTAAAGTTATCTGAAACCCACTTTCAATTTGAAGATATTTGAATTTCCAAATTTCAAATTCTCTGAAAATATTCAAATATGAGAGAAGGAATATGACACTTAAAATTCAGAGGCATTTGAAATATATTTTCCAAGGAAAAACAGAAAAGAATTTCAAATGGTTTGAAATTCAAATTCAAACTCATTTGAAGTTTTTATTCAAATTATTTTTCTCCAAAAATACAATATTTGGAAAATAGGGTAAAATGATTCCCTTCAACACAAAAATGGAGAAAAATAAATTTGAAATCATTTGGTATTTAAAAAAATAATTTTTATTGGTTTTAAATGCAACAGTAGCACTGTTTGCATTATATGAATTTTTTATATTTTATTTGAACTTGAAAAATAGTTCATACTATTCTCTGTATTTTTCTGCAAATTTTGATATATAATATGTCTAGGTGAACTTTTATTTCTTTTTCTTTATTTTCTTTTCTTCTCTGTTTTATTTAAATTAGGAAAGGATCTTTTTTTGAAATGGCCGAGCCCACCACCGCGCGGCCCACCTACCTCGCCCGTTCCGAAAAGATTCGGATCGGCCACCGATCCGTTTCGATTCCCCCTTCGCCCACTGACTTGCGGGACCCACCGACCGCTCTCTCCCTTCACGCGCTCGCCTTCCTTCCCCGCCTCCCCTTTCCTTCCAGTCGCCAGCGCCGCCGCCCCTCCCCGATTCCCTGCCGTTCTGACGTCGCCCCTGCTCCACGCCACCCCCTCTAGTTACACCCGAGGCCCCTCGACCGAACCCCTCTCAAATCTCCCCTCCCCGTACCCTACCGCCGCCGCAATCGCTTGCCGGAGCAGGCCACTGCCGCCGCGCGCCACACCTCGCCGCCGACGACTCCGACCTCCCCAACCCTCGTCGTCGCCACCATTCGCTTCACCGTCGTTGTCTACGCCGTCTGGAGCAATTCCTGGAGCTCGAGGACCCCTGAAACGCCGTCCCCGTCAACCACAGCCGCCGCCGTCGCCGTCGATCTCGCCGCCGCTGCTGTAAGCCACCGGAGCTCACTCCCACCGTCCAATCTAGATCCAGCGGCTAGATTAGATCTCTATTTTTTTTCACGCGAAACGGTTTCTGCTAAGTAACGGCCACCTGCCCGTAGCTCTGTTTAGGTCACTCTCTCACCCAATCGCATGCTGACACGTGGCCCTTAGCCGATTCGTAGTATTTTTCTTTTTCTGTTTTCTTTTTCTTTTACAGATTGTTTTCTGTTCTTAATTTCTTTAGATCTTTTATATTTTTAGGTGTTTTTGTGTGATTCTTTTTGCATTAGGTTAAGAAAATTATTTAGTTTCTGTAGATTCAAAAAACCTTTCATGTTTGAAGATTTTAAATTTGAATTTGATGAAATTTGTTCAAATCACTATTTTGCTTCTATCTTTTATTTAAAAATAGGTTTTTAGTTAATTCTTTTGCTACTATTTTATTTATCCAGAGAAGCAATAAAATTTATTTTAGTTTATATTTTAATTTTTTTTGTTTAGATCAGATTCAAATCTGACTTGTTTATGTTATTTTTATTAAATAGAAAAGTGTTTTTCTTTTATTTCAAAGTATTTCTTTTGTCACTTTTGACAAATTATTTTATGTTTCTGTTCGACATTAGTAGACACTTTTAAAAAAAATTAGCTTTTGCTTTGTATCAAAACTTGTAAAGGTCATAACTTAGGTTTTATTTTAGCTTTTTTTTTGTTTCTTTTTGCTAATAAAATTTTATGAAAATTTCTTTCTGGTAACTTAGTGTTTTATATTTTCTTTTCTGTAAATTTATTAGTTTAGTATTTTCCTTTGCTGTTAAGTTTTTAATTAGGACAAAACTATTTTTGTTGTTGCGTAGTTAAGTCCTAGAGTTTTCTTTAGTAGTTTCTTTATAGTTTCTTTTGAAGTTTTAATTTGGATTTTTATTTGGTTTTCTTATTGTTTTATTTATTGCTTTTTATTTGTTGGTTGTTAATATGATTGCTAGAATTGCTTTCTAGAGTAAATGCTTATGTGAATGCAATGTTTGACTATATAGATTTTCATCGGAGAGTGACGAATAGTTCTATCAATTTATTTCTGAGAGCGATATAATCTTCATCAACTATACCAGGCAAGTTCACTTTGACCATATTTTCATACCTATGTTTTATTGCATTTAGTGTCCATTTTTCAACATTCCTCCAGTAGTATATTGAACTTGAAACTTGAGGTAGTGTCATGAGGTAGGAGAAACCCAATACCCCTGTTACCATTGCCCTGGGAAGGGACGTTATCTTGCATTATTTGCTATGCTCTAGTAGATGGGGGTTGGATGTGTGATACAAGAGTGTCATGAGGATTAATAATTCAAGACCTGCATGATGATCAATACTTCAAGACTTCAAGGACTCAATATACCTCTGGGTGGAATGGTATTGCATCTGGCAGCCTGATATCTGCTACTTGTAGACTGCGTTGGTATTTCCCCGAAGAGGAGAGGAGGATGCAGTATAGTAGAGATAAGTATTTCCCTCAGTTAAGAACCAAGCATATCAATCTAGTAATAGAACCACGCAAAACCCCTTTAGCAGCACCTACACACACAAAAGCAAACACTTGCACTCAACGCAAATAAGAGGGTTGTCAACCCTCTTAGCAGTTATTTGCAAGGATTAATTCTGATTGTGATAGATAAATAAAGTAAAATACTAAATAAAATAAAAGTAAATAAATTGCAGCAAGATATTTTTGGATTTTAATATATGATAAAAGTAGTCCTGGGGGCCATAGTTTTCACTAGAGGCTTCTCTCTCGAACACATAGCATACGGTGGGTAAACAAATTACTGTTGGGCAATTGATAGAAAAGCAAATAATTATGACGGATTCATGGCAATGATCATGTATATAGGTATCATGTCGGAGATAAGTAGATCGGCTCCTGCCTGCATCTACTACTATTACCCCACCCATCGACCGCTATCCAGCATGCATCCTGGGTATTAAGTATGAAACAAAGTAATGCATTAAGCAAGATGACATGATGTAGACAAAGTAAACTCAACCAATGTGATTAAACCCCATATTTTTATCCTTAATGGCAACAATAAAAATACGTGTCATGTCCCTTTCTGTCACTGGGATTGAGCACCGCAAGATGGAACCCATCACAAAGCACCTCTCCCATTGCAAGATAAACCAATCTAGTTGGCCAAACCAAATCGATAGATCGGAGAGAAATACAAAGCTATAACAATCATGCATAAAAGAGTTCAGAGAAGACTCAAATATTTCTCATGAATAATCTGATCATAAACTCACAATTCATCGGATCCCAACAAACACACCGCAAAAGAAGATTACATCGGATAGAACTCCAAGAACATCGAGGAGAACATGGTATTGAAGATCAAAGAGAGAGAAGAAGCCATCTAGCTACTAGCTATGGACCCGTAGGTCTGTGGTAAACTACTCACACATCATCGGAAGGGCAGCAAGGTTGATGAAGAAGCCCTCCGTGATCGATTCCCCCTCCGGCAGAGTACCAGAAAAGGCCTCTAGATAGGATCGCGGAAGAACAGAGGCTTGCGGTAGTGGAAAGGTTTTCTCTTCTGGCCCTCTGGTATATTGGGAATATTTGGGAATTTATAGCATTGGAATTAGGTCAAGATGTGCCACGAGGGGCGCACAAGCCTTGGGCGCGCCTCCCGAGCTTGTCGCTCCCCCATGGCTCGTCTGGTCTTCTCCCGAAGCTTTGAGGGTCCCTTCTGGTCCAGAAAAAATTAATACAAAGTTTTTTCTTCATTTGGACTCCGTTTGATAATGATTTTCTGAAAAGGAAAAAACAAGCAAAAAATAGGTTAGTCCCAAAAAATGATATATAATGGCATATAATTGCATAATAAACATCCAAGATTGATACTATAATAGCATGGAACAATCAAAAATTATAGATACGTTGGAGACGTATCAAGCATCCCCAAGCTTAATTCCTGCTCGTCCTCGAGTAGGTAAATGATAAAAATAGAATTTTTGATGTGGAGTGCTGCCTAACATGTTTCATCATGTAATCTCTCTTACGGTATGAATAATAAGATCCGAATGATTCAAAGCAATAGTCTATAGTTTGATATAAATACATCAATACTCAGGCATACTAACAAACAATCATGTCTTTCAAAATAAAAATGCTAAAGAAAGTTATCCCTACAAAATCATATAATCCTGTCATGCTCCATCTTCTTAACACAAAGTATTTATCATGCACTACCCCGATGACAAGCCGAGCAATTGGTTCATACTTTTTAACGCGCTTCAGCTTTTTCAACCCCCACGCAATACATGAGCGCAAGCCACGGATATAGCACTATGGGTGGAATAGAATGTGGTGGTAGAGATTAATAAGGGGAAGTCAAAAATAAGAAGATAGTCTCACATCGACGAGGCTAATCAACGGGCTATGGAGATGCCCACAATTGATGTCAATGCAAGGAGTAGGGATTGCCATGCAATGGATGCACTAAGAGCTATAAGTGTATGAAAGCTCAACATGAAAACTAAGTGGGTGTGCATCCAACTTGCTTGCTCATGAAGACCTCAGGCATTTGAGGAAGCCCATCATCGGAATATACAAGCCAAGTTCTATAATGAAAAATTCCCACTAGTATATGAAAGTGACAAAATAGGAGACTCCCTATATGAACAACATGGTGCTACTTTGAAGCACAAGTATGGAAAAGGATAGTAACACTGCCCCTTCTCTCTTTTTCTCTCATTTTTTTTTCTTTTTCCCCCTTTTTTTGTGGGCTCTTTTTGGCCTCTTTTTTCCTTTTTTTTATTTCCTCACTGGGATAATGCTCTAATAATGATGATCATCATACTTCTATTTACTTACAACTCAAAAGAAAATTACAACTCAAAACTAGAACAAATATGACTCTATATGAATGCCTCTGGCGGTGTACCAGGATGTGCAATGATACTAGCGTAACATGTATAAAAAATGAAGAACGGTGGCTGAGCCACAAATACTATGCCAGCTAAATGATCATGCAAAGCAATATGACAATGATGATGTGTGTCATAAAAAAATGGAACAGTGGAAGTTGCATGGCAGTATATCTCGGAATGGCTATGGAAATGCCATGATAGGTAGGTATGGTGGCTGTTTTGAGGAAGATATAAGGAGGCTTATGTGTGATAGAGCATATCATATCACAGGGTTTGGATGCACCGGCGAAGTTTGCACCAACTCTCGATGTGAGAAAGGGCATTGCACGGTACCGAAGAGGCTAGCAAATTGCGGAAAGGTGAGAGTGCGTATAATCCATGGACTCACATTAGTCATAAAGAACTCACATACTTATTGCAAAAGTTATTAGCCTCGAAGCAAAGTACTACTATGCATGCCCCTAGGGGGATAGATTGGTAGGAAAATGTAGGGGAACGCGACAGAAAACAAAAAAATCGGTACAGCGAGCGCGCCCAGGATCACTATGGAGATGCATACAAGGTTTGGATCTGATCGTTACCGACTCGTAGCGTAGCGGAAGTAGAGTCGATGTAGATCGTTGCTGCAGATCCCCGCAGCTAGGATTTACAACCTCCCAACCACGAGGATGTACTCCCCCGCCTGCCCCTCGGACAGCCCTCCGGGAGGCGGTCGGACAGTCCCCCGGACGATGTCACGGACAGCCCTTTTGGAGGACCCTCGAAACTCGGACAGTAACTCGGACAGCCCTTCGGGAGGCACTCTCGAACAGCCCCTCGGGCAAAAAAAGATCGAACCTACGACCTCTCTACGGGCTTGCACACATACGGTGTCATCTATCTGGCAGGGCTTCGCCGTCCAGAACTAGTTCCTGCCAGAACCCAGACAGCCTTTCGGCTCTACGAAACTATTTCGTGGGAGGGAGAGAGAGAGCCAAATAATGCATGGCATGTGTATGAGAGTTGGAGTGAGTGTGGAGAGCTCCTCTCCACCTCTATTTATAGGAGAAGGAGGGGTGGAGGGGCTGAAATTTCAGCCACAAAAAGGGGTTCCTTCCCTCCCAAGCCTTCTCCAAGATCTTTTGGTAAAAGCCCCCAAAAGTGGCTTTCCAAAAAGCAACCAAAAAGTGCTTTTCACTATTCATAGAAACATTTTTCCGCGACCGTTAGATCCGAAAATATTTCTGTAGGTCTTAGAACATTTCCAGTACCCACTAAAATAATTTTGGACGCGTTCCGAAACAATTTCGGATTAGTGATTTTCATCTGCGAAAAGCAACCAAAGCGGTTCAGGCAGCGCCGGAACATTTCCGGGTTTTTTCTCCGGAAAAATCCTAGAAGTTCCCAGAACAATTCTGGCACCCTCTAAGAATTTCCAGACGTGTGCCGAAACCATTTTGACTTAATGGTATACTCCGAAACAACCTTTGGTTTTACCGAAACTATTCCGGTGTTCTCTCTCCGGAACTTTTTCGTTGTCTCCGAAACTTTTCCGGTGACTTTCTCTCAGACTCCCTGTCTAGTATTCAGCAGATAGATGACCCTTAACCATGTGACCCTATAGGTTCGGTGAAGCATAGACATGGCCAGAACACTTTCCGATCAATGATCAACATCGGAGCCGTGGACACCCATATTGACCCCTATACCCACACGAATAATTATTCGAGTGAACCTCCAGTTGCCGTGTGCTATTCCTGTTGCTTCGCGATATGTTACAAACACCTGAGGTGAGATTTATCGGCATCCCCATGGATCAACACTTGTCCACAATGCCAGTTACCTCGTTACCGATTTTGTTCTCTTTTCTCGTTCCCGTGTTCCGGCATCCCTATGATCAAATCACAATGTGTCTGGCCTGACGATGACGGATACCATAACACCGAGAGGGCCCAAAGAATATCTCTCCATCATCGGAGGAGCAAATCCCAATCTTGAGCTATCAAGTCCCTTGACATACTTTTCCATGAACACGTAAGCCGCCGTAATAGCCACCCATTTACGGATGCCGTTTAACAAACCCCAAAGTTCATGAAGCAAGCATGAAGAAACTCGATACTCTCATGGTCTAAGGAATTATGCAAACGTTAACTTTCTCTGTGTTATTAACCATTAACTTATGATGAATGTATCTCATAGCATAACATCAATTTGGGTCGATTCAACACAAATGTTCTTCTAACATTGTGCCCTCAAAGTTGCCGGCATAGTCATGCCCATGATCAGGAAAACAGAACCATCATGCAACACTTGAGCTAGTCTTAGAGGCCAGACTAGGAATACATTTTGCCGTTTATTATTCCACACGTGCATATGAGTCTTCCTTCGTGCCTCGTGGTTATTGCAGACTCGAGAACCATAGCAGTTATAGCATGGAACATAAACTTAATCAGGAACATGGGGATAAATAATAACATTTATTATTGCCTCTAGGGCATATCTCCTACAGACTCCCACTTGCACTAGAGTCAATAATCCAGTCAATGCTAATGCACTTTACACCTATGGCATACCAGTGTAAAATATGCTTCGCTTGTTTTATAGTATTGTGACACCCTGGTTTTTGGCAACTTTTTCTTTTCAAAATCTTTCTGGCTTTATTTGCAATTTGGTTGGGTTTTGAATCTTTTCAGTTGACTTTGGATTTATGAATTCCTCTCAGTGATCCAAAGCTCTCAGCATCATGCCAAAATCTTGTCACTCACTTTCTGGATCAATTTCCAATTCTTTATCTTTCCCAAATATTCATTTTCTTCCTTTGGGAAAATCTGTCATCACTATGGGTTACAAAGCAACCTATAGTTCTGTTGATCAGAAAAATCCCAAATTAATCCCACACCTTCTTGTCATCATCTACTCACACAATCTTCAAAAACATTTCATGGTCCAGTACAAAATTTTGTCCAGAAAACTCCATTTGCTCTCTGGACAGTACTGGTCATTTGTGAAGGAGCTCATATTTTCTCTACTCAGTAAATTCCCAGAAAATTCCCTGAGATATTAGGGAACCTATCTTTCCACAATATCCAAAAATATCATCTGGTCCAGTACAAATTTTCACCAGCAATATTCTGCCAAGTTTCTGTTCAGTTGGAACCTCTGTGAAGGAAGTACCAGCTAGAGGTATCCAATTGAGCTGAAATTTTTATGGCATCTTCTATCCACCAGATAACCCCGCCACACCAAAATTCAGCTCCAGCAGATCACCCAGATGAGTGTTACAAGCTCATCTAGGTTTCTGGTTCAGTACAACAGTTGTACATGAACTACCCTCAAATCTTGATGAAACTTTCTCAAACTTGGCCAGCTTGGAGTCCTTCCAAGATAGATCATCCCAGACATCTCCATTGGCTCCATCTCCAGCTCACCTCTTCTCTAGATCCCTCTCAAGTTTCCTGTCAGAAACTGTAGCTGAAGCTACACTTTGGTTCAGAGTGAACGTAGCCAAACCAAGAGTGCAGAGGGGCTAAATGATCAAAGGAGAACACCCTAGACATGGTGCGCCGGACTTGGTCGGCCTCTAGATGATAGACACCGTGGTGAGCACGGTACTGGCATGCCAGTATGCGTGCTCTGCATCTCGCCGGCGACGGCCGAGGTCATTCTAGAGGCCTCGTGCTGCCATTTCATGTCCTGAGGTGCCGACATCGTCGATACCGTCCACGTACCCTCTCCCGCAGCTTCCCCTCGCCGGAATCGCCCTCGACGGCCGCCACCGCATCCGGGCACTGTGCCGCCCGTGCGGTCACAGTGGCGCTGGCACTCGTCTTCTTCCTCCGCTAGCTTCCACCGCGCCATAACTCCTCTCTGCCCTCTCCCGTCTCTTCGCCCGCAACCGGCCAGCCAGCGCGGCGTCCTGGCGCCGGCGACGTGTCCCGGACCTCGCCGTTTCCAGAGAGCTCGCCCGAGCTCTCCTCCTGCCTAAAAAAGGCCACGCCCGGCCCTCCCGAGCTCCTCACCCCACTTCTCCACCTCCCAATCGCCCTCCCGAACCTCGAACCTCGCCGGAGATCCACCGCCCCCCAAGCCCAGCCTCCTAGCCGTTCCACTCCTTCCCGGACTCCACCGATTGCATCATCGAGCTCAGCTCATCCTCCTGGTCACGCCCGACCTCTTGCCCGAGCGAATCGCTGCCGGAACCGCCGTCTCCGACGACACCCGAGCGCCGCAACCGCCGGAGAGGAAGGAGACGACGTCGTCCAGCCACCCCTCATCAATCTGCGGGTACGTGCGTGACCGCATCTGTGAGCCCATTCCATCCCCACTCTTCGCCGACCTCGCCGCCGACCACTTCACCGGCGACCGTCGCCGGAGTCCCGCTCTTCTCTGTTCTCTCTCTCTCGTTTAAATCCAGCCACGGGGCCCGCTCGTCAGAGGCTCAGCCGCGCACGCCGAAGCGGTAAGTGGATGCGCCTCTCCACTTTACACCTTCGACGTGGCCCCCTGTCAGTTTTTCTGATTTTCTATTTTAATTCAGGTTTTGACCAGAACTTTGACCAGCCATAACTTTTAAACCATAAGTCCAAATCAATTGATTCTTTTTGCTCTGAGTTTGTCTTGAGCCCCTCTATTTTCTGGAAAAATTTGGTATTTTCTCTTGTTCACAGAATTTCTGGTGAACAGAACAGTAATATGTGACATTTTCAATTGCACTTTGAAAATATTTTCATTGGGAAATACTTTTGGATTTGAAGCCCAGGAGTTTGTGGACAACCCAACAGAGCAAGGCAAGCCATGTCATCCATTGCATGAAGCATTTCAATAGTGCTGGTTATTAAATTGAATTATATGCACTATTTTAATATGTGACAATTTAGAGCAATATTATTTTGATGCCTAGCTACTGCCATGTTAAATTATTCCTGATAAATACCCATAATGGTTAAATGCTTGACAACACTAAACCCAATTGGTTGATCTAGTGTCACCTGTCCGGACTTATCCGTGCAGCCACATTTGCCAGTATGGAACGGCCTAGACTTGGTCTGGCTTTGTGCTCTTTTATCGGTACCACCAAACTAGGGAGGGTTACGCGTGCGTGCTGCCCTGGTCAGGTAGACGACGATAATCCTGTGAGCCCAGTTGAGTTATTTTGCCGGCGTCCCCGTTTGGGACAGTTAGTGGCCACGACGGTGGCAGGTGTCACGGGGTGACACAGGGGCCACCCAGGACATGACCCTGGGAGGGTATGATTGTCGGTGGTACGATAGAGGGGTCACGGGCCAGGCAGGTTTCGTTGAAGTAGCATTGGTCCACCCGAATGGGATCAAGAGGCCAGGAGCTCCATAGTGTGGGTAAAGTGCGCAACCTCTGCAGAGTGTAAGAATCTATTCGAATAGCCGCGTCCATGGTATTGGACAGTCCGTACTAGGCCACTGTATGGTCAACCACCCTAAAGATAATAATGATGGAAGAACTTGTCTTATGTTCGGAAGTGCTCAGTGAATGGTGAGCATTCCGAGGGTTGTAGGACAACCCCGATGTGAGTAAGTTGGTACTGGGTACCAATAAGTGAGCCATCTAAGCACTTAACTTGTTAATTGCCATGCTATTGTTTGTTGCATTGTTTTGGTTGCCACGAGCTTGCGAGTACATTCCAAGTACTCACCTGGCGTATCATGCCAGATGCAGGAGAAGCTGAGGACGGAGGTCCCGAAGGTTCGTGCTATGCTAACTAGGCCGTGTCCACAGCAGTGTCCGTGTGGATGGAGTTTCCGCGCTATGTTCCGCTAAATAATGTAGATATTGTCTCAGCACGTGCAGTGCTTCTGGCCTCGCTATCGATGTAAATTATGGGCTTGTACTCGTGATCTATCAATAAAGTTCTGTTCTATTCTGTTCCAAGTTGTTGTGTGTTTCCAGAAGACATGATCTCTGGGTTGGAAACACTGGTAAACCGGTTCTCTGAGCCGGGGTGCCACAATGCTTGGTATCAGAGCCGTGCTGACTGTAGGACACCCTAGTTAACCTTGTGCTAGAGCCGCGAGTAGTTTAGAGTCTTGGTGTGTCTTGCTTGCTGCATCTGATTGCTTGCATTGCATGGCATGCATATAGTTTTTATTGTGCTAACCGCTGGTGTTATGATTGTAGATGGCACCAGTTCCGTACCACTACCATCACGAGCCGGCACCGTTCACTTTTCCAGTACTGCTTCATAGTGTCTGGCTTCGGCTGTATCCCAACGGCGAAGACCCAGTGTACCAGGTGTTCAGAGAGAAGTTTGCTGGTTTAGTATTCGAGTATCACGCGGAAGCCTTTCTTACTATGAGTTCAGATATCGGCAGCTACTCCCGTTCTTCCAAGGGCAGAACTGCTTCTACTCCAGAGTTGGCGATCCAGTTTGCTGCGATGGAGGCTCTCACTGACTTGCGCTTCCACGAAGTCGAGATGCAGACTCATCCAGGTTTCTTTCACTACCCCACCCTGTCGCCTACGACAGGGCGAGTCCTTTTCGCACCTGTTGATCCGGCGAGTGATCGTGCTACTGGTGTTTTATCTCATTATCTGAGCGCCAGTTACCGCATGATCACTTCTCTAGCCGAGGAGCTGACTTCTGCTCGCGAGGCACTTGCGGCTGTTGCGGCAGCACGGTCTCCTCCTCCACCTCCGTTTTCACCCATGTACACTCCACCCGCTCCATCTTCCGACACTCCTTCTAGTTTGTTCAGACCGCCAGGTTTTTCATCTGGTAGCCGACGTGAGACCCCGTCAGAGTGGGCCTCACTCCTAGCTACTCCAGCTGCTCCGATGCTGCGTCGTCGTGCTTCTTATCCTTCAGAGGGAGAACCTTCCCGTCAGCGCCGTCGTGTTTCCTTTGATCCGGAGGCCGAGGTGCACATCATCAGCTCAGATTCCAAGACAGAGTCAAACGACGAGGAGTCTTCAGTGTACCAGTGTTCGTGCCACCGGCGTCACTAGAGCGGAGGCTTGAGTTTCAGTGCATGCATCATAACATCCTTGCATATGTTAACTGCCGTATGAGCAGTCTAGTCATGATCATTCCCCTACTAGCTTGTCATGTATGATGTTGGGTTGCCTTGTATAATTATGTTGTTTTCTTTATTTCTCTCTTTTTATTTGGCTTCTTTTCTGGTGTCATACTACCCTACTTTTCCCTTATGGATGTTGCTCATCGATTCGGTATTTGCAATGGGAACAAATTTAGGATGAAGAGGTGTAGTAATCAAGGCGGCGATGGAACTCCCGTTCGTTGATCCGCCAGACAGGCAGGACAGCCACCAGAAGATTTACCACCTCCACCACCACAGTCACCTACCACTGATCAGATCATGAGAATGTTTGAAGAGAAGATAAACCAAGATCTCATGGAATTTCTAAAAAGTATGCAGACTATGGTGGGTCAGAACAACCACAATGGAACACACTCTAAGCTGTCTGATTTTCAGTGTACCAAGCCACCCAGTTTTGGTCAAGCTGTGGATCCTATGGAAGCTGATGACTGGCTGAGGACCATAGAAAATAAATTGGAAATAGCCCGCTGTGATGAGTCAGACAAAGTTCCTTTTGTTACTCACTACTTGGAAGGACCAGCAGCCATATGGTGGGACAACACAAAAAATACTGTGGCCTTCTGGAGAAGATATTTCTTGGGAGAAGTTCAAAGAGGTATTCCGCAAGTATCATATTCCAACTGGCATAATGAAGGTGAAGCAGAGGGAATTTCTTGCTCTTACTCAAGGGAATATGTCAGTGGGTGAGTATCTGAACAAGTTTAATAATCTGGCACGGTACTAAACCCATGACGTGTCCACCGAAGAAAGGAAGATTGATCGATTCCTAGGAGGGCTGAATCATACCCTCCGCTGTCAGCTCTGTATGCTTGACTTTCCTAACTTCCAGACTCTGGTGAACAAGGCCTTCATAGCTGAAAGAGAGCACAAGTCAGGATACGATGATCACAAGCGGAAGTTTGAACCCAAGAAGGACAACCGTGAGCAGTTTGTGCAGAAGACGCGTATCTGGCAGCCAAGTTCATCTGAATACAAGCCTGCCTGGAACAATGGTCACCACAACAATAAGCCTGTCAGCCAGGACAAGACCTTCGGCAAATAGCCAGTGCTGGAGGATTGCCGCCGCAACAACACATGCTTCACTTGCAGCCAGAGCGGGCATTACTCCAAGCAGTGCCCCACAAGAAATGGGAAACCACCATCCGACTTCAAGCCACAAGTCAACAGCGTTGGACGCCGCCCCAATGCGAACTTCTATCGCGGCCAAGTCCACCATATCTCCGCTGAGGAAGCCCGCGAAGCACCAGATGTGGTCGTTGGTATGTTTTCTGTTAACAACATACCTGCAATAATTTTATTTGAGTCTGGGGCTTCTCATTCGTTTATTTCGCGGAGTTTTGCCACCTTGCACAAATTTTCTCCTTCCCTTTTGGACAAAATCATGGTGGTGCAATCCCCTGGCTCCATGCTCATAACAAATGTGATATACAAGAATCTGGAGATCTTGATACACGATGTGAAGTTTCCAGCCACTCTCGTGGCCATTGAATCCCCTGGACAGGATATAATACTGGGAATGGATTGGTTGGTACCACACCAGGTGTGTATCAACTGTGCCACCAGGAAGGTGACATTGGTTAACCCGGCATGCCAAACAGTGCAATTCACTGCTTGCAGAGTGATGTCAATGAAAGGAATGGCATTCAAAGCCACAGCTACAGACATAAGTCTGATTCCGGTAGTCAGTGAATTTCTGGACGTATTTCCGGAAAAAATACCAGGAATGCCACCTGATCGGGAACTAGAGTTTGCTATTGAGGTTGTTCCCGGAACTGCTCCAATATACAAGAAGTACTACCGCATGCCTTCCCCAGAGCTGGGGGAATTAAAGAAACAGTTGGCTGAATTATTGCAAAAAGGGTACATTCGTCCAAGCACTTCACCTTGGGGATCACCCGTGTTGTTTGTCAAGAAGAAGGATGGCAGCCTACGAATGTGCGTAGACTATCGCCAACTGAATGAGGTCACTATCAAAAATAAATATCCGCTCCCTCGCATTGATGACTTGTTTGACCAGTTGAACGGAGCCCGGGTATTTTCCAAGATTGACCTCCGAACGGGGTATCATCAGTTAAAAATCAGGAAAGAGGATATCCCCAAGACAACATTTACTACCAGATATGGTCTGTATGAGTTTACAGTCATGTCATTCGGGCTGACAAATGCTCCAGCATATTTCATGAGCATGATGAACCAAGTCTTCATGGACTTCTTGGACAAATTTGTGGTAGTATTCATCGATGATATTCTCATCTACTCCAAAGATGAAGAAGAGCACACCCAACACCTCCGTATTGTCCTGGAAAGACTAAGGACCCATCTCTTGTATGCCAAATTCAGTAAATGCGAATTTTGGCTAAGAGAGGTGGGATTTCTGGGACATATTTTGTCAGAACAAGGGGTGGCTGTCGACCCCAGCAAAGTGACTGCTGTATTAAACTGGAAGACCCCAGCCACAGTAACGGAAGTCCGTAGCTTTCTGGGATTGGCAGGCTACTACCGTCGCTTCATCGAAGGCTTCTCAAAAATAGCCAAGTCATTGACAGAACTGTTGAAAAAGAACCACAAATTTTCCTGGACGGAAGAATGTGATAGCAGTTTCATGGAGCTAAAGACGAGGCTAACTACAACCCCTGTCTTAGTTCTTCCGGACATCCACAAGAGCTTCGACATATATTGCGATGCTTCCAGACGAGGAATCGGCTGCGTTCTAATGCAAGAAAGAAAGGTTGTAGCATATGCATCCAGGCAGCTACGACCTCATGAAGAGAACTACCCCACTCATGATTTGGAATTGGCAGCCGTGGTTCATGCATTAAAGATTTGGAGGCATTACCTCATTGGGCAGCGATGTGAGATATACACGGACCATAAGAGTCTCATGTATATTTTCACCCAACCTGATCTGAATCTCAGGCAGAGAAGATGGCTTGAACTGGTCAAGGACTACGACATTGGAATCAATTATCATCTAGGAAAAGCCAATGTGGTCGCCGATGCCCTCAGCAGAAAGCAAGGTACCCTAAATGCACTAATGGAGGGAATGCATCCGAGGCTGCAGGAAGAGTTTGCCAAGCTGAATATGGTGTTATGCGGCCTAACTAGCCCGGATACAATGGAAATTACCCCAACACTTATGGAAGAAATTATGGCAGCTCAGAAATCAGATCAAGGCATACAGGAAATCAAGGAGCGCATTCCGCTAGGAAAGGCCAAGTTGTTCCGAATTGATGACCAGGACACTGTATGGTTTGAAAACCGAATATGTGTGCCTGATCAAGACAACCTGAGACAGCAAATACTCAAAGAGGCACATGAATCTGCATACTCTATCCATCCGGGAGGAACAAAAATGTACCAGGACTTGCGAGAAACCTTTTGGTGGCCAGGAATGCGAAGGGACATAGCATACCATGTCGCAGGTTGTGACATCTGCAACAGAGTCAAGGCTGAACACCAGAAACCCGCTGGGCTACTGCAACCTTTACCAGTTCCCCAATGGAAATGGGATGACATATGCATGGACTTCATTGTTGGACTACCCAAGTCCACAAGAGGCCATGATGCTATCTGGGTCATCGTGGATATACTCACGAAGGTGGCTCACTTCCTTCCGATAAAGACCACTTTCAATGCTTACCAGCTGGCACAGCTGTACATGTCCCGGATAGTCAGCCTTCATGGAGTACCCAAGTCTATAACATCAGATAGAGGCTCCCTGTTCACTTCAGCATTTTGGCTGCGACTGCATCAAGCCCTGGGAACCGTGCTAAAGCATAGTACGGCATATCACCCACAGACAGATGGACAGACCGAACGTGTGAATCAGATAGTGGAAGATATGCTTCGGTCCTGTGCTCTCGCCCATGGACCCAAATGGGAGGATAGTCTACCCTATGCAGAATTCTCCTACAATAACAGTTATCAGTCAAGTCTCAAGATGTCACCGTTTGAAGCTCTGTACGGACGGAAATTCCGCACTCCTTTAAATTGGTCTCAGACAGGAGACAGCCGTATCTTCGGCACGGATTTGATGCTCGAGGCTGAGAAACAAGTCAAGGATATTCAGGAGCGTCTTCGAGCAGCCAAGTCCCGTTAAAAGAGTTACTATGAACCGAAGCATCGGGAAGTAACTTTTGAGCCCGGAGAATATGCTTATCTCCGAGTTACCCCCATGAAAGGAATAAAGAGGTTTCATACCCGAGGAAAGCTTGCACCGAGATACATCGGTCCCTTTCCAGTCATGGCTAGAAGAGGCAGAGTGGCATATCAGCTAGAGTTACCACCAGAGTTGTCAGACGTTCATGACGTCTTCCACATATCACAGTTGAGAAAGTGCATTGCACCCCCGATCAAACAGGCAGACATGAGTGAGCTGGAATTGACTAAAGATTTAACCTATGAGGAAAGACCTGTCAGAATATTGGATGAGATGGAAAGAACTACCAGGAGTAAGACAATCAGGTTTTACAGGGTGTTGTGGGATCATCATACTGAGGAAGAGGCTACCTGGGAAAGAGAGGATTTTCTGAGATCAACATATCCATACTTGTTCCCTGAGCAACCGAATCTCAAGGACGAGATTCATTCTAAGGGGGGTAGGTTTGTGACACCCTGGTTTTTGGCAACTTTTTCTTTTCGAAATCTTTCTGGCTTTATTTGCAATTTGGTTGGATTTTGAATCTTTTCAGTTGACTTTGGACTTATGAATTCCTCTCAGTGATCCAGAGCCCTCAGCATCATGCCAAAATCTTGTCACTCACCTTCTGGATCAACAATTCTTTATCTTTCCCAAATATTCATTTTCTTCCTTTGGGAAAATCTGTCATCACTATGGGTTACAAAGCAACCTATAGTTCTGGTGATCAGAAAAATCCCAAATTAATCCCACACCTTCTTGTCATCATCTACTCACACAATCTTCAAAAACATTTCATGGCCTAGTACAATTTTTTTTCCAGAAAACTCCATTTGCTCTCTAGACAGTACTGGTCATTTGTGAAGTAGCTCATATTTTCCCTACTCAGTAAATTCCCAGAAAATTCCCTGAGATATTAGGGAACCTATCGTTCCACAATATCCAAAAATATCATCTGGTACAGTACAAATTTTCACCAGCAATATTCTGCCAAGTTTCTGTTCAGTTGGAACCTCTGTGAAGGAAGTACCAGCTAGAGGTATCCAATTGAGCTGAAATTTTTATGGCATCTTCTATCCACCTGATAACCCTGCCACACCAAAATTCAGCTCCAGCAGATCACCCAGATGAGTGCTACAAGCTCATCTAGGTTTCTGGTTCAGTACAGCAGTTGTACATGAACTACCCTCAAATCTTGATGAATCTTTCTCAAACTTGGCCAGCTTGGAGTCCTTCCAAGATAGATCATCCCAGACATCTCCATTGGCTCCATCTCCAGCTCACCTCTTCTCTAGATCCCTGTCAAGTTTCCTGTCAGAAATTGTAGCTGAAGCTACACTTCGGTTCAGAGTGAACCTAGCCAAACCAAGAGTGCAGAGGGGCTAAATGATCGAAGGACAACACCCTAGACATGGTGCGTTGGACTTGGTCGGCCTCTAGATGCCGGACACCGTGGTGAGCATGGTACTGGCATGCCAGTATGCGTGCTTTGCATCTCACCTGCGACGGCCGAGGTCATTCCAGAGGCCTCGTGCTGCCATTTCAAGTCCTGAGGTGCCGACATCGTCGATGCCGTCCACGTACCCTCTCCCGCAGCTTCCCCTCGCCAGAATCGCCCTCGACGGCTGCCACCGCATCCAGGCACTGTGCCGCCCGTGCGGTCACAGTGGCGCTGGCGCTCGTCTTCTTCCTCCGCTAGCTTCCACCGCGCCATAACTCCTCTCTGCCCTCTCTCGTCTCGTCGCCCGCAACCGGCCAGCCAGCGCGGCGTCCTGGCGCCGGCGACGTGTCCCGGACCTCGCCGTTTCCAGAGAGCTCGCCCGAGCTCGCCTCCTGCCTATAAAAGGCCACGCCCGGCCCTCCCGAGCTCCTCACCCCACTTCTCCACCTCCCAATCGCCCTCCCGAGCAGCGAGCCACGGCCGAGAGGCCCTCTGGCCTCAAACCTCACCGGAGATCCGCCGGCCCCCAAGCCCAGCCTCCTCGCCGTTCCACTCCTTCCCGGACTCCACCGACTGCATCATCGAGCTCAGCTCATCCTCCTGGTCATGCCCGACCTCTTGCCCGAGCGAATCGCTGCCGGAACCGCCGTCTCCGACGACACCCGAGCGCCACCGCCGCCGGAGAGGAAGGGGACGACGTCGTCCGGCCACCCCTCGTCGATCTGCGGGTACGTGCGTGACCGCCTCGGTGAGCCCGTTCCATCCCCGCTCTTCCCCGACCTCGCCGCCAACCACTTCACCGGCGACCGTCGCCAGAGTCCCACTCTTCTCTGTTCTCTCTCTCTCTCGTTTAAATCCAGCCGCGGGGCCCGCTCGTCAGCAGCTCAGCCGCGCGCGCCGAAGCGGTAAGTGGAGGCGCCTCTCCACTTTACGCCTTCGACGTGGCCCCCTGTCAGTTTTTCTGATTTTCTATTTTAATTCAGATTTTGACCAGAACTTTGACCAGCCATAACTTTTAAACCATAAGTCCAAATCAATTGATTCTTTTTGCTCTGAGTTTGTATTGAGCCCCTCTGTTTTCTGGCAAATTTTGGTATTTTTCTCTTGTTCACAGAATTTCTGGTGAACATAACAGTAATATGTGACATTTTCAATTGCACTTTGAAAATATTTTCAGAGGGAAATACTTTTGGATTTGAAGCCCAGGAGTTTGTGGACAACCCAACAGAGCAAGGCAAGCCATGTCATCCATTGCATGAAGCATTTCAATAGTGCTGGTTATTAAATTGAATTATATGCATTATTTTAATATGTGACAATTTAGAGCAATATTATTTTGATGCCTAGCTACTGCCATGTTAAATTATTCCTAATAAATACCCATACTGGTTAAATGCTTGACAACACTAAATCCAATTGGTTGATCTAGTGTCACCTGTCCGGACTTATCCGTGCAGCCACATTTGCCGGTATGGGACGGCCTTGACTTGGTCTAGCTTTGTGCTCTTTTATCGATACCACCAAACTAGGGAGGGTTATGCGTGCGTGTTGCCCCGATCAGGTAGACGACGATAATCCTGTGAGCCCAGTTGAGTTATTTTGCCGACGTCCCCATTTGGGACAGTTAGTGGCCACGACGGTGGCAGGTGTCACGGGGTGACAGAGGGGCCACCCAGGACATGACCCTGGGAGGGTATGATTGTCGGTGGTACGATAGAGGGGTCACGGGTCAGGCAGGTGTCGTTGAAGCAGCATTGGTCCACCCGAATGGGATCAAGAGGCCAGGAGCTCCATAGTGTGGGTAAAGTGCGCAACCTCTGCAGAGTGTAAGAATCTATTCAAATAGCCGCGTCCACGGTATTGGACAGTCCGTACTAGGCCACTGTATGGTCAACCACCCTAAAGATAATAATGATGGAAGAACTTGTCTTATGTTCGAAAGTGCTCAGTGAATGGTGAGCATTCCGAGGGTTGTGGGACAACCCCGATGTGAGTAAGTTGGTACTGGGTACCAGTAAGTGAGCCATCTAAGCACTTAACTTGTTAATTGCCATGCTATTGTTTGCTGCATTGTTTTGGTTGCCATGAGCTTGCGAGTACATTCCAAGTACTCACCTGGCGTATCATGCCAGATGCAGGAGAAGCCGAGGATGGAGGTCCCGAAGGTTCATGCTATGCTAACTAGGCGTGTCCACAGCAGTGTCCCTGTGGATGGAGTTTCCGCGCTATGTTCCGCTATGCCGTAGTTCTACCCAGTAGTATCAAGGCCCTGCTCTGTTCCATAAATAATGTAGATATTGTCTTAGCACGTGCAGTGCTTCTGGCCTCGCTATCGATGTAAATTATGGGCTTGTACTCGAGATCTATCAATAAAGTTCAGTTCTGTTCTGTTCCAAGTTGTTGTGTGTTTCCAAAAGACATGATCTCTGGGTTGGAAACATTGGTAAACCGGTTCTCTGAGCCGGGGTGCCACAACGCTTGGTATCAGAGCCGTGCTGACTGTAGGACACCCTAGTTAACCCTGCGCTAGAGCCGCGAGTAGTTTAGAGTCTTGGTGTGTCTTGCTTGCTGCATCTGATTGCTTGCATTGCATGGCATGCATATAGTTTTTATTGTGCTAACCACTGGTTTGATGAGTGTAGATGGCACCAGTTCCGTACCACTACCATCACGAGCCGGCACCGTTCACTTTTCCAGTACTGCTTCGTAATGTCTGGCTTCGGCTGTATCCCAACGGCGAAGACCCAGTGTACCAGGTGTTCAGAGAGAAGCTTGCTGGTTTAGTATTCGAGTATCACGCGGAAGCCTTTCTTACTACGAGTTCAGATATCGGCAGCTACTCCCGTTCTTCCAAGGGCGGAACTGCTTCTACTCCAGAGTTGGCGATCCAGTTTGCTGCGATGGAGGCTCTCACTGACTTGCGCTTCCACGAGGTCGAGATGCAGACTCATCCAGGTTTCTTTCACTACCCCACCCTGTCTTCTACGACAGGGCGAGTCCTTTTCGCACCTGTTGATCCGGCGAGTGATCGTGCTACTGGTGTTTTATCTCGTTATCTGAGCGCCAGTTACCGCATGATCACTTCTCTAGAAGAGGAGCTGACTTCTGCTCGCGAGGCACTTGCGGCTGTTGCGGCAGCACAGTCTCCTCCTCCACCTCCGTTTTCACCCATGTACACTCCACCCGCTCCATCTTTCGACACTCCTTCTACTTCGTTCGGACCGCCAGGTTCTTCGTCTGGTAGCCGACGTGAGACCCCATCAGAGTGGGCCTCACTCCTAGCTACTCCAGCTGCTCCGATGTTGCGGCGTGGTGCTTCTTCTCCTTCAGAGGTTGAACCTTCCCATCAGCGCCATCGTGTTTCCTTTGATCCGGAGGCCGAGGTGCACATCATCAGCTCAGATTCCGAGACAGAGTCAGACGACGAGGAGTCTTCAGTGTACCAGTGTTCGTGCCACCGGCGTCACTAGAGCGGAGGCTTGAGTTTCAGTGCATGCATCATAGCATCCTTGCATATGTTAACTGCCGTATGAGCACTCTAGTCATGATCATTCCCCTACTAGCTTGTCATGTATGATGTTGGGTTGCCTTGTATAATTATGTTGTTTTCTTTATTTCTCTCTTTTTATTTGGCTTCTTTTCTGGTGTCATACTACCCTACTTTTCCCTTATGGATGTTGCTCATCGATTCGGTATTTGCAATGGGAACAAATTTAGGATGAAGAGGTGTAG
Source organism: Elymus sibiricus (assembly GCA_039707655.1). NCBI lineage: Eukaryota > Viridiplantae > Streptophyta > Magnoliopsida > Poales > Poaceae > Elymus > Elymus sibiricus. The sequence goes on from CM077666.1 coordinate 135,894,731, forward strand.
TAATCAAGGCAGCGATGGAACTCCCGTTCGTCGATCCGCCAGACAGGCAGGACAGCCACCAGAAGATTTACCACCTCCACCACCACAGTCACCTACCACTGATCAGATCATGAGAATGTTTGAAGATAAGAGAAACCAAGATCTCATGGAATTTCTGAAAAGTATGCAGACTATGGTGGGTCAGAACAACCACAATGGGACACACTCTAAGCTGTCTGATTTTCAGCGTACCAAGCCACCCAGTTTTGGTCAAGCTGTTGATCCTATGGAAGCTGATGACTGGCTGAGGACCATGGAAAATAAATTGGAAATAGCCCGCTATGATGAGTCAGACAAAGTTCCTTTTGTTACTCACTACCTGGAAGGACCAGCAGCCATATGGTGGGACAACACAAAAATACGGTGGCCTTCTGGAGAAGATATTTCTTGGGAGAAGTTCAAAGAGGTATTCCGCAAGTATCATATTCCTACTGGCATAATGGAGGTGAAGCATAGGGAATTTCTTGCTCTTACTCAAGGGAATATGTCAGTGGGTGAGTATCTGAACAAGTTTAATAATCTGGCACGGTACTCAACCCATGACGTGTCCACCGAAGAAAGGAAGATTGATCGATTCCTAGGAGGGCTGAATCATACCCTCCGCTGTCAGCTCTGTATTCTTGACTTTCCTGACTTCCAGACTCTGGTGAACAAGGCCTTCATAGCTGAAAGACAGCACAAGTCAGGATACGATGATCGCAAGCGGAAGTTTGAACCAAAGAAGGACAACCATGAGCAGTTTGTGCAGAAGCCGCGTATCTGGCAGCCAAGTTCATCTGAATACAAGCCTGCCTGGAACAATGGTCACCACAACAATAAGCCTGTCAACCAGGACAAGACCTTCGGCAAACAGCCAGTGCTGGAGGATTGCCGCCGCAACAACACATGCTTCACTTGCGGCCAGAGCGGGCATTACTCCAAGCAGTGCCCCACAAGAAATGGGAAACCACCATCCGACTTCAAGCCACAAGTCAACAGCATTGGACGCCGCTCCAATGCGAACTTCTATCGCGGCCAAGTCCACCATATCTCCGCTGAGGAAGCCCGCGAAGCACCAGATGTGGTCGTTGGTATGTTTTCTGTTAACAACATACTTGCAATAATTTTATTTGACTATGGGGCTTCTCATTCATTTATTTCGCGGAGTTTTGCCACCTTGCACAAAATTTCTCGTTCCCTTTTGGACAAAATCATGGTGGTGCAATCCCCTGGCTCCATGCTCAGAACAAATGTGATATATAAGAATTTGGAGATCTTGATACACGATGTGAAGTTTCCAGCCACTCTCGTGGCCATTGAATCCCCTGGACTGGATATAATACTGGGAATGGATTGGTTGGTACCACACCAGGTGTGTATCAACTGTGCCACCAGGAAGGTGACATTGGTTAACCCGGCAGGCCAAACAGTGCAATTCACTGCTAGCAGAGTGATGTCAAAGAAAGGAATGGCATTCAAAGCCACAGCTATAGACATAAGTCTGATTCCGGTAGTCAGTGAATTTCCGGACGTATTTCCGGAAGAAATACCAGGAATGTCACCTGATCGGGAACTAGAGTTTGCTATTGAGGTTGTTCCCGGAACTGCTCCAATATACAAGTACTACCGCATGCCTTCCGCAGAGCTGGTGGAATTAAAGAAACAGTTGGATGAATTATTGCAAAAAGGGTACATTCGTCCAAGGACTTTACCTTGGGGATCACCCGTGCTGTTTGTCAAGAAGAAGGATGGCAGCCTACGAATGTGCGTAGACTATCGCCAACTGAATGAAGTCACCATCAAAAATAAATATCCGCTCCCTAGCATTGATGACTTGTTCGACCAGTTGAATGGAACCCGGGTATTTTCCAAGATTGACCTCCGAACGGGGTATCATTAGTTAAAAATCAGGAAAGAGGATATCCCAAAGACAGCCTTTACTACCAGATATGGTCTGTATAAGTTTACAGTCATGTCATTCGGGTTGACAAATGCTCCAGCATATTTCATGAGCATGATGAACAAAGTCTTCATGGACTTCTTGGACAAATTTGTGGTAGTAATCATCGATGATATTCTCATCTACTCCAAAGATGAAGAAGAGCACACCCAACACCTCCGTACTGTCCTGGAAAGACAAAGGACCCATCGCTTGTATGCCAAATTCAGTAAATGCGAATTTTGGCTAGGAGAGGTGGGATTTCTGGGACATATTCTGTCAGAACAAGGGGTGGCTGTCGACCCCAGCAAAGTGACTGCTGTATTAAACTGGAAGACCCTAGCCACAGTAACGGAAGTCCGTAGCTTTCTGGGATTGGCAGGCTACTACCGTCGCTTCATCGAAGGCTTCTCAAAAATAGCCAAGCCATTGACAGAACTGTTGAAAAAGAACCATAAATTTGCCTGGATGGAAGAATGTGATAGCAGTTTCATGGAGCTAAAGACGAGGCTAACTACAGCCCCTGTCTTAGTTCTTCCGGACATCCACAAGAGCTTCGACATATATTGCAAAGCTTCCAGACGAGGAATCGGCTGCGTTCTAATGCAAGAAAGAAAGGTTGTAGCATATGCATCCAGGCAGCTACGACCTCATGAAGAGAACTACCCCACTCATGATTTGGAATTGGCAGCCGTGGTTCATGCACTAAAGATTTGGAGGCATTACCTCATTGGGCAGAAATGTGAGATATACACGGACCATAAGAGTCTCATGTATATTTTCACCCAACCTGATCTGAATCTCAGGCAGAGAAGATGGCTTGAACTGGTCAAGGACTACGACATTGGAATCAATTATCATCTGGGAAAAGCCAATGTGGTCGCCGATGCCCTCAGCAGAAAGCAAGGTACCCTAAATGCACTAATGTAGGGAATGCATCCGAGGCTGCAGGAAGAGTTTGCCAAGCTGAATATGGTGTTATGCGGCCCAACTAGCCCGGATACAATGGAAATTACCCCAACACTTATGGAAGAAATTAAGGCAGCTCAAAAATCAGATCAAGGCATACAGGAAATCAAGGAGCGCATTCCGCTAGGAAAGGCCAAGTCCTTCCGAATTGATGACCAGGACACTGTATGGTTTGAAAACCGAATATGTGTGCCTGATCAAGACAACCTGAGACAGCAAATACTCAGAGAGGCACATGAATCTCCATACTCTATCCATCCGGGAGGAACAAAAATGTACCAGGACTTGCGAGAAACCTTTTGGTGGCCAGGAATGCAGAATTCTCCTACAATAAAAGTTATCAGTCAAGTCTCAAGATGTCACCGTTTGAAGCTCTGTACGGACGGAAATGCCGCACTCCTTTAAATTGGTCTCAGACAGGAGACAGCCGTATCTTCGGCACGGATTTGATGCTCGAGGCTGAGAAACAAGTCAAGGATATTCAGGAGCGTCTTCGAGCAGCCAAGTCCCGTCAAAAGAGCTACTATGACCCGAAGCATTGGGAAGTAACTTTTGAGCCCGGAGAATATGCTTATCTCCGAGTTACCCCCATGAAAGGAATAAAGAGGTTTCATACCCGAGGAAAGCTTGCACCGAGATACATCGGTCCCTTTCCAGTCATGGCTAGAAGAGGCAGAGTGGCATATCAGCTAGAGTTACCACCAGAGTTGTCAGACGTTCACGACGTCTTCCACTTATCACAGTTGAGAAAGTGCATTGCACCCCCGATCAAGCAGGCAGACCTGAGTGAGCTGGAATTGACTAAAGATTTGACCTATGAGGAAAGACCTGTTAGAATATTGGATGAGATGGAAAGAACTACCAGGAGTAAGACAATCAGGTTTTACAAGGTGTTGTGGGATCATCATACTGAGGAAGAGGCTACCTGGGAAAGAGAGGATTTTCTGAGATCAGCATATCCATACTTGTTCCCTGAGCAACCGAATCTCGAGGACGAGATTCATTCTAAGGGGGGTAGGTTTGTGACACCCTGGTTTTTGGCAACTTTTTCTTTTCGAAATCTTTCTGGCTTTATTTGCAATTTGGTTGGATTTTGAATCTTTTCAGTTGACTTTGGACTTATGAATTCCTCTCAATGATCCAGAGCCCTCAGCATCATGCCAAAATCTTGTCACTCACCTTCTGGATCAATTTCCAATTCTTTATCTTTCCCAAATATTCATTTTCTTCCTTTGGGAAAATCTGTCATCACTATGGGTTACAAAGCAACCTATAGTTCTGGTGATCAGAAAAATCCCAAATTAATCCCACACCTTCTTGTCATCATCTACTCACACAATCTTCAAAAACATTTCATGGCCCAGTAAAAAAATTTGTCCAGAAAACTCCATTTGCTCTCTCGACAGGACTGGTCATTTGTGAAGGAGCTCATATTTTCCGTACTCAGTAAATTCCCAGAAAATTCCCTGAGATAGTAGGGAACCTATCTTTCCACAATACCCAAAAATATCATCTGGTCCAGTACAAATTTTCACCAGCAACATTCTGCCAAGTTTCTGTTCAGTTGGAACCTCTGTGAAGGAAGTACCAGCTAGAGGTATCCAATTGAGCTGAAATTATTATGGCATCTTCTATCCACCTGATAACCCTGCCACACCAAAATTCAGGTCCAGCAAATCACCAAGATGAGTGCTACAAGCTCATCTAGGTTTCTGGTTCAGTACAGCAATTGTACATGAACTACCCTTCCAAGATAGATCATCCCAGACATCTCCATTAGCTCCATCTCCAGCTCACCTCTTCTCTAGATCCCTCTCAAGTTTCCTGTCAGAAACTGTAGCTGAAGCTACACTACGGTTCAGAGTGAACCTAGCCAAACCAAGAGTGCAGAGGGGCTAAATGATCAAAGGAGAACACCCAAGACATGGTGTGGTGGACTTGGTCGGCCTCTAGATGCCGGACACCGTGGTGAGCACGGTACTGGCATGCCAGTATGCATGCTCTGCATCTCGCCGGCAACGGCCGAGGTCATTCCAGAGGCCTCGTGCTGCTATTTCATGTCCTGAGGTGCCGACATCGTCGATGCCGTCCACGTACCCTCTCCCGCAGCTTCCCCTTGCCGGAATCGCCCTCGACGGCCGCCACCGCATCCGGGCACTGTGTCGCCCGTGCGGTCACAGTGGCGCTGGCGCTCGTCTTCTTCCTCCGCTAGCTTCTACCGCGCAATAACTCCTCTCTGCCCTCTCCCGTCTTGTCGCCCGCAACCGGCCAGCCAGCGCGGCGTCCGGGCGCCGGCGACGTGTCCTGGACCTCGCCGTTTCCAGAGAGCTCGCCCGAGCTCGCCTCCTGCCTATAAAAGGCCACGTCCGGCCCTCCCGAGCTCCTCACCCCACTTCTCCACTTCCCAATCGCCCTCCCGAGCAGCGAGCCACGGCCGAGAGGCCCTCTGGCCGCGAACCTCGCCGGAGATCCGCCGCCCCCCAAGCCCAACCTTCTCGCCGTTCCACTCCTTCCCGGACTCCACCGACTGCATCATCGAGCTCAGCTCATCCTCCTGGTCACGCCTGACCTCTTGCCCGAGAGAATCGCTGCCGGAACCGCCGTCTCCGACGACACCCGAGCGCCGCCGCCGCCGGAGAGGAAGGGGACGACGTCGTCCGGCCACCCCTCGTCGATCTCCGGGTACGTGCGTGACCGCCTCGGTGAGCCCGTTCCATCCCCGCTCTTCCCCGACCTCGCCGCCGACTACTTCACCGGCGACCATCACCGGAGTCCCGCTCTACTCTGTTCTCTCTCTCTCTCTCGTTTAAATCCAGCCGCCGGGCCCGCTCGTCAGTGGCTCAGCCGCGCGCGCCGAAGCTGTAAGTGGAGGCGCCTCTCCACTTTACGCCTTCGACGTGGCCCCCTGTCAGTTTTTCTGATTTTCTATTTTAATTCAGATTTTGACCAGAACTTTGACCAACCATAACTTTTAAACCATAAGTCCAAATCAATTTATTCTTTTTGCTCTGAGTTTGTCTTGAGCCCCTCTATTTTCTGGAAATTTTTGGTATTTTTCTCTTGTTCACACAATTTCTGGTGAACAGAACAATAATATGTGACATTTTCAATTGCACTTTGAAAATATTTTCAGAGGGAAATACTTTTGGATTTGAAGCCCAGGAGTTTGTGGACAACCCAACAGAGCAAGGCAAGCCATGTCATCCATTGCATGAAGCATTTCAATAGTGCTGGTTATTAAATTGAATTATATGCATTATTTTAGTATGTGACAATTTAGAGCAATATTATTTTGATGCCTAGCTACTGCCATGTTAAATTATTCCTGATAAATACCCATACTGGTTAAATGCTTGACAACACTAAACCCAATTGGTTGATCTAGTGTCACCTGTCCGGACTTATCCGTGCAGCCACATTTGTCGGTATGGGACGGCCTTGACTTGGTCTGGCTTTGTGCTCTTTTATCGGTACCACCAAACTAGGGAGGGTTATGCATGCTTGCTGCCCTGATCAGGTAGACGACGATAATCCTGTGAGCCCAGTTGAGTTATTTTGCTGGCATCCCCGTTTGGGACAGTTAGTGGCCACGACGGTGGCACGTGTCACGGGGTGACACAGGGGCCACCCAGGACATGACCCTGGGAGGGTATGATTGTCGGTGGTACGATAGAGGGGTCACGGGTCAGGCAGGTTTCGTTGAAGCAGCATTGGTCCACCCGAATGGGATCAAGAGGCCAGGAGCTCCATAGTGTGGGTAAAGTGCGCAACCTCTGCAGAGTGTAAGAATCTATTCGAATAGCCGCGTCCACGGTATTGCACAGTCCGTACTAGGCCACTGTATGGTCAACCACCCTAAAGATAATAATGATGGAAGAACTTGTCTTATGTTCGGAAGTGCTCAGTGAATGGTGAGCATTCCGAGGGTTGTGGGACAACCCCGATGTGAGTAAGTTCGTACTGTGTACCAGTAAGTGAGCCATCTAAGCACTTAACTTGTTAATTGCCATGCTATTGTTTGCTGCATTGTTTTGGTTGCCATGAGCTTGCGAGTACATTCCAAGTACTCACCTGGCGTATCATGCCAGATGCAGGAGAAGCCGAGGATGGAGGTCCCGAAGGTTCGTGCTATGCTAACTAGGCCGTGTCCACAGCAGTGTCCCTGTGGATGGAGTTTCCGCGCTATGTTCCGCTACGCCGTAGTTATACCTAGTAGTATCGAGGCCCTCCTCTGTTCCATAAATAATGTAGATATTGTCTCAGCACGTGCAGTGCTTCTGGCCTCGCTATCGATGTAAATTATGGGCTTGTACTCGAGATCTATCAATAAAGTTCAGTTCAGTTCTGTTCCAAGTTGTTGTGTGTTTCCAGAAGACATGATCTGTGGGTTGGAAACACTGGTAAACCGGTTCTCTGAGCCGGGGTGCCACAAGTATGATGTCCAACGGATCTGAAAACTTCAGCTCCGTGTGTATCTTTGCATATCCTCGCGTTTTCACACTTTCACAAAATTCATATTTTGTGTGGACCTGTTTGGAACAATTTCCAACTACCGTGCCACCATATCGCGTATTACACAAAACCCTTAACTTAAATCGAAAATCGCTTGGAGCACTAATGAAGACTCTATTTATGTAACTACTTATAACGAGCACTTCATAATCTCTACTTGCGAGAAAACATGTCATCAGTGCTACTTTAGTACTTAACGACATTTTTCACTGTTGTCCCATGATCAGTACTTTGATCACTTTGGTATCTATACTAGCAACAGCTTGGGAGTATCGGACATATCTGGTTGTTTTACATACCATGGAATACATGATTAATCCAAACACAAAAGTGTGTGGAATCTCCATCATGTATTTTGCTCATCAGTGTTTTAGGACACCGAGTCCTGCAAAACTCTTTCCATGTGACTTCGGCAAGAATCACTCCTTGGCGTTCTTATGCTAAACTATTTTAGCATCTTGTCAATATGTATTTTGGCTTAGCCCTATTAGGCAATTCTATCTCCATAGATAATTATGCCTAATATCGAGGCTACCTAGCCCAAGCACTTCATCGGAAAAGAAACTATTTCTCAATGAAGTCCTAATTCGTGTCAAGAAATTTATATTATTTCCAATCAACAATGTGTCAAGCACACAAGGTTTTCAGAAATATTATTATGCTCCCACTTACTTTCTTTTAATCACAAGCTTATTTGCTATCCATTGATGAAATCAAACTCTTTTGACTATTTCATCAAAAACGAAGCTTCCAACTCCATTTTGCTCTCTTCTGTCCATTGCTGGAACTCTGAAGATTGCATACTCACTAGCATCCTCTGGATAAACAAAATACCTTGGACTGTATCACATGCAAGTCCTAGGTAGCATTTCCATCACATGGAAATCCTTTTGGCATCCAAGTATCATATCTCATCATTGAAATATGTATCAATTGCTAGTTTAACCCGAACCGACTTTAAGCATCGCTACCGTGAGACAATCTCATCGCAGTTAATTCCATGAATTTGTTATAAGCAACAAGTCGAGCTTTATGGATAAAACATTTTTATCCGTATCAGTTTATAGTTCCATTAATATTCGTTAGACTTCAAGTCTTCCGAAGAGTTTATCAAGATCAAATCTTGAATCATTTATATGGAAACTATCTTGGATTATATTGGCATTTAGCCAATTCCGGAGTCAGGTCCCATCAACGCTTCCTTGTGTATCATAGGTATACTGTTGTCTAGCAACAATATCTCGTCTGCGCACCTGAGAGGTTTGCATGAGTTTTGCCTACGTGGTTCAGCTGCAAGTTCGACCAAAGTCCATACATCTCATGTAGAGGCTTCCGTATCAGTCGTAGTAGGAAACTCTGGAATCACTTCCAAGGTTTGTTTCCCTTGACCTGATCATGAAGATAGTGTTATCTCGTCGAGTTGCACTATCCTCCCACTCACCTTTTTGCAAGAACCATTTTCTTCAAAATCATACCGTTCTTTGTGGCAAAACCTTTTGCCTCGGTATAGTGGTGGGGGAATACCCAATTACTTGGGATAACCTACAAAGTAGCACTTGTCTGATTTGGAATAGGTTTGTAAATAGTTTACACAAGCCCCATATTCCAAATGTTAAGAAAAGACATAACATGGTAGGGTGTACCATACCATGGCGTCATTTCAACGGATCTGATGACGCTCTTTTCATTGTAAAAGCCGCAGTCTCTAAAGCATTACTTTAAAAGGGATAATGGCAAATTGATTTATGTCATCTTTGATCTTAACATGTCATAAATGGTCTGATTACATCTTCACGGACATTCCACTCACAGTGGTGTTCCGGGAGGTGTAAGTTATGAAACTCTTTTCACAACTCATCAGACATTCGCTAAACTTGCAACTCAAATATTCCTTTCTGCAATCTAGTTTGCAGAAACATAATCTTTCTTGTTACAATAATTTCTACTTCATGTTGAAAACCTTTCAAATGATTTCAAAAGATCCAGACTTACATCTCATCAAGCAAATATCCATATATCTACTTGAGTCATTTTTGAAGATAGACAAATCCACTACTAGCAATAACCTTTATTGGACTACACACATCATAATGTATGATCACCAATAAGTTCGTTGCTCATTCCTTATGGCCTGTGAATGGTATATCAGTCACTTCACTTTTCGGATGAAAGTTGCAAGTGTCATATGACTCATAATCAAACGACTTCAAAATCCATCATACTGGAATTTCTCCATGCGGGTTTCTCCAATGTGACCAAATGCAGTGCCACATATATGTGGTATTCTTTTAGTCTTGCGACATTTAGCATCGGTGTTATGGATGTATCATATTACCATCAATATTCATAACATACATCCCATCCTTGATGGAAGCATGGCCCTTTATGTTATTCATAATACCGAACAACAATTGTTCTTTTATGAACAACCCTCTTGCAACAAACATTGTGCAATGGGCTAGAGTGTAAAAAACTCTAAAATGAATTATGAAAGTAAACCCAGAGGTAATATATTATTATCAATATTCATAACATACATCTCATTCATAATGAAAGTATGACCCTTATGTTATTCATAACACCGAACTTTAAAAGTTCTCTTATGAACAACCTTCTTGCAACACACTTTATGCAATGGGCTAGAGTGTATGAAACTCTAAATGAATTATGAAAATAAATACAGACGGTAATACACCGATGGAAGGTATAGTAACATTTACTATGTTCCCAGCACGTATCTAAACCTCACTTCGGCAAGTCTCTTAGGCCGTAGTAGTTCTTGCATCGAGTCGCAACAGAATTTAATTGAGCGGGTATCTCAGTGATCAACTCACAATACCCAAGAATTACGGACTAACAGTTTAATCACAATTCCCAAGAACTATTTCTTTGACCAGCCTTCTATACATCAATAACTTGTATGACATTCATACATGAGCTGGATATTCCAGTCTTCTCTCTTTTTGCCTTTATACTTCTAACAGTTTAACTTTCAGTATTTCTCCTACTCTCAGAAGAAGCACCCAACTTTAAGAGTGGCATTAGCCCTGGACTTCCTAGGCGTGTAAGTCACACTAACACCCTTTGGACATTTCCTTTCTCTTTAAGTTGTTGTTTTATTCACCTTCATCATATGACGGGAGTTCTTCTAGATCCCTCTCTCATCAGTCAAATGCTCAGTAAAAACTTTACTAATACTTTGCAAACAAACATTGCTTTGGATATTTCATATCTTTTAGCCTTTGTTTGTATCTGAAACTAATTTTCAGTTCCATGAATATCATATAACTATCCCAAACTTTTGAAGTTCGGGTCTCATGGAAGCAAACGCATTGCACTTGACCGTAACGAAATTCTAGCTTTTCGATCGAAGGACGAGAGTCACATCATCCATAGCATTAGCGGGAGAATACCGATAGCATGCGATAGGACAAAGTCCTTCTCGGCACTCTTGAGGAGAATCCTCACATTACGTTACCAACCGTAAAGGTTTAACCAGATATTTAATAGCTTATTCAATTTTAACAGGGAAGGTGGAAACGCGAGCCATTCTTCTATAACTATTATGCATATAACACTTAGACAGTGTCCATAATTAATTGCACTGAGAATTAAACAAGTTAATTCTACAATGCGCTCCCACTCAAATCAATATCTCTCATAATTGATTGTGAGTGATACAAGACCCACATTTCAATTCAACGCCATTGATGGGAACATCATTGATGACGGGAACTTCAATCGGTAGGCCAACTTGCCGATCACATCTCTATGTGACTCTTGTTCATCTTTCGATGGGCGTGTTCCGAGCTCAGGACTCTCAAGCCAGAACATCAAGACAACCAAGTGATCTCGCCGCGAGGTCTCAACTCACCCGCCTCACACTTCTCTAATCGTTCGTACTCATGGAAACATGACGCACCCCGAAAAGATGGGAGATCTTAACATGTCATAAATGGTCTGATTACATCTTCACGGACATTCCACTCACAGTGGTGTTTCGGGATGTGTAAGTTATGAAACTCTTTTCACAACTCATCAGACATTCGCTAAACTTGCAACTCAAATATTACTTTCTGCAATCTAGTTTGTAGAAACATAATCTTTCTTGTTACAATAATTTCTACTTCATGTTGAAAACCTTTCGAATGATTTCAAAAGATCCAGACTTACGTCTCATCAAGCAAATATCCATATATCTACTTGAGTCATTTTTGAAGATAGACAAATCCACTGCTAGCAATAATGTTTATTGGACTACACACATCATAATGTATGATCACCAATAAGTTCGTTGCTCGTTCCTTATGGCCTATGAATAATATTTCAGTCACTTCACTCTTGCGCCAGCCAGGTTATCGATTTTTGTGCTGTTATTCCTTCCTAGCTTTCCTCTCCCAAATTTTTCCTCTGGAATCCGGTGAGTGACCAGGTGAATCCAGACAATCCTCAGCCTCTCAATACCTTTCCCATGCTCTTGCGCCAGCCAAGTTCCCGTCAGTAAACCCCGAATCTCATTCAAACCCTCGTTCCAAAATATTGGAACTAGAAATCCTACCTTTGTGTTTACAAAGGAGCTATCATTTTCCTTGCTTAGTTGATCCTCCCAAAATTTCCAGAGATCCTCCTTCACTCATAAACCCTAGATGTGCAAAAATATTGCTAAGTCATATGCAACATTTATCATCTAGAATTAATTCCTCTTTCTGCCTCTCTGAGGAATTAAATCCAGGAAAATATCTATCCATCTCCAAAGTTCATGAAAACTTTTGGAGATATTCTTGGTGATCATATTGAGCTCTCACAAAAATATTGGCATAATTAAATAAAGAAAATTGCATTTTCCTATTTAAAGCCAATATTTCAATTTGGGGCCTTTCCAAAGGAACTACTATTTTGGTAGCTAGGAAAAAATCCCAAATAAATTGTGGAGCTCGTCCTACCCTTATATTCATCATTTCCATCAACATCCCAAGTTCCACAATTTAAATTTTGAGTACAACATCCATTTGCAAATTATGTCTAGATTTCCAGTTTGTAAAGGAAGTGCTTGTTCCCTTGATCTTTTTGGGCTGAGAGTTTTCAGGGTGGTTAACAATGATAAATAACCAATGTATACCAAAAACCAACCCATTTCGTCTAGCCAATTTTCCTCAGTAAATTATCTAAGTTTCTGTCCAGAGTGTATCTCTGTGAAGGAAGTACCCTCATGGATGATCAATTTGAGTTGAAACTTTTCCAGCTACCTCTCATAACCAAATAATCACTTTACACCAAAAATCAGCCAATTCCATTTAGCCATTTGACCCCAGCATCATCATCTTCATTTCTGGCCAGATTGCAAGGTTACAAAGGGAGTACCATCTATATTTGTCCATTTGTGCTGAAATTTTGTCAGCATGGCTACCTTAGTAGATTACTAACCCGTGCCAGAGATCAAGCCAAGAGGAGCACTGTGGTGGCCACACCACGTGGGCAAACTTTGCTGCTGGAAACTATTTGACCAAGGTGTGGTCACACCAGACCTCTTCCGTTCCATCCAGATGCATAGGTCAACTTAGTGAAGCGCGGAGAACACCCTAGACATGGTTTGGCCCCGAGTTCGGCATGGCAACGCCGTGGCCACGCGGTGACCACGTGCAGTGCACCCCAAGGCAGTGCACCGCGTGCCAGATCCTTCGGGAGCTCGTCTCCAGCGAGCTCTGGCTTGTCCGCGAGCGCCGGCGAGCTGCCCACTGCACGCGTGTGTCGTCCAGAGCCCTCTCCCACTCGTCCCCTAGCTCGTGGCCGCCTCTGCCGACGCAGATGCTCCAACGGATCGCCGTCACGGTGCCGCCCTCTGGAAGCTCCGACCGTCGTCACCTAGCCCTCCCCGCGGCTATATAAGCGTGCCCCGAGTCTCTCCCGAGCAGCAGCAAGCCTAGCCCCCTCCCCTTGAGCACGCGGAGCTCCTCTCCCCTCCCATGGCCGAGGCCCTGCCGCCCGATTCCCCTCGGCCAGTCCGAGCTCCGCAGCCTCCCCCTCCTCCCTGTCCACAACCTCGGCATCCACTGTGGCTTGCAAACCCACCGCCGTCCTCGTTTTGGTCAGGAAGCACCGCCGGAGCAGCTCTTCCCATGGGCGCGGCCGCCTCCTCTGCCGGTCGTGGACGCCTCCCCGCCGAGCCCTCCCGAGCTTCCTTGTAGCCGCTGCTAGGCACGCGGTGGCGCCGCGAGCATCCCTAGCTCGCCGGCGAGCGCAGTAGGCGAGAGGAGCACCCGCATCGGGCTCGGCCGAGTGCCCCTCCTCTGTTTCCCCTGGCCGGCGTCGAGAGCTAGCAGAAGACAAGAGAGAGAGAAGGAGATAAGGCGGGGCCCACACGGAGAAAGTCAACCCGGGCCCATTGTCCGGTTAAGTGGAGGCGCACTCCAGTAAATGTGCTTTCGCTTAAGTGAAAGCGTAAACTTCAGAATACGCTTTCGTTTTTTCAGCCGGCGGCCGAAGTGGCTATTTAGCGGACGCTCACCAGTTAAAGCCAGAAACGAACAGTTTTCTGTTTGTTTATCTGCTTAACGAATGAACGGCCTTAACTCTGCGACCGTAACTCCGATTGAGGTAAATCCAACGCCCATGTTTTCAGTTCATCGAGCCCGTTCCGATGGTATCATTTTATGTTTTCACACTATGAAAATGACCATTTTGCCCTTGCCCTTAATCAGCCCCCCTTCGAGAGGGAAACTTTCCGGCAAATTTTTCCGCGAGTTCATCGCACTACTTCCCGGTGTATTCCTCTACCCCAAGGCAAGCCAACCTCTTATCATGAGCTCCGGAATTGCGTGATGACTTTGCTTGCACCCTGTGTGTGTGTGTTGCAGTATATTTCAGATCATCTGTTACTCTGCACTGCCATAGCCCTGTTATTTCATCTGTGCCTGATGCTAGTGTTATTTACCATGTGATATCATGAATTGTTGTCATGTCATATTTTCCCATGCTAGTAACAATACTTTTAATACCATTATCATGTTAGTGCTACGATTTGATCTCATGCCATGATTACGGTATGATTTTGCTATGCTGTTGTTCAGTGATTGTTCCTGCTTATAAATGTTGATGTGATGGTATGATGATGGAAATGTTAAATTGAACTTATAAACTAAACCTCCTCCGTCATCGATGGGATCGAGTCATAGTGCCACCGAACCGAGCTTATCCGTGCAGCCACATCTGCCGGTATGGGACGGCCTTGACTTGGTCTAGCTTTGTGCTCTTTTATCGGTACCACCAAAGAGGGAAGGTTATGCGCGCGTGCTGCCCTGATCCGGTAGGCGGCGATAACCTTGTGAGCCCAGTTGATTGTTTAACCCGGGAGTCCCCGTTTGGGACAGTTTAGTTTGGCCACGACGGTGGCAGGTGTCACGGGGTGACACAGGGGCCACCCAAGTCATGACTCCGGGGGAGGATGATTGTCGGTGGTGCGGTGGAGGAGTCACGGGTTAGGCAAGTTTCTTTGGAGCAGCATCGGTCCCCCCGGAAGGGAAGTGTACCGAGGTACGGGACAAGGAGCTCCATGGTGTGGGTAACGTGTGCAACCTCTGCAGAGTGTAAGAATCTATTCGAATAGCCGAGTCCACGGTATTGGACACAGTTCGTACTAGGTCACACTATTTGGTCTTGGTCGATCTGGAGGACAAACCTATTATTATAAACTTGTGCTACTAAGTAAATGTGGTAACTTGGGCTATGGGGATGATTGTGCGTAGTCACCATGTTGTTCTGACATGATCACGAGATGGGATCTCGGTGAGTCATAAGTTAGCCCAGAGGGGCAGTAAAGCTGAATAATGTTACAACATATCACTTTAATGCTTCACAGGGGGTAAGTGTAGTGTAGGCTTCAGTCTAATCTTGGATGCCATGTCACGTAAGAATAGCCATGGCATTCCATGATATGTAGTTGTTAGGCCTGATCCATGTTATGCCATGCTTGATCCATGTTTTCCAGTTAATACCATGCCATGCTTAGAATAAATCCATCTATAAGTATAGTGCTTGCTTCGTCGTCTGCTTGTTGGGATGCTATGTATTTGGTTGTCTTGCGAGTACATTCAAAGTACTCACCTAGCCTTGCACGTGGCCAGTTGCAGGAGAAGATCCGTCAGGCTAGATCGTAACCCAGCCAGTCTTGTGAGTTGTGGAGCCCAGCCAGAGACGTCGTTGCCGCCGAACCAAGAACTTCGCTGCCATTTAGTTAGTCTTGGAGCCATGTAATATTGTTGTAAGCAACAGTATTGTAAAACTCCATTTCATATAATAAATCCATTTTTGTGCCTGGAATTGTTGTATCATGTCTCAGACGTGCGCCAGGTCTTATCCTGGGACTGGCGTGCGTCGGCCCTCTATCGGGGTGCCACGGAGCGTGGTATCAGAGCCAGGCTGGCTGTAGGTTACCCTAGCCTCAAACCACCCCTATTTTCAACCGGTAGTGAGCCCAATAGAGCTGACCCATCACTGGCATCTGACACGGCCACTGTTGATCAACAGTTAGCGCAGTCGGAATTGACATGCCCCTACCCAGCTGTCCGCCCACCCAGCCATCCCTGGATTGGACCGTGACCCTACCCAGTTGTCGGCCGTGCCGGTGTATCCTCTACCCGGCATGAGAAGGATCCACGCCAGGCTGGTATGTCCCAGCCTGGCTGCCTATTTAAAACCCCTCCCACCTGCGAGTCGCAACCCTTTTCAAGCCAGATTCCCGCAAGAGAACCCAAGCCAGTATCCTCCCACCAGTAGCCATGGCTAGTTCTTCCAGAGCATCCACTTTCCATAGCCAAACTTTGGCTAATGGTTATCCCGACTTTCCGCCCATCCTTTCGAGTATGCTCACTCAAGCCCTTGGCTGTAATACCAGCCCGGTGTATTTGGTGTTCCAACCGGAACCCGTCTCTCACCTTTGCCGATTCTATGCAAATGTGCATATCTGCCCAGGTCCAGCAAAGGATGGGAAGCCCTTGACTTTTCAGGGCAAACCCATGCCCACCCCCGCGTTGGCTGTCCAGACAGCTGCTGCGGAAGCCATCACCCGTTTTTGTTTCTAGTTCTCGCAAGTAGCGGAGATGCAGGAGTTCCGTTACTTTCGCTCTACGTCCAGCGAAGGCTGCGAGTTCCTCAGCATAGTTGAAGATACCGACTTGGCAATGGCTCGCCTAGTTCAGTTCATTGGTGCCCAGGGACTGCTGATCTCCGGCATTCTTGGAGAGTTTAAAGCCATTGACCAAGGCACCACTCGGGTTGTTACGGAAGCATACCGTGAGGCCCGTCAAGCTGCATCCCAGGCCACCAGTTCCCTGATGCCAAACCCGGTGCCACCTTCGCAGCTAGTGTTACCCTCGAAGCCCGTGAACCCGTGGAACTCTGGCTCCGTCCACCCAAATTCTATTCGAGGAGCTATTCGGCGTCTTCATCATCGGGATGTGCTCCGTCAAGTTTCAGCCGCAGCTCCAGCAGTTGAGCCCCAACCTATAGAGGTGTCCGACGATGAAGACGGAAGTTGGCTCAGCCTACGTCCTCCAGGAGAGCCCCAGCAAGAGTAGAACCCTGTAGTACAGAGCGAGTAGTTGCTGTTAGCTGCCTAGTGAGGTTGTGTGTTGTTGTATGCATGTACGGCTTGTAACTTGTGTGCTGTTGTAATGTTATGTATGCATGTTTGCTCTGTGTGTTTGGTCCATCTGTCTCTCTGTTAAGCAGAAATGTTTAGCAGAGCTGGCAGCGGATTCTTAACAAGATTTCGATTAGTAGAGCACTTACACTTAATAATATCGGACTCGTCCGGAGTCCCAAGTGAAATGCGAGCTGGTGTAAGTGTATGTATACCAGGAGTACATACACCCACTAGCATTAAAACACCGTAGTGTAATCTATTGGATGTGTTCTTTTACTTTGCATGTATGTTGCTCCTATATGCATTTGACTGCATATTGGCTTGAATAGATTGCATGTGTATTGTGTGAGCAATGTCTGCAGACCAAGTTCATTCTCCTGAGTACAGTCGCAGCAGTACTCGGGTAGAACACATAGCCGTATACCCCTACCCATATGTGCCTACTCTGTTTGCCCATTTTCTGAAACCAGCTCTACTCGATAGTTCCCTGGTCCCTAAATCTTTTTCCCCAGAGCCCAGCTGCAATCTCGGAGAAATTCTGAGAAATTTTATTGCAGCATAAACCGTTACAACCCCTCCAGTCCAGGATCTAAACCCCGATTTTACCCTAACTTGATGGCTTTCAACAACAGGGTTAAAACCCAACCTAGAGGTTTTCCCAGGAGGAGTAGTATTTGTTTTCCGCTAACCCTAGGAATCTCGAGGACGAGATTCTCTTAAGGGGGGAAGGTTTGTAACACCCCAAAAATCGGGTTATCGATTTTTGTGGTGTTATTCCTTCCTAGCTTTCCTCTCCCAAATTTTTCCTCTGGAATCTGGTAAGTGACCAGGTGAATCCAGACAATCCTCAGCCTCTCAATACCTTTCCCATGCTCTTGCGCCAGCCAAGTTCCCGTCAGTAAACCCCGAATCTCATTCAAACCCTAGTTCCAAAATATTGGAACTAGAAATCCTACCTTTGTGTTTACAAAGGAGCTATCATTTTCCTTGCTTAGTTGATCCTCCCAAAATTTCCAGAGATCCTCCTTCACTCATAAACCCTTGATGTGCAAAAATATTGCTAAGTCATATGCAATATTTATCATCTAGAATTAATTCCTCTTTCTGCCTCTCTGAGGAATTAAATCCGGGAAAATATCTATCCATCTCCAAAGTTCATGAAAACTTGTGGAGATATTCTTGGTGATCATATTGAGCTCTCACAAAAATATTGGCCATAATTAAATAAAGGAAATTGCATTTTCCTATTTAAAGCCAATATTTCAATTTGGGGCCTTTCCAAAGGAACTACCATTTTGGTAGCTAGGAAAAATCCCAAATAAATTGTGGAGCTCATCCTACCCATATATTCATCATTTCCATCAACATCCCAAGTTCCACAATTCAAATTTTGAGTACAACATCCATTTGCAAATTCTGTCTAGATTTCCAGTTTGTAAAGGAAGTGCTTGTTCCCTTGATCTTTTTGGGCTGAGATTTTTCAGGGTGGTTAACAATGATAAATAACCTCTGGATACCAAAAACCAACCCATTTCATCTAGCCAATTTTCCTCAGTAAATTATCTAAGTTTTTGTCCAGAGTGTATCTCTCTGAAGGAAGTACCCTCATGGATGATCAATTTGAGCTGAAACTTTTCCAGCTACCTCTCATAACCAAATCATCACTTTACACCAAAAATCAGCCAATTCCATTTAGCCATTTGACCCCAGCATCATCATCTTCATTTCTGGCCAGATTGCAAGGTTACAAAGGGAGTACCATCTATAGTTGTCCATTTGTGCTGAAATTTTGTCAGCATGGCTACCTTAGTAGATTACTTACCCATGCCAGAGATCAAGCCAAGAGGAGCACTGTGGTGGCCACACCACGTGTGCAAACTTTGCTGCTGGAAACTATTTGACCAAGGTGTGGTCACACCAGACCTCTTCTGTCCCATCCAGCTGCATAGGTCAACTCAGTGAAGCGCGGAGAACACCCTAGACATGGTTTGGCCCCAAGTGCGGCGTGGCAACGCCGTGGCCACGCGGTGACCACGTGCAGTGCACGCCAAGGCAGTGCACCGCGTGCCAGATCCTTCGGGAGCTCGTCTCCAGTGAGCTCTGGCTTGTCCGCGAGCGCCGGCGAGCTGCCCACCGCACGTGTGTGCCGTCCAGAGCCCTCTCTCCCTCGTCCCCTAGCTCGTGGCCGCCTCTGCCGACGTGGATGCTCCACCGGATCGCCGCCACGGTGCCGCCTCCTGGAAGCTCCGGCCGTCGTCGCCTAGCCCTCCCCGCGGCTATATAAGCGTGCCCCGAGTCTCTCCCGAGCAGCAGCAAGCCTAGCCCCCTCCCATTGAGCTCGCGGAGCTCCTCTCCCCTCCTATGGCCGAGGCCCTGCCGCTCGATTCCCCTCGGCCAGTCCGAGCTCCGCAGCCTCCCCCTCCTCCCTGTCCACAACCTCGGCATCCACAGTGGCTTGCAAACCCGCCGCCGTCCTCGTTTTGGTCCGGAAGCACCGCCGGAGTAGCTCTTCCCATGGGCGCGGCCGCCTCCTCTGCCGGCCATGGACGCCTCCCCGCCGAGCCCTCCCGAGCTTCCCTGTAGCCGCTGATAGGCACGCGGTGGCGCCGCGAGCATCCCTAGCTCGCCGTTGAGCGCAGCAGGCGAGAGGAGCACCCGCATCGGGCTCGGCCGAGTGCCCCTCCTCTGTTTCCCCTGGCCGGCGTCGAGAGCTAGCCGAAGACAGGAGAGAGAGAGAAGGAGATAAGGCGGGGCCCACACGGAGAAAGTTAACCCGGGCCCATTGTCAGGTTAAGTGGAGGCGCACTCCAGTAAATGCGCTTTCGCTTAAGTGAAAGCGTAAACTTCAGAATACGCTTTCGTTTTTTTCAGCCGGCGGCCGAAGTGGCTATTTAGCGGACGCTCACCAGTTAAAGCTAGAAACGAACAGTTTTCTGTTTGTTTATCTGCTTAACGAATGAACGGCCCTAACTCCGCGACCGTAACTCCGATTGAGGTAAATCCAACGCCCACGTTTTCAGTTCATCGAGCCTGTTCCGATGGTATCATTTTCATAATGTTTTAACACTGGGAAAATGACCATTTTGCCCTTGCCCTTAATCAGCCCCCCTTCGAGAGGGAAACTTTCCGGCAAATCTTTCCGCGAGTCCATCGCACTACTTCCCGGTGTATTCCTCTACCCCAAGGCAAGCGAACCTCTTATCATGAGCTCCGGACTTGCGTGATGACTTTGCTTGCACCCTGTGTGTGTGTTGTAGTATATTTCAGATCATCTGTTACTCTGCACTGCCATAGCCCTGTTATTTCATCTGTGCCTGATGCTAGTGTTATTTACCATGTGATATCATGAATTGCTGTCATGTCATATTTTCCCATGCTAGTAACAATACTTTTAATACCATTATCATGTTAGTGCTACGATTTGATCTCATGCCATGATTACGGTATGATTTTGCTATGCTGTTGTTCAGTGATTGTTCCTGCTTATAAATGTTGATGTGATGGTATGATGATGGAAATGTTAAATTGAACTTATAAACTAAACCTCCTCCATCATCGATGGGATCGAGTCATAGTGCCACCGAACCGAGCTTATCCGTGCAGCCACATCTGTCGGTATGGGACGGCCTTGACTTGGTCTAGCTTTGTGCTCTTTTATCGGTACCACCAAAGAGGGAAGGTTATGCGCGCGTGCTGCACTGATCAGGTAGGCGGCGATAACCTTGTGAGGCCAGTTGATTGTTTAACGCAGGAGTCCCCGTTTGGGACAGTTTAGTTTGGCCACGACGGTGGCAGGTGTCACGGGGTGACACAGGGGCCACCCAAGTCATGACTCCGGGGGAGGATGATTGTCGGTGGTACGGTGGAGGAGTCACGGGTTAGGCAAGTTTCGTTGGAGCAGCACCGGTCCACCCGGAAGGGAAGTGTACCGAGGTACGGGACAAGGAGCTCCATGGTGTGGGTAACGTGTGCAACCTCTGCAGAGTGTAAGAATCTATTCGAATAGCTGAGTCCACGGTATTGGACACAGTTCGTACTAGGTCACACTATTTGGTCTTGGTCGATCTGGAGGACAAACCTATTATTATAAACTTGTGTTGCTAAGTAAATGTGGTAACTTGGGCTATGGGGATGATTGTGCGTAGTCACCATGTTGTTCTGACATGATCACGAGATGGGATCTCGGTGAATCATAAGTTAGCCCAGAGGAGCAGTAAAGCTGAATGATGTTACAACATATCACTTTAATGCTTCACAGGGGGTAAGTGTAGTGTAGGCTTCAGTCTAATCTTGGATGCCATGTCTCGTAAGAATAGCCATGCCATGCCATGATATGTAGTTGTTATGCCTGATCCATATTATGCCATGCTTGATCCATGTTTTCCAGTCAATACCATGCCATGCTTAGAATAAATTCTTGTATAAGTATAGTGCTTGCTTCGTCATCTGCTTGTTGGGATGCTATGTATTTGGTTGTCTTGCGAGTACATTCAAAGTACTCACCTGGCCTTGCACGTGGCCAGTTGCAGGAGAAGATCCGTCAGGCTAGATCGTAACCCAGCCAGTCCTGTGAGTTGTGGAGCCCAGCCAGAGACGTCATTGCCGCCGAACCAAGACCTTCGCTGCCATTTAGTTAGTCTTGGAGCCATGTAATATTGTTGTAAGCAACAGTATTGTAAAACTCCATTTCATATAATAAAGCCATTTTTGTGCCTGGAATTGATGTATCATGTCTTAGACGTGCGCCAGGTCTTATCCTGGGACTGGCGTGCGTCAGCCCTCTATCGGGGTGCCACAACGCACCCCGAAAAGATAGGTGTCGTGACGGTGCTACACTTGGGAGAACACTAACTACTTGATATTTTAAGTGAGAGATCACCCTAATAAAAAGCGACTACCGCGCAATCAAAAGGGTACATCATAAGGGATAAACATCTCAGGCAATTCATAATAGCACGATATGGTATAGCCCCTTCTGACGGAGAAGTCTTTAATTTCTTCGTCTTCGGCATTTGCCTCGTTGTTCACCTTCGCGAAGATTGCCACCACCTTGTCGATGTACCAGATAATATTGATATCTCTATAGCTAATAAAATTAAGTGCATTACTTAAGGTTGACACGCAGGTCATTAAAGTGACAATCATATGGCTCCAACCATCATGCCGAATCATGACACGCAGGTCATGTTAGTAAATTTACATCATATAGTCATCTCATACATAATCAAATTAATATGAGAACCGCTATACCACATCACATGCACATCCTGCAAAACCAAGTTAGACGCCTCTAATCGGTTTATGCAAAATTTTATTTTACGTGGCTTCTAAGGTTTTGACTTAAACCGCAGCTACCAACGTTTATCATCAAGTATGATTATTCAAGTCGCTAGATTAACTTTGCGGGGTGTATGAAACATGAGATAATAAAATCTCGAGCCCCATACTGAACTTTGTCATACGCATGACCCCCGTGCAGATCATATCTGCATTTCCCTTTCGTCTGCAAAGTTTCATCTTTCTTTTAACTATGGTGGAATTCAACGAACTGTTAGCACTTCGTTGATCAATCAGGATCGCGGATTGCCAGAAAATTGAAACTCCACCATGCCGTTATCAAGATCAGAAATGCGCAAATTTCAGGGAACCAACAAGAACATCGGGTAACAGATTTCATCTGCTACCTGCATAAATAATTTTCAGTAATAGAACTCATCTACTACAAATTATATTGTGCAATACCCATACATCTCTATGTATTCTAGATCGTAACCTTCATCTAAGCATAGCACGGCTCATGATGCCACTGTAGGGGAACGCTACAGAAAACAAAAAAAATTCGGTACAGCTAGCACGCCCAGGATCACTATGGAGATGCATACAAGGTTTGGATCTGATCGTTACTGACTCGTAGCGCAGCGGAAGTAGAGTCGATGTAGATCATTGGTGCAGATCCCCGCAGCTAGGATTTACAACCTCCCAACCGCGAGGATGTACTCCCTCGCCTGCCCCTCGGACAGTCCCTCGGACAGCCCTCTGGGAGGCGGTCGAACAGTCCCCCGGACGATGTCACGGACAGCCCTTCGGGAGGCACTCTCAAACAGCCCCTCAGGCAAAAAAAGATCGAACCTACGACCTCTCTACGGGGTTGTACACATACAGTGTCATCTATCCGGCAGGGCTTCGCCGTCCAGAACTAGTTCCTGCCAGAACCCAGACAGCCTTTTGGCTCTACGAAACTATTTTGTGGGAGGGAGAGAGAAAGCCAGATAATGCATGGCATGTGTATGAGAGTTGGAGTGAGTGTGGAGAGCTCCTCTCCACCTCTATTTATAGGAGAAGGAGGGGTGGAGGGGCTGAAATTTCAGCCACAAAAAGGGGTTCCTTCCCTCCCAAGCCTTCTCCAAGATCTTTTGGTAAAAGCCCCAAAAAGTGGCTTTCCAAAAAGCAACCAAAAAGTGTTTTTCACTATTCATGGAAACATTTTTCTGCGACCGTTAGATCTGAAAATATTTCTGTAGGTCTTAGAACATTTCCAGTACCCACTAAAATAATTTAGGATGCGTTCTGAAACAATTTCAGATTAGTGATTTTTATCTGCGAAAAGCAACCAAAGCAGTTCCGGCAGCTCCGGAACATTTCCGGGTTTTTTCTCCGGAAAAATCCCAGAAGTTCCCAGAACAATTCTGGCACCCTCTAAGAATTTCCAGGCGTGTGCCGAAACCATTTTGACTTAATGGTATACTCCGAAACAACCTTTCGGTTTTACCGAAACTATTTCGGTGTTCTCTCTCCGGAACTTTTCCGTTGTCTCCGAAACTTTTCTGGTGACTTTCTCTCGGACTCCCTGTCTAGTATTCAGCAGATAGATGACCCTTAAGCATGTGACCCTATAGGTTCGGTGAAGCATAGACATGGCCGGAACACTTTCCGATCAATGATCAACATCGGAGCCGTGGACACCCATATTGACCCCTATACCCACACGAATAAATATTTGAGTGAACCTCCAGTTGTCGTGTGCTATTCCTGTTGCTTCGCGATATGTTACAAACACCCGAGGTGAGATTTTCGGCATCCCCATGGATCAACACTTGTCCACAATGCTACTTACCTCGTTACCGGTTTTGTTCTCTTTTCTCGTTCCCGTGTTCTGGCATCCCTGTGATCAAATCACAATGTGTCTGGCCAGACGATGATGGATACCGTAACACCTAGAGGGCCCAAAGAATATCTCTCCATCGTCAGAGGAGAAAATCCCAATCTTGAGCTATCAAGTCCCTTGACATACTTTTACATGAACCCGTAAGCCGCCGTAATAGCCACCCATTTACGGATGACGTTTAACAAACCCCAAAGTTCATGAAGCAAGCATGAAGAAACTCAATACTCTCATGGTCTAAGGAATTATGCAAATGTTAACTTTCTCTGTGTTATTAACCATTAACTTATGATGAATGTATCTCATAGCATAACATCAATTTGGGTCGATTCAACACAAATGTTCTTCTAACATTGTGCCCGCAAAGTTGCCGGCATAGTCATGCCCATGATCAGGAAAACAGAACCATCATGCAACACTTGAGCTAGTCTTAGAGTCCAGACTAGGAATACATTTTACCGGTTATTATTCCACACGTGCATATGAGTCTTCCTTCGAGCCTCGTGGTTATTGCAGACTCGAGAACCATAGCAGTTATAGCATGGAACATAAACTTAATCAGGAACATGGGGATAAATAATAACATTTATTATTGCCTCTAGGGCATATCTCCTACATAAAAGACCATCGATCGTCCCCGACCGCCACTCATAAGGTAGACAATCAATAATAAATCATGCTACAACTTCTTAGCATAACGACAGACCATACGTGCATGCTTCGGGAATCACAAACCTTAACACAATTATTCTTACTAAACCACAATTATATACTAGCACCTCCCACATATTACCATCTTAATATTGCAAAACTATTGCAAGGAATCAAACTTATCATATTCAGTGATCTACATGAAAGTTTTTATTATATCCCTCTTGAATACCTATCATAATAGGACCAAATTCATAACCCGTGCAGATTACCATTGCTATTCATTAAACTCTCAA
Organism: Elymus sibiricus; assembly: GCA_039707655.1. NCBI lineage: Eukaryota > Viridiplantae > Streptophyta > Magnoliopsida > Poales > Poaceae > Elymus > Elymus sibiricus. Next base: position 135,919,918 of record CM077666.1, read on the forward strand.
AAATATATAAGTGAATCATGAGAGTGCAACTATTTATTAAAAATATAACCACCGCCGTGCTCTAAAAGAAATAAGTGAAGCACTAAAGCAACTGCCTAGCTCAAAAGATATAAGTGAAGCACATAGAGTATTCTAACAAATCACGAATAATGTGTGTCCCTCTCAAAAAAGGTGTGTCCAGCAAAGATGATTGTGACAAACTAAAAAGCAAACAAAATCAAACAAACTATATTACAAGACGCTCCAAGTAAAACACATATCATGTGATGAATAAAAATATAGCTCCAAGTGAGTTACCGATAGATTGTAGACGAAAAAGGGGATGCCATCCGGGGCATCCCCAAGCTTAGACGCTTGAGTCTTCCTTGAATATTACCTTGGGGTTCCTTGGGCATCCCCAAACTTAGGCTCTTGCCACTCCTTATTCATTTATCCATCGTAGTCTCACCCAAAATTTGAAAACTCCAGCACACAAAACTCAACAGAAACCTCGTGAGATCCGTTAGTATAACAAATAAATCTTAAACTTTAGGTGCTGTTGTAAATTGATTCATATTTAATATTGGCATAATGATACTATAATCCAACTTCTCCATGACTCATACCCCCCGATACGATCCATAGATTCATCAAAATAAGCAAACTATGCAACAAAAACAGAATCTGTCTAAAACAGAACAGTCTGTAAAGATCTGAATTAACGTCATACTTATGTAACTCCAAAAATTCTGAAAAATTAGGACAACGAGGGAAATTCATATGTAAATAATGTGTAAAATATTCAGAGTTTTATCATACTCCAGAAAAAAATCAAAATTCCAGCACTAGACGCAAAAGTTTCAGTTTTCAAACAGCATCAATTATACTCCAAATCATCCCAAAGGCATTACTTGGCACAAACACTAATTAAAAGATAAAAACACAATCATAACAGAGGCTATAATTGTGTAAACACACAAAAACATAAATAAAAAGTTTATTGGGTTGTCTCCCAACAAGCTCTTTCTTTATAGCCATTAAGATAGGCTTCAGATTTCAATGATGCTCTCATGAAAGATAATAATTGAAACACAAAGAGAGCATCATGTAACATGTGAAAAACACATTTAAGTCTAACATAATTCCTATGCATAGGCATTTTATAAGAAAACAAATTATCAAGACAAGCAATATCTAGCATATGCAAATAGGAAGACTGGAGCATTAATAATTTTAGCACAAAGAGAGGTAATTTAGTGACATGAAAGTTTCTACAACCATATTTTCCTCTCTCATAATAATTACATGTAGGATCATAATCAAATTCAAAAATATAGCTATCATATAAAATTTTATCTTCATGATCCACATGCATAAAAGTTTTATAATCTTCCAAGATAGTGGGATTAACATCAACTAAAGTCATGACCTCTCCAAACCCACTTTTATCAAAAATTTCATAAGAGTGAACACTCTCCAAATATGTGGGATTATTTTTACCTAAAGTTGACACTCTACCAAACGCACTTTCAATATTATTGTAAATATTATCAATAACATATTCATCATGAGGCTTAACTAAATTTTCAAGATCATAAGAAGCATTATCACCCCAATCATGATCATTGCAATAAGTAGTGGACATGACAAAATTATCATCCCCAAGCTTGTAGCTTTGCGTATCATTAACACAATTGACATTCATAGAATTTCTAATAACATTATTGCAACCATGCTTTTCATTCAAGGAGCTATCAAGTGTGGGTGCAATAGCAATGATTTCATTTTTAACATAAGGAACTATAGCAAGTTCATCTCCATAAGCATAATTAATATTGGCATCCTGGCCACAAGCATAGCAAGCATCAAATTCATCAAAAAGGGATATTTCAAGCGGATCAATAGAATCACAATTATCTATAGATTCATGCATATCATTATTCTCTTCCAAAGCAGCAGACATTCTCCCGATGAATTCACTAACATAGGTATTGGAAGCATAGTTTTCATCGCAATATTTAAGTATGGCAAAATTTTCAGATTTGTAGAGAGTAATATCATACTTTTCAATCAAAGAAGCAACTTCATGGGCACCCTTAAAAGCAACAAATTCTTCAATTTGTTCGATATCAAAGTAGCTATAAATACCCTTGGCATAAGAAGATAAGATTTCATTATCATTAAACTCACATAGGTAGGGAAGGTGTTTTTTAGGGTTCTCAGAGCAACAAGTAACATCATATATTTCGCATAGATTCCAAGCATAGCATAGCAAACAATTTATTTGATTCCAAAAGAGTCTCCCTTTTTGAGGCAAACGGTGACGCACAAAATGAGCATGCTCATCTAATGATTTTCCCTCAACTAAACTAGTTGGGGTTTCAGCACGAGCACAAATGGATCGAAGATGATCCAAGTAGAAAACTTTAAGTGGATCCATAGTGATCTTAAATTTTTGCTTTCATTTTTTGTTTTTGTGTGTTGACATGAAGGCAATAAAAGCAAGCAAGCAAATAAAATATTTTTGTGTTTTCTGTAAAATTGTTTTAGAACTGGGGGAGATGAAAACGAGAGGCAAATGCAAATAAAAGGCAAATGAAAATAAGAGCAAGTGGATGATAGTTTGTGCGAAGGTACTTGATAGATTTTGGTGATGTCTCCCCGGCAACGGCACCAGAAATTCTTCCTGCTACTTGTAGACTGCGTTGGTATTTCCCCGAAGAGGAGAGGATGATGCAGTATTGTAGAGATAAGTATTTCCCTTAGTTAAGAACCAAGGTTATCAATCCATTAGGAGAACCACACAAAACCCCTTTAGCAGCACCTACACACACAAAAGCAAACACTTGCACCCAACGCAAATAAGAAGGTTGTCAATCCTCTTAGCGGTTATTTGCAAGGATTAATTTTGATAGTGATAGATAACTAAAGTAAAATACTAAATAAAATAAAAGTAAATAAAGTGCAGAAAGGTATTTTTGGATTTTAATATATGATAAAAGTAGACCAGGGGGCCATAGTTTTCACTAGAGGCTTCTCTCTCGAACACATAGCATACGGTGGGTAAACAAATTATTGTTGGGCAATTGATAAAAAAGCAAATAATTATGACGGATTCATGGCAATGATCATGTATATAGGCATCACGTCCGAGACAAGTAGACCGACTCCTGCCTGCATCTACTACTATTACTCCACCCATCGACCGCTATCTAGCATGCATCTAGGGTATTAAGTATGAAACAGAGTAACGCCTTAAGCAAGATGACATGATGTAGACAAAGTAAACTCAAGCAATATGATTAAACCCCATCTTTTTATCCTTAATGGCAACAATACAAATACGTGTCATGTCCCTTTCTGTCACTGGGATTGAGCACCGCAAGATTGAACCCATCACAAAGCACCTCTCCCATTGCAAGATAAACCAATCTAGTTGGCCAAACCAAATCGATAGATTGGAGAGAAATACAAAGCTATAACAATCATGAATTAAAGAGTTCAGAGAAGACTCAAATATTTCTCATGAATAATCTGATCATAAACTCACAATTCATCGGATCTCAACAAACACACCGCAAAAGAAGAATACATCGGATAGAACTCCAAGAACATCGAGGAGAACATGGTATTGAAGATCAAAGAGAGAGAAGAAGCCATCTAGCTACTAGCTATGGACCCGTAGGTCTGTGGTAAACTACTCACACATCATCGGAAGGGCAACAAGGTTGATGAAGAAGCCCTCCATGATCGATTCCCTCTCCGGCAGAGTACCGGAAAAGGCCTCCAGATGGGACCGCGGAAGAACAGAGGCTTGCGGCGGTGGAAAGGTTTTCTCTTCTAGCCCTCTGGTATATTGGAAATATTTGGGAATTCATAGCATAGGAATTAGGTCAACATGTGCCATGAGGGGCCCACAAGCCTGGGGGCGCGCCCTACCCCTAGGGCGCACCTCCCGAGCTTGTCGCTCCCCCGTGGCTCGTCCGGTCTTCTCCCGAAGCTTGAAGGTCCCTTCTGGTCCAGAAAAAATTAATCCAAAGTTTTTTCTTCGTTTGGACTCCATTTGATAATGATTTTCTGAAAAGGCAAAAACAAGCAAAAAAACAGCAACTAGCACTGGGCACTGGGTTAATAGGTTAGTCCCAAAAAATGATATATAATGGCATATAATTGCATAATAAACATCCAAGATTGATACTATAATAGCATGGAACAATAAAAAATTATAGATACGTTGGAGACGTATCAATATCTATCATGGTTATGCCTGGGAATCCTGGTATCTACCTGTGTTCATCCCGACGGAATGCCACCCAGGCTCAAAGAGATGGATGGATACTTCAAGGCCGGAAAGCTTACCTGTGCAACCGCGAGTCATTATGGGCTCTGGCTTGGTTGACCTTAGTTGAGACTCTGGCTGACCAGTGCTACGAGATGTAGAAGAACGGTAGGATTGGATGGGCACTGGCTTTAGCCGGATGATCACTCTAGAAGACCATGTTTCGATCGTCCCGTTCTCAAACACCAGGCAGTGCGAGGACATAAAGGGAGGGATCGAATCTTGCGGGTAAAGTGCGCAAAACTCGGCAGCGTAACAACCTAATCGATTAGCCGTGTCCCCGGTTACGGACAACATGAGCACCGGAGATGATACTATCAGCCAGTCTCGACACAATTAATAATAATGAGTTGGGTTTATTAATAATTGGGATATGAGAATTGGTTGGCGGAACCATCTCATTAACAACCAACTTTTGTAGTAATATTTTCATTTGACTCCTTTGTTGTAGGGAAAATCAGCTTTTCGCAAAATTATAACTTAGAGCTACCAAAGCCATATTGCATATAGAATAGTCTTTATCATCTGCTTCTTATGGTGATCTTGCCGGTACATTCAATGCACTGACCTACACAGCTGCAACTTATCATGTTGCAGGATTTCTACGACGAGTAAGAGATTACGTTGTAGGGTTACGATCTACACTCAACTTGTCGTTGGCGTTGATGGGACTCCACACCCTTATGTTTGATTTCCGCTGTGATATATAAGGTATACTCTGGATCTACGGTATTTCTTTTACATGTGATGTTATGGTATTTCATCGAAGTATTATATTTGCCAGCATACTGATCCAGGGATGGCACAGAAAGCACAGAGACTTGACCGTATTGGCTCGGGTCGCTACACTCTCGCACCCTCCCCCCAACACACAAAGGAGTAGGGTGACACCTCGATCTGGATCTTAAGCTATATATTGGCTTCTCTCTCAAACACACACACCCTCGTTGGTTGTGTCTATACACACACTCTTGATACGTCTCTCTCTCCATAGCCCCCACCCCCTTGATACGTAGATTTCTCAGTGGTCGTTGATGGCGGGGTCGGAGTCGACGATGACGCCGAATTGCAACCTTGACGGTGCTTTTATGTTCGACATCATGTGTGCGTTCTTGTGTGTGTAGCTAGGTCGCGCAGTGTGCCTTGTGTTTTACGGGCCTGATGTGATGGTTTTTGCCTGGTTTCCTGTTAATTAACATGGCAACTACCTTCTTTCTTAATGAATTCGAGATCCTTTGGGGCAGACTTCAAAACATAATATTCACTTCCAAACCAATTATCACAGTAACTAAAACACAGAGATATCTCTAGCTTGTATGCGAAATAACATCTGCTATACTGGTTAGCGCCCCATGCTCGCAACTCGTAGCCCTGAGTTCGAATCCTGTCGGACACTATGGTTTTTATATGTTTTTATATATACTTCTTTCTCTACCCAACTTACAATGGAACCCACAAATAAAACAAGAGCGGCTACGTACGCGGATTTAATAGACAATACCTAGAATTCAAGTTTAAGGGTTGATTTGTTTCATTTTTCAACTTTTTGTACGAATCTGTACCCACCGTGCAAGTTCATGTACTATACATGCAATTAACTCGAATGGATTTGATGTGACTCTAATATTTCCAACATAAGCCAACCAAGGAACAAAAGGAGATGGGCCTACTCAGTCGTGTACACCCAAGGATTGCACGACAAGTCAGTGGCTGACACGGCGCACCACTCCCTACTACTACTTTACAGCTAGTAAACCAGGACGGTAAACATTTTTTTTGAGAAATGGACGGTAAACTAGTAAACCAGGACAGTTCTCGATACGGCTTTAATGCAGACGAGGGAGAGGGTTGAGGTTCCCGAAACGTTGAACGGCCAATGATGCATCCTCCTTCAATTAGCATGCTGAGGGAAGTAATGGGAGAAGCGGAAAGGCGGCAGCACGATGTGAATGCAATGCAGTTTGCACTCATATAAAGGCGCCTCTCCACTCCAATGCATCTACCAGATCGTACGCACCCATGCACCTACACTAAGCGCAACAGTGCTCACTCCAATTCCCAAACCAAGTGACTAGAAGCCAGACCCATGGCGACGATGCGCGCGAGCGGCCTGCGGCTGTGCCAGATGATCCACGACGCCGGCCTGCGGCACAGCACCAAGGATCGTCTCCAGGAGGTGTTGACAACCGGCTGGTTCATGGCCCGCGTTGACGCCAGCTACGACTCTCAGTTAGACAAGATGATCGTCGACACCATCAACAAGTTCACCATCGTCAAGAAGCTCACGGACGACATCGACGTACTCCTCCAGCCCGCGCGCCCGGGCTCTTCGTTGCCTGCCACCCTAATCGGCCTCCATGGTGAGAACCTCTTTCAAGCACTAGTGGCCCTGCGACTGCCCGTCGACGCGACAAAGAATGTCCACCTCGAGATCGCGCTCGCTGCGAGGTGCCTAGCCCTAAAAAAAGCATCAACCTACACATCCATGTCCACGAACAAGTCATGTACATAGGCCTCTACAAGGCTAGTGAGGATGCTACGACGTTGGCCTTCGTCAACCGGCTGGAAGCCTTGGATGCCTTTGTTCAGAAGCACGTTGACCTCGCCACAAAAGCCGCTGCTCCTCAGCCGCCGGTCGGTGGCCCGGCGCACTGAGTCGAGTCAGAGGAGGTCATTGATGGATGCATCTTTCTTCTTGCCTCTGGTAACCACCACTGCAATCGCGTGATCGTGGCCTTAATTCTTATTGTATCGCATTCTCATTCCAGTCGATAAAGACATGTGTGATCTCTTTGCTCACATTTGGCGTCAATTATATGCATCACTGTAACTAGTAGTACCTCTGTCCTAGTTTATTGGTCCCCTTCGTGTGTTTGTGCCTGATACGTCTCCAACGTATCTATAATTTATGAAGTATTCATGCCATGTTTATTATAGTTTTGTATGATTTTGGTGCACTTTTATATGGATTTTATATGATTTTCATGGACTAACATATTGACCTAGTGCCCAGTGCCAGTTGTGGTTTTCTGCTTGTTTTTGGTTTTCCAAAAAATCCATATCAAATGAAGTCCAAATGCAGCGAAACTTTTTGACGATTTTTTCTAGAAGGAAACAGACCCAAGAAGCTTCGGGGGAGCAGAAGAAGACCCACAGGGGCCCCACAAGCCACTTGGGCGCGCCACCCCCTGGGCGCGCCCTGGTGCCTCGTGGGGCCCCTGTGGCCCCTCTTCACGTGATTCCAACGCCAAAAATTCTTATAAATACCAAAACCCCCAGAAATAACCCTAGAACTTGGACTACGCCACCGCAAGCCTCTGTAACCTTGAAATACCATCTGGAGCCCCGTTCCTGCACCCTGCCGGAGGGGGAAATCATCACCGGAGGCCATCTTCATCATCCCGGCGGTCTCCATGACGAGGAGGGAGTAGTTCACCCTCGGGGCTGAGGGTATGTACTAGTAGCTATGTGTTTGATCTCTCTCTCTCATGTTCTTGATTTGGCACGATCTTGATGTACCGCGAGCTTTGTTAATATAGTTGGATCATATGGTGTTTCTCCCTCTCTATCTTATTGTGATGAATTGAGTTTTTACCTTTGAGGTTTCACTATTATCGGATTGAATACTTTTATGGATTTGAGAACACTTGATGTATGTCTTGCATATGAATACCCGTGGTGACAATGGGGTATTATATTGATTCACTTGATGTATGTTTTGGCACTCAACTCGCGGATTCCCGAGGTGACATTGGGGTAATCTACGCATAGGGTTTGATGCATGTTTTCGTCCTACTTTCTCCAGTAGAAATCTTGGGGCACTCTTTGAAGTTCTTTGTGTTGGATTGAATATTATGAATCTGAAGTTTTTTGATGCATATCGTATAATCAACTCACGGATACTTGTGGTGACATTGGAGTATCTAGGTGACATTAGAGTTGGTTGATGTGTATCATATGGTGTTATCTTAGTACGAACTCTAGGGCTATTTGTGACACTTATAGGAATAGCTCAATAGATTGATCGGAAAGGATAACTTTGAGGTGGTTTCGTACCCTACAAACAATTTCATCTTATGTTCTCCGCTTGATAAGAACTTTGGAGATTCTTTATCGCACATTGAGGGATTGTTATATGATTCAACTATGTTAGCATTGTTGAGAGATTGCACTAGTGAAAGTATGAACCCTAGGCCTTGTTTCTAAGCATTGCAATACCATTTGTGCTCACTTTTGCTACTTGTTACCTTGCTTTTTTTTATTTTCAGATTACAAAAACCTATATCTACTATCCATACTACACTTGTATCACCATCTCTTCGCCAAACTAGTGCACCTATACAATTTACCATTGTATTGGGTGTGTTGGGGACACAAGAGACTCTTTGTTATTTAGTTGCAGGGTTGTTTGAGAGAGACCATCTTCATCCTACGCCTCCCACGGATTGATAAACCTTAGGTCATCCACTTGAGGGAAATTTGCTATTGTCCTACAAAACTCTGCGCTTGGAGGCCCAACACGAGTCTACAAGAATAAGTTGTGTAGTAGACATCAGTGCCAAATTTTGACTTTACACTGTGTTGACGCTCGAAAATGGCATGATCGCGAAGAGTGGCTTGAAGCTGTAGCAAGATGAAGTCAAATTTCTGATTGGAAGTCACCAATGGATGGCGGTCTTCGAGAAGATCAAGATGGATACAAAGATAGTCCAAAACGGAGCTCGGATGCAAAAAGTATGACAATTTCAGAGATGCCCGTGTTGACATCAGATTATAAAATGGCATGATACGTAATTAAGATTGCCTCGGATGGAAAAAGTTTCAACATCAAAGTTCTTCGTCTCGTCGAAACGGACGATTTTGATATAAAAATCGTCTTAATCTGAGGTCATATGCAAAACTTGTAGTCAAAACAGTGCAATGCTCCAGAAACTATGGAGATGGCCGGCTGCCCAAAGCCTCCTATTGCGACCGAACTGTCCGGAAATTCAGACCAGACTGTCTGGTCCGGTCGCGAAAAACTTCTGTTGTGACCGGACAGTCTGGTCCGGTCAAGCGGACAGTCCGGTCCGAACCGAAATCGTGCATATCCACGGATCTGATGATTGCGGGTGCGATTCGGCCTTGAAGATGGCATCGAATCAAAAAAAATTCAACATGAAAGTTGTTTGCCTCGTCGAAACGGTTAAATTTGATTTTGGGCTCATCTTCATCCGAGGTCGTTTGTGGCCTGTGAGACTCAAAAACCGAACTGCTGTCTCAGACTTACCTAAATCCGAGTTCGGTTAATTTTGGAAAGATTTGGATGTGATTTGGAGTCCTTTTCTTGTACGGGAAGTCCAGCCGCCTCATAAATAGATGAGAGGTGACGGCCGATTGAACAACACACAATCGAACAAATTCATCTACCACTTTTACCTTTACTTTTATCTGTCTCCCTTGTTCTTCTTCTTCCTTGTTCTTCGTTCGTTCTTCGTTTGCAGGGCGGCGAACCTCGAGGCCCTAGGGGCGATCAGGTCGACCTAGGGCAGCCCATAGCCACCACACGCCCAGACAGGGTCCCTCACAGGCATGTGGGGTTTCGGGTCCTCAAAAGCACCCGTCGGACTGCTTGCGTACTGATACCTCTCCGTCGTATCTACTTTTCCAAACACTTTTGCTCTTGTTTTGGACTCTAATTTGCATGATTTGAATGGAACTAACCCGGACTGACGCTGTTTTCAGTAGAACTACCATGGTGTTGTTTTTTGTGCAGAAATAAAAGTTCTTGGAATTGGATGAAACTTTTTGGAGATTTTTTATTGAATAAATAAAAAATACTGGAGCCAAGACCGACTGGAGGGGGGCCACCTGCTGTCCACGAGGCACCAGGGCGCGCCACCCCCCCCCCCCCAAGGCGCGCCCTGGTGGCTCGTGGGGCCCACGTGGCTTCGCTGACCCTAATCTCAGGCCTATAAATTCCTATTTCCCAAGAAAAAAATAGGAGAGGAAGTTTTAATGCGTTTCACGATACGGAGCTGCCGCCACCTCCTGTTCTTCATCGGGAGGCCAGATCTGGAGTCCGTTCGGGGCTCCGGAGAGGGGGATCTTCCGTCTTCATCATCATCAACCATCCTCCATCACCAATTTCATGATGCTCACCGCCGGGAGTGAGTAATTCCTTCGTAGGCTTGCTGGACGGTGATGATTTGGATGATATTTATCATGTAATCGAGTTAGTTTTGTTAGGGCTTGATCCCTAGTATCCAGTATGTTCTGAGATTGATGTTGCTATGACTTTGCTATGCTTAATGCTTGTCACTAGGGCCCGAGTGCCATGATTTCAGATCTGAACCCTTTATGTTTTCATGAATATATTTGTGTTCTTGATCCGATCTTGCAAGTTATATGCACCTGCTATGTGTTATGATCCGCATACCCCAAGGTGACAATAATTGGGATTCTTTCCGGTGATTACCGCAGTTTGGGGAGTTCATGTATTCGCTATGTGTTAGTGCTTTGTTCTGGTTCTCTATTAAAAGGAGGCCTTAATATCCCTTAGTTTCCTTATGGACCCCGCTGCCACGGGAGGGTAGGACAAAAGATGTCATGCAAGTTCTTATCGCAAGCACGTATGACTATATACGGAATACATGCCTACATTACATTGATGAATTGGAGCTAGTTCTGTGTCGCCCTAGGTTATGACTGTTACATGATGAATGTTATCCAACATAATCACCAATCCAATGCCTACGAGCTTTTCACATATTGTTCTTTGCTAAGTTACTACTGTTGCTACTACCGTTACAATTGCTACAAAACTATTGCTGCTACCGTTACTGCTACTATTACTATTCTTGTTATTGCTATCAAACTACCATACTACTGTGCTACTGATCACTCGGCTACAGATATTTAGTCTCCAGGTGTGGTTGAATTAACAACTCAACTGCTAATACTTGCAAATATTCTTTGGCTCCCCTTGTGTCGAATCAATAAATTTGGGTTGAATACTCTACCCTCGAAAACTGTTGCGATCCCCTATACTTGTGGGTTATCACGTACCGCACTTCCGGCAGGGTCTCCTTCGACGTGAGTTGCGGTGTATCACCCCCGGCGTCGAGGGTACACGGTGACGTGTTCGTGTGCGAACACACTTTTTGGCGACTCCGCTGGGGACGAAGCTTTGAATGGTCTCCAGTCCGTTCTTGCTACGAAGAGATCGTGATCTAGGGTTTGCAATCTACAAAGGTAATATGGATACACAATTCACTTACGTAGATGCAAATAATGCATATGTTGTTGCTAGATCACTTAATGAGCATAATGTATCGGCTAGCCCTAGTTTTATCAATCATGCATCTAATTATGTGCAACAGCCGATTCAGAATAATCTCTGTGCTTCAACTTCATATAATTTTAGCAACATGCAACATATGTATTCCAACTCTCATGCATCGTCAACCCCACAAATCCATATGCCGATGAACAACATGATGAGTTTGGTTAATCAAGTTGAAACACCCCATGTAGGAACTTTCAATAGCATGTAACAAAGTGTTTCACCTTTTTCTTCATCGGCAACTAACTTGCAATATGTTAATCTTAACATGCCGGTGGATAGGGAATTTGGCCACGCTACTACAAGTTATTCGGCCAATTACCCTCAACCATCATATGCTACACCTCACGTTAATAATTTTCCGGCATCATACACAACTGTAGATGTTCATAATTCGGCTTCACACCATCATGGTCATAGCCGAATAAATGTAAATTTTACAGGAACGACTGTGCCTAATATTGTAGAAGATGAGGTAGTTGTGGCTGTGTTGAAGAGTTTAGCCCAAAATAAGAGGATTAGTGCTCTTTGCCTTGAACAACATGAAAAGGGGCTATTTCCCGATTATGAGGCAATAAAAGCTAGAGTTTTGCAAGAAGATGAATCTTTGCCAATTGATAGAATTGGCGAGCAAAAATATGGTTCTACAACAATGCATATGCCTTCACCTACTACTACATCATATTATACACCCCCTACACAATTGCACAGTTTCGGCAACACCCATGTGTCATTGCCGAAAGAGTCTAATAGCATTGGGGGGCAATCATATCCGGAGTGGGCTGAAATTGAGAAAAAGCTTAAAACCAATTTTGCCGCTCGCCACCAGAAACAAACAGAAAAAGAACTGGCTCAAATAAAAGAAGCATTGCCAATTGGTAGAATCAATGAAAAGAAAGATGATTCGAAACATGAAATTGCTTCGGTTGAAAAAGCCGAATCAAGTAGTACATATTCCGAAACCATCAAATCCAAAGAGGCAAGCATTATTGATAAAGGGCATGGAAAGCATAGCAAAACAGTTGTTCTTGATTTTTCTGAAGTTAATGGAACCTACTTCCTGCCCTATGAGTCTCGTGCCATAGAAATTCACAAGCTTCAAGGACAAGAACAAGTAGCCGAACAAAGTTCGGTTGACAAAGATCTTCAATGTAATAATGCACGAAATCAAGAAAGAGATGATGAAAAGGCGTTGGGGAACCATCCAAATACGGAGCCAGATATTGTTCAAGTCACACCACCATCATGCTCTCCCAACATATTTGAAGAGGTATGTCTAGCAAGTAATTTACCTGTTTTAAGATTTGGTCACAACTTTATTGTTGATGCATCTATTAGAAAAATTCTCATAAGTAATTTTGAAAGACCAATGAAGAAGGGTAATTTACTTGTTAGCAATAAAAATGTTATAGAGCATATCGGTCAACCCATTGCGCCATCTATAAAGACCGATGGTGACTTATTGTTGCAGCCAAGGCTTTCCCCATTGCTTTATCTAAAGTTCATATCTAATTGGGTAGCTTTGCTTATTTCTTACTTGGCTTGTGTTTGGTCTCAATTGAGACATGTGTGTTCTAACTATTTTTGTTTCAGAAACATGAAGTCAAGTTTAGATTCTTTTGAGAAAACCGATGCTAGTATAATATCTTACCCAATGACATCGGAAAGAGAATGCAAAAGAAAATTCATAGCCGAATGGGGAGATGTCAAATCTAAACCATTCATTTGCTCAATTCCAAAGCCGTTCTCACAACAAGATCGGCTAGAGAATGAAAAGTATACCTTCAAATCAAACATGTGTGATCAAATCTTTGATTTGTTGTTGAGAAATAATTATATTAGAATTCTTGATCACCATGTCGAGCCGTCTATCCAAGGACGAATGTATTCTAAGTTGCATGATTTGTTCAAGCATAGTTTTGAGGATTGCAACATGTTTCATCAAATGGTTAAATCGGCCATTGAAAAAGGACGATTAAAATTTATTGAAACACCAAGAGATGACCACTCTATTCCAATTGGTCCTGATGGCAAAAAGTTTTTGCATCGGCTGCTTCAAGCCAATCCATTTAAAGAGAAGGTAAAAATTGCAGGTGATGGGATCAAGCTTTCAAGTAAACAAGTTGTTGAAGAGCACAATGAACATAATCTTGAGGGCGAGAATTCCATCGAAGCTACAATGACGACGCCAAGGACTGGGGGGCAACAAGAAAATCCAAAGATCAATGCAAGTCAAGCCAAAGGAGATAAAGGCCGTAATAAGCACAAGCGCAAGAAATCCAAAGTCACTTTGCAAAATTATTAGATAAATATCAAAAGAAGAGTGAAGAGAAAAGTGCTTATCGACCAACTAATGCAAAAGCATCAAGATCACCCCCTAGGCGCAAATCCGAGGAACGGTTTTGGCAAAGTGAGAATTTCAATGCAACATATTCATATCCTTATTTTGGGCCGCCAATGCCAATGTCGTGGATGCCTCCCTATGCTCACCTAAATCCATATCCATCATGGGACAGGTATGATACAAGGGCACATTCTCCATCTTATTATAAACCATCTCACCAATATTATGCAGCTCCAAGAAGACCAACCTTCAGTGAGCAGTCATATGTTCAAGACCGTTTCAATAAAAAAGAATCGGTCCAGAGCTCAAGAAAGAAGATAGAGGTGGTCAAACAAGAATATCGAGTCAAGAAAGATGGTCGTAAGTGTGCTAGTTCAGATTTGGTTTCAAATGAGAAAGAGCCAATTGAGATGTTGACATTGGCTAGTAAGGCAATGAGATGAATCAATCAATTGTTGAGAGTCAAAATGCCAAATCTGAAGAAAAGAACTTGAGAGTGCACAAGGCCAAAAAATAATTGCCATTGGTCGAAACAGAATCACAGCCGAGGTGCCCACTCGGCTTATCGTATTGGCAAAAGAAGAAATTACAAAAGCTTAGTGCACAAGAGCTGAGAAAGAAGAACATGACATGGGTTCCCATGGGGGACAATCAAAACAAAAATGATGTGCAAGCTTTTATTGCAACAAGTACAACAAAAGTGAAGGAGGAGTAGAATGAAATTAGTAAATAATTCAGCCGAAGGTTTCCATCACTGCATCAAAAATCTTCGGTTAGCACATTATCCATATTCATCAAACATGCCATTGATGCATATGCCATGGAACTCATCCTCGGGTATGATTGGTTACCCTCCATGGGCTTATTTTGATCCATGGTTGCAATATAATTTCTTACATCATGAAACGGTATTGCCAAATCACTATACATTTGGCTAGCATCAATTTTGTTGTTGATCCAAAGGGCCGAAATACTTGATTTGTTATTTCATTTGTTTATTTCGGCTATACATGCTTTGGTGGATGAATTCTACATGGACCTCATGGTAATGGCCGGTGTGGTATTATAACATCGTCCTTAGTTCAATTGAAGACCGAGACAAGGTACATGTTCATTGAAATTTATACTTATACCTATATTATGCTTGCATGGAGTTGAGACATTATAATCAATGCCAGTCAATATATGTTGCATAGACCAATTCATAGTTGCAGAATTGGCTTGTGGTCTTATACTTTGTTTGGATATGATTTGGCTTACACGTCCTTGAAATCTCTAAGAGGCCAAATCGTAGCTGGTTTTATTATTGAGCGTCGGATATATGACATGCATGATATTGATATTATGTGACACCCTGATTTTTGGCCATTTCTTTTTCTTTTGGAATTTCTTTTCTGTGGCTCTGTGGTCTTGAAACCTGGGAAGATCATCTCTTCTTCCTCTCCCAAGTGGCTTGTTATTCTCAAATCCATCCCAAGACCATGTCATTTCCATCTTAGCCCAACCCCAAATTCTTTTTCTTGAGAATACTCATTTTTCTATTAAAGGAACTAGCGGTGTGACCCGCGCATTTGTGCGGCTAGATTTGTTATGATGATATTATTATTTTATTTTGTGAATTTTGAAATTTATTTGGACATGGGGTGCATATTTATAATATAAAATCATATACCACCGTAATGTACATCTTAAGGAAACCTTACTGGATTTGAATGGAGATATTTCCATCAAGTGTATTATGTTGTTGGTTAAGACCTTGGTCTAAGTAGACGATGTGGTCATTGCGATCAGTAGATTGTAATGATTTAGCAAAAAAAAATTGCAAGAGTGGAAATTTAGGGCACCACTAGGCATCAGACTACTGATATTTGCATATTATCAGACTAGTCTGATATGCCACCTGGAACCTGAGCGAGATTAGCTCATAGATCTAACTAACAGAATACGTGGGATTCTCATTTATTATTATTTGTTTCCCAGTAATTGCTTCCTTGAATCACGCCCGATCTGCTAGGTCCTAGCTTTGGTAGTTGCTGCATTTGCTTCTTCCCTGATTAATAGTACAATTTTTTTAAGGAAATTTACAGCCTACACTTGACATTTGAGGAAACAAATCAAGTAGATCACGATTTATGTCAAAAAAACCTCTTTTGTTTTCTCATCGTGCTTCCATATAAGAATTTCATTGTGCACAACTGTATTGCATTTTGCTTCAAGTGCGGTTGAAATTTGCTTCAATCTAACATAGACTGTAGTACAGCAACAATTTGCTTCCACCATCCTCAAAAAGAAAAAACGATTTGCTTCCACCGAAGCATAATTTGTTTCTGCGAACTAGACACAGTATGCTTCCATTACAACTGGAAGATATTTCGATCAGTTCTGGCCAATATTTTCATGGTAACGAACTAGCACTGCTTTCATCATGTGTATGTTTCCATGCCAACTAATGTTGCTTCCAACAGAACTACAGTTTGCTTCCATCAAACAGTAAAAAAAATTCATTTTACTAATTACACTAGAATTGGGCCGAAATGATTTCTAAATGAATAGGAATATGCTTCCATCCATCTAAATTTAGCTTCCATTCATCTAAATTATTGCTTCCATCTGAAGGGCTCATGGAATGTTTTTATCGTGGTTTTTTTTGGGCGGAGATGTTATTGTCGTCGTTGCCCCTTGAGCGTTTGCACCATTGATGTTAGTCGTCGATCTGACTGACCATCTCGTGCGGAGAAATTGCTTCCATGTCAGCAGGAGATTACTTCGATATAGTAAAATAAATATGTACAATATAATGATGTTTTGGCTACGCATAGACATACACTTCAAAATACTGATTTTTTTTCTTTGTGTAACATCGAATTGCTTCTAGCAGAACAAAAATTTGTTTACATTAATCAAGCAGTGCTCACAAATATATTACAGTTTGCCTCCAAGGAAAACAGATTTTGCTTCCAAAAGAAATTGAAATTTTCTTGAACAAGGGCTCGACAACATGCAATGTTGCTTCTGTGAATAACATCATCATTGGCTTGTAATTCTTACCCACCAGTGATATCCACCCAAGGCATGGCAATATGGCATGACCCCGCTCCTTTGTGTCTTCCACATCGCCGTAAATGTCACACATACAACTTGAGGCTGTGGCCTCCGTGGATGGAAGGCGACAGCGAGCAGAACTCAAAATGTCACATGTGTTCCACAAAATTCACGGAATTTGGTTGAACTATAGAAGCATATTCACGGAATAGGAATATGTAAGAAGCATGAAAAGGTTGCTATCTCAATTGTTCTCATCAGAATAGGAAGCATAGAAAATTGAAAATATTAAATAATTACAATTGCATGCACGATAGCTACCCAAGTTTAGGATTAGGAGAACTAAATACGAAATACATCTAGTTTTGCTGATGATTTAGTGATGAACAATACTGGAAAGAACAATTTGACAGCCAACACAATACTCAGCGTAACATGAACACCTACGAGTGGAACTTGGCACCAAAAATTAGTAGAAACAAATTGATAACAATATATGTGCGGAGTGGGGATAGGCAATGATGGAAATATGGGCGATTAACGCAATGCGATACCTTCGATCCTGACTCCTGAGAAGGGACTTCGAATTAGGGGAAGGACCCGACGCCGCTGCTGGTTCACCCACTGACGGGTGGTACGTACACCGGCAGCTGCTTCAACCTCCGCGCAGCCTGGTGAGGCAACAAACGCTATGGGCATGGCAGCCGCAGATACCTAAGAGCATCTCTAGTGGCTTGTCTAAATTTGATAGTCTATATCTTCATATAGACAATGGTGTAAAAAAAATCATTTTAGACAACCTCGGTTTTCCAGCGGATTGTCTAAATTTGGTAGTCTATATTTCCAACGGCTCTATTTTCAACGGCCAGCAATACAGAGCAGCTCGCCGTGGACGCAGCAGCAAAACAAAAATCCATCCGGAGCAATATATAAAGCAGCAATACAGAGCAGCTCGCCGTGGACGCAGCAGCAAAACAAAAATCCATCCGGAGCAGAACAGAAAGCAGCAATACATAGCGCAATACACAGCAGCTCGCCGTGGACGCGGCAGCGGCTCGCGCACACAGCAGCCACCGCTCGCGCTCGCTGCCGCCGCCGCTCGCTCGCGCTCGCAGCCGCAGCCGCCGCTCGCTTGCTTGCTTGCGCACGCCGCCGCTCGCGCCCTCGCATCCGCATCAGATCCAGCTCGTCTCTCCCATCACTCTCTCTCTCCGAATCTGAAGAAACAGTGCATACCTCAGCGACGACGGCGAGCTCGGGGCAGTGGCGCGGGCGTCCTCCTCGTCTCCAACTGCTCCGGATGGGCACGGGAGAGGGCTCGCGAGGATCGGCTCTGGTTTGCACGTCGTCGCTCGGTCGTCCAAATGTGAACGATGGGTAGCGATTTTGATGGATGTCTAAAATTTAGACTAGCTGGTACACCAGCCGCTGGAGGCGTTTTTTGGCCTGTGGTAGTCTATATTTGGCTTAGACTACCACATACACTAGCCACTAGAGATGCTCTAAGGTGGGGATGGCGCATCGACGAGGTAACCCAGGGCCGCGTCGAGGAGCAGGTCGATGCAGGGGTTCTGATCATTGCGGTGCGGTGGATCAACTGGTCAGCGACGAGGTGGGAAGGAAGAACGATGCAATGAAGAAGGAATCTGGGCGGCGTGATTGGTGCAGGCTCGGAGGGAGGCTAGAGAGAGAAGAACAGGGATTCGCGAGAGATCAGGGGATATATGCGAACGTGCATGCGTGAGATACGGAGATAACTCGCTGTGGATTTTTCTCTAGAGGATCTCGACCATGGGATTAAATAAGAATCAACGGATCAGGACTGGTCTGGCAATTGGTTCCTATCAGAATACAGATAGGAAGGGTTTCCCCACGAAATATCATGTAAATTAAGTCTACAACATGGCAACTCAGTGACAACTTGCAATAAATGCAAGGGGCCGGCTCCTGGTACTTTCCACTCTTAACGCCCTTCTTAGTCTAACACCCTGTCACCTCAGAGGGAAAGATATTCTTGATTGGCACCATGAATGTCTCCATAGAATGTGGATCAGCCAACTCCTAAGTAAAATAAATTTGCAAACCATGAATAAATATATATAAATCAAGTAACCAACATCATACTACTAAAAAACATTACTATACCACGCAAGATAAGTCATTAATTACCTTGTACATACGCCTTACGGAGGCCTCCTCAGCTTCCAGCTGTAAAGACATGCATTAACAATTAATGAAGTAAGCAAAAAATGTCAAAATTTACTTGCCAGGAGATCATCATACGTACTTCGGCATCAGTATGTCCCAAATCTTTTTTTGGTCCATCAAAACGAAACATGCCCCTCAAACAACCACTTTCAGATTGACCACCACTGTAAGCGTCAGCCTTTGGGTGTTTTACATCACTTGAACAAGCATAGCAGTGGCCATTTTCTATAACGAGAGTGATTTATCATTTAACTACAAATGAACTAAAGGCATGCACAAATAAATAATACCTCCGTTCTATATTAGTTGTCGCTTAAACGGATGTATCTAGACGTATTTCAGTGCTAGATGCATTCGTTTAAGCATCAACTAATATGGAACGGAGGGAGTAATAATCAAAGTCAATAAAGCACATGCGTGCAGTCATTTACACATGGCTGTGCAAGAACCAGTTGAGACATTACAATTTACAAATGTAAAGCTCAAGCATCATGTGCAGCCTGGCTAGGAGGCGCCAACGCTCGTCTACGGATCTGCTTTAGACAGGTACATATCCATCTTCTCCTTGGTTTGTTACTCCATCTTACCAGTTCTCAACCAAAAAGTTGACGTTTTGGATAGTCACACGGTCTTCAAAATGTAACTTCCATAACTTGGTTTTTATTGCAATATATTTTATACGGACCAACAAAACTATAATACTCTGAAATTAATTCTCGAGACAAATCGATGCATATCATCTTGAAGTTCTCTATGTAAATATTTGAAACAATATTGGTGGCCATAGTTTTAAAAGTTTGACGTAAAACATGTTTGAAACATCGCTTTTGTGTACTAGAGGGGGAAATTGAATATAAGATGTAACCTTAGTCACAGCCAGTTAAGCCTTAGGCAATCTCACGCATTAGTAGGTTGACATTTCAAGCTACACCATCAAGCATAATGAACTAGATAATACAAGGGGGAAACAAACGAGTTAATGGAGGGATCCTATGCTAGAGCCAGAAAAAAAACTATTTAACACAAATTAGGATAATAGTACAGATACCATTATCAGAAGGATCAACCCTGCAGATACAGCTGACCACCAACTCATCACGTCCTTTCTGAGTAACTTCAGCAAAGAATAATAGATTGTCGACACCACAGTCCAAACCATAAAGTCCTTTGGTCTTTGTTGTGAAATTGATATGATAATACCTCCCATTACTATCGCCATCATGAAAATATAGGTAGCGCACAACATCTTGGAGCTCATATGCAAGATCCTAGAATAAGAAGATCAGATCTGATGAGCAATTGATGCTAGATGAATGGATAAGACAGTATGACACAGTGCGACTCAGGTAACAAGACAGATTGAGAGCAAGAGGGAGGGAATGAGCGCAAACCCCCAAAAGATTGTGGTCATCATTATACTTGTCCACCAAAGATTGAACCAGCTGGAGCTCCCAACGACGGCTATCATCAATTGGTAGTGATTTCAAACGATTCTTCCTTGTGCCGTCTGGCCAGTAAAGTTCTCGCCATATAGCAAACTCTGGAGTACGCTCCATGTGCCTAGTTTAGAGCAGAGCATCTAATATGATTAGCAGATTGTACTTCACAAATATGGATAATACAGACCATACCAGGTACTTTGTCATACTATCAGACCAGCATGAGGTTGAGGTGAATTAGTTTGCCCAGAAGGCTGTTGAATAGGACCAAACAGCTCTATGTTAACTCTAACGTACTCCCTATGTTTCACTATGTCTCGCCGACCTGGGGAAACTCTGTTTCAATATATATGTCCGTGCTCTGGTGTGTTCCAGCGTGCACAACCATGTCCAGTAGCTAGGGCATGTTAAGGAGAGTGTGTGGGTGTGCTGGTTGGGGTCCAGAGAGGTTCAATGTGGAGTGGAGCATCCAATCTAGTTTCCTGCCAGAAACTTTGCAAAGCTGCTGTGATCAAATGGCTTGTCCATTTGGTCTGAAATTTGGCGCACCTATGTTTGGTAGGAGGGACTATATGTATGCAAAATTTGGTGGCCAATGGATGAGTTTAACTAGCACTTCCTGTACAACCTGAAAAAATGTACAGAATGCTTTGTGGAGATACTGAGGTCAAATGGCTAGGCCATTTGGTCTAAATTTTGGTGGAGGCTAGTCTTATATGAGTGTGAAGTATTCCACGTCATCCCCATCTATATGCTTGTTGTTTGTTGTTGTTGCTCAATAGATGCGCTCCAAGATGGTTAAGGCCTAAAGCCATGCTAATTAAAAAAATACCAGGTATGCAAGTGCAGCTAAGGGTCCTGCTTGTATGCTTGTATAGGAGGGGAGAATCTAGTTTGGTGTATCTTCTGGAAATTTTTAACAAGCCACCCGACTTCAATTGCCAGAACCCCAACTCGGTGTGTGGTTACTGCACTTATTGTTCCGGCTATCACCATTGAATAGAGAAAACAGAGTTGTGTGGGTGTGACTGGCTAGAACCCAGCCAATTGTACAAATTGAATGTCAACAAACGTAGAATACAAAGTGAATGCAAAGCATCTATATGCATTTTGTTAATATTCTCTGTGTTATGATTTATGCACTATTTCCATAACTTTCTAATAAATGGAGTTGCATAAATGTTTCTGTGACTTTACTTGGTCCAATATTAGGAATTAAAAAATAAGTGCATGCTACTATTTTCTTTTCTATTAACTTAACAGGTTTTCTATAACTTAAGGCCATCCTTTTTGCATGACTCATAATGTAAAAAACTGCTATTATCTTCCATTGCCTGCATCAAAAGAAGCATGTGGCTATGTTGCCTGAATCATATAAGTGTTTGCACACAACACAGAGAAGTAAAAGGGCAAAGTTGAGAAATTTTACATTTTTGGATCCAGACGGTCAGAAAGATAGCGATCGATGGCACTGGTAACTTCGTTGTAGCTATAAAATGGCCCACCCACATGAGGATACGTGTAGAGCTTTCCCCTATGATCAATCCTTGTATAAAATTCCAATGACCATTCACGTTCTGTACGAAGCCAAATGGTGTCAGTTCTTGAGTGGGACAAGCCACACTGATGATTTGAATCCCCCTTATGTCTGGAGTAGAACAAGCAACACGATGGTCAGACAAACAATTTATCTGAATTATAGGGGAAGGAACAATCCATTTTATCATCCTGCTAGGGCCAACTAGATAGAGACAAGAGGCACACACAAAAAGAAAAAGTTTCCCTCTTATAAAAGTCAAACGGAAGATCATCTACCGGTAACTTGCGACATAGAATCCGACTAAGATACAAGGGGAAACACTTGTTTCCCAACCCCACAACCGCCTCCAATTTGGAATTGGATCACCCGATTATGACCGGGTCAACAATATCTCAAGAAGCTCCCTCATTCAATTATTTCAATTCATCATGCTTTCTAATTTTGGAGCTCTCCCATTCGATTGACGTATACTCCCTCCGTCCGATAAAACCTGTCGCCATGGCGTTTTATCGAAAAAGCCCTCCCAAAACTCCCGACACAACGCGCGGTCCTCGTCGTCACCAGTCGTCTGCCCATGCTCCCGACACAGCCACGCAGCTCCGCCGGAGCTCCCAGTTCAGCTCCGCCGCGCAGCTACCCTGCGCTCCCGCGCGTCCTTCGCCTCCGCCGCAGCTGCCTCCTCCGCCGCTCCCTCCTGCCTCGCGAAGCTCGCCTGCATCCCGCAACCCCCCTTTCACCCTAAAAATCTGATCTTCTTCCTCGGTGGGCTTCTACGGCGTACTCCGGCTCTGGAGAGGCTCCGGTAAGTCCTTCCACTCTTCCACATATCATCCTCTCTTCCTCACCCCATCCTCTCTTCCTCACCCATCCTCTCTTCCTCTCAGATCCATCACGCAGCTCTGCAGCTCGCCCGCGCGCCAGGACGCCGACGCCATGGAGGACGCCGCTCCACCCCTGCTCCGTTCTGTGCCCCCGATGCCATGGAGGACGCCCCTCCACCCCTGCTCCAGCCTGAAGGTACTCCACCCCTGCTCCATCTCAGTTTTGGTCGAAACTGAATGTTGAAAGCTCCTGCTGCATCAAGCTGCTGTTTCAGCCTGAAGATACTGAATGTTGAACTTGGCATGCGGCTGATCTGTTGGTGCCTTTATATCTTGGCATGCGGCTGTATGTTGAACCAGATGTTTTGCAAATTCTGAATTTAAATTGAGAATTTAAGTACAAGTTGAAAACAATATCAAATATCAGCAGCGTCTGATCTTTGTTGGCAAGCAACTTGAGGACGGACGCACGCTTGCTGATTACAATATCCAGAAGGAATCCACCTTAGTTTGATTCACAAGTCTGCTGCGCCTGGTGGCCTCTTCCATTGTCTCCTCTTGGTGCCTTATGACAGTGTTATGAATCAAGTGCATCTGTTGGTGCAAATAAGGGAGAAGTAATGTTGCTGAACATCTGAACATTCTAAGGGAGAAGTAATGTTGCTGAACATCTGAACATTCTAAGGGAGAAATAATGTTTCTGAACATTTATTTTTAACTTGTTTATTTCTTGCTTAAACTGCAAATGTCAGATAAGACTTAACATTTGGATGACTGGATTTGTTTCTGAACATTTGGCATTTTTCATTTATGTGTGATACAGTATAAGGGAGCAGTATTGTGTTATTTACATTTGTTTCTGAACATTTGACATTGGTCATTTATGTGTGTCATTTACAGATGAAGCTCTGCTTATCTTAATGCATTTCCAGGCCATTTTCACTAGCTATAAATAACCCATTTGTCATTTGCTTCTACAATCAGAGAGATGGTGCTTGTTGAACTGACCAGTTATCAGGATGATCACTTCATGGTTCATGCTTTAGAGGCGCTGGACTGTCCGGACAGCGACAACGAGAACTCTCTCCTGGATCAGGAGGAGAAGAAGAAAAAGCAGAAGGAGGAGAAGAAGAAAAAGCAGAAGAAGAAGGAGGAGAAGAAGAAGAAGAAGCAGGAGGAGAAGAAAAAGCAGGAGGAGAAGAAGAAGAATCTTGTGAATCTTGTGAATCTTGTAATGACCCTTGTAATGACCTTGTACATCTAGAAATGACCCGTAATGAAGATAAATAAATTCAAGTTTTGTCTCAACTCAAGTTTTGTCTTTATATCTTGTTATAAGATTTTATTGTCAAATAAATCCAAATAAATCCAAATAATTCAATTAAATCCAAATAATTCAAATAAATCCAAATAAATCCAGATAATTCAAATAAATCCAGATAATTCAAATAAATCCAGATAATTCAAATAAATCCAGATAATTCAAATAAATCCAAATAAATCCAGATAATTCAAATAAATCCAAATAATTCAAATAAATGCAAATAAATCCAAATAATTCAAATAAATCCAAATAATTCAAATAAACCCTTTCTTTTCACATCCTTTCTCATTGAACTGATACTCCAATCTTTTCTCATTAAACACATGACATATTCCAATCTTTTCTCATTGAACACATGACACAAAGACATACACATGGCACATGACATACCTATCACACATGACATACACATGACATATGACACAAATTCATATCCTTTCTTTTCATATCCTTTCTTTTCATTTCTCTATCTACTCCTTTCGTTTCTTTTTCCTTTTTCTTAGTCTATACCCCTTGTTCTATGATAGCCTTCGTATCAGCAATTAGCTCGGCACTACAATACACACCGATTATTTCCTCTCCGCCATTTTGTAGACGATCTTTGTGCAAATGCGGCATCTTGTAGCTATTCCCTCCTTGATCTTTCATGACTTCAACCATGACTGCTTGGAGTGTGATGAAGCTTTTGAACAGCTTATGAGCATCATAGTTCTGGAACTCCTCTTCTACACCCTGTACCAGTTCTCGGATATTCATAGGTGCTCTGCAGTCAGTTAGGGATTGGAGAGAACAATGGAAGCAGAGGTCTAAGACATTAAACTCGGGACTATTTGGTGGTTGTTGAAGCAATTGAATGTCTAAATCTGTTTGTTCCACAGCTTCTCTAAACTCTGGATCGTTAGGGAGGACATGCGGCCTTGCATTGTCCTGCTGAATGAATATTGTTGTGCCTTCATCATCGTCAGGCCACTTGTCTTGGATAGCCGGGATGACTTTGTTGATCAGATAATCTCGGCATACAGGTCTTGTTACTTTCAATGATTTTAGCTCCATCGTTCCTCTATCTCTGTTTTGACTGGTTCGTTGTGCCTCTGTCTCGACAACAAATGCCCAAGTACCGATCTTTCCATCGAAGGTCATCTCCCCTTCATCACTATATCGGGGCTTTGCCACGGCGGTCAAGAACATGACCTTCCCAATGCTATTAGTGTTCGGCACGGTGCGCTCAGGTTCAGGTTCTCCAGGCAGTACATAGTAACTATTTTTTACTCTCGTCATATCGTACCACTTTTCATCGATGTGCACCATGTTGTTCATTGACTTGAAACTAGGCCAAGGAGTTGAGATCCATTTCTGATCCATCATGGATATGCAGAATTTGAGCCTAGCGATCTTGTTCTCTGGCTTGAGGGAAGGCTTGATGGTGTTCGTGATCCGATTCAGCTCTTTCAACTGAAATCTGTCGTGTAACGTCGAGCGGGGAACACCTAACCACTTTGCAAGAGATCGGATCGTTCTTCTTCTGTTCAGCGGGACTGTAGCTGTTCTCGACAGATCTAGCTGTTTCCTCTTCCTACCACTGTTCCCTTTCTTCTTGTTTGAAACATCAACTTCTTGGCCTGAGGCAAGTTGTCTTTTCGCGTCGGTCCATATTCTTTGAACTGTTCGCAGGTGAACATCCAACATAGTAGCAATGAGCACCTTGTCATATAGGTGAACCTCTCCTTCTTTGAGCTCGATAACTCGCAAAGCAAAGTAAATACCAAACCTCTCCTTGTTTGACAAGTCCTTTTTTGAATTACCTTGTGCTTCTTCCTCTTGAGCAACTTGAGCTTCTTCCTCTTGAGCATCTTGAGCTTCTTCCTCTTGAGCATCTTGAGCTTCGTCCTCCTCTTCAGCCATCAAGTTCAAATCAATGGCATCACCATGTTGAGCTTCATCCTCCTTGTCAGCCATCAAGTTCAAATCCATAGTTCTCCTATCTGTACCCATAACAAGAGTATACAAATGGTTAGCATATAATCATAACAAGAGTACACATGAAAAAGAGTATATAAGGCTGTCATGGCAACATTTCAATAAATGGCTGCCATGGCAACAATTCAAGAAATGGTTGCCATGTCATACAATTTCAAGACATGACACAACAAAAAGAGACCTTCATCTCTTGTCTAATTGAACCCAAGAATTGATGAAAGGGCCTTTAGACTAATTGAGAGAGCATATAGAGAGAGCAAATAGAGAGAGCATGCATTTTGTTTGCAAGAAGAATCCTAATCCTAAAGCTAAAGAAAACAAATCTCTCCCTTGAGAACAAATCAAAGGTTTTTAAAAATAGAGAGAGCATGCATTTTGTTAAGATCAGATTTCTGTTTTTCTTCAGCTATCCATGTAGATGCACGCAAGCACATATACACACATTCAGTTAAGATCAGATTTCTGTTTTTCTTCACAGTAATTGATTCATTGTGTTTCAAATTACAGAGCAAGCAAGGTACACATACCCACATTCAGTTAACTGAAAATGTTGCATTGGGAAACTTGACGTTAGTCAGCATTTATGTTTTTCTGAAAGTTAGTCAGCTCTTATGAAATTTAGTCAGTATATGAATCTCTGCTTTCATGTTTTAGGTAGCATCATCCATGGATGCATTCACTATTGGCGATTACAATCAGTCAAAACAGAGTACATTCACTACAAATCCATCGATGCATCACTGGGACAATATACAGTCACTATACAACCTACAGTATAATCTGAACTGAATTTATACAACACCTTCTGAACTTTCTGAAAGTCTGAACTTTCTGAATTTATACAACCCGATTCTGAAAGTTTCGTAGGAACAGAGGCAGAGTACCTGAGGGTCGGGGGCGGGGACGGGGATCGAAGGGCGTCGACGTCTCCCACCAGAAGCAGCAGTGGAAGCAAAGGCGTCGCCCACCACCACCACAACCTTCCGGCGGCCGAAGTACACCAGCGCGGCAGCGGCGGCTGAAGCAGCGACGAGGAGCTGGGTTGCCTCGGTGATGAAATCGGCGAGGAGGAGTGGCAGTGGTTGACTCTGTGGAAGCTAGGCAGGTGGGCGGCGGCGCTGTTCCAGACGCCGGATGCGCTGGTCACCTCCGTGATTGGCGGTGGAGCAGCGGCGGCCGGTGGTCCAGACGCCCAACTCCCGCACCGGAGTGGCTGGCCGCGGCTGGCGTGAGGAGGGGGCCGGCACGCGAGTAGCACGACGAGGAGTAGCCGCTCGTCAGCTGTGGATTCGCCGCCGTGGATTCGCCGCAGCCGTGGATTCGCCGCCCGTCAAGGTACCGCCGCCGCGGAGGAGCAGGTAGGCGGCGCAGGCTAAGCCGAACGGCGGCGGGGTAGGGGAAGGGGCAGCGGCGCAGGCTGAGCCGAACGGCGGCTAGGGCGTGCAGAGCCCGCGTCGATGGGGGAGGACGGTGGCTTTGGGTGCGCGGTGCCCACGGCGACGGGGGAGGAAGAAGCCAACGGGCTGATTAGCAATGGATTTAAACATGCAAGGGCTTTTTTGCAAAAAACAAAATGAACTAGCCCCGCGACAGGTTTTTTCGGACGGAGGGAGTACAATTTTGAATTTGGTTCACATTTTGACTGGGTCAATGATTTTTCAAATCAAGCGGTAGCAACCGGCCTATAGAAACATGCCAGCCAATCCGACGCACCCTATCACTATCGATAAACAGAACAATTCAGTTTCGACTACATTAGAAATAGAGAAATAATTATGGCAATTGGGAGAAGCATACTGTGTCAGGTAAGACAATACTTCCTGCATGAACCCGTCCAAGCATCGAGCCTGCATGCCTAGAGAACCATAGTCCGTGAAGTACTTCCCATCCCGCCCCGCGAAGACAGCAATCACTGGCCCAGAGTCGGAACGGACAGCGGCGAGTCGGTGCCGGCTGCATCCGCGCGGAGAAACGATCTGTTTGACCTCCCTAAAGCCATGGACGGAGAAGATCTGTCGCCCGGCGGCTGTGGGGGCATCAAAGTGTACCGCTGGGTAGCGCGGAGAGAGGCTCGCAGAGTGGAGGTTGTCAGCGCGGTCACGTCCGTCAATTTCAGGGCAGCCGCGAGGTTGGTAGCGGCGGCCGCGGCGGCCTCGAGGGTTTGGCATAGGGAAGCTGGGAGGAAGGTGGGGATTAGGGCTTCGTGGTGATTTCCGCGTGAGGCGAGGTGGGGGAAAAGAGAACAAGGAAGCGTGCGGTGCGTGGCGCTTTTATGCTTTTTTTTTTTTTTGAGTGGAGCTTTTATGCGAAAGAGGGGGTAGATAGAGCCGCCACTTTAGGGCCCAGCCCAGGACGTGCAGTACGTGCGAAGGAACAGAAGAACGGGCGGCCCTATATCTCCCCCATCAGCGAGTCTGCTTCTGACTCGCTGAAGGGGCGAGAGAGATGGACCGGCCCACGAGCGCGGGATTTTTTTACTTTTTTTTCTTTTTTTGCTTTATTTTTGTACTTTTGTTTATACTTTAATATATATATATATATATATATATATATTAAAAAAACACTTTATACAAATATTTAAAAAAATGTTGAACAAGTATTTAAAAAATGTTGAACAAGCATTCGGAAAATGTTGAATGTGTATAAAAAATTGTTGATCATGTATTAAAAATGATGACATTTTTTATCATATATAAAAATATTAATCAAGCATTTGAAAAATAATGTTGAACAAGTATTTGAAAAATGTTAATCAAGCATTTGGGAAATGTTAAATGTGTATTGAAAAAGTGTTGACTATGTAATAAAAGAATGATGAAAAAAATTGATCATGTATATAAAACTGTTAATCAAGCATTTGAAAAAAATGTTGAACAAGTGTTTGAAAAATGTTAATCAAGTGTTTGAAAAATGTTAAATGTGTATAGAAAAAATGTTGACCATGTATTCAAAAAATGTTAATCTTTTTATTTGAAAACTATGAGTCAACCATCTAAAAAAATGTATAGAAAATATGTTGACCATGTATTCAAAAAATGTTAATCTTGTATTAAAAAAATGTAATCAAGCATTTAAAAATGTTAAAAATGTTTACATGATTGTTTTTGACTATATATTAAAAATATTAAATTTGTATTGAAAAAGTGTTAAATGTGTATTAGATAAATGTTGTTGACATATACAAAAAATGTAGAATAAAAACAAAGAGAAGCAAAAAAATGAAAACCGAAAAAGAAACAAAATAAACCAAAGAAAAAATAAAATGGAAAAATAAAACCGAAGAAACAAATTAAAAAAGAATGAAAAAACTGGAGAAGAAAAAAGAAAAGAAACAACAGAAAGCGAAAAGAAGAAGAAAAAAGCCTGGAAAAAACGGAGAAGAAAGAATGGAAACATCGACTCGTTTGGACTTAAAAAGTCTTGCCTTACTACTCTTTTACGAATGTAAGGCAATGCCGAGTGGCTAGTGTTCGAAACCCCCCCCCCCTCCTCCACACACACACACACACACTTCTCTTCTCTTTTTCATTAACTGTGCACGAATGGGCCTGCCCGAGTACTGTAGACCCTTCAGCGAGAAATCCTTCCAACTCGCTTGAAGCAAGATATAGCGCTCGTGATCGAACACAACTGCGTTCCTATGCCGTCACGGACGATCAAACAGGTCAAGAGGTCCAACACGGCACCCATAGGGCGTAGCGATGTCCAGCAGTCCATGAGGTCGGAGTCAACCTCCGGCGTCCAGTGTCCAGGTACGTACTGTACGTACGCGCTTAATCCGCTGCTTCAACGTGGTGTACTGGTTTGACATTCACCACTCCCCGATTCTCCCGCTGTTCTAGCTAGCTTCTCAACCTGGACTGAATATTCTAGTGTTGGACGACTCGAAAAAAATAGTGTTGGCCTGATGTCTTCTCATGAGCCGCGAGGAAACAATGAGTCTACCAATATCTCTTCGCAATAGAAGAAAAAGAAGTCAAAACCAAGCCGTGTCATCGTGCAACTAGTTCCTCATTTTTAAGTTCTCTGCTGGTGTGATTCCTGGTGATGAGTCCACATGCTTTGATGTTTGAGCACATCGACTCAGCTTTGCTAGATCTAAATCACTTGATCAAATTTCAGTTCGAAAAGTGTGAGTTGCTGTCAATGGCTGGAATGGAATATATAAATAAGATGGAAAATATGGCTTCTTTCATCTACCTATTAATCCTTACACTTGATGAAATCATAAACCATATTCAGAGAGCTGTACTATCAACCTGAGTTCAGGCAACATCTTCCCCAAAACAAAGCTCTTGCCATAAGATAACATTATTTGCTTAAACGTATCAAAATGCTGCAGGGCAATGTGCGAGGAAGTGACGCTATCGTAGAGGACATGTTTGGGAGGATGGCTCTGCAGATAACCGGTTAGAGCATCTACAGCCGCGAACAGCAAATCAGGGTCCTCAAACGCTTGTGGACGCGCCTGGGCGCGTCCGCGGACAGCGACTCGTCACGCCTCAAATAATCGATTCCACATCCCCGTACCTTATATCCGGCACCCTATATTCATACTACGCATGCAACATGATGAACTACTCTACGTGATCAAACAACGGACAAAGAAATCGGCATCGAACGGACAACGAAATGCACATAAACCCAGCACATCATCCAAAAGATCACCACAGTTCATCGCCGGACAAGTTCTAACTTAAACAACTAAAAATGATAATATAAATGGAGGAGGAGCGGGATCACCACTTCCTCGCAGGGCCTTTGCCCTTCCGGTTGCCGGCGCAACTGTAGGCGTCCGCGGCTGGTGGTGAATCTTGGTCGTCGTCGGAGGAGGTGGAGCTGTGGTCATCGTCATCGTCGGAGAAGACGATGAGCCCCTTCATCCGGCGGACGGCCCTGTCCTGCCACCACTTCAGGTTGGCCACCCAAGCTGCCTCCGCCACCTTGCGCTCTGACTGCTCAATGGCAAGCCGGAGCGCCTTCGCGTTCTTCCTCCGTAGGCGGCGAGCGTCCGTCCCCACCGTTGTCAGCGACCGAAGGTAGACCCAAGCAAGGAGCCGCTCATCCTCGGGCTCCGCTGGCAACCTGCGGCGGGGGTGCACGGATTGCTCTGCTGCGTCCCCCTCCCTTGCCCGTTGCTTCTCGTGGCGGGCGATGCACGCCTTTGATTCCGGCGTGCATGTGCGGGCCAGCGGAGCAGGCACTATCACCCACCGGGGGAAGGAGACGGCGTGGGGGTGGAGTGGACTGCACGCGGGCCGGGAGGGGCCAGCTCCGGTGTCCGCGTTGCGCTGGCATGGGAGCGGCGATGGTGCAGATCTGGAGCTACCCCCCATGTCCACTTTCGACTGCTCCAGCACAATACGGAGGGCCAGCTCCTCCTCGGCATCGAGGTCGGAGCCCGAGTGGCTGCCGGAGCTCAATATCTCACCGGATTCGATCGGAATCGGAGAGAGGAGAGGAGGGGGCGAAGCCAGAAAGGAGAGTGGAGTGAGCTAGGGTTTGGAGAGGGGACAAGTTGAGGTTTTTTGTGGGGTCGGTGGTGGGCTGGCTGGCGTGGCGGATGCGTCCGGGCGTGCCCGGGCCGCCTCATATCCGCCCTACATTTGGGCTGGATATGAGGTGCGCCAGACAGCCCAGGTGTCGGTGTGAAAACCGGCGGACCTCGGGGTAGGGGGTCCCGAGCTGTGGATCTCGGACAGATGGTAACAGGAACAATGAGACGGTGTTTACCCAGGTTCGGGCCCTCTTGATGGAGGTAAAACCCTACGTCCTGCTCTTGTTTATATTGATGGAGATGTATCAAGTACAGAGTTGATCTACCTCGAGATCGTAAGATGTGGTCTAACTCTAAGGCTAGGAGAATGAGATTGAGTTCGAGTTCCCTCTACGGGCTAAACCCTCCGGCTTATATACACGACAGGTAAGGTATCTAGGGTTACAAGGTCGGTATCGGGTCATGAGGGCGGCAGGAGAAGTCTTGGAGTATACGTCAAGTCTTCGGCAGATGCAATCCTGGTCTTGCCCCTAGCGTGCGGCTTTCGGAGTCCATCTTGAGAAGAATGAGGGCCCATCGGCCCATCCTGAGGAATATAGTGTGACTAGGTTGGTACCCCCTAGTCCAGGACACCGTCAATAGCCCCCGAACTGGTCTTCTACGCCGAGGACCTCTTCGTTGATAAGAACAACTTCGGATCCGAAGTCCTAGGCTTGACAGACGAGTTCCTCTTTCCAATTCAGGACCTCCGCACTGTCCTTTAGGGAGCAGCGTCCGGTAAACAAGATTAAGCCGAGCTCTTGCCCCGTCTGAGGTCATGAGCCTTGAAGGCCAACCGCCTAAGCGTGAACAGTGCTCCATAGCCTAACAGCTTTTATCGAAGCGGCGCTACCCACGACGGGTCAGGCAGTTACTGCCTACCTCAAATCGTGGTTCGAGGCAGCCCTTTTACTGCTGCGTCCCATCGAGGTGGAGATCATGCCCGTATTCTCAGGGATATCATCAAGATTTTGTTTCTCCCCATGCGTATAACGGCATCTTTTGCGGGGAGGAGTGGCGTTTTTACCGGCCCGGCGAGGGGACTCTTGGCCTTTCAGCAGCCTATAAGAGTACAAAGGCAATAGAGTCAGCAATCACGCTCCCATTTCCCCCGCCTGCTGTCTCCTCGAGCTCTAGCGCCCAGATCCAATCTCGCCTTCTCCCACCTCTGTGCATCCGTGCTTCCCCATTCAGCCATGGCCGACACCCTCAAAGGGCACTGGGGTGGTTCCACCGTGACAGAGGGCACTATCCTGGAGCTGCGTAGCGCGGGGTACATCCCCGCCAACGTCGCCGCCCGTGCTCCAGACGCCGACCAACAGATGCCCGCTCCCAACCCAGGGGAGCGGGTAGTCTTCATCCCTCACCTCATCAGAGGTTTAGGGTTCCCGCTGCACCCGTTCATGCGCGGGGTAATGTTCTACTACGGGCTCGACTTTCACCACATGGCCCCGAACTCCATCCTGCACCTCGCCTCCTTCATCACGGTTTGCGAGGCCTTCCTCCGCATCGAACCACACTTCGGCCTATGGCTGAAGATCTTCGGCGTCAAGCCGAAGTCCAGCGGCTCTGACCTGGTAGAGTGCGGAGGGGCCATGGTCAGCAAGAACCAGAGTGCCGACTAGTTCAAAGGCACCTTCATCGAGACAGTCAAGGAGTGGCAGCGTGAGTGGTTCTATATCACTGAGCCGCTTGCCGCCGGCCAAACTGAAGTTCCAGCCTTTTCGGCCGGGCCCCCAAGGAAGATTAAGTCCTGAAGGGAGAAGGGCGTCATCTAGGGGAACCCAGAGGAGGTGGAGGCCCTGATCAAGAAGATCAAGTGGTGGTCCACCAAGAGGGACCTCCAATTAGCCGAAGTGTTCAACGTCATGCTCCATCGCCGCATCCTCTCGCTCCCACTCCGGGCCACCCCGATGTGGGAGCATAAATCCAAGGATGCGGGACCCGTGCTCAACTTCTTCCGCTCCTCCTTGGCCAGCATGTGGGCGCGGCTCTTCAAGCTGTCCAAGGACAAGATCCCGAATGGGGGGGAGGACCTCGGCTTCGAGGTCCGCTACGACGCCCCGCCGGTGAGTGTTTGATATACACGTTCATATTCTTCTCCTATTAAGTGAGACAGATTTTCACGAATCGCCTCATTTCGTATTTGCAGAACTGGGCAGCCCAGATGCAGCAGATGCTGTGTCCAGCATCGCTGCCAGAGGAGGAGAGATCCCCCTGCTTACGGCGCTCCTAGTTGAGGAGTTGCACGTGGTGGTCCCCAAAGGGTCCAAGCCCCAGAAGGGCAGGGCGGGTCTTCGGAAGTGGGAGACCTTTGTCACCCGTTCCGAGGAGACCCACGCCTCCTCCACCCATGAGAGCGATGGGGGGAGGACGAGGAAGAAGAGAACCCTCCCCCAAAGGGGAAGAGGGCGGCGTCGGAAGACGCCGAGGCTGGGATGCGGCCCAAGGGCCCAAAGAGGTCGAAGAAGACCCCGGCCGGGGCTGCCATCAAGGCCGCAACGTCGGAGAAGGTCATACTCTCCGACGAGTCAGGAGATGATCCCCTAACAATGGGGAGGAAGAAACCGACACCTCGAAGGTTCGTCATCGTCTTTTGTGTTTGATTTTACATCAAGTCCTTTCAGCAGGACTAAATTCGCACGAGTATTTTTCCACAGCCCACCAAAGGCACGCCTTAGCAACTCCTCCAGCGGGTTGCCACCCACCAGCGGGACGCCGGACCGCATTGCCCCGGCTCAAGAAGAGCTGGGGGAAGCAACATCGACTACGGCCCCTCAGGTTGACACGGCGGGGGCCGAAGAGTTGGTCGTCATGGCCGAGGTTGATACCTCGGCCCCACAAGGCCAAGGGGACGGGGTCCCCGAGGTCGTCCAGGAAGGGCTGGGCCCATCGGCGGCCCAGCCGATGTCTACTCCGGCTCCGCCGCCGTAGCTGGAGACCCTCGTACCTAGCACCCAGGTGCTGAGGTCTGAGGTCTTACCACCCCCACCTCCCGTCCCAGGGCGGGTTAGCATGGGGTGGACTAAAGAAATGGAGGCGGCCTTGATGGGCTCCTCCCTCAAGGAAGAGCACCGCGCGTTGATTGGCGCAGCGTTGCAAGGATTTCGGTCCACAGAGGCCGGAATGCGTGAGGTCTTTAAGGGCCTCATCACGAGCTTCAAGGTAATCTTCTGGCGTTTAGATGGCCTAGCCAGTGAGTAGCCCCCGAGCCCAAGGCCAGTTTTTGAAAAACTGGTGTTGGGGTCAAAGTATAGGAGCAGAGGAAAGAGTAGCCCCCAGGACTGATAAGACAGGATGTATGTCCGAAGTGTCAATAAATTGATCATGGGGCTCATTATAAAGTGTTTATGCAGGTTTTAACCTCGGCTCCGGGCTCCATCTCCGAGGAGATTGCGGAGATGAACCGGAAGCTCGAGAGGTCCGAGAAGGACCTCGACCTGATGAACAAGCAGGTCGAGCCGTCTCAAGGTAAGCGACCAATGCTTTTTATCTTTGAATGTGAGTTCAAGCAAATATATGTTGCGAAATAGAAGCTGACGCCGAACTGTTTGAATGACAGAGGCTATTGCCGAGCTTGAGAGGCTCAAGGCCGAGCTCTTGAAGGCTCGGCAGGAGGTCGAGCAGCATAAAGCTGATGCGGCCAAGGCGGAGAAGGACCTAGCCGCCGAAAAGGTGGCTAGGGGGAAAGACCAGGCGCGGGTCATGGAGGTCGAGGAGACCCTGAAGGGCGTGTTTGAAACACGTGATGCCCTTTAGGCCGAGGAGAAGAAGGCAAAGGAAGAGCTCAAGAAGCTCGGTCTTGCGCACTCCGAGCTCCAGACCAAGGCCCGAGCCGACCGTGAGGTGCTCCAACAAGTCGAGCAGATAGCCGCGGGTAAATCATATTTACTTCAATGTGCATTTGGCAGCAAAGGGTTCGTCGAGCTCACCCAGCTATGGCGATTCGCAGAGGTCTTCGCCGATCTCCCGAAGAGTGCGGCGGACGCCGGCCTTCATTTCGGCCAACTAGAGGGCCATGAGGCGGAGAAGGCATTCTGGAGGCAGTTCTAGGAGTCATCGCAGCCGCAGTTGCTCAATCATCGGCTGAAGCAGCTAGCGGAACTTCTCCAGATGGCGAGGCCGGCGCTCCAAGATCTCTGCGTCAATCTGTGGCCAACGGAGGTGTTGCCAGCCAGCTTCTTCGGGCTCCTGGCACGACTGCAAGAGGCCGTTCTGCAAGTCAACCGTTGGAAGCGATCCGCGTGTCTGGAAGGAGCGCGGTGGGCGTATGCCTGCGTGAAGACGCACTTTCGGAAGGTTGAGGCGAAGGTTGTTGCTGCGGGGCCCCTTGAAGGGAAGCCGCGCACTGTGGAGCAGTTCTTTGCCGAGGTGGAGGAGGGCGCCCGTGTTACCAAGGCCATGTGTCCTAAGGACACGTTGTATTTTTAGGTAGCACATCAGAATGCCGAAGTGCGTGGGATGTATAAAAATTATTAGTTATTTAATGAGTACGGCTTAAGTTCCTCTCATATGTTTCTGCTTTGTTTTTAATATTCCTCTTGTTTGACCGTGTTAAACTGAAAGTGGCCAGTCGTCGGCTTCAACCCCTTCGCACAATATGCAAAGGGTGCCCCTTTTAGGCGATCATGACCCTTAGCCGATGTCTCAGTTCTCGGAGGAGGTCTGTGCACATAGGGACTAGGCAATCGGACTGCGGTGGCTTTATAACTTTCACTTAGTCATAAGAGTTTGATGGTGGGGACTGATGACGAGCCCCCGGTGAGTGAAGTGGACGGCTTAGTCAGCCGAGGTCTATGCCCGTGCCCACCTCGGCTAATTCGAAGAAGAAGCCCTTCGTTTAACACGGGTGATCTCTAACGACGCGTCGCTTGATGCTGTCTTCGGATGACCGACCAGTTTTCGCTTACCTAGATAGTCAGTTTTCGGTTTTCTCCACTAAGGCGCTCTGCCAGTTAAACTGGCGGCACTATCGCAGTGGTTCTCCCGTTACACCCTTAGCCAAATTTGTCGGGAACGTAAGGGGTACACATAGGAGCCGGGCAACCCAACTATTGACTAAAATCTAGGTTCGAAACTGATGCATATAATGCAACATCAGAGACGCCGAGTACTTCGTGATGGAAATATGCCCTAGAGGCAATAATAAAGTTGTTATTATTTTATATTTCCTTGTTCATTATAAAGGTTTATTATTCATGCTAGAATTGTATTGACTGGAAACTTAAATACATGTGTGAATACATAAACAAATACTGTGTCCCTAGTGAGCCTCTACTAGACTAGCTCGTTGATCAAAGATGGTTAAGGTTTCCTAACCATAGACATGAGTTGTCATTTGATAATGGGATCACATCATTAGGAGAATGATGTGATGGACAAGACCCATCCGTTAGCTTAGCATATGATCGTTCTGTTTATTGCTACTGCTTTCTTGAATGTCAAATACATGTTCCTCAGACCATGAGATCATGCAACTCCCGGATATCAGAGGAATACCTTGTGTGCTATCAAACGTCACAACGTAACTGTGTGATCATAAAGATGCTCTACAGGTATCTCCGAAGGTGTCCGTTGAGTTGGCATGGATCAAGACTGGGATTTGTCACTCCGTGTTTCGAAGAGGTATCTCTTGGCCCTCTCGGTAATGCACATCATAAGAATCTTGCAAGCAAAGTGACTAAGGAGTTAGTTACGGGATGATGTATTACAGAACAAGTAAAGAGACTTGCCGGTAACGAGATTGAACTAGGTATGGAGATACTGACGATCGAATCTCGGGCAAGTAACATACCGACGATCGAATCTCGGGCAAGTAACATACCGACGGACAAAGGGAATTACGTATGTTGTCATTGTGGTTCGACCGATAAGATCTTCGTGGAATATATAGGAACCAATACGAGCATCCAGGTTCCGCTATTGGTTATTGACTGGAGAGGCATCTCAGTCATGTCTACATCATTCCCGAACCCGTAGGGTCCGCACGCTTAACGTTCGTTGACGATATAGTGTTATATGAGTTATGTGAATTGGTAACCGAATGTTGTTCGGAGTCCCGAATGAGATCCCGGACGTCACGAGGAGTCTCTGAATGGTCGAGAGGTAAAGATTTATATATGGGAAGTCATATTTTGGGTTCCGGAAAAAGGTGCAGTTTTTTCGGTATTGTACCGGGAAGCTTCCAGAAGGTTCCAGAGGATTCCGGAGGGGTCCGGAAGTCCACAAGTGGGTCCACCATGCCCCAAGGGCTGGCATGGGCTAAGGGGAGGTGCCCTGGCCTTATTGGGCCAGGCGCACCAAGTCCTCAAAAGCCCACGCGGCTAGGGAAGGAAAAAAGGGAGTCCTAGTAGGAATTGGATTGGACTTTGGAGTCGAAGTCCACGTGTGTACTATTCACGATTACTGTTCAGGTGGCACTATTCCTTCTACTCCAAGCCCCTACACATATATAAATAGAGGAGAGGGGGCGCCCCAAAGGACACAACATTGTCTTAGCCGTGTGCGGCGCCCCCCTCCATAGTTCCGTCCCTCGGTCATATTTTCGCAGTGCTTGGGCGAAGCCCTGCGGAGATAGCATCACCATCACTGTCACCATGCCGTCATGCTGCCGGAACTCATCCACTACCTCGCCGTCTTGCTGGATCAAGAAGTCGAGGACGTCACCGAGCTGAACGTGTGCTGAACGCGGAGGTGCCGTACGTTCGGTGCTCGGTCGGTTGGATCGTGAAGTTGTTCGACGACATCAACCGCGTTGTTCTAACGCTTCCGCTTACGGTCTACGAGGGTACGTAGACACACTCCCCCTCTTGTAGCTATGCATCTCCATGGATAGATCTTGCGTGTGCGTAGAAAATTTTTGTTTTCCATGCAACGTTCCCCAACAGTGGCATCATGAGCTAGGTCTATGCGTAGATGATATGCACGAGTTGAACACAAAGAGTTGTGGGCGGTGATCGTAATACTGCTTACCACCAACGTCTTATTTTGATTCGGCGGTATTGTAAGATGAAGCAGCCCGGACCAACCTTACATGTCTACGTACATGAGACCGGTTCCACCGACAGACATGCAACTTGTTTTGCATAAAGGTGGCTGGCGGGTGTCTGTTTCTCCTACTTTAGTTGAATCGAATTTGACTGCAGCTGGTCCTTGTTGAAGGTTAAAACAACAAACTTGATAAATCACCATTGTGGTTTTGTGCCGTAGGTAAGAACGGTTCTTGCTAGAAGCCCGTAGCAGCCACGTAAAACTTGCAACAACAAAGTAGAGGATGTCTAACTTGTTTTTGCAGGGTATGCTGTGATGTGATATGGGCAAGACATGATGTGATATACGTTATTGTATGAGATGATCATGTTTTGTAATTTATCGGCAACCGGCAAGAGCCTTATGGTTGTCTCTTTATTGTATGAAATGCAAGCGCCATGTAATTGCTTTACTTTATCGCTATGCGTTAGCAATAGTTGTAGAAGCAATAGTTGGCGAGACGACCACGACACAATGATGGATATCAAGGTGTCGAGCCGGTGACGATGGAGATCATGACGATGCTTTGGAGATGGAGATCAAAAGCACAAGATGATGGCCATATCATGTCACATATTTTGATTGCATGTGATGTTTATCCTTTATGCATCTTATTTTGCTTAGAACGACGGTAGCATTATAAGATGATCCCTTCACTAAATTTCAAGATAAAAGTGTTCTCCCCGAGTATGCACCGTTGCTAAAGTTCGTCGTTTCGAAGCACCTCGTGATGATCGGGTGTGATAGATTCTACGTTCACATACAACGGGTGTAAGCCAGTTTTACACAAGCAGAATACTTGGGTTAAACTTGACGAGCCTAGCATGTACAGACATGGTCTCGGAACACTGGAGACCGAAAGGTCAAACATGAGTCATATAGTAGATATGATCAACATGGAGATGTTCACCATTGATGACTATCCCATCTCACGTGATGATCGGACATGGGCTAGTTGATTTGGATCATGTAACACTTAGTTAACTTGAGGGATGTTAATTTAAGTGGGAGTGCATTAGTAATTTGATTAATTGAACTTAATTTATCATGAACTTAGTCTTGATAGTTTCTTTGCATATCTATGTTGTAGATAAATGGCCTGTGCTACTGTTCCGTTGAATTTTAATGCGTTCCTAGAGAAAGCTAAGTTGAAAGATGATGGTAGCAACTACACGGACTGGGTCCGTAACTTGAGGATTATCCTCATTGTTGCACAGAAGAATTATGTCCTTGATGCACCGCTAGGTGATGGACCTGCTGCAGGAGCTGCTGCAGACGTTGTGAACGCCTGGCAGGCTCGATCTGATGACTACTCGATAGTTCAGTGTGCCATGCTCTACGGCTTAGAACCGGGACTGCAAAAGCGTTTTGAACGCCACCAAGCATATGAGATGTTCCAAGAGCTGAAATTGATATTTCAAGCTAATGCCCGAGTTGAGAGATATGAAGTCTCCAACAAGTTCTTTAGCTGTAAGATGGAGGAGAACAGTTCTGTCAGTGAACACATACTCAGAATGTCTGGGGACCACAACCACTTGACTTAGCTGGGAATTGATCTTCCGGTTGAGAGTGTTATTGACAGAGTTCTTCAGTCACTACCACCAAGCTATAAAGGCTTCGTGATGAACTATAATACGCAAGGGATGGAGAAGACAATTCCCGAGCTCTTCGCGATGCTGAAATCAGCGGAGGTAGAAATCAAGAAGGAGCATCAAGTGTTGATGGTTAACAAAACCACTAGTTTCAAGAAAAAGGGCAAGGGAAAGAAGGGGAACTTCAAGAAGAACGGCAAGCAAGTTGCTGCTCCCATGAAGAAACCCAAAGCTGGACCCAGGCCTGAAACAGAGTGCTTCTACTGCTAAGGGACTGGTCACTCGAAGTGGAACTGCCCCAAGTATTTGGCGGATAAGAAGGATGGCAAAGTGAGCAAAGGTATATTTGATATACATGTTATTGATGTGTTCCTCACTAATGCTCGCAGTAGCGCCTGGGTATTTGATACTGGTTCGGTTTCTCATATTTGTAACTCGAAATAGGAGCTACGGAATAAGCGAAGATTGGCTAAGGACGAGGTGACGATGCGCGTCAGGAATGGTTCCAAGGTTGATGTGAT
Source organism: Elymus sibiricus (assembly GCA_039707655.1). Lineage (NCBI taxonomy): Eukaryota > Viridiplantae > Streptophyta > Magnoliopsida > Poales > Poaceae > Elymus > Elymus sibiricus. The sequence goes on from CM077666.1 coordinate 135,960,933, forward strand.
CGCCGTCGGCACGCTACCTCTACATCTACCTTCGGGATTAGTTTTAGACCTCAATAATTGTTATTTGGTGCCAGTGTTGAGCATGAACATTATATCTGGATCTTGTTTATTGCGAGACGATTATTCATTTAAGTCAGAGAATAATGGTTGTTCTATTTATATGAGTAACATCTTTTATGGTCACGCACCTTTTGTGAATGGTCTATTCTTGTTGAATCTCGATCGTAGTGATACACATATTCATAATATTGATGCCAAAAGATGCAAAGTTGATAATGATAGTGCAACATACTTGTGGCACTGCCATTTAGGTCATATTGGTGTAAAGCGCATGAAGAAACTCCATGCAGATGGACTTTTGGAATCTCTTGATTATGAATCATTTGATACTTGCGAACCATGCCTCATGGGCAAGATGACTAAAACTCCTTTCTCCGGAACAATGGAGCGAGCTACTGATTTGTTGGACATAATACATACCGATGTATGCGGTCCGATGAATGTTGAAGCACGCAGCGGGTATCGTTATTTTCTAACCTTCACAGATGATTTGAGTAGATATGGGTATATCTACTTGATGAAACACAAGTCTAAAACATTTGAAAAGTTCAAAGAATTTCAGAGTGAAGTAGAGAATCATCGTAACAAGAAAATAAAGTTTCTACGATCTGATCGCGGAGGCGAATATTTGAGTTACGAGTTTGGCCTTCATTTAAGAAAATGTGGAATTGTTTCACAACTCACGCCACCTGGAACACCACAGCGTAATGGTGTGTCCGAACGTCGTAACCGTACTTTATTGGATATGGTGCGTTCTATGATGTCTCTTACCGATTTTCCACTATCGTTTTGGGGTTATGCATTAGAGACAGCTACATTCACGTTAAATAGGGCACCGTCTAAATCCGTTGAGACGACACCGTATGAACTATGGTTTGGCAAGAAACCTAAGCTGTCGTTTCTTAAAGTTTGGGGATGCGATGCTTATGTGAAAAAGCTTCAACCTGATAAGCTCGAACCCAGAGCGGAGAAGTGCGTCTTCATAGGATACCCTAAAAGAAACAATTGGGTACACCTTCTACCATAGATCCGAAGGCAAGGTCTTTGTTGCCAAGAATGGGTCCTTTCTAGAGAAGGAGTTTCTCTCGAAAGAAGTGAGTGGGAGGAAAGTAGAACTTGATGAGGTAATTGTACCTTCTCTCGAATTGGAAAGTAGCTCATCAGAGAAAACCGTTCCCGTGATGCCTACACCAATAAGAAAGGAAGATAATGATAAAGATCATGAAACTTCAGATCAAGTTACTACTGAACTTCGTAGGTCGACCAGAGTACGTTCCACACCAGAGTGGTACGGTAATCCTGTTCTGGAAGTTATGTTGTTAGACAACGGCGAACCTACGAACTATGAAGAAGCTATGATAAGCCCGGATTCCGACAAATGGCTTGAGGCCATGAAATCTGAGATAGGATCCATGTATGAGAACAAAGTGTGGACTTTGGTGGACTTGCCCGATGATCGGCAAGCCATTGAGAATAAATGGATTTTTAAGAGGAAGACAGATGCTGATGGTAATATCACTGTCTACAAAGCTCGACTTGTCGCGAAAGGTTTTCGACTAGTTCAAGGGGTTGACTACGATGAGACTTTCTCACCCGTAGCGATGCTTAAGTCTGTCCGAATCATGTTAGCAATTGCCGCATTTTATGATTATGAAATCTGGCAAATGGATGTCAAAACTGCATTCCTTAATGGTTTTCTCAAAGAAGAGTTGTATATGATGCAACCAGAAGGTTTTGTCGATCCTAAGGGTGCTAACAAAGTGTGCAAGCTCCAGCGATCCATCTATGGACTGGTGCAAGCATCTCAGAGTTGGAATATACGCTTTGATGAGGTGATCAAAGCATATGGTTTTGTACAGACTTACGGTGAAGCCTGTATTTACAAGAAAGTGAGTGGGAGCTCTGTAGCATTTCTAATATTATATGTGGATGACATATTGTTGATTGGAAATGATATAGAATTTCTGGATGGCATAAAGGGATACTTGAATAAGAATTTTTCAATGAAAGACCTTGGTGAAGCTGCTTATATATTGGGCATCAAGATCTATAGGGATAGATCAAGACGCTTGATAGGACTTTCACAAAGCACATACCTTGACAAAGTTTTGAAGAAGTTCAAAATGGATCAGTCAAAGAAAGGGTTCTTGCCTGTCTTGCAAGGTGTGAAGTTGAGTCAGACTCAATGCCCGACCACGGCAGAAGATATAGAGAAAATGAAAGTCATTCCCTATGCCTCAGCCATAGGTTCTATTATGTATGCCATGCTGTGTACCAGACCTGATGTGTGCCTTGCCATAAGTTTGGCAGGGAGGTACTAGAGTAATCCAGGAGTGGATCACTGGACAGCGGTCAAGAATATCCTGAAGTACCTGAAAAGGACCAAGGACATGTTTCTCGTTTATGGAGGTGACGAAGAGCTCGTCGTAAAGGGTTACGTCGATGCAAGCTTCGACACTGATCCGGATGACTCAAAGTCACAAACCAGATACGTATTTATATTAAATGGTGGAGCTGTCAGTTGGTGCAGTTCCAAGCAGAGCGTCGTGGCGGGATCTACGTGTGAAGCGGAATACATAGCTGCTTCGGAAGCAACACATGAAGGAGTCTGGATGAAGGAGTTCATATCCGATCTAGGTGTAATACCTAGTGCATCGGGTCCAATGACAATCTTTTGTGACAACACTGGAGCAATTGCCATAGCCAAGGAGCCCAAGTTTCACAAGAAGACCAAACACATCAAGAGACGCTTCAACTCCATTCGTGAATATGTCAAGGATGGAGACATAGAAATTTGCAAAGTACACACGGATCTGAATGTGGCAGACCCGTTGACTAAGCCTCTTCCACGAGCAAAACATGATCAGCACCAAGACTCCATGGGTGTTAGATTCATTACTATGTAATCTAGACTATTGACTCTAGTGCAAGTGGGAGACTGATGGAAATATGCCCTAGAGGCAATAATAAAGTTGTTATTATTTTATATTTCCTTGTTCATGATAAAGGTTTATTATTCATGCTAGAATTGTATTGACTGGAAACTTAAATACATGTGTGAATACATAAACAAATACTGTGTCCCTAGTGAGCCTCTACTAGACTAGCTCGTTGATCAAAGATGGTTAAGGTTTCCTAACCATAGACATGAGTTGTCATTTGATAACGGGATCACATCATTAGGAGAATGATGTGATGGACAAGACCCATCCGTTAGCTTAGCATATGATTGTTCTGTTTATTGCTACTGCTTTCTTGAATGTCAAATACATGTTCCTCAGACCATGAGATCATGCAACTCCCGGATATCGGAGGAATACCTTGTGTGCTATCAAACGCCACAACGTAACTGGGTGATCATAAAGATGCTCTACAGGTATCTCCGAAGGTGTCCGTTGAGTTGGCATGGATCGAGACTGGGATTTGTCACTCCGTGTTTCGGAGAGGTATCTCTGGGCCCTCTCAGTAATGCACATCATAAGAAGCTTGCAAGCAAAGTGACTAAGGAGTTAGTTACGGGATGATGTATTACGGAACAACTAAAGAGACTTGCCGGTAACGAGATTGAACTAGGTATGGAGATACCGACGATCGAATCTCGGGCAAGTAACATACCGACGGACAAAGGGAATTACGTATGTTGTCATTGCGGTTCGACCGATAAGATCTTCGTGGAATATGTAGGAACCAATATGAGCATCCAGGTTCCGCTATTGGTTATTGACCGGAGAGGCGTCTCAGTCATGTCTACATCATTCCCGAACCCGTAGGGTCCGCACGCTTAACGTTCGTTGACGATATAGTGTTATATGAGTTATGTGAATTGGTAACCGAATGTTGTTCGGAGTCCTGGATGAGATCCCGGACGTCACGAGGAGTCTTGGAATGGTCGAGAGGTAAAGATTTATATATGGGAAGTCATATTTTGGGTTCCGGAAAAAGGTGCAGTTTTTTTGGTATTGTACCGGGAAGCTTCCAGAAGGTTCCAAAGGATTCCGGAGGGGTCCGGAAGTCCACAAGTGGGTCCACCACACCCCAAGGGCTGGCATGGGCTAAGGGGAGGTGCCCTGGCCTTATTGGGCCAGGCGCACCAAGTCCTCAAAAGCCCACGCAGCTAGGGAAGGAAAAAAGGGAGAGTCCTAGTAGGAATAGGATTGGACTTTGGAGTCCAAGTCCACATGTGTACTATTCATGGTACTGTTCATGTGGCACTATTCCTTCTACTCCAAGCCCCTACACATATATAAATAGAGGAGAGGGGCGCCCCAAAGGACACAACATTGTCTTAGCCGTGTGCAGCGCCCCCCTCCACAGTTCCGTCCCTCGGTCATATTTTCGCAGTGCTTGGGCGAAGCCGTGCGGAGATAGCATCACCATCACCGTCACCACGCCGTCATGCTGCCGGAACTCATCCACTACCTCGCCGTCTTGCTGGATCAAGAAGTCGAGGACGTCACCGAGCTGAACGTGTGCTGAACGCGGAGGTGCCGTACGTTCGGTGCTCGGTCGGTTGGATCGTGAAGTTGTTCGACGACATCAACCGCGTTGTTCTAACGCTTCCGCTTACGGTCTACGAGGGTACGTAGACACACTCCCCCTCTCGTAGCTATGCATCTCGATGGATAGATCTTGCGTGTGCGTAGAAAATTTTTGTTTTCCATGCAACGTTCCCCAACACTTCGGACTTGTGTTTCAGGGTGTAAAATCGAGGCCCTTTAGCAATTGTATCTTAGAGATGTCCTCATGGTTCATGGGCAGTGCTTGTAAGAAAATGCGTTAAAGACCTTTATGGGCACGATTTCTTTATTTCATGTAGCCAAGATTTACATGCCGAACTTTTGATGAGAGGAACTAAACAAGATACAATGCGAGTAAAGATAATGAAGGAGAAACTAAAAGAAAACATGGCGGATCTTGTCTTCGGGTCTATGAGCCCGGGCCACTTCCTGCCGCACGTTTGCGTCTACATGATGTTGACCAGCTCGTCCTCGTTGATAGCGGGGGTTTATATTGGTAGCATGCAACTTCGGCCGGGTATGCGCTTGATGCGTTCATTGGTCGAGTCCTTTGAAGAGGTCTGCAGCTGTTAGTTGTGTGGTTAGAGCCACATGGGCATGCTAGTGTTGGCTAGCTCTTTGACAGAAGCCTGCCGACGTGCAAGCCCGAGGTTTCGTCGCTGCTCGGTCTAGCCGACCCGACGTTTCCACTATTTTGGCTCCTCGGTGACCCAGGGAATTTTCAGTGCGAAGTTGTGCACCCTGGGGACGTAGTGCCCCTCCCAAGGGAAGCGTGCGAGGAGCCCGTACCCCTATTTAGGGTGGGGAGGTGCATGTTCGAGGTCAACTGACGTAGCACGCATATGCTTCGAAGAGCTGGGGGTGCGTTTAGCGCCACGGGCTGCCTCCTCGGATGCCTGCACCTCGGCTGCGAAAGCCGCGGTCTACTCCTCCATCCGGAGAGAGCGTTCGGTGTTACCATTGACTGTAATAACACCGTTGGGTCCCGGCATTTTGAGCTTGAGATAAACATAATGCGGAACTGCATTGAAGCGGGCGAATGCGGTGTGCCCTAGGAGCGCATGGTATCCGCTGCGAAAAGGTACGATGTCGAAGATTAATTCCTCGTTCCTGAAGTTCTCGGGTGATCCGAATACTACCTCCAGGGACACAGTTCCGGTGCAGCGAGCCTCGACCCCTGGTATTACACCTTTAAAGGTGGTGCTGCTAGGCTTAATCCGAGATGAGTCAATCCCCATCTTCCTTACCGTGTCCTCATAGATCAAGTTGAGGCTGCTCCCTCCGTCCATAAGGACGCGCGTCAGATAAAAACCGTCGACGATTGGGTCCAGGACGAGTGCGGCCGATCCGCCATGCCTGATGCTTGTCAGATGGTCGTGTTTGTCGAATGTGATCGGGTAAGCCGACCATGGATTGTACTTCGGGGCCACAGGCTCTAACGCGTAGATGTCCCAAGTACACGCTTCCTCTCCCTTTTAGGTATGTAGGTAACGTAAATCATGTTTACCTCTGTTACCTCATTAGGAAACTTCTTTTGGCCTCCATTGTTTGGCCGCCGAGGTTCATCCTCGTCTTCGCTGTGATTTTGGGTTTTATTTTGACCCTCTGTCGCTACCTTGCCAGCCTGCTTAAAGACCCAACAATTCCTGTTGGTGTGGGTTGCTGGTTTGTCTAGAGTGCCATGAATTTGGCACGGTCGATCCAGGATCTTGTCGAGCTGGCTCAGTCCATCCTTGTTCCCTTTAAAGGGCTTTCTTTTCTGTCCGGATCGAGGTCCGGTAAAGCCTGCATTGACTGCTGCGTCTTCTATGTCGCTTCCGTCTTTTTTATGCCTGCGCTTATTTTTGTTGCGCTTAGGCTTGCCGTTGGCGTCGCGAGTCTCCGAGGTCCCTGCCTCACCATTGTGAGTGATGCGGGCCAGCCAACTGTCCTCTCCCGCGCAAAAGCATGTCATGAGTGAGGTTAGGGCTACCATGGTCCTCGGTTTATCCTGGCCGAGCTGGCGGGCGAGCCACTCATCTCGGATATTGTTTTTGAATGCAGCGATGGCCTCGGCGTCTGAGCAGTCTATGATCTGGTTCTTTTTAGTAAGAAACTGGTTCCAGAATTTCTGACCTGATTCGCCGGGCTGCTGAGTGACACGGCTGAGCTCATCGGCGTCCGGAGGTCGGACGTAAGTTCCTTGGAAATTTGCCCTGAAGGCGTCTTCAAGAGCCTCCCAGCATCCAATGGAGTGGGGCGGCAGGCTATTCAGCCAATGCCTCGCCGGCCCCTTTAGCTTGAGCGGTAAGTACTTGACGGCATGGAGGTCATCTCCATTGGCCATGTGTATATGGAGGAGAAAATCTTCAATCCATACAGCTGGGTCCGTGGTGCCATCGTAAGATTATATGCTGATGGGTTTGAACCCATCGGGGAACTGGTGTTCCATTACCCTATCTGTAAAATAGATCGGGTGGGCTGGTCCTCGGAACCGAGCAGTATTATGTCGGATGTTGGGAGAGAGCCGAGTATAAGTTTGATCTCGGGTGTGGCCGTTCCTGTCCAACCAGGCATCGTAGCCGTTAGGCCCGGCAGGAGCGTGTCCTCTTGATCCATAAATGGACCGGGGTGGCGCCTGGTTTGCCTCTATCTGACGTCGAACGTCTTGAGGGTCCAGATAATCCATAGGGTCCTTGCCATGATGGCGTGGGGCTGATTGGGTGTGGAAATCCTCCGCGTGGGCCTGTCACGTCCTCGAGGGGGGCAATCAGGTGCCTCAGCAGTTAATTCAGGCAGTAAACGCCTGTGTGGATAAGATTTAGGTGCACTGCGGCGCCATTCTTCGAGGTCTTGTTCGGCCGAAAGTATTTCGACCCACTTGTCGTTTAGTGCATCCTTGTTAGCCTGCAGCAGCTGCTGCTTGCGTTTCATGCTTCGGGCGGTAGCAACTAGGTGCCGCCGAAAGCGTTCTTGCTCAGCAGGGTCTTTGGGGACAATGAAATCCTCGGTGCCGAGGCTCACGTCCTCCTCGAATTTCGACATATAATTGTCGTCGGCCCCTTCAAAGAGGTCGTCGGGATCCGAGTCTCTGGGGATGCCTTTGGGGTCGAAGTGGCGTTCTGGGGAGGGTTGAAGGTCCTCCCCTGGGTCTTTCGTGTCGTTGGCCGCCGTATCAGCGGTAGGGTTGTTCCCGCTGGGCTCCCCGTTAACACCCCTTCTGCGTCTTCACCTATGCCTTGGAGGGGAGTTGGGAGTGTTGACCATGTACACATCGTACGTGGATGTTGCTTTCCACCTGCCGGTGTTAGTAGGTGGCGAGGTGTTGTCCATAGGGCCGTCGACATCTTCATCCATGTCGGTTGCCTCGTCGTAGTCTAGCATATCGGTTAAATCATCGATAGTGGCGACTAGGTGGGTGGTGGGTGGGATGTAAATTTCCTGATCGTCGGCTTTAAGTCCGATCTTATCGTGAACCGAGGTCTTGCCGTCCGAGATTGACAAACTCTGGATCCGGTCAAGCATCTCATTAAGGTGAGACAAATCTTCAGGGTTCATGGCCTGGCCATAGGCCGGGTCGATTCATAGTGGCACGCCTGATGCATTTTCTGCTGTACAAGGAAGCGAGGTGGATTCGAGATCCGCCACCAGGATCGGTTCTAAGCGCGATTTGGTGTCCAAGGCCGAGCTCTGATCTATGTCGGAGTCGGGCACTGCGACAGGGTTATCTGAGGAGGGGGAGGGGAGTTCCTCCATAGCCCCCGGCGGTGTTGGGGGGCATGATTCGTGGTCTTCAAAGGAGATCCGTTCCGAGGTCGAGCCTCCGGTGTTTGCCAGACCCGAAATCCAGCCGGGGGTCCAGCCTGATTAGACAAGCTCGCCGCGGGAGTCCGCGGTGTACTCCAGACCTCCGAAGGTTACGATCTGGTCGGGAGCGTAGTTCTCGACGGTGGCCAGATGACCTGTCGAGTCGGCGCAGAAAATCATGCTGCCGAATACAAAAAGCTGGTCGGGGACGTAAACGTCCCTTCTGCTGCTGCCACAGTTGATCTGTAGATGAGTCATCGATCCTTTGCGATCACACAGCGGAACTCTCAATGAAAGCACCAGTGTCGGTATGAAAACTGGCGGACCTCGGGGTAGGGGGTCCCGAGCTATGGATCTTGGACAGATGGTAACAGGAACAAGGAGACGGTGTTTACCCAGGTTCGGGCCCTCTTGATGGAGGTAAAACCCTACGTCCTGCTCTTGTTTATATTGATGGAGATGTATCAAGTACAGAGTTGATCTACCTCGAGATCATAAGATGTGGTCTAACTCTAAGGCTAGGAGAATGAGATTGAGTTTGAGTTCCCTCTATGGGCTAAACCCTCCGGCTTATATACACGACAGGTAAGGTATCTAGGGTTACAAGGTCGGTATCGGGGCATGAGGGCGACATGAGAAGTCTTGGAGTATACGTCAAGTCTTCGGCAGATGCAATTCTGGTCTTGCCCCTAGCGTGCGGCTTCCGGAGTCCATCTTGAGAAGAATGAGGGCCCATCGGCCCAACCCGAGGAATATAGTGTGACTAGGTTGGTACCCCCTAGTCCAGGACACCGTCACCAGGGCATTTGAGGCCGGTTTGAGGCTCCCGGATGGGTCGTTTTTTTTACCGGTCAGTGACCGATCCGCCTGCCCAGGCATTTAAGATGGATTTGAGGTGCCCGGCTGTAGATGCTCTTACTCTGCTTCAGGCCCAAACGATCATCACACTCCTAGGACCAGTTAAGTCGAGACCCCCAGCGTCCTCGATCCACGGAGCAGCGACCTAGAAGACGGTGCTTCGAGCAAATGAACATGAATTAATTAGCGTAAACCGATGACCCAGCTAATCCTGCGCGTACGTGAACGTGATCCGACGGCAAATAGACTCAAAGCATTGTGGGGGCTCCTGGCTAGCTGAGTTATACTGTTGAGTAATGTACGCAGGATTTATTAGGCTGGTCGTAATGGGTAGTATCATAAGTTAGTATCATGCACATGATACTAGTTTATGATACTACCTCCGCAATGCATAGTATCATACATTAGTATCTTAGATGACCTTATTTATTGCCATGCAAGACACATACTAGTACAATATTTATTATGATACGGTATCATGATATGATACTCAACCCTTTCTTTCTTCATTTAATTCTATGTCACCTCATCAAAATTGTCTAGTTGGCATGCATGATACTAGCTATAATACTCCCACTACGACCTGCCTTAGCTCATCGACGAGTTAGAACCCGCAAAATGGGGGTCATTTAAGTGTTAATTCGTATGCATGTGGAGGTTATTGTAAGACTGTGTTATGCCATTCGTATTAAAGAAAAACCCACTGGTTTTGTCTGGTTTTGCATAATTAAATGGGTAATTATATTTTCCCAATAGTGAATTGCGAAATTTCCTCCTGTTTGCCTTTCTCCACACTAAAGAGAAGTCCACACTAGTTTTTTTTATAGTTTCTATGGCCAAAACATGTCAGAGTTTTCTCCAATCAGAAAATAAACATAACAGAAAAAATAATACAAGAACAGTTGAACGACACGTTCGTCTTAGAGCAAGACCTTCCGCACACTTTCTGAGTTGAGGAAGGTTGCAGAAGTACGAACGGAAAAGGTATGGGAGGAAGGACGTCGCACGATCGAGGAGAGCGGCGTTCAAGATCTTGTGAAGCGAATGTCTTACTATTAAAGCAACTTTAATCCATTTTCAAAAAAGTCTTAACTCCCCAAAACTGCCAGATTTGAGAGTTAGCTCTATTTTATTTTATTATTGGCGAAAAACACCCCAGATCTATTAAGAAGGATATCGAGTAGTACACAACACCCCACAAAGATCAGAAAATACACTTGGGTTCCTGGGAACCAATCCAAAACAAGCACCAACGTGGGCTGATGGTGCGTCGCCGCCACTCCCACACGGAGCCAACGAAACCTTGTTTAGTGCGGACCGGATCTCCGCAAACGGGAAGGCGTCAGCCTCAGTCCAGAAGAACCAGCACGTTGGAGAAGCATCGAGCCGAAGAATCACCGGATTGAATCCTCCATCTCCCTCTCCAGCGATGGACAAGGAGAAAGACCTGGCGCAGATAGACCCTCCTCGGCTCCATGACGATGTCGAAGCACTCGCCACAACGGCGAAGCCGGAGCACAAAAGTTCTTCTTGAGGCCACTGTCACCGTCGCACCAACCTCGATCTGAGCAGCATGCACCTAGATGCGCAACCAGCCTTTCTAACCCATCTCTAATACCTAAGTGTTCGGTGGAACGACTACAAGTTTTCTTTTCCTCCCTTCTCACTTCCACTTGTTATTATCTAACTAAATATGTCACTCAATTAATTTTGTGATGCAATTGATATATGTAGAGGCTTGTTCAAGAGTTTTTTCAGCGACTCATCGTCGTCGGAGGAGGAAGAAGATATGAATTCGAGATACCCATGACTTTGATCATTAAAGAGATGGCCACCGGCCAGCTCATCAGGAACTGCGACATGGCCTTGTGGAGCGCATGTGGCAATATATTTGCTAAATGAAAAACTAGCGGTCCGAGTTTCTACCGGGTTTGCGGATGCCGCAAGATAGAGCGAGGAGAATCGTGCAGTATTTGGTGGTCAACATGTATAGAACTGGTTGTGTACCGAACCGGTATCCATGTGTACGTGTGTACATGTTGGATACTGTATCGATTGGATGTGGGGCCGAGACAATACCTAGGTCATATTTATTCCCTGCACGACCGGACTTAACCTAATTTGCCGCTGGCGGCTTGGTGAGGAAAAGAATAGGTTGCGGCGGCTGCGACATGGATCCTAGCCTCGGCAGGGGGATTAACTCGAACAGGTGAGTAACTACACATTTCAATATTATTCAACAATTAGCGAAGTTAGATATGTTTACAACAGATGCAATTTCATGTAAATTTATAGGTTTGGCGACCATACTGCTCTGAAAATTCTATGCTTGAGAGAAACTTGCTTGATCCGTCTATGACATTCACGCAATTGATTCAAAGCCTACAATATCCACCATCTCAAGGAGACCAAAGAGAAATGTACGATAATAATACCCAACCCAAATATGAACAAGCTGACATTATCAAGTCGTTGCTCTATTGCTGAATATATTTCTGATTTCTCACATATACGTGTAGATCTAACTCCTAGGATGATTCTGCTATTGGTTCTATGGATGAATCTGGAGAATGGGAAGGTGTTGAAGTTAACAACCCAACTGAGATATATGAGTAGTCTATCATCCCTATTAAGCCAGGCTATCACATACACCCCCACTCAAAGGAACCGATGTCCTCGTCGGGCCACATGAACATTCCCTCTTGGCACATACGTTTGTGCGTCTAGTCCGGCACATGTGCCATGCCGTTTGCCACGGCGGGCCAAAAATGTCATGCACAATATGATCGCGCACCTGACCCGCAAACATCCATGTAACCGCGAGGGTCGGCTCTAATACCAACTTGTAACACCCCGGACACACCCGCCGGTTACTGGCCGTTACTCCTGGTGGGATCTAGACTGGCCCCACAGATCAACACTAGTCTTTCCTGCGCACTTTGTGCTCACTCGAGTGCACCTGGGATCAAGTTCCTAGTCGGTCACCTATCCTGAAATTGATCCAAGCTGAGCACGCTTAACTTTGGAATTCTTTCCGAATGGGCTCCCGGAAAAGAACGAATTCCTTATTTATATGAGTAGTCTATCATCCCTATTAAGCCATGCTATCATAGATATTATTTACTAAACCAAGATTATCCACTAGTATACCCATATATTACCACAATATCGCAAAACAAGTTGAGAATTTGTTGCACCTGCAATTTGTTTACTGGAAAATACTTAATATCGAATTCAGGAAAATAGTTAAACTACATCTTGAGAATTTGTTGCACCTGCAATTTGTTTACTAGAAACAAAGATGCACCATCAGATGGATTAAGGTTGGTGAGGAGAACTCAAAGTTTTTTCAAGCAATGGAACAGAAAGATTTAGGAGAAACACCATTGCAAGTCTGACAAATGATGTTGGAGCAGTGGTAACTGAACATCAACAAATGGCTGGTATTCTTTGGGGCTCTTTTAAGAACATAATGGGAGTGTCAAATGGCATTAACATGCAGTTTGATCTCCAAAGTTTTATCCAACAAATACCTGGCCTTGAAGTTCTTTCTGCTCCTTTCTCAGAGGATGAAATTCAAACAGTACTCAAGGATCTTCCTGTAGACAAGGCCCCAGGCCCTGATGGCTTCACTGGGCTCTTTGTTAAAAAGTGCTGGGATATAATTAAGATAGATTTTATCAATCTATTTAAAGATTTTTGGGAGGGCAAGATTAGTTTGTCCAGCATCAATGGATCATTAATAACTTTGATTCCAAACATAGCCTCTCGAGAAGGCCCCAATGATTCCAGACCTATTTCCCTCACAAACACCTGTCTGAAATTCCTCACAAAACTGTTGGCAAACAGATTACAAAAGGTCATTCTTGCATGCATCCACAAAAATCAATATGGATTTCTTAAATGCAGATCAATTCAGGACTGTATTTCTTGGACTTTGGAGTACATTCATCAGTGCCATGCATCAAAGAAACCCATTGTAATTGTGAAGCTGGACTTTGCCAAAGCTTTTGATACAGTAGAGCATGAGCTAGTCTTGCAGATGTTAAAATACAAAGGGTTTGATGATAGATGGATTGGATGGATCAAAGAATTGTTATCTTCTGGAACATCTTCCATTCTGCTTAATGGAGTACCTAGGAAACAGTTTGAATGCAAAACAGGGGTCAGACAGGGTGATCCACTATCTCCTATGTTATTTGTTATAGCTGCTGACCTACTGCAAACTGTGACAAATGATATGCTCAGAAGAGGAATTTTAACTTTGTCAATCAACACCAATGACACTGATTTTCCTATAGTCCAGTATGCAGATGACACTTTATTAATCATTCCTGCTGTGGACTCTTAGTTGCTAGCCCTTAAGCAGATGTTACATGCTTTTCAGTCTTCTACTGGTCTCAAGGTTAATTTCCAAAAATCATGCATTTTGCCCATCAATGTTGATTCTGAGGAAACTGCTAGACTGGCCACACTGTTTGGTTGCCAGGTTGGCTCACTGCCTTTCACATACCTTGGACTACCTGTGGGTACTACAAAGCCAAGAATCCAAGATCTAATCCCAGTAGAGGATCGAATGGAAAGAAGGTTGACATCCACATCCTGTTTGTTGTCCCAGCGGTCCAGATTGCAGTTGGTCCTCTATGCCTTGTCATCCATGCCAATATATTTTTTGTGCAGTCTGAGTCTGCCTACTGGTATTATCAAACAGTTAGAGAGAATTATGAGGCAATGTCTGTGGAGAGGAAATTCTGATACACCTAAGCAATCTCTAGCAGCCTGGCCATTGGTATGCAGGCCCAAGGAAAATGGAGGTATGGGAATTCTAAACCTGGCAATACAGAACAAAGCCCTAATCTCCAAGCACCTTTCAAAATTTTATAATAAGCAGATATCCCCTGGGTTTCTCTGATCTGGTCCACCTACTATGATGGTGTGGTACCACATGCAACGGTTTTATGTGGGTCTTTTTGGTGGAAGGACATTATGAAGCTGAGTGATTCCTTTAGACTTCACTCTGAGGTGCACATCAATATGGGTGACTCTGTTTTGTTCTGGCATGATGCATGGAAGTTTCTTGGAACTGCTATTCCTTTGAAAGACAGATATCCCAGGCTATTTTCTTTTGTTATGGATGATAAGCTCTCTGTCCAGGATATAATCTACAACTAGGACCCTTCTGCCCTTTTCCACTTACCTTTGTCAAATGAAGCACTGGACGAATTCCAGGAAATACAAGTTGGATTGCAATCTTTGCATAGAAATGAGCATGAATCTGACATTTGGTCCTGGACTCCTGGTAAAGGAGTTTTCTCAGCCAAGAGCTATTACAAAGTCATGCATGCACACTTACCTGTTAATGAGCCATGTAAGTGGATTTGGGCAAGTAGGTGCACTATGAAAATTAAGGTTTTTGCATGGTTGTTACTCAATGATAGGCTGAACACAAGAGATATGCTTCTTAGGAGGCACTGGAGATCACCTGATGACGAATTTTTTTGTCCCATATGCCCAACACAGACACTGGAAATTAGAGATCATCTATTCTTCCAATGTGTATTTGCCACTAGGGTTTGGATTTATCTTCAGATTATATAGTAGGCAGGCTTGTCATCCAAAGCTTGTATCATGGATGCCTGGTGCAGTTTTGGTCACCCCTTTTTCCTGGAGGTTGTCTTTACAGCTGCATGGAATATATGGATCATCCGCAATGGGAGAATATTCAGACATGAATACCCAACCTTCAGAGCCTGGAAGAGGAATTTTATTTATGACATCACCCTACTGTCACATAGGTTTAAGACCTCTGTGAGGCCTCTGCTCCTAGATTGGATCCACAGTCTACCTTAGGCAACTATTTAGAGGTGTTTTATTCTGTTGGTTGTTAGTCTCTGATGTATATAGGTAAGTATGTATTGTTGTTGTATTGGTTTTGGGTGTTGTAGAGACCTCTAGTTTATTTGGTTTTTTTAATAAAGGACCGTGGGGCTTTTGCCTCACAGTATTCAGTCAAAAAAAATCGCAAAGCAATTACAAGAAATCAAACACATCATATTCAGTGATCTTTCATGCAAGTTTTATTATACCATCCTTGTATACCTATTATTCTTAGACTAAACATATAAATCATGCAAATTACCACTACCTATTTAACTCTAAAAAAGATATAAGTGAAGCAAGAGAGTGCAATTGATTTCTATAAAATATATGTATCGTCGTGCTCAAAAGATATAAGTGAAGAACATGAGCAATTGCCTCAACTCAAACGATATAAGTGAAGTTCAATGAGCATTCTATAAATTGTGATGAATATGTTGTCGGTGCTAAAACTGGCAGATCTCGGGTAGGGGGTCCCGAGCTGTTAGTCTAGGAACAATGGTAACAGGGTATGAAGGGAGACATTGTTTACCCAGGTTCGGGCCCTCTCGAAGAGGTAAAACCCTACGTCATGCTTTGATTGTATTGATGTGATGGAGTACAGAGTACAAGATGATGTACCTCGAGATCGTATGATTGTGTTCTAAACCTGGTAATCGTGCCTCTAAAGACTAAACCCCACAGCTTATATATGCACCGGGGGTACCTAGGTTACACATATGGTCGGTTGCCAACATGCCGGCTATTGAGCTATCCTTGAAGTACACGCCAAGTCTTCGGAGGTTTCCATCTTGGTCACGCCAAGGTTCATGGCTTACGGAGTCCTTCCTTGTGATGGTCAGTGGGCCGCAAGCTCGGCCCATGGACTGTGGGTCGTACAGGTTAGTACCCCCTATTCCAGGACACCGTCAGTAGCCCCTGAACTGGTCTTCAAAGCCGAGGACTGCAGCTTCATCCTCGGACTAATCTCTTTGGCTTGATGTCTTCGGTTTGGCAGGCGAGTTCCTTCCTTTATCAGCTCGTATTTGAATCCGGAATCTTTAACGACTTATAATTTATTGGGTCTGCTTTTACAGTAGACTTTTCCGACCATATGTCTTTAGAACCTTATCCTCGACTGGGAGAGTACAGGGCCCTTTTGACAAAGGCATTTTACCCTCGTCCGAGGTCTTGAGTTAACTTAGCCCAGAAGACTTTCCATGTAGGTATATCAAGTGAGCGGGTTCAAACCCTGATAGCTTTTATCGAACCGTCACCAGCTATCATGGGGTGGAATTAGTTATCACAAAAATGTTCCGCAACTCAAGGCTGCCTCTCATTGGCATGTCTTGATACGTCCATTTTGCATCATGTTTTCCTGTTGATATTTATAATGTTATTCAAAGTGCTAGTTATCGACTAGAGGGGGGGTGAATAGGCGATTTTTATGAAAGGCTTCGAAAACAGGCAATGTCTTCGAAGCAAGCGGAAGCACGACGATATCTATCAACAGTTGTAACTAAGATGAACATATATGACAGGCATAGACATCATACATACATGCATGCGTTGAACATAAACACAAGAAGCATGAAGACAAATGGGCAAACAGATGAATGGCTTCAGGGAATATCTTCAAACACGGACAAGCATGCAAAGGCTTCACAGTACAAAACAGTAAGTAAGGAAGTGAAAAGGTAGAACTAGTAGCTCGGGGGAAGACAATGATTTGTTTGATCAGTTCCAACTGCTGTGATAGTTGTACGTCTGGTTAGGGAGGCTGAGATTGAACTCAGAAGACCATGTCTTCACCTTATTCCCCTTGAGCTAAGACCCGCAGATCTCGCCCAATCACTCTGGTAAGTCTTCAAGGTAGACTTCCCAACCTTCACAAACTTCGTTCACCGGCAATCCACAATGACTCTTGGATGCTCAGAATGTGACGCCTAACCGTCTGGAAGATCACAGTCTTCAAGTGTAATAAGTCTTCGGTTCACTTGGAACAAAATGTCTTCAGTGATGCTCAATCACTTTGGGCTCTGGGTGTTTTGGGTTTTGTCCTCTCAAGGATTCTCTCTCAAAGGCTTCGAAGGTGGGTTGCTCTCAAACGACAAAAGCTATGCATTAACTCGGAGCAGCCACCAACTTATGGTGGAGGGGGGGGGTGGCTATTTATAGCCAGGAGGCAACCCAACATGATTTGTCCGAAATGACCCTGGGTCATTGGGGAACTAACACGTGTCCAACGGTCGGATTCCAAACACATGCGGCAACTTTACTTGGGCTCCAAGCAAAGCTGACTCAACCAACTCTGGAAGAGGTTTTTTCTCATTTGTCTTCGCTCGAAGACATAGGATTTTAGGTTGAGCATCACGTCAGTTTCTGACTTCGTTTACCTCGACCCCACTTAACAGTACAGTGGTTCCTATGACTCAAGAAAGAAGAAAATGAAACTACCAAAAGACTAAGTCTTCGCGTTCCATTGGCTTCAAGTGAATGTCTTCGTGAGCCATTATCTTCAACACGAATGTCTTCGTGAACCACCATTGTCTTCAATGTCTTCATACATTTTTAGGGGTCATCTTTGATGGGTAAACCGAATCAATAGGGACTTCTACCTATGTTCTCCTGTGAATCTCACAAACACATTAGTCCCACAACCAAGTTTGTTGTCAATACTCCAAAACCAACAAGGGGTGGCACTAGATGCACTTGCAATCTCCCCCTTTTTGGTGATTGATGACAAACTGGTTGAAGTTTTCAACGGGGATAATAGTATGGGAAAGTTAAGGAACAAGGTGTTTGGCTTCATGCATTTGAAGGGGCTCCCCCTGAAGATGTGCATATAAGTAATTTGTTTTTGAATGCAAATGCACATGGCAGGTTTCACTTTGTGGAGATCTCCCTCTTTTCATGAAGTCAAACTATAGTGCATACAAAGAAATACTTTGAAGATAATGAAATGCACAATGGAATATGGGCGTTTGCGAAATGACTTCATGCGCATAAGATCAAAGTTAAGTAGCGCGCAAAAAGAAACAACAACGAATGTAGCAGACGTCCATCAGGACTTAAGTTTACAACCCAAATACCAAATGTTCAAGAATGAGAGTTGCAAACTTTAACAAAAATATCCAGGCCCAACCCAATATGCCCGCTTGAAGACTATCAACCCATATGCTTCTCCCCCCTTTTGTCATCGAATGACCAAAAAGGTGTGAAGACATACGGTGTCTAAACGTCCCGAGACGGTGATGAAGATGTTGGTGCAGGTGGGTCGACACTGGAGTTAGGTGGTGCAGACGGGCCTGACGCAGCATTGTGATGCAGCGAAGTTAATGCAGGAGAAGTGGCATCATCTTCTTCATCAACCACCCGAGCATGAACTGTAGGGGCTGGCGGAGAATAATCTGAATCTTCAAGAGATGGTGTAGCACGCCACTTCTCAGATGATGGGGGTTTGGAGCCAAACTTGAAGCTTTCCTTGAAGCCATCGACAACAAGATCGTCTTCAGATCATAAGAGTGTGAGGCTCTTCCAAGCGCGGCGATTAGCTTCATGAGCGACAAACGCATTTTTGGTAGAGAGGTTTCTGATGCGATTGACGTCATTGAGAAGACTTTGCATCTGATGCTTTTTCCATAAGTGGTGCTTGTCCTATTTTTGATGAAGGGACACAAGAAGTTCCCTATCTGTCATCACCCTGGGACGCTTCTGAGGCCTTTGGGGAACAGTACTGGTAGTGGCTTCAGTATTTGCTTGACATGGTTGCCGAAACTGACCAGCAAGTTCAGAGGTAGTGGCCACATTGGGAAGATGAATAGCTTCCATATAAGCAGAGTGGCTTGCCTCCACCAGTCTTGGATCTTTGTCTGCAGAAGGATAAATGACTTCATGTGGTGCATCAACTTTAGGCAGAAAGATGTGATGTGTGCGGCCAGAGAGTTCATATTGTACAATGAAGCGGATCTTGATGAGGCGCATGATCCATGGCGCATAAAACTTGAGGCCAAATAGATCCATCCCACAAGCAACAAGCTGTCTGAGGAAGAAGTCATGTGTGTTTAATCTTATGCCATTGACGACATAGTAGACCAGTGTCTTCATGGCATCTTCAAGCTTGACGGAAGATGAATGTCCTTTAATTAATTGGCCATACAGTGTTGCGAAGAATGTGATAGACAGTGCGAGGCAAGTACTCAAGGTCTTTGACAAGAAATTCCTTGGGGCAATCAGCTTCAATAGGCAGTGGCTTCATCATAGTGAGCATCTCAGTCATGTTGGGCTCTGGCTTGTGGAAGATGCTTTCATTTTCCTTCTCATAGGCTTCACAACCTGGATTATAATTGTCACCAAGAGTGGGTAGGTTGGTGAGCTCAAGCAGCTCATGAGTATGAACTTTGTGGTGTACATCCCCTGTCATCCACTCAAGAACCCAAGTGTTTGGATCCCTGTTGAAGCCTGAGATGTGAAGCGTTGCATAAAATTGGAGATTTAACTCCTCGTCCAATGTTCCTTGTCCACAACAAAGGGCAACAGTCCAACATCTCTAAAGCAGTCCAAAGCTTGATCAAGGCATGGTAGATCGGACATGGCTTCATAACTGAGTCGCTTGTGAGGATGAATTCTGTCTTGATTGTATAGAACACACATGTAATAACTTCTCTGATGATGACTCCAGAACCGGTCTGAAGATATTCTTGGTTTGGTGTAGGGATTCTTGGAGCTGTCAAAGAAGGTATTCTTATTTTTGAAGCTGGCCACACTGAAGTTGCAGTTCGTAGAGGGAGCGCTGCGAAGCCTTGGCATCCTTGGCATTGGCTTCTGGATCTGATGCCTGTTGTGGATGTTGAACTCATATTGTGGTTCATGCTGCGCAGGAGGAGTGAGAGTTGGCCACAAGACAGGAATCAGCTCACCAGCTCGATTGTAGGCCAAAACAGTGTTGGCTTCATTGGCTTCAGTTGGAGCAATGATTTCAGGAGCAGGAGCTTTATGCGTTTCAGGCAAAATTACGTCAGTCATGGTGACTTCGGGCATAAGGGCCACAGTGGCAGCAGTAGCAGTAGTTTCAGATACCGGCTCTTGAATAGCTTCAGTCGTTGCAGCCAGAATGTCTTTAGACTGTTTAACTTCAAGCTCATGATGGGCTTCAGTTGATCCAGTCTGGACGGGTTCATCATGAACATCTTTAGGTTGTGTGGTGGTGCTGGGGGGAACATCTTTTTGCATGACCTCTTGAGAGACAGAGGGTTCTTGACGCACATCCTCTTCAGGAATGCTAGACATGGAGGATGAGGGCCTTGGGCCACGGCGAAACCTTCGGAATGAGGGCGACGCGTTTGGAGAAGAGTTGTCTTCCTCCATGGCTTCTGGTGTTCCTTGTGGCATTTGTAGCATAGGCGTTGCAACTTGAGGGGGTGGAGTAGTGGGAATCACTTCATGCAGGGGTGAGTTTGGATGCTGCTCATCCCAGAACTCATCTTGTATCATTGGCGTCGGGGGATTGCCAATGCTGATAGGCTCACTGTTCTCTTGAACAGGCGATGATACCACATCTTGTGTGATCTGAGGAAGCACTTCATCATCATTTGTATGCACATTGGCTTCAGTACCAATGTCTTCAGCTGCGGTGGGGTCAACAGCTGGAATCTCTTCAGTTTCAGGAACCTCTGTGGAAGCAGGTTCATGTACAACAATTCTCCTGTCAGCATTTTCGGAGGCAGGGGGAGCAATAGAAATGGGCGTCAGAAGCAATGGCTCTTGATGAGCAGATGGATCAGTTGATGCTTGTGCGCTGTGTGAAGCCTTTGAAGACTTTGTCTTCTGGTGCTTCTAAGAAGGAGAAGCAGCTGAGGCATCTGATTGCTTGCGCTTGCGAGCTTTGGCTTCAGCTTGCTGGATCTTCTTCCTTTCTGAAGCAATTGAGGGGGTAAATGGCTTCGAGCCAGAAAAGCTTGGCGGGAAGATAATCTTGGGTACATCTTGCCTTGAAGCCTCAGCAGCAGAAGTTACTGGCTTCTTCTTTTTCTTGATCAGCTTCGGATCAATTGCGGGACGGCCAAGTGCTTTCCTTTTCAAGCCCTCATTGTGCGCTTGCACAGTTTTCTCAGCATATTTCTTGAGGCGTTCTCGGGCGCCTTTGGCTTCATCACGGCGTCTTTGAAATTCTTCTTTAAGTTCAGCCATCATCTTCTTGAAGCCCTTGATTTCCTTGACGCTGAACTTCTCAACATGCTTCTTGAAAAGCTTCTTCTCATGCTCAATCTTGTTTTTCTGCTCAATTACTTTCTGAACGATCCCAAGTTCCTTGGTTATGAAGCCTTGGAACGTGACACTGATGTCAATTGGCAGCTGGAGATCGTCAATAGATAGAGAAGGATCGCGAAACCACTCATCAATGAAATTGTTGAGAATATCATGATCAAACAGAGGCAGGTCCTTGAAGATATCCGCTTCTTCCTGCTCGTTTTTGATGAGCTGCTCAAGAGCATCATCGTCGAACTCATCCCTCACGAGTCAAACATTTCTAATTGCGCAGGGAAACCAAACGGTGTTTCACATTGGACCTTTTGCGAAATAGTACCTAAGGCACACGGGCCATCATAGAAACTGTGTGCAATATGTGGCCCATCGCACACGAGTATTATATGGCAATCGTCTGCCATGCATGAAATCATCGCACACATTTCCTGAACAATTTACGAGTGGATTGCATTTTGCATTGGGCACGGTTTCCTCTAAGCTCTCGTGTGCGATAATGTGCTATCACAAACGGTTCAGGATCCCCTACGCACACGTAGAAGTGCTGCAAATCGTCTGCGATTTGTTGTGTATCACCGACGGTTGCGCTATGAGTGACGTGTGCTTTCTGTTCTGGATCGCACACCCTCATTTAGTCGAACCGTGTGCGCATCAATGGCCAGGTTAAAGCAAAAATATCGCATTTGAATTGCCCTGCAAAAAACAAATTTGCCACAATATGCAATTGAACAAATAGTGTCCACAGGAAGAACATTCATCAGAATTCGCAACAATATGCAATTGAACAAATGCTAGCTAAATTCCACTGATTTATCGACAAATGCAGTACATAGTCATAGTGTACGAAATACGAAGACCTCATCACATGGAAAACAATGCATCCATGCGTATATGTTTAGTGGCTAACTCGTGTTGAATGTTTACTCATTGTTTCAAGAACAACCATGATAAAATCTTCATTATCACCAGTGGGCTTGATGTAGTGATTCAGGAAGAAGTTGCTGATAAATCTCCTAACCTCCAGCAATTCGCCAGCGGGGAGCGGTTCAGGGGTCATCGGTTCAAAGATGAGCTGGAGGTTTTTTAGATTAGAATGTGCCATACAAGTGGAGTAGAAGATATTAATTAAGATACAGACTTACTGGTACTAATTTGTGAGCATCGTCACAGCAATCAGTAGATTTGTAGATGGAGATCATGTGTCTGTAGACATAGTATCCACAAAGGTTGGTCCCTGCTTGTTGCTGAGGACAATGATTTTTTTACAGAATTAGTCATGTAATTGCCCTGTTAGGAGCAACCTAACCGGTGTAAGATGTTTATTTTTTTTCTTTGGAGAGAAATAGAAAGAGGTTTATTTAGAAACTTGAACATTAGACTAGCATAAGAAAAGGTATTTGTAAACTTATGGATACATTTTCCGAAAATAACGAATTTCGGTGTCTTGCCGGAGAAATGATCTCGTGCTGCAGAGGTAGTGCACTATTGAACTGGTTCCCTCGTTTAGTTATGCACGATGCCAACACACTGCAAATGAAGATGAATTTCCACATACTCAGTTCTTGAACCAGATATGAATGCAAATTTCAACATCATAGATTTCAGTACCTATCCATGAATTGCTGAAGATGCGTCAGATCCTGAGGCTTTATTGACTCTCTGAGAGAATCCAGGTAGTAAACTCTGTTCTAGTTTGGAACAATAACTACCAAGATCCAGTGAATGCTACAGATTAATAAAACCATGGACTTACCAACTATGACGAAATGTGAAAGACGATCAATGTATGCGTGGTTGTTTATTTGACTTACCCTTCATGATATGCCCAGAGAAAGAGTTCTGCATGGGACGTGCAATACAAGATACTGGCGACCTTGCCAATGGCCCACTCCCAATTATCTGGGCTACCATGTAATAATGTGCCATTTGCTACTTGAGGATCTATGAAATGCGCTCTCTCCTTTTTTCTTTGCTTGATCAATCCCCTGAGAGGAATAAAATACAGTTAGCTTTTTTTCATTTACAACCTTGTATGGAGAAGTTGATCAGAGTTTGTGAAGTACTTACAACATCAAGCATTTAACAAGAGTGATAGCGAGCACATTGAAGTTGAAGAAGAGATGAAAGTCCTCGAATTCCACACTGATGGATCCTTGATCGTGACGGAAATGATCACTATCATAGTGGACTAGCAGAACCTTATGACCTTCTGACATTTCATCCATGCAATATTTATGTAACTTGCGGCAACTGGAACTGCACTCCTCTAAGTATTCGTCAACAAGAAATGGCTGGCCATGGACGTACTTGCGTGTTACAAGTACATCTGCTTTATTTTTAGCAAGTATCCTTTCGACTTCTTCATCGGGCAAGCTGTCAGAACCAATATGTCAGAACTCGGGCTCCGGGGACCCTGGTTCGAACTCTGGGGGCTGCTTGCTGCCTAACAACTCAACGGTGACCACGGCGAGGCTATGGCGAGCAGAGCACGGCGAGAGCGCACACACGCGCAGGGCACGGTGGGGACACGAGAGCTACCCAGGTTCGGGCCACCGTGCGGTGTAAAACCCTACTCCTGCTTGTGTTGGGATTATTTTTGGGCAAGGGAGTTCTCGCGTACAAGGTTGAAGACAGAGGAATCGGTCCTTCTCTACGGTTGCAGCACAGCCCCTTTTATAGCCACCTTGGTCCTCTTCCCCCGAAAATATTGGCGGGAAGGGTTGCCACACAATGGCGGTTTTAAAGGGGGACAGGCGCCCAGTCTTATCCTGACAAAAGGCGGTCTTCGCCTGCAAAGATGATATCCATGACGCGCCGGTGGGCTCGATGATGACCTCCGCCCTGCGCGCCCCATCGTCCTGGTCTTCATACACCGAACGGGCAAGCTTTGGAACTTGCTTTGCTGAAGGGCAGCTCGTGCTACTCCTTTATCGCCAAAGAAGAGACCTCTCCCGACCGCACCTGCTGGTACGGCTCTGCTACTATCGTCGTCTTGCGGGGGTGCATCACCCATGTGGCGGGCACGTGACCGGTAGGCTGGCGCCAGGTGGCGCCCTGCTTGAGTGGCTTCGGGAGGCTGCCTCGGGAGGACGCCTCGCGAGGCCTCCTGCTGCGGCTGAGTCTTCGGTGGGCCCGCTCCTGGTGGAGAGGGACCTCGTGAGGCCGGCGCCTCGCGAGGTGACTTGCTTCGCGGCACCCGTGGCTGGGCCGCCTCTTGGGCCTTCGTCAGTCATGGCTTCCTGGGCCATAGGCAGATGGCCCGTGGTACCCTGGTTCCCACTGGGCCGATAGTAGCCCCCGGGCCTGCGATGCGCACGTTCCGCCCGTTGGGAACGAAACGGCGCGGGGCCTAAGCTGACTGCCGGTCCCAGGCAGGGACGCATGGCATACGATGGAACGTGAGATGCCCCCACTTCCCCACGACGCCTGGGTAACTGCCCGCACTGCCATAAAGCAGACCCGTGCGGGGTGCAGGCCATCATTGCCTTCCTTCGCACTCTCCGTCCTCCTTGCGCCCAACCCCTCGCATTCTCTTCCTCCTCTCACCTCCCAAGCTTCCTCGCGCACCCATGGCGCCCGCCGGCAAGAAGGGCAGGGCAAAGGCAGTGGCCGTGGTGGAGGTGGAGGCGGAGCTGGGGCCCGCCCTGGCCAGATCCACAATCGTCAACGCAGAAGGGCTCAATAAGGTGCGCCCAATGACCGCCGCCGCCTCCAACGAGTGGAAGGCCACCAAGATCTGGCCGGGATCGCGCCACATCGCTGACCTCGACACCACCACCATTCCCCTTTACATCCATACAGTCTTCACTAGCCTGCTGCCGCCCTTCTCTAACTTCTTCAACGCCATCCTCTCGCATTACCAAATCTACATGCTCCACCTCCAGCCCAACTCCGTCCTTCTCCTCTCCATCTTTGCCTACTTCTGCGAAGCCTTCGGGGCGTGATGCCCTCGGTGGTGCTCTTTGATGACCCACAAGTATAGGGGATCAATCGCAGTCCTTTCGATAAGTAAGAGTGTCGAGCCCAACGAGGAGCAGAAAGAAATGACAAGCGGTTTTCAGCAAGGTATTTTCTACAAGCACTGAAATTATCGGTAACAAGTAGTTTGATAGCAAGATAATTTGTAATAAGTGACAAGTAGCAATAGTAACTAAAAGTGCAGCAAGGTAGCCCAATCCTTTTGTGGCAAAGGACATGCCGGAACAGTCTCTTATAATAAGTAAACCGTTCTTGAGGACACACGGGAATTTCATCTAGTCACTTTCATCATGTTTGTTTGATTCGCGTTCGCTACTTTGATAATTTGATATGTGGGTGGACCGGTGCTTGGGTGCTGTTCTTACTTGAACAAGCCTCCCACTTATGATTAACCCCTCTCACAAGCATCCGCAACTACGAAAGAAGAATTAAGATAAATCTAACCATAGCATTAAACATGTGGATCCAAATCATCCCCTTACGGAGTAGCGCATAAACTAGGGTTTAAGCTTCTGTCACTCTAGCAACCCATCATCTACTTACTACTCCACAATGCATTCCCTTAGGCCCAAAGATGGTGAAGTGTCATGTAGTCGACGTTCACATGACACCACTAAGAGAATCAACAACATACATATCATCAAAATATCGAACGAATACCAAATTCACATGATTACTTATGACAAGACTTCTCCCATGTTCTCAAGAACAAAAGTAACTACTCACACATCATATTCATGTCCAAGATCAGAGGGGTATTGAATAGCATAATGGATTTGAACATATAATCTTCCACCAAATAAACCAACTAGCATCAACTACAAGATGTAATCAACACTACTAGCAACCCACAGGTACCAATCTGAGGTTTTGAGACAAAGATTGAATACAAGAGATGAACTAGGGTTTGAGATGAGATGGTGCTATTGAAGATGTTGATGAAGATTGGTCCTCCCACGATGAGAGGATCGTTGGTGATGTCGATGGCTTCGATTTCCCCCTCCCGGTGGGAAGTATCCCCGGCAGAATCTCTCCACCGGAGAGCAAAAGTGCTCCTGCCCAAGTTCCTCCTCGAGACGGCGGCGCTCCGTCCCAAAAGTCTTCTCCTTATTTTTTGTAGGGTAAATGGGCTTATATACCAGAAAATGGGCACCGCAGGCTGGCCAGGGGCCCCACGAGCCACCAGGGCGCGCCTGGGGGGGGGGGGGGCAGGCGCGCCCTGGTGCCTCGTGGGCACCTGGGTGGCCCCCTCTGGTACTTCTTTCTTCCAGTATTTTTTATTTATTCCAAAATAAATCCCCGTGAAATTTTAGCTCATTTGGAGATGTGCAGAATAGGTATCTCTGACATAGCTTTTTCAGGTCCAGAATTCCAGCTGCCGGTATTCTCCCTCCTTGTGTAAATCTTGCATATTAAGAGAGAAAAGGCATTAGAATTACTCCACAAAGTGTTATATTGATTAAAAACACTATAAATAACAGTAGGGAAATATGATGCAAAATGGACGTATCAACTCCCCCAAGCTTAGACCACGCTTGTCCTCAAGCGAAAGCCAATATCGATAATCATGTCAACATATTTAGAGAGAGAGAGGTGTCGATAAAAACAAAATACAGACATAGTAGCATCATGATCATTATTATAACAGCAATATTCATTATCATAGAACTTCTCATGAGCAAGTAACAATTCATCACAACAACGAAGTATAAGACATAAACTTTCTTGAAAACTAACAAACTATGTTCTTAGTCAATAATGCAATTGCAATTCATCATATTTTGAGGAAGGGTCTCATGTAGGAGCTTTTTAGCAAGTCCACATACTCAACCATCATTTAGTCTTCTATGATTGCTAACACTCACAACATATATATGGAGCAAAAAGTTTCAGCCAGACACATAGAAAGACAGGGGCTTATAATTTCGCCTCCCAACTTATTCACCTCAAGGGTGATGTCAACAATAATAACTCATGATCACTCATATCCAACTGGATATATATGCCTAGATCTTTCCCCACCACATGATGCTTGCAAAAGAGAAAAATAAAAAGGAATAGAGGAGAACACTATTGACTCATGCATAAAAAGTAAATACATAAAAGTAAAAGATAGGCCCTTCGCAGAGGGAAGCAGAGGTTGTCATGCGCTTTTTGTTTTTGGATGCACAAGCTCTTAATGCAAAGGAACGTCACTTTATATTGCCCCTTGTGATAGCAACCTTTATTATGCAGTCGTCACTTTTATTTCTTTACCATCACAAGTTCGTACAAAGCTTATTTTCCCTTACAATAAAAGTTCATACATATTTAGAGGTAATTTTTATTGCTTTTTGCACCGATGACAACTTACTTGAAGGATCTTATTCAATCCATAGGTAGATATAGTGGACTCTCATGACATGAAACTGGTTTTAAGGGTTTTGGATGCACAAGTAGTATCTCTACTTGGTGCGGATTTTTGGCTAGCAAAGATATTGGGCAAGCACCACATGTTGGAGGATCTATGACAATATAACTTCTATGTAAATATAAGCAAACATAATTCATTACGTTGTCTTCCTTTCCCAACGTCAACAATTTGACATAAAATACTCAATGGGGGCTCACAATCATAAAAGATGTCCAAGATAGTGTATTTGCATGTGAATCTTCTCTTCCCTTATTAATTTTTTCATGAATTGCATCATTGACCAATGCTATGCTTGTTAACTTTCAATAAATTTTACCACTTATACTTTTCTTTATGTAATGTCATTACTTTCCATAAGATTAGCATACGATCCTTTTCATTATTTTCATTGCTAAGATTGAAACATAAAAGTAAAGAAGCAAAAACTCAAACTACTCTTTATTATATAACTCTTAACTCGATTACATAGATAGATAGATCACGAAGCTAGCACTTGAAAATAGATCATACTAAACTTTTATTCACTAAATCATGAAATAACTAAGGATCGAACTAAAAATTGGTAAAGATAATAAAAGTGATGGTGATACGGTACCGGGGCACCTCCCCCAAGCTTGGCACAAGCCAAGGGGAGTGCCCATACCCATGTACTCAAGCTTCTTTCTTCGGTGATGGTGGTGGTGATGAAGTGGTGAGCTTGTCCTTCGGATTCCATGGCATAGGTTCCCCATCATAAAAGGATGAACGAGTCTCCGGAGTCCTGAAACTTGCAGCTAAACTCATACCTTTGAATTTTGCCTCATACTCAAAATTTTGGTTTTGAAGATCATAGATTTGGCCTTGGAGATAGTCAATTCGTTCATTGATCTTGAAGACGATGTCCCCCATTGATTGGTCATCCACCTTGTGATCACGGGTGAATTCCGTGATCATGGAGTGGTTGGCGCTGAGTCCACGCTCCACCATCCCTTGGCACATGAAAAATCTCCTGCTCCATCGCTTTGAGCCTGGCCTCCATGCTCCCGGTCTTCTTAGGTCCTTGAACGTCCCGAATGTGAAGCACCCCCTCACGCATCTTGATGGCTTGAGGGTGTTTCATCACCTCCGGTAGGTAGGGGTTGATGACCTTCTCGTAGAACTTGTCCTTGGAAGAGCTTGGTGGAGCCATAGCGATCTAGATCTGTCAGAAAAATAGCACGAAACAGGAGCAGAGGAGATTTCTGTGATACGGTGGTCAAAACATCCGGGAGTATATATAAAGAATTTTTATCTTGCAAAACAAGTATTCCAGAAGAAAACGGAGTCGGGAAGGCTCACGAGGGGCCCACGAGCCACCAGGGCGCGCCTGGGGGGGGGGGGGTGGCGCGCCCTGGTGCCTCGTGCGCACCTCGTGGGTCCCCTCGGCTGTTTCTTATTTTTGTATTTTTTCTAATATTCCAAAACTGACAGAAAGTATTTTTATGGAATTTTTGGAGTCGGTTTACTTACCGTATCACATACCTCTTCCTTTTCAGGGTTCTGGAGTGTTCTGGAAGGTCTCCTTGATGTGCTCTTCCGGTGTAATTGTTTCAATAATATTGGTTTCAACATTAATGGGAGTACCTGAAATATAATGCTTAATTCTTTGTCCATTGACCACCTTCGGATTAGTGCCTGCGGCGTTATTGATCTTAATGGCTCCAGAGCGATAAACTTCCTCAATTTTATACGGTCCTTCCCATTTAGAGAGAAGTTTTCCTGCAATAAATCTAAAACGAGAATTGTACAATAGAACATACTCACCCACTTTGAATTCCTGTTTTTAAATTCTTTTATCATGCCATCTTTTAACTTTTTCTTTAAACAATTTGGCATTTTCATAAGCTTGGGTTCTCCATTCATCTAGCGAGCTAATATCAAATAACCTCTTTTCACCAGCAAGTTTAAAATCATAATTGATTTCTTTAATTGCCCAATACGCTTTATGTTCTAACTCAAGAGGTAAATGACATGCTTTTCCATAAACCATTTTATATGGAGACATACCCATAGGATTTTTATAAGCAGTTCTATAAGCCCATAATGCATCGTCAAGTTTCTTAGACCAATTCTTCCTAGATCTATTGATGATTTTTTGCAAAATTAACTTTATTTCTCTATTGCTCAATTCAACTTGACCACTAGATTGAGGGTGATAGGGAGATGCAATTCTATGGTTGACATCATATTTAGCAAGTAGTTTACAGAATGCACCATGAATAAAATGTGAACCACCATGAGTCATTAAATATCTAGGGACTCCGAACCTCGGGAAAATAACTTCTTTAAGCATTTTGATAGAAGTTTTATGATCAGCACTACTAGTTGGATTAGCTTCTACCCACTTAGTAACGTAATCAACAGCAACTAAAATATGTGTATACCCATTAGAGGAAGGAAAAGGTCCCATATAGTCAAATCCCCAAACATCAAATGGTTCAATAACAAGTGAATAATTCATAGGCATTTCCTGACGTCTACTAATATTACCAATTCTCTGACATTCATCACAAGATAAGACAAACTTACGAGCATCCTTGAAAAGAGTAGGCCAATAAAAATCAGATTGTAGTACCTTGTGTGCAGTTCTGTCTCCCGCATGGTGTCCTCCGTATGCCTCGGAATGACACTTTCGTAGGATTTGTTACTGTTCATGCTCAGGTATACAACGTCTAATAATACCATCTACTCCTTCCGTATAAATATGTGGGTCATCCCAGAAATAATGTCTTAAATCATAGAAGAACTTTTTCTTTTGTTGGTATGTGAAACTAGGTGGTATAAATTTAGCAACAATGTAATTAGCATAGTCTGCATACCAAGGAGTATTATGAGAAGCATTTATGACAGCTAATTGTTCATCAGGAAAGTCATCATTAATAGGTAGTGGGTCATCTAGAATATTTTCCAACCTCGACAAGTTATCAGCTACGGGGTTCTCAGCTCCCTTTCTATCAGTAATATGCAAATCAAATTCTTGTAGCAATAGAACCCACCCAATGAGTCTAGGTTTAGCATCTTTCTTTTCCATAAGGTATTTAATAGCAGCATGATCAGTGTGAACAATTACTTTAGAATCAACTATGTAAGATCTGAATTTATGACATGCAAACAGAACCGCTAGAAATTCTTTCTCAGTAGTAGCATAATTTCTTTGAGCATTATCTAGAGTTTTACTAGCATAATGGATAACATTTAATTTCTTATCAACTCTTTGTCCTAGAACAGCCCCAACAACATAATCACTAGCATCGCACATAATTTCAAAAGGCAAGTTCCAATCAGGTGGTTGAACAATAGGTGCAGAGGTTAAGGCTTTCTTAAGTGTTTCAAAGGCTTCTACACAATCATCATCAATAACAAATGAAACATCTTTTTGCAAATGATTAGTAAGAGGCCTAGAAATTTTAGAGAAGTCTTTAATAAACCTTCTATAGAAACCAGCATGACCAAGGAAACTTCTTATACCTCTAATATCTTTAGGACATGGCATTTTCTCAATTGCATCAACTTTAGCCTTATCTACTTCAATACCTCGTTCAGAAATTTTATGCCCCAAGACAATACCTTCATTCACCATAAAGTGGCACTTCTCCCAATTCAAGACGAGATTAGTTTGTTCACATCTCTGCAAAACTCGATCAAGGTTGCTTAAGCAATCATCAAAAGAAGTTCCATAAACGGAAAAATCATCCATGAAAACCTCAACAATCTTTTCACAAAAGTCAGAGAATATAGCAGTCATACATCTTTGAAAGGTAGCAGGTGCATTGCATAAACCAAAAGGCATACGTCTATAAGCATAAGTTCCAAAAGGACAAGTAAAGGTGGGTTTCTCTTGGTCGGCTTGTGATACAGGTATTTAAGAGAAACCAGAATATCCATCAAGAAAGCAAAAGTGTGTATGCTTGGACAATCTTTCTAACATTTGATCAATAAAATGTAAGGGGTAATGATCTTTTCTAGTGGCTTTATTTAATTTTCTAAAATCAATTACCATCCTATAACCAGTTACAATTCTTTGTGGAATGAGTTCATTTTTATCGTTAGGAACAACAGTAATGCCTCCTTTCTTAGGGACACAATGAACGGGACTTACCCATCTACTATCAACTATGGGATAGATTATACCTGCTTCCAGAAGCTTTAATATTTTAGTTCTTACCACCTCCTTCATCTTAGGATTTAATCGTCGTTGGTGGTCGACAACTGGTTTAGCATCAGGCTCCATATTAATTTTGTGCTGACATAGAGTGTGACTAATGCCCTTAAGATCATCAAGAGTATATCCAATAGCAACACGGTGCTTCCTCAGAGTTTTTAGTAATCTCTTTTCTTCATGCTCTGAAAGGTTAGCACTAATAATAACAGGATATATCTTCTTTTCAACTAGATAAGCATATTTCAACGTATCAGGCAATTGTTTCAATTCAAATACAGGGTCACCCTTAGGTGGAGGAGGACCTCCAAGAGTTTCAACAGGCAAATTGTGTTTCAGGATAGGTGGTTGATCAAAGAACATCGTATCTATTTCATTTCTTTCATTCAATTGCATATCATTTTCATGGTCTAGCAAATATTGTTCTAACGGATCAGTAGGAGGTACGGCAATAGAAGCAAGACCGATAATTTCATATTTACTATTCAATTCTTTATCATGAGGTTGTCTACGAAACTTAGAGAAATTAAACTCATGAGACATCTCACCAAAATTTACACTAACAATTTCTTTAGTGCAATCAATCTTAGCATTAACAGTATTCAGGAAGGGTCTACCAAATATAATTGGACAAAAATCATCTTGTGGAGATCCAAGAACAAGAAAATTAGTAGGGTATTTGATCTTAGCACACAAGACTTCAACGTCTCAAACAATTCCAAGCGGTGAGATAGTATCTCTATTTGCGAGCTTAATAGGAACATCAATATCTTCAATCTCAATAGGTGCAATATCATTCATGACTTCTTGATAGAGAGTAAACGGAATAGCGCTCACACTAGCACCAATATCACATAAACCATGATAGCAATGATCTCCAATTTTAACAGAAATAACAGGCATGCCAACTACAGGTTTATTTTTATCTTTAGGATCTGTCTTAGCAATTCTAGTTGCTTCTTCACAGAAATATATGACACGTCCATCAATATTATCAACCAAAAGATCTTTAACCATTGCAACACTAGGTTCAACTTTAATTTGTTCAGATAGTCTAGGTGCTCTAATATTACTCTTATTAACCACAGTTGAAGCTTTAGCATGTTCCTTAATCCTAACAGGAAAAGGTGGTTTCTCAATATAAGCAGTAGGCACAACTGGATCAACATGATAAACAATTGTTTCTTCCTTAACACTAACAGGTTCTTCAGTCTTTTCTTTAATAAGAGGATGATATTTAAACCACTTCTCCTTAGGGAGATCAACATGAGTAGCAAAAGATTCACAAAAGGTAGCTACTATCTCAGAGTCAAGTCCATGTTTAGTGCTAAACTTTCGAAAAGCATCAGTTTCCATAAAAGATTTAACACAATCAAACTCAAGATTTATACCTGACTCATTACCTTTGTCGATTTCCCAATATTCATAATTGCGTTTAATTCTTTCAAGAAGATCCCATCTGGACTCAACAGTTTTCTTCATAAAGGAACCAGCAGAAGAAGTATCGAGCATGGATTGATCATTATGAGAAAGCCGAGCATAAAAGTTTTGAAGAATTATTTCTCTTGAGAGCTCATGATTGGGGCATGTTTGCAACATATACTTAAGCCTCCCCCAATCTTGAGCGATACTTTCTCCTTCACGAGGCCAAAAATTATATATATAATTCCGATCACGATGAACCAAATGCATAGGATAAATTTTTTGGTGGAATTCCCGCTTCAACCGGTTCCAATCCCATGTGTCAGTATCATCACATAGCCTATACCATGTCAATGCCTTTCCCTCCAAAGATAAAGGGAATACTTTCTTCTTAACTCCATCTCTGGATAAACCTGCAAGCTTAAACAATCCACAAATTTCATCCACATAGATCAAGTGCATACCGGATGTACCGTTCCATCTCCTGCATAAGGATTAGCTAGCAGTTTCTCTATCATACCCGAAGGAATTTCATAATAAATATTTTCAGTAGGTTCAATAGGTTGAGGAGCAACTCTTATCGCTTCCGGTCGAGGTGAAGAGACCCCGAACAAGCCCCTCAAAGGATTACTTTCCATAGTGACAAGTGACAATAAATTTCAGCACGTAATATAAATGTTTCCTTACCAAACTCCACTCACCAAAGGCGCTTCACTCCCCGGCAACGGCGCCAGAAAAGAGTCTTGATGACCCACAAGTATAGGGGATCAATCGCAGTCCTTTGATAAGTAAGAGTGTCGAACCCAACGAGTTGCAGAAGGAAATGACAAGCGGTTTTCAGCAAGGTATTTTCTGCAAGCACTGAAATTATCGGTAACAAGTAGTTTGATAGCAAGATAATTTGTAATAAGTTACAAGTAGCAATAATAACTAAAAGTGCAGCAAGGTAGCCCAATCCTTTTGTGGCAAAGGACAGGCTGGAACAGTCTCTTATAATAAGTAAAGCGTTCTTGAGGACACACGGGAATTTCATCTAGTCACTTTCATCATGTTTGTTTGATTCGCGTTCGCTACTTTGATAATTTGATATGTGGGTGGACCGGTGCTTGGGTGCTGTTCTTACTTGAACAAGCCTCCCACTTATGATTAACCCCTCTCGCAAGCATCCGCAACTACGAAAGAAGAATTAAGATAAATCTAACCATAGCATTAAACATGTGGATCCAAATCAGCCCCTTACGGAGTAGCGCATAAACTATGGTTTAAGCTTCTGTCACTCTAGCAACCCATCATATACTTACTACTCCACAATGCATTCCCTTAGGCCCAAAGATGGTGAAGTGTCATGTAGTCGACGTTCGCATGACACCACTAAGAGAATCAACAACATACATATCATCAAAATATGGAACGAATACCAAATTCACATGATTACTTATGACAAGACTTCTCCCATGTCCTCAAGAACAAAAGTAACTACTCACACATCATATTCATGTCCAAGATCAGAGGGGTATTGAATAGCATAATGGATTTGAACATATAATCTTCCACCAAATAAACCAACTAGCATCAACTACAAGATGTAATCAACACTACTAGCAACCCACAGGTACCAATCTGAGGTTTTGAGACAAAGATTGAATACAAGAGATAAACTAGGGTTTGAGATGAGATGGTGCTGTTGAAGATGTTGATGAATATTGGTCCTCCCACGATGAGAGGATCGTTGGTGATGTCGATGGCTTCGATTTCTCCCTTCCGGAGGGAAGTATCCCCGGCAGAATCTCTCCGCCGGAGAGCAAAAGTGCTCCTGCCCTAGTTCCGCCTCGAGACGGTGGCGCTCCATCCCAAAAGTCTTCTCCTTATTTTTTCTAGGGCAAATGGGCTTATATACCAGAAAATGGGCACTGCAGTCTGGCCAGGGGCCCCACGAGCCACCAGGGCACGCCTGGGGGAGGGGGGCAGGCGCGCCCTGGTGCCTCGTGGGCACCTGGATGGCCCCCTCTGGTACTTCTTTCTTCTAGTATTTTTTATTTATTCCAAAATAAATCTCCGTGAAATTTCAGCTCATTTGGAGATGTGCAGAATAGGTATCTCTGACATAGCTTTTTCAGGTCCAGAATTCCAGCTGCCGGTATTCTCCCTCCTTGTGTAAATCTTGCATATTAAGAGAGAAAAGGCATTAGAATTACTCCACAAAGTGTTATATTGATTAAAAACACTATAAATAACAGTAGGGAAACATGATGCAAAATGGACGTATCACTCTTCCGCCACTTCTACAGCTTGCGGCTGTCGGCGGCGAACCAGCGCTCGGGGTGCGCCTCGTTCCACAGCGTCGAAGGGACGGCGGACGACACCATTTCCATCAAGATCACCAAGAAGGTGGAGGGCTATAGGCAGCGCTGGGTCTACGTGGACGCGGGCGAGTATAGCCCCCTGCTGCAGCTGTCGGTAGCTCCCGCCGTGAAGAGCTCTGGATGGGACCACTCCAAATTCACCGACGCTAGACTGGCACCGCTTTGGGAGAGGATGGAGGAGCTGAAGGCCGCGAAGCTCATAGGGGAGATGGTCGCCAAGGAGTTCCTGCGCCGGCGCATCGCTCCCCTCCAGAGGCGCTCACGCCCAGTGTGGGCCATCTCCGGCCCCAAGGATCCGATGAGGCTGAGCGTCGACAACTTGCTGCCGGAGGTGGTTGACGAAGTCATGCAGCTCCTGCTTGACAAGGACGCGGAGGCCCCGCCCTAGGAAGGGCTCCCCCTGTATCGCTATAAGAACATGAAGGAGCTGGTGGAGGAGATGCCATGCTTCGACCAGTGGGGATTGATCCCCAAGGGCCACGAGGGGCCCCGCGACAGCCCCTTCGTGGTGCTGCATGGCTCGGGAGGCGGCGACGCTGGCGAGGCCTCGGCAAGCGCCGCAGAGGAAAGCGACGGTGGGGTGGCCCCGCGAACCCGCCGCCAGGTGCTGATGGAGCTTGGTGACGACAACGACGATGATGACGATGAGCGATTTGTGATCGCGCCCTCCCGGCCCCTGCGCGCAGGAGGTGAAGGAAACAGCAGCTCAGGGGCTGACGCGCCCCTCGCGGAGAAGACTGGCGCCAGCGGCGAGGCGACCGAGCCCCTGGCGAAGAAGGCCGGAGCGAGCGGCGAGGCCATCGAGCCCTCGGCGAAGGAGACCGGCGCCAACACCAAAGCCGCCGAGCCCCCCGCAAAGAAGGCTAGCGCCGACGAGGCAGAGGAGGACCCCGGCAAGTCCCGCACCGAGCCCTCCGGAGCGGGCTCAAGCGGATCGAGCGGAGGCGGTAGCGGCGGCGACTCGCTGCCGAAGCTGAAGAAGAGGAAGTGGGTTCCCAATGATGAGTAAGTACTTATCTGGCTCCTTTTTCTCTTTGGTCTTGCTTTCTTCCTCCTGAAGTCTGGGCTGAATCCTTGCTTCGCGTAGGGAGCCCACGAAGAAGAAAAAGAAGAAGACCCCCAGCTCAAAGGGGGCCTCGGCGCCTACCGCAGGCGCTGAGGGACGTGCAGAGACCACCTGCCACCCGAAGCCAAAACGGGGCGCGTGAAGGTGGATGAGGAGCAAGTGGCCCCTCCCGAGCCACGCGTGGATGCGGCTCATGAGGCTGGGGAGGACGAGCCTCGGGAGGTGGCCTCCGGAGGAGGGGCCGTGCCTCCTGAAGCGCCCGGTGCGGGAGGCGATGCTCCAATGGAGGAAACTAAAGAGCCGACTCCCCTGTTGAGCTCCACGCCCACCAAGGAGGCTGAAGCCGCCAAAGATGATTCGGCAAGCCCCCAGCGCTCGCCGGTGCGCGAGGCTCCCGACGCGGGCACGACGAGCCCGCAGAGTGCGCCACCGCGGCAAGAGGAGGAGGAGACTCCGGCAAGCCCCCGGTCCTGACAAGCGATGCGGCTCCCGAGGGGAGCATGGAAATGGAGGCCCGGAGGGGGTCCGATGCCGGCTGCTCCCAAACCTTGACGACAGAGGGTGGCGTGGAGGAGCTCTTCGGCTGGGCCCTGCAGCTGGTGAGCGGCAGCGCCGTGCTCAAGCACAGACCCCTGTAGGGTGCCAGGGTGGTGCTCGATGCCCTGGAGGCGGATCTTCAAGCAGAGGAGGCGCGCCTCACCGATGAGCGCCTATGCCTCGCGGAGGGGTGGCGGCAGTTGGACGTCGCCATCAAGCTGAGCCGCCACGCCGCCGCGCGGGAGAAGCGCGAGAAGGCTGCCTTCGATGCCAAAGAAATCTTTGAGAGCGCCGTCCGGGAGGCCGACGCGGCCGACAGACGCCACGAGGAGGCGAAGGCCCGCGCAAAGGTGCTCTGGGACTAGCACGCCACCCAGGTGTAGGTGCTCCAGGCACGAGAAGATGCCCTTGCGACCCGCGAGGGCGGGCTCACCTCCCGCGAAGGTGAGCTTGACAGGCGTGAGGAAGCCCTCGCGGCCCGTGAGGGCGGGATCGCCTCCCGTGAAGGCGAGCTTGACAGGCGCGAGGAAGCCCTCGTGACCCGTGAGGCAGATGTTGGGATCCATGAGCGAGAGCTCGCGAGGACGGCAGGAGAGCAGATCGTGGAGGGCGAACGCATGGAGACGCTGGACCGCCAGGTGCACTAAAAAAACACTTCCGTGATGATACGTCTTTGTCATAGTAGGTCAAGTTTTCTGTCATGCATGTACATCTGTGACAATTATATGACAGAACCAAGATAGTCATACCTGTTCTGTCGTAGAAGTGTTCCATGACAATACTGAAATTATCATCACAGAAGTGTCCACTTCCATGACGATAAATGTCGCGTCATGGAAGTGTTTTCGTCAAGGGTGACCGACACATGGCATCCACCTTAACGGGTCACCATTAACCTATTGGGTGTGGGTTTGGATCTGATAACCCGTTAGCAGCCCTGACCAATGGCGATTTCCATGTGTAAATTTCTCATTCGCCGGCGGATCGAGGTGTCGGCTCGGCGTTGCGACAGATGTCATCCATTCATTGGACGAGAGACGCCTATGATACGTCAACACGTGGCACGGCCCAACAGTGGCCCATTTAGGTTAAAAGGGCCGGCCCAGTCATAGTTAGCGGACTGGCCCATTAACGGCCTGGTTGCACACGGCCCATTTGCAGGTAAGGCCTGTTTGAATAGTGTCAAATCGGCCCGTCACCGGCCCGTTGTGGATTTTTGATCATTGCGGCCCATGGTCACTTCTGGCCCGTTAATAGTCCACTTTGTATTTGGGCCCAATTACGGCCTGGTGTGTTTCTGGCCTGTTTAAGGTCCTGCTACATTTGGGCCCATATGTGGCCCTATGAAACTTTCGACCCATAAACAGACCATGATGGAACTGGGCCATTTTCGGCCCGGTCTGACTTTCGGCCTGTTAACGGCCGATGCAACCCATGGGCCATATGTAGCCCAACGTCACTTCGGGCCTCTTAACGGCCCATATCCTCGATGACACAAATCCAGCCCGCCATCACTTTCGGCCTGTTAAAGGCCCGTGTAGTAGGTCGGTGCAATTACGGCCCGTGCTGACTTTCGGCCTGTTAACGGCTGACGTAACCCATGGGCCAAATGTAGCCTGACGTCACTTCGGGCCTATTAACGGCCCATATTCTCGATGACACAAATCCAGCCCGCCAGCACTTTTGGCTTGCTAAAGGCCCGTGTAGTAGGTCGGTGCAATTATGGCCCGTGCTGACTTTCGGCCTGTTAACGATCTGCCATGTAAATGGGCCACCTTGGGCTGAGCTAAATTTCGGCCTGCTAATGACCAGTGGGCTATTTGGCACATTTTAGGCCCAATCATCTTTCAGCCTGCTACAAGCCCTAGGTATATACTGGCCCAATGAAGTCCCAATCTGCGATTTGGCCTATTAACGGCCCGTGTCATTTATGGGCCAAATAAGGCCTGCGGTGATATTTAGACATGTTAATGGCCCGTTAATACAATGGGCCCATATTATGTTTAGGCCTGTTAATGGGCCACTATGGTCACGGGCCTACCAATGGAACGATCAGAAATAAGAAGAGCTTACGCTGATTTCGGCCCAGTTATTTTCTGTGGGCTAAATATGGAATACGTCCTGTAATCGTTTTTAGCTCCATTCTAGTTGTGGGTCGGACGAATATTGGCCCTTTGGGCTCCTACGATGCTTTTGGCCTAAAGGAGACCGATGATGCCGAATACATTACTAAGAATAAACCTACACTATACAAAAATAGCTTGCTAATCTCTACGGCCTTTGGCAGCAGGATAAATGTTGTATCGCAACAAAATAAATTACAGCCGTACAACAAAAGGCCTGTTGGCATAAAAGTTTGCAGTCCTTGCAGATAAATGCACCATGAGATGTATAGAAGAAGAGATCATTTCAGCAGAGTGGTAATGTTTCAGGCTGTAGAATCTGATGGAGCAGCATGACCTTCCCCTTTTTTGCGCCATTCCTCTTGAACAACGAAGCAAATGTCCCATAGTCTGGTTTCAAAACCATTCATATCTTGACGACATTTGTCAACCACTATTCTTGTTTCAGAAACGACATCCATTAGGGATTGGACTTGTGTTTGGAGCACAGATATATCACTCTGTCTAGCCTGAGGATTTTGTTCAGTAGGCGGTTTAGACGAGGTTACCTTAACAACCAACCCAGAATTACTCAGGAAGGTGCTTTTTGCATTGTTAGTGGAGAGATACTGACGCACTACAGCAAGAGGTGACATTGTGCCTATGGTAGCCTCGTCACCTTCAGGAGGTTGTGGCTGTTCAATCATTTGTTCCATAGACTTGCTGAAAGTTTGAATTTTGTAGATTAGTGTATCAGATAAGAAGTTACTAATGAGACATATATAACTTATTTTGGTGAACCACTGTAATACTTTAGCATGTATTTTAGTGGTAAGTACATAATAAAATCACGTTCGAAACATATGTCCATGTAGCATGCCTAATGTATTGTCTATTTCCTCACATTTATTGACATCTATCTAAGGATAAAGAGGCACAGTTTAAAATATGATGAACATAGTATGACATCATTCATATCACGGGAAACAGATATCAAACAAACATGCTATTGTATCATTGTGTGGACACGTGAACATCACAACTAGATTACAGATCAAGACCAAAAGAATATCCTTCCTTTCTTTTA
This sequence comes from Elymus sibiricus, assembly GCA_039707655.1. Classification (NCBI taxonomy): domain Eukaryota; kingdom Viridiplantae; phylum Streptophyta; class Magnoliopsida; order Poales; family Poaceae; genus Elymus; species Elymus sibiricus. Next base: position 136,001,419 of record CM077666.1, read on the forward strand.
AACAGTGTAAGGTGAAATGATACGTTAAGACAACTATGTATAAAAGTGAACAGAGTAACTAACATTGGCTGCAAACCAAGCAGTTAAATGAACACGTCACAGTAACAAGCAGTTCAAAGGCATGAGGAGTAAGGACTTACAACATCGGCTTCGACTGGTGTAGTCATGCCCTTCATCTTGCTGGTGTGACAATCCTTGAAGATTTGCACTGCTTTCGGTTCAGGTTCTTTTTGGTCCGCACGGGCTTTCCTCTGTATTTGGAACAAGTCAATATAGACACGATAATATGGCATAACAAAAAGGAGGAAATAGCAGCTATTTACAAGAGCCTCGCAGTGTGCAATATAGCTACGAGATCCCGTTGTCTGTTGGAATTTCACTTTAGAACGATTGGTCTTGTTCTTCAAACAGTTAGCCAAGAAGAAGATAGACTTGTAAGGCACATACGTAAATACGAGTTCAATATGTGATCTAATCACATACATATACCCTACCTAATACTTCGGATCAGACCAGTGTTTAACAAGGGCCGTCCAATCTTCGTCCGTAATATATTCTACTGGAGATGTTTGGGCGATTTCATTGTTAGCCTTGCCTTCAAAGTGAGTTTTTCTAAGGTGATACCGATACTGTCGCAGAGCAGACTGAAAACATGAGTGCATGCTTGTTTGGTTGCATCATTGATACGTCTCCGTCGTATCTACTTTTCCAAACACTTTTGCTCTTGTTTTGTACTCTAATTTGCATGATTTGAATGAAACTAACCCGGACTGACGTTGTTTTCAGCAGAATTGCCATGGTGTTGTTTTTGTGCAGAAATCAAAGTTCTTGGATTTGGACAAAACTTTTTGGAGAATTTTTATGGAATATATAAAAATTATTGGCGCAAGAATCAACAGAAGAGGGGCCACCTGCTGCCCACAAGGCAGCAGGGCGCAACCCCCCCTAGGGCGCGCCGTGGTGCCTTGTGGGGCCCACAGGCGGCCATCTGACCTAATTCCAACGCTATAAATTCTCTTTCCCTGAGAAAAAATAGAAGAAGAAGTTTCATCGCGTTTTACGATACGAAGCCGCCACCACCTCATGTTCTTCATCGGGAGGGCTGATCTGGAGTCCGTTTGGGGCTCCGGAGAGGGGGATCCAACGCCGTCGTCATCATCAACCATCCTCCATCAACAATTTCATGATGCTCACCACCGGGCATGAGTAATTCCTTCGTAGGCTTGCTGGACGGTGATGTGTTGGATGAGATTTATCATGTAATCGAGTCAATTTGTTAGGGCTTTGATCCCTAGTATCCACTATGTTCTGAGATTGATGTTGTTATGACTTTTTTTTTGAACAATTAAAACAGCAGGAGAGGCTCCTACTGTTGCTTCATTAAAAGAAAATTATGTACAAGGTTTTTTTTACATGGCACTAGGGCCAAGAGCACTGAGTATGATCAAGAAAGGAGTGCAGGTTTATACAACAAGAGAGCTAGAAAAAGTTTTGATGAACTCAGATAAATCTGGTTTCACTCTGTAGCACAGGATCTCAAAGTCACTCTTGAGCGCACGCAACCAATCTTGCCTTGAAGCAGGTACACCCTCAAAGTAGCATCTGTTTCTTTGCTTCCAAATGTTCCACGCGGCTAGAATCATAAATTCCCTGAATAATGGTCGGTGCCAATTGGCTGCAGCGTGATCAATCATCTCTTGTGTGTGCATGGTATAATCCCAAGAGATTCCCAAACTGGCCCAGCATCCAGTGCTGAAACTGCATTGAAAGAATAGATGTTTGTATGTTTCTAGGGCCTAGGAGTCGCAAAGCATGCAAGTATGATCGTCACCAATTAGAAAATGTCTCCTTAGAAGCATATCCCTAGTGTTGATTCTGTCCATAAACATGAGCCAAGCAAAGACTTTGTGCCTAAGAATGCATTTTGTCTTCCATATAGTGGTGATATGCCGAGGAGCTTGACAATTTCGGAAGACAAATTTGTAAAACTTCTTGGGGCGATAAACCGTGTCACCCCAGCAAAGGATCCACTCATCAGTTGCCATGCAATCAAGTTGAAGATTGTTAATTGATGTCTACTACACAACTTATTCTTGTAGACTCGTGTTGGGCCTCCAAGCGCAGAGGTTTGTAGGACAGTAGCAATTTTCCCTCAAGTGGATGACCTAAGGTTTATCAATCCGTGGGAGGCGTAGGTTGAAGATGGTATCTCTCAAACAACCCTGCAACCAAATACAAGAAATCTCCTGTGTCCCCAACACACCCAATACAATGGTAAATTGTATAGGTGCACTAGTTCGGCGAAGAGATGGTGATAAAAGTGTAGTATGGATAGTAGATATAGGTTTTTGTAATCTGAAAATATAAAAACAGCAAGGTAGCAAGAAGTAAACGGGCATAAAAACGGTATTGCAATGCTTAGAAACAAGGCCTAGGGTTCATACTTTCACTAGTGCGATCTCCCAACATTGTTGACATAGTTGAATCATATGTAAATCCCACACGTGCGACAAAGAGTTCACTCCAAAGTCACAAATAGTGGAGAACAAACGAAGAAATTGTTGTAGGGTACAAAACCACCTCAAAGTTATCCTTCCCGATCAATCTTATGAGCCATCCCCATTAATTTTCATGAACAGTCCTAGAGTTCATACTAGAATAACACCTTAAGATACACATCAACCAAAACCCTGATGTCACCTAGGCACTCCAATGTCACTACGAGTACCCACGGGTTTGATTATACGATATGCATCACACAATCTCAGATTCATCTATTCAAACCAACACAAAGAACTTCAAAGAGTGCCCCAAAGTTTCTACCGGAAAGTCAAGATGAAAACGTGTGCCAACCCTTATGCATAAATCCCCAAGGTCACGAAACCCGCAAGTTGATCACGAAAACAAACATCAAGTGACTCAAGTGAATATCCCATTGTCACCACAGATATCCATATGCAAGACATACATCAAGTGTTCTCAAATCCTTAAAGACTCAATCCTATAAGAAAACTTCAAAGGGAAAACTCAATTCATCACAAGAAGATAGAGAGGGGAAAACTCCATATGATTCATCTATATCAACAAAGCTCGCGATACATCAAGATCGTGCCATCTCAAGAACACGAGAGAGAGAGAGAGAGAGAGAGAGAGAGAGAGATCAAACACATAGCTACTGGTACAAACCCTCAGCCCCGAGGGTGAACTACTCCCTCCTCATCATGGAGACCGCCGGGATGATGAAGATGGCCTCCGGTGATGCCTTCCCCCCTCCGACAAGGTGCCGGAAAAGGGCTGTAGATGAGATCGTGGAGGTACAAAGGCTTGCGGCGGCGTAAAAACTCATCTAGGTTAACTTTCGGGGGTTTCTGAATATATAGGATTTTTCAGCGTTGGAATCACGTCAAACGGAGCCACGTGGGCCCCACGAGGTACCAGGGCGCGCCTGGGGAGGGGGTGGCGCGCCCTGGTGCCTCGTGGGCAGCCAGTGGCCCCCCTCCAGTAGGTATTGGCTCCAGTATTTTTTATTTGCTCCATAAAAAATCTCCAAAAAGTTTCATTGCATTTGGAGAACTTTGATTTCTGCACAAAAAACAACACCATGGTAGTTGTGCTGAAAACAGCGTCAGTCCGGGTTAGTTCTAATCAAATCATGCCAAAACCATATAGATTTGTTATAAACATGGCATGAATACTTCATAAATTATAGATACGTTGGAGACGTATCATTAATTTACACCAACAGAGAATCCAGCTCGGCCTTTGCTTCCAATGACAGAGGGAGTGCAAAGTGTTTTTCTGGTTGTGGGTCAAAATAGAAATCTGCCAGGGAGATGTCTTCATTGGTTGCAAAGGAGAACATGTGCTGGTGCGTGTTCATGATAAGGTCATTCTCATGCCAAAGGTCTTTCCACATAAGAATCGTGTCCCCTCCAGCCGGAATGCATGTGGTGATTCCTCTGTAAATATCCATGAGATTGAAGACATCCCTCCACCAAAAGGAGCCACATCTTTGACTTGCATGGGGAGGTTCAGTGCCATAGTATGCATTCCAGATCAACATAACCCAGGGCACATCAGCCTTGTGGATGAATTTGTGTAGGAATTTGAGTAGTAGCGCCTTGTTTTGCACCTTTAGATCAATTATACCAAGGCCACCTTTCTGTTTAGGGCGACAAACGAGTTCCCAAGCAGCCAAGGAGTGAGTTTTGACGTCACGGTTTGCCACTTTCCTCCATAAGCAGTGCCTCCGAGCAGGATCAAATGCATCGATGAGTTTGATTGGAATTTTGAGGACACACATCGCAAAAGAGAGGATCGAGGACAGTGCAGAATTAATGAGTTGCAAACGTTCTCCATAAGAAAGCCAGATGGCCGTAGCCGTAAGTCTTCTTTCAATACGATCCACCAAAGGCATTAAATCCCGCACAATTGGTCGCGTGGTTCCAAGGGGGAGGCCAAGATATGTAAAGGGCATTGCACCAATTTGATAGCCTAAAACCGAGGCCAACTCTAGCATCTTCTCGTCCGACACATTAATTGACATGATTTGAGATTTAGAGTAGTTGAGTTTTAGGCCAGTAGCTCGGGCGTAGGAGTCCAGCAGGGTTTTAATTGTCAGAAGTTCTTGTGAGGATGCCTGAAGGACAATCAATGTGTCGTCTGCGTATTGAATGATCGGGAAGTCCTCTGAAGCAGGTTGATCGATTGGTAATTGTAGGAGACCTTCCGACCAGGCACGGTTGATCAGGGATTGTAACAAATCAGCTGCCAGAGCAAATAGCAATGGGGATATCGGATCGCCTTGTCGTACTCCACGCTGACATTTAAATTCTTTTCCTGGGACACCGTTAAGCAACATAGAGGATGATCCAGAACTCAATAGCTGTTGTATCCAGAGACACCAACGTTCGTTAAAACCTTTTGCTTTCAAAATATCTAGAATGAACGAGTGTTCCATTGTGTCAAACGCCTTTTCAAAGTCAAGCTTGAGAACCACAATTTCTCTGTGGTATTGCTTGCATTGGTATAAATATTCATAGGCCCACGCAAGACAATCTTGAATTGTTCTGGATTTAATGAAACCGTACTGATTTCGATGGACTAACTTTAAGATCTAGGATTGCAACCTTTCTGCCAAAATTTTGGTAAGAACTTTGAGTCACAGTTCAACAAAGAGATTGGCCGGAAATCATTCACTGTTTCAGGGGTGATCTTCTTTGGGATCAGGGTTATAAGTGATGTATTCAAACATTTGAGATCTATCTTGCCCTCCCAAAAATCTGCACACAAAGCATAGAAGTCCATTTTAATGATATTCCAACATACTTTGAGAAATTGCCCGGAGAAGCCATCGGGACCAGGGGCCCTGTCTGCTGGAATGATTTTAATAACATGATCAATTTCCTCTTGTGTGAAAGGGGCCGAGAGTTCTTCTAAACCCGGGATAGATTGAATTAAATCAGATAACTGAAAATCATGGGACGGCGTGTTTGAAACTCCCATTCTGTTTATGAAACAGTTCAGGAAGGCCGCAGCTTTTTCATCACGATCTTCAATAAGACGGCCATCTGGTAGTTTCAAATTGGGAATGGAATTCCTACGAAAGCGTTCTGTTGCCCTAGCTTGAAAATACTTGGTGTTTTCTTCACCTTTAATAGCCCAACGAAAAGTGCAGCGTTTCTTCCAATATTCATTTTGATATTTAAGCAGTCTGAGCAGGTGATTCTTCAAAATTCGACGAAAATTAGCTTCTAGAGTCGTAAGTTGCCGTTTCTCTTCCAGATCATCAAGTTGAAGGAGCACTTTATTGCAATTTTCAATCAGCAAGCTTAGCTTAGAGATTGATTTACTCCATTTCTTAAGAGCATACCTGAGCCATTTAAGTTTGCCAGTGAGACGTGTGGCTGAGGTAGAAGCTTTAAGTGGTGCCTTCCAAGAATTCTCAACCGTGGTCATAAAATCAGGATGAGACGGCCAAAAACTTTCAAAGCGAAATAGTTTGCATTTAGGAATCGCCGTGTCAATTGACATCACACAAGGCACATGGTCTGAGATCGTCCGAGCCGGTGGTTTTACCATGGTATGAGGGAAGACCGCAATCCATTCAGAAGATGAGAAAAACCAATCAAGTTATTCCAAAAGAGGTTGATCTTGCATATTCGGCCAAGTATATTGTCGTCCTTTAATAGGGATTTCCAACAGAGAGAGTCCACTAATTATCTCATTAAATTTGAGAATATCATCAATATTTCCTCCAGGTAGATTCCTGTTTTCCAACGACCGAATGAAGTTAAAGTCTCCCATGAAAAGCCAAAGATCATCAACATTAATTTCTAGCATTGAAAGCCAGTCTGAAAAATCCAGTCTCTCCTGTCCCGCACATGGCCCATATATATTCGAAAGAAACCAAGTTTTATTACATTGTAAGGCCTCAAATTTTATCGTAAGCACAAATGACATGTTGTGAATAACCGTGCCAGTAAATTGACTGCCACACCAAATTACGATCAGACCACCAGAAGCTCCCACAGATGGCACAAATTCAAATTTATCAAAACGGCATGGGAAACACTTACGAATGAAGGAGTGATCAAAGCTCTTTTTTTTTGTTTCTTGTAGAAACAATGGAACAGTTCGATTCATCAATTTTATTACGCAGCGCAAGACACTTGTTGTCATCGTTCATACCACGCAAATTCCAGCATAAGATGTTCCACAAAGTAGTCGACATGGTTCAGATAAAATAAAACAGAGTGACACCTAAAAAAGAAACAGAGGCCGCAAAAGGCTGGAGTGCTGGAGATAGTTTTAGGTAGACGCCTGGGTCTCCTGTGTAGCAGAAGACGAGTCCTGCAGAAGGATTGCCTCCATGTGTTCAGCTTCAGGAATACCACACATGGTAGTGCCCACCATCTGAATTATAGCAATCGGAGTGGGTCCAGGCACTTTGTGCTCCCTTATCTCATCAACAGCAGCTTCAGTTTCAGTTTCCATGGGGAGTTCCATCTGTGCCTCTTCTAGCCCCGGGACTTTCCTAGGCTTGACATGAGAGATTTTCTTTTTCTTTTCAGCTAACGAAGGAGCCTTGAAACCCAAGTACCTCGTGGTTCTGTTGCTGCGCCTGACTTCAGATATATCCAGTGGAACTGCAGCACGGCAACGCTTTTTAGAGACCGCAGTGTCAATATCCATTCCGTCCGATGAGCATGAGGAGGAAAAGGATAAGTAATGCTTGTCACTAGGGCCTGAGTGCCATGATTTCAGATCTGAACCCTCTATGTTTTCATGAATATATTTGAGTTCTTGATCCTATCTGCTTGTCATATGCACTTGTTATTGTTTTGATCCGTAGACCCCAAAGTGACAATAGTTGGGATACTCTTCGGGGATGACTGTAATTCGAGGAGTTCATGTATTCACCATGTGTTAATGCTTTGTTCCGGTTCTCTATTAAAAGGAGGCCTTAATATCCCTTAGTTTCCTTAAGGACCCCGCTGCCACGGGAGGGTAGGACAAAAGATGTCATGCAAGTTCTTATTATAAGCACGTATGACTATATACGGAATACATGCCTACATTACATTGATGAATTGGAGCTATTGTGTACCGCCCTAGGTTGTGACTGTTATATGATGAATATCATCCAACATAATTATCATCACCGATCCAATGCCTATGACTTTTTCATATTGGTTTCTGTTAAGTTACTTTGTTGCTACTGCTTTACACTTGCTACAAAACTGCTACTGTTACTGTTACCGTTACTATTGTTACTATTGCTACTGCTATCAAAACTATCATATAACTGTGCTACTAAATACTTTGCTGTAGATATTTTATCTCCAGGTGTGGTTGAATTGACAACTCAACTGCTAATACTTGCAAATATTCTTTGGCTCCCCTTGTGTCGAATCAATAAATTTGGGTTGAATACTCTACCCTCGAAAACTGTTGCGATCCCCTATACTTGTGGGTTATCAAGACCTTTTTCTGGCGCCATTGCCGGGGAGCATAGCTCTATTTGTTGAGTCACTTGGGATTTATATCTATTGATCACTATGAAGAATCTGAAAGACACTAAGACCAAGATCGTTCCCTCTAAGACAAGGGGAGGTAAGGAACTGCCATCTAGCTCCGCACTTGATTCACCTTCTGTTTTGAGTAGGCTTGTGACACCACCACCTGTTATGCATTCTGATATGTCGCAAGTTATTGATGATACTACTTCTGCTATGAATGATACTGCTAGTACTATGCTTGATAATACTGTGCCACTTGGTGAATTTCTTGATGAACAAATTGCTAAAGCTAAAGAAACTGAAAATGTTGAAACTCTTGAGAATTATGATTCACCTATTATGCCTAGCTCTCCTACTAGAGTTGAATCACCTGATGAACATGTCTTTGATAGGGAGACGGCTAGAGCCATTCTTGCTTGTAATGATAGAGATGAAGTTATAAAATTGCTTGCTAAAATGAAAGAAAAATCTATGAGGGAAAGAATGAAATATGATCCTAAGTTTGCTACCTCTCCCATATTTTTTACCGATAAGGACTATGAATTCTCTGTCGATCCTGAGTTAATTACTTTGGTTGAATCTGACCCTTTCCATGGTTATGAAACTGAAACTATTGTGGCACATCTTACTAAGTTGAATGATATTGCCACCCTATTTGCTCATGAGGAAAAAATTCGCTATTACTATATTCTTAAGTTGTTTCCTTTCTCACTAAAGGGTGATGCTAAGAAATGGTTTAATACTCTTGCTCCTGGTTGTGTGCGTAGTCCCCAGGATATGATATATTACTTCTCTGAAAAATATTTTCCTGCTCATAAGAAACAAGCTGCCTTACAGGAAATATTTAACTTTGTGCAAATTGAAGAAGAGAATCTCCCTCAAGCTTGGGGGAGGCTTCTCCAGTTACTAAATGCTTTGCCGGATCATCCTCTTAAGAAAAATGAAACACTTGATATCTTTTATAATGGACTAACCGATGCTTCTAGGGACTACCTAGATAGTTGTGCTGGCTGTGTTTTCAGGGAACGAACTGTTGGATAGGTTGAAGTACTATTGAATAATATATTGAGAAATGCCGATGATTGGACACTTCCTGAACCACCACCTAAGCCAACTCCGAAGAAGAGAGGTATTCTATTCCTCAGTCCAGAAGATATGCAAGAAGCTAAGAAATCTATGAAGGAAAAAGGTATTAAAGCTGAAGATGTTAAGAATTTACCACCTATTCAAGAAATACATGGGCTCGACATCCTGACATAGGTAGTGGAGGTAAATTCTCTCACTAGATTTGATGAAGGTGATATTCCGTATAATAAATCTGCTAGCCAATGCCTGTATGAATTTGATAATTACATCATTAAACAGGAACACTTTAATTTGTATGTTAGCAATCAACTAAAACGGAATGCTATCATGATTGAACGCCTGAGCGATTTGATGTTTAGAACTGCTAATGATGTTAAATGCTTGAGTAAACATGCTTCTATGGTTCAGACTCAGCTAGAACAAATTGCTAAGTCACAAAATGATTTGCTTGATGAGATGAATAATAAAAAGAATGATCATGCTGTTAGAGTTGTTACTAGAGGAGGTAGAATGACTCAGGAACCCTTGTATCCTGAAGGTCATCCTAAAAGAATTGAACAAGATTCTCAAAGAAATAATATTGATGTGCCTAGTCCATCTAAGAAGAAAAAGAAAAAGAAAAATGATAGAACTTTGCATGCTCCTAGTGAACCTGAGATAGAAAAAACTCCTGAGAATCATAATGATGCTTCTATTTCTGATGCTGAGACACAATTGAGTAATGAACATACAACTAGTGATAATGATAATGATAATGATAATGATAATGATAATGAAGATGTTCATGTTGATGCTCAACCAGATAATGATGTAGAGATAGAACCTGCTGTTGATCTTGATAACCCACCTCCTAAGAATAAAAGATATGATAAGAGAGACTTTGTTGCTAGAAAACATGGAAAGGAAAGAGAACCATGGGTTCAAAAACCTATGCCTTTCCCTACTAAACCATCTAAGAATACGGATGATGAAGATTTTGAGCGCTTTGTTGAAATGCTTAGACCTGTCTTTTTGCGCACTCGCTTGATTGATATGTTGAAAATGTCTCCCTATGCTAAATACATGAAAGATATTGTCACTAATAAAAGAAAAATACCTGAAGCTGAAATTTCCACTATGCTTGCAAATTATTCCTTTAAGGGTGGAGTACCTAAAATGTTAGGAGATCCGTGAATACCTACTATACCATGCTCCATTAAAAGAAGTTATGTCAAAATCGCTTTATGTGATTTGGGAGCCGGTCTTAGTGTTATGCCTTTCTCTTTATATAGAAGACTTGATTTGAATAAGCTCACACCTACTGAAATATCTTTGCAAATGGCTGATAAATCTACTGCTATACCTATTGGACTTTGCGAGGATGTTCCCGTTGTTGTTGCAAATGTTACTATCTTGACAGACTTTGTTATACTTGATATGCCCGAGGACGACAACATGTCGATTATCCTTGGAAGACCCTTTTTGAATACTGCAGGGGCTGTTATTGATTGCAACAAAAGCAAGGTCACTTTTCATGTCAATGGTAATGAGCATACGGTTTATTTCCCGAAGAAACAAACTTCAGTGAATGGTATCAATTGTATTGAAAAGGTTTCGACAATCACTATTGGGGATTTCAAATTTCCTCTTCCTACTGTCAAAAAGAAATATGAAACTCTTATAATTGGGGAGATGCATATCCCCGGTGAGGTAACTTAGTGTTATACGAAAATTCTTCGGTTTCATGTCACTCGGAAATAGTTTGTTAATAAGACTTGATCAACCTTATTAATGGATTCTTTTTTACGGGCATGTGGTCAATGAATTTAGTAGGCACAACTTTCTGTAATCTTAGTTTGCTCTCTGTTATTTATAGTTTAAATAAAATAAAATGCCATGATTATCCTGTTTTCTGAATTATCCGTGCAATAAAGTCTTTTACATCTGTGTCCCTAACTGGAACCCACTACTCATATTTGCCCCTATTTTTGAAGCCTGCTCAAATTTGCCCCTCTACCGTTATGTGCACTTATAGAAATGCCCTTCTGTGCCGTTACCGCCCGGTCAAAGCCGGTCAAAGGGCTTTGACCGTCCTGAAAAAAATAGCAAAAAAATCTAAAAAATGTGAATTTTTGTGGGATCAAAGATACTCAGGTTCACAAGGTGCGTGCAAATTTTTGTGCTGTTTGAACATTCTAGGAACTCGTGGTAAAGGAAAAATAGTAAATATGAATGCATGTGAACAGTAAATTCAAAAAAATAGCAAGAAAATTCAGAAAAATATGAAATTTTTTGGCATCAAGGAGGCTTGGGTCCGCAAGGTGCGTACAAATTTTTGTTGTGTTTGGACATTGTAGGAGCTCGTGGAGAAAAAAACAAAATTTGGCTCGGGAAAAAACTTTGGAAAAAATGACTATTTTGTTTTTTTTGCTAGAGCTCCTCGCATGTCATTTGATCACAAAAACTTGCAAGCACCTTGTGCACCCAAGCCTCTTTGATGCCAAAAAATTTCATATTTTTTTGAATTTTCTTGCTATTTTATTTCAAATTTATTGTTCACAAGCGTACAGATTTACTGTTTTTCCTCGCCACAAGCTCCTGGAATGTCCAAACAACACGAAAATTTGCACACACCTTGTGCACATGAGTTTCTTCGATCCCACAAAATTTTAGATTTTTTAGATTTTTTTTGCTATTTTTTTCAGTACGGTCAAAGCCCTTTGACCGGACGGTAACGATACAGAAGGGCATTTCTATAAGTGCACAGAACGGCGGAGCGGCAAATTTGAGCAGGCTTCGAAATTAGGGGCATATATGAGTAGGTGGTTCGAGTTGGGGACAGAAATGCAATGTCCAAACACAACAAAAATTTGCTGTTATATATCATTTTTTGAATTAAGCTTGGTGGTTCGAGCAGGAATTAAGCTTGGGGATGCTGATACGTCTCCAACGTATCTATAATTTTTGATTGTTCCATGCTGTTATATTATCAATCTTGGATGTTTTTATATACATTTACAACAATTATATATCATTTTTTGGGACTAACCTATTAACTTAGTGCCCAGTGCCAGTTGTTGTTTTCTGCCTGTTTTTGGTTTTACAGAATATCAATACCAAACGAAGTCCAAATGCCATGAAACTTTTTGGAGATTTTTTTCTAGACATAACAAACACTAGAAGCTTCGGGAGAAGGCCATAAGCCCCAGGAGGTGGCCACGAGCCACCAGGGCGCGCCTGGGGGGGGGGGGGGGGCAGACGCGCCCTGGTGCCTCGTGGGCCCACCTCTGCCTCTTTTGACCTAATTCCACCACTATAAATTCCCAAAAATCGGGAAACCTACGGAGGAGTCCACGAAATACTTTTTCCGCCGCCGCAAGTTTCTGTTCTCGAGAGATCCCATCTGGAGGCCTTTTCCGGTACTCCGCCGGAGGGGGAATCGATCACGGAGGGGCTCTACATCAACCTTGCTGCCCTTCCGATGATGCGTGAGTAGTTTACCACAGACCTTCGGGTCCATAGTTAGTATCTAGATGGCTTCTTCTCTCTTTTTGATCTTCAATACAATGTTCTCCTCGATGTTCTTGGAGTTCTATCCGAACTTTTGCGGTGTGTTTGTTGGGATCCGATGAATTGTGAGTTTATGATCAGATTATCCATGAATATTATTTGAGTCTTCTCTGAACTCTTTTATGCATGATTATTATAGCTTCGTATTTCTTCTCCGATCTATTGATTTGGTTTGGCCAACTAGATTGATTTATCTTGCCATGGGAAGAGGTGCTTTGTAATGGGTTCGATCTTGCGGTGCTCAATCCCAGTGATAGAAAGGGACATGACACGTATGTATCGTTGCTATTAAGGGTAAAAAGATGGGGTTTATTCATGCGTGAGTTTACTTTGTCTACATCATGTCATCTTGCTTAAGGCGTTACTCCGTTCTTTATGGACTTAATACACTAGATGCATGCTGGATAGCGGTCGATGTGTGGAGTAATAGTAGTAGATGAAGTTAGGAGTCGGTCTACTTGTCTCAGACGTGATGCCTATATACATGATCATTGCCTTGGATATCGTCATGATTATTTGCTTTTCTATCAATTGCCCAACAGTAATTTGTTTACCCACCGTATGCTATTTTCTTGAGAGAAGCCTCTAGTGAAAACTATGGCCCCCGGGTCTATCTAAATCATATATTAAAAACCCTAATAATACCTTGCTGCACTTTTATTTATTTTATTTTATTTTATATTTTAGTTCTATCTATCTATCTATCTATCACATACAATTTAATCTTGTAATTAACTGCCGAGGGATTGACAATCCCTCGTTTGCGTTGGGTGCAAGGATTTGTTGTTTGTGTGCAGGTGCTGCTAACGAGGTGTTGCGTGATTCTCCTACTAGATTGATAACCTTGGTTTCATAACTGAGGGAAATACTTACCTCTATTGTGCTGCATCATCCCTTCCTCTTCGGGGAAAATACCAACACAAGCTACAAGTAGCAGGAAGAATTTCTGGCGCCGTTGCCGGGGGGACATCATCAACATCTATCAAGTACCTATGCATAAACTTTCATCTCCTTGCATTTATTTTATTTGACTTTGCCTCTTGTTTTCATCTCCCCCACTTCTAAAAAAGTTTTTACAAAAACACAAAAATATTTTATTTGCTCGTTTGCTTGCGTTGCCATGTGCTTACTATTTGCTTGCATCTTTGCTTGCTAAAAATCTATTGATATGGATCCTCATCCAATAGCTAATCTTTTCAAAAGATCCAATAATGATGAACAAATTGCTAGTGAGTTGAGTACACTTGATTATCTCTATGAAGTTTTGCTTGAAAATCATGAATCTGAAAATTTTGATGAAGTGTTGAAAGAAGAAATTTATAAAGTGATTCATGATAGCTCCCTGAATGAAAAGCATGATTGCAATGATGTTATTATAAATTCTATTAGTGTAAATTGTGCTAACGATGCGCAAAGCTACAAGCTTGGGGATGATAATTTTGTCATGTCCACTACTTATTGCAATGATCATGATTGGGGTGATAATGCTTCTTATGATCTTGAAAATTTATTTAAGCCTCATGATGGATATGTTATTGATAATAATATTTACAATAATATTGAAAGTGGGTTTGGAAGAGTGTCAACTTTAGGTAAAAATAATCCCACATATTTGGAGAGTGTTCAATCTTATGAAATTTTTGATAAAAGTGGGTTTGGAGAGGCCATGACTTTAGTTGATGATAATCCCACTATTTTGGAAGAGCGTCAACTTTGCATGCATGTGGGTCATAAAAATAAAATTTTATATGATAGCTATATTGTTGAATTTGATTATGATCCTACATGTAATTATTATGAGAGAGGAAAATATGGTTGTAGAAATTTTCATGTTACTAAATTACCTCTCGTTATGTTGAGATTGTCAATGTTTTATTCCTCTCCTTTGCATATGCTAGATATTTCTCGTCTTGATAATTTGTTTGCATATAAAATTCCTATGCATAGGAAGTATGTTAGACTTAAATGTGTTTATCACATGAATTATGATGCTCTATTTGTGTTTCAAGTTTTATCTTTCATGTGAGCATCATTTAAATCTCAAGCCTGTCTTAATGGCTATAAAGAAAGAGCTTGTTGGGAGGCAACCCAATGAATACAATAAATTTTTACTTTTTGTTTCTGTTATTGTGTGTTTACACAATTATGCTACTGTTATGATTGAGTTTTTATGTTTTAATTAGTGTTTGTGCCAAGTAAAGCCTTTGGGATGATTTGGAAGATAGTATAATTGATGTTGTTTGGAAAACAGAAAGTTTTGCATCCAGTGCTGGAATTTTGGTTTTGTACTGGAGAGTCAAAAAAATCTGAAATTTTTACACAGTATTGGTATATGAATTTCCCACGTTGTCCTAATTTTTCCGAATTTTTGGAGTTACAGAAGTATAGCTTTTAAATAGATTTCTACAGACTGTTCTGTTTTTGACAGATTCTGTTTTTGATGCTTTGCTTGCTTGTTTTGATGAAACTATGGATTGTATCGGGGGTATAAGCCATGGAGAAGTTAGAATACAGTAGGTATAATGCAAAAATAAAATATGAATGGGTTTGCAACAGTACTTAAAGTAGTGATTTATTTTGTTATACTAACGGATCTCACGAAGGTTTCGTTGAGTTTTGTGTGATTGAAGTTTTCAAGTTTTGGGTGAGATCACGATGGATGAAGGAATAAGGAGTGGCAAGAGCCTAAGCTTGGGGATGCCCATGGCACCCCAAGGTAATATTCAAGGAAGACTCAAGCGTCTAAGCTTGGGGATGCCCTGGAAGGCATCCCCTCTTTCTTCTACCAACCATCGGTAATTTTACTTGGAGCTATATTTTTATTCGTCACATGATATGAGTTTTGCTTGGAGCGTCTTGTATTATATGAGTCTTTGCTTTGTTTGCTTTTTAGTTTGTCACAATCATCTTTGCTGGACACACCAATTTGAGAGAGCCACACGTTCATCATAATTTGTTAGAATACTCTATGTGCTTCACTTAAATTTTTTGAGCTAGGCAGTTGCTCTAGTGCTTCACTTAAATCTTTTTGAGCACGGTGGTGGCTATATTTTGAAGAAATAAACTCTCATGCTTCACTTATATTATTTTGAGAGTTGACAAGATTAAAACTTTGAAGAAATAAACTCTCATTCTTCACTTATATTATTTTGAGAGTTGATAAGATTGAAATTTTGAAGAAATATTTGCACTCTCATGCTTCACTTAAATCTTTTTGAGAGTTGATGATAGTAATGGTAATTTGCACAAGATATGAATTTGGTCCCAAAGTGATGAATATTCAAGAGGGATATAATAAAAACTTTCATATAGATCATTGGGTATGATAAGTGTGATTCCTTGCAATAGTTTTGCGATATGGAGATGATGATATGTGAGTCATGTTAGTGAGTAATTGTGATTTAGTAAGAATATTACTGTTAAGGTTTGTGATTCCCTATGCATGCACATCAAGTCAATAGTTATGCAAAGAAATTATATCCTACTTATGGTGCATTATTCGGTGTTAGTTATGTTCAATGCATGTTTATGACCGTTTTCGTTTTTTGGTTGGTTGCTTCTCAATCTATTTGCTAGCCTTCATTTGTACTAAGCGGAAATAGTGCGTGTGCATCCAAACTCCTTAAACCCAAGTTGTGCCAAATGAGTCCACTATATCTACCTATATGCGCTATTTCCATGCCGTTCCAAGTAAATTTGCGTGTGCCAACTCTAATTTTCAAGATAATTTTCCGTTTTGTGTGCCCGTACCACTCATGAAGCGGCAGGGGGTGGCCAATATTTTCCATGCTAGGTGTGTTATTCTCACGATGAGTGTTTATTCACTTGTCATTGCACGAGAGAGTGGCTGGTAATAGGGATGCCCAGTCCCGCAATGAATCAAAAATTAGTAACAATAAAATTCCTTGGAAAGTGTTGGTATGGAGGGCACCCGTGGATACGGCTAGCCATGGATTGTGAAAGAATGGTGGAAAGGAAATAAACTTTACTTTCTATTTGGGAACCGCCTATGATGTGTCTAGCATGGAAAATATTGGGAATTCTCGGTCATTTTTGTTGACAGGAAAAGCATGCCTCTCAATTTTTTTTATCTCTCTAATTTAAGCCTTGAGCTCTGGCACATTAGCAAATCTCTGCTTCCCTCTGCGAAGGGCCTATCTATTTACTTTTATGCAATTTTTATTTTTATTTTGTGTCTCCATCTTGTCTTATAAAGCACCAACTAGAGAGCACTATTGTCATACTTGTGCATTGGATGTAGCTAATATGGAGTGTGTTTCATGAATGGATCAATGATTGAGCATAATGGGCTAGGGATAACTTTCTTTAGCGTTGATATTTTGAAAGAATTGATTGCTTGTTAGTATGCTTGAGTATTTATATCTTCATGTCAAACTATAGACTATTGCTTTGAGTCATTCAAGTCCAATGTCCATGCTACAAAAGAAAAGAATATATGATGAATATGATAGGCAGCATTCCACATCAAAAATTCTGTTTTTATCATTTACCTACTCGAGGACGAGCAGGAATTAAGCTTGGGGATGCTGATACATCTCCAACGTATCTATAATTTTTGATTGTTCCATGCTGTTATATTATCAATCTTGGATGTTTTTATATACATTTACAGCAATTATATATCATTTTTTGGGACTAACCTATTAACTTAGTTCCCAGTGCCAGTTGCTGTTTTCTGCCTGTTTTTGGTTTTACAGAATATCAATACCAAACGAAGTCCAAATGCCACGAAACTTTTTGGAGATTTTTTTCTGGACATAACAGACACTAGAAGCTTCGGGAGAAGGCCAGAAGCCCCAGGAGGTGGCCACGAGCCACCAGGGCACGCCTGGGGGGGGGCAGGCACGCCCTGGTGCCTCGTGGGCCCACCTCTGCCTCTTTTGACCTAATTCCACCACTATAAATTCCCAAAAATCGGGAAACCTATGGAGGAGTCCACGAAATACTTTTTCCGCCGCCGCAAGTTTCTGTTCTCGAGAGATCCCATCTGGAGGCCTTTTTCTGTACTCCGCCGGAGGGGGAATCGATCACGGAGGGGCTCTACATCAACCTTGCTGCCCTTCCGATGATGCGTGAGTAGTTTACCACAGACCTTCGGGTCCATAGTTAGTAGCTAGATGGCTTCTTCTCTCTTTTTGATCTTTAATACAATGTTCTCCTCGATGTTCTTGGAGTTCTATCTGATGTAATCACTTTTTGCGGTGTGTTTGTTGGGATCCGATGAATTGTGAGTTTATGATCAGATTATCCATGAATATTATTTGAGTCTTCTCTGAACTCTTTTATGCATGATTATTATAGCTTTGTATTTCTTCTCCGATCTATTGATTTGGTTTGGCCAACTAGATTGATTTATCTTGCCATGGGAAGAGGTGCTTTGTAATGGGTTCGATCTTGCGGTGCTCAATCCCAGTGACAGAATGGGACATGACACGTATGTATCGTTGCTATTAAGGGTAAAAAGATGGGGTTTATTCATGCGTGAGTTTACTTTGTCTACATCATGTCATCTTGCTTAAGGCGTTACTCCGTTCTTTATGGACTTAATACACTAGATGCATGCTGGATAGCGGTCGATGTGTGGAGTAATAGTAGTAGATGCAGGCAGGAGTCGGTCTACTTGTCTCGGACGTGATGCCTATATACATGATCATTTCCTTGGATATCTTCATGATTATTTGCTTTTCTATCAATTGCCCAACAGTAATTTGTTTACCCACCGTATGCTATTTTCTTGAGAGAAGCCTCTAGTGAAAACTATGCCCCCCGGGTCTATCTAAATCATATTTTAAAAACCCAAAAAATACCTTGCTGCACTTTTATTTATTTTATTTTATTTTATATTTTAGTTCTATCTATCTATCTATCACATACAATTTAATCTTGCAATTAACCGCCGAGGATTGACAACCCCTCGTTTGCGTTGGGTGCAAGGATTTATTGTTTGTGTGCAGGTGCTGCTAACGAGGTGTTGCATGATTCTCCTACTGGATTGATAACCTTGGTTTCATAACTGAGGGAAATACTTACCTCTACTATGCTGCATCATCCCTTCCTCTTTGGGGAAAATACCAACGCAAGGTACAAGTAGCACAAGGCTAGGGGTCTCGCCCAGGCCTAATGATCCTCTTTTACCTGATAAATATTTGAACTTTGAGGCAATGAAGAACCATGAGTTCCTTAAGCGCAACACTCACAAATATGACTATAACTTGATATTCGATAAATATCGTTCTGTGTTTGTCGTTTTGCCTGCTCCTGCCCTCTTTGATTTTCAGAACAAACAGAGACATTCTCTATCAGAGAGCGAGGTGCACAAGTACAACGCGGCAGTTGAGGCTGCCCATCTAGCTAAGGAAGCGGCTCAGAATTCCTCCACGAGTTATCATTTCGATTATTATCCTGGACAGCCATGGCAGTAGACCAAGCTAGGCCAAAAGCCTAAGCTTGGGGGAGTACGTATCTCTCATTGACATTACATTCATGTTCACACATTCATTCCAGTTGTCAGTGTTCATACTTTTTCATTGTATATCCATGCTAGTTTTATTTTCTCGCTTTCTTCTTGTGTGTTTGAAAAACTTCAGAAACCCAAAAATATTTCTCGCTTCTTTTCGGTTTTTCTTTCTAGTATTAATTAATTGTAGTATTAAAAGAAAGGGATAATTGATTTTATGCCCCTAGTTGGGTCACACTCGGCAGGTTTACCCCTAGTTTCCGAAAACACTCGGTCCCGCCCAAACCACTTTGCTCCTCTTATGCTTTTGCCCTTTGACCGTTTGACCGTCACTTTGAAAACTTCATAAAAAAATTCATACTAACTCAGAAAAATTCAAATAAGATATCATAATTTTCAGAAAAACATCACCTATATGTGCATGTCATTTGCATTCATGGAAAAAGTGTTGGCCAGTCCCCATCTCAGTTTTAGCTCATATGATCTTAGCATGAACAGTAAAATCTAAAAAAAATCAAAAAATTCTAAATTTTTTTGGTGGCAAACTTTGACCAATGTTTTGAGTGCTTGTCAAGTTTCATAAGGGAATGACATTCGTGGAAGTCATGGCAAAAAAATGAAAATTTGATTTTCATTTTTTTGCCATGACTTCCACGAATGTCATTCCCTTATGAAACCTGACAAGCACTCAACACATTGGTCAAAGTTTGCCACAATTTTTTTTTAGATTTTTTAGATTTTTTTAGATTGTACTGTTCATGCTAAGATCATATGAGCAAAAACTGAGATGGGGACTGGCCAACAATTTTTTCACGAATGCAATTTTTCCACGCCACGGCGGTCGCCGCCGCAGCACTGTCCCGCCCTTGACGTCGTCGTCTTCTTCTTTTCCGTTGGCTGCTTCCTCCCCGAGCCGTCCCCTCCCTCTGGTCATCGTCAGGTCGGCACCACCGAGTGGTTGCCACCTCGCCGGAGCGCCAGGGCACCGATAAGGTCGCCACGGCGGCCATCCCTATCCTTTCGCCTCGGCCGGCTATAAATAGCCCCGGCCGGAGCCCTCCTGGAGCACGCCAGCCTTCCCCTCGACCTCTCCACCCTCCAAGCACCACGCCTAGCCCTTCGTTCGAGCTCGCGGAGCCCCCCTGCCCTCCTATGGCCCGAGGCCACCACCCTCTGCCATGGCTCGCCGCTGCACCTCCAGCCGTTCCCGAGCCCCGTGCCACCCACCCCGAGAAGAGCCACTCGCCGGCGACCATCCCTGGCCCGTCGCCCATCTCTAGCGGCCGCCGCAGCCACCCAATCGACCGGAGCCGCCGCGGCGCTGCCTCCACTGCAGCTCCTCCCTCCGGCCACCCCCGCGGCCAAGAAGACCCTCCCCGGGTGCGGAGTGGAGCAGGGGATCCATCCCCGCCGGCTCCCGAAGCAGCCGCGGCCTCCATCGCCGAGGACCACGCCGGCCAGCGCCCCCTGTCTCTGCAGCGGGAGGAAGAAGAAAGAGGCAGGGGAGGAGAGAGAAGGCCGAGTGGGTCCCGCATGTAAGCGACCCGGCGAGGGGGTGCAAGCGGCTGACGACCGGGCCCGGGGTAGTTTAAGTGGAAGCGCACTGTCCATAATGCGTTTTCCATTTTGGAAAGCGTACTTTGGTACTGCTTTAGCAGGGAATGCGCTTTTAGTATACAGAAAGCGTCTTTCTCGGAAGTGCGTTTTCTGTTTAACCCTGCCGGCCGAAAGTCTTAAGTTATGGACGTTCACCGGTTAAAGGCAGAAACGAACAGTTTTCTGATCGTTCTCTGCCTAACGAACGAACGCCCGTAACTTCACGACCATAACTCCGATTCAGGTGATTCCAAAGCCCACTTCTTCAGTTCGTCGAGCCCGTTCCAATGCCATCACTTCCACCATGTTTACACATTCTGAAAATGCCCATTTTGCCCTTGTCCTATATCAGCCCCTCCGAGAGAGAACCCTTTCCGGCGATTTTCCGCGAGGCGATCACACTTCTTCCCGGAGTATTCCTTCACCCCCAGGCAAGCCGACCATCTGATATATGCCCTGAAGCATTGCTCTGTGTTATTCTTGCGTGTTTAATTAGTGATTATGCCTGTATTAGAAATAGTTAAACTCCTGCTAGTTTGAACTTGCTATTTACATTACTTGCTAGTATTCATCATATTCTAGCACTAGTGACTCGTTGTGATATTGTATGGAGATAGGTTGTTATGTTTTTATAATGGTTACATTATGCATGGTTACTGTTATTGCAATATTATGAAATGTGACTTAATAATGACAACAACCTCCTCCGTCAACTGGATCGAGTCATAGTGTCACCGAATCGAGCCCATCAAGTGCAACCACATTTGCCGGTATGGGACGGTCCTGACTTATTCTATTGTCTTGCCTCTTGTCGGTACCACCAAACTAGGGAAGGTTATGCGTGCGCGCTACCCTCGCCCGGTAGGCGGCGATAACCTTGTGAGCCCAGTTGTTTGTTTGCGCGCGGTCCCCGTTTGGGACAGTTTTGTTTGGCCACGACGGTGGCAGGTGTCACGGGGTGACACAGGGGCCACCCAGGACATGACCCTGGGAGGGTATGATTGTCGGTGAGACCGTAAGAGTGCCGGGCAATAGACAAGTTTTATTGGAGCAGCACTGGTCCACCCGAATGGGAACATGTACTAAAGTACGAGGCCAGGCGCTCCATGGTGTGGGTAAAGTGCGCAACCTCTGCAGAGTGTAAATCTATTCGAATAGCCGCGTCCTCGGTCATGGACAGTTCGTATTAGGCCACTATTTGGTCTGTGTCGAGTCTGGAGGAACAAACTATATAACGTATTGTTAAGACTGAACCAGAGAATGGTAAGGTTTATCAGACTTGCAGTACAGATGCATGGACATCAGATGATGTCAGAGGTATGAGTGCTAGCCATGTGATGGCTATGAGATGAGCGGTTGGATGACCGCAAGGTTTGGATTGGACTTGGATCGTGAGCATACTCGGAGTATGAATTATTTACTTGATATACCTTACTGTATCTACTCCAATAGTTATTATGATAGATAATCCTGCTATGACATCATGATTAATGCTGCTACATGATTAATCATGCTAGATAATCCTGTCATAACATGATAGTTAATACTGTTAAGATAACAATGGCATGCTTGAATGCCATGGTATGCTTTGCTTGGTGTATATGTTGGTTTGGTTTGCTTGCGAGTACATTCAAAAGTACTCAGCGGCCTTCAATGTGGCCAGGTACACCAAAGGATCCGACGTTCGCTAGCGAGGAGCCGGAGTGTTCGCGGGCTAAAAGAGTAACCCAGTCAGATCCCTGTGGATTGGAGCCGCACCAGGACCATGCTGCCTTAGATAGAGCTTTTCCGCTGCCATCACCCTTGTAATATACCACGTAAGACTTATATATCCATTAATAGAAAAGCTTGCATTCATGATACTTGTTGTAAACACGCACGCCAGAGTGATCTCCTGGGATGGCGTGTGCGGCGACCGTCTGGCTACAGTGGTATTCAGGCGGGGCGCCACAGGAGGCGCCCTGGCAAAATACGTCTTCGACGTGGCTCTCTGCTGGATTTTCTATTTTCTGTTTTAATCCAGATTTGACCAGTAACTTTGACCATCAATAACTTTTTAACCATAAGTACAAATCAATTGATTCTTTTTGCATTGGGTTTGTCTTGAGCTCCTCTATTTTCTGGAAAATTTTGGTATTTTTTCCCATACTCACAGAATTTCTGGTGGACAGAACAGTGTTATGTGATATTTTCCTTTGCATTTTTAAAATATTTTCAGAGGGAAATCCTTTTGATTTTGAAGCCCAGGAGTTTGTGGACAACACAACAGAGCAAGGAAAGCCATGTCATCCATTTCATGAAGCATTTCAATAGTGTTGGTTATTTAATTGAAATGTTTGCATTATTTTAATATGTGATAATTCATAGTAATTTATTTTGATTCATAGTTACTGCCATGTTAAGTTGTTCATGTTGAATATTCATGCTTGTTAAATACCTGGTAATAGTAAACTTAATTGGTTGATCAAGTGCCACCTATCCGGACATATCCGTGTAGCCACATTTGCCGGTATGGGACGGCCTTGACTTGGTCTGGCTTTGTGCTCTTCTATCGGTACCACCAAAGAGGGAGGGTTATGTGTGTGTGCTACCCTGATCAGGTAGACCACGATAATCCTGTGAGCCCAGTTGAGTTATTTTGCCGGCGTCCCCGTTTGGGACAATCTAGTTTGGCCACGACGGTGGCAGGTGTCACGGGGTGACACAGGGGCCACCCAGGACATGACCCTGGGAGGGTATGATTGTCGGTGGTACGATGAAGGAGTCACGGGTTAGGCAAGTTTTGTTGGAGCAGCACCGGTCCACCCAAGAGGGAAGTGTACCGAGGTACGGGACCAGGAGCTCCATAGTGTGGGTAAAGTGCGCAACCTCTGCAGAGTGTAAGAATCTATTCGAATAGCCGCGTCCACGGTATTGGACAGTCCGCACTAGGCCACATTGAGTGATCAACCATAATTATGGTAATAATGATGGAAGAACTTGTCTTATATTCGGAGGAACTCGTTGGTTCATGAGTATCTCGAGGGTTGTGGGACAACCCGGAAGAGAGAGTAAGTTGATATTTGGTAACAGTAAGTAAACTACTTAAGCACTTAACATGTTAATTGCCATGCTATTGTTTGCTGCATTGTTATGGTTGTCGTGAGCTTGCGAGTACATTCCAGGTACTCACCTGGCGTATCATGCCAGATGCAGGAGAAGCCGAGGACGGAGGTCCCGATGGTTCGTGCTGCGCTAACTAGGCCGTGTCCCAGCAGTGTCCCTTTGCGGATGGAGTGCCCACGTGATGTTCGGCTACGCCGTAGAGCCACCTAGTAGTTTCGAGGCCCTGTTATGTTTCATAAATAATGTAGATATTGTCATAGCACATGATGTGCTTCTGGCCTCGCTATCCATGTAAATTATGAGCTTGTACCCGAGATATATCAATAAAGTTCAGTTCCGTTCTGTTCCAAGTTGTTGTGTCTTTCCAGAAGACATGATCTCTGGGTTGGAAACACTGGTAAACCGGCCCTCTGAGCCGGGGTGCCACAACGCTTGGTATCAAAGCCGCGCTGACTGTAGGACACCCTAGTTAACCCTGCACTAGAACCACGACTAGTTTGGAGTCTTGGTGTGTGCTTTGTTTGTTGCATCTGTTTGCTGTATGGCATGCATATAGCTTTTATTGTGCTAACCGTTAGCCTTGTGAGTGTAGATGGCACCAGTTCCGTACCACTACAATCATGAGCCATCACCGTACACTTTTCCAGTACTGCTTCGTAGCATCTGGCTTCGGCTGTATCCCAATGGCGAAGACCCAGGGTACCAGGTGTTTCGAGAGAAGCTTGCAGGTTCAGTGTACGAGTATCACGCGGAGACCTTTTTGACTGCAAGTTCGGATATTGGTAGTTACTCCCATTCTTCCAAGGGTGGAACTGCTTCTACTCCGGAGCTGGCGATCCAGTTTGCTGCGATGGAGGCTCTCACTGACTTGCGCTTCCATGAGGTCGAGATGCAGACTCACCCAAGTTTCTTTCACTACCCCACCCCGTCGCTTGCGATAGGGCGAGTCCTTTTCGCACCTATTGACCCGGCGAGTGATCGTGCTACTGGTGTGTTATCTCGTTGTCTGAACGCCAGTTACCGTATGATCACTTCACTAGCTGAGGAGCTGACTCATGCCCGAGAGGCACTTGCAGCTGTTGCGGCAGCACAGTCTCCTCCTCCACCTCTGTTTTCACCTGTGTATACTCCACCTGTTCCACCTTCTGAGACTCCTTCTAGCTCGTTCGGACCGCCAGGCTTTTCGTCTGGTAGCCAATGTGAGACCCCAGCAGAGTGGGCCTCACTCCTAGCTACTCCAGCTGCTCCGATGCTGCGGCATCGTGCTTCTTCTCCTTCAGAGGCAGAGCCTTCCCGTCAGCGTCGTCGTGTTACCTTTGATCCGGAGACCGAGGTGCACATCATCAGCTCAGATTCCAAGACAGGATCAGATGATGAGGAGTCTTCAGTTTACCAGTGTTCGTGCCACCGGCGTCACTAGAGTGGAGGCTTGAGTATCAGTGCATGCATCATAGCATCTATGCATATGTCAACTGCCGTATGAGTAGTCCAGTGATGATAATCCCCTATTAGCTTGTCATGTATGCTGTTGGGTTGCCTTGTATAATTATGTTGTTCTCCTCTCTTTTACTTGGTTTCTTTTTCGGGTGTCATATTATTGTGCTTCCCTTAAGGATATTGCTCATCGATTCGGTATTTGCAATGGAAACAAATTTAGGATGAAGAGGTGTAGTAATCAAGGCGGCGATGGAACTCCCGTTCGTCGATCCGCCAGACAAGCAGGACAGTCACCAGAAGATTTGCCCCCTCCGCCACCACAGTCACCAACCACTGATCAGATTATGAGAATGTTCGAAGAGAAAAGAAATCAAGATCTCATGGAATATCTGAAAAGTATGCAGACTATGGTGGGTCAGAATAATAATAATGGGACACACTCTAAATTGTCTGATTTTCAGCGGACCAAGCCACCCAGTTTTGGTCAAGCTGTGGATCCTATGGAAGCTGACGATTGGCTGAGGACCATGGAACAGAAGTTAGACATAGCCCACTGTGATGAGTCAGACAAAGTTCCTTTTGTTACTCACTACCTGGAGGGACCAGCAGCTATATGGTGGGACAATACAAAAATAATGTGGCCCTCTGGGGAAATATTTCCTGGGAAAAGTTCAAGGAGGTATTCCGCAAGTATCACATTCCTACTGGCATAATGAAGGTGAAGCAAAGGGAATTTCTTGCTCTTACTCAAGGAAACATGTCAGTGGGTGAGTATCTGAACAAGTTTAATAATCTGGCATGGTACACTACCCATGACGTGTCCACCGAAGAAAGGAAGATTGACCGATTCCTAGGAGGACTAAATCACACCCTCCATTGTCAGCTTTGTATGCTTGACTTTCCTGACTTCCAGACTTTGGTGAACAAGGCTTTCATAGCTGAACGAGAGCATAAGTCAGGATATGACGATCGCAAGCGGAAGTTTGAAACCAAGAAGGACAACCGTGAGCAGTTTGCGCAGAAGCCACACATCTAGCAACCAGGTTCATCTGAATACAAGCCTGCTTGGAACAATGCTAACAACAATAATAAGCCCGTCAGCCAGAACGAGACCTTCGGCAAACAACCAGTGCTGGAGGATTGCCGTCGCAACAACACTTTCTTTAATTGTGGCCAGGGCGGGCATTATTCCAAGAAATGCCCCGCAAGAAATGGGAAGCCATCATCTGACTACAAGCCACAAGTCAACAATGTTGGACGCCGCCCCAATCCGAACTTTTATCGCGGCCAAGTCCATCATATCTCCGCTGAGGAAGCCCGTGAAGCACCAGACGTGGTCCTTGGTATGTTTTCTGTTAACGACATACCTGCAATAATTTTATTTGATTCTGGGGCTTCTTCGTTTATTTCGCGGAGTTTTGCCACCTTGCACAAACTTTCTCCTTCTATTTTGGACA
This sequence comes from Elymus sibiricus, assembly GCA_039707655.1. NCBI lineage: Eukaryota > Viridiplantae > Streptophyta > Magnoliopsida > Poales > Poaceae > Elymus > Elymus sibiricus. The sequence goes on from CM077666.1 coordinate 136,028,148, forward strand.
AAATCATGGTGGTGCAATCCCCTGTCTCCATGCTCAGAACAAATGTGATATACAAGGATCTGGAAATCTTGATACATGGCGTCAAGTTTCCAGCTACTCTTGTTGCCATTGAATCCCCTGGATTGGATATAATACTGGGGATGGATTGGTTGGTACCACATCAGGTGTGTATCAACTGTGCCACCAGGACGGTGACACTGATTAACCCGGCAGGCCAAACAGTGCAATTCACTGCTAGCAGAATGATGTCAAAGAAAGGAATGGCATTCAAAGCCACAGCTACAGACATAAATCTGATTCCAGTAGTCAGTGAATTTCCGGACGTATTTCCGGAAGAATTACCAGGAATGCCACCTGATCGGGAACTGGAGTTCGCTATTGATGTTGTTCCCGGAACTGCTCCAATTTATAAGATGTACTATCGTATGCCTTCCCCAGAGCTAGTGGAATTGAAGAAACAGTTGGATGAATTATTGCAAAAAGGGTACATCCGTCCAAGCACTTCACCGTGGGGATCACCTGTGCTGTTTGTTAAGAAAAAGGATGGCAGCCTACGAATGTGCGTGGACTACCGCCAACTAAATGAGGTCACCATTAAAAATAAATATCCGCTCCCCCGCATTGATGATTTGTTCGACCAATTGAACGGGGCCCGGGTATTTTCCAAGATTGACCTTCGAACGGGGTATCATCAGTTAAAAATCAGGAAAGAGGATATCCCTAAGACAGCCTTCACTACCAGATATGGTCTGTATGAATTTACAGTCATGTCATTCAGGCTGACAAATGCTCCAGCTTATTTCATGAGCATGATGAATAAGGTCTTCATGGACTTCTTGGACAAGTTTGTGGTAGTATTCATTGATGATATTCTTATCTACTCTAAAGATGAAGAAGAGCATACGCAACACCTCCGTACTGTCCTGGAAAGACTAAGGACCCATCGCTTGTATGCCAAGTTCAGTGAATGTGAATTTTGGCTAAAAGAGGTGGGCTTTCTGGGACATGTTCTGTCAGAACAGGGTGTGGCGGTCGACCCCAGCAAAGTGATTGCGGTATTAAACTGGAAGACACTAGCTACAGTAACGGAAGTCCGTAGTTTTCTGGGATTGGCGGGCTACTACCGTCGCTTCATTGAAGGCTTCTCAAAAATAGCCAAGCCATTGACAGAACTGTTGAAAAAGAACCACAAATTTGCCTGGACGGAAGAATGCGATAGCAGTTTCATGGAATTAAAGACGAGGCTAACTACGGCCCCTGTCTTAGTTCTTCCAGACATCCACAAGAGCTTTGCCATATATTGTGATGCTTCCAGGCATGGAATCGGCTGCGTTCTAATGCAAGAAGGAAAGGTTGTAGCATATGCATCCAGACAGCAACGACCCCATGAAGAGAACTATCCTACTCATGATTTAGAATTGACAGCCGTGGTTCATGCATTAAAGATTTGGAGGCATTATCTCATTGGGCAGCGATGTGAAATATACACAGACCATAAGAGTCTCAAGTATATTTTCACTCAACCCGATCTTAATCTCAGACAGAGAAGATGGCTTGAACTGGTCAAGGACTATGACATTGGAATCAATTACCATCCGGGAAAAGCCAATGTGGTCGCTGATGCTCTCAGCAGAAAACAAGGCACCATAAATACAATAATGGAGGGAATCCATCCAAGACTACAAGAAGAGTTTGCTGAGCTGAATATGGTGCTATGCGGCCCGATTAAACCAGACACAATGGAAATTATTCCAACACTTATGGAAGAAATTAAGGCAGCTCAGAAAACAGATAAAGGTATACAAGAAATCAAGGAGAACATTCCGCAAGGAAAGCCAAGTCCTTCCATGTTGATGATCAAGGCACCTTATGGTTTGAGAACCGAATATGTGTGCCTGATCACGAAAATTTGAGACAGCAAATACTCAGAGAAGCACATGAGTCCGCATACTCTATCCATCCAGGAGGAACAAAAATGTACCAGGACTTGCGAGAAACCTTTTGGTGGCCAGGAATGCGAAGGGATATTGCATACTATGTCGCCTGTTGTGACATCTGCATCAGAGTCAAGGCTGAACACCAGAAACCCGCTGGACTACTGCAACCTTTACCAGTTCCCCAGTGGAAATGGGATGACATATGCATGGACTTCATTGTTGGACTACCCAAGTCAACAAGAGGCCATGATGCTATATGGGTCATCGTGGATATACTTACGAAAGTGGCTCACTTTCTTCCGGTAAAGACCACTTTCAAAGCTATTTAGCTTGCACAGCTCTACATGTCCCGGATAGTCAACCTTCATGGAGTACCCAAGTCTATCACGTCAGATAGAGGCTCCTTGTTCACTTCGGCATTCTGGCTGCGATTGCATCAAGCCCTGGGAACAGTGCTAAAGCATAGCACGGCATATCATCCACAGACGGATGGACAGACCGAGCGTGTGAACCAGATATTGGAAGATATGCTTCGGTCTTGTGCCCTTACCTATGGACCCAAATGGGAGGATAGTCTGCCTTACGCAGAATTCTCTTATAATAATAGCTATCAGTCAAGTCTCAAGATGTCACCATTTGAAGCTCTGTATGGACGGAAGTGTCGCACTCCTTTAAATTGGTCTCAGACAGGAGACAGCCGTATCTTCGGCACGAATTTAATGCTCGAGGCTGAGAAGCAAGTCAAGGATATTCGGGAGCGTCTTTGAGCAGCCAAGTCCCGTCAAAAGAGTTACTATGACCCAAAGCACCGAGAGGTAACTTTTGAGCCCGGAGAGTATGCCTATCTCCGAGTTACCCCCATGAAGGGAATAAAAAGGTTTCACACCCGAGGAAAGCTTGCACCACGATATATCGGTCCCTTTCCAGTAATTGCTAAAAGAGGCAGAGTAGCGTATCAGCCAGAATTACCACCGGAGCTGTCTGACGTTCATGATGTCTTTCACATATCACAGCTGAGAAAGTGCATTGCACCTCCAATCAAACAGGCAGACATGAGTGAGCTAGAGTTGACCAAAGATTTGACATACGAGGAAAGACCTGTCAGAATATTGGATGAGATGGAAAGAACTACCAGGAGTAAAGTAATCAGATTTTATAAAGTATTGTGGGAGCATCATACCGAGGAAGAAGCTACCTGGGAAAGAGAGGATTTTCTGAGATCAACGTACCCACACTTGTTCCCTGAGCAACTGAATCTCGAGGACGAGATTCATTCTAAGGGGGGTAGGTTTGTGACACCCTGGATTTTGGCAACTTTTTCTTTCAAATTCTTTCTGGCTTCATTTGCATTTTGGATGGATTTTGAACCCTTTCAGTTGACTTTGGACTTGTGAAACTTTAGAATCTTTCTCTGAGTGATCCAAACCCTCAACATCTTGTCACACACCTACTGGATCAAATTCCAATTCTCAATCTTTCCCAATTATTCATTTTCTTCCTTTGGGAAAATAGGTCATCACTATGGGTTATGAAGCAACCTATAGCTCTAATGATCAGAAAAATCCCAAATTAATACCACACCTTCTTGTCATTATCTACTCCCACAATCTTCAAAAACATTTCATGGCCCAGTATAAAATTTTAACCAGAAAACTCAATTTACCTTCTGGACAGTACTGGCCCTTTGTGAAGCAACCCATATTTTCCCAACTCAGAAAACTCTCAGATAATTCCCTGAGATACTAGGGAACCTATCTTGCCACAATATCCAAAAATATCATCTTGTCCAGTACAAATTTTCAGCAGCAATATTCTGCCAAGTTTCTGCTCATTTTGAACCTCTGTGAAGGAAGTACCAGCTAGAGGTGTTCAATTGAGCTGAAATTTTTATGACATCTTCTTCTCACCAAATAACTCCCACCCACCAAGTTTCAACTCCAGCAGATCAACTAGTTGAGTGCATCAAGCTCATCTATGTTTCTGGTTCAGTACAGCAGTTGGACATGAACTGCATTCAAATCTTGATGAAATCCTCTCAAATTTGGCCAGCCTGTAGTACTTCCAAAGCAGATCACTCCAGACATCTCTACTGGCTCCATCTCCAGCTCACCTCTACTCCAGATCTCTCTCAAAGTCTCTGTCAGAAACTATTCATGAAGCTACACTTCGAACCAGAGTGCATCTAGTCGAGCCAGTGGCACAGAGAGGCTAAGTGGTCAAGGGTCGACATGTTGGACAAGATGTGCCAGGCTTGCGTGGCCTCTAGATGCCAGTGCCCGTGGTGAGCACGGCAATGGCATGCCAATGCACGCGCTCTGCACTGTGTCCGCGTCTGATGTGATGTATCCGGCTGCCCCGCGTGACCGTGCCTTGTCCCAGCTCGCCGACATCCTCTCCTCCACCCACCTGGCCATTCTGGAACCCTCCCCTCACTGGAATCGTCCCCGGCGGCCGCCACCGCACACGGGCACTGTGGCACCCATGCGGGCACAGTGGCCCTACCACCCGTCGTCTTCCTCCGCAAGCCGCCACCACCGCATTAACTCCCTCTGCCCTCTCCTATCCCATCGCCCGCACCCAGCCAGCCAGCGTGGCGTCCGGACTCCGGCGACGTGGCCGAGCTCCGCCAGGTTCCAGAGAGCTCCTCCCCGCCTATATAAAGCTACGGCCAGACCTCCCAAGCTCCTCACCGCACTCCTCCTACTCCCAATCGATCTCCCGAGCATCGAGCCAAGGCCGAGAGGCCCTCTGGCCTCGCATCTCGCCGGTGATCCGCCGCCACCCGAGCCCAGCCACCCCGCCGTTCCACTCCTCCCCAGCCTCCACTGACTCCACGAGCGAGCTCCACGCACTCCACTGACCACGCCTGAGCCCTTTCCCAGTCGAAACTCCGCCGGAATCGCCGTCGCCGACGACACCCGAGAACCACCGCCGCCGGAGAGGAAGGGGGCGACGCCGTCCGGCTACCTCTCGTCACGCTACGAGTACATACGTGTTCATGTTCGTGCGCTCGTTCCATCCCTGTAGTCGCCGGACCTCGCCGCCGTCTGTATCGCCGGCGACCATCGCCGGAGCTCCGCAACTCTCTGTTCCCTCTCTCCCCCGTTTAAATCTAATAGAGGGGCCCGCTAGTCAGTGGCTTGCCGAAGCGGTAAGTGGAGGCGCCCTGGCAAAATACGTCTTCGACGTGGCTGTCTGCTGGATTTTCTATTTTCTGTTTTAATCCAGATTTGACCAGTAACTTTGAACATCAAAAACTTTTTAACCATAAGTCCAAATCAATTGATTATTTTTGCATTGGGTTTGTCTAGAGCTCCTCTATTTTCTGGAAAATTTTGGTATTTTCCCCATACTCACAGAATTTCTGGTGGACAGAAAAGTGTTATGTGATATTTTCCTTTGCATTTTAAAATATTTTCAGAGGGAAATTCTTTTGATTTTGAAGCCCAGGAGTTTGTGGACAACCCAACAGAGCAAGGAAAGCCATGTCATCCATTTCATGAAGCATTTCAATAGTGTTGGTTATTTAATTGAAATGTTTGCATTATTTTAATATGTGATAATTCATAGTAATTTATTTTGATTCATAGTTACTGCCATGTTAAATTGTTCATGTTGAATATTCATGCTTGTTAAATACTTGGTAATACTAAACTTAATTGGTTGATCAAGTGCCACCTATTCGGACTTATCCGTGCAGCCACATTTGCCGGTATGGGACGGCCTTGACTTGGTCTGGCTTTGTGCTCTTTTATCGGTACCACCAAAGAGGGAGGGTTATGTGTGTGTGCTACCCTGATCAGGTAGACCACGATAATCCTGTGAGCCCAGTTGAGTTATTTTGCCGGCGTCCCCGTTTGGGATAGTTTAGTTTGGCCACGACGGTGGCAGGTGTCACGGGGTGACACAGGGGCCACCCAGGACATGACCCTGGGAGGGTATGATTGTCGGTGGTACGATGAAGGAGTCACGGGTTAGGCAAGTTTCGTTGGAGCAGCACCGGTCCACCCAAGAGGGAAGTGTACCGAGGTACGGGACCAGGAGCTCCATAGTGTGGGTAAAGTGCGCAACCTCTGCAGAGTGTAAGAATCTATTCGAATAGCCGCGTCCACGGTATTGGACAGTCCGCACTAGGCCACATTGAGTGATCAACCGTAATTATGATAATAATGATGGAAGAACTTGTCTTATATTCGGAGGAACTCGTTGGTTCATGAGTATCTCGAGGGTTGTGGGACAACCCGGAAGAGAGAGTAAGTTGATATTTGGTAACAGTAAGTAAACTACTTAAGCACTTAACATGTTAATTGCCATGCTATTGTTTGCTGCATTGTTATGGTTGTCGTGAGCTTGCGAGTACATTCCAAGTACTCACCTGGCGTATCATGCCAGATGCAGGAGAAGCCGAGGATGGAGGTCCCGATGGTTCATGCTGCGCTAACTAGGCAGTGTCCCAGCAGTGTCCCTTTGGGGATGGAGTTCCCACGTGATGTTTCGCTACGCCGTAGAGCCACCTAGTAGTTCTGAGGCCCTGTTATGTTTTATAAATAATGTAGATATTGTCATAGCACATGATGTGCTTCTGGCCTCGCTATCCATGTAAATTATGAGCTTGTACCCGAGATATATCAATAAAGTTCAGTTCAGTTCTGTTCCAAGTTGTTGTGTGTTTCCTGAAGACATGATCTCTGGGTTGGAAACACTGGTAAACCGGTCCTCTGAGCCGGGGTGCCACACCCGTACCGCTCATGGAGCGATAGGGGGCGGTCAGTATCTTCCATGCTAAGCGGGTTACTCTCGAGATGAGTGTTTATTCACTTGTCATTGCATGAGAGAGGCTGGTATTTGGGATGCCCAGTCCTATGCTCAAAATCCTTATATAATGCAAACAAACTCCCCCGAAAAGTTGTTGGTATGGAGGGCACCCGAGGATTCGGCTAGCCATGGCTTGTGTTGGTATGGTGGAGGGGGAGTAAACTTTACCTTTCCGCTTGGGAACCGCCTGTAATGTGTTTAGCATGGAAGATATTGAAAACTCTCGGTCGTGACGTTGACAGGAAAAGTACACCTCTCAAAATTAATTTTTCATCTCTGATTTAAGCTTCGAGCTCTAGCACCACTGCAAATCCCTGCTTCCCTCTGCGAAGGGCCTATCTATTTACTTTTATGTTATTTACTTTATGTTATTTTACTATTATTGTTGAGTCTCACCTTCTTGGACTAAGCGCCAATCCTGAGAGCACTATTGTCATCCTTATGCATTGAGTATAGTTAATGTTGTGTGCATCATGACTGGATCTCTTCTACCCTGAATTACAATGTTTAGTCGCTGCTTGAACTTTGGAGGTGCTCTGCATTTATGTTTTGTGGTCTCAGAAAGGGCTAGCGAGATACCATGTTATCATATTATATCATGATTGTTTTGACAAATTGTTGGCATTTGAGATATGTTATTATTCCTCTCTAGTTGATTATGCCATTGATATGGGTAAATGTAGTTTTTAAGTGTTATTATGAGCATGGTTAGTTCATAATCTTTGCTGAAAACCTGGGTACTATTTAAGCTTATATACGGATACAAGAACACAAGAGTTCGTAAAAGTTTTTCTTTATCACTTTCAGTTTGTCAACTGAATTGCTTGAGGACAAGCAATGAGTTAAGCTTGGGGGAGTTGATACGTCTCAGTCGTATCTACTTTTACAAACACTTTTGCTCTTGTTTGGGAGTCTAATTTGCATGATTTGAATGAAACTAACCTGGACTGACGCTGTTTTTAGCAGAATTGCCATGGTGTTGTTTTTGTGCAGAAATCAAAGTTCTTGGATTTGGACGAAACTTTTTGGAGAATTTTTATGGAATATATAAAAATTATTGGCTAAAGAATCAACAGAAGAGGGGCCACCTGCTGCCCACAAGGCAGCAGGGCGCGCCGTGGTGCCTTGTGGGGCCCACAGGCGGCCATCTGACCTAATTCCAACGCTATAAATTCTCTTTCCCTGAGAAAAAAATAGAAGAAGAAGTTTCATCGCGTTTTAGGATATGGAGCCGCCGCCACCTCCTGTCTTCATCGGGAGTGTTGATCTGGAGTCCGTTTGGGGCTCCGGAGAGGGGGGTCCGACGCCGTCGTCATCATCAACCATCCTCCATTAACAATTTCATGATGCTCACCACCGGGCGTGAGTAATTCTTTCGTAGGCTTGCTGGACGGTGATGTGTTGGATGAGATTTATCATGTAATCGAGTCAATTTCTTAGGGCTTTGATCCCTAGTATCCACTATGTTCTGAGATTGATGTTGCTATGACTTTGCTATGCTTAATGCTTGTCACTAGGGCCCGAGTGCCATGATTTCAGATCTGAACCCTCTATGTTTTCATGAATATATTTGAGTTCTTGATCCTATCTGCTTGTCATATGCACTTGTTATTGTTCTGATCCGTAGACCCCAAAGTGACAATAGTTGGGATACTCTCCGGGGATGACTGTAATTCGAGGAGTTCATGTATTCACCATGTGTTAATGCTTTGTTCCGGTTCTCTATTAAAAGGAGGCCTTAATATCCCTTAGTTTCCTTAAGGACCCCGCTGCCACGGGAGGGTAGGACAAAAGATGTCATGCAAGTTCTTATTATAAGCACGTATGACTATATACGAAATACATGCCTACATTACATTGATGAATTGGAGCTATTGTGTATCGCCCTAGGTTGTGACTGTTATATGATGAATATCATCCAACATAATTATCATCACCGATCCAATGCCTACGACTTTTTCATATTGGTTTCTGTTAAGTTACTTTGTTGCTACTGCTTTACACTTGCTACAAAACTGCTACTGTTACTGTTACCGTTACTATTGTTACTATTGCTACTGCTATCAAAACTATCATATTACTGTGCTACTAAATACTTTGCTGCAGATATTTTATCTCTAGGTGTGGTTGAATTGACAACTCAACTGCTAATACTTACAAATATTCTTTGGCTCCCCTTGTGTCGAATCAATAAATTTGGGTTGAATACTCTACCCTCGAAAACTGTTGCGATCCCCTATACTTGTGGGTTATCAATCATCTTTTGGATCCAACTTGAACCTCATCTATTGAAAAAAGAATGGGAGTCTCATTAGGAGCAACCTAGAAAGTATGGGACAGAGCAAGACAATATTACAAATTGCGATGAATAACATTACTTACGGATAAATGGTCAAGGAAGGTGTTAAACTGGGTTTCATCTTTGTCATTCCTGTACTGGATCCACATTGGCATGATACGTGCATGACACCTAACGGCAATGGCTGCCTCTGATACTAACTTGGCTGACTCTGTAGCATCATGTGGCCTATTTAAACCTGCCTCAAAATGGATCTCCATTCTTCCTCCTTTAGATTTTGTTAACCTGTCAAGCATTATCCCTGATGTCTGTTTCCTCTTGCGCCGAGGTGCTAGTTCAACAACGAATATGGAAATAGTTAGTGCACATCAAACTGTGAGAGTACATATAAAGGAGCAAGCAACTGCAACTTGACTCGGTCACGTACCATCTTGGTGTTCATGCTCATGAGGTTCATCTGATCTTGCCAAGTCCTGTAGTGTCAGCAGTGCTTCAGAAGTAGTGTTAGGTGGGAAGGCTGCTTGGGAACATGCCACTTGCGGAACATTCGAACGAGTAACTCGTTGAGATGTCGGTACTGTGGAAGGAGGTGCTGCAGCTGGTGGGGCAGGGGATACTGTGTTTGTAGATTTAGCCGGTGGACTTTGACCTTCTTCTGCACTATAAGTACCAGCAGAATCTCGAGGGAAGCTCCTTTTCCGTTGCACCCGACGACTAACAACATCCCCTACCATACTCTTTTCCTAGCTCTTTTTTGACTTTGCCATGTCAAGCCGTACCCACAGCACAAAAGAATAAAATTCGCTCTTCAGAACTCATTGATGCATGATACAGACGAGCAATACTTTGATGTAAGATAACCGTATGAGGAGGATGGAATATGTACGAAAAACAGGACGGCATGACATATTCACACCTATGATGTGTCAACTAAGTAGAAGGATTTTCAAGAAATTAGAAGCAATGCAAGCTAGACACCATATGAAAGATGCAACCAATATCACTCTGCCAAGTTAAAAGTGTCTCGTCATAAGTGGAATTTTGAAAAATTAGAAACAGTACATGCTAGAAATCAATGCAAGATGCAACCAATATCACACTGCCAAGTTAAACATGTCTCATCATAAATGATTGATGCAGGATACACAACAACAGTACTTTGATGTAAGAACATGGTGTGATAGATAGATGTATTGTATTCTAGATACACAAAGGCATGTCATATTCACATGTATAACGTATAAACTCAGCAGGTGCAATTTAATCAAATTAGAAGAAATACAAGCTATACACCATATGCAACATGCAACCAATTATCACACTGTCAAGTTAGAGCACGCACCTGCGATGGTGGAGTAGGGGAGATGGAGTCATCATATAGACTTGGAACTTCAACTGCAGTAGCAGTAGAAGTGGTAAATCTAGAGAGCCTCCGTTTGCGTTTGTCCGGAGGACCACCAACATCCCCTAACTTACTCTTTTCCTTCCTCTTTTTTGATATTGCCTTCTAAAGTCAAAACAACAATAAAAGGAATAAAATTGGCTCTGCATAACTCATTGATGCATGATACAGACGAAGACTACTTTGATGTAAGGCAAGCGCATGATAGGAGGACAGAGTATATACGAAAAAAGGATAGCATGGCATATTCACACCTATGATAGGAGGATGGGATATGTATGAAAAACACTAAGCAGAAGACATTTCAACAAATTAGAAGAAATGAAAGCTAGGCACCATATGAACATGCAAACAATATCACTCTTAAAAGTGTCTCGTCATAAGTGCCATTTCAACAAATTAGAAGCAGTACAAGCTAGAAGACAATGCAAGATGCAACGTATATCACACTCCCTGGTTAAATGTGTCTTATGGTAAGTGATTGTTGCAGGATACACAACAGTTCTTTGATGTAAGAACATGGTGTGATAAACAAATTTAATATGTTCTAGAAACAGGAACACGTGTCATATTCACAAGTATAATGTGTAAAGTAAGCAGATGCAAATCAAAAAAATTAGAAGCAATACAAATAAGACATCATACGCAACATGCAACCACATATAACAGTGCCAAGTTAGAGCAAGCACCTGCGATGGTGGAGTAGGGGAGATGTGTTCATCATCTACACAACTACGTTGACTGTCTAGCCCTGCGTTGTCTTGCGAATCTTGTTGGGAGGATGGCTGAGTAGAATCTGTAGAGACCCTCTGTTTCAGTTGCTCGGAAGGACCTCCATCATCCACTGCCTTACTAATTTCCTTCCGCGTTATTGATTTTGCATTGTGAAGTCAAACCGACAAGAAAAAAGAATAAAATTCGCTCTTCAGAACTCATTCATGCATGAATGACTGACGAACAATACTTTGATGTAAGGCAAACACATGATACGAGGATGGAATATGTTCGAAAACAGGACCACATGACATATTCACACCTATGATGTGTCAACTAAGTAGAAGGATTTTCAAGAAATTAGAAGCAATGCAAGCTAGACACCATATGAAAGATGCAACCAATATCACTCTGCCAAGTTAAAAGTGTCTCGTCATAAGTGGAATTTTGAAAAAATAGTAGTACAAGCTAGAAATCAATGCAAGATGCAACCAATATCACACTGCCAAGTTAAAGGTGTCTCATCGTGAGTGATTGATGCAAGATACATAACAGCAGTACTTTGATGTAAGAACATGGTGTGATAGACAGATGCAGTGTATTCTAGATACAGAAAGGCAAGTCATATTCACATGTATAACGTATAAACTCACCAGCTGCAATTTAATCAAATTAGAAGAAATACAAGCTATTCACCATATGCAACATGCAACCAATTATCACACTGTCAAGTTAGAGCAAGCACTTGCGATGGTGGAGTAGGGGAGATGGAGTCATCATATAGACTTGGAACTTTAACTGCAGTAGCAGTAGAAGTGGCAAATCTAGAGAGCCTCCGTTTGCGTTGGTCCGGAGGACCGCCAACATCCCCTAACTTACTCTTTTCCTTCCTCTTTTTTGATATTACCTTCTGAAGTCAAAACCACAAGAAAAGGAATAAAATTGGCTCTGCATAACTCATTGATGCATGATACAGACGAAGACTACTTTGATGGAAGGCAAGCGCATGATAGGAGGACAGAGTATGTACGAAAAAAAGAACAACATTGCATATTCACACCTATGATAGGAGGATGGAATATGTATGAAAAACACTAAGCAGAAGACATTTCAACAAATTAGAAGAAATGAAAGCTAGGCACCATATGAACATGCAACCAATATCACTCTTAAAAGTGTCTCGTCATAAGTGCCATTTCAACAAATTAGAAGCAGTACAAGCTAGAAGACAATGCAAGATGCAACGTATATCACACTCCCAGGTTAAATGTGTCTTATGGTAAGTGATTATTGCAGGATACACAACAGTACTTTGATGTAAGAACATGGTGTGCTAGACAGATTTATTATGTTCTAGAAACAGGAACACGTGTCATATTCACAAGTATAATGTGTAAACTAAGCAGATGCAAATCAACAAAATTAGAAGCAGTACAAACTAGACATCATACGCAACATGCAACCACATATAATAGTGCCAAGTTAGAGCAAGCACCTATGATGGTGGAGTAGGGGAGATGTGTTCATCATCCACACAACTATGTTGACTTTCTAGCCCTGCGTTGTCTTGCGAATCTTGTTGGGACGATGGCTGAGTAGAATCTGTAGAGACCCGCTGTTTCAGTTGCTCGGAAGGACCACCATCATCCACTGCCTTACTAATTTCCTTCCGCTGTATTGATTTTGCATTGTGAAGTCAAACCGACAAGAAAAAGGAATAAAATTCGCTCTTCAGAACTCATTCATGAATGAATGACTGACGAACAATACTTTGATGTAAGGCAAACACATGATACATGGATGGAATATGTATGAAAACAGGACCGCATGACACATTCACACCTATGATGTGTCAACTAACCAGAAGAATTTTCAAGAAATTAGAAGCAATGCAAGCTAGACACCATATGAAAGATGCAACCAATATCACTCTGCCAAGTTAAAAGTGTCTCGTCATAAGTGGAATTTCGAAAAATTAGAAGCAGTACAAGCTAGAAATCATTGCAAGACGCAACCAATATCACACTGCCAAGTTAAAGGTGTCTCATCGTAAGTGATTGATGCAGCATACATAACAGCAGTACTTTGATGTAAGAACATGGTGTGATAGACAGATATAGTATGTACTAGAAACAGGAAGGCGTGTCATATTCACATGTATAGTGTGTAAGCTAAGCAGATGCATTTTACCCTAATTAGAAGCAATACGAGCTAGACACCATATGCAACATGCAACCAGATATCACACTGCCAAGTTAGAGCAAGCACCTGAGATGGTGGAGTAGGGGAGATGAGACTTGGAACTTGTAATGCACTAGAAGTACAAGGAGAATGTGTAGAGATGGTCCATTTACGTTGTTGCAGAGGACCACCATCATCCCCTTCCTTCCCCTTTTTTGATTTTGCCTTGTAAAGTCAAACCTACAAGAAAAAGGAACAAAAATTGCTTTTCAGAACTCATTGATGCATGATACCGATGAACACTACTTTGATGTAAGGCAACCGCATGATAGGAGGATGGAATATGTACGAAAAAAGGACAGCATTGCATATTCACACCTATGATGTGTGAACTAAGTAGAAGGCATTTCAACTAATTAGAAGCAATGCAAGCTAGACACCATATGAAAGATGCAACCAATATCACTCTGCCAAATTAAAAGGGCGGGCTAATAATGGTATTTCAACAAATTACAAGCAATACATAGCTACATGCTAGAAATCATATGCAATATGCAATGAATAAAGGTGTCTCATCGTAAGTGATTGATGCAGGATACACAAGAATAGTAGTTTCATGTAAGAACATGGTTAATAGATAGATGTAGTTTGTACCAAAAACAGGAAGGCATGTCATATTCATAGGTATAATATGTAAACTAAGCAGATGCAATTTACCCTAATTAGAAGCAATACAAACTAGACACCATACTTAACATGCAACCACATATCACACTGCCAAGTTAGAGCAAGCACCTGCGATGCTGGTGTAGGGGAAATGTGGTCATCAACTACAAAGCTACGTTGACTATCTTCATCTTGCCTTCCTGTTTCTTGAGAATCATGTGGGGAGCATGAAACTGCACTCTTTAAAAGAGTAGCGTGTCTCACACTAACCCACGGGTGTGACTGTCCCTCATAAGTGATTGATGAGGGATACACAAGAACATTAGTTTGATGTAAGAACATGGTTAATAGACAGATGCACTATGTACCAAAAACCGGAAGGCATGTCATATTCACAACTATAATGTGTAAACTAAGCAGATGAAATTTAACCAAATTAGAAGAATTACAAGCTAGACACGATATGCAACATGCAACCACATATCACACTGCCATGTTAGAGCAAGCACCTGCGATGGTGGTGTAGGGGAAATGCGGTCACCAACTACAGAGCTACGTTGACTATCTTCATCTAGCCTTGCTGTTTGTTGAGAATCATGTGGGGAGGATGACATTGCACTCTTTAAAAGAGTAGCGCGTCTCACACTAACCCACGGGTGTGCCTGTCTCATCATAAGTGATTGATGAGGGATACACAAGAACATTAGTTTGATGTAAGAACAAGGTTAATAGACAGATGCAGTATGTACCAAAAACAGGAAGGCATGTCATATTCACAGTATATGGCTAAGCAGATGCAATTTAACCAATTTAGAAGCAATACAAGGTAGACACCATATGCAACATGCAACCACATATGACACCAAAGTTAAAGCAAGCACCTGTGATGCTGGTGTATGGCGAATGGAGTCATCAACTATAGAGCAACGTTGATAGTCTTCATCGAATGACACTACACTCTTCATTAGAGCGTCAAACCGCGTCTTTCCAATCCTCAATGCAGACTGGAGCGTCTGCTCTGTTTTCTTTTTAGAATACTGTGCTTGAGATTCTAAAATACCCATGCGTAATAAAACAATAGTGAGAGAGTATGGGTGTAGTTTGTGGCTTTGTGCACAAGTAGTATGGTGTAAAAGTATCAAATAGCAGGTGGGTCAAAAATAAATGACGGCAGACATATGATAGCTCTACAACATGCATGGCACACGAAATTAGATTCTAGGCTTTTGAAATATGAGCACAGGGATGGCTGGGAAGTGCAGGTAATCCTCCAGCAAACCACCACATGTGGTCCTATGGAAATAACAATCGACTGAAAACAAATAGGTCAGCCAATTTTTTCTGCACCGTCCGATCTACAAGGAACGGGCAGATGGCCTTCATCTACCTCCCGCCAGTCACCATTGACGATCATCCTCGAACCGTCAGCGACCACCGGCCCAGACCCCTGCCTCCACCGCCACGGCCTCCCCTTGACCTCACCCCACCGCCGTGCTTGGCAGCGCCCCCCGGCCATCCCTTTAAGCCTGGCGAACCTCCAGATCGGGCGCCAGCAGCTCCTGCCCCACACACACGTCTAAGATAGACACCGAGGCGCTACTTCCCCGGCGAACAGGCGGACTAGGTGCTCCGCGCGCCTCCGCGGGTGGTGCTTCCTTTAATTGGGAATCAACTGACACTGAATTTTATCACATGCAAACACAACTGCTAAAAATTCTTTCTCAGTAGTAGCATAAATTCTTTGAGCACTGTCTAGAGTTTTACTAGCATAATGAATAACATTCAATTTCTTATCAACTCTTTGACCTAGAATAGCACCAACAGCATAATCACTAGCATCACACATAATTTCAAAGGGTAAGTTCCAATCAGGTGGATGAACAATAGGTGCAGAAATTAAGGCTTTCTTAAGTATTTCAAAGGCTTCTACGCAATCATCATCAAAAACAAATGGAACATCTTTTTGCAAAAGATTAGTAAGAGGCCTAGAAATTTTAGAGAAGTCTTTTATAAACCTTCTATAGAAACCAGCATGACCAAGGAAACTTCTTATACCTTTGATATCCTTAGGACATGGCATTTTCTCAATTGCATCAACTTTAGCTTTATCAACTTCAGTACCTCTTTCAGAAATTTTATGCCCAAGGACTATACCTTCATTCACCATAAAGTGTCACTTCTCCCAATTCAAGACAAGATTTGTTTCTTCACATCTCTGCAAAACTCGATCAAGGTTGCTTAAGCAATCATCAAAAGAAGTTCCGTAAATGGAAAAATCATCCATGAAAACCTCAACAATCTTTTCACAAAAGTCAGAAAATATAGCAGTCATACATCTTTGAAAGGTAGAAGGTGCATTACATAAACCAAAAGGCATACGACGATAAGCATAAGTTCCAAAAGGACAAGTAAATGTGGTTTTCTCTTGATCTTCTGGTGATACAGGTATTTGGGAGAAACCAGAATAACCATCTAGGAAGCAAAAGTGTGTATGCTTAGATAATCTTTCTAACATTTGATCAATAAAAGGTAAGGGGTAATGATCTTTCCTAGTGGCTTTATTTAATTTTCTGAAATCAATTACCATTCTATAACCGGTTACAATTCTTTGTGGTATAAGTTCATTTTTATCATTAGGAACAACTGTAATACCTCCTTTCTTAGGAACACAATGAACTGGACTTACCCATCTACTATCAGCTATGGGATAAATTATACCTGCCTCCAGAAGCTTTAATATTCTAGTTCTTACCACATCCTTCATTTTAGGATTTAACCTTCTTTGATGATCAACAACTGGTTTAGCATCTGGCTCCATATGAATTTTATGCTGACATAAAGTGGGACTGATGCCCTTAAGATCATCAAGAGTATATCCAATAGCTGCATGGTGCTTCTTCAGAGTTTTAAGTAATCTCTTTTCTTCATGCTCTGAAAGGTTAGCACTAATAATAACAGGATATATCTTCTTTTCATCAAGATAAGCATATTTAAGTGTATCAGGTAATTGCTTTAATTCAAACACATGATCACTCTTAGGTGGTAGAGGGTCTCCTAAGGTTTCAACAGGCAAGTTATGTTTAAGAATATGTGCTTGTTTAAAGAATAATTCATCTATTTCATTTCTTTCATTCATATGCATATCATTCTCATGATCTAGCAAATATTGTTCTAAAGGATCAGTAGGAGGCACAGCAATAGAGGCTAGTCCAATAATTTAATCTTTATTGGGTAATTCTTTATCATGAGGTTGTCTACGAAACTTAGAGAAATTAAACTCATGAGATATATCACCAAAGTTAACACTGACAGTTTCTTTATTGCAATCAATCTTAGAATTAACTGTATTCAAGAAGGGTCTACCAAATATAATGGGACAAAAATCATCTTGTGGTGATCCAAGAACAAGGAAATCAGTTGGGTATTTGATCTTACCACACAAGACATCAACATCTCTAACAATTCCAAGTGGTGCAATAGTATCTCTATTTGCAAGCTTAATAGTGACATCTATATCTTCAATCTCAGCAGGTGCAATATCATTCATGACTTCTTGATAAAGAGTAAATGGAATAGCACTCACACTAGCACTAATATCACATAAACCATGATAGCAATGATCTCCAATTTTAACAGAAATAACAGGCATGCCAATTACAGGTCTGTTTTTATCTTTAGTGTCTGGCTTAGCAATTCTAGTTGCCTCATTACAGAAATATATGAAATGTCCATCAATATTATCAACCAAAAGATCTTTAACCATTGCAATATTAGGTTCAACTTTAATTTGTTTAGATGGTCTAGGTGCTTTAATATTACTTTTGTTAACCACAGTTGAAGCTTTAGCATGTTCCTTAATCCTAATAGGGAAAGGTGGTTTTTCAATATAAGAAGTAGGCATAACTGGATCAACATTGTAAACAATTGTTTCTTCTTTAACACTAACATGTTCTTCCTTTAATTCAATAGGTGGATGAAACTTAAACCATTTCTCCTTAGGGAGATCAACATGAGCAGCAAAAGATTCACAAAAGGTAGCTACTATCTCAGAGTCAAGTCCATCTTTAGTACTAAACTTATGAAAAGCATCAGTTTCCATAAAGGATTTAACACAATCAAACTCAAGATTTATACCTGACTCTTTACCTTTGTCAATTTCCCAATCTTCAGAGTTGTGTTTAATTCTTTCCAGAAGATCCCATTTGAATTCAATAGTCCTCTTCATAAAGGAACCATCAGAAGAAGTATCGAGCATGGATTGATCATTATGAGAAAGCCGAGCATAAAAGTATTGAAGAATTATTTTTCTTGAGAGCTCATGATTGGGGTATGTATGCAACATATACTTAAGCCTCCCCCAAGCTTGAGCGATACTTTCTCCTTCACGAGGCCAAAAATTATATATATAATTCCGATCACGATGAACCAAATGCATAGGATAAAACTTCTGGTGAAATTCCAGCTTCAACCGGTTCCAATCCCATGTTCCAGTATCATCGCATAGCCTATACCATATCAATGCCTTTCCCTCCAAAGATAAAGGGAATACCTTCTTCTTAACTCCATCTCCGGATAGACCTGCAAGCTTAAACAATCCACAAATTTCATCTACATATATCAAGTGCATATCAGGATGCACCGTTCCATCTCCTGCATAAGGATTAGCTAGCAGTTTCTCTATCTTACCCGAAGGAATTTCATAATAAATATTTTCAGTAGGTTCAATAGGTTGAGGGGCAACTCTCAATGCTTCCGGTCGAGGTGAAGATACCCCGAACAAACCCCTCAAAGGATTACTTTCCATAGTTACAAGTGACAGTAAATTTCAGCACGTAATATAAATGTTTCCTTACCAAATTCCACTCACCAAAGGCGCTTCACTCGCCGGCAATGGCGCCAGAAAAGAGTCTTGATGACCCACAAGTATAGGGGATCAATCATAGTCCTTTCAGTAAGTAAGAGTGTCGAACCCAACGAGGAGCAGAAGGAAATGACAAGCGGTTTTCAGCAAGGTATTTTCTGCAAGCACTGAAATTATCGGTAACAAGTAGTTTGATAGCAAGATAATTTGTAATAAGTTACAAGTAGCAATAATAACTAAAAGTGCAGCAAGGTAGCCCAATCCTTTTGTGGCAAAGGACAGGCTGGAACAGTCTCTCATAATAAGTAAAGCGTTCTTGAGGACACACGGGAATTTCATCTAGTCACTTTCATCATGTTTGTTTGATTCGCGTTCGCTACTTTGATAATTTGATCTGTGAGTGGACCGGTGCTTGGGTGCTGTTCTTACTTGAACAAGCCTCCCACTTATGATTACCCCCTCTCGCAAGCATCCGCAACTATGAAAGAAGAATTAAGATAAATCTAACCATAGCATGAAACATATGGATCCAAATCAGCCCCTTACGGAATAGCGCATAAACTAGGGTTTAAGCTTCTGTCACTCTAGCAACCCATCATCTAATTACTACTTCATAGTGCCTTCCCTTAAGCCCAAAGATGGTGAAGTGTCATGTAGTCGACGTTCACATGACACCACTTGTCGGGGCCGGATTTCCGGGACACGGTATCCCAGAAATTAACCCCTCATGTCATCACCAGCCCCAAGATCATTGTTACTGGTAGACACGTCCTTGTTATAGATTACCAAGCAATTACAAGAATTGGATACACGACCATAAAGGTCTAATGATACAACAATGACTTCTAGTGGTGGGGGATGAAAGCGACTCGTGGCTCTCCAATGTCGATGGGGCTCCATTCCCATAGGAACGGCTGACCTGGATAATTCCTATCCCGCGTGGCCGCTATCCTAGGCTCCGCATGGACGTCGTGGTACTCCTTGTCGAAAACCTGACCTGGCCAATTAAATAGCCAGGGACAAGCCAGTGAGTACGTTGGAATGTACTCGCAAACATAATGAACAAAAGATATGCCGAATTCATATGATCATGATGGGTTAAATTATATGCATATGCTGAACGAAATTAAAGCATGGCATGATGAATATTAGCATGTGCAGAAGTATGAGTAAATAAAATGTTAGTGACAAACAAAGGAAGTTAATGGAAAATCGGGCGAGACAGGACCGCCCGAGAATCCAAAAGAAATGCCAAACGTGTGTCTAAAAGAGAATCGGGCGAGACAGGACCGCCCGAGAACTCAAGCGACACCACGAGAGGTCTTGAAAAGAAATGCCAAACGGGTGTCTAAAAGAGAATCGGGCGACACAGGACCACCCGAGAACTCAAGCGACGCCACGAGAGGTCTTGAAAAGAAAAATAAAACCGAGTGTCCGGGGTAGTCCAGCCAGCCCCTGAGACACTTAGGAAATTAAATAAGAGAAACGGGTTAGTCCACAATAATATGCATAGTAATAATAATACTTATAACAATAGCATCTATGATAACAAAAATTATGCATGATGGCATTAGGGTGACAATGATTATCCTGCAAAATAATTCATGCTCAAATTAATTATTTCCTCCGGAGACCGACACTAAGACCGACACTTGACCAACCCAGATTGTAGTCCTTAACCACGGACACGGCTATTCGAATAGGTATAACTCTGCAGAGGGTGTACTCTTTACCCACAAGTAAAGGATTTCTTTAGCCAGCACCGAGACGCTGACTAATTCCCATTACGGTCTTTGGGTTGAAAACACACCTAACCCGCACGCACCAGCCTTAATTTACCAAAGCCAGGAATCACCCAGGGCAATGATAGAGTAAAACTCTAAGTGGGAAGGCCTCATTCAATGGCCTCCAATAGCATGGGATCACAATATTTATATCGGCGCGCAAACAGGGGTGCTACCCCTCTCCGGCTACAACCGGAGACACCCATGCCCCCAGACCAAGTGACATGCCTACCATGGGCCAATGGTATCTTTCACTATGGCCTCTCTGTACGGTGTGTGCAGGGAAGGGGTTAACAACTTACTGAACCGTACCCTACCTGCGGCAGGGACAAGTGGCAGCACGAACAAGTATGGGGGTTACCGGAACAAGACTCGATCTACGGTCGACTCAGGAGGCTTATGTATTTCCTGCAGTGGTTAGCACAATAAAGTGTTCTTTCAACAGTAACACCAAAACAGGGCCACAGCCCTTGCATGTCCCAACATGCATAACCAACAAGGCATGATCACGCTCCGACATGATCACCCTTCTGTCGGTAACGGTATTTCTCTTATACCTGCTCCTGCAAGTTAGTCATGACAAGCACACGTTGCACGGTACGAGGAAACATGCCAACACTACATGCATGCAAATTTTATTTGAATTCAACATATGCATGATTCAATTATTTCTTGCAAACATTTGACCATGCAATCACCATATCAAGTGTTCAATATGCTTGCCTTGAGCATGTAGAAAGATTGGGTGCACTCCAAAAGTTTGAAAATTTTATCTCCCCTCCATTTCCTATTTTCAAAAATATTGCAATTACCACATACAGCCAAAATGGTGCTAAAAAGTTGTTTGGAAATTTTTGAAATAAATACTAAATTAAACTAGATGAAAAATAAGGAATACCAAAAAAAGAATCAAATGATTTGGAGTTAATATGATTTTCCTAGGAATTTCCTAAGTTGAAATAAATGACTAAATGGACTATTTAATTGATGCAACAAAGACTAAGCTTAGGAAAAATGTTCCCCCTAGCTGAATTAATAGAGCATGAATTTAGGAGTATGTATAAATTTGAATAATCAGATTTGGCTTTGAAATGGCTACTATAGAATTACTTGAAATACTGCTGGAAAAGAAAAATAGAAAAGGCAGAAGTGTGCCCTGAGCGGGATTTAGTCGCCTGGCGCTACTGGGCCGGGCCCAGCCGCTCGGCCATGCAGGAGACTGATGACGTCGAAGACATATTCACAGATTTACGCTTCCGAGTGGAGAAAATGTATTCTCGGGAATATGTTACCACTTATCCGACTCAGCCGCGATCTCAAGCCACTGACGGTGGGCCCCGCCTGGCCCACCGGTCAGGTTTGACCGCGGTCTACCCCACCTTCTCCTCTGGCCGAATGGAGCGGAACTCCGGCGAGGCTCGCCGGCGAACGGTGGCGCTGTTCGGTGAGATGAGGCTACCCACGCGCTTAGGAGACTCTGGTGATCCCGACGAGGTACGGCACGGTCTCCGGGGAGCCCTATCTCGCCAACGGCGAGGACGCCCGAGAAGCTCCGGCGGGGCCACGTTAGGGATTTTGATATGGTTGATCCCGCGTGAAATTGGAGTGTGGGATCGAAGTGTGGTGGCATAGCGAATCCACTGGTGCAAATTTTTTGAGGAACGGGGTTGTGGTTAGCTCGGGTTCATCAGAGAGGTGGCGGCGGCCGTGGTCGCCGGAGATAGGGAAGAAGACGTTCCCGAGCTCGATGGGGTGGCCTGGGGATTGATTGAGGGGTTGGAGATGTACTGTGAGTGTGGGAATGGACTCGGGGTGGCCTTATATAGGCCGGAGGGGGTCGGTGCCGCAGGTTCCAGAGAAGGCCGAGGTGGCGGGCAGCCATTAAGGCAGAACATGGGCGGCGGCGAGATTGGTGGTGGACGGCGAGGCTGGTGAGGACGGCGGCCGTCCGAATTTATACCAGAGGTGCGCTGGCTAGCTCGAGGTGGTTCGGACGGTGCCGGCCACGGCAGACTGCGGCGGCGGCCATTACTGCGGTTAGGGGAGGTGGCAGTGGTCGGCGTGGTCGTTGGTGAGTTGCGGATAACCCCGGGTAGTTGTAGATGGATAGGGGCGGGTGGTTGGCTTGCTTATGCCTCGGGCAGAAACGTGCCCGAGACGACAGCGGCGGACGGCGGCGGTGGTCGGTGATGGCCGGCACTAGCGGCCAAGGGAGAGCCTCCGCAGGGTTCTGGGTGGCTGCGGTGATCCAGGGGAAGACTAGGACAAGAGGGGGAAGCAGCTGAGGCATGGCAGGAGCTCGGGCATCGGCGCGATCATACGCGTGCTCTGGCCACGCTCAGAGCACACACACAGAGTGCTCGATCAAATGCCAGGTGAGCTAGAGCGATCTATTCGAGCTGGTTTTTGGTAGGGTGATGTTTACAAGGATGGCAAGTATGATGGACATGTTTGTTTGGCCAGGAGAGCAAGTTCCTAATGCAGTTTAGAATGGAGCAAGGTTTCTGCCATGCCCACCATCTGTTTGACAGAATGGTAGGGTTATTTAGGGGATTTTGTTGGAAGTGAAAATTGGCAGAATGATGCCTCTTTGGATGATAAGGTTGATGGTGGAGTTGTTTTGGCATAAGGAATAACTTGCAAGTGCAAGTTTGGATGAATTTCAGTTTTGGACCAGATCTTGAGGGAATTATTTGGGGGTCTTCCAAAATGCAATTGGAGTTGATCTTCTGTACTTAAGTGTTTGGTTGGAAGGACTATAAGGTGGAATAATTGCAGAATTTTTGGAGCAATAAAAATTGAGGTTGTAGTTAAGACTCAAGAATGGGACAGAATTGAAAAGAGGATGTTTTACTCAAAATTTCCAAAATACCAAGTTGGGTTTTTGCATAAAAGTGATCTATAGGCATCACATGAACCCTCATAATTTTTGTGGAATTTTTAAAGAATTATTTAAAATAGTTGTAATGCAACAGAAGCCTTTCAAGTATTGAAAATGCTATTAAAAGAATTGTTTTTGGGCAAATTTTATTATGAAAATAATTCCTATTGTTATTAAAATATAAATGAATTGATTTAAGACAACTACCAAAGCCCACAATATTTTATAAAAAAAAATTCTATATGGAGGGAAGAATTTTGAAAAAAATAGAAACAAAAATACTCTGAAATAAATAAAAGACCTAATATAATTCAAAATTTTATTTCTGGCCAAATTTTACTTAAAAAAATATGGTTAAATTTTTGGGGTGTTACACCACTAAGGAAGCAACAACATACATATCATCAAAATATCGAACGAATACCAAATTCACATGATTACTTATGACAAGACTTCTCCCATGTCCTCAAGAACAAAAGTAACTACTCACAAATCATATTCATGTTCAAGATCAGAGGAGTATTGAATAACATTAAGGATTTGAACATATAATCTTCCACCAAATAAACCAACTAGCATCAACTACAATATGTAATCAACACTACTAGCAACCCACAGGTACCAATCTGAGGTTTTGAGACAAAGATTGAATACAAGAGATGAACTAGGGTTTGAGATGATATGGTGCTGTTGAAGATGTTGATGAAGATTGGTCCTCCCACGATGAGAGGATCGTTGGTGATGTCGATGGCTTCAATTTCCCCCTCCCAGAGGGAAGTTCCCCCGGCGGAATCGCTCTGCCGGAGAGCAAAAGTGCTCCTACCCAGGTTCCGCCACGAGATGGCGGCGCTTCATCCCTGATGTCTACTACACAACTAATTCTTGTAGACTCGTGTTGGGCCTCCAAGCACAGAGTTTTGTAGGACAGTAGAATTTTTCCCTCAAGTGGATGACCTAAGGTTTATCAATCCGTGGGAGGTGTAGGATGAAGATGGTCTCTCTCAAAGAACCCTGCAATCAAATACAAGAAATCTCTTGTGTCTCCAACACACCAAATACAATGGTAAATTGTATAGGTGCACTAGTTCGGCGAAGAGATGGTGATACAAGTGTAGTATGGATGGTAGATATAGGTTTTTGTAGTGCGAACAATAAAAAAAAGCAAGGTACCAAGTAACAAAAGTGAGCATAAACGGTATTGCAATGCTTGAAAACAAGGCCTAGGGTTCATACTTTCACTAGTGCAATCTCTCAACAGTGCTAACATAGTTGAATCATATAACAATCCCTCAACGTGCGATAAAGAAACACTCCCAAGTTCCTATTAGCGGAGAACATAAGATAGAAATTGTTTGTAGGGTACGAAACCACCTCAAAGTTATTCTTTCCGATCAATCCATTGAGCTATTCCTATAAGTGTCACAAACAGCCCTAGAGTTCGTACTAAAATAACACCATATGATACACATCAACCAACCCTAATGTTACCAAGATACTCCAATGTCACCACAAGTATCCGTGAGTTGATTATACGATATGCATCAAACAACTTCATAATCATAATATTCAATCCAGACAAAGAACTTCAAGGAGCACCCCAAAGTTTCTATCAGAGAAAAGATAATGAAAACATGCATCAACCCCTATGCATAGATTACCCCAATGTCACCTCGGGAATCCATGAGTTGAGTGCCAAAACATACATCAAGTGAATCAATATAATACCCCATTGTCACCACGGGTATTCATATGCAAGACATACATCAAGTGTTCTCAAATCTGAATATTCAATCCGACAATAAAGAAACCTCAAAGGGAAAAGATCCGATTCATCACAACAAAGATAGAGAGGGAAGAAACACCATATGATCCAACTATATTAACAAAGCTCGCGATACATTAAGATCGTGCCATATCAAGAACACGAGAGAGAGAGAGATCAAACACATAGCTACTAGTACATACCCTCAGCCTCGAGGGTGAACTACTCCCTCCTTGTCATGGAGACTGCCGGGATGATGAAGATGGCCTCCGGTGATGATATCCCCCTCCGGCAGGGTGCCGGAAAAGGGCTGTAGATGAGATCGTGGAGGTATAGAGGCTTGCGGCGGCGGAGTCCCAGTTCTCGGTTAACTTTCGGGGGTTTCTGAATATATATGATTTTTCAGCATTGGAATCATGCAAAGAGGTGACACAGGGGGCCCACGAGGCACCAGGGCGCGCCTGGGGGGGATAGTGTGACACCCCCGACTTAATCGTGCACTAATCATACACGCAAATGCACACGATCAAGCCTAAGGACTCACTTGAAGATATCACAACACAACTCTAAACACAAATAAAAGTCATACAAGCTTTATATTACAAGCCAGGGGCCTCGAGGGCTCGAATACATAAGCTCGCGTACAAGCGTTAGCGGAAGCAACAACAGTATCTGAGTACAGACACAAAGTTAAAGAAGTCTGCCTTAAGAAGACTGAGCAAAACAATGACACTAGATCGAAAAGGCGCAAGCCTCCTGCCTAGGAGCCTCCGAATCTACTCCTGGTCGTCGGTCTCCATGTAGTAGTACTCTCCACCAAAGGGGTAGTATTAGTCGTCGACTGGGGCAGCTGGCTGCGGGGCTCCGTCATCTGGTCGCAACAATCGGGTATGGGGAAAAGGGGAAGCAAAGCAACCGTGAGTACTCATCCAAAGTACTCGCAAGACTTGCATCAGATCTATTCTAAGTATGCATTGGTATCAAAGGGGAGGCTGTATCTGTGGACTAGACTGCAGAAATGCCAGAATAGAGAGAGAGGCCTAGGCTATCGAAGACTAGCATCTTCAGCGTCTTGCAGCAATAGAAGAGTGCAGATCAGCATAATATAAAGTAGTAAGCAAGTAGTATCCACGCCCAGAGATCCTTCCTCGACCCCTGCGAGAAAGCGATCCTGGAGCCACATATTATAGCATCTCAAGTAACCATTTCTAGTTGTAGAAGATCAGGATATTTTCCGAGCATCCTGTTACCGTGGACACGGCTATTCGAATAGATATACTTCCCTGCAGGGGTGCACCAACTTACCCAACACGCTCGATTAACTCTGGCCGGACACACCTACTCGGGTCCATGCCCGGCCTCGGCCGATCGACACATCGCAGCCCTACCTAGGTTCAACATAGAGGCCAGCACGCCGGCCTACACCCTAAGCGCTAAGGGGTCTTGGGCCCATCGCCCTTTGCACTCCTGCGTGTTGCGAGGACGACCGGGAGCAGACCTAGCCCCTGTATACACACGCAGGCTGCCGCGGTCCAACCCGGGCGCGTGCCGCTCAACTGCTGACGTCTGAAGAACTTCGGCTGATACATACGACGCTGAGTGCCCATACTATTCTCGCATGGTGGTTAGTGCGAAAAGGCCAGAGGCCTACTCAGATCACATATCCTAACCCATTAGTGCGTTGGGAGCTCACAGAAACGAGCAGTGATCCACGATCTGTGGTCCCGTCGCCCTGTCTCGTGGACTTACGGCAAGGGCTAGGAATGCCCGGCCGTGCCACGTAAATATCTCGCGGGTACCCTCACAGTCAACCCGACTCCACATCTCTCGCGGGTACCCCTCGGGGTCAACCCGACTTCACATTACTCGAGGGTACCCCTCAGGGCCGACCCGACTTTAATCAGGGACTGAGGTAAAATTTAAGGTATCCGTGTGTCCAAGACATCAAGAAAGAATCCGAGGAATCACCCTCGTTGGATTCCCACTAGATGTATCCGTCAAGGTGAACTCGGAGGAATCACCCTCGATGGGTTCACACTTAAGGGGTTGCATGACAGAGACATCATCGGAGGTGGTGAAAGAGGAATCACCCTCGTTAACCCACAACCGACTAGCTATACTACAGAGGCAACATCAGGATTGAGATAAGAGGTATCACCCTCGACACTCAATGGTAGCTCTGCAGAGTAGTGCAACTAAAGGGGTGTGTGGTGATGTGCTGGTCTCAGCCCACCGGTCATATCGATCGGGGCACTAGTAACAAAGCAGGGCAACTAGGACAAGGATGAGGGGCCACAGATGGTTTACTAACCAACCTATACTAAGCATATAGGATAACAGGAATGGTATCAACAGTAGTTACAAAATTAGGCTATGCATCAGAATAGGAGCAATCAGTTACAGTAGCAAATTCTAATGCAAGCATGGGAGAGAAAGAATAGGCGATATTGGAATGATCAAGGGGGGTTTGCTTGCCTAGAAGCTCTGCGGTGAAAGAGGGGTCGTCGACGACGTAGTCGTACTCGGGAGCAGCATCAGTCTCGGAGTCTACCGGAGAGAAGAGGGGGAAGAAACAATAAATACAGAGCAAACAAAAGCAACACAATGCATGACATGGCAGTATGCTGTGCTAGGGGTGACCTAATGCAGCACTACATGTTACAGACGGAGCTGGAAAATATCTGGGAATATTTTCCTGGCTTTGGGCATCTGTCAGACAGATGAACCGGAGGGGAAGGTTCCATGTTTGCATTGTTGTGGGCATGTGACAGCTACATGGAGGGCATATTCGGATTTGTCTCATTTTTCTGAACGTTTTTCATATATAAAACATTTTCATCGGAGTTACAGTTGAATTTATATGAATTTTCAAAGATTTAGCAATATTCTGAAATTATTTTAATTAATTTTTTCGAAAAATAGTAAACTGAAAATGCTATGGTTACCCAAAACGGTACCCAGCTGACCAGCACAGGGGCTGACCAGTGGGCCCTGTTGACTGGGTCAACAGCCCAGTCAGCAGAGGCTGACAGTGGGACAAGAAGGCCCAGTCAGCAGTTGACTAGGTCAGCGCTGACTGGTCAACTGGCGGGTGGGGCCCAGGGGTCAGCGAGTTAGTTAATTAAACCGGTTTTAGCAGAATATTAAACCCACGTGGGGCCCGCGTGTCAGTGGTGGTTAGCAGCTAATTAGTCGGGTTAATTAGTGGCTAATGGTGCCACATCAGCGGCATCACGCCGGCGGCGAGGCCGAACGCTGGCGATGGCCGTGCGCTCGTCTCCGGCCACCATTTGCGATGCGGCTGGGTCCTACATGATGTGCGCGTCGAGCCGCACCTGACGGTGGTGGTTGCTAGCACGGGGACGGTTGGAGTCGTCGGCGGTGTCGACTTCCGCGGCAGCGCGTCCATGGTAATGACGGGGACGTTGCTACGATGTTCAAACGAGCGAGCCGAGTGGTGCAAACGCTCCGCGCGGGCCTCTGGAGCTCGTTCGTATCATGGCTGGTGCTGGTAAAGCACGACAACGAGGCATTCCTCGGCCATGGCGGACGGGGGAGACCCGTCTACGGTGGGGCATGCTAGAGTACGCGCGAGAGGTCGAGAGGACAGGGGGAATGAAGGCGGCCTCACAGAGATCCCGATGGACGATGCATGAGGCTTGGGAAGACGCTGGATGCAGCAAATCGATGAAAATGATGGCGGTCTGTGCCGGGGAAGAAGAGGTCGCAGGCGTCGATGTCGGGCTGCTCCGGTCGAACGGAAGGGCGCAGACGCAGTGGAGGTGGACGGCGGTCCTCCTGGTCATGTTCCGGAGGCGTATGAACTACGGTGGCTGCAGTAGTTCACGGAGGCATATGAACCGCGGTGGTTCACGGAGGTGCGGCCATGGCGGTTCGGGTGATGCGTGCGGGTGGAAGAAACGGCGCAGGGAGGGAGAGAGTGGGGCGTTAGGGTTCGCCAGGGGGGCGAGGAGGGGTCCTCACCCCCTCCGCGAGCTCTGTCAGCTCGCTGTCGAGCGGAGGAGAGGGGGGCCGGCTCGGGCGTGCGCTGCAGGCGCAGCACACATGGGGAGAAAGAGAGGTTGGGGACGACCGAGGGAGATGGGCTGGGCTGCGCTGTAGTCTTAGGGCCCAGTAGGTTAGCTCCTGTCTATTTCCCTCTGCCTTTCTCTTTTAATTAAAAACAGAGGCAGCCTAGGAATTATTAGAGCTACCAAATGATTTTTGCCAAGTGTGAAACTTTGCACAAAAACCATGCACAATATTCCTAGATGGTGCAAAAAGTTTGGGGCCGTTTGGAAAAGGTTAGGCATTTTTAGAAATTGGAGAGGCCAAAATAAATGCTGCTGGACCACTGAATTAAAATCCAGGGGCATTTTGGGAATTTTGGTGAGGTTGGTTACAACATGACAAATATTTAGAGAATATTTGCCAATTTATGAACTATTTTGATTGCATGACAGAAGAAGTAAATATTTGACATGCAATTCAAATTTGAATTTGGTTTAGATATTGTACAAGTGGCAGATTGGCATAGTGATCATGATGACATGACCACCATTAGGGGGAGATCACTGTAGTATGATACTGGGGGGTGTTACAATTCTCCTCCACTACAAGAAATCTCGTCCCGAGATTTAAGAGGTGGAGAAAGGGGTATCTTCGGGAGAACGGACCTTTGCAAGGTCAATTATCTGGTGGATAACTCAGGGAATGTGACAGGAAGTATCTCTCGAATTGAAACTTCAGAAAGACATCAAGAGCAAGTAAGAGGGTACAATAAGAAGTTTCAAGCGGATAGACAATCATTTGATGCTTGGAACAGAGTGTGAAAGGGGTACAGAGCAACGAAGAGTAATGTTGCATCTGAAACTAGAATAGATCAACTCTAGAAAGGGGGTTCATGAATTACGTACGAAGACAAGTGCAAGGATACTTCATAATCAAGGGTGTACAGGAGAGTCAGGTTTCGATCCTATGGAACTGTGGTTAGTGTGTATTAAGAGTAGGAAGGGCAGTGACATCATTCACGGTCACGATAGCAAGGCAAGTCAGAGGATAGCTTGTCAGCTATGTCGGCAACAACGTCAGTACCAAGGGCGGGGGACGAAGAGAACCATTTTCCTGCTCATTGAAACGAGGCGGACCAATAGGCAAAGTTCTCGTCCACCGGTGTTACCGGAATGTCATCAACAATAGTAACAGGGTCTTACTGACAGAGTGGTACACCGGAGTGGTTACATAAGTAGGGAATTATCACTGCTCAGATAAGTTAGATTTTCAACAAAGGTTAAACAGACGAATGGAAAGGAAAATGTGATTATCAGATTAAACAGACCAATGGAAAGGAAAATGTGATCATACACAAGTATTAGGGGTATATCCTTTCCAAGGAAAAGCAGAGCATGATATACATGTCAGGGCAACAAGTACATCACTAATTAGATAAAAGGGGCAAGGGAATTCATGATGTTATCCATACAACGGTGTCTGGAAAATAGATCAAGAAACATTTGGCAATGTGCTTCCAATGTTCTTGTTGATATTCGGAATACCAGAGTTATGCTTTGAGGTAGCAATAATATGGTGTTTCAAGCAAAGGTTGGGTCTGAAGATCACAAGGGATACTAAGGAACAATTTCATGAGTATCAAGGAACGTAAGGTATAACCAAAACATGACCAAGTCTGTGTTGGCAGAAAGTCAAGGATGTTTGTCGATGATAACACAAATGATCGAGGGGCAAGGATGGTATTTCTCACCATGAATTCGATTGACATCTCAGAAGAAGTCAAAAGGTTGAAGAGGATCACGACACATTTCATCGAGAGGCTTCAAGAGGATGCAATCGAACAGCGACTGCATCAAGCAAAGGAATGACGAAGTGGAAAGTTATGGGAATAACAGATAAGATGCAAGCTCGGAATTGGAGTTGCTTTTCAAGACAACAAAATGATGTTGAAAACTCGATGTAAGCCTTGCTCATGGTCTGAAGAATTTGTGAACCAAGGAAGGAGGAGGTAGCACGGTCAAAGGTAGTATGATAAGGATGTGGCCGGTAGTGTAGGAATGACAAGATAGAGTTTAAATTTCCTAGCAACGATTTACCAAAGGCAGAGGATACAATTTACCAAAGCCATTATGTATCAGGAGAAGAACTCACAAGATTTTTGAATGTGAAGGACACTGTCGGATAATAATCCAACAAAGGAGTTGGCGGTCCTCAAGGGATCTGATGTGAGTATCGGTACTCAACCAGAAGAAGAAAGAATACAAAGGCATCAGGTTGTATAAGCATCTGAATACTTCGACACTTAAATATAAAGGAATTATGATTTCCAAAATGAAGGATCAGAAGCAGACGCTCTGATCAAAAGATGAGTAAGTTGAATAGACTTAGGGGCACAATCAATGGCAATTAGATTGGCCGAGAACCAGCTCATGTTGAAAATGACGTCTGAGCCAGAAGTATGAATTCTAGGATTCGACTGTTGATTGCGAGCATTCGTAGCATATTGAATCAAAGGACTCAAAATGGCAACGACAAGGGATGTCAACGGAGATTACTAGACATATGGAATTAACCATAAGCAAGCAGGCAAGAATGTCAAGAGCAATAGGCTGCAGGGTATTTTCGAAAGATTGAATAGCATTATGAAGTATTTTGCGAAACACATGAACAACTGGGGACGAACGAATCCCCGGTAAGTGTGAGGAATTATCCGTAGTGTGAAAAGATGCTGCAAGGTAGTAGGCACAAAGGATTCTCGGAACAATGAAGAGTATTTCAGGGTATCTTGTAATACAAGAGCAACTAGGAGTGAAGGTACAAACGGCAAGGAAGTGCAGTTATCCATGGGGATTTATCGGTGGTAGGGAATTGCAAAAGCAGTGGGCTCCAGGATCTCGGGAAACATCGAGGAGTATCTTCGGAATCTTCTAGTGATTCAAGCCATCATCTAGAATGAAAGGGCTCTCCGGGAGGAAGTGGTTACGAGAACCTGATGTTAGAGTTAGCAAAATCTTTAACCCGAAAAGAAGAGAGATCAGAGTCCCAGAGTAAGGAAGAGGAATAAAAGATCCTAATACCACCCATTGGCGACGTGGGCCCATAAGCCACACAGCCACGTTAGTAAAACGGTTTTGCAAAGACTAGACTCAACTTCGGCCAAGGAGTTGGAAAGGGGGATTCCTACAGGCAGTCGGCTCTGATACCAACTTGTGACGCCCCCGACTTAATCATGCACTATTCATACACGCAAATGCACACGATCAAGCCTAAGGACTCACTTGAAGATATCACAACACAACTCTAAACACAAATAAAAGTCATACAAGCTTTATATTACAAGCCAGGGGCCTCGAGGGCTCGAATACATAAGCTCACGTACAAGCGTTAGCGGAAGCAACAACAATATCTGAGTACAGACACAAAGTTAAACAAGTCTGCCTTAAGAAGGCTGAGCAAAACAACGACACTAGATCGAAAAGGCGCAGGCCTCCTGCCTGGGAGCCTCCGAATCTACTCCTGGTCATCGGTCTCCACGTAGTAGTACTCTCCACCAAAGGGGTAGCAGTAGTCATCGACTGGGGCAGCTGGCTCCGGGGCTCCATCATCTGGTCGCAACAATCGGGTATGGGGAAAAGGGGAAGCAAAGCAACCGTGAGTACTCATCGAAAGTACTCGCAAGACTTACATCAGATCTATTCTAGGTATGCATTGGTATCAAAGAGGAGGATGTATCTGTGGACTAGACTGCAGAAATGCCAGAATAGAGAGAAAGGCCTAGCCTATCGAAGACTAGCATCTTCAGCGTCTTGCAACATCAGAAGAGTGCAGATTAGCATAATATAAAGTAGTAAGAAAGTAGTATCCACGCCCAAAGATCCTTCCTCGACCCCTGCGAGAAAGCGATCCCGGAGCCACATATTATAGCATCTCAAGTAACCATTTCTAGTTGTAGAAGATCGGGATATTTTCCGAGCGTCCTGTTACCGTGGACACGGCTATTCGAATAGATATACTTCCCTGCAGGGGTGCACCAACTTACCCAACACGCTCGATTAACTCTGGCCGGACACACCTACTCGGGTCCATGCCCGGCCTCGGCCGATCGACACATCGCAGCCCTACCTAGGTTCAACATAGAGGCCAGCACGCCGGCCTACACCCTAAGCGCTAAGGGGTCTTGGGCCCATCGCCCTTTGCACTCCTGCGTGTTGCGAGGACGGCCGGGAGCAGACCTAGCCCCTGTATACACACGCAGGCTGCCGCGGTCCAACCCGGGCGCGTGCCGCTCAACTGCTGACGTCTGAAGAACTTCGGCTGATACATACGACGCCGAGTGCCCATACTATTCTCGCATGGTGGTTAGTGCGAAAAGGCCAGAGGCCTACTCAGATCACATATCCTAACCCATTAGTGCGTTGGGAGCTCACAGAAACGAGCAGTGATCCACGATCTGTGGTCCCGTCGCCCTGTCTCGTGGACTTACGACAAGGGCTAGGAATGCCCGGCCGTGCCACGTAAATATCTCGCGGGTACCCTCACAGTCAACCCGACTCCACATCTCTCGCGGGTACCCCTCGGGGTCAACCCGACTTCACATT
This sequence comes from Elymus sibiricus, assembly GCA_039707655.1. Taxonomy (NCBI): domain Eukaryota; kingdom Viridiplantae; phylum Streptophyta; class Magnoliopsida; order Poales; family Poaceae; genus Elymus; species Elymus sibiricus. Next base: position 136,062,059 of record CM077666.1, read on the forward strand.
ACTCGAGGGTACCCCTCAGGGCCGACCCGACTTTAATCAGGGACTGAGGTAAAATTTAAGGTATCCGTGTGTCCAAGACATCAAGAAGGAATCCGAGGAATCACCCTCGTTGGATTCCCACTAGATGTATCCGTCAAGGTGAACTCGGAGGAATCACCCTCGATGGGTTCACACTTAAGGGGTTGCATGACAGAGACATCATCGGAGGTGGTGAAAGAGGAATCACCCTCGTTAACCCACAACCGACTAGCTATACTACAGAGGCAACATCAGGATTGAGATAAGAGGTTTCACCCTCGACACTCGATGGTAGCTCTGCAGAGTAGTGCAACTAAAGGGGTGTGTGGTGATGTGCTGGTCTCAGCCCACCGGTCATATCGATCGGGGCACTAGTAACAAAGCAGGGCAACTAGGACAAGGATGAGGGGCCACAGATGGTTTACTAACCAACCTATACTAAGCATATAGGATAACAAGAATGGTATCAACAGTAGTTACAAAATTAGGCTATGCATCAGAATAGGAGCAATCAGTTACAGTAGCAAATTCTAATGCAAGCATGGGAGAGATAGAATAGGCGATATTGGAATGATCAAGGGGGGTTTGTTTGCCTGGAAGCTCTACGGTGAAAGAGGGGTCGTCGACGACGTAGTCGTACTCGGGAGCAGCGTCAGTCCCGGAATCTACCGGAGAGAAGAGGGGGAAGAAACAATAAATACAGAGCAAACAAAAGCAACACAATGCATGACATGGCAGTATGCTGTGTTGGGGGTGACCTAATGCAGCACTACATGATACAGACGGAGCGGGAAAATATCTGGGAATATTTTCGCGGCTTTGGGCATCTGTCAGACAGATGAACCGGAGGGGAAGGTTCCATGTTTGCAGTGTTGTGGGCATGTGACAGCTACATGGAGGGCATATTCGGATTCGTCTCGTTTTTCTTAACGTTTTTCATATATAAAACATTTTCATCGAAGTTACAGTTGAATTTACATGAATTTTCAAAGATTTAGCAATATTCTGAAATTATTTTAATTAATTATTTCGAAAAATAGTAAACTGAAAATGCTACGGTTACCCAAAAAGTTACCCAGCTGACCAGCACAGGGGCTGACCAGTGGGCCCTGTTGACTGGGTCAACAGCCCAGTCAGCAGAGGCTGACAGTGGGACCAGAGGGCCCAGTCAGCAGCCCAATCAGCAGTTGACTAGGTCAGCGCTGACTGGTCAACTGGCGGGTGGGGCCCAGGTGTCAGCGAGTTAGTTAATTAAACTGGTTTTAGCAAAATATTTAACCCGCGTGGGGCCTGCGTGTCAGTGGTGGTTAGCAGCTAATTAGTCGGGTTAATTAGTGGCTAATGGTGCCACGTCAGCGGCATCACGCCAGCGGCGAGGCCGAACGCCGGCAATGGCCGTGCGCTCGTCTCTGGCCACCATTTGCGATGCGGCTTGATCCTACGTGATGTGCGCGTCGAGCCGCACCCGACGGTGGTGGTAGCCAGCACGGGGACGGTCGGAGTCGTCGGCGGTGTCGACTTCCGCGGTGGTGCGTCCACGATGATGATGGGGACGTCGCTACGATGTTCAAACGAGCGAGCCGAGCGGTGCAAACGCCCCGCGCGGGCCTCTGGAGCTCGTTCGCATCATGGCTGGTCCTGGTAAAGCATGGCAACGAGGCATTCCTCGGCCATGGCGGACGACGGAGCCCCAGCTACGGTGGGGCATACTAGAGTACGCGCGGGAGGTCGAGAGGACAGGGGGAATGAAGGCGGCCTCACAGAGATCCCGATGGACGACACAGGAGGCTTGGGGAGACGCTGGATGCGGCAAATCAATGATGGCGATGGCGATCGGTGCCGGGGAAGAAGAGGTCACTGACGTCGATGCCGGGCTGCTCCGGTCGAACGGAAGGGCACACATGCAGTGGAGGTGGACGGCGGTCCTCCTGGTCATGCTCCGGAGGCGTATGAACTACGGTGGCCGCAGTAGTTCACGGAGGCGTATGAACCGCGGTGGTTCACGGAGGTGCGGCCATGGTGGTTCGGGTGATGCGTGCGGGTGGAAGAAACGGCGCAGGGAGGGAGAGAGTGGGGCGTTAGGGTTCGCCAGGGGGGCGAGGAGGGGTCCTCATCCCCTCCGCGAGCTCTGTCAGCTCGCTGTCGAGCGGAGGAGAGGGGGGCCGGCTCGGGCGTGCGCTGCAGGTGCGGCACACACGGTGAGAAAGAGAGGTTGGGGACGACCGAGGGAGATGGGCTGGGCTGCGCTGTAGTCTTAGGGCCCAGTAGGTTAGCTCCTGTCTATTTCCCGCTGCCTTTCTCTTTTAATTAAAAACAGATGCAACCTAGGAATTATTAGAGCTACCAAATGATTTTTGCCAAGTGTGAAACTTTGCACAAAAACCATGCACAATATTCCTAGATGGTGCAAAAAGTTTGGGGCCGTTTGGAAAAGGTTAGGCATTTTTAGAAATTGGAGAGGCCAAAATAAATGCCGCTGGACCACTGAATTAAAATCCAGGGGCATTTTGGGAATTTTGGTGAGGTTGGTTACAACAAGACAAATATTTAGAGAATATTTGCCAATTTATGAACTATTTTGATTGCATGACAGAAGAAGTAAATATTTGACATGCAATTCAAATTTGAATTTGGCTTAGATATTGGACAAGTGGCAGATTGTCATAGTGATCATGATGACATGATCACCATTAGGTGGAGATCACTGTAGTATGATACTGGGGGGTGTTACAGGCAGGCGCTCCCAGGTGGCTTGTGGGGCCCCTGTGGGTCTTCTGCTGCTTCCCCGAAGCTTCTTGGGTCTGTTTTCTTCCAGAAAAAATCGTCAAAAAGTTTCGCTGCATTTGGACTTCATTTGATATGGATTTTCTGGAAAGCCAAAAACAAACAGAAAACAACAACTGGCACTGGGCACTAGGTCAATATGTTAGTCCATAAAAATCATATAAAAGTCATATAAAAGTGCACCAAAATCATACAAAACTATAATAAACATGGCATGCATACTTCATAAACTATAGGTACGTTGGAGACGTATCAGCATCCCCAAGCTTAATTCCTGCTCGTCCTCGAGTAGGTAAATGATAAAAGAAATAATTTATGAAGTGTGAATGCTAGCATAGTGCATAAGTTTGATCAATGATAATTTCAATCACTTTTCCTAGCATCATAACAGCAACTCTTTCTCATAAAACTCATCAGGATAAAGTAGCAATCAATTCACATGTTATGGTTCAAACAATGCATTCTCTTGAAACTTAACAACCTATGTTCTTAGTCACCAAACAATTGCAATTCAACTTATCTTCAACAAAGTCTAAGTAAGAGCTCCACATACTCAATTATCATATAGTCTTCTATGATTGCTAGTACTCAAAGCATATTTTTAGAACAAATGGCATCCATCGAACACAGAGAAAGATAGGGGCTTAATGTTTCGCCTCCCAACTTATTTATCATAGAGATAATTGTCAACAATAATAATTCATGATCAAATATATTTGACTGGCCATATGTGCATGGATCTTTTCCCACCACATGATGCTTGCCAACTAGAGAATAATTAAGGTTGAAAATGAGAAGTAATACTATTGACTCTTGCATAAAAGTAAATACATAAAGTAAAAGATAAGCCCTTCGCAGAGGGAAGCAGAGGTTGTCATGCGCTTTTTATTTTTGGATACACAAGCCCTTAATGCAAAGGAACATCACGTTATATTGCCCCTTGCGATAGCAACCTTTATTATGCAGTCCGTCGCTTTTATTTCTTTACCATCACAAGTTCGTACAACGCTTATTTTCCGTTGCAATAAAAGATCATACATATTTTAGGAGCAATTTTTATTGCTTTTTGCACCGATGACAACTTACTTGAAGGATCTTATTCAATCCATAGGTAGATATGGTGGACACTCATGACAAGAAACTGGGTTTAAGGGTTTTTGGATGCACAAGTAGTATCTCTACTTAGTACGAATTTTTGGCTAGCAAAAGATCCTAAGCAAGCACCACATGTTAGAGGATCCATAACAATATAACTTCTATGCAAATATACCCAAACATAACTCATTACGTTGTCTTCCTTGTCGAACTTCAACTAATTTGCTCAAGTCTAAAAATAATTAATGGGTATTCACAATCATAAAAGATGTCCAAGATAATATATTTATATGTGAAAGTTATCTTCCTTATACTAATCATTCATGAATTGCTTGTATGACCAATATTGTGATTGTCAAGCTTCAATAGATTTCACTTTCTAAACCCAATGTGAAGCTACTACTAGGCATGATACAAGCATATGAAGCTCATATTTTTTCAACTTCATGATATTCAATTCTTTCACAATTTACTCATAGGATATAAGTGAAGAACAAGAGTAAATGACAAACTACTCCAAAAAGATATAAGTGAAGATTAAATGAGTAGTTAAGTAAATAGACCGGGGGCTCGAACATAAATCTTGCCCTAAACTTCACCCCGGCACTCATTTTTACTTTATGTGCTCGGCGTCACGGATATTGCACTATATGAAACAGTTCCGAATTGCGTCTTTGGTCAACAGTTGGGTTGCCCGACATTGGTGCTTTCATTGAGAGCCTGCTGGAAGTCGCCGCGGTGCGATGGGAATTCAGATCGTCTCCGGCGCGATCTACGCGTCGGAACCGAGCTTTATTGTCGATGTCGGCATCTTCGTTGCCGGCTCAACTGGTCACCTCGGCTGGACCGAGGACCAGGCTTCTCTTCGGATCGTCAAGATCGGACGGATGTCTTCGTCATCATCAACTCCGATCTCATCCGAGATCATGGAGAAATCGTCCATGGTGCTCGGGGGCTTAACGTCAACATTGCCCTCGCGCGATCATGCAGTTTTTTCTGGACAGCGGATTCGTGTTCGCCGTCCCCATCTCCTCGAGCGTCGTTTTGACAAATCCTTTGGAGGAATTGTGCGGAATTGAGTCTATAATGACCCCGTAAAATTTTGTCATATTCCGATGGAGGAATCTCCGGTGCTCTACGATATACCGGAGCCCTGTAAAATCTGGATGAATTTAGGGCGAGGAGTCCAGCATCCATCTCGGACATCCTTTGGAAGATCCAACCGTTGATTGACTGCGGAATTACTATATCTACCATCCCTCAAAATTTCAGCTCGATCCGACCGTTCAAACTCCGGGAACAGCCCGAGGAGTGCGTCAATTTTCGGATATGTTTTCTGCGCGAAAACGAATCCGACCCGAGTTCATCTTTTTCATGAACAGATTATCGGACATCCTTTTTGAAGGGAATTTTTTATAGGGTATTGTGTTTTGTCCTCAAGCACGTGCCCACAAATTTTAAGCCTTTTCCGAGGCGATCTTCGTCGTCGCGCCGGTGTCAAACCAGTCCGGCCATGTTGCTCCATGGCTGCCGACCTGCGCCCGCATCGACTGTGCCGTCGCTTCATCGAGCCGACGACAACCACCTTGGATCATCACCTCGGCAAGCCGACCAAGAGTTCGGCACCTCTCTCCCTAATGATCGTCAAGATAACATCGTCACCTTACGGATTGCACGGGTCGGGCGCGCCAGCATCGCCGCGCGGTCACTTCTCAAGCCGGCATGGACCGTGTCACAAAGTTTCGACCTGCGTCGGCATCGCCGCGCCGTTGCTTCTTCGAGCCGATGTCTACCTCGCCGACCTGCTTCGACACCTCGGCTGGCATGGGGGTTGCAACGTCACCTTACCGACCTGCTCCGACACCTCGGCTAGACCGGGGGCTTCGCCATCTCTAAATCAACCTACTCCGGGGACTTCGGCGTCACCAGCCGATCAGCTTCGTCACCTCGGCTGGACTGGGGGCTTCGCCTCGCCACATCGACCGTGTTGCGTCGCTGCTTCATCAAGCCGAGCTCTTCGCTTGGCCACCTCGGGCTTGGGGGCTGGGACCTCGGTCAAGCCGAGGACTATGCGTCCTCGTCCCGCCACAAGCCCGCACCATGTCATCAACGCCGAGCACATTAACCAGCTAAGTCGCTTTCATGCTTAAATTTTCTGAATTCTTAATTTTTTGTTCGGTTCGACCAAGCATTATATTTATGTTAAAATCTGTTTGTTAAAAACGAGGTTCGTTAAAAACTGCTTCTTTTTCCCATGTTAACTGGGGGCTCTTAAATTTATATGAGCCATTTTATAATAAGTGTTTTCTTGTTAGTCGTTGCAAAGTCTTTTTCTACTACTCCTTTTTCCGACGTGAGTGTGTGGTCAATAGCCGGATAGCCTGGTTTCTCTCTAAAGCCGCTCGAGTTTAGTTCATTAAACTGGCCTGAGAAACACTCCGCCTTCGGGATGGGAGGTTGAAGCCAAAGGCTGACCCGCTTGAAGTCTGGAGATCGGACGTATCATGTTAAAGCACGGCAGAAGCACAAATTAATTTTAAGACCAATTTCGGATTGGCACCAGAAAACTTTATTTAACCTAGACGTAAAGGTTTTATGTAAGTTTTTTGGTTTTCCAAGCTTATGAAGCTTTTAACCAATTTGCATGTTTTTTTTCCAGGAGGCGGGACATCCTCTTGACCGAGGTGCCGTGCATAATAATTCGGCTCGGGAAATCTTTTCCAACCCGTAGTTCGGTAACTTCCCTGCCGAGCTGCACATCGGCACGCCCGAACACTCCAAACACCGGAGGGCTAGTTACTTGCCCCCACAGTCAAGCTCCTATGACTAAGTGAAAGTTATAAAGCCTACATATCTGATTGCCTCGTTTCCGCTAACACAACCGCCTCCGGGCACCGAGACGTCGGCTAAGGGTTGTCTTGCTATTGCGTAAACACCCTGCGTAGCATCTACAAAAGGGTGGAAGCCGACGATGGGCCACTTTCAAATTATAAACAGTCGCAACGGAGTCAAAATAACATATAGCATAAAGCTGCAAAATACAACTTAAAAGCTGACTACCACAAACATGCGCAAATTCAATCGGCCGATCAGCTTGCTTTCATAAAAGTGTTCGGCTTGTCCGAGGTCACTAATAGTAAAGCAGTTCGGCCGTCTTTGAAAAAACTGTGCAATTCTAACCTCGAGTTTTTGGTATAAAACACTTCGGACATATAAGAGAGTCCAATAAACCATACCAGGGGCTCCTTGAGGCACCTCGGCGCGGTTACTTTGGGACTCCTGGAGAGTCCGACGTATTCTCAGCATTTGTATTCAATATACGAGCGCTGCATTCCCATAAATCGTTATAAAGCCACAATATGCATCAATTTGACATGAGATCTGGCCAAGCTGGGTTGCCTGGCTCCTGTGCTTACCCCCTACGTTCCCGATTGTTCGGCTAGGGGGTAAAGGGAGCACCTCTGTGATTGATACTACCGGGTTATCCGAGTTAGTACCTCAGACTGGGTGAAGCCGAAAGCTAGCAATCTCAAGAACATAATTGGTCGGCAACGACGGAAGTGAAAATCTTAGTTTTTTAAAGCCAAATACTTAGGGAATTTTCCCCGAATTAATCTTCACTATTTTCTCCCACTTAGATCGGAGGTCAAGTTACATAATCATGGTTAGCATGATAACCTGCGAAAAGGAACTTATAAAGGAACTATTTTTCTCAGAAGATGTTTCTTACATTAAATAGTAATATAACATATCTCTCCGCGTACCTTTGTTTATAAAACCATATGGCCGGATTGCCTTGTTTGCCGTAAATCTTTGCCCTTACAAAGGCTTTATAAAGTAGGACAAACACTCCTCAGCTACTGGCCGAGGAGGTTGAAGCCGATGGTCGGTCAACAAAGTTTTGTACAATGCGGATCCGAGCATTAATGATGTAAAATACTTGGATACGTAGAATCATTACACATAAATTGTGATTAAAGTCAATTTACTCTGGATATCGATCCTTAATTCGGCCACCCTTGCCCAAATTAAGGCTCGGCGGCTACTGGGCTTCGTGCTTCTCATATTAAAAGCAACTAAAGAGGTACATCGATCCCCTAATCTGGTGTTCCCACCTGACCAGTGGCTCGGGGGCTACTGCATTTGACGATTCAATGCAGACAATTTACAATGTGCAAAACAGTTTCCGAGGAGATTACGATCCTCAGGTTGGTCGGCCGCACCCAACCTGAGTCTCGAGGACTATGCACATCGCGTTTCCATTCCTAAGTATGCTATCGAGCTAGGAGTTGATCCTCAGGCCGATTTCGTGAATCGACCTGAGTCTCAGAGGCTACTGGGATCAGCGGTTTTATGATTTCCTTCAGGTGCATCTCGGATTTTTGGCCGACACACACCTTGAGGGCTACTGGCTATATATCTCGGTAGATAATAAATTGCACCAATCGAAAAAATATTTTAGCCCAAGTACGAGGTGGTGCACCACCTCTGAAGCAGTCCGGCATAAAGCTCGGCTGCGAGTGGCTGCCTCCATAGAGAACTTTTTCGGCGTTATGCTTGGATAACCTCCTTCAACTTTTTCAATACTGAGGTGACACCTCGGATGCTGTCCGGCGTTCGAGCTCGGATGTAAGAGGACACCGCCGCATGGGAAAAACTTCGAACCCGAGGTATGGCTTAAAATATAACAAGGCATTGATAAAGGCCAAGAACCTAAAGGGGCTCCTCGGATACCCGATGTATGAACTCTTCGGATTCACCTCGGCGATCCTCAAGATCGGAGATGGGAAGATTTGTTGAACCAGTTTTCAAGACCGACGACCGAAGATGAAGAACAGTTCGGAAGAACCGAGGAGCGTCCCCAACTTGAAGACCGGTTTAGGGGGCTACTGAGGGTGTCCCGGACTAGGGGGTATTCGGGCTGCCGGCCTATCTCCTATAGGCCGGACTAACGGGCCGCTCTTAACTCATTGAAGGAAGGCCGGATTGCGGACGACCCCGTGCACCAGGAGGAAGATTCCACAAGACTGGGCGCCCAAGACGAGGACTCTCCTAAACCCTAGGCCTCCGGTGCATATATAAACCGAGGCCAGGCTAGTCAATAGATGATCTGATATTCATTAAAACAATCTCGTGGTAGATACATGTACTCTGTACTACACCCCATATCAATACAATCAAAAGCAGGACGTAGGGTATTACCTCTTCGAGAGGACCTGAACCTAGGTAAAACTCTGTGTCCATGTTACCATCGCTCCAAGACGCCTAGCTTAGGACCCCTACTACGAGATATGCCGGATTTAGAACCGACAGTAGCTATGTGAGGACTCTTTCTCATTTAAAAATTTCAGATCTTAAGTATTTTATTCAAACAGCAAAGAAAACAAAATAAAATGACATTCCAAGAATAGCACATCTCATGTGAAGAAGCAAAAACTTAGGCTCAACCAAGACTAACCGATAATTGTTGATGAAGAGAGGTGGGATGCCTACCGGGGCATCCCCAAGCTTAGATGCTTGAGACTTCTTAAAATATTTACTTGGATGCCTTGGGCATCCCCAAGCTTGAGCTCTTGTGTCTCCTTAATTCCTCTCATATCACGGTTTCTCTAAAATCTTAAAAACTTCATCCACACAAAACTCAACAAGAACTCGTGAGATAAGTTAGTATAAATCAACTCAAAACCTTAACATTCTCTACTGTAGAAAATCACTAAAATTACAATTAAATATTGCATACTAAATGCCTCTGCATATTTAATACTCCTATCCACATATAGAAACATTAAACAAGCAAACATATGCAAACAATGCAACTATAAGAGCAATCTGCCAAAACAGAACAGTCTGTAAAGGGGGAATAAGAATTCATACTTCCCTAACTCCAAAAATTCTGTAAAATTACCACGTGACAGAGAACTCATGCATTCTTACTGTGTAAAAATTTCAGATTTTTATCATGTTCTGACTATTCAGGAATATTCTGGACATAACAGAAAACTTTCTGTTTTTCAAACAGCAACACATGAACTTGCAAACTGAGCATGGTAATGGCTATAATTGGCATTTTATTGAACTAAAATATACAAAACATGATTATTGATAACAGCAAACAAATCTCAACAAAATAAAATGACGCTCGAAGCAAAACTCATATTATGTGACGAATAAAAATATTGCTCCAAGTGAGGTTACCGATAATGTTGAAGACGAAAGAGGGGATGCCTTCCGGGGCATCCCCAAGCTTAGACGCTTGAGTCTTCCTTGATTATTACCTTGGGGTGCCTTGGGCATCCCCAAGCTTAGGGTCTTGCCGCTCCTTATTCTCCTCATATCGATATCTCACCCAAAACTTGAAAACTTCAATCACACAAAACTTAGCGGAACTTCGTGAGATAGGTTAGTATGATAAAAATAAACCATCCACTTAGGTACTGTCAAGACAAGATTCATAATTGTTATCACATAATACCTACTGTATTCTATCATTTCCACAATTTATATTACTCAATCTAAGCTATGGAAACACTAAAACAAGCGAACTATGCATTGAAAACAGAATCTGTCAAAAACAGAACAGCATGTAGTGAGCGGTTTAAAAACCATACTTCTGTACCTCCAAAAATTATGAAAAATTAGGACAGAGTAAAAAATTTGTAACCCAATGCTCTGTAGAAATTTCAGAATTTTTTCAAGCTCCAGTACAGAACAGAAATTCCAGCACTTGACGCAAAAGTTTCTGTTTTTACACAGAATCAAATCAACAAGCATCCACACTATCCCAAAGGCTTTACTTGGCACATTATTGAAATAAAACATATAAAACATGATTACTACAGTAGCTTAATCATGTGAACACAAGAAAAAAAGTAGTTATAAATATTGGGCTGTCTCCCAACAAGCACTTTTCTTTAATGCCTTTTTAGCTAGGCATGAAGATTTCAATGATGCTCACATAAAAGTAAAGAATTGAAACACAAAGAGAGCATCATGAATCATATGACAAGCACATTTAAGCCTAACCCACTTCCTATGCATAGGGATTTTGTGAGCAAACAAGTTATGGGAACAAGAATCAACTAGCATAGGAAGGCAAAACAAACATGACTTCAAAACTTTCAACACATAGAGAGGAAACTTGATATTATTGCAACACCTACAAGCATATGATCCACTCTCATAATAATTTTCAGTAGCATCATGAATGAATTAAACAATATAACTATCACATAAAACATTCTTTTCATGATCCACAATGTGGTACCCCGGCTCAGAGGACCGGTTTACCCAGTGTTTCCAACCCAGAGATCATGTCTTTTGGAAACACACAACAACTTGGAACAAAACATAACTGAAATTTATTGAAATATCTTGAGTACAAGCTCGTAATTTACATTGATAGCGAGGCCAGGGCACTGCGCATGCTAGGACAATATCTACATTATTTATGGAACATAGCAGGGCCTCGATACTACTGGACGATTCTACGGCGTAGCGGAACATAGCGCGGAAAACTCCATCCACAGGGACACTGCTGGAACACAGCCTAGTTAGCGTAGCACGAACCATCGGGACCTCCGTCCTCGGCTTCTCCTGCATCTGGCATGATACGCCAGGTGAGTACATGGAATGTACTCGCAAGCTCACGGCAACCAAAACAATGCAGCAAACAATAGCAGGGCAATGATCATACTAAGTGCTTAGATGCTTACTGTTACTGAATACCAACTTACTCTCTTCTGGGTTGTCCCACAACCCTCGGAATGCTCATCATCCACTGAGCACTTCCGAACATAAGACAAGTTCTTCCATCATTATTATCATTATTGTGGTTGACCAATCAGTGGCCTAGTACGGACTGTCCAACACCGTGGACGCGGCTATTCGAATAGATTCTTACACTCTGCAGAGGTTGCGCACTTTACCCACACTATGGAGCTCCTGGCCTCGTGTTCCCATTCGGGTGGACCGGTGCTGCTCCAACGAAACCTGCCTGACCCGTGACTCTTCCATCGTACCACCGACAATCATACCCTCCCAGGGTCATGTCCTGGGTGGCCCCTGTGTCACCCCGTGACACCTGCCACCGTCGTGGCCAACTAAACTGTGCCAAACGGGGACGCCGGCAAAATAACTCAACTGGGCTCACAAGATTATCGTCGTCTACCTGATCAGGGCAGCACACACGCATAACCCTCCCTAGTTTGGTGGTACCGATAAAAGAGCACAAAGCCAGACCAAGTCAAGGCCATCCCATACCGGCAAATGTGGCTGCATGGATAAGTCCGGATAGGTGGCACTTGATCAACCATTTAGGCTTAGTGTTGTCAAGCACTTATCAATCATGGATTTTATCATGAATAACTAAACATGGTAGTAGTTAGGCATCCAAGTAATTTACTATGAATTATCACATATTAAAGTAATGCAAATAATTCAATATAATAACCAACACTATTGACATGCTTCATGAAATGGATGACATGGCTTGCCTTGCTCTGTTGGGTTGTCCACAAACTCTTGGGCTTCAAAACCAAAAGAATCTCCTTCTGAAAATATTTTAAAAAGACAATTGAAAATGTCACAAAACACTGTTCTGTGCACCAGAAATTCTGTGAGCATGAGAAAAATACCAAATTTTACCAGAAATTAGAGGAGCTCAAGACAAACCCAGAGCAAAAAGAATCAATTGATTTGGACTTATGTATAAAAAGTTATGGATGGTCAAAGTTACTGGTCAAAATTTGAATTAAAACAGAAAATAGAAAATCCAGCAGAGGGCCACGTCGAAGGCGTATTTCGCCAGGGCGTCTCCACTTACCGCTTCGGCGTGTGAGGCGGGCCACTGACGTGCGGGCCCCGCTGTCAGATTTAAAAGGGGGAGAGAGGGAACAGAGAGCTGCGGCTCTCCGGCGAGGGTCGCCGGTGATGCAGTCGACGGCGAGGTCGGGTGACTACGGGGATGGAAAGAGCGCACTGAGACGAACACGCACGTACCCGCAGCGTGACGAGAGATGGCCGGACGACGTCGTCCCCTTCCTCTCTGGCGGCGGTGGTTCTCGGGTGTCGCCGGAGACGGCATTTCCGGCAGGGATTCGGTCAGGCGAGAGCTTAGGCGAGGTCAGGAGAGTGAGCTGAGCTCGCGCGTGCAGTCGGTGGAGGCTGGGGTGGAGTGGAACGGCGAGGAGGCAGAGCTCAGGTGGCGACGGATCGCCGGCGAGATGCGAGGCCAGAGGGCCTCTCGGCCTTGGCTCGATGCGAGGGAGGTCGATTAGGAGGTGGTGGAGTTGGGTGAGGAGCGAAGAGAGGCCGGGGAGGTCTATTTATAGGGGGAGGAGGAGCTTCTAGATCGGGCGGAGCTCGGGCCACGTCGCCGGCGCAAGGACGCCGCGCTGGCTGGCTCGACGCGGGCGACGGGATGTGAGAGGGCAGAGGACTTATGGCGTGCAGTGGCAGCTTGCGGAGGAAGACGACGGGCGGCAGAGCCACTGTGGCCGCACGGGTGCCACAGTGCCCGCGTGCGTGGCGGCCGCCGGGGATGATTCCGGCGAGGGGGAAGTTCCAGAATGGCCAGGTGGAGTAAGGAGAAGATGTCGGCGAGCTGAGACAAGTTATGGTCACGCGGGGCAGCTGGACGCGTCACATCTGTCGCGGGCGCGGTGCAGAGCGCGTGTTTTGGCATGCCATTGCCGTGCTCACCACGGGCATTGGCATCTAGAGGCCTCGCAAGCCTGGCGCATCTTGTCCAACACGTCGACCCTTGATCACTTAGTCCCCCTGTGCCTCTGGTTCGACTAGATGCACTCTGGTTCGATGTGTAGCTTCAGCTACAGTTTCTGATAGAAACTTTGAGAGAGATCTGGAGGAGGTGAGCTGGAGATGGAGCCAATGGAGATGTCTGCGATGATCTACTTTGGAAGGACTATAAGCTGGCCAAGTTTGAGAAACTTTCATCAAGATTTGAATGGGGTTCATGTACAACTACTGTTATTGGAACAGAGGCAAGATGAGCTTGTAGCACTCATCTGGTTGATCTGCTGGAACTGGATTTTGGTGTGTGGGAGTTTTATGGTGGATAGAAGATGTCATAAAAATTTCAGCTCAATTGGATACCTCTAGCTGGTACTTCCTTCACAGAGGTTCCATTTGAGCAGAAACTTCGCAGAATTTTGCTGCTGAAAATTTGTACTGGGCAAGATGATATTTTTGGATATTGTGGCAAGATAGGTTCCCTAGTATCTCAGGGAATTATCTTAGAGTTTTCTGAGTTGGGAAAATATGAGTTGCTTCACAAAGGGCCAGTATTGTCCAGAAGATAAATGGAGTTTTCTAGACAAAGTTTTGTACTGGACCATGAAATGTTTTTAAAGATTGTGGGATTAGATGATGTCAAGAAGGTGTGGTATTAATTTGGGATTTTTCTGATCACCAAAACTATAGGTTACTTCATGACCCATAGTGATGACAGATTTTCCCAAAGGAAGAAAATGAATAATTGGGAAAGATGGAGAATTGGAATTTGATCCAGAAGGTGTGTGGCAAGATTTTGGCAAGATGCCGAGGGCTTTGGATCACTCAGAGAGATTCATAAGTCCAAAGTCAACTGAAAAGATTCAAAATCCAACCAAATTGCAAATAAAGCCAGAAAGATTTTGAAAAGAAAAAGTTGCCAAAAACCAGGGTGTCACACACAAGCATGGAATTTTTACTACTCTCCACATAAGCAATTTTCTTCTCATTCATAATAGTGGGAGCAAACTCAACAAAATAACTATCATGAGATACTTTATTGGCATAATCCAATTGAAAATTAAAATCATGATGACAAGTTTCATAGTTATCATTATTCTTTATAGCATACATGTCATCACAGTAATCATCATAGATAGCAACTTTACTGTCATAATCAATTGAAACCTCTTCCGAAATAGTGGAATCATCATTAAATAAAGTCATGACCTCTCCAAATCCACTTTTATCAATATAATCATCATAAATAGGAGGCATGCTTTCATCATAACAAATTTGATCATTGAAAGTAGGGGGACTAAAAAGATCATCCTCATTAGACATAGCATCCCCAAGCTTAGGGTAAACATTATTTTCAGAAAATAAATTCTCAAACATGTCATTCCAATCAAACATAGCACCCCCAAGCTTGTGAGTTTGCATATCATTAGCATAAACACTATTATCATCAATAGTATGAATAGCACCAATAGTATAACAATTATTATCATATTTCTCCAAGTTGGTGCCATAAAGATTTTCAAGATTATAAGAGGTATCATTATCTTTCCAATCATAATTATCACAACAAGTAATAGGCATAACAAAATCATCTTCAATAATTCCTTGGGACATCGTATCATAAGAACAAGAAACAATATCATCAAGTGTATCTTCCTCCACAATTATTTTTGATTCATGCTCATGGGGCACAACAATAGGAGCAACATTATTTGGGAGAGATACCTTTTTACCTTTAGTTTTTGTTCTTTTCTTCTTCTTCTCCACATTATGTGTGGGTTTATTTAATTTTTTCGAGCTCCTAATTGAAGAGATTGGTTGGATAGGAAGCTCCTCCTCGTTACCTGTTTCATCATGAGAGAAAATAGGAGGGAAAGGGGGAATCTTTACCCTTCCATTAGTATTTCTTTTATATTCTATTTGTTTTCCCGTTTTTCTATAGTTGGCTATATAAGCATTCTCATTGCAATTTACCACACAAAACGTATAGATTTCCTTTAGATTAGTTTCAATGTCATCCGTGAGAATGAATACTTCAAACCAACTATTTTTATGTGTCAATTCTTCACACCCCAAAAATAGAATAAGCTCATTATAAAGTTCAAGGGTGGTCAAGTTATTGCAATATTTGGCCATGATTTGATCGTGAAAAAGTATGCATTGAAAATTAAGAAGACCAACCTTATTGCAAAGTTCACAAGTAATGGGATAAAGAGAGCATAATTTCGTAGCAAATTTATCTATCACTTTGAGCAAAAAATTGGTTCTATCATGTTTATGCTTCTTACAAAATCTATCATCCCAATAAGGCATGTCTTCACAAACTTTATGCACTCCACAAAAATTGACATGCTTATAAGAAACATTTTTGTCATGACTAGTGCAATCATCTTTAGTATTTTGGATATTCATAGAATTCATACTAACAACATTGCAATCATGCTCATCATTTATGGATTTTATGCCAAACATTTTATTGAATTCTTCTTCTATTAATTGACCACAATTTTCCGATCCATCATTTTCAAGAAAGACATTATGAAGACGAATAATATGAGGCAACCTCAATTCCATTTTTTTTGTAGTTTTCTTTTTATAAAACCAAACTAGTAATCAACAAGAAACTAAAAGATTGAATTGCAAGATCTAAAGATATACCTTCAAGCACTCACCTCCCCGGCAACGGCGCTAGAAAAGAGCTTGATGTCTACTACACAACTTATTCTTGTAGACTCGTGTTGGGCCTCCAAGCGCAGAGTTTTGTTGGACAGTAGCAATTTTCCCTCAAGTGGATGACCTAAGGATTATCAATTCGTGGGAGGCTTAGGATGAAGATGGTCTCTCTCGAACAACCCTGCAATCAAATACAAGAAATCTCTTGTATCCCCAACACACCAAATACAATGGTAAATTGTATAGGTGCACTAGTTCGGCGAAGAGATGGTGATACAAGTGTAGTATGGATAGTAGATATAGGTTTTTGTAGTGCGAACAATAAAAAAACAGCAAGGTAGCAAGTAACAAAAGTGAGCATAAACGGTATTGCAATGCTTGAAAACAAGGCCTAGGGTTCATACTTTCACTAGTGCAATCTCTCAACAGTGTTAACATAGATGAATCGTATAACAATCCCTCAACGTGCTATAAAGAATCACTCCCAAGTTCCTATTAGCGGAGAACATAAGATAGAAATTGTTTGTAGGGTATGAAACCACCTCAAAGTTATTCTTTCCGGTCAATCCATTGAGCTATTCCTATAAGTGTCACAAACAGCCCTAGAGTTCGTACTAAAATAACACCATATGATACACATCAACCAACCCTAATGTCACCTAGATACTCCAATGTCACCACAAGTATCCGTGAGTTGATTATACGATATGCATCAAACAACTTCATAATCATAATATTCAATCAACACAAAGAACTTCAAGGAGCACCACAAAGTTTCTATCAGAGAAAAGACAATGAAAATGTGCATCAACCCCTATGCATAGATTACCCCAATGTCACCTCGGGAATCCACGAGTTGAGTGCCAAAACATACATCAAATGAATCAATATAATACCCCATTGTCACCACGGGTATTCATATGCAAGACATACATCAAGTGTTCTCAAATCTGAATATTCAATACGACAATAACAAAACCTCAAAGGGAAAAGATTCGATTCATCACAACAAAGATAGAGAGGGAAGAAACACCATATGATCCAACTATATTAACAAAGCTCGCGATACATCAAGATCGTGCCATATCAAGAACACGAGAGAGAGAGAGAGATCAAACACATAGCTACTAGTACATACCCTCAGCCTCGTGGGTGAACTACTCCCTCCTCATCATGGAGACCACCGGGATGATGAAGATGGCCTCCGGTGATGATTTCCCCCTCCGGCAGGGTGCCGGAAAAGGGCTGTAGATGAGATCGTGGAGGTACAGAGGCTTGCGGCAGAGTCCTAGTTCTAGGTTAACTTTCGGGGGTTTCTGAATATATATGATTTTTCAGCGTTGGAATCACGCAAAGAGGTGCCACAGGGGCCCACGAGACACCAGGGCGCCTGGGGTGGGGGGGGGGGGGTAGGCGCGCCCAGGTGGCTTGTGGGGCCCCTGCGGGTCTTCTGCTGCTTCCCCGAAGCTTCATGGGTCTGTTTCCTTCCAGAAAAAATCGTCAAAAAGTTTCGCTGCATTTGGACTTCATTTGATATGGATTTTCTGGAAAACCAAAAACAAGCAGAAAACAGCAACTGGCACTGGGCACTAGGTCAATATGTTAGTCCATAAAAATCATATAAACGTGCACCAAAATCATACAAAACTATAATAAACATGGCATGAATACTTCATAAATTATAGATACGTTGGAGACGTATCAGTCCCGAAAGTCTTCTCTTGATTTTTTTCTAGTGCAAATGGCTTCATATAGGGGAAGATGGCCCCTGGAGGCCTGCCAGGGGCGCCACAAGCTTGGGGGGCGCGCCCAGGGGGTAGGGCGCGCCCCCTAGGCTTGTCGCTTCCTGGTGGGCCCCCCTCTGGTATTTCTTCCGACAATATTTTTTATATATTCCAAAATAATTCTCCGTAAATTTTCAAGTCATTTGGAGATGTGCAGAATAGCTATCTCTGTTTCACCCCTTTCCGGTCCAGAATTCCAGCTGCCGGCAATCTCCCTCTTCATGTGAATCTTGCAAAATAAGAGAGAAAAGGCATAAGTATTGTATCATAAAGTGAAATAATGACCCAAAACATAATAAATAACGATAGGAAAACATGATGCAAACTGGACGTATCACCCCCTATCCTTTGCTAGCAAAAAATTCGTACTAAGTAGAGATACTACTTGTGCATCCAAAAACCCTTGAACCCAGTTTCATGTCATGAGAGTCCACCATATCTACCTATGGATTGAATAAGATCCTTCAAGTAAGTTGTCATCGGTGCAAAAGCAATAAAAATTGCTCCTAAATATGTATGATCTTTTATTATAAGGGAAAATAAGCTTTGTACGAACTTGTGATGGTGAAGAAATAAATGTGACATAGTGCATAATAAAGGTCGCTGTCACAAGGGGCAATATAAAGTGAAGTTCCTCTACATTAAGAGTTTGCACATCCAAAAATAAAAAGTGCATGACAACCTCTGCTTCCCTCTACGAAGGGCCTATCTTTTACTTTACGTATTTACTTTTATGCAAGAGTCAATAGTATTCTCCTCTATTTCATTTTTATTTTTCTCTCTTGACAAGCATCATGTGGTGGGGAAAGATCCTGACATATATATCCAGTTGGATGTAGGTGATCATGAGTTATTATTGTTGACATTACCCTTGAGGTAAATAAGTTGGGAGGCAAAATTATAAGCCCCTATCTTTCTATGTGTCTTACTGAAACTTTTGCTCCATAAGTATGCCGTGAGTGTTAGCAATCATAGAAGACTAAATGATAGTTGAGTATGTGAACTTGCTAAACAAAGCTCTTACGTAGACTCTTTCTAATAATATGATGAATTGTAATTGCATCAGTGACCGAGATCATAGTTTGTTAGTTTTTAATATGGTTTATGGTACATACTTTATCTTGAGGATTAATTGTCACTTATTCATGAGAAGTTGTATGATATTATATTGCTATTATAATAATGATCATGATGCTTTCATGTTTGTATTTTGTTTTATCAACACCTCTCTCTCTAAACATGTGGTCATGATTATCGATTTCGGTTTTTTGCTTGAGGACAAGCGAGGTCTAAGCTTGGGGGAGTTGATACGTCCATTTTGCATCATGTTTTCCTACTGTTATTTATTGTGTTTTGAATCATTATTTCACTTTAGGATGCAATTCTTATGCCTTTTCTCTCTTATTTTGCAAGTTTCACATGAAGAAGGAGATTGCCGACAGCTGGAATTCTGGACCGGAAAGGGGTACAACAGAGATAGCTATTCTGCACAACTCCAAATGACCTGAACATTTATAGAGAATTATTTTGGAATATATAAAAAAATATTGGCGGAAGAAATACCAGGAGGGGGCCCACCAGGAAGCCACAAGCCTTGGGGGCGTGCCCTACCCCCCTAGGCGCGCCCCCCGAGCTTGTGGCGCCCCTGGCAGGCCTCCGAGGCCCATCTTCCACTATATGAAGCCATTTTCCCTAGAAAAAATCAAGAGAAGACTTCCAGGACGAAGCGCCGCCATCTCGAGGCGGAACCTGGGAGGAGCACTTTTGCTCTCCGGCGGAGCGATTTCGCCAGGGATACTTCCCTCCGGGAGGGGGAAATCGAAGCCATCGATGTCACCAACGATCCTCTCATCGTGGGAGGACCAATCTTCATCAACATCTTCACCAGCACCATCTCATCTCAAACCCTAGTTCATCTCTTGTATTCAATCTTTGTCCCAAAACCTCAGATTGGTACCTGTGGGTTGCTAGTAGTGTTGATTACATCTTGTAGTTGATGCTAGTTGGTTTATTTGGTGGAAGATTATATGTTCAGATCCTTAATGATATTCAATACCCCTCTGATCTTGAACATGAATATGATTTGTGAGTAGTTACTTTTGTTCTTGAGGACATGGGAGAAGTCTTATCATAAGTAATCATGTGAATTTGGTATTCGTTCGATATTTTGATGATATGTATGTTGTTGCTTCCTTTAGTGGTGTCGTGTGAACGTCGACTACATGACACTTCACCATATTCGGGCCTAAGGGAAGGCATTGTGGAGTAGTAAGTAGATGATGGGTTGCTGGAGTGACAGAAGCTTAAACCCTTGTTTATGCGCTATTCCGTAAGGGCTGTTTTGGATCCATATGTTTCATGCTATGGTTAGATTTATCTTAATTCTTCTTTCGTAGCTGCGGATGCTTGCGAGAGGGGGTAATCATAAGTGGGAGGCTTGTTCAAGTAAGAACAACACCCAAGCACCGGTCCACCCACATATCAAATTATCAAAGTAGCGAACGCGAATTAAACTAACATGATGAAAGTGACTAGATGAGAATTCCCATGTGTCGTCGAGAATGCTTTGCTTTATATAAGAGATCGTTTCGGCTTGTCCTTTGCTACAAAAAGGATTGGGCCACCTTGCTGCACTTTATTATACTTGTTACTTATTGCTTGTTACGAATTATCTTACTACAAAACTATCAGTTACCGCTACTTTCAGTGCTTACAGAAAACACCTTACTGAAAACTGCTTATCATTTCCTTCTGCTCCTCGTTGGGTTCAACACTCTTACTTATCGAAAGGACTACAATTGATCCCCTATACTTGTGGGTCATCAGCATCCATTGGCTAGGTGCGTTCTAATCAGGGTGGATCAAACGGTGGATGAGCTGACTGATTTTCCACCAAAATCAACCGGATGACCCCTAGCATGGGCCAATAAGAAGAGGCATTCGAACCTGGGCAGGCGACAACAAGATTTGTTCTGTCCACCACTCCACCCGGAAGAGCACCTCATAACTTGCCACCTGCAACGACGAAGAATTTAGGTTATACATTTGTCCTCTATTAATATATGGAGATGTTGACTACGTTGACCACGAGTTGCTTAGGCTTGAACCTGGTGGGTACCAGATGACAAGCAAGGAATAACAGCTTGGTAGAGAAAAGTCTAAAAAATGAGAATGCGCTTATATTCGAGCAGAGCACATAATGAGCAAACAAATTTGCAATTTAATGAGGAGTATACGATGATACTATACAACACACGTAGGATCCCGTTTCAAAAAAGAAAAAAGAAAAACTACACAGGTAGGACATTTTGAGTGGGTCCATCACGTGAGCGTCAGTCACTAGGCTGCCATGTGAGCGCCTCTCTCCCAGTAAATATGGGCTCTTTGTATTGGGCTTCAATAAACGGGCGGGCCATGTTTCAAACTCATTGGTCGTAAGAGTGTACGCACTAGCGCTTCCTCTCATTTGTAACTGCTCATTGAATTGACAAATAAGAATTATAGTAGGTAACAAATAAGCAAACAGGTTCATGCGTGCTTACAGGAAATATTTTAAAACATAGGCTACGCATGAAGCAGTAAGACGATGAACTGTTAAGCGCATAAACTTAACCAACATCTAGACCTTCCTAGTATGCTTGATGACGTTGTGGCTCCACATGGGCACTTTACTAAATTTTATTCTAAAGGAGCACGTTGATCAGCTCGTTTGCCGCAGTTTCACACAGACCATAAAGCTTGAGCAGCTTTCTAGCATGGCTGCACCCTGCATCATCATGCCGTGTGCCACAGCATTCAAAGTTCAACATTGCAATCAAACTCACAGGCGGTCAAATCATAGACAACATTCAGAACAAACTCATAAGATTACCATATATAAGGCAACATGCATGCTTATGCATCTCAACGATTCACACATCAGAGCAAATATTTACTTCACAACTAAAGACATATAAAGAAACAAAAATCGATCGATGCTGCTCACAGCAAAGGGGGTCCCATTCCAAAATATCAAATGCAAGTCTTCCTGCCAACATCAATGAGCAAAATTTCACAAGGTTTTCCCATTCCAAAATATCAAATGTATGTCTTCTTGCTAACATCAATGAGCAAACTTTGACAAGGTTTTCCCATTCCAAAAAAACAAATGCCTTTGACTATGTAAAGGGCAGGGTTTGTCATCAGTTTGCACGTTGACATGGAACCTTGTGCTGGATTAACCAGCTGATTTTTTTGTGCAGTTCCACTGAAATCGAGCAATGTCATCTATATCTTGGTGGATTTTGTATTTATATGTTACAATGCCTTGAACACGTTGGCAGCTCCTTCCATGTAGCTAGTTTGGTGGCTCAAGGTGACAATGAATGATTAGAGAACCATTCAATGTATTGTGCATGATGAAGTATTATGGAACGCACGAACCATCCGAACATTTTGTGCAGTTCCACTAAAATCAAGCTGAGCATCCTTGTCTGCACAAATACAGAAAAAGTGATTACAATAATAATAGTACTAGTTGATGAAACATAGGCTCACAAATAGAAGCATCTTCATTGTCTTAACAGGAAAAGATAGCAACACAATAGCTTCAATTAAACATTTAATTCAAAACAGTAACACAATACAAGTAGCACAGCATGACAAAGCACGATCATGTGGATGAAGGCCGGTACTGACCTTTGTTAGGGAATTATCAATCAAGAACTTTTTTGGGTTGTTCCACTAAAATATATGTTATCTTCAAACAAGATCCCTGTTTGCAGAAGTAGAGACAATTGCATATTACATTAAGAGTGGCATCAAATCACAGTGGCAAAACAGTAGCAAAACAATGGCTCATTCCATGAGTAGCAATAAATTAAAATGCAAAACAATATCATTACTTGTGTCATCACTGTTGCAGTGCTTCATTATAGTACCAGGATTTGATTTTTGTTCTTCTTCCCCTTGTTCGTCCCCTTCATCACTTGGTTCAATAACAGACAAGGTTCACCTTCAATGTAAGATTTGGCACGTCATTTAGGGAGCACAAGTATACCACAAAACAATAGCATTAATTTTCTGATGACAGTAGCAAAATAGAGGCAAACAGTTGTGAAATATCATTATCTTACCTCAATGGGATATTACGGATAGGAAGTCTGATCTCCTTTTGTGCAGTTCACTAAAATCAAGCAACATTACCTTTTAAGTAGCACAACATGTGAAAGCACACTGCATTATCATATGGATGAAGGCCGGAACTAACCTCTCATGACGTAGAATTCAAACAACTCACATGAACAAGATTTGCTACAAATCTGCCAACACGGATAGGAAGTCTGATCTCCTTTTGTGCAGTTCCACTGAAATCAAGCAATCAAGCAACGTTGTCGGTGTGACAATTTAGTTGAACTGCACAAAACACTCTTAAAACAAAAGTGTTTTGTGCAGTGCACCAAAAGGTCGCAATAGCAATGAGGTGAAGTAGATATCCCTGTTTGCACAGAGGTAGAAAGGAAACAATTACTGGCCAATAATGGTGGATGACACAAACGCCCACAAAAAGAAGCATCTAACTTATCAAAATAGGAAAGAAAGCAGGACAGTAGCTGCTACTTGTAGACTGTGTTGGTATTTCCCCGAAGAGAAGAGGATGATGCAGTATAGTAGAGATAAGTATTTCCCTCAGTTAAGAACCAAGGTTTTCAATCCAGTAGGAGAACCAAGCAAAATTCCGTTAAACGCACCTACACACACAAAAGCAAACACTTGCACCCAATGCAAATAAGAGGGTTGTCAATCCTCTTAGCGGTTATTTGCAAGGATTAATTCTGATAGTAATAGATAGATAAACTAAAATACTAAATAAAATAAAAGTAAATAAATTCCAGCAAGGTATTTTTGATTTTAATATATGATAAAAGTAGACCCGGGGGCCATAGTTTTCACTAGAGGCTTCTCTCTCGAACACATAGCATATGGTGGGTAAACAAATTACTGTTGGGCAATTGATAGAAAAGCAAATAATTATGACGGATTCATGGCAATGATCATGTATATAGGCATCACGTCCGAGACAAGTAGACCGACTCCTGCCTGCATCTACTACTATTACTCCACCCATCGACCGCTATCCAGCATGCATCTAGGGTATTAAGTATGAAGCAGAGTAACGCCTTAAGCAAGATGACATGATGTAGACAAAGTAAACTCAAGCAATATGATTAAACCCCATCTTTTTATCCTTAATGGCAACAATACAAATACATGTCATGTCCCTTACTGTCACTGGGATTGAGCACCGCAAGATTGAACCCATCACAAAGCACCTCTCCCATTACAAGATAAACCAATCTAGTTGGCCAAACCAAATCGATAGATCGGAGAGAAATGCAAAGCTATAATAATCATGCATAAAAGAGTTCACAGAAGACTCAAATATTTCTCATGAATAATCTGATCATAAACTCACAATTCATCGGATCCCAACAAACACACTGCAAAAGAAGATTACATCGGATGGAACTCCAAGAACATCGAGGAGAACATGGTATTGAAGATTAAAGAGAGAGAAGAGGCCATCTAGCTACTAGCTATGGACCCGTAGGTCTGTGGTAAACTACTCACACATCATCGGAAGGGCAGCAAGGTTGATGTAGAAGCCCTCTGTGACGGATTCCCCCTCCGGCAGAGTACCGGAAAAGGCCTCCAAATGGAATCACGGAAGAACAGAGGCTTGCGGCGGGGTAAAAGTTATTCGGGGTGGATCTCTGTTGGTTTCCCAATATTTGAGAATTTATAGAAGTGGAATTATGTCAAACAGAGCCACGAGGGCCCCACAAGGCATCAGGGCGTGCCCCGCCCTGGGGCCACGCCCTGTTGCCTTGTGGAGGCTTCGTGGACCTTCTGGCCTCCTCTCCAAGTCTCCAGGGTCTCTTTTGTCCAAAAAAAAATCTCCAAAAAGTTTCGTGGCATTTGGACTTCGTTTGGTACTGATTTCCTGAAAAACCAAAAACAAGCAGAAAACAGCAAATGGCACTGGGCACTAGGTTAATAGGTTAGTCCCAAAAAATGATATATAATTGCATATAAAAACATCTAAGATTGATACTATAATAGCATGGAACAATAAAAAATTATAGATACATTGGAGACGTATCAAGCATCCCCAAGCTTAATTCCTGCTCATCCTCGAGTAGGTAAATTATAAAAACAGAATTTTTGATGTGGAATGCTACCTATCATGTTTCATCATGAAATCTCTCTCTTACGGTATGAATAATAAGATCCGAATGATTCAAAGCAATAGTCTATAGTGTGCTATAAAGACATCAATACTCAGGCATACTAATAAACAATCATGTCTTTCAAAATAAAAATGCTAAAGAAAGTTATCCCTACAAAATAATATAATCCTGTCATGCTCCATCTTCTTAACACAAAATATTTATCATGCACTACCCCGATGACAAGCCGAGCAATTGGTTCATACTTTTTAACGCTCTTCAGCTTTTTCAACCCCCACGCAATACATGAGCGCAAGCCATGGATATAGCATTATGGGTGGAATAGAGTGTGGTGGTAGAGATCTATTAGGGGAAGTCAAAAATAAGAAGATAGTCTCACATCAACGTGGCTAATCAACGGGCTATGGATATGCCCATCAATTGATGTCAATGCGAGGAGTAGGGATTTCCATGCAACGGATGCACTAAGAGCTATAAGTGTATGAAAGCTCAACATGAAAACTAAGTGGGTGTGCATCCAACTTGCTTGCTCATGAAGACCTCGGGCATTTGAGGAAGCCCATCATCGGAATATACAAGCCAAGTTCTATAATGAAAATTTCCCACTAGTATATGAAAGTGACTAAACAGGAGACTCTCTATAAGAAAAACATGGTGCTACTTTGAAGCACAAGTATGGAAAAGGATAGTAACACTGCCCCTTCTCTCTTTTTCTCATAATTTTTTTTCGTGGGCTCTTTTTGGCCTCTATTTTTTTTATTTCCTCACTGGAGCAATGCTCTAATAATGATGATCATCATACTTCTATGTCGTGGATACGACCATCTATGGGGCCATCCAGCCCCTTTGTGGTTCGGCAGGGGAGATCGACGTGCACAAAGAGCAGAATCAGAGGAAGGCGTCAGAGATTTACCCAGGTTCGGGCTGCTGAGAAGCGTAAAACCCTACTCCTGCTTTTGGTGTATTGGTTGTGTGAGAGCACAGGTACAAGGAGCACTTCTCCCGACAAGGCGCAGAGAGAGCTGCTACGCGAGGCGTGCTGGTGTCTGAAAAGGGGTCCGAATCCCTCTAACTGTTGCCTTGGCCCTCCTTTTATAGCTCAAGGGGTTACCACAGTGGCAAAGCAGTAATTACGTAACGATTAGATAGCAAACAGTGCTATCATACCTAACTCTGCCAGTTTAGGATAAAAGCATTAAATGCACCGTTAGGTGTCATGTGGAGAGGTAGTCCCGGCAGGGTTTCTGCACCTCTCGTCTAGCTACCTCGTATTATTCTGACACGCCTCCTGGACGGGTGTCATTAAAGGCAAATCCTCCCCCAGCGCGCTGACAGGTGCCCGACAAGTCTCACCAACCAGCCTGCACGGTCGACACCTCATCCATTAGCGAACATCTGTCCGGTGAGGTGGAGCGCTAGAGGACTGGCAGAAGCATGCCGGTACGAAGCCTGCCGGGTCTCCACCTTGCCGGTTTAGCCTTGCCGGCAAGGAATGTCTTCATCTTTGGCGCTAGTTGAGTGCTGTGTCTTGAGCTTCTTTCTAGTAGCTTTTGCAACTGGGCCTTGAATCTTGGTCTTGGCGGTTCCCGGCAAGCCTCAGCCGGCAGGGAGGCTGCTACCGTCTGTGCATAAGTCAAGGTATAAAAGTACCCATGTTTTATACACCGACAGGAGCCCCCGGGCCTGGGCCATACGCGCGTCCGAAGTGTCGTTGGGCTAGGCCCAAACAATGCATAGACACGCGGCGGGAAACTGCCACTGTAGTTTTCGTCATGATGGTTATCTTCCCTTGAGAACTTCTTTGCTTCTTCATTAATCTGGCCTTGAGCGTGCTCTTGGTCGTTTTCCGGCAACCCTCGCCATTTGAACAGACTTGAATGGGTGCATGGCGACGCGTGGCAAGGAATAACTGCCATTCATGCAACGATTCTTCCTTCTTCTGCGCCTCCACCTTCCCCCATTACGCGCGTCTGCATGCATGCAAGGCAGCGGATTGGTGGAGAAGGGCGGCCGTTGGAGTGATGCGCCGGGCCAGGGGGCGCATGGCGCGGGATTGGAGAACGTGGGCGGTTGCTGGAGTAATGCGCCCGGCCAGAAGCGCAGGGCGCGGGATTGGTGATCGTGGGCGGCCGCCCGAAGACGGCGAAGGGCCAGCTCCCCGCACTCCCCCTATAAAGAGGGGGCTGCGGGGCGCGATGCTCACCCATCTCCTTCTGCTCCAATCTTCAGCAACCATTACCTTTTCCTCTTTTCTTCTTCTTCCGCATCTGACGACGGTATGGCCAGGGGAAGAGGACGTGGTCGTGCCTCCGCCGCCGCAACAAGGGCTTCTCCTCGGCTCCATGCCCATGCCTCGGCCGCGGCTGCGGAGGCTGGCTCCAGTGCCCAAGGGAGGGCTACAACCCTTGGCCATGGGAGACGTGGTGCCCGTGGACGGGGCGGCCATGGCAGCGCGCTTGTAGCTTCGTCTTCGGCCGTTCCACCCCCGGCAGAGGGCCACACGGAGGACACGGCGCAGGAGTTCGTCGTGGAGCTACGCGAGCGGCCGCGGAGCTGGCTGCGTCTTCCCCATCCTTTTGCCAGGGAGATGGAAGGCCGCCACCTGTGTGGCTTGTGGCTGCGTGTTGAGGGTTGCTGCAACGGCCGAGTATGGGTGACCGTTGAGACCTCCAACAACGGCCTCATGTATCTCATGCGTGGGTGGAAGTCCTTTGCTCGTGCCCGTTGTCTAGTGCAAGGGCACCTTCTTCTCTTTAGGTTGGATGGACAAGACACGCTTGTCGTGAATTTCTTCGGGGCTTCAGGCGCTCGTCTGGAGTGCTGTGCGGAGAGCTCGAGTGACAGCGACACGGCTTCCTCCAGTGATGCTGAGGATGACGATGAAGACGGTGATGACGACGGCTCCCCGTGCATGAAGATTGAAGACGACGACGAAGAGTCTGGCTGATCACCGGCAGCACCATCATCTGGCCTTCCGGGAACAAGCCGGGCTCTGCCTAGGCGCCCCTTTTTCCCTCCTTGCACTCGATGTAAACCCTGGGAAAAGGCCAACAATATGTAATCGAGTACCTACTTAATGAACATCTAGTGCTTGTTCGGCTTAGATGAACGCATGCTATTTCCCTTGTTTTATTTAGCTTTTGTATGATCGCGTTCCCTACGCTTATTTGGAGACTTGTCGGTGCGCACACTTGCCGCGAGCGCTTCGAGGAACGGGTCCTTAGCAGCCTGCTGGAAGTGTCGCTGCCGGCAAGGCAACTTGCCGGGCCAGAATGCAGCTGCTAAGATTGCCGAGCAGACTCGAGGCGAGCTAGAGCGCGGAATGACCGCGACAAGGTTCCTTCGCGTGCAGGTTTCTCACACAAAGCACATAATCGTTCAAGGGAAATTGCGAATGTAACAAAGAAAAATTTCCAAAGTTTTTCAACTTAGCTTTTCCTTGCGTTGTTTCTCTCGTTGCATGAAATGATCACTTGAACGTCAATAAAATGGTACCCCATCTTCACTCCCCCCGGGAAACTTGCACGTGAGGGGTCCTTCTGTCCTTTTAAGAAAAAGAAAGAAGAGAAAAGAGTGGTTTGGGAACCTTGACGGTCCATCAGCCATTTCATACAAACTAAAGTGTAAATCAGAACATCACATGCAACTACATATAAATGAATATGCATGAAGGGTTGCGAAACACTTAGCTTTATTATGCATAGGGTCTGCGCCTGGCTTTGTACAAAGGGTTACAAGTCTTGTTGACAAAGCTTGTACAAAAGGGGTTGCCGGGGGCCCCGGCAACTGCGCCTTATGGGTAGAACTTGCGAAGATGCTCAATGTTCCATGAGTTTTGCACTGGGGTGCCATTTTCGGTCTCCAAACGGACTGCGCCCGGTCTGGTGACTCGTACTACCCGATAAGGGCCTTCCCACTTCGGCGTCAAATTGTTTGATCTCTTGGCGGATTGAACGTGCCGAAGAACAAGGTCGCCTTCCTCAAGGCTTCGGGCGTGCACTTTGCGGCTATAATAGCGGCGCAAGGCTTGTTGGTAGCGTGCAGCTCGCACAGCCGCCCGAAGACGATCTTCCTCAAGGAGCGTTGCGTCGTCTTGCCGCAGCTGCTCTTGCTCAGCTGCATCGTAAGCAAGCACTCGAGGTGACCCGTATATGAGTTCCGTGGGGAGCACCGCTTCTGCACCATAGATTAGGGAGAAGGGTGTTTGGCCGGTAGCTCGATTTGGTGTCGTCCTGAGTGACCAAAGAACCGCTGGTAACTCGTCAATCCAGCGCTTTCCACACTTGCGGAGCCTATCAAAAGTTCTTGTCTTGAGGCCACGCAGCACTTCAGCATTCATCCTTTCCGCTTGGCTGTTGCTTCTCGGGTGAGCGACAGATGCAAAACAGATTTTGCTGCCAAGGTCTTGGATATACTGCATGAAGGTGCGGCTCGTGAATTGCGTGCCATTTTCGGTGATGATTCTGTTAGGAACCCCGAAACGCCAAACTAATCCTTTGAAGAACTTGACGGCTGATTGCGCTGTCACCTTCCTCACTGGCCCCACTTCAGGCCACTTTGTGAACTTGTCGATGGCAACGTACAAGAACTCAAAGCCCCCGGCAGCACGGGGGAAGGGGCCCAAGATATCGAGCCCCCAGACCGAAAAGGGCCAGGAGAGAGGGATTGTTTGGAGAGCTTGAGCTGGTTGATGTATGTTCTTTGAATGGAACTGGCATGCTTCACACTTGGTTACTAGCTCAGTTGCATCCTGGAGGGCGGTGGGCCAATAGAAGCCTTGCCGGAAAGCTTTGCCGGCAAGTGCCCTTGATCCTATGTGAGAGCCACATGTGCCTCCATGTATCTCTGCCAACAGCTTTAGTCCGTCTTCCCGACAAATACACTTCAATTTCACACCGTTTGGTCGCTTTCTGTATAGAATGCTATCCACAAACTAATACATACTTGACTGACAGGCTACTTTCTCAGCTTCTTCTTGTTCATCGGGAAGTTCTCCTGTTTGAAGGAAATGAACTATCTGCTGCGCCCATGCCAGAGCCTGCGGCTCGACGACAAGGGCTAAAGGCATTTCTTCGACCGTGGGAGCGCTTGGTTCAGCGGCAAGAACCTGAGGTTCTGTGCGAAGCGTCTGCTCACCGGCAACCGTGTCATTGCTCCCGGCAACATCCTTGCCGGTGGCTTCTGGGAGCTCCGCCGGAAAGTACTTGCCGGTATTCAACTTCCTTCTCTTACTGGCCTGCGTTGATGGAGTGACTGTTGATTGATTCAAATGGAGCACAAAAGTTCCCGGTTCCACGGGAAGCTTTTGAGCGGCACACTTCGACAGGCTATCAGCAATGCTGTTTTCCGCACGAGGGACGTGCTCTGTTTGCAACCCGCCAAAGTGCTCTTCCAATTTCCTCACTTCTTCCACATACGCCTCCATCAACGGGCTCTGGTAATCTTTGTTCACTTGCTTCACAACAAGCTGCGAGTCGCCACGGATGATCAATCTTCTGATTCCAAGGTCCACTGCGATCCTAAGACCGGCAAGGAGCCCTTCGTACTCGGTAGTGTTTATTGTAGCTTGCTCCCTAGGAAAGTGCATTTGAACCACATATTTGAGGTGCTCTCCGGTGGGTGCGACAAGCAGCACTCCGGCACCGGCGCCTTGCAGCGAGAAGGCACCGTTAAAGTACATGATCCATTCTTTTGCCATTTCTTTGCTGGGGAGAGCTATTTCTTGAATTTCTTCGTCTTGCGTTGGCATCCATTCGGCAATGAACTCCGCCAAGGCCCTGCTCTGCATAGTTGAAGTGCTTTCAAACTTGAGTGCAAAGCTTGACAACTCCAACGCCCACTCCACTATCCTGCCAGTTGCCTCTGGGTTTCTCAAGATGCGTTGCAACGGAAAGCGGGTGACGACGGTGATCTCATGCGCTTGGAAGTAGTGACGCAGCTTTCTCGAGGCCATAAGAAGACCGAAAAGCAATTTCTGCACTCCAGAGTATCTCGATCTAGCCCCCTGCAGAAGGGAACTAATAAAATACATGGGACGCTGCATCACCTTCTTCTTCGGCATCTCTTGTTTATCAACTTCATTTGTTTGTGCTGTTTCTGACTTGTCGGCACCAGGCTTTGCCGGAGAAGATCCCGGTTCGTCGCTGGATGGGCTTGCCGCGGTCGTCCTCGACTTCCCTCTGCGCCACTAATGCAGCACTAGCCACTTGATTCGTTGCCGCTACGTATAGCAGCAATGGCTCTTGTGGTCTAGGCACAACCAGTGTTGGCGCGGAGGAGAGGTACCTTTTCAAGTCCTGCAGCGCGGCCTCCGCTTCCGGAGTCCATTTCATCGGACCCGCCTTTTTCAAAATCTTAAAAAATGGCAGGGCGTGCTCAGAGGATCTTGAAATGAACCTACTTAAGGCAGCAATACAGCCGGTAAGACACCGCACATCTTTGACGCTTTTTGGTGCTTGAATCTGCTCAATGGCTTTGATCTTGTCGGGATTCGCTTCAATTCCTCGTTGAGATACAAAGAACCCGAGAAGCTTGCCGGATGGAATGCCAAGCACACACTTCTCGGGGTTGAGCTTTAGATTGATTTTGCACAAGTTTGCAAATGTCTCTTCTAAATCTTGAATGAGGGTTGATATGTCCTTGGTCTTGACCACTATATCATCCATGTACGCTTCCACATTCCTGTGCAGCTAGGGCTCAAAACCAATCTGGACCGCCCTTGCAAATGTTGAACCAGCGCTCTTTAATCCGAAAGGCATGCGCACGAAGCAATATGTGCCACATGGAGTAATGAATGCAGTTTTCTCCTCATCCTCCTTGGCCCTGAATATCTGATGGTATCTAGAATAGGCGTCAAGGAAGGAGAGTAAATCACAGCCAGAAGTGGAGTCTACAATTTGATCAATGCGCGGCAAAGGGAAAGGATCCTTTGGAAATGCTTTGTTAATATCGGTATAGTCAATACAAAGTCTCCACTTTCTGTTTGCTTTGTGCACCACTACTGGATTTGCCAACCAAGTGGGATGTAGTACACCTCTGACCAGGCCTGCTGCTTCAAGTTTCTTAATTTCTTCGGCAATGAATTGTTGCCGCTCCAAAGCTTGCTTACGGACGTTTTGCTTGACGGGCCGAGCGTGGGGACAGACAGCAAGGTGGTGCTCAATTACCTCCCTGGGAACGCCGGGGATGTCAGATGGTCGCCATGCGAACACATCGACATTCGCCCGCAGGAAGGCAACGAGCGCGCTTTCCTATTTGCTGTCAAGGGTGGCACTGATGGTGAAGGTACCGTCAGTGCCATCCTCCTTCGCCATCACCTTTTTGGTCGCCGGTGAAGTGGCTTTGGTTTTCTTACCGGCAGAGCACTCCGGCAAGTCTTCCACAGGCGCGCAGCACTCCGAAGAGGTGCGCTTCCCGGAATCCTTGCTGGAAGCCTTGCCGGACTTCTTGCTTTCCTTGTTCTTGGCGGGAGCTAGCGCCTTGGCGGCCTCCGCTGCAACCGCATCTCTGTACATCTTATCGACGCAAATGACTGCATCTTTCTTGTCGAAGTTAATGGAAATGACACCCATCGGCCCTGGCATCTTCAACGTGTTGTAAGTGTAATGAGATGCTGCCATGAATTTTGCCAAGGCTGGGCGGCGAAGAATTCCATTGTACGGCAAGGGGATCTTGACAACATCAAACACAATCTTTTCCATTCTGTAGTTGAATTCCCCACCAAACGTCACCGGCAATGTGATCTTTCCCTTGGGCTGGCTCCTTCCCGGGTTTACCCCTTGAAAAGTGCCTGTCTTCTCGAGCTCCTCGTCAGGAATTTGCAGCCTCTTGATTACCTCTGGAGAAATCAAGTTCAGGCCGGCCCCACCGTCAACTAACATTTTCGTGACCTGGAGGTTGCGAATTGTTGGCGAAACCAACAACGGCAAACACCCGACTGCAGTTGTGCGATCAGGGTGATCCTCGGCATCGAAAATGATAGGCGTGTGCGACCATTTGAGTGGCTTTTGAGAGCCTATTGCCGGTTCTGCCGCATTAACTTCACGAGCCCACTGCTTGATTTGGCGGTGAGAGGAGTGCAAAGATGCCCCTCTGTCAATGCACATGGCTTCGGTTGCCTTCTGGAATTCTTGTTCACTGGACTCCTCGTCGTCCTCTTCTTCTTCACTTCCATCATCTTCTCCTTTCTTCTCGCGGCCTCTAGCGGGCTTTTCTTTCTGTTGCTTGGCCTTGCCGCGGCAGCCTCCTCTACCACCACGGCCCTTTTTGCCAGATCCACCGACACCATCTTGACCCTTCTCTTTGTCACGCTTTTCGTATTCAGCCTTTTGTTTCTCAACAAGGTTCTCGACTTGTCGGCACTCTTGGAGATCATGGCCTTTGGTGCGGTGAATCTTGCAGTATGGCCCATCAGACTTGCCGGCCTTCTCGTTCGCCGCCGCCTCCTGGCAAGCGGCGCATATAACTGCCTCCTTGCCGGAGTTCTCAGTCTTGGCTTTCTTGGCGGGCTTAGAGTTGCCGGAGCCTTCGACAGCCATGACAGTCTTGCCTTTGCGCTTCCTGTTGTGCTTTCGGCCCTTCTTCCTCGGGGTGGCACCATCATTGTCCTCAGAATCTACTTCGGCACCAGCGTCCTCCCCGGGAAGCCTTCTTCCTTCCTCAGCACGTGCACACTTATCCGCCAACGTGTAGAGCTCGTTGACGGTCTTGGGCAACTTGACGTTCATTTTCTCCCGTATCCTCCGATTGCGCACATTCGTGTGAAAGGCGGCAATGACGGCTGCGGGGTGCACATATGGAGTGTTACGGTGCACACGGCTGAACCTCTAGATGTACTTGCGTAAAGTTTCACCATCTCTTTGCGGGATCACTTGTAGGTCGCTGGGCTATCCACCGGCCTTGTGGCCTCCGTTAAAGGCACCTATGAATTCGTTGCAGAGATCTGACCATGAAGAAATGGAGTTCTCCGGCAAGTTCATCAGCCAAGACCTCATGTTGGGTTTCAGTACGAACGGGAAGTAGTTGGCGAGGATTTTCTCATCTCTTCCCCCGGCAGCTTGTACGGCAATCGTGTAGATTCCCAGGAACTCTGCCGGGTTCAGCTTGCCATCATACTTTTCCAGCACTTCTGGCTCGAACGTATGGCCATCGGACTTGCCGCAGCTCACGGGTGAAGGCGGGACATCCAACCTCGTAAGGTAGATACCCGCCAACCCCTGGCGCAGGCTCATCGACGATGGAGCCGTTGCGCGCGTCGGATTTATGGCGCGCCTCCCGGCGCCGTTCGATGGTGGTGCAGGCGTCTTCTGCCTGCCTGTCTCGCAGCACTTGCCGCTGATCTTGCCGTGCTCGCGGATCCGAAGAGGCCATCGACACCTCGTCGGGCTCGAAGGATCGTCGAGCTTGCTGCGATTGTTGGCGTTGCTACTACTGAGATTGTTGCCGCTGGGGTGATTGCACCGTTAGCGCAACACCATCAGTGCGGCCACCAACTGGGGTTGCTGGTGCTATTTGCGGATGCCGTGAGGGCTCTGCTTGTAGCGATTTGCTGGCCTCAGCAAACCCAATCAAGCTTTGGATGGTGGCTCTCCACTCATCCATCTTCTCTGCCGTTGGAGGGAAATTTAGCAGCATCTGGGCTCGCACCATTGCTTCCGCTGCTGTGGCTGGCATGGCCGGAAGTGAGGAGCACGACGTCGCTCTACTCCTGGCAGAGCCAGCAGGAGCACCATCGCGGTCTTGCTACCGCGGCACATGGTCAGCGGCGGGTCGCTGTGGCGGAGGCGGTGCCTGAGGATCCGAGATTTGATCAACAGGAGTCTTGCCGTGAGGTCGCCGCTGCCCGGAGTCGTTGGTGCCTCTCGGAGCTGTGCCGCGCCCGTTGTGTGAGGGGCGCGGCGTCTGTCCCGAAGCTGCATTCTTGGACGCTGCCGCGGCGGGATCTTGGCTTGCGCCGGCCCGGGCGTTACCGCTCCGGTGGCTATGTTCGTCGGCGCGGCGAGGAGGAGGAGGAGGAGGAAGAAGAGGTCGTCCATCCGCTCCGCCGGCGCCGTCGCGGCTTCGTTCGCCCGAGGATCGAGGAAGTCGACTGCCCCCACCACGCTCGTCTCCGGCGCCGACCGCGGTGGGCATGGCGACCGCGCCGCCTGCGCTGGTCGTGTCAACCGCAGTATCCGCACCGCCCGCATTGGCCGCGCCGCCTGTGCCACCCGCAGATGTGTGTGAGGGGGCCGTCATCGTGATGCCCTTCTTCTTGGGCGCCATCGACGACGAGGGCGACGAAGATGAAGTTGATGAAGGTGATGAAGATGACGCACAATCCGCTGATTCAGGTTCACGCAAGAGATCCCCCTACCTGGCACGCCAAAGATGTCATGGATACGACCATCTATGGGGCCATCCAGCCCCTTTGTGGTTCGGCAGGGGAGATCGGCGTGCACAAAGAGCAGAATCAGAGGAAGGTGCAAGAGATTTACCTAGGTTCGGGCCGCTGAGAAGCATAAAACCCTACTCCTGCTTTTGGTGTATTGGTTGTGTGAGAGCACAGGTACAAGGAGCACTTCTCCTGGCAAGGCGCAGAGAGAGCTACTACGTGAGGTGTGCTGGTGTCTGAAAAGGGGTCTGAATCCCTATAACTGTTGCCTTGGTCCTCCTTTATAGCTCAAGGGGTTACCACAGTGGCAAAACAGTAATTACGTAACGATTAGATAGCAAACAGTGCTATCATACCTAACTCTGCCAGTATAGGACAAAAGCATTAAATGCACCATTAGGTGTCATGTGGATAGGTTTCTGCACTGCTCGTCCAGCTACCTCGTATTATTCTGACACGCCTCCTGGACGGGTGTCATTAAAGGCAAACCCCCCACCAGCGCGCTGACACGTGCCCGACAAGTCTCACCAACCAGCCTGCGTGATCGACACCTCATCCATTAGTGAACATCTGTCCGGTGAGGTGGAGCGCTAGAGGACTGGCAGAAGCTTGCCGGTACGGAGCCTGCTGGGTCTCCACCTTGCCGATTTAGCCTTGCCGGCAAGGAATGTCTTCATCTTCGGCGCTAGTTGAGTGATGTGTCTTGAGCTTCTTTCTAGTAGCTTCTGCAACTGGGCCTTGAATCTTGGTCTTGGCGGTTCCCGGCAAGCCTCAGCCGGCAGGGAGGCTGCTACCGTCTGTGCATAAGTCAGGGTACAAAAGTACCCATGTTTTATACATCGACATTCTATTTGCTTACAACTCAAAAAATTACAACTCGAAACTAGAACAAAAATATGACTCTATATGAATGCCTCTGGCAGTGTACCATGATGTGCAATGACACTAGAGTAACATGTATAAAAAATGATGAACAATGGCTGAGCCACAAATACTATGTCAGCTATATGATCATGCAAAG
The DNA here is from genome assembly GCA_039707655.1 of Elymus sibiricus. Lineage (NCBI taxonomy): Eukaryota > Viridiplantae > Streptophyta > Magnoliopsida > Poales > Poaceae > Elymus > Elymus sibiricus. The sequence goes on from CM077666.1 coordinate 136,098,785, forward strand.
CAATATGACAATGACGATGTGTGTCATAAAAACAGAACGGTGGAAGTTGCATGGCAATATATCTCGGAATGGCTATGGAAATGCCATAATAGGTAGGTATGGTGGCTGTTTTGAGGAAGATATAAGGAGGCCTATGTGTGATAGAGCGTATCATATCATGGGGTTTGGATGCACCGACAAAGTTTGCACCAACTCTCGATGTGAGAAAGGGCAATGCACGGTACCGAAGAGGCTAGCAAATTGCGGAAGGGTGAGAGTGCGTATAATCCATGGACTCACATTAGTCATAAAGAACTCACATACTTATTGCGAAAGTTTATTAGCCCTCGAAGCAAAGTACTACTATGCATGCCCCTAGGGGGATAGATTGGTAGGAAAAGACCATCGCTCATCCCCGACCGCCACTCATAAGGTAGACAATCAAGAATAAATCATGCTCCAACTTCTTAGCATAACGACAGATCATACGTGCATGCTTCGGAAATCACAAACCTTAACACCAATATTCTTACTAAACCACAATTATCTACTAGCACCTTCCACATATTACCATCTTAATATGGCAAAACTATTGCAAGGAATCAAACTTATCATATTCAGTGATCTACATGAAAGATATAAGTGAAGCACTAGAGCAACTGCCTAGCTCAAAAGATATAAGTGAAGCACATAGAGTATTCTAACAAATCACGAATAATGTGTGTCCCTCTCAAAAAGCTGTGTTCAGCAAAGATGATTGTGACAAACTAACAAGCAAACAAAAGCAAACAAACTATATCACAAGACGCTCCAAGTAAAACACATATCATGTGATGAATAAAAATATAGCTCCAAGTAAGTCACCGATAGATTGTAGACAAAAGAGGGGATACCTTCCGGGGCATCCCCAAGCTTAGACACTTGAGTATTCCTTGAATATTACCTTGGGGTGCCTTGGGCATCCCCAAGCTTAGGCTCTTGCCTCTCCTTATTCCTTTATCCATCGTAGTCTCACCCAAAACTTGAAAACTCCAGCACACAAAACTCAATAGAAACCTCGTGAGATCCGTTAGTATAACAAACAAATCTTAAACTTTAGGTACTATTGTAAATTGATTCATATTTAATATTGGCATAATGCTACTGTACTCCAACTTCTCCATGACTCATACCCCCCGATACGATCCATAGATTCATCAAAATAAGCAAACTATGCAACAAAAACAGAATCTGTCTAAAACAGAACAGTCTGTAAAGACCTAAATTAACGTCATATTCTGTAACTCCAAAAATTCTAAAAAATTAGGACAACGTGGTAAATTCATATGTAAATATTGTGTAAACAATTCAGAAGGTTCTGACGTTCCAGCCAACAATTAAAATTCCAGCACTGGACGCAAAAGTTTCTGTTTTCAAACAACATCAATTATACTATCATCTAAATCGTCCAAAGGCATTACTTGGCACAAACACTAATTAAAAGATAAAAACACAATCATAACAGAGGCTATAATTGTGTAAACACACAAGAACAGAAAGTAAAACAAAAATTTATTTTATTCATTGGGTTGCCTCCTAACAGGCGCTATTGTTTTATGCCCCTTGCTAGGCATAATGCATAGTTTCAAGTGTTGTCATCCTTCAAGTTAATTCCATAGGTGGCCCTCATAATAGATTCATAAGGTGCCTTAATTCTATTTCTAGGGAAGTGCTCCACCCCTTTCTTTAATGGAAATTGAAATCTTATATTACCTTCTTTCATATCAATAATAGCACCTATTGTTCGTAGGAATCGCCTGCCAAGTATTATAGGACAAGAAGGATTACATTCAATATCAAGAACAATAAAATCCATGAGCACATAATTTCTATTTGCAAGAATAAGCACATCATTTCTTCTACCCAATGGTTTTTTAATAGTGGAATCCGCAAGATGCAAATTAAGGGAACAAGGATCCATATCGGTGAGACCTAGCACATCACACAAAGATTTTGGTATAGTGGAAACGCTAGCACCAAGATCACAAAGAGCATTACATTAATAATATTTAATTTTGACTTTAATATTAGGTTCCCATTCATCTTGTAATTTTCTAGGAATTGAAACTTCCAACTCAAGTTTTTCTTCATGAGCTTTCATCATAGCTTCTACAATATGTTTAGTGAAAGCTTTATTTTGTTAATAAGCATTTGATGAATTAATCATGGATTGTAACAAGGAAATACACTCAATTAAAGAACAACGATCATAATTAAAGTCCTTGTAATCCAAAGTAGTGGGTGCATTACTATTTAAAGTTTTGACCTCTCCAAACCCACTTTTTTCATTTTTATCATTAAGATTATCACCCTCCAAGCAATTGGGACCCCTTCTTTCTAAAGTTGACTCTTCTTAAGTCCCTTTTTCATCAAGTTTTATATTACTAAATAATGATTCAATAGGAGTGACACCAATCATTTTAATATCTTCATCATTACTACGATAGAAACCGGGTGGAATAGCTTTTTCTAGAAATTCCCGCTTAGCTCTCAACCTAGCGGTCTTTTCTTTACTTTCATTAATGGAGACATAGATAGATTTAGTAGACTCATTTATATCATGCTTGGGTGGAAAAAATTTCATTTTGAGATTTTCAACATCATGAGCAACTCTATCCATGTTCCTAGCCAATTCATCAACTCTATTTAATTTTTCTTCTATCATAACATTGAAATTCTTTTGCGAATTAATAAATTCTTTAATATTACTTTCAAGATCAGAGGGTATCCTATTATTATTATTATATGGATTGCCATAGGAATTACCATAATTATTAGAGGAATTTCCAGGAAATGGTCTCAGATTGAAATTACCCCTATAATCATTGTTGTTGAAATTATTTCTAGAGACAAAATTCACATCAATAGCATCATTATTTTGCTCAATCAAAGTAGACAATGGGACATCATTAGGATCAATATGAGCACTTTTACTAGCAACCAATTTCATAAGAGCATCCATCTTATCACTCAAAGTATTAATTTCTTCAACAGAATTTACCTTCTTACCAGTTGGAGTTCGTTCAGTGTGCCATTGAGAATAATTTGTCATAATATTGTCAAGAAATTTTGTAGCTTCTCCCAATGTAATTTCCATAAAAGTACCACCTGCGGCAGAGTCTAGCAAATTTCTAGAAACAAAGTTTAGTCCCGCATAATTTTTTTGTATGATCATCCATAAGCTTAAACCATGTGTTGGGCAATTTCTTATCATTAATTTCATTCTCTCCCAGGATTGTGGAGCATGCTCATGTTCAAGTTGCTTAAAATTCATAATTTGATTTCTTAAAGAAATAATCTTAGCGGGAGGAAAATACTTGGCAATAAAAGCATCCTTACACTTATCCCAAGAATCAATACTATTTCTAGGCAAGGATGAAAACCAAGTTTTAGCACGATCTTGTAGTGAGAATAGAAATAATTTTAATTTGACAATATCATTATCCACATCTTTTTTATTTTGCATATCACAAAGCTCAACGAAAGTATTTAGATGGGATGCAGCATCTTCATTAGGACTACCAGAAAATTGTTCTTTCATAACAAGATTAAGCAAAACAGCATTAATGTCACATGACTCCGCACTAGTAGTGGGAGGAGCAATAGGAGTACTAATAAAATCATCATTATTAGTATTGGAAATGTCACACAATTTTGTGTTTTCTTGAGACATCGCAGCGAAGCAAGCAAACTAGGAAACAAGCAAATAAAAATATTTTTGTGTTTTTGTAAAAAAAAATTAGAAGTGGGGCAGATGAAAATGAGAGGCAAATGCAAATAAAATAAATGCAAGTGGAGGATAGTTTGTGCGAAGGTACTTGGTAATTTTGATGATGTCTCCCCGGCAACGGCACCAGAAATTCTTCCTGCTACTTGTAGACTGCGTTGGTATTTCCCCGAAGAGGAGAATATGATGCAGTATAGTACAGATAATTATTTCCCTCAGTTAAGAACCAAGGTTATCAATCTAGCAGGAGAACCAAGCAAAATTCCGTTAAACGCACCTAGACACACAAAAGCAAACACTTGCACCCAACGCAAATAAGAGGGTTGTCAATCCTCTTAGCGGTTATTTGCAAGGATTAATTCTGATAGTGACAGATAGATAAACTAAAATACTAAATAAAATAAAAGTAAATAAATTGCAGCAAGGTATTTTTGATTTTAATATATGATAAAAGTAGACCCGGGGGCCATAATTTTCACTAGAGGCTTCTCTCTCGAACACATAGCATACGGTGGGTAAACAAATTAATGTTGGGCAATTGATAGAAAAGCAAATAATTATGACAGATTCATGGCAATGATCATGTATATAGGCATCACGTCCGAGACAAGTAGACCGACTCCTGCCTGCATCTACTACTATTACTCCACCCATCGACCGCTATCCAGCATGCATCTAGGGTATTAAGTATGAAACAGAGTAACGCCTTAAGCAAGATGACATGATGTGGACAAAGTAAACTCAAGCAATATGATTAAACCCCATCTTTTTATCCTTAATGGCAGCTATACAAATACGTGTCATGTCCCTTTCTGTCACTGGGATTGAGCACCGCAAGATTGAACCCATCACAAAGCACCTCTCCCATTGCAAGATAAACTAATCTAGTTGGCCAAACCAAATCGATAGATCGGAGAGAAATACAATGCTATAATAATCATGCATAAAAGAGTTCAGAGAAGACTCAAATATTTCTCATGAATAATTTGATCATAAACTCACAATTCATCAGATCCCAACAAACACACCGCAAAAGAAGATTACATCGGATAGAACTCCAGGAACATCGAGGAGAACATGGTATTGAAGATCAAAGAGAGAGAAGAAGCCATCTAGCTACTAGCTATGTACCCGTAGGCCTGTGGTAAACTACTCACACATCATCGGAAGGGCAGCAAGGTTGATGTAGAAGCCCTTCGTGATCGATTCCTCCTCCTGCATAGTACCGGAAAAGGCCTCCAGATGGGATCACGGAAGAACAGAGGCTTGCGGTGGCGTAGAAGTTATTCGGGGTGGCTCTCTGTTGGTTTCCCAATATTTGAGAATTTATAGAAGTGGAATTAGGTCAAACGGAGCCATGAGGGCCCCACAAGGCATCAGGGCGCGCCCCCTGGGGCCGCGCCCTGTTGCCTTGTGGAGGCTTCATGAACCTTCTGGCCTCCTCTCCAAGTCTCCAGGGTCTCTTTTGTCCAGAAAAAAATCTCCAAAAAGTTTCGTGGCATTTGGACTTCGTTTGTTACTAATTTCCTGAAAAACCAAAAACAAGCAGAAAACAACAACTACCACTGGGCACTAGGTTAATAGGTTAGTCCCAAAAAATGATTTATAATTGCATATAAAAACATCCAATATTGATACTATAATACCATGGAACAATCAAAAAATATAGATACGTTGGAGTCGTATCAGTAGCATTTCTAAAACAGTGTCGTGGATTCATATTAACAGAGAGATTATATTAACAATTTGATTTGTTAAACATGTAATTTTCTTTTAACAGTGCCATTGCTTCAATTTTCCAGCGGCATTATTAGATTAACAACAGCTAAACAGTTGTATGGGACAGTGGATGCACCAGCACCATGTGCATCCACCGATGTATAAAGGGGTGATGCAGAGTCTGTTGCAACAACAAACCAAGCAACATATCTGGGCTGGTCCCATTTTTGTTCTCTTTAGCCACCTTTCCCTATGTGAGGGTAGCAAATCTAGTCCTGCTCAAACTCTACTGCCTTGTCCCCCACCCCCCGGTTTCTTTCCTTTTTCAACATAGAGAGATCAGTTCCTTACAGATGTGTGTACTGCGTTTACCCTTTTTTCTCTTTTCGACCAACAGAGCGGTTGGATGTCTGTACTACTTTCCCCCCTTCCTTTCCTCTTTGAACCAAGTCCTAGATTTATGCTATACAACTTTCCCCCCTTACTTTCCTGTTTGAACCAAGACCTAGATTCGACTGCAGGAGCGAAAAAGATGCACATGCAGCTAGAGAAATTCTGGTTTGAAAGTAAGTTATACCTTAGGGTCGTCGGGATGTGGCTAGGTGGGCGGTGGGAGGCTGGATATGCCCACACTACGTACGGCAGCGAGGGAGAAGGGGTTGGAGACCCTCCCGCGCCGGCGCTGGGTGAAAGAGAATAGCGTCGCCGGCAATGGATTCCTTCCCTCGCCGACGGCGACAAAGTCAACGTTGCACCTCCTCCCCTTCCCCGGCGGACGGGATCCGGCCAGCTCTTTGACCAGCGGTGAGGGGGGAGAGAGAGAGAGGGAGAGGCCAATGCAGTCTTGTTTAGATCTGGAGAGGGTGAGAGAGTGTGAAGAGAGCAAACAAGCGCCGAGGCTCCATCGTGTGTGTGTATATATATATATATATAGTGGAGTGGTTTTCTTTTTCTCTCCATAACAATCGTTTTAAATTGTGTATGAAACGAAACACTTTTTTTAACATACTAGTGAAGAAACCTACGATCAATTAACGCTCCACGCGTCCCGGTCGCACTTTTTATCATTCACGTTTGGTACACGACCAACCAAACACGGGTCAAATTATCGGAAAGGTGGGCTGCACCAGCCTTCAATTTTAAATTCTTTTTGAGAAATTAAATTTTAATTATTTTATATGTACAGTTTGCCCTCTTCCAGTAATTATGGGTTGTTTGTATTCGGCCTAAATCAGTGTGCCACCGTATTTCGTAATACCTCCGTCCGGGTTTTTAATCCACATCATATGTTTTGTCAAAGTTTAACCACATATTTAACTAGTAAACTGCTAATACGTGCCAACAAAAAATAAATATTATCGCCTTCTTATTTTTTATGTAGTTATATAATATTTTTTATCAAAGTTTGGCAACATAATTAACTAGTGGCAAAAATTCAGAACTAACTCATAAATAAAATGTTTATACAACTCAATGATTGAAAGATCGTAGCCAAGATAGTAGCAATATTTACGAAGGTGTAGCATCTCTCGTTTCCGGTCGTCCGAACCGCTGCCACGCCCGCTCCTGACTGCCCTGGCCCACCCAAACCCCCTCCATCGCCCGCGCGCGCTTCCCGCCCGAAACGGTCAGCGCCGCTTCAGAGCATTAGTGCCGCATTCATGCCCGGCGAGAGCGGAGGCAACCTATCACTGGCGCCAGCATTGAAGCGGCGCGACGACTGAGAGAGCACCGCCCGCGCCGCTTCCCGGTGCACGCGACTGCTCAGCGTTCAAATGATAGCACGGCCGTCCGTCCATCTGTCTAATGCCCACATTAATGACACGCGGTTGCGAGGAACCTACTTCGGCCCCACCCGTGCATCCATCTGCCGCACACCATTGCCATTCACCCGCTATATGAACTACAGCGTCGGCCATAGCCGCATTCATCCTCCTTCGGTCCCTTCCAACTCTCCCCACCACTCCAACCATGGCCTCCTCGCGCTCCATAGCTCTCTGGGACGGACTGTCGTCGTAGCCGAAGAAGGAGATGGCCGCCAATGCTGTCGGCTCCACGGAGGCCGCACCCCGCCGCCACGACCACGAAGCTGGCATATTCGCGGGGGCCGCTGGCAGTGAGGAAGAGTAGTGCATGGTAGGTCGCCACCGCTCGGGTCCCAGGAATTCCATCGCTTTTCCCCTCCGCCTGAAGCCAAGCTTGGCGGCTTGATAATCGGTGGCCGATTAGTCGCTCAAGCTACGGTGGCGGAGGCAGAGCTGGAGAGCGCCAAGGCGGAACTGGAGAAGGCGAAGGCAAGTGTCGGAGCTCATGGCCAGACACGGGGAATCATTTAGATTAGGTTTATAGAATAGAAGTATGTCTGAAAGTGTACCTCCAGAGTCGGACGAGCTACGCTTTTAGTTGAAGTATGTCCGAAATGTAATAAATTTTGTCACATTCATATGAAATCCGGCGTGTTTGCATGAATCTGTTCCAGTTTATATGAAAATCTGACCGGTTTGAACGAATTTCGGCCGTTTAGTTCAAAATGTGATTGAAATGTACCATGCGGGCAGTGGTGGATAGCAGCCTCCGGCATCAGTGTCCACGGCCGAAGCAAATTTGCGGATCAGCGCTGGAGATGCCCTACCACGCGCACATGCCACCTTATCGAAGGCCCACCAGAACATGCATGGAAGAAAGTTCTTGGGAGTCTGTGCTACAGCTAGCTGTCCTCTTCCTCCTTGTCTAGGAGTAGTACAACTCAGCCGACGTGTGGGTGGGGAAGTTTGCATATAGTCGGTTTGCGGTGAGCGGTGTGCTGAGCGTACGTGTGCGGGTGAGATGCGAATGCGACAGACGTGCTATAAATGTATGCCTTTTGCTTTTATATTATATAAACTTGTAAAGTGTAACACTTGGTTTTCTCAATGGCGTGATCCATCGACACAAATCCAGATTTGAATGGCGAGGGTCGGGCAGTTTCGCCTAGTCGGTTTGACGGAGAGAGCAAGAGAAAGATGTACGTACCTTTTTTATTTTCGTGAATGTGTAGTGGACACCTTTAGATCATTTGGAGGACAAGATAAAATGGAGTAACACGAGTGAATGTGTAGTGGACGTAGTTTTAAGGGGCCTAGAGAGGGGGTTGTGCGATGGACATATACCTGGAGAACTGGAGAGTGAGAGATGGACCCACCGTTACCTTTCAGTGGGTGTTACCATCCAATCATAACGACTTGTGGTTTCCAAAAGAATACACTACTGTAGTACTACTACTACTGTGCTGTATGCGGGAGAAGCGGATTCAACGAAGAGTGATGGTTGCTTCATCCGTCCAACCTACTGCCGGGTCTATGTAAATTGATGGCTCATTGTTCACTATTATGGCGGCGATACAACCGTGGTGAGTCTCAGTTGTACTACTACACTCTACTTTGCTGCATGACACGTGGACCAGGATGATGGATGTCCCATGTTTCGGTGAAAGGAGGTAGAGTTATTTCGGATCCAGGAACCGAGTCGTAGAGCGTCTGCACTTTTTTTTATTCTGTGATAAAACTAATTTTCTCCACTCTTACATCGGAGGAGTGTGAAACACGGCAGCCCAGTGAGTAAATGGCCAGTAAATGGCCCACCTCACACTATCACAATATTTCTTGGACACCGTGCGACACCTAGCTCTTTAGTGGAGTACATTATATAATTTCTCAGCGAGTTCAAACACTACAAGAAATATGTCAATTTGTGACTTTCTCTTGTGACCGTGGGTAAATTGGTCGTTAATTTATGACTATTTCGAACCAATTGGTTGTAAGCTGTTTGGGAGGGTCCAAACTCTAAACAATAATGACCATTTTGGTCAGAAAGGTCGTAATTGCCTTACACGAAATGGTCATAAAGCAGACAACAGTGGGCGACGACCTTATTTCTGACTGATTACGACCAATGTAGATGGTTATGACGCTGTAGACGTCGATGTATTGATATGACAGGGCGCCACCTCATCAATTTGCCTATGTGTCATGTCTGTGTGTCAATTTTTTCTTATGTGTCATATCGATGTGTTAATTTCGGCTTACGTGTCTGGATAGCACTAGGTTTCAATCTACTACAGACAGGCAGGACCTACACATTGACCTAAGGCCCCACCAAACTGACATGCGGGTCCCACCACGGACCTGACAGGTAGGACCCAACAAACTAACATGCGAGGCCCACCAACGGACCTGACACGTAGGGCCCACCAACAGACTCACCACCGACCTTAGAGGAGGGGGACCCATATGCAAGAGCCAATCAAATTAATAAATCAGCAAAAAATGAAATGAAACCGCATAGGAGGGATTTGAACCCACGCCCTCGTCCTCACTATAGGATCCCAACGCCACTACACCATATGCACCTTTGTGGTAGGAAATAAGAGGCAGTCTATTTGTGCACTCACGCTTCAACCTGGGCCGTTGGGTTGCATAGGGGCGCCCCTGACTGGGCCGACCCATTTTCTTTTTTTCTGTTTCTTTCTTTTTTTTCTTTTTCCTTTTTTGTTGGCTTTGTACTTTTTCGGTTTCCTTTTCAAAATTTTTTCATGTTTATTTTTTTAAAAAAAATCGAGAATTCAATTTTGTTCAAAATTTTAAATAATGTTCTAATTTTCAATTTTATTTTCGAAATTTCAAATATGTTCGCAGTTTTGAAAATTCGTTAATACAATTAAAAAATGTGAAAATTTTCAAAAAAAATCACATATTCAAGAAATGTTTTTGTTTCAATTTTCTGTGTGTTTTTGAATTTTTTCGGCGAATTTCAGAAAATGTTACTGTTTTCAAAAAAATGTTGACCTATTCAAAAATATAAGATGTCCTGTTGAGTTGGACCACATTTATCCTAGGGAAAATAATCAAGGCTCTCATTTCAGCCCATTTAAAAGAGGATAAAAGGCTATTATTCTTTTATAAATATGCTCTAATATTTTTAACTAATATTTCGTCCGATTTTCTCCCATCTAGGGTTGGTCCAATTTTTTAACAAATATTTGGTAGGCTCTTCACAAAAAAATCATTTTTGCCACTCGAAAAATGCAATGAATCTTCACACATGATAGCTTATTTCTGAGAACACTTTATGAAGATAGTTGTCGTAGTCCAGGTTTGTTATTTTTCCTGCAAACTAGCTCACAAATAATGACACAATGTGAAGGCTTTCAATTTTTTTTTTCAATTTCTTATGTCGATTTTAAAATACGGCCAAATTTGCCGGCATGGTTGTTCGTAGATAGGGGTGGAATCATCCACAACTCTTGGTGGATCTCTGATGAAATAACTACTTATGTACATATAAATGATTTTTGGAAAAAATAAATAGCAAACTATGAAGAAGTTATAGTTCAAACTTGACCCGGCTCCCACAGATTCGTCAAAGTTTTGTCAATTTGATAAGAGGTGGATGGAAAGCTTTTAACATGCAACCATTTGGTTATCTATACATAAAATGTGGTCTAATATTTTTGAAAAATGGAGTGGTGCCATTTTGAAACAAATATTTGGTCGTTTCTTCACACAAAAAACCCAGTTTTTCGCACTTGAAAAATGAAAAATGGAATTTTTGTTCAAGGAAAATGAAAACTCCATTCGGCAACATTGTCTGCCATTCCAAGATGCACCCTTATGCACAATATGAGATCATTTTGAAAAACTATGCCATTAATGTGGCTATAACATTGGTCATTTAGCTTGAAAGCCATGAATCTTCACACATGATAGCTCATTTCTAAGAACACTTTTTTAAGATAGTTGTCATAGTCCAGGTTTGTTATTTTTCCTGGAAACTAGGTCACATATAATGACACAATGCGAAGGTTTTCCATTTTTTTTGTTTTTTTTTAATTTCTTATGTCGATTTCAAAATACGGTCAAATTTGTCGGCATGGCTATTCATAGCTAGGGTGGAATCATCCATATCTCTTGGTGGATCTCTGATGAAATAGCTACTTATGTACCTATAAATGATTTTTGTAAAAAATAAATAGCAAACTATGAAGAAGTTGTAGTTCAAATTTTCCGTTGATTTGTTAGAATTTTATCAATTTGACGAGATGTGCATGAAAAGCTTTTAACATGCAACCATTTGGTTAATTGTACATAAAATGTGGTCTCATATTTTTGAAAAAGGGAGTGGTGCCATTTTGAAACAAATATTTGGTAGTTTGTTCACAAAAAGACCCGTTTTTCGCACTCCGAAAATAGAAATTGACTTTTTTGTGCAAAAATAATAATAATGAAAATTCTCTTCGGTAAAATTGTTTGCCATTCCAAGATGACGCCAGCACCAATGCGGGAGCCATGGTGGCAGGCTTCTGATGGCTCGGGACCCCTGTAGCGTCATGGATGGCCGTGTCCCCGTTTTTTGGACGTCTGATTGTGAGGGATGTTGTGTGTGCCGCCATCGAGAGAACGACATACGACACAAACATGTAACGGGTTGCAACAACGTGCTTCCACCCGGGATCATCATCAAGTGGCTACTGAAGTAATAGTAGCGGGGGTGAGTGGTCCAATCCCGACCGTGCATGCCGCCATTCAATGGTGAAGGACGCCGCACATGCCATCGTCGAGGTTGACGGGGCAAGCCAGAGAGATGGTTTGTGGAAGGGTTTTGCGTGGGGAGCTAGGCCCGGGCCGGGAGCGATGGGAGCGAGCCGTCCATGTGTGCCCGGGAAGGGAACTTTTTTTATGGAGACGGGAACTAAGTTGTTTCCTTTTTTGTTTCAAGTATAGTTGAGAATAGTAAAAAAATTTAGGAAAAGAAAGAAAGAAATAATAATAAATAAAAACATGAGGTAAAGTCTTTTTTTGAGGGGTAAAAGTGAGGTAAAGTCGGACTCACACTTTGGCGCCCAGAGGTTTGGGTCAGCCCGCGAACGATTTCGTTTGGTTTTCAATCTCACAGCCCATGAATAATAAATAAAGAAGACCCAGCCCACGAACGCGAAATCCCACCCACCCACCCATCACCCCTCTCTCGCTCGTCTCTCCCTCTCCCCCGCACCACTTCTCGCCGCCACCACCACCTATGACGCCCGATCCCGCTCGATTCCAGCGTCCTCCGGTGGCGCCCAGCACACCACGGTGCGCCCCTCTCAATGCTCCTTCCTCCCATCGGGCCAGATCCGGCGCGCACGTCCTCCAACGGCCAAGCACGACCCTGCTAACGGTGTCCTGGACTAGGGGGTACTCACCACATCGTCTCCCGACCAGGTGGGTTGAGCCGAGGACCCCCATGGCGGTTCACTAATGGGCCACTTCGGGCAGCCCATGACGAATACATGGAAGATTCCACAAGACTTGGCGCCCAAAACGAGGACTCGCCTAAACCCTAGGCCTCCGGTACATTATATAAACTGACGCCAGGCTAGTCGATAGATCATCTCAGATTCATTAGAACAATCTCGTGGTAGATACCTGTATTCTGTACTACACCCCATATGAATACAATCAAAAACAGGACGTAGGGTATTATCTCTTCGAGAGAGACCGAACCTGGGTAAAATCATGTGTCCATGTTACCATCACTCCAAGACGCCTAGCTTAGGATCCCTACTACAAGATATGCCAAATTTAGAACCGACATTGGTGCTTTCATTGAGAGCCTGCTGGGTAGTCGCCGCGGTGCGATGGGAATTCAGATCGGCTCCACCGTGATCTACGCGTCGGAACCGAGCTATATCGTCAGCGTCGGCATCTTCGTCGCCGGCCTGACTGGTCACCTTGGCTGGACCGAGGACTAGGTTTCTCTTTGGATCGTCAAGATCGGACGGATGTCTTCATCATCATCAACTCCGATCTCCTCCAGGATCATGGAAAAATCGTCCATGGTGCTCGCGGGCTCAACGTCAACATTGCCCTCGCGCGATCATGCAGTTTTTTCTGAACAGCGGATTCGTGTTCACCGTCCCCATCTCCTCGAGCGTCGCTTTGACGATTTCTTCGATGGAATTGTAAGGAATTGAGTCGAGAACAACCCTGTAAAATTTCATCGCGTTCCTATGGAGGATTCTCCGGCAATCTCCGATATACCGGAGCCTTGTCGAGTCTGGACGGGAATCTGGATGAGTTTGGGGCGAGGAGTCCAGGAGTTAGCTCGGACATCATTTGGAAGATCCCACCGTTCATCGGCTGCAGAATTCCTATATCAATCACCCCTCAAAATTTCAGCTCGATCCGATGGTTCAAACTCCGAGAAACGTCCGATGAGTGCATCAATTTTCGGATCTATTTTCTGCGCGAAAACGAATCCGACCCAAATTCATGTTTTTTCATAAACGGGTTATCGAAGGTCCGTTTTGAAGGAAATTTTTTACAAGTATTGTGTCCTCAAACACGTGCCCACAAATTTTAAGCCTTTTCCGAGGCGATCTTTGTCGTCGCGCCGGTGTCAAACCAGCCCGGCCACGTTGCTCCATGGCTGCCAACCTGCGCCACCATCGACTGCGCCGTCGCTTCATCGAGCCGACGACAAGCACCTCGGATCATCACCTCGGCGAGCCGACCAAGAGTTCGGCACCGCTCTCCCTAATGATCGTCAAGATAACATCGTCACCTTACAGATTGTACGGGTCGGGCACGCCAGCAACGCCGCGCGGTCACTTTTCAAGCCGGCATTGACCGCGTCACAAGTTCTGACCTGCGTCGGCATCGCCGCACTGTTGCTTCTTAGAAGCCGATGTCCACCACGCCGACCCGCTTCGACACCTCGGCTGGCATGGGGGCTGCAACGTCACCTTGCCGACCTGCTTCGACACCTCGGCCGGACCGGGGGCTTCGCCGTCGCTTCATCGACCTATTCCGACGTCACCCTGCTGACCTACTCTGTCTCCTTGGCAGGACCAGGGGCTTCGCCATCTCTTCATCAACCTACTCCAGAGACTTCGGCGTCACCAGCCGACCAGCTTCTTTATGTTTGCTGGACCGGGGGCTTCGCCTCGCCACATCGGCCATGTTGTGTCGCCACTTCATCAAGCTGAACTCCTCGCTCAGTCACCTTGAGCTTGGGGGCTGGGACCTCGGTCAAGTCGAGGACTACGCATCATGTTGAATCTGTCAAAGTTCGCTGGGCGTCCTCGTCCCACCACAAGCCCGGACCGCGTCATTAACACCGAGCACATTAACCAGCTAAGTTGCTTTCATGCTCCAGTTTTTTCAATTTTTAATTTTTGTTCGGTTCAACCAAGCATTATATTTGTGTTAAACAAAAAAGTTGTTTGTTAAAAAAACTTATTTTTCCCTTGTTAACTGGGGCTCTTAAATTTATATGAGCCGTTTTATAATAAATGTGTTTTCTTCTTGGTCGTTGCAAAGTCTTTTTCTACTACTCCTTTTTCCGACGCGAGTGTGTGGTCAATAGCTGGGTAGCCTGGTTTCTCTCTAAAGCTGCTTGAGTTTAGTTCGCTAAACTGGCCTGAGAAGCACTCCGCCTTCGGGATAGGAGGTTGAAGCCGAAGGCTGACCCGCTTGAAGTCTGGAGATCGGATGAATCATGTTAAAGCACGATGGAAGCACAAACTAATTTTAAGACCAATTTTTGGATTGGCATCAAAAAACTTGATTTAGTTCAGACGTAAAGTTTTTACTAAAGTTTTTTGGTTTTCCGAGCTTATGGCACCTTTTTTTTATGTTTTTCTTTCAGGAGGCAGGACATCCTATTGATCGAGGTGTTCTGCGTGATGGTTTTGCTCGGGAAATCTTTTCCGACCTGTAGTTCGGCATCTTTCCTGCCGAGTTGCACCTCGGCGTTGTCAAAACGTACATGGCAGTGCAACACCTGACACCTTTAAAGCATCGGCAATATCAACGGGGGGCTGCAGCTAGAGCCGAACCCACCAAAAGCCAAGGTAGTCCATGGAGTCCTCGGCCAAACGTTCTCGGATATTGCTTTATATGCATCGGTTTCGAATTGTGTCTTTGGTTAATAGTTGGGTTGCCCGGCTCCTGTGCTTACTCCTTACGTTCTCGATTGTTCGGCTAAGGGTAAAGGGAGAACCACTGCGATTGTACTTCTAGTTTAACTGGTCAAGTACCTCAGTGGAGAAAGCCGAAAGCTGACTGTCACAATGAGCGTAAACTGGTCAGCGATCCGATGACCGTGTTAAACTACAAATCGATAGAGGTTACCCCGTGTAAAACGATGGGCCTTTCATGTAATTGGCCGAAGTGTTAATGGTTTGACCTCGGCTGACGCCGAACACTAACCGGGGGCTAGTAACTGGCCTCCCAACTTTAAGCTCCTATGACTAAGTGAAAGTTATAAAGCCTGCATATCTGATTGCCTCGTTTCCGCTAACACAACCGCCTCCGGGCACCGAGACGTCGGCTAAAGGTTGTCTTGTTAGTACGGAAACACCCTGCGTAGCATCTACAAAGGGGTGGAAGCCGACGATGGGCCATTTTCAGATTATAAATAGTCGCATCGGAGTCAAAATAACATATAGCATAAAGCGTTTGTATTTATTATACAAGTGCTGCCTTCCGTAATCATCGTTATAAAGTCATAAATATGCATCAATTTAACTTAAGATTTTGGCCAAGCTGGGTTGCCTAGCTCCTGTGCTTACCCCCTACGTTCCCGATTGTTCGGCTAGAAGGTAAAGGGAGCACCTCTGTGATTGTTACTACCGGGTCATCCGGGACAGTACCTCAGACTGGGTCAAGCCAAAAGCTAGCTGTCTTAAGAATATAATTGGTCGGCAACGACGGAAGTGTAAATTTTGGTTCACTAAGACCACAGAGTTCGGGAACTTTCTCCAAACTAAATCCTCAATATTTTCCTCCCACATTGATTGGAGGTGAGGTTTCACGATCATGGTCAACATGATATCCTGGGAAAAGGAACTTATAAAAGAACTATTTTTCCCAGAAGATGTTTCTTACGTTAAATAGTAATATAACATATCTCTCCGCGTACCTTTGTTTATAAAACCGTATGGTCGGATTGCCTTGTTTTCCATAAATCTTTGCCCTTATAAAGGCTTTATAAAGTAGGAAAACACTCTTTGGATACTGGCCGAGGAGGTTGAAGCCGATGGTCGGTTAACAAAGTTTTGTACAACGCAGATCCGAGAGTTAATGATGTAAAGTACTTGGATACATAGAATCATTACACATAAATTGTGTTTAAAATCAATTTACTCCAGATATCGATCCTTAATTCAGTCACCCTTGCCCAATTAAGGCTCGGGGGCTACTGGGCTTCGCGCTTCTCACTAAAAGCCATTAACGGCTACTGCATTGACGGTTCAATACAGACAATTTACAAAGTGCAAAACAGTTTCCGAGGAGATTACAATCCTCAGGTTGGTCGGCCGCACCCAACCTAAATCTCGGGAACTATGTACACCGTGTTTCTTTTTTTAAGTATGCTGCCGAGCTAGGAATTGATCCTCAGGCCGATTTCGCGAATCGACCTCAGTCTCAAGGGCTACTGGGATCAGCGGTTTTGTTATATCCTTCAGGCGCATCCCGGATTTTCGGCCGGCACACACCTTGAGGGCTACTGGTTATACATCTCGGCAGAGAATAAATTGCACCAATCCGCAAAAAATCAGCCCAAGACCGAGGTGGTGCACCACCTCAGAAGCAGTTTGGCATAAAGCTTGGCTGCGAGTGGCTGGCTCCATAGAGAACTTTTTCGGTGTTGGAGCTCGGCTGCTAAAATGTACCTCGGATGCAGACCAACGTTGGTGCTCGGCTGCTAAAATGTACCTCGGATGCAGACCGGCGTTGGAGCTCGGCTGCAAAAGACACCTCGATGCAGTCCGGCGTTGGAGCTCGGGTGCAAAGAGGACACTGCCACACTGGAAACACTTCGAACCCGAGGTGTGGCATAAAAATAAGAAGGCATTGATAAATGCCGAGAATTTAAAAAAGGGCTCCTCGGATACCCGACGTGTGAACTCTTCGGATACACCTCAGCGATCCTCGAGATTGGAGATGCGAATATTTGTTGAACCAGTTTTCAAGACCGACGACCGAAGACGAAGAACAGCTCGGAAGAACTGAGGAGTGTCCCCAACTTGAAGACCGGTTCAGGGGGCTACTGATGGTGTCCTAGACTAGGGGGTACTCACCACATCGTCTCCCGACCAGGTGGGTTGAGCCGAGGACCCCCATGGCGGTTCACTAATGGGCCACTTCGGGCAGCCCATGACGAATACAAGGAAGACTCCACAAGACTTGGCGCCCAAAACGAGGACTCTCCTAAACCCTAGGCCTCCGGTACATTATATAAACCGAGGCCAGGTTAGTCGATAGACCATCTCAGATTCATTAGAACAATCTCGTGGTAGATACCTGTACTCTGTACTACACCCCATATGAATACAGTCAAAAGCAGGACGTAGGGTATTATCTCTTCGAGAGAGCCCGAACCTGGGTAAAATCCTGTGTCCATGTTACCATCGCTCCAAGACGCCTAGCTTAGGACCCCTACTATGATATATGCCGGATTTAGAACCGACACCTGCCTAGCAGCTAGGGTTTGTGCTAGCACGTCGCCGGTGTGGCTCCAACGTTGCTCCGATGATTCAGGTGAGTCCCTCCACTCCTCCTCTTCACATTCCTCCCACTCTTCCTCACATCATATCGTCTCCCTTGCAGATCTAGCGAACCATCGCCGCTCGAGCACCGGGACGCCATGGATGGGAAGGCTTCTTCCTCCCCTGTCCCGTTGCCATGAACGACGCAGCTCCACCACTACCCCATGGAGACGGAGCTCCTTCTCCCACATCACGCGTGGAGCCTCCCTCCCAGCGCCCAAAGCCCTAGAGGGTACGAATCCCTCCTCCCGCTGTCTCCTTCTACAACTTCTCTTCTTCTCGTCTTGATGCGTGTGCGTATTGTGTCAAGGAAAGGAATTCAAGGCCATGGCCAAAGAGAGAGGAGCTGCTCCTAGTATAGGACGCCATGGAAGGTTATCCTTTCTTGTTCTATCTTTTTATTTTTTCTATTTATCTTCCCGATCTAGATGTGCTACTCTGATGATGAGAAACTGCTGCTGCAGGACGTCCTCCTCCCCTCCTCCTACCCCCACACGTGGTGAGATCCAACCTCTCTTTCCACCCCTTTTACATCTGACCTGAAGTGGGCATCAATTGCAATTGTTATGGACACAACATAACAGCAAGTATTCTCTAAGTTTCTATGTGCAATTCGATTGTGATTGTGCTATTTGATGATGCTTGCTTCAGAAAAAGGAAATCATGGATAGATAGAACAGGGAAACATCGAGCTTCCTCTCAAATTATTAATACTAATAATCATTTGGTTCATGAAACTTTCATGTCTTGCGTGAAACTTGTACCCTACTATAAGATGCCACCATCAAGTTAGCTCAAGCATAGGTAGCTTGATTGATTTCTATATATGCTAGCAGCAGTACCTACATGTCTCCTATACTAGCTCGATTCAATTCCATACTAGCCCAAGAACACTAGCTCTTACCTATTTGTTCGATTCGTAGCAGCAGGCATCCTCCGTGGATGATTCGGAGCAGCAACATGCACATGTTTATTCTGTTTGAACTCTGCATGACATGAAATAATTATTTTCAGTGTTTTTCTCGACTTGTTTTCACTGTCACTTGATATATACTTAGCTTGTACTTGAAGCTATGGGTTAATGATGGTGATTTTGTTCTATTTGGAGGCATTGGTGCCCCATCATCGAGTGCACGGATGCAACAACAGCAAGAAGATCATGGCCGTGCGCATCATCAAGCACACCATGTAGATCATCCACCTCCTCACCGATGCTAACTCAATCGAGATCACCGTCGACGCTATCATCCATAGGTATCTCTCTCAGTTTCCTTTATTCTCTCCTACCTTTGTGATGTTTGTATGTGTGCGCTGACTAGTATTGTTGGATCTTGTTAGTTGAATGGATGGTTGTGGTAGTAGAATGGTATTTTTTTCTTAGGCGCAATCATACTTATGGAGTAGTAAATAACATGTCATGTCATTCTCCAAGTCTGCACATAGCATTGTTATTTTAGGAATAGATTTCTCATCCTTAAGAAACCTGAACTTGCTTAATAGCCAATTTAGCGGTGTATTACCAGTTCCTTGATGTCAACTCTAATGCCTCTGTTTACATTCCTTGATGTCATTTCTGGTATGCAATCATATGACATGTCTCATGAAAATGAATATGGGCTGCTGTCAATTTTTTAATCTACAATTGATATAGTGTGTGTTTTTTACATGGTAGCTTAATATCCTCCTTCCTTTTCTAATATGCGAACTTCTAATATGTGAGGTGCATAAGTGCATGATGTGCGGTTCGCCTTTGGCTGCTCCCGCTCATCGGCGGTCTGGTCCAGCGTGATTTAACCTTTGTGACTTGGCCGGTTTGGTTCAGCTTCGAGCTGCCCACCGCGGAGTGGGAGGCCAACATGCTCATGAACATCGAGGTCAGATCAAGTACGATGGTGCACCGCGGCGTGTGGCGGCCTATTTTGTTGTAGTGGTACTGTATATGGTCTCATCCAGTACTGAGTATCCATATGTTGTTTTAATCCCGATGATGATGTTGTAGCATAAAGTGGACACCATATTCGGTTTGTCTTGATGCTTTATCTCTGGAGGTTCTTGTCTGATGCACATTGTTCTTTGCAGGGTTATGATGATGTTTCCTAGGAAATATACTGACCCTGATGTGACAAAGGTGCCCATTTTCACTTAAATATTTTTACTCTGTTTTTTGTTCTTCCTGTAGTTCCAGTTTCACATTGCTGGCCGTTCGAAGGTAAAATAGCTTTGTCTGGTGTGTTCGATGTTGGCTTTGGGAATTTTCATGCAGGGTTGTTTGGACCTGGGAATTTTAATGCTGGGTTGATGAGTTCATTTGGCTGAACAACAATATGGACCTGGGATTGGGTGTGTGGTTTGATGATGTTGCACTGGTTGGTGCCATCTTATGAACATGGTGATGATACTAAGTTATTGGTTGTGTTATTTTGGTTGGTACTATCTTATAAACATGTGGTGTAATAATACTTCTGGGACAAAGTTGATGAAATCATGTGATGTTTGTTCATTCTGCTGTGTTATTTTGAGATCCTCTGGTGTAATGATACTACTGTGTTATTTTTAGAATTATACAATTATTATCATATATTGTCCTGTTCTTTTGGTTGACTACCAAATTGTCCAATAAAATGCTGTTGATCTCCCTTGAATAAGGGCTGGACCAAAACTACTAAATTGTGTGAGTGGGCTGGACTGAGTGGGCTGGACCGTTTAGAGAAAGGGCTGACCCAATTAATGATGGAATGAATAAATGGGTTGTACATTGCCTCAGTCCAAGAATAAACATTAACAGGCTGATCTGTTGGGCTTGGCCCATGGTTGTGGCCCAAAAGTAAATCTAAAAATGGACCAAATTAATGGGCTCGACCCATAGTTGTGGCCCAAAAGTAAATATGAAAATGGGTTAATTATTGGGCTTGGCCCATTGAAACAACTGATTTCGACCGATCCTATATGGCGTCCATGTCATCATTTTTGCCATGTCATCGCGTGTGCCACGTTGGCTCAGCCACATCAGATCCTACATGTTCCTGGCTCATTAGTAATGACCATAATTTTGGTCATAGATTTTACGACCAAAATTTTGGTCATGGGCGACCACGACCAAAATTCCAGAAAAGGTCATGCTTGTTCGTTCTTGACGGCCAACTGTTGACCTTCTGATTTTGGTCAAAAAAGGTCAATAAACGATAACAATAATGAATCAACGACCAAAATGGGGAGTCATAATTGACCGTATTTCTTGTAGTGAAATTGTACAACAATGCTATGAAGCGTTCAGATTTTGTTTCGTGTATCTTGCCTCCAAGGTTGCCCCGTTACAACATTCCATCAAATACAAAGGAAACTAACATGCATGCTGATGCATCTCAATGATTCACAGATACTTCACAACTAAAGACAAAATTTGTGAGAAGGTGTAGTATACTCGTGGATTAGATTAGTCAGAAAAGTGCTAATATTTCCAACACAAATAAAGAAAAAAACTATCGATGCAGTCCCTAGGCCTTGAACCCTAAACCCTAAACAGGCTTTAATTTATCGGCAAGATTGAACCTTCCAAAGAAAAGAAGTCTGGAACCCATGGACCATCTGATCATTTTGTGCAGTTTCACTAAAATCGAGCTGAGCATCCCTGTTAGCAAAGATATTAAAGAATTGTGATTAGAATAATAGTAGTGGCACTACTTGATGAGACATAAACTCACAAATAGAAGCCCGTAGAGCTACGTGCGGGGCAAAGAAGTAAAGAAAGATCCACATGGAGCGACGTGGGGAGCTGGGGAAGTTGTACCTGAGGGAAGTAGGGATGTAAACTAGGAGGGCGGTGGGAGGCGGCATCTGCCCACACCTTACCGTGGCAGTGAGCAAGGGGCGAAGGCTACCGCAACGAAGCTTTGTGAGAGGCAACGGTGGGGACCCCTGATTGGGACGCGCCGATAGTGGGTTTTCTCCCTCGCCGACGGCGACCGCGTCTACGCAAAACATCCTCCCCTTCCAGCGGCGAACGGGATTCGGCCGGATATGTGACCAACAGTTTTGTGCGAGAGAGTGTGAAGAGAGCAACCCCAGCAAGCAAGCGTGTAGGCTCCTAGATATATTATGTGTATGTATATATAGTGGAGCGGTTTCCTTTTTCTCTCCATATCAACATTTTTATACTGCGCGTGTGCCATTGAAGAAACAAAACTATATTTAGTAGTATAAATAACGCACCACCGCATCATGGTCGCACTTGGATTCGTTAACGCATGGCTCCCGACCCTCCATTAAGTGAACAACTACTACACGTGTCAAATTATCACGTGGGCTGCCTCTTCCTACAGAAATGAGCTCCAGCGTACAGCCTGCCAACATAACCCTATTGTACTTGCTTGGGTGTGTTCTCCTTCTCCTTCTCCCTCCTCGTCTCTCTCTGTCTCTCACGGAGTGGCAGGTTGGCGATTTTGCCGTCAATTGGTCAGTTTGCTCACACTCACTGAGATATGCCAAGAGGAAGCCCAGGTAAGAGAAAACTAACCAATGCATGTACTCCCTCTACCATGTAAATAGGGTCTAATGCATTTTTCGAGGCAAACTATGACAATTAGAGATATATGACATGCAAGTTACGTTGCATGCGTACGTGGTCATTGTATTGCTCACGCATGCATGCGTCATAATTAATACTACATGTACATGATACTACTACACTCACCATCTAGTAGTTCATTGGTTGGTTTAGTCGTTTAGATTTTTGAATTGAGCCCCATAAACCAAAAGGGGGGGAATATTGTTTTCTGGAACCATCCCCATACACTTGATGCTTTGCTGATACCGTCGAATTTACGCGTGTGGTGTTTTTTCTTGAATAAAAGGACATAGGAGCGGATTCAATGAAGATTGAAATGATGGTTGCATTGTCTTTGCAACTTACTACTACTACTACTACTACTACTACTACTACTACTAGGCATGTGTGATTTGACTGCTCAATAGTCATTATTACTGCATCCCTGCACGTACTCCACCTACTCCCTCCATCCAGGTGCATAGTCACTTTACGAAAACCAGGTATTCACTTGTACCCACTACTTATCTCTGATTTGTTGCATGACACATGGACCCAGATGCTGATTGTCCCATGTGTCGGCGAAAGGAAGAAGAACGAGTTCCGATGGCCGAGAAGGAGCTAGGAACCGCACGGTGGAGTGTCTGCACTGTTATTTTATTGTAACCTGTCATAAAGCAAGCTTCTCCACATTTACTCCGGAGTAGTGCGAAACACGGCAGCCTAGTGAAGTATTCATACATGGCCCACCTCACACTATCACCATATTTCTTGGCCTCCGTGGGACACCTAGCCCGTCTGCAGTGTTCTCGCTCCTCTTCTCTCTCAAGGAGCGGCGGGTTGGCCATTTTGCCGTCAATTGCGGTCGGCTTGCTCACACTCGCTCCCACATATCAGTGATATGCCAAGAGGAAGCGCGTTGATCGACGGGCCAAAACACGACAGGCGTGCCGTGAGTGGGTCCAGTTTCTCGTTTTGAATTTGTTTAGTATAGTAACACTTGGTTTTGCACCTCATCGGTCGATGCAAATCCGGACTAAAAAGGCGCTTCGCTTTCTACTAATCCCGTCAACCGTCCTACTACAGTAGATCACTCACATATGGTTTGTAGGGCTTATCTCCAAATTTTTGTATTACCACCATTTTGTACCTCTCAATCACATGTTTAGATTTCAAAGCACATTAAAAATCGTTGTGTGCAACAATCAAGAGAAAACTAACCAATGCATGTGAACGTTCATGGTCATTCTATTGCTCACGCATGCATGCATTGCAACTAATACGTACATAAACGCTCACGACGTAGTAGTTCATTGATCGGTTTAGATTTATGAACTGAGCCCCACCAGAAGGGAGGGAATATTTATTTTCTAGAACCATCCCCATACATGATGCTTTGCAGCTACTACCGTCCAATCTTCGCGTGTGGTGAGTACTAGTAGTAGTAGGAGCGGATTCACAGAAGAGTGAATTGATGGTTGCTTTGTCCGAGCAACTTACTATGGGAAAGGGTGGGGCTTTCTGATTTGACTGCTCATTAGTCATTATTACTGCAGTGCAACGACCGGGGTGAGTCTCTCCCATGCGGTTGTGCACTCTAATTTGGTGCATGGCACGTCGACCCGGATGCTGGATGTCCCACATGTCGGTGACATGAAGTAGAATGGCCTCTCTTTGTGAAAGAAAGTAGTACAATGGCTTCTGGCAATGCTCTCAAGCTTTCCTCATTTGTTTACACAATATATGTACACATAATTTATCAGCAAGACGAAATTGCACATTGCTATGAAGCTTTCAGCTTTTGTTTCATGTGTCTTGCCTGCTGGAAGGTTGTCTCGTTACAACATTCCATCAAATACAAAGGAAACTAACATCCATGCTCTTTCACAAAAAAAACTAACTTCCATGCTAATGCATCTCAATGATTCGCAGATCAGAGCCGATATTTACATCACAACTGAAGACAAAGTTGTGAGAAGGTGTACAAATAAATAAAAAATAAAAATTGATCGATGTTGTCCATAGGCATGCATTCATTTCCTGACAACGATGTTCATTGGTTGGCAGCTACTTTCCCGCAGGTCTGTCAAAATCGACAAGACTTGTTGGCAAAGAAAGGAGCTGTCAGGTCCATGGAACATTTCGATCATTTTGTGTAGTTCCACTAAAATGGAGCTGAGTGTTCCTGTTCGCAAAGATATTGAGTAATTGTGATTACAATAATAGTGGCACTGTTGATGAAACAATAAACACACAAATAGAAGCCGGTCACCTTTGCAGTCTCTCATAAGACTAACTACTTGTTGGAGAAGATTAGGCTCGGAGTTGGATGAGGAGGATAGGAACTCCAATCTCCCTTTGTGCAGTCCCACTGAAATGTAGAAACGTTGCCCGTGTGACATTTTAGTAGAACTGCACAAAACAGTCTTAAGAAAAAAGTGTTTTGTGCAGTTCACCAAAAGGTCACAATAGCAACGAGGTGAATGGATATCCCTGTTTGCAAAAAGAGGTAGTAAGGAAACAATTACTGGCCAATGACAGTTGATGACACATACGTCGACAAAAAGGAGCATATTCATTGTCTTAAGGGAAAGATAACAACACAGTGGTTTCTCTCAAATGGTTTGAGGACGAGATTGCAAAATGGAAAGTACGCCGGTCGAGCTAGTACGTTTTAGGCAAAGAACTAGAGAAGATCCACATGCAGCGACGTGGGAAGTTGGGCAGTGGAGCAAGGCCGGTTCTAGAGGAAGTTGTACCTCAGGGTCGTCGGGATGTAAGTAGGAGGGCGGCGGCGGGCGGGATCTGCTGCGGCAGCGAGCAAGGGGCGAAGGTGATGGGTAACGTTGCATGAAAATCAAAAAAATTCCTACGAAACACATAAGATCTAATCTAGGAGATGCAAAGCAATGAGAGGGGAGTGTGTCCACATACCCTTTTAGACCAAAAGCGTTAGCATCGTAACGCGGTTGATGTAGTCGTACTCTTCATGATCCAATCGCGATCCAATCCGATCTAGTGCCGAACGGACGGCACCTCCGAGATTAGCACATGTTCAGCTCGATGGCGTCCTCTCCTTCTTGATCTAGCAAGAGAGGGGGGAGGAGGTAGATGAGATCGGAACCAACACGACGGTGTGGTGGTGGTGGTGGCAGCGGAATTCCGACAGGGCTTCGCCAAGCGCGTACCGGAGGAGAGGTGGGAGGAGTTGGGAGCGATGGAGGGCAAGGGTGGAGGCATGCGGCTGCCCTCCCACCACCCACTATATATAGGGGCAAGGGGCGAGGGGGCGCCGGCCCTAGCCCCTCCTCAAAGGAGGGGGCGGCGGACCTAGGGGGTGGCTTGCCCCCAAGTCAAGGGGGCGCCCCCATCTAGGGTTCCCCCCAACCCTAGGCGCATGTGCCTAGGTGGGGAAGTGGCGCCCAGCCCACTAGGGGCTGGTGCGCCCCCTTTGCTACCCATGTGGCCCTCCGGGGCAGGTGCGACCCCCCGGTGGACCTCCGGAACCCTTTCGGCATTCCCGATACAATATCGGCAAATCCTGAAATCTTTCCGGTGACCAAAATAGGACTTCCTATATATGAATCTTTACCTCCGGAGCTCCTCGTGATATCCTGGATCCCATCCGGGACTCCAAACAACCTTCAGACTTTCCACTGTTAATATCTCATTACTACCCTAGCACTATCGAATGTTAAGTGTGCGACCCTATGGGTTCGGGAACATGTAGACATGACCGAGACACTTCTCCGGTCAATAATCAATAGCGGAATCTGGATACCCATATTGATTCCTACATGTACAACGCAGATCTTTATCGGTTGAACCATGATGTCGAGGATTCCGTTAATCCTGTATGCAATTCCCTTTGTCCGGCAATATGTTACTTGCCCGAGATTCGATCGTCGGTATCTCCATACCTAGTTCAATCTCGTTACCTTCAAGTCTCTTTACTCGTTCCGTAATACAAGATCCCGTGACTAACTCATTAGCCACATTGCTTGCAAGCTCTTTACGATGTTGTATTACTGAGAGGGCCCAGAGATATCTCTCCATCATATGGAGTGACAAATCCCAGTCTCGATCCATGCAACCCAACAGACACCTTCGGAGATACCTGTAGAGAACCTTTATGATCACCCAGTTACGAAGTGATGTTTGATAGGCACACAAGGCATTCCTCTGGTATCCGGGAGTGACATGATCTCATGGTCTGAGGAACTGATACTTGACATGAAGAAAGTTGTAGCAAATAACTAAACGGTCTGATGCTAAGCTTACGGTTGTGTGACGCCCCCGGCCCAACCGTTTACTAACCATACACGCAAAAGCACACGATCAAGCCTAAGGACTCACTTGAAGATATCACAACACAACTCTAAACTCAAAATAAAATAATACAAGCTTTATATTACAAGCCAAGGGCCTCGAGGGCTCGAATACATAAGCCCGAATACACAAGAGTCAGCGGAAGCAACAACTGTATCTGAGTACAGACACAAAGTTAAACAAGGCTGCCTTAAGAAGGCAAAAACAAACAATGGCTCTGATCGAAAGAGGCAAGGCCTCCTGCCTGGGAGCCTCCTAAACTACTCCTGGTCGTCAGTCTCCACGTAGTAGTAGGCATCATCGAGGTAGAAGCAGTCGTCGACGGGATCAGCTGGCTCCGGGGCACCATCATCTGATCGCAGTAATCGGGTATGGGGAAAAAGAGGTAGCAAAGCAACCGTGAGTACTCATCCAAAGTACTCGCAAGACTTACATCAGATCTATACTAATTATGCATCGGTATCAAAGGGGAGGCTGTATCTATGGACGAAGCCATCAAGCTCCGGCACGGTGGTCTTGTGGTGGATGAGGGAACGAGGCATCTTGGTGGTTGGATATTGAACTGAGAATGAGGCTGTGATGTGCTGAGTTGGGGCAAGGCTTCCTTTATAAGCCAGCAGAGTCTTCCATCGCATGCTTGTGGATGGGACAACTCAGGTGTCGGCCACAGGCACACGGCCTATGGACCGGCTGTTAGGTTGGGTACCGACTGTCAAAAGATGTCGGCTGGCCACTGTGCAGGCTTATCGGATGGAACGGGCTTGGCTACAGATAGAAAGGATTGGACGGTGTGGAAACCTAAGGATAATGACCAGGCTAAGATAGGATTAGCCAGTGGTCAGCCTGGCTCTGACACCAAGGCCGTCGGGGCCGGATTTCCAGGACACAATACCCCAGAAACAACCCCTCGTGTCGTCATCAGCCCCAGGAGTATTGTTACTGGTGGACACGTCCTTGTTACAAATTACCAAGCAATTACAAGAATTGGATACAAGACCATAAAGGTCTAATGATACAACAATGATTTCTAGTGACGGGTGACAGAAGCGACTCGTGGTTCCTCCAACATCGATGGGGCTCCATTCCCACAGGAACAGCTGACCTGGATAATTCCTATCCCGCGGGGCTGCTATCCTATGCTCCACATGGACGTCGTTGTAGTACTCCTTGTTGAAATCCTGACCTGGCCAATTAAATAGCCAGGGACAAGCCAGTGAGTACGTTGGAATGTACTCGCAAACATGATGAACAAAAGATATACCGAATGCATATTTTCATGATGGGTTAAATTATATGCATATGCTGAACGAAATTAAAGCATGGCATGAAAAGTATTAATACGGTGCTAAAGAATAAATATAAAATTCTAGTGACAAACAAAGAAAGTTAAAGGATAATCGGGCGAGATAGGACCGCCCGAGAATCCAAAAGAAAATATAAAAGTGGAGAATCGGGCGAGACAGGACCGCCCGAGAATCCAAAAGAAAATATAAAAGTGGAGAATCGGGCGAGACAGGACCGCCCGAGAATCCAAAAGAAAATATAAAAGTGGAGAATCGGGCGAGACAGGACTGCCCGAGAATCCGAAAGAAATGCCAAACGGGTGTCTAAAAGCGACGCCTCGAGAGGTCTTGAAAAGAAATGGCAAACGGGTGTCTAAAAGCGACGCCTCGAGAGGTCTTGAAAAGAAATGAGTATCCGGGTAGTCTAGCCAGCCCATGAGATACTCAGAAAAGAAAATAAAACTGAGTGCCCGGGTAGTCTAGCCAGCCCATGAGACACTCAGAAAAGAAAATAAAAGCTGAGTGCCCGGGTAGTCTAGCCAGCCCATGAGACACTCAGAAAATTCATATAAGAGAAACGGGTTAGTCCACAATAATATTTATGATGACAATAACATTCATGATGACAATAATATTCATGATAGTATCCGTGGTGACAATAATTTTCCTGCAAAATGAATCATGCTCAATTTAATTATTTCCTCCGGAGACCGACACTAAGACCGACACTTGACCAACCCAGACTGTAGTCCTTAACCGCGGACACGGCTATTCGAATAGGTATAACTCTGCAGAGGGTGTACTCTTTACCCACAAGTAAAGGATTTCTTTAGCCAGCACCGAGACGCTGACTAATTCCCATTACGGTCTTTGGGTTGAAAACACACCTAACCCGCACGCACCAGCCTTAATTTTTCCCAGGCCAGGAATCACCCAAAGCAACGGTAAAGTAAAACTCTAAGTGGGAAGGCCTCATACAACGGCCTCCAATAGCATGAACGTTCAGCTTCGGTCCCAGACCGACCATTCATGCCTCCGGACCAAGTGGCATGACTACTAGGGCCAGTGGTATCATTCACTATGGCCTCTCTGTACGGTGTGTGCAGGAAAGGGGTTAACAACTTACTGAACCGTACCCTACCTGTGGCAGGGACAAGTGGCAGCATGAATCAAGTATGGGGGTTACCGGAACAAGAATCGATCTACGGTTGACTCAGGAGGCTTATGTATTTCCTGCAGTGGTTAGCACAAGGAAGTGTTCTTTCAACAGTAACACCAAAACAGGGCCACAACCCTAGCATGTCCCAACATGCATAACCAACAAGGCATGATCATGCTCCGACATGATCACCCTTCTGCCGGTAACGGTATTTCTCTTATACCAGCTCCCGCAAGTTAGTCATGACAAGCACACGTTGCACGGTACGAGGAAACATGCCAATACTACATGCATGCAAATTTTTATTTGAATTCAACATATGCATGATTCAATTATTCTTGCAACTATTTAACCATGCAATCACCATATCGAGTGTTCAAGATGCTTGCCTTGAGCATGCAAAAGTGTTGGGTGCACTCCAAAACTTTGAAAATTTTATCTTCCCTCCATTTCCTATTTTCAAAAATATTGAAATTACCACACAATTTGATAACAGTACCAAAAAGTTATTTGGAAAATTTTGAAATAAATACTAAAATAAACTAGATGAAAAATGAGGAATTAAAGAAAAAGAATCAATTTATTTGGAGTCCATATGAATTTCCTAGGGGATTTCTAATCTGAAATAAGTAAAGAAATAGACTATTTAATAGATCCGGTAGAGACAAAGCTTAGGAAAAAAATTCACCCTAGCTAGATTAATAGAGAATGATTTTAGAAGTATTTATAAATTTGAATCATCAGATTTGGTGTAGAAATGACTACTGTGGAATTATTTGAAAATTACTGGAAAAGAAAAAAGAGGAAAGGCAGAAGCGCGCCCTGAGCGCTATTTAGTTGGACGGCGTCACTGGGCCAGGCCCAGCCGCTCGGCTGAGCGATGAATCCGTCGACGTCGATGAGGTATTTATTGGAATACGATTCCCTCATGCGGAAACGGCTCCGAGGAGAACCCGTCTCCACTTACGAACGATCGGCGCGGCCTGGGGTCACTGACAGTGGGCCCCACGGCCCCACTATCAGGTTTGACTGGGTCGCCGCGCCTTCTCTCTTCCGGGCGGCAGAATAGGGGCGCCTCGCCGGCGGTGATTGCCGGCGAACGGCGGCACTCCTGGGGAAACTGAGCACACACCCGTGCTCAGGAGCTCATGGCGAACCTCCTGACATAGGACACGATCGATGGGGAGCTCGGGGTCGTCAGCGGCGAGCTCATCCGAAAAGCTCCGGCGGAAGCGAATTGGGCGTTTCGCCCACGGTGGTTCCCGAGCTAAATTGAGCGTGGGGATGGATCGGCGGTTGCTTCCAAAGGCTAGTGATGAAAGAATTGGGGTGGGGGAGGCACTGGAGAGGTGGGAGTCTTCGAGGCAAAGGCAGCGGCAGTAGCTGCTGGAGAGAAAGGAGATGGCCTTCTCCGGTCGGGTGGCGGTTCGAGGAGGTGCTTAGGGAAGAGGAAGATGATGTAGTGCAGCGAGGCGAGCTCGAGGATGGGTTTTATAGGCGGAGCAAGGCGGTTCCGCGGTCTCCAGAGAACGAACACGGCGGCGATCGCCATAACTGCGCCAGGAAGGTGGTTGCGGTCGGTGGCCGTGGTCGGCGAGTTGGTGAGGTGGTCGGTGAGGTCGGCGTGGACGGTTGCCGCCCGCGGATAAGCTCGGTGATTGGCAATTAAGGGAGCAGAGACGTGGCGGAGACGAATTCATTGGGCGGCGGTTTGGAGGGCGGTGGTCGGCTGTGGCCGGCGCTAGCGGCCAGGGGAGGGTGTCGGCGCTCGCTGTGGCTCCTCCACGAAGCTACCTGGTCGGTCACGCGCAAGGGGGAGGCAGCAGGGGTGGCAGAGGCTCGGGCGACGACGACTGTAATCCGGGCGCTCTGCTCACGCGCTGGCATGCACATGAGCTGCTCGACAAAATGCCTGGGTGGCCTAGGTAGCTCTATTTGAGTTGATTTTTGGCATGGTGGCGCCACCTGGTGTGGTGAGAGTGATGGACATGTTAGTGTGGCCAGATGATCAAGTGTTCAGTGCAGTTTAGAGAGAGGCAAGATTTCTGTCATGCACACAGTGTGTTTGATGAAATTCTAAGACTAGCTAGGAAACTTTGTTGACTATGGAAATTGGCAGAATGATGCCTCTTTGAATGATGGATAAGGTGGTATAGTTGGATAAACCAGAGGAGAAACTTGAAAGTGCAAGTTTTGGAGAAATACAGTTCTGGACCCAAAATTGGAGAATTTATTTGGTGGATTTTGAAGATGCAAATGGTTGATCTACTGGACTTAAGAGTTTGGTTGGAAGGACTATAGGTGGGAAAAATTTCAGAATTATTTGGTGGAGGAAAATTGGGGTTGTAGTTATAACCTAAGAATGGGACAGAATTGAAAAGAGGAAGTTTTAATCAAAATTTTCAAAAGACTAAGTTGGGTTTTTGCATAAACGTGATCTATAGGCATCATATGACCCCTCATAATTTTTGTGGAATTTTTAAAGAATTATTTAAAATAGTTGTAGTGCAAGAGAAGCATTTCAAATGTTGGAAATGCTATAAAAATGATTATCTTGGGTAAAATTTTATTATGAAAATATTTCCTACTATTATTAGAATATAAAAGAAATGATTTAAGAAAACTACCAAAGCCCATAATATTTTTCCCAAAATTTGCTATATGGAGGGAAGAATTTTGGAAAACAGAAAACTGAAAATACTCTGAAATTAATAAAGGACCTAATATAACTCAAAATTTTATTTCTGGCCAAATTTTATTTAATAAAAATGTGGTTAAATTTTTGGGGTGTTACAGCAGCGTCGATCTCGGGGTCTACCGGAGAGAAGAGCGGGGGAAGAAACAAAAAATACAAGCAACAAATGCAACACAGATGCATGGCATGGCAGCACGTTATTCGAGGGGTGCCCTAACACAGTGCTACACGTTGTAGACGGAGCGGGAAAATATCTGGGGATATTTTCCCAGCTTCGGGCAGTTATTGGTATATTGAACCGGAGGGGAAAGTTCCGTGTTCATCATGTTAGAGAGGTGTGGTAGATATGTCGGTGGCATATTCGGATTCGTCATATTTTTCTGATCGTTTTTCATATAAAAATTATTTTCATCCGAGTTACGGTTTATTTTATATGATTTTTGAAAGTTTTATTGAATTTCTGGAATTGTTTTAATTACTAAATCCGAATTATCCAAAATAGTGTCTGGTGACGTCAGCATGACGTCAGTATTGCGTCGGCGGTCAAACCCGGCTGACCAGGGTCAAACCTGACCAGTGGGTCCCACTGGTCAGTGACTGTTTTAATCTAACATAGCTTAATTTAGTTAATTAGGTTAATTAGCAGGTGGGACCCAGTTGGCAGTGACTAATTAGTAATTAAATTAATTAACAGATTAATTAAGATTTTATTTATTTATAAAATCGTTGAAATTAAGCGGGGCCCGCATGTCAGTGACTGTAGCCGCCCAGTCAGCGTGTTTGACCGGGTCAACGGGGCCGTGGGGCCCAGTGGTCAGTGGCTCGGGGTGGGGCCCAGAGGCGCCCACGTCAGCGCCACGTCGGACGGCGGCCGGAGTCGCGCCGGCGAGCCGTTTCGCGGCTGGGGCTCGCCGGACTTGGCCGGAAAACGGCCAGAGGCGGCCGTTCGCCGCGTTTTCGGTCGCGTTCGAAAGCTGGTGTCGAGCCGCATCTAATGGGGGTGGTGGCGAGTCCCAGGGCGGCCGGAATCGAGTGCTACGACGACGGCGGGCGGCGGCGACGTTCCATGGCGGCGTGGAAAACGGCGCCAGAGCACGCGGGCGAGCAGCAAAGCAGCGGGGCAGCATCTACGGGGCTCCAGGAGCGCGCTAGAGCGGACGGGCGAGGCCGTAGCGACTCGGGAGCGCGGCAATGGCAGTAACGGTGGCGAGCAGATCACGGGCACGGCGGCGAGCAACAACGGCAGCTAGGAGGCCAGCAGGAGAGAGGGGAGAAGAGAGGGAGCTCACAGAGAGCGCGTAGAGGAGCAAAGCGAGCTCGAGGAGGCGTGGAGCGGCTGGAATGGCGACGGCGATCTCGGCGACCGCGGGTGAAGAAGGAGACGCGAGCGACGGCGGTGGAGCTCCTCGGTGACGATGAAGTGGCGCCGGAGATGTAGCCGAGGCCGGGGAAGCTCCTGGACACGTCGCGGTGACGAGCGGACAACGGCGGCCGCGGGAATGACGGCGGTGCGGACATGACCGCGCTTGGATGAGAAGGGAGAGCGAGGGAGAGAGGGTGAGGCAGGGCTAGGGTTAGTCAGGGGGTCTGGGGCGGGGTCCTTATCCACCACGGCGGGCGCGACGACGCGCTGTCGAGCGCGAGGAGGGGGGGCCAGGTTCGGGCGCGCGTGCGGGTGCGGCAGAAGGCGACAGCGCGAGAGAGAGGCGGGAGGTAGGGGAAAAGGCCTGCTTGGCTGGGCCGGGCCGCGCACTGTAGCCACTTAGGCCCAGCGTAGCAGTAGGTTTCTAGCTTTTCTCTTTTTCTTTTTCTATTTTGCTATTTTCTTTACTATTTTGCATTTTCTTTTAATAGCAAATGAGTTTAGAAAAATATGAAACTTACCAAATTAAATACCCTGCAATATTCTGCTCTGCCACAGTGGGTTTGGGATTTAATTGAATTCATTTGAATTATTCATAATTGAAAATGAAATAAATGGGGCTGTTTTGGGTACTGTTTTAGTTGCTAGGGTCATTTTGGGAATTTTAATAATGTTGATTTTATTTTTATAATAGCTTTGGGAATTTTTGCAATATTATGAACATTTTTGTTTTGTTGTTTGGATAATTACTAATTTTGACTTTATTTTAAAATTTGAATTTGAAGTTGGATTATTCTTAATTGTTTTTATAGGGCTTAATGATGATGACTTGGCATGACTAATTAGCATAACCACTGTTTAGTAATCTGGGATGTCACAGGTTGGGTCTTGTCCATCACATCATTCTCCTAATGATGTGATCCCGTTATCAAATGACAACTCATGTCTATGGTTAGGAAACCTTAACCATCTTTGATCAACGAGCTAGTCTAGTAGAGGCTTACTAGGGACACAGTGTTGTCTATGTATTCACACATGTATTTAAGTTTCCGGTCAATACAATTCTAGCATGAATAATAAGCGTTTATCATGAACAAGGAAATATGATAATAACCAATTTATTATTGCCTCTAGGGCATATTTCCAACAGTCTCCCACTTGCACTAGAGTCAATAATCTAGTTTACATAGTTATGAATCTCACACCCATGGAGTCTTGGTGTTGATCATGTTTTGCTCGCAGAAGAGGTTTAGTCAACGGGTCTGCAACATTCAGATCCGTATGTACTTTGCAAAGTTCTATCTCTCCATCCTTAATATCATTACGAATGGAGTTGAAGTAGCGCTTGATGTGCTTGGTCTTCTTATGAAACCTGGGCTCGTTGGCAATAGCAATAGCTCTAGTGTAATAGCAATAGCTCCAGTGTTGTCACAAAAGATAGTAATTGGATCCGATGCACTAGGTATTACTCCTAGATCGGATATGAACTCCTTCATCCAGACTCCTTCTTGCGCTGCTTCCGAAGCAGCTATATATTCCGCATCACATGTAGATCCCGCTACGACGCTTTGCTTGGAACTGCACCAACTGACGGCTCCACCATTCAATATAAATACGTATCTGGTTTGAGACTTCGAGTCATCCAGATCTGTGTCGAAGCTAGAATCGACGTAACCCTTTACGACGAGCTCTTCGTCACCTCCATAAACGAGAAACATGTCCTTAGTCCTCTTCAGGTACTTAAGGATATTCTTGACTGCTGTCCAGTGATCTACTCCTGGATCACTTTGGTACCTCCCTACCAGACTTATGGCAAGGCACACATCAGGTCTGGTACACCGCATGGCATACATTATAGAGCCTACGGCTGAGGCATAGGGGATGACTTTCATCCTTTCTCTTTCTTCTGCCGTGGTCGGGCCTTGAGTCTTACTCAACTTCACACCTTGCAATATAGGCAAGAACCCCTTCTTTGACTGGACCATTTTGAACTTCTTCAAAATATTGTGAAGGTATGTGCTCTGTGAAAGTCCTATCAGGCGTCTCGATCTCTCTCTATAGATCTTGACGCCCAATATGTAAGCAACTTCACCCAGGTCTTTCATTGAAAAACTCTTGTTCAAGTAACCCTTTATGCTTTCCAAAAATTCTATATCATTTCCAATCAACAATATGTCATCCACATATAATATTAGAAATGCTATAGAGCTCTCACTCACTTTCTTGTAAATACAAGCTTCTCCATAAGTTTGTATAAAACCAAAAACTTTGATCACCTCACCAAAGCGTATATTCCAACTCCGAGATGCCTGCACCAGTCCATAGATGGATCGCTGGAGCTTGCATACTTTGTTAGCATCCTTAGGATCGACAAAACCTTTCGGTTGCATCATATACAACTCTTCCTTAAGAAACCCGTTAAGGAATGTTGTTTTGACGTCCATCTGCCAGATCTCATAATCATAAAATGCGGCAATTGCTAACATAATTCTAACAGACTTAAGCATCGCTTCGGGTGAGAAGGTCTCATCGTAGTCAACCCCTTGAATTTGTCAGAAACCCTTTGGGACAAGTCGAGCTTTATAGCTGGTGACATTACCATCAACGTCTGTCTTCTTCTTAAAGATCCATTTATTCTCAATGGCCTGCCAGTCATTGGGCAAGTCCACCAAAGACCATATTTTGTTCTCATACATGGATCCTATCTCGGATTTCATGGCCTCAAGCCATTTGTCAGAATTCGGGCTCATCATTGCTTTTTCATAGTTCGTAGGTTCGCCGTTGTCTAACAACATGACTTCCAGGAGAGGATTACCGTACCACTCTGGTGCGAAACGTACCCTGGTCGACCTACGAAGTTCAGTAGTAACTTGATCCAAAGTTTCATGATCATCATCATTAGCTTCCTCTCCGGATGGTGTAGGCATCATGGGAACTTCTTTCTGTGATGTGCTACTTTCCAATTCGAGAGAAGGTACAATTACCTCATCAAGTTCTACTTTCCTCCCACTCACTTCTTTCGAGAGAAACTCCTTCTCTAGAAAGGACCCATTCTTGGCAACAAAGATTTTGCCCTCGGATCTATGGTAGAAGGTATACCCAATGGTTTCTTTAGGGTATCCTATGAAGACACACTTCTCCGCTTTGGGTTCGAGCTTATCAGGCTGAAGCCTCTTGACATAAGCAGAGCATCCCCAAACTTTAAGAAACGATAGCTTAGGTTTCTTGCCAAACCATAATTCATACGGTGTCATCTCAACGGATTTAGACGGTGCCCTATTTAAAGTGAATGCGGCTGTCTCTAATGCATAACCCCAAAACGATAGTGGCAAATCGGTAAGAGACATCATAGAACGCACCATATCCAATAGAGTACGATTACGACGTTTGGACACACCATTACGCTGTGGTGTTCCAGGTGGCGTGAGCTGTGAAACAATTCCACATTGTCTTAAATGCATGCCAAACTCGTAACTCAAATATTCACCTCCACGATCAGATCGTAGAAATTTAATTTTCTTATTACGATGATTCTCTACTTCGCTCTGAAATTCCTTGAACTTTTCAAATGTTTCAGATTTGTGTTTCATTAAGTAAATATACCCATATCTACTCAAATCATCTGTGAAGGTAAGAAAATAACGATATCCACCGCGTGCTTCAACACTCATCGGACCGCATACATTGGTATGTATTATTTCCAACAAGTCACTTGCCCGCTCCATTGTACCGGAAAACGGGGTTTTAGTCATCTTGCCCATGAGGCATGGTTCACATGTATCAAATGATTCATAATCAAGAGATTCCAAAAGTCCACCAGCATGGAGTTTCTTCATGCGCTTTACACCAATATGACCTAAGCGGCAGTGCCACAAGTATGTGGTACTATCATCATTAACTTTGCATCTTTTAGCATTGATATTATGAATATGTGTATCACTGCGATCAAGATTCAATAGAAATAAACCATTCACTAAAGGTGCATGACCATAAAAGATATTATCCATATCAATAGAACAACCATTATTCTCTGTCTTAAATGAATAACCGTCTCGCAATAAACAAGATCTAGATATAATGTTCATGCTTAACGCAGACACCAAATAACAATTATTCAGGTTCATAACTAATCCCGAAGGTAAACGTAGAGGGAGCATGCCGACGGCAATCACATCAACCTTGGAACCATTTCCAATGCCCATCGTCACCTCATCCTTAGCTAGTCTCCGTTTATTCCGCAGCTCCTATTTCGAGTTACAAATATTAGCAACCGAACCAGTATCAAATACCCATGCGCTACTACGAGCACTAGTAAGGTACACATCAATAACATGTATATCAAATATACCTTTGTTGATGTTGGGCCTTCTTATCTGCCAAGTACTTGGGGCAGTTCCGCTTCCAGTGACCATTCCCCTTGCAATAGAAGCACTCAGTCTCAGGTTTGGGTCTAGCCTTGGGCTTCTTCACGGGAGAGGCAACTGGCTTGCCATTCTTCTTGAAGTTCCCTTTCTTTCCCTTGCCTTTCTTCTTGAAACTGGTGGTCATATTGACCATCAACACTTGATGCTCTTTCTTGATTTCTACCTCCACGGCCTTAAGCATGGTGGAGAGCTCAGGGATCATTTTCTCCATCCCTTGCATATTATAGTTCATTACGAAGCCTTTGTAGCTCGGTGGCAGTGACTGGAGAACTCTGTCAATCACTACTTCATCCGGAAGATTAACTCCCAACTGATTCAAGTGATTATAGTACCCAGACATTTTGAGTACGTGCTCACTAACGGAGCTGTTCTCCTCCATCTTATAGCTAAAGAACTTGTCGGAGGTGTCATACCTCTCAACCCGGGCATGAGCCTGAAATACCAATTTCAGCTCCTGGAACATCTCATATGCTCCGTGGTACTCAAACGTCTTTGGAGCCCCGGTTCTAAGCCGTAAAGCATGGCGCACTAAACTATCGTGTAGTCATCACTCCTTGTCTGCCAAACGCTCATAGTGCTACTTGTAGACTGCGTTGGTATTTCCCCGAAGAGGAGAGGATGATGCAGTATAGTAGAGATAAGTATTTCCCCCAGTTAAGAACCAAGGTTATTAATCCAATAGGAGAACCAAGCAAAATTCCGTTAAGCGCACCTGCACACACAAGAGCAAACACTTGCACCCAACGCAAATAAGAGGGTTGTCAATCCTCTTAGCGGTTATTTGCAAGGATTAAATCTTATAGAGATAAACAGATAAAATAAAATACTAATTAAAATAAAAGTAAATAAATTGTAGCAAGGTATTTTTAGGTTTTTTTATATATGATAAAGTAGACCGGGGGCAATAGTTTTCACTAGAGGCTTCTCTCTCAAACACATAGCATACGGTGGGTAAACAAATTACTGTTGGGCAATTGATAGAAAAGCAAATAATTATGACGGATTCATGGCAATGATCATGTATATAGGCATCATGTCCGAGACAAGTAGACCGACTCCTGCCTGCATCTACTACTATTACTCCACCCATCGACCACTATCGAGCATGCATCTAGGGTATTAAGTATGAAACAGAGTAACGCCTTAAGCAAGATGACATGATGTAGACAAAGTAAACTCAAGCAACATGATTAACCCCCATCTTTTTATCCTTAATGGCAACAATACAAATACGTGTCATGTCCCTTTCTGTCACTGGGATTGAGCACCGCAAGATTGAACCCATCACAAAGCACCTCTCCCATTGCAAGACAAATCAATCTAGTAGGACAAACCAAATCGATAGATTGGAGAGAAATACAAAGCTATAATAATCATGCATAAAAGAGTTCAGAGAAGACTCAAATATTTCTCATGAATAATCTGATCATAAGCTCACAATTCATCGGATCCCAACAAACACACCGCAAAAGAAGATTACATCGGATAGAACTCCAGGAACATCGAGGAGAACATGGTATTGAAGATCAAAGAGAGAGAAGAAGCAATCTAGCTACTAGCTATGGACCCATAGGTCTGTGGTAAACTACTCACACATCATCGGAAGGGCAGCAAGGTTGATGAAGAAGCCCTCTGTGATCGATTCCCCCTCCGGCAGAGTACCGGAAAAGGCCTCTAGATGGGATCGCGGAAGAACAGAGGCTTGCGGCGGCGGAAAGGTTTTCTCTTCTGTCTCTCTGTTGGTTTTGGAATATTTAGGAATTTATAGCGCTGGAATTAGGTCAGGAGGGGCAACGAGGGGCCCACAAGCCTGGGGGGCGCGCCCTACCCCCCTGGGCGCGCCCTCTGGGCGCGCCCTCCAGGCTGGTCGCCTCCTCGTGGCTCTTCTGGTCTTCTCCCGAAGCTTCGTGGGTATCTTCTGGTCCAGAAAAAATTAATCCAAAGTTTTTTTCTCGTTTGGACACTTTTTGATAATGATTTTCTGAAAAGGCAAAAACAAGTAGAAAACATCAACTGGCACTGGGCACTGGGTTAATAGGTTAGTCCCAAAAAATGATATATAATGGCATATAATTGCATATAAAACATCCAAGATTGATACTATAATAGCATGGAACAATAAAAAATTATAGATACATTGGAGACGTATCAAGCATCCGCAAGCTTAATTCCTGCTCGTCCTCTAGTAGGTAAATGATAAAAACAGAATTTTTGATGTGGAATGCTACCTATCATGTTTCATCATGTAATCTTTCTCTTACGGTATGAATAATAAGATCTGAATGATTAAAAGCAATAGTCTATAATTTGACATAAAGACATCAATACTCAGGCATACTAATAAACAATCATGTCTTTCAAAATAAAAATGCTAAAGAACGTTATCCCTACAAAATCATATAATCCTGTCATGCTCCATCTTCTTAACACAAAATATTTATCATGCACAACCCCAGTTTTAGCCAAGCAATTGGTTCATACTTTTTAACGCGCCTCAGCTTTTTCAACCCCCACGCAATACATGAGTGCAAGCCATGGATATAGCACTATGGGTGGAATAGAGTGTGGTTGTAGAGATAAATAAGAGAAGTCAAAAATAAGAAGATAGTCTCACACCGATGAAACTAATCAACGGGCAATGGAGATGCCCATCAATTGATGTCAATGCGAGGAGTAGGGATTGCCATGCAACGGATGCACTAAGAGCTATAAGTGTATGCAAGCTCAACATGAAAACTAAGTGGGTGTGCAGCCAACTTGCTTGCTCATGAAGACCTCGGGCATTTGAGGAAGCCCATCATCGGAATATACAAGACAAGTTCTATAATGAAAAATTCCCACTAGTATATGAAAGTGAAAAAATAGGAGACTCTCTATATGAAAAACATGGTGCTACTCTGAAGCACAAGTGTGGAAAAAGGATAGTAACATTGCCCCTTCTCTCTTTTTCTCTCATTTTTTTGCGTGGGCTCTTTTTGGCCTCTTTTTTTTCGTCCGGAGTCTCATCTCGACTTGTTGGGGAATCATGGTCTCCATCATCCTTTCCTCACTGGGACAATGCTCTAATAATGATGATCATCACACTTTTATTTACTTACAACTCAATATTACAACTCGATACTAGAACAAAAATATGACTCTATATGAATGCCTCTGGCAGTGTACCAGGATGTGCAATGATGCTAGCGTAACATGTATAAAGATGATGAATGGTGGCTGAGCCACAAATACTATGTCAGCTATATGATCATGCAAAGCAATATGACAATGATGTTGTGTGTCATAAAAATGGAACGGTGGAAGCTGCATGGCAATATATCTCGGAATGGCTATGGAAATGCCATGATAGGTAGGTATGGTGGCTGTTTTGAGGAAGATATAAAGAGGCTTATGTGTGATAGAGCGTATCATATCACGGGGTTTGGATGCACCCGCGAAGTTTGCACCAACTCTCGATGTGAGAAAGGGCAATGCACGGTACCGAAGAGGCTAGCAAATTGCGAAAGGGTGAGAGTGCGTATAATCCATGGATTCACATTAGTCATAAAGAACTCACATACTTATTGCGAAACCTTATTAGCCCTCGAAGCAAAGTACTACTATGCATGCCCCTAGGGGGGAGGTTGGTAGGAGTTAACCATCGCGCGCCCCCGACCGCCACACAAAGGAAGACAATCAATAATAAATCATGCTCCAACTTCTTAGCATAACGACAGATCATACGTGCATGCTTCGGGAATCACAAACCTTAACACCAATATTCTTACTAAACCACAATTATCTACTAATACCTCCCACATATTACCATCTTAATATTGCTAAACTATTGCAAGGAATCAAACTTATCATATTCAGTGATCTACATGAAAGTTTATATTATATCCCCCTTGAATACCTATCATATCAGGACCAAATTCATAACCCGTGCATATTACCATTGCTATTCATTAGACTCTCAAAAAAAATATAAGTGAAGCATGAGAGTGCAACTATTTCTTTAAAATATAACCACCGCCATGCTCTAACAGATATAAGTGAAGCACTAGAGCAACTGCCTAGCTCAAAACATATAAGTGAAGCACATAGAGTATTCTAACAAATCATGAATAATGTGTGTCCCTCTCAAAAAGGTGTGTTCAGCAAAGATGATTGTGACAAACTAAAAAGCAAATAAAAGCAAACAAACTATATCACAAGATGCTCCAAGTAAGACACATATCATGTGATGAATAAAAATATAGCTCCAAGTGAGTTACCCATAGATTGTAGACGCAAGAGGGGATGCCTTACGGGGCATCCCCAAGCTTAGATGCTTGAGTCTTCCTTGAATATTACCTTGGGGTGCCTTGGTCATCCCCAATCTTAGGCTCTTGCCACAACTTATTCCTTTGTCCATCGTAGTCTCACCCAAAACTTGAAAACTTCAGCACACAAAACTCAATAGAAACCTCGTGAGATCCGTTAGTATAACAAACAAATCTTAAACTTTAGGTACTGTTGTAAATTGATTCATATTTAATATTGGCATAATGCTACTATACTCCAACTTCTCCATGACTCATACCCCCCGATACGATCCATAGATTCATCAAAATAAGCAAACTATGCAACAAAAACAGAATCTGTCTAAAAGAAAACAGTCTGTAAAGATCTGAATTAACGTCATACTTCTGTAACTCCAAAAATTATAAAAGTAGGAAAACGTGGGAAATTCATATATCAATACTATGTAAAAAATTCAAAATTTTATCACGCTCCAGCAAAAAACCAAAATTCCAGCACTGGACGCAAAAGTTTCTGTTTTCGAACAGCATCTATCATACTATCTTCCAAATCATCCCAAAGGCATTACTTGGCACAAACACTAATTAAAACATAAAAATACAATCATTACAGAGGATATAATTGTGTAAACACTCAAGAACAGAAAGTAAAAGCAAAAAATTATTTTATTAATTGGGTTGCGTCCCAACAAGCGCTATTGTTTTATGCCCCTAGCTAGGCATAATGCATAGTTTCAAGTGTTGTCATCCTTCGTCCCCAAGTCCTTTTTGATTAAATCTTCCAAAAAATTCTCATTAATTCTCTACTCTCATGCTCTTCTTTTCTAGTGGGTGAGCTTAGGTAATTTAAGGGGCTTTGATTAGTAATTTTAACATTCATAACTTCAAACTCAGGGTCATCACCATAAACGTCCTCATATAAAACATGTATCTCGTCATCAATAGGGTCTCTTGCGGTACCCTCAAACCATTCTTCACTAAATCCCTCATCAATTCCTTTAGTAACCCACTCAAATTTTTCACAAGCATGGTGGTACATAGTTTTAATTATTTCGGCGTATGGAACTCTTCTTCTAATATTTTTACCATAAGCAAAGTAATCTTTAGATTCCAACCTACGAATAGTATCTTTGTCATGAAGAATTTCCTCTATAGGGGGATGCTCAAAATTAATTTTGTAAAAGGGTAAAATATCCCTAGCTTCTCGGATTATATAATCAAATTCATGCATAAGGATTATGGTGGCAATTTTCTTAGCCCTAGGATCATGTATATTGGGAAGTTCATAAAATATCTTTTGTAAAGTGGGGTGGATATGCAAAAAAATTCTTTCTAATTTAAACACAAGCATGGCAATAGCATCCACATAACAATTTGTTTTATCAAGAATAGATCCACTAATTATTGGTATAACTCCCACGCAATTAAAGAATTCCTGAATAATGTTTTTCCCAATAATATTACCACTTCCCACATGATAAACTTTAGTCTTAAAATTAGTGGAGGGCTCAGTCTCCGGAGGGTAATGACTAAGATCAAAAGAGTGTGTTTTCTCCCCAAGAGATTCACTACCACTATCTTCGCTAGCACTTTCAACCACAACTTTCTCAAATTCAGACATGATAACAATTTCAAGCAAAGCAAGCAAACTAGCAAACAAGCAAATAAAAATATTTTTGTGTTTTTGTAAAAAAAAAAATTAGAAGTGAGGAAGATCAAAATTAGAAGCAAATGCAAATAAAAGGCAAATAAAATAAATGCAAGTGAATGATAGTTTGTGTGAAGGTACTTGGTAATTTTGATGATGTCTCCCCCGCAACGGCGCGAGAAATTCTTCCTGCTACTTGTAGACTGCGTTGGTATTTCCCCGAAGAGGAGAGGATGATGCAGTATAGTAGAGATAAGTATTTCCCTCACTTAAGAACCAAGGTTATCAATCCAGTAGGAGAACCAAGCAAAATTCCGTTAAGCGCACTTGCACACACAAGAGCAAACACTTGCACCCAACGCAAATAAGAGGGTTGTCAATCCTCTTAGCGGTTATTTGCAAGGATTAAATCTTATAAAGATAAATAGATAAACTA
Organism: Elymus sibiricus; assembly: GCA_039707655.1. Taxonomy (NCBI): domain Eukaryota; kingdom Viridiplantae; phylum Streptophyta; class Magnoliopsida; order Poales; family Poaceae; genus Elymus; species Elymus sibiricus. Next base: position 136,142,983 of record CM077666.1, read on the forward strand.
AAATACTAATTAAAATAAAAGTAAATAAATTGCAGCAAGGTATTTTTAGGTTTTTTTATATATGATAAAGTAGACCGGGGGCCATAGTTTTCACTAGAGGCTTCTCTCTCGAACACATAGCATACGGTGGGTAACCAAATTACTGTTGGGCAATTGATAGAAAAGAAAAAAATTATGACGGATTCATGGCAATGATCATGTATATAGGCATCACGTCTGAGACAAGTAGACCGGCTCCTGCCTGCATCTACTACTATTACTCCACCCATCGACCGCTATCCAGCATGCGTCTAGGGTATTAAGTATGAAACAGAGTGACGCCTTATGCAAGATGACATGATGTAGACAAAGTAAACTCAAGCAATATGATTAAACCCCATCTTTTTATCCTTAATGGCAACAATACAAATACGTTTCATGTCCCTTTCTATCACTGGGATTGAGCACCGCAAGATTGAACCCATCACAAAGCACTTCTCCCATTGCAAGACAAATCAATCTAGTAGGCCAAACCAAATCGATAGATCGGAGAGAAATACAAAGCTATAATAATCATGCATAAAAGTGTTCAGAGAACACTCAATTTCTCATGAATAATCTGATCATAAACTCACAATTCATCGGATCCCAACAAAGACACCGCAAAAGAAGATTACATCAGATAGAACTCCAAGAACATCGAGGAGAACATGGTATTGAAGATCAAAGAGAGAGAAGAAGTCGTCTAGATACTAGCTATGGACCCATAGGTCTGTGGTAAACTACTCACACATCATCGGAAGGGCAGCAAGGTTGATGAAGAAGCCCTCCGTGATCGATTCCCCCTCCGGCAGATTACCGGAAAAGGCCTCCAGATGGGATCGCGGAAGAACAGAGGCTTGCGGCGGCGGAAAGGTTTTCTCTTCTGTCTCTCTGTTGGTTTTGGAATATTTGGGAATTTATAGCGCTGGAATTAGGTCAAGAGGGGTAACGAGAGGCCCACAAACCTGGGGAGCGCGCCCTATCCCCCTAGGCGCACCCTCCAGGCTTGTTGCCTCCTCGTGGCTCTTCTGGTCTTCGCCCGAAGCTTCGTGGGTCTCTTCTAGTCCAGAAAAAATTAATCCAAAGTTTTTTTTCTCGTTTGGACACTTTTTGATAATGATTTTCTGAAAAGGCAAAAACAAGCAGAAAACAACAACTGGCACTGGGCACTGGGTTAATAGGTTAGTCCCAAAAAGTGATATATAATGGCATATAATTGCATATAAAACATCCAAGATTGATACTATAATAGCATGGAACAATAAAAAATTATAGATACGTTGACGTATCACATAGCGTCCAGATTTGCGGGAGCGGGTGGATCACCTAGCGGTGCATCAAGGACATATACTTTCTGTGCAGCAGTGACGATAATCCTCAAATTACGGACCCAGTCCGCATAGTTACTACCATCATCTTTCAACATTTCTTTCTCTAGGAACGCATTAAAATTCAGGGGAGCTACAGCGCGAGCCATTGATCTACAACATTAATTTGCAAAGACAATTAGACTAAGTTTATGATAATTGGTTCTTCTAATCAAATTACTTAAGAACTCTCACTTAAATCAACATCCCTCAAGTTGTCTAAGTATTACATGATCCACATCAACTGACCCATGTCCGATCATCATGTGAGATGGGGCAGTCATCAATGGTGAACATCTCCATGTTGATCATATCTACTATATGACTCATGTTCGACCTTTTGGTCCTCCATGTTCCGAGGCCACGTCTGTACATGCTAGGCTCGTCACGTTTAACCAAAGTATTCTGCATGTGTAAAACTGGCTTACACCTGTTGTATGTGAACATAGAGTCTATCACACCCGATCATCACGTGGTGCTTCGAAATGATGAACTTTCGCAACGGTGCATACTTAGGGAGAACACTTTTATCTTGAAATTAAGTGAAGGGATCATCTTATAATGCTACCGTCGTCCTAAGCAAAATAAGATGCATAAAAAGATAAACATCACATGCAATCAATAGGTGACATGATATGGCCATTATCATCTTGTGCCTTTGATCTCCATCTCCAAAGCACCGGCATGATCTCCATCGTCACCGGCATGACACCATGATCTCCATCATCATGATCTCCATCATCATGTCGTCACGTGGTTGTCTCGCCAGCTATTGCTTCTACAACTATTGCTAACGCATAGCAATAAAGTAAAGCAATTACATGGCGTTTAATGATTGACACGCAGGTCATACAATAAATTAAAGACAACCCTATGGCTCCTGCCGGTTGCCGTACTCATCGACATGCAAGTCATGAACCTATTACAAAACATGATCATCTCATACATCAAAATATATCACATCACGTTTTGGCCATACCACATCACAACATGCCCTGCAAAAACAAGTTAGACGTCCTCTACTTTGTGGTTGCAATTTTTACATGGCTGCTAGGGCAAACTATAAGAACCGTTCTTATCTACGCAAAACCACAATGGTGATATACATGTTGCCTTTTAACCTTCTACAAGGACCGCCCTCGTCAAATCAGATTCAACTAAAGTGGGAGAGACAGACACCCGCAAAGCCACTTTTATGCAATCCAAGTTGCATGTCAGTCAGTGGAACCGGTCGCTTGTGCGTGGACAAGTAAGGTTGGTCCGAGCCGCATCATCCCACAATACCGCCGAATTCAAATAAGACAAAGGAAGTAAGCAATTTGAACATCAACGCCCACAACTTCTTTGTGTTCTACTCGTGCAAATACATCTACGCATAGACCTAGCTCATGATGCCACTGATGGGTAACGTTGCATGAAAATCAAAAAAATTCCTACGAAACACCCAAGATCTAAACTAAAAAAAAGACACATCCGTGACATTATAGCCCGAACAAAAACTTTTTCTGTCATGGTTGTGACACTTCTATGACAATAATTGTGAAAAAAACACGTATCATCATAGATGTGGTGGGCTCCTACTTCTATGACAAAAAATTATGACAGAAAATGGGCTTTTCGTCCTGGGCGGGCCAGAGACGCAGCCGCATGACATTCTTTGGGCCGTCCATGACGTAAAAAATCATGGTAGAAGTGAGGCCGAGGAAATTTTTGGGGAATTCCCGGTTACGGTGGGTGGTCGGGGCCGAGCGATGCAGTGTGGTTTGCGCGTTTCTCTCGTACGCGCGCGTGTGTGCGAGGCGTTCGCTAACTGAACCCGAGCGAGGCGTTCGCTTACTGAACCCGAGCGATCGCACTACCTACATACTGAAGCCGCTCGATCCCTTCCCTGCTAACTGAACCCGAGCGATTCCTTTGCTGCTAATTGAACCCGAGCGATTCCTTCGCTGCTAACTGAAGCCGGTCGAGCCCCCGTACGTGCGAGATGTAGCCAGTTGGGTTGCCTCTCGATGAACAGTGTCTGTGGCTGCCGCGCGCGTGATACGTAGAATGAGTCGATACGCATCGATTGAGCCCCTTGCGCGAGACGTGGTGAGTTGACCTAGCCGGTTGGTTGGCTGTGGATGAACAGTTCCCGTTGCTGCCGCCCGCTAGTACGCCCCACCCTAGCCGGTGGGTTGGCTGTGGATGAACAGTACCCTGGCCGTGTGAAGGTGGTTGGTGCTAGATGAACAGGACCCCGAGGAGGCCAGCCGGTTGGGGGTGGATGAACAGGACCCCCGTGGAGGCTGGATGAATAGTAGCCGACGGAGGCTAGAAGAAGTCGACGGTGGATGAACAATTGCTGGTGGAGGCTGGAGGGAGGTCGACCGTGGATGAACAGTAGCCCGTGGAGTCCCGTTTTGCGGTACGCCACACACCTCCCGATGAACAGGACCCCCGTTTCGACCGTAGGCAGTTGGGGAGAAATCTGTTTCCTCCGTTTTGCGGTACGCCAGAGCCCTCCTGATCAACAGGACCCCGTTTCGACCGTAGGCGCTTGAACATAAGTCCATTTCCTCTGTTTTGCGGTACGCCAGACCCCCAGCCAATGAACAGGACCCTATTTCGACCGTAGGCGCTTGAACAGAAGGCCGTTTCCTTCGTTTTGCGGTACGCCAGACCCCGAGTCAATGAACAAGACCCCGTTTCAGCTGTTTCGTCCAAGCCGGTTGGCTCCCGATGAGCAGGACGCGTTCCGACCCAGTCGCTTGGCTCCCGATGAACACAACGCAGTTTCCTCCGTTCCGACACAGCCGGTTGGCTGCCGATGAATAGGAGGCCATTGCTGCCGTCCATTGCCTCTCTCCATGTACACGAGCCCTGGCCGTACGTATGCGCGAGTACGCATTCGAGACCCCGCCCGTATATGTACGTACATGGCCGTATTTTTTGTTGTGTGGCTGTACGTACGTGTACACGATTTAGACGGGGCTGCCTGAACTGCTACGTCGGGGGCTCTACTACAACACGTGCCGCTCCTTACACGCCCACGGTTCATCGTTGCAGAAGACCGATCGATCAGTATGTACGTACACGTTCGCGACCAGACAAACAACGCTACGTACGCTCTGACCGGGTGGGTCCCTGCTGTCAGGGAGGATAAGGAGGCACTTCCTTGCATGCGAAGATATAGCAGGTGGGTCCTAGCTGTCAGGGGGAGGAATCATTTTTTTTGCACGTAATAAGGAGGCTCTTCCTTGCGTGCGAAGATGTAGCTGGTGGGTCTAGCTGTCAGCCTCACCGCGTACAGTCCTCTTCCGATGGTTGTCGTTCATTGACCACGTTGACTATGCCACGCCGAGAGCACCAAGGCGGTGGACGACGGTGCGGCCTAGGAAGGGAACAACGCAGAGCTGGGGAAGACGCGAAAGTGGATGCCCACGCGGATGGGAGTACGAGGGTTGACTGGTTCGGCTACGGTGTGAGGCTGCCATCGACGGAGAATAACAGGGGATGTGAGTGATTAGAGGGAAGGCCTGGCCAGCGGTGGGAGTAGGGTGGGGCGGTGAGGCCTGTGCGGCAGCACAGCCGCCAAGGGAGGCAGGAGCAGGCGGTCCCGCAGGCGCTGGAGCAAGAAGATCAGAGATTGAAGAAGCAGCAAGGCCGTTAGATTAGCATCCAACGGTCACTGCTGCTAGAATCGTTTGTTGACTAAGTTGACGAAGCCCTGCATATGCGTCAACCTAGTAGGCCCACAAGTCAGCCTCCCAATCTGATGGGTCCCACTTGTCATTGGTAGGAATCGTTTTTTTCACGTAATAAGGAGGCACTTCCTTCCGTGCGAAGATATGGCTGGTGGGTCCCAGCTGTCAAGGGGAGGAATCATTTTTTTCGCGTAATAAGGAGAAACTAGCTTGCGTGTGGCCATGGACCATGTGGGTCCCTACTGTCAGCCTCTCCATGTACATCCCTTTTCTGATGGCTGTCGTTTGTTGACCACGTTGACCATGCCGCGCCGAGAGCACCAACGCGGTGGACGACAGCGAGGCCCAGGAAGGGAATGACCCGGAGCCAGAGAAGCCACAACAGTGGCTGCCCACGCTGAGGGGAGTACGAGGGTTGACTGGTTGGGCTGCAATGTGAGGCTTGTGTCGCCGGAGAATAACAGGAAGTGTGGGTGAGTAGAGGGATGGCCTGGCCAGCGGTGCGAGTAGGAGGGGGCGGTGTGACACCCTGGTTTTTGGCAACTTTTTCTTTTCGAAATCTTTCTGGCTTTATTTGTAATTTGGATGGATTTTGAACCTTTTCAGTTGACTTTGGACTTATGAATTCCTCTCAGTGATCCAGAGCCCTCAACATCTTGCCAAAATCTTGTCATTCACCATCTGGATCAATTTCCAATTATTCATCTTTCCCAAATATTCATTTTCCTCCTTTGGGAAAATCTGTCATCACTATGGGTTACAAAGCAACCTATAGTTCTGGTGATCAGAAAAATCCCAAATTAATACCAGACCTTCTTGTCATCATCTACTCCCACAATCTCCAAAAACATTTCATGGTCCAGTACAAAGTTTATTCCAAAAAATTCTATTTGCTCTCTGGACAGTACTGGTCATTTGTGAAGGAGCTCGTATTTTCCCTACTCAATTAATTCCCAGAAAATTCCCTGAGATATTAGGGAACCTATATTTCCACAATATCCAAAAATATAATCGTGTCCAGTACAAATTTTCATCACCAATATTCTGCCAAGTTTCTGAGCAGTTGGAACCTCTGTGAAGGAAGTACCAGCTAGAGGTTTCCAATTGAGCTGAAATTTTTATGGCATCTTCTCCTCACCAAATAACCCTGCCACACCAAAATTCAGCCCCAGAAGATCAACCAGATGAGTGCATCAAGCTCATCTCTATTTCTGGTTCAGTACAGCACTTGTACATGAACTATATTCAAATCTTGTTCAAATCCTCTCAAACTTGGTCAGCTCATAGTCCTTCCAAAGTAGATCACCCCAGACATCTCCTTTGGCTCCATCCCCAGCTCACCTCTCCTCTAGATCTCTCTCAATTCTGCTGTCAAAGACTGTAGCTGAAGCTACACTTTGGTTCAGAGTGAACCTAGTTGAACCAGAGGAATAGAGAGGCTAAGTGATCAAAGGAGAAGGCCCTAGACACGGTGCGCTGGACTTGGACGGCCTCGAGACATCACCTCCCGTGGTAAGCACGGTACTGGCATGCCAGTACGCGTGCTCTGCACCTCGCCGGCGACGGCCGAGGTCACTCCAGTGGCTTTGCCCTGCCATTTGATGTCCTGAGGTGCCGACTTCGTCGATGCCGTCCACGTAGCCCTCTCCCGATCCTTCCCCTCGCCGGAATCGAGCTCGCCGGCCGCCACGCACCCGGGCACTGTGCCGGCCGTGGCTGCACTGTGGCGTGCGACGCGTCGTCTTCCTCCGCTAGCCTCCACTGCCCGCCATTACTCTCCCTGCCCTCTCCCGTCTCGTCGCCCATGCCCGGCCAGCCAGCAAGGCGTCCTTGCGCCGGCGACGTGTCCCGGATCCCGGAAATTCCAGAGAGCTCGCCCGAGCTCCTCCCCCTCCTATAAATACCCCTCCCCGGTCTCTCCCGAGCTCCTCATCCACCTCCTCCACCTCCTAATTGACCTCCCCGAGCCCGAGCCACGGCCGAGAGGCCCTCTGGCCTCGAATCTCGCTGGAGCACCGCCGCCACCCGAGCTCTGCCTCCCCGCCGATTCACTCCTCCCCGAGCTCCACCGACTTCACCATCGAGCTCAGCTCGCAAGACTGACCTCGCCTGAGCCCTTGCCTGGTCGAATTGCTCCCGGAGTAGCCGTCTCCGACGACACCCGAGCGCCGCCGCCGCCGGAGAAGAAGGGGACGACGCCGTCCGGCCACCGTTCGCCAAGCCGCTGGTACGTGCATGTCCGTCTCGGAGTGCTCGATCCATTCCCCCTCTCTCCCGACCTCGCCGCCGTCTGTATCGCCGGCGAACGTCGCCGGAGCGCCGCGGTCTTCTGTTCCCTCCCCTACCCCTTTTAAACCTGACCGCGGGGCCCGCTCATCAGCGACACGTCGAAGGGGTAAGTGGAGACGCCCAGGCGGATTACGCCTTCGACGTGCCCCCTGGCAGTTTTTCTATTTTATATTTTAATTCCAGATTTTGACCAAAACTTTGACTGTTCATAACTTTTAAACCATAAGTCCAAATCAATTGATTCTTTTTGCATCTCGTTTGTCTTGAGCTCCTTTATTTTCTGGTCAAATTTCGTATTTTTCCCTTGTTCACAGAATTTCTGGTGCTCAAAACAGTAGCATGTGACATTTTCAATTGCTTTTTAAAAATATTTTTAGAGGGAAATAACTTTGGAATTGAAGCCCAGGAGTTTGTGGACAACCCAACAGAGCAAGGCAAGCTATGTCATCCATTGCATGAAGTATTTCAATAGTGTTGGTTATTTAATTGAATTTCATGCATTATTTTTAATATGTGCTAAATTCCTATTAAATTATTTAATTGCTTAGCTACTGCCATATTAAATTATTCCTGATAAATATTCATGCTGGTTAAATTCTTGACAACACTAAACTTAGTTGGTTGATCAAGAGCCACCTACCCGGACTTTTCCGTGCAGCCACATTTGCCGGTATGGGACGGCCTTGACTTGCTCTGACTTTGTGCTCTTTTATCGGTACCACCAAACTAGGGAGGGTTATGCGTGTGTGCTGCCTGATCAGGTAGACGACGATAATCCTATGAGCCCAGTTGAGTTATTTTGCCGGCGTCCCCGTTTGGGACAGTTTAGTTTGGCCACGACGGTGGCAGCTGTCACGAGGTGACATAGGGGCCACCCAGGACATGACCCTGGGAGGGTATGATTGTCGGTGGTACGATAGAGGAGTCACGGGTCAGGCAGGTTTCGTTGTCAGCACCACCGGTCCACCCGAATGGGATCACGAGGCCAGGTACTCCATGGTGTGAATAAAGTGCGCAACCTCTACAGAGTGTCAAAACCTATTCGAATAGCCGCATCCACGGTATTGGACAGTCCGTTTAGGCCTCTCTAGGATGATAAATCGTAATAATGATAATAATGATGGAAGAACTTGTCTTGTGATCGGAAGTGCTCTATGGCTTGTGAGCATTCCGAGGGTTGTGAGACAACCCAGAGGAGAGTAAGTTGGTACTGGGTACCAGTAAGTGAGCAACCTAATCACTTAATTTGTTAATTGCCATGCTATTGTTTGGTGCATTGTTTTGGTTGCCATGAGCTTGCGAGTACATTCCAAGTACTCACCTGGCGTATCATGCCAGATGCAGGAGAAGCCGAGGACGGAGGTCCCGAAGGTTCGTGCTACGCTAACTAGGCCGTGTCCGCAGCAGTGTGCCTGTGGATGGAGTTTTCCGCGCTATGTTCCGCTACGCCGTAGTCTACCCAGTAGTATCGAGGCCCTGCTATGTTCCATAAATAATGTAGATATTGTTCTCAGCACGTGCAGTGCTTCTGGCCTCGCTAGCATGTAAATTATGAGCTTGTACTTGAGATATTTTAATAAAGTTCAGTTCAGTTCTGTTCCAAGTTGTTGTGTGTTTCCAGAAGACATGATCTCTGGGCTGGAAACACTGGTAAACCGGTTTTCTGAGCCGGGGTGCCAAAACGCTTGGTATCAGAGCGAGCTGACTGTAGGACACCCTAGTTAACCCTGCGCTAGAACCACGAGTAGTTTAGAGTCTTGATATGTCTTGCTTGCTGCATCTGATTGTTGCATCTGATTGCTGCATTGCACGGCATGCATATAGTTTTTATTGTGCTAACCGCTGGTTTGATGAGTGTAGATGGCACCAGTTCCGTACCACTACAATCATGAGCCGGCACCGTTCACTTTTCCAGTACTGCTTTGTAGCATCTGGCTTCGGCTGTATCCCAACGGCGAAGACCCAGTGTTCCAGGTGTTTCGAGAGCAGCTTGCTGGTTCAGTATTTGAGTATCACGCGGAAGCCTTTCTCACTACGAGTTCAGATATTGGCAGCTACGTCCGTTCTTCCAAGGGCGGAACTGCTTCTACTCCGGAGTTGGCGATCCAGTTTGCTGCGTTGGAGGCTATCACTGACTTGTGCTTCCACGAGGTCGAGATGCAGACTCATCCAGGTTTCTTTCACTATCCCACCCTGTCGCCTACGACAAGGCGAGTCCTTTTCGCACCCGTTGATCCGGCGAGTGATCGTGCTACTGGTGTTTTATCTCGTTATCTGAACGCCAGTTACTGTATGATCACTTCTCTTGCCAAGGAGCTGACTTCTGCCCGCGAGGCACTTGCTGCTGTTGCGGCAGCACAGTCTCCTCCTCCCCCTCTGTTTTCACCTATATACACTCCACCCATCCCATCTTCCGACACTCCTTCTAGTTCGTTCGGACCGCCAGGCTTTTCGTCTGGTAGCCGACGTGAGACCCCGTCAGAGTGGGCCTCACTCCTAGCTACTCCAGCTGCCCCGATGCTGCGGCGTCGTGCTTCTTCTCCTTCTGAGGGAGAACCTTCCCGTCAGCGTCGTCGTGTTTCCTTTGATCCGGAGGCCGAGGTTCACATCATTAGCTCAGATTCCGAGTCAGAGTCAGACGACGAGGAGTCTTCAGTCTATCAGTGTTCGTGCCACCGGCGTCACTAGAGCGGAGGCTTGAGTTTCAGTGCATGCATCATAGCATCCCTGCATATGTCAACTACCGTCTGAGCAGTCTAGACATGATCATCCCCTACTAGCTTGTCATGTATGATGTTGGGTTGCCTTGTATAATTATGTTGCTTTCTTTATACGCTCTTTTTATTTGGCTTCTTTTCTGGTGTTATACTACCCTGCTTCTCCTCATCGATTCGGTATTTTGCAATGGGAACAAAAATTTAGGATGAAGAGGTGTAGTACTCAAGGCGGCGATGGAACTCCCGTTCGTCGATCCGCCAGATAGGCAGGACAGCCACCAGAAGATTTGCCACCTCCACCACCACAGTCACCTACCACTGATCAGATTATGAGGATGTTTGAAGAGAAAAGAAACCAAGATCTCATGGAATTTCTGAAAAGTATGCAGACTATGGTGGGTCAGAACAACCACAATGGGACACACTCTAAGCTGTCTGATTTTCAGCGGACAAAGCCACCCAGTTTTGGTCAAGCTGTGGATCCGATGGAAGCTGATGACTGGCTGAGGACTATGGAAAAGAAATTGGACATAGCCTGCTGTGATGAGGCAGATAAGGTTCCTTTCGTCACTCACTACCTGGAGGGACCAGCAGCCATATGGTGGGACAATACAAAAATGTTATGGCCTTCTGGAGAGGATATTTCTTGGGAGAAATTCAAAGAGGTATTCCGAAAGTATCATATTCCTACTGGCATAATGAAGGTGAAGCAGAGGGAATTTCTGGCTCTTACTCAAGGGAATATGTCAGTGGGTGAGTATCTGAATAAGTTCAATAATCTAGCACGGTACTCTACCCATGACGTGTCCACAGAAGAAAGGAAGATTGACCGATTCCTCGGAGGGCTGAATCATACCCTCCGTTGTCAGCTTTGTATGCTGGACTTCCCTGACTTTCAGACTCTGGTAAACAAGGCCTTCATAGCGGAACGCGAGCATAAGTCAAGATATAATGATCACAAGCGGAAGTTTGAACCCAAGAAGGACAACCGTGAGCAGTTTGTGCAGAAGCCGCGTATCTGGCAACCAAGTTCATCTGAATACAAGCCTGCCTGGAACCATGGCAACAATAGCAATAAGCCTGTCAGCCAGGATAAGACCTTCGGCAAACAGCCAGTGCTGGAGGACTGCCGCCGCAACAATACACGCTTCACTTGCGGCCAGAGCGGGCACTACTCCAAGCAATGCCCCGCAAGAAATGGGAAGCCACCATCCGACCTCAAGCCACAAGTCAATAGTGTTGGACGCCGCCCCAATACGAACTTCTATCGCGGCCAAGTCCATCATATCTCCGCTGAGGAGGCCCGCGAAGCACCAGATGTGGTCCTTGGTATATTTTCTGTTAACAACATACCTGCAATAATTTTATTTGACTCTGGGGCTTCTCATTCATTTATTTCGCGGAGTTTTGCCACCTTGCACAAATTTTCTCCTTCCCTTTTGGACAAAATCATGGTGGTACAATCCCCTGGCTCCATGCTCAGAACAAATGTGATATACAAGAATCTGGAAATCTTGATACACGATGTGAAGTTTCCAGCCACTCTCGTTGCCATTGAATCCCCTGGACTAGATATAATACTGGGAATGGATTGGTTGGTACCACACCAGGTGTGTATCAACTGTGCGACCAGGAAGGTGACACTGGTTAACCCGGCAGGCCAAACAGTGCAATTCACTGCTAGTAGAGTGATGTCAAAGAAGGGAATGGCATTCAAAGCCACAGCTACAGACATAAGTCTAATTCCGGTAGTCAGTGAATTTCCGGACGTATTTCCAGAAGAGATACCGGGAATGCCACCTGATCGGGAACTAGAGTTTGCTATTGATGTTGTTCCCGGAACTGCTCCAATATACAAGAAGTACTACCGCATGCCTTCCCCAGAGCTGGTGGAATTGAAGAAACAGTTGGCTGAATTATTGCAAAAAGGGTATATTCGTCCAAGCACTTCACCATGAGGATCACCCGTGCTGTTTGTCAAGAAGAAGGATGGCAACCTACGAATGTGCGTGGACTACCGCCAGCTGAATGAGGTCACCACCAAGAATAAATATCCGCTCCCCCGCATTGATGATTTGTTTGACCAGTTGAACGGAGCCCGGGTATTCTCCAAGATTGACCTCCGAACGGGGTATCATCAGCTAAAAATAAGGAAAGAGGATATCCCCAAGACATCCTTCACTACCAGATATGGTCTGTATGAGTTTACAGTCATGTCATTCGGGCTGACCAATGCTCCAGCATATTTCATGAGCATGATGAATAAGGTCTTCATGGACTTTCTGGACAAATTTGTGGTAGTATTCATCAATGACATTCTCATCTACTCCAAAGATGAAGAAGAGCACACGAAACACCTCCGTACTGTCCTGGAAAGACTAAGGACCCATCGCTTATATGCCAAATTCAGTAAATGCAAATTTAGGCTAAAAGAGGTGGGATTTCTGGGACATGTTTTGTCAGAACAAGGTGTGGCTGTTGACCCCAGCAAAGTGACCGCGGTATTAAACTGGAAGACCCCAGCCACAGTAACGGAAGTCCGTAGCTTTCTGGGATTGGCAGGCTACTACCGTCGCTTCATTGAAGGCTTCTCAAAAATAGCCAAGCCATTGACAGAGCTACTGAAGAAGAACCACAAATTTGCCTGGACGGAAGAATGTGATAGCAGCTTCATGGAATTAAAGACGTGGCTAACTACAGCTCCTGTCTTAGTTCTTCCAGACATTCACAAGAGCTTCGACATATATTGTGATGCTTCCAGGCGTGGAATCGGCTGCGTGTTAATGCAAGAGGGAAATGTTGTAGCCTATGCATCCAGACAGCTACGACCTCATGAAGAGAACTATCCCACTCATGATTTGGAACTGGCAGCCGTGATTCATGCATTGAAGATTTGGAGGCATTATCTCATTGGACAGCGATGTGAAATATACACAGACCACAAGAGTCTTAAGTATATTTTCACTCAGCCTGATCTGAATCTCAGGCAGAGAAGATGGCTTGAATTGGTCAAGGATTATGACCTTGGGATTAATTATCATCCGGGAAAAGCCAATGTGGTCGCCGATGCCCTCAGCAGAAAGCAAGGTACCCTGAATGCACTCATGGAGGGAATGCATCCTAGGCTGCGAGAAGAATTTGCCAAGTTGAATATGGTGTTATGCGGCCCAATCAGCCCGGATACAATGGAAATTACTGCGACACTTATGGAAGAAATTAAAGCAGCTCAGAAATCAGACCAGGAAATACAAGAGATCAGAGAGCGCATTCCGCTAGGAAAGGCCAAGTCCTTCCGAATTGATGACCAGGACACTGTATGGTTTGAGAACCGAATATGTGTGCATGATCAAGACAGCTTGAGACAGCAAATACTCAGAGAGGCACATGAATCTGCATATTCTATCCATCCGGGAGGAACAAAAATGTACCAGGATCTGCGAGAAACCTTTTGGTGGCCAGGAATGAGAAAGGACATAGCATACTATGTCGCATGTTGTGACATCTGCAACAGAGTCAAGGCTGAACATCAGAAACCCGCTGGGCTACTGCAACCTTTACCAGTTCCCCAGTGGAAATGGGATGACATATGCATGGACTTCATTGTCGGACTACCCAAGTCCACAAGAGGCCATGATGCTATCTGGGTCATCGTGGATATACTTACGAAAGTGGCTCACTTCCTTCCGGTAAAGACCACTTTCAACGCGAATCAGCTCGCACAGCTCTACATGTCCCGGATAGTCAGCCTTCATGGAGTACCCAAGTCTATCACATCAGATAGAGGCTCCCTGTTTACCTCAGCATTTTGGCTGCGACTGCATCAAGCCCTGGGAACTGTGCTAAAGCATAGCACGGCATATCACCCACAGACAGATGGACAGACAGAACGTGTGAATCAGATAGTGGAAGATATGCTTCGGTCCTGTGCTCTCGCCCATGGACCCAAATGGGAGGATAGTCTACCCTATGCAGAATTCTCCTACAATAACAGCTATCAGTCAAGTCGCAAGATGTCACCGTTTGAAGCTCTGTACGGACGGAAATGCCGCACTCCTTTAAATTGGTCCCAGACAGGAGACAGCCGTATCTTCGGCACGGATTTGATGCTTGAGGCTGAGAAACAAGTCAAGGATATTCAGGAGCGTCTTTGAGCAGCCAAGTCCCATCAAAAGAGCTATTATGACCCGAAGCACCGGAAAGTAACTTTTGAGCCCGGAGAATATGCGTATCTCCGAGTTACCCCCATGAAAGGAATAAAAAGGTTCCATACCCGAGGAAAGCTTGCACCGAGGTATATCGGACCCTTTCCAGTCATGGCTAGAAGAGGCAGAGTGGCATATCAGCTAGAGTTACCACCAGAGCTGTCGGACGTTCACGACGTCTTCCATATATCACAGTTGAGAAAGTGCATTGCACCCCCGATCAAGCAAGCAGATATGAGTGAGCTGGAATTGACCAAAGATCTGACATATGAGGAAAGACCTGTCAGAATATTGGATGAGATGGAAAGGACCACCAGGAGTAAGACAATCAGATTTAACAAGGTATTGTGGGATCATCATACTGAGGAAGAGGCTACCTGGGAAAGAGAGGATTTTCTGAGATCAGCCTATCCACACTTGTTCCCTGAGCAACTGAATCTCGAGGACGAGATTCATTCTAAGGGGGGTAGGTTTGTGACACCCTAGTTTTAGGCAACTTTTTCTTTTCGAAATCTTCGTGGCTTTATTTGCAATTTGGATGGATTTTGAACCTTTTCAGTTGACTTTGGACTTATGAATTCCTCTCAGTGATCCAGAGCCCTCAGCATCTTGCCAAAATCTTGTCATTCACCATCTGGATCAATTTCCAATTATTCATCTTTCCCAAATATTCATTTTCCTCCTTTGGGAAAATCTGTCATCACTATGGGTTACAAAGCAACCTATAGTTCTGGTGATCAGAAAAATTCCAAATTAATCCCAGACCTTCTTGTCATCATCTACTCCCACAATCTCCAAAAACATTTCATGGTCCAGTACAAAGTTTATTCCAGAAAACTCCATTTGCTCTCTGGACAGTACTGGTCATTTGTGAAGGAGCTCGTATTTTCCCTACTCAATTAATTCCCAGAAAATTCCCTGAGATATTAGGGAACCTATATTTCCACAATATCCAAAAATATCATCGTGTCCGATACAAACTTTCATCACCAATATTCTGCCAAGTTTCTGTTCAGTTGGAACCTCTGTGAAGGGAGTACCAGCTAGAGGTTTCCAATTGAGCTGAAATTGTTATGGCATCTTCTCCTCACCAAATAACCCTGCCACACCAAAATTCAGCCCCAGAAGATCAACCAGATGAGTGCATCAAGCTCATCTCTGTTTCTGGTTCAGTACAGCACTTGTACATGAACTATATTCAAATCTTGTTCAAATCCTCTCAAACTTGGTCAGCTCATAGTCCTTCCAAAGTAGATCACCCCAGACATCTCCTTTGGCTCCATCCCCAGCTCACCTCTCCTCTAGATCTCTCTCAATTCTGCTGTCAGAGACTGTAGCTGAAGCTACACTTCGGTTCAGAGTGAACCTAGTCGAACCAGAGGCATAGAGAGGCTAAGTGATCAAAGGAGAAGGCCCTAGACATGGTGCGCTAGACTTGGATGGCCTCGAGACATCACCTCCCGTGGTGAGCACGGTACTGGCATGCCAGTACGCGTGCTCTGCACCTCGCCGGCGACGGCCGAGGTCATTCCAGTGGCTTCGCCCTGCCATTTGATGTCCTGAGGTGCCGACTTCGTCGATGCCGTCCACGTAGCCCTCTCCCGATCCTTCCCCTCGCCGGAATCGAGCTCGCCGGCCGCCACGCACCCGGGCACTGTGCCGCCCGTGGCTGCACTGTGGCGTGTGGCGCGTCGTCTTCCTCTGCTAGCCTCCAATGCCCGCCATTACTCTCCCTGCCCTCTCCCGTTTCGTCTCCCATTCCCGGCCAGCCAGCAAGGCGTCCTTGCGCCGGCGACGTGTCCCGGATCCCAGCCATTCCAGAGAGCTCGCCCGAGCTCCTCCCCTTCCTATAAATACCCCTCCCCGGTCTCTCCTGAGCTCCTCCTCCACCTCCTAATCGACCTCCCCGAGCCCGAGCCACGGCCGAGAGGCCCTCTGGCCTCGAATCTCGCCAGAGCACCGCCGCCACCCGAGCTTTGCCTCCCCGCCGATTCTCTCCTCCCCGAGCTCCACCGACTTCACCATCGAGCTCAGCTCTCTCCACTGACCTCGCCTGAGCCCTTGCCCGGTCGAATTGCTGCCGGAGTCGCCGTCTCCGACGACACCCGAGCGCCGCCGCCGCCGGAGAAGAAGGGGACGACGCCGTCCGACCACCGTTCGCCAAGCCGCTGGTACGTGCATGTCCGTCTCGGAGTGCTCGATCCATTCCCCCTCTCTCCCAACCTCGCCGCCGTCTGTATCGCCGGTGAACATCGCCGGAGCGCCGCGGTCTTCTGTTCCCTCCCCTCCCCCTTTTAAACCTAACCACGGGGCCCACTCATCAGCCACACGTCGAAGGGGTAAGTGGAGACGCCCAGGCGGATTACGCCTTCGACGTGGCCTCCTGGCAGTTTTTCTATTTTCTATTTTAATTCCAGATATTGACCAAAACTTTGACCGTTCATAACTTTTAAACCATAAGTCCAAATCAATTGATTCTTTTTGCATCTGGTTTGTCTTGAGCTCCTTTATTTTCTGGCCAAATTTGGTATTTTTCCCTTGTTCACAGAATTTCTGGTGCTCAAAACAGTTGCATGTGACATTTTCAATTGCTTTTTAAAAATATTTTCAGAGGGAAATAACCTTGGATTTGAAGCCCAGGAGTTTGTGGACAACCCAACAGAGCAAGGCAAGCCATGTCATCCATTGCATGAAGCATTTCTATAGTGTTGGTTATTTAACTGAATTTCATGCATTATTTTTAATATATGTGCTAAATTCCTATTAAATTATTTAATTGCTTAGCTACTGCCATATTAAATTATTCCTGATAAATATTCATGCTGGTTAAATTCTTGACAACACTAAACTTAGTTGGTTGATCAAGAGCCACCTACCCAGACTTTTCCGTGCAGCCACATTTGCTGGTATGGGACGGCCTTGACTTGGTCTGGCTTTGTGCTCTTTTATCGGTACCACCAAACTAGGGAGGGTTATGCGTGCGTGCTGCCCTGATCAGGTAGACGACGATAATCCTATGAGCCCAGTTGAGTTATTTTGCCGGCGTCCCCGTTTGGGACAGTTTAGTTTGGCCACGACGGTGGCAGGTGTCACGAGGTGACACAGGAGCCACCCAGGACATGACCCTGGGAGGGTATGATTGTCGGTGGTACGATAGAGGAGTCACGGGTCAGGCAGGTTTCGCTGGAAGCACCACCGGTCCATCCGAATGGGATCACGAGGCCAGGTACTCCATGGTGTGAATAAAGTGCGCAACCTCTACAGAGTGTCAAAACCTATTCGAATAGCCGCATCCACGGTATTGGACAGTCCGTTTAGGCCTCTCTAGGATGATAAATCGTAATAATGATAATAATGATGGAAGAACTTGTCTTGTGATCGGAAGTGCTCTATGGCTTGTGAGCATTCCGAGGGTTGTGAGACAACCCAGAGGAGAGTAAGTTGGTACTGGGTACCAGTAAGTGAGCAACCTAATCACTTAATTTGTTAATTGCCATGCTATTGTTTGGTGCATTGTTTTGGTTGCCATGAGCTTGCGAGTACATTCCAAGTACTCACCTGGCGTATCATGCCAGATGCAGGAGAAGCCGAGGACGGAGGTCCCGAAGGTTCGTGCTACGCTAACTAGGCCGTGTCCGCAGCAGTGTGCCTGTGGATGGAGTTTTCCGCGCTATGTTCCGCTACGCCGTAGTCTACCCAGTAGTATCGAGGCCCTGCTATGTTCCATAAATAATGTAGATATTGTTCTCAGCACGTGCAGTGCTTCTGGCCTCGCTAGCATGTAAATTATGAGCTTGTACTTGAGATATTTTAATAAAGTTCAGTTCGGTTCTGTTCCAAGTTGTTGTGTGTTTCCAGAAGACATGATCTCTGGGCTGGAAACACTGGTAAACCGGTTTTCTGAGCCGGGGTGCCACAGGCGGTGAGGCCTGTGCGGCAGCACAGCCGGCCACGGGAGGCGGGAGCAGGCGGTCCCGCCGGCGCTGGATGGGCGGCTGGTGCAAGAAGATCAGAGATTGAAGAAGCACGACGGCCGTTGGATTGACATCCAACGGTTACTTCTGTTAGAATCGTTGGTTAACTAATATATAATAAGTAAAGAATTCTTGCATACGCGTCAACTTAATAGGCCCACAAGTCAGCCTCCTAATCTGTGGCGGATAGCATGCAACCCATTTGCTATTTTTTTTAAATAATTTACAGCTCATTTGCAAATTCTTATGCAATTTATTGCAGTCCATTTTCTTTTTGTTGGCCAGGACCAGGGCTAAAAATTTAAACGAAATTTTGCATATTTCGGTGGGGTCCGAACTATTTTTAATCCCGAAATGTCGAGCCATATTTAAAGTAATTTCAAAATATATTTAAATTAGGTTAAAAACCAATGAAATTTGAAATCTGAAAATGTGAAAAAAATTAGAAATTTGAAAGTAAGTGACAATTTGTTGTGTGTTTTTTATATTTACAGCTCATTTCATATTACTTTTAAGATTTGGAGCCGTCTTGAAAGATTTGCAGCCCAGCAGGGCGGAGAAAAACAAGTTGGCCTGGGTTGGGTTGGCCTCGATTGGGTATTCATCAGAAAAAAAAACAACTGGGCTAGCCATTTTCACAAAGAAAAAAATAGCTAGGCTGGTCATGTGGTAAACGTAAAATAGAAGCCTGGGCTAGATGGGCCACAGCCCAGTTGATACCCTGCTCTGTCTCAACAATAACAAAAAAAATTGCTACAACTGCTAGGTCCCAGGTGTCAGCCACTCTTCTGCAGTTCTCTTGTCTATTGACAATACGCTGACAATGTCATGGGTCCCAGATGTCAGCAGACCACTACGAGGAAGCATTTTCTTTTTTGCTTGTAACAATGAGGCACTTGCTTGCGTACGGCCATGGACATGGTGGGTCCCTACTGTCATCCTCTCCACGTACATTCCTCTCCCAATTCTTCTCGTTTGTTGACCATGTTGACAACGCCAGACGGCGGTGACACAGCGACCGCACCAAGGCGCGCGGTGGACGACGGCGAGGCCTCGGACGGGAATGAACAGGAGCCGGGGAAGATGCGACAGTGAAGTCGCGGGCAAAGGGGAGTACGAGGGTTGACTAGTTCGGGTGCTGGGTGGGGCTGACGTCGCCGTTAACGATTTAGGAGACAGTAGGGCGGTGATGCATGCGCGGAGGCGCAGCCAGCCATGGGAGGCGGGAGCAGGCGGCCCCACCGGCGCTGGTTTGGTTTTGGCGGCTGGAGGAAGAAGAGACTGAAGAAACACAACAGAGTGTACAAGCAGCAGGAGTACTTAACAACGTTAAATAAAAGCAGCAGGAACACTTAACAACCAGAGCTGAAAGTAGTATGAGTACTTATACAGGTTCAACCGTACAAGGCACGCCTCGAACAGTGCTACTTTGCCTACTGTTAACAAAGGGTGAGGCCACCAAGCCCCAAGACAAGGCCCAGGCGCCACCCCGCGCATCCACAACTTTCTGAAAGCGACTTCATCTCATAATGTGGTCAATAAACATGATATTCGCTTCAGAGCCATGGAAAAGCATGAACATAACCTTTTGTCCTATTCTCCAAGATCGTCGGGCCTTCATGATTTGAGACCACCCATGAATAATTATCTTTTCACCTCTAAGGGAAATGGAGTAGGTCGACATAAACATCATGTTGTGACCAAGCGCAAGTCTTAGTCGACCATGGCCAGGCATCTGTATAGGAACAATAAAACTGAGCAGTTTCTGTTTCAAGAAGAAGAACACACCTGTAAAACTGTGTATACGCAAGAGTTTATGAACAACATATATAACAGAACACAGCTCGTACCATCAGTTTCTTGACACAGTTGGACTAGTTCAACGAGTGCACCAGTGGCACACATATCCCACGTGGCCTTCCACCATTGAAATGCCCCACAAGGTCCTCAAGACGATCAATAAAGTGTAGGAATTGGTGGATGTCGTCCCAGTCGACATCGGTGCCATCAGTAATCGTCGAGTTCTTATCAAATAACAGACGAGTAGTGTCCTGCACTTTGTAATAACCTACGCGTGTCACCAATTATAAGAAATATTAGTTAGAAGTAGCATCATTGTGAGAGAAGGGAATCACAAATTGTTGCTACTTCTAAAGTCAAATTGTGATCAGTTAGACAGAATAGGTGGATTACAAAGTAAAAGAGGCCACATGCAAGAACCAAATACAAAACTAACATGGATGAACCACTGGAACGACGTCGGGGTGGAAGGTCATAGGAAAGATAAGACCAGGTTCTGCTATTTCCATGAACATTGGTATGCCAACTTTCAGTCCGTAACACTTGACAAAGTTTATCCAAGTTTGGCCATAAAAAAGGGAGCGATCTTCTTGGTTAATGAACCCAACTGTGAACTTATATCGATGGCATGTCTCCAATGTGACCATTATACTGGGGTATTCAGTTATGGTAAGGCCGACCTTCTTGAGTACATGTGTTCTGGCAGAGCAAGGGATGCACTGCAGGAAAAATAATATGAGAACACAATTTATTCGCTATCCAAATCTAGAAATAATTTCCTCTTTCACGTCAGTGTTCAGCATGGTACTAGTACCTTTTATCCAAATATAGCAATCCAAATTTCCAAATTAGTCGACAGCATGTTCAAAAACCCCAACCCTACCGGATAGAAAAGAGGATTCTAGGAACATACCGTGCGCTTTTTGAAATCCTTTGTTAGGATGAGAAGGAACAAGTCTGGCGTCTCGCCAAGGGCGCAGAAACCTGTAGGGTCCTCGCACTTTGGGCACTGCAAATGAAACACACTAGATTCAGTACGAAGAAAAATGCATCAACGGCGGCGGTTGCCATCCTAGGATTACCGGCGACAAAGGGACAAGGATTTATCAGGGATGGATGAAGATTTCGTACCTGGTTCTCCATGAGAAAACCCTAAGCAATCGCCGAGAGGTGGTTTTCTCTGAACAAGCAGACGAGGGAGAAGGGGATTCAGGTCGAGTGAAATAATGCTACTTCGTCCGTCGAGCTTACTGCTAATGCTGGAAAGGTGGGGTTTTATGATTTGACGGGATAAGAGAGATACTCCTTCTGTAAAGAAATATAAAAATCTTTTATATCACCACTTTATAAATAAGAAAAATTAAGGGGAATATATATACGTAAATGTGGGGTTCATGTATATATATATATATATATATATATATATATATATATATATATATATATATATATATATATATATGACAAATTTTATGTACCATCAGTGGTAGTTTTTTTTTTTGAACACAGTACAGACGCAAGCGCTCATACATACGCGCATACACTCACCCCTATGAACGCACACACGCACACACTACCCCTATGAGCACCTCCGAGAGACTGAACCGGCCTATCATCTTGAGATTTACGAAGTCACCGTAGGCGCCTCGTCGTCGACGGGAACGTCTCCTTCCACTGAAAGCATATGCCCCCACCGTAGTTACCACCTAGCTAGCTCCCCTCCACGTGCCCCCACCGTAGCACCAAGCCAGCTCGATGGATGGATCAGCTTAACGGGTTCTGGAATCCAATAAGAGTAACCAATTTAGTTTTATTATTAAATAATCCGGCAAGTCGTTCAACAACCTCCTCAATTCTAGGCTACGTACATGGATCAAATTGGGTAAGCATATGCAACACGCTGATTGTTCTTGATGGAAGCAAAATCTCTAGTCAGAATACGACCTCTGTTTCTGTTAACAATACTTTGTAAAATATTAGATCGCACATAATACAGTACAAAAGATATTAAATTTTTTTAAACTGCGTGGAGTATACTCCGGTATACTTGTAGTATGTAGTATGTTGTGTTAATACACAGTATATTGGAGTATGGAGTATGGTTACTATGGAGTATAAAAAGGAAAATTTGGAGTATGGAGTATTAACAACGAATTATAACATGGAATGTTAACATTTTTTTACACGAAATATCGTAGCGTGCAAACTCTCTGCCCCAAAAAGTAGTACTTTGTATGTAGTATATAGTTTGTTTTTGAAGTATGGAACGTACCCACGTACTCTTAGTTAACATTTTTGAAGTATGAAGTATGTAAATATTTTGAATTGTACTTCTACGTTGAGTATACAATATATGCACATAACTTTTTTTAGGGTGTACTTGATATTTAGATGGAGTATGAAGCGCTGGAGTATGGAGTATGAAGTATGAAGTATCGAGATGCATATACTTCATAGTAAATGGAGTGTGCAAAAAAGTATGGAGTATGCCCAAGAGCCAAGAATAAAGTATGGATATGAGGTACGTGGTATATACTTCATAGAAAAAATAAGTATGGAGTACCCCCGCAAAAAAAAAAAAATAGTATGGAGTATCATAAAAGAGGATAGTATGTCATATATCTCATCGTACAAAAAATGAAGTATTCATATCAAGCTGATGGGTACGGTAATACAATTACATTCATGGCTTCATGGACTCCTAAACGGCTGAATGTATGATTGAAACCTCATATACACGTGTTGTTTTGATCAATGCATGTAAGCATGTTCTTCCTTCTCATACATTGCCATCTCACGATGGAGTATGTTGTGTGAGTACATGTACATCACCGCTGCCGCCGTCGCCGCCGCCGCTGCCGTGCTGGAGCAGTCACATGTCGGCCATAAACAGTGTTGTGGCGCAGCCGCCGCCGCCTCGCCAGTCACCCGTCCAAGATGTGCAGCCGTATGTGGTCGTCTCTGCTAGCGCATAGAGTAGTCACTCGTCGGCTGTGTGCAGCCGTATACATCGTTGTCACCGTCCTCACGCATCGCAATCTTGCACGACGGACGTGTTGTCATAGATGCATGGTTGATATATCAGCTAGATGAACGCCTTGGAACATACATCCATGATCCATTCATCCATGCTCCTAATCCATGATCACAAAAAGATCTGATTATATTATAAATCGACTAGGAAGAATATTAAAGATTGGGTGCTCTAGATGACTACCTTGGAACATACATCCATGCTCCTAATTCAATCAGCCATAATTGCCGGCGGCCCCTGTATATGAATGGAAAGCAATTGATCATACGTAGGTACCTGACCTGTGTGGTACTCAGGACGACGTCGGCCAGCCGTGATTTCACTGTCTCAGATGTGGCAGAAGAATATTCACGACGACGCTGAACCGTCGTCTCCAGCCGGTGAGACCCATGGCGACGAGGCGGATCCGCCGTCTCCAGCCGGTGAGATCCACAGCGCCGAGGCCGATCCGTCGTCTCCAGCCGATGAGGGAAGTGTCGCCCAGGCAGAAAGGTAGGTCGAGAAAATAAATCTGTTTTGGTTCGTAACAAGAATATACTAACAAATCTATTTTTACGTAGAAAAGATTGCTAGGTTGGTTAGTAGCCGCATATGGACGTGCGAATAGATAGAGATGCATTCAAATTCAAATTCTGGATAAGCTGACGATCAGTATGCCGTGGATAACCACCAATTAAACTAATGAATATAATTAATAATAATACCAACGGGTCGGGTGGAACCTAGTCTAACCCGTTATGATTCTGTAGGGATCTAAGAAAAAAAAGCACGCTCAAATCTAAGCACGGGAGATCAACGGTGGATTCTTAGGTGGTAGTTACCACTAGGTGGTAGAATCCATTTTCCATATATATATATATATATATATATATATATATATATATATATATATATATATATATATATATATATATGTTTTTTTTGATTCTGACATCATCCCCAACCGCAAGATTTGATTGAGTTTTGAAAGTTGACCATCCTTTAGCATCAATCATCATGTGACCATCCTTTCTACTTACGGTATATTCCGTAGGTTCATTCACACCAAGGCTGCGCATGGTAAGAGAAACTTGGCCACGGTCGCCCGGATTATTGAACGACTCCCTCATTGCTCTAGGAATTTTCTGTTTGCAAACAAGAGGACATACGCAAACAGTTAGATCAACACAGTGAATCATGTGAAACAACATGGAAAGACAAAAGAACGAAGCACTTGGGCTGCCAGTGCTTACCAAAGAGGTGGAGATGTCAGTTTTTGTAAGGACTTTGGAATATGCAGTGCGAACTGCAGCCCAGTCTGTTGCCAGTGCAAGTGCAAGTTCAAGTGTTGGTGCAGGTACCGGAGTCGTTGCTGGTGCATGTGGCGGTGTGACTGGTAGTGCCGCTGCTGCTGCCGGAGACGGTGCTCCTTCTGGAGCTGGTGCCGGGGTTGGTGCCGGATCCTTTGGTACATCAGCCTGATCCGCTAACGCGATCGGTGCCCAATCCGCTAACGCGATCGGTGCCCAATCCTCTGCTGGATCAGACTGAGATGTTGCCGCTGTCAGTGCTAGAGCCAATGCCGGTGCCGGTGCTCGATCCGCTGCGGCTGCCGATGCTGGAGGTGGTACCGATGTGCGAGACAACAACGCTCGTCTCTGGTCTGCTTTGATTTCAGACTGCAGCTTTATAACTTTGCTACGCATCCTTTTTAAGCGAGAGTGCACATGAGCAATTCGAACTTCCTCCGGCTCCGTGACTCGGATCCAGTCCTTGTGACACCCTGGTTTTCGCTCCTTGATTTTTTTTCCTTCGCGGGACTGGACTCCCGTCTTTTTTCGATGTTATCGGAATTTTCTCTCGCTCTTGGGTATATGAAGATGGTCATCTAGCCTTGCCATTTTTATCCAACCAGAGGTTCTCTCCAATCCAACTTGGCCACCCAAACTATATTCTCAGGATTTTGCCGCTGAAACCCTACCTTCCGAGTTACCGGAAGGGAAACCCTAATTCCTTCTGTTACAAAGGAATCCCAATTTCCTTTGATCTGTTGCCTCTCAAACTTTTTCCAGTGATCATCCCACATCTATAAACCCTGGATGTGTAAAAATATTGCCAAGTCATTTGCAATATTTTTCATTTAGAATTAATTCCTTTTTCTACCAGTTAAAGGAATTAAATCTAGGAAAATATCTATCCATCTCCAAAGTTTATGAAAACTTGTGGAGATATTCTTGGTGATCATATTGAGCTCTCATAAAAATATTGGCCATAATTAAATAAGGGAAATTGCATTTTCCTATTTAAAGCCAATATTGCATTTGGGGCACTTTCCAAAGGAACTACCATTTTGGTAGCCAAGAAAAATCCGAAATAATTTGTGGAGCTTCTCCTATCCATATCTTCACTATTTACATCAAGAACCCAAGTTCCATAGTTCAAAGTTTGAGAGGAGCATCCAATTCTTGTCTCTGGACCTATTTTGAGGTTGTGAAGCAACTATATTTTAGATTGCTCCATAGATCTTGAAATTAATCCAGGACCTCACATTATCTATATGATGTGAGCATGCAAAAATTTATATCATTTTGCCAAGCCAATTTCTCCCAAAAATTACATCTAGTTTCTGTCCAGCAGAAAGCTTTGTGAAGGAAGTACCACTTTGGCATTTCCAAATAAGCTGAAATTTTTCCAGTACCTCCATACACCCAAATCACCACTCTACACAAAAATTGAGCTCATTTAATTGATCCATTTGAGCACAGCTTCAAAGTCCAGTTTCTGAACCAAACTTTGCATTGCAAAGGAAGTGTGTGCAAACCATTTCCAAATGGCCTCAAATTTTGCCAGCACCAACTCCTTCCTAACACATTTTTCTGTGACAAAGGTTTAGCTCCATACCTTCATCCATTTATCCACCAGAGTCCATCCAAGTTTCTGATCAGAAACAGTTTCTGGTTAAATCTCTCAACTCATAGCTCTCCAGTGGATTCCAGTCACTTCTAGCATCTAGTTGACCTCTGAGTCACGCAAGAGACAAGGTCTTGGATCAAGGCGTGCACCAGAGAGTGTTTTGGCATGGTGACCATGCGGACGGCGGACAGAAGCGCGCGCTCTGCGCACGGCACCCTGCGAGAGGTCACCTCCGTCCGGCCTCTGCTTGTCTGAGTGTGTCTAACGGCCTCGCGGAGTCCACGTACTCCCCCTCCAGTAGCTTCCCCCTTCTCCTTCTTCCTCCTCACGCCACGGCGAGCGCCGCCGTGGCCACTGTTCGCTCGTGATCCGCCGCCGTCCCCACCCCCGTTGGCCTCTTCCCCCTCGAGCCGTCTGTCATGGTATTTTCACGGCAGATGTCCTCATAGGACTTAATCTCGAAGCCATCGCGTAAGTAGCAGATCGAAGGGGTCAAACGTGGAACACGGAAGGCAAAATTTACCCAGGTTCGGCCCCTCTCGAGGAGGTAAAAGCCTACTCCTGCTAGATGTATTTGAAGATCTTGATTACAAGGATTTTGAGACTTGTCTAGCCCTAGCTCTCGAAAGATTCCCCCCCCCCCTTCTATCCCCGGGGGCTCCCCTTTATATACAGGCGAGGCCCGGGGCTCACATAAGAGTCCGGGTCGGGATAACAATCCGAGCCCAACTCCCCTTACTTGTTTCCTAAGTTATACCTTAAGGCGGTTTGCACTTACCGCCTCTCTCGGCGGGTCTTGGGCCGGCCCCTCAATGGGCGGCTCTCCTTCTGGGCCTCCATAGAAGACACTACGGCCCACCTGGCCCTTCATGGTTTTACTCCTCGAGACCCGTCCCTGAACGGGCGGGTTTCACCCAAAGATATTTCCCTGACATTAGCCCTCAGGTTGGCTTGAACTGGTTCCAGACAACCTTGTCCCTTTCAAACTTAACCTTGATATTTTGGCGAGTCTTTCAGCAGAACCCGCCTCTTCTCAATATTTCAACTGCCTTTCCTTCAGTCCTGCTCTTCTTGTGACGTCACCGAATCTCCAGAACGAATCTTTCCATGACATCACCAATATCTCAAATGAATTCATTAGGCGCGAAAATCGGGGCGTCGGATTACTGTAGATCCCTAAATCTCGCCCCGACCCTTCGGTGTCTCGCCCCCTTATAAATACCCTTTTCAGGTCCTTTTCCTCATTTTCTCCATCTTCTTCCTCCTGCCGCCCGAGCTTACGCCTCCTCGCGACACACCTTCGAGCTCGCCGGCCATCGGAAGGAGAAACAGTCCCGACGCACCGCCGTCACCTGTCTGCAACCGCGCCGCGCGGCCATCCGATCCAGGTATTCCCAGTTCTTCTCACCCTTCTTAGGGTTCCGCCATTGTAGGGCTCGAGCTCCGCCTCGGCCTCTCCGCGGCTACTGTCGCCGGCCGCACCTTGGTACTCTTACATCATGGAAATGGCGCCGTTGCTATCCCTCCAATGATCAGGAATTAAATCTTGCATCAAGATAGATCTGAGAAACCCCATCTGTAAAAACCTGCCGCGGCTTAACAAACAGTAGCAAGAACTGCTTTTTTCCTTATTTTATAGAGCTGTTTGATCCAAAAATTTTACCGCGTTGGCCGAAATCTGTTGTTACACACTTAGCGAAATTTTCACTTGTGCTGAACATCCTTCACTCGTGGCGGCTTAAGGAAAGTCGCCATCCTTGCTTTAATAATTTTTTCTTTTCCGACTTATGAAAGTCGCTGACTTAATCCTTCTCCCCATTTACTAGGATGACAAAGAAAGCAATAGAATGCAACTGGTTCCGCTCCGCGGTTACCACTAAACATGTCACAAGACTCATAGACAACGGTCTCCTATCCAAAACAGAAAACTGCCGGGTCTCCAAGAAGGACTGTCCTCCCAAGCCGAAGGAGGGGGAAGTCATTATTTTTACCGATCACATTGAGAGAGGGTTTGATCCACCCGGCTCTAAATTTTTCCGAGACCTTTTACACTTCTATGGTCTGCATCCTGAAGACCTTGGCTCCAACTCTATTGTTAATATAAGCTCTTTCGTAGTAGTTTGTGAAGCTTATCTCCGGATAGAGCCAACGATCTTGTTATTCCAAAATTTATTCTATGTGAACAAGCAAACTGAAGTCGCCGGAGGCCGCCATCAAGAGCTTGGCGGCATATCCTTTCAGAGACGGCGGTTTACTTATTTTCCTAGTGCTGAGCTCTTGAGCCACCCAAAGGGCATGCCGGAGACTTGGTTTTACGTGAAGACCAAGGTGCCTGAAGGGCAACACCCATTGCCGGGTTTTAGACCTGACCGCCTGGATCATAAAAAAGAATATCCTCCCAGGCCCACACAAACAGAACGGATCCAGCTTCAGCCTCTGATGGACAAGATAGCCGCTTTGATGGCCAATGGTCTTACAGGAGCTGACTTGATCCTTTGCTGGCTTTCCTGGAGGATCCAGCCATTGAGCCTTCGAGACCGGCTGATGTATGAATACTCCGGTTTAGAAGATCCTCAGAGGTATAATAATACGCTTGCTCCTGTGTCAGACGTGGTGAAACAGATGAGGATAATCGTCAACTTACCCGGCGACTATACTGGCAAGTTTTCTCTGAAGCCCTTCACTGAAGCCAATCCACCACCGGCTGTAAGAAAATCTCCTTTAGGCTTCTGTTTTATTGTTTACATCCTTGAGGCTTACCCCTTGCGACTTTCAGGATGATGATCCCTTTTGGGAAGCTCGGCCACAGGTGAAAGAAAAAGAACCCAAAGGCCAGAAGCCGGGCAAACAGGCCGGCTCTCGAGGAGGAAAGAAAAAGAAGGAGACCATCAACCCTTTGGACGCGGATCCTGCTGTCTTAGAATCCTCCAAAGATGAAACATCGGCAAGTTCATAATTTACACCCACCTTTTTCCTTTTCATTAGCGGCTTATGCTTAATAATTTTACCTTGACACCTTCCAGGGTGAAGAAGAAGAAGACGAACAGGGAGAAACTGAGGTAACTTCCACTCCGTTCAACAATCATTTTTCTAGGAAACCCAGAATTACTGTGAGGAAATATCCTTTCTCACATCCTTTTGCTCGCCTGGATCCCAACTATTCGTTAAAAACAATTCAGCATGCCGCCTTTCTCCAATCTGATTGTGGCGGCTCTAACACTGGCGCCAGCGGTTCTGTCGTTAATAAAAGCGACTCTCATAAGCGCCCGCGTGAGGTGCTTCTCCATCCAACACCTCTGCTCCCTAAAGCTGGTTTGTTTAAACATCCGCTTAATCCCTCTGATTTGGACTATCAGGTTTCATCTTCCTCTGATGATGCCTCAGAGTCGCCAGAGGATTTCGTTATCAAACCAGGGTAAGATTATGATCGCTCTTATTATCACACCCTTGTGTGATCTCAAGGCTATCAGTTTATTTAAAATCTCAATAAATATGCAGAGTTACCTCCAAGAGACTGAAGCCCTCAACTTCCTCTTCACCTCCGGCGGGCTCCGGAGACCCAGCCAAGGACTCTGAAGAAATAACCAATGACCCTCCAGAAACTCAGGTATCTTTAGAGCCAGAGATGGAAGCACCGGCTGATAACATCGACCAACAGCCGGATGCAACGATATCTTCACTGATTCAGGAAGTGCGACTTTCAGAAGCCGCTGTTATTCCGCCCTCGCACAATATTGAGGAGGGTACTGTTGCTGCTGCTATTGCCACCGCCGCAGACTCGCCGGCGGCTTTGGGCAAATCTTCCCTTGAAGCCATGTCTTCTCAAGGGAAAGACAAGTTAAACCTCTCCTCCTTAGAGAATGCTGATTTAGATGGCCTTCATGAAGCTCTTCAGACTCGATTATTTGAGAGTCAGGAGATCGCCAAAACCTTGGTTAATAAACCAAAGGTGAGATAAACATCATTTTTATTCATAATCCTTATTAGTCGCCCAAACCTGCATATTACTGATTTCATAGTTTTATGGAGGTTTACCAATTTATATTTTAAAAATGCGTAAATGTACACATGTAGTCCCCAAGAACCGGCTGTCTTCTTGAAACAGCCGGGTCTTAAAGCAAAGAACCACATGCGTTTTAAATACAGCAAAGAACCACATGTAGTCCCCAAGAACCGGTTGTCTTCTTGAAACAGACGGGTCTTAGAACAAAGAACCACATGTGTTTTAAATAGAGCAAAGAACCACATGTAGTCCCCAAGAGCCGACTGTCTTCTTGAAACAGTCGGGTCTTAGAGCAAAGAACCACATGTAGTTAAAAGAACCTCATGGGTTTCAGAAAAAATTTCTTTGTAAAAACTTCGGGTTTGCATTAGCCCCCAAGTGCCATGTGGATTACTTGTAATCGGTATGGAACTTTATCTGCATAAGTAATTTGATCCTTCCTTTTTCTTTCAGGCTCAATTATCTTCATTAGAGACCCAGCTGGCCGACTCTCAGAGGAAACTGAAATCTGAACAGGAAATGAGAGCCGCCGCAGAAGAGCGGGTTACATCCTTAGAAAAGGCTGCGTCTGAGGCAGCCGCCAAGTTGGTCACCCTGACCTCCGAACATGCGAAAGAGAAACAGCTTCTTGTTCAACGCGCCGAAGAAGCTGAAAAACGCCTTCAGCCTATCTCTGCAGAGCTCGGCGGCCTTAAACTTCACATCCGTCAAATGAGCCATGCAATCTTCGGTAAGCCGCCAGATTTCCTGAAGCTTTTTACACAAGTCTCCTAAATAATTTTTAAATTCTGACGTTTTCTTTGCAGGTCCCAGAAGCAATAAGCTGGAGAAGGATCCAGCTACACAGCTCAAAGCGGCTTATACTTTCCTCGAGCAACTTTATACTGGAAGCCGTCGCGCAATCCATGCTGCTTTTTATGGGAAGGAAAAACCTTCCACCATAAAGGGAGTTCTGGAGGCCTTGTCAACTCTTCCTGCTCAACTAAAGTTTGTGAAGGAATCCAGCGCCCGTATCGCCACGATGCACACTATGGCCCGCGCAAAAGCTCATTATGAGGACTTGGAGCTGCAGACTCTTGTTGGCGGCTTTCCCGAAACTTACCAAGGGAAAAAGATCGATCAGGCGACTTACAACGCTCTGAGGAAAGAAACTTTCATCCCCGCAAGTCTGTTGGTGAAAGAAATGAAGCTTGCAAGAGTTCAACCGTCTTATGGCGAAGATGGAAAGAAGGAAAAACTCGACCCTCTGCCGCCTCTCACATTATCTCCTAAAGGCCGTAAGGACGAATTCACTCCTGCTATTGACTCTTCAAACCTTACAGACGCTGAAGAGATTTTCGAGGCTTTTGCCGACGTTGACTGGGATGCTGATCATGACCAGATAAATCCTTCAGCAGACGCGGACCGAGCCGGAGGCGACAAGACCCAGGAGTAAAGCTGGAACCTTGAAAGTCGCCAGCTGCCGAACCTCTTGTAATATATGATCTGAACCATGATTCTGAAATTCCCTCTAGTGGCCTTTTGTAATAGACTTTAGAAAGATCTTGGCCTCTTGCTTTTAAATGCACACTGGCTTCCTTGGGAAGCAAGCCTAATACCTTGGCATGAAGCTTCCTTATGAAAAATTACTCTGGCTGCTTCTGAAAGAAATTGAATCCTTCGTGGACGCTGGCGGCTCTTAGCCAAATATCAAGATAATCATAATACTTTGATAAGAGGTATGCATCATTTGAAACAAGTATTTAACCAAAAACTAAATTAGTCATGGTGGCTTATAACCAGCAAACTTGCATAAACATGCTGTAAACAGCGCAATAAACTGGCGGCTCTTGGCCAAATACGAACTTTTAGAACAGTTCATAAAAATCGTAAGACTCGCAAAGGCAATAAATCTCAAGAAAGTTTTGTCAAACTTGTAAAGACGTAAGAAAGGATGCGAAAGCCCCCAGTATGATGGCGGCTCTTGGATTACCAATAACCCCAACCAAACCAGTTCTTTTCTTCCTGTATGGTGGCGACTTCCATGAAGTTCGGCCCATAAGGTTATTGATTTTAAGATGGTGAAGGCTTCTGGATTACCAGTAAGCATCGTCACATCTAAGTTTTTTCCCCCGTACACGGATGAAGGTTCTGGATTACCAGTAACGCGACCCGTTTATTAGGTGCCTGTACACGGATGAAGGTTCTGGATTACCAGTAACACGACCCGCTTATTAGGACTTTAACCCAATATGGCGACTTCTGGATTACCAGTAAGTTCAGCCTCATAAGGGTTGAAGGTCCCAGGATGGTGAAGGCTTCTGGATTACCAGTAAGCATCATCCCATCTGAGTCTTTTAAGCCCGTACACGGATGAAGGTTCTGGACTACCAGTAACACGACCCGCTTATTGGGTGCCTGTACACGGATGAAGTTTCTGGATTACCAGTAACACGACCCGTTTATTAGGACTTTAACCCAATATGGTGGCGACTTCTGGACTACCAGTAAGTTCGGCCCATAGGGTGGAAGGTCCCAAGATGGTGAAGGCTTCTGGATTACCAGTAAGCACAGCCCATATGGGTCTTTTTTATTCGACTAAGTGCAGGATCCCTGTGAGGATTGACTTTACAAAGTTCAGGGTCCTGGAGGCGGGATTAACTTTAACGAATATGGTTGCTGCACTCCAACAATACATGCATAATGAAGTACAAATCATAATGTAATAAAAACTTACTCCATATGATGGATGGAAAACGACACATACCCCGAGTTTCAGGGCCTCCGGCTTTTATTCATTATTGATAATATATACCTGAGAGGTATGTACATGATCCCCAGAGCCGGAACTCTAGGTGTAGTAGGGTCTTAGATGAGCTATGTTCCAGGGCCTGCTGGTCTCTTCTTCAGATGTTCGAGACTCCTTTCCAGGCCGGAGATCAATCAGATAATAAGACCCGTTATAAAGATTTTTGCTGACAACGAAGGGCCCTTCCCAGGGAGGCGAAAGCTTATGCATGCCTGACTGGTCTTGAATTAAACGAAGCACCAAGTCCCCTTCCTGGAAAGTCCGGCTTCTGATCCTACGGCTATGATAGCGACGCAGGTCCTGCTGGTAGATAGCAGATCGGGCGGCTGCCAAGTCCCGCTCCTCTTCCAAGGCATCCAGAGAGTCTTGACGAGCCAACTCATTGTACTCTTCAACGTATGCTGAGACCCGGGGCGAGTCGTGGCGGATGTCGCTCGGTAAGACGGCCTCTGCTCCATAAACCATGAAGAAAGGCGTGAAACCCGTCGATCTGTTGGGAGTTGTTCGTATGCTCCATAAGACGGAGGGAAGTTCTTCTACCCAACAGCCGGGTGTGTGCTGAAGAGGAACCATAAGCCGAGGTTTTATACCACGAAGGATCTCCTGATTGGCGCGTTCAGCTTGCCCATTAGATTGCGGGTGCGCAACAGCCGCCACATCAAGTCTGATATGCTCCTGATCACAAAACTGCTTCATGGCGCCTTTTGAAAGGTTCGTGCCGTTGTCAGTAATGATGCTGTGCGGGTATCCGAAACGGAAGATTAACTTTTTGACAAACTTAACAGCCGTCTCTGCATCCAAATTACTGATGGGCTCTGCCTCCACCCACTTGGTAAACTTGTCAACCGCCACCAAGAGATGAGTCTTTTTGTCACTAGAAGTTTTGAAAGGCCCCACCATATCTAGCCCCCAGACCGCAAAGGGCCATGTGACAGGGATCATCCGAAGTTCCTGAGCCGGCACATGAGCTTGGCGGGCAAACCTCTGACAGCCGTCACACTTCCTAACTATATCCTTCGCACCAGCATGAGCTGTGAGCCAAAAGAAACCGTGGCGGAAAGCCTTCGCCACCAATGACTTAGAGCCGGCATGATGACTACAGTCACCAGAGTGTATCTCATTGAGAATATTCCGGCCTTCATCAGGTGATACACAGCGCTGAAAGACGCCTGTGGCACTTCTGTGGTGTAACTCGCCATTGACAATGGTCATAGATTTGGACCTTCTCACGATCAGACGGGCTTCGATTTCATCAGCCGGCAGGACGCCTCGAGTCAGATAATCCAAGTATGGGACAGTCCAATCCGGGATCTCATGGAGAACCGCCACCAGCTAGGCCTCCGGGTCTGGGACAGCAAGGTCCTCCTCCGTTGGCAACTTAACTGACGGGTTATGGAGCACATCCAGGAAAACATTCGGAGGCACCGGCTTTCGCTGTGATCCAAGTCGTGACAAGGCATCAGCCGCCTCGTTCTGCCGCCGATCAATGTGATCCACCTGATAACCTTTGAAGCAACCAGCCACATAGGTAACAGCTTGTCTGTAAGCCGCCATGAGCGGGTCTTTAGAATCCCACGTCCCTGAAACTTGCTGTGCCACCAGATCAGAGTCGCCCAGGCACCTAACCCGGCTGAGATTCATCTCCTTTGCAATCCGAAGCCCACGGAGAAGGGCCTCATAATCCGCAGCGTTGTTAGTGCAAGGAAACATAAGCCGTAAAACATAGCAAAACTTGTCACCTCGAGGGGAAGATATTATAACTCCAGCCCCCGAGCCTTCCAGCTGCCTAGACCCATCAAAATGTATGGTCCAATATGTATTGTCTGGCTTTTCCTCCGGGGCTTGAAGCTCTGTCCAGTCATTGATGAAGTCCACTAAAGCCTGAGATTTTATAGCTGTTCGAGGTACATATCTGATATCATGGGGTCCAAGTTCAATGGCCCACTTTGCAATCC
Organism: Elymus sibiricus; assembly: GCA_039707655.1. Classification (NCBI taxonomy): domain Eukaryota; kingdom Viridiplantae; phylum Streptophyta; class Magnoliopsida; order Poales; family Poaceae; genus Elymus; species Elymus sibiricus. The sequence goes on from CM077666.1 coordinate 136,177,711, forward strand.
TGCCTGTAGCCTCTCTGTTATGAATTATATCCCCCAAAGGAGCTGAAGAGACCACTGTGATAGGATGCTCTAGAAAATAATGCCTCAGCTTCCGGCTTGCCATGAATACTCCCAAAACCAGCTTCTGCCAGTGTGGGTAACGCTGCTTGGACAAAGTCAGGACCTCACTAACATAGTAGACCGGCCTCTGGACAGGATACTCCCGGTTTGCCTCCTTTCTTTCCACCACCATTGCAACACTAACAGCTTTGTTATTTGCTGCAATATACAGGAGCATTGGTTCCTTGGTGACAGGAGCTGCCAGTATGGGCGGCTCTGCCAGCTGCTTCTTCAAAGCCTCAAAAGCTTCTGTGGCGGCTTTCGTCCACTTGAACTCATCTGCTTTCTTCAACAGCTGATACAGAGGAATAGCTTTCTCCCCCAGGCGGCTTATGAAACGACTCAGAGCCGCCACGCGACCCGCCAAGCGCTGGACATCATTGATACACTTAGGCTCGGCCAGAGAGGTGATGGCCTTGATTTTCTCCGGGTTAGCTTCAATTCCACGCTCAGAAACCATGAAACCCAGGAGCTTTCCTGCAGGAACACCAAAAACGCATTTATCTGGGTTAAGCTTCATCTGATAAATCCTGAGATTGTCAAAGGTTTCCTTGAGATCCTCCAGTAAAGCTTCTTTCTTTGCTGACTTGACCACAATATCATCCACATAAGCATGCACGTTGCGACCAATCTGCCCGTGGAAGCAATTTTGCACACAACGCTGGTAAGTCGCCTGGGCACTCTTGAGCCCAAAAGGCATAGAAACATAGCAAAAGGCGCCAAAAGGGGTAATGAAGGCCGTCTTCTCTTGGTCCTCCACTGCCATCTTGATCTGATGATAACCAGAGTATGCATCCAGGAAACATAACCTCTCACACCCCGCTGTAGCATCAATAATTTGGTCAATGCGAGGGAGAGCAAATGGATCAGCTGGACAAGCTTTGTTAAGATCCGTATAATCAATACACATACGCCAAGTTCCATTTTTCTTCAGAACCAACACCGGGTTAGCCAACCACTCCGGGTGTAAAACCTCTATGATAAACCCGGCTGCCAGAAGCCGGGCTAACTCTTCCCCAATAGCCTTGCGTCTCTCCTCATTGAAACGACGAAGATACTGTTTGACAGGCTTGAACTTAGGATCCACATTAAGGCGGTGCTCGGCGAGCTTTCTCGGTACACCCGGCATGTCAGAAGGTTTCCATGCAAAGATGTCCCGATTCTCACGGATAAACTCGACGAGCGCGCTTTCCTATTTGGGATCCATATCAGACCCGATAGTGAACTTAGCAGAAGGGTCGCCAGGGGTAAACTCCACTTCCTTAGTATCTCTGTGAGCCTGAAATTTGAGAGCCGGCTCTCCCTCTATAGAGGGCTTCTTGAGAGGCGTCATATCCGCCGGGTCTACATTGCTGGCGTAGATTTTGAGCTCCTCCGTGGCACAAGCCGCCTCGGCATACGCGGCATCCCCTTCTTCACATTCTATGGCGACTTTCCGGTTTCCGTGAATTGTGATTGGACCCTTGGGACCCGGCATCTTGAGCTTGAGATAAATATAACAAGGCCTAGCCATGAACTTGGCATAAGCCGGCCGCCCAAAGAGAGCATGATAGGGACTCTTGATCCTGACCACCTCAAATGACAATGACTCGCATCTGGAATTATCCTCTGACGTCCCAAAAGCCACATTCAACTTGATCCTTCCAACAGGGTATGCTGACTTGCCAGGTATAATCCCATGAAAAACTGTGCTGGATGGTGTAAGGTTTTTCTCCGTCAACCCCATACGCCGGAAAGTGTCATAATACAAAATATTGATACTACTTCCGCCATCCATCAGAACCTTGGTGAGAGCATAGCCTCCCACTTGGGGTGCTACCACAAGCGCCAGGTGACCCGGATTATCAATTCTGGGCGGGTGATCCTCCCTGCTCCAAGTAATCGGCATCTCTGACCACTTTAGGTATTCTGGAACTGCCGGCTCTACCGCATTAACAAAACGTCTCCTGACCTTGCGATCCCTTTTATCTGCACATGTAGTGAACACATGATACTGTCCACTATTTAACTGCTTAGGATTGCTCTGAAACCCGGTCTGATTATTCTGTTGTTGCTGATTGTTGTTCTGCGGAATCTGCTGAAAATGCTGGCCATTGTTGTATTGATTCCCTTGAAACTGCTGACCGCTGCTATTCCCCTGGAAGCCGCCACCAGACCCGCCCGGGTGGTGTGACTGTTGCTGAAAACCGCCAGGCGAGCCTCCACCAGGTGGTCCGAACCCGGGCCCGGAACCCGGTCCGTATCCTCCACCCCCACCACCTGGCGGGTTCTGGAAACGCCGAGCAAAAGCATCCATTATATGGCACTGTTCCCAGGTATGCTTGGCTGGACGCTCTTTAGTGCCGTGTTTTGGGCATGGCCCCTTCAGGAACTCCTCAAAATTTTGTGGCTTAAAAGCTCTGTTATCAGGACCACCCTTCTGAAATTTTGTACCTGCATTTGTATTAGCAACCAGCTCTGACCCGGCTTCTGGGCCCTTACGTTTCTTATCATTGTTCTGCTGCTGACTTTTGCCACCAACAGGCTTTTTACCCTTCGGATCAGGAACCTCTGGCTCATCAACTCCTTGGTCCTTTGTAGGATCAGACTCGGCATACTTGGTGAGAGCATTCATGTGCTCCCCCATATCTTTGACACTCCGTTTGAGCCGCCCTAACTTCTGCGTGAGAGGCTCATAGTGGCAGGCCTTCTCCAGCACCAAAACTGCCTGAGGGGCAGAGATGTTGTCTGAAGAATGAATAATCTCCGCAACTCGGCCGACCCAATGGTGAGCCGACTCTCCCTGCCGCTGAACACAATGCTGAAGATCAATGATAGTCTTTGGACGCTTGCAGGTACCTTGGAAGTTTTTGATAAAACGTTCCCTTAACTCGACCCATGTGTTGATGGAATTCGGGGGCAAATTCTTCAGCCATGTCCGCGCTGCTCCTTCCAACATCATGGTGAAGTATCTTGCACAAGCCTCATCGCTGACTCCCTGCATATCCATGGCCAACTCATAACCCTCTATCCACTGTGCCGGGTTCTGGTCTGGCGTATAACTGGACACCTTCCGCGGGCCTTTGAAATCTCGGGGCAGGGGCGCGCTGCGGAGAGCCGGGCTCAAGCAAGGCACTCCAACGGATCTTCCTGTTGGGGTGACTGTTGTAGTCACGACTGGTGCGAGAGCCGCCTCCTGAGCGGCGAGAGCCGCCGCTTGCGCCGCTGTCTGATCTGCCGCGAGAGCCGCCGTGTGTGCCGCGTGAGTCTCATGTACTCTGTGCCCCGGGACCATAGGATTTGGTGAATATGGCAAGCCCCCAGGCGCACCCCGATGGTGGCGGGTGCTAGACACTGCAGGACTTTCAGCATGGCGGCTTCTAGTGCGGCTTCTGTTAGGAGCAGGTGTGGAATGCAGTCGCTCCCGGCCGTAAGAATAATTTGCTTGCTGGACCACAGCGGTTTTCAGCTTCTCGATTGCGTTGCGAGCCTCAATCTCCAGGGGCGTGTTTCCATTGATTGGAAGTCGCGCCAGCGCGGTAGTGGCCGCATAAAGGTTATCCACAGGGTTCGTAAAATGCCCTTGCGTCGTAAGCATCGGCGCCTCTCGGCGTAAATTAGGCTCAACCCGTGGCGGCTCTTCACGACCCGCCAAGTGGCGGGCTTCCGGGTCTGGCGACCTCTGGGGAGTTCCTGTTGCAGGACCACGAATGCGTTCCCCTGGTGGGGTGCTGAACTGCAGGGCCTGACCTTCAATATTGGAGATATAGCGGCTCCGGTGTCGTCGGTGATGAACCGCATCAGACTCTGCCCGGCGTTGCTCCAGATGATAATTCTCCTGTTGCAAACGCGCCGTCTCTTCCTGTATCTCTCATTCACGAGTCGCCAGACGGACGTTCTCCGCATCAATGCTAGCCTGAGCCTGCACCATCTGACCCTTGATCCTGGCGATTTCCGCATTGAGCTCTGCTTGATTCTCCGCTGTAACCTGTGTGGCCATCAATGTCGTCAACGTGGTCGCCAGCCCCACCAGAGCCTGCGCTGGCGAGACTCTTGACACCGCATTAGAAGTTCCAGCATTTGCCGCCGGGTCTGGCATGTCAGCCGCCCCTGCCATGTAGACAACAGGGCGAGCGGGCGGGCCTAAAGAATCCTGCGACGGCGAGTTCTGCTGAAAGCCCCCAAGACCCTCCTGGTGAAGAGAATAAAGCGACTCTCCACCAGAGGAATAGCCACCATCATCGTAAGTCGCCGAGCCTTCTGTGGAAGCCGACGATCCAGAGTACTCCACCCCTTGAGTGAAGCCGATGAAGACGTGCCTCTGCCTGGCGGGCTGCGTGTCCTGGACCGGTTTGAAGGTGTTGGCGAAGATATCCGGCCCAGATCCAGATCCGCCGGCGTGCACAGGAGCTGGAAGCCGAGGGGCGGCTCTCGCCACGGCGGGTTGCGCGCGGCGGGCCGTCTCAACGACCTCCGTGGAGGTGACTGGCTTAGAGCCGCCAGCCTTCCCAATGAAAACATGAATTCCGCCAAAGGGGACCCGGAACCCGTACTCCAGAGAGTCGGCCTCGGGGCCCCAGTCTGAGTCGTCGACGAGCAGATTGCCGCGCCGACTCTTGGTCATCCGGCCAATCACGTATCCCTCGAGTCCTCGGGGAGGACCCTTCGAATACTCAACACCACCATGCGATAGCCCCACGGTGGGCGCCAACTGTCGTGGTATTTTCACGGCAGATGTCCTCATAGGACTTAATCTCGAAGCCATCGCGTAAGTAGCAGATCGAAGGGGTCAAATGTGGAACACGGAAGGCAAAATTTACCCAGGTTCGGCCCCTCTCGAGGAGGTAAAAGCCTACTCCTGCTAGATGTATTTGAAGATCTTGATTACAAGGATTTTGAGACTTGTCTAGCCCTAGCTCTCGAAAGATTTCCCCCCCCCCTTCTATCCCCGGGGGCTCCCCTTTATATACAGGCGAGGCCCGGGGCTCACATAAGAGTCCGCGTCGGGATAACAATCCGAGCCCAACTCCCCTTACTTGTTTCCTAAGTTATACCTTAAGGCGGTTTGCACTTACCGCCTCTCTCGGCGGGTCTTGGGCCGGCCCCTCAATGGGCGGCTCTCCTTCTGGGCCTCCATAGAAGACACTACGGCCCACCTGGCCCTTCATGGTTTTACTCCTCGAGACCAGTCCCTGAACGGGCGGGTTTCACCCAAAGATATTTCCCTGACACCGTCCCTTCCCCCTAAAGCTCGTCAGGTCGGCACCACCAGGCGCTTGCCACCTCGCCGGGAGCTCCAGGGCGTGGATGAGGATGCCACGGCGGCCATCCTCACCCGCTCGCCTCGACTGGCTATAAGTAGCCCCGCCCGGAGCCTCCCCGATCACCCCTAGCACGCACACCTCCTCCCCTTCCTCCCAGAGACCTCCATGCCCAGTGAATCGAGCCCTCGAGCTCTTCTCTTCCACCTACGGCCACCATTGCCGCCGCCCGTCCTCTGTTAAATTCGGGACGACCAAACCCTCCCTCTCCACCTAGGCAGCATAGAAGACCCCCACCATCACCTAGAAGCTCTCCCCGCAGGCCGTTTCTTCCACCCGTGCGGCGTGCTGGGCACCCCGGTGATGGCCGACGCCATTTTCCGCCGCGTTCGATGCTCTGCTTGCCCCTGCGCTCCTCGGCGGTCATGCCACCCATGGATGGGTGCGCCTCATCCTCTTGAGCACGCCGGTTGGCCGAGCTTCGCGAGAGGAGGCCGGAATCATCGGGAGTCACCGTCGGGAGCCGCCTCTCTCCTCTGCCAGGCGAGTGCGGGAGGATGACGAAGACCTGCAGGCAGGCCCCAGCGGTCAGCGAGAGAAGAGAAGAGCGCGGCGGGCCCGCGCGTTTGAGTGGAAACGGTATTCCACAGAGCCGTTTTTCCTAAGGAAAGGCATACTCTGAGAAAACCATCTTCGGCGTCACCCCGCGCGCGCAGTTGGGCTTGGCCCATGTGCACAGTAGCAGTAGCGGCAGTTCCAGCCCGAGCCGGCCCAGTGCAACAGTGCACTTTAATCTTTTCGGCCGAATTCCAGTCAGGGACTTGTTTGTGAATAATTGTTCTATAGATTGGTCCCTGGCATTCAACTGCCTATATCTTTTTAACCGCAACTCCGATTCAGGTGAATCCAACGCTCACGTTCTCTGTTCGTCGAGCCCGTCCCGATGAGGTCACTTTCATAGTGTGTACACATTCTGAAAATGACCATTTTTCCCCTGCCCTCTATTTACCCTTTCCGGAGGGAATCTTTTCTGACGAATCTTCCTGCAAGGCTACCGCATTTCCGTCCGGTGCATTCCTTGACCCCTAGGCAAGCCGACCATCTGATATGTGCCCTAAAGCATTGCTCTGTGTTGTTCTTGCATGTTTAAATTAATATGCTTATGCTCATGTGCATGGTAGTAAGCTATTTTGCTTGCCCTTTCTTTGGTGACGGCACCACGCCTGTGTTCTGAGCTGCTTCCGGCCGTCCGGGGTGGATGCCGACTTTATATTCCTCTTTTCAACAACTGTCCCGTGTTCTGAGCTGTTTTTCGGCCGTCTCGGGCAGCTGTTGAATTTCTTTCTGTACCAGTGACCCTATGCTCTGAGCTGTTCCTCGGCGGTCTTAGGGAACTGCTACATTCTTCTTATCGACACCGTCTCATGCTCTGAGCTGCTTTTCAGCCGTCTTGAGCCGGGGTTGTGTTATTCCAGTGACGCCCCAGATCTGAGTTGTAAAGACCGTTCTGGTGGCTACTGGTTTATTCGCCAGTTTCATGCAAGGGTTTGGAGGGTCATAACCTACAACTAAAATTTGTAAAGTAATAAACTTGCCATCTACATATTGTTTTACTAATGACTTATTGTGATATTGTATGGAGATAGGTTGTCATGTTTTCATAGTTGTTACAGTATGCATTATTATTGTTATTGCAATGATCAGTAAAATGTGACTTAATAATGACAACCTCCTCCGTCGGCTGGATCGAGTCATAGTGCCACCGAACCGAGCTCATGAGTGCAGCCACATTTGCCTTTATGGGAAGGCCCTAACTTGGTCTATTGTCTTGCCCCTTATCGGTACCTCCAAAGAGGGGAGGTTATGCGTGCGTGCTACCCTGGCTTGGTAGGCGGCGATAACCTTGTGAGCCCAGTTGTTTGTTTAGCCCGAGGGTCCCCGTTTGGGACGGTTTTGTTTGGCCACGACGGTGGCAGGTGTCAGGAGTGACACAGGGGCCACCCAGGGCATGACTCGAAGGGGGAATGATTGTCGGTGGGACCGTAAGAGTGCCAGGCAATAGACAAGTTTTGTTGGAGCAGCACCGGTTCACCCGAATGGGAATAGGTACCAAGGTACGAGGCCAGGAGCTCCATAGTGTGGGTAAAGTGCACGACCTCTGCAGAGTGTAAAAATCTATTCGAATAGCCGCGTCCATGGTATTGGACACAGTTCGTACTAGGTCACACTATTTGGTCTGTGTCGAGTCTGGAGGAGTTAACCGAATGATTGCTAAGAACGAATCGAATAAGGTAAGCTTTGTCAGATTTACAGCACAGATGCCTGGACATCGGATGATGTCAGGAACTTGAGATGTTGGCCATGGGATGGCTATGATGGAGACGGTCATATGACTGAAGAATCTGAATTGGATTTGGATCATATTATGAAACATTTGGATGTGAACTCATTACTTGATATGCTTTATCTTCGTCATACCACATCTACTTTAGTAGCTATTATGTTACAAAATTGAGCTATGCCATGATAGATAGTATTGTTAAGATAATATATGCATGCTTGAATGCCATGGATTGCATTGCTTGGTGTATATGTTGGTTTGGTTTGCTTGCGAGTACATTCAAAAGTACTCAGCGGCCTTTAATGTGGCCAGGTTCACCTAAGGATCCGACATCCACTAGCGAGGAGCCGGAGTGTTCGCGGGCTAGAAGAGTAACCCAGTCAGATCCCTGTGGATTGGAGCCGCACCAACACCATGCTGCCTTAGACAGAGCTTTTCCGCTGCCATCACCCTTGTAAGATATCATGTAAGACTTATATATCCTTTAATAGAAATTCCTGTGTTCATGATACTTGTTGTAAACGTGCATGCCAGAGTGATTTCCTGGGCTGGTGTGTGCGGCGACTGTCTGGCTACAGTGGTAATCAGGCGGGGCGCCACAATGGATGGTATCAGAGCAGCCAGGCTGACTGTAGGTTACCCTAGCCAGACTTCCTTGTCTTGTGCTCAGTAGAAAGCCAGGATGGATTTCAGCCATCTTTGCCAAACAGGCACGGCTACTATTGATCATAAGGCAATCCCATAGGTTTTTGCCCTCATCAGACCCCAACTCTCGTGGCCTTCGCCTACGGTGTGAAATGTCCGCCCAGGCATTGACCCGTGAGCCCCCAACCCCTAGGTAAACCAGATATCCCTACCTTGCTTGCAAACCATCGCATTTCTCTCCTTCAATCCAGTTTACTCTCGGAAACGCCTATAAATTCCATCTCTCCCCGACAACCCTAGGATCGTTGACTAAGCCACTTTGGCTATGGCCGTGCGTCGAGTTTGATGATCCCTAAGGAAGTAGTAGAAGCCTGACACCAATTGCTACCAGGAGCGTTGTGCGGTTTTGCTTCTAAATCCTTAGAGGTGCATCGAGTGCGCTAGGCTAGTTATATTAGTGAACCTTCGGCCACATGTGTAAAGTCCACAAAATTTGAGCTTTATTTGCTTCTTGGTATTTTGGTTTTTTGTGGTTTGGCTTCTTTTGCCGGTTTCGTTCTTTTGCTCCGACTGGATCCATCCGCAAGTACCGCTAAGAAGACCAGCATACAACTTGGATAATACCAAATAATCCAAATTCAGTAAGAGTCAAGCCAAGTCAACTGCCCGATATTCAGAACATTAACACTGGAACTATCAAGAATGAAGAATGGGTCAGAAGCGGAATCTGCGTGCAACCAACAAGACCAGACTATACCCAAGGGAGTTTGTCTCAGAACAGATCACACCTAAGGAATAGTCAGATGTGCTATCAGTAATGGACACCAGCAAGGACAAATGATTCCGTCCTCGACACAAGGAATTTTTTTCAGTCAGTGGGGTGAACCTTGAGTCTTTTCTCAATGGACTCAAGAATCATTTATTACCCACAGAAGACATATTTCAAGAATGCCAATGTGCCGAGAGAAACGACAAAACTCTGGTATATTGATACAAATTTCAAAGCATATTTTGGAAGTCACCAGTGCATATACAAAATTTTCGGGCTCTGTGAACAAGGTTGCGAGACATATGGATAAATCCACGGCTATCTAGAATCAATGAGAATTTCCAACACCTGGAAGTTCAACTAAATCAAATGGAATTATCCGCCCACTGTGTACTACCGGCAACAGATGGTATCCCGGATTAATTATCAATATGAAGTCTGCATCAGTCGTGCAACCCGTACAACAACCATGATCAGACCAACAGAAGGACAAGCGGTGTGCATGACCAATGGAACATCTTCTGTCAAGGTATGACCTACACCCAAGTTCTGGCTCCGCTATGGGTAAATTCCGGACACTTCGGAAGGAAGCCAGAATCGGCCATGGATGTGACCGCATATCACAGCGAAAGGCTTCTGGTAGAAGAAATCCAGCCTTCCTCCGCAAGCTATCGGGAGGAGCTTATGACGCAAGATTCCCCAATCTTCCTCGTTACGCCACTAGGGGAAGAAATCTTCTGGGGTATGACACTCCCATCTTCCTCAGCCTGCTACCGCATAAAGCTTCCAGCATAAGGCATCTGACCTTCCGCAGTAAGCCACATGAAGGAAGGCTTCTGGGGTACGATACTCAGCCTTCTTCGGCTCGCTACCTTGGCAGAAGCTCCGAGCATAAGGAGTTCAGCCTTCTTCTACACGCCATCGTGCCCACAACCATCTTGTCAAAAGCATGAATTAGTCCAGACAAACGTGTGCCTCAGAACTCATGGTTATGAAAGGATTTATCTTACCCCTGCATATGTTGTGAGCATGCAGTTCAGTGGATCAGTTCATGCGAGCCACTCGTACATGGGAATGACTGTGTTCAGAGAAACATTGGCCCCATATTTCAAAGAAGGATATGAGTACAGCAAGCACTACGAGATATGCAAGAGAGGGATGTGAGAACAAGTCCGACAAGCCGGGATATGACCAAGGAACCGTGTTGGCAGGTCATGATGGGTCCACAAAAAGGAACCCTCAAAAACAAGGAAGTCTCGGATACACAACCTCCGTGACGGTCAATAAAGGTAAAGCTTCATGGACAAGGTGACATTGCCAATCCTTGTCAGACTCTTGCATATACGGCCACAACAATGCAGCAAGCATGTTGTACTCCTCATGAGTGTGGGCCATCAACCAAGATAAGAGGATACGCCCCGAAGGATGCACCGAATGATAGACATACTATGTTCAGCTCGGTGGTCATAGCAAGGACTACAGAAGATATATATGGCAGAGGTACCTCAGTAATTGGCAGAGTTTGACAGTCTGAATTCACTTGGAAATAGGACATTCAGATAGAATAGCTGAAAATACAGGCACATCAGCATCGACGGTTTGTAGATGCCATGGTGTCATTGAAGTAAGAGATTACCATCTATGATTACTTTGAGATCATGCCCGACATTCCAGTTGGGGATACGGCGGTAATAGTTCGGTCATGTTGTTCCTTGGATTGTGGATCACCTAAGGACAAAGTCAGAATGCATAAGATAGAAGGAAACATCAGTACGGAACCCAGAGCCAGACTAAGCCTCCTGACAAGATAGGAAGAAAGCCACCCCTAGTCACTCGAGGCCGTACAAGCACGTAAGCCCTGTTCCCAGAAAGGATGTTTCGCCCTTGGCAGTCTGTGTATGGAGTATCGCAATAAAACCCGAAGCAACTACTTTCAGGCCATGGAAACCGAGCTGATTGTTGGTATTACCCGCTACCCCACCCAGCAACACCACTACCAGGACAAAAGGCACACCTGACAGCAAAGAGAAGGATTCAATGCAGTCGTTGGAAAAGACAGCACCTGAGCCATCAAAAGAGACAGTTGAAAGGCTAGTGAACCGACGAAGACAAGACAAATGATGGATTCAAGTCACACACAGGTAAGTTCCCCTTCACCAGGACGTAAGCCCAGAAATCTCGAGGATGAGATTTTCTTAAGGGGGGTAGGTTTGTGACACCCTGGTTTTTGCTCCTTGTTTTTTTTCCTTCGCGGGACTAGACTCCCGTCTTTTTTCGATGTTATCGAAATTTTCTCTCGCTCTTGGGTATAGTATATGAAGATGGTCATCTAACCTTGCCTTTTTTATCCAACCAGAGATTCTCTCCAATCCAACTTGGCCACCCAAACTATATTCTCAGGATTTTGCCACTGAAACCCTATCTTCCGAGTTACCGGAAGGGAAACCCTAATTCCTTCTGTTACAAAGGAACCCCAATTTCCTTCGATCTGTTGCCTCCCAAACTTTTTCTAGTGATCATCCCACATCTATAAACCCTGGATGTGTAAAAATATTGCCAAGTCATTTGCAATATTTTTCATTTAGAATTAATTCCTTTTTCTACCAGTTAAAGGAATTAAATCCAGGAAAATATCTATCCATCTCCAAAGTTTATGAAAACTTGTGGAGATATTATTGGTGATCATATTGAGCTCTCATAAAAATATTGGCCATAATTAAATAAGGGAAATTGCATTTTCCTATTTAAAGCCAATATTGCATTTGGGGCACTTTCCAAAGGAACTACCATTTTGGTAGCCAGGAAAAATCCCAAATAATTTCTGGAGCTTCTCCTATCCATATCTTCACTATTTACATCAAGAACCCAAGTTCCACAGTTCAAAGTTTGAGAGCATCATCCAATTCTTGTCTCTGCACCTATTTTGAGGTTGTGAAGCAACTATATTTTAGATTGCTCCATAGATCTTAAAATTAATCCAGGACCTCACATTCCCTATATGATGTGAGTATACAAAAATTCATATCATTTTGCCAAGCCAATTTCTCCCAAAAATTCCATCTAGTTTCTGTCCAGCAGAAAGCTTTGTGAAGGAAGTACCACTTTGGCATTTCCAAAGTGAGCTGAAATTTTTCCAGTACCTCCATACACCCAAAACACCACTCTACACAAAAATTCAGCTCATTTAATTGATCCATTTGAGCACAGCTTCAAAGTCCAGTTTCTGGACCAAACTTTGCATTGCAAAGGAAGTGTGTGCAAACCATTTCCAAATGGCCTCAAATTTTGCCAGTACCTACTCCTTCCAAACACATTTTGCTGTGACAAAGGTTCAGCTCCATACCTTCATCCATTTATCCACCAGAGTCCATCCAAGTTTCTGATCAGAAACAGTTTCTGGTTAAATCTCTCAACTCATAGCTCTCTAGTGGATTCCAGTTACTTCTAGCATCTAGTTGACCTCTGAGTCACGCAAGAGACAAGGTCTTGGATCAAGGCGTGCACCAGAGAGTGTTTTGGCGTGGTGACCATGCGGACGGCGGGCAGAAGCGCGCGCTCTACGCATGGCACCCTGCAAGAGGTCACCTCCGGCCGGCCTCTGCTTGTTTGAGCATGTCTAACGGCCTCGCGGAGTCCACGTACTCCCCCTCCAGTAGCTTCCCCCTTCACCTTCTTCCTCCTCACGCCACGGCAAGTGCTGCTGCGGCCACTGTTCGCTCGTGATCCGCCGCCGTCCCCACCCCCGTTGGCCTCTTCCCCCTCGAGCCGTCCTTTCCCCCTGAAGCTCGTCAGGTCGGCACCACCAGGTGCTTGCCACCTTGCCGGGAGCTCCAGGGCGTGGATGAGGATGCCACGGCAGCCATCCTCACCCGATCGCCACGTCCGGCTATAAGTAGCCCTGCCCGGTGCCTCCCCGATCACCCCTAGCATGCATACCTCCTCCCCTTCCTCCCAGAGACCTCCATGCCCAGTGAATCGAGCCCTCGAGATCTTCTCTTGCACCTATGGCCACCATTGCCGCCGCCCCTCCTCTGTTAAATTCGGGCCGACCGAACCCTCCCTCTCCACCTAGGCACCATAGAAGACCCTCACCATCACCTAGAAGCTCTCCCCACAGGCCGTTTCTTCCACCCGTGCGGCGTGCTGGGCACCCCGGCGATGGCCGACGCCATTTTCCGCCGCGTCCGATGCTCTGCTCAAACCCGCGCTCCCCGGCGGTCGTGCCACCCATGGATGGGTGCGACTCGTCCTCCTGAGCATGTCGGTAGGCCGAGCTTCGCGAGAGGTGGCCGGAATCATCGGCAGTCACCGTCGGGAGCCGCATCTCTCCTTTGCCAGGCGAGCGCGGGAGGATGACGAAGACCTACAGGCGGGCCCCAGCGGTCAGCGAGAGAAGAGAAGAGCACGGTGGGCCCGCGCGTTTAAGTGGAAACGGTGTTCCACAGAGCCATTTTTCCTAAGGAAAGGCATACTCTGAGAAAATGCGCGCAGTTGGGCTTGGCCCATGTGCACAGTAGCAGCAGCGGCAGTTCCAGCCCGAGCCGGCCCAGTGCAACAGTGCACTTTAATCGTTTCGACCGAATTCCAGTCAGGGACTTGTTTGTGAATACTTGTTCTATAGATTGGTCCCTAGCATTCAACTGCCTATATCTTTTTAACCGCAACTCTGATTCAGGTGAATCCAATGCTCACGTTCTCTATTCGTCGAGCCCGTCCTGATGAGGTCACTTTCGTAGTGTGTACACATTCTGAAAATGATCATTTTGCCTCTGCCCTCTATTTAGCCTTTCCGGAGGGAATCTTTTCTGACGAATCTTCCTGCAAGGCTACCGCATTTCCGTCCGGTGCATTCCTCGACCCCCAGGCAAGCCGACCATCTGATATGTGCTCTAAAGCATTGCTCTGTGTTGTTCTTGTGTGTTTAAATTAATATGCTTATGCTCATGTGCATGGTAGTAAGCTATTTGTGACTCTGATGAACCCTTGCTTGCCCTTTCTTTGGTGACGGCACCACGCCTGTGTTCTGAGCTGCTTCCGACCATCCGGGGTGGATGCCGACTTTATATTCCTCTTTTCAACAACTGTCCCATGTTCTGAGCTGTTTTTCAGCCATCTCGGGCAGCCATTGAATTTCTTTCTGTAGCAGTGACCCTATGCTCTAAGCTGTTCCTCGACGGTGTTAGGGAACTGCTACATTCTTCTTATCGAGACCGTCTCATGCTCTGAGCTGCTTTTCAGCCATCTTGTGAGCCGGGGTTGAGTTATTCCAGTGACGCCCCAGATCTCAGTTGTAAAGACCGTTCTGGTGGCTACTGGTTTATTCGCCGGTTTCATGCAAGGGTTCGGAGGGTCAGAACCTACAACTAAAATTTGTAAAGTAATAAACTTGCCATCTACATATTGTTTCACTAATGACTTATTGTGATATTGTATGGAGATAGGTTGTCATGTTTTCATAGTTGTTACAGTATGCATTATTACTGTTATTGCAATGATCAATAAAATGTGACTTAATAATGACAACCTCCTCCGTCGGCTGGATCGGGTCATAGTGCCACCGAACCGAGCTCATGAGTGCAGCCACATTTGACATTATGGGAAGGCCCTAACTTGGTCTATTGTCTTGGCCCTTATCGGTACCTCCAAAGAGTGGAGGTTATGCGTGTGTGCTACCCTAGCCCGGTAGGCGGCGATAACCTTGTGAGCCCAATTGTTTGTTTAGCCCGGGGGTCCCCATTTGGGACAGTTTTGTTTGGCCACGACGGTGGCAGGTGTCAGGAGTGACACAGGGGCCACCCTGGGCATGACCCGAAGGGGGAATGATTGTTGGTGGGACCGTAAGAGTGCCAGGCCAGGAGCTCCATAGTGTGGGTAAAGTGCACGACCTCTGCAGAGTGTAAAAATCTATTCGAATAGCCGCGTCCATGGTATTGGACACAGTTCGTACTAGGTCACACTATTTGGTCTGTGTCGAGTTTGGAGGAGTTAACCGAATGATTGCTAAGAACGAATCGAATAAGGTAAGCTTTGTCAGATTTACAGCACAAATGCCTGGACATTAGATGATGTTAGGAACTTGAGATGTTGGCCATGGGATGGCTATGATGGAGATGGTCATATGACTGAAGAATCTGAATTGGATTTGGATCGGATTATGAAACATTTGGATGTGAACTCATTACTTGATATGCTTTATCTTCGTCATACCACATCTACTTTAGTAGCTCTTCTGTTACATTATTGAGCTATGCCATGATAGATAGTATTGTTAAGATAATATATGCATGCTTGAAAGCCATGGATTGCATTGCTTGGTGTATATGTTGGTTTGGTTTGCTTGCGAGTACATTCAAAAGTACTCAGCGGCCTTCAATGTGGCCAGGTTCATCTAAGGATCCGATATCCACTAGCGAGGAGCCTGTGTGTTCGTGAGCTAGAAGAGTAACCCAGTCAGATCCCTGTGGATTGGAGCCGCACCAAGACCATGCTACCTTAGACTGAGCTTTTCCGCTGCCATCACCCTTGTAAGATATCTTGTAAGACTTATATATCCTTTAATAGAAATGCCTGTGTTCATTATACTTGTTGTAAACGCGCATGCCAGAGTGATTTCCTGGGCTGGTGTGTGCGGCGACTGTCTGGCTACAGTGGTAATCAGGCGGGGCGCCACAGTCCTTTTCTTTCCTTCTTTTAAAGGCAACAAGGACTAATTCTGGTGTGTTTGGTAAAGTAAACTGCAGTTGATCAGAGGGCTTCAGATTGTACTCAGATAACAGACCGATCCAATTGTGTCCACTAATATAAGTGATGGACAGTGCCTTCGTTATTGACACATCATAAGAAGTGAAACCTGCTAAAATAACCATCATAGAGCAAACCAAACAGTTTATTCTGTAACGAATGTGACATGGCAAAACCTGCATCGTAAAATTGCAGCAAAAGTAAGAAAACATGACAGTTAATCAATGAGATTTACTTTATGTGACATGACTTAATCCTTACCAGGAAATCACTATCTTCAAGTTCTAAATTGAAGGTTGTTCGTCCAATTACGGGTGGCATGCAGGGCCCCTCCTTACTCCCACAAGCAGGATAGTCCAAAGGTCGTGACAACTCGTATGGAGCGAACATCCGCGGGAATGGAAATCCTGGTGGGTGCGATAAACCCTGCAATGCATACATATATTGGAGTGTAACCATAACTGATGTATACTCCCGCCATCCACAAAAATAAGATGATCTGGATATTTTAAAATATACGGACCGAATTGAGTGGACAAACACACCAAAACATGTCTAACTCTATATACATCTGATTCAGAAAAAATGTAAACATCTTATGTCTTTGAACAGAGGGAGTACTGTACTTGCATGAAAAAACACAGATATCAAACAACCGAAATTGGTATTATAGGTTCACCATTTCTAAAACATTAACATAGAGTGTTCTCAGGATTCACCACAAAACAAAAGCGGCAGTACTAACCCATACATGGTTCACACACACAAATCAAGTACTGAACAATATTACTTACTACACACAAGCCAAGTTGCACTAATTAAACTCTGCAGACTATTTCTTGCCACCGACCTACGGGATGTGCCCCACATAACTGACCAGGCCATGGACATCGTGAGAGATGTCTATCGGCACCTTTGCCATCCCGTCAACCTTGGAGAACCTAACAGTGTGGTCTTTCCACTCATAAACATGCCGATGAAGACAGGCCGTGTCAGATTTGTTGGGAAGCTTTACAAGAACCACACCCTTCGTAATTGCAGGCACAGCTACGAAATTGTTGTGGTGAAGTACACCCTCAAGAACACGCCTGACAACAATGCTACAGGAAAACACTTGTTCACGACATGTGGCTACAAGGACACAGCAGCTGGATAGTTTAGTAGTGCACATCCTCAGGTCTTCCAGTTCACACGGCATGACTTTGAGAACTTCATCTCCACAGCGGACCTAGTTCTAATTCAAACAGAAACCAATTACTGCCTCCATTCACAAATATTAAATGATTTTCTATATTTTACTCCATATAAGACTACATATAAGCACAGAAATGAGTGAACAAAGACACTAAAACATGTCTACATCAGATACACAAAAAAGTTAGAACATTTTATATCTATGAAAAGAGCGATTACTTACAATACCCATAACACAAGTTACTGAGGGTACTATATTCTCTTCCTACAGCTAGCGTTGATGTTCATAAAGTAGTTGAAAGTAATCTATAAGAAATTTGTGTTATGTGCAAAAATCATATGCATGTCAACCTCTCGCATGTTTTGGTCAAAAGAGACATTTAGAACAGTCATTTGGCACACAAAAACCACATGAAAGATCGCCCAGAAAGTTATACTACTAGTACTACGTGTACATTACACAAACATCGCATATTAGCAAGCACTTTGCAAGTTAGATCAGAAAACACGATCAAGATCGCCAAAAAGATCGTCAACAAGAGATATTACCTCGACCGGCTTAACGAGGGATCCCGGAGAGGTGACCTTGGCCAAGGCGATGGCCTTGAGCTTGTCTGTGGTCGTCTCGGTGGGGTGTGTCGGGGGCATAACCCCCAGGTAGGCGACGGAGCCCGGATCCCTTTCGGAAAATAATCGGAGCAAGACAAGTCCCTCAGGCTGGCTTGCCAAGCACGCCGGCTCCCCAGCGCGAGCCGGCTCGGCACGGCAACCCGGCCTGGCCGGCTGGCCCATGCCGGCCGGCCGCGAGGAGACGAAGCCTTAGCGACGAAGCAAGCATGGCTACGGCACTCCTTCCTTTATACTGACAGAGCAGGCGAGGCTGCAGCTTTCCTTGCGCCCCCGCCCGAGGCGGGCAGTGTCAGGGAGGCGCGGTCCTGTAGAAACGGCGGCGCCGACCTCCCTCTGATGATGGACAAGACGCGCCACAGTGCCTCGTACCCAGATTGACAAGAGACTAGACCCGCCATAGTGCCCCGCGCCAGGCAGGTGCGGCGCACCTGGCGACCCGGCAGCCCGGGGACCCGGCGACCCGGCCACCGAATCCCGGTCAATGACACCAGGGGCCCGCGCCTCTGTAACGTTACCATTGTAACCCTGGGGGTCGGCCTATAAGACCCCCAGGGAGGCCTCCATGCATAGGGGTCGATCGGTCGGTCAGAGCAGTACACATTCTAGTTAGCTCCCTTCAGATCACTCTCTCCTGTGGGATAGTGGCTCTTCACTTCCCTTTAGTGATTCCTCGCTCCGCAGAACAAACACACACTCCCGCCGGAGAGGCAGAACGGTGGCCTAGCCCCTTCTCCCTCCTCCGTCCAAACAGCTCCAGGAGCAACTCTGTAACCTTTGCGCATATCAGCTCATACGGCAGGATTAGGGGTGTTACCTCCCTAGAGGGCCCCGAACCTGGGTACGTCTCTTGTCTCACACTTGCTCGTGCCAACCTCGCCTCCGGAGCCCACCGGCGTCCTCTCGTAGCCCCACCTCTTTAGCCATCTTATGGCATCTGCCGTGAAATTACCACGATAGTTGGCGCCCACCGTGGGGCTGCTCGCGGCGCCGGCCGGAGTCAAGTTCCGGACGAGGCCATTCACCAGCTCCGGCGAGCGCATCGTGCACAGTTTGGTCCGTGCGCCTCGCACGTCCAAACCGGCCGGCTGCAGCGCTGTGTTGGGTGCGGACGTCGCCTGCCCCGCAGGCTGCTTCATCGTCCCCTTCGGCGCACTGCGCGTCTTCGTCGCGCTCGTCCCCGACGTGTTTCCCAGCGAAGTGTGTGACTGCGCCGACTCGCCTGTCCCCGTTAGCCGCGCCATCCCCGACGACGTCGCCGCTCTCTGCGTCCACGCGGAGGTGCTGACCATCGGCACTAGCGCTGGCTCCCCACGCGCCAAGGAGAAGGCTGCCGCGGCCGCCGCCTTGGCTGCGGCTCCGTCTCGCCGCACTAACCCGCTCCACGATACGATCCGGAGTCTGCAAGCCCCCATCATGCCTGACGCCGACACGGCTGCTGCAGCGGCCCAGCTCAACGAGGGCCGCCAGCATCTGCTGCTCGAGGCCACGGAGCTTGCGGCAACCCAGCGCCGGCTGGAGTCCGCCCAGCGAGAATTTGACAGCGCACATGACCTCACTCCGCCCGCCGCCGAGCCCAGCCGGGTCGCGGAGGTGCGGATCCGTGAGGGCGCACTCGGCCGCGCGCTAGGCGCAGGCCGACCCGTCTACGACACCCCCGTCAAGAACATGTGCGCAGCGCAGGCCGCGATTGCTGATCTCGAGTTCCTGGAGGGCGAGGAGCTGCTGCAGCAGCAGCAGCGCATCCGCGACCTCATCACCGCGGCGAACGAGCAGCAGCAACGCTTCGACCCGGCCCAGCCATCCGGCTCCGCCTCAAGAAGAACCGGGAACCCGGAGAGGGCTCTCCGGGATGCGCGGCAGACGTCTTCGCATGCCACTAGCGCAAGCCGCTCTGGCCGGCACCGGTCCGGCCGGACCCGGCACAACCGCGCCACCACCGCTGGAGACGGCAACGCTGGCGAGACGGCCGGCGACGGCCGGGTTCAGCAGTCGGAGCCCCCCGTGCGGCCGGCTCGGCAGCCCGAGCCGGCCCCGGAAGCCCCGGCGCCCCGCGGTCCCGTGGCCGGCCGAATCGGCCTCCGCGTTCCCGTGGCTGACCGACTCGGCCCCCGCGAGCCCTACGACGAAAGCGACGCCCGTCACCGCATCGACCGGCTGGCGCGCTCCACGGCCCTGGAGGAGGAAAGCTCTGTCGGCCCGGCATGCTTCGGCCCCCGCATTCGCGAAGAACCCTTCCCCAAAGGCTTCTCGCTGCCCCGCGACTCGCCAAACTACACCGGCGCCACCAAGCCGGAGGACTGGCTAACCGACTACACCACGGCTGTCGGCATAGCCGGCGGCAACCGGCGTGTGGCTGTCCGTTACGTCCCCCTCATGCTGCTCGGTTCGGCCTGGACGTGTCTTAACAGCCTCCGAGCCGGCAGTGTGAACTCCTGGCTGGATTTCGAAGACGCGTTCGTTCGCAACTTCACCAGCACCTACAAGCGACCCGGCAAGCCTCGCCTGCTCTCCATGTGCGTCCAGAAGCCAGGCGAGCCCCTGCGCGACTTCCTCACACGGTGGACGGTCCTTCGCAACTCCTGCGAAGGGGTCCACGAGGTCCAGGCCATCCAGTACTTCATCAACGGATGCCTAGACGACACTCTGGTCAAGCACCGGCTGGTGTGCGACGAGCCGGAGACCCTGGCGGAGCTCATGGCTATGGCGGACAAGTACGCTACGGCCGACTCCGCGATGAATATGAAGATCACGATCGACGCGGATGGCAAGCTTCTCCCGGCCCAGCCGGCTCCCGCCAAGCCGGCTGGCGACAACAGCCAGCGCCGGCAAGACAGCAACAACAATGGCAAGCGCCGGAACGACCAGCCGGCGCCTCGCTACGACAACTGGCAAGTCGCCGCCGTGGAGAGGGAGCAGCCGGCCGAGCAAGGTGCCAGCCAGCGCCCGCGCACTGGCAAAGCCGTCTGGCAGCCCAAGCTAACCTTCGAGCAGATGCTCGACGCCCCCTGCAAGAACCACAGCGGCGCGAAGCCATCGACGCACACGCTCCGGCAGTACAGTTTCACGCAGCGCCTATTGAAGGGCAACCTTCCACCCCCGCCGCCTGGAGCCGGCCCGCAGCAGCCGCCGCTCCCGCCGCCTCCACCGCCACACGGCGCCCTCGCCGACAACCCTTTCCCGCGCCCGGACGCATCCTACGTCGTCTACACTACCGAGGGGGATGACAAGCACGCCAAGCGCAAACACGCGGCCGAGGTGAATGCTGTCCTCCCTTCGGTTCCCCAGTGCATGCACTGGTCCGACCGACCGGTGAGCTGGACCCGGGAGGATCACCCGGCCGTCATGCCCACGCCGGGTGGCTACGCCCTCGTGCTCGACCCCACCCTCGTCTCCGAGAAATGCACCTGCCGCTTTTCGCGGGTGATGATCGACGGCGGCAGTAGCATCAACATCCTGTACCGCGACACGATGACCAAGCTCGGCATCGAGGCGCGACAGCTGGAGCCGACTCGGACGGTGTTCCACGGCATCGTGCCGGGACTCTCCTGCTCCTCGATCGGCCGGATCCGGCTCGACGTCCTGTTCGGCTCCAGCAGCCAATTCCGCCGCGAGCCGATCTGGTTCGAGGTGGTCGACCTGGCCAGCCCCTACCACGCGCTGCTGGGCTGGCCCGCGATGGCCAAGTTTATGGCGGTCCCCCACTACGCCTACCTGAAGTTGAAGATGTCGGGTCCCAAGGGCCTCATCACCGTCGTCGGCGACTACAAGAAGTCCCTCGAGTGCGCCAAAGCCGGCTCCCAGCTGGCCGAGTCACTGGTCATCGCCAAGGAGAGGCGCCAGCTCGACAAGATCGTGGCGCTGGCTAACGCGCACTCGGCCGTGCCGGCTCCACCTAAGCCGGCCGACGAAGCCTCCTTCAAGCCGGCCAAGGACACGAAGCGGGTCCCGCTCGACCCGGCCGACCCCAGTTCCAGCAAGTACGTCGTCGTGGGTGCCGGCCTCGACAGCAAATAGGAAGGCGAGCTCGTCGATTTCCTCCGTGAGAATCAGGATATCTTTGCATGGTCTCCCAAAGACATGCCGGGTGTCCCGAGGGAATTCGCCGAGCACAAACTTCATATCCGCAAGGACGCCAAGCCTGTCCGGCAGCCGCTACGCCGTTTTTCTGAGGAGAAGCGAAGAACCATTGGCGAAGAGATCGCCCGGCTGCTCAAAGCCGGGTTCATCATGGAAGTATTCCACCCCGAGTGGCTGGCCAACCCAGTCCTCGTCCTGAAGAAGAACGGCACTTGGCGCATGTGTATCGACTACACCAGCCTGAACAAGGCATGCCCCAAAGAACCGTTCGCTCTGCCCCAGATTGACCAAGTCATCGACTCCACAGCCGGCTGCGAGCTCCTGTCCTTCCTGGACGCCTACTCCGGCTACCACCAGAGCAAGCTGGACCCGGCCGACTCCCTCAAGACGTCCTTCATCACGCCCTTTGGGGCGTACTGCTACATCACCATGTCGTTCGGGCTGAAGAACGCCGGCGCCACTTTCCAGCGCTGCATGCAGAAATGCCTGCTGCCCCAGCTCGGCAGAAATGTGCACGTCTACGTCGACGACATCGTGGTGAAGACCAAGCAGCACCTCATGCTCCTGGCCGACCTCAAGGAAACCTTCGCCAATCTGCGCCGGTTCCGGATCAAGGTTAACCCGGAGAAATGCGTGTTCGGCGTGCCGGCTGGCCAGCTCCTCGGATTCCTCGTCTCGGCGCGCGGCATAGAGGCCAACCCGGAGAAGATCAAGGCAATCGAGCGCATGCGCAAGCCGACCCGGCTGCGCGACGTCCAGAAGTTCACCGGCTGCTTGGCCTCTCTCAGTCGGTTCGTCAGCCGGCTGGGAGAGAGGGCCCTGCCCCTGTATCAGCTGATGAAGAAGACGACGGCGTTCGAGTGGACCGACCAGGCGGACGAAGCCTTTCGCGACCTCAAGCGCATGCTGTCAACCGCGCCCGTCCTGGCCGCGCCGGCTGAGAAAGAGCCACTCCTGCTATACATTGCCGCCACCTCTCGCGCGGTCAGCACGGTGCTGGTCGTCGAGCGCCCTAAGGAGGGCAAGGTGCAGCCGGTCCAGCGTCCGGTGTACTACCTGAGCGAGGTGCTCTCCGCCTCCAAGCAGAACTACCCCCACTACCAGAAGATGTGCTACGGCGTGTACTTCGCCACCAAGAAGCTGAGGCAATACTTCCAAGAGCACGCCATTACCGTGGTGAGGACAGCCCCCATCGGCGAGATCATGGGCTGCCGGGATGCCTCTGGCCGGGTGGCCAAGTGGGCCATCGAGCTAGCCGGCCACACGATCCTCTACGAGCCGCGCACCACCATCAAGTCCCAAGCGCTGGCCGACTTCCTCGTCCACTGGACCGAGATGCAATACCTGCTGCCGGCGCCGGAGTCGACTCACTGGCGCATGCACTTTGACGGCTCTAAGATGCGCAACGGTTTGGGAGCCGGCATCGTGCTGTCCTCCCCCAAGAACGACCGGCTGCGGTACGTGCTCCAGATCCATTTCGCCGCCTCCAACAACGTCGCCGAGTACGAAGCTCTCGTGCACGGCCTCCGGCTGGCCAGGGAGATCGGCATCCGGTGCATCATCTGCTACGGCGACTCGGACCTGGTGGTGCAGCAAGTTTCCAGCGACTGGGACGCCAAAGACGCCAACATGGCCAGCTACCGCTTCCTGGTCCAGCAACTCTCCGGCGGGTTCGATGGTTGTGAGTTCCTCCACATCCCACGCGCCGACAACGAAGCGGTCGACGCCCTGGCCAAAATGGGCTCTACCCGGCAAGCCATCCCATCCGGCGTCTCCCTCGAGCACCTGCGGAAGCCGTCCATCAAGCCGTCTCCCGAGTCTGAGTCCATCTTCGTCCCGGACGACCCCAGCACGCCCCCACCCGACCCTGGGATTCCCGGCCCAAGCTCGTGGACTACCAGCTCCAGCATGGGGACTGCCGTCTCCAGCTCGGGGGCTGCCGTCTCCGGCTCGGGGGCTGCCGGCTCCAGCCCGGGGACTGCTGGCTCCGGCGCGGGGGCTGCCGGCCCAAGCTCGGGGACTGCCGGCTCCGGCTCGGGGGCTGCCGTCCCAGATCCCATCCCAGCGGCCGTCCTCGCGGTGGTGACGGCGCCGTCCTGGGCTCGGCCAATCCTCATTTTCTTGGAAGACGGCGAACTTCCCATCGGCGAAACTGAAGCCCGGCAAGTGCAGCGGCACGCGTCCGCCTACAGCATCATCAACCACGAGCTAGTCAAATGCAGCACGACGGGCGTTTTCCAGCGCTGTGTCGAGCGGGGCAAGGGGATCGAAATCCTCCTCGACATCCACCAGGGCGAGTGCGGGCACCATGCCGCCTCGAGATCCCTGGTGGCCAAAGCATTCCGGCACGGGTTCTACTGGGCCACGGCCCTGGAAGATGCCGAAGAGCTGGTACTCAAGTGCGAGGGCTGCCAACGCTTCAGCAAGCGCAGCCACCAGCCGGCTTCCGCCCTCCAAACCATCCCGATCACATGGCCCTTTGTCGTCTGGGGGCTCGACATGGTGGGGCCCTTCAAGACGGCTCGAGGCGGCATGACACATCTGCTGGTCGACGTCGACAAGTTCACCAGGTGGATCGAGGCCAGGCCGATCAAGAAGCTGGACGGGCCCACGGCCGTCCGATTCATCAAGGATATCGCAGTTCGCTACGGCGTGCCGCACAGCATCATCACCGACAATGGCACCAACTTCGCCAAGGGTGAGCTGACCCACTACTGCTCTACATCCGGCATCCGGCTCGACTTGGCCTCCGTCGCACATCCCCAGTCGAACGGCCAGGTCGAGCGGGCAAACGGCCTCATCCTAGCCGGCATCAAGCCGCGACTCGCCGAGCCGCTCGTGCGCTCACCCGGCAGTTGGCCGTCCTCTGGAGTCTTCGGACGACACCCAACCGCTCCACCGGGTTCACCCCGTTCTTCCTCGTCTACAAAGCCGAAGCAATCATTCCAACCGACGTCGAGTTCGACTCACCCCGGGTGACGATGTACACCGAAGCCAAAGCAAAAGAAGCACGCGAAGACGGCGTCGATCTGCTCGAGGAGGCGCGCCTCCTGGCCCTCAGCCAGTCCTCCATCTACCAACAAGGCCTGCGCCACTACCACAGCAAGAAGATCAAGCCCCTCGCGTTCCGCGAAGGCGACCTCATACTCCGGCTCGTCCAGCGGACAGCCGGCCAGCACAAGCTGGCCTCCCCCTGGGAAGGCCCCTTCATCGTCAGCAAGGCTCTCTGTGTCCGGAACGCGTACTACCTCATCAACGCGGAGAAGCCGAACAAGCGCAAGCGAGATGCAGCCGGCGAGGAGTCCAGCCGACCCTGGAATGCGGAGCTCCTCCGTACATTTTACAGTTAAACTCATGTATGTATGTATCACCATCTTTTGGACTTAATGAAAGCAGGCAGCTCCCCCGTTTTCATTTCTCCCACCGAGTCGGCGCAGGCGGCTCGGGGGCTCGGGGGCTCCCTTTTCCGCTTTATTCTGTGTCTACACACAGCCCCGTTTTTTCTAATTCCCCTACCGAGTCGGCGTAGCCGGCTCGGGGGCTCGGGGGCTAGCCGGCTAGACCACGCCCCGCTTTTTTCCTTAGTCCATCTCGAAGCGTACGAGCCGCCGAAGCCCTCTCTTCACCAGCCACAGCCTGTTGGAAATATGCCCTAGAGGCAATTAATAAAGTGTTTATTATCATACTTCTCCGTTCATGATAATGGTTTATTATTCATGCTAGAATTGTATTGACCGGAAACTTAATACATGTGTGGATAATAGACAAATACTGAGTCCCTAGTAAGCCTCTACTAGACTAGCTCGTTGATCAAAAGATGGTCCAGATTTCCTGACCATGGACATGAGTTTTCATTTGATAACGGGATCACATCATTAGGAGAATGATGTGATGGACATGGCCCAACCGTTAGCATAGCAAATGATCGTCCAGTTTATTGCTATTGCTTTCACTATGTCAAATACACGTTCCTCTGACCATGAGATCATGCAACTCCCGGATACCGTAGGAATACTTTGGGTGTATCAAACGTCACAATGTAACTGGGTGATTATAAAGGTGCACTACAGGTATCTCCGAAAGTGTTTGTTGAGTTGGCATGGATCGAGATTGGGATTTGTCACTCCGACTATCGGAGAGGTATCTCTGGGCCCTCTCGGTAATACAGCATCACAGAAGCCTTGCAAGCACCGTGACTAAAGAGTTAGTTGCAAGATGACGTATTACGGAACAAGTAAAGAGACTTGCCGGTAACGAGATTGAACTAGGTATTGGATACCGACGATCGAATCTCGGGCAAGTAACATACCGCCGGACAAAGGGAACAACGTATGTTGTCATATGAGGTTCACCGATAAAGATCTTCGTGGAATATGTAGGAACTAATATGAGCATCGAGGTCCCGCTGTTGGTTATTGACCAGAGAGTTGTCTCGGTCATGTCTACATCATTCCCGAACCTGTAGGGTCCGCACACTTAAGGTTCGATGACGAAATAGTGTTATATGAGTTATGTGATTGGTGACCGAATGTTGTTCGGAGTCCCGGATGAGATCACGGACATCACGAGGAGTCTCGGATTGTCCGAGAGGTAAAGATTCATATATTGGAAGGCTATATTCGGACGTCGGAAAGGTTCCGAGTGATTCGGGTATTTTTCGGAGTACCGGGGAGTTACGGGAATTCACCGGGAGAAGTAATGGGCCTTATTGGGCCATACGGGAAAAGGAGAGGCAGGCCACGTGAGGAGGCGCGCGCCCCCCTTGCCCAAACCGAATTGGACTAGGAGAGGGGGCGCAGCCCCCTCGTTCGTTTCCCTCTCCCTTCCCCCTTTCCTACTCCGTATGGGAGGTGGAATCCTACTAGGACTAAGGAGTCCTAGTAGGACTCCCCACACTTGGCGTAGCCCCTAGGGCCAGCCTCCTCCCCTCTCCCTCCTTTATATACGGAGGAGGGGCACCCCTTGGAGACACACAATTGTCCCATAGCTGTGTGCGGTGCCCCGATCTCCGTTTTCCACCTCGGTCATATTTTCGGAGAGCTTAGGCGAAGCCCTGCCGGAATCACTTCACCGTCACTGTCGCCACGCCGTCGTGCTGACGGAACTCATCTACTTCCTCGATGTCTTGCTGGATCAAGAAGGCGAGAATCGTCACCGAGCTGCACGTGTGTAGAACTCGGAGGTGCCGTACGTTCGGTACTCGATCGGTGGAGCTCGAAGGATTGTTCGACTACATCAACCGCGTTGTGAGACGCTTCCGCTAACGGTCTACGAGGGTATGTAGACACACTCTCCCCTCTCGTAGCGATGCATCTCCATGGATAGATCTTGCGTGAGCGTAGGAATTTTTTTGAAATTCATGCTCCGTTCCCCAACAGTGGCATCCGAGCCAGGTCTATGCGTAGATGTGATTTGCACGATTAGAACACAAGTGAGTTGTGGGCGTGGGTGTATACATATTGCTTGCCGTTACTAGTTGTTATTTGATTCGGCGGTATTGTGAGATGAAGCGGCCCGGACCGACATTACGCGTACGCTTACGTGCACTCGTTGCATAAAGGTGACTGGCGGGTGTCTGTCTCTCTCACTTTAGTTGAATCGGTTTCAATGAAGAGGCTTCTTTTAGAAGATCAAAAAGCAATCACTACACCACGTTGTGGTTTTGCGTAGGTAAGAACGGTTCTTGCAAACCCGTAGCAGCCACGTAAAACTTGCAACAACAAAGTAGAGGACGTCTAACTTGTTTTTGCAGGGTATGCTGGTGATGTGATATGGTCAAGACATGATGCGATATAAGTTGTTGTATGAGATGATCATGTTTTGTAAGTAATCAGGCAACCGGCAGGAGCCTTATGGTTGTCTCTTTATTGTATGCAATGCCAACGCTATGTAATTACTTTTCTTTACCGCTATGAGTTAGCAGTAGTAGTAGTAGCAATAGCCGGCGAGACGACCACGACGCTGCGATGGAGATCAAGGTGTCACGACGCTACGATGGAGATCATGGTGTCAATCCGGTGACGATGGAGATCATGACGGTGCTTGGCTGGTGGAGATCAAAAGCACAAGACGATGATGGCCATATCATGTCACATATATTGAATTGCATGTGATGTTAATCCTTTTATGCATCTTATTTTGCTTAGGACGACGGTAGCATTATAAGATGATCCCTTCACTAAATTTCAAGATAAGTGTTCTCCCCTAGTATGCACCATTGCGAAGGTTCGACGCTTCTAAGCACCACGTGATGATCGGGTGTGATGGATTCTTTCGTTCGCATACAACGGGTGTAAGCCAGTTTTACACACGCAGAATACTTGGGTTAAACTTGACGAGCCTAGCATGTACAGACATGGCCTCGGAACACAAGAGACCGAAAGGTCGAACATGGGTCATATAGTAGATATGATCAATATGAAAGATGTTCACCATTGATAACTAATCCACCTCACGTGATGATCGGACGTGGTTTAGTTGATGTGGATCATGTTACACTTAGACAACTTGAGGGATGTTAATCTAAGTGGGAGTTCTTAAGTAATTTGATTAATTAAACTTCAATTGTCATGAACATAGTCTTACTTGTCTTAGCAAATTTATGTTGTAGATCAATAGACCGCGCTGTAGTTCCCCTGTTTTTATTATGTTCCTAGAGAAAACGAAGTTGAAAGTTGATCGAAGCAACTATGCGGACTAGGTCCGTGATCTGAGGATTGTTCTCACTGCTGCACAGAAGGCTTATGTCCTTAATGCACCGCTCAGTGAAATACCCCTACGGCTTCGTCTGAGGACGTTATGAACGTCTGGCAGACAAGAAAAGATGACTACTCGATAGTTCAGTGCGCCATACTTTACGGCTTAGAACCGGAGCTCCAAATATGTTTTGAGCAACACGGAGCATATGAGATGTTCCAAGAGCTGAACATTTGTTTTTCAAGCTCACACCCGGGTCGAGAGGTATGACACCTTCGACAAGTTCTATAGCTACAAGATGGAGGAGAACAGCTCCGTCAGTGAGCATGTACTCAGAATGTCTGAGTACTTCAAACATTTGAATCAAGTGGGAGTTAGACTTCCGAATAAAGTGGTGATTGATAGAGTTCTCTAGTCACTATCACTAAGCTACTGGATCTTCGTGATGAACTATAAACATGCAAGGGATAGAAGATCCTTAAGCTATTCGCGATGCTACAATCTGCGGATGTAGAAATCAAAAAAAAAAGGAGCATCAAGTGTTGATGGTTAATAAGACCACTAGTTTCAAGAAGGGCAAGGGAAAGAAAAGGGAACTTCAAGAAGAACGGTAAAACAGTTGCCGCTCACGCGAAGAAACCCAAGGCTGAACCAAACCCGAGACTTAGTGCTCCCATTACAAAGGGAAATGTCACAGGGAGCGGAACTTCTCCAAAGTAACTGGCAGATAATAAGACTGGTAATGTCAACAAAGATATTTGATATACATGTTATTGATATGTACCTTACTAGTACTCGTAGGAGCACCTGGGTATTTGATACTTGTTCAGTTGCTTACAACTTGAAACATGGAGCTTCGGAATAAACGAGGACTAGCTAAGAACGAGGTGACGATGTGCATTGGAAGTGTCTCCAAGGTTGATGTGATCACCATCACCACGCTCTCTCTACCTTCAGGATTAGTGATGAACCTAAATAATTGTTATTTGGTGCTTGCGTTAAGCATGAACATTATATCTGATAGTGTTTATTGCAAGACGGTTATTCAATTTCAGAGAATAATTGTTATTCTATTTATTTGGATAATATCATTGATGATCATGCACTTAAGATGAAAGGTTTATTGAATCTTGATCGTAGTAATACATATGTTCATAACACGAATGCCAAAAGATAATGATAGTACCACATATTTGTGGCACTGCCGCTTAGGTCATATCAGTGTTAAACACATGAAGAAACTCCATGTAGATGGGTTTTTGGAATCTCTTGATTATGAATCATTTGAGACATGTGAACCATGCCTTATTGGCAAGATGACTAAAACTCCGTTCTCCGAAACAATGGAGCGAGCAACCAACTTATTGGAAAAAATACATACCGATGTATGCGGTCCGATGAGTGTTGAGGCGCGCGGTGGATATCGTTATGTTCTCACGTTCACTGATGATTTGAGTAGATATGGTTATGTCTACTTGATGAAGCATAAATCTGAAACATTTGAAAAGTTCAAAGAATTTCAGAGTGAAGTAGAGAACCATCGTAACAAGAAAATAAAGTTCTTACGATCTGATCGTGGAGGAGAATATTTGAGTTACGAGTTTGGCAATCACTTAAGACAATGTGGAATTGTTTCACAGCTCATGCCACCTGGAACACCACAGCGTAATGGTGTGTGCGAACGTCGTAATCGTACTCTATTAGATATGGTGCGTTCTATGATGTCTCTTACCGATTTGCCACTATCATTTTGGGGTTATGCATTAGAGACAGCTGCATTCACTTTAAATAGGGCACCGTCTAAATCTGTTGAGACGACACCGTATGAACTGTGGTTTGGAAAGAAACCTAAGCTGTCGTTTCTAAAAGTTTGGGGCTGCGATGCTTATGTCAAAAGGCTTCAGCCTGATAAGCTTGAACCCAAAGCGGATAAGTGCGTCTTCATAGGATACCCAAAAGAAACTGTTGGGTACACCTTCTACCACAGATCCAAAGGCAAAGTTTTCGTTGCTTAGAATGGATCCTTTCTAGAGAAGGAGTTTCTCTCGAAAGAAGTGAGTGGGAGGAAAGTAGAACTTGATGAGGTAATTGTACCTCCTCCGGATAGTAGTTCGCCACAGAAAGAAATTTCTGTGACACCAACACAAACCACAGAAGAAGTTGATGATGATGATCATGAGGCTTTGAATCAAGTTGCTACAGAACTTCGAAGGTCAACCAGGACACGTTCCGCACCAGAGTGGTACGGAAATCCAGTCTTGGAGGTTATGTTGTTAGACAACGGTGAACCTTCGAATTATGAAGAAGCTATGGCGAGCCCGGATTCCGAGAAATGGCTTGAGGCCATGAAATCCGAGATAGGATCCATGTATAAGAACAAAGTGTGGACTTTGGTAGACTTGCCCGATGAACGGCGAGCTATTGAAAATAAATGGATCTTTAAGAAGAAGACGGACGCTGATGGTAATATCATCATCTATAAAGCTCGACTTGTTGCTAAAGGTTATCGACGAGTTCAAGGAGTTGACTACGATGAGACTTTCTCACCCGTAGCGATGCTAAAGTCTGTCAGAATTATGTTAGCAATTGCCGCATTTTATGAAATCTGGCAAATGGACGTCAAAACGGCATTCCTTAATGGATTCCTTAAGGAAGAATTGTATATGATGCAACCGGAAGGTTTTGTCGATCCTAAAGGTGCTAACAAAGTATGCAAGCTCCAGCGATCCATCTATGGACCGGTGCAAGCATCTCGGAGCTGGAATACTCGCTTTGATGAAGTGATCAAAGCGTTTGGGTTTATGCAAGTTTATGGAGAAACTTGTATTTACAACAAAGTGAGTGGGAGCTCTATAACATTTCTAATAAGTATATGTGATTGGAAATGATGTAGAATTTCTGGAAAGCATAAAGAATTAATTGAAAGGAGTTTTTCAATAAAAACCTGTTTTTGAGTTATCCACGGTTTGGGCATCGAGATCTATAGAGATAGATCAAGACACCTGATAAAATATTTTCACACACCTTGATGAGATTTTGAAGAAGTTCAAAATGGATCAAGTCAAAAGAAATAAGTTCTTGGCTGGTGTGAAGTGGAGTAAGACTTGAAGATCTAGGTAAAGGTTGTTTACATGTTAGGCATCAAAATCTATAGAGATAGATTGAGACGCCTCATATGACTTTCACAAAACATATACCTTGACAAGATTTTGAAGAAGTTCAAAATGGATCAGTCAAAGAAGGAGTTCTTGACTGTGGTGAAAGGTGTGAAGTTGAGTAAGACTCAAATCTTGACCACGGCAAAATAAATAGAATGGATGAAGGTTATCCCCTATGCCTCGGCCATAGGTTCTATAAAGTATGCCAAGCTGTGTGCCTTGCCATGTGTCTGGCAAAAGAGGTACCAAAGTGATCCAGGAGTAGATCAATGGACAGCGGTCAAGAATATCCTGAAGTATCTGAAAAGAATTAAGGAAGAAGTTCTCGGGAATAGAGGTGATAAAGAGTTCATCGTAAAGGGTTACGTCGATGCAAGCTTTAAACACCGATCCGGAAGACTATGAGTCTCATACCGGATACGTAAAGTGGGACAGTCGGTTTGGAGTAGCTCCAAGCAGAGTGTGGTAGCAGCATCTACATATGACATAGAGATTTGCCAAGAACACACGGATCTGATTATTGCAGACCCGTTGACTAAAACCTCTCTCACAAGCAAAACATGATCAGCCCTAGAACTGATTGTATGTTAATTACATGGAGATGTAAACTAGATTATTGACTCTAGTGCAAGTGGGAGACTGTTGGAAATATGCCCTAGAGGCAATTAATAAAGTGTTTATTATCATATTTCTCCGTTCATGATAATGGTTTATTATTCATGCTAGAATTGTATTGACCGGAAACTTAATACATGTGTGGATAATAGACAAATACTGAGTCCCTAGTAAGCCTCTACTAGACTAGCTCGTTGATCAAAAGATGGTCAAGATTTCCTGACCATGGACATGAGTGGTCATTTGATAACGGGATCACAACATTAGGAGAATGATGTGATGGACATGACCAAACCGTTAGCATAGCAAATGATCGTCCAGTTTATTGCTATTGCTTTCACTATGTCAAATACACGTTCCTCTGACCATGAGATCATGCAACTCCCGGATACCGTAGGAATACTTTGGGTGTATCAAACGTCACAACGTAACTGGGTGATTATAAAGGTGCACTACAGGTATCTCCGAAAGTGTTTGTTGAGTTGGCATGGATCGAGATTGGGATTTGTCACTCCGACTATCGGAGAGGTATCTCTGGGCCCTCTCGGTAATACAGCATCACAGAAGCCTTGCAAGCACCGTGACTAAAGAGTTAGTTGCAAGATGACGTATTACGGAATGAGTAAAGAGACTTGCCGGTAACGAGATTGAACTAGGTATTGGATACCGACGATCGAATCTCGGGCAAGTAACATACCGCCGGACAAAGGGAACAACGTATGTTGTCATATGAGGTTCACCGATAAAGATCTTCGTGGAATATGTAGGAACCAATATGAGCATCCAGGTCCCGCTGTTGGTTATTGACCAGAGAGTTGTCTCGGTCATGTCTACATCATTCCCGAACCCGTAGGGTCCGCACACTTAAGGTTCGATGACAAAATAGTATTATATGAGTTATGTGATTGCTGACCGAATGTTGTTCGGAGTCCCGGATGAGATCACGGACATGACGAGGAGTCTCGGAATGTCCGAGAGGTAAAGATTCATATATTGGAAGGCTATATTCGGACGTCGGAAAGGTTCCGAGTGATTCGGGTATTTTTCGGAATACCGGGGAGTTACGGGAATTCACCGGGAGAAGTAATGGGCCTTATTGGGCCATACGGGAAAAGGAGAGGCAAGCCACGTGAGGAGGCGCGCGCCCCCCCTTGCCCAAACCGAATTGGACTAGGAGAGGGGGCGCAGCCCCCTCGTTCCTTTCCCTCTCCCTTCCCCCTTTCCTACTCCGTATGGGAGGTGGAATCCTACTAGGACTAAGGAGTCCTAGTAGGACTCCCCACACTTGGCGCAGCCCCTAGGGCCAGCCTCCTCCCCTCTCCCTCCTTTATATACGGAGGAGGGGCACCCCTTGGAGACACACAATTGTCCCATAGCCGTGTGCGGTGCCCCGATCTCCGTTTTCCACCTCGGTCATATTTTCGGAGAGCTTAGGCGAAGCCCTGCCGGAATCACTTCACCGTCACCGTCGCCACGCCGTCGTGCTGACGGAACTCATCTACTTCCTCGACGTCTTGCTGGATCAAGAAGGCGAGGATCGTCACTGAGCTGCACGTGTGTAGAACTCGGAGGTGCCGTACGTTCGGTACTCGGTCGGTGGAGCTCGAAGGATTGTTCGACTACATCAACCACGTTGTGAGACGGTTCCGCTAACGGTCTACGAGGGTACGTAGACACACTCTCCCCTCTCATAGCGATGCATCTCCATGGATAGATCTTGCGTGAGCATAGGAATATTTTTGAAATTCATGCTCCGTTCCCCAACACAGCCGGCTCCTGGCTGTCCGCCGGCAAGAGCCAAAGGCCGAAAGCACCGTTACGCCAGAACGACTAAGAAGGACAGCCCGGTTCGGCCAACCCGGTTCAACCCGTTCTCTCTCGCTTGTTTGCCGCATGCCCGGCTGCGCGCCAGGCGGCCTCGCCGCCTGCCGCCAGCCGGCCCAGTGGGTATTTCACTCGCGCTCAACGTCCGAAAAAGCCTAAGTATTGTGCGTTCGCTCTCAAAGCCGAGTTCCCGTCCTAGCCACAGTCCGCAACCCGGCTGTCCGGCTAGCGGGAAGGAAGCCCAGAGAAACGACAAACAGGAAAAGGCCCAAGGCCGAGCAGCAGAAATTGAAATCGCATGCAAAATTTATATACAGCATGGGCCTTCGGCCACGAGTTCATTACATGGAACTACACCCCCAGTGGGTGGACCTGCTACCTAACAAAAGTTTGAGCACAGGAAAGATAAAAAGGGAAAGCAATCCTAAGCGGCACCCGCATCGTCTCCGACCGGCGTCGGCTCAGCCGAGGTGGACGCGGCCACCGGGTTGGGTCCAGCGCTCTCCGCCGTCCTCTCGGTTGTGGCGTCGTCGTCCGCGTCGGCCTCGTCATCGGCGTAGGCGCCCGTCTCGGCCGAGCTGCCGTTCGGGTCGTTGAGCAGCAGGCGGAGCTCGTCGGCAGGGAGCTCCTCGCCATCTTCCGTCCGCTCGACGATGAACTCGTCGTGCGGGGCGAACGTTGCCAAGTAACTGGCCCGCCCGGCTATCCGCTGCGCCCGCGCCGCCAAGTCCTCCTCCGCGCCGGCCCGCTGCGCCGCCAGACGGTCGAGGTCCACGCCCGGATACCACGACACGACGAAGCGCAGCGCCGTCTCCGCGCCGGCCCGGGCCGCGGAGGCCCTCCACGCGCCGAGTTGCTCCACCCCGGCCTCCGGCCACCGCGCCAGCCGGGTGACGCTGTTCGGCACCACTGCGCTTGGCCAGAGGTCGCTCGCCATGCCCAAGCCGTGCATCTGCCCCTCCACGGACCGAAGACGGGCCTCGCCGGCAAGAACGAGCTCCGAGAAGGACCAGGCGGCGTAAGCGTCGATCTCCGCCCCCAGCTCGCGCTGCTCGGCCCGGTGGGCATACACGGCCGCATCGGCCGCCTCCTGTGTCTCCGGGAAGACTCCTGGCAAAGGAAAGAAACAAATCAGTCAAAGAAAGCAACTTGCCGGCTACGCCGGCCGGCCCAAAGGAAGAAATGGTACTTACGGGCGAAGGTCTCGTCAAGGTGCTGCGCCTCGCCTAGCATCCCGTTCTCCCGGATCGCAGACGCGCGAGCCTGGGCTTCGAGATCCTTCTCGAGCTGGACGATCTTCCTGCCGGCGTCCACTAGCTCCTCGGCCGCCTTGCCGCGCTCCTCCGCCAACCGGCGCAGCACCGCCTGGTGGGCATCCTCCGCCCTGGCCTTCTCGGCCACCAGCCGGTCCACCTCGGCCTGGAGCCGGTCGCGGTCGCCAATGGCGTGGTCGCGCTGCTGGCCGGCTTGGGCAAGCCGGCCTCGAAGGCTTGGCACCTCGGCCGCGTCAGCTACGCGACGAGATTCCCGGTCAGATGCCGGAAGCAAGGATTAGAAGAAAAAGTCAAGGCTCTAAGATTCGACCCGGCTGCTCCGCAGTACGGCCCGAATCTCGGGGGCTACACCCAGTGGGTGCGCTGGCACGCACCCACTGAAGGCATGCAAGACGTACCTTGGACCCGACGCAGCTCCTCCTCCTTGGCAGCGAGCTGGGTTCTGGCCTCGCGGTACCGATCCCGGAGCCGGTTGAACATGTTGGCCCGCAGGTCGTACAGATGCTGCGCGCAGACAAAAGATTAAAAGAATGCAAAAGACAGCCATAAGATTCGACCCGGCTGCTCCGCAGCCCGGCCGAACCTCGGGGGCTACACCCAGTGGGTGCGCTGGCGCGCCCCCACTGATTCAACAATCAAGACAGGCACAGAAGAAAAAACTCACCGCGATCGCCTGCTCCAGCTGCCGCGCCCGGTCCTGCTCCTCCCGGACGAAGGCCTGCAGGCGCTCGCCCCGACCGCGAAGTTGCGAGCGCAAGGCGTCCGCCGCATCGTCCGCCCGGGTTCGCGGCCCCACCACGACCTCGCTGGAGCTCGCCCACGGCTGCTGGAGTGCGGTCCCGGCGCTGGATCCGCTTCCACCCGGCCGCTCGGGGTTCGTGGCGGCTTGGGGCGGCACGACCACCAAGGTACCGGCGGCCCCGATCGCGGCCTCCGGGGCCGGCATTGGCTGCGCTTGGCCGGATGGCGCAGAGTCCGCCTCACGCCTCTCTCCGCTGCCTTCGCCACCTCCTGCCGGATCGGCCTGGGGCGGCGTGTCCACGGCGAAATTGTCATCGACGTCCGACTCGCCGTCGGCCGGCTCCGCCCGCCTCTCCGGCTCGCCCGCTCCCTCCGGCTGCGGCTCGATGATTGTCACCACCGGTGCCGAGCCCCTCTCCATCTCCGGCCAAGCCAGGTCCGCGGTGGGCCTGGCCCGCTTCGCGGAGGCCCTCTCCCACGTCTGGGCCGAGGCCTCCTGCATCGCCTTCTCGGCCTCGGCCCAGTCCCGCCAGGCGGCGCGCGTCGCCGCCTCAAGATCTTGGCCGGATTGGCGGGCCTCGAGGTCCTCCTCCGCGGTCCGGTCCGGCTCGCGGTCGATGGCGCTGCTCCGGGTCATCCTCCAGGCGGCCTCACCTGCCGCGGCCTCTGTCGCCGCCACCGCCAAGTCAAGAGCCGACCTGTACACGGCAGATTCATCACGGCGTAGGCATAAGGAAGAAAAAGACAAACCACAAGATGGCGCGCAACCACTAATTCAGCAAGCAGGGATCAGAAATAAGGCAAGAAATACTTACCCGATGACCGTCGGGGGCTCCCGCCTCAGCCCCACGGACGGGGCGAGCTGGCGCTTCTTCTTCAGGACGGCCCTCTCGCGCGCCGGCCCCACCGCCGGGCGTTTCGTGGCCGATCTCGCCTCGACCGCCTCCTTCCCGTGCGGCCGGCTGACGGTCGCCGCCGCGCGGGCCGGCCCGGCGCCGGCCGCCTTCCACAGCCGTCTTGGGGGGTCGACACTGGCGTCCTCCCCAGCCAAGGGCGCTGCACCATGGGCGTCGGTCAGGCTCTCCTCGTCGTCATCCGGCCAGTCCCGCAATTGATCTGGAGGCGGAGACTTATCTGCATTCCACGACCCGCCGGCTACGGCGTCAGCCAGGCGCGCCTCGACCGCCCCCTCCTCCGCCTCGGCGCCGGCCTCCTCCACATCTGAGTCGGGCAGGTCGGCCAGCAGGATCTGGGCGTTCGGCCCATCGTGATTCCGCTGGCTGGCGAATAGCTGCGGCCATCCCGCGGCGTTAGGACACAAGAATAACGTCGAAGCGGCAAAATATAAAGACCAAGGACTCACCGCCGGCGCCGGGTTCTCCCGGTGATAAGGCTCCTTCCCGAAGCTCCACCCCTCCTCCTTCAGCCCGGCCTTGGAGATGTAATTGACCCGCTGGACGATCCCAGCCGGCGTCAGCTCCTTGGTCGACATCCGGGTCGGGTCGTGCCGGCCGCTCATATCGCAGATCCAGTGCGCCCGGCGCTGCAGCGGTAGAACCCGGTGGGCGATGAAGGCCGCGATGAGATCAACCGGCTTCAGCCCCTCGCGCCCCGTCAGCTCCCCGACCCGGCCGCAGATGTTCACCATCTCCTGTGGCGGCTTCTTGGGGCAGTAGCCCCAGTTCGGCTTCTCGAGCGGCGGCGCGTCGACGAACGGCGGAAGGTTGATGACGTCCACCGCCGGGTCGGCGTTCCGGACATAGAAGAACGTCGTCTGCCACTTCTTGGCCGAGTCCTCAAGAGGCAGCTTGGGAAATGGCCCGTTCACCCGGCCGGTAACCACCGCCGCGCCGCAGTCGGACATGGCGCCGGCTGACGCTCCCTGCTGCTTGAGGAAGAACATCTTCGCACACAGCTCCACAGTCGGCAGCATCCCGAGATAGCCTTCGCAGAGTGTGGCGAAGCCGGCAAACTGCAGCACGGCGTTGGCGCTGAGATGATGCGGCTGCAGCCCGAAGAAATCAAGCCATGCGCGGAAGAAGAGACTCGCGGGGAGGCCGAGCCCGCGCTCGAAATGCGAGAAGAAGACCACATGCTCGCCCTCCTGTGGCTCCGGCACCCTCTCCGTGCCCGGCGCGCGCGCGAGCAGTACCTCCGCCAGCGGCAGCCGTTTCGTGCGGCGGAGGTACCGGATATTCTGCTCCGTCGTAATGGAGCCCTCCCAAGAGCCTTTCGGCAGCGCCATTGAAGAACTCTTCGGGCGTCGAGGTTCGGCGATGAAGAGGAGCAGAGGGAGAAAGAGCGGCGCGCAGCGGGCTTCGTGTAGCGGTGCGCGGCAGCAGGCGTGGGCGAGGCGTGCGGTGGCGGCAGCGCTTCGCTCGGTCGCGATGGAGAAGAAGAGGAGCGAGGGGCAGGGGTGCGAGCGCGAGCGTCTCCGTCGCACTTACCCTCCCTTCTCATTTATAACCGCTACGAATCGTGGGGGAGCGGGATCGTTTGCGCCCACGATCCCCACTCCCCCGCACTACGCGCGCACGTTCCCCACGCACATTAACTGCGCGGGGAAGCGCAATCGCCAACAGCCGCCGCAGTAAATCCCTCGCGCGCGGGCTGAGGGTGCTTCGTGGCGGGCCCGAACGACAGTCACGTCCCGTCGTGCGCGTGGGCTGGCAGGCCTCGCCCACCGCGAGACTGCACATGGCAGCCCGTTGAGCTGCGGCAGGCGCGAATCGGCATACGAAGCAAGACTCATTTGGCAGGCGTTTCCGTTTCCCGCCCAGGCCGGGGTGCCGCGACCCGGTCTCCGGAAGCCGGCCCCCAACGGGTGTTCCCGGCGCCCGCTGCCGCGGAGCCGGCGAGCGGCCAGGCGAAGCCGCCCGTCCGAACTCCGACACTACATCAACAAACCGGCTCCTCAGGGTGGTAAGCTGCAAAGGCCCCCCTGCCTGAAGCCGGCGAACATTCACAGCTTCGGGGACTACTGTTGGGGGGATGACCCCTGGGTAGGCGACGGAGCCCGGATCCCTTTCGAAAAATCATCGGAGCAAGACAAGTCCCTCAGACCGGCTTGCCAAGCATGCTGGCTCCCCAGCGCGAGCCGGCTCGGCACGGCAACCCGGCCTGGCCGGCTGGCCCATGCCGGCCGGCCGCGAGAAGACGAAGCCTTAGCGACGAAGCAAGCATGGCTACGGCACTCCTCCCTCTATACTGACAGAGCAGGCGAGGCTGCAGCTTTCCTTGCGCCCCCGCCCGAGGCGGACAGTGTCAGGGAGGCGCGGTCCTATAGAAACGGCGGCGCCGACCTCCCTCTGACGACGAACAAGACGCGCCACAGTGCCTCATACCCAGACTGAAAAGAGACAAGACCCGCCACAGTGCCCCGCGCCAAGCAGGTGCGGCGCACCTGGCGACCCGGCGTCCCGGTGACCCGGCCACCCGATCCCGGCCAATGACACCAGGGGCCCGCGCCTCTGTAACGTTACCATTGTAACCCTGGGGGTCGGCCTATAAGACCCCCAGGGAAGCCTCCATGCAGAGGGGTCGATCGGTCGGTCAGAGCAGTACACATTCTAGTTAGCTCCCTTCAGATCACTCTCTCCTGTGGGATAGTGGCTCTTCACTTCCCTTTAGTGATTCCTCGCTCCACAGAACACACACACACTCCCGCCGGAGAGGCAGAACGGTGGCTAGCCCCTTCTCCCTCCTCCGTCCAAACAGCTCCAGGAGCAACTCTGTAACCTTTGCGCATATCAGCTCATACGGCAGGATTAGGGGTGTTACCTCCCCAGAGGGCCCCGAACCTGGGTACATCTCGTGTCTCACACTTGCTCGTGCCAACCTTGCCTCCAGAGCCCACCGGCGTCCTCTCGTAGCCCCACCTCTTTAGTCATCTTATGGCATCTGCCATGAAATTACCACGACAGGGTGCTTGCAGTTCTTCAGACTCTGAGCCTCGACGGTTTTGGCTAGAGCCATAGACATAACTTTGGCCGGTTCTCTAGGGTCCATCAAGAAACTGTCAAATAGAAATAAAAGGAAAGAAAACAATAATCAGAAACCCAAAAGAAGAACAGAGAGGGAGTTAGGATCGGTCGCGGGGTTGCAAAAGATGACTAGAACGGAAGTATAGTAGCACCATTAATGCGCTCACCTTTCCTTCTTTGGGAGAGAAGAACAATGGCAGAAGCGAGTTGGGGTTTTCTTGAAGAAATGAGGAACAAGATGAGGGAGAAGCGAGTGGGGTTTTCTTGAAGAGAGGAAGATGAGGAAGAAGAGTGAAATGATGGTTGCTTCGTCCGTCCAACTTACTGCTGGAAAGGTGGGGTTTTGTGATTTGACGCCTCATGGGGCATTACTGCGGCGCTACGACCGCGGTAAGTCGACCGTGCAGTTGTGCACTCTAGTGCGGAGTAATTTGGTGCATGGCAAGTGGACCCCTAAGCTGGCTGTCCCACACGCCGACGAAAGTGAGTAGGAAGGTTCCCGACAACCGTGGAGGAGGATCCGCGCGGTAGAGCGTCTCCACTATTTCTTAAAAAAAATTGATTACAACAAGCGTTTCCACTCTTACGATGGAGGAGTGCGAAACACGGCAGCCACTTGAACTTACACTACTAATACTCCTACTACTAGGCATGTGCAGTGGTTCATACAACAGTCTTATCTTGTTGCCAGTGTAGTAAGATATGACGATAAAAATGATGTATAGTAAACTGATTATACCACCCGAAGAAAAGTAACTGATTATAAGTAAATCTATTGTGAGGGATATTGTTGCGAGTGTTTCAGCATATTTTTGGTTTACATCGCGGCTAGTATTCATGGATACGGTCCTGGGTGGGTCCCCTGCTTGTACGTGCCTTCTATCTCGTGCTACCTCGGCGCACAGTCGATCTGTGCTGGAGTACTATTATTTTTAGCAGACAAGGCAACCGAAGAAGTAGAATCAAGGGATGGAGGCGGCAGCCGCTCCGGAAGGGTGTCTCGGGAGGATTGAGATCCAGTGGCATGCTATGCGCATGTCACCTATGAACAGTAGTGTAACATGCCCATTTTTTTAACATCCGATCGAGAATGAACGGTGAGATCAATGTCAACAGTACTCGGGGTACAGTGCATGGAGAGTATGCTGCTATAGTGCTCGACCGAACGGGAACCATACGAAGCATGCCTCTATAGTGCTCTGTGCTATAGTGACTGTTCTGGACCGTCTGAGTTTGATCCAACGGTCATGTTACGCCATGACATGCTGCTACTTGTAGACTGCG
This sequence comes from Elymus sibiricus, assembly GCA_039707655.1. Taxonomy (NCBI): domain Eukaryota; kingdom Viridiplantae; phylum Streptophyta; class Magnoliopsida; order Poales; family Poaceae; genus Elymus; species Elymus sibiricus. The sequence goes on from CM077666.1 coordinate 136,219,022, forward strand.
TTGGTATTTCCCCGAAGAGGAGAGGATGAAGCAGTATAGTAGAGATAAGTATTTCCCTCAGATAAGAACCAAGGTTATCAATCCAGTAGGACAACCAAGCAAGATCCAGTGAACAACACCTACACACACAAAAGCAAACACTTGCACCCAACGCAATAAGAGGATGGTCAATCCTCTTAGCGGTTACTTGCAAGGATTAAGTCTGATAGAGATAAATTGATAAAGTAAATGACTAAACTAAATAAAAGTAAATAAATTGCAGCAATGTATTTTTATGTTTTTTATATGATAAAGATGGACCCAGGGGCCATAGTTTTCACTAGAGGCTTCTCTCTTGAGCGCAGAAACATACGGTGGGTATAAAATTACTGTTGGGCAATTGATAGAAAAGCAAATAATTATGACGGATTCATGGCAATGATCATGCATATAGGCATCACGTCCGAGACAAGTAGACCGACTCCTGCCTGCATCTACTACTATTACTCCACTCATCGACCGCTATCCAGCATGCATCTAGAGTATTAAGTTAATAAAAACAGAGTAACACCTTAAGCAAGATGACATGATGTAGAGAAGCAAATTCAAGCAATATGAATAGACCCCATCTTTTTATACTTAATGGCAACAATACAAATATGTGTCATGTCCCTTTCTGTCACTGGGATTGAGCACCGCAAGATTGAACCCAGCACAAAGCACCTCTCCCATTGCAAGATAAACCAATCTAGTTGGCCAAACCAAATCGATAGATCGGAGAGAAATACAAAGCTATATTTAATCATGCATAAAAGAGTTCAGAGAAGACTCAAATATTTCTCATGAATAATCTGATCATAAACTCATAATTCATTAGATCCCAACAAACACACCGCAAAAGAAGATTACATCGGATAGAACTCCAAGAACATCGAGGAGAACATGGTATTGAAGATCAAAGAGAGAGAAGAAGCCATCTAGCTACTAGCTATGGACCCGTAGGTCTGTGGTAAACTACTCACACATCATCGGAGGGGCAGCAAGGTTGATGTTGAAGCCCTCCGTGATCGATTCCCCCTCCGGTAGAGTACCGAAAAAGGCCCCCAGATGGGATCGCGGAAGAACAGAGGCTTGCGGCGGTGGAAAGGTTTTCTCTTCTGGCTTTCTGATGTATTTTGAGTATTTGTGAATTTATAGGAGTGGAATTAGGTCAAATGGAGCCATGAGGGCCCCACAAGGCATCAGGGCGCGCCCCCTGGGGCCGTGCCCTGTTGCCTTGTGGAGGCTTCGTGAACCTTCTGGCCTCCTCTTCAAGTCTCCAGGGTCTCTTTTGTCCAGAAAAAATCTCCAAAAAGTTTCGTGGCATTTGGACTTCGTTTGGTACTGATTCTCTGAAAATCCAAAAACAAGCAGAAAACAACAACTGGCACTGGGCACGAGGTTAATAGGTTAGTCCCAAAAAATGATATATAATTGCATATAATTACATATAAAAAAACATCCAAGATTGATACTATAATAGCATGGAACAATAAAAAATTATAGATACGTTGGAGACGTATCAAGCATACCCAAGCTTAATTTCTGCTCGTCCTTGAGTAGGTAAATGATAAAAACCGAATTTTTGATGTGGAATGCTTCCTATCATGTTTCATCATGTAATCTGTTTCTTACGGTACGAATAATAAGATCTAAATGATTCAAAGCAATAGTCTATAATTTGATATAAAGACATCAATACTCAGGCATAATAATAAACAATCATGTCTTTCAAAATAAAAATGCTAAAGAACGTTATCCCTACAAAATCATACAATCCTGTCATGCTCCATCTTCTTCACACAAAGTATTTATCATGCACTACCCTGATGACAAGCCGAGCAATTGGTTCATACTTTTTAACGCGCTTCAACTTTTTCAACTCCCACTCAATACATGAGCGCAAGCCATGGATATAGCACTATGGGTGGAATAGAGTGTGGTGGTAGGGATAAATAAGGAGAAGTCAAAAAGGGAGAAAGTCTCGCATCAACTAGGCGGATCAATGGGCTATGAAGATGCCCATCAATTGATATCAATGCGAGGAGTACGGATTGCCATGCAACGGATGCACTAAGAGCTATAAGTGTATGAAAACTCAATATGAAAATTGTGTGGGTGTGCATCCAACTTGCTTGCTCATGAATAAGGATGGCAATTTTACCCATGGACATGGATACCCATGGATATCTGACCCGCATGGATAGTGTCGGTGTAAAAACCGGCAGACCTAGGGGTAGGGGGTCCCGAGCTGTGGATCTTGGATCAATGGTAACAGAGATGAGGGAGATGATGTTTACCCAGGTTCGGGCCCTCTTAATGGAGGTAAAACCCTACGTCCTGTTTCTATTTATATGGATGGAGATGTAACAAGTACAGAGTTGATCTACCTCGAGATCGTAACATGAGTCTAACTTCTAGGGCTAGGTGAGCAATATTGTGTTGTTCTCCTCTACGAGCTAAACCCTATGGCTTATATACACGCCAGGGAGGGTACCTAGGGTTACAACGTCGGTATCTAGGAGTAAGGTGGCTGGACAAATCTTGAAGTGTACTACAAGTCTTCGGTAGAGACAGCCTTGATCACATCTCCCGTGTGTGGCCTCCGGAGTCCATCTTGATCATGTACAGAGGCATATCGGCCCAACCGAGGAGACGGGCCGGCTAGGTTAGCACCCCCTAATCCAGGACACCATCAGTAGCCCCCGAACTAGTTTTCTACGCCGAGGACAACTTTCAACAAACATCACTTCGGATCCGGAGTCCTTGGTTTGACAGACGAGTTCCACTTTGCATTTCGGATTCTCTTAATGGAGCATCAACATCCGTGGTCCAACCGAGCTTGTACCCTGCCCGAGGTGGGTAGGTATCTTAGCCTCGAAGGCTGGTCGTGCAGGTATGAACAATCCAATCCTGCCTGACAACTTTATCGGTTAGGCTCGCCCCATGACAGGTCGAGCAGTTACTGCCTCCCCCTCAAATCGTGGTTCGAGGCAGCCTGTTTACTGGCACGTCCCTTCAAGGCAGAGATCGTGCCCGCTTCCTTAGGGATATTATCAAGATTTTGTTTCCCCCCATATGTTTCAACGGCATTTTTGATAGCAACCACGAATTTGTCGGCGCAGCGGGGGGGACTCTTGGCCTTTCATAGGCCTATAAGAGCAAAGGGGAGAATAGCACGATAGCCCACGCTCCCATCCTTCTCCCACTGTTGCTTCGTCTAGCTCCAATGCCCAGATCCAACCAGCGCGCCTTTCCCTTTCGCGAGCCCAACTCCTCAACCAGCTATGGCCGACACCCTCAAGGGACACTGGGGTGGCTCCATTGTGACAGCTGCGACCATCGCCGAGCTGCGTGACGCGGGGTATCTGGCCCCCGCCATCGCCAACCGCGCTCCAGCGACCGGCCAGCTGGAGCCCGCTCCCAACGCCGGGGAGCGGGTGGTCTTCGTCCCCCACCTCATCCGAGGTCTGGGGTTCCCGCTGCACCCCTTCGTGCACGGGATAATGTTCTACTACGGGTTAGATTTCCACCACCTGGCCCCTAATTCCGTTCTCCACCTCACCGCCTTCATCACAGTTTGTGAGGCCTTCCTCCGCTGTGAGCCGCACTTCGGCTTATGGCTAAAGCTCTTCGGGATCAAACCGAAGTCAAGTGGCTCGGATCTCGCGGAGTGCGGAGGGGCCATGATCAGCAAGAACCAGCGGCCACCTGGTTCAAGGGCACCTTCATCGAAATGGTGAAGGAGTGGCAAAGAGAGTGGTTCTACATCACCGAGTGTCGGGGGGATGACCCCCGCGTAGGCAAGCGATCCCGGATCCCCTCTTTAGAAAAACATCAGGGCAGTCCATGCCCCTCCCCGCCGGCTGGCCATCCGGCCGGCTTCCCAGCGCGAGCCGGCTAGGCCCGGCCCCGGGCCGGGTCCGGCTGTCTGCTAGCCGGCTGGCGGCGGGTCAGTGGCCATCCCATCGCGCCCGACGACAAGATAGCCCCCCACGACGGGAGAGCATGGCAATAGTGCAATCCGTCTCGGGAAGGCACGGTGGCAGAGCCGCCCAACCCGCTGACCGGTGTGGCGCCTCGCCTGAATACCACTGTAGTCAGACGGTCACCGCACATACCAGCCCAGGAAATCACTCTGGCATGCGCTTTTACAACAAGTATCATGAACCCAGAAATTTCTACTAATGAATATATAAGTCTTACATGATATTTTACAAGGGTGATGGCAGCGGAAAAGCTCTATCTAAGGCAGCATGGTCTTGGTGCGGCTCCAATCCACAGAGATCTGACTGGGTTACTCTTCTAGCCCGCGAACACTCCGGCTCCTCGCTAGCGAACGTCGGATCCTTATGTGAACCTGGCCACATTGAAGGCCACTGAGTACTTTTGAATGTACTCGCAAGCAAACCAAACCAACATATACACCAAGCAAAGCAATCAATGGCATTCAAGCATGCATCAGTTATTAGAGCAATAGTAATTAACATGGCATGGCATAACTCGCATGATAACTACTGAAGTAAAACATATCAAGTAAATAATCCATACTCCGAATATTCTCATGATCCAAATCAAATCCAAGTCATGCGGTCATCCGACCACTCATCTCATAGCCATCGCATGGCTAGCATTCATACCTCCGACATCATCTGATGTCCATGCATCCGTACTGCAAGTCTGACATGCCTTACCATTCTCTGGTTCATTATTAACAATAACATTATATCGTTTGTTCCTCCAGACTCGACACAGACCAAATAGTGTGACCTAATACGAACTGTGTCCCATGATCGAGGACGCGGCTATTCGAATAGATTTACACTCTGCAAAGGTTGCGCACTTTACCCACACCATGGAGCGCCTGGCCTCGTACTTTAGTACATGTTCCCATTCGGGTGGACCGGTGCTGCTCCAACAAAACTTTGTCTATTGCCCGGCACTCTTATGGTCCCACTGACAATCATACCCTCCCAGGGTCATGTCCTGGGTGGCCCCTGTGTCACCCCGTGACACCTGCCACCGTCGTGGCCAAACAAAACTGTCCCAAACGGGGACCTGGATCCATATAACTCAACTGGGCTCACAAGTTTATCGCCGTCTACCGGGCCAGGGTAGCATGCACGCATAACCTTCCCTATTTGGTGGTACTGACAAGAGGCAAGGCAATAGACCAAGCTAGGGCCATCCTATACCGGCAAATGTGGTTGCACTTGATGAGCTCGGTTCGGTGGCACTATGACTCGATCCAGACGACGGAGGAGGTTGTTGTCATTATATCATATTCTTACTCATTGCAATAACAATGGTAATGCATGATGTAATCACTATGGAAACATAACAACCTGTCTCCATATGCATTACAACAAGTCACTAGTGTGATACTATGATGATCATTAGTAGGTAATGTAAATTGCACTTCAAACTAGCAGGAGTTTAATTATTTCTAACACAGGCATATTCATTAATTAAACACGCAAGAATAACATAGAGCAATGCTTTAGGGCACATATCAGATGGTCGGCTTGCCTGGGGGTCGATGAATACTCCGGGAAGAAGTGCGATCACCTCGCGGAAAATTCGCCGGAAAGGGTTCCCTCTCGGAAAGGCTGAATATAGGGCAGGGGCAAAATGGGCATTTTTAGAAAGTGTAACCATGGTGAAAGTGATGGCATCAGAACGGGCTCGACGAACTGAAGACGTGGGCGTTGGATTCACCTAAATCGGAGTTACGGTTACGAAGTTACGGGCGTTTGTTCGTTAGGCAGAGAACGATCAGAAAACTGTTCGCTTCTGCCTTTAACCGGTGAACGTCCGCAACTTAAGACTTTCGGCTGGCGTGGTTAAACAGAAAATGCACTTCCGAGAAATACGCTTTCTGTATACTGAAAGCGCATTCCTGGCTGAAGCGATACCAGAATACGCTTTCCCAAAAGGGAAAACGCATTATAGAGAGTGCGCTTCCACTTAAACTACCCCGGGCCCGGTTGTCAGCCACTTGCACCCCCTCGCCGGGCCGCTTACAGGCGGGACCCACATGGCCTTCTCTCTCCTCCCCTGCCTCTTTCTTCTTCCTCCTGTTGCAGAGACAAAGGGCGCTGGCCGGCGTGGTCCTCGGCGATGGAGGCCGCGGCTGCTTCGGGCGCCGACGGGGATGGATCCCCTGCTCCACTCCGCACCCGGGGAGGGCCTTCTCGGCCGCGGGGATGGCCGGAGGGAGGAGCTGCAGCGGAGGCAGCGCCGCGGCGGCTCCGGCGAATTGGCCGGCTGCGGTGGGGAAGATGGCCAAGCGAGGGTACTGGCGGGTTCGCGGGAGTGTGGGGAGGCTTATGGGGGTTTGGGGAAGCTAGGGGATGGCTCAAGTGCTCGGGCCGAGCCGGAGCAGAGGCGGCAAAGCTTCGGCCATGGGAGGGTTCCGGCGAGGGGTTCGGCCGGGCGAGGCTGCGGGAGGGAACCAGAGGGAGAGGGGAGGAGGCTGAGCGGGTGGAGTGAGCTCGAGAGGATCCGGGGAGCGGCTATTTATAGCCCGGCGAGAAGAGGGGATAGAGATGGCTAGCGTGGCGTCCTTAGCCGCGCACTGGAGCTCGCGGTGAGCTGGCGTTGGACGCGCGTGGTGCTGACCTGATGGCGCCAGAGGGAGGCGACAGTTCGAGGAGGAAAAGGCCAACAGAGAGGAGAGGACACGGCAGATCACGGGCGGATAGTGCTGCGGCGGCGCTCGCCGTGGCGTGGAGAAGAAGAAATAGGAGGGGAGAAGAGTCTGGAGAGGGGCAGGTGGATGCCGCGGAGCCAGGAGACATGCTCGGACAAGCTCGGGCTGGCCGGAGCTAGCTGGCCGACGAGGACAGCACGCGGAGAGCCGCTTCTGCCTGCTGTCCACGTGGTCACCACGTGCATGGCTTGCTCTGGAAGGCTCCTGCATGTCCAAGCTTGTCCAACAAGTCTCTCGTTGCTCAAATAGGTGAATGAAGTGGCTAGAACCAGCCAGGTGGCTCTGAGGTGAGTGGTACTTGCAGAAACAGGTTCTGACAGCAAAATTGGCTGGAATTTTCTGGAGAAATGGATGGATAAATGGAGTTGGATCTTTGTCACAATGAGATAGGGTAGGAAGGAGTAGGTTCTGGTAAAATTTGAGGCCATTTGGACCAAGTTTGCATATACTTCCTTTGCAATGCCAAATTTGGTCCAGAAGCTTGACTTTGAAGCTGCACTCATTTGGCTTGATGAAATGAACTGAATTTTGGTGTAGGATGATGATTTGGATAAATAGAGATACTGGAAATTTTTTAGCTCATTTGGAAATGCCAAAGTGGTACTTCCTTCACAGAGCTTTCCTGCTGGACAGAAACTAGATGGAATTTTTGGGAGAAATTGGCTAAATGAAATGAGGTAAATTTTTGCATGATCACATCATATATGGAATGTGAGGTCCTGGATTAATTTGAGGATTTTCGAAGCAATATAAAATATAGTTGCTTCACAACCTCAAAATAAATCCAGAAACAAGAATTGGATGATGTGCTCAAAATTTGAACTATGGAACTTGGATTCTTGATGGAAATGGTGAAGATATGGATAGGAGAAGCTCCACAAATTATTTGGGATTTTTCCTGGCTACCAAAATGGTAGTTCCTTTGGAAAGTGCCCAAAATGCAATATTGGCTTTAAATAGGAAAATGCAATTTACCCTATTTAATTATGGCCAATATTTTTATGGGAGCTCAATATGATCACAAAGAATATCTCCTCAGGTTTTTATGAACTTTGGAGATGGATTGATATTTTCCTGGATTTAATTCCTTTAAACAATAGAAAAAGGAATTAATTGTAAATGAAAAATATTGCAAATGACTTGGCAATATTTTTGCATATCCAGGGTTTATAGATGTGGGATGATCACGGGGAAAAGTTTGGGAGGCAGCAAATTAAAGGAAATTGGGGTTCCTTTGTAACGGAAGGAATTAGGGTTTCCCTTCCGGTGGATCGGAGAGTAGGGTTTCGGTGGCAGAATCCTGAGAAAATATCTTGGGTGGCAAGGTTGGTCTGAAGAGAATCTCTGGTGGATAGGAAAGGCAAGGCTAAATGACCATCTTCATATACCCAAGAGCGAGAGAAAATCTGATAACATCAAAAAAAAAGACGGGAGTCAAATCCCGCGAAGGAAAAAACAAGGAGCGAAAACCAGGGTGTTACAACCGGGATGGCCGGCGTCAGCACTAGCACGCCACTGCAGACCCCATGACGCCGTCCACTCCGTGACGCTCGAGGCGACGGGCCACAGTGCCGAACAGCCGGCGGCCCCGCTGCCGGCAGGCCCACTGCCGGCTCCAGACGCCGATGTCCGGGTCCCGGCGTGTGTAGTTTACCCATGTAACCCTAGGGGGTCAGGCTATAAGCCCCCCAGGAGGCCTCCATGCAAGGGAGTTGGTTGGTTGGCACTAGAGGCTGCTACTGCTTCTTCCCCGCCACACACACACATAGGAGAGGGCAAACGGAGAGCTAGCTCCTTCTTCCCCCTCCACCCAAATAGCTCCAGGAGCACCATTGTAACCATTGTGGCCTCTGAGCCTATCAACCCATTCGGCAGGACTAGGGGTGTTACCTCTCCGGAGGGCCCCGAACCTGGGTACGCCTTGTGTCTCCCGCACGCGTGTGCCAACCTCGCTTCCGGAACCCACCGGCGTCCTCACGCAGCCCCCCACTTTTAGCCATCTCATGGCATCTGCCTTGATTTCACCACGACAGTTGGCGCCCACCGTGGGGCTGCTCGCGTCGTCGGCCGGAGTCAAGTTCTAGGCGAGACCCTTCACCAGATCCGGCGAGCGCATCATGCACGGCTTGGTCCGCACGCCTTGCGCGGCCAACCCGGCCGGCTGCGGCGTCGCGCCTGGCGCGGACGCCGCCTGCCCCACAGGCTGCCTCGTCGTTCCTTTCGGCGCGTTGCGCGTCTTCGTCGCGCTCGTCCCTGACGAATACCCTGGCGAGGTACACAGCTTCGCCGACTCGCCCGTCCCCGTTGGCTGCGCCGTTCCCGATGATGTCACGGTCCTCTGCATCCGCGCGGAGGTGCTGACCATCGGCGCTAGCTCCGGCTCCTCGCGCAGCAAGGAGAAGGCCGTCGCGGCTGCGGCCCCGCCTCGCCGGGTCGACCCGCTCCGCGAGACGATCCGGAGCCTGCAAGCCCCCATCACGCCCGCCGCCGACACGGCGGCCGCAGCGGCGCAGCTCAACGAGGACCGTGAGCAACTGCTGGTCGAGGCCACGACGCTCGCAGCAACGCGGCGCCGGCTGGAGTCCGCCCAGCGAGAGTACGACAGCATCCACGGCTTCACGCCGGCCGCCGCCGAGCCCAGCCGGGTCGCAGAGGTGCGAATCCGTGGGGGCGCAATCGGCCGTGCGCTAGGCGCAGGCCGGCCCGTCTACGACACCCCCGTCAAGAACATGCGCGTGGCATAGGCGGCCATGGCGGAACTCGAATTCCTGGAGGGCGAGGAGCTGCTGCAGCAGCAGCAGCGCATCCGCGACCTCATCACCGCGGCGAACGAGCAGCAGAAGCGCTTTGACCCGGCCCAGCCATCTGCCTCAACTTCGGGAGAGACCGCGAACCCGGAAAGGGCCCTTCGGGACACGCAGCAGGCGTCCTCCCCTGCCGGCAGTGCTAGCCGCTCGGGCCGGCGCCGGGCAAGCCGTAGCCGGCACAACCGCGTCGCGACGACTGGCGACGGCATTGCCGACGAAACTGCCGGTAACGACCGGGTTCAGTAGCCGGAACTCTCCCTCCCCCCCCCCCCCCCCCGCCGTATCGACGACCCCGGCCGGCTTCCGCTGGCGCGGTGCCACGCGGCCCCATCGCGATCCGGCTGGGCCCCCACAAACCCTACGACGAAACCGACTCCTGCCACAGCATCGACCGGCTGGCGCAGTCCACGCTTCTCGAGGAGGAGAGCTCCGTTGGCCTCGCGTGTTTCGGACCCCGCATCCGCAAGGAGCCCTTCCCCCAAAGGGTTTACGCTGGCCCGCGACACCCCCAAGTACAGCGGCGTCTCCAAGCCGGAAGACTGGCTAACCGACTACACCACGGCTGTCGGCATCGCCGATGGCAACCGGCGCATGGCGGTCCGCTACGTCCCCCTCATGCTGCTCGGCTCGGCCCGGACATGGCTTAACAACTTGAGGGCCGGCAGTGTCAATTCCTGGCTAGACTTCGAGGATGCGTTCATACGCAACTTCACCAGCACGTACAAGCATCCGGGTCGGCCTCGCCAGCTCTCCATGTGCGTTCAGGCCCCGGGCGAGCCTCTCCGCGACTTCCTCACGCGGTGGACCAAGCTGCGCAACTCCTGCGAAGGGGTCCACGAAGTGCAAGCCTTCCAATACTTCGTCGACGGGTGCCGAGACGGCACTCTGCTCAAGCACCGCCTGATGCGCGATGAGCCGGACACCCTGGCGGAACTCATGGCGGTGGCGGACAAGTACGCCACAGCCGACTCTGCGATGCGCGTAAAGATCACCGTCGACGCAGACGGCAAGCCGGTCCCGGTCCAGCCGGCCACCCCGAAGCCGGCTGGCGAAACCAACCAGCGCCGGCAAGACAACAACAACAATAAGCGGAAGGCCGAACAGCCGGCAACTCGCTACAGCAACCAGCAAGTGGCAGCCGTGGCGGAGGAGCAGCCGGCCGAGCAAGGCGGCGTCAAGCGCCAGCGCACCGGCAAGACGGCCTGGCAGCCCAAGTTCTCCTTTGAGCAGATGCTAGATGCCCCATGCAAGCACCACAGCGGTGCGAAGCCTTCCACGCACACGCTCCGGGACTGTAGCATCACCCAGCGCGTGATGCGCGGCGATTTCCCACCACCACCGCCCGGTCCCGGCCCGCAGCTACCGCCGCCTCCCCCACCATCTCCGTCAGCCGGCGCTCTCGCCAACAACCCCTATCCGCAGCAGGACGTGGCCTACGACGTCTTCACCAGCGAAGGCGACGACAAGCACAGCAAGCGCAAGTACCAGCATGAGGTAAACGCCATCGTCCCCCCGGTCCCCCAGTACATGCACTGGTCCGACCGTCCCGTCAGTTGGACCCGGGAGGACCACCCGGCCGTGATGCCCACGCCGGGTGGCAACGCGCTCGTCCTCGACCCCACCTTCATCGCTGAGAAGCGCACCTGCCACTTTTCGCGGGTGCTGATCGATGGCGGCAGTAGCATCAACATCCTCTACCGCGACACCATGCTCAAGCTCGGCATCGAGGAGAGCCAGCTGCAGCCCACCCAGACGCTGTTCCACGGCATCGTGCCAGGCGCCTCGTGCTCCCCCATCGGCCGGGTGCGGCTGGACGTGTTGTTCGGCACCAGCGCCCATTTCCGCCACGAGCCGATCTGGTTCGAGGTGGTCAACCTCGCCAGCCCCTACCATGCGCTTCTGGGCCGACTCGCCATGGCCAAGTTCATGGCGGTCCCCCACTACGCCTACCTCAAGATGAAGCTGCCAGGTCCCAAGGGCATCATCACCATCACCGGCGACTACAAGAAGTCCCTGGAGTGCGCCAAAGCCGGCTCCAAGCTGGCCGAGTCGCTGGTCATCGCCGAGGAGAGGCGCTAGCTCGACCGTCTTGTCGCGCTGGCTGGCGAGCAGCCGGTCATGCCGGCTCAGCTCAAGTAGCCGGCCAATGAGGGGTCCTTCAAGCCAGCCAAGGGCATAAGGAATGTTTCGCTCGACCCGTCCAACCCCAACTCTAGTGAGTATGTCATCGTGGGCTCCAGCCTCGACAGCAAATAGGAAGGCGAGCTCGTCGACTTCCTCCGTGAGAATCGTGATATCTTCGCATTGTACCCTAAAGACATGCCGGGTGTTCCGAGGAAGTTCACCGAGCACAAACTCCACGTTCGGCCAGATGCCAAGCCGGTCCGGCAGCAGCTACGCCGCTTCTCTGAGGAGAAGCGAAGAACCATTGGCGAAGAGATCGCCCGGCTGCACAAAGCTGGGTTCATCATGGAAGTGTTCCACCCCGAGTGGCTGGCGAACCCTGTCCTCGTCCTAAAGAAGAATGGCACTTGGCGCATGTGTATCGACTACACTAGCCTGAACAAGGCCTGCCCCAAGGACCCGTTTGCCCTACCCCGGATCGACCAAGTCATCGACTCCATGGCCGGCTGCGAGCTTCTGTCCTTCCTGGACGCTTACTCCAGCTACCACCAGATCAAGCTGGACCCGGCGGATGCCCTCAAGACGTCCTTCATCACCCCCTTTGGGGTATATTGCTACATCACCATGTCATTCAGCTTAAAGAATGCCGGCGCCACCTTCCAGCGCTGCATGCAAAAATGCCTCCTGCCTCAGATCGGCCAGAACGTGCACGTCTATGTCGACGACATCGTGGTGAAGACCAAGCAGCACCTCACCCTCCTTGAGGATCTCAGGGAGACGTTTGCCAATCTGCGCCAATTCCAGGTCAAGCTCAACCCAGAGAAGTGCATTTTTGGCATACCAGCCGGCCAACTCCTTGGTTTCCTTGTCTCGAAGCACAGCATTGATGCCAATCCAGAGAAGATCAAGGTGATCGACCGCATGCGCAGGCCGGCTCGGCTGCGTGATGTCCAGAAGTTCACCGGCTGCTTGGCCTCGCTCAGCCGGTTCGTCAGCCGGCTGGGGCAGAGGGCCCTGCCCCTATATCAGCTGATGAAGAAGATGACGCCATTCGAGTGGTCCGACCAGGCGGACGAAGCTTTCCGCGACCTCAAGCGCATGCTCTCCACCACGCCTGTCTTGGCCGCGCCGGCTAAAAAGGAGCTGCTCCTGATGTATATCGCGTCAACCACCCGCGTGGTTAGCGTGGTGCTGGTGGTAGAGCGCCCCGAAGAAGGCAAGGCACAGCCGGTCCAGCGCCCTGTGTACTACCTAAGCGAGGTCCTTTCCACCTCCAAACAGAACTACCTCCACTACCAGAAGATGTGCTACGGCGTGTACTTGGCCGCCAAGAAGCTGAAGCAATACTTCCAGGAGCACGCCATCACCATGGTGAGCACGGCCCCCATCGGCGAGATCATGGGATGCCGGGATGCCTCTGGACGGATCGCCAAGTGGGCCATCGAGCTAGCCGGCCACACCATCCTCTACGAGCCCCGCACCGCCATCAAATCACAGGCATTGGCTGACTTTCTCGTCGATTGGGCGAAGACCCAGTACTTGCCGCCGGCTCCGGACGCAACGCACTGGCGCATGCACTTCGACGGCTCGAAGATGGCCTCCGGCTTGGGAGCCGGCATCGTGCTCTCCTCCCCCAAGGGCAACCGGCTGCGCTACGCACTTCAAATCCACTTCGCCGCCTCCAACAACGTCGCCGAGTACGAAGTCGTCGTCCACGGCCTCCGACTGGCCAAGGAAATCGGCATCCGGCGCATCCTCTGCTTCGGCGATTCCGACCTGGTGGTCCAGCAAGCCTCTGGCGAGTGGGACGCCAGGGACTCCAACATGGCCAGCTACCGCAACCTGGTCCAACAGATGACCGGCAGCTTCGATGGCTGCGAGTTCCTCCATGTCCCCCGAAACGAGAACGAGGCGGCGAACACTCTAGCCAAGCTCGGCTCCAGCCGGCAAGCGATCCCAACCGGCGTCTCCCTCGAGCACCTGCGCAAGCCGTCCATCAAGCCGTCTCCGGATTCGGAGTCCATCTTCGTCCCGGCCGACCCAACAGTCCCTCACTCCGCCTCGGGGGCTGCCGTCTTGGACCCAACCCCGGGGGCTGCCGCCTCCGGCTCGGGGACTGCCAGCGCCGCCCCGGGGGCTGCCATCCCGATCCCGGGCGCCGCCATCCCAGCCCCGAGGGCTGCCGGCTCTGGCCCGCCGCCTCCCGACCCGGCCGAATCCGCACACGTGGCCGTCCTCACGGTGCTGGAGGCGCCATCTTGGGCCCAACCGATCCTTGTTTTCCTAGCAAGCGGCGAGCTCCCGACGAACGAGGTCGAGGCTCGGCAGGTGCAGCGCCGGGCCTCCGCCTACAGCATCATCAACCGCGAGCTCGTCAACCGCAGCACAACCGGCGTCTTCCAGCGATGCGTCCAGATGGCCAAGGGCCTCGAGATCTTGCTCGACATCCACCAGGGCGAGTGCGGGCACCACGCCACCTCCCGGTCTTTGGTGGCCAAAGTATTCCGCCATGGCTTCTACTGGCCAACTACGCTGAAGGATGCCGAGGAGCTGGTCCTCAAGTGCAAGGGCTGCCAGCACTACAAGGCCCAGAGCCACCAGTCGGCTGCGGCACTCCAAACCATCCCCATCGCCTGGCCCTTTGCCGTCTGGGGCCTCGACATGGTGGGACCCTTCAAACCGCTCGGGGTGGCATGACACACCTTTTGGTGGCCGTCGACAAGTTCACCAAATGGATCGAGGCAAGGCCGATCAAGAAACTCGACGGTCCCATAGCCGTCAAGTTCATCAAAGACATCGCTGTTCGCTACGGCGTCCCCAACAGCATCTTCACCGATAACGGCACCAATTTCGCCAAAGGCACGCTGGCACGCTACTGCTCTGCCTCCGGCATCCGGCTTGACCTGGCCTCCGTCGCACATCCTCAGTCCAACGGCCAGGCGGAGCGAGCAAACGGCCTCATCTTGGCCGGCATCAAGCCGTGACTCGTCGAGCCACTGGTGCGATCACCCGGCAGCTGGATCGACGAGCTGCCGGCCGTCCTATGGAGTCTCCGGACCACCCCCAACCGCTCAACCGGCTTCACCCCATTCTTCCTCGTCTTCGGGGCCGAGGCGGTCATCCCCATGGATCTCGAGTTCGACTCACCTCGCGTCACCCTGTACATGGAAGTGGAAGCCAAAGCAGCACGCCAAGACAGCGTCGACCTGCTAGAGGAGGCGCGCCTGCTGGCCCTCAGCCGGTCAGCCATCTACCAGCAGAACCTACACCACTACCACAGCAAGAAGATCAAGCCCCTCGCTTTCCGCGAGGGCGACCTCGTGCTCTGGCTGATCTAGCTAACAGCCGGCCAGCACAAGCTATCCTCCCCATGGGAGGGCCCCTTCATCATCAGCAAGGCCTTGTGCAACAATGCATACTACCTCATCGACGCGCAAAGGCAAAGCAAGCGCAAGAGAGATGCCTCCGTTGAAGAGACGAAACGCCCCTGGAACGCGGAGCTCCGCCGTCCGTTTTACAATTGAACCATGTATATATATCACTACCCCTTTTGGAAGTTAATGAAAGCAGCAGGTCCCCCGAACGACACTCGGGGGCTACCTTTTCATCTCTACCGAGTTCTTGCGCACTTTACCGCATTCGCCTCCCTCCCGCCAGGTCGGCACGGCCGGCTCGGGGGCTCGGGGGCTCGCCGGCTAGCCCGCGCCGCGTTCTTCTCAACCTGGTCAGTAACGTGCGCACCGCCGAAGCCCTCTCTCTGCCATAAGCCACAGACCGGCTCCTGGCTGTTCTAGGTTGGCAAGAGCCAAAGGCTGCAAGCGTCCTCATGCGAACAACGGCTAAGTACGAACGACTGGCTCGGCCAACCCGGCTCTTCTCTTCACTTTCCGCCGCACGGACCGGCTGCGCTCCGGTCGGCTCCGCCGCCCGCAGCCAGTCGGCCCAGTGGGTGTTTCGCTTGCACTCAAATCCTAAGGCCTAAGTACTAATCGCTCTCTTCCAAGTCCGGCTCCTCGTCCCAGCTACAGACCGGCTCCCGGTTGTCCGGCTGGCGGGGAGGAGGATGAAAGGGGGAGTGAACAAGAAAACGGCTAAGGGAAA
Organism: Elymus sibiricus; assembly: GCA_039707655.1. Classification (NCBI taxonomy): domain Eukaryota; kingdom Viridiplantae; phylum Streptophyta; class Magnoliopsida; order Poales; family Poaceae; genus Elymus; species Elymus sibiricus. The sequence continues at coordinate 136,234,784 of CM077666.1, forward strand.
AGAGCAAGAGCGAAACCGCCAGACGGCAGGCACAAGCATACAAGAGGCAAGCAAATATGCATTTACACACAAGGCCCACGGCCAGCGATTCATTACATGTCATACGTCCCCAGTGGGTGGACTTGCCGGCTAACAAAAACTCCAAGTTTATAACAAAAGACCGGAAAAATAAATGCCCTAAGCAACGGCTTCGTCGGCATCGCTCGGCGCCGGGTTCTCCGTAGTGGCGGTGTCGTCCAACTCGCCGGCGTCGTCGTCCGCGTCGGTGCCCATCTCGGCCAAGCTGCCCTCCGGGTCCTCAAGCTCCAGGCCGAAGTCATCGGCGGGAAGCTCCGCGCCGTCCGGCGCCCGCTCAGGCACGAACTCCCCGTACGGGGCAAACGACGCAATGTCGCTAGCCCGCACGGCGATCGACGTTGCCCGCTCCGCCAAGTCCGCCTCCGCCCCAGCCCTCCGGGCGCGCAGCTGGTCCAAGCGGATGGTCCGGTACCAACACAGCATGACCCCGAGCGCCATGTCCACGCCGGCTCGAGCCGCGGAGGCCCTCCACGCGTTGAGTCGCGCCGCACCGGCTTCCAGCCAGCGCGCCAGCCGGCTCACGCTGCTCGGCGCCACCGCACTCGGCCAGAGGGTGGCCACCATCGACAAACCGGCTTCGAAAAGCCGGTTCATCTGGCGCTCCACCGCCTCCAAGCGAGCCTTGGCGGCCACGGTAATCTCCGCCACCGACCAGGCGGCATACTCCTTGACGGCGGCCACTGCCGCCATCAACTCCTGCCGGTGGGCGTTCATCGCCGCCTCATCCGACCCTTGGGTCTCGGGGAAGAACCCTGGAAGAGAAGGGGAAGAAGATTGACCAGGACGCCAAAGGGCGGAGAACAGAAAGAAGCAAAAGCGACAAGTAAAAAACGCTTACGCGTGAGGAGCTCATCGATGTAGAGCGCCTCCTGCAGCGCCTCCCGCTCCCTCGCCGCCAGCGCGTTGGCGCTGCGGTCGTAGTCCGCCTTGAGCTGGCCGACCTCCTCGGCGGCCTTCCTCGCCGCCTCCTCCTGCCGCGCCGCCGCTTGACGGCGCTCCTCGGCGAGCCAGTCCAGCTCGGCCTTATGGGCGGCGATGGCCTCGTCCCTCTCCCGGACTGCCCGGGCCGCCTCCTCCCGCAGCCGGTCTCGCTCCGCGGCCGCCTGGTCGCGGAGCTGGCCGGCTTCCGCCAGCCGGATCCAGAGCCCCTCCATCTCCGCCGGGTCAACGACGGCGGCTGCGCATCCAGATCCAGATTTCGGTCAGAAGCCGTACGAGAAAGCAAAACAAGAAGCAAAGAAGATCCGGCCCGGCTGCTGCGCAACCGGCCCGGATCTCGGGGGCTACACCCAGTGGGAGCGCTGGCCCGCCCCCACTGGAAGAACGCAAGAAAGAAGCTCGACAAAATACCTCTGGCTCGGCGAAGCTCCCCCCCTTGGCCGCCAGCTGATCCCTGGACGTGCGGTACCGGCCCAGGAGGCGGTTGTACGCCGCCACCCACTGGTCGTAGATGGAATAAAGTTTTTACTTGAACCGCCGTGTTTTGACATTTTTGCAGAAGTGGCTGGCTTGGGTACAAGGGGTACGATGCCCGGCCCCACTGCCAGAGCAGCCCCCAACTCCCCTGCCCTCAGTGCTTCTGACCGAGGAGCCGCATGTGGTCAAGTGCTCGGACCCGGGGGACTTCGGTCACCCGGTTAGAAGAGACTCACACCTCCGCCGCTCAAGACGGCGGCGCCGAGGAGGGTGAGGAGGAGGAGGTTCCCCCTCCGAAGGGGAAGAGGTCGGCATTAGAAGACGCCGACGCGGACATGCCACCGAAGGGCCCAAAGAGGCCGAGGCGAGCCTCATCCGAGGCCGCCAACAAGTCATCGAAGAGAGCCGAGCTCTCCGGTGACTCAACGGAAGACCTCCTCGCTATGGGAAGGAAGAAATCGACACCCTGAGGGTAAGCGCTTGTCCTTGTCTTCCTTACTTGAGTCATTTTTTCGCAATGGAAATCTTACAGAAGCGACCTTTCACATGCAGTCCGCCGAGGGTAATCCCCAGCGGTACTTTAAGCGGGCTGCCATCCGCCAGCGGGACTCCAGAGCCCGCCGCTTCTCCCCCGAAGCATGATGGGCTAGGGGAGACGACATCCACCCTGGTCCCCGACGTCGACTTGGCGGGGGCCAATGAGGTGGCGACCATGGCCGAGGTCAACACCTCGGCCCAACAAGACCCGGGGACGGAGCGCCCCGAGGTCATCGAAGAAGGGCTGGGCCAGTCATTGGCCCAGCCGACGTCTACCTCGGTCCGCCGCACCAGGCGGAGGCTGCTCGGGTGAATACACCCGAGGTTATCCCTTCACCCCAGCCTACTTCCCAAGGACAGAACGGTGCGGAGTGGACCGAGGAGGTGGAGGAGGCCCTAAAGGGCTCTTCCATCAAGGAGGAGCACTGTGCCTTGATAGGCACGGCGCTGGAAGGCTAGCGGTCCGCAGGGGCCGGCCTGCACGAGGTTTTCAAGAACCTCGTAGCAGGTTTCGAGGTACGCCTTCTGCGCAATCAATTTATTTATTTAAGCAGTTTTTTTATGAATTTTGTTCGAGGACATAAAAGTACAACCTGCTAAACGGCTTAGTGAGTGAGTAGCCCCTGAGCCCGAAGTCGGTTTTAAGAAACCGGCATCGGGGTCGCTTGATTAAGTAGGAGCCCGTTGAGTAGCCCCCAGAACACTGCTCGAGGCAGCCGTCCTGGAGCCTGTTAGTGGTTTGAACTATTCCCTTTGTGATAAGGATCTGTTTTACTCCAGGTTTCGACCTCGGTTCTGGACTTCGTCTCCGAAGAGAGAGCGGAGATGAACCGGAAACTTGAGCGATCTCAAGGTAAGCAAGTATAAACTTGCCTTGTATTCTGGATGAAGAGGTATAATTTTTGTTAAAGAAAACAACTAAGGCCCAACTATGTTGACAGCGGAGCTGGAGATGCTCAAGGCCGAGCTCGAAAGGGCTCGGAAGGAGGTGCGGCAGCAGGAAGCTGCTGCCGCCATGGCCGGGAAGGCCCGGGCCGCCGAAAAGGCAGCTAGGGAAAGGCACCAAGCGCGGGTGTTAGAGGCCGAGGCGAGCCTCATCCGAGGCCGCCAACAAGTCGTCGGAGAGAGCCGAGCTCTCCGGTGACTCAGCGGAAGACCTACTCGCTATGGGAAGGAAGAAACTGACACCCCAAGGGTACGCGCTTGTCCTTGTCTTCCTTACTTGAGTCATTTTTTTCGCAATGGAAATCTTGCAGAAGCGACCTTTCACATGCAGTCCGCCGAGGGTAATCCCCAGCGGTTCTTCAAGCGGGCTGCCATCCGCCAGCGGGACTCCAGAGCCCGCCGCTTCTCCCCCGAAGCATGATGGGCTAGGGGAGGCGACATCCACCCTGGTCCCCGACATTGACTTGGTGGGGGCCAATGAGGTGGCGACCATGGCCGAGGTCAACACCTCGGCCCAACAAGACCCGGGGATGGAGCGCCCCGAGGTCATCAAAGAAGGGCTGGGCCAGTCATTGGCCCAGCCGACATCTACCTCGGCTCCGCCACACCAGGCGGAAGCTGCTCGGGTGGATACACCTGAGGTTATCCCTTCACCCCAGCCTACTGCCCAAGGATGGAACAGCGTGGGGTGGACCAAGGAGGTGGAGGAGGCCCTAAAGGGCTCTTCCATCAAGGAGGAGCACCGTGCCTTGATAGGCACGGCACTGGAAGGCTACCGGTCCGCAGGGGCCGGCCTGCACGAGGTTTTCAAGAACCTCGTAGTAGGTTTTGAGGTACGCCTTTTGCGCAATCAATTTGTTTATTTAATTTGTTTGTTTTATGAATTTTGTCCGAGGACATAAAAGTACAACCTGCTAAACGGCTTAGTGAGTGAGTAGCCTCCGAGCCCGAAGTCGGTTTTAAGAAACCGGCATTGGGGTCACTTGATTAAGTAGGAACCCGTTGTGTAGCCCCCAAGACGCTGCTCGAGGCAGCCGTCCTGGAGCTTGTTAGTGGTTTGAACTATTCCCTTTGTGATAAGGATCTGTTTTACTCCAGGTTTCGACCTCGGTTCCGGACTCCATCTCCGAAGAGATAGCGGAGATGAACCGGAAACTTGAGCGATCTCAAGGTAAACAAGTATAAACTTGCCTTGTATTTTGGATGAAGAGGTATATTTTTTGTTAAAGAAAACACCTAAGGCCGAACTGTGTTGACAACGGAGCTAAAGATGCTCAAGGCCGAGATCGAAAGGGCTCGGAAGGAGGTGCGGCAGCAGGAAGCTGCTGCTGCCATGGCCGAGAAGGCCCGGGCTGCCGAAAAGGCACCTGGGGAAAGGCACCAAGCGCGGGTGTTAGAGGTCGAGGAGACCCTGAAGGGCGTGTTCGAAGCATGCGACAAACTTCAGGAGGAGAGGCAACAAACGAAGGAGGAGCTCGAGAAGCTTCAACGTGCCCACTCCGAGCTCAAGACCTCGGCCCGAGCTGATCGCGAGGTGCTCCAACAACTGGAGCAAATCGCCTCGGGTAAGGTATTTTTTGCTGCAGTGTGCGTTCGGCAGCAAAGGGTGTGTCGAGCTCACCCAGTTATGGCATTCCGCAGAGGTCTTTGAGGATCTCCCGCAGAGCGCGGCGGATGCGGTGGCATACTTCGGCCAGCTGGCGGGTCATGAGGCGGAGAAGGCCTTCTGGGGGGGCAGTTTCCAGGGTCGCCGTCCGCACAGCTGCAGAATCATTGAGTGAAGCAGCTGGTGGAACTGTTTCACATGACGAGACCGGTGCTCCAAGACCTCTGTGTCACTCTGTGGCCTGCCGAAGCCATGCCGAAGAGCCTCTTCGGCCTGACGGCCCGTCTCCGAGATGTCGTGCCCTGCGTGGATCGCTGGAAAAGGTCCACATGCTTCGATGGGGTGCGGAGGGCATATGCTTGCGTGAAGACTCACTTCCGCAAAGTTGATGCCGAGACATGTGCCGCGGGCCCCCTGCCGACAAGCCGTGGACCGCCGAGCAGTTCTTCGCCGAGGTGGAGGCGGGAGCTCGGACCACCGAGGCCATGTGCCCCAAAGACACTCTGTATTTTTAGATGATACTTCGGAATGCCGGGGTGTACAATGTAAAAAATTTATCTTTTGTTGAATGAGAATGGCTTAAGATTCCATGTGTGTTGTTTTATAATTTTAATTATTCCTCCTATATGACTGTTTAAAATGAGAGTGGCCAGTCGTCGGCTTCAGCCCCAGTGTAGGTCATACAAAGGGTGTTCCTTTAGGCACACTGCACCCTTAGCCGACGTCTCGGTACCCGGAGGCGGTCGGTGTCTTGTAGGAACTAGGCAATTGCACTATAGTGGCTTGATATCTTTCATTTAGTCATAAGTGTTTGACTGTGGGGGCTGATGACCAGCCCCCGGTGTAAGAAGTGTTCGGCCAGCTCGGCCGAGGTCTAGGCCAGAGCACACTTCGGCTAGAAATGGAAGCCCTTCGTTTGACATGGGTGATCTCTATCGTCACATCGCTTGAAGCAGTCTCCGGATGGCAGGCCAGTTTACGCCTACCTAGATAGTCAGTTTTCGGCTTTCTCCACTGAGGGGCCATGCCAATTGACCTGGCAGCGCAATCGCAGTGGTTCTCCCATTACACCCCTAGCCGAATTCATCAGAAACATAAGGTGTACACATAGGAGCTGGGCAACAAAACTATTGACCGAAATCTAGGTTCGAAACTGATGCATAGAAGGCCAACATCCGACACGCCGAATACATCAGACTTTGTTATACAATTGCATCTTTTTAGAGAACTGCATCGTCCCAGAGCTATGCTGATAAAGAAATACAATAGAGACCTTCAAAGGGCATAGTTTCTTTATTTCATAATATCAATCATGTACATGCCCAGCTGTGACGAGAGCAATTGAAAGAGTACAATGTAGATGGTAAAGAAGAAAAAGGAAAAACAGGTTGGATAATCGCTAACGGATTTCAACGGATCTGGACCGCTACTTGCCGCACGTCTGTGTTTCCGGACTATTGACCAGATCGTCACCATTGATGGTGAAGAATTTGCGAAGGTCGATGCCCTTCCGGCCCTTTATACACTCTAGGTGTTTGATTGACCGAGTTCTTTGAAGGGAGGTGTGGCCGAAGCCACTCTGTGGTTTTACAACCACATAGAAGTTTGGCAGTTCCTTTTACAGATGCTTGCCTGTGCAGGGGCTCTAAGCCTCGTCTTTGCGTGGTTAATCCGCACCAATGTTTGGGTAGTCGTTCTGGCTCCTCGACGTCCCAGGGAATCTTGAGTGCGAAGTTATGCACTCTGGGGACGTAGTGCCCACCCCAGAGAGGGCACACGAGGAGCCCGCATCCCTATTTTGGGTGCGGGGGCACCTGGCCGAGGTCGATTTGTGCAGCACGGGTGCCCTTCAAGGAGCGGGCGGCGCGTTTATCGCTGTGGGCTGCCTCCTCAGACGCTTGAACCTCGGCTGCGAAAGCCGTGGTCTGTTCCTTTGTCCGGAGTGAACGTTCCGTGTTGCCATTGACTGTGATGACGCCGTTAGGTCCCGGCATTTTGAGCTTGAGATAGGCATAATGCGGGACTGCGTTAAAGCGTGCAAAGGTTGTGCGCCCTAAGAGCGCATGGTATCCGCTCCGGAAGGGTACGATATTGAAGATTAACTCTTCGCTTCGGAAGTTCTTGGGCGAACCGAAGACTACCTCTAGGGTGACTGTTTCGGTACAACGGGCTTCGATGCCTGGAATGACACCTTTAAAGGTGGTAGAGCTCGGCTTAATCCGAGATGAGTCAATGCCCATCTTCCGAACTGTGTCCTCGTAGATGAGGTTAAGGCTGCTTCCCCCGTCAATCAGGACGCGCGTTAGATGATAACCATCAACAATAGGGTCCAGGACGAGCGCCGCCGATCCGCCATGCCTGATGTTGGTCGGATGATCATGCTTGTCGAAAGTGATCGGGTAGGCCGACCATGGGTTATACTTCGGGGCGACTGGCTCCAGCGCGTATACGTCCCGAAGTGCACATTTCCTCTCCCTTTTAGGGATGTGGGTGACATAGATCATGTTGACCTCTGTTACCTCATTAGGAAATTTCTTTTGGCCCCCATTATTGGGCTGCCGAGGTTCATCCCCGTCATCGCTGTGGTGTTGGGTTTTACTCTGACCCTCTGCTGCTATCTTGCCGGCTTGTTTAAAGACCCAGCAATTCCTATTAGTGTGGTTTGCTGGTTTTTCCTAAGTACCGTGGATCCCACATGGGCGGTCCAGGAGTCTATCAAGCTGGCTAGGTCCGTCTTTGTTCCCTTTAAAGGGTTTTCTTTTCTGCCCGGATTTAGGTTCGGTGAATCCTGCGTTGACCGCAGCGTCTTCAGTGTCGCTTCCGTCATTCTTGTACCTGCACTTATTTTTGTTGCGCTTTGGTTTTCCATTGGCATCGCGAGTTTCCGAGGTGCCTGCCTCGCCGTTATGAGTACTTCGGGCGAGCTACCTATCTTCTCCCGCACAAAAGCGAGTCATTAGTGCAGTCAGGGCAGCCATGGTTCTCGGCTTATCCTAGCCGAGTTGTCGAGCCAACAATTCATCTCGAATATTGTTTTTAAATGCGGCGATGGCCTCGGCTTCAAAACAGTCTATGATATGGTTCTTCTTGGTGAGGAACCTATTCTAGAATTTTCGGGCTGATTCGCCTGGCTGCTGGGTGACACGGCTAAGGTCATCCGCGTCCGGAGGTCGGGCATATGTGCCCTGGAAGTTTGCTCGAAAAGCGTCTTCTACGGCTTCCCAGCTGCCGATAGAGTGAGGCGGGAAGCTGTTAAGCCAATGCCTCGCCGGCCCCTTGAGCTTGAGCGGCAGGTATTTAATGGCATGGAGATAATCTCCATTGGCCATGTGTATATGCAGGAGGAAATCTTCGATCCAAACTGCTGGGTCCGTGGTGCCATCGTATGATTCTATGTTGATGGGTTTAAACCCTTCCGGGAACTGATGTTCCATCACCCTATCTATGAAGCAGATCGGGTGGGCTGGACCTCGGGACCGAGGAGCATCTTGTCGGTGGTCGGGGGAGAGTCGTGAGTAGGTTTGATCTCGAGCACGGCCGTTCCTGACCAACCAGGCATCGTAGCCGTCGGGCCCGGCGGGCGCACGTCCCCTTGACCCGTAGATGGACCGAGGGGGAGCCCTATTTTCCTCAATACGACGTCTAGCGTCGTGAGGATCTAAGTGATCCACAGGTTCCTTGCCATGATGGCGTGGAGGTGGCCGTTCACCGGGGTCTTCTCGTCTTGGCCTGTCCTGGCCTCTAGGGGGCCGATCGAGGTCGTCAGCGAGCTCCTCGTCGAACTCCGGTAAAAGACGCCTGCGTGGGTATGATTTCGGCGCACTATGGCGTCGGTTTTCCATGTCTTGTTCGGCGGAGAGCACTTCGATCCACTTTTCATTTAGTGCATCGGTATTGGCCTACAGCTGTTGCTGCTTGCGCTTTAAGCTCTGGGCCGTCGCAACGAGGCGTCGTCGGAAGCGCTCTTGTTCAAAAGGGTCTTCGGGGATCATGTAGTCCTCGGTGCCGAGGCTCTCGTCCTCCTCGGATTCCGGCATGTAGTTATCGTCAACCCCTTCAAAGAGGTCATCGGGATTTGAGTCTCCGAGAGGTCGGTCTGGTGTGCCATTCCTTACTGGGGAGGCTTGAACTTCCTCCTCATGGTTATCGGCGTCACCGTCCTCTGCGTCGCCATTATTGGCTGTCCCGTCGTTGCCACTGGGTTCCCCATTAATGCCCCTTCGGCGCCTTCACCGGTGTCTTGGAGGGGATTTCGGGGTGTCCACCATGTAGACATCGTAGGTGGACGTGGCAGTCCACCTGCCCGCGTTTACCGGGGGCAAGGTGTTCTCGATGGGGTCATCAGCGTCCTCCTCCATGTCTGAGGGTTCGCTATAGTCCAACACGTCGGTTAAATCATCGATCGTGGCGACTAGGTGGGTGGTGGGTGGGATGTAAATTTCCCTATCGTCGGCTTTAAGGCCGATCTGATTGTAAAACGAAGTCTTGCCGCCCGAGATGGACATACTCCGGATGCGGTCAAGCATCTCATCGAGGTGAGATAACTCTTCGGGATTCATGGATGCGCCATAGGCAGGGCTGATTCGAAGTACACCCGGCGTGTAACCAGATGCGTCTTCGGAGCGGCGGGAGTCTGAACATAGTTCCGGGTTCCGTGCCAGAATCAATCCTGGCACCGGCGCAATTTCAGGGGTGGGAGCCGGATCCATCTCCGGACCAGCGATCGGGGAGAGACTGGCCGGAGTAGCGGTGTCAGGGGTCTGAAGAGGCGCCGTGACAGAGTCCGGCTCCGGAGTCGAGCCTCCGGAACCAGCCGAGCTCTCAATCTGGCCGGGAGTCCATCCCGATAAGATGAGTTCACCACGGGAATCTGCAGTGTACTCGAGGCCGCCGAAAGTCACGATCCGACCTGGGGCATAGTTCTCAACAGAGGTCAGGTGACCCGTCGAGTCGGCGCAAAATACCATGCTGCCGAAGAGGAAAAGCTGACCGGGGGCGTAAACATCCCCGCAGCTGTTAGTGCAGTTGATCTGCAGGTGAGCCATCAATCCTTCTGGTGATCGCGCAGCGGAACTCTCAATGAAAGCACCAATGTCGGTGTAAAAACCGGCAGACCTCGGGGTAGGGGGTCCCGAGCTGTGGATCTTGGATCAATGGTAACAGAGACGAGGGAGACGATGTTTACCCAGGTTCAGGCCCTCTTAATGGAGGTAACGGTGTCCTGGATTAGGGGGTGCCAACCTAGCCGTCCCGACTCCTCGGTTGGGCCGGCATACCCCCGTACGTGACCAAGATGGACTCCGGAGGCCACACACGGGAGACGTGATCGAGGCTGTCTCTACCGAAGACTTGTAGTACACTTCAAGATTTGTCCAGCCGCCTTACTCCTAGATACCGACCTTGTAACCCTAGGTACCCTCCCTGGCATGTATATAAGCCATAGGGTTTAGCCCGTAGTGGGGAACAATGCAACATTGCTCACCTAGCCCTAGAAGTTAGACTCATATTACGATCTCGAGGTAGATCAACTCTGTACTTGTTACATCTCCATTAATATAAGCAGAAGCAAGACGTAGGGTTTTACCTCCATTAAGAGGGCCCGAACCTGGGTAAACATCGTTTCCCTCGTCTCTGTTACCATCGATCCAAGATCCACAACTCGGGACCCCCTACCCCGAGGTCTGCCGGTTTTGACACCGACACTGGTGCTTTCATTGAGAGTTCCGCTGCGCGATCACCAGAAGGATTGATGGCTCATCTGCAGATCAACTGCGCTAATAGGTGTGGGGATGTTTATGCCCCCGGGCAGCTTTTCGTCTTCGGCAGCATGGCATTTTGCGCCGACTCGACGGGTCACGTGACCTCTGTCGAGAACTATGCCCCAGGTCGGATCGTGACTTTCGGCGGCCTGGAGTACACTGCAGATTCCCGTGGTGAACTCATCTTATCGGGATGGACTCCCGGCCGGATCGAGAGCTCGGCTGGTTCCGGAGACTCGACTCTGGAGCCGGACTCTGTCACGGCGCCTCTTGAGACCCCTGACACCGCTACTCCGGCCAGTCTCTCCCCAATCGGCAGTCCGGAGATGGATCCGGCTCCCACCCCTGAAACTGCGCTGGTGCCAGGATTGATTCCGGCACGGGACCCGGAACTATGTTCAGACTCCTGCCGCTCCGAAGACGCGTCTGATTACATGCCGGGTGTACTTCGATTCAGCCCTGCCTATGGCGCATCTATGAATTCCAAAGAGTTATCTCACCTCGATGATATGCTTGACCGCATCCGAAGTATGTCCATCTCGGACGGCAAGACTTCGGTTTACAATCAGATCGGCCTTAAAGCCGACGATAGGGTAATTTACATCCCACCCACCACCCACCTAGTCGCCACGATCGATGATTTAACCGACGTGTTGGACTACGGCGAACCCTCAGATATGGAGGAAGACGCTGATGGCCCCAGCGAGAACACCTTGCCCCCGGTAAACACGGGCAGGTGGGCCGCCACATCCACCTATGATGTTTATATGGTAGACACACCCAAATCCCCTCCAAGACATCGGCGAAGGTGCCGAAGGGGCAATAATGGGGAACCCAGTGGCAACGACGCGACAACCAATAATGGCGACGCGGAGGACGGCGACGCCGATAACCATGAGGAGGAAGTTCAAGCCTCCCCAATAAGGAACGGCACACCAGACCGACCTCTTGGAGACTCAGATCCCGATGACCTCTTCGAAGGGGCCGACGACAATTACATGCCGAAATCCGAGGAGGACGAGAGCCTCGGTACCGAGGATTACATCATCCCCGAAGACCCCTTTGAACAAGAACGCTTCCGGCGACGCCTCGTTGTGACGGCCCGGAGCTTAAAGCGCAAGCAGCAGCAGCTGCAGGAAAATACCGATGCGCTAAATGAAAAGTGGGTTGAAGTGCTCTCTGCCGAGCAAGATATAGAGAACCGACGACATAATACGCCGAAATCATACCCACGCAGACGCCTTTTACCGGAGTTCGACGAAGAGCTCGCTGACGACCTCGATCGCCCCCCTAGAGGCCGGGACAGGCCAAGACGAGAAGACCACGGTGAACGGCCACCTCCACGCCGTCATGGCAAAGACCCCATGGACTACCTGGTCCCTCACGACGCTAGACGTCGTATTGAGGAAAACAGGGCTCCCCCTCGGTCCATCTACGGATCAAGGGGACGTGCGCCCGCTGGGCCCGACGGCTACGATGCCTGGATGGACAGGAACAGCCGTGCCCGAGATCAAGCCTACTCACAGTTTTCTCCCGAGATCCGATGAGATCCTGCTCAGTCCCGGGGTCCGGCTCACCCAAGCTACTTTACAGACAGGGTGATGGAACATCAATTCCCGGAAGGGTTTAAACCCATCAACATAGAATCATACGATGGCACCACGGACCCAACAGTTTGGATCGAAGATTTCCTCCTGCATATACACATGTCCAAAGGAGATGATCTCCATGCCATTAAATACATGCCGCTCAAGCTCAAGGGGCCGGCAAGGCATTGGCTGAACAGCCTCCCTCCTCACTCTATCGGCAGCTGTGAGGCCCTCGAAGACACTTTTCGAGCAAACTTCCAGGACACGTATGTCCGACCTCCGGACGCTGATGACCTCAGCCGTGTTACCCAGTAGCCAGGCGAATCAGCCCGGAAATTCTGGAACAGGTTCCTCACCAAGAAGAACGAGATCATAGACTGCTCCAAATCCAAGGCCATCACCGCATTTAAAAACAATATTCGAGATGAATGGTTGGCTCGACAACTCGGCCAGGACAAGCCGAGAACTATGGCTACCCTGACCTCACTAATGACCTGCTTTTGTGCGAGCGAGGATAGCTGGCTCGCTCGAAGTGCTCATAATGGTGAGGCAGGCACCTCAGAAACTTGCGAAGCCAATGTAAAACCAAAGCGCAACAAAAATAAACGCATGTACAAAAACGGCGGATGCGACACTGAAGACGCTGCGGTTAACGCAGGATTCACCGGACCTAAATCCGGGAAGAAATGAAAACCCTTCAAAGGGCACAAAGATGGACCTAGCCAGCTTGACAGGCTCCTGGACCGCCCATGTGGGATCCACGGTACTCAGGAAAAACCAGCAAACCACACTAATAGGAATTGCCGGGTCTTCAAACAAGCCGGCAAGATAGCGGCAGAGGGTCAGAGTAAAACCCAACACCGCAGCGACGACGAGGATGAACCTTGGCAGCCCAATAATGGAGGGCAAAAGAAATTTCCTAATGAGGTAACAGAGGTCAACATGATCTATGTCACCCACATCCCTAAAAGGGAGAGGAAGCGTGTACTTCGGGACGTATACGCGCTGGAGCCAGTCGCCCCGAAGTATAACCCATGGTCGGCCTACCCAATCACTTTCGACAAGCACGATCATCCGACCAGCATCAGGCATGGCGGATCGGCGGCGCTCGTCCTGGACCCTATTGTTGATGATTATCATCTAACACGTGTCCTGATGGACGGGGGAAGCAGCCTTAACCTCATTTATGAGGACACAGTTTGGAAGATGGGCATCGACTCATCTCGGATCAAGCCGAGCTCTACCACCTTTAAAGGTGTCATTCCGGGTGTTGAAGCCCGTTGTACCGGAACCGTCACCCTAGAGGTAGTCTTCGGTTCGCCCGAGAACTTCAGAAGCGAGGAGTTAATCTTCGATATCGTTCCCTTTCAGAGTGGATACCATGCGCTCTTAGGGCGGACCGCCTTTGCGCGCTTTAACGTAGTCCCGCATTACGCCTACCTCAAGCTCAAGATGCCAGGACCTAACGGTGTGATCACAGTTAATGGTAACACCGAACGTTCACTTCGGACAGAAGAACAGACCGCGGCTTTCGCAGCCGAGGTACAGGCGTCCGAGGAGGCAGCCCGCGGCGATAAACGCGCCGCTCGCGCTTTGAAGCGTGCCCGGGCTGCACAAATCGACCTCGGCCAGCTACCCCCGCACCCGAAATAGGGATGTGCGCTCCTCGTGTGCCCTCTTTGGAGTGGGCACTACGTCCCAAGGGTGCATAATTTCGCATTAAAAATTCCCTGGGCCGTCGAGGAGCCAAAAATATACTCACACGCCGGCGCGGATTAACCACGCAAAGACGTGGCTTCGAGCCTTTGCACAGTCAAGTATCTGTAAAAAAAATAGCCAAACATGACTACTTCTATGTGGTTTTAAAACCACAGAGTGGCTTCGGCCACACCTCCCTTCAAGGAACTCGGCCAATCAAACACCTAGAGTGTATAAAGGGCCGGAGGGGTATCGACCTTCGCAAATTCTTTGCCATCAAAGGTGACGATCCGGTTAATAGTCCGGAAACGCAGACGTGCGGCAGGTAATGGTCCGGATCCTTTAAAATCCGTTAATGATTATCCGACCTGTTTTTTCCTCTTTCTTCCCTACCATCTACATTGTACTCTTTTAATTACTCTCGTCACAGCTGGGCATGTACACATTTGATATTATGAAATAAAGAAACTATGCCCTTTCAAGGTCTCTATTTTATTTCTTTATCAGCATAGCTCTGGGACGATGCAGTTCTTTAAAAGAGACAATTGTATAACAAAGTCCGATGTATTCGGTGTCTCAGATGTTGGCCTTATATGCATCAGTTTCGAACCTAGATTTCGGTCAATAGTTGGGTTGCCCGGCTACTATGTGTACCCCTGATGTTTCCGATGAATTCGGCTAAGGGTGTAATGGGAGAACCACTGCGATTGCGCCACCAGGTCAATTGGCATGGCACCTCAGTGGAGAAAGCCAAAAACTGACTATCTAGGTAGGCGTAAACTGGTCTGCCATCCGGAGACCGCGTCAAGCGATGTGATGATAGAGATCACCCGTGTCAAACGAAGGGCTTCCATTCCTAGCCGAAGTGCGCTCTGGCCTAGACCTCGGCCGAGCTGGGCGAACACTTCTTACACCGGGGGCTGGTCATCGGCCCCCACAGTCAAACTCCTGTGACTGAATAAAAGATATCAAGCCACTATAGTCCGATTGCCTAGTTCCTATAAGACACCGACCACCTTCGGGTACCGAGACGTCGGCTAAGGGTATAGTGTGCCTCAAGGAACACCCTTTGTATGACCTACATTGGGGCTAAAGCCGACGACTGGCCACTCTCATTTTGAACAATCATATAGGAGGAATAATTAAAATTATAAAACAATACACATGGAATCTTAAAGCCATTCTCATTCAACAAAAGATAATTTTTTTCCGTTTTACACTCTGGCATTCCGAGATATCATCTAAAAATACAGAGTGTCTTTGGGGCACATGGCCTCGGTGGTCCGAGCTCCCGCCTCCACCTCGGCAAAGAACTGCTCGGCGGTCCGCGGCTCGTCGGCAGGAGGGCCAGCGGCACATGTCTCCACATCAACCTTGCGGAAGTGAGTCTTCACGCAAACATATGCCCTCCGTGCCCCTTCGAAGCACGCAGACCTCTTCCAGCGATCCACGCAGGGCACGGCATCTCGGAGACGGGCCGTCAAGCCGAAGAGGCTCTTCGGCCTGGCTTCGGCAGGCCATAAAGCGACACAGAGGTCCTGGAGCA
Organism: Elymus sibiricus; assembly: GCA_039707655.1. Taxonomy (NCBI): domain Eukaryota; kingdom Viridiplantae; phylum Streptophyta; class Magnoliopsida; order Poales; family Poaceae; genus Elymus; species Elymus sibiricus. The sequence goes on from CM077666.1 coordinate 136,249,958, forward strand.
CCGGTCTCATCATGCGAAACAGTTCCACCAGCTGCTTCACTCGATGATTTAGCAGCTGCGCGGACGGCGATCCCGGAAACTGCCCCCAGAACGCCACCGCATCCGCCGCGCTCTGCGGGAGATCCTCAAAGACCTCTGTGCAATGCCATAACTGGGTGAGCTTGACGCACCCTTTGCTGCCAAACGAACACTGCAGCAAAAAAAAATCTTACCCGAGGCGATTTGCTCCACTTGCTGTAGCACCTCGCGGTCCGCTCGGGCCGAGGTCTTGAGCTCGAAGTGGGCACGTTGAAGCTTCTCGAGCTCCTCCTTCATCTGCTGCCCCTCCTCCTTTGTCACGTGCTTTGAACACGCCCTTCAGGGTCTCCTCGACCTCTAGCACCCGAGCCTGGTCCTTATCCCCGGCTACCTTCTCGGCAGCCCTGGCCTTCTCGGCCGCGGCGGCAGCAGCTTCCTGCTGCCGCATATCTTTCCGAGCCATCTCGAGCTCGGCCTTGAGCGTCTCCAGCTCCGCTGTCAACACAGTTCGGCCATTAGTTGTTTTCTTTAACATACATTATACCTCTTTATCCAGAATATACGGCAAGTTTAAACTTTCTTACCTTGAGATTGCTCAAGTTTCCGGTTCATCTCCGCCATCTCTTCGGAGATAGAGTCCGGAACCGAGGTCGCAACCTGGAACAAAGCAGATCCTTCTTAGAAAGGGAATAGTTATGATCACTACAAGGCTCCAGAACGACTGCTTCAAGCAGCGCCCTGGGGGCTACTTCACGGGCTCCTATTTACTCAAGCGATCCCGATGCCGGTTTCTTAAAACCGACTTCGGGCTCGGGGGCTACTCACTCACTAATCCATTTAGAAGGCTGTACTTTCATGTCCTCGGACAAAATTCATAAAACAAACAGCTTAAACAAACAAATTGAATGCGCAGAAGGCATACCTCGAAGCCTGCTACGAGGCTCTTGAAAACCTCGTGCAGGCTGGCCCTTGCGGACCGGTAGCCTTCCAGCGCCGTGCCCATCAAGGCACGATGCTCCTCCTTGATGGAAGAGCCCTTTAGGGCCTCCTCCACCTCCTCGGTCCACCCCGCGCCGGTCCGTCCTTGGGCAGTAGGCTAGGGTGAAGGGATGACCTCGGGTGTATCCACCCGAGCAGCCTCCGCCTGGTCTGGCGGAGCCGAGGTGAAAGCCGGCTGGGCCGATGACTGGCCCGGCCCTTCTTCGATGACCTCGGGGTGCTCTGTCCCCGGGTCCTGTTGGGCCGAGGTGTTGACCTCGGCCGTGATCGCCACCTCGTAGGCCCCCGTCAAGTTGACGTCGGGGACCAGGGTGGAGGTCGCCTCCCCTAATCCGTCATGTTTCGGGGGAGAAGCGGCGGGCTCTGGAGTCCCGCTGGCGGACGGCAGCCCATTCGAAGAATCGCTGGGGATTACCCTCGGCGGGCTGCATGAGAAAAGTTGTCTCTGTGAGATTTCCCTTGTTGATAAAATGACTCAAGTGAGGAAGACAAGGACAAGGGCTTACCGTCGAGGCACCGGTTTCTTCCTCCTCGTGGCGAGGGGGTCTTCCTCTGAGTCACCGGAGAGCTCGGCCCTCTCCGGCTATTTTTCGCGGCCTCGGATGAGGCTCGTCTTGGCCTCTTTGGGGCCTTCGGTGGCATGTCCACGTCGGCGTCTTCTAACGCTGACCTCTTCCCCTTTGGAGGAGGAACCTCCTCCTCCTCACCCTCCTCGGCGCCGCCATCTTGAGCGGCGGAGGTGTGGGTCTCTTCGGACCAAGTGACCGAAGTCCCCCGGGTCCGAGCACTTGACCTCCCCGCCTGTGACTTCGTCCGTTTGGAGGCCACCACATGTGGTTCCTCGGTCAGAAGCGCTAAGAGCAGGGGAGTTGGGGGCTGCTCTGCTAGTGGGGCCGGGCATCGTACCCCTTGAACCCAGGCCAGCCACTTCTGCAAAATGTCAAAACATGACGATTCAAGTAAAAACTTTGTTCTTCGGCGCAATGAGCAAAAAACAAAGATTGAAGGGCGAGACCACTCACCGGGGGGGCCTCATAGCCGTCTTCGAGGCTGTGGTCCTCCCCCGCCTTGGGGATCTTGTCCTTGGCCAGCTTCATGAGCCTTGACCACATGGCTGCCAAGGTGGAGCGGAAGAAGGTGTTGATGGTGTCCATGTCCGTGGGCTTTTGCGCCCACATCGGGGTAGCCCGAAGTTGGAGAGGGAGTATACGGCGGTTGAGCATGACATTGATGACGCCGGCCAGCTCAACCTTCCCCGTCGTGGACCACCATAGGATCCTATCGATCAGGGTCTCCACCTCTTCCGGCTTCCCCCAAGCGACGCCCTTCTCCTTCCAGGACTTGAGCTTCTTGGGAGGCCCGGCCGAGAAGGCTGGGACTTCGGATTGACCAGGGGCGAGTAGCTCGGTGATGTAGAACCACTCCCTTTGCCACTCCTTCACCGTTTCGATGAAGGTGCCCTTAAACCAGGTGGCCCCTAGGTTCTTGCTGATCATGGCCCCTCCACACTCCGTGAGATCCGCGCCACTTGACTCCGGCTTGATCCCGAAGAGCTTTAGCCATAAGTCGAAGTGCGGCTCACAGCAGAGGAAGGCCTCGCAGACTGTAATGAAGGCGGCGAGGTGGAGGACGGAGTTAGGGGCCAGGTGGTGGAAGTCTAACCCGTAATAGAACATTATCCCACGCACGAAGGGGTGCAGCGGGAACCCCAGGCCTCGGATGAGGTGGGGGACGAAGACCACCCGCTCCCCGGCATTGGGAGCGGGCACCAGTTGGTCGGCTGCTGGAGCGCGGGCGGCGATGACGGGGGCCAGAAACCCCGCGTCGCACAGCTCGGCGATGGTCGCAGCTGTCACGATGGAGCCGCCCCAGAGCCCCTTGAGGGTGTCGGCCATGGCTGTCTGAGGAGTTGGGCTCGCGAAAAGGAAAGGCGCGCTGGTTGGATCTGGGCATTGGAGCTAGACGAAGCAACAGTGGGGGAAGATTGGGGGCATAGGCGATCGCGCTGTTCTCCCCTTTGCTCTTATAGGCCTATGAAAGGCCAAGAGTCCCCCCCCCCCCCCGCTGTGCCGATAAGTTCACGGTTGCTATCAAAAATGCCGTTGAAACATATGGGGGAAAACAAAATCTTGATGATATCCCTAAGAAAGCGGGCACAATCTCTGCTTTGAGGGGACACGCCAGTAAACAGGCTGCCTCGAACCGCGATTTGAGGGGGAGGCAGTAACTGCTCGCCCTATCATGGGGCGAGCCTCGCCGATAAAGTTGTCAAGAAAGGATTGGATTGTTCATACCTGTACAACCAGCCTTCGAGGCTAAGATATCTACCCACCTTGGGCGGCGTACAAGCTCGGTTGGACCGCGGATGTTGATGCTCCATTAAGAGAATCCGAAATGCAAAGTGGAACTCGTCTGTCAAGCCAAGGACTCCGGATCCGAAGTGATGTTTGTTGAAAGTCGTCCTCGGCATAGAAGACCAGTTCGGGGGCTACTGACGGTGTCCTAGATTAGGGGGTGCCAACCTAGCCGGCCCGACTCCTCGGTTGGGCCGTCATACCCCCGTACGTGACCAAGATGGACTCCGGAGGCCACACACGGGAGACGTGATCGAGGCTGTCTCTACCAAAGACTTGTAGTACACTTCAAGATTTGTCCAGCCGCCTTACGCCTAGATACCGACCTTGTAACCCTAGGTACCCTCCCTGGCGTGTATATAAGCCATAGGGTTTAGCCCGTAGTGGGGAACAACGCAACATTGCTCACCTAGCCCTAGAAGTTAGACTCAAATTACGATGTCGAGGTAGATCAACTCTGTACTTGTTACATTTCCATTAATATAAGCAGAAGCAGGACGTAGTGTTTTACCTCCATTAAGAGGGCCCGAACCTGGGTAAACATCGTTTCCCTCGTCTCTGTTACCATCGATCCAAGATCCACAGCTCGGGACCCCCTACCCCGAGGTCTGCCAGTTTTGACACCGACGGGAGGTAAAACCCAACGTCCTGCTTCTGTTTATATTGATGGAGATGTAACAAGTACAGAGTTAATCTATCTCGAGATCGTAATATGAGTCTAACTTCTAGGGATAGGTGAGCAATATTGCGTTGTTCTCCTCTACGAGCTAAACCCTATGGCTTATATACACGCCAGGGAGGGTACCTAGGGTTACAAGGTCGGTATCTAGGAGTAAGGCGGCTGGACAAATCTTGAAGTGTACTACAAGTCTTCGGTAGAGACAGTCTTGATCACGTCTCCCGGTGTGGCCTCCAGAGTCCATCTTGATCATGTACAGAGGAATATCGGCCCAACCGAGGAGACGGGCCGGCTAGGTTAGCACCCCCTAATCCAGGACACCGTCAGATAGGGTTTGGATATGCTTTTGTGCCCATGGGCGACGCCCAAACCCGACCCGATTGCTCGTGGGTAGGGCATGGATATACTCTTGTACCCGTGGGTATACCCAAACCCGACACGATAGTATGACTTAATGGGCAAAAATGTGCTATCCCTACCCCACAGTCACATGTCCCACTACAATTTTACACTTTGTTATCTAAAACATGCAAAAGAAATTGCACAATCCCCGCCGTAACTTTTATTAGTTGACAACTTGGCATTCAATCCCCACCATAACATACTCCAGTGCCCCTTCCCTTATTTTTATCTCCTCGTTAATGACTCGTCATTCTCATCTTTTAGAAAAATACTAAATGATATTAGGCTGTTAGTGGACGTTGATTTACCATAAGTTGATGTTTACCGTAAGTGAAGCCTAGCCTGCTACGAGGTCAAGAATGGAAGAGCTTATGTTAACATTGTGTTATGTCTTATTTATATGTCTTGAGAGGACCCAATGGATATCGAGTGGGTATGGATATCCATCGGGTTTGGAAAGGACACAATTTTTCACCCATGGATTTTTTCATGTGCGGTTAAAGACTATCTTCATGGATATGGATATGGATTTGATATTGTTCAACACAATCCAAACCCGATCCATTGCCATCCTCACTCATGAAGACCTCGGGCAGGTGAGGAAGCCCGTCATCGGAATATACAATCCAAGTTCTATAATGAAAAATTCCCACTAGTATATGAAAGTGACAAAATAGGAGACTCTCTATATGAAAAACATGGTGCTACTCTAAAGCACAAGTGTGGAAAAGGATAGTAACATTGCCCCTTCTCTCTTTTTCTCTCAATTTTTTTTCATGGATCTTTTTCGCCTTTTTTTTAGAACGGTCTCATAGACCTCATCCCCACTTTTTCGCGGACTCATTAGTCTCCACCATTCTTTCCTCACCGGGGCAATGCTCTAATAATGATGATCATCACACTTCTATTTACTTACAACTCAACATTACAACTCGATACTAGAACAAAAATATGACTCTATATGAATGCCTCTGGTAGTGTACCAGGATGTGCAATGATGCCAGCGTAACATGTATAAAAATGTTGAACGGTGGCTGAGCCACAAATACTATGTCAGCTATATGATGATGCAAAGCAATATGACAATGATGATGTGTGTCATATAAAAAAACGGAATGGTGGAAGTTGCATGGCAATATGTCTCGGAATGGCTATGGAAATGCCATGATAGGTAGGTATGGTGGCTGTTTTGAGGAAGATATAAAGAGGCTTATGTGTGATAGAGCGTATCATATCACGGGGTTTGGATGCACCGGCGAAGTTTGCACCAACTCTCGGTGTGAGAAAGGGAAATGCATAGTACCGAAGAGGCTAGCAAATTGCGGAAAGGTGACAGTGCGTATAATCCATGGACTCACATTAGTCATAAAGAACTCACATACTTATTGCGAAAGTTTATTAACCCTCGAAGCAAAGTACTACTACGCATGCCCCGAGAGGGATAGATTGGTAGGACAAGGTCCATCGCTCGTCCCCGACCGCCACTCATAAGGTAGACAATCAACAATAAATCATGCTCCAATTTCTTAGTATAACGACAGATCATACGTGCATGCTTCGGGAATCACAAACCTTAACACCAATATTCTTACTAAACCACAATTACCTACTAATACCTCCCACATATTACCATCTTAATATCGCAAAACTATTGCAAGGAATCAAACTTATCATATTCAGTGATCTACATGAAAGTTTTTAATATATCCCTCTTGAATACCTATCATATCAAGACCAAATTCATAACCCGTGCATATTACCATTGCTATCATGAGACTCTAAAAAGATATAAGTGAAGCATGAGAGTGCAACTATTTCTTTAAAATATAACCACCGTCGTGCTCTAAAAGATATAAGTGAAGCACTAGAGCAACTGCCTAGCTCAAAAGATATAAGTGAAGCACGTAGAGTATTCTCACAAATCACGAATAATGTGTGTCCCTCTCAAAAAGGTGTGTTCAGAAAATATGATTGTGACAAACTAAAAAGCAAACAAACTATATCACAAGACGCTCCAAGTAAAACTCATATCATGTGATGAATAAAAATATAGCTCCAAGTGAGTTACCGATAGATTGTAGACGAAAAAGGGGATGCCCCGGATAGCATCCCCAAGCTTAGACGCTTGAGTCTTCATTGAATCTTACATTGGTGTGCCTTGGGAATCCCCAAGCTTAGGTTCTTGCCGCTCCTTATTCCTTTATCCATCGTTGTCTCACCCAAAACTTGAAAACTTCAGCACACAAAACTCAACAGAAACCTCGTGAGATCCGTTAGTATAACAAATAAATCTTAAACTTTAGGTACTGTAGTAAATTGATTCATATTTAATATTGGCATAATGCTACTATACTCCAACTTCTCCATGACTCATACCCCCCGATACGATCCATAGATTCATCAAAATAAGCAAACTATGCATCAAAAACAGAATCTGTCTAAAACAAAACAGTCTGTAAAGATCGGAATTATGGTTTTACTTCTGTAAATCCAAAAAATCTTAAAAATTAGGACAACGTGGGAAATTTATATTCCAATACTGTGTAAAAAATTCAGAAGGTTCTGATACTCCAACTAAAATTAGAAATTCCAGCACTGGACGCAAAAGTTTCTGTTTTCAAACAGCATCAATCATACTATCTTCCAAATCATCCCAAAGGCATTACTTGGCACAAACACTAATTAAAACATTAAAACACAATCATAAGAGAAGCTATAATCATGAAAACACTCAGAAACAGAAATAAAAAGTTTATTGGGTTGTCTACCAACAAGCTCTGTCTTTATAGCCATTAAGATAGGCTTGAGATTTCAATGATGCTCACATGAAAGATAGTAATTTAAATACGAAGAGAGCATCATGAAACATGTGAAAATCACATTTAAGTCTAACATACTTCCTATGCATAGGCATTTTATAAGCAAACAAATTATCAAGACAAGCAATATTTAGCATATGCCAATAGGAAGAATGGAGCATCAAGAATTTCAACATAACAAGAGCTAATTTAGTAACATGAAGATTTCTACAACCATATTTTCCTCTCACATAATAATTACATGTAGGATCATAATCAAACTCAACAATATAGCTATCATAAACAATAATCTGTCTATGATCCACATGCATAAACAATTTATAATCTTCCAAGATAGGAGGATTAACATCAACTAAAGTCATGACCTCTCCAAACGCACTTTGGTCAAAAATGTCATAAGATTGATAATTCTCCAAAGTAGTGGGATCATTATTACCTAAAGTTGACGCTCTTCCAAACCCACTTTTAATAGTATTGCAAACATTATTATCAATAACATAATCATCATGAGGCTTAAATAAATTTTCAAGATCATAAGAAGCATTATCACCCCAATCGTGATCATTGCAATAAGTAGTGGACATAACAAAATTGTCATCCCCAAGCTTGTAGTTTTGCATATTATTAGCACAATTTACATTAATAGAATTTATAATAACATCATTGCAATCATGCTTTTCATTCAAGGAGCTACCATGAATCACTTTATAAACTTCTTCATAACAATTTTCAAATTCATGATTTTCAAGAAAAACTTCATAAAGATAATCTAGTGCACTCAACTCACTAGCAATTGGTTCAACATAATTGGATTTTTTGAAAAGATTAGCAAGTGGATGAGGATCCATTTCAATAGTTTTTTAGCAAGCAAAGATGCAAGCAAATAGGAAGCACATGGCAACACAAGCAAACAAGCGAATAAAAATATTTTTGTGTTTTTGTAAAAAAAAATTAGAAGTGGGGGAGATGAAAACGAGAGGAAAATGCAAATGAAAAGGAAAATAAAATAAATGCAAGTGATTGATAATTTGTGCGAAGGTACTTGATAGATTTTGATGATGTCTCACCGGCAACGACGCCAGAAATTCTTCCTGCTACTTGTAGACTGCGTTGGTATTTCCCCGAAGAGGAGAGGATGATGCAGTATAGTAGAGATAAGTATTTCCCTCAGTTAAGAACCAAGGTTATCAATCTAGTAGGAGAACCAAGCAAGATCCAGTGAACAGCACCTACACACACAAAAGCAAACACTTGCACCCAACGCGAATAAGAGGGTTGTCAATCCTCTTAGCGGTTACTTCCAAGGATTAAGTCCGATAGAGATAAATTGATAAAGTAAATTACTAAAGTAAATAAAAGTAAATAAATTGCAGCAAGGTATTTTTATGTTTTTTATATGATAAAGATAGACCCGGGGGGCATAGTTTTTACTAGAGGCTTCTCACTTGAGAGCAGAAACATATGGTGGGTAAACAAATTACTGTTTGGCAATTGATAGAAAGCAAATAATTATGACGGATTCATGGCAATGATCATGCATATAGGCATCACATCCGAGACAAGTAGACCGACTCCTGCTTGCATCTACTACTATTACTCCACTCTTCGACCGCTATCCAGCATGCATCTAGAGTATTAAGTTAATAAAAACAAAGTAACGCCTTAAGCAAGATGACATGATGTAGAGAAGCAAATTCAAGCAATATTAATAAACCCCATCTTTTTATCCTTAATGGCAACAATACAAATATGTGTCATGTCCCTTTCTGTCACTAGGATTGAGCACCGCAAGATTGAACCCATCACAAAGCACGTCTCCCATTGTAAGATAAACCAATCTAGTTGGCCAAACCAAATCAATATATCGGAGAGAAATACAAAGCTATATTTAATCATGCATAAAAGAGTTCAGAGAGGACTCAAATATTTCTCATGAATAATCTGATCATAAACTCACAATTCATCGGATCCCAACAAACACACAGCAAAAGAAGATTACATCGGATAGAACTCCAAGAACATCAAGGAGAACATGGTATTGAAGATCAAAGAGAGAGAAGAAGCCATCTAGCTACTAGCTATGGACCCGTAGGTCTGTGGTAAACTACTCACACATTATCGGAGGGGCAGCAAGGTTGATGTAGAAGCCCTCCGTGATCGATTCCCCCTCCGGTAGAGTACCGGAAAAGGCCTCCAGATGGGATCGCGGAAGAACAGAGGCCTGTGGCGGCGGGAAGGTTTTCTCTTCTGGCTCTCTGATGGTTTTCGAATATTTGTGAATTTATAGGAGTGGAATTAGGTCAAATGGAGCCACGTGCGCCCCACAAGGCATCAGGGCACGCCCCCTTGGGCCGCGCCCTGTTGCCTTGTGGAGGCTTCGTGAACCTTTTGGCCTCCTCTGCAAGTCTCCAGGGTCTCTTTTGTCCAGAAAAAAATCTCCAAAAAGTTTCGTGGCATTTGGACTTCGTTTGGTACTGATTCTCTGAAAAGCCAAAAACAAGCAAAAAACAGCAACTCGCACTGGGCACTAGGTTAATACGTTAGTCCCAAAAAATGATATATAATAGCATATAATTGTATATAAAAAACATCCAAGATTGATACTATAATAGGATGGAACAATCAAAAATTATAGATACGTTGGGGATGTATCACATGCCCATGCAGAGGATGCCTAAATAGCACCGAAGTCCCTCTGCTTCTCCAGCGCACGACGGTGGTGATGCAGGGTGCCACCGCCCGCAGAGCCTGCTCCCGATCGATGGGAGCCAGCTCGTCAAAGACGGCGTCCAATGGCACAAATGGATTCCGGTGACGTAGCCCGGAGAGGATTCGCCCGGCAATGGCGACGGCCGTCCGCACCCCCTCCTTGTCCAGAGCCGCCCCCACCACCGCGCGGAGATGGTTCAGCTCCTCGGAGAAATAGGTGAAGAAGGAGACCAGGTCAGGAAGCCGCAGCTCGTTGAAGTCGATGGGTTGGTCGAACGGGTTTAGCCCGACGGCCGGCATGGTCACGCTGGCACGACGGTAGGCATCGCGCAGCTGCAACACTTGCGTGGCAACATGGTCCGGCAAGTGGTTGAGGCGATCCTGGACCTCATCACGATCGGCACGCTCGCGCTCCAGCCGGCTCGCCATCAGGGCAACCTGGCCGCCTAGGGTATCTCCCGCTTTCGGCAACAACGCCGCCGACGCGTCAAGCATCTTTGTGGTGGATTCCTGCCGCTTTTGAAGCTTCGTGAACTCCCGCTCATAACAAAGGAGCATGGCACTCTTCTCCTCCCTGAGCTCAAGGATCTCCACGTCCTTGGCCCTGAGCTCCGCATCCTTGGCCTGGAGCTCCTTTGTCAGGTGCGTCACCTCAGACTCCGTGATCTGGTGCGCCGCCATGGAACCCGGTAGAAGCAATGGGGAAAGGAAGCAAAGGGGGCGAAACGGCTGGAAGGCAATGCAATCTATGGGAAGGTGGAGGGATCAGGGTAAATCTTTTGGTTTTCACCATGGGAAACCCGAGTCGATGCCTTTTCACATCAGGGAGCAGTGGGTTTTACTGGCGGAGTCATCATGACTAATCCCTGCCGCACCTGCTCCCGTCAAACAAAAAAAGAATCCTGCCGCGCCCAAGGACCAAAGCAACGCTGCGGTGGATAGTATTTTAATTTACCTAGCCGCAAGGAGGGAAAAAATGCTTGAAAAAACAAATGTGGCGGCGGCCTAGCTGATCGGTCGCACTAGCCCAACTAGCTAGCCACCGTGCTTGTACTCGGCGGGAAAGGTGGGGTTTTGTGATTTGTCGACTCATTACTTCGGCGCTACGACCGAGGACCCAGAAACCGCGCGGTAGGGCGCCCCACGCTCCCACCATCCCACGTCTCAGTAAGGAAGAAAATATGCGTGCACCACGGGGGAGGACCCAGAAACCGCGCGGTAGGGTGTGCCATGTCTCAACACGGAGGAAAATGTGCGTGTAAAAATATATGAGACATAGCTATGGTAAGAACTCGGGACCCAGCCAGTGGGTCAAAAACACCCCACTAGCCACACAGATTCATCATGCTAACGTGGCACGGAGGATAGGTGTGGTTAGCTCTGTCTCAAACAGCCACGAGGTCTCTTGTTCCTAGGTGATTCATCTATTTTCCAAGCATTTTTTTAGTTATAATAACACCACGGCCAGCTCGCGCCACTCTTCATGTTTGCCCGTGCATCTAAAGATTGTAGATGGAGAGGAGAGAGAGATCGCAGACATGGGACCAGGCAGTAAGTGAGTCAACGTTCATGCACGTGCTGACGAGCCACTCCCTCTACTCTACTCAACGTGATACAGTATAGTATAAAATCAAGTTATGCGACAAAGCCAACAACCGTTGCTATTTCTCGCTATCGACATGCGCTTTGTAGTCTAGGTTGCCGGCTCGAATCTCGTCCTTCTGATTTTTTATTTTTAGGTCCAAATTTGTTCCATGATGAGTGGAACCCCCGTGTGTTGTTCCGATATTTCTGTGTACGAGGGATTTTTTGCACAAACACTTTGCGCGGTTAGACAAGTTACGACACCAGTTACACGTATTTTACAAGTTTAGGAACAAAAGTGACAGCGGCGGAGAATATCACGTGCTCCCCACGGTTTAGATGCTACGGTGATACGAGATTGTATGTCGTTGGATCTGATATCCAATGGCATGTGAGTAGTCTTTGTACTTTTGCGCAATTCCCAAACTCTTCGAGGGCTTTTTTGCAAAAAAAAACATACAGACCTCTGTGAGCCGCTGGATCTTGGATCCAACGGCTCCCATGAGCTCGTATCACGGTAGCATCTAAGGTGTGGGAGAACCCAATATTCTCACATACGAGAGAATATAAGGTGCTCCCTGTAGCTTAGCCGCTACGGCGATACAAGCTGCTAGCAGCCGTTGGATCTGAGATCCAATGCCATGTGCGTAGTATTTTTACTTCTTCGCAATTCCCAAACTCTTTGAGGCCTATATTGCAAAAACATTCAGACTCCTAATGGGAGCTGTTAGATCTCTCGGGAGCTCGTATCACCGTAGTATCTACAGTATGGGAGCACCTCATATTCTCCCGCGTGAGAGAACATCTCAGGTGCTCTCGCTGCTTGGATGCTATGGTGATACGAGCTTCGAGGCGGTTCAATCTGAGATCCAATGGCATCTAAGTATAGTCTTTGTACTTGTGAGCAATTCCCAAACTCTTTGAGGTTTTTTTTGCAAAAACCATTCGGACCTACTAGGAGCCGTTGGATCTCAGATCTAACGGCACACAAGAACTCGTATCACCATATAGCATCTAAGGTGGGAGCACCTAATATTCTCCCGGGGGGTGGGGGCACAACCCATCGGTGTTTGGGAGGGTGGAGCCAAATGTTAAAAAAATATAATCTAAACCCTCCTAAAAAAAGACCTTCACAATTTTATCTAAGGTTGGGGGTAACTCGGGGGTTACCCCCCCCCCTCACGACAATCTACATGGCTCCGCCTATGCAAGAGGCGTAGAGTGAGCGTCTATGTGTGCGAGGTCAATCGAGTCATATATAGAGGGAGAGATCGAGTTAGTGTGGGCTAGCGTACACTCGAATGATAAAGACAATACAGAGAGATATCGTTCGACAAAGCTGTAGTGAGGGCAAGAGGGAGATAGTTACCGAGAGAGTGGATTAGATAGACTTTGTGTTTGTACGCATGGCATGCATGGAGTTTTTTTACAGAGGCAACATATAGGGAGAGAGGGAGGACGATATAGAGGGAGAGAGAGAGAGAGAGCTCGTCATGGAGGGCCCGACGAGGTTGTGTTTGAGAAATACATTTGTTGAGAGCGTGAGGGCAGGTGTGAGATAAATGGAGATCGAAACATGAAGAGAAATAATGAGCGTGTGTCGGATACCAATAGCTCTATTAACAAAGAGATGAAGATCAATCGATACAGGAAGTATGTGTGGTGAAGGGGGGGGGCGATGGACAGACCTAACACAACATTTGAGTGTACATAGTAGTAGACTTAATATTCACATTTCAGTTTAGTGTACATTGTAAACATTGAATTGAGGACCATGTATGGCTTACATTTTATTTTTGAATTCGTGCCATACATGCATGGATTGGAAAAGTAGATGCACTATACTAACTCGTTTGTTGTTGTATTTGTGTGTGTGGTCATATGCTTGAATACATACAAAGTTTTCTCACCACCATACCGTTCATCTTTTAAATTTGAATTTGCATTAAAAAACATAGTGTGGATACCATGAAATGTGAAATCCACGTTGAGATCACTATATCACTCGTCATAAATCAATTACCGTCCCTTTTGGAATGACCAATTATTTGCAAGGAAAATACGGGCATTGTAATACATATAGATTCGTTCGCCAATTTTAAAAAAGATTCCTTTCCTGATAAAAAAAAGATTCCTTTCGCATTCTCAAAAGGTAGCACCCGACGGCGTACTAGCCAGACCAGGCTCGTGTCGTGGTGGTGGCGTGCGTGGTACGCTAGCCAACCCCAACCAAAAGAACCGCGATAAAACTTCACGCCTCCACTCGAGCCTCCGCGTTTCGAATCGAAATATCTGGCGGCCAGAATTCTAGCCCTACGAAATTTCCCTTATGTCCCCGGTCCATAATGACTACTCCTACTACTACCGATGAATAGTGGAGGGATGCTTTAGTAACTAGCCCACGTTACCTACCATGTCGAGCACGTTCAAGTCCCTTGGTCGCCGCTACCCAAGGTCACCCGTCAACTCCATTGCCTACAACACTAGGATGAGTATAGAATGGAGATTCGTTTGTTCGTGCCTACTACCTCCATCCTGGTTTATTGGTCCTCTTCGCATTTTGTGCTAAATTTTGACCTTACATTTAACTAACAAAATGTTAATGCATGTAACCAAAAATAATATCACTGAAAACTATGTTCAAATACGAGTCCAAAGACATAATTTTTGGTGACATGCATTATTATTAGAGTATGACGCAATGCATTGTTTGAAGTCTAACTAAGCACTGTTTGACCAAATTCTAACTTCAAAAATATAAACATCTACTACAACAATAAAGATGTATCGCCTGAAAGTTTATTTCATGATGCATGTAATGATATTGTTTCGAATCCTGGTTTTTAAATTCCAGAAAATCCAAAAGTCACCTGAAATTCATGAAACTGCGCATGGTCTCGTGATACGTGTGACACCCTGGTTTTTCTTAGCTTTTCCTTGCAAAATATTTTATTTGGAATTGGGTTTGGTTTTGTCTCTGAATGGCTCTATGGACTTAAAACTTGGGAATATTTTATTGATTTTCCTTCCCAAGTAACTCAGGCCCTCAAAAACTTCTCTCAAGTCATGTCATATCCATTCTTGCTCCATCTCAATTTTATTCCAACCTAATATTCCTTTTTCCCTTAAAGGAATAACCCTTTGAGCTCTAGGTTGTGAAGCAACCTATATTTCTGTTCTTCCAAAAATCCCAAGAAAATTCTCATAAATCCTTTGCACCATGTGAACCTTGGATATGTGAAAATATTCAAGATTTACTCCTCATGGTGAGCTCAGCATCCAATCTTTGATTCTGGTCCTAATTTCAGTTTGTGAGGCAACTATATTTTTTATTGTTTCAAAAATTCTGAAATTAATCCAGGACCTTCTCCTACCTATATTATCAGTCTCCGCAAATTTTGGCTCATTTCATTCAGCCAATTTTTCTATAAAATTCCTCCCAGTTTCTGTCCCGTGGGAAGTGTTGTGAAGGAAGTACCCTGTAAGCTAACCCAATTGGGCTGAAATTTTTATAGCATGATGGCATCCCCAAATCACCCACAAATACCAAGTTTCAACTCTAGGAACCCATCCCAGTGAGTGCAACATCTTCTGCAAGATTTCTGGATCAAAGAGGCAGTTGTGAAGCAACCATGCTCTACACTGATCCATTTGGTCTAAACTTTTCCCAGCATATGCACCTTCCTACTGTATCTCAATATGGAAAACTTTCACTCCCAAAGCCCTAGCCATTTTACCTCAACTTGCTGCACAAGTTTGCATCCAGAAACTTGCTTGGAACCTAGCCAGCTGTTCAGTCCACCTCTTGCCAAACCAGCTGCACCAGGAGGCCTCTGGAAGGAGGGACTATCGCACGGACATGACCGGCCAGGCCAGAGCGTGCCGCGTGTGCCAGTGCACGTGGTGACCACGCGTCTGGCCGAGCCAAAACCGTGCTCTGCACGTCGCCTGCGTCGGAAAAGCTCGCTCCGGTCACCTATCGATGCCTCACCTTGTCCAGTCGTGCCGACGTCGTCGCCGCCGTCCACCTGGCCCATCTAGAACCCTCTCCCTCTCCGGCGAAGCTCGCCGGCAGACGCGGCCAAGCTCCGCCCCTGTGCGCCGTACGGGCACTGTGGCTGCGCTGGCTGTCTCCTTCCTCGCCGCTCCGCGCCATCGCCATTAAGTCTCTGGCCTCTCCTGTCACTTCCTCACGCGGCTCGGGCGCTAGTGCGATGGCCAGCGCAGCGCCATCGCCGGCATTTTCCTCGCGGCGGGATCCGGTGCTGGCATCGCCGCCCACCTATAAAAGGCCCCGCCCGGCCTCTCCGCACTTCACCACCCCACTCCTCTCCCTCTCAATTGCCGCCCAGCAGCACCAGAGTGAGCCGGAGAGCTCCTCTGCTCCATCTCCGGCGAGCTACTCTGCCACTCTGCCCCAGCTCCGTCCGCTCACCTCCGCCCACCCCAGCTCCATCTGAGACTCCCCCGAGCTCGTGACACTCCACTGACTCGTCCCAGCCCTTTCCTAGCCCGGGTGCTCGTCGGAGTCGCCGGATCGATCGCCACCCGAAGCTTGCCGCCACCTGAGACGAAGGGGCGACCATGTCCGGCCACCGTTCGAGGAGCTACGGGTACCGGAGTGCTCGTTAGCGTCTGCCCGATCCATCCCCGCCGTCCCCGAAGCTCACCGCCATCGCTATCGCCGGCAACCCTCGCCGGTGAGCCGCCCTGCTTCTGTTCCTCTCTCTCTCCTTCAAATATGACAGGCGGGCCCCGCTGGTCAGTGACTCCCTTCGTGCCCGAAGCGGTACGCTAGTGGAGGTGTACTCCGGTTTTACGCCTTCGACGTGGCCGCTACAGGGTTTTTCTGTTTTTCAGTTAAATTCCAATAATTCCAGAAGTTTGACCGAACTTTGACCATCAATATCTTTTAAACCATAAGTCCAAATGAGTTCATTCTTTTTGCATTATTTTTTCTTATGAGTTCCTTTAGTTGCTATAAAAATTTGGGATTTTTCTCTACTGTCTAGAATTTCTGGTCAAAAGAAAATGCTTTATGTGGTATTTGCAAATGCTTCCAAAAAAATGTTTTTTAGATTGTTTTGCCTAGTTGGTGAAGACCAGGAGTACTCCCACACTCTGTTGGTGCAAGGCAAGCCACAACTCTCATTTGCATAACTGCATTGCAATATCATAGTTTAAATAATTATTTTAATGCCAAATATGAATTATTTATGAATGGATTAATTCATGCAATACTTTGAAGATCTTGGATAAGTTACTGCCATGATGATGATGGGATTATAGGATAGCAGTGGATTTCCAGATTTATGCGGTGATGCTGTCGGACTGCGAGATTACCGTCTATGATTATTTTGTGATTCCACCGGTACTGCATATATGGGATCAGTAATATAAGTTGATCATGATGCTCATTGGATTTCTAGTTGGTTATTGTGATAACTTGGATCATTTGTATATCGGAGTGTCAGTGATAACTATGATTACTTGGGGATAAAATCCTTCATCGTTGATAAAGTGCCATTGAACCGAACTTTCCAGTGCAGCCACACCTGCCGGAATGGGACGGCCTTGGCTTGGTCTAACAGCGTGCTCTTTTATCGGTACCACCAAAGAGGGGAGGTTATGCGTGCGTGATGCCCTGATCAGGTAGACGATGATAACCTTGTGAGATTGGTTAGTTATTGAGCTCAGGTCCCCGTTTGGGACAGTTTTGTTTGGCCACGACGGTGGCAGGTGTCAAGAGTGACACAGAGGCTACCCAGGGCATGACTCTGGGGGAGGATGATTGTCGGTGGTACGGTGGAGGAGTCACGGGTTAGGCAAGTTTCGTTGGAGCAACACCGGTCCGCCCGAAAGGGAAGTGTACCGAGGTACGGGGCCAGGAGCTTCATTGTGTGGGTAAAGTGCGCAACCTCTGCAGAGTGTAAGAATCTATTCGAATAGCCGAGTCCACGGTATTGGACACAGTTCGTACTAAGTCACACTGTCTGATCAACACTAATGAGGGAATGACGTGTTAATGATGGAAGAACTCGTCTCAGTATGGTTAGGTGACCGATTGTTGAGATCCGCTGGTAAATGTTGAGGATAATCTCGATTGTTGGAAGTTCTTGAGGTGACAATGAGTTGGTCACGAGAGTAAGTGGTTCAATCATGTGGTTCAGGGCAAAGTGGTTCTGTAGTGGTAACAAGCTTGATAGATGTAGCAGTAGTATGTTATTATTATTTTCCACCCTTTTTAGTAGCATTAAACCTGATTTAATCATGATTTCTATGTATTTGTTATGCCTTGATGCTCTTGATTGTTGCGAGCTTGCGAGTACATTCAAAGTACTCTCCTGGCGTGTCATGCCAGTTTGCAGGTGCCGCCATGTTTGCATAGTGGAGGTATTCGAGTCGCGAGCTAGGATGTGTCCTTAGCCAGAGTCCCTGCGGAGTGGAGTCCATTTCGACGCCGTAATTCTGCTGCTAGGATTCGAGCTGCTGCTAGCATAGAATTGTCGTAGCAAACGTAGCTTTGCCAAGGCAACCCGTTGTAATATCTCAAACCCTTGTACCCCAACTATTTGTAATAAAGAGCTGATTTGTTCTATGCCAAGCAGTGTCGTATTCCAGAAGACTTGATCTCTGGGCTAGAATACGGGGTGCTCCGGTGACTCTGAGCCGGGGTGCCACAAGGTTTGGTATCAGAGAAGGTCTGGCTATAGGACACCCTAGCTAACCTGGACGTTAGAAACCGTTAGTTTAGAGTCCAGTCTGTTTGTGTGTTGCATTTGAGTGCTGCACTTGGCGGATGCATTTGTGTGTTGCATGGCATACATATAGATTTGGTTCACTAATCAGTTGATTTTGTAGATGGCATCCGTTCCTGTTGATTACAACTCAGCCCCTGCACCCCTCAGCTTCGCATCCCTGCTTTGGGATGTCTGGCGTCTTCTCTATCCCAATGGAGAGATGCCAAGGTACCAAGTATTCCAGACCCCGCTTGCGAGAATGGTGCATGAGTATCATGCCAGTGTCATTCTGTCAGTCGACCTACCTTTGGGGAAGCGCACCTACAGTCTCCATGGTGGTTATGCCTCTACCCCGGACCGCGCTGTCCAACTTGCCGCTCTGGCAGGCCTCACTATTATTCGCCATCAGGAAAACGCGATGCAGGAGAATCGTGCCTTCCAGTACTATCCCACCATGTCCACCACTCCTAGACGGATTAGATTTCCTCCTGTCCGCTCAGATGACGATGTCGCTGTGGCATACATGTCTCGTTACATGGTCGCAGAGTACGTCCTCATCGCTGAGCTAGTCCGAGATGCAACTCGTGCCCGGAGAGCCCTTGGTTTGGCTTTAGCCCCGTCAACCTCTCCGCCCGCTCCTTCGCTCTCCAGCAACCCGCCATCCAACCCTAGTACCTAAGTATCTGCAAAGTTCATGTTGCATGAGTTGTGGTAGTGCCAAGTGCTGTAAATTACCCTGAGTAGCAATAAAGTGTGGTTTTGCAAGTTTGGTGCTTTTCCTTGAATAGTCTTTATTTTTTTTCTTTGGTTCCTCGGTGTCATACTACCTTCTCTATGGACGTTGCTCATCAACTATCGGACGCGAAGAAATAATGAGGATTGCCAGTACTTGGAGGATAAGTTGAGCAGTATGAAATCCTCAGGATCACGTTGCTCGAGGGAGCATTGGGTTGAAAGCAAACAGTATTCCGAATTGACTATCAATGTCAAGCTTACATCAGCAATGCAATTAGCAGTAATGGTTAAACAAGCAGGAAGACTAGTGTGTGCAAAACCAGTGATATGGCTACAGTACAAGTTGGGATTCAAGAAGGATAGTCGGCTAACTCTTTCGCAGGAAAACAACAAGCGGAGTTGTGAAGATGTATACATGTAGCAGCATGGCACAGTAAGAAACTTCTGGTATAAACAATCCAATCCTCCTCTGCACGCCACCGAAGAAACTTACAAGGCAAGGCTCTTCGAGTCTTCCTCAGTACGATATGTGAATGGCTTCCAGCACAAGATACCCGGTCTTCTTCGGTAAGCTATCGTGGGAAAGCTTCCAGCATAAGGTACAGAGTCTTCCTCGATAAGTAACCAGGAGGAAAGCTTCTGGGGAACGCTATCTAGCCTTCTTCGGCAAGCTATTCCGGCAGAAACTTCAAGCACAAGCTAACCAGTCTTTCTCAGCACGATACCGATGGCTTCCACCACAAGCTATCCAATCTTCGTCAGCACGGTACTACAAACAGTTGGCAACATTGGTATAAGTTAGAACATGGTGTATTGGCAGTACATTTCGAGAAGCTAAGCCATAATCGCTCAGTCAGAAATATGAGCCGGTCAGGACACAAAAGTCGGCCTTGGGAATCAGATGTTCAGCTACACATGCTTCAATATACATTGTGCAGTATTGCTTGAGTAATGACAGTCCCTCGTACGAAAGCAACTATGTTTGAGCCGGACTATCAAAGGAAGGTAAGGATCCAACACCTACATAAGTTATGCAAGTGAACCAAACGCCAGTATAACCATCAGCATGTTAGGAGGACTCACAAGCTTGGAACTACAATTTGGGCAGTGGATACCAAGGTACTTATGAACTTGGTATATGGTCCCAATGAACCCTTGCTTGCTTTTTCTTGGAGACGGCACCACGCCCGTGTACCGAGCTGTTTTTCGGCCATTCGGGGTGGATGCCGGCATTATATTTCTATTTTCAACAACTGTCTTGTGTTCTGAGCTATGTTTTTTCGGCCGTCTCAGGCAGCTGTTGAATTTCTTTTGGTAGCGGCGACTCTATGTTCTGAGCTGTTCTTCGGCCGTCTTAGGGAGCCGCTACTAACTTTTTGTCAACATGGTCTCATGCTCTGAGCTGCTTTCCAGCCGTCTTGAACCATGATTGAATTACTCCAGTAAAAGTCCCAGATCTGAGTTGTAAAGACCGTTCTGGTGGCCACTGGTTTATTTGCCGATTTTATGCAAAAGGTTCGGAGGACCAATGCCTTACCACTACAGCTTGTGAGGTGAAAAGCTTGCCAGATAAGTGTGACTCCACTAGGTTGAGGACCAGGCATGCTTGCCGGAATTTGGCACCTGATAACACCCATGGTCATATGAAGAGTTGAGGATACGTGACCAAATTCCTGCGGCACAGGAGTCAGAAAAGAGAACAACAAGGAAGAGCAAGACTGAAGATGTAGGCGTGAAGATCACTACCGAAACCACATGATACAAATACCTAAGATGGGCTGATTTCGTATCAATACACCACCAAGTGGTCCGCTTGCTCTATAATGAAGAATTTCATATCCGACATTGCAAGGCTTGCGGATATCTCGACAGGATGGGCACTTGCAATGCTACCCAATAACTTTGGATCAAATGCCCACACTCCCCTGTCATGAGCAAGGTTATTCTGTCAGGACCACTGTCAGTCAAGGTGTTGCTATAAGGTATTACTCCCTTGGAACTGACGAATAGCAGCCAAATCGTCAATACAGAATGAAGAAAAAATAGTCAGCTCTGAGGATTCAGCCACCCTGCAAATAGTCAGACCCCACCAGGAAAAACGTTGTGATTCTCAGCATTGTAACTCGATGCAATAATCAGTTTGGTCGTGTCCACGAAGGAAAGTTGTCCATAATTCTTATTGGTACCAGACAGGAACAGGATATGCTCATCAAACATCGCTCCCAGACTCATGGGAAGGTGACTTACTCCAGTCAGGAAAATATGCCAGATGAACTAGCAGGCATTGTAATAATGAAGTCAACATAATGTTGGATATGTGAGGAAAGATCTGTTAGAATGTGGGTGCAATCAAGCAAACCACCCCAGAGTAAGAAAGTCAGGGCATATGAAGTTCGTGAGGAAACCTTATATCAAGAAAAAGGATACCCGAGTTGGAACCGGTTTTTCCTTAAAAGCAGAAAATTCATACTGGTTCCCTGAGCAACCAAATCTCGAGGACGAGATTTATCCTAAGGGGCATAGCTTTGCCAAGGCAACCCTTTGTAATATCTCAAACCCTTGTACCCCAACTATTTGTAATAAAGAGCTGATTTGTTCTATGCCAAGCAGTGCCGTATTCCAGAAGACTTGATCTCTGGGCTGGAATACGGGGTGCTCCGGTGACTCTGAGCCAGGGTGCCACAATACGGCACAAATAGGCTGTGGTATTTTTTTTGATCAATTTGAGACAAGCTGCTTATGAAAAGTTGCACACATGAACAGCCAAGGTATTTTGGAACAAAGAGTTGTCACGTTAACGCGAACAGTTCACTAATATATTCAAACCGTGGGTGTTAGACCAGCATGCCGCCACGCGTCCCGCTTCTCATAGGTAGGTGCCATCCGAGAAAGCTTGTGAGTCGATGCGAGGCATGCGAGCAGGTGTCGTGCGTACGACCATCTATGGGGCCATCTAGCCCCTTTGCGGTTTGGCTAGGGGAATACACCAGCACAAAGAGCAGAATCAGCAGAGAATGCAAAGGTTTTTACCCAGGTTCGTTCCACCGTGAGGTGTAAAACCCTACTCGTGCTTTGATGTATTATATGTGGAGAGCTCAAGTACAAGGTGTGTTTCGTCCCGGCAAGGTGCAGAGAGAAGCAACTACGCATGCAAAGAGAGCTAGAATGGCTAAGGATCGATCCTTGTAAAGGTTTGCCCTGGCCCTCCTTTTATAGCTCAAGGGGTAACCACAGTGACAAAATAGTCATTACAAGTTGACTAGATAGCAAGCAGTGCTATCATACCTAACTCTGCCGGTTTAGGACAAAAGCATTAAATGCGCCGTTAGGTGTCATGTGAAGGAGGAGCCCCGGCAAGGTTCCTGCACCGCTCGCCCAGCTACCTCGTATTATATTGACACGCCTCCTGGACGAGTGTCATTAAAGTTAAATCTCCTTCCAGCAGGCTGACACGTGCCCCGACAAGTCTCACCAAACTGCCTGTGCGGTCGACACCTCACCGATTAGCGACTACCTACTCGGTGGGGTGGAGCGCTGACGAGCTGGCGAAGGCTTGCCGGCACGGAGCTTGCCGGGCCTTCATCTTGCCGGCTCGAATCTTGCCGGCAGGTAATGCCTTCACCTTTAGTACTTATTGATGCTTTGTCTTGATCTTCTCATCAGTTGCTTCCACAACCGGGTCTTGAATCTTGATCTTGACAATCCCCGCCAAGCCTGGTCATCAAGAAAGTTGCTACTGTCTGTGCATGAGTCATGGTATAAAATACCCATGTTTTATACACCGACAGGAGCCCCCGGGCCTGGGCCATACGTGCGTCCGAAGCGTCGTTGGGCTAGGCCCAAATGATGCACAGACACGCGGTGGGAAATTACTGCCGTAATCTTTGCAATGATGATTTCCCTCCAAGCACGCCCACGCCGCGCATTAAATGCGGGACGCAGGAGTGGTGGACTGTAGCGGTTATCTCGCGGTAGTGCGCCTGCAAAGGCGCTGCCAAGGCAAACAGTGAAGAGCCAGCCCCTCGCGCCTTCCCCATAAAAAGGCAACCACGAGGGGACGCTGCTCATTCACCCTTGCCCCTCCTTGCTTCATCTTCTTCCTCTCACCAGAGCCGCTTCTACCGTCGCCGCCGCCTGTTCGCATCTCACCTCGACTCCCTCTTCTCTTCTTGCCCTCATGGCACCCAAGAAGGCCGACGCAGCGGGTAAGAAGCCCGCCAAGCTTGTCGACCCCAAGGCGGAGAGGAAGAAGAAGGATTTGGAAGAACTGGAGAAGCGGCGGAGGGAGAACGTGGTGTTCTCGCCACCGGCGCTGGATGAGAATACGCTGATCGAGAGATACGCCAACATGTGGGGGCGAGACACCAAGGATCACAAGGCTCCAGTGGTGCTCTCCGCCGGAGGCAACACTCCCTCAGATTCATATCCCTTCTTCTGCGCGTACTTTTATTGCGGGCTGGTTCCTCTCTTTTTGGATTTCTTCAGCGCAATGATGTACATTTTTGGGTTCAGACTGTTGGATTTTACCCCAAATGCCATAACTTGCATGTCAGTCTTTGCCCATTTCTGTGAGAATTTCATCGGAGTTGCCCCCAACGTTGATTTATTCCGCCACTTCTTCATCCCTCGAATCGAAGGCAAGGTGCTTTCCGGCAGTGTCACATGGATCCCCAAGGCCAAGACCAAGGATCAGTACCTTCCCAGGTAGCAGCACTTGAAGTGGGAGGAGTGGCGGGCGGAGTGGTGTTGGATCCAGCAAAAGGATTTCCCCAGCTTCTGCTTGCCGCGCACAGAGCGAGTCATACGCGGCAACGACTGGAGCAGTTTGGGCGCCAGCGATAAGAGGCTTGGCCCGGCATTGAACCGCATTGCTCGCCTCAGAGCCGCCAAGCTGACCATAGAGATGGTGGGTGCAGATTTCCTCTGGCAACGCATCGCGCTGCTGCAGAAGAGGGAAAGATTCACCATCATGCGGTTGTACCCAGGCCTCGGCAACAACCTAACCATCATGGAGCACACCTGCCACTGCGAACAACTGTTCAGATCTACCGGGACCTTCCACTTGCCGGACCAGATCGGTCCCTTGCATATCAATTCTGCCAAGGACTCTATCTTGGCGATGATGCCAGAGTGCAATGCTCAAGGAGTCGAACCCCTCTGGCCCATGCCTTCCTTGGAGAATGAAATGGACTGGGCCTCAAACTTGACGGAGAAGGCCTCCTGGATAGAGAGGCATCTTATTAAGGCCACCAAGGATGAGGAACTGGCATACATCGCCAGCAAGGCCACAGAAGCTGCCAGAGTTAGCGGAGCAGGCGGTTCTCAGGTCGCGGCAACCGAAGATGATGAAGAAGAACATCCCGAAGAAGAGGTTGCCAAGGAACACCAAGAAGAGCCTGCCGGAGATGAGGCTGCCGGGGAACTCGAAGACGACGAAGAAGAAGGTCCTCGGGCCCCAAAGAAGAGGGCACGCATTCTTTGGAAAACAGCCAGTCAAGAGCCAGTGCGCGCTTCTTCACCGAAGGCTGGTCCTGTCGTGAAGAAGACGACCACCAAGACTGGCCGTCAAGAAGAAGTGCGCCGACAACCATCCCAGCGTCCATGAGCACAGCACCCATCTCCCCAACAAGAGGTTGTCGGAGAAGTCGAGTCTTCTCGGCCGGCAAGTTCATCTCCCCCGGCACTAAAAAGGGCCAGAGAATCGCCCCCGCCAGCGAGATATGACCTATCCATCCTCAGTGAGTCCGAAGACGAGGAGTAAGCACAATTGCCTTATACTCAACAAGTCTTGGCTCCATCTTGATCATGATTTTTTACTTGATTCTTTTCTGTTTTTGCAGAGACATAGAGTCACTCATGCATCGAGCCAAACGGGCTAAGGCTGCAGCGGGAGGCGAGCCCGCATCAAGCACTGGGCAAGGAGGCATGTCTGCTGACACCATCATCATCAGCCGCCAACCCAGCCCCCTGTGCGAGGCCACGACACAGATCCCGCTCGCCGGTACTGACGCTGAAGCTTCTGCTCCTGGTCTCGACAAGGAGGTAGGAGAAGGCCACCAGGAGGAAGAGCGCCAAGAGGTGGATCCTACAGTGATTCCTCCGTCAACCACCGTCCCGGAGAGTACTTCTCCGACAAGGGCCTCCACTGACGAGCCCGCCCGCACTGAAATAGTCTCGGTAAGTGAGGTTGTCGGAGACCGTGCGGCGACAACCAAGGTTGTTGGGAAAGAAACTGTTCTTCCACAACAAGCGTCAACAGGTAATCCACTTATCTTTAAGTACTTCCCAATTTTTTTTGTTTTCTTGAACTTGACTTGTAACTGATTTCCATCTTATCCTTTGCTTCTGTTTCATTCTGCAGTTCCCACCTCCCCCGAAGAAGGAGAGATCCTTGCAGATGTGGCAGATATTGCAAAGGAAGCTGCTGATCAAGCCGCCAAGATTGCTGTCGAAGATACCACCAATCCTACTGTTGAGGAAGTAAGGGAAGTTGCCAGAGATATAAGGGAATCTTCTGGTGACACATCTGCTCCCATCCAAACGAGCATGGAAATGCTGGTGGTTGCCGCTGGTCAGCCATATTCTGCCGTTCAGCCAACTGCGCCAACTGCCCAATCTTTGATGAGTACACTTGTTCCTGCCGCTCCTCAACAAGGGTCTGAAGCCCCCAGCTCATCCGGCACCGCAGAGCTGGACTTCGATGCAGAAATTGCTCGCATCCTTGCCTCCATCCCCAAGAGCACCCTCGAATCCGACAACGCCGCCGATAGCACAGCGGATCTCGCCTTCCTGGAAACCATGGTTGCAGGCCTCAGGGACGTGCAAGAGCGCTACGACAAGTGATGGGATAAGCTCCAAGACGAACACATAGCTCTGGAGGTAATTGAGGAGAAACTAAAGAAGAAGGCTGGAGATATCCGATCTTGGTATAAAAACCAATCTCAAAACTTGAGGAGGCAAGAGGAAAGACTTGCCACTACCCAAGAGAAGGCAACAGCCCTGGACGACAAGTTGGCAGAGAGCGAGGCGCAGCTCAACGCCCGATTGAAGAATCTTGCCACACAAGAGGAAGCTCTTGCCGCTAAACTCCGCGGCAAAGACGAAGAAATTGAAAAACTCCTTGAGCAAAGGATGCAAGAGCTGGAGAAGAAACATAAGGATTTCATCGAGACCTAGGCTCAAGAAAATGCCGCCAAGCTCAAGGAGATTACTGATGAAGCTGCCGCTACTGCCGCCGCCAAGGCAGATCTTGATTCCTAGTTGGCCAAGCTAAAAGAAGAGCTCACTGGCAACAGTAAAGAGGTCGAGACTCTCAAGGGAAAAGCGCAGAAAGCAGCCCTCACCTTAGGGGAACTGCAGGCGCAGCTCTCGTCCAAGAATTAAGATCTCGGTACTGCCACCAAGGTAGCTGAGGATTTGAAATCCAAACTTGCCGACCTAGAAACGGATCTTGAATCCGCCAAGGAGCGGGAAAAAATCCTGACGGAGAAGCTTGCCATGGAAGAAACTCTTCGGGAAGACGCCGAAAATAAATTCACGGAGCTGCGCGAGGTGATCTCCCTTTGGACGAAGAGGCTCGTTGATATAGCTGAGCGCCTAACTTCGCAGCTTGCCGTCATGGATATGAACAGCTGGAGCATCACTGTTAATGATCATGAGGCCGCCAGCACCAGATTAACCAAATTCTTCAACGGCCTCATCGATGCACTGAAGACATATCATGATGATAGGTCTACCTCGTTTGCCGATGAATCCCGGAAATTTGCACGCAACGTCCTTTACAAGGTGCTGCTCAAGCTCGCACACCGCCATCCTGACCTCGACCTTTCCGGGATCTTCAGAAAGTTGTCGCTGGACACCGATGTCACTGCCGCCGACAAGATCGATGCTCCTCTTGCCGACAAGGTTCTCCACGTTCCCAGGATCTAGGGCGATTGTCGGGATTAAAACTTGTCGTTATATTGTCACAGTGCTGCCATGCCAAAGATACATTTGATCTTATGTTAGATCTGCACTGCTTTTGTGATGTAATATAACTAGTGCTAATGAATGAATGTATGCCATCTCCCTTGTTTCACTTTGTCTTTGTATGATTTGATTTTGCACCCTACGCATACCAGAAGCTTGCCGGTGCGTGCACTTGCCGTGAGCGCTTGAGGAACAGGTCCTTAGCAGCCTGCCAGTAATGTCGCCGCCGACAAGTTTTCCCTTGACGTTTTCAAATGCAGCTACTCAAATTGTTGAGCAGACTCGAAACAAAGTAAGAGCGCAACTGATCATGACAAGGTTCCTTCACGTGCAGGTTTTTCATACAAACACAAAACCGTTCAAGGGAAACTGCAAATGTAACAAGGAAATTATTTCAAAGTTTTTCAACTTAGCTTTTTCCTTGTACTGTTTTTCTTGTTGCACAAAATGATCACTTGAACGTCATTAAGTGGTATCCCCATCGTCACTCCCCCTGGGAAACTTGCACGCGAGGAATCCTTCTGTCCTTTGAGAAAAAGAAAGAAGGGAAAATAGTGGTTTGGAAACCTTGATGGTTCATCAACCAATTCATACAAGTCAAAGTATAATCACAACATTACATGCATTCATACATAAACGAATGTGTACGGAAAGTTGCGAAATACTTAGCTTTATTTTACTTATGCACAGGATCTGTGCCTGGCTTTGTACAAAGGGTTACAAGTCTTGCCGACAAAGCTTGTACAAAAGGGGTCGCCGGGAGGCCCAGCATTTGCGCCTTATGGGTAGAACTTGCGAAGATGCTCAATATTCCATGAGTTTTTCATCGGGATGCCATCTTCAGTCTCCAGACGGACTGCGCCAGGTCTGGTGACTCGTACTACCCGATAAGGGCCTTCCCACTTTGGTGTCAACTTGTTTGAATTCTTGGCGGACTGAATACGCCGAAGAACAAGGTCACCCTCCTCAAGGCTTTGGAACTGCACTTTGCGGCTATGGTAGCGGCGCAAGGCTTGCTGGTAGCATGCAGCTCGCACAGCTGCCCAAAGACAATCTTCCTCAAGGAGCGTAGCGTCATCTTGCCGCAACTGCTCTTGCTCTACCTCATCGTAGGTGAGCACTCGAGGTGACCCGTATATGAGTTCCGTGGGGAGCACCGTGTAACACCCCAAAATTTTCTCTCTGGATTTTTAAATCTTTTTATTAAAAGAAAATACTTTGAATTATTTTGACCCAATTCTTTTTCTTGTTTCTTCTGTTCTGAAATTCATTTTTAATTTTAATTGAGGTTTCAATTTTTTTGCATGGTTCTGTTTTGACGGTTTATTGATTTGGTAATTATTTTTGAGTAATCAAAAATATTTTTTCTGTTTAGAAAAGTTCTCGAATATTAAAACTATTCTCTGAAAATAGCCTTTTCACTTCCTTCTAGCACTCCTAAATTCTTCCTATAATTTTTCTGCCACTCCTAAATTATCCCTCAAGTCATCCTCACATTCTAGGACATTATCCAACTCCTTTCCACCTTACAAAAATATTTCTGCAATATTTATTAAATTCCAAAGTTGGAATTTATTTTATTCATAGTTTCTTGGAATTACAAAGGAACCATATCTTCTGTAATTCTTCTGCCTCCACCAAAATTTCCCCAACAACTAGACAGTACCCAAAACCCATTTCACCAAAAACATTGGGTTCCACAGTTCAAAATTTTCAAATGCCATTCAATTCAAATTTGGACCAGAAACAATCTTTCTGATACAAACCT
This sequence comes from Elymus sibiricus, assembly GCA_039707655.1. Taxonomy (NCBI): domain Eukaryota; kingdom Viridiplantae; phylum Streptophyta; class Magnoliopsida; order Poales; family Poaceae; genus Elymus; species Elymus sibiricus. The sequence goes on from CM077666.1 coordinate 136,278,733, forward strand.
ATTTTTAATTGCTCCTAAAATTCTGAAACTTTGCCAAACTCTCTTATATGCATCAACACCTCACCACAAAAATTCCCTAAAAATCCTAAAATCCCTAACACCCTCTGGCATTTCATCATACAGGTGGTGTGCGCACTGTTCATCGCTGAATAAAATTCAGTTAACTGAACCTGGTTCAGTGACAGAGGCGATCGACGCCGTGCTCCTGACTCCACCACCTCTCCTTCTCATCCATGCCTCTCTCAGTCATCAATGAGCTGCCATAGCCCCCTGGTCAGTAACTCCACCGACGAAACAGTGACTGGCCGGTGCAGCTACCTCCAAGCTCACCCGCGGCGGCCGAGCGGATCGGCTCGACCCCGCCCGCCATCTTCACTCCTCCTGCTGCCGCCCTCACCTAATCTTCCTCCATGCGTCGATCCTCTCCGTGTCTCCGCGCATTGACCGCACCGTCCAAACCATCTGGAGCCCAGTTTCAGTCGCCGGAGTAGGACGGCGTCCGCCATGGCCGTACCCAGCTCTTCGGTGGAGGGAACGGATAGAGCCGAGCTCGTCCACAGAGAGGCTTCTGGAGAGCTTCATTGATCTCCATGATCATGCGCTGAACCTGCCCACCGTCCACAACCTACCTCACCGGCGGAGTTACTCCGGCGTTAGTCGCAAGCCACTGGCCTCCCCTGATCGCCTATAAAAGGAGGCCCCCGAGCTCCGTTCTCTCCTCGTACCACCCACACCACATCCCAATCGAGATCCCATGCACTCGCTCGACCTCGAGGAGGTCACCTTCCCCGTATCCGGTCACCGAACCGCCGCCAACCTTCCCGATCACCACAACGCTTATACTCCACCTCCGCCGCTGAAAGTTTGCCAGTAGCTCTCTCTCGCACCAACACGTCGATCCCGCGCTCCAATTTCACCTCCCGAGTTCTCTCCGACGAGTTCCGACCACACCCGAAACACCGTCCGCCGCCGTCGACCTCGCCGCCGTTCAAGTTCTCGCCGGCGACCACCACCACCCACCGACGCGGAGTTCCACCCTGAACACATCCCAAGTGTGCCACCGCGCGAGCTCGTCGCCGACGACCATCCGGTGACCAAATGGTCCCGCGCCGCTGCCCGTTGTGCTCGCGCGTGCACGTAGAGGCCCCTTGGCCGTTTTTTTTGCCCGCAAACGCGCTGCTGCCGCATGCGCATTCGAGCTCGAGCTCCGGCGTCCGCTCGAGAGCTCGCCGCAGTCGTTACCGGCCACCGCAGGACCTCGCACCGCCACCGTTCGACGCGGGCGAGTCCCAGCTTTCGAAAGAGCCCACCAGCACATCGAATGGCCGTCTGTGCCGTGTTTCCGAGCCTCTCCGCCGAAGATCCGCCGCGGGAGAGCTCGCTGAAGCTGTTCCGGCGCCGGCGCCGACGTGGCGCTGACATGGGCGCCTCTGGGCGCCACCTCGAGTCACTGACGCTGGGCCCCACGTCCACGTTGACTGGTCAACGGTCGCCGATGACCACTGACTGGGCGGCTGAGTCACTGACAGGTGGCCCCACATGCTAATTAATCCGGTTTTATAAAATAATTACTCTGTTAACTTAATCAGACACTGACATGTGGGGCCCAACCCTAATTAACCTCTATTTAGTTTAACTCAAACTCTGTTTAGTCCTGAGTCACTGACCAGTGGGACCCACTGGTCAGGTTTGACCCTGGTCAGCTGGGTTTGACCGCTGACGCAATGCTAACGTCACCTGTTACTGTTTTGGATAATTCGAATTAAATAAATCCTGAAAATTCAGAAAATGTTTAAAACTTTGAAAAATCATATAAAATAAACCGTAACTCGGATGAAAATAATTTATATATGAAAAACGATCAAAAAAATATGAAAAATCCGAATAACCTACCCACATACTTGCCACACCCCTCTAACCTACTGAACATGGAACCGTCCCCTCCGGTTTAATAAAACGATAATCACCAGGAGCTGGGAGAACACTCCCGGATAATTTCCTGCTCCGACTAACTTGCGTAGTGTTGCATTAGAACACCCCTAGCACAGCGTGTTGACATATCATGCATCCCTGTTGCATTGTTTGCCATGTATTTATTGTTTCTCCCCCCTCCTTCTCTCCCGATAGACCCCAAGACTGCCGATGACACTGCTGAGTACGACTACGTCGTCAACGACCAGACCCCTTCAGCTGAGCTTCCAGGCAAGAAAAACCCCCTTGATCATCAGATATCGCCCATTCTTTCCCTCTTATGCTTGCATTAGAATTGCTTCTGTTGTTGCTCCGATAGCTCCTATTCTGTTGCATAGCCTGATTTCGTCGCCTGCTATTGATACCTGACCTGCTATCCTATGATGCTTAGTTAGGTATGATATGTTTCATCTGTGGCCCTTTCAGCCTTGTCCGTTTGCCAGGCTTGTTACCGGGCCGTGATCACTCTGGGTGATGATCACGGAAATGTTTACATATTGCAATACTTTAAACTGTTAAAGACGGGCCGGCTCCAAGAGTGCCCGCGAGAGAATAATATTAAAGACGGGTCGGCTCCAAGAGCACCCGCGAGTGGTATTGTGGCGGAACGACAGGGCAGGCGGAGACCACCTAGGAGAGAGGTGGGCTGGTCCTTGGTCGTGGTCCATGTGTTATCAAGTCGGAGCGAAAGGGATCCTGTTCGGCTTCGCGAGTTATTAAACACGCCTAACGGATTTGGTATTTGATCTGAGTTGGCCGCTGGCCATATACGCACTACCACCACATGGGATAATGGTTATGGGACCCTCTACGTCGTATGTATCAGCCGAAAGCTCTTCAGATGTCACAGCTCAGAGATGCGGGCTGATCGTTGGGGTGGGCTGGTTACGTCACTTGTGTATACAGTGTCGCGCCTGGGCCCCGACCAGCCACGTAACGTGCAGGAGTGCAGAGGGCGATGGGCCCAAGACCCCTTCTCACTTAGGATTTAGACCAGCGTGTTGACCTCTCTGCTGAGCCTAGGTAGGACTGCGTCGTGTCGATTACCCGAGGCCGGGGATTACCCAGCAAGTGTGTCCAGCCAGATGTAATCGAGCGTGCTGGGTAACAGTAGTGCACCCCTGCAGGGAAGTTATCTATTCGAATAGCCGTGTCCACGGTAACAGGACGCTCGGAGTTGTATCCTGATCTACTACAACTATGAATGGATACCGTTACAATGTTAAACTATTACTACTGCTCTCGGGATCACTTTCTCACAGGGTAGTCGAGGAAGGATCCCAGGGCATTACTAAAATATGATTGATTATATATTATCTTGTTCTACTCTCTTCTGGTGCTGCAAGATTGCTTCAAGATACTAGCCTTCGATAGGCTAGGCCTCTCCCCCTCTGTTCTGGCATTTCTGCAGTTTAGTCCAAAGATATAGCCCCATTCCTTTGATACCGATGCATAATTAGTATAGATCTGATGGCAGTCTTGCGAGTACTTTGGATAAGTACTCATGGTTGCTTTGCTATCTCTTTTCCCCATACCCGGTTGCTGCGATCAGACGACGGAGCCCAGGAGCAGGAGATCCCCGGAGGCACCTACTACTACGTTGAGCCCGCCGACCAGGAGTAGTTCGGAGGCCCTAGGCAGGAGGCCTTCGCCTTTTCGATCAGTGTTGCTGTTTGTGCTAGCCTTCTTAAGGCAAACTTGACTAACTATGTCTGGACCTAGATAATATTTGCTTGTATGACTTATGTATTCGGGTCCACGTGACCCCTGGTTTGTAATGTGAAGACTTATGTTTAAATTTGAGTTTAGAGTTGTGTTGTGATATCTTCCCGTGAGTCTCTGATCTCGAGCGTGCACGTTTGCGTGTATGATTAGTGCACGGTCGAGCAGGGGCGTCACATGAAGGCAGGGCACCTGACCTCGTAAGGCAAGTACCCACCAGCCTCGGGTGCAGGCTCATCAATGACTGGGCCGTTGCGCGTGTCGGACTGACGGCGCGCCTCCCGGCGCCGTTCAATAGTAGTACGGGCATCCTCCACCCGCCTATCTTGCATCACTCGCCGTTTATCTTGTCGCACTCGCGGATCCGAAGAGGCCATTGACATCTCGTCGGGCTCGAAGGATCGTTGAGTTTGCCGCGGTTGCTGTTGCTGTTGATGTTGACGTTGTTGCCGCGGAGGTGATTGCACCGTTGGCGCAGCACCTTCAACATGGCCACCAGTTGGAGCTACTGGTGCTGTTTGCGGACGCTAAGATGGTCCTGCTTGGTGAGATATGCTGGCTTCAGCAAATCCAATGAGGCTTTGGATGGTGGCTCTCCACTCATCCATCTTGTCTGCTGCCGGAGGAAAGTTTAACAGCATCTGGGCTCGCGCCATCGCCTCTGCTGTTGTGGCTGGCATGGCTGAGAGCGAAGAACGCGACGTCGCTCTACTCACAGCACATGCTCAGCAGCGGGCTATCATGGCAGAGGTGGTGCCTGAAGATCTCGAGGTTGATCAACAGGTGTCTTACCATGCGGACGCCGCTGACCGGAGCCGCCTATGCCGTTCGGAGCCACGTCGCGCCCATCATGCGATGGTCGCGGCGTGTGTCCCGACGCAGCATCCTTGGACGCCGCAGCACCAGGATCTTGACTCGCGCCGGATCGGACAGTGTTACTCCGGTTGTTTTGCTCATTGGTGCACCGAGGAGGTGGGAGTGGGCCATCCACGCTGCCTGCGCCGACGTGGCTTCGATCACCAGAATGGTGAGGAAGCTGGGAGTTGGTGTTGCGCGCTCCGCCTGCACCAGTGACGCCCTCCGCTCCGCCTGCGCTGCCTGCGCCGGCCAGATCATTCCCGCCGCCTGCGGGTGTATGTGATGGAGCCTTGGAGGTCGATGGAGCAGCTGTAGACGCGCCCTTCTTCTTGAGCGCCATCGCAGATGATGAAGATGAGATTGACGCGCAAACTACTGAGTCAGATTCGCGTAAGCGATCCCCCTACCTGGCGCGCCAAAGATGTCATGCGTACCACCATCTATGGGGCCATCTAGCCCCTTTGCGGTTCAGCAAGGGGAATACACAAGCACAAAGAGCAGAATCAGCAGAGAACGCAAAGGTTTTTACCCAGGTTCGGGCCACCATGAGGTGTAAAACCCTACTCCTGCTTTGATGTATTATATGTGGAGAGCTCAAGTACAAGGTGCGCTTCATCCCGGGAAGGTGCAGAGAGAAGCAGCTACGCATGTAAAGAGAGCTAGAATGGCTAAGGATCGACCCTTGTAAAGGTTGCCCTGGCTCTCCTTTTATAGCTCAAGGGGTAACCACAGTGGCAAAATAGTCATTACAAGTTGATTAGATAGCAAACGGTGCTGTCATACCTAACTCTGCTGGTTTAGGACAAAAGCATTAAATGCGCCATTAGGTGTCATGTGGAGGAGGAGTCCCGGCAAGGTTCCTGCACCGCTCACCCAGCTACCTCGTATTATCTTGACACGCCTCCTGGACGGGTGTCATTAAAGATAAATCTCCTTCCAACAGGCTGACACGTGCCCCGACAAGTCTCACCAAACTGCCTGCGCGGTCGACACCTCACCGATTAGTGACTAGCTACTCGGTGGGGTGGAGCGCTGACGAGCCGGCGAAGGCTTGCCGGCACGGAGCTTGCCGGGCCTTCATCTTGCCGGCTCGAATCTTGCCGGCAGGTAATGCCTTCACCTTTAGTACTTATTGATGCTTTGTCTTGATCTTCTCATCAGTTGCTTCCACAACGGGGTCTTGAATCTTGATCTTGACAATCCTCGGCAAGCCTGGTCATCAAAAAGGCTGCTACTGTCTGTGCATGAGTCAGGGTATAAAATACCCATGTTTTATACACCGACAGCAGGCCGCTACGCAGGCTCACTGGGAGGCGAGCCCTTTGACCAGCCTCCACCACCCACCTTGATCCCAACCACACCCACTTTTAAGGGCGCCCGCGCCGTAGTTTAAATCACAGCCGCACTCCCCGCTCTCGCTACAATCTTCTCTCTGCCTCTCCGATTCTCCTGTCGTCTGCCTCCAATCAGCCTGACCTCGCCGTACGCCATGGCGCATCACGATGAGCTGCCCCTAGTCTTCCAGTTTCCTAAGGAAGACCATAATGAGGTTTCGGACGAGCTTGACCTGCCCGTGCGGGAAGTCGCCGTGTCTGTCCCCGCGCCTGTTCCAGCTCCCGTTGCCGCGCCAGCGCCAGCGCCCATCCCCGTGGCATTGTTGGGCTGGGAGCCGCACAGTGTCGCCCAGCTTGAAGCCGCTGGGATCCACGAGGTCCCCGCTGACTTGCACGCGTCCGTGCACCTACCAGCGCATGCGCCTATGCATGCACTGATGCACGCGCCCGTGCCGGTGCACGTGCACACGAATGTCTCTGCCGTGCCGTTGCCAGCGCCTGTCCCCGCGCAGGTGCCAGTGCCCTCCTCAGCGGCATGGGTCACCGCCGTCGACCGCTACCTTGCAGCGACGCCAGTCGCCGCCTCCCGCCGGTTGACTAGCTCCTGGAGACCGAAGTCCAGAACATACTGGCCTTCCTTGAAGCTTGGGCCAACATCCAGGAGTATGCCAACGCCGGCACAAGACGCCACCGTCGCCGCCGGCCAGTGGCCCAACGGCACACAGGGCACGACAGAGGAGCTGCTTCCCGCCGCAAGACGCACCCGCTGCCGCTGCAATTAGTTTTATTCATTTATTTTTTTAGTTCGATTGTGGTATGAATGTAAAGTCACAGTCAGACTGAATAAAATCTATGGTTTGATCGATTGAGTGTTCTGCTAGAGCCCTATCAAATTAAATAAAAAAATCATCAAGCGACATGTATTCCTTCTCATCGCAAACATTTCATATTAAATACCTGCGTCAATTCCAAATACTTGTAGGGCGCGAGCAGGTCCCTTCGAGCACTAGGCGATACATACATTTATCCACGCATTTAATTATTACTACTAGTTAAATACACCACGGGTGCCTGAACTTGTCCGTCACGGTCACTTTTTTTCTATAGTTGTAAAATACGTACTAGTAGTAGGTGAAACTGGTGCCGTAACTTGTGAACACGTCCAGATACGGTCGACGGCATTGGGCATCTGCCCCGGGTGGCGCGCCATGTTTATTAGCTCGCGCGTTCTTCGTGTTTGCCCGTGCGTCTGCACCCATGGGAGTAGAAGGGGAGGAGGCAGAGATAGCAGACATCGGACCCACCAGTAAGTGGCTCAACGAAGGGGAGTAGTACGTGCTGACGAGCCGGTCCCACTGATGTACTGAAAGTAATATAAAAACATGTTATCCATTAAAGATACGACAAACGCGACAATCGATTTTTGAGTCCAGGCTCATCTGCACCCACGCTGAAGAACAAAATGAAAACAAATACTAGAAAATTTCAAAAAATTCCATTTTTTGCAAGGTAGACAATTTGGCGCGTGATGTCCGCTCCAATTTTCATATCATTTGGACATCTGAGTAGCTCTCGGCAAAAAAGACAGATTTGGGGTCTATAAAAGAGTGTACTGTTCATGTACTGTTCTGACCCAATTTGTCTTTTTTGCTGAGAGCTACTAAGATGTTCAAATGCTCTTAAAATTGGAGCGGACCTCATGCAATGAATTATCTAGCACGCACAAAAAATTGGATTTTTTTGACTTTTTTTGATTTTTTTGTCAATTTTTTGAATTTTTTTTAACTTTTTGTGAATTTTTTCTTGACCGGGTGCAGATGAGCCTGGGCACCAAATCGCTGACGTGCGCCTGGAAGGACCTGGTCGCCTGTTCGATCCTCGTCCTTTTCATTTTTAATTTATGTGGGTCCAAAATTGTTCCATGACAGGTGGGTCCCCTGGTGTGTAGTTTGTAGCATTTTAATTTATGGGGCGAAATTTGTTCCATTACAGGTGGACCCCCGGTGTGTAGTTTGTAGCTTGTTTGTAATAATTAAAGAAAACATGAGAGTTTTTTTGCAAAAATACCATGGTGCGACGGGAAAGGTGAGAAAGAGCGTGCGAGAGAGCGGTCACAGAGCTAGAGGGAAATAATTGGGGGAGGGGCAGGGCCGCAGGAGGGGGGCAACGGTGTTTGGAGTGGTTGTGGGCCAAATGCTAGAAAAAAACTAACCTAAACCCTCCGAAATAAATGCCTTCACAAATTAATCCAAGGATGGAGGCGTAGTCCCCCTGGCAATGTAAATAGCTCCGGCCCTGCGAGAGATGGAGAAGTAGCGTCTATGTGTGGGAGAGACGGCGCGAGAAAGCGAGGTCAGTCGAGACATAGATAGACAAGGAGATAGGATGAGTGTGGCCCGACATTCGGTCAAAAGAGAGATATTCTCTGGAGAGATATCGTGCGATCAAGCTTTTGGGGAGGGTGAGGGCTGTAAGGGAGATCTTGAGAAATTGACCTACATAGACAATGTGTGTGACAGAGTATACAGAGTGTGGATCGAGGCCCAGACAGGGAGATATATCGTTTGTGTGTGAGAGAAAGCAAGGTCAATCGAGAAATAGATAAAGAGAGAGAGATTGAGCAAGTGTGGGCCATCATGCAGTCGAAAGAGTGAGAAGTACGGGTTGGAGAGAGTGACCTAGATAGATAATGTGCGTGAGAGAGTATATACAATATGTTGAACTAGGCCCAAACAAGGAGATATATCGTTTGTGTGTGGGAGAAAGCGAGGTCAATCGAGACATACATAAAGAGAGAGGAGAGATTGAGCGAGTGTGGGCCGCCAAATGGTCGAAAGAGTGAGACGGTTTGGTGAGAGTGACCTAGATAGATAATCCACGTGACAGAGTATGTAGTGTGTCGATCGAGGCCCAAACAGGGAAATATAATTTTTGTGTGAGAGAGAAAGCGAGGTTAATTGACACTTAGATAAAGAAAGAGAGAGAGAAAGATTGAGCGAGTGTGGGCTGCTACTTGTAGTCTGCGTAGGTATTTCCCCGAAGAGGAGAGGATGATGCAGTATAGTAGAGATAAGTATTTCCCTCAGTTAAGAACCAAGGTTATCAATCCAGTAGGAGAACCAAGAAAAATTCAGTTAAGCGCACCTGCACACAGAAAAGCAAACACTTGCACCCAACGCAAATAAGAAGGTTGTCAATCCCCTTAGCGGTTACTTGCAAGGATTAAGTCTGATAGAGATAATTTGATAAACTAAATTACTAATAAAAATAAAAGTAAATAAATTTCAGCAAGGTATTTTTAGGTTTTTTATATGATAAAGATAGACATGGGGGCCATAGTTTTCACTAGAGGCTTCTCTCTTGAGCGCATAAACATACGGTGGGTAGACAAATTACTGTTGGGCAATTGATAGAAAAGAAAATAATTATAACGGATTCATGGCAATGATCATGTATATAGGCATCACATCCGAGACAAGTAGACCGACTCCTGCCTGCATCTACTACTATTACTCCACCCATCGACCGCTATCCAGCATGCATCTAGGGTATTAAGTATGAAACAGAGTAACGCCTTAAGCAAGATGACATGATGTAGAGAAGCAAATTCAAGCAATATGAATAAACCCCATTTTTTATCCTTAATGGCAACAATACAAATACATGTCATGTCCCTTTCTGTCACTAGGATTGAGCACCGCAAGATTGAACCCATCACAAAGCACCTCTCCCATTGAAAGATAAATCAATCTAGTAGGCCAAACTAAACCGATAGATCGGAGAGAAATACAAAGCTATAACAATCATGCATAAAAGTGTTCAGAGAAGACTCAAATATTTCTCATGAATAATCTGATCATAAACTCACAATTCATCGGATCCCAACAAACACACCGCAAAAGAAGATTACAGCGGATAGAACTCCAAGAACATCGAGGAGAACATTGCATTGAAGCTCAAAGAGAGAGAAGAAGCCATCTAGCTACTAGCTATGGACCCGTAGGTGTGTGGTAAACTACTCACACATCATCGAAAGGGCAGCAAAGTTGATGTAGAAGCCCTCCGTGATCGATTCCCCCTCCGGCAGAGTACCGGAAAAGGCCTCCAGATGGGATCGTGGAAGAACAGAAGCTTGCGGCGGCGGAAAGGATTTCTCTTCTGGCTCTCTGGGGGTTTCCCAATATTTGTGAATTCATAGAAGTGGAATTAGGTTAAACGGAGTCACGTGGGCCCCACAAGGCGACACGGCGCGCCCTGGTGCCTTGTGAAGTCTTGATGAGGCTTCTGGCCTCCTCCCGAAGCTCCCAGGGTTTCTTTTGTCCAGAAAAAAATCTCCAAAAATTTTCGTGGCATTTGGACTTCATCTGGTACTGTTTCTCTGAAAAGCCAAAAACAAGCAGAAAACAGCAACTGGCACTGGGCACTAGGTTAATAGGTTAGTCCCAAAAAATGATATATAATTGCATATAAAAACATCCAAGATTGATACTATAATAGCATGGAACAATCAAAAATTATAGATACGTTGGAGACGTATCAAGCATCCCCAAGCTTAATTCCTGCTCGTCCTCGAGTAAATAAATGATAAAAACAGAATTTTTGATGTGGAATGCTACCTATCATGTTTCATCATGTAATCTATCTCTTACAGTATGAATAATAAGATCCAAATGATTCACAGCAATAGTCTATAATTTGATATAAAGATATCAATACTCAGGCATACTAATAAACAATCATGTCTTTCAAAATAAAAATGCTAAAGAATGTTATCCCTACAAAATCATACAATCCTGTCATGCTCCATCTTCTTCACACAAAGTATTTATCATGCACTACCCCGATGACAAGCCGGGCAATTGGTTCATACTTTTTTAACGCGCTTCAGCTTTTTCAACTCCCACTCAATACATGAGCGCAAGCCATGGATATAGCACTATGGGTGGAATAGAGTATGATGATAGAGATAAATAAGAGAAGTCAAAAATGGAGAAAGTCTCACATCAACGAGGCTAATCAACGGGCTATGGAGATGCCCATCAATTGATGTCAATGCGAGGAGTAGGGATTGCCATGCAACGGATGCACTAAGAGCTGTAAGTGTATGAAAGCTCAACATGAAAACTATGTGGGTGTGCATCCAACTTTCTTGCTCATGAAGACCTCGGGCATTTGAGGAAACCCGTCATCGGAATATACAAGCCAAGTTCTATAATGAAAAATTCCCACTAGTATATGAAAGTGACAAAATAGGAAACTCTCTATATGAAAAACATGGTGCTACTCTGAAGCACAAGTGTGGAAAAGGATAGTAACATTACCCCTTCTCTCTTTTCTCTCATTTATTTATTATTATTATTTCCTTCTTTTTTTTCTTCTTTTTTTCTTTCTCTCTTTTTTTGTCATGGCTATTTTTCGCCTCTTTTTTTATTTTTTATTTTTATTTTTTGTCCGGAGTCTCATCCCGACTTGTGGGGGAATCATGGTCTCCATCATCCTTTCCTCACTCGGACAATGCTCTAATAATGATGATCATCACACTTTTATTTACTTACAACTCGATACTAAAACAAAAATATGACTCTATATGAATGCCTCTGGCAGTGTACCAGGATGTGCAATGATGCTAGCGTAACATGTATAACAATGATGAACGGTGGCTGAGCCACAAATACTATGTTAGCTATATGATCATGCAAAGCAATATGACAATGATGATGTATGTCATAAAAACGGAACGGTGGAAGTTGCATGGCAATATATCTCGGAATGGCTATGGAAATGCCATGATAGGTAGGTATGGTGGCTGTTTTGAGGAAGATATAAAGAGGCTTATGTGTGATAGAGCGTATCATATCACAGGGTTTGGATGCACCGGTGAAGTTTGCACCAACTCTCGATGTGAGAAAGGGCAATGCACGGTACCGAAGAGGCTAGCAAATTGTGGAAGGATGAGAGTGCGTATAATCCATGGACTCACATTAGTCATAAAGAACTCACATACTTATTGCGAAAGTTTATTAGCCCTCGAAGCAAAGTACTACTATGCATGCGCCGAGAGGGATAGATTGGTAGGACAAGGTCCATCGCTCGTCCCCGACCGCCACTCATAAGGTAGAGAATCAATAATAAATCATGCTCCAATTTCATGGCATAACAACAGATCATACGTGCATGCTTCGGGAATCACAAACCTTAACACAATTATTCTTACTAAACCACAATTATCTACTAATACCTCCCCCATATTACCATCTTAATATTGCAAAACTATTGCAAGGAATCAAATTTATCATATTCAGTGATCTACATGAAAGTTTTTATTATATCCCTCTTGAATACCTATCTTATCAGGACCAAATTCATAACCCGTGCATATTACCATTGCTATCATGAGACTCTCAAAAAGATATAAGTGAGTCATAAGAGTGCAACTATTTCTTTAAAATATAACCACCGTCGTGCTCTAAAAGATATAAGTGAAGCACTAGAGCAACTGCCTAGCTCAAAAGATATAAGTGAAGCACATAGAGTATTCTAACAAATCATGAATAATGTGTGTCCCTCTCAAAAAGGTGTGTTCAGAAAAGATGATTGTGACAAACTAAAAAGCAAACAAACTATTTCACAAGACGCTCCAAGTAAAACACATATCATGTGATGAATAAAAATATAGCTCCAAGTGAGTTACCGATAGATTGTAGATGAAAGAGGGGATGCCTTCCGGGGCATCCCCAAGCTTAGACGCTTGAGTCTTCCTTGAATATTAACTTGGGGTGCCTTGGGCATCCCCAAGCTTAGGCTCTTGCCACTCCTTATTCCTTTATCTATCGTAGTCTCATCCAAAACTTGAAAACTTCAGCACACAAAACTCAACAGAAACCTCGTGAGATCCGTTAGTATAACAACCAAATCTTAAACTTTAGGTACTGTAGTAAATTGATTCATATTTAATATTGTCATAATGCTACTGTACTCCAACTTCTCCATGACTCATACCCCCCGATACGATCCATAGATTCATCAAAATAAGCAAACTATGCAACAAAAATAGAATCTGTCTAAAACAGAACAGTCTGTAAAGATCTATTTAAAAGCCATACTTCTGTAACTCCAAAAATTCTAAAAAATTAAGACAACGTGGGAAATTCATATAACAATACTTTGTAAAAATTTCATATTTTTCTGACGCTCCAGTACATAATTAAAATTCCAGCACTGGACGCAAAACTTTCTGTTTTCCAAACAGCATCAATTATACTATCTTCCAAATCATCCCAAAGGCATTACTTGGCACAACACTAATCTATTTATTATTAAAAATAATTGAGAGGCTCACCAGAAAAAAGAAAATATACTAGAAAATCTCATATTAATTAGAAACATCTGATCGTTAATTTGGTGGACCTTATTCCCGTCAATGAACAATAACCATTGGATCTTCATTAAAAACGGGTGGACCCAACACAGCCAACAGAATAACCCACGGTCTATTGTAAAAAAAAAAAACAGATCTAAACAAGACTCAGGATCACAGTGGTACTAAAGCACGTACGCAGATCCTCTCACCAAAAAATCTCAGGATCGCCAATGCCACCCTAAAAATCCCTACGCCTGGACCACGACAAAGGTTGGCTATGCTCTTGAAGACATCATCTACCTATAGCAAGCACCAAGCAGCACCTCGGCATCGTCTTCTTCCAACGGTTGGGAGAGCCCAAATCTTCTCCATTGATTCTCCTTGGTTGTCATCGGCTCAGTCGAGCAATCAGGCCACCTCCAGTAAGTACCATCTGCACATAATTACTCCATCAGGCAATCAGACCACTTTCAAAAGTACCATCCGCACAAAATTAGAGATCAAACTACCTCCAGTACTATAACATGTACAATTTTAGATAATTTACATGATTCATGTATATGAAATCAGCAATCAGACCACCTCCAGAGTAAGTACCATCTGCACATAATTACTCCATCCAGCAATCAGACCACCTCCAATAAGTACCATTCGCACAAAATTAGAGATCAAACTACCTCCAGTACTATAACATGTACAATTTTAGATAATTTACATGATTCGTGTATATGAAATCCAGTAATCTGCACATAGTTGGGGATCAGACTACCACATAATTAGGGATTAGACTACCTATGATTTAGTTGACTTGCATGTCACTACAATGCTATGGTAAATAATACTAACCATATATGTATGTGTCTTCACCTGATGATTGGAACTCTTCGTGCCAGGAATAGACCTAAAGTTCAATCTCTTATCAACAATAAGAACAGAATAGTCAGTGCAACACATGGCCTCAATTCAAGGTACGACAACGGCAATCAAATAGATTTTTATTAAGTTGAGCCCCAAGTTCCCCATGTGATTGTGATGTTACGGTCGTCATTGACATAAATTTGTCATCCTCAATTACAATCTTTTTTTAAACTAAACCTACGCTTTAGTTGACTTGCGTTTCACTACAACACTAGGGTAAATTTTCTCACTAAACCTATGTGTATTATCATGCACTTGGTTTACTTACTGTTCTGAATTACATTTCTAAACTTTACCCTTACATCATGCACGACTGCAGTATAGAAGCATCATTGTGTCTTTGCTTCTGCTTTGCACATCAATTATGCTATCAGAAAGTTCCAACAAAAATATAACAGCAATATCATAGTAGATGAAGATGGATACGCAGTATATAGAAGATAGATGATGGAATTTGGAAGATACATATAGAATGGGGAAGTCAATCTAGAAAACAGATACATAGTCCCATACAACAGAAATCTATGATCAAATACCAAGCATATATAAATGTCGAGGTCTGCAACATATCTCTATTAATAAAATACCTTTTAAATACATAAATAAATATGAGGACCATGCGACAACACTAATAGAAAATGATGAGATCAAGAAGTACCTCAAATGCACATACATATCAGGCAATGACGCATGTTGGAGTATATTTCAGTTATAAATGCAATTCCGAGATCCCGTCGAAAGGTTGCATTTCCACCTAGAGAATGAGCAACATGCCATTTTCTTAGATTATACCGATTTTAAAAGATCGTAAGGAAAGAAAGAATAGGAATCCTAACTTTAGGTTGTGGATGGAGACAAATAAGATGTGTGAAGAAGCCAGTGAATTAGCAAATGCTTGGTTCCCGTCACAATGGGTATGGAAGAAGATAGAGACAAAGTTGAGCAAAAGAAACAAAGGAAGATTAGTTGGAAGGATATAGTATGCCTCGACAGCAAGCGTTGACAAATACTGCATGCGAATTTGCATGTCGGATTCTTAATATTGGTGATGGAACAAATACATCATCAAAAGGTGAGGAATTGATTAAAATACCAAGTGACATGCTACTGAAGAAAGGAGATGATTCAAAAAAAATGTGGACAGATATCCAAATTTGCAAGAAAGGTACTGCCAGTGAGATTTCTTAGAAGAAAGAGCAATATTATGTCCAAGGAACGAAACAGTTCGCGACATAAACAAATATTTATAATGGATCAGCTACAAGGTGAAGAGATAACATATCTAAGCTGTGACACAGTATGCAAAGCAACAACCTTAAATGCTGAAATATATATATGTTATATCCAACAGAAGTCCTAAACAGCTTAACGTCCCCGGAATCCAAAATCACAAGCTAAAACTAAAAGTAGGCCTACCAGTATGGTCCTACGTAATTTCAACCAGAGTGCTGGGTTATGCAATGCTATAAGGATGACGATATTCAACCTGGAAGAAGATTCATCGAAGCACATATAATAACAAGAAAACAATTGGTTCAAAAGGTATATATATGTTCCAAGAATAGCCATGTCACCAAATGAATCAGCGTGGCCATTCGTTCTAGATTAGAATAAGTACATGAAAATTTTGTACACTACAAACTATCTACAAAATAATAACCAACGTATCAATGTTAACATGATATGGCAGGATGGATATGGTCTACTGGTATGCAGAAGTAATGGAAAGGTGTATCAACATTTGACGGAAACAGTTCATTAATACCAAACATCGATTCTATATTATCTAATATTTGAGGCTTATTATATAGTAGTACAACCCAATACTGAGAGCATCCGGGCATAGTTATATTTTGCATATAGAATGCGAATAGACCCATTTTACTATTCAGTTATTAAATTTCAATTTTTGTTTGTGAAATATATTAAAACTACACCTAATCACAAATAGACTAATTACTACCTCAATTTGTTGAATATGAATGGGGCTATGGGGGGCAAACAATACCGATGCCGGTCCCAGGCCCGGAAAAGGTGGAGGCGCATACAAAAAATAACATTTTTCACTGACAGGCATTACCTTAATTATATTGGTTCAGTAGTAAGAACACAGGAAAAGGATAAGAAAAATGGGAAATATGACATGAATAGGAAAAGGAAATATTTTGGACCTGCAGGTGAAGGAATGCTTCTGCTGTGGACGATAAAGACGACGTGCTGGCCTGCCTCGATTTTCAATAATATGAATGCGTCTTGTGAAGGATGAACTCAAACTGGATCGAAGCTGGCTACAGGAGACGATATCCACGCCCACATCGCATCAGCAACGGCACCGTCCAGACCGACGAGCTCGCATCCTCACTTGCGTAGCTGCTCCTCGGTCCCCTGCTAACACTCCGTCGCTGTTGACCGGCACAGGAGACCGACGAGGCGTACGAGGAACCAAACCAACCACCATAGACAGTCACCCCGTGGTTGCGCCAGCGGCCTGAGCTACGGGGGTGCGTGCAGGTGAGGATGAGCAAGGCCGCGGCAGGATAACTAATTACCACCGGTACAAGCTAGACATCAAGCCGGCGGCAGCAATCTGGGAGTCAGGGGAGAGAAGAAGGAAAGGAGAAAGGGGATCGGACAAGAGCAACGTCCGTGTGAAGGTGTGACTGTGACAGGAGATGTCTGACCGCTGTGTGCATCCGAGTGAGCCTCTTGGGCTGAAAGCCCAACTAATCATTTAGGTAGAAAAAGAATAATTTTACTAGAAACAACAGAAAAATGGGTGCTCAAAAAAAAGGCTATGATTACGTACAGTGTGCAGCCCAACTAATCATTCAAGTGGAAAAAGATAATTTTACTAGGAACAGCACAAAGATCAGCTATGATTACGTACAGTGTGCAGTGTACATCAACGGAAGACCTAATTATTGAAGAGAATAGTACAATTAACAACTAAACCTAAAGGGATCCACTTGTCACAGAAGCAGTCTGGAATTATTTGTCCCTCAAAATATGTATTTAGCACTGAAAGAATATATAAATATGTTTAGCCTAAATTATATTTTTTTTCGTGCTACAATTTTTTTTAACATATCCATGCAAACATTTTGTATATTGACCATATGAAGAAAAAAATATGTAACCATTACAAATCACCCATATTTAGACTCAAATTTGATGCATATGGAATTTCTCGGAAAATCAATTTATATACTACACATGAAAGACTTTACTATGGTGTCATTGAACTGTCAAGCCGGCCCCACACCATGGAAAAGATCGTGCGGCCGCATGAGGCAAACCCGTGGGTTGGAGCACTTCATTCTAGAAGCCCATATTACATTTCAAAAGAAATGCCTATATATCCAGGAACGTGAAGGGTACCTCTTATCCTAAAAATCACCACTTGACGACAAGTCGAAATAATTGCCAAGTGTTTAATTTCTGTAACCTAACTTTGTTAAATACTAGCCCGCGCGTATGTGCGGGCCACTTCGCTAGTTAAAACATAAAAACACAATCATAACAGAAGCTATAATTATGCAAACACTCAAAAACAGTAGGTAAAAGCAAAAATTTATTTTATTCATTGGGTTGCCTCCCAACAAGCGCTATTGTTTTATGCCCCTAGGTAGGCATAATGCATAGTTTCAAATGTTGTCATCCTTGGTTTTGACATCCTTAGGTGGGTGTGATTTTTAGGAGGTTTTTCAAAGACAATAGGGAACACATCATGAACCAAAATACTAGGGTTATTAAGGCTACCTTCTTCAAACCCCTCTTGGTTCCCTTTTACGATCCAAGCATACTTACGATTAATTCCATTAAAAATTGTTGGATGATATGTATGGGAGGAACTTATTTTTTAGTATTTTCATCAAAAGTATGGTGATCGTGAAAAACATATCGCAACATATATTCCTCATTATATAAAATTTCATCTATCATAGAATTTTCTTGACTCATATTGTAGAAATCAAAGATCTCTCTAGCTTCTCGCACAATGTAATCAAACTCATTCATAAGGATAAGAGTAGCTATCTTTTTAGCTTTGGGGTTATTTATAACCGAGAACTCATAAAACAATCTTTGCAAGGTAGGATGAGTTCGAATGAATCTTCTTCCAAGTTTAACAATGAGTGCAGAGATAGCCTCTCCATAACTGTTGGTTGTTTTAAGAATAGGAGTGTCATTGCAAACCAAAGTTCCTGTGCAATTAAAGAATTCTTGAATAGTATTTTTCCATATGACATTTCCACTACCTACTACAAAAAAAAATTGAGTCTAAATTTGAGGGAATTTCTATGTTAGGAATTTGAGCATCCTCATCCTTTTCAATAACAAAATCAGACATGGTGGCAATTTTAAACAAGCAAACAAATAAAAATATTTTTGTGTTTTTCTAAAAAATTAGAAGTGGGGGAGATGAAAACGAGAGGCAAATGCAAATGAAAGGTAAATAAAGTAAATGCAAGTGAATGATAATTTGTGCGAAGGTACTTGGTAATTTTGATGATGTCTCCCCGGCAACGGCGCCAGAAATTCTTCCTACTACTTGTAGTCTGCGTTGGTATTTCCCCGAAGAGGAGAGGATGATGCAATACAGTAGAGATAAGTATTTCCCTCAGTTAAGAACCAAGGTTATCAATCCAGTAGGAGAACCAAGCAAAATTCCGTTAAGCACACCTGCACACAAAAAAGCAAACACTTGCACCCAACGCAAATAAGAGGGTTTTCAATCCCCTTAGCGGTTACTTGCAAGTATTAAGTCTGATAGAGATAAATTGATAAACTAAATTACTAATAAAAATAAAAGTAAATAAATTGCAGCAAGGTATTTTAGGTTTTTTATATGATAAAGATAAACCCAGGGGCCATAGTTTTCACTAGAGGCTTCTCTCTTGAGCGCATAAACATACGGTGGGTAGACAAATTACTGTTGGGCAATTGATAGAAAAGCAAACAATTATGACGGATTCATGGCAATGATCATGTATATAGGCATCATATCCGAGACAAGTAGACCGACTCCTGCCTGTATCTACTACTGTTACTCCACCCATCGACCGCTATCCAGCATGCATCTAGGGTATTAAGTATGAAACAGAGTAACACCTTAAGAAAGATGACATGATGTAGAGAAGAAAATTCAAGTAATATGAATAAACCCCATTTTTTTTATCCTTAATAGCAACAATACAAATATGTGCCATGTCCCTTTCTGTCACTGGGATTGAGCACCGCAAGATTGAACCCATCACAAAGCACCTCTCCCATTGCAAGATAAATCAATCTAGTAGGCCAAACTAAACCGATAGATCGGAGAGAAATACAAAGATATAACAATCATGCATAAAAGAGTCCATAGAAGACTCAAATATTTCTCATGAATAATCTGATCATAAACTCATAATTCATCGGATCCCAACAAACACACCGCAAAAGAAGATTACATCGGATAGAACTCCAAGAACATCGAGGAGAACATTGTATTGAAGATCAAAGAGAGAGAAGAATCCATCTAGCTACTAGCTATGGACCCGTAGGTCTGTGGTAAACTACTCACACATCATCAGAAGGGTAGCAAGGTTGATGTAGAAGCCCTCCGTGATCGATTCCCCTCCGGCAGAGTACCAGAAAAGGCCTCCAGATGGGATCATGGAAGAACAGAGGCTTGCGGCAGCGGAAAGGTTTTCTCTTCTGGTTCTCTGGGGGTTTCCCAATATTTGTGAATTTATAGAAGTGGAATTAGGTCAAACGGAGTCATGTGGGCCTCACAAGGCAGCACAGCGCGCCCCCGCCCCCCCTGGGGCGCGCCCTGGTACCTTGTGAAGCCTCCGTGAGGCTTCTGGTCTCCTCCCGAAGCTCCCAGGGTTTCTTTTGTCCAGAAAAAAATCTCCAAAAAGTTTCGTAGCATTTGGACTTCATTTGGTATTATTTCTCTGAAAAGCCAAAAACAAGCAGAAAACAGCAACTGGCACTGGGCACTAGGTTAATAGGTTAGTCCCAAAAAATGATGTATAATTATATAATTGCATATAAAAACATCCAAGATTGATACTATAATAGCATGGAACAATCAAAAATTATAGATACATTGGAGACGTATCAAGCATCCCCAAGCTTAATTCCTACTCGTCCTCGAGTAGGTAAATGATAAAAACAGAATTTTTGATGTGGAATGCATCCTATCATGTTTCATCATGTAATCTATCTCTTACGGTATGAATAATAAGATCCAAATGATTCAAAGCAATAGTCTATAATTTGATATAAAGACATCAATACTTAGGCATACTAATAAACAATCATGTCTTTCAAAATAAAAATGCTAAAGAACGTTATCCCTACAAAATCATACAATCCTGTCATGCTCCATCTTCTTCACACAAAGTATTTATCATGCACTACCCCGATGACAAGTCGAGCAATTGGTTCATACTTTTTTAACGTGCTTCAGCTTTTTCAACTCCAACTCAATACATGAACGCAATCCATGGATACAGCACTATGGGTGGAATAGAGTATAATGATAGAGATAAATAAGAGAAGTCAAAAATGGAGAAAGTCTCACATCAAGGAGGCTAATCAACGGGCTATGGAGATGCCCATCAATTGATGTCAATGCGAGATGTAGGGATTGCCATGCAACGGATGCACTAAGAGCTATACGTGTATGAAAGCCCAACATGAAAACTAAGTGGGTGTGCATCCAACTTGCTTGCTCATAAAGACCTCGGGCATTTGACGAAGCCCGTCATCGGAATATACAAGCCAAGTTCTATAATGAAAAATTCCCACTAGTATATGAAAGTGACAAAATAGTAGACTCTCTATATGAAAAACATGGTGCTACTCTGAAGCACAAGTGTGGAAAATGATAGTAACATTGCCCCTTCTCTCTTTTCTCTCATTTATTTATTATTATTTTTCCCTTTTTTCTCTCTTTTTTTTGTCATGGCTCTTTTTCGCCTCTTTTTTTATTTTTTATTTTTATTTTTCGTCCGGAGTCTCATCCCGACTTGTTGGGGAATCATGGTCTCCATCATCCTTTCCTCACTGGAACAATTCTCTAATAATGATGATCATCACACTTTTATTTACTTACAACTCAACATTACAACTCGATACTAAAACAAAAATATGACTCTATATGAATGCCTCTGGCAGTGTACCAGGATGTGCAATGATGCTAGCGTAACATGTATAACAATGATGAACGGTGGCTGAGCCACAAATACTATGTCAGCTATATGATCATGCAAAGCAATATGACAATGATGATGTATGTCATAAAAACAGAACGGTGGAAGTTGCATGGCAATATATCTCGGAATGGCTATGGAAATGCCATGATAGGTAGGTATGGTGGCTGTTTTGAGGATGATATAAAGAGGCTTATGTGTGATAGAGGGTATCATATCACGGGGTTTGGATGCACCGGCGAAGTTTGCACCAACTCTCGATGTGAGAAAGGGCAATGCACGGTACCGAAGAGGCTAGCAAAATTGCGGAAGGATGAGAGTGCGTATAATCCATGGACTCACATTAGTCATAAAGAACTCGCATACTTATTGCGAAAGTTTATTAGCCCTCGAACCAAAGTACTACTACGCATGCCCCTAGGGGGATAGATTGGTAGGAAAAGACGGCAGCATGGCCTCCGCATCCGGAGTCCATTTCATCAGACCTGCCTTTTTCAAAATCTTGAAAAACGGCAGGGCGCGCTCAGCAAATGTTGAAATGAACCTACTCAAGGCAGCGACATAGCCGGCAAGACGCCGCACATCCTTGACGCTTTTTGGTGCTTGAATCTCCTCAATTCCTTTGATCTTGTCGGGATTTGCTTCAATTCCACGCTGAGATACCAAGAACTCGAGAAGTTTGCCGGATGGTACGCCAAACACACACTTCTCGGGGTTGAGCTTCAAGTTGATCTTGCGCAAGTTTGCAAATGTTTCTTCTAAATCTTGAATGAGGGTTGATTTGTCCTTGGTTTTGACCACTATATCATCCATGTATGCTTCCATGTTCCTGTGCAGCTAGGGCTCAAAACCAATCTGGACTGCTCTTGCGAATGTTGAACCGGCACTCTTTAACCCGAAAGGCATACGCACGAAGCAATATGTGCCACATGGAGTAATGAATGTGGTTTTCTCCTCATCCTCCTTGGCCATGAATATCTGATGGTACCCAGAATATGCATCAAGGAAGGAGAGCAAATCACAGCCGGAAGTAGAGTCTACAATTTGATCAATGCGCGGCAAGGGGAAAGGATCCTTTGGGCATGCTTTGTTAATATCAGTGTAGTCAATACAAAGTCTCCACTTCCCATTTGCTTTGCGCACCACAACTGGATTTGCCAACCAAGTTGGATGTAGTACACCTCTAACCAAACCTGGTGCTTCAAGCTTCCTGATTTCCTCGGTAATGAACTGTTGCCGCTCTAACGCTTGCTTCCGGACTCTTTGCTTGACGGGCCGAGCGTGGGGACAGACAGCAAGGTGGTGCTCAATTACCTCCTTGGGAACACCAGGGATGTCAGATGGTCGCCATGCGAACACATCGACATTCGCCCGCAGGAAGGCAACGAGTGCGCCTTCCTATTTGCTATCAAGGGTGGCACTGATGGTGAAGGTACCGTCGGTGCTGTCCTCCCTCGCCGGCACCTTTTTGGTCGCCGGTGAAGTAGCTCTGGATTTCTTATCGGCAGATCACTCCGGCAAGTCTTCAACAGGCGCGCAGCACTCCGAAGAGGTGCGCTTCCTGGAATCCTCATCAGAAGTCTTGTTGGGCTTCTTGCTTTCCTTCTTCTTGGCGGGAGCTGGTGCCCTGGCGGCCTCTGCTGCAACCGCGTCCCTGTACATCTTATCGACGCAAATAACTGCATCTTTCTTGTCGGAGTTGATGGAAATGACACCCATTGGCCCTGGCATCTTCAGCATGTTGTAAGCATAGTGAGATGCTGCCATGAATTTTGCCAAGGCTGGGCGGCCAAGGATTCCATTGTACGGCTAAGGGATCTTGACAACGTCAAACACAATCTTTTCTGTTCTGTAGTTCAATTTCCCGCCAAACGTCACCGGCAATGTGATCTTTCCTTTGGGCTGGCTTCTTCCTGGGTTTACTCCTTGAAAAGTGCATGTCTTCTCGAGCTCCTTGTCGGGAATCTGCAGCCTCTTGATTAACTCTGGAGAAATCAAGTTCAGACCGGCCCCACCGTCAACTAACATTTTCGTGACCTGGAGGTTGCGAATTGTTGGCGAAACCAACAACGACAAACACCCGACCGCGGTTGTGCGATCAGGGTGGTCCTCGGCATCGAAAATGATAGGCGTGTGCGACCACTTGAGTGGCTTTTGAGAGCCCATTGCCGATTCTGCCACATTGACTTCACGTGCCAACTGCTTAAGTTGGCGGTGAGAGGAGTGCAAACATGCACCCCCATCAACACACATGGCCTCGGTTGCCTTCTGGAATTCCTGTTCACTGGACTCTCCGTCGTCCTCTTCTTCCTCACTTCCATCATCTTCCCCTTTCTTCTTGCGGCCTCTAGCAGGCTTCTCTTTCTGTTGCTTGGACTTGCCGCGGCGGCCTCCTCAACCACCATGACCCTTTTTGCCGGATCCACCGGCACCATCTTGACCCTTCTCTTTGTCACGCTTTTCGTATTCAGCCTTCTGTTTCTCAACGAGGTGCTCGACTTGTCAGCACTCTTGGAGATCATGGCCATTGGTGCGGTGAATCTTGCAGTATGGCCCATTGGACTTGCCGGCCTTCTCGTTTGCCGCTGCCTCCGGGCAAGCGGCGCATACAGCTGCCACCTTGCCGGAGTTCTCAATCTTAGCTTTCTTGGCGGACTCAGACTTGCCGGAGCCCTCGACAACCATAACAGTTTTTCCTTTGAGCTTCCTGTTGCGCTTTCGGCCCTTTTTCCTCGGGGTGGCAGCATCGTCGTCCTCGGAATCCACCTCGGCACCAGCGTCTTCCCCGAGAAGCCTTCTCCCTTCCTCATCACGTGTGCACTTATCCGCCAACGTATAGACCTCGTTGACGGTTTTGGGTAGCTTGACGTTCATCTTCTCCCGTATCCTCCGATTGCGCACATTCGTGTGAAAGGCGGCAATGACGGCTGCGGGGTGGACATCTGGAATGTTACAGTGCACACGGCTGAACCTCTGGATGTACTTGCGCAAAGTTTCCCCATCTCTTTGCGGAATCACTTGCAGGTCGCTGGGCTGCCCAGGGGCCTTGTGGCCTCTGGTAAAGGCACCAACAAACTCATTACAGAGATCTGCCCACGAAGAAATGGAGTTCTCCGGCAAGTTCATCAGCCAAGATCACACGTTGGGCTTCAGCACCAACGGAAAGTAGTTGGTGAGGATTTTCTCATCTCTTCCTCCGGCAGCTTGCACGGCAATCGTGTAGATTCCCAGAAATTCTGCTGGGTTCAGCTTGCCGTCGTACTTTTCTGGTACTTCTGGCTTGAAGGCCCGGATGGACGGCCATCGGACTTGCCGCAGCTCACGGGTGAAGGCAGGACACCCAACCTTGTAAGGTAGACATCCGCCAAACCCTGGCGCGGGCTCATCAACGACGGGGCTGTTGCGCGCATCGGATTGACGGCGCGCCTCCCGGCGCCGTTCAATGGTGGTGCGGGCGTCTTCTACCCGCCTGTCTCGTAGCACTTGTCGCTGGTCTTGCCGCGCTCGCGGATCCGAAGAGGCCATCGACATCTCGTCGGGCTCAAAAGATCATGGAGCTTGCCGCGGTTGTTGGCGTTGCTGCTGTTGAGACTGTTGCCGCTGGGGTGATTGCACAGTTAGCGCAGCACCGTCAATGCGGTCACCAGTTGGAGCTACTGGCGCTGTTTGCGGACGCCGTGAGGCCTCCGCTTGCTGTGATTTGCTGGCCTCGGCAAACCCAATCAAGCTTTGGATGGTGGCTCTCCACTCATCCATCTTCTCTGCTACTGGAGGGAAGTTCAGCAGCATCTGGGCTCGCACCATCGCTTCTGCCGCTGTGGCTGGCATGGCCGGAAGCGAAGAGCGCGATGTCGATCTACTCCTAGCAGAGCCAGCAGGAGCGCCATCGCGGTCTTGCTGCCGCGGCACATGATCAGCAGTGGGTCGCTGTGGCGGAGGTGGTGCCTGAGGACCTGGGATTTGATCAACAGGAGTCTTGCCATGAGGTCGCCGCTGCGTGGAGTCATTGATGCCGCTCGGAGCTGTACTGCGCCCGTTGTGCGAGGGGCGCGGCGTCTGTCCCGAAGCAGCATCCCTGGACGCCGCCGCCGCGGGATCTTGGCTCGCGCCAGCCCGGGCATTGCCGCTCCGGTGGCTACGTTCGTCGGCGCGGCGAGGAGGAGGAGGAGGAGGTCGTCCATCAGCTCCACCCGCGCCGTTGTGGCTTCGTTCGCCAGAGGATCGAGGAAGTCGACTGCCTCCAGCGCGCTCGTCTCCTGCGCCGACCGCGGTGGGCATGGTGACCGTGCCGCCTGCGCTGGTCGTGCCAACTGCGGTATTCACACCGCCCGCATTGGCCGTGCCGCTTGCGCCGCCCGCGGACATGTGCGAGGGGGCCATCATCGTGATGCCCTTCTTCTTGGGGGCCATCGACGACGAGGAGGACGATGATGAAGTTGATGAAGTTGACGTGCAATCCACTGATTCAGGTTCGCGCAAGTGATCCCCCTACCTGGCGCGCCAAAGATGTCGTGGGTACGACCATCTATGGGGCCATCTAGCCCCTTTGTGGTTCGGCAGGGGAGATCGACGTACACAAAGAGCAGAATCAATGGAGGACGCAAGGGATTTTACCCAGGTTCGAGCCGCTGAGGAGCGTAAAACCCTACTCCTGCTTTGATGTATTGGATGTGTGAGAGCACAGGTACAAGGAGCGCTTTCCATGGCAAGGTGGAGAGAGAGCAGCTACGCATGCAAGATGTGCTAATGTTTTGAAAGGGCTCGAATCCTTCTAACTGTTGCCTTGGCCCTCCTTTTATAGCTCAAGGGGTTACCACAGTGGCAAACAGTAATTACAAGTTGATTAGATAGCAAACAGTGCTATCATACCTAACTCTGCCAGTTTAGGACAAAGGCATTAAATGCTCCGTTAGGTGTCATGTGGAGAGGCAGCCACGACAAGGTTTCTGCACCGCTCACCCAGCTACCTCGTATGGTTCTTACACGCCTCCTGGACGGGTGTCATTAAAGGCAAATCTTCTCCCTGTGTGCTGACACGTGCCCGACAAATCTCACCAACCAGCCTGCGCGGCCGACACCTCACCGATTAGTGACTAGCTGCCCGGTGAGGTGGAGCACTGACGAGTTGGCAAAGGCTTGCCGGCACGGAGCTTGGCGGGTCATTACCTTGCCGGTTCAGTCTTGCCGGCAAGAAATATCTTCATCTTCATTACTAATTGAGTGCTTGTTCCAGCAGCTTCTGCAACTGGGTCTAGGATCTGTTTATTTGGCGAATCCCGGCAAGCCTTGGCCGGCAAGGAGGCTGCCACCGTCTGTGCATAAGTTAGGGTATAAAATACCCATGTTTTATACACCGACGGAGAGTGCAACTATTTCTTTAAAATATAACCACCGCCGTGCTCTAAAAGATATAAGTGAAGCACTAGAGCAATTGCCTAGCTCAAAAGATATAAGTGAAGCACATAGAGTATTCTAACAAATCACGAATAATGTGTGTCCCTCTCAAAAAGGTGTGTTCAGCAAAGATAATTGTGACAAACTAAAAAGCAAACAAAAGTAAACAAACTATTTCACAAGACGCTCCAAGTAAAACACATATCATGTGATGAATAAAAATATAGCTCCAAGTGAGTTACCGATAGATTGTAGACGAAAGAGGGGATGCCTTCCGGGGCATCCCCAAGATTAGACGCTTGAGTCTTCCTTGAATATTAACTTGGGGTGCCTTGGGCATCCCCAAGCTTAGGCTCTTGCCACTCCTTATTCCATTATCCATCATAGTCTCACCCAAAACTTGAAAACTTCAGCACACAAAACTCAACAGAAACCTCGTGAGATCCGTTAGTATAACAAACAAATCTTAAACTTTAGGTACTGTAGTTGTCGGTGTATAAAACATGGGTATTTTATACCCTGACTTATGCACAGACAGTAGTAGCCTCCTTGCCGGCCAAGCCTTGCCGGGAAGCGCCAAGACCAAGATTCAGAACCCAGTCGTAGAAGCCACCAGAAAGAAGCTCAAGACTCAGCACTCAACTAATACCGAAGATGAAGACTTTCCTTGCCAGCGAGGCTAAACCGGCAAGGTGAAGACCCGGCAAGCTCCGTACCGGCAAGCTTTTATCAGCCCTCCTGCGCTCCACCTCACCGCACAGATGTCCGCTAGCGGGTGAGGTGTCAACCGCGCAGGCTGTTTGGTAAGGCTTGTTGGGCACGTGTCAGCACACTGGAACAGGATCTGCCTCTAATGACAACCGTCCAGGAGGCGTGTCAGCATAATACGAGGTAGCTGGGCAAGCGGTGCAGAAACCTTGCCGGGGCTACCTCTCCACATGACACCTAATGGCGCATTTAATGCTTTTGTCCTAAACTGGCAGAGTTAGGTATGATAGCACTGTTTGCTGTCTAATCATTATGTAATTACTGTTTTTCTACTGTGGTGACCCCTTGAGCTATAAAAGGAGGGCCAAGGCAACAGTTAGAAGGATTCGGACCCCTTTTGAAACACCAGCACGCCTCGCATAGCAGCTCTCTCCGCACCTTGCCGGGAGAAGCGCTCTTTGTACTCGTGCACTCACACACCCAATACACCAAAAGCAGGAGTAGGGTTTTACGCTTCTCAGCGGCCCGAACCTGGGTAAATCTCTTGCGTCTTCCATTGTTCATTCTCTTTGTGCACGTTGAACCCCCTTACCGAACCACAACGGGCTGGATGGCTCCATAGATGGTCGTACCCACGACATCTTTGGCGCGCCAGGTAGGGGGGCGTCGCTTGCGCGAACCTTGATCAGTGGATTGCGCATCTTCTTCATCATCTTCATTGACTTCCTCGCCATCCTCCTCGTCATCAATGGCGCCCAAGAAGAAGGGCATCACGATGACGGCCACCCCGCACTCATCCGCAGGCGGCGCGGGCGGTGCGGATACCGCGGTTGGCACGACCAGCACAGGCGGCGCAGTCGCCACACCCACCGTGGTCGGCGCGGGAGACAAGCACGCTGGGGGTGGTCGACTTCCTCGATGCTCTTGCGAACAGAGCCGCGACGGCGTGGGCGGAGCGGACGGACGACCTCTTCCTCCTCCTCCTCGCCGCGCCGACGAACGCAGCCACCGGAGCGGTAACGCCTGGGCCGGCGCGAGCCAAGATCCCGCCGCGGTGGCGTGTAAGAATGCAGCCTCAGGACAGACGCCGAGCCCCTCGTACAACAGGCGCGGCACAGCTCCGAGCGGCGCCAACGACTCTGGGCAGCGGCGACCTCATGGTAAGACTCCTGTGGACAAAATCCCGGATCCCCAGGCACCGCCTCCGCCATGGCGACCCGCCGCCGACCATGAGCCGCGGCAGCAATACCGCGATAGCGCTCTTTCTAGCTCTGCCAGGAGTAGAGCAACGCCGTGCTCTTTGCTTCCGGCCATGCCAGCCACGCCAGCGGAAGCAATGGCGCGAGCCCAGATGCTGCTGAACTTCCCTCCAGCGGTAGAGAAGATGGATGAGTGGAGAGCTACCATCCAAAGCTTGATTGGGTTTGCCGAGGCCAGTAAATCATAGCAAGCGGAGCCCTCACGGTGTCCGCAAATGGCACTAGCAACCCCAGTTGGTGGCCGCGTTGACGGCACTATGCTAACGGTGCAATCACCTCAGCGGCAACAATCTCAGCAGCAACAACGCTAACAACCGCATCAAGCTCGACGATCCTTCGAGCCCGACGAGGTGTCGATGGCCTCTTCGGATCCATGAGCACGGCAAGATCAGCGGCAAGTGATACGAGATAGGCGGGCAGAAGACGCCCGCACCACCATCGAACGGCGCCGGGAGGCGCGCCGTCAATCCGACGTGCGCAACGGCCCCATCGTTGATGAGCCAGCGCCAGGGGTTGGCGGATATCTACCTTACGAGGTTGGATGTCCCGCCTTCACCTGTGAGCTGCGGCAAGTCCGATGGCCGTCCGTTCGAGCTTTCAAGCCAGAAGTGCCGGAAAAGTATGACGGCAAGCTGAACCCGGCAGAGTTTCTGGGCATCTACACAATCGCCGTGCAAGCTGCCGGGGGAAGAGATGAGAAAATCCTCGCCAACTACTTACCGTTGGTACTGAAACCCAACGTGAGGTCTTGGCTGATGAACTTGCCGGAGAACTCCATTTCTTCATGGTTAGATCTCTGCAATGAGTTCGTTGGTGCCTTTACCGGAGGCCACAAAGCCCCTGGATAGCCCAGCGACTTGCAATTGATCCCGCAAAGAGACGGTGAAACTTTATGCAAGTACATCTAGAGGTTCAGCCGTGTGCATCATAATATTCCAGATGTGCACCCCGCAGCCGTGATTGCTGCCTTTCACATGAATGTGCGCAATTGAAGCATGCGGGAGAAAATGAACGTCAAGTTGCCCAAGACCATCAATGAGCTCTATACATTGGCAGATAAGTGTGCACGTGCTGAGGAAGGAAGGAGGCTTCCCGGGGAGGACGCTGGTGCCGAAGTAGATTCTGAGGACGATGATGCTGCCACCCCGAGGAAGAAGGGCTGGAAGCGCAATAGAAAGCGCAAGGGTAAAACTGTTATGGCCGTCGAAGGCTCTGGCAACTCCGAGTCCGCCAAGAAAGCCAAGACTGAGAACTCCGACAAAGAGGCTGCTGTATGCGACGCTTGCCAAGAGGCGGCGGCAAACGAGAAAGCCGGAAAGTCTAATTGGCCATACTGCAAGATTCACCGCACCAAGGGCCATGATCTCCAAGAGTGCCGGCAAGTCGAGCACCTTGTTGAGAAACAGAAGGCCGAATACGAGAAGCGCGACAAAGAGAAGGGTCAAGATGGTGCCGGTGGATCTGGCAAAAAGGGCCGTGGTGGTCGAGGAGGCCGCCGTGACAAGGCCAAGCAGCAGAAAGAAAGGCCTGCTAGAGGCCGCGAAAAGAAAGAAGAAGATGATGGAAGTGAGGAAGAGGACGATGATGAAACTAGCGAACAAGGATTCCAGAAGGCAACCGAGGCCATGTGCGTTCACGGAGGAGCATCTTTGCACTCCTCTCACCGCCAACTTAAGCAGTCGGCGCATGAGGTTAACGCGGCAGAACCGGCAATGGGCTCTCAAAAGCCACTCAAGTGGTCACACACGCCTATCATTTTCGATGCTAAGGAACACCCTGATCGCATAATTGCGGTTAGGTGTTTGCCGTTGTTGGTTTCACCAACAATTCGCAACCTCCAAGTTACGAAGATGTTAGTTGACGGTGGGGCCGGCCTGAATCTGATCTCTCCGGAAGTTATCAAGAGGTTGCAGATCCCCGATGAGGAACTCTAGAAAACGGGCACGTTTCAAGGAGTAAACCCGGGAAGAAGCCAGCCCAAGGGAAAGATCACGTTACCGGTGATGTTTGGCGGGGAGTTAAACTACAGAACGGAAAAGATTGTGTTTGACGTTGTCAAAATCCCCTTGCCGTACAATGGAATTCTTGGCCGCCCAGCCTTGGCAAAATTCATGGCAGCATCTCACTATGCATACAACACGTTGAAGATGCCTGGGCCGATGGGTGTCATTTCCATCAACTCCGACAAGAAATATGCAGTCATTTGCATCGACAAGATGTACAGAGATGCGGTTGCAGCAGAGGCCGCTAAGGCACCAGCTCCCGCCAAGAAGAAGGAAAACAAGAAGTCCGGCAAGACCTCTAGCAAAGACTCCGGGAAGCGCACCTCTTCGGAGTGTTGCGCGCCTGTTGAAGACCTGCCGGGGTGCTCTGCCGGTAAGAAATCCAAAGCCACTGCACCGGCAACCAAGAAGGTACCGGCGAGGGAGGACGGCACTGACGGTACCTTCACCATCAGTGCCACCCTTGATGACAAATAGGAAAGCACGCTCGTTGCCTTCCTGCGGGCGAATGTCGATGTGTTTGCATGGTGACCATCTGACATCCCCGGTGTTCCCAGGGAGGTAATTGAGCACCACCTTGTTGTCTGTCCCCATGCTCGGCCCGTCAAGCAAAAAGTCCGGAAGCAAGCGTTGGAACGGCAACAGTTTATTGCCAAAGAGATCAAGAAACTTGAAGCAGCAGGCCTTGTCAGAGGTGTACTGCATCCCACATGGTTAGCAAACCCAGTTGTGGTGCGCAAAGCGAACGGAAAGTGGAGACTGTGTATTGACTACACCGATATTAACAAGGCTTGTCCAAAGGTTCCTTTTCCTTTGCCGCGCATCGATCAAATTGTAGACTCCACTTTTGGCTGTGATTTGCTCTCTTTCCTTGATGCATATTCTGGATACCATCAGATTTTTATGGCCAAGGAGGATGAGGAGAAAACCGCATTCATTACTCCATGTGGCACGTACTGCTTTGTGTGCATGCCTTTCGGATTAAAGAGTGCCGGTTCGACATTTGCAAGAGCAGTCCAGATTGGTTTTGAGCCCTAGTTGCACATGAATGTGGAAGCGTACATGGATGATATAGTAGTCAAGACCAAGGACAAATCTACCCTCATTCAAGACTTGGAAGAAACATTTGCAAACTTGCGCAAAATCAACTTGAAGCTAAATCCCGAGAAGTGCGTGTTTGGCGTTCCATCCGGTAAGCTTCTCGGATTCTTTGTATCTCAACGAGGAATGGAAGCGAATCCCGACAAGATCAAAGCGATTGAGCAAATTCAAGCATCAAAGATGTGCGGCGTCTTGCCGGTTGTGTTGCTGCCTTGAGTAGGTTCATTTCAAGATCCGCTGAGCGCGCCCTACCGTTTTTCAAGATTTTGAAAAAGGCAGGTCCGATGAAATGGACTCCGGAAGCGGAGGCCGTGCTGCAGGACTTGAAAAGATACCTCTCCTCCGCGCCAACACTAGTTGCGCCAGGACCACAAGAGCCGTTGATGCTATACGTAGCGGCAATGAATCAAGTGGCTAATGCTGCATTAGTGGCGCAGAGGGAACCCGATGGCGAGGAAGTAACCGCGGCAAACCCATCCAGCAATGAACTGGAATCTTCTCTGGCAAATCATGGTGCCAACAAGTCAGAAACAGCGCAAGCAAATGGAGGTAATCAACAAGCAGTGCCGAAGAAGAAAGTGGTGCAGCGACCAGTGTATTTCGTCAGTTCCCTTCTGCAGGGGGCTAGATCGAGATACTCTGGGGTGCAGAAGTTGCTTTTCGGCCTTCTTATGGCCTCGAGAAAGCTACGTCACTACTTCCAAGCGCATGAAATCACCGTCGTCACCCGCCTTCCGTTGCAACGCATCTTGAGGAATCCAGAGGCAACTGGCAGAATAGTGGAGTGGGCGTTGGAATTGTCAAGCTTTGCACTCAAGTTTGAGAGCACTTCAACTATTCAGAGCAGAGCCTTGGCGGAGTTCGTTGCAGAATGGACACCAACGCAAGACGAAGAAATTCAAGAAACAGCTCTCCCCGGCAAGGAAACGGCAAAGGAATGGATCATGTACTTTGACGATGCCTTCTCGCTGCAAGGCGCCGGTGCCGGAGTGCTGCTTGTCGCACCTACCAGAGAACACCTCAAGTATGTGGTTCAAATGCACTTTCCCAGGGAGCAAGCTACAAACAACACTGCTGAGTACGAAGGACT
Source organism: Elymus sibiricus (assembly GCA_039707655.1). Lineage (NCBI taxonomy): Eukaryota > Viridiplantae > Streptophyta > Magnoliopsida > Poales > Poaceae > Elymus > Elymus sibiricus. The sequence continues at coordinate 136,311,650 of CM077666.1, forward strand.
CCTTGCCGGTCTAAGGATCGCAGTGGACCTTGGTATCAAAAAATTGATCGTCCACGGTGACTCGCAGCTTGTTGTGAAGCAAGTAAACAAAGATTACCAGAGCCCGTTAATGGAAGCATACGTGGAAGAAGTAAGGAAATTGGAAGAACACTTTGATGGGTTACAAACAGAACACGTCCCTCGTGCGGAAAACAGCATTGCTGATAACCTGTCAAAGTGTGCCGCTCAAAAGCTTCCCGTGGAACTAGGAACGTTTGTGCTCCATTTGAATCAACCCACGGTCACTCCATCAACGCAGGCCAGTAAGAGAAGAAAGTTGAATACCGGCAAGTATTTTCCGGCAGAGCTCCCGGGAGCCGCCGACAAGGATGTTGCCGGGAACAACGACACAGTTGCCGGTGAGAAGCCGCTTAGCGCAGAACCCCAGGTTCTTGCCGCGGAAGCAAGCGCTCCCGCGACCGAAGAGATGCCTTTAATCCTTGTCGTCGAGCCGCAGGCTCCGGCATGGGCACTGCAGATAGTCCATTTCCTACAAACAGGAGAACTTCCCGATGAGCAAGAAGAAGCTGAGAGAGTAGCCCATCAGTCAAGTATGTATCAGTTTGTGGATACCATTCTGTACAGAAAGAGACCAAACGGTGTGAAATTGAAGTGCATTTGCTGGGAAGACGGACTAAAGCTGTTGGCGGAGATACACGGAGGCATATGTGGCTCTCACATAGGATCAAGGGCACTTGCCGGCAAGGCATTCAGGCAAGGCTTCTATTGGCCCACTGCACTCCAGGATGCGACTGAGCTAGTAACCAAGTGTGAAGCATGCCAGTTCCATTCAAAGAACATACATCAACCAGCTCAAGCTCTCCAAACAATCCCTCTCTCCTGGCCCTTTTCGGTCTAGGGGCTCGATATCTTGGGCCCCTTCCCCCGCGCTGACGGGGGCTTTGAGTTCTTGTACGTCGCCATCGACAAGTCCACAAAGTGGCCTGAAGTGGAGCCGATGAGAAAGGTGACAGCGCAATCAGCCGTCAAGTTCTTCAAAGGATATTAGTTTGCCGTTTTGGGGTTCCCAACAGAATCATCACCGATAATGGCACACAGTTCACGAGCCGCACCTTCATGCAGCATATCCAAGACCTTGGTAGCAAAATCTGTTTTGCGTCTGTTGCTCACCCGAGAAGCAACGACCAGGTGGAAAGGATGAATGCTGAAGTGCTGTGTGGCCTCAAGATGAGAACTTTTGACAGGCTGCGCAAATGCGGAAAGCGCTGGATTGATGAGTTGCCGGCGGTTCTTTGGTCACTCAGGACAACACCAAATCGAGCTACTGGCCTAACACCCTTCTCCCTAATCTATGGTGCAGAAGCGGTGCTCCCCACGGAACTCATATACGGGTCACCTCGAGTGCTCGCTTATGATGAAGCTGAGCAAGAGCAGCTGCGGCAAGACGACGCAACGCTCCTTGAGGAAGATCGTCTTCGGGCGGCTGTGCGAGCTGCACGCTACCAGCAAGCTTTGCGCCGCTACCATAGCCGCAAAGCGCAGGCCCGAAGCCTTGAGGAAGGCGACCTTGTTCTTCCACGTGTTCAGTCCGCCAAGGGATCAAACAAGTTGACGCCGAAGTGGGAAGGCCCTTACCGGGTAGTACGAGTCACCAGACCTGGCGCAATCCGTCTGGAGACCGAAGATGCCACCCCAGTGCAGAACTCATGGAATATTGAGCATCTTCGCAAGTTCTACCCGTGAGGCGCGGCTGCCGGGCTTCCCAGCAACCCCTTTTGTACAAGCTATGTCGGCACGACATGTAACCCTTTGTACAAAGCTAGGCGCAGATCCTGTGCATAATAAAGCTAAGTGTTTTCGCAACTCCTCGTACATATTCATTTATATGTGGATGCACATGATGTTGTGATTTACACTTTAGTTTGTATGGAATGACTGACGGACCGTCAAGGTTCCCAACCCACTCTTTTCTCTTCTTTCTTTTTCTTAAAAGGACAGAAGGATCCCTCGCGTACAAGTTTCCCGGGGGAAGTGGAGATGGGGTACCATTTTAATGACGTTCAAGTGATCATCTCATGCAACAAGAAAAACGACGCAAGGAAAAGCTAAGTTGAAAAACTTTGGAAATTTTTCTTCGTTACAATCGCTGCTTCCCTTGAATGATTCTGTGCTTTGTATGAGAAACCTGCACGCGAAGGAACCTTGTCGCGGTTGACCTGCGCTCTAGCTTGCCTTGAGTCCGCTCGGCGAGCCTAGCAGCTGCATTCTGGCCCGGCAAGTCACCTTGCCGGCAGCGGCACTTCCAGCAGGCTGCTAAGGACCCGTTCCTCAAAGCGCTCACGGCAAGTGTGCGCACCGACAAGTTTCCAAACAAGCGTAGGGGCACAATAGAACATAAAATTAGTACCAAAAGTGTACTCCAAGATGATATAAAACTTATGCGCAGAAATGAAAAATGCAGCTTATGATTACAAAAGTGTTGATGATAATATACAGTACCTGAATAATTGTGGAGCCAAACACCATCTTGTAACCTTTAAACGGATCATGAATTACACCCAAGGTCTCCAGTTTAGGTGCAGAGACCACAGTTATTTGCGAAGGTGCATAACAATAATCAAGGAGCAACCTTTGAAGTGAAGGGGCATCTTCGATGATGAGCTCCTGTCCTTTAAAATAAATTCCAATGCTTACAAGGTGAGGCGACTTTATTTGGAGATAACGGATACAGATTTCTTCTCGAAAAACAAGCAGCAAGCGCTCCAGGGCAGGGCAGCTGGATTGGATGATGCTGTGCAGTGAGGCCTCGGACAGATCAACCACCACAAGCGCTAGTTTTTTTAGCAGTGGGAGTCAAAGCATTTGTACCAGATTGTCTGCTAGATGGCACCGGGCTAAGGTGGCGGTGTGGAGAGAGGAGGAAAACCATGAGATGGACATTGGTGGTGAGGGCACAGATACATCGGTTGGTGGTAAGCTATTTTTGTAGTAATGGTAGAACTCAAGCTGCTGGAGTTTTTAGAATTCACGGGATGTCAGCCAGTCATCCACCGTGCAGGGTATGTGCAGCAGGCAACATGCCAGGATGCAGAGGCATTGAACGGAGCCCTGGTGGGAGGAGATGATGGATCCTGGGAGTTCAAAATCATGAATGACAGATAGCTGATGACAGTCGAGATTAAGAGGCGCTGCGCGCCATAGAGGGCGCCACTGAGATGCGAGGACCTATGTGCGGTAGCCATCCTTGGTGGGGAGAAGGGAGATTATCTCCCCAAGGATGGCGTCCGGGAGATCGCTTATGCTGTCCGCCCAATATTCTACGAGTTCCTCGGATCCAGGGGGGCATGGACGCTTCTGCACTCGCTGCCGGGTGCAGGATCTACAACTGGCGGTGGCGCTGGTCGGAGCCTCATCAGTGTACATACCAATCTGGGGAAAAAATTGGCACAAACATATATGTAGGACATTCAAAATCAATTCTCAAGATCTGGAACAAAAAAAATGGCACAAACATATATGTAGGACATTCAAAATCAATTCTCAAGATCTAGCTACGAATTATTAGCACGAACGCTAACACTTGTCGGATTATTAGCAAAAATCATTTGTACAGAACAAACAATTAATCACTAACCCTAGACGGATACCATTCAAACAATCAATACACTACACGGATCTAACGAATCTTACTCTGATTTCATGGACTGACAGAACATAACCATAGGATTTATATTCCAAAAAAATGAAGGGGGGAGGGAGGGGGGCAGGAGTAACCAGAGAAAACACATGATATATTTGCCGCAAAATGGGTATAGATGACTAACCGGTTTTCCGTCGGAGTTGGAGTCGTTGCCGGAGTTGATGTGGACCTCCGGCTCCGGCTGGCGAGGCACGATGGCAGCGACGACGTCAAGGTCGCGCTGCTGCCCGCGCGAGACCTCGTTGGCAGAGACGGCAACCTCTGTGCCCAGCTTCACCAGCCCAGGCGTCGCCACTCCCTCCGATGGTGCGCTTCGGCGGCATCCTCATACACTCCAGACGGCGGTGACCACTATGGACGGGGGGTGCGGCCGCCTATTACGACCAACGGCTCGGGCGCGCCATAAATATGGAGCAGTGGGAGCGAGGCGGGCGGCGGTCAAAGGGCTGGCTTGCCTCCCGGTGGGCCTGCGCAGCGCTGGCATGCCTACCGTCATTTCACACAGCTAATAGCACACCTCCCGGTGACACTGCGCAGTGAACACGCCTCCCGTCAATTTACACACCTGCCCGCACGCCTCCCGGTCTGCCTACGCGGCGGACTGCTCGCATGCATCCCGTCAACTCATGCCTACTTGCACGGCACACGGGACGCGTGGCGGCACGTATATTGTTTTTCTTTTTTGATGATTAATTCTGCCGCTTTATTGCTTAACCGAAGCATGGCACGTACATTGTTGGTCTAACGCCCACGGTTCGAATAAATAATCCATTTGCGATATTGGTTGCTAATTATTAATAATCTCCCATTTGTAAGAAGATTATATCAAAACTTGTCTCAAATTTCACAAAAAAATACAATATCACAGTCTATTGGTGTCCATATGACACCACGATAAGTTTCATGAATTTCAACTAAGTTATGGATTTACTGGATTTTAAAAATCAAGATTCTCAATGTTTGAAATTTCACGGGGAATAAGCATGCACCCAGGGACACACATATGATTTTCCAATCCATTTTGGTGCACTATCACGTGTGCATGTAGCTCAATTTTGATTTCTGCACATTAAATCCCTAGGAAATCAATCAATGTATAAAAACGACCGAATGATCTTTGATTTTGTTTTCAAATTTTAACACGACACTCCGTTGGTCACATGTTCAGTGTAGAAAAAGTTTGACATGCCTCGAAGTGGCGGTGGTGGTGCGGCGTGTGGGTGGGGGGGGGGGGGTACGGCAGTACACTACGAGTCGTGATCCTCCGTGTGGGATTGACCGTTTTGTGAGGCATGCCACATCAAAGTCGTGAATTGGTTATTTAAAAAATTACACAACCCTTCCATATATATATATATATATATATATATATATATATATATATATATATATATATATACATGTTCGGGCCACATGCATGCATTATTGGTGGTCCTCGGACACTCCTCGTGCGGTTATCAGCGATGTGCCCATTCGTTAGCCCGCGAAGGTTATCAGTTTTCACCGACAGTGAGAGGAATTTGACCAAAGGTGGATTCATCTTGGCCTGTGTATACGGTGTGGATCATGGTGAGATTCTAGATCAAAGTTCGAGTGCGCGCGGACACATGAGTCCCTCTCACCGCCGGCTCAAAGTGAGGGGGACCATACACGTCGTGAACCTCTGTGTGTGTTTCTGGTTCGCAAAGCATGTGCCACATCAAAGTTGTGCATTGGGTATTCGAACATCACATAACACCTCTTTGGGCCACATGCACGCGGTGGTTGTTCTAGGGCACTCACTCGTGTGTGACGCTCTCTGTGGGCCCGCGAGGTCGTCGTCCACCATATCACTTTGACCTACAACGAGGGAGAGGTTAATTAATTTGACCAACAAGGATGGTTCTTTTTTGGTTTGTGTTACGTACGGTAGGAGTATATATATAGTACGCATCAAAGAGGCGGGGAAACATATATACTACGCGTCATGAACCTCGCTCTGTGTGGGGACTTTTCGGTTTCCGAGGTAGGTGACACATCAAAGTTGTGCATTGGTTATTCAAACATCACACAACACCTCTTTGGGCACATGCAGGCGGTGGTTGCCCTATAGGACACTCACTCGCGTGTGACGCGTCCATCCGTGGGCCCGCGAGGTCGTCTCCAGCACTCTGACCCAACGAGAGAGGTTAATTAATTTTACCAACAAGGAGGATTCTTTTTGGTTTGTGTTACAGTAGGAGTATATAGTACGCGTCGAAGAGGGTCGGGGGAGGGGACGACCATCACATACTACGCGTCATGAACCTCGCTCCGTGTGGGGACTTTTCGGTTTCCGAGGCAGGTGTGCATTTGGTACGTATTCAAACATCACACAAACACCAGCCTCTTTGGGCCACATGCAGACGGTGGTTTGCCCTATAGGACACTCACTCGCGTGCAAAAAGCTTCCCTCTCCGTTGGCCCGCGAGGTCGTCATCCATCACTTTGACCCAACGAGAGAGGTTAATTTGACGACCAAGGAGGATTTCTTTTCGGGTTGTGTTATGGTAGGAGTATATAGTACGCGTTGAAGAGGGGGGGGACTGTTGGGGAACGTTGCATGGGAAACAAAAATTTTCCTACGCACACACAAGATCTATCCATGGTGATGAGCATCTACGAGAGGAAGAGTGAATCTACATACCCTTGTAGATCGCTAAGCGGAAGCGTTTAAGAAACGCGGTTGATGTAGTCGAACGTCTCCGCGATCCAAATCGCAAGTCGTCCCTCGATCCGATCACGAACTAGCGCCGAACGGACGGCACCTCCGCGTTCAACACACGTACGGCTTGATGACGCCTTCACCTCCTCGATCCAGCGAGCGATGATGAAGTAGTGGTTGAGTTCCAGCAGCACGACGGCGTGGTGATGGTGGTGAGGAACAATCTCTGCAGGGCTTCGCCAAGCGCTACGGAGATTATGACGGAGGAACTAGAGGGTTAGGGTTGCCGCACACGGCTTGGGGAAATCTTGATGTATCCCGTGTGCTAGCCCTGCCCCTCTATTTATATGTTGAGCCTTGGGGTCTAAACTTGGAGTAAAAGCCTCCTCCAGGTCGGTTTTGCCCGCACAAGGTCGGTTTGGCCCGCAGGGAAAGAGTCCAACTCGGATTCCTGCCGAACCGTGCACAGCCGCGCACAAGCGGTAGTACCGCTTCACACAAGCGGTAGTACCGCTCGGGCGGTAGTACCGCTTCTCACAAGCGGTAGTACCGCTTGGGCGGTAGTACCGCTTCACACAAGCGGTAGTACCGCTCGGGCGGTAGTACCGCTTCACACAAGCGGTAGTACCGCTTACGCGGCAGCAAAACTACTTTTTGCACTTTCCAATACCTTGTGGGCTTTTATCCCTTGGCCCATATAAAGTGTTGTTGCACCCGAACACTTCGGTAAACATCCGGAACCCCTTCCGGTGAACTCTGGAACTCTTCCGGAGATCGAAACACTATTATCACATATATCAATCTTTACCTCCGGACTCTTCCGGAGATCCTCGTCATGTCCGGGATTTTATCCGAGACTTCCGAACAACTTTCGGTCACCAACATAATAACTCAATTATACTAATCGTCACCAAACGTTAAGTGTGTAGACCCTGCGGGTTCGAGAACTATGTAGACATGACCGAGACACCTCTACGATCAATAACCAATAGCGGGACCTGGATGCCCATATTGGCTCCTACATATTCTACGAAGATCTTTATCGGTCGAACCTCTATGTCAAGGATTCAGTTAATCCCGTATGCTGTTCCCTTTGTTCTTCGGTATGTTACTTGCCCGAGATTCGATCGTCGGTATCTCTATACCTAGTTCAATCTCGTTACCGGCAAGTCTCTTTACTCGTTCCGTAATACAAGATCCTGTGGCTAACTCTTTAGTCACTTTGCTTGCAAGGCTCAATGTGATGTTGTATTACCGAGTGGGCCCTGAGATACCTCTCCGTCACACGGAGTAACAAATCCCAGTCTTGATCCATGCCAACCCAACAGAAACCCTCGGAGATACCTGTAGAGCACCTTTATAGTCACCCAGTTACGTTGCGACGTTTGATACACACAAGGTATTCTTCCGGTGTCAGTGAGTTGCATGATCTCATGGTCAAAGGAACAGATACTTGACATGCAGAAAACAATAGCAATAAACTGACACGATCAAATGCTACGTTTACAGTTTGGGTCTTGTCCATCACATCATTCTCCTAATGATGTGATCCCGTTATCAAATGACATCTCATGTCAATGGCCAGGAAACCTTAACCATCTTTGATCAACGAGCTAGTCAACTAGAGGCTCACTAGGGACACAGTGTTGTCTATGTACCCACACATGTATTTGAGTTTCCAATCAATACAATTATAGCATGGATAATAAACGATTATCATTAACAAGGAAATATAATAATAACCAATTTATTATTGCCTCTAGGGCATATTTCCAACAGTCTCCCACTTGCACTAGAGTCAATAATCTAGTTCACATCACTATGTGATTTACATTGTAATGAATCGAACACCCATGCAGTTCTGGTGTTGTTCATGTTTAGCCCTTGGAAGAGGTTTAGTCATCGGATCTGCAACATTCAGATCCGTGTGTACTTTGCAAATATTTATGTCGTCCTCCTTGATGTAATCGCGGATGGAATTGAAACGTCGCTTTATGTGTCTGGTCCTCTTGTGAAATCTTGGTTCCTTGGCTAGAGCAATGGCACCAGTATTATCACAAAACAGAGTCATTGGGTTAAGTGCACTTGGCACTACTCCAAGATCTGTCATGAACTCCTTCATCCAGACACCTTCCTTCGCCGCCTCCGAGGCAGCGATGTACTCCGCTTCACATGTAGAATCTGCTACCACGCTTTGCTTGGAACTGCACCAGCTAACCGCACCCCCATTAAGAATAAATACGTATCCGGTTTGCGACTTAGAGTCATCCGGATCAGTGTCAAAGCTTGCATCGACGTAACCCTTTACGACGAGCTCTTGATCACCTCCATAAACGAGAAACATGTCCTTAGTCCTTTTCAGGTACTTCAGGATATTCTTGACCGCCGTCCAGTGTTCCATTCCTGGATCACTTTGAAACCTTCCGACCATACTTATGGCAAGGCTGACATCGGGTCTTGTGCACAGCATTGCATACATGATAGGGCCTATGGCCGAAGCATAGGGGATGACACTCATCTTTTCTCTATCTTCTGCAGTCACTGGGCATTGAGTCTTACTCAACTTCACACCTTGCAATACAGGCAAGAACCCCTTCTTGGACTGATCCATTTTGAACTTCTTCAAAACTTTGTCAAGGTATGTGCTTTGTGAAAGTCCTATTAAGCGTCTTGATCTATCTCTATAGATCTTGATGCCTAATATGAAAGCAGCTTCTCCTAGGTCCTTCATTGAAAAACTCTTGTTCAAATATTCCTTTACGCTTTCCAGCATTTCTATATTGTTTCCAATCAGTAATATGTCATCCACATATAATATTAGAAACGCTATAGAGCTCCCACTCACTTTCTTGTAAATACAAGCTTCTCCGTAAACTTGTATAAACTCGAACGCTTTGATCACCTCATCAAAACGAAGATTCCAACTCCGAGATGCTTGCACCAGTCCATAAATGGATCGCTGGAGTTTGCAAATTTTGTCAGCATTCTCTGGATCGACAAAACCTTCTGGTTGCATCATATACAACTCTTCCTTAAGGTAACCGTTAAGGAACGCTGTTTTGACATCCATCTGCCAAATTTCATAATCGAAAAAGGCAGCTATTGCTAACATGATTCTGACGGACTTAAGCATCGCTACGGGTGAGAAGGTCTCATCGTAGTCAACTCCTTGAACTTGTGAAAAACCCTTTGCCACAAGTCGAGCTTTATAGACGGTGACATTACCGTCCGCGTCCGTCTTCCTCTTAAAGATCCATTTGTTCTGAATGGCCTTACGCCCTTCAGGTAATACTTCCAAAGTCCAGACTTTGTTTTCATACATGGATCCCATCTCGGATTTCATGGCCTCTAACCACTTCTCGGAATCCGGGCCCATCATCGCGTCTCCATAGCTCGTAGGTTCATCGTTGTCTAACAACATGACCTCTAAGACAGGGTTGCCGTACCACTCAGGAGCAGTACGCGTCCTTGTCGACCTACGAGGTTCGATAGCAACTTGATCCAAAGCTTCATGATCATCATCATTAACTTCCTCTTCAGCTAATGTAGGCTCGACAGAAACAACTTTCTGCGTTGCGCTACTCTTAGGTTGAAGTAAAGGTTCAATAACCTCATCAAGTTCTATCTTCCTCCCACTCAATTCTTTCGAGAGAAACTCTTTCTCAAGAAATGTTCCGTTTTTAGCGACAAACACTTTGCCTTCGGATCTGAGATAGAAGGTATACCCAACTGTCTCTTTTGGGTATCCTATGAAGACGCATTTCTCCGCTTTGGGTTCCAGCTTTTCAGGCTGAAGCTTTTTGACATAAGCATCACATCCCCAAACTTTAAGAAACGACAGCTTTGGCTTCTTGTCAAACCAAAGTTCATAAGGCGTCGTCTCAACGGATTTCGATGGTGCCCTATTTAAAGTGAATGCTGCTGTCTCTAATGCATAACCCCAAAACGATAGTGGCAAATCGGCAAGAGACATCATAGATCGCACCATATCTAATAAGGTTCGATTACGACGTTCGGACACACCATTACGCTGTGGTGTTCCAGGCGGTGTTAGTTGTGAAACAATTCCACATTGTCTTAAGTGACTGCCAAACTCATAACTCAGATATTCTCCTCCTCGATCAGATCGTAGGAATTTAATCTTCTTGTTACGATGATTCTCAACTTCACTCTGAAATTGTTTGAACTTTTCAAATGTTTCAGACTTGTGTTTCATTAAGTAAATATACCCATATCTACTTAAGTCATCAGTGAAGGTGAGAAAGTAACGATAACCACCGCGCGCCTCAATGCTCATCGGACCGCACACATCAGTATGTATGATTTCCAATAAGTCACTTGCCCGTTCCATTATTCCAGAGAACGGCGTTTTAGTCATCTTGCCCATGAGGCATGGCTCACATGTGTCAAGTGATTCAAAATCAAGTGACTCCAAAAGTCCATCAGCATGGAGCTTCCTCATGCGTTTTACGCCAATATGACCTAAACGGCAGTGCCACAAGAAAGTGGTATTATCATTATCAATTCTACATCTTTTGGCATCAATGTTATGAACATGTGTATCATTACTATCGAGATTCAATAAGAATAAACCCCTCACAATGGGTGCATGACCATAAAAGATATTACTCATATAAATAGAACAACCATTATTCTCTGATTTAAATGAGTAACCGTCTTGCAATAAACAAGATCCAGATATAATGTTCATGCTTAACGCAGGCACCAAATAACACTTATTTAGGTTCATCACTAATCCCGACGGTAATCGAAGAGCGAGCGTGCCGACGGCGATCACATCAACCTTGGAACCATTTCCCACGCGCATCGTCACTTCGTCCTTTGCCAGCCTCCGTCTATTCCGCAGTTCCTGTTTAGAGTTGCAAATATGAGCAACCGCACCGGTATCAAATACCCAGGCACTACAACGAGGGTTGGTAAGGAACATATCAATAACATGTATATCATATATACCTTGTTTGTTGTTGGCCGCCTTCTTGTCAGCCAAATACTTGGGGCAGTTCCGCTTCCAGTGTCCAGTTCTCTTGCAATGAAAGCACTCAGTTTCTGGTTTGGGTCCAGCCTTGGGTTTCTTCACAGGAGCAGCAACTGCTTTGCCACCCTTCTTAGATTTACCCTTCTTACCCTTGCCATTTTTCTTGAAACTAGTGGTTTTATTGACCATCAACACTTGATGCTCCTTCTGAATTTCAGACTCAGCGGCTTTCAGCATCGCAAACAGCTCGGCGACTGACTTGTTCATCCCGTGCATGTTATAGTTCAACACGAAGCTCTTGTAGCTAGGTGGCAATGATTGAAGAACTCTGTCAGTGATAGCCTCTGGCGGAAGGGGCATCCCCAATTCAGCCAGACGGGTGGAGTACCCAGACATTCTGAGCACGTGATCACTGATAGACCCGTTCTCCTCCATCTTGCAAGTATAGAACTTATCGGAGATCTCATATCTCTCGATCCGGGCATTCTTTTGAAAGATAAACTTCAACTCCTGGAACATCTCATATGCTCCATGACGTTCAAAACGTCTTTGAAGTCCCGGTTCTAAGCCATACAACATTGCACATTGAACTATTGAGTAATCATCAGAACGAGCCTGCCAGGCGTTCACAATGTCTAGAGACTCAACTGGAGCGGGTGGATCACCAAGCGGTGCATCAAGGACATAAGCCTTCTGGGAAGCCGTAAGGATAATCCTTAGATTACGGGCCCAGTCCACAAAGTTACTTCCATCATCTTTCAATTTAGCTTTCTCTAGGAACGCATTAAAATTCAGGGGTGCTACTGCGCGAGCCATGATCTACAACATAAATATAGCAAAGACAGTTTAGACTATTGTTCAAGATAATGAGTTTAATTAATCATATTACTTAAAAACTCCCACTCAAATTGACATCCCTCCGGTCATTCGAGTGTAACATGATCCAAATCCACCAACTCAAGTCCGATCATCACGTGAGTCGAGGTGGTTTCAATGGTGAACATCTTCATGTTGATCATATCTACTATATGACTCATGTTCGACCTTTCGGTCTCTTGTGTTCCGAGGCCATGTCTGTACATGCTAGGCTCGTCAAGTTTAACCCGAGTGTTCCGCGTGTGCAACATGGCTTGCACCCGTTGTATGTGAACGTGGAGTCTATCACACCCGATCATCACGGCGTGTCTCGAAACGACGAACTTTCGCAACGGTGCACACTCGGGGAGAACACAATTTATCTTGAAATTTAAGTGAGGGATCACCTTATAATGCTACCGTCGTCCTAAGCAAAATAAGATGCATAAAAGGATTAACATCACATGCAAATCATAAGTGACATGATATGGCCATGAACTTGTGCTTTTGATCTCCATCTCCAAAGCACCGGCATGATCTCCATCGTCACCGGCATGACACCATGATCTCCATCATCTTGATCTCCATCAACGTGTCGCCATAAGGTTGTCGCGCCGACTGTTGCTTCCACGACTATTGCTAACGTTTAGCGATAAAGTAAAGCATTACATAGCGCTTAATGATTGACACGCAGGTCATACAATAATTAAAGACAACTCTATGGCTCCTGCCAGTTGCCGTACTCATCGACATGCAAGTCGTGATATTCTATACAACACATGATCATCTCATACATCACATATATCTCATCATGTAATTGGCCATATCACATCACAACATACCCTGCAAAAACAAGTTAGACGTCCTCTAATTGTTGTTGCAAATTTTACGTGGCTGCTACGGGTTTGCAAGAACCGTTCTTACCTACGCAAAACCACAACGTGGTGTAGTGATTGCTTTTTGATCTTCTAAAAGAACCCTCTTCATTGAAATCGATTCAACTAAAGTGAGAGAGACAGACACCCGCTAGCCATCTTTATGCAACGAAGTTACATGTCAGTTGAAGGAACCTGTCTCGCGTAAGTGTACGCGTAATGTCGGTCCGGGCCGCTTCATCTCACAGTACCGCCGAATCAAATATCAACTAGTAACGGCAAGCAATATGTATACACCCACGCCCACAACTCGTTTGTGTTCTACTCGAGATCTCATCTACGCATAGACCTGGCTCATGATACCACTGTTGGGGAACGTTGCATGGGAAACAAAAATTTTCCTACGCACACACAAGATCTATCCATGGTGATGAGCATCTACAAGAGGAAGAGTGAATCTACATACCCTTGTAGATCGCTAAGCGGAAGCATTTAAGAAACGCGGTTGATGTAGTCGAACGTCTCCGCGATCCAAATCGCAAGTCGTCCCTCGATCCGATCACGAACTAGCGCCGAACGGACGGCACCTCCGCGTTCAACACACGTACGGCTTGATGACGCCTTCACCTCCTCGATCCAGCGAGCGATGATGAAGTAGTGGTTGAGTGCAGCAGCACGACGGCGTGGTGATGGTGGTGAGGAACAATCTCTGCAGGGCTTCGCCAAGCGCTACGGAGATTATGACGGAGGAACTAGAGGGTTAGGGTTGCCGCACACGGCTTGGGGAAATCTTGATGTATCCCGTGTGCTAGCCCTGCCCCTCTATTTATATGTTGAGCCTTGGGGTCTAAACTTGGAGTAAAAGCCTCCTCCAGGTCGGTTTTGCCCGCACAAGGTCGGTTTGGCCCGCAGGGAAAGAGTCCAACTCGGATTCCTGCCGAACCGTGCACAGCCGTGCACAAGCGGTAGTACCGCTTCACACAAGCGGTAGTACCGCTCGGGCGGTAGTACCGCTTCTCACAAGCGGTAGTACCGCTTGGGCGGTAGTACCGCTTCACACAAGCGGTAGTACCGCTCGGGCGGTAGTACCGCTTCACACAAGCGGTAGTACCGCTTACGCGGCAGCAAAACTACTTTTTGCACTTTCCAATACCTTGTGGGCTTTTATCCCTTGGCCCATATAAAGTGTTGTTGCACCCGAACACTTCGGTAAACATCCGGAACCCCTTCCGGTGAACTTTGGAACTCTTCCGGAGATCGAAACACTATTATCACATATATCAATCTTTACCTCCGGACTCTTCCGGAGATCCTCGTCATGTCCGGGATTTTATCCGAGACTTCCGAACAACTTTCGGTCACCAACATAATAACTCAATTATACTAATCGTCACCAAACGTTAAGTGTGTAGACCCTGCGGGTTCGAGAACTATGTAGACATGACCGAGACACCTCTACGATCAATAACCAATAGCGGGACCTGGATGCCCATATTGGCTCCTACATATTCTACGAAGATCTTTATCGGTCGAACCTCTATGTCAAGGATTCAGTTAATCCCGTATGCTGTTCCCTTTGTTCTTCGGTATGTTACTTGCCCGAGATTCGATCGTCGGTATCTCTATACCTAGTTCAATCTCGTTACCGGCAAGTCTCTTTACTCGTTCCGTAATACAAGATCCTGTGGCTAACTCTTTAGTCACTTTGCTTGCAAGGCTCAATGTGATGTTGTATTACCGAGTGGGCCCTGAGATACCTCTCCGTCACACGGAGTAACAAATCCCAGTCTTGATCCATGCCAACCCAACAGAAACCCTCGGAGATACCTGTAGAGCACCTTTATAGTCACCCAGTTACGTTGCGACGTTTGATACACACAAGGTATTCTTCCGGTGTCAGTGAGTTGCATGATCTCATGGTCAAAGGAACAGATACTTGACATGCAGAAAACAATAGCAATAAACTGACACGATCAAATGCTACGTTTACAGTTTGGGTCTTGTCCATCACATCATTCTCCTAATGATGTGATCCCGTTATCAAATGACATCTCATGTCAATGGCCAGGAAACCTTAACCATCTTTGATCAACGAGCTAGTCAACTAGAGGCTCACTAGGGACACAGTGTTGTCTATGTACCCACACATGTATTTGAGTTTCCAATCAATACAATTATAGCATGGATAATAAACGATTATCATTAACAAGGAAATATAATAATAACCAATTTATTATTGCCTCTAGGGCATATTTCCAACAGGGACCAGCATATATATATATACTATGCATCACGAACCTCGCTCCGTGTGGGGACTTTACGGTTTTCGAGGCGGGTGCCACATCAAAATTGTGCATTAAATAGGTATTCAAACATCACAACCACACACACCTCCATACATATGTTTGGGCCACATGCAAGAGATGGCGATGTCCTCTGGCACTCACTCATGCGGTTATCGGCAATGCTTCCATCTATGGGCCCGCTTGGTCCATCACTTTTGAACGATAGCGAGAGAGGTTAATTTGACTTAGGAGGGGATTAATTTTTGGTTTTTCTTACGATATAGGGTCATGCTATATATGAGATTACATAATATACTGTGAGTGCATGTGTGTACGCATGAATCCCTTCCACCGGATCAAAGTGGGGGGGGGGGGGGGCGAGCATATACACGGCGCGTCATGAACCTCGCTCTGTGTGGGGACTGTGCGATTTTCGACTCATGCGCCACATCAATGGTGTGCATTGGGTATTCAAACATATGCATGGATCATGCACCTCCATACATATGTTTGGGACACATGCATGTAGTGGTTGTCTTCGGACACTCTCCCCTCGATTGGTTATCAGCGGGAAGCCTATATATTCGTGGGCCTGCGTGGACGTCCATCACTTCGACCGACAAGGAGAGAGGTTACCAGGGTGGATTCTTGGTCTTTGGTTCGTGTTACCGTATAGTAGGTCGATTATGGTGAGATTTGAGACCTAAGTCTGAGCGCATGCATGCGTACTGTAACACCCCGAAATTTAATTATGTTTTTATTAAGTAAAATTTGGCCAGAAATAAAATTTTGATTTATACTAGGTCTTTTAATAGTTCTAGAGTCTCTCCTGTTTCCTGTTTTCCTAAATTCTTCCCTCCATAGAAAATTATTTGCAAAATATTATGGGCTTTGGTAGTTTTCTTTAATCATTTCATTTATATTTTAAATAACAGTAGGAAATATTTTCATAATAAAATTTGCCCAAAATAATTCATTAATAGCATTTTCAAGCTTTGAAATGCTCCTGTAGCACTATAGCTATTTTAAATAATTATCCTAGAATTCCACAAAAATTATGAGGGGTCATGTGATGCCTACGGATCACTTTTATGCAAAAACCCAACTTGGTCTTTTGAAAATTTTGAGCAAAACATCCTCTTGGCATTTCTGGTCCAGATTCAGCTTTGAACTACAACCCAATTTTCTGTTGCTCAAACAATTCCCAAATTTTTCCAAGTTATAGTACTTCCTAAGAAACCCTTAAGCCCAGAAGATCAGCCCCAATTACCTCTTTTTAGTTCATCAAATAATTCCCTGTAGTTTCTGTCCAGAACTGAATTTCTCCAAAACTTGCACTAGCAAGTATTTCCTTTCATAAAACCAACTTCAGCATCATCACTAACATCCAAGGAGGCATCATCCTGCCAAATTCCAACCTCAGAAAAGATCTCTAGGTGGCCCTGGCATTTCATCAAGCACCTCATGTGCATGGCTGAATATGGCAACCTCATGAACTTGCACTGGGGACTTGCTCTTCTGGAAAAACCAACATGTCCACCATTCTTACCATCTTAGTAAACACCACCCTGTAAAATTTTAGCTCATTTAGGTCACTCTAGGACACGCTGGCATTCGGTCGAGCATGTGGTGTGCATGTCCAGAGCGTGGCCAGAGCGCATGTATTGTAGCCACTGGCATCGAGCTGCTGCCACGCTCCTGCTGCTGCCCTCGCTCGCCCTAGCCTTATCTGGATTGCCCCATCCACCCTGAGCCCTGCCGACACCTCCTCGCGTCCCCTAGCGCCGTCCACCACTGCCATGCCGACCACGGCACCACCCAAGACATGCGGCTCGCCCCGAGCCAACCAGCCCTCCCCTGGCGTAAATACGGGTGGCCACCATCCTCAACCACCACCGTAATGGCCTCCGCCGCTGTGTCCATCTTCGGGAGCCCGCAAAACCGACCCTCCCCCACCTATAAAGCCTTCCCGAGCTCGCCTCGCGGCACACACCATCTCCTACTCCCTCTGTGACTCTCTCCAAGCAACAAGACCACCGGAGAGACTCGTCTCCTTCCTCTCCGGCAACCACGGTCGCCGCCACTGCCCAGATGATTCACACCTCTCCAGTACCTCCCCCTCCCCATTTTTTCACCACTAGCCTCTGGGAGCACCCACTAATCCATTCCGCTCGCCAATTCCACCGGAGATACGCCATGGGAAAATGCCCCAAATCACCTCCGCCGGAGTTCCTCGGGAGGACCTCGCCGTCGGCGACTCCGTCCACCCCGGAGGCCAAGACGGGTACCCAAAGGACCGCCGCGACCTCCTAAGCAAGACGGTGGCCTCAGTTTTCTGAACGGAGCCGCCGCTCGTCGGCGAGCCTCGCCGGAGTGCCGCCTCTGTTCGGCAGGAGAGAGTGGGCGCGAGGCGACCTGGTCAAACCTGACTAGTGGGCCCGTGGGATCCACTGTCAGTGACCCAAGGTTGCGCCCGAGTCTTCTAAGTGGAAGCGTATTTCCACAGAGTATGTCTCCTCCACTCGAAAGCGTATTCCCAGCCGAACGTTTTCTTTTTAGTTTTTTTTAAATCAGAATTTTGACCACAACTTTGACTGCTTCCAACTTTTAAACCATAACTCCAAATGAACTGATTCTTTTTCCTACAATCTTTATTTTTCATCTAGTTTATTTTAGTATTTATTTAAAAAAACTCCAAAAAACTTTTTAGTACTGTTTTGGCTTTATGTAGTAATTGCAGTATTTTGAAAATAGGAAAAATGGAGGGAAGATAATTTTTAAAACTTTTGGAGTGCACCCAACACTTGTGCTTGCCCAAGGCAAGCATCTTGAAC
Organism: Elymus sibiricus; assembly: GCA_039707655.1. Classification (NCBI taxonomy): domain Eukaryota; kingdom Viridiplantae; phylum Streptophyta; class Magnoliopsida; order Poales; family Poaceae; genus Elymus; species Elymus sibiricus. Next base: position 136,329,878 of record CM077666.1, read on the forward strand.
ACTTGATATGGTGAATGCATGGTTGATTGTTTGCAAGAATAATGGAATCATGAATATGTTGAATTCAAACAAAATTTGCATATTGCTAGCTATACATGCATGATCCCTTGATAATATTTTGTCTTCATTTAAACATGAAGTATGAGCGAGTAGGGTTATTTTCACATGCCACAGATGTTTATGTTGGTCCGGAACTAACCTGCAGGAAAGAATCAGTCACAAGAGAAAAGAGACCGTGAGACTGAAATCTCGTTGTGATGAGAATGATCAGTGGTGGCATGTTGGGACATGCCAGATCGTGACCCTGTTGGGTACTACCAAGGAAATATGTTGTACTAACCACTGCAGGAAAACTTAAACCTCCTGAGTCGACCGTAGATCGAGTCTTGTTCTGGTAACCCCCATACTTGTTTCGTGCTGCCACTGGTCCCTGCCACAAGTAGGGTACGGTTCAGTAAGTTGTTAACCCCTTTCCTGCGCACACCATATAGAGGGGCCGCGATGAAGGTTTCTGGGATCCTGGTCTAATGCCAGTCATCGGGTCAGGGGGCATGGGTGTATCCGGCTGGGCCGAGAGGGGGGCACCCCTTGTAATCCGCGCGTTATAAATAGTGATCCCATGCTATTCGAGACGATGGTCTCCCCGTCTTAGAGTTTTTCCTGAACGATGCTTTGGGTGATTCTTGGCATCAGGAAAGTTAATCTGGTGTGTGCTGGTCAGGTGTGTTTTCATCACAAAGACCGTAATTGGAATTAGTCAGTGCCTCGGGGTTCACTAAAGAAAACCTTTACTTGTGGGTAAAGAGTACAACCTCTTCAGAGTTTTCAAACCTATTCGAATAGCCCTGTCTGCGGTTAAGGACTACAGTCTGGGTTGGTCAAGTGTCGGTCTTAGTGTCGGTCTTCAGAGGAAATAATTAAAATTGAGCATGATTCACCTTTGCAGGATGATTATTACCGCTACTGATGCTATCATGAATATTACTGTTAACCTGAATATTACTGTGGACTAACCTTTTTCTCTTATATGTAACCCTGGGTATCTCTTGGGATGGTTAATCCACCTGGATACTCAGTTCTATTTTCTTTTCTAAGTATCACTTGGGATGGTTAATCCACCTGGATACTCAGTTTTATTTTCTTTTCTGAGTATCACTTGGGATGGTTAATCCACCTGGATACTCAGTTTTATTTTCTTTTCTGAGTATCACTTGGGATGGTTAATCCACCTGGATACTCATTTATTTTCAAGACCTCTCGTGGCGTCGCTTTTAGACACCCGTTTGGCATTTCTTTTCAAGACCTCTCGAGGCGTCGCTTCTAGACACCCGTTTGGCATTTCTTTTCAAGACCTCTCGAGGCGTCGCTTTTAGACACCCATTTGGCATTTCTTTTCAAGACCTCTCGAGGCGTCGCTTTTAGACACCCGTTTGGCATTTCTTTTCAAGACCTCTCGAGGTGTCGCATTCAGACACCCGTTTGGCATATTTTTCTTGGAATTCCTCGGGTCGGTCCAATGCCCGATGTTCCATTTTATTTCCTTGGTTTATTACTAAAATGATATATTTATTCATCCACGCCGTATTAATAATCATCATGCCATGCTTTAATATCAGTCAGCATATGCATATAATTTAGTTCATCGTGATCACATGCACTCTATTGCATTCGGTATATCTTTTGTTCATGATGTTTGCGAGTACATTCAAACGTACTCACTGGCTTGTCCCTGGATATTATCTTGGTCAGATCACGATTAGGAGAAGAGCACTACGAAGTCACACCCTGCAACCTAGGATTCAGAGATAGTAGCCACGCGGGATAGGAGTTATCCAGGTCAGCTATTCCTGTGGGAATGGAGCCCTACCAGAGATGGAGATCCGCTACTCGCTTTCGCCATCCACTGTTTGAAATCATAGTTGTATCATTAGACCATTACGGTCTTGTATTCAATTCTTGTAATTGCTTGGTAATCTGTATCAAGGACGTGTCCACCAGTAACAGTAATCCTGGGGCTGGTGACGACACGAGGGGTCATTTGCTGGGATATTGTGTCCCGGAAATCCGGCCCTGACGGCCTTGGTATCAGAGCCAGGCTGACCATTGGCTAATCCTATCTTAGCCTGGTCGCTAACCCTTGGTTTCCACACCATTCACATCCTTCCCTGTCTGTAGCCAAGCCCATCTCCTCCGATAGCCTGCACAGTGACCAGCCGACATCTTTTGACAGTCGGTGCCCAACCTATCAGCCTGTCCATAGGCCGTGTGCCTGTGGCCGACACCTGAATTTTTCCATCCACAAGCGTGCGATGGAAGACTCCACTGACCTATAAAGGAAGCCTTGCCCCAATTCAGCACATCACAGCTTTCACTGTCAGTTCGATATCCAACCACCAAGATGCCTGGTCCCATTGTTCGTAACAAGACCACCGCAGCTGAGCTTGGAGACTTTGTAGTCATACTCGCCAATCTCATCCGCCGAGCTTTTGGCATAGAAGAGCCCCTGGAGTATGTTGTGTACCAAGAGCACATGAGTGATGCCATCCACCACTTCTGGGCCACGGTGCACATCTACGGGAGGGGCAGCCCATCAGAATGCCCCTACCGGTTCACCGGGAGGACGACCCCCAACGAGCCCCAAGCCATCCAACTTACAGCCCGAGATGCTGTAGTTAATCTCTAGCATTTGTCGCCGAGGGTTAACATCTGTCCTTTCTACTACTACCCTAGTCGTGAAGGCTATGGTAGCCCGACCCAAGTCGCCAACGGAGACCATGAGACGGATCCTGCTCTAGTGCATCTGGTACGCTACCTGAGATCGCAAGAGGCACTATTCGATAAGGTCACTCTTGATCTGATTGTGACCCGCAGGACGCTCGCTCTCTTGACTCCGCTAAGAAGAGAAGCTGCACCCGCCACCGACACCCCGATAGTGCTGTTTGGGAGACCGATCGAGCACTCAGAATCTACACCTGTTGTCCATCCGGGCAATGCCTTCGTCTCCCCCGGGGAACTCTGTCGTCTATTGGAGACCTACTCCAACGGGACTATGACCACGACACCCCACGAGGGGCACCACTGCTACCCCAGCCCAGTAGCTCCCCATCTGACTCCGGCCAGCTCTGACACTGAAGCACACGGAGAAGCCCCGACATCTGCGGGACACGCCCGGCTAGATGTCAACGAGGTGGACTGAGTCCACCAAAATTATTGTCGAGCCTTAGTGGCCGGTTTCCCTATATTTTTGTAGTAGCAGTTGTATGGCGTAGTAAGTTTATAAATTACTTGTGTGCCAATGTCTTAATAGTAGTATGCGTGATCTAACATAAATTGTTGGCGTGTGGTGGCAGAGTAAATTCTAGACGTAACTGCCGCACCCCCCCCAACCAACACGCACAGTAATACGTCACATTCCTTTTGGGGAGTGGGGTCTGAGACTTTGACTTGGACAAATCTATGACGGAGCCGGTACACAAGCCGTACCGGCGCCGCCTCATGTTTCCTAACCCAGGTACTTTATAAGCGGCCCTATCCTACTCCAGCAACCATCAACCTTGAGCACTGCTCTCCCCATCCATCCCTCCATGTCCCACCTCGGAGCCTACCTGAGAACCGCAGATGCAAGCCTGGGTAGTTTTGCTAAGGTTTTGTGGGATTTCACCCGCAACACCCTTGGCTCCAACCATCCACCCCAATATGAGTTGTTCAAATTGAGGATCACCCCCAGTTCCTCGAAATATTGGGCAGTCGTGCACATTCCCCCGGAGGACCCAAGCCAAGACCCTCTGTATATCGTCTTTGTCGGGAAATCCATGCCAACTCCAGGCATGGCCATAGAAATTGCCACCTACGAAGCAATTACCCGTCTTCGATTCGTAGTGCTGTGTGCCAGCGAAAGGGGGTATTATTACTTTCTGAGCCGCGCAGCACCCGGAGCAGGATCAACGTTCCCCTGTAGACGAATAGAAAGCGATCCAGTGTTGGCCAACCTTGTTCAATATGTCATCGCTCAGGAGCGTTTGACCCAGCAACTCATGGATTATCTCCAAATTATTGCTATACTAAATCCACAGATCGCCATTGGCGGACCACCTCTGCCAACTCAGGAAGGACATGTTCTTCGTCTGCTTCCTCCACTTCCCCCGGAAGAACAAGAATGTGCTCCAGCACCGGGAACCCTTCTACAAGACCCTGTAGATCTCACCTTCGAACCATAGGCAGTCAAGAGTGTGTTGTTGCGGTGTGTAGTGCTTGTTTGCATAATGTGATCTTGTGTGGTTTCTTTGGGTATATGTCATGAACGTACTGCCATGATTGCATTTTTGCATATGAACGTTTCTCTGTGTTCTTCCGTAATTATATTTACCGCCCTTAACAAATCTCGAGGACGAGATTTTTCTATGGGGGGTAGAGTTTGTAACACCCCAAAATTTAATTATGTTCTTATTAAGTAAAATTTGGCCAGAAATAAAATATTGATTTATACTAGGTCTTTTAATAGTTCCAGAATCTCTCCTGTTTCCTGTTTTCCAAAATTCTTCCCTCCATAGAAAATTATTTGGAAAATATTATGGGCTTTGGTAGTTTTCTTTAATCATTTCATTTATATTTGAAATAACCGTAGGAAATATTTTCATAATAAAATTTTCCCAAAATAATTCTTTAATAGCATTTTCAAGCTTTGAAATGCTCCTGTTGCACTATAGCTATTTTAAATAATTATCCTAGAATTCCACAAAAATTATGAGGGGTCATGTGATCACTTTTATGCAAAAACCCAACTTGGTATTTTGAAAATTTTGAGAAAAACATCCTCTTTGCATTTCTGGTCCAGATTCAGCTTTGAACTACAACCCAGTTTTCTGTTGCTCAAACAATTCCCAAATTTTTCCAAGTTATAGTACTTCCTAAGAAACCCTTAAGCCGAGAAGATCAGCCCCAATTACCTCTTTTTAGTTCATCAAATAATTCTCTGTAGTTTCTGTCCAGAACTGAATTTCTCCAAAACTTGCAATAGCAAGTATTTCCTTTCATAAAACCAACTTCAGCATCATCACTAACATCCACGGAGGCATCATCCTGCCAAATTCCAACCTCAGAAAAGATCTCTAGGTGGCCCTAGCATTTCATCAAGCACCTCATGTGCATGGCTGAATATGGCAACCTCATGAACTTGCACTGGGGACTTGCTCTTCTGGACAAACCAACATGTCCACCATTCTTACCATCTTAGTAAACACCACCCTGTAAAATTTTAGCTCATTTAGGTCACTCTAGGACACGCTGGCATTCGGTCGAGCATGTGGTGTGCGTGTCCATAGCACGGCTAGAGCACCTGTATTGTAGCCACTGGCATCGAGATGCTGTTGCGCTCCTGCTGCTGCCCTCGCTCGCCCTAGCCTAATCTGGATTGCCCCTTCCACCCTGAGCCCTGCCGACACCTCCCCGCGTCCCATAGTGCCGTCCAGCGCCGCCATGCCGACCACAGCCACTGCCGTCTCGGGCACGGCACCGCCCAAGACACGCGGCTCGCCCCGAGCCAACCAGCCCTCCCCTGGTGTAAATACGGGCGGCCACCGTCCTCACCGATCCCGCCGACCACGGCCTCAACCACCGCCGTAATGGCCTCCGCCGCCGTGTCCATCTTCGGCAGTCAGCGAAACCGACCCTCCCCCGCCTATAAAGCCTTCCCGAGCTCGCCTCGCTGCACACACCATCTCCTACTCCCTCTGTGACTCTCTCCAAGCAACAAGACCACCGGAGAGAGTCGTCTCCTTCCTCTCCAGCAACCACGGTCGCCGCCACTGCCCAGATGATTCCCACCTCTCCAGTACCTCCCCCTCCCCATTTTTTCACCACTAGCCTCTGGGAGCACCCGCTGATCCATTCCGCTCGCCAATTCCACCGGAGATACGCCGTGGGCAAATGCCCCAAATCGCCTCCGCCGGAGTTCCTCGGGAGGACCTCGCCGTCGGCGACTCCGTCCACCCTGGAGGCCAGGACGGGTACCCAGAGGACCGCCGCGACCTCCTGAGCAAGACGGTGGCCTCAGTTTTCTGAACGGCGCCGCCATTCACCGGCGAGCCTCGCCGGAGTGCCGCCTCTGTTCGGCAGGAGATAGAGAGGGCGCGAGGCGACTTGGTCAAACCTGACCAGTGGGCCCGTGGGACCCACTGTCAGTGACCCAAGGCAGCGCCCGAGTCTGCTAAGTGGAAGCATATTTCCACAGAGTATGTCTCGTCCACTCGAAAGCGTATTCCCAGCCGAACGTTTTCTTTTTAGGTTTTTTTTAAATCAGAATTTTGACCACAACTTTGAGTGCTTCCAACTTTTAAACCATAACTCCAAATGAACTGATTCTTTTTCCTACAATCTTTATTTTTCATCTAGTTTATTTTAGTATTTATTTCAAAAAATTCCAAACAACTTTTTAGTACTGTTTTGGCTTTATGTAGTAATTGCAATATTTTGAAAATAGGAAAAATGGAGGGAAGAGAATTTTCAAAACTTTTGGAGTGCACCCAACACTTCTGCATGCCCAAGGCAAGCATCTTGAACACTTGATATGGTGATGTAACACCCCGATTTTTGGCCCTTTCTTTTTCTTTTGGATTTCATCGAATTTTTTTATTTGGAGTTCTTCTTTCGTGGCTATGTGGTCTTGAAACCTGGGAAAATCTTCTCTCCTGCCACTTCCTAGTGGATTGTCACTCTCAAATCTATCCCAAGGCCATGTCGTGTCCATCTTAGCCCAACCCCAATATTTATTTATTGGGAATATTCCTTTTTCTATTAAAGGAATAACCTTGTTTGCCCTAGGTTGTGAAGCAACCTATATTTCTGTCTTCCACAAAATTCCCACCAAATTCTCATAAATTCTTTGGACCATATCTTCCACAAATATGACAAAACCCATCCTTGCCTAGTCCAAAAATAATTCAGGAATATTCATTTTCCATTCTGTCCAGAATGGCACTTTGTGAAGGAAGTGCTATTTATATTTTCTTGATTGCCCTCCAAATTTTTGGGCACTCTCTCCTATCCAAATAATTTCCACATGCAAAACTTCAGCTTCATTTGCCTAGTAAATGTTCCTCAGCAAATTCCCAAAGTTTCTGGCCAGAGAGAAGCTTTGTGAAGGAAAGACTAGCTAGGCTTATCCAAATGAGTTGAAATTTTGGTAGATCATTTATATGATCAAATCATTACTCTCCACCAAAACTCATCTCCATCCAATCATCTATGTGAGCACACCTTCAAATCTTGGTTTCTGGTCACAATTTCAGTTTGTGAAGCAACTATATTTTCTATTACTTCAAAAATTATGAAATTAATCCAGGACCTAAATATCCCTAAATAATGTGAGCATGCCCAAAGCTCACATTATTTTGCCAAGCCATTTTCTCTGCAAAATTCCCCCAAGTTTCTGTCCAGTGAGGAGCATTGTGAAGGAAGTACCATTTTTACTTATCCAAATTGGATGAAATTTTTATGGCACCTTCATATGACCAAATAATCATGTTCTACCAAGTTTGAGCACAAACCAAAATTTTATGTGAGTGCCACTTCATGACTTTGACTCTGGACTAGAATATGCAGTTGTGAAGCAACTCTACTCTATCCTGGTCCAAATGACCTCAAAGTTTTCCAGATGATGGTCCTTCCCACCCTTAACCTCTTTGACACCTTCTTTTACCAGGTTACCAAGTGATTTGACCACAGAACTTTGCAAACAGTTGCTTCTGCAAACTTCTGTTGAAGCTACCCTTCATCCTAAAGCTCTTTTGATCGATCCATCACTTCAGTGGGGCTGTAGTATGACAACTTTTCCCAGGCCCTCGTGCCCTCTCTTCCCTTTGCCACGCGGTGACCACGCGGCTGGGAAGCCATTATCGCGCTCAGGATGTCGTTTGGCTTTGGGCGTCTTCCCTCTGATCGCTCTCTCGTGTCCCTCGTGCCGTCCAGCTCCCTCCCCTGCTCTCCTCGCCTCCCCGGACCGCCCTCCCCTGCTAGCTCCTCGCCGGACCGAGCCAAAGCTCCGGCCACGCGTGCACAGAGCTCGCGCGTGCCTGACCGCGCGTGCTCCTCCCCCTGCCATCCCGCGTTCGCACTTTCTGCCATCCCGCGTGACTGCCCCACTCCTCAGTCACTCTCCCGACGCTGTCCAAGCTCACACGCGCGCCTGCCCCCCTCACCGGAGCCCATCCATTCGGTGGAGGCGGCATCCGGACCGTGCCCCTCTACCCCGCCTATAAAGAGGCTGTCCCGAGCCCTCCTGAGCTCGGCAACCTCCTCTCCTCCCTCCTAGCACCCCCCCTGGCCTCTCATTTGAGCTCAAGCAGCTCCCCTCACTCTCCATTGCCGCCATGGTCGCCTCGGTGCTCTGTCTAAATTCGAGCCCGTGGTTCTTCCCCCTCTCTCTCTCCGACGGCCAGTACACCTCCTAGACCCGGCGAACCTTCCCCTACCTTCAGCTCATCTCCGGGGCAAGCGCACGCCCGGAACAAAGGCCGGCCGACGGCCTCGTCCGCAGGCCTCCAAGCCGCCGCGGTCCCAGCCCTCCTCGGCGTCCGTGCCTGGGTCAGGTGGGCGCGACGCCTTCCCTCGAGCCCGCCGGTGGCTGGACCCCCGCCGGAGGTGGCCGGAGGCGCCGGGGCCAGCGCCGGCGAGCCCGAGCCCTCTCTGCCACACGCGCGCTCGAGGAAGGAGACGGGGTCTCCCTGGCCTGCCGCTGGGCCCCGCCTGTAAGTGGCTCACGGCCTGGGCCCGCGCAGAGTAAGTGGAGACGGGTTTCTATCAATACGCATTCTCGTTTTGGAATCGTAATCAGGCACAGCTCTAATCGAAAGTACGCTTTCCCGCAGCGGAAGCGCATTTTCTGTAATGCGCTTTCTGTTTACCCCGCCGGCTGAAACTCTTATATAGCGGGCGTTCGTCGGTTAAGCTCAGAAAAGCACAGATTTTAATTCTTTTTCTGGCTATCGAACGAACGGCCGTAACTCGGCAACCGTAACTCCGATTCAGGTGATTCCAAAGCCCACGATCTCAGTTCGTCGAACCCGTTCCGATGGTATCATTTTCATGCGGTTGTCACACTGTGAAAATGACCATTTTGCCCTTGCCCTTAAAACAGCACCGCCGAGAGGGAATCTTTTTCGGCGATTCTTTCCGCGAGTGTATCGCACTTCTCCCGGGTGAATCCTTCATCCCCAGGCAAGCCGCAACAGCCACTTGCATGATGGCATTGCAATAGCCATGGTTTCCACTTGAATATTTAATATTTGTTTGCTCATTTAATTATTTTGTGAATGCTTCGAATATGCTTGTGAATCCATGCTCATTGCTTATGCCATGTTCATTTTCATCTAGTAAGTGATATGATTAATTGCTAAGGATATTCTTATCATGTTTTATTCTTGTAATCATTCCCGTTGCTATTGATAATAATATGCTCATATGAATAGTTACCGGTTGGTTATGAAATTACTTGTGATATTCGTGATCATCGTTATACCATGCTCATTTGCATCCCATAGACTAAATGCTTTATCATTGTTGCTGCTATATTCTTAAATAGTTAAGTTTCCCATCCATGGTTACACTGTTGTCATGCTAATATGCATTGTTATTTCATTATGGCTCAGCTCATCACTATTCAAGTTGAACCTGACATTAATCGAACTTGAACAAATCTGTTGGCTGAGTCATGGTGCCACCGAATCGAGCTCACCAGTGCAACCACACTTGCCTGGATGGGGAGGCCCTAATGCGGTCTATTGTCATGCCTCTCGCCGGAACCTCCAACTAGGGAAGGCTATGGGTGTGCGCTACCCTGATCAGGTAGGCGACCATAAGCCTTGAGTGCCCGAGTTGTAAGGATATCCGAGGTCCCCGTTTGGGACAATGTTATGTTTTGGCCATGACGATGGCAGCCACATAGGTGGCGGATGTCACGAGTTGACATCAGGGGCAACCCAGGACATAGCCCAAAGGGGAGTTTGTCGGGAGTGGCCGGGAGAGTGTCATGCAATAGATTGGTTTTGTCGGAATGTCGTTGGTCCACCCGAATGGAAGCAGGAGGCCATGATTTCCGTGGTGTGGGTATAGTGTACTAACCTCTGCAGAGTGTATAATCTATCGATAGCCACGTCCTTGGTCATGGACACAGTTCGTAGTAGGTCACACTATGGGTCAACAGAAATAATAACCTGAATAATAAACAACCCTGGTTCGATGAGAAAAGAAGTTGGTTGATCTTTATGTGGTCATGTGATGATCACAGGTAGAGATCAAGCTCCGTGTGGTCATGTGATGATCACGATGGTATAGTTGATACCGAGCTTGGTTGATCCTGAGGTGATCGTGTGATGCTCACGATGGTAAGTTGGTGGTTACGAGATAACCTCCGAGCAGAGTAAGTTGGTCCATGAGACCTTAAACGTCGACCCCTTTGCATGCTAGTGCAAGTAGTATCATGTTCATGCTCATGAATTATGTATATGCCATGCTCATGTTGTTCTATTAGTATTGTGTTCATCATTGATGTTTAACCTGTAAATGCCATGCCGTTGTATGTCTTGATTGCTTTGGTTGCTGTGAGCTTGCGAGTACATTCAAAGTACTCACCTGGCATGTCATGCCAGATTGCAGGTGATGCCGTGATTGCTTGTTTGTCGAGGATTCCGAGGTTGCGTTCTAGGATGCGTACTAGTCAGAGTCCCTGCGGAGTGGAGTTCATCACCGTCGTCGTTGTTCCGCTGCTAGAATTTATTCCGCTTCGAGATATTCCGCTGCTAGCATAGAGCTACCTTAGCAGGCGAAGTGTCGCCGTGCCCCTGTAATCCTTTGTAACATCGGACCCTTGTACTTTCACCATTTGTAATAAAGAGCTGATTTGTCCTATGCCAAGCAGTGCCGTATTCCAGAAGACTTGATCTCTGGGCTGGAATACGGGTGTTCCTGTCTCTCTGAGCCGGGGTGCCACAGGTGAATGCATGGTTTATTGTTTGCAAGAATAATGGAATCATTAATATGTTGAATTCAAACAAAATTTGCATATTGCTAGCTACACAAGCATGATCCCTTGATAACATTTTGTCTTCATTTAAACATGAAGTATGAGCGAGTAGGGTTATTTTCACATGCCACAGATGTTTATGTTGGTCCAGAACTAACCTGCAGGAAAGAATCAGTCACAAGAGAAAAGTGACCGTGAGACGTAAATCTCGTTGTTACGAGAATGATCAGTGGTGGCATGTTGGGACATGCCAGATGGTGACCCTGTTGGGTACTACCAAGGAAATATGTTGTACTAACCACTGCAGGAAAACTTAAACCTCCTGAGTCGACCGTAGATCGAGTCTTGTTCCGATAACCCCCATACTTGTTTCATGTTGCCACTAGTCGCAACCACAGGTAGGGTATGGTTCAGCAAGTTGTTAACCCCTTTCCTGCACACACCGTACAGAGGGGCCGCGATGATCGTTTCCGGGATCCAGGTCTAATGCCAGTCATGGGGTCAGGGGGCATGGTGTATCCGGCTGGGCCGAGAGGGGGGCACCCCTTGTAATCCACGTGTTATAAATAGTGATCCCATGCTATTCGAGACAATGGTCTCCCCGTCTTAGAGTTTTTCTTGAACGATGCTTTGGCTGATTCCTGGCATTAGGAAAGTTAATCTGGTGTGTGCTGGTCAGGTGTGTTTTCATCCCAAAGACCGAAATTGGAATTAGTCAGCGTCTCGGGGTTGACTAAAGAAATCCTTTACTTGTGGGTAAAGAGTACAACCTCTGCAGAGTTTTAAAACCTATTCGAATAGCCGTGTTCGCGGTTAAGGACTACAGTCTGGGTTGGTCAAGTGTCGGTCTTAGTGTCGATCTTCGAAGGAAATAATTAAAATTGAGCATGATTCACCTTTGCAGGATGATTATTACCGCTACTGATGCTATCATGAATATTACTGTTAACCTGAATATTACTGTGGACTAACCTTTTTCTCTTATATGTAACCCTGGGTATCTCTAGGGATGGTTAATCCACCTAGATACTCAGTTCTATTTTCTTTTCTGGGTATCACTTGGGATGGTTAATCCACCTGGATACTCAGTTTTATTTTCTTTTCTGAGTATCACTTGGGATGGTGAATCCACCTGGATAATCAGTTTTATTTTTGTTTTGTGAGTATCACTTGGGATGGTTAATCCACCTGGATACTCATTTCTTTTCAAGACCTCTCGAGTGTCGCTTTTAGACACCCGTTTCGCATTTCTTTTCAAGACCTCTCGAGGCGTCGCTTTTAGACACCCGTTTGGCATTTCTTTTCAAGACCTCTTGAGGCATCGCTTTTAGACACCCGCTTGGCATTTCTTTTCAAGACCTCTCGAGGCGTCGCATTCAGACACCCGTTTGGCATTTTTTTTCTTGGAATTCCTCCTGCGGTCCAATGCCCGATGTTCCATTTTATTTCCTTGTTTTATTACTAAAATGATATATTTATTCATCCACACCGTATTTATAATCATCATGCCATGCTTTAATATCAGTCAGCATATGCATATAATTTAGTTCATCGTGATCACATGCACTCTATTGCATTCGGTATATCTTTTTTTCATGATGTTTGCGAGTACATTCAAAAATACTCACTAGCTTGTCCCTGGCTATTATCTTGGCCAGATCACGATTAGGAGAAGAGCACTACGAAGGCACACCCCGCAACCTAGGATTCGGAGATAGCAGCCACGCGGGATAGGAGTTATCCAGGTCAGCTGTTCCTGTGGGAATGGAGCCCTACCAGAGATGGAGATCCGCTACCCGCTTCCGCCATCCACTGTTAGAAATCATTGTTGTATCATTAGACCATTACGGTCTTGTATTCAATTCTTGTAATTGCTTGGTAATCTGTATCAAGGACGTGTCCACCAGTAAGAGTCATCCTGGGGCTGGTGACGACACGAGGGGTCATTTGCTGGGATATTGTGTCCCAGAAATCCGGCCCCGACACATACGCATGAATCCCTCTCACCGGCTCGAAGTGGGGTGACATATGTACACATATATATATACTATACGCGTCGTGAACCCTCGCTAGCTCCGTGTGGGGTTCCAAAGCACGGTGCCACATCAAAGTTGTGCATTGGGTATTCAAACACCACACAACACTTCCATACATAAGTTTGGGCCACATGCACGCAGTGGTTGTCTTCGGGAACTCCCTCGCGTGGTTATCGTCGACAAGCTAGCCCATTTGTGGGGTCGCGTGGACGTCCATCACTTTGACCAACAACGAGAGTATACGACCAAGGAGGATTCTTCTTGGTCCGTGTTACAGTACGTCTTGGTGAGATGCCATATCGTCCCACTGACTCAAAGTGTGTGTGTGTGGGGGGGGGGGTCACTACTCCGCACTTCCTGAAACTCCATGGGGTCGGGGATGCCCGGTTAATTTGTGAGGCACACATGTGCCACATCAAAATTGTGAATTGGGTATTTAAATATCACACCTGTAACACCCCAAAATATTTTCCTTGGGATTTTCATCCCAAAATATTTTCCTTGGGATTTTCAAAATCTTTTCTTTAAAATAAAATACTTTGAATTATTATGGCCTTTTTTCTGCTTCTGCTTCTTCTGTTATGAAAATCATTTTAATTTTTAATTGGGTTTCAAAAATTTAAATGGTTCTGATTTGGATGGTTTATTAATTGGGTAATTATTTTTGAAAGATCAAAAATATTTTTCATTTAGAAAGTTTCTGGAATAAATAAAATTATTCCATGAAAATGATCATTTCACTCCTTTCAAGCACTCCTAAATTCTTCCAATAATTTTTCTGTCACTTCTAAATTATCCCTCAAGTCATTCTCACATTCTAGGGTAGTGTCCAATACTTTCCCACCCCACAAAAATATTTCTCTTATTTTAAATAAATTCCAAAGTTGGAATTTATATTTATCCTAGTTTCCTTGGTTTACATAGGAACCATATTTTCCTCAATTCTTCTGCTCCCACCAAAATTACTCCAACAACTAGACAGTACCTATAACCCATTTCACCAAAAACATTTGGTTCCACAGTTCAAAATTTTCAAATCCCATCCAATTCAAATTTGGACCAGATTCAATTCTGTTGGGCAAAACCCAATTTAGTTTGCTCCAAAAATTCTAAAACTTTGCCGGGAATTTCGAGGGTTCTTCTTCTGACTACTTTGGACAAGGCAAGCATTTTTGAACTTGGGATATGGTGAATTGCATGCATGGTTGCATTGGTTTGATATTGCACCGCATATGTAGTAATAGTGTATGCATGCATGGCCACGTCACTTTGTGGATTTCTTGCATGCATCATGGTATCTTGCTAACGTGTGGATATGGTGAGAACCAGGAGTGTACTCCTGCCTTGGACGTGCCGGTGGGCACGGGTCATGTTTTGACATGATGGTGTCACGGTGACATATGTGGAGTATGCCGGTCATAATAATAACAACACCTCCTGAGTCGACCTAGATCGAGTCTTGTTCCGTCACACCTAGCTAAACACCGTGCTGCCACGGGTCTTTCCACGAGGGAAGTATGGTTTAGTAAGTTGCTAACCCCTGTCTGTGTACACACCACATAGAGGGCCATGATGAGGGTTTCCACGGCCATGGACTAATGCCCGTAATCAGGTCAGGGGGCATGGGTGTATCCGGTCTGGGACCGAGGGGGTAGCACCCCTATTTGCGCGCCGATATAAATATTGTGATCCCATGCTATTCGAGATTGTAGTCTCCCCGACTTAGAGTTTTTCTTGAACGATGCTTTGGGTGATTCCTGGCATCCGGAAAGTTAATCTGGTGTGTGCTGGTCAGGTGTGTTTTCAACCCAAAGACCGTAATGGGAATTAGCCAGCGTCACGGTGCTGACTAAAGAAATCTCATACACTTGGGTAAAGAGTACACCCTCTGCAGAGTTATAACTATTCGAATAGCCGTGTCCACGGTCAAGGACGTTAGCTGGGCAGGGTCAAGTGTTGGTCCCGGTGTCGGTCTTCGGAGGAAATAATTAAATTGAGCATGAATTAATTTGCAGGAAAATTATTGTCACCCTAAGGCCATCATGTATAATTTTTGTTATCATACATGCTATTGCCATAAGTATTATTATTACTATGCATATTATTGTGGACTAACCCGTTTCTCTTATTTTATTTCCTGAGTGTCTCAGGGGCTGGCTAGACTACCCCTGACACTCGATTTTATTTTCAAGACCTCTCGTGGCGTCGCTTGAGTTCTCGGGCGGTCCTGTCTCGCCCGATTCTCTTTTAGACACCCGTTTGGCATTTCTTTTCAAGACCTCTCGTGGCGTCGCTTGAGTTCTCGGGCGGTCATGTCTCGCCCGATTCTCTTTTAGACACCCGTTTGGCATTTCTCTTGGATTCTCGGGCGGTCCTGTCTCGCCCGATTATCCACTTTTAACTTTCCTTGTTTGTCACTAATATTTTATTTACTCATTTTTCTGCTCATGCTAATATTTATCATGCCATAATTTAATTCCAGCCAACATATGCATATCATTTAATCCAGCATGAACATGTCATTTATTCCATCATGGGCATATGCATTCGGTATATCTTTCGTTCATAATGTTTGCGAGTACATTCCAACGTACTCACAGGCTTGTCCCTGGCTTTTAATGTGGCCAGACCTGGGGGAGGACGAGCTTGTGGAGGAAGATTGCGCTAGCGAGCCCGACGCTTAGAGGTGTCCCAGTCAGTCAACCTGTGATCTTGGAGTCTACCACATGTATCATCCATTGTGTTTCCGCTACACCAATAAAATAGCCAAGCCTCACACTGACGCTTGACTTTATTTTATTGTACCAGTGTTGTACCACCACCACACCACTGTGTTATTCCACCACCATAGTATATTGGCAAGTTTGTAATAATTTGTTGAGCACTCTGGCTCAACCCTGTGTAATATTATATTTGTACTGGTTATCTATATCAAGGAAGTCTACCAGTTGATCTTGGGGCTGGTATGACTTGAGGCCATTCCGTGATTTATCCCAGAAATGGGCCGGACAAACCTTGGTATCAGAGCCAGGCTGACTGTAGGAAGCCCTAGGCGCGGACGCTAGCAATAGGGTCAGTACTAACATTTTTAGCATGCATCTCATGCATTTATAATTAAAACTGGCATGCATAATTAAATCTGCATGTGTGTTATAACCTGTTACTTCCATGCACTTACGTTTTTGGGAGGGAAATTATTTTCAGTCTTTTAAAAATTTATTTCCTTCCTTTATATATTTTCTTTTCTCATCGGTGTTACACAAATACCCCAGAAAGAAAATGCATCGTCCCTGGACCCGTTCTATGCCCAGTCCACCAGAGGACAACTTTGCACAGATGGGACATAATTTCACACAAGGACAGACAAGTCAGCAAATCAACGATTCAGCATTTTCACAAGTATGCCGTTTGTATGAACAAAGCCAGCAGCAGCACCAGGAAATGATGCAGCACTTAATAAATATGGGGAATCGCCAAGGACAGCATCAACACCGGTCAAAATTATCTGAACTGCAGAGGACAAACCCAACGGTCTTTTCTCACACAGACAAACCTCTGGAGGCAGACGATTGGTTGCGTGATATGGAAAGGAAATTGGTCATTGCTCAGTGTACGGACAAGGAAAAAGTGCTATATGCCCCGCACTATTTTTCTGGGACAGCAGCATCATGGTGGGAAAATTTATGCCACACTCATGGAGCCGATATGACATGGGAACAGTTCAAGGAAAACTTCCGGGGCGCACATATCCCCAACAGTATTATGAAATTGAAGAAAAGGGAATTTGAGGATCTCAAGCAGCGAGGCACCACGGTAACTCAGTACCTGGACCAATTTACTCAGTTATCTCGGTACGCCAATGATGAGTACATGACGGAAAGCAAAAAGATGGAGAAATTTCTTGATGGGCTTGTTCCATCTCTGAAGTGCCAACTGGTGGTCCACACCTTTCCAGATTTCAAGACACTGGTAGACAAGGCAATTATACTGGAGAACGAGCACCGCAACATGAATGAAATTCGCAAATGCCGTATGACCCAGTTAGTACAGGTTCGCAACAACAGGCCCCGAAATGAATTTCAGAGGCCTGTGGCACCCCGACCACCAATTCCAACACCACGACCGCAGCAGAGTCGCAGCACCTTCAACAACAGGACCAAGGACACAACGTTCCGTCCTGGCGTTACCTGTTTCACCTGCGGAGAAGAGGGGCATTATGCCAGGAAATGCCCAAAGCAGGGGAATAATAATATTCAGAAGACCAACAACAATGGCCGCAACACCAACACAGCCCCACGACGCAACAACCCCACAACCCCAACAACAATCAAAGGAAGGGACAGGTGAATCACGTGACATTTGAGGAAGCGCAAAACGCACCGGACATCGTGTTTGGTACGTTCCATGTCAACACAATTAATGCTACAGTTTTGTTTGATTCTGGAGCTTCGCATTCGTGCATCTCTAAAAGATTTGCTTCGGAGAATCAGTTTTCTTTTTCGCCTTTGCAAAATTCAATGGTTATTCAGTCCCCGGGATCGAAGCAAAGCACACAGTGGTACTGCAAGGATATGAATATTGAAATACAGGGGATGAAGTTTTCAGCAAACTTTATTGTATTGGAAGCAGTCGATCTGGATGTTATTTTGGGAATGGACTGGTTGACCACAAATAAAGGCTTCATAGACAGCTACAACCGCACAGTGACCCTCACTAATTGTCAAGGGAAGACAATAAAATTTGGTACAAGGAGGATTTCTACTTCACAGGGAAAATTAAATCAAGTGGATACGACAGAGTTAAGCAAGGTTCCGGTGGTATGCGAATACTCCGATGTATTTCCGGAGGAACAACCAGGCATGCCACCTGATCGCGAAATTGAGTTCGTTATTGTGACACCCTGGTTTTCGCTCTTTGTTTTTTTTCCTTCCCAGGATTTGGCTCCTGTCTTTTTTTCGGTGTTATTGGATTTTCTCTTGCCTTTGGGTATATGAAGATGGTCATTTAGTCTTGCCTTCCCTATCCAACCAGAGATTCTCCCTAGTCCAACCTTGCCACCCAAGATATTTTTCTCAAGATTTTGCCACCGAAACCCTACTCTCCGATCTACCGGAAGGGAAACCCTAATTCCTTCCGTTACAAAGGAACCCCAACTTCCTTTGATCTATTGCCTCCCGAACTTTCCCAGTGATCATCCCACATCTATAAACCCTGGATATGCAAAAATATTGTCAAGTCATTTGCAATATTTTTCATTTAAAATTAATTCCTTTTTCTGCCAGCTAAAATAATTAAATCCAGGAAAATATCTATCCATCTCCAAAGTTCATGAAAACTTGTGGAGATATTCTTTGTGATCATATTGAGCTCCCATAAAAATATTGGCCATAATTAAATAAGGGAAATTGCATTTTCCTATTTAAAGCCAATATTGCACTTTGGGCAGTTTCCAAAGGAACTACCATTTTGGTAGCCAGGAAAAATCTCAAATAATTTGTGGATCTTCTCCTATCCATATCTTCACCATTTCCTTCAAGAACCCAAGTTCCATAGTTTAATTTTGAGCACATCATCCAATTCTTGTTTCTGGATTTATTTTAAGGTTGTGAAGCAACTATATTTTATATTGCTTCAAAAATCTTGAAATTAATCCAGGACCTCACATTCCTCATGTGATGTGAGCATGCAAAAATTCACATCATTTTATTTAGCCATTTTCTCCCAAAAATTCCATCTAGTTTCTGTCCAGATTCAAGCCTTGTGAAGGAAGTACCACTTTGGCATTTCCAAAGGAGCTGAAATTTTTCCAGTACCTTCATACTTCCAAATAATCACACTACACCAAAATTCAGTTTATTTCATCAAGCCAAATGAGTGCAGCTTCAAAGTCAAGTTTCTGGACCAAATTTGGCATTGCAAAGGAAGTATATGCAAACTTGGTCCAAATGGCCTAAAATTTTATCAACACCTACTCCTTCCTACCCTATCTCATTGTGACAAAGATCCAGCTCCATTTCTCCATCCATTTCTCCAGAAAATTCCAGCCAATTTTTCTGTCAGAACCTGTTTCTGCAAGTACCACTCACCTCAGAGCCACCTAGCTTGTTCTAGCCACTTCATTCACCTATTTGAGCAACGAGGGACGTGTTGGACAAGTTGTGGCAGGCAGGCGCGCGCCAGAGCGGCCGGTGCGCGTGGTGACCGCGTGGGCTACACGCAGGAACAGCGTTCTGTACGTCCACCGCGTCGGGCAAGACAACTCAGGCAGCCCCGGCGTGTCCTCATGTGCCGACTGCGTCGCCGCCATCCGCGTGGCCATCCTCCCGTAGCTTTCCCCTCCGGAGTCTTCCTCCTCACGCCACGGCAGCCGCCGCCATGGCACTGTCCTCCTCATGAAACCCCTCTGTCGCCTCCCCTCTGCTGTCCTCTTCCTCCCTGAGTCCTCTCGAGCTCGCCAACTCAGCCCTGTCCTCACCCGCGCGTCAGGTCGGCACCAACCGGCGTTAGCCACCTCGCCGAAGGCGCCAGGATGCCGATAAGCATTCCACGGCAGCTGTGCCTATCCATCCCCGCCGTCCGGCTATATATAGCCGAGGCCGAGCCCTCCCCGAGCATCCAACGCATCCACGGCAGCCCCTCCCTCTCCTCTGTTCTTCCCCTGCCCGAAGGAGCTCGCCCCCGTGCCCAATTCCTCTCCTCTGTCCGCCATGGTCGCTCGGCCTCGCCTAAAATCCGGCCACCACAGCCCACCCCCGCCTCCACTACGGGTATCTATGAGCTCGCCGTGGAGCTCCACGTCCATCCCCACCATCCCCGCGAGCCCTCGTCTACCGGAGATTCCACATCGCCCGAGCAGGCTGCTCTCTGTCGCCGCTCGCCGCCACCCTCCCGGCCGTTTCCAGTATCCGCGCCGCCCACCGTTGGATGCGGCAGACACCGGCGACCTCACCCGAGCCGTCGCCTAGCCAGGAGGTTCACCGGAGCACCGGAATCACGCCGGAGCCAGGGCTCTCGTCGCCGCGTCGGGAAGCAGAGGGGTAGGAGAAAGAAGGAGGAGAAGGAGGAGAGAGAAGGTGGGGTGGGGCCCAGCTGTCGGTGACCGCAGCCCTGCCACGTCGGATTAAGTGGACGCGTAATCCCCGAAGGCGCCTTCCCTTTTCGAAAGTGCATCCTCGCGAGATGCACCACCGGTCTAGCGCTGATGGGCCGGCCCAAGAGCAACAGTGACAGCTCGGTCAGATTCGGCCCAGGCAACAGTGCCATTTCTCTTTTTCCAGCCGAAATTTGGTCAGGGACTCGTTTGTGAATATTTCTTTTGCAGATTGGTCCCTGTCATCCAAACGGCTATAACTTTTCCTCCGTAACTCCGATTCAGGTGAATCCAAAGCCCACGCCTTCAGTTCGTCGAGCCCGTTCCGATGGCATCATTTTCATAATGTTTTCACACTGTGAAAATGCCCATTTTTCCCCTGCCCTATATTCAGCCCCTCCAAGAGAGAATATTCTCCGGCGAATTTTTCTGCGAGGCGACCGCACTTCTTCCTGGAGTACGACTCTGCCGTACAACCCCTCAAGTGGGAATCCATCGAGGGTGATTCGTCGGACTCCCCCCTTGATGACAAAACGCACGGTTACCTTTACTGTTACTGCGGGACTGAAGGGACTGGCGGTACCACCCCGGTAGAGGTGGACCTGAGTTCCCGACAGCCCCCTGGGAAGTCGGGTTGACCTGGAGGGTACCCGCGAGATAATTACGAGGCGCAGCCGGGCAGGCAGAGACCGCCCTAGAGAGGGATGGGCCTGGCCCTTGTTGCACTTCCTCGAGACGGGACGACAGGAGTACTGATCGTCACCGCGAGCTCCTAATAATGCGCTAACGGATTTGGGTATTGATCTGAGATGGCTGCTGGCCTATACGCACTACCACCATGTGGGATAATGGTTTAATAGGGCCCTCTACGTCGTATGTATCAGCCGAAAGCTCTGTCAGACGTCCAGTTCAGCATTGCGGCACGTTCGGGCAGGTGCCATCCATGACAGAGGTGGTGCTTGTTTCCGTTCACCCACGCAACGACCCGGAGTGCAAAGGGCGATGGGCCCAAGATCCCTGCGCACTTAGGATGTAGACCGGCGGGGACCTCTCTATTTAGCCTAGGTAGGACCCCGTCGTGTCGATTACCTGAGGCCGGGCATTACCCAGCAAGTGTGTCCGGCCAGATGTAATCGAGCGTGTCGGGTAACAGTAGTGCACCCCTGCAGGGAAGTTATCTATTCGAATAGCCGTGTCTACGGTAACAGGACGCTCAGTGTTGTATCCCGATCTATTACTACTTGAACTGGATACTTTTAATTAATTGGAAGCTCCGGGATCGCTTTTTCGCAGGGAGTCGAGGAAGGATCTCTAGGCTTTGATACAACATGCTTGTTGATTTATAATATGCTAATCTGTACTCTTCTGATGCTGCAAGACCGCTGAAGATGCTAGTCTTCGATAGGCTAGGCCTTCCCCTCTATTCTGGCATTTCTGCAGTATAGTCCACAGATACAACCCCTTCCTTTGATACCAATGCATAATTAGTATAGTTCTGATGTCAGTCTTGCGAGTACTTTGGATGAGTACTCACGGTTGCTTTGCTACTCTTTTTCCCTATACCCGTTTGTTGCAACCAGATGGTGGGTCCCAGGAGTCAGCTGCTACCGTCGACGACTGCTACTACACTTCTGGTGGAGCTTACTACTACGTGGAGACCGCCGACGACCAGGAGTAGTTAGGAGGCTCCCAGGCAGGAGGCCTTGCCTCTTTCGATCAGATGCCGTTGTTTGTTTCGCCTTCTTAAGGCACCCTTGTTTAATTTTGTGTCTGTACTCAGATACTGTTGTTGTTTCCGCTGACGCTTGATCGCGAGCTTATGTATTCGAGCCCTCGAGGCCCCTGGCTTGTAATATAAAGCTTGTATGCCTTTTATTTGTGTCTAGAGTTGTGTTGTGATATCTTCAAGTGAGTCCCTAGGCTTTATTGTGTGCATTTGCGTGTATGGTTAGTGCACGATTAAGTTGGGGCGTCACAAGTTGGTATCAGAGCCGACTGCCTGTAGGAAGCCCCTTTCCAACTCCTTGGCCGAAGTTGAGTCTAGTCTTTGGAAAAACTGTTTTACTAACATGGCTGTGTGGCTTACGGGCCCACGTTGCCAATGGGTGGTATTAGGATCTTTTATTCCTCTTCTTGGCTCTGGGACTCTGATCTCCCTCCTTTTCGGGTTAAAAGATTTTGCTAACTCTAACATTAGGATCTCGTGCTCACATTCACCCGGAGAGCTGGATTATCTGCAATTATTCCTTTCCATGTATATCATGCTCTGCTTTCCTTGAGAAGGATATACACCTAATAGTTGTGTATAATCACATTTTCCTTTCCATTGGTCTGACTAACCTTTTTGGTGATCTGTCTGTGTCTGAGCAGTGATAATTCCCTGCCTAGGTCAACACCCCCAAATAAAACCTTGTCACTATTTTTGATGACATTCTGGTAATCATCGATGGATGAGAACCTTGCCTATTGGTCCGCCTCGTTTTAACGAGCAGGAAAATGGTTCTCTTCGTTCCCCGCCCTTGGTACCGACGTTGTTGCCGACGTAGCTAACAGACTTTTCTCTGACATGTCTTATTGTCGTGACCGCGCAAGATGTCACTGCCTTTCCACTCTTAATCGACCCTCATCACAGTTCCACAGGATCGAAACCTGACTCTCCTGTACATCCTTGATTCCGAAGATAACCCTTAACTCCACCTCTTAAATCTCGGGACGAAATTTCTTGTAGTGGGGGAAAATTGTGACATCCCCAGATTACTAAATAGTAGTTATGCTAATTAGTCATGCCAAGTCATCATCATTAAGCCCTATAAGAAAACAATTAAGAATAATCCAACTCCAAATTCAAATTTAAAATAAAGTTAAAATTAAAAGTTATCCAAACAGCAGAACACAAATGTTCATAATGTTACAAATAATCCCAAAGCAATTATAAAAATAAAGTCAACAATTTTAAAATTCCCAATTTAACTCTAACAAACTCAAAACAGTGCCAAACAGCAGTATTTAATCCTGTTTTAATTAATTAAAAAATTAAAATGAAATCATTAGTCCTCAAAACCTTTTTCTGCCAGTGAGATATTTTACACTGTATTTATTTGGGCAAGTCTCATATTTTGCAAAAGTCATTCGGAGTAAAAAGAAAAGACAAAACAGAAATAAAAAAAGAAAACAAAAAAAAACGAAAACCCTCCCCCCTACTCGGCCTCGGCCTAGCAAGCCACCAGGCCGACCAGGCCGGCCCAGCCGCCCCCTACATACCCCCGCTCCCTCGAGCCGAAAACCTAACCCCCCTCGCACTCTCCCCCGATCCCCTCTCTCCCTCTGGGTGCCGCCTCGCCCGACGCCGCCGCCCGTCGCCGCTCGCCGTCGCTCGTCCCCGACGCCGCCCCGTCCTCGTCCCCCTCCCCGACGGCCTCCCCGAGCCTCGCCGCCCGTACCCCTGCCTCGGGGGTGAGGACCCCGTCTCCTCTTCTCTCTCTCTGTCGCCGCCGCTCGACGCTCGTCCCGCTTGCCTCGCCTCCCGCGACCGCGCGCCCTGGCTGCCCCCTGGCCACGCCCGCGCCGTGCCCCCCGCTGCTCGCCTCGTTCCCCTGCTCGTCGTCGCGCTCGCCGCCCGCTGTTGCCCGCGCCCGCAACCGCTCGTCGCCGCGCAGCGCTGCTGCTGCTGCTCTTTGCCGCCGCTGCCTAGCGCTGCCGCCACCACTGCCTCCTGCTGCCGCCGTCGTCCGCCGCCGCCTGCCCCGCACGCGCCCGCCCGCGCGCACACGCTCTGCCCGGACACGTTCGGCCCCCTCTGTGCCCGCGCGTCTGTTGAGCCCGGACATGTCCGGCCCTGGCAGGGCACAGCCCGGACATGTCCTGCTGTGCCACTGACCGCTGGGGCCCAGCCCCCTAGATAAAACGAAAATAGAAAAAGGAAAAAAAAGGATTAAAAAAATAAAAAATAATTAAAATAATTAAAAGAAAAGAATTAAAATAAATAAATAATAATTAAATAATTAATTAATTAATTAACTTAATTAAACTAATTATTTAATTAGCCTAATTAATATGTAATTAGCTTAATTAAACCCTAATTAGCCTAAACAAACGCTCACAGGCAGGACCCGCATGTCAGTTTGACCAGTCAACGGTCAGAGTTGACTCCTGACGTCACAGTGACATCATGCTGAAGTCAGCAAATACTGTTTCGGATAATTCTAATTTAATTAATTAAAATAAATCTAGAAAATGATTAAAACTTGGAAAATTAATATAAAATAAACCGTAACTCGGATTAAAATAAATTATATATGAAAAATGATCAGAAAAATATGACGATTCCGAATACGCACTCCGTTCATCTGTCACGTGCCTTTATCATAGCGAACATGGAACCGTCCCCTCCGTTTCATCTGAACAAAAATGCCAAACTTCGGGAAAACATTCCCGGATGTTTCCCCCTTCGCCGGTAACGTGTAGTGCTGCGATAGGTCACCCCTAGCACTGCTACATCTGTGTGCTTTATATTTACTGTTTCTTCCCCCTCTTCTCTCCGGTAGACTCCGAGACCGACGCTGCCCCTGTGATCGACTGCGTCACCGACGACCCTTCTTCCTTTTCAGCAGAGCTTCCAGGCAAGCAAAACCCCCTTGATCATTCCTATATCGCCCATTCTTTCTCCCCCATGCTTGCATTAGATTTTGCTACTGTAATTGCTTGCTCCTATTCTGATGCATAGCCTGTCTTTGTAACCTGCTGTTGTTACTTTACCTGACATCCTAAACTGCTTAGTATAGGTTGGTTAACGATCCATCAGTGGCCCTACACCCTTGTTAGTGTTGCCTTGCTTTACTACCAATGACTCGATCAATGTGATCGATGTGCCGAGAACGACCACAGCAACGCACACCCCCTTAGTTGTACGACTCTGCAGAGCCACTATCGGGTGACGAGGGTGATACCTTGTACTTCACTTCTGATGATGGCCCTGTAGCATAGCATAATCGGTTGTGGTTAACGAGGGTGATTCCTCTTTCACCACTTCCGAGGACGACTCCGCCGTACAACCCCTCAAGTGGGAATCCATCGAGGGTGATTCCTCGGACTCCCCCCTTGATGACAAAACACACGGTTACCTTTACTGTTACTGCGGGACTAAAGGGACTGGCGGTACCACCCCGGTAGAGGTGGACCTGAGTTCCCGACAGCCCCCTGGGAAGTCGGGTTGACCTGGAGGGTACCCGCAAGATAATTACGAGGCGCAGCCGGGCAGGCAGAGACCGCCCTAGAGAGGGATGGGCCTGGCCCTTGTTGCACTTCCTCGAGACGGGACGACAGGAGTACTGATCGTCACCGCGAGCTCCTAATAATGCGCTAACGGATTTGGGTATTGATCTGAGATGGCCGCTGGCCTATACGCACTACCACCACGTGGGATAATGGTTTAATGGGGCCCTCTACATCGTATGTATCAGCCGAAAGCTCTGTCAGACGTCCAGTTCAGCATTGCGGCTCGTTCGGGCAGGTGCCATCCATGACAGAGGTGGTGCTTGTTTCCGTTCACCCACGCAACGACCCGGAGTGCAAAGGGCGATGGGCCCAAGACCCCTGCGCACTTAGGATGTAGACCGGCGGGGACCTCTCTGCTTAGCCTAGGTAGGACTGCGTCATGTCGATTACCCGAGGCCGGGCATTACCCAGCAAGTGTGTCCGGCCAGATGTAATCGAGCGTGTTGGGTAACAGTAGTTCACCCCTGCAGGGAAGTTATCTATTCGAATAGCCGTGTCCACGGTAACAGGACGCTCAATGTTGTATCCCGATCTATTACTAGTTGAACTGGATACTTTTAATTAATTGGAAGCTCCGGGATCGCTTTTCCGCAGGGAGTCGAGGAAGGATCTCTAGGCTTTGATACAACATGCTTGTTACTTTAATTATGTACTAATCTGCACTCTTCGATGCTGCAAGACCGCTGAAGACGCTAGTCTTCGATAGGCTAGGCATTCCCCTCTATTCTGGCATTTCTGCAGTATAGTCCGCAGATACGGCCCCTTCCTTTGATACCAATGCATAATTAGTATAGTTCTGATGTTAGTCTTGCGAGTACTTTGGATGAGTACTCATGGTTGCTTTGCTACTCTTTTTCCCCATACCCGTTTGTTGCAACCAGATGGTGGATCCCAGGAGTCAGCTGCTACCGTCGACGACTGCTACTACACTTCCGGTGGAGCTTACTACTACATGGAGACCGCCGACGACCAGGAGTAGTTAGGAGGCTCCCAGGCAGGAGGCCTTGCCTCTTTCGATTAGATGTCGTTGTTTGTTTCGCCTTCTTAAGGAACCCTTGTTTAATTTTGTGTCTGTACTCAGATACTGTTGTTGTGTCCGCTAACGCTTGATCGCGAGCTTATGTATTCGAGCTCTCGAGGCCCCTGGCTTGTAATATAAAGCTTGTATGCCTTTTATTTGTGTCTAGAGTTGTGTTGTGATATCTTCAAGTGAGTCCCTAGGCTTGATCGTGTGCATTTGCGTGTATGGTTAGTGCACGATTATGTCGGGGCGTCACACAGGCAGGGCGCCACAACGGATGGTATCAGAGCAGCCAGGCTGACTGTAGGTTACCCTAGCTGGACTTCATTGTCTTGTGCTCAGTAGAAAGCCCAGATGGATTTCAGCCATCTTTGCCAGATAGGCACGGCTACTATTGATCATAAGGCAATCTCATAGGTTTTTGGCTCCATTAGACCCCCAACTCTCGTGTCCTTTGCCTCCGGTGTGAAATGTCCGCACCAGGCAATGACCCGTGAGCCCTGAACCCTAGGTAAACCAGATATCCCCACCTTGCTTGCTAACCATGGCATTTCTCTCCTCAAATCCAGTTTCCTTTGGGAAACGCTTATAAATTCCATCTCTCCCCGACAACCTGAGGATCGTTGACCAAGCCACCTTGGCTATGGTCGTGCGTCGAGTTGGATGTTCCCTAAGGAAGTAGTAGAGGCTTGACACCAACTGCTACTAGGAGCATTGTATGGTTTTGCTTCTAAGTCCTTAGAGGTGCATCGAGTACGCTAGGCTAGTTATACTAGTGAATCTTTGGCCACGTGTGTAAAGTCCACAAAATTTGAGCTTTATTTGCTTTTTGGTTTTTCGCGGTTCTTGCTTCTTTTCTTGGTTCCGTTCTTTCGCCTCGACTGGATCCATCCGCAAGAGCTATCTAAGAAGACCCGAGCACAACTTGGATAATACCCAATAGTCCAACTCAGTCAGTTCAAGTCAACTGCCCGGGATTTAGCATAACAACATCTGATGTGTCAAATGAAGAATGGGTCAGAAGCAGAATCTGTGTGCAACAGACAAGGCCAGAATATACCTGAGAGAGTTTGCCTCAAGGAACAGCCAGATGAACTATCGGGAATGGACACCAGCAAGAGCCAATTATTTGGTCCCCGACACAAGGATTATTTCCGTTAGTGGGGTGAACCTTGAGTCTTTTCTCTATGGACTCAATAATCATTTATTACCCACCAAAGACAAATTTCCAGAATGTGAATATGCCGAGAGCAACAACAACACTCTGGTATGTGAATACACATTGCAAAGCATATTTTGGAATTCACCGGTGTATATACAAATTTCTGGGCATCGCGAACAAGGTTTGCGAGGGATATGATGAGTTCATGGCTGCCCAGAATCAATAAGAACTCCAAACACCTAGAAGCTCAGCTGATCCGAATGGAATTATCCGCCAACTGCTTGCTATCGGCACACATCTGGATTAATTATCAACACGAAGTCGGCAACTATTGCAATGATCAGGCCAGCAGAAGGATAAGCGGTGTGCATGACCAATGGAATATCTTCTGTCAAGACCGTATATCATAGTGCAAGGCTTTTGGTACAAGGAACCCAGCCTTCCTCCGCAAGCTATCGGGAGGAGCTTACAACGCAAGACTCCCAACCTTCCTCGCTAAGCTACTAGGGGAAAATCCTCTGGGATATAGTACTCCCATCTTCCTGAGCGTGCTACCGCGGAAAGCTTCCGGCATAAGGCACCTGACCTTCCGCAGTAAGCCACATGAGGGAAAGCTTCTGAGGTACGATACCCAGCCTTCTTCGACACACTACCCTGGCAGAAGCTTCGAGCGTAAAGTATTCAGACTTCTTCGGCGTGTCATTGTGCCCACAACAATCTTGTCAGAAGCAAGAACTAGTCCAGACACACGACCGCCTCAGAACTCAATGGTTATGAAAGGATTTATCCTACCCCTGCATATGTCGTGAGCATGCAGTCCAGTGGATCAGTTCATGCGAGCCACTCGTACACGGGAATGACTGTGTTCAGAGAAACATCGGCCCCATAGTTTAAAGGAGAATATGAGCACGGCAACCCCTACAAGATATGCAAGAGTAAGTTGTGAATACAAGCCCGACAAGCTGGGATATGACCAAGGAGCCGTGTTGGCAGGTCATGACAGGTCCATCAAAGGAACTCCCAGGAACAATGAAGCTTCGGATAAACCACATCCGTGACAGTTAAACAAAACCTCACAGACAAGGTAATATTACCAATCCTTGTCAGACTCTTGCATATACAGCCACAACAATGCAGCCAGCCTATCCTACTCATCATGAATATGGGCCATCAACCAAGATGAGAGGCTATGCTCTGAAAGTTACCCAAAATAGTAGCCATACGTTGTTCAACTCAGTGGTCACAACAAGGACTATAGAGGATATGTTGTTTCCTTGCCAATTGAGGCAAATATCTTAAGAGGTACCAGACAACACTATTGCAGCAACTCCAGTGCATTTTCTGGGAACACCGTTGTGGATCACCAAAGGACAAAGTCAGAAATGCATGGGCCAGAAAGAAACACCTCGTACGAAACCCGCAGTCAGACTGTGCATTCTGACAAGGCAGAAAGAAAGCCACCCTAGACACTTGAGGCCATATGAGCACGTGAGCCCTGTGCCCAGAAAGGATGTCTTGCCCTTGGCAGTCAGTGTACAAAGTATCGCAATAAAACTCGAAGCAGCTAGCTCCGGGCCATGGAAACCACGAGCTACCAACCAACCTCAGGCTACAAACTACCAGGATAGAAGATTTGCCTGACAGGAAAGAGAAGGATTCAATGCAGGTGTTGGAAAAGACAGCACCTGAGCCATCAGACAAGATAGTTAAAAGGTCAGTAAACCGACGAAGACAAGACAACTGATGGATCCCAGTCGCACACAGGTAAGTCCCCCTTCACCGGGAGGTAAGCCCAGAAATCTCGAGGACGCGATTTTCTTAAGGGGGTAGGTTTGTAACACCCTGGTTTTCGCTCCTTGTTTTTTTTTTCCTTCGCGGGATTGGACTCCCTTCTTTTTTTCGATGTTATTGGATTTTCTCTTGCTCTTGGGTATATGAAGATGGTCATTTAGCCTTGCCTTTCCTATCCAACCAGAGACTCTCTCCAACCCAACCATGCCACCCAAAATATATTCTCAGGATTTTGCCGCTGAAACCCTACCTTCCGAGTTACCGAAAGGGAAACCCTAATTCCTTCCGTTACAAAGGAACCCTAATATTCTTTGACATGTTGCCTCCCAAACTTTTCCCAGTGACTCTCCTATATCTATAAACCTTGGATATGCAAAATATTGCCAAGTCATTTGCAATATTTTTCATTTAAAATCAATTCCTTTTTCTGCCAGTTTAAGGAATTAAATCCAGGAAAATATTTATCCATCTCCAAAGTTTATGAAAATTTGTGGAGATATTCTTTGTGGTCATATTGAGCTCCCATGAAAATATTGGCAATAATTAAATAAGGGAAATTGCATTTTCCTATTTAAAGCCAATATTGCAACTTGGGCACTTTCCAAAGGAACTACCATTTTGGTAGCCAGGAAAAATCCCAAATAATTTGTGGAGCTTCTCCTATCCATATGTTCACCATTTCCATCAAGAACCCAAGTTCCATAGTGCAAATTTTGTGTACATCATCCAATTCTTGTTTCTGGACCTCTTTTGAGATTGTGAAGCAACTATATTTTATATTGCTTCAAAATTCTTGAAATTAATCCAGGACCTCACATTCCCTATATGATGTGAGCATACAAAAATTTATATCATTTTGCCAAGCCAATTTCTCCCAAAAATTCCATCTGATTTCTGTCCAGGGAAAAGCACTATGAAGGAAGTACCATGTAGGGGCATCCAAATGGTATGAAATTTTACAAGTGCATTCCCACACCCAAATCACCTCTCTACACCAAAATTCAGCTCATTTCATTGAGCCATTTAACCCCAGCTTCAAAACCTAGCTTCTGTCCAGATTTTCAATCTGTGAAGGAAGTACCCTCAGTTCTTATCCGAATGGCTTCAAAATTTTCCAGCATCTACTCCTTCCTACCACATCTCAATATGAAAAAGGCCCAGCTCCTCCACTCCAGCCATTTCTCCAGAAACCTCCACTCAAGTTTCTGTTCAGAAATAGTTTCTTGCTAAGTTTCTCACCTCAGAGCCACCTAGCTGGTTCTAGCCACTTCGTTCATCTATTTGAGCAACGAGGGATGTGTTGGACAAGGTGTGGCAAGCAGACATGTGCCAGAACAGCCGGTGCGCGTGGTGACCGCGTGAACTGCACGCAGGAACAGCGCTCTGCGCGTCCATCGCGTCAGGCAGGCCAGCTCAAGTTG
Organism: Elymus sibiricus; assembly: GCA_039707655.1. NCBI lineage: Eukaryota > Viridiplantae > Streptophyta > Magnoliopsida > Poales > Poaceae > Elymus > Elymus sibiricus. The sequence goes on from CM077666.1 coordinate 136,360,690, forward strand.
CCATGGCGTGTCCTAGCATGCCGACCTGACTCCCCGTCGTCCCCGCACCCCTCTCTGGTCATTTCCCCCTTCGTTTGCTTCCTCACCACGCCGCGAAAAAACATCGTCGTACCGCCATTGTGCATCCTCTGTCGCCACCGTATCCGGCCGAGCCGAAGCTCCTCGAGCACGCCAGCGCAGCCCTTCTGCTCCTTCGTGACGCTCCACGATGCCGGGAATCGGCCGAACCGTCACATTCGCACGCGGTCTAGCTCATCGTTGCGGCCACCACGTTGCCACGACCGAGCTCATCCTCTCGCCTCGCCCGCCTATAAATGGCCCATCCCCGCACCCCTCGAGCTCACCCAACCGCTCCTCACCCTCCTAGCCCTCCCCATTCATATCCGGAGCCCTCCTAATGCTCAAATTACGGCAAGGATCGGCAACTGCCTCCGCCCCAAACCCCGCGTCCGGTCATCCCCAGGGCCCATGGACCTCACCATCAGATGCCCCACTCTCCGGTGACCTCGCCCGTGCCTGCGCCCAACCTCCCTGGCCACCAGAGCACCCCCAGTGACCGGAGCCGCTGCCCTCGGCCGCGCCGCTCTGCTTTGCTTCTGGTTCTCCTCGGCCTCACCTAAGCCCTTCCCTGGATGCGGCGGTCGCCGGCGCACCCGCCTGTCTGCTCACCGGAGAGCCCGGGCCTTGATACGTCTCCGTCGTATCTATAATTTTTTATTGTTTCATGCCAATATCCTATAATTTCCACATACTTTTGGCAACATTTTATATTGTTTTTTGGGACTAACATATTGATCCAGTGCCCAGTGCCAGTTCCTGTTTGTTGCATGTTTTTTGTTTCGCAGAATATCCATATCAAACAAAGTCCAAATGCAATAAATATTTACGGAGAATTATTTTGGAATACATGTGATTTTTGGGAGGTGGAATCAACGCAAGGCAGTGCTCATGGGCCCCACGAGGCACCAGGGCGCGCCAGGGGGGCTGGCGCGCCGTGGTGCCTCGTGAGGCCCTCGTAGGTCGGTTGGTGCCCTTCTTCGGCCGCAAGGAAGCTAATATCCGGAAAAAATCGTGTTAAAATTTCAGCACAATCGGAGTGACGGATCTCCAAGAATTTAAGAAACGGTGAAGGGCCAGAAAACAGGAGCGTGAAACAGAAGAGAACAGAGAGAGAGATCCAATCTAGGAGGGGTTCCTGCCCCTCCGCCGCCATGGCAGCCATGGACCAGAGGGGAAACTCTCCTCCCATCTAGGGGGGAGGCCAAGGAAGAAGAAGAAGGAGGGGGGCTCTCTCCCCCTCTCTCCCGGTGGCGCCGGAACGCCGCCGGGGCAATCATCGTGACGGCGATCTACACCAACAACTTCGCCGCCGTCAACACCAACTCTCTCCCCCTCTATGCAGCGGTGTAACACCTCTTCTCCCTGCTGTAATCTCTACTTAAACATGGTGCTTAATGCTACATATTATTATCCAATGATTTGTGGCCATCCTATGATGTTTGAGTAGATTCGTTTTGTCCTATGGGTTGATTGATGATCGTGATTGGTTTGAGTTATACATTTTATTTTGGTGCTATCCTATGGTGCCTTCCGTGCCACGCACACGTGGGGGATTCCTGCTGTAGGGTTTGCAATACGTTCATAATTCTCTTCTGGTGGGCGGCTAGAGTGACAGAAGCTTACACCCGAGTAAGGGGGTTGTTGCGTATGGGAGTAAAGCGGACTTGATACTTAATGCTATGGTTGGGTTTTACCTTAATGATCTTTGGTAGTTGCGGATGCTTGCTAGAGTTCCAATCATAAGTGCATATGATCCAAGTAAGGAAAGTATGTTAGCTCATCCCTCTCCCTCATATAAAAATGCAACAATGATGACCGGTCTAGTTATTGATTGCCTAGGGACAAATCATTCTCTTGTGTTACAAAAGCTTTCTACTAAACAACTAACTTTTATTATCTTGCAAATTACTCGTAGTTTTATTCTCGCAAAGTACTTCTAGTTTTATTCTTGCAAACTTATCCTATCACCTACAAAATAGTTTCATACTTGTTCTAGGTAAAGCGAACGTTAAGCGTGCGTAGAGTTGTGTCGGTGGTCGATAGAACTTGAAGGGAATATTCATTCTACCTTTAGCTCCACGTTGGGTTCGACACTCTTATTTATCGAAAAAGCTACAATTGATCCCCTATAGTTGTGGGTTATCAAGACCTTTTTCTGGCACCGTTGCCGGGGAGCAATAGCGTGGGGTTGATATTCTCGTGTGTGCTTGTTTGCTTTATCACTAAGTAGTTTTTATTTTTGTTCTCTTGTTTTCTATCTTTAGTTATGGGTAGGAAATGTAAAATACCAAAAAAAATAGTTGTACCTACTAAACCAATGGTTGAAGAACCACCCAAAATCTATCATACTGCCGAAGCTTTCTACTTGGATCATCTTCGATCCCTTTGTGCTCGTGCTAAAAACCCAACTAGATTAGTTGAGGGAAAATCATTAGATGAGCATGCTCATTTTGTGCGACACCGCTTATCTCAAAAAGGGAAACTTTTATGGCATCAAATTAATACTATGCATTGCTATGCTTCGAATTTATGCGAAATATATTATTTTACTTGTTGTTCTGAAGACCCTAAGAAACACCTTCCCTACCAATGTGAGTTTAGTGATAATGGAATCGTATCTTCTTATGCTAAAGGTGTTTATAGTTACTATGATATTGAACAAATTGAAGAATTTGTTGCTTTTAAGGGTGCTTATGAAATTGCTTCTTTGATTGAAAAGTATGATGCTACTCTTTACAAATCTAAAAATTTTGCCATACTTAAATATTGCCATGAAAACTATGCTTCTAATGCTTATGTTAAAGAATATATTGAGGACACCTCCGCTGTCCAAGAAGAGACTAATATTTTGTAAACTCCTATGGAAGAAGAAATTGATGACACTGTGAGCTCATTAGATGAAAAAATTGACGAGGAGAGCGAAGAACAAAAGGAGGAAGAGCGGATTGATCACCCGTGCCCACCTTCTGATGAGAGTAACTCTTTATCTCATACATTTTTTAATTTCCCTTCATGCTTACCGAAGGATGAATGCTATGATGATTGCTATGATCCCTTTGATTCGTTTGAAATATCCCTTTTTGATGAAATTGATGCTTGCTATGCTTGTGGCCATGATGCCAATATGAATGATGCTTATGGAGATGAACTTGCTATAATTCCTTATGTTAAGAATGAAATTGTTTCTATTGCACCCACACATGATAGTCCTATTATCTTTTTGAATTCTCCCAACTACACTATATCGGAGAAGTTTGTGCTTATTAAGGATTATATTGATGGGTTGCGTTTTATCGTTGCACATGATGATTTTGATGAATATAATATGCATGTGCTTGCTGCTCCTACTTGCAATTATTATGAGAGAGGAACTACATCTCCGCCTCTCTATGTTTCCAACACGATAGAATTGCAAGAAACTGTTTATACTATGCATTGGCCTTTACTTGATGTCCATGAATTGTTCTTTTATGACATGCCGATGCATAGGAAGAGAGTTAGACTTCGTCATTGCATGATATATGTTGCTTTGTGCTCACTACTAAATTACAAATCGTTGTTAATTAAAATTGGCTTTGATATACCTTGGGATCCGGGTGGATCGATTACTTGAGCACTTTATGCCTAGCTTAATGGCTTTAAAGAAAGCGCTGCCAGGGAGACAAACCAGAAGTTTTAGAGAGTCATTTATTTCTGTTGAGTGCTTTTATAAAGTTTAAAAACAAAAAAAATATAGAGGGAACCTCAAACTTTTCAAAAAGGAAAGTGAAAGTAAGAAAGACGAGCACCGTTGAAGTGGGGGAGCTCCTTGAACTTTGTTCATGCCCATGGAAACTTTGTGAATCTTGAATTACAGAAACTTTTCAACAAAAAAAAGTATCCCCTTGTACAAATCCATTGTATTATAAAAATAATGTGCCAAGATTTACCGTTAGGATGTTTAAATTGCTTGTTTGATGTGTGCGGTGCAAAAACAGAAACTTTTGCCATAGCGTGTGAATTTACATTTTTTACTGGAACGTGCAAAAATTCTGAAATTTTTACACAATACTGTATGCAAATTTTTTATTTTGTCCTAATTTTTCAGAATTTTTGGAGTTACAGAAGTATGGTCAATGTTCAGATTACTACAGACTGTTCTGTTTTTGACAGATTCTGTTTTTGATGCATTGTTTTGCTTGTTTTGATGAAACTATGGATTGTATCGGAAGGTATAAGCCATGGAGAAGTTAGAATACAGTAGGTACAATGCAAAAAATAAAATATGAATGGGTTTGCAACAGTACTTAAAGTAGTGATTTGCTTTATTATACTAACGGATCTCACGAAGGTTTTGTTAAGTTTTGTGTGGATGAAGTGTTCAAAGATCGAGGAGGTATTGATATGTGAAGAATGAGGAGAGGCAAGAGCTCAAGCTTGGGGATGCCCAAGGCACCCCAAGTAAATATTCAAGGAGACTCAAGCGTCTAAGCTTGGGGATGCCCCGGAAGGCATCCCATCTTTATTCAACAATTATCGGTATGTCTCGGTTTTTGTTTTGTTCACATGATATGCGTAAATTCTTGGAGCGTCGTGTGCCTTTTATTTTTCTTTTAATAAATGCACCATGCTGGTATGAGATAGTCCTTGGTTGATTTATAGAATGCATCATGCACTTCACTTATATCTTTTGAGTATGGCTTTATAGAATGCTTCATGTGCTTCACTTATATCATTTGAAGTTTGGATGCCTGTTTCTCTTCATATAAAAAACCGTTATTTGTAGAATGCTCTTTTGCTTCACTTATATTTGTTAGAGCATGGTCTTTTGTAGAAAGAATTAAACTCTCTTGCTTCACTTATATCTATTTAGAGAGTCAACAGGAATTGGTCATTCACATGGTTAGTCAGAAAATCCTACATAAAACTTGTAGATCACTGAATATGATATGTTTGATTCCTTGCAATAGTTTTGTGATATGGAGATGATAATATGTGAGTTATGCTAGTGAGTAATTGTGATTTAGTAAGAATACTGGTGTTAAGGTTTGTGATTCCCTATGCATGCACGTAAAGTCAATAGTTATGCAACAAAGTTATATCCTACTTATGGTGCATTATTCAGTGTTAGTTATTCTCAATGCATGCTTATGGCCGTTTTCGTTTTCTGGATGGTTGCTTCTCAATATATTTGCTAGCCTTCATCTATACTAAGCGGGAATACTGCTTGTGCATCTAATTCCTTAAACCCAAGTTGTGCCAAATGAGTCCACCATATCTACCTATATGCGGTATTTCAATGCCGTTCCAAGTAAATTCGCATGTGCCAACTCTAATTTTCAAAATAATTTTCCATTTTGTGTGCCCGTACCGCTCATGAAGCGGCAGGGGGTGCCCAATATTTTCCATGCTAGGTGTGTTATTCTCATGATGAGTGTTTATTCACTTGTCATTGCACGAGAGAGTGGCTGGTAATAGGGATGCCCAGTCCCACAATGAATCAAAAATTAATAACAACAAAATTCCTTGGAAAGTGTTGGTATGGAGGGCACCCGTGGATATGGCTAGCCATGGATTGTGAAAGAATGGTGGAAAGGAAATAAACTTTATTTTCTGTTTGGGAATCGCCTATGATGTGTCTAGCATGGAAGATATTGGGAATTCTCGGTCGTTTTCGTTGACAGGAAAAGCATACCTCTCAAAATATTTTTTATCTCTCTAATTTAAGCTTTGAGCTCTGGCACCTCTGCAAATCTCTGCTTCCCTCTACGAAGGGCCTATCTATTTACTTTTATGCATTTTTATTTTTATTGAGTCTCCATCTTCTCTTATAAAGCACAAACTGGAGAGCACTATTGTCATACTTGTGCATTGGGTGTAGTTAATGTTGAGTGTGTTTCATGAATGGATCAATGAGTGAGCATAATGGGCTAGGGATAACTTTCTTTAGCGTTGATATTTTGAAAGACATGGTTGTTTGTTAATATGCTTGAGTATTGATGTCTTTATATCAAATTATAGACTATTGCTTTGAATCACTCGTGTCTTAATATTCATGCCATGATTAAATTTTATGATCAAGATTATGCTAGGTGGCATTCCACATCAAAAATTATCTTTTTTATCATTTACCTACTCGAGGACGAGCAGGAATTAAGCTTGGGGATGCTGATACGTCTCCATCGTATCTATAATTTTTGATTGTTTCATGCCAATATCCTATAATTTCCACATACTTTTGGCAACACTTTATATTGTTTTTTGGGACTAACATATTGATCCAGTGCCCAGTGCCAGTTCCTGTTTGTTGCATGTTTTTTATTTTGCAGAATATCCATATCAAACAAAGTCCAAATGCAATAAAATTTTACGGAGAATTATTTTGGAATATATGTGATTTTTGGGAGGTGGAATCAATGCAAGGCGGTGCTCGTGGGCCCCAGGAGGCACCAGGGCGCGCTAGGGGGCCAACGCGCTGTGGTGCCTCATGAGGCCCACGTAGGTCGGTTGGTGCCCTTCTTCAGCCGCAAGGAATCTAATATCCGGAAAAAAATCGTGTTAAAATTTCAGCGCAATCGGAGTTACGGATTTCCGGGAATTTAAGAAATGGTGAAGGGCCAGAAAACAGGAGCGTGAAACAAAAGAGAACAGAGAGAGAGATCCAATCTAGGAGGGGCTCCTGCCCCTCCGCCTCCATGGTAGCCATGGACCAGAGGGAATCTCTCCTCCCATCTAGGGGGCAGGCCAAGGAAGAAGAAGAAGGAGGGGGCTCTCTCCCCCTCTCTCCCGGTGGCGCCGGAACGCCGCCGGGGCAATCATCGTGACGGCGATCTACACCAACAACTTTGCCGCCGTCAACACCAACTCTCTCCCCCTCTATGCAGCGGTGTAACACCTCTTCTCCCTACTATAATCTCTACTTAAACATGGTGCTTAATGCTACATATTATTATCCAATGATTTGTGGCCATCCTATGATGTTTGAGTAGATTCGTTTTGTCCAATGGGTTGATTGATGATCGTGATTGGTTTGAGTTGTACATTTTATTTTGGTGCTGTCCTATGGTGCCTTCCGTGCCACGCACATGTGGGGTATTCCCGCTGTAGGGTTTGCAATACATTCATAATTCTCTTATGGTGGGCGGCTAGAGTGACAGAAGCTTACACCCGAGTAAGGGGGTTGTTGCGTATGGGAGTAAAGGGGACTTGATACTTAATGCTATGGTTGGGTTTTACCTTAATGATCTTTGGTAGTTGCGGATGCTTGCTAGAGTTCCAATCATAAGTGCATATGATCCAAGTACGGAAAGTATGTTAGCTCATGCCTCTCCCTCATATAAAATTGCAACAATGATTACCGGTCTAGTTATCGATTGCCTAGGGACAAAGAATTCTCTTGTGTTACAAAAGCTTTCTACTAAACAACTAACTTTTATTATCTTGCAAATTACTCGTAGTTTTATTCTCGCAAAGTACTTCTAGTTTTATTCTTGCAAAATTATCCTATCACCTACAAAATAGTTTCATACTTGTTCTAGGTAAAGCGAATGTTAAGCGTGCGTAGAGTTGTTTCGGTAGTCGATAGAACTTGAAGGGATATTAATTCTACCTTTAGCTCCTCGTTGGGTTCGACACTCTTATTTATCGAAAAAGCTACAATTGATCCCATATACTTGTGGGTTATCAGGCCTCACCGGAGCCGGAGCTCCCTGTCACCGCATCGGGGAGAGGCAGGGAGGAAGGAGAAGAAGGAGAGAGAGGAGAGAGAGGGTGGCGTGGGGCCCAGCCGTCAGCGGCTGGGGGCCGCCACGTCGGATTAAGTGGAAGCGTACTCCGGTGAGTACGTTTTCCCCTCTAGAAAGCGCACTCCCAGCGGAAGCGCCACCGTCCTGGCGGCCATGGGCCGGCCCAATAGCAACAGCTGCAGCCACGGTGGTTTCAGCCCAAGCCAGCCCAAATGCACAGTGTGCTTTATTCTTTTCCTGCCGAAATTCAGCCAGGGGCTCGTTTGTGAATATTTCATTTACAGATTAGTCCCTGGCATTCACACGGCCCTAACTTCGCGACCGTAGCTCCGAATTAGGTGATTCCAAAGCCCACGGTTTCTATTCGTCGAGCCCGTTCCGATGAAATCACTTTCACCATGTTTACACATTCTGAAACTTCCCATTTTGTCCCAGCCCTATATTCAGCCCCTCCGAGAGGGAATCTTCTCCGGCGAATTTTTCCGTGAAGTGATCGCACTCCTCTCCGGTGCATTCCTCGACCCCCAGGCAAGCCGACCATCTGATATATGCCCTAAAGCATTGCTCTGTGTTATTCTTGCATGTTTAATTAATGAATATGCCTGTGTTAGAAATAATTAAACTCCTGCTAGGTTGAACTTGCTATTTACATTACCTGCTAATGCTCATCATGTTATTGCACTAGTGACTCGTATACGATTCTACATGGAGATAGGTTGTTATGTTTTCATCATGCATTGTTACTATTATTGCAATAATAAAGAATGTGACTTAATAAGGACAACCTCCTCCGTCGGCTGGATCGAGTCATAGTGCCACTGAACCGAGCTTATCAGTGCATCCACACTTGCCTTTATGGGAAGGCCCTAGCTTGGTCTATTGTCTTGCCTCTTATGGGTACCTCCAAACAGGGGAGGTTATGCGTGCGTGCTACCCTGGCCCGGTAGGCGGCGATAACCTTGTGAGCCCAGTTGTTTGTTTAGCCCGGGGGTCCCCGTTTGGGACAGTTTTGTTTGGCCACGACGGTGGCAGGTGTCAGGAGTGACACAGGGGCCACCCAGGGCTTGACCCGAAGGGGGTATGATTGTTGGTGGGACCGTAAGAGTGCCAGGCAATAGACAGGTTTTGTTGGAGTAGCACCGGTCCTCCCGAATGGGAACATGTACTAAAGTATGAGGCCGGAAGCTCCATAGTGTGGGTAAAGTGTGCAACCTCTGCAGAGTGTAAATCTATTCGAATAGCCACGTCCTCGGTCATGGACAGTTCGTACTAGGTCACACTATTTGGTCTGTGTCGAGTCTGGAGGAATAAACTACATAATGTTGTTACCAAGAATGAACCAGAGTAAGGTAAGGTTTGTCAGACTTGCAGTATACATGCATGGACATCAGATGATGTCAGGGGAATGAATGCTAGCCACGCGATGGCTATGAGTTGAGTGGTCGGATGACCGCAAAGTTTGGATCAGATTGGGATCGTGAGCATATTCGGAGTATGGATTATTTACTTGATATGCTTTACTTTGCTGTATTTACTTAAGTAGTCATCTTGCTAAATAATCCTATTATAACCTGATGAATAATATTGCTAGAAAGCTATGCCATGACCTGATAGTTAATATTGTTAAGATAATAAGTACATGCTTGAATGACATGGATTGCTTTGCTTGGTGTATATGTTATTTGGTTTGCTTGCGAGTACATTCAAAAGTACTCAGCGGCCTTCAATGTGGCCAGGTTCATCTAAGGATCCGACATCCACTAGAGAGGAGCCAGAGTGTTCACGGGCTAGAAGAGTAACCCAGTCAGATCCCTATGGATTGGAGCTGCACCAAGACCATGCTGCCTTAGATAGAGCTTTACCGCTGCCATCACCCTTGTAAAATACCATGTAAGACCTATATATTCATTAATAGAAATGCATGTGTTCATGATACTTGTTGTAAACGCGCATGCCAGAGTGACTTCCTGGGCTGGTGTGCGCGGCGCCCGTCTGGCTACAGTGGTAATCAGGCGGGGCGCCACATAAACTTAATTACGAGCATGGAGATAAATAATAACATTTATTATTGCCTCTAGGGCATATCTCCTACATAATCATACACGCAAATGCGCACGATCAAGATGAGAGACTCACGGGAAGATATCACAACACAACTCTAGACACAAATTAAAGTCATACAGCTTTATATTACAAGCCAGGCCATGAAGGCTCGAATACATAAGTCAGCGGAAGCAACAATATCTGAGTACAGACATAACTAAACAAGTTTGCCTTAAGAAGGCTGAGCAAAACAACGACATCTAGATCGAAAAGGCGCAGGCCTCCTGCCTCGGAGCCTCCGAACTACTCCTGGTCGTCGGTCTCCACGTAGTAGTAGGCTCCGTCGGTATAATAGTAGTCGTCGGTGGGATCAGCTGGCTCCTGGGCTCCGTCATCTGATCGCAACAACCGGGTAGAGGGGAAAAAGGTAGCAAAGCAACTGTGAGTACTCATCCAAAGTACTCGCAAGACTTACATCAGAACTATGCTAAGTATGCATCGGTATCAAAGGGAAGGGGCTGTATCAGTTGACCAAACTGCAGAATGCCAGAGTAGAGGGGAAGGCCTAGCCTATCGAAGACTAGCATCTTGCAGCATCTTGCAGCAACAGAAGAGAATAGAGTAACATAGCATATAGTAACAAATATATATTAGTAACACCCAGAGATCCTTCCTCGACTACCCCGCGAGGAAGCAATCCCAGAGCCATCATATCAATTTAGTAACACAAGTATCCAGTTCTAGTTGTAGTAGATCGGGATACAACTTCGAGCGTCCTGTCACCGTGGACACGGCTATTCGAATAGATAACTTCCCTGCAGGGGTGCACCAACTTACCCAACACGCTCAATTAACTCTGGCCGGACACACTTACTTGGGTCATGCCCGGCCTTGGCTGATCGACACGACGTAGTCCTACCTAGGCTCAACAGAGAGGTCAGCATGCCGGTCTACATCCTAAGTGCGAAGGGGTCATGGGCCAATCGTCCTAAGCACTCCTGAGCGTTGTGCGACTGGCCGTGGACCAGACCCACCTCCTTATACAACCGCAAGCGGTTACCGTCCACCCCAACAATCAGCTTACATCTTTGAACTATGACATCTGGAGAGCTTTCGGGAGAATCGTACAACGCCAAGTGCCCATACTTATTCCCGCGTGGTGCTTAGTGCGTAAAAGGCCAGAGGCCTACTCAGATCACATATCCAAATCCATTAGTGCGTTGGGAGCTCGCGGTGACGATCAGTGATCCTGTCGCCCCGTCTCATGGACTTACGGCAAGGGCCAGGCCCATCCCTCTCTAGGGCGATCTATGCCTGCCCGGCCGTGCAGCGTAATTATCTTGCGGGTACCCTCCTGGTCAACCCGACTTATCCAGAGACTGTCGGGAACTCAGGTCCACCTCTACCGGGGTGGTACCACCTGTCCCTTCAGTCCCACGGTAATAGTAAAAGGGGAACAGTGTAAGGTAACAGTGTGTCCGTAACATCAAGGGGGAATCCGAGGAATCACCCTCGATGGATTCCCACTCGATGTAACCATCAACGTGAACTTGGAGGAATCACCCTCGATGGGCTCACACTTGAGGGGCTGCACGACAGAGGCATCATCGGAGGTGGTGAAAGAGGAATCACCCTCGGTAACCCACAACCGACTAGCTTCGCTACAGAGATATCATCAAGAGTGAGGTAGGAGGTATCACCCTCGGCACTCGATAGTAGCTCTACAGAGTCGTACAACTAAGGGAGTGTGCGGTGATGTGTCGGTCTCTGCACATCAACCACACTGATTGAGTCACCGGTGGTAAAGCATGGCAAAAAGGACAAGGGTGTGGGGCCACTGATGGATCACTAACCAGCCTACACTAAGCATATAGGACAACAGGTAAGGTAACAACAGCAGGTTACAAAATCAGGCTATGCATCAGAATAGGAGTTATCGAATAACAGTAGCAAAATCTAATGCAAGCACGGGAGAGAAAGAATGGGTGATATAGGAATGATCAAGGGGGTTTTGCTTGCCTGGAAGCTCTGCTGAAAGGGGCTGGTCGTCGACGACGTAGTCGTACTCGGGGTCAACAGCAGTCTCGGGGTCTACCGGAGAGAAGAGGGGGAAAAACAGTAAATATAAAGCAAAAAAATGTGTCAGAAGGCATGACATGGCAATATGCTGTGCTGGGGTGACCTAATGCGGTGCTAAGCGTTACAGACGGAGCGGGAAAATATCTGGGAATATTTTCCCAGCTTTAGGCATTTATCGGATAGATGATCCGGAGGGGAAGGTTCCATATTTGCAGTGTTGGAGGCATGTGATAGGTATGTCGATGGCATATTCGGATTCATCTTATTTTTCTGATCATTTTTTATATAGAAAACATTTTCATCCGAGCTACGGTTTAATTTCTATGAATTTTCAAAGTTTTAAAATATTTCTGGAATTTCTAGAATTATTATTAATTAGAAAATTGAACTGAAAATGCATTTATACCCACTGTGGGCTAGCCATAGTGGATGACAAGTGGGGCCCAGGGGGGCCAGTTGACTTAGTCAACTGCCCAGTCAGCAGTCAACCGAGTTGACTGTTGACTTAGTCAAACTGGCAGGTGGGGCCTACCTGTCATAGACTGAAATAATTAAACAGTGGATTAAACTAAATTATTAAACTAATTAGCTAGTGGGACCCACATGTCAGTGTCAGACTAATTAACAGATTAATTTTAATTAGCAAAGCAGTTAACTAAAATGGTGGGGCCTACATGTCAGTGACACGGGGTTGCCCAGTCGGCACGTTGACCAAGTCAACGAAGTCAACGGGGCCCACGGGACCCACTGGCAATGACTCAGGGTGGGCCCCGTGGCTGCGCCACATCGGACCACCGGCGTTTAAACTCCGGCAACCACGAAACGCGGTGGAGGAGCTCAGGCCGGCGTCGGAAAACGGCTACGGGCGGTCATTTGGCGCGGGGCCGGTCGCGTTCGATTGGGCAGACGACGGCGCGTCTAACGGTGGTGGTGGCATCGCCGGAGAAGCCCTACAGCGACGGTGGCGACGAGCGCGGCGGACCGCCGGAATCAGGTGCTCGCGGAGTTGGTGCTTCGGCGCAAACAAGCAGGGCGAGGCGCTAGCGAGGCCCTATGCGGCATGGGGAGCACAACGGTGGCACGCGCGGGACCAAAAGGTCACCGGGGCCATGCCGACGGCAAGCTCGAGCGGTGGCGGCTTTCGGCCACGGTGGGAAACCTAGCTAGGACTCGCAAACGACGGCAGGAAGAGAGGGGAATGAGGGAGAGGCTCACCGCGAGCCTGTAGTTGAGCAAAGAGGGCTCGGGGGAGGCCTGGAGCAGACGGCATGGCGTCGGCGATCCCCGACGTCCGAGGAAGAAGAAGAAGGCGAGGGCGGCGATGCAGAGGCTCCCGGCTCGGGCTCGTGGTTGCTGGCGACGTAGCGGTCAACGGCGCATCTCCGTGACACGGCGGCGAGGCGATAGGGTGATGGTGGCCATAGCTATGGCAAAGGCGCGGCCATGGCAGCGTCGGGTGAGGTGGGAGAGCGAGGGGAGAGGGGATCAGGACTGGGGACTGCCCTGAGGCATCAGCGCTGGCGTTCTTATCCTCCCCACGGAGCTGTAGCGGCGCGGAGCGGCGGCCTGGTTCGGCGGAGACGGTGCTGACACGGGGAGGAGAGAGGAGGGAGATGACGGGAAGTGGGCTGGGCCGACGCACTGTGCACTTAGGCCCAGTGCACAGTGGCTGTTTTTATTACTTTTCCCTCTTTTCTTTTTACAGAGGCAGTTTGCATTTCTGTGAGCTGCCAAAAGAATTTTGTAAAATATGGGACTTGGCCACATAATTACATTGCAATATTTGGCACTGTCACAAAAAGTTTGGGAGAGGTTTGAATTGATTTGAATTTTTCATAAATGGAAAAGCATTTAAAAATGCTGATTTATCACTATTTTAATTGCTAGAGCCCAATTAAGCAAATAAGTGATGTTGTTTTCCTTAACAAATAATTGTTATGGAATATTTGCTAAATGATGGACTATTTTGCAACCATGTTTGTGCAACTTTAAATTTCACTTGCAATTTGAGTTGATTTCAGTGGTGGAATTTGAAATGAGATATGAATCCTTAGTGATCAAGCATTGTATAACAAGGTGACTTAGCATAATCATAAAGATCACTGTAGCTCATTACACAGGGGTGTTACAATTCTCCTCCTCTAAAAGAAATTCTCGTCCCGAGAATTAAGAGGTAGAAGGGAAAAGATCGGGGTATTCTTCCCGTAGACGATCTTCACGTTCCCAAGTGGCTTCATCTTCAGTGTGATTCGTCCACTGCACTTTAAGGAACTTGGTTGTCTTCTGACGGGTCCGACGTTCAGCTTGATCAAGAATGCGGATCGGATGCTCTTTATAAGAGAGATCATCTTGCAATTCGAGCATTTCATGATCCACGGCATGGTGTGGATCCTTGAAGCAACGACGAAGTTGTGACACATGGAAGACATCGTGGATATGAGAAAACTGCGGTGGCAATTCCAATTTATAAGCCACATATCCACGTCTGGCGAGAATGCGGAAGGGTCCAATGTAGCGAGGAGCTAACTTGCCCTTGATTCCAAAACGATGAGTGCCCTTCATAGGAGTGACACGCATATAAGCTTGTTCACCAGGTTGATAGATCGATCCCCAGTGTTTACGGTCATAGTTGCTCTTCTGACAGGACTGGGCCGCCTTGAGATTTTCCCGGACAATACGGACTTGCTCTTCAGCTTGTTGGATAATATCCGGACCAATGAGCGGCCGTTCCCCAGTTTCTGACCAATTCAGAGGGGTTCGGCACTTACTTCCATATAATACCTCGAAGGGTGCTATCTTCAAGCTAGCTTGATAGCTGTTGTTGTACGAGAACTCAGCATACGGGAGAGATTCTTCCCACTTCTTGCCAAATGAGATGACACAAGCACGTAGCATATCTTCAAGCACTTGATTAACTCGTTCAACTTGGCCTTGGGATTGGGGATGATAAGCGGTGCTCCAGGTTATATGAGTTCCCATAGCTACTTGGAAACTTTTCCAGAACTTAGAGGTAAAGAGGCTGCCACGGTTTGAACTAATCTCCTTTAGAATACTGTGGAGTGACACAATTCTGGAGATATACAAATCTGCTAACTAACTAGCAGTGATCGTCTCCTTGGCTGGCAGAAAGTGTGCAACTTTGGAGAATTGATCAACGACGACAAGAATTGCATCGTGACCCTTCTACGACTTGGGAAGGCCAGTAATGAGGTCCATCTGAACCTTATCCCATTTCCATTCAGGAATAGGAAGCGGTTGCAGAAGTCCAGCAGGCTTCTAATGTTCTGCTTTGACACGATGGCAAATGTCACATTCAGCAACATATCGAGCAATGTCTTGCTTCATATTAGACCACCAGTACCTCTGACGAATGTCTTGGTACATCTTGGTACTACCTGGATGAATAGACAGAGGTGTGTCATGTGCTTCTTTCATAACTTTCCCTGTCATATCGTCGAACTGGGGTACCACAAGGCGATCTTTGAAGAATAGAGCTCCATCCTTATCAAGCGAGAAATCTGAGGCCTTACCAGAGGCAAGATCACGCGTAATCTGGTCAACTTCAGTGTCATTCCTCTGTGCAGTCTTGATAGATTTCTCAAGAGTTGGTTCCAAGACAAGGGTATTGAGATAACCCTGTGGAACAATGTGAAGGTTCAACTTGCGAAGTTCTTCATGAAGAAGGGTTTCAGCTTGTTGAACCATGAGGTTGTTGCAATAAGACTTGCAACTCAAAGCATTGGCCATAACATTAGCCTTACCGGGGGTATATGAAATACCGCAGTCATAGTATGTAATGGCCTCCATCCATCTTTGCTGACAAAGATTGAGATCCGGCTGAGTAAACAGATACTTCAGACTTTGATGATCCGTGTAGATCTTGCAACGATTACCAAGAAGGTAATGTCGCGACAACTTCAGTGCATATATAACTGCAGCAAGTTCGAGATCATGAACTGGGTAGTTCTCTTCATGAAGTCGCAACTGTCGTGAGCCATAAGCAATCACTTTGCGCTCTTGCATTAGGACACAGCCTAATCCTTGATAGGATGCATCACAATAAATCACGAAGTCCTTGCGAGAATCTAGAGGAGCAAGCACTGGGGCTGATGTCAACTTGTCTTTGAGTGTCTGGAAACTTTCCTGACATTTTTCTCTCCACTCAAACTTAACGCCTTTGTGAAGCAGATTAGTCAGAGGCTAGGCAATCTTGGAAAAGTTCTTGACAAAACGGCGGCAATAGCTTGCGAGTCCGAGAAAACTTCTGACTTGCTTGACATTCTTCGAAGAAGTCCAGTCAAGAATAGCCTGAACTCGCTCTGGGTTGACAAGAATACCATCCTTGGAAATCACGTGACCAAGGTAGGTCACTTCGGATAACCAGAATTCACACTTGGAATATTTGGCATATAGCTGATGCTCTCGAAGCTTTTCCAGTACAAGACGAAGATGTTCAGCATGTTCTTCTTTATTCTTGGAATATACCAGGATATCATCCAGATAAACCACGACAAACTTGTCAAGGTATTCCATGAAGATATAGTTCATCAATTGGGAGAACGTAGCTGGAGCATTGGTTAAACCAAAAGACATGGCGGTGTACTCGTACGAGCCATATCGAGTAACGAAAGCGATCTTCGGAATATCCTCTTCACAAACTCGGATCCGGTGGTAACCCAACCTCAGATCAAGTTTAGAGAATACTAAAGAACCTGCAAGTTGATCATACAGATCATTGATCCGAGGAAGCGGATATTTGTTCTGTATTGTGGCCTGGTTAATAGGCCGGTAATCTTGGACCATCCGGTTCATACCATCCTTCTTCTTGAAAAATAGGGAAGGTGCTCCCCAAGCAGAGGAACTTGGATGAATGAAACCCTTACGGAGTGATTTGTCGATTTCCTCCTTAAGCTCAAGGAGTTCATGCGGCGGCATCTTGTAAGGACGCTTCGCAATAGGAGTAGTGCCTGGTTTCAAGTCGATGACAAACTCGGCAGCTCTAACAGGGGCTATTCCTGGAAGTTCTTCTGGGAAAACATCTTGAAAGTCGCAAACGACTGGAACATTTTCGATTCCCTCAAGAGGAGAAGCGTTTAACGCATTCAGGGAATAAATCTGGTCTTCGGCATCTCGAATAAGATGAGCATGGTAGTTGACTATCTCATCCGAGGGATGCAGGAGTTGGACAATTTTAGTGGCACAATCGATTGAAGCAGTATGAGCCTTCAACCAATCCATCCCCAAAATTACATCAATGTTGGAAGACTTGAGGGTAATGAGCGAGGCAAGAAATTCTAGACCTCCAATCTCAAGAGGAACATCATGACTTATCAAGGAGGCATGACAATGGGACCCCGGAGTACTAATAATTAACGGCGAGTGCAATTCTTCACGTGGTATGCCATGCATGAATGCAAACTCTTCGGAAATGAAAGAATGTGATGCTCCCGAATCAAACAAAATAGAAGCTGGTACTAAATTAACAAGAAGAGTACCGATCACAATAGCAGGCTGGCCTTGAGCTTCATTCAGATCAACATGGTAAGCTTGACCACGACCATAAGAAGGCATGGCATTGTTGTTGCGGGGTTGGTTGTTACCACGACCATTGCCACGGCTAGTTGAAGGAAAAAGCGAGCTGATTCTGATCCTGAGAGCAGTCTCTGGCACGGTGACCTGGACGGCCACACTTGAAGCAGAGCACATCATTGGGACGGGGAACAGGAGCTCGGGGTAGTGCAGCTAGAGGCCTCGGCTGCCTCGATGGTGGAAGAGGCAGACGAGGTGCAGCATAGGACGGCCTTGGTGCAGGAGCAGTTGGACGGTACATGCTGTGAGGAATCCAAATACGGCGCTTCTGCGAAGACGAGCCCGAAGATGAGCCCGCGTCACGGGTGCGCTTGAGAGCGTCCTTGTGTTCCTTCAGTCCAGTCTCGACCTGAATGGCCTTATTCACCAACGTGGCGAAGTCTGTGAAGTCTTGGACAAGGAGTGCTAGCTTGATATTAGGGTTGAGCCCTTCACGGAACTTCTCCTGTCTGTGAGCATCAGTAGCGATGTCTTCTTCAGCATAGCGAGACAATTCAAGGAAATCCCGTTGGTAAACATCGACAGTCTTACTGCCCTGAGTGAGGTTGCGGAACTCACGTTTCTTCCGGTCCATGATTCCCTGGGGAATGTAGCGGGCACGGAAAGCAGCCTGGAACTCCAGCCAGGTGATGATTGTTCCAACAGGCAGTGTGCATCTGTGGCTGTCCCACCATTGAGCAGCGGGACCCTTCAGGAAGTAGGATGCAAAGGTGACATAGCTGGTAGGGGCAACATTAGTTGACGCCATCTCGTATGTGATGTCACGGAGCCAGTCGTCCGCATCAAGAGGCTAAACTGAGTTGCGGAAGACAGTCGGGTTGAGGCGCACGAAGTCTTGCAAGGTTATTGGGGTTGGCTGCTGGTTCATGTTCGGACGTGGAAACTTGTCCATTATCCCTTGCATGAATTGACGGTTCAGCTCAAACTGTTGCATCATTCCGGCCATATAGTCGGGCGGTGGTGGATTGTTGGCACCATGGCCACGACCACCTGGTCTAACCATCCTGCTAAAATTTAACAGGGGTAGTTTAGCAATGAGCATTTGCAGATGTATGGAATCATTCATGAGGTAACATGCATAATGAAAGGAGTGCAATAGGTACATCACAGTAGTCAACTGTAACATACAGATCCATACATAGAGTCAATTACAAGCCTGTGATACAAGTTTGGAAAGGAAAATAACCTAGACATACTAGGCGGCACGTAGGCACTCGGTGGAGGGATACAACAACGGGACATAGTGATGGCTACATCAACATCGGAGAAAACCACTGAAGCCAGGCAGCTGCAGATGACGACGATGCAAGTTGCCCTCGATATGAGGATCCTGCGCTCTGTGAACACTCTGATGCAGAACCTGGTCCCGGACTGAGAGAAGAGGTCCACGTGGGGGAGTACAACCTCCAATAGCAGGCCACTCAAGACCTGGTGGCATCTCTGTCCTGCGCAGGTAAAGGATGTACTCAGGATGCATCCCTGCATTGACTGCTGGCAGCAACTGTGTCAGAGCGTCGTAAAGACGAGCACAAGTGGCGTACAACTCGACAGCAAGAGCTCGGGCAGTGCGATCAAGAGCCTCAGTGTACTAGACCAAAACCTACGGGTCATAACGACGTCGCACGTAAGGGGTACAGACAGTAGTGTAGTATCCACTCTCATCCCCAGCGGAGGCATACGGGATGTAGCGGAATCCAGACTCATCCAAGTGAGGGTGCTCTCCATGGAGATGGGCAATAGCAGCATAGGCAGCATCATGGACTGCCATGTCAACAGTCACTCCAACACCATGAAAGGTGTGCAACTCAGTGATGGAGTTATCCTGCCGATCGAAGATTTGAACCACAGCGCGGTACTGCTCCTAGTTGAACTCGCGGTAGTCCTCGTAAATAGTGTACTCGGGGTACCAGCGATATCCCAACCTGGTCAAGAGGTCGACCAGAATAGCAGGGAATCCAGTCGCATCAACAGCCATAGTCTGGCGTACGAGCTGCGTTGCGGGACGCATCTGTAACAAAGGAGTTCAATGATGTCAAATAACAGTGTGTGAATCGTACATCATACATTCAAAGGAATAGTTGCAGATAATCCAGCTCTCCGGGTTGATGTGATCACGAGAACCTAATGTTAGAGTTAGAAAAATCTTTAACCCGAATAGAAGAGAAATCAGAATCCCAGAGTAAAGGAGAGGAATAAAAGATCCTAATCCCAACCATTTGCGATGTGGGCCCATAAGCCACACAACAATGTTACTAAAATAGTTTTTTTTCAAAGACTAGACTCAACTTCGGCCAAGGAGTTGGAAAGGGGCTTCCTACAGGCAGTCGGCTCTGATACCAACTTGTGACGCCCCCGACTCAATCGTGCACTAATCATACATGCAAATGCGCCCGATCAAGATCAAAGACTCATAGGAAGATATCACAACACAACTCTAGACACAAATTAAAGTCATACAACTTTATATTACAAGCCAGGCCACGAAGGCTCGAATACATAAGTCAGCGGAAGCAACAATATATGAGTACAGACATAACTAAACAAGTTTGCCTTAAGAAGGCTGAGCAAAACAACGACATCTAGATCGAAAAGGTGCAGGCCTCCTGCCTGGGAGCCTCTGGACTACTCCTGGTCGTCGATCTCCACATAGTAGTAGGCTCCGTCGGTGTAGTAGTAGTTGTCGGTGAGATCAGCTGGCTCCTGGGCTCCGTCATCTGATCGCAGCAACTGGGTAGAGGGGAAAAAGGTAGCAAAGCAACCGTGAGTACTCATCCAAAGTACTCGCAAGACTTACATCAGAACTATGCTAAGTATGCATCGGTATCAAAGGGAAGGGGTTGTATCAGTGGACCAAACTGCAGAATGCCAGAGTAGAGGGGAAGGCCTAGCCTATCGAAGACTAGCATCTTGCAGCGTCTTACAGCAACAGAAGAGAATAGAGTAACAAATTTATATTAGTAACGCCCAGAGATCCTTCCTCGACTACCCCGCGAGGAAGCGATCCCGGAGCCATAATATCAATTTAGTAACACAAGTATCCAGTTCTAGTTGTAGTAGATCGGGATACAACTCCGAGCGTCCTGTTAGCATGGACACGGCTATTCGAATAGATAACTTCCCTGCAAAGGTGCACCAACTTACCCAACACGCTCGATTAACTCTGGCCGGACACACTTACTCGGGTCAAGCCCGGCCTCGGCTGATCGACACGCCGTAGTCCTACCTAGGCTCAACAGAGAGGTTAACACGCCGGTCTACATCCTAAGTGCGAAGGGGTCACGGGCCAATCATCCTAAGCACTCCTGAGCGTTGCGCGACTTGCCGGGGACCAGACCCACCTCCTTATACAAGCGCAGGCAGTTACCGTCCACCGCAACAATCAGCCCACATCTCTGAACTGTGACATCTGGAGAGCTTTCGGGAGAATCGTACGACGCCGAGTGCCCATACTTATTCCCGCGTGGTGGTCAGTGCGTAAAAGGCCAGAGGCCTACTCAGATCACATATCCAAATCCATTAGTGCGTTGGGAGCTCGCGGTGACGATCAGTGATCCTGTCGCCCCGTCTCACGGACTTACGGCAAGAGCCAGGCCCATCCCTCTCTAGGGCGGTCTCTGCCTGCTCGGCCATGCCGCGTAATTATCTCGCGGGTACCCTCCTGGTCAACCCGACTTATCCAGAGACTGTCGGGAACTCAGGTCCACCTCTACCGGGGTGGTACCGCCTGTCCCGTAGTAACAGTAAACGGGGAACAGTGTAAGGTAACAGTGTGTCCGTAACATCAAGGGGGAATCCGAGGAATCACCCTCGATGGATTCCCACTCGATGTAACCGTCACGGTGAACTTGGAGGAATCACCCTCGATGGGTTCACACTTGAGGGGCTGCACGACAGAGGCATCATCGGAGGTGGTGAAAGAGGAATCACCCTTGGTAACCCACAACCGACTAGCTTCGCTACAGAGATATCATCAGGAGTGAGGTAGGAGGTATCACCCTTGGCACTCGATAGTAGCTCTGCAGAGTCATACAACAAAGGGAGTGTGCGGTGATGTGTCGGTCTTTGCACGTCGACCACACTGATTGAGTCACCGGTGGTAAAGCATGGCAACAAGGACAAGGGTGTGGGGACACTGATGGATCACTAACCAGCCTATACTAAGCATATAGGACAACAGGTAAGGTAACAACAGCAGGTTACAAAATCAGGCTATGCATCAGAATGGGAGTTATCGAATAACAGTAGCAAAATCGAATGCTAGCACGGGAGAGAAAGAATGGGTGATATAGGAATGATCAAGGGGGTTTTGCTTGCCTAGAAGCTCTGCTGAAAGGGGCTGGTCGTCGACGACGTAGTCGTACTCGGGGTCAACAGCAATCTCGGGGTCTACCGGAGAGAAGAGTGGGAAGAAACAGTAAATATAAAGCAAAAAAAATGTGTCAGAAGGCATGACATGGCAATATGTTGTGCTGGGGGTGACCTAATGCGGTGCTAAGCGTTTCAGACGGAGCGGGAAAATATCTGGGAATATTTTCCCAGCTTTAGGCATTTATCGGACAGATGATCCGGAGGGGAAGGTTCCATGTTTGCAGTGTTGGAGGCATGTGACGGGTATGTGGATGGCATAATCGGATTCGTCTTATTTTTCTGATCATTTTTCATATAGAAAACATTTTCATCCGAGCTATGGTTTAATTTCTACGAATTTTCAACGTTTTAAAAGATTTCTGGAATTTCTGGAATTATTATTAATTCAAAAATTAAACAGAAAATGCATTTATACCCACTGTGGGCTGGCCACAGTGGATGACAAGTGGGGCCCAGGGGGTCCAGTTGACTTAGTCAACTGCCCAGTCAGCAGTCAACCGAGTTGACTGTTGACTTAGTCAAACTGGCAGGTGGGGCCTACGTGTCATAGACTGAAATAATTAAACAGTGGATTAAACTAACTAATTAAACTAATTAGCTAGTGGGACCCACATGTCAATGTCAGACTAATTAACAGATTAATTTTAATTCGCAAAGCAGTTAACTAAAACGGTGGGGCCTACATGCCAGTGACAGGGGGTTGCCCAGTCAGCACGTTGACCAGGTCAACGAAGTCAACGGGGCCCACGGGACCCACTGGCAGAGACCCAGGGTGGGCCCCGTGGCTGCGCCACGTCGGACCACCGGCATTTAAACGCCGGCGACCATGAAACGCGGCGGAGGAGCTCGGGCTGGCGTCGGAAAACGGCTATGGGCGGTCATTTGGCGCGGGGCCGGTCGCATTCGATTGGGCAGACGACGGCGCCTCTAACGGTGGAGGTAGCGTCACCGGAGAAGCCCTACAGCGACGGCGGCGACGAGCGCAGTGGACGGCCGGAATCGGGTTCTCGCAGGGTTGGTGCTTCGGCACGCAAACAAGCAGGGCGAGGCGCTAGCGAGGCCCTACGCGGCGTGGGGAGCACAACGGTGGCACACGCGGGACCAAAAGGTCACTGGGGCCACGCCGACGGCGAGCTCGAGCGGCGGCGGCTTTCGGCCACGGTGGGAAACCTAGCTAGCGCTCGTAAACGAGGGAGAGGCTCACCGCAAGCCTGTAGTTGAGCAAAGAGGGCTCGGGGGAGGCCTAGAGCAGACGGCACGGCGTCGGTGATCTCCGGCGTCCGAGGAAGAAGAAGAAGGCGAGGGCGGCGATGCAGAGGCTCCCGACTCGGGCTCGTGGTTGCAGGCGACGTAGCGGCGACGGCGCGTCTCCCTGACACGATGGCGAGGCGATAGGGTGACGGTGGCCGCGGCTATGGCAAAGGCGCGGCCATGGCAGCGTCGGGCGAGGTGGGTGATACGTCTCCAACGTATCTATAATTTATGAAGTATTCATGCCATGTTTATTATAGTTTTGTATGATTTTGGTGCACTTTTATATGGGTTTTATATGATTTTCATGGACTAACATATTGACCTAGTGCCTAGTGCCAGTTGTTGTTTTCTGCTTGTTTTTGGTTTTCCAGAAAATCCATATCAAATGAAGTCCAAATGCAGCGACACTTTTTGATGATTTTTTCTGGAAGGAAACAGACCCAGGAAGCTTCGGAGGAGCAGCAGAAGAGCCACAGGGTCCCCACGAGCCACCTGGGCGGGCCTACGCCCCCCCCCCCCCCAGGCGCGCCCTGGTGCCTCGTGGGCCCCCTGTGGCACCTCTTTGTGTGATTCCAACGCTGAAAAATCCTATATATTCAGAAACGGCCGAAAGTTAACCTAGATGAGTTTTTACGCCGCCGCAAGCCTCTGTACCTCCACGATCTCATCTACAGCCCTTTTCCGGCACCCTGCCAGAGGGGGGAATCATCACCGGAGGCCATCTTCATCATCCCGACGGTCTCCATGACGAAGAGGCAGTAGTTCACCCTTGGGGCTGAGGGTATGTACTAGTAGCTATGTGTTTGATCTCTCTCTCTCGAGTTCTTGATTTGGCACGATCTTGATGTATCGCGAGCTTTGTTAATATAGTTAGATCATATGGTGTTTCTTCCCTCTCTATCCTTGTTGTGACGAATCGAATCTTTTCCCTTTGAGGTTTAGTTATTGTCGGATTGAATATTTCAGATTTGAGAACACTTGATGTATGTCTTGCATATGAATACCCGTGGTGACAATGGGGTATTATATTGATTCACTTGATATATGTTTTGGCACTCAACTCGCGGATTCCCGAGGTGACATTGGGGTAATCTATGCATAGGGGTTGATGCATGTTTTCATTATTTTTTCTCCGATAGAAACTTTGGGGTGCTCCTTGGAGTTCTTTGTGTGGATTGAATATTATGATTATGAAGTTGTTTGATGCATATCGTATAATCAACTCACGGATACTTGTGGTGACATTGGAGTATCTAGGTGACATTAGAGTTGGTTGATGTGTATCATATGGTGTTATTTTAGTACGAACTCTAGGGCTGTTTGTGACACTTATAGGAATAGCTCAACAGATCGATCAGAAAGGATAACTTTGAGGTGGTTTCGTACCCTACAAACAATTTCTATCTTATGTTCTCCGCTAATAGGAAGTTGGGAGTGATTCATTATCGCACGTTGAGGGATGGTTATATGATCCAATTATGTTAGCATTGTAGAGAGATTGCACTAGCGAAAGTATGAACCCTAGGCCTTGTTTTTAAGCATTGCAATACCATTTGTGCTCACTTTTATCGTTTGCTACCTTGCTGTTTTTATTTATTCAGATTACAAAAATATATTTCTAGTATCCATACTACACTTGTATCACCATCTCTTCGCCGAACTAGTGCACCTATACAATTTGCCATTGTATTGGGTGTGTTGGGGACACAAGAGATTTCTTGTATTTGGTTGTAGGGTTGTTTGAGAGATACCATCATCATCCTACGCCTCCCACGGATTGATAAACCTTAGGTCATCCACTTGAGGGAAAATTACTACTGTCCTACAAAACTCTGCGCTTGGAGGCCCAACACGAGTCTACAAGAATAAGTTGTGTAGTAGACATCAAGCTCTTTTCTGGCGCCGTTGCCGGGGAGGTGAGTGCTTGAAGGTATATCTTTAGATCTTGCAATTGAATCTTTTAGTTTCTTGTTTATCACTAGTTTGGCTTATAAAAGAAAATTACAAAAAAATGGAATTGAGGTTGCCTCATATTATTCATCTTTATAATGTCTTTCTTGAAAATAAGGATTCCGAAAATTGTGCTCAATTGATAGAAAAAGAATTCAATAAATGTTTGGCATAAAATCTTTGAATGATGAGCATGATTGCAATGTTGTTAGTATGAATTCTATGAATATCCAAAATACTAATGATGATTGCAATAGTCATGACAAAAATGTTTCTTATAAGCATGTCAATTTTTGTGGAGTGCATAAAGTTTGTGAAGACATGCCTTATAGGGATGATAGATTTTGTAAGAAGCATAAACATGATAGAATCAATTTTTTTCTCAAAGTGATAGATGAATTTGCTACAAAATTATGTTCTCTTTATCCTATTACTTGTGAACTTTGCAATAAAGTTGGTTTGAAGTATTCATTCTCACAGACAACATTGAAACTAATCTAAAGGAAATCTATATGTTTTGTATGGTAAATTGCAATGAGAATGCTTATATTTCCAACTATAGAAAGACGGGAAAACCAATAGAATATAAAAGTAACACTAATGAAAGGGTAAAGATTTCCACTTTCCCTCCTATTGTCTCTCATGATGAAATAGGTGACGAGGAGGAGCTTCCTATTCAACCAATCTCATCAATAAGAAGCTCGGAAAATTGATTAAACCCACACATGATGTGGTGAAGAAGAAGAAAAGAAGAAAGAGTAGAGGTAAACAGGTATCCCTCCCAAATAATGTTGCTCCTATTATTGTTGTGCCCCATGATAATGAATCAAAAATAATTGTGGAAGATGATGCACTTGATGATGATATTGCTTCTTTGTCTTATGGCACAATGTCCGAAGGAACTATTGAGGATGATTTTGTTATGCCTATTACTCACTGTGATGACTATGATTGGGAAAATAATGATACTTCTTATAATCTTGAAAATATTTTTGGCACCAACTTGGAAAATTATGATGATAGTAATTGTTATACTATTGGTGCTATTCATACTATTAATGATGAGAGTGATTATGCTAATGATATGCAAAACCACAAGCTTGGGGATGCTATGTTTGATGAGAATGACATGTTTGAGAATTTATTTGCTGCAATTAATGTTTGTCCCAAGCTTGGGGATGCTATGCTTAATGAAGATGATCTTTTTAGTCCCCCTACTTTGAATGATCAAATTTGTTATGATTATTGCATGCCACCTACTTATGATGATTATTGTGATCATACTAATGTTATCAAAAGTAGTGATGATTATATTTATAAAACTTGTAATAATTATGAATACCCTTTTACTAAACATTACTCTTTTAATTTGGAAACAATTTATAGTATTCGAGTTTCATATGATACTCCCACTATTATGAATGAGAATAAAATTGCTTATGTGGAGAGTAATAAAATTTCTATGCTTGTTGATCATGAAAAGGATGCTTTATGTGATAGTTATATTGTTGAATTCATTCATGATGCTACTGAAAATTATTATGAGAGAGGAATATATGCTTCTACATATTTCAACAACATCAAGTTTCCTCTCTATGTATTGAAAATCTTGAAGTTTTGCTTGTTTTACCTTCCTATGCTAGTTGATTCTTGCTCCCATGAATTGTTTGCTCAAAAAATCCCTATGCATAGGAAGTGGGTTTGGCTTAAATCTGCTAGTCATATGCTTCATGATGCTCTCTTTGTGTTTCAATTCTTTACTTTTATGTGAGCATCATTCAAATCATCATGCCTAGCTAAAAGGCTTTAAAGAAAAGCGCTTGTTGGGAGACAACCCAATATTTATACCTACTGTTTTTGTGTGTCCACATGATTAAGCTACTGCAGTAATCATGTTTTATATGTTTTGTTTCAATAATGTGCCAAGTAAAGCCTTTGGGATAGTGTGGATGCTTGTTGATTTGATTTTGTGCAAAAACAGAAACTTTTGTGTCCAGTGCTGGAATTTCTATTCTGTACTGGACCGTGAAAAAATTCTGAAATTTTTAAACAGTATTGGGTTACAAATTTTTTATGTTGTCCTATTTTTTAAGAATTTTTGGAGGTACAGAAGTATGGTTTTTAAATCTCTTACTACACGCTGTTCTGTTTTTGATAGATTCTGTTTTCAGTGCATAGTTTGCTTGTTTTAGTATTTCCATAGCTTATATTGAGTAATATAAATTGTGGAAATGATATAATACAGTAGGCATTATGTTAGAACAATTGTGAAACTTGTCTTGACAGTACCTAAGTGGATGATTTATTTTTATCATACTAACCTATCTCACAAGTTTCGTTAAGTTTTGTGTTATTGAAGTTTTCAAGTTTTGGGTGAGATATCGATATGAGGAGAATAAGGAGCGGCAAGACCCTAAGCTTGGGGATGCCAAAGGCACCCCAAGGTAATATACAAGGAATACCCAAGCATCTAAGCTTGGGGATGCCCCGGAAGGCATCCCCTCTTTCGTCTTCAACACTATCGGTAACCTCACTCGGAGCTATATTTTTATTCGTCACATAATATAAGTTTTGCTTGGAGCGTCATTTTCTTTTGTTGATATTTGCTTGATGTTATCAATAATCATGTTTTGTATCTTTTAGTTGAATAAAATGTCAATTATAGCCTTTACCATGCTCAGTTTGCAAGTTCATGTGTTGCTGTTTGAAAACAGAAAGTTTTCTGTTATGTCCAGAATATTCCTGAATAGTAAGAACATGATAAAAATCTGAAATTTTTACACAGTAAGCATTCATGAGTTCTCTATCACGTGGTAATTTTTTAGAAGTTTTGGAGTTAGGGCAGTATGAATTCTTATTCACCCTTTACAGACTGTTCTGTTTTGGCAGATTGCTGTTATAATTGAATTGTTTGCATATGTTTGCTTGTTTAATGATTCTATTTTAAGATAGGGGTATTAAATATGCAGAGGCATTTAGTATGCAATGTTTAATTATAATTTTAGTAATTTTCTACATTAGAGAATGTTAAGGTTTTGAGTTGATTTATACTAACTTATCTCACGAGTTCTTATTGAGTTTTGTGTGGATGAAGTATTTAAGATTTAGGGGAACCGTGATATGAGAGGAATTAAGGAGACACAAAAGCTCAAGCTTGGGGATGCCCAAGGCATCCCACCTTTCTTCATCAACAATTATCGGTTAGTCTTGGTTGAGCCTAAGTTTTTGCTTCTTCACATGAGATGTGCTATTCTTGGAATGTCATTTTATTTTGTTTTCTTTGTTGTTTGAATAAAATACTTAAGATCTGAAATTTTAAAATGAGAGAGAGTCCTCACATAGCCACCTATTTACTTAACCACTCATTTGGTCTTCACTTATATCTTTTTGGAGTAGTTTGTCATTTACTCTTTTTCTTCACTTATATCCTATGAGTAAATTGTTGAAGAAATTGAATATCATAAAGTTGAAATTATATGTGCTTCATATGCTTGTATCGTGCCTAGTAGTAGTTTCACATTGGGTTTAGAAAGTGAAATCTATTGAAGCTTGACAATCACAATATTGGTCATACAAGCAATTCATGAATGATTAGTATAAGGAAGAGAACTTTCACATATAAATATATTATCTTGGACATCTTTTATGATTGTGAATACCCATTAATTATTTTCAAACTTGAGCAAAGTAGTTGAAGTTGGACAAGGAAGACAACGTAATGAGTTATGTTTGGGTATATTTGCATAGAAGTTATATTGTTATGGATCCTCCAACATGTGGTGCTTGCTTAGGATCTTTTGCTAGCCAAAAATTCGTACTAAGTAGAGATACTACTTGTGCATCCAAAAACCCTTAAACCCAGTTTCTTGCCATGAGTGTCCACCATATCTACCTATGGATTGAATAAGATCCTTCAAGTAAGTTGTCATCGGTGCAAAAAGCAATAAAAATTGCTCCTAAAATGTGTATGATCTTTTATTGTAAGGGAAAATAAGCGTTGTACGAACTTGTGATGGTAAAGAAATAAAAGCGACAGACTGCATAATAAAGGTTGCTATCACAAGGGGCAATATAACGTGACGTTCCTTTGCATTAAGGGCTTGTGCATCCAAAAATAAAAAGCGCATGACAACCTCTGCTTCCCTCTGCGAAGGGCCTATATTTTACTTTTATGCATTTACTTTTATATATTTACTTTTATGCAAGAGTCAATAAGTATTCTTTCGCATTTCAACCTCAATTATTCTCTAGTTGGCAAGCATCATGTGGTAGGGAAAGATCCAGGCACATATGGCTAGTCAAATATATTTGATCATGAATTATTATTGTTGACAATTATCTCTATGATAAATAAGTTGGGAGGCGAAACATTAAGCCCCTATCTTTCTCTGTGTTCGATGGATGCCATTTGTTCTAAAAATATGCTTTGAGTACTAGCAATCATAGAAGACTATAGGATAATTGAGTATGTGGAGCTCTTACTTAGACTTTGTTGAAATTAATTTGAATTGCAATAGTTTGGTGACTAAGAACATAGGTTGTTAAGTTTCAAGATATTGCATTGTTTGAACCATAACATGTGAATTGATTGCTACTTTATCATGATGAGTTTTATGAGAAAGAGTTGTTGTTACGATGCTAGGAAAAGTGATTGAAATTATCATTGATCAAACTTATGCACTATGCTAGCATTCACACTTCATAAATTATTTCTTTTATCATTTACCAACTCGAGGACGAGCAGGAATTAAGCTTGGGGATGCTGATACGTCTCCAACGTATCTATAATTTAGGAAGTATTCATGCCATGTTTATTATAGTTTTGTATGATTTTGGTGCACTTTTATATGGGTTTTATATGATTTTCATGGACTAACATATTGACCTAGTGCCCAGTGTCAGTTGTTGTTTTCTGCTTGTTTTTGCTTTTCCAGAAAATCCATATCAAATGAAGTCCAAATGCAGCGAAACTTTTCGACGATTTTTTCTGGAAGGAAACAGACCCAGAAAGCTTCGGAGGAGCAGCAGAAGAGCCACAGGGGCCCCACGAGCCACCTGGGCGCGCCTGCCCCAACCCCCCAGGCGCGCCCTGGTGCCTCGTGGGCCCCCTGTGGCACCTCTTTGCGTGATTCCAACGCTGAAAAATCCTATATATTCAGAAACCCCCGAAAGTTAACCTAGTTGAGTTTTTACGCCGCCGCAAGCCTCTGTACCTCCACGATCTCATCTACATCCCTTTTTCGGCACCCTGTTGGAGGGGGGAATCATCACCGGAGGCCATCTTCATCAGTAGCTATGTGTCTTATCTCTCTCTCTCGTGTTCTTGATTCGGCACGATCTTGATGTCTCGCGAGCTTTGTTAATATAGTTGGATCATATGGTGTTTCTTCCCTCTCTATCCTTGTTGTGACGAATCGAATCTTTTCCCTTTGAGGTTTCGTTATTGTCCAATTGAATATTTTAGATTTGAGAACACTTGATGTATGTCTTGCATATGAATACCCGTGGTGACAATGGGGTATTATATTGATTCACTTGATATATGTTTTGGCACTCAACTCGCGGATTCCCGTGGTGACATTGGGGTAATTATGCATAGGGGTTGATGCACGTTTTCATTTTCTTTTCTCTGATAGAAACTTTGGGGTGCTCCTTGGAGTTCTTTGTGTGGATTGAATATTATGATTATGAAGTTGTTTGATGCATATCGTATAATCAACTCATGGATACTTGTGGTGACATTGGAGTATCTAGGTGACATTAGAGTTGGTTGATGTGTATCATATGGTGTTATTTTAGTACGAACTCTAGGGCTGTTTGTGACACTTATAGGAATAGCTCAACAGATCGATCGGAAAGGATAACTTTGAGGTGGTTTCATACCCTACAAACAATTTCTATCTTATGTTCTCCGCTAATAGGAAGTTGGGAGTGATTCTTTATCGCACATTGAGGGATGGTTATATGATCCAATTATGTTAGCATTGTTGAGAGATTGCACTAGCAAAAGTATGAACCCTAGGCCTTGTTTTTAAGCATTGCAATACCGTTTGTGCTTACTTTTATCGTTTGCTACCTTGCTGTTTTTATTTATTCAGATTACAAAAATATATTTCTACTATCCATACTACACTTGTATCACCATCTCTTCGCTGAACTAGTGCACCTATACAATTTGCCATTGTATTGGGTGTGTTGGGGACACAAGAGATTTCTTGTATTTGGTTGCAGGGTTGTTTGAGAGATACCATATTCATCCTACGCCTCCCATGGATTGATAAACCTTAGGTCATCCACTTGAGGGAAAATTGCTACTGTCCTACAAAACTCTGCGCTTGGAGGCCCAACACGAGTCTACAAGAATAAGTTGTGTAGTAGACATCAGTGGGAGAGCGAGGGGAGAGGGGGATAAGGACTGGGGACTGCCCCGAGGCGTCGGTGCTGGCGTTTTTATCCTCCCCACGGAGCTGTAGCGGCGTGGAGCGGCAACCTGGTTCGGCGGAGACGGCGCCCGACGTCGGGCGCGCGCGCGGCGCTGACACGGGGAGGGGAGAGGAGGGAGACGACGGGAAGTGGGGTGGGCCGACGCACTGTGCACTTAGGCCCAGTGCACAGTGGCTGTTTTTATTACTTTTCCTCTTTTCTTTTTACAGAGGCAGTTTGCATTTCTTTGAGCTGCCAAATGAATTTTGTAAAATATGGGACTTGGCCACATAATTACATTGCAATATTTGGCACTGTCACAAAAAGTTTGGGAGAGGTTTTAATTGATTTGAATTTTTCATAAATGGAAAAGCATTTAAAAATGCTGATTTGGCACTGTTTTAATTGCTAGAGCCCAATTAAGCAAATAAGTGATGTTGTTTTCCTTAACAAATAATTGTTTTGGAATATTTGCTAAATGATGGACTATTTGGCAACCATGTTTGTGCAACTTTAAATTTTACTTGCAATTTGAATTGATTTCAGTGGTGGAATTTGAAATGAGATATGAATCCTTAGTGATCAAGCATTGTATAACAAGGTGACTTAGCATAATCATAAAGATCACTGTAGCTCATTACACAGGGGTGTTACATATTCCTTGACAGGCAGCCGCCCACTCTCAGTCCCCTCTACAGCCTCTCCCGCATGCACACCCACGCCGCTCGCGCCGCCTCCTTGTCTTCCTTGCTCGCATGCAGCCGCTGGCGCAGCTCCCCTATAGCTGTGAGAGGCCAGTCACCGCACAGCCACGAGAGGGAGCAAGAAAGGGATAAGGGGAAGAGGGAGGAGCCCTCCCCGAGGTGAGCTCCCTCCGCCTCCTAGGTCCGCTGCCGCCGCCGCACTCCCGTGAGGCCCCGTCGTCGCCACCTAGCTCTGATACCATGTTGACTTGTGATGTACCTCGTGTGTCTTGCGGCTCTACTGGGAACGGGAGGACTGGATGCCCCCTTCTAGGTCAGCACCTCCACATGGGCTTGGGCCCTAAGTGATAAGTTGATGGCCTTGGGCCCATACCGGTTCAACAATTCGTAATTCGCCAATGGCCATAAAAACACAATTCTAGCAACCAGGAGTTAGCCACAAAGTAGACCACTATCATGTTTAAGCTTGAACTTCTCTGCACAATTGGGGATAACAAGAACAGAGGCCATTTCAATCACCCATGAATCGTTCAAAAGTCTTTCCTGTAGCTGTACATGTTTGGGGTGAATGCAACAACCATATTGGGAAAATCGCTGGAAGAGGGGAGGAGCAAACCTGAAGCCCCAACAACAACAAACTGGATCACCAAGGGGAGCAACCATACATGGGGTAAATCTAAATCAGAGCATAAAAAAATAAAGAAGGCGATGTGATCTTTGCCAAACATAAAATCAGAGCAACCAACCATGGGTTAGTCTTGTGTGTTTGGTCTTTACCAAACAGAAGCCCCAGCGGAGGAGATCTTTCGTTCCCATCCACATAGTATACCTCGTGATCTGCAAGCCGATGGTGCCTTCGTTTGGGTGGGCAAGGTCGACGATGAGGTTCTGGGAGCCAGAGACGACCTCGTCCGGGCACGGCTACTCCACCTCTAGAAGCCACCACTCCTCTTCCTCGCCTTGGACAACCACCGCGTCGGCAACCTAGGTCTGGCAGATCGACAGAGCCGACAAGGGAGATCCCACCGAGCTCGTCGTCCATCTTGTCAATTCATCAACACGCTGGTGAGGGTGAGTTAATACTAAATTAAGAGCTACAATTTTATATTGTGAGTCAGAGTTTTGTATAAAGAGGGATGTTCTAGATTACATGAGAACTTGAAGGATCGTGTGATGCTAATTAGTACATGTGCAGTGTCGAGCAGCAGATGGCATATTAGACCTAGGAACCTATATATTCATCAAGTATTACCGTTTGGTGTGGTTCCAGAGTGGATCGAGTAGCATAGTTAAGAGTCATGGAAGAAAGGCATTCAAGTGCATCTAGCAAAAGAAACGACAGAGTCGAGTAGTTGATCTCTTGTCACAGTGAAGCCCGTAGTTAGTACGAAAATTAGCTTTAGTTATACTACTATCGGCATCTAATGCATGTATGAATGTACCAAAATTTGCACTAATAAGGAGCATTATCATATTTGTTTAGCAAGCAAACAACGATAATTATTGCAGCTGAACACTTCTGAATAAATTCAATGCCGGAGAGAGGTGTTACCTTCTTAGCACTCGGGTAGTTGTCCTTGATTAGCGCGCGGTATTTTTCCAAGCTGGAGTTCTTGACCTGGTGGTCCGTGGTGCAGCATCTGGTGTTGATGCAATTAGCAGACTGCCCCAACTATAATTGATGAAAACCTATACAGACATTCAAGTTAACAAATTATGAATGAATTAATAATTAACCGTGCATGAACTTGTCAACCGAAAGAATAATACATGCCATTCTGGGGAATACCTACCTTTTTCTTTCTTTCCGGAAGAGGTGCTTGGACGATGAACTCGATATGTATGGCATATAAACATAAATCTGCACTACAAAACTAATTCTCAGTTTGTATAAATATGAGTATTAATGACTCAAAACAATCAGCAATTGTGGCACCCCAGCACAGAAGAACCGGAGCACCCCGTATTCCAGCCCAGAGATCAAGTCTTCTGGAATATGGCACTGCTTGGCATAGAGCAAATCAACTCTTTATTACAAATGGATGGGGTACAAGGGTTTGTGGTATTACATCGACACGGTAATCCTACGCCCGCAAGGGCAGCTCTATGCTAGCAGCGGGGCCACTTCTAGCAGCGGAATCACGACGACGGTGATGGACTCCACTCCGCAGGGACTCCGGCTGGGACACGTCCTAGCTTGCAACTCGAAATCCTCAGGCTATGTAAACATGGCATCACCTGCAAACTGGCATGACATGCCAGCTGAGTACTTTGAATGTACTCGCAAGCTCACAACAAACAAAAGCATCAAGGCAAAGCAACATCATAGCAATCATGATTATGTCAGGATCAATTGTTATTAAAAGAGTAGAAGAAAATAATAAACATGATATCTTCAGACTATTTGCAAAAGTCACCATTGTTTAAGGTCACAGGGACCGCCTTACTCTTGGCCATCCAGTCGAACCATCTATTCTCGTGACCAACTCATGGTCACCTCAAGATCATTTGACGATCAATCTCGAGATCATTTCCATTACAATCAACGGCCTTCTTGCCAAGTGGTTATCCCACTTTACCAAGACGAGTTCTTCCATCATTAACAAGTCCTTCCCTCATTGGTGTTGATCAGATAGTGTGACTTAATACGAACTGTGTCCAATACCGTGGACACGGCTATTCGAATAGATTCTTACACTCTGCAAAGGTTGCGCACTTTACCCACACCATGGACATTCGTCCAACGAAACCTGCCGAACCTGTGACTCTTTTATCGTACCACCGACAAGTCCTCTTTGAGGTCATGCCCTGGTGTGACACCCCTGCTCGACCGTGCACTAATCATA
Organism: Elymus sibiricus; assembly: GCA_039707655.1. NCBI lineage: Eukaryota > Viridiplantae > Streptophyta > Magnoliopsida > Poales > Poaceae > Elymus > Elymus sibiricus. Next base: position 136,395,730 of record CM077666.1, read on the forward strand.
CACGCAAACGTGCACGCTCGAGATCAGAGACTCACGGGAAGATATCACAACACAACTCTAAACTCAAATTTAAACATAAATCTTCATATTACAAACCAGGGGTCACGAGAACCCGAATACATAAGTTATACACACAAATAATATCTGGGTACAGACATAGTTAGTCAAGTTTGCCTTAAGAAGGCTAGCACAAACAACGACACTGATCGAAAAGGCGAAGGCCTCCTGCCTAGGGCCTCCGAAGTACTCCTGGTCGGCTGGCTCAACCCAGTAGTACGTGCCTCCAGGGCTCTCCTAGTAGTAAGCTCCTACGGTGTCATCTGGCTCCGGGGCTCCGTCGTCTAATCACATCAATCGGGTATGGGGAAAAAGGGGGAAGCAAAGCAACCGTGAGTACTCATCCAAAGTACTCGCAAGACTTACATCAGAACTATGCTAATTATGCATCGGTATCAAAGGAATGGGGCTATATCTTTGGACTGAACTGCAGAATGCCAGAATAGAGGGGGAGAAGCCTAGCCTATCGAAGACTAGCCTCTTGAAGCAATCTTGCAGCATTAGAAGAGAGCAGATTTGCATATTATAAATTAACAAGCATGTTGAAGCAAAGCCCAGAGATCCTTCCTCGACTCCCTGCGAGAAAGCGACCCCAGAGCTTATAATTAATGAACATGTATCCAGTTCAAGTAGTGGTAGATCGGGATACAACACTGAGCGTCCTGTTACCGTGGACACGGCTATTCGAATAGATAACTTCCCTGCAGGGGTGCACTACTGTTACCCAACACGCTCGATCACATCTGGCCGAACACACTTGCTGGGTAATACCCGGCCTCGGGTGATTGACACGACGCAGTCCTACCTAGGCTCAGCAGAGAGGTCAACACGCCGGTATAAATCCTAAGTGCGAAGGGGTCTTGGGCCCATCGCCCTTTGCACTCCTGCATGTTTCGTGGCTGGTCGGGGCCCAGGCGCGACACTGTATACACAAGTGACGTAACCAGCCCACCCCAACAATCAGGCCGCATCTTTGAGCTGTGACGTCTGAAGAGCTTTCAGCTGATACATACGACGTAGAGGGTCCCATAACCATTATCCCACGTGGTGGTAGTGCGTATAGGGCCAACGACCCACTCAGATCAAATACCCAAATCCGTTAGGCGTATTTAGTAGCTCGCAGAGACGATCAGGATCCCTGTCGCTCCGACTTAGTAACACACGGATCACGATCAGGGTGGTCTTCGCCTGTCCTGTCGTTCCGCCATAGTATCACTCGCGGGTGCCCTCCTCGAAAACCCGACTTCATATTTCCCCGCGAGTACCCCTCGGGGTCGACCCGCCTGTAACAAAGGTCAAAGTATCCGTGTGTCCAAAGTATCGAGAAGGGATCCGAGGAATCACCCTCGAAGGATTCCCACTCGAGGAGTTGCACGACAGAAGCTTTATCGGAAGTGATGAAAGAGGAATCACCCTTGGTAACTCAAAACCGGATAGCTATTCTACAGAGGCATCATCGGAAGTGAGATAAGAGGTATCACCCTCGGCACTCGATGCCAGCTCTGCAGAGACGAGCAACTTAGGGGGTGTGCGGTGTTGTGCTGGTCCCATCTCGTTCGATCACATCGATCGGGCACAGGTACTAAAGTGGGGCAACTACAGCGAGGAAGAGGGGCCACAGATGATTTACCATCCAACCTATACTAAGCATCTTGGATAACAGGCAGGTATCAATAACAGTTACAAGGACAGGCTATGCATCAGAATAGGATAAAGCAAAGCAGTAACAATTTTCTAATGCAAGCAGGAGGGAGAAGGAATAGGTGATATAGGCATGCCTCAAGGGGGTTGCTTGCCTGGAAGCTCTGCTGAGAGAGGCTGGTCGTCGGAAGGCTGCTCGTCCGGAGCGTAGTCGTACTCAGCTGCGTCGGCGGCGGTCTCGGCGTCTATCGGGAGAGAAGGAGGGGGGAGAAACAATAAATTCACGGCAAAAGTGCAACAGTGGTGCATGACATGCCTAAATGATATGCAGGTGTGATATATTACCTATTTAATTGTATTAGATAATTTTGGAATTTATATGGAATTATTTTATTAAAGTCATGCACTATTCATTTATCGAAATCGGGCAAAAAGTTCCATGTTCAGTATGTTAGAGGGGTGTGGCAGGTATGTCGGTGGCATATTCGGATACTTCATATTTTTCTGATCATTTTTCATATATAAATTATTTTCATCCGAGTTACGGTTTAATTTATATGATTTTTCAAAGTTTTAATCATTTTCTGAAATTTCTAAAATTATTTAATTCTGAATTATCCGAAACAGTAGTTGTGACGTCAGCATGACGTGGAGGTGACGTCAGCAGTCAACTATGGCTGACCAGAGTCAAACCTGACCAGTGGGTCCCACTGGTCAGTGACTGTTTCAACTAACAGCAGTTAATTAAATTTAACTAACCTAATTAACTAGAGGGACCCATATGTCAGTGACTAACCTAATTATAGATTAAGTTTAAATTCAAATTAGTCTAATTAATCGAGGGGGCCCCACATGTCAGTGGCCCACGGGTGCCCAGTCAGCAGTTGACTGGGTCAACCCAGTCAACTGGGGCCCGTGGGGCCCGCGGTCAGTGACCCAGAGGCGGGCCCGGCCATGCCACGTCGGCACCGGCCACCGGAGCAGCTCCGGCGAGCTCTCCCGCGGTGGCCGAACTCCGGCGAGCTCGGATTCGCGCCACGGTGGATCATTTTGTGCGCGCCCGGGCTCTCTGGAACGGCCACTCCATGCCGCGTCCATTGGCGGTGGTCTCGCCGGCTGGGGTGGCCGCAATCGGCATCGGCGACGATGGCGGGCGGTGGGGTTCTCGGGCGAGCTACGGGGATGGCAAAACAGTGCGCTTGCGAGCGAAGCAAAGGGCTAGAGGTGATCTACGTGCGCGCGCGTGCACAATGGGCATCGGCGCGGGACCAAATGGTCATTGGAGTCTCGCCGGCGACGAGCTCCGCGGAGGTGAGTACGGCTATGCCAAATGCGGCGGCTATGGCTACGGGGAGAGGCTAGGGAGAGGGAGAGACGTCGCTGCTGCTCACCGTGAGCCTACAGGTGTGCGTTAGCGGGCTCGGGGAGGACCAACGGTGGCGAATCGACGGCGGAAGCGACGGCGGCCGAACAGGAAGAAGACGAGGTAGTCCGGCGATGCAGGGCTCCTCGACTCGCGCGCGTGGTCGAGGACGAAGTGGTCGACGTCGGCGGGTCCAGTGGACGGATCGGAGAGGCGGATGGAGCGCGGTGGCCGCGAGCTTCACGGTGGTGCAGACATGGTGGCGGCGGCGAGCTCGAATGCGAGCGATGCAGAGAGGGAGGGGGGTCTGGGGGTAGCTAGGGTTTCGGGGGAGCGAGAGGCACGGGGGGATGCCCTTATCCACGACGGGGAGGCGCGGGATGGCCGACAGCGCGGCGATCGGCGCTCGGATGCGCGCGCGCGCTGACGCGTGCGAGAGAAGGACGACGACCGCCATGGTCGGCTGGGCCGGCTACTATTCCACTTAAGCCCAGCCGCACAGTAAGTTCTTCTCCTTTTTCTTTTTCTTTTCTGTTTTCCTTTATCCTTTCTGTTTTGCAAAATGTGTGGCTATAAAATGACTTTTGTAAAATATGGTTCTGGTCCATTTAAATTCTAGGCAATATTTAACACTGCCAGAAATTGGTTTGGTGAAATAATGATTTCATTTGAATTTTATTTAATTGCAATTCGATCAAATGGTGATGTTTTCTACTGTTTTGATGATGTTAGAGTTACTTAGTGAATTTAGGTGATGTTGTTTTCCTGAACATAATTAGAAATAGATTATTTGCTATTTAATGAACATTTTTATTTCCAAGTTGGAACAACTTTTATTTTCACTTTAAATTTGAATTTCAATTTGAGTTGGAATTTGAAATGAGATATGATGCAAATGATGATCAAGCACTGTTAAGCATGGTGACTTGGCATTATCAAGAGGTGATCACTGTAGCTATTACATGGGGATGTTACAATTCTCCTCCTCTAAAGGAAATTCTCGTCCCGAGAATTAAGAGGCAGGCTGAAAGAAAGCGGGGTATTCTTCACAAAGACGATCCTCGCGTTCCCAAGTGGCTATATCTTCAGAATGATTCGACCACTGAACTTTAAGGAACTTGATCGACTTCTGACGGGTTCGACGCTCAGCTTGATCGAGAATGCGGATCGGATACTCTTGATAAGAAAGATCATCTCGCAATTCAAGCATTTCATGATCCACTGCTCGGATAGGATCTTTGAAGCAGCGTCGGAGTTGCGACACATGGAAGACATCATGCACTTGAGAAAGGTTTGGCGGCAATTCCAATTGGTATGCCACTTCTCCTCGACGGGCAAGGATATGGAACGGGCCAATGTAGCGAGGAGCTAACTTGCCCTTGATTCCGAATCGATGAGTGCCCTTCATCGGAGTGACGCGAAGATAAGCTTGTTCGCCAGGTTGATAGACCATTACCTGGTGTTTTCGGTCATAATTGCTCTTCTGACGAGACTGAGCAGTTTTCAAATGTTCACGGACAATGCGGACTTGTTCTTCAGCTCGTTGAATAATGTCCAGTCCGAAAAGAGACCGTTCCCCAGTTTCTGACCAATTTAGAGGGGTTCGACACTTACGTCCATAAAGAACTTCGAATGGTGCCATCTTCAGACTAGCTTGGTAGCTATTGTTGTAAGAGAATTCGGCATACGGGAGAGATTCTTCCCATTTCTTACCGAATGAGATCACACAAGCTCGAAGCATATCCTCAAGCACTTGATTGACTCGTTCAACTTGTCCCTGGGACTGGGGGTTAAAAGCGGTGCTGAAAGACAGATGAGTTCCCATAGCTTCTTGGAAACTGTTCCAGAATCTTGAAGTAAAGAGGCCGCCACGGTCTGAACTGATCTCCAACGGAACACCGTGGAGTGACACAATTCTGGAAACGTACAAGTCTGCTAACTGGCTAGCAGTGATTGTCTCCTTGATAGGAAGAAAGTGAGCAACCTTTGAGAATCGGTCAATGACGACAAAGATAGCATCATGACCCTTCGGCGATCTGGGAAAACCAGTAATGAAATCCATTTCAACTTTGTCCCATTTCCATTCAGGAATATCAAGGGGTTGCAGAGTTCCAGCATGCCTTTGATGTTCTGCTTTGATGCGACGGCAAACGTCACACTCAGCAACATAGCGAGCAATGTCTCGCTTCATATCAGGCCACCAATATCTCTGTTGAATGTCTTGGTACATTTTGGTACTACCAGGGTCAATTGAAAGAGGTGTATCATGAGCTTCTTTCATGACACGCGGGGTCAGATTCAGATTGTCCTTTCTAGGAACCACTAAGCGATTTTTGAAGAACAAGGTGCCATCAGCCTCAACGGTGAAGAATGAGGGCCTTCCCCTTTTGAGATCGCGCTTAATTTTCTCGACCTCGGAGTCAGCTTTCTGTATATGCTTGATGAGGTCCTCGAGATCTGGTTCAACAACCAGGGTATTGAGATGGCCTTGAGGAACAATGTGAAGGTTCAACTTACGAAGTTCTTCGTAGAGAAGGGGTTGTGCTTGCTGAACCATGAGGTTGTTGCAATAAGATTTACGGCTCAAAGCATCGGCCATTACATTAGCCTTGCCAGGGGTATAAGAGATATCCATGTCATAATCGGCTATTGTCTCAAGCCATCTCTGTTGACGGAGGTTCAAATCTGGTTGAGTATACAGATATTTCAGACTTTGGTGGTCCGTGTATATCTCGCAACGATTACCGAGAAGGTAATGTCGCCACAGCTTCAGAGCATAAATAACTGCTGCTAACTCGAGATCATGGGTTGGATACTTATCTTCGTGAGGACGCAACTGACGAGAGCCATAAGCAATCACTCTGCGCTCTTGCATTAGGACACAGCTTAATCCTTGATGGGATGCGTCGCAATATATCACAAAGTCCTTGCGGGAATCAGGGGGTGCTAGCACTGGGGCAGATGTCAACTTATCTTTAATTGTCTGAAAACTTTCTTGGCACTTTTCTGTCCACTCAAACTTCTTGCCTTTGTGAAGCAGATCAGTGAGTGGCTTAGCAATCTTGGAGAAGTTCTCGACGAATCAGCGGCAATAGCTAGCGAGTCCGAGAAAACTTCTGACTTGCTTGACATTCTTCGGGGGAGTCCAGTCAAGAATAGCATGAACTCGTTCAGGGTTAACAGCAATAGTAGCAGGGTTTTTCTGACTGAGTTGTACATCGAGGTGTTTACATAAGCATGGATTTATCACCGCTTAGATCATATTAATTTATTTGAAAGGTTAAATAGACCATTTGAAAGGAAAATGTGATAAAGAGACAAGGTATAGTCAAAACATGACCAAGTATGTATTGGAAGGATGGCAAGGATGGCATTGCTGTTATCAAAAGTGTCAAATGACAGTGATTGAATCATGTATCAGGTATGCAAGAAACAACTGCAGACAATCCGGTCTCCGGGTGGATGTAATCACGAGAACCTAATGTTAGAGTTAGTAAAAATTGAACCCGGATAGAAGAGAGAGTAGAATCCCAGAGTAAGGAAGAGGAATAAAAGATCCTAATCCCATCCATGTGCGACATGGGCCCGTAAGCCACACAGCACTGTTAGTAAAATATAGTTTTACAAAAACTAGACTCAACTTCGACCAAGGAATCGGAAGGGGGCTTCCTACAGGCAGTCGGCTCTGATACCAACTTGTGACACCCCTACTCGACCGTGCACTAATCATACACGCAAACGTGCACGCTCGAGATCAGAGACTCACAGGAAGATATCACAACACAACTCTAAACTCAAATTTAAACATAAATCTTCATATTACAAACCAGGGGTCACAAGGACCCGAATAAATAAGTCATACACACAAATAATATCTGGGTACAGACATAGTTAGTCAAGTTTGCCTTAAGAAGGCTAGCACAAACAACGACACTGATCGGAAAGGCGAAGGCCTCCTGCCTAGGGCCTCCGAACTACTCCTGGTCGGCTGGCTCAACCCAGTAGTACGTGCCTCTGGGGCTCTCCTGGTAGTAAGCTCCTGCGGTGTCGTCTGGCTCCGGGGCTCCGTCGTCTGATCACATCAAGCGGGTATGGGAAAAAAGGGGGAAGCAAAGAAACCGTGAGTACTCATCCAAAGTACTCGCAAGACTTACATCAGAACTATGCTAATTATGCATCGGTATCAAAGGAATGGGGCTATATCTTTGGACTGAACTGCAGAATGCCAGAATATAGGGGGAAAAGCCTAGCCTATCGAAGACTAGCCTCTTGAAGCAATCTTGCAGCATTAGAAGAGAGCAGATTTGCATATTATAAATTAACAAGCATGTTGAAGCAAAGCCCAGAGATCCTTCCTCGCCGCCCTGCGAGAAAGCGATCCCGGAGCTTATAATTAATTAACATGTATCCAGTTCAAGTAGTGGTAGATCGGGATACAACACTGAGCGTCCTGTTACCGTGGACACGGCTATTCGAATAGATAACTTCCCTGCAGGGGTGCACTACTGTTACCCAACACGCTCGATCACATCTAGCCGGACACACTTGCTGGGTAATGCCCGGCCTCGGGTGATCGACACGACACAGTACTACCTAGGCTCAGCAGAGAGGTCAACACGCCTGTCTAAATCCTAAGTGCGAAGGGGTCTTGGGCCCATCGCCGTTTGCACTCCTGCATGTTGCGTGGCTGGTCGGGGCCCAGGCGCGACACTGTATACACAAGTGACATAACCAGCCCACCCCAACAATCAGGCCGCATCTCTGAGGTGTGATGTCTGAAGAGCTTTCGGCTGATACATATGACGTAGAGAGTCCCATAACCATTATCCCACATGGTGGTAGTGCGTATAGGGCCAACGACCCACTCAGATCAAATACCCAAATCCGTTAGGTGTATTTAGTAGCTCGCAGAGACGATCCGGATCCCTGTCGCTCCAACTTAGTAACACACGGATCACGATCAGGGTGGTCTCCGCCTGCCCTGTCGTTCCGCCACAGTATCACTCGCGGGTGCCCTCCTGGCGAACCCGACTTCATATTTCCCCCGCGAGTAGCCCTCGGGGTCGACCCGCCTGTAACAAAGGTCAAAGTATCCGTGTGTCCAAAGTATCGAGAAGGGATCCGAGGAATCACCCTCGAAGGATTCCCACTCGAGGAGTTGCACGACAGAAGCTTTATCGGAAGTGATGAAAGAGGAATCACCCTCGGTAACTCACAACCGGATAGCTATTCTAAGGCATCATGAGAAGTGAGATAAGAGGTATCACCCTCGGCACTCGATGCTAGCTCTGCAGAGACGAGCAACTTAGGGGGTGTGCGGTGTTGTGCTGGTCTCATCTCGTTCGATCACATCGATCGGGCACAGGTACTAAAGCGGGGCAACTATACCAAGGAAGAGGGGCCACAGATGATTTACCATCCAACCTATACTAAGCATCTTGGATAACAGGCAGGTATCAATAACAGTTACAAGGACAGGCTATGCATCAGAATAGGATAAAGCAAAGCAGTAGCAATTTTCTAATGCAAGCTGGAGGGAGAATGAATAGGTGATATAGGCATGCGTCAAGGGGGGTTGCTTGCCTGGAAGCTCTGCTGAGAGAGGCTGGTCATCGGAAGGCTACTCGTCCGGAGCATAGTCGTACTCAGCTGCGTCGGCAGCGGTCTCGGCGTCTATCGAGAGAGAAGGAGGGGGAAGAAACAATTAATTCACGGCAAAAATGCAACAGCGGTGCATGACATGCCTAAATGATATGCAGGTATGATATATTACCTATTTAATTGTATTAGATAATTTAGGAATTTATTTGGAATTATTTTATTAAAGTCATGCACTATTCATTTATCGAAATCGTGCAAAAAGTTCCATGTTTAGTATGTTAGAGGGTGTGGCAGGTATGTGGGTGGCATATTCGGATACTTCATATTTTTCTGATCATTTTTCATATATAAATTATTTTCATCCGAGTTATGGTTTAATTTATATGATTTTTCAAAGTTTTAATCATTTTCTAGAATTTCTGAAATTATTTAATTCCGAATTATCCGAAACAGTAGCTGTGACATCAGCATGACGTGGGGGTGACGTCAGCAGTCAACTATGGCTGACCAGAGTCAAACCTGACCAGTGGGTCCCACTGGTCAGTGACTGTTTCAACTAACAACAGTTAATTAAATTAAACTAACCTAATTAACTAGAGGGACCCATATGTCAGTGACTAACCTAATTATAGATTAAGTTTAAATTCAAATTAGTCTAATTAATCAAGGGGGCCCCACATGTCAGTGGCCCACGGGTGCCTAGTCAGCAGTTGACTGGCTCAACCCAGTCAACTGGGGCCCGTGGGGCCCGCGGTCAGTGACCCAGAGGCGGGCCCGGCCATGCCACATCGGCGCCGGCCACTGGAGCAGCTCCGGCAAGCGCTCCCGTGGTGGCCGAACTCCGGCGAGCTCGGATTCGCGCCACCGTGGATCATTTTGCGCGCGCCCGGGCTCTCTGGAACGGCCACTCCACGCCTCGTCCATTGGCGGTGGTCTCGCCGGCTGGGGTGGCCGGAATCGGCGTCGGCGACGACGGCGGGCGGCGGGGTTCTCGGGCGAGCTACGGGGATGGCAAAATGGTGCGCTTGCGGGCGAAGCAAAGGGCTGGAGGTGATCTACGTGCGCGCGCGAGCACAATGGGCATCGGCGCGGGACCAAATGGTCATCGGAGTCTCGCCGGCGACGAGCTCCGCGGAGGCGAGTACGGCTATGCCAAATGCGGCGGCTACGGCTACGGGGAGAGGCCGGGGAGAGGGGGAGACGTCGCGGCTGCTCACCGTGAGCCTGCAGGAGTGCGTTAGTGGGCTCGGGGATGACCAACGGCGGCGAATCGACGGTGGAAGCGACGGCGGCCGAAGAGGAAGAAGACGAGGCAGTCCGGTGATGCAGGGCTCCTCGACTCGCGCGCGTGGTCGGGGACGAAGTGGTCGACGTCGGCGGGTCCATTGGACGGATCGGAGAGGCGGATGGAGCATGGTGGCCGCGAGCTTCACGGTGGTGCAGACATGGCGGCGGCGGCGAGCTCGAATGCGAGCGATGCAGAGAGCGAGGGGGGGATCTGGGGGTAGCTAGGGTTTCGGGGGAGCGAGAGGTGCGCGGGGATGCCCTTATCCATGACGGGGAGGCGCGGGATGGCCGACAGCGCGGCGATCGGCGCTCGGATGCGCGCGCGCGCTGACGCGTGCGAGAGAAGGACGACGACCGCCGTGGTGGGCTGGGCCGGCTACTGTTCCACTTAAGCCCAGCCGCACAGTAAGTTCTTCTCCTTTTTCTTTTTCTTTTCTGTTTTCCTTTATCATTTCTGTTTTGCAAAATGTGTGGCTATAAAATGACTTTTGTAAAATAAGGTTCTGGTCCATTTAAATTCTAGGCAATATTTAACACTGCCAGAAATTGGTTTGGTGAAATAATGATTTCATTTGAATTTTATTTAATTGCAATTCGATCAAATGGTGCTGTTTGGTACTGTTTTGATGATGTTAGAGTTACTTAGTGAATTTAGGTGATGTTGTTTTCCTGAACATAATTAGAAATAGATTATTTGCTATTTAATGAACATTTTTATTTCCAAGTTGGAACAACTTTTATTTTCACTTTAAATTTGAATTTCAATTTGAGTTGGAATTTGAAATGAGATATGATGCAAATGATGATCAAGCACTGTTAAGCATGGTGACTTGGCATTATCAAGAGGTGATCACTGTAGCTATTACATGGGGATGTTACACCTGGGTGGCCCATGTGTCACATCTGACACCTGCCACCGTCGTGGCCAACTAAACTGTCCCAAACGGGGACCTGAGCTCAATAACCAAACCGGGCTCACAAGATTATCGCCGTCTACCTGATCAGGGTAGCCCGCGTGCATAACCTTCCCTCTTTGGTGGTACCGATAAAAGAGCATGAGATTAGACCAAGGCAAGGCCATCCCATTCCGGCAGATGTGGCTGCACTGGAAAGCTCGGTTCAGTGGCACGTGATCAACAATGAAGGAATTTATCCCCAAGTGACTTTTTCGCCATAACTGATACCTCGATATCACAGTGATCCAAGTTAAAGCAATAGCCATCTAGTAACCCAATGAACGATATGACCAACCTACTGCTACTGATTCCGTAGTCAAATAGTCAGACGGAATCACAAAGTAATCATAGACGGTAATCTCATGATCTGACAGTATCATGCATCGTCCAACTTGTAGACTACTAGTCATTAATAATTCAATCATCAATATGACAGTAACATATCCAACAATTCTTTCAAGTATTATATCAATAAACCAATTATGAATAATCCAAATTTTAGCCTAAATATTCATTTAAAACTATGGCATTGCAATGCAGTCATGCAAATGAGAGTTGTGGCTTGCCTTGCACCAAAGGAGTGTGGGAGTACTCCTAGCCTTCACCAAATGTTTAAATCACTCTGAAAAATATTTTTGAAAACATTTGTAAATACCACATAGAGCATTTCCCTCTGTCCAGAAATTTTAGACAGCAGAGAAAATACCAAAATTTTCCAGCAAATAAAGGAGCTCATAAGAAAGATAATGCACAAAGAATGAACTCATTTGGACTTATGGTTTAAAAGATATTGCAGGTAAAAGTTGAGTCAAACTTCTAGATTAAATTGAATTTAAACAGAAAATCCAAAAACCCAGAAGCGGCCGTGTCGAAGGCGTAAAGTGGGAATACGCCTCCACTAGCGTACCGCTTTGGGCGCGCGCGGAGTCACTGACAGGTGGGGCCCCCTGTCGGTTTTAAACAGAGAGAGAGAGGGAGCAGAGAGAGGCGGGGCTCACCGGCGATGTTCACTGGCGTAGAGGCCACGGCGGAGCTGGGCGAGGGCGGGGATGGAACGAGCGCTTGATGGCGAGCACGCCTGTACCAGTAGCTCACCGCGAGGTGGCCGGATAGCGTCGCCCCTTCCTCTCAGGCGGCGGCGAGCCATGGGCGTCGATCGATCCGGCGATTCCGGCGAGCACTCGGGCAGAGGTGTGGCTGGGGAGGATCAGAGGAGCACCAGGAGCTCGGGGATGGGCTTGGTTGGGGCGGAGGGGCACCAGAGCGGGGTGGAGAAGCAGCGGCGGAGCTCCTCGCCGGAGATGGGGAAGGAGGGCTCCCCGGCTCTGCTTCTGGGTGCGGGGCGATGATTGAGAGGTGGGGATGGCGAGTGGTGAGGAGAGGGAGGGCGGGGAGTGGCTTTTATAGCCAGGTGGAGATGCCCGAGCCTGATCCCGCCGCGGGGAAACGCTAGCGGCCGGGCCGCGTGGGGAGGTGATGGGAGAGGGCAGAGGACTAATGGCGTTGGCGCAGAGCGGTGAGGAAGCTGCCAGCCAGCGCGGCCACAGTGACCGCACTGTGCCGCGCGTGGCGGCGGTTGGCCGTGTCCGGCGAGGGCGCTGCCGGAGGGGGAAGGTGCTGGAGAGGGGGAGCGTGGACGGTGGCGATGATGTCAGCACCAGCAGACAACCGGGGACGGCCACAGCTGGCCTGGCCGACGCGCCCGAGCGCGGTCAGTGCGCAGAGCGCGTACTTGGCCGGCCAGACGCATGGTCATCACGTGCACTGGCGCACGCGGTGCATCCTGGCCTGGTAGCCCTTGTCCACGCGGTAGTCCTTTCACTCCGTAGCCTCCCTGTGCATCTGGTTTGGCAAGAGGTGGCTTGGACAGCTAGCCAGCTTCCAGACAAGTTTCTGGACAGAAACTTGAGCAAGATGCTAGGGAATAATGGCTAGGGATTTGAGAGGGAAAATTTGTCACACTGAAATGTAGTAGGAAGGTGCCCATGCTGGGAAAATTTCAGACCAAATGGACAAGTTTTGAATGTAGTTGCTTCACAACTGCATCCTTGGTCCAAAAACTTGTTGAAGATGATGCACTCACATGGATGGGCTCCTTGAGGTGAAACTTGGTATTTGGGGGTGATTTGGTGGTGGCAAGATGCTATACAAATTTCAGACCATTTGGGTAAGTATAAAGGGTACTTCCTTCATAATACTTCCCACTGGACAGAAACTTGGGGGCATTTTGTGAAGAAAATGGCTAAATGAAATGGGCCAAAATTTGGTGGGGAATGTTCATATGGGTAGGAAAATGTCCTGGAAAAATTTCAGAATTTTTGGAGTAATATAAAATACAGTTGCTTCACAAACTGAAATTATGACCAGAAACAAAAATTGGATGGTGTGCTCAGCATGAAAATGGAATCTTGAATATTTTCACATATCCAAGGTTCACATGGTCCAAAGAATTTATGAGAATTTTCTTAGAATTTTTGGGAAGACAGAAACATAGGTTGCTTCACAACCTAGAGCACAAAGGGCTATTCCTTTAATAGAAAAAGGAATATTAAATTGGAATAAAATTAGAATTGGGCAAGATTGGAAATGACATGACTTGGGAGAAGTTTTTGGAAGCTTGAGTCACTTGGGAAAGGAAAGCAGAAATATTCACAAGTTTTGAGTCCATAGAGCCATTCAAATTAAAATCCAAGCTAAAACCCAACTAAAATTCAAATGGGTTTTGAAAAGAAAAGTTGGGAAAAACCAGGGTGTCACAAACCTACCCCCCTTAGGATAAATCTCATCCTCGAGATTTGGTTGCTCAGGGTACAAACATGTTTACACCGTCCTACGGGAACCTGTTTCAGCTCGGGTCTTCTCTCCCTTTATAATTGGTTCCCACTGAATTTCATATAACCTGACTACCTTGCTCTGGGGTGGTTCGCTTCACCGTACCCATATTCTAACAGGTCTTGCCTCATAGGTTCATTATTATGCTGACTCCAATCTCGTCATATCTGTTAGTTCATCTGATATATTATCATGATTGGAATATGTCATCTTGCCATAAATCCGGGAGTGGTTCTTGATGGACACGTCATTCTTCCATCTAACACCGATAGTATTCCATGGAGTTGTGAACCAATTCCTTGGTGGACACGAAACCCTTTTACTCCTTGTATTGGGTTACCCGAGTAGGTACATGTCCTCCGGGTTCAAGACAACGCTGGGAATCATACCTATTATCCTGGCAACTTCTGACTGCTTGTAAGGATTCCTGAATCATCTTAGCAGGCTCCATTGTCTTGAGTATCAAATCCGCACCACCGATTTGATCGTCGCTTGTTGTGACCGGAATAAAAGAGTACGATCCTACAACCATAGCGTTCAAAGACTTGACTGGCGGTGGTTCTGGCAGAAGGATCTTGTTCATGACAGGATACCACCTGTGAGGGCACATAATCCGAGACTATTGTTTAGCATTTTGAGTACTCATTCGGTCGATATATCCATAAGTTGTGTGATGCTTTAACCCGGTTACTGGAGTCGAACTGCTGGGCTGGCCAAGAACTCTTTGATTTGACATGACAGACTTGGACATTTGCTAATGACAATTCCGAGCATATGCAGTTGGACAAGAGAGTCACATTGATAGGAGATCCCTGTATTGTCAGTCTTTCTCCTTCATTATTTTTGCCTGAATCCTTTGCCGGAAAAGCTTGGCCATATATATCCTTAATTCCTTGTATGACCATAGGTGCTGTCAGATGCAATATTCCGGCAACAACTTGCAAATGGCAAGTTTTCTATTTCCCAAACTCTAATTGTAGGGTAATGATCATCTGAACCCTTGCATGAAATTGGCAAACAAATCAGTGGTCACCAGAACGGTCTTTACAACTCAGATCTGGGACCTTACTGAAATAACTCAACCACGGCTCAAGACGGCTTGGAAGCAGCTCAGAGCATGAGACCATGTTAATAAGAAGAATGTAGCAGTTCCCTAAGACGGCCAAAGAACAGCTCAGAGCATAGGGTCACTGCTACAAAAAGAAACTCAACAGCTGCCCAAGACGGCCGAAAAGCAGCTCAGAACACGGGCCAGTTATTGAAAAGAGAAATATAAAGTCGGCATCCACCCTGGACGGCCGAAAGCAGCTCATAACACAGGCGTGGTGCCATCACCAAAGAAAAGTAGGCAAGGGTTCATTAGGATCATATACCAGGTTCACGAGTACCTGTATAGAGCTGATTGTTGGGGTCCATCGGGCAAGACAGTGACAAAGGTTAATAATATCACTCTGTCGGTTGGGAGGACCATTGTCAAGAGCGTTGTTCCAAATTGTCTTACTTCATAGCTTGTCAGTCCTTGCAACCCACTGAAGTGTATACTGGCCTTCTTCCTCTTGCATGACTTATGTAGGTGTTGGATCCTCACCTTACTTCGGTAGACCTACGTGAACATAGTTGCTCCTCGTACGAGTGACTTGCATGACCTGGGCAGCATACCCACAATATATATGGAAATATGTGTAGCTAAACATCTTATTCTCGAGGCAGACACTTGTGTCCTGACTAGCTCAGGTTTCTGACCAAACTGTTGTGGGCTTGGCTTCTCGAGATGCACTGTACTGTGCAAGTGCTTGTACCCCTCTTGCTAACTGTTGGTAGCGTTGTACTGACAAAAATTGGATAGCTTGTGTTGGAAGCCATCGAGGGTATCGTGCTGAAGAAGGCTGGGTAGCTTATGTTCAAAGCTTTTGCCGTGATGGCGTTTTGAAGAAGACTGGGTACCGTGCTTCAGAAGCTTCTCCTCCTGGTTGCTTACCGAGGAAGATTCGGTGCCTTATGCCGGAAGCTTTTCACGGTAGCTTGTCGTAGAAGACAGAGTATCGTATGCTAGAAGCTATCCACATATCGTACTAAGGAAGAGTTGAGGAGCCTTGCGTCGTAAGCTTTTCTGATAGCGTGTGGAGGAAGACTGGATTGCTTACACCAGAAGTTTCTCTCTGTGCTATGCTGATGTATATATGTCCTCACAACTCCTGTTGTTGATTACTTGTACGAGAAGAATTTGTCTGACTATCCTTCTTGCTGAGTACGAGATACATGGCACATTCTTGTTTGCTTCCGGGTGTAACTTATTCCATTTTCTTTTACTCAAGCAGAGCGAAACTTCGTATATGATCCATACCTTTAACCCGGTTGATCTTGCACCCGAATTGTCTTCCTGCTGGTTCCTTACGGTCGTAATGGTTACACACTGAGGCAGACTTGATGCTGATAGCCAATCCAGGATATCCTTTGCATTCAAACTAGATATCCCCAATACAAGGCAGCCAACTGATAATTTCACAATGTTCAGCTGAGCTTCCAAGTATTTGAAATCCTCATTGATCTTTTGAGTCTGATGGCGGTTGATGAGCAACTTCCATAGGGAAAGTAATGTGATACCGAGGAGCCAAATAAAAAGGCAAATGAAAACTACTCAAAGAAATGCACCAAGCTTACAAAACCACACTTTACTGCTAATCAGGGCAATTTACAACACTCGGTACTACCACAACTTATGCGACGTGAACCTCGCAGGTGCTTAGGTACTATGATCGGGTGGCGGGTTACTGGAGAGCGAAGGGGCTGGCGGAGAGGTTGACGAAGCTAAAGCCATACCAAGCACTCTTCGGGCACGGGTTGCATCTCTGACCAGTTCAGCGATGAGGACGTACTCTGCAATCATGTAGCGGGACATGTATGCTACAGCCGCGTCGTCATCCGAGCGAACAGGAGGAAATCTAATCCGTCTGGGAGTGGTGGCCATAGTGGGATAGTAGTGAAAGGCACGATTCTCTTGCATCGCGCTTTCCTGATGACGAAGAATAGTAAGGCCTGCCAGTGCGGCAAGTTGGATAGCGCGTCCCGGTGTAGAGGCATAACCACCATGGAGACTATAGGTGCGCTTCCCCAAAGGTAGGTCGACGGACAGGAGGACACTGGCATGATACTCAAGCACCAGTCCTGCAAGCGGTCTGGAACACTTGGTACCTTGGCATCTCTCCACTTGGATAGAGAAGACGCCAAACATCACTAAGCAGGGATGCGAAACTGAGTGGTGCAGGGGCTGAGTCGTAGTCAATCGGAACGGATGCCATCTACAAAATCAACTAGATAGTGAGCCAAATCTATATGCATGCTATGCGACAAACAAGTGCAACAACCAAATGCAGCAATTCAAGTGCATCACACAAGCAAGCTGGGCTCTAGACTAACGGTTTTCTAACGTCCAGGTTAGCTAGGGTGTCCTATAGCCAGACCTGCTCTGATACCAAAACTTGTGGCACCCCGGCTCAGAAGAACCGGAGCACCCCGTATTCCAGCCCAGAGATCAAGTCTTCTGGAATACGGCACTGCTTGGCATAGAACAAATCAGCTCTTTATTACAAATGGTTGGGGTACAAGGGTTTGTGGTATTACAACAGATTACATCGACACGATAATCCTACACCCGCAAGGGTAGCTCTATGTTAGCAGCGGGGCCACTTCTAGCAGCGGAATCACGACGACGGACGGTGATGGACTCCACTCCGCAGGGACTCCGGTTGGGACACGTCCTAGCTCGCAACTCGAAATCCTCGGGCTATGCAAACATGGCAGCACCTGCAAACTGGCATGACACGCCAGGTTAGTACTTTGAATGTACTCGCAAGCTCACAACAAACAAAAGCATCAAGGCAAAGCAACATCATAGCAATCATGATTATGTCAGGATCAATTGTTATTAAAAGAGTGGAAGAAAATAATAAACATGATATCTCCGGACTATTTGCAAAAGTCACCATTGTTTAAGGTCACAGGGACCGCCTTACTCTTGGCCATCCAATTGAACCATCTATTCTGATGACCAACCAGGGCCGGTCCTGAGATTTTGGGGGCCCTGGGCGAAACTACAATCCGGGGCCCTTAATATACAAACAAGGAATGAGTGAAGAAATATAAGGTCCAAGGTGTTTCTTACGAATGATAACCGTACTAGTCCTATCATAGTTTAAAATCGCGGGCGAAACAGTCGCTATTGCAGATCTGAAACAGCCACGTGATCTGCATGGCATGGGAAATCGCGGCGCTATCGCCGGAGATCGCGCCATTCCTTCCTTACTCATCGCGGCAAAAATCTCTGCTGCGATTTCTGTTAGCCCGTGATTTTAATCTATGAGTCCTGTTATCATTGGAGAAAGCGGCAAGCCCTCATGAATTTGTTGGTAGAGCATTTCCAAATAATATATTACCTCCCTCCAAAAAAGTTTGTCTTAGATTTATCTCGATACAAATGTATCTAACATTAAAACGTGTCTAGATACATCCGTATCTAGACAAATCTAAGACAAGCTTTTTGGGATGGAGGGAGTATGAGATATTGATTCTACAACGTGGCAAAATGACAGCAATGCAACTGAATCAATCATGTGGCTTCACACAGGGGTCTCACATGAAGTAAAGGATTGTCAGCATATTAGCTAGCGATAGAAATTCATGTATAGAAGAATAATGGTGTGCTATCTTTTCGTGTTTCTAGGAAAAACAAGCCTACGGCCAATCAGCTGAGAAGAACACCCTAGATCAAACAGATAAACATGAAACATAAGTACAGTAATACCTAGTCGTCGAAGAACCCTAGTTTGCTCTGCCTCGATTCTGAATGTTGTCGCTAGCTCGCCGTTGCTTATGTCGCACTACCTCTCTGTAGTGTGCCTGCCGCCGCCTACTCACAGGTTGGGAAAATATTCAGGCGATCAGCCAAGGGCGCAACACGAGGAGTAGAACAGAGAGATGAAAGGTACCTAATGCGATGCAAATCAACTAATTGCTCCTACCTGACCGTCTGTTGAGTCATGGTCATACCAAACGATCGCTACCTTTTTTTAGGAAACAAATCAACTAAACCAGCTATACTCCGGAGTCTCCATTACAAATCAATCGCTGCTCTTTTTTTGGGGCAATTAATCGCTGCTCGTGTGCCTACTTGGACGAGGCCCAGCGGCATCATTTTATTACGCCGAAGCATGTAAGGTTGGAGGCCTAGGCCTGAGCAGAGCAGTACATATCGGGGGGCCCTTGGTACTCGGG
Organism: Elymus sibiricus; assembly: GCA_039707655.1. Taxonomy (NCBI): domain Eukaryota; kingdom Viridiplantae; phylum Streptophyta; class Magnoliopsida; order Poales; family Poaceae; genus Elymus; species Elymus sibiricus. The sequence continues at coordinate 136,414,738 of CM077666.1, forward strand.
GGCCCGGGGCGGCCGCCCCCTCTGCCCCCCCTCAGGGCCGGCCCTGTGACCAACTCATGGCCACCTCAAGATCATTTGACGATCAATCTCGAGATCATTTCCATTACTATCAACGGCATTCTTGCCAAGCGGTTACCCCACTTTACCAAGACGAGTTCTTCCATCATTAACAAGTCCTTCCCTCATTGGTGTTGATCAGACAGTGTGACTTAATACAAACTATGTCCAATACCGTGGATGCGGCTATTCGAATAGATTCTTACACTCTGCAGAGGTTGCACACTTTACCCACACCATGGACATTCGTCCAACGAAACCTGCCTAACCTGTGACTCTTTTATCGTACCACCGACACGTCCTCTTTGAGGTCATGCCCTGGGTGGCCCCTGTGTCACTTCTGACACCTGCCACCGTCGTGGCCAACTAAACTATCCCAAACGGGGACCTGAGCTCAATAACCAAACCGGGCTCACAAGATTATCGCCGTCTACCAGATCAGGGTATCCTGCGTGCATAACCTTCCCTCTTTGGTGGTACCGATAAAAGAGCACGAGGTTAGACCAAGTCAAGGCCGTCCCATTCCGGCAGATGTGGCTGCACTGGAAAGCTCGGTTCAGTGGCACGTGATCAACAATGAAGGAATTTATCCCCAAGTGACTTTTTCGCCATAACTGATACCTCGATATCACAGTGATCCAAGTTAAAGCAATAGCCATCTAGTAATCCAATGAACAATATGACCAAGCTACTGCTACTGATTCCGTAGTCAAAATGTCAGACGGAATCACAAAGTAATCATAGATGGTAATCTCATGATCTGACAGTATCATGCATCGTCCAACTTGTAGACTACTAGTCATTAATAATTCAATCATCAATATGGCAGTAACATATCCAACAATTGTTTCAAGTATTATATGAATAAACCAATTATGAATAATCCAAATTTTAGCCTAAATATTCATTTAAAATTATGGCATTGCAATGCAGTCTTGCAAATGAGAGTTGTGGCTTGCCTTGCACCAAAGGAGTGTGGGACTACTCCTAGCCTTCACCAAATGTTTAAATCACTCTGAAAAATATTTTTGAAAACATTTGTAAATATTTTTGAAAACATTTGTAAATATCACATAGAGCAGAGAAAAATACCAAAATTTTCCAGCAAATAAAGGAGCTCATAAGAAAGATAATGCAAAAAGAATGTGCTCATTTGGACTTATGGTTTAAAAGATATTGCTGGTCAAAGTTGAGTCAAACTTCTGGATTAAATTGAATTTAAACAGAAAATCAGAAAACCCAGAAGCGGCCACGTCGAAAGCGTAAAGTGGGAATATGCCTCCACTAGCGTACCGTTTCGGGCGCGTGCGGAGTCACTGACAGGTGGGGGGCCCTATCGGTTTTAAACAGAGAGAGAGGGAGCAGAGAGAGGCGGGGCTCACCGGTGATGTTCACCGGCGTAGAGGCCACGACGGAGCTGGGCGAGGGCGGGGATGGAACGAGCACTTGACGGTGAGCACGCCCATACCAGTAGCTCAGCGGGAGGTGGCCGGACGGCGTCGGCCCATTCCTCTCAGGCGGCGGCGAGCCACGGGCGTCGATCGATCCGGCGATTCCGGCGAGCACTTGGGTAGAGGAGTGGCTGGGGAGGATCAGAGGAGCACCAGGAGCTCGGGGATGGGCTTGGTTGGGGCGGAGGGGCACCGGAGCGGGCTGGAGAACCAGGGGCCGAGCGGCGGAGCTCCTCGCCGGAGATGGGGAAAGAGGGCTCCCCGGCTCTGCCTCTGGGTGCGGGGCGATGATTGAGAGGTGGGGATGGCAAGTGGTGAGGAGAGGAAGGGCGGGGAGTGGCTTTTATAGCCAGGCGGCGATGCCCGAGCCGGATCCCGCCGCGGGGAAATGGCCGGCATCCCGCGTTGAGCTGGTCATCGCGCTGGCGGCCGGGCCGCTTGGGGAGGTGACAGGAGAGGGCAGAGGAGTAATGGCATTGGCGCGGAGCGGGGAGGAAGCTACCAGCCAGCGCGGCCACAGTGACCGCACTGTGCCACGCGTGGCGGCAGTTGGCCGTGTCCGGCGAGGGCGCTGCCGGAGGGGGAAGGTGCTAGAGAGGGGGCGCGTGGACGGTGGCGACGACGTCGGCACCAGCAGACAACCGGGGACGGCCACAGCTGGCCTGGCCGACGCGACCGAGCGCGGTCAGTGCGCATGCTTGGCCGGCCAGACGCGTGGTCACCGCATGCACTGGCGCACGCGGTGCATCCTGGCCTGGCAGCCCTTGTCCACGCGGTAGTCCTTTCACTCCGTAGCCTCCCTGTGCATCTGGTTTGGCAAGTGGTGGCTTGGACAGCTGGCCAGCTTCCAGACAAGTTTCTGGACAGAAACTTGAGCAAGATGCTAGGGAAGAATGGCTAGGGATTTGAGAGGGAAAATTTGTCACACTGAAATGTAGTAGGAAGGTGTCCATGCTGGGAAAATTTCAGACCAAATGGACAAGTTTTGAATGTAGTTGCTTCACAACTACATCCTTGGTCCAGAAACTTGTTGAAGATGATGCACTCACATGGATGGGCTCCTTGAGGTGAAACTTGGTATTTGGGGGTGATTTGGTGGTAGCAAGATGCTATACCAATTTCATACCATTTGGGTAAGTATAAAGGGTACTTCCTTCATAATACTTCCCACTGGACTGAAACTTGGGGTAATTTTGTGAACAAAATGGCTAAATGAAATGGGCCAAAATTTGGTGGGGAATGTTCATATGGGTAGGAGAATGTCTTAGAAAAATTTCAGAATTTTTGGAGCAATATAAAATACAGTTGCTTCACAAACTGAAATTATGACCAGAAACAAAAATTGGATGGTGTGCTCAGCACGAAAATGGAATCTTGAATATTTTCACATATCCAAGGTTCACATGGTCCAAAGAATTTATGAGAATTTTCTTAGAATTTTTGGGAAGACAGAAACATAGGTTGCTTCACAACCTAGAGCACAAAGGGCTATTCCTTTAATAGAAAAAGGAATATTAAATTGGAATAAAAATTAGGATTGGGTAAGATTGGAAATGACATGACTTGGGAGAAGTTTTTGGAAGCTTGAGTCACATGGGAAAGGAAAGCAAAAATATTCCCAAGTTTTGAGTCCATAGAGCCATTCAAATTAAAATCCAAGCTAAAACCCAACTAAAATTCAAATGGGTTTTGAAAAGAAAAGTTGGAAAAAACCAGGGTGTCACAGCAATGAGCATGATGCACCTTATTAGAGGAAAAAAACCACAATGAGTTCCAAGTAAATCTAGAAGAGAGGTGCTGCTAAGTTCTGTAGAAAGATCTTACCTTTTGAAGGGAGAGAAAAAAGGAATATTTGAAAGGAAGAAACCATGAAAGAGGCAGAGACAAAGAACCAGGGCAGGGTAACAGCTCACCAAGAGAAAGGCCACCAGGACAAGCCTGTAAAGGCGGGATGGTGTCAATGACAAAGGGACAACATGTGGTTCTCCTTGCTCTTCACCTCTTACTCCCGCCCCTTGTTTCTCCATCCCTCTCTCTCTCTCACACACATGTCCTTCTCCGAACAGTTTTCTCCTTCAGCATTTATACAAACACGTAGTGCCCGCATCTACAACATCAAAGCCAGAATGCAATTTGATAAAATATGTGCACAACTGCAGCTACCTATGCACAATAATTCTTGCAATGCAACCCAGTCAAGCAAGAAAGAGGAGCTAGAGAAGGAGGGGGGCATATTACTCACTGTCTGTTTCCCCATCCCTCACAGACACAGAAATTGTCCTCCTCTGACCAGTCTTCTTGAGCATTTATACAAACAAGCAGTGCTCGCATCTGCAAGCTCAAAGCCAAAATAAAAATTGAGATAGTAATTGCATAGCTACAGCCACCTCTGAACAATAATTTTTGCAACCCAATCCAATCAAGGAGGCGACCATGTTACGTACCTCGGTAGGCAAGCTCGGAGGAGAATCTGATGGAGGTCATGAGCAGTGAGATGAACTGTCTGAGCGCGAGACCCACGACCACCTTCGGCCAAGCCGAACACAGGTAAAGAGCTAGAAGAAGAGTAGGATCCGATGAACTGAGAAAGAGAGGAGGGGCGACCTAGGAGAGAGCGTGCGCGGTCGCGCAGACACTGGTGGAGGCGCAGTTCGCGGGTGTCCTCACCTGGACCAAGGGAAGCGCTCCTTGCCTATGTTCCCCGTGTGTCCTCGCCTTCGACGCATCGAGGCACATCACAGATCGAAACCGCCGCCGCCGCCGTCTTCTCCTCCCACCCACTCCTTCCTCGAGCGTCCGTGGGAGAGCGGAGCCAGTTCCTGTCCCACTAGAGACGCTCGTGGTGGCGGGGCCGGAGGGATATGCGGGAGAGCAAACAAGAGAGAGGAAGGTCGCGTGCTGCCTTCGTGGCGAAGATAACGGAAGGAATTACCTAGGGAGGTGTTATCTGCGTTAGACGAGCGGCACAACCCCAATCCCTGCGACCGTAATTTTTTGACGTGGCATAGCCCAGCGATGGCCCTGCCCGTCGCGCTTGATGGATGTAAATGTTGTTGAATCACTGCATCGTTGTCATATTATGGGAGGAAGTTGACCATAAAGCACAAAAGAACAAGACTAGAGAATCATTTACAAAACACATTTGACACCATTACCACTGCAACCTCCGACAATAAAAAGGCGGAAGTACCGGTTGACAATCTGCCAAAATAAGAACCGTTAATCCACATGACTGAAGTATCAACCACCACTTGGGCCATGTCAGCCACAATACACACATGGATAGTAGAACAATCAGACTTTCATTTCATACAACACCGCCTCCACCTCTACTCCACCATTGAGACGTCATGACCAACGACATGCAAACATAGCATAAGAATGGTGTAAGTTGCACTAAACATTGACATGTCGTTCTCTATCATGTGATGCTGGATAATCCGCTGGAGACCATTGAAAACAGCTCCAGATGTCCGGTTGCTAGTTTTTTTTCCTTCTTTTGCCTTACCTCTTTTTTCTTAAAAAAAATCTTCTTTTGCCTTACCTTTTTCCTGATAAATGTCACACGTGTGGCACGAAGCAATTTCGCCCTGACGCTTTTTGATGGAAACTTTAGTTATCTCAAGATGGCAACTTTAGGGTGTGTTTGTTTGGGCTGCAACTTCTTCGGCTGCAGCTGCACCGGCTCCAGCTGGAAGGAGCGGCTGTAGCTGCTAGCTGTAGCTGGAAGGTTGGAGCTGAAGTGCAGTCGTTTGGTAGTTGTGCTGTAGCAGCTGCGGCTGTTGCTGAAACATGATGAAATGACCAGAACGCCCTCTGTTCTTTTGTAGATTGGGTTTAAGTGCTGACTATACTGTTTTAACAGTAAATGACCCGATTTGAACTGTTTTGTCGTGCATGGCCAATTTTTACATATTTGAACTGGGATCATACTAGTTTTCACATATTCTAGCACATGACAATATCTTTGACCTCATCATAACATATGGTATTAATTATATATTACATCAGACCGTCCTTCGTCACAAAATACATGGTTATGGTGAAATACAATCCTACTCTCTGGCTGCCATCACAGAATCAGCAATCATGTTACGAGTTGTGTCCATGATAGTATTTGCACCTCCCGCATAGTTCCCTCCAGTTGTGTTGACCACATGGCCCGGAGGATAGTAGTTGTCATCATCATCGCATCTAGCAAAGTGGTAATCATACAAATCACTATCTCTGATGAAGTTGTGCAGTGCCATGCAAGCATTGATAATCCTTGATTGCTTACTAGGTGGGTAGCTAGGCAAATGTTTTAGAATGCGCCATTTCTGTTTCAACACAGCAAATGATCGCTCTATGACATTTCTAAGTGATGAATGAAGATAATTGAATACTTCTTCTCTACCAGTTGCAGTAGGGCCCATGTGAAACCCAGGCAGATGGTATTTTGTTCCTCTAAATGGTGCTAGATAACCAACCTGGTTGGGGTACCCAGAATCAACAAGATAGTGTTTTCCTACACAATGAATGTTTATGTCAAACAATAAATACAATACATTGTCAAGTTCAGTTATGTGATTGCTATAAGGAAATACCTGTCGGAGGATGAGGAAACTTTTCTTTGTACTTGTCCAATGTGTCCTTGAATATCCTTGTGTCATGTGCCGAACCAGGCCATCCAGCCACTACTGAAGTGTATCTCATGTCAAAGCCACATACGGCCATCACATTTTGTGATGAATAACCATGTTGACCGCAATGGTTAATCATGTCTTTAGCTGGCACGGTGACAGGTATGTGTGTCCCATCGATAGCACCAATGCAACCATTGAAGTGAGGAAAGAACTTAGGGTCTTGCAGTCTCTCATGCACATTTCTAAATTCTGGATCAATTGGTGCAATGATATCCACGGCTAATAACATCAAACACCTCAACACATGGTTGAATTTTCGATGGATTGTTTCGGTGGACCTCTTGAATCGGTTCTGAACTTGGCTCACTAACTGTGGGCTACCAACAGTCCACAGGAACATCCCTAGAGCCTCCTCGGAACACATGTTGCATGTTGCTCGCAAACCATAGTTGCGTACCAAAGTATCATGTAATAAATCAAAACATGGCCTATGCATATGAAACATCCTGTAGCAATCTTTCGAAGAACCCAAGCAATCATAGACCCACTGTTGTCCTGTGCATCTTACCTCTCTCCTTTCTTTCTTCATAAGATACTTCTCATTGTGTATGGCAACAACAAATGCAACATACATGTATCGCTGAAGCTTTTTCTTCCTGAGCACCATCTTCTTTATGTCAGATTCAACCTCACTTTCACTTTCACTCTCACTTGAACAAGTTGTACCATTGCTGCTGTTACTGGTTGTGCTCATCTTTGTACATACAAATACAAGTAAAAAAAACCAATAGTCAGTACCACAAACCATCATTACAGCCAAGTATGAGTTTGCAAATGAAAGTAACAGTAGCAAGCCCAAGTACCAAATCAAGCATTCAAATTTGCAATTTATAAAAACAGAGAAGACACTAGCAGTTCGCTACTACCAAATGGAGCAGTCAAATTTTCAATTTATATAAAAAAGCACACACTAGCAGTTCGCTTGTACCAAATGTGAGCACTCAAATTTGCAATAGCACGCACTAGCACTTGGCTAGTACCAAATCATGCAGTCAACAAAATAGTAGCAGTTCACTAGTACTAGATGTCTCGCTAGAATCAGCATCATTTTGCAAATCAAAGAAAATAGTAACAATTCACTAGTACTAGATGAAATAGTAGTAGTCAGGCAGCACACGCACAGAGCACGGCCATCAAGCACGCACAGCATACATACAAAAACGCAGAGATAGTGATTTCAACCTCACACGCAAAGAGCACAGCCATCACGCATGCATCATACACACAGAACACGTCCATCACGCTCGTACACACACAGAGCACGCACACACACGGACGCAGAGCACACAGGAAGCACGCGCACACACACAGGGCAGGCACGCGCATGCTGCCAGAGGGGAAAGGAGCAGAGAGAGAACAGAGGAAGAGAGGCAAAAGAGGCTACCGTGGCGGCGGGCGACTATCCGACTGGCCGGTGGTCGGGATTGGGGCTGGTGAAGGCGGTCCGGTGATGGGGAGCGGTCGTTGGAGGAGGCAGTTGACGCGGTGGCCGCGTCCCTGCGCCCCAGGAAAGAGGGATTCCGGCGGCGGCGTCTCCAATTCGCCGGCCGCCGATGGGCCGAGCCGCCGGTGGCCGACGTTGGGGTGGGTGGCGGCGGAGATGGGGAACAACGAACCCTAGGAACGTGGGGGTGGTGCGTTCGTGGGAAAGGAGAGGGGAGAAGAAACAGATACATACCGTGCAGTGGCAATTCGTGCGTATAATGATCTTTGGTGGGGGGGGGGGGGGGTAAATTTGTCTTTCGCCGATTTGGAGCTAGCTGCGACTGGAAGAAGCCCAAATTGTGAGCTGCAGCTTTTGGACCGTTTTTCTGGAGCGCTCCGCGTTTGCGCTTCGGGGAGCCGGCGCAAAAAATGGCCCTTTGTTTGGGCTCCAGCTTCTAGGCAGCATAAGCCATAGAAGCGACTAAAAATGGCCCTTAGTTGTGAAGCATGACAACTTTCTGTTTGGATGGCAAATTTCTTTTTTTTTGGGTTTTTTTTTTCAAATGACAATTTTAGTTATAAAAACGTCAGGGCGGTGTTACTTCGTGCCACACGTGTGGCACTTATCATTTGGTTTTTTTTAAGAGAGTTCTCTTGCCTTACCAAGTGCTTTCGGTATGTGCTCGGCATCGTGGGCCATTTCCATTCGTTAGCCCACGGGCCGTGTCCTGGGCTCGCTTCTGCGTCTCAGTCGTCCTCTGTCTCTCGCGGTTCCGGGAGGAGGAGAGAGACCCGATCGATCGATCTCTTCCGTGGCATCTCCGCCCTCTCCATCACCTCGCCTACGCGTTCATTCCTTTACCTCGCCATGACGCGCGCCGCTTCCTTCTCCCATCACTCTCGACAGCAGCAGCATCTAGGCAAGCGCAGCGTCCACGGCTCGGGAGAGCACGATGCACAGGTAAGCAAGCGCGCACACGCATGCTGTTTGAGGCCGCCGCCGCGCGCTGTTCATTTCATTTCTCCATGGATTATTCTTTGATCTGTGAGTGCCTGCGTTTAGCTCCGAGGTGGTGGCGACGGTGGTGGATTCAGGCGCGCCAAGTTCTTCCGGGGAGCCCCCTGGCGCGGGAGGATCGGGGGGATGCGAGGTAGGCTCGCGGCCGCACGACGCGGAAGGGGACAGGGGCGCGGCCGTGCAGGTCACGGTCACGCCGATGCCGCCGCCGCTTCCGGATACATCGGCGGCGCCTGAGGCGAGGGCGGAGAGTTTGGCGGCACCCACTGCACCGGAGGTGAGAGCAGAGAGTGTGACGGCATCGGCGGCGCCCGAGGTGAGAGCGGGGAGTGTGACGGCATCGGCGGCGCCTGAGGTGAGAGTGGAGGATTTGCCTGAGCCTGCACACCCGCAACCGGGACCGAGGCCGAGGCGATGGTCGTGGTCGGGGATCCCGTGGACGAGACTCGTTCTCGGAGGCCTGCTAGTGGTGGCGGTCGGCTATGCCTTCTACAAATGGGGGCTCCCCCTCTTATCAGAGAAGGTTCTTCCGCCCTCCCTTCCTCGCCTTCTACTACTGCACTAGTACTATTCTACAGATTTGATTGATTCCCTAGTAATTTTACTCCAAACAATTCCCAGATAGTACATAAGCACATGACATTTCTGATTTCTACACTGATGATGCCATCAGGATTCAGGACTGCTGAATTGCTCATGCTCTACACTGTAATTTCGCTAATCTTTCACCTGTAAGTTGGAGTCTTTGATCTGCCTTTACGGCATGATGTTGCATTGTAGGTGCTCTTGCCGATCATGCGATGGGAGGCGACATCTTTCGGGCGCCCTGTGCTGGCTATTGTGCTGGTCATTTCCATGTCCGTCTTCCCTACCGTGTTCCTGCCTTCTACCCTGTCCATGTGGTTGACAGGGATAATATTCGGCTACCGCTTGGGCCTCTTGATCATCATGGTTGGCACCGGCATAGGCATGTCCATACCGTACTGGATCGGCTCGTTGTTCCTTCATCGCATTCATGTAATATTCATCATCTCCATTTCTTTAATTACGAGCTGCCTACATATGATAGTGTGCGCTGAATTCTAGTCTGCCTCTCCTCTGCATCTGTCTCTGAATGTATTACAGGGATGGTTAGAGAAGAAATGGCCTCAGCAGATAGCTCTGATCAAACTGGCTGGCAGAGGGGGTTGGTTCCAGCAGTTCCGGGTGGTTGGGCTGTTACGAATCTCGCCATTCCCGTATGTGATGTTAAACTATGTTGCAACCATCACCCAGATCAAGTTCACCCCTTATATTTGTGGTTCGGTTGTTGGAATGGTACCTGACGCGTTGGTCAACATCTACAGGTATGATTCAGAGTTCAACACCATAATAACTAGGATATCGACAATTAGCTTGGATTACAGTATAAGCAGACAGAACAACATTTCAGTTGTTCAAGAGCAGCTGTCCTATCAAATACTCCCTCCTAACCAAGATCTTATCGTGCAGTGGCCGGCTGATTCTCGCACTGGCGGACCTGAAGTATGACAAGCGTCGGATGACAACAGTGGAGATAGTGTACAACGTCATCTCTGCTGTCGTCGCCGTTCTTATAGGGGTTGGGTTTACTGTCTACGCGAGAAGAGCCTTGGATGGCATACAAAGCACGGAAGGCGCGCGGCAACCTGAACCTGCCGTCGTCCCTGCTGTCCCGGCATCGGAACTCGGTGGTGATCGCCAAAGAAATTCTAGCTCTATGCCAGTAGATGTTGTGTAGTGGCATGCAGTGGGAAGGGTTCTTTTACCGGACGAAGAACTGCAGGTGCTTCAAAGATCTATCCAGGATTTACAGAATGTTCTGTACTCTGCTGCAGCACTTGTGTTGGTTGGGTGTGAAAGGTCAAGACTTCGTGGGTTCTTCTAACCTGGAGCAGTGTGGATTTACCTGACCCGCTTTATGTAGCTGGAAACATACACGAATAGCAGAAGAAAAACATGGTGACCGTTAGGCTCTGTTTGTTATGGCGATAGCTTTTCATAAGCATTTGTTTCATTTTGTGAATATACAACAGTTAGAGAGATCTCTTTCTTAGAAATAACCGAGAATTCTTGCTTGGATTAGTATAGAGATTGCTTGTGACTGTTGCTTCTCTAGTATCCATCCTCGTAATTTGAATCAGTTCCTTACAGACTCCAGAGTTTGTTCAGGCGCGCATTACTTTTTTTCTTTTCTTTTTTCAAAATGGCAGTTACCCTGCATTCATTAAGAAGAAAAAAGTTGATCAGTTAATTGGGGAAAACCGAGCGAAAACCAGATTGCCTAGTTAATTATGGAGAACCGAGCGAAAACCATCACAACCGCTGAGCGGGACACATAAGAAACCCACGCACACCACTCCAAAGAGGGCCTCAGCTAGACAGCACACCACTCCAAAGAGGGCCTCAGCTAGACAGCACGCAGGCGTCATCATCATCACTCCTCCCCTATGTTAAATTACGTTGCCAAGTTCTTTTCATCAGTTCGGATGCGTCAAGCTGCATGAAGATCTGCACCCAAACTCAGCCACTTGCGGCCAGACAGCGCAGTTCCGACTCTGACGAAGAGTTCTGAAGGACAAAACCAGGCACGACTGGCGCCATGGAAGATCACCGAACGGGCCACCTGCAGCCAGTCATTACGCTTGTTCCAAATCTACGTCCTGCTATCAGGTAAGCATATTGAACTGTTGGGGCTTTGGTGCACCTCTAGTTGTTTCACCAGCCCCTTTCCCCCCTGGAAGGAATGCTGATTGAAACTGAAACTGCATAAAAAAAAAAAGAAAAAAAAAACTGAAACTGCATGTTTGCTAGCTGAAAGGCTGAAACTGACAGACATTGGCTCTGAACATCTACGTGAGGCTGTGGTGCGTCCCAAAAATTCTTAGCATGTGCAGTGGGCGCGCACAGATACGTGCTCGTGCCATTACGTGACGTAATTGTGTCGTGGTGTACATCCTCGATTTCCTGGTCATGGATCGACGATGTCACTGAACGTCAACCAAACAAGTTAAAGCCAGCACGTACAGCACAGTCTCTGCATCTTTTTCTTCCAAAAACGAATTGCAAGTTGCCTCAATTAACGTACGCAAAAGCACGCAGTAGTACAGCTACAGCGAGTCAGAGACATTCTTGTTGCCAAGCCATGTGCACGCATGACTCATCGCCAGGAGCAATCCTTACATGCAACGCATGATGACAGCATCGTGAAGATGCTTTGCTAGCTCGAGCCTTACATGCAACGCATGATTACAGTATCGGGAAGACGATTTGCTAGCTCATGCACGATGGCCAGCCGCGCGCTGTCGATGGTGTGTAGTTGTTGAGACGATCAGCAGGGGGAGCCGGCGCCGGAGCCGGCGGAGAGGCTCCTCTCGAGGTAGAAAGCCCGCAGCCTGGCGGTCCGGCTGGCGCCGCCGCTGGCGGAGTGGGACAGCGCGGGGAGCCCCCACTGCGAGGAGAACACGATGGCGGGGCACTCGGCCGCGCACGCGATCCGCCGCACCAGCTCCGCCAGCAGCGCGGCCGCCCGCCGCGCCGGCGCCAGGAGCACCAGCCGCATCAGCAGCCTCACCCCACGCCTGCGCTGCGCCATCCGGAACAGCACCGGCACCGCCTTCTTCCCCGACAACCTCCTCCGCAGCCGCAGCGGCCGCCTCGCCCTCGTCCACCTGGCGGCCGACGCCGCCACCTCCTGGCCGACGTCGCCGTCGTCGCTGCAGAGCTCGCCGCGGAGCCGCTGGTACCGGCACCTCGGCAGCTGGTCCCTCGCCGCGAGCACCTCCAGACCCATGTGAGCTAGCTAAGGTGGCAGCTAAGTTAACCAACCGGCCGGTCACAGACGAGTGAGTGAGCTGTGAGCTGTAGGAAGCATGGGGAGCAAGCGAGCCTACGGGCGAAGGTATATATAGGCGCGGGCGAAATTCCATTATTGCGCGTTGGCACATGGGGAAGAACCGTGCCGGCCGATGGCGATGGAGGGCGCGCCGTGGCTTGCATGCAAGTTGGATCGGAGCAGCATAAGAAAATGGCGCGGCAACGACCAAGCGGCGCCTACGGCCTGATTCCCTTTTGACGCATGCTTTCCGCTACCAGCATTATACTACGCCACGCATGCATATAATTTAGCTTAGCTCTGCGCTCTCATCTCCATGCAAGCTAAAGCTCACTATTATTTTGATCTCCATGCTTGCATGATCTTATCGGTAGGCCTAATTTAAATTTATCTTGAATCTGGCCGAAAACTCTGAGATTACAAATATTTTCGTCCCAACAAATTACTGAAACATAGGAAATTTCGAACGCTGGATTGGAAGGATGGGAGAAGGGGGAGGGGGTGGGGAGATAGACCGACGAAAGATGAGTCGAAAGATGGAACGAAGAGGGACAAGCCTGCGACAACGAGTCAGAGGGTGGAAGGAGGAGTGAACAACATTGGTGATTAGGTCAACGGCAAGATGGCGATGACAACCGGCACCGGATACTAGTGGTAATAAGCCCCTCCGGTGAAGGATTTGTTGTGTGTGATGGCACCCCAGCTCGAAAGTGGCGATGGGACGGACGAAGAGGAGGTATATTCGCAGTGAGAAGAAAAAGGGGAGGAGGTGGGAAGACGAGGAGGCCGGAGGCAGAGGCGGAACGATCGGAGGCAAAGCCGAGGAGGGTGGAGCATTCATGCCTTAATATGAGTTTTAAAACAAAACATATGACATAAGACATAGTAAGAGGTCTTAGCATGTGTGCAATTGACTGTTAAGAATTATGATAACTATAGTAACTAGTGGGTGCAAAAGTGTATAGACATACATTGGTGAAACCGATGTCCCTCTTTGTCTTGCAAACATTTAATTTTAGATCTCTTATTATTGTTTCTATAACATATTGTATTGATCATAGTGTAACTATGTCAAGCTAATAAAGGTTACCCCTCACCGTGAAAAAACACACGCGAATCATTCGGATTGTGGAAGTCCACAAAAATTTAGGAAATCATAATGAACAAAGTGAAATCTCTCATGGATGTTTTTGTTGTGAACTTTCTGAAAAATGACTTCTAGTTGAATACATAAAATTTGAAGTCTGTGTTTTCGTACAAGACGTAGCACATATATGGACCACCACAACTCGTACCTTTTTTGCAAGAGCACAAAGTATGCAGCCAACAAATGCCACCCAAAGTAACATGGCGTACCGTAAGGGCATATTCTTTGATCTCCCTTATGATGATTGATTGATAGTACTATAATTGCGTGACCACTTCACAAGATTGTTTACATGCAATTGGCACATTTTCTCCATTGCCGCAGGCCAAAGAAACCACTTGCTTTTTTGCCAAATAACCAGAGCATGGCCTCATCACTGGAGACGCACCCGGCCTTGATCGTACTTTGAAATATTAACAATGCGCGATAAAATGTGGGGACATCCCCCCTAACCAGTAGGAATGCATCATGGAATCCATTAACTGGAGGCATGATAATAAAGATGAATATGCTAGTTAGGTTTTATGGTTTAAGTTGGCATGTGCCATCATTAGCAAGCAAAAGAAAGGTCACTAGGGACCAACAGTAATCATGGTCAATGATTGGCGTTAGGGCGGCTCGAATGATTGATTAGAATGGAATATTGTTAATTACTACTCTTTGACAGCTAGTTATAATTTAAAACTAGCATCCCTTCCTATTAGAATATAAGGATACAGTTGCTTTGGAACCTTTGCATAACTGTAGCGGACCCATAAACTGGACCATTCTCTTGTTCTAATTAAATTAAACTAGCAGGGTAACTCACACATTTTAGTGAACTATCATTTAAAATATAGTGTTAAGTACCACTCAACTTTGACCATCGATATTTCAAAAGTTCATTGTGATTGCTCAAGTGAAAAAATATCAGTAGATTTACTGATTTAGAAAAACTTACAACAATCCTTTGCTACATCTTTTAATATAAAAGCAAACAACAAAACGAATGGCAACAAGCATGCACATGACACAAAACATAACAAAGAAAACATTTATAATCAACTAATGGAAATAGGACTGGTGGAGGTTCACCTGTAATTTCCTACATGTTCAAGGGATCATAAATAGAAAACAAAAATATGAATGACTATAAGATAAATGCTCTATGGAGAATTAGTGGGCAACATGTCAAAAGGACAACTAGGTCAAAATTCACTGAATAAAACGATGCTTTCTCAAACCCGGGCCTACAAACACACGAGGTCCCCTAGGTTATTAAGGTGCAAATCAGACCTACGCCATGGTGTTCGTGACTACGCCACCTAGGTTATTAAGGAACAAATCCCATATTTTTTGCAGACAATTTCGGTAAATTATGAACTGTTTCCAACAAACAAATCTAGCAACAAATCCCATATTTTTGGAGACAATTTCGGTAAATTATGAAGAAAAAAATCCAACAAACAAATCTAGCAAAGCGCTTTGTTTCTGCGAAATGTAATTTTTCACAATTCCAAAGTTTTTTTTGTGGCGCGAAAACATTTTTCTGGACAGTTAGGAGCATCATTTTTTGTGGAACGGAAGCATCTTTTTCATTCGATGGGTACATATTTGTGACCGATAAAAATATTTGATTGTGCTACAGTAGATTCTTTAATTGATTTGGAAGTCACCTTTTGATGTCAGGAAACAAAATTTCCATCGATGCAAACATTTACTTTGCAAAAGAAATCGTATGAAAACACAATAAGGAGCATACATTATTGAAACAAATTCATTTGTCATGCGCAATATATATAAATCTTTTTTTAAGACAAATATAAATCTCTTTCTTTTTTTTGCGTAAAAAATATAGATCTCTTTCTAAAGGAAAACACCATGCTTCGTCGACGTCCGTGCGCATTGAATAGGCTTTCCACCACCAGCTCATGGACAAGTTTTGTGCATAGCGAGCTCCCCGGCCCAACAAGGTGGCTCTTTTTTTTTTTTTTTGCAAAAAAACAAGGTGGCTGTTGACAAATGGTCAAGAAAAAAGGTGGTTGTTGACAACGAGTGGTGGCTAGTCTTCTGCTGCATGCACGTGTTCATCATCTGGGGCGTTAACCCCTTTTTTTTTTTAAACTGTTAACCGCTTTTCGTTTTCGTGTAGACCAGTTGGCATGTTTGTGTTTTTTTTAACAACACACAGACGCTTATATATACGCGTGTACACTCACTTCTATGAACATACACACACACTACCCGAGCACCTTCGAGAGACTGAACCGGCATATCATCTTGAGATTGACGAAGTCACAACAGACGCCTCGTAGTCGACGGAAATGTCTCCTTCCACTGAACGCGCATCGTGAAAATCTTAAAATAAATCTAGGTTAATGCGAGCATCAGGACTTAGACCCTCGTGGGCTAGTGATACCATCGCAGTTGGCATGTTTGTGTCTCCGTGTTGTGGTTATCTAGTGACGTGAGACAAAGTATCAGGTGATACGGGGTAAAAGATGCTCCATTGATACGGCTCACGAGAGCCTTTGGATCTGAGAGTCGTGAGCCCTTGGATCTGAGATCCAATGGTAATTGGACTAACTCCTGGACTTGTGCGTAAATATCAGATTCGTGGAGGTTTTTTCGCAAAGTTACAGGTGCTCATCCCATGACCATTGGATCTCAGATCCAAAGGCTCTTGAAAGCCCGTATCACGGGAGCATATGATGCCCGGTATCACCAGATACGTGCTCAGTGACGTGATATGTCTAATGGTATTTCGGTTGTGTGTGTGTCGTATGGTTCGTTCATTTCTCTCATTATTTGTTGTGTGAGGAAACCAAACATCGGGCCCATTGGTCTCCCATGCTAAGTTGGGACATGCCAGTGTCTCTGGTGTCAAAGTTTTTCTTTTAACATAGTACAAATGAGTAGATATTCACATGCACGCACATGCACTTATTTTTGTGAATGCATGCACGCACACCCCAACGTCTATAAGCACTTTTGACATATTGAGCTGGCACCATATTTTTAGATTGATGAAGTCACCACAGACACCTCGTAGTCAATGAAAACAAACATCCTCAAAAAGACTGAAATAAATCCAGAAAATGTGAGCACCAGTGTTAAGTCCAGGACTTAAAACCTTAGTGGGTTGGTTCTACCACAAGGAACCTAACCATCTGAGCTCGCTTAGTTAGATATGTCCTGAAGGACCCATATAGCTCCATTAATATCTAAACAATACATGTACAAAGCTCACAAAAGGACACAAAGGAACTAAAATTACAACCAAGTCTCTGAAATATGCAAGGAGGACCCTAAAAGGAGATCTAAGATTGCAATGGGCTCCAAAAAACCTCAACTCAAATACGACCGTACTGTCGCTAGGGATGAACAACTTGGGGTAGCAAAGCCGCCATCGCACCACCACCAACACCAGTCGATGCCGGAAGTAGTAGAGATGGACTCCAAGTTTTGGCAGACGGCCTCCTTATCCGCCACATCCAGGCCATGAGGAAGAAATGGAGCAATCTTAGGCAAGAACGCCACAACTCCAGTCGGCCGCCCTTCTACCAGAAGAATCACTAGCATGGCCTCAAAGACCGGCATCCATCGACCACCTCTGCTTAGTGGTGGGCGTTGTAGCTTCTCAGCGACAAACGCCGATGATGATGCAACTCTACCCGTTTGTTGGATATGAGAACTCACCTTCTCCACCTCCACCATCTCGATGCCCAGTAAAAGGAAGGACGAAGACAGCCCCCCCTGTCGGTTCTAAATCCGGCATATCTTGTAGTAGGGGTCCTAAGCTAGGCGTCTTGGAGCGATGGTAACATGGACACATGATTTTACCCAGGTTCGGGCTCTCTCGAAGAGATAATACCCTACGTCCTGCTTTTGATTGTATTCATATGGGGTGTAGTACAGAGTACATGTATCTACCACGAGATTGTTCTAATGAATATGAGATCATCTATTGACTAGCCTAGCCTCAGTTTATATATGCACCGGAGGCCTAGGGTTTAGAAGAGTCCTCGTCTTGTGCGCCAAGTCTTGTGGAGTCTTCCTTGTATGTGTCACGGGCTGCCCGAAGTGGCCCATGAGTGAACCGCCATGGGGGTCCTCGGCCCGATCCACCTGGTCGGGAGACGACGTGATGAGTACCCCCTAATCCAGGACACCATCAGTAGCCCCTTGAACCGGTCTTCAAATTGGGGACGCTCCTCGGTTCTTCCGAACTGTTCTTCATCTTCAGCCGTCGGTCTTGAAAGCTGGTTCAACAAATCTTCCCATCTTCGATCTTGAGGATCGCCGAGGTGTATCCGAAGAGTTTACCCGTCGGGCATCCGAGGAGTTTGTACGTCGGGCGTCCGAGGAACCCCTTTAAATTCTTGGCCATTATCAATGCCTTGTTACTTAACGCCACACCTCGGGTTCAAAGTTTTTCCCGTGCGGCGGTGTCTTGTTGCAACCGAGCTCGAACGCCGGACTGCATCCGAGGTGTCTTTTGCAGCCGAGTTCCAACGCCGGTCTACATCCGAGGTACATTTTAGCAACCGAGCTCCAACGTCGGTCTACATCCGAGGTGTCTTTTTGCAGCCGAGCTCCAACGGCGGTCTGCATCCGAGGTGTCATAGATCACCTTAGTTTGAAAAGGTTGAAGGGGTTTAGCCGAGCTTAATGCCGGAAATGCCCTCTATGGAGCCAGCCACTTGCATCTGAGCTTTATGCCGGACTGCTTCCGAGGTGATGCACCACCTCGAGCTTGGGCTGATTTTTTGCGGATATATTTTTGATTGGTGCAATTTATTCTCTGCCGAGATATATAGCCAGTAGCCCTCAAGGTGTGTGTCGGCCTAAAATCCGAGATGCACCTGAAGGAAAACATGAAACTGCTGATCCCAGTAGCCCCTGAGACCCGGGTCGATTCGCGAAATCGGCCTGAGGATCAATTCCTAGCTCGGCAGCACATTTAGGAACAGAAACACGGTGTGCATAGTCCTCGAGACTCAGGTTGGGTGTGGCCGACCAACCTGAGGATCGTAATCTCATCGGAAACTATTTTGCACTTTTAATTTCTCTGCATTGAATTGTCAAATGCAGTAGCCCCCGAGCCACTGGTCGGGTGGGAACACCAGATTAGGGGATCGATGTACCTCTTTAGTTGCTTTTAATTTGAGAAGCACGAAGCCCAGTAGCCCCCGAGCCTTAATTTAGGCAAGGGTGGCCAAATTAAGGATCGATATTCGGGGTAAATTGACTTTAATCACAATTTATGTGTAATGATTCTACGTATCCAAGTACTTTACATCATTAATGCTCGGATCCGCATTGTACAAAACTTTTTTGACCGACCATCGGCTTCAACCTCCTCGGCCAGTAGCTGAGGAGTGTTTGTCCTATTTTATAAAGCCTTTATAAGGGCAAAGATTTACGGCAAACAAGGCAATCCGGCCATATGGTTTTATAAACAAAGGTACGCGGAGAGATATGTTATATTACTATTTAACGTAAGAAACATCTTCTGGGAAAAATAGTTCCTTTATAGGTTCCTTTTCGCGGGTTATCATGCTAACCATGATTATGTAACTTCACCTCCGATCTAAGTGGGATAAAATAATGAAGATTAATTCGGGGAAAATTCCCGAAGTATCTGGCTTTAAAAAACCGAGATTTTCACTTCCGTCGTTGCCGACCAATTATGTTCTTGAGATTGCTAGCTTTCGGCTTCACCCAGTCTGAGGTACTAATCCGGATAACCCGGTAGTATCAATCACAGAGGTGCTCCCTTTACCCCCTAGCCGAACAATCGGGAACGTAGGGGGTAAGCACAGGAGCCAGGCAACCCAGCTTGGCCAGATCTCAAGTCAAATTGATGCATATTGTGGCTTTATAACGATTTATGGGAAGGCAGCGCTCGTATATTGAATACAAATTGATGCGGAGCATCCTACGGACATCACCATGTCAAGAGTCCGTTTGGCAAGTGACACGTGCGACATCTACTTCACATACATAAAGGTGAATCATCTCCTTTACACGTGTTCACTTGACCCCTTCGAGGATGGTATACTACTTGACACTCCTCTCGTGTGCATACATAGGTATTGTCGGAGCTTCACGGATGATGAGGAGGAGTCTAAGCACAAGAGTACAACTACACCACCCACGAGGGAAGCATGGAAGAGAAGGAAGAAGAGGACTGTGTCAGCCCAGAATTACCGGTACAACTGGTCCACTACCGCCCAACTACCGGTCCACCGGTACAACCGCTCCACTACCGCCCAACTACCGGTCCACCGGAACAACCGCTCCACTACCGCCCAACTACCGGTCCACGTTCTGTAATCAAGCGGCGCAAGACCGGTGCAGCCCCGGTTGTTCCCACAGCTGTGGCCTGACCGGTACAACCGGTCCTCCCACCGGTAAAACCGGTCCCTACTTCCACGAACACCTCCAGGAACTGGTACAGAAGCTCCTAGCGGTACAACTGGTTGGACGACCGGTACAACCGGCCTACCTGCGAGCAGTGGCCCATGTATCTCTCTCCCACTTACCCCTTCGTGGCTTGTACTATAAATAGACCTTCCCCTCCTCCATTCTAGGGTTAGCTAAGAATAGATCTAGAGATTAGAGCTTAGCTCATGTATCTCCCCTTGTGGGATTCCTCTTGAGGGAGAAGACTCCATTGGAGTGCAAGACCTCCTAAGGGAGAAGGATCTACCTAGATCATCAAGACCTCATCTCCTCCTGGATTTGGGATGAACTCTACCTTGTGTCTTTCCCTTTGCTTGTTCATGTACCTTGTGGATCCTTGTGTTTGCTAGTCTAGTGGATGTGTGATTAGACTTGTTCTTGTGTGTTTCTCTTGTGTTTTCCCCATGTTCTTCCGCGTGTTCTTCGTAGGATCCCCTCCAATTCGTGAAAGATCGTCAATTAGGGTTCCACCCTACATCATCTTGATATCATGAGCCACGTTGATCACGAATTTGGAGTCCTACCCCCCACTTTCTAGCCTAATTTTGTTTGTTCTTTCCCAATTTCGAAAATCCCCACCAAAAATAGCCCTCCCAAAATTTTTGCATTTTGTTGGTTCTTATGAGATTTTGTTGTGTTTGATCCACGATTTTGTTGTTTGGCAAGTAGATCTTGGCTTTCCCCACCTCTCCACCACGAAATCCATCCCAAATTTTCTTTTCCCCTTCGATTTGGCACCACAAATTTCGAGTTTGGTCCGCCCCAAGTCCACCCCGTACCCAGATCTGAAACCTGTGAATTTTCCCGAGCAGAGCGGTACAACCGGGCCCCAAGGCGGTACAACCACTACACCATCCCCTGATACTTCCGCCAATACAAAACTGGAACCCCAGGACGCTCCAGGAGCGGTACAACCGCCCTCTCAAGCGGTATAACCGGCACTCCCAGTTTCAGCATCAGCTGATTGACCGTTTTGACCATAACTTTTGCATCCGGAGTCCGATTTTGACGTTCTTTAGCTCGTTGGATAGCTATTGACATTCCCCATCCATATAGATAGGTACCACCATCATTTGACTCCATCTACTTGTGTGAACTTTGGCAAGTTTGCCTAGACCCTCCACCATATCACCCGCATTACCACCATAGCCTTCCGCAACCTAACCCATTTTGATCCTCATTGCATTTGTGGTTGTTTGAGTTGTGATTCGAGTCTCCTAAGGTGTTTCGGCTACTTAGGGATGGTTACTTCTTCATCAACCACCACCTCCACTTCCACATTGCCGACTTCGCAACCACCACCACATTCCGCTACCACCATTTGACATTTGACATTTGAGATTTTGAGTTGTGGTTTCCCGTTTCCTAAGGTGTTTCGGCTAATTAGGAACGGTTCTACATCGCCACTCATCATCGCCACGGACTCGACATCGACATTGTCCACTTCATCATCATCCGTCCTTGCTTACAAACGAGAACCCACCGACGGTACCTTCGACGACATCATTGTATATTTCCTTGCCATTGCATTGATAGCCACGAGCCTATTGCGTCACTTACCTTCGAGACTAGTGAGTTGAGAATTGCCGGGCCACGCTATTTGTGTACCTTAGTGATAAGCTTACACCGCATAGCTACATTTAGCGTGCAATCATCTTGCTATCATCATTGTGCCATTAAGTCTCTCCCGTGCATATCTTACATACTTGTCTCATATCTTGGCTCGAGCATCAAGCATAGTGGCAAAGGAAGCATATCAAAAAAAAGCTTTTAAGCAAAAGAGGAGATACAATAGAGCTTGTAAGCAATAGCAATAGCATTGAGCCATTTTGCATAGTACATACTCTTGGAGCATACATACATAGTATACATGGGATTGAAGACGGCACGGTTTTCTCTCGTAGGTTGGTGCACGAAGCGTATCTAGCCCATTTGAGCAATCGAGCTATTGTCTCTCTAGTATCCGTGCAACAAGAGCTTTTTGCGTGGTAACACATTTTCTGCTCATTCCTTGGTTGTGCGGATCCCATCTATCTTTTCGTGTGTGTGTTTCCGGGTCATACCATATAGCTATTGATCTATTTGCTTTACATTGCAATTTTGTGAATCTTCCTCAACATTTTCGATATCATTAACTAACACTTGCTTGAATTTTGTGCCACTTATCCTAATCAAGCAACTCGATAAGCTTTACCTTGTAGGTGTGAGTGAACAAGTCCGGTACCAATTCCACTATTCTCTCATTTCACATTGAGTGACGCTGGATACATCCTCAACTTTGGGAAAAGGTATCTTGGTATTGTTTATCTCATTTCCTACTCACCTTTCCTCGAGTCTTGTGATGGATAGGCAAAGCACATCTACTTCGGTCTACAACAACAATGACGAGTTCGATGCCATGAAGAACCACTTGGATGCCAAGATGGATGCTCAAATGGAGGAGCTCAAAGCCCTCATCATGACCGGCAAGAGGTCTTCCTCATCTTCGAGAAGACGCTCAAGTGCACATGCTTCCGAGCTACTATCTCCGGCAAGATTACATCGGCATCGACACCATCACCGACTACAACGTGAAGGTCAAGAGCTCAACACCAACCACCGCTCTCCGACTTCACCATCTACCTTGGCATCTTCGCCAAGCGACTTCAAGGCATCTTCACCTTTGGACATGCGGCATCTTCGCCGACAAGCACCCCAAGATTACGCTCAAGAGAAGCTTCCCAAGCTCAAGTCCGCGACTTCCACTAGCTACTATGACCTCGACACCGACCACGAGATTCCTTTCGATGGGACTCAAGACCCCGACGAGTATCTCAAGTGGGAGCGCAAGATGGACGACTACCTTAAGCTACATCAAGTCCCCTCCGAAGATCAAGTGAAGTGCGCCACAAGTAACCTCCACGACTACGCATCGACATGGTGGCTTCACACACCTTCGAAGAGCTTCAACATGAGTTGGCCCAAGACGAAGAAAGCGATGCGGCGAGAATTTTTGCCTTCCACCTACATGGAACATCTTCAACGCCAATTGGAGAACACCATCCAAGGATCCAAGTCCCTCGACGAGTACTTCATGAAGATGAAGAAAGCCTTGCGACGAGCCGGTGTGGACGACCCCATTTGGATGAAGTTCCACTTCATGATGGGATTGAACAACGACATCTCCAAGACTATCTTCCTTGACAACTACGAGTCTCTCGATGACATCTACATTGGTGCTCTCAAGGCGGAACAAGAACTTATGAAGGCCAAGGCTTCTCCACCCCATGCACACTTCACGAAGACCAAACTCCAAGACAGCGAGCATGAGGATAGTACCACCAAGATGTCCAAGCCCGACGAGCTCCAAGACGATGCTCCCAAGTTCGACTTCACCTCCATCCCTCTTTGTGGCATTGACGATGCCGAGTCTACCACGACTCTTTTTGACGACGGCGCGGCGATGACTACGACTACGGAGCCAATCAAGGACCAAGATTTGGAGGCGAGTGACAAGGTGGCGAGCAAGGATTATGCTTCCATCTTTGGAGGCGAGAGTGATGATGTGCCATGTATTGAGTGCAATAATGGTTTTAGTGTTGCTAATGAGATTGCCCCCATAGCTTTCTCCCATATACTCGGAGCTTTTGACATATTTCATGTGAAGCATGCTTGTCTTCCTTCTTTGCACCATATGCCTAGTGCCATGAATATATCCATTGTTGCATCATATTATTCATGCACTTTTGCTTCTAATGGTTATGTGCAAGAGAAGAGAACCATCATGATGGATGATGTGTTTATCTACCATGCGCATACGTCCTTTGCTTTGTTGTGTGCATGTGTAGGATACTTGGACTTCGTGTCAACTTCCACTTCACGTGAGTTGACCACTCGAGCTCTTGAGAGCGAAACACATTCGACCGACTCACTTCTACATCGCACTTGCTTGTGTTTTGGCATTGTGAAGGACGCACAAGGGCACACTTTCGAGGTGATATCCTTCTCTTTTGAGAACCCCAAAACCATGAGCATGAATATTGTGGATCATACTTCATGTGTTGCTTGCACCATGACACATTGCACACATGCTAGATATCTTGTTTTGACTTGTCATTGCCACATTGCCATGTCTCATGATATATATGCCTTATGTGTTGGATCGAACATGATTATCCCATGTTATTCCCATGTGTTTGATTGCAACAATGTCATTTCTTCACATATGCCATGTCCCATTGATTGCTACATGCTTGATTTGATTGCCTCACACAGGATGAACAATTGATCTTTCTATTGTGTTGAGTGCCACACTATTTTCACTACACCCTATGCACGTTATGCTTGGATTGTCTTGCACTTGACCCATGTGTTTAGACACTTCATTTCCTTTGGTGTTGTGAATGATTCATATGCCTACCATAGACCATTTGTTGAGCGCTTGATGCATACTTGCTATAACCTTGTGGTAGATGCTTGTTCTCTTGTCACACATATTAGCATCTCTACCTCCCATTTGCATGCTTATTTCCATGATGATCTTGATTGTACTCAATTTGTATGCTTACATACGATGTCTCATTCCTTTGTCACACCATTTTCCATACATGACGACGACACTTGTTGGGTGGATCACCACTTGAATGCTTGGTTTTGCACTAACGCTAACCACATTTGTTTTTCCAAGTGTTTGTTGTCCTTGCTCCTTTTGAAGGAATCACACGACGGTGCGACATTGCGGAGCATCCTACGGACATCACCATGTCAAGAGTCCGTTTGGCAAGTGACACGTGCGACATCTACTTCACATACATAAAGGTGAATCATCTCCTTTACACGTGTTCACTTGACCCCTTCGAGGATGGTATACTACTTGACACTCCTCTCGTGTGCATACATAGGTATTGTTGGAGCTTCACGGATGATGAGGAGGAGTCTAAGCAAAAGAGTACAACTACACCACCCACGAGGGAAGCATGGAAGAGAAGGAAGAAGAGGATTGTGTCAGCCCAGAATTACCGGTACAACCGGTCCACTACCGGTCCACCGGTACAACCGCTCCACTACCGCCCAACTACCGGTCCACCGGAACAACCGCTCCACTACCGCCCAACTACCGGTCCACCGGAACAACCGCTCCACTACCGCCCAACTACCGGTCCACGTTCTGTAATCAAGCGGCGCAAGACCGGTGCAGCCCCGGTTGTTCCCACAGCTGCGGCCTGACCGGTACAATCGGTCCTCCCACCGGTACAACCGGTCCCTACTTCCACGAACACCTCCAGGAACCGGTACAGAAGCTCCCAGCGGTACAACCGGTTGGACGACCGGTACAACCGGCCTGCCTGCGCGCAGTGGCCCATGTATCTCTCTCCCACTTACCCCTTCGTGGCTTGTACTATAAATAGACCTTTCCCTCCTCCATTCTAGGGTTAGCTAAGAATAGATCTAGACATTAGAGCTTAGCTCATGTATCACCCCTTGTGGGATTCCTCTTGAGGGAGAAGACTCCATTGGAGTGCAAGACCTCCTAAGGGAGAAGGATCTACCTAGATCATCAAGACCTCATCTCCTCCTGGATTTGGGATGAACTCTACCTTGTGTCTTTTCCTTTGCTTGTTCATGTACCTTGTGGATCCTTGTGTTTGCTAGTCTAGTGGATGTGTGATTGAACTTGTTCTTGAGTGTTTCTCTTGTGTTTTCCCCCGTGTTCTTCCGCGTGTTCTTCATAGGATCCCCTCCAATTCGTGAAAGATCGTCAATTAGGGTTCCACCCTACATCACAAATGCTGAGAATACGTCGGACTCTCCAGGAGTCCCAAAGTAACCGTGCCGAGGTGCCTCAAGGAGCCCCTGGTACGGTTTATTGGACTCTTGTATATGTCTGAAGTGTTTTATACCAAAAACTCGAGGTTAGAATTGCACAGTTTTTTCAAAGACGGCCGAACTAATTTTCTATTAGTGACCTCGGACAAGCCGAACACTTTTATGAAAGCAAGCTGATCGGACGATTGAATTTGCGCATGTTTGTGGTAGTCAGCTTTTAAGCTGTATTTTGCAGCTTTATGCTATATGTTATTTTGATTCAGTTGCGACTGTTTATAATTTGAAAGTGGCCCATCGTCGGCTTCCACCCCTTTGTAGATGCTACGCAGGGTGTTTCCGCAATAACAAGACAACCCTTAGCCGACGTCTCGATGCCCGGAGGCAGTTGTGTTAGCGGAAACGAGGCAATCAGATATGTAGGTTTTATAACTTTCACTTAGTCACAGGAGCTTGACTGTGGGGGCAAGTAACTAGCCCCCGGTGTTTGGAGTGTTCGGGCGTGCCGAGGTGCAGCTCGGCAGGGAAGTTGCCGAACTACGGGTCGGAAAAGATTTCCCGAGCCAAATTATTATGCACGTCACCTCAGTCAAGAGGATGTCCCGCCTCCTGAAAAAAAACATACAAATAGGTTTAAAAGCTTCATAGGCTCGGAAAACCAAAAAAACTTACACAAAACCTTTACGTCTACATTGAATCAAGTCTTTTGGTGCCAATCTGAAAATTGGTCTTAAAATTAACTTGTGCTTCCGTCGTGCTTTAACATGACACATCCGATCTCTAGACATCAAGCGGGTCAGCCTTCGGCTTCAACCTCCTATCCCGAAGGCGGAGTGCTTCTCAGGCCAGTTTAGCGTACTAAACTCGAGCGGCTTTAGAGAGAAACCAGGCTATCCGGGTATTGACCACAAACTCGAGTTGAAAAAATGAGTAGTAAAAAAAGACTTTGCAACGACTTATAAGAAAACACTTATTATAAAATGGCTCATATAAATTTAAGAGCCCCCAGTTAACATGGGTAAAGGAAGCGGTTTTTAACGAACCTCGTTTTTAACAAACAGATTTTAACATAAATATAATGCTTGGTCGAACCGAACAAAAAATTAAGAATTTAGAAAATTTAAGCATTAAAGCGACTTAGTTGGTTAATGTGCTCGGTGTTGATGACGCGGTCCGGGCTTGTGGCGGGACGAGGACACCCAGCTAATTTTGACAGATCGGACATGGTGCGTAGTCCTCGGCATAGCCGACGTCCCAGCCCCCAAGCCTGTCCTGAGGTGGCCGAGCGAAGAGCTCGGTTGATGAAGTGGCAGCAGAACACTGCCGATGTGCCGAGGCGAAGCCCCTGGTCCAGCCGAGGAGACAGAGTAGGTCGGCAAGGTGACGCCGGAGTAGGTCGATGAAGCGATGGCGAAGTCCCCGGTCCAGCTAACGTGACAAAGCTGGTCGGCTGGTGACGCCGAAGTCCCCGGAGTAGGTTGATGAAGAGATGACGAAGCCCCCGGACTAGCCGAAGTGACGAAGCAGGTCAGTAAGGTGATGTTGCAGCCCCCATGCCAGCCGAGGTGTCGAAGCAGGTCGGCATGGTGGGTATCGGCTCGAAGAAGCAATGGTGCGGCGATGCCGGCGCAGATCGGAACTGGTCAATGCCGGCTTGATGAAGTGACCGCGTGGCGTTGCCGGCGCGCCCCATCCGTGCAATCCGTGGGGCAACGATGTTGTATTGACGATTATTTGGCATTCGCGATGCCGGACTCTAGGTCGGCTCGCCGGAGTGATGTTCTGATGAGGTTGACCTCGGCTCGATGAAGCAATGAACTGTTTAGCGCAGGTCGGCAGCCGTGGAGCAACGTTGTCGGACTGGTTTGACACCAACGCGACGGTGAAGATTACCTCGGAAAAGGCTTTTAAAATTTGCAGGCACGTGCTTGAAAACAAAACACAATACCCTATAAGAAATTCCCTTCAAAAAGGATGTCCGATAATCTGTTCATGAAAAAGATGAACTCGGGTCGGATTCGTTTTCGCGCAGAAAACAGATCCGTAAATTGATGCACTCCTCGGGCTGTTCCCCGAGTTTGAACGGTCGGATCGAGCTGAAATTTTGAGGGATGGTAGATATAGGAATTCCGCAGCCGATCAACGGTTGGATCTTCCAAAGGATGTCCGAGCTGGACGCTGGAGTCCTCACCCTAAACTTGTCCAGATTCACGTCCAGATTTGACAGGGCTCCGGTATATCGTAGATCGCCGGAGATTCCTCCATCGGAATACGACAAAATTTTACGGGGTCATTATAGAATCAATTCCGCACAATTCCATCAAAGGATTCGTCAAAACGACACTCGAGGAGGCGGTGACGGTGAACGCGAACCCGTTGTCCAGAAAAACTGCACGGTCGCCCGAGGGCAATGTTGATCTTGAGCCCCCGAGCGCCATGGATAATTCCCCCATGATCTTGATAGAGATCGGAGTTGATGATGATGAAAGTATCCGTCCGATCTTGATGATCCGACGCGGAGCGCAGTACTCGGTCCAGCTGAGGTGACCAGTCGAGCCGGCGACGAAGATGCCGACATCAACAATAAAGCTCGGTTCCGACGCGTAGATCGCGCCGGAGACGATCTGAATTCCCATCGCACCGTGGCGACTGCCAGCAGGCTCTCAATGAAAGCACCAATGTCGGTTCTAAATCCGGCATATCTCGTAGTAGGGGTCCTAAGTTAGGCGTCTTGGAGCGATGGTAACATGGACACATGATTTTACCCAGGTTCGGGCTCTCTCGAAGAGATAATACCCTACGTCCTGCTTTTGATTGTATTCATATGGGGTGTAGTACATAGTACATGTATCTACCACGAGATTGTTCTAATGAATATGAGATCATCTATTGACTAGCCTAGCCTCGGTTTATATATGCACCGGAGGCTTAGGGTTTAGAAGAGTTCTCGTCTTGTGCGCCAAGTCTTGTGGAGTCTTCATTGTATGCGTCACGGGCTGCCCGAAATGGCCCATGAGTGAACCGCCATGGGGTCATCGGCCCGATCCACCTGGTCGGGAGACGACATGATGAGTACCCCCTAATCCAGGACACCATCACCCCCCCTCCAGTTCAAGACAATTTCAAGCTTATTAGAGGAGCACTCACCGGATCCACCTCCATTGTCGTCTTCAACCATGAAAGAATACCTCGGGAGAGAGCTAGCCGCCGGGCGCTGCTAGAAGGCACTGGGGCAGAGCTCCGACTCGGCATCACGCCAAATGCCAAAGAGGTGAACCTACCCCTAACCCTACACCGATTGGACAAAATGAGTAACTGGCTTCCTCCTTCATACCTACTCACGACGGCAGCACCTCCGGAGGAGGGCTAAGGAGCCGGGCGGAGATTTTCCTAGGCGACTCTCAACGGTTGCGAGCAGTCTCACATCTCTCTCCCATCGAAGCTTTCTCTTGGTGTCAAAGATTGGTGCAGTTCATGATCACTCGGTCACGCCGCACATGCTCGGCTAGCATAGGATTTAAATCGAGCCAAGCACCACAATTTAGGGTTTGTACTTCTCCAACAAGGAAAACCCCGATAAGAACAAGATGAATTTGTTATTAAAAAATAATAAAGAACAAGATGAATTTCATTTTTAATTAAAAAATTGATGGACTTATTTATCAATAACCTTTTTCAAGTAAGCTCAACTTCTTGAGCCACAACTGTCCGAAACTAGGAGTCCGTTGTGGATCGGCAGGTGTCTGGCACAACCGTTTCTGAGCGCAGTTTCTTATCATCGCAACCAAGCTACCTTGGCCGCGTGAGCCACCATGCATGCGTTCGAAAAGCCGAGAATATTTCAGTTACGCCGGCGTCACTCTCGCGTGTAGCTCCGAGCAACCATGTCCTTGTTGCTTGTCGTAGGTTGGCACTCCTCGCTCCCGTACTCGATATAAAAGGGAGCCCAACGGCGCCAAGCATCTAGCTCATAAATCTCCTCGTCGAATCAGCCCGCCGGCGGCTCCATGGATTCCGGTGCGATACAGGTACAAATGCCTGTGACCGGCCAAGAATGCCCGCCTCAGGAAACCAGGCCACACAAAGGCAAGTCGCCGGTGGACAAGACGCTGTCGGGCGCGTCGGACCTGCTGAAGCTGCTGCCGACGGGCACGGTGCTGGCGTTTCAGGCGCTGGCGCCGTCGTTCACCAACCACGGCGTCTGCCACACGGCCAACCGGTACCTGGTGCTGGTGCTCATCGGCGCCTGCGCGCTCTCCTGCGTGCTCCTCTCCTTCACGGACAGCCTCGTCGGCCGCGACGGCAAGCTCTACTACGGCATCGCCACGTTCCGGTCCTTCTACCCGTTCAACTTCGCCGGCGCGGCCGCCGAGCGGGACGCCATGTTCAACGACCTGTCCCGGTTCAGGGTCACCGGGCTGGACTTCGTGCACGCCGTCTTCTCCGCGGTCGTGTTCCTGGCGGTGGCCGTCGCCGACGCCAGCATACAGAGCTGCCTGTTCCCGGACGCCGGGGCGGACGTGAGGGAGCTGCTGGTGAACCTGCCGCTCGGGGCGGGGTTTCTGTCCAGCGTGGTGTTCATGATCTTCCCCACCACCAGGAAGAGCGTCGGCTATACGGACATGACGCCCCACTCCCACTCGCAGTGAAGTGAAGCTCGTACCAACATACGTATCTCCATCGGAAACATATGAAAATCCCAAATGCAAAGACGGATGTTATGCATGCATCTGAGAAAAGGATAGTACATCTACGTGGCAACAAACGCTTGTACGATAGAAACATGTACGAGACGTAAAGGAATCAATGAATCATGCCCCTTGAACGTCAATATATGTATGTCAGCATGGCCATTGCCATCCTCATACGTATTGTCATTGTTGCCATGATCAACCGTTGATTTAAGAAATCTTGTTGCCCCTTGAACAGCTGTTGATTAGAAAATCTAGTTTGAGTTGCCATGGGAATGACGATACCTTGCCGCGATACTGAAATTTGTGAGTGCCTATTTGCCAGCTAACGGATTTTTTTTGGCGTTAGTCAATACCGTTGATCATCATCCAACGGCCACAATCACCTCGCACTTTTCATCTTCAACCTCCCCTTCTTCTCCTCACGTAGCCGCCCACCTACCCCACCCACCCCAACCCAACCGCCTGCCTCCCCCCCCCCCCCCTGCGGCCGGCGAGTGCTCTTGTGCGCCGCCCCACCCTCGCCTCAACCTCCCCTGACCATTGTCGCTTGCTGCCGCCGCGACAATCCCTCTAAGCCCCCCCCCCCCCCCCCCTCCCTCGACGTGCAACAATTCCGGCAACCCTGCACCCGCCAAGTTTTGGACTCGCTCCTGCCAGCTATCGCCTCCCGCTCATGCACGGCTCGGCCTCGCCGTGGCCGGCACTAGTCCCTGGCGCTCCTCAGGTCGTCCACGCTCCTTTGTCCTCACGCAAAGCGGAAGAAGTGATTGACGCACAATTTTTTTTTCTAGGCACCTGCTGTTTAGCAAACGAGCTGAAATTTACTACTGGAGCAACAAAAATATAACTCAAATTTCCAGCTTCCAAACATGCCACTAAATTTTGCACCGGATACAAATAAAGTACTATCGCGAGTAGTGGTGGAGCATCCCTGGAGAACCTCCACTTTTAGCCAAACTTTGAAATTTGATATGAATTTTAAGTTATTTTCATGCTAAAAAAATCATGTCAGATCTATGCCAAGATGGCTGTGTGTGCAGGGACGGAGCCAGAAAAGTTGTATGAGAGGGGCCAACTGTTGTTGCATCATTGTTGGGGAGGGCCAGAACAGCTAAAATACCAATTTTTGTTCCGAAAACATCATATTAGTAGCTCTAACACTGACTACCAGTCAGTCGACTGAATTTGTGAATTGGGTCGGTCACTTTTTTTTTTTTGCATGCAGCGTGTGGTGTGGTGTGCCGTGGCGTGTGCGTGTGCGTGTGCGTGTGAGCTAGCTTAGCTCTGGCTGGCCATGGCACGATGAGCTAGCTAGCTCCGGCTGGCCGCGTCCGTGCGTGAGTTTGCTAGCTCCTGATGCGTCCGTGCGTGAGCTTGCTAACCCCGGCTGTGTCTGCGCGTGAGTTAGCTAGCTCCGGCTGGCCGTGGTTAGTGGAATGGTATTGCACTGCACAAAAGAAGAAAGTAAATAAAAACGCATAAAACAAATAATGATAGAAAATTGCACATGATTGACATAGAAAATGCATTGTTTCATAATATGCAAAAATAAGCATACAGTAGTGCAACTTTTACACAGCGGTATGAATCACACACACACATTGCATAAAAATTGAGTGAGTGTATATCCATGTTATGGGGGCTAATATTTGTTAGGCCCCTATTCTTTTGGGCGTTCAGTCAAATTGCACACAATTTACACAAAAATTGCGCCTTTTTATATTATGCAAGAATAAGCTTGTAATAGTGTAATTTTCACCAAAAAAGTTCTCTAATATTAAATGAATTAATGTCATTGGTATTACCCTTAAAGAACAATAAAATGAAGAAAAAAACAAATCATGAAAAAAATTGCACACAATGTACAAAGAAATTGCGCTCTTTTATAATATGCAAGAATAAGCATATAAAAATGATTTCACAAAACAAAAGTTTCCTAAAAAGGATAAATTAGTGGCATTAGTATTTCCCTAAAGAAGAAACAAAATGAAATAAATACAAAAACAAAATCAAAATAATGAAGTTTTCTAAGAAAAAATGAATTAGTAGTGTTGGTATTACCCTTAAGGAAGAAACAAAATGAAATAAATACTAAAAAAATCAAAATAATAAAGTTTTCTAACAAAGAATGAATTAATGGCGTTGATATTATCCTTAAAGAAGAAACAAAAACTAAAACAAAATCAAAATAATGAAGTTTTCTAAGGAAGAATGAATGAGTGTCATTGGTATTACCCTTAAAGAAGAAGAAAAATGAAATAATAACTAAAAAAAATCAAAATAATGAACTTTTCTAAAAAAGAATGAATTATTGGCTATTGTCTTGCCTTTTAAGAAGAAATAAAATAAAAAAACAGAAATAATGAAAAAATTTGCACACAATTTACATATAAATTACTTTTTATAATATGCAAGAATAAGCATTTAATTCTGGAATTTTCACAAAAAACAAGTTCAAAGATGAAAGGAATTAGTGGCATTAGTATTACCATTAAACAATGAAAGAAAGTGAAATAAAAATAAAAAATGAAGTTTTCTAGGAATTAATTAATTAGTTAGTGGCATTGGTACTCACCTAACATGGGGAAAAAATTGCACACTAATTATAAATAATTTGCATGTATACATTCATGTTAAACTCCGTGTTTAAATAAGAAACCAATGATGAAGATTAATCGTCTCTCAAGATATTAAATATAAATTGCATCTCATATTGATGGTGGCATCTTCTTCAACACGCACGTGCGCGCACAGACACACACACACATACACACAGAGAGAGAGAGAAAGAAAGAAAAACTGAATAAGAAAAAAACAATAATGAAGACACAAAAAAAAGACATAGAAAACACATTCGGATTCCTACATATACACGATAATTCATAAAAGTATATTTAAATTCAAATCAAAACGAGCTTGTTGGATTGATCTAAATTAGTCTGCACTAACACGCCCCATTAATGCTATCGGCCGCCGCCGCGTCACCCCTCCTGCACGCACTAGTTGCATGCGTGCATGAAATCGACTGACCCTATTTCATTTTTCAGTCGACTGATGTATAGCTAAAGCGGTGTTGTTTTATCAATGTTGGCCCAGGCCATGGCCCCAGCCCCCCCCCCCCCCCCCCCCCCCCCCCCCGCCCCGCTGCCTCCGTCCCTGTGTGTGTGCATCGCTCGATGCAGAGGCAGGGGGTTATCCTCCTTTTTAGAAAAAATAATATCTTTATTCCAAAACTAGATACTAGAGCAATGCATGATGCGCAGGCCAAGATTTTGTGGAAATGCTGGTACAACATTGGACTCTCCTTATTCGAAAAAAAAAATGAATTCTCCTTGTTGAGTTAATCATAAAAATAGATCACTATGGTTGCATAGATCGTAGTGCACAATCTCTCCGAGATTTTTTACATCAAACGGCATTAAAGCCATGGACAATCTTCTTCCACCACGCGTGATCAGCTCCAGTATGCCACCACACGCGATCTCCTCTTCTCCAAGAACTGATTCTCTCTTGCATGGCGAAATTTAGGTGCATCTACTGTACTGCTGCCATTAATGTTGCTGATGACCAGGAAGGGAGCCGGTGCCGGCGGAGAGGCTCCTCTCGAGGTAGAAAGCCCGCAGCCTGGCTGTCCGGCTGGCGCCGCCGCCGGCGGAGTGGGACAGCGCGGGGAGCCCCCACTGCGTGGAGAACTCGATGACGGGGCACTCGGCCGCGCACGCGATCCGCCGCACCAGCTCCGCCAGCAGGGCCACCGCCCGCCGAGCCGGCAGCAGGGCGAGCGCCAGCCGCATCAGTCTCACCCTCCTGCCGCTGCCCAAACGCGTCGCCGCCTTCTTGCCCGCCCTCCTCCGCAGCCGCAGCGGCCGCGTCGCCCTGGGCCACCTGGTAGCCGAAGCCGCCGCCGACCTCTCCTCGCCGTCCCCGTCGTTGCCTTGCTCGGCGCGCAGCCTCTGGTACCGGCACCTCGGCAGCACCTCGAGACCCATGTGGTATGTGGTGTGAGCTAGCTAAGGTACGACGAGTCAACTGACGACTGAGGCGAGTGAGTGAGCTCTGAGTTGTAGGAAGCATGGGGAGCAAGCGAGCCTGCGGGCGTACGTATATAAGCCTGGATGAAATTCCATTATTGGGAATACGTTGGCAGGCACATGGGGAAGAATCGTGGCGGCCGGCCGGCCGAGCGCGCCATGCAAGTCGGGGTCGGGAAGACGCGCGAGCATAAGAAAATGGCGAGGAAAAGACACGAACGAACGACCGAGCGGCGCCTACGGCCGCCCGATCGGTATTCCTTTTGACACATGCTTTGCGCCACCAGCACTATAGTCTATAGTATATGCTTTCTCTGCACCCTCTCCAGCTCGATCGCTATTTATTTTTGGACGCTGATGCATGCATGCGTACGCGATCTTCGGTGGTTATCACTTTATCATCGCTAAATAGAGCTAACTCAGCTAGCAACTCCAGCCCCTCGAAAAAAAAAAAAAAAAAAAAGCTAGCAACTCCAGTGATGAACTGCATTGGGACCAGATCCATGACATCGTCAAGTACTACTACAAACTACTCCCTACGTTCATAAATATAAGTCTTTGTAGAGATTCCACTATGGCCACATACGGATGTATATGGATGCATTTTAGAGTGTAGATTCACTCAATTTGTTCCGAATATAGTCCATCGTGAAATCTCTACAAAGACTTATATTTAGGAACGGAGAAAGTAATAATAATGAGCAATATAACGAACCGAGTGCGATCTCCTGAGGATTGATATGATTCCAGCCCTGCCCTCTGTATATATAGTTGTATATATACTCTCGTTTCCGTAAAAGTTGTGGCGCATGCGGCGCCAACGGTATGCAAATACAAAAGCGCATTCTCTCCTTCTTTTCTAGTGATCATTGCATGGCCACTTCAAAATTTGATTGAGTGTAAATCAATTGATTATTAAGGGGAAATTGTCGTTTTATCGTTCAAGTGGGGCATGTGCCATCATCCAAAAGGTCACTAGGGGCCAAGGGAAATCATGCTTCATGCCCAATGATTGGCACCTACGAGTGGTTACGCATACTGTTATACTCCATGACTGGAGGTCGGTGCCTCTCTGTGAAGGCTGTGTGGACAAATGCACTGGCCGGCAGTACAAAGTTACTGCTGCGCAAGGAATGAACGGAGAGGTTCTGCAGGACGTGGAACACGCCATGCGGGTACAAGTTAAGGAGATTTGGCATGTACAGATCCATGCAGAATAACACCCATAAATACGATGTATGGAGATGATTATGTTAGATATATTAGCAGTTTTGTGACTAATTCAATCCATGTAAAAATCATGACCACGGTTCTAACAATACTAATGGTGTATTGTAAGCTAAACATAAGAGTGTGTATTTGGCATAGAAAAGCCACATATATGAGCTTAACAAGTAGTGTAAGAACATGAATTAGTGGAAGTAGGATGAACATATCATATTCTCTAACCAGGAAGATCAATGCCGCGATGGCGGTGGAAGTGCAATCATCGGCCTTCTTCTCGGGACCATCGTTGTCAACCATGGTGCGGCCAGGGAAGTTGAGAAATAGTTTAAAGTCATGCGGTGGTAGAAGTGCCATTGGCGTCGGCATGACAATCTCCAGATCATGGCATGGACCACCATCAGCCCGCACCACCCACCGTGGCCATTCGTGAGTTGGCGCTACGAGGCACATGCGACGGACATGGGGGAGGTGGAGACTAAGAGGTGGGTAGAGGATTGCCGCCATTGCAAAGCTCCAGGATAGTGGGTGTTCGTAGGCAAAGAGAAAGGGCTCGGTTCAATTTGGGCATATGTGGGTGCGACAGAGGCAAATGCGAGACCTCCTAGTTGACACATGTAGGCATCAAACATACGGGGCGACTGTGAAGCGAGCGCAATGGGGGCAGCCCAGTAAGCGTGCTAACCTTTGTTTTTGTAGCCCATGCAACGCTTTTGCAACATTCTTTTAGGGGTTTGTTCTTTTGCTTCGGTTTTTTATGGTTATCTGCTTTTCGTAATTGCTCAAAATTTAAAATACACAAAAATGAACATATATTTTGAAAAAGTTGAGCGTGTATTAAAGAATTCAATGTATAATAAAAATAGTTCACCATACATTGATTTTTTTCCAGTATGTATTAATAAAATGTTCAGGATATATTAACAAAAGCTCGACATACATTTTAAAAACTCGCTGTATGTAAAAAACTTTTCATGATATATTAAAAAAGTGTTCACCATATATTGAAAAGATATTTATAATATAGAAAAAATAAAAAAGGAAAAGTAAGAACAACAGATGAAAACCAAATTATAAGAAAAAAATAAAAAAAGAAGTAAAACCAAAAGAAAACGAAACAATGTACAACCGAAAAGCAAAAAGGAACTGCTAAAAAAGGAAACATGCAGTGGCAAACAATAGACCGTTCCCGGCCCAAGTCGTTCACTTACGGGCGTTTGCTCAAGTAGGATTTGCCGGCAAAGGCGGAGAAAGCGAGGAATTTCATATGCGACGCATGTTGCGTCCAATTGTCGACGCTTTGCATTGGATGTGCGAGCGAGTGACTCGAGTGGACCGGCCTATTTTCAGCGCTAAGTAGAGAGCGTTCTGGTTCAAGTTTTGAGAAGCTTCTGGAAGGTTCAAAGACAAATTTTATCGGGTTTGGGAACATTCTTGAAGGTTTTCTGAACCAATATTTTCCTATTTACCTTCTTCTTTTCTTTCCATTTTGTTTTTCTGTTTTTTATTGTCTTCTCGTTTTGTTTCTTTTAAAAAATTATAAACTTTTTAAAATATCGGATTTTCAAAATTTGTTTGGATTTAATAAAAATATGTTCATGTTTTTCAAACAATGTTAAAATTTTAGTTCACATTATTCTAAAAAAATCCAATTTACAAAAAAATAAAATTATGTTCGCTTTTCCAGAAATGTTAGAATTTCAAACTTTGTTCATAATTTCCAAAAAAATGTTCATAGTTTTCAAAAATTGTTCAAAAATTTAATAAATTATCCGGATTCTCAATTTTTTATTCGATTTTCCCAAAATAATGTTTGAAAATCGAGGCGAGAGAGGCTTCGTAGACTCTACGAGTAGTTTTTTTTTAGTGGTTTCCGATGACTAGTAGTAAACTCCGCCTATGTTGTCTCAACATAGCCGGTCCCAAGTCCGGATAAAAGAGGAGGGTTGTGATAGGCTGGGCGAGCCAACGTCAAAACTCAGCCACTCTTATGGAGATGAAACCCAAAAGATTTTCGTTGGGGCGTAACCCTCTCAGCGACGCGCCACATCGGAACCTGAGTGTGGTGGAAAATGGGCAAGGGCCGGGCCGTCACCCCCCAGGTGGCGCGCCGTATCTTGATCTGGATACGGTGGCAAGTGAGCGAGGATCGGGTCGTCGCATCCTTAATGGCGTGCTACATCGGCGCCCGGGTGTAGTGGAAATTGAGCAAGGGTCTTCGCATTTGACTCGACGAGTGCGAAGGGTAAGGAAGCTAGCCGAGCCTAGGAGGATTCGCTTAGGTAGCTGGAACGTAGGGTCTCTGACAGGTAAGCTTCGGGAGGTAGTTGATACCGCGGTGAGGAGAGGCGTTGATATCCTTTGCGTCCAAGAGACCAAATGGAGGGGACAAAAGGCGAAGGAGGTGGAGGGTACCGGCTTCAAGCTGTGGTACACGGGGACGGTTGCAAACAGAAATGGAGTAGGCATCTTGATCAGCAAGAACCTCAAGGATGGAGTGGTAGACGTCAAGAGACGTGGGGACCGGATTATCCTGGTCAAGCTGGTAGTTGGGGACTTAGTTCTCAACGTTATCAGCGCGTATGCCCCGCAAGTAGGCCACAATGAGAACACCAAGAGGGAGTTCTGGGAAGGCCTAGAGGACATGGTTAGGAGTGTACCGATTGGCGAGAGGCTCTTCATAGGAGGAGACCTCAATGGCCACGTGGGCACATCTAACACAGGTTTTGAAGGGGTGCATGGGGGTTTTGGCTATGGCATCAGGAACCAAGAAGGAGAAGATGTCTTAAGCTTTGCGCTAGCCTACAACATGATCATAGCTAACACCCTCTTTAAGAAGAGAGAATCACATCTAGTGACTTACAGTAGTGGGCAACACTCTAGCCAGATTGATTTCATCCTCTCGAGAAGAGAAGACAGGCGTGCATGCCTAGACTGTAAGGTGATACCTGGAGAGAGTCTTGTCCCTCAGCATAAGCTTGTGGTTGCTGACCTCCGCTTTCGGATTCGTGTCCAGCGGGACAAGCGTGCCAAAGTCGCTAGAACGAAGTGGTGGAAGCTCAAGGGGGAGGTAGCTCAGGCGTTCAAGGAGAGGGTCATTAAGGAGGGCCCTTGGGAGGAAAGAGGTGATGTAAACAACATGTGGATGAAGATGGCGACTTGCATTCGTAAGGTGGCCTCAGAGGAGTTTGGAGTGTCCAGGGGAAGTAGAAGAGAAGCTAAAGATACCTGGTGGTGGAACGATGATGTCCAGAAGGCAATTAAGGAGAAGAAAGAGTGTTTCATACGCCTATATCTGGATAGGAGTGCAGACAACATAGAGAAGTACAAGATGACAAAGAAGGCCGCTAAGCGAGCTGTGAGTGAAGCAAGGGGCCGGGCGTATGAGGACCTCTACCAACGGTTAGACACGAAGGGAGGCGAAAGGGACATCTATAAGATGGCCAAGATCCGAGAGAGGAAGACGAGGGATGTTGACCAAATCAAGTGCATCAAGGACGGAGCAGATCAACTCCTGGTGAAGAACGAGGAGATTAAGCATAGATGGCGGGAGTACTTTGACAAGTTGTTCAATGGGGAGAGTGAGAGCTCTACCATTGATCTGGACGACTCCTTTGCTGATACTAGCTGGCTTTTTGTGCGGCGAATCCAGGAGTCGGAGGTCAAGGAGGCTTTGAAGAGGATAAAAGGAGGCAAGGAGATGGGCCCTGATTGTATCCCCATTGAGGTGTGGAGAGGCCTCGGGGACATAGCGATAGTATGGCTAACCAAACTTTTCAACCTCATTTTTCGGGCAAACAAGATGCCAGAAGAATGGAGACGGAGTATATTAGTACCAATCTTCAAGAACAAGGGGGATGTTCAGAGTTGTACTAATTACCGTGGAATTAAACTGATGAGCCATACAATGAAGCTATGGGAGAGAGTCATTGAGCACCGCTTAAGAAGAATGACAAGCGTGACCAAAAATCAGTTTGGTTTCATGCCTGGGAGGTCGACCATGGAAGCCATTTTCTTGGTACGACAACTTATGGAGAGATATAGGGAGCAAAAGAAGGACCTGCATATGGTGTTCATTGACTTGGAGAAGGCCTATGATAAGATACCGCGGAATGTTATGTGATGAGCCTTGGAGAAACACAAAGTCCCGCAAAGTACATTACCCTCATCAAGGACATGTACGATAATGTTGTGACAAGTGTTCGAACAAGTGATGGCGACACTGATGACTTCCCGATTAAGATAGGACTGCATCAAGGGTCAGCTTTGAGCCCTTATCTTTTTGCCTTGGTGATGGATGAGGTCACAAGGGATATACAAGGAGATATCCCATGGTGTATGCTCTTTGCGGACGATGTGGTGCTAGTCGATGAGAGTCGGACAGGGGTCAACAGGAAGTTGGAGTTATGGAGGCAAACTTTGGAATCGAAAGGTTTTAGACTTAGTAGGACTAAAACCGAGTACATGAGGTGCGTTTTCGGTACTACTAGGCACGAGGAGGAGGAGGATGTTAGCCTTGATGGGCAGGTGGTGCCGCAGAAGGACACCTTTCGATATTTGGGGTCAATGTTGCAGAAGGATGGGGATATCGATGAAGATGTGAACCATCGAATTAAAGCCGGATGGATGAAGTGGCGACAAGCTTCTAGCATTCTCTGTGACAAGAGGGTGCCACAAAAGCTAAAAGGCAAGTTCTATAGGACGGCGGTTCGACCCGCAATGTTGTATGGCGCTGAGTGTTGGCCGACTAAAAGGCGACATGTGCAACAGTTAGGTGTGGCGGAGATGCGCATGTTGAGATGGATGTGTGGCCACACAAGGAAGGACCGAATCCGGAATGATGATATACGAGATAGAGTTGG
The DNA here is from genome assembly GCA_039707655.1 of Elymus sibiricus. Lineage (NCBI taxonomy): Eukaryota > Viridiplantae > Streptophyta > Magnoliopsida > Poales > Poaceae > Elymus > Elymus sibiricus. Next base: position 136,455,434 of record CM077666.1, read on the forward strand.
GGTAGCGCCAATTGAAGAGAAGCTTGTCCAACATCGTCTGAGATGGCTTGGACATATTCAGCGCAGGCCTCCAGAAGCCCCAGTACATAGCGGACGGCTAAAGCGTGCTGATAATGTCAAAAGAGGCCGGGGTAGACCGAACTTGACATGGGAAGAGTCCGTAAAGAGAGACCTGAAGGATTGGAGCATCACCAAAGAACTAGCCATGGACAGAGGTGCGTGAAAGCTTGCTATCCATGTGTCAGAACCATGAGTTGGTCGCGAGATCTTATGGGTTTCACCTCTAGCCTACCCTAACTTGTTTGGGACTAAAAGCTTTGTTGTTGTTGTTGTTGTTGTTGTTGTTGTTGTTGTTGTTGTTGTTGTTGTTGTTGTTGTTGTTGTTGTTGTTGTTCCGATGACTAGTAGTAGGCCGGGCCGAACGTCACTTACAAAGAAGTGTAAACAAGCCGGCCTGTCTTTCAGAACTTGGGCTGCATCAAGCCCGGCCCATTGTCACACACAGCGCCTCACCACTCTCCGTCTCTCCCAGTGAGAGAACCCGAGAACCACACCTGAATCTCGACCTTCTCCTCCCAGCGACCAAATCTGCCGCCGCGCCGCCTGCCGGAAGGAATCGAGCCCCGCGGTTGCGCGATGAACACCGACATCACCGCGTCAGTGAAGCCGGAGTACCCGGTGGTGGATCGGAACCCCGCCTTCACCAAGGTCGTCGGCAACTTCTCCGCGCTCGACTACATGCGCCTCTCCACCATCTCCGCCGTCTCCGTCACCGTCGGCTACCTCTCCGGTACGTCCTCCTAGCCCCTAACCCTTTTCCCGTACGACCATCCTCTTCGCTTCGCTCCGGGAGGCTCAAATCCGCGTTCTCGGGGGGTGCTCGCAGGGATCAAGCCGGGGATCCGCGGGCCGTCGATGGTGACGGGGGGCCTCATCGGGGTCCTGGGAGGGTTCATGTACGCCTACCAGAACTCCGCCGGACGCCTCATGGGATTCTTCCCCAACGAATCCGAGGTCGCGCGCTACAAGTACAAGCTGTAGTGGTAGAAAGCATCATCATTTCTCCCCGTTTCTCTACCGCAAGTGTTACATCTTTGCTTTTATCTTTCTCTAATCTCGTGTGAGCAATGTGTGGTCTTGGTGTAATAAATGAGGTGCCTTGCTGCACAGTACTGAGGAATTCATGCTATGATTTTTACTCGTTTTGTTATAATTTGGTCGCCATTTCAGTAAACTTCTGGAAATGGGGAACTGTTGTGTTAAAAATGGATTTTTGTATCTTGATTAAGTAGTGTGATTTTCTTTTGCTTCACGCTGGCTAGCTGTGGCTTAAGTTTGTCCAAAGAGGTGTCTAGTGAACTTTCTTTATCGAGAGTTACCTGGTGTGAAGCTGTTACGGCCTAGATGTGGTGTGAATATTAGTGCACATGCGTCTCTAGAGAATCTGGGAATATGAAGTTAGGTTGCAGGTTTAGGCAGCACTTGAGCACACATAAATTCACCAATGCTTACAAGCCCAGGAAATAAATAAGTTCTGCTGCCTGGTAACTTGATCCACATAATGAGTTGATGATAATTGTACTCCCTTCATTCCAAAATACATAGCTTATTCGGTTTCGTTAGGACAAGCTGTTGATCAACAATTACTCTATTCATATATATAATTTTTTGTGACATAAAAATTGATTTCATTAGATTCGTATTCCAAATACTTATTTGTGGTTATGATTTTCTACCACAAAAGTTACATACTTAAGTGTAATTCAAAGACTTGTCCTAATGAAACCTAATGTGCAAGGTATTTTGGAACAGAGGTAGTATTTGGCAAGTGTGCATCTATACATTTTGAGTTAATATGAAATAAAGTTGATTATTCTCCTTATTTCCATTCACCATCGTGCTTGGTTGGATATAGATGCAGGATGGTTAGCATATTAAAATGGATCCTGCTGTGAAATAGGGAATCCTTATGCTAAAATGAAAAAAAAAAGGGCAACTGGTAGGAGCTCTGCCTTTTAATTTAGTGAAGAAGAACTCACCAGTTAAAATAAAAACTGGCTTTAGCTTCTCTAGTTTAGGGGTTGTGATTTGTCTACCTGTAGTGGTAACTATGTTGGTCAGGCTGGCTTGTTGAAGTGAAAGCTCATCAAAAGATTGTCTGGATGATTCGTATTTTTGTGGGGAAACCTGGTGTTACATTATGGTCCATATGTTAGTTGCAATTTGTCAGTTTAGTGCACATGCATCTCAAAAGAATCTGGTAAAGGGAGATACATGGCTGGTTTAAGGAGCACCTGAGCACATAGGAAGTCCATTGATGCTCACTAACCTCGGAAAATGATAAGTTATGGTGCGAAAAAATACTGATCCGGCTGACAATAGTTGTATCAATGAGTCCGCTTCCGTACATTTTTAGTTGGTATGAAATAAAGTGGTTATTCTCTATCTTATTCACTTTCATCGCTTGGATGCTTGATGCTCAATTAGAATCCAGTAATAAATTTAAAATTCCTGGCTACTCGCTTGATATTATCCAATATAATGTTGCTTTGTTGGAATCCACTAATGACATTAAAATTACAGGTCATTGCTGGGTGAGATTTTGGCCAACTTATCTATTTGAGTAGGAATGAATGATGCTACTGTAGAATTTAGAAGTTGTGTTAAAATGGATTTTAGCCTGGTTTTGCGTGTGGTGGTAGGTCAGTATGTTGTTTTATAGCCCAGATGTGGCCATCTGGGTGGTGCATTTAAAAGGAACCTAGGAAAATGAAGACGATACTAATCTAGCACTGGAGTACACAGAAAGTTAATCAATGCTTACTAATCTAGCAAACAACCTGAGCCACCTGGTGATAATGGTATTGTCAAGTGTTGTGTGTACATTTTTTGTTAATACGAAATATAGTTGGTTATTCTCTTGGATGTTCGCCTTGAGCAATGTTTTTGGAAGCTGATCAGCTGTTTTGCAGAACAAGAATGAACTGCAATTACAGAATTTAAGAATATATTTGATGAATAGTATAATTGATCGCTTGTTGTCAACCATTTTCTAGTACTCCCTCCGGTCCATATTAATTGTTGCTGCTTTAGTACAAAGTTGTACTAAAGCAGCGACAATTAGTATGGATCGGAGGGAGTAATTTGTTTCAGGGATAGTTTGATATAACATATCTAGTTGCTAAGTTTTATCAAAATATACATTTTGGAAGTGGTTTCATGCTTGGTCTAATGCTTGATCTGCCCTGCAAGGGAAACTAGACACACTGAGAAGTAATGTGGTTGGAACTTGCAACAACCTGAACTCATGGGTAGGCTCTGCAACATCTAAAAGATACAACCATAATTTGCGATGAGTATGGGTTTCCCCGTACGGTCATATGAGATGTCCATCTGGGAATACAGTGAGATGCCCATTCTTGCAAAAGAGACAGCTTGTCATAGGATTGTGTTTTGATTGAATATCAGATATAGCTATATTGTTGGTAACTTGGCCAACAATAATTGAGTAGAAGAATAATTGACCAGCTAAAAAGAAAACTGGATGTAGATTCTGTCATTTAGGGATTGTGATTCCGTTTACTGTAGTGGTAACTAGGTTGGTCAGGCTGGCTTGTTGTGGTGAAAGCTAGTCAAAAGATTGTCTGGATAATTCTTTTGTATTTTTATGGTACCTGGTGTTTTGTTACGGTCCATATGTTAGTTGCAATTTGTCAGTTTGGTGCACATGTATCTGAAAGGGGGATACAGGTCATGTTTTAGGGAACACCTGAGCACATAGGAAGTCCATTGATGCTTACTAACCTAGGAAATTGATAAGTTATGGTGCGAAAATAATTCTGATCTGCAATAGTTGTATCAACGAGTGTGCTTCCGTACATTTTTAGTTGGTATGAAATAGAGTGGTTAACTGGTTATTCTTGATTTTATCCACCTTCATCGTCTGATGCTTAATTAGAATCCAGTAATAAAATTAAAATTCCTGGCCACTCCGTTGATAGTATTCAACATAATCACTTGTTGCTTGCTTGGAATCCACTGATAAAATTGAAATTTCAGATCACTGCATCGGGTGAGATTTTGGTCAACTTATCTATTTGAGTAGGAACATATCCTACCATGCAATTTGGAAGTTGTTATAAAACGAATTTTAGCCTGGTTTTGCGTGTGGTGGTAGGTCGGTACGTAGTTTTATAGCCAAGATGTGGATATCTGGGTGGTGCATCCAAAAGGAACCCAGGAAAATGAAGGCATCTTTAGATTCAACGAGCACTGGATTGGGTGTGTGCATTTTTTGTTAATACGAAAAACAGTTGGTTATTCTCTTGGATGTTCGCCTTGAGCAATATTTTTGGAAGCTGATCAGCTGTTTGCAGATACAAGAATGAACTGCAATTATGGAATTTAAGAATATATTTGATGAATATATGATTATTTGTTTGTTGTCAACCATTTTCTAGTAAATTTTTCGATATCACACATCTAGTCGCTAAGTTGTATCAAAATATACGTTGTGGAACTGGTTTCATGTTTGGTGTAATGCTTGCTGTGGAAGTGGTTTCATGTTTAGTCTAATGCTTGCTCTGCCTGCTAGGGAAACTAGACACACTGAAGAACAATCTCTTCAGATGTGATGTGGTTGGAACTTGCAACAGCCTGAACTAATGGTTACAGGTTTCCCCAGTAAGGTCATATGAGATGTCCATCTGGGAATAAAGTGAGAAGCCCATTCTTGCAAAAGAAACAACTTATAGGATTATGTTTTGAGTGAATATCACATATAGCTATATTGTTGGTGACTTAGCGTTTGATGCTATTCCTTTCTGCGGCGTGCATGCATTTGCTTATTATCGTGGAGAACTGACCTTACATCAGCCATATGAGTATTTCATGTTTCATGCTCTTGAGATAATATCAGACTGTGTATTCGTTTCAAGCACATATGAGATTCATCCACTGGAAGATCAGCTTGAGATTGAGCCGTTTATGCATTTGAAGTAATTGCAATGATCTTTCGGTATAATTTACCTTCCTGTGAATTCAGTCGCTAGGGATTGTATGACTGGATGTGAAATGAACAAAATTTTGAGATTTCTTTATCTGGGTGCTTATGGACGTTGGTTTTGCACTTCTTTATACTTGCGTCTATGTTTTCACTGAGGAAATTTTGTAATTAGTCAAATTCAGTTATACGAGTACATTTTAGGCCAAAAACTGCGGCATCATATCCGAGGGAAACACTAGGGTAAAATGGGTATCACTAATTGATTGTTTCTGCATTGTTTCACTGGCTCTTACCAAGCCCTAGAACACGTAAACAAAATCCAGCTCTACCACGCCTGATGGAAATCGCCATAAAAAATGCTCGATCTTTTGACGCTTATACACCTATCCGTTCAAATGAAAGGCATGGCACCCCGCAAAAAAAAAAAAAAAGGTATGGCAGTGCATTAGGCAAGTTTGCACACGAATTTACAGATAACTAGGTAGCTACAAGGTGAGGATTCAATCTTCAACGGGGAAGAACCACGTCGGAAACCGTGGGCTATCCCACGGCAGGGGCGCGGGCACTGATGACTCCGGTAGCAACGACGTGATAGTTTTACGTCTCAAGTCGTACACACCGGAGTCCCCGAGTGAGCCGTCACCCGGCTTCCTCCCAAGGTACTGGCGTCGCAGGAAGTAGATAGAATCTTCTCGAGCTCCATCACCGGCGGGGCAGACTTGGAGCATCGTGCACACACGAAGATTGCCCGGCCACCCAGGCCGTCGACCTTCTTCCACCGGCCAACGCGCGGCCTGCCGTCTCCAAGGTCCGCCTCGAACACGTCCAGCCGCTGAGTCCGCTCCATGCGCCTGTAACCTGGTCTGTCCGTGTCCGATCTCACGCCTGGCATGTCCCATCTCACCCATCGCTTCACCATCAGCAGCTTGCCATTGGACTCGACCAGATACAGCCGGGCCACGCTGTCGCGAGATCTTTTCTGAATTCTGTAGCGTACGTAATAAAAACTGTCGTGGGAATCGTGTGGCCGACTACCTTCTATCAGCGTGACGCCGCCTGTGACGTCAGGTTTGACTCCTGCCGGAGTCAGCTTGACGAGGCGGCCATTGCCGAGCTCGAAGCCAAGGAGCTCCTCGTTGTGGGAGACGGCGTAGATTTTCCCTTGAAACAGAGCAATGTCAAGGATGAAGAGCTCGCTCAGCACCAGGCGGGAGTTGATCTCGCCGCCCTGGCGGCGGGTCGAGACGATGACTCTGCGGTCGCTGGTGAGGACGGCGATGAGGGGGAGCACCGTCGAGGGCATGGAGACCACCACCTTCTCGATGCGCGTCTTGTACATCCCGTCGTGGGGATCGACCTTGTAATACCGCAGGAGGGCGGCGAGCTCGGGCTGAGGGGTCATGGCGCCGGAGAAGGCGTTCATCAGGGAGCACCGGCCGTCGTCGTGCATGACGAAGAGCATGTTCTCGCCCGCGCTGTAGCAGCCGGCGGCGTCGTTCGGGAGGCGCACGCGGTGCGCCGTGTTGTTGGCCGCGTCCAGCAGGGTGCCGTCGCGGAAGACGATCCAGGGGAGCTGCACCGGAGGCGGTGGCTGCAGCCTGGCGCTTGAGCGCCACGCGCGGCAGACGGCGCGGAGGCGGACACGGTCGACGAGGGACGGGAGACGCTGGAGGACGACGCCTAGAAGATCCGGCGGCAGGTCCGGCCACCCGGATCGGCACTGACTTTTGGGAGGTGCCATCTGGTGATCTGGGTGATCTGATGTCCCGATAGGTAAGCACGATATGCTTTATAGGATTGTGAATCCTAGACGGAGAAGTTGGGACTCGCTTGGGGTCCTCTCGGATAATGGATCCGACGAACTCAGTCCACCGAGAACTCGCCCAGTCCAACGACGCCGAGTAGTTTCCGAGCACAACGACGAAGGTGAAGAAGCAAGGGGTAGGTATTACAACTACAGAAAACTAGCGTATGCATAACGGTGACTGCATCTAAAACTAGCTCGAGCCGGCACCAGGAAGCCGTGTTTACTTCCAGCAACCAAAGTCAATTGCGGGAGCTCCTATACGATGCTCCTTGCGTGGAATAGTAGTTTTTTTTTAGGCAAATTTTAATATGCTCCCTCTTACCCCCTCTTTTTACATATGAGGTAAGAAGTTAAGAGTTAATCAGACCACTAATTAATGAGATCAACGGCTCAGATCTATTATATACTCTTACCTCTTATGTAAAAAGAGGAGGTAAGAGGGAGCATGTTAAAACGGCAGCCCAATATGCTCCCTCTTACTCACTGCTCAGACACTCGGCTGGCTCGTTGCCTGGTTTAGAAGAAAAACGGTCATAGATTTGAAAAAAGTTCGTAAAATCAAAAAAAATGTTCACATATTTTTTTAGAAGTTTGTGGATTTTTAAAAAATCCCTGCAAACTAAAAAAAGTTCAAAAATATGAAAAATGTTCATGAATTTACAAAATGTTTGCGAAATATTCTTTTCATGAATTTTAAAAATGTTCATGTTTTTTAATATACGTTTTTTTGTGAATTTTTAAAAAAATGTTCATAGGTTTGAAAAAATCGCAAATTTTAAAAGGTTCATCAATTTGAAAAATGTACATGAATATGAAAAAAATGTTCCTGAACTGAAACAATGTTCAGCAAATTAAAAAAAATCGTGAATTTAAAAGTGCTCCCAACTTTAAAAAATTGTCGTGAATTGTAAAAAATGTGCACGAATTTGAAAAAATGTTTGTGGTTATGAAAAAATGTTCATGAAGTCTAAAAGTGTTCACGAATTTGAAAAAATGTTTGCGGTTATGACAAAATGTTCATGAAGTCTAAAAGTGTTCACAAATTCTAAAAATGTTTGTAAATTAAAAAAGTAAAAAATGAAAAATGAAAGAAAAGAAAGGAGAAGAACAACCCCCCCCCCCCCCACCCCAAAAGGAGGCAAATCCAAAAACCAACAAGGAAAAACAAAAAAAATGGCTGCAATGTTCTACAAGCTTCCTAAAACACATGAAGTTCCTAAGACAAGACAAAAAACAGTGGGGGTACATGGACCGTCCCATTAGAGGAACAACACTCGCTACACGTGTGCACGTTTGGTACGAAAAGACCTATATTTTTTACAAGCTAGAGTAATTAACGTATCCATGACGCACATCATAACTGCCGTGAAGCAGACCGGGTGTGTCGCCCCTCTATGGCTGGTGATGGCCTGAGGCACATCATAACTGCCGACGTCCGCGTACTTGGAGTAGTCACGCTGATCTCGGTATTTGGCCATCCAAGCTAACCGTCTTGCCTGCTCGGCGGGTGGGTACGGACGTTGCCTGGTCTGGTAGATGGTCCGAGGAGCTTAGTCTTTCGGCGGTGGGGGCTGCATGTCTCTGGTGTGAAAACTGGGGGTTTGTCTTCGAGCTGCCTGCGTCACCGGGTGGAGCGGCTCGACCACGTCGGCGTTCTGGAACCCCAGGTGCGCGCATGCCGTTGTTGAAACTCTGTCTGGCGAGGCGAGAAGGCCGGTTCTCTGTCTGCCGGTGTAGATCTTTGGCCCACTGGTGCTTGGATATCGCACTATTGTCGGTCGCCACATCAAGCTCCTTGAGGAGGTTTTTATGGTAGCTCGATGGGGCCTTAGCACTTTACAACCATTGCATCTTGGCCTTGAGCAATTCCTTGGCCTCAAAGATTTTGGTCATTCAGATATTGTTCATCCTCACAAATAAGCTGATTTCGCTTCTTATTTTTCTGACTGTGCCAGCAAGCCTTTGCCGCAACGCGTCATGGTTGGGGTTATCAAGTGATTCGCTCAATATGTCCTCGTCCTCGTGGCCGAGGCTACCTAGGAGTTCGTCAGCGTCGCCGTCGGGATCAGCGTTATTGCCGTTGTTGGTGTTCCCGTCATTATTGCCGTTGCCTGCTACTTGTAGACTGCGTTGGTATTTCCCCGAAGAGGAGAGGATGATGCAGTATAGTAGAGATAAGTATTTCCATCAGTTAAAAGACAAGGTTATCAATCCAGTAGGAGAACCACACAGAACCTCGTTAGCAGCACATACACACACTAAAGCAAACACTTGCACCCAACGCAAATAAGAGGGTTGTCAATCCTCTTAGCGGTTATTTGTAAGGATTAATTCTGATAGTGATAGATACAAATATAAATTGCAAAATAAAATAAAAGTAAATAAATTGCAGCAAGGTATTTTTGGTTTTTAATATATGATAAAAGTAGACCCGGGGGCCATAGTTTTCACTAGAGGCTTCTCTCTCGAACACATGACATACGGTGGGTAGACAAATTATTGTTGGGAAATTGATAGAAAAGCAAATAATTATGACGGATTCATGGCAATGATCATGTATATAGGCATCACGTCCGAGACAAGTAGACCGACTCCTGCCTGCATCTACTACTATTACTCCACCCATCGACCGCTATCCAGCATGCATCTAGGGTATTAAGTATAAAACAGAGTAACGCCTTAAGCAAGATGACATGATGTACACAAAGTAAACTCAAGCAATATGATTAAACCCCATATTTTTATCCTTAATGGCAACAATACAAATACGTGTCATGTCCCTTTCTGTCACTGGGATTGAGCACCGCAAGATTGAACCCATCACAAAGCACCTCTCCCATTGCAAGATAAATCAATCTAGTAGGCCAAACCAAATCGATAGATCGAAGAGAAATACAAAGATATAACAATCATGCATAAAAGAGTTCAGAGAAGACTCAAATATTTCTCATGAATAATCTGATCATAAACTCACAATTCATCGGATCCCAACAAACACACCGCAAAAGAAGATTACATCGGATAGAACTCCAAGAACATCGAGGAGAACATGGTATTGAAGATCTAAGAGAGAGAAGAATCCATCTAGCTACTAGATATGGACCCGTAGGTCTATGGTAAATGACTCACACATCATCGGAAGGGCAGAAAGGTTGATGTAGAAGCCCTCCGTGATCGATTCCCCCTCCGGCAGAGTACCGGAAAAGGCCTCCATATGGGATCGTGGAAGAACAGAGGCTTGCGGCGGCGGAAAGGTTTTCTCTTCTGTCTCTCTGGTATATTGGGAATATATGGGAATTTATAGCGTTGGCATTAGGTCAGGAGGTGCCATGAGGGGCCCACAAACCTGGGGGACGAGCCTTGCCCCCCAGGGCGCGCCTCCCGAGCTTGTCGCTCCCTCGTGACTCTTCTGGTCTTCTCCCGAAGCTTCGTGTGTCCCTTCTGGTCCAGAAAAAATCAATTCAAAGTTTTTTCTCCGTTTGGACTCTTTTTGATAATGATTTTCTAAAAAGGCAAAAACAGGCAAAAAAACAGCAACTGGCACTGGGCACTAGGTTAATAGGTTAGTCCCAAAAAATGATATATAAGGGCATATAAATGCATATAAAACATCCAAGATTGATACTATAATAGCATGGAACAATCAAAAATTATAGATACGTTGGAGACGTATCATTGCCACCTCCACCATTGGGTCCGTTTCCACCTCAGCCCCCACCGTCACCGTTGGGGGTCTCTACCATGTAGATGTCACTGGTGGAGGTTGTCTCCCACTTACCTGTGGGTGCGGCGACTGTTGGAGGATTGTCCGATGACTCCCCGACCTCTTCGTCCATGTCGTAGGCCTCCTCAGAGGTGCTTGCGAGGACGTCAGCTAGGTCCTCAACATTGGCGACTAGATGGGTGGTGGGTAGGTCAAAAATCCGACCTTCCCTAGTGACTTCCAAGTCCGATCATACGCCGAGGTATGGTCATCCGATATCATAAGCTTCTGAATTCGATCTAACATCTCGTTCAGGACGACTTTCTCGCGTTCATCCTTGGCCTGATCTAACGTCGGGCCCAGAGGGAGCTTTTTGTAGGATCGAAAGTATGTCTAGAGGGGGGGGGGTGATTAGACTACTTGACCAAATAAAAACCTAACCTTTTCCCAATTTTAGTTGTAGGAAGATTTTAGCAAGTATACAAGTCAAGCATCACCCTACACATGCAATTCTAAGAGTGTGGCAGCAGAAAGTTAACAATTGCACATGTAAGTAAAGGAGGGGATTGGAGATTTCAAATGCAATGAAGACACGGTAATTTTTGGCGTGGTTTCGATAGGTGGTGCTATCGTACGTCCACAGAGGGTAACGGCTGCGCGAGTCCATGGAGGGCTCCACCCACAAAGGGTCCACGAAGAAGCAACCTTGCCTATTCCACCATGGCTTACGTCCACGAAGGACTAGCCTCACTCGGGGTAGATCTTCACGAAGTAGGCGATCTCCTTGCCCTTACAAACTTCTTGGTTCTACTCCACATCATGTCGGAGGCTCCCAAGTGACACCTAACCAATCTAGGAGACACCACTCTCCAAAAGGTAATAGACGGTGTGTTGTTGATGAACTCCTTGCTCTTGTGCTTCAAATGATAGTCTCCCCAACACTCAAACAACTCCTCACAGCTTTGGCTATGGTGGAAGAAGGATTTGAGTGGAAAGCAACTTGGGAAAGGCTAGAAATCAAGGTTCAAATGGTTGGAATGGAATCTCTTGATCTCAACACATGAGTAGGTGGTTCTCTCTCAGAAAATGTATGGTGGAAGTGTAGGCACGTTCTGATGGCTCTCCTTACTGAGTAAGAAGGGGTGGAGGGGTATATATAACCTCCACACAAAATCCAACCGTTACACACTTTTGACCCAACTCGGTGGCACCGATCAGAAATCTCGGTAGCACCGAACTATGTAAAAGATATGAACGTTAGGAATCTCGGTGGGACCGACTGGAACAACTCGGATGGGCTGATGTGCAATGGTTAGGGCAAACCTCGTCTCGGTGGCACCGATTGCATCAACTTGGTGGGACCGAAGTGAAGCAATAAGGCAACAGAGAGTTGGCAAGCCATCTCGGTGAGACCGATTTGCAAATCTCGGTGGGACCGAAGTAATTGCAAACGATTACAGAGAGTTGGCAAGGCCATCTCGGTGGGACCGAGATCCATATCGGTGGATCCGATTTGTTAGTGTTTTGGCAGTGGCTAAGTCCAGATGAACTCGGTGGCTCCGGATAGGAATTTTTGATGGGGCCGAGTTGGAATGTAGGTTTTGGACATATTTGGATGGAGAAAATGGTTGAGGGTTTTGGAGCACTGTCACTAAGCACTAGAGCAAAAAGACCATTAAGCAACACCTCATCCCCTTTTAATAGTATTGGCTTTCCTATGGACTCAATGTGATCTTGGATCACTTAACAAAAAAATGTAGAGTCTTGAGCTTTTGCCAATCCATGTCCTTAGCATTTTGAGGGGTCCACATCTCTAGTCCATGCCATGCTAATCATTGAACTTTCTGAAAACTTTCACTTGAATGGATATTAGTTCAATGAGATATATGTTGTTACAAATTACCAAAACCACCAAGGTAGCAAATGTGCTTTCAATCTCCCCCTTTTTGGTAATTGATGACAACATATAGATCAAAGCTTTGACAAATGATTAAATGAATGAAGTACATCATCGCTTTGAGAAGTATGTGATAAGCAAGAGCTCCCCCTAAATTTGTGCATTATTAATAATATGCGTTTGAATGCAAATGCACAATCGATTAGGATCATGGGTCACTCTTCCATGTCACATACAACTTGGTGGAGCGCACAAAATGATATGAATGGAATAGTAAGCACGCATCACCAAAAACACAAGTGAATGATCATGCAAGATAATGATAAGGATAAGCATTAATCATCACATGAAGCATAGTATGATCCATCACACATAGTATCTCACAAACATAACGATCAAAGAATCTCACACACATATCAAACCAAAGTAGCAGAAACTCAAGAAAAACCAATGAGCAAAAGCAAGACACTCTCTCTCGAAGCCTACTGATCTATAAAAATTCTCCCCCTTTGGCAACAAGTACCAAAAAGTTCGAATAGGTATAGGACTATGCGTCTCTCTAGGCACGATCCTCGGAAGCTCCTGAAGGTGATCTCTGGCTGGCAGCTCCGGTGTGCGTAGATGGCGTTGAGAGAAGTGCATCCGCGAAGGCTTCAGCTGACGTCTGCTGGGCTGGTGGAGTAGAGACTGGAGGTGGTACTGTAGCAGCAGCAGCAGCAGGTGCAGAGACTGTAGTCCTTGTATCTGCGACAGGCACTGCAGCAGACCTGGATGCCCTAGGCACTGTCTGGAATCTCTCAGTCGTCGGTCTGTCATCTCCACTATCATCAGTAGCAGCCCTGGCTGCGTCAACATCATCTTTCAGCTTCTCCACTATAGTCTGAACCTCAGCGATCTTCACATCAAGATCATGAATCTTTGTCTCGACTATCCTCTCTAGGCTCGCCTGGTTCTTGGTGAGGTTGGCCAGACTTCACTCAATCCTCAGGGTGGCTTCCAGCAGATAAGTCATCTGGTCATTCTTTGTCTTGAGGTTAGCAATAGGTGCATTGGGAGCAGATGCCTTCTGGGCTTCTTTTGCTGTCTCAGCTGCCCGGATCCTCTCTTGAGCTTGGGCAGATGTAGGGTGTGAAGGGTCCATCACCACTACATTGTCCTCAAACTCTGGACGCAATGGGAGATGCTCACGATCAAGTAGATAAGTGCTCGTTCCAATCTGGGAGTTGATGAGCATCTGAATGTGTGGAGCATATCCGCAAGATCTCTTCTGGTCAGCTGCGGTTCTCTTGATAGTTTCAACAATAAGGCTCATGACTTTGAACTTCTGCGGTGTGTCAAACAAGTGTAGCAAGTTGATGGAGTGGCCACGTATCATCTTGTCATCTCCAGACTTGGGCAACAGAGTGTACCTCAAGATTGTGTTAGTGGTGGCCAAACCAGGTAGCAAGTGCTTCACTGATCCTAGCTTGTGAGTCTCAATATCTTTCTCGGGAATTGATGTGTACATATTTTCCATGGAATTGTGGTCCATCTTGAGCTTGGCATATATATCAATGTCATCTTCTTATTCCTTTGGAGCACCAAGAAGAGTAGCCCACTCAGAGATCATTGACTGGTATTTGGATCCCTCAGTCATCCACACAATTCTACCATCTGGATAAAAGTGTGTTGTTGAATAAAATTGCATGATCATCTCATCATTCCATTTGGTAAGCTTCTGTCCAACAAAATCATCAACACCTGCAATTCTGAAGCTTTCATGAACATGGGGGAAATAGTCTTCATTTGCATCAATATATTTCCAATCCACCCACTTCATATCACTGACAATAGGCTTCTTGTCAAGCAACACAATTTCATAGAAATCTTGTTGCTCTTGTGTGTGAAAGCGGTAATCACAAGCAGTCCTCCTCCTTGCAGCATATGGATCTGATAATCTCCACTGACGCAATCCTTTGTCCTTCCTGAGCATCATGTTCTCTGCAACTGGATGAGCATTGTCATGATCTGGAATCTTGGGTTTCAACTTTATGAGTACTAGTGGCTCCTCATCAGCATCAACTTCAGGCACTGGGATCTTGTTCTTCTCAGTAGCAGGGATGTTTCTTGTAGATCTCTTGGGTGCTGGAGCTTTAGGCTTGGATTTGGTGGGAGCAGCAGACCTCATAGCATCAGACATGAGCTTCTGAGTCTTGGCAGGAGGTGCATTAGGTGCTGGTTCCTCCTCTTCCTCTTCAACAGCCATGGAGGGTTTGCCTATCACACGAGCAACTGTTTTCCTTGGCCTCTTCTTCTTTCCTGCAGCAGCTTCCTCTGTACCCCTTGGTTCCTCAAGTGTAAATGTCGTGGTTTTCTTTGTAACTTTCTTCACAGCAGATTTGTCCTTGGCAGCAGTTCTGCCATACTCCTTAGCAATCACTTTCTTCTTCTTTGAAGTGGCCTCACTAGCCACAAAGTCCTCATCCTCATCATCTGAGGTTCTCTTCTTTCTTGCCCTAGTAGCTGTTTTGGGCAATTCTGGAGAACTCCTCTCTCCCTCATAGTAGCTTCCCTCGGGGCTAGAGCCTGAACTGAGATCAGTGTGTGCTTTTGAGACATTCTGACTATCACTGGCATCTGACATCTTGCAAAGCTGACCCTGTGAATAGATGGGTATGGGCAGAGTAGATGAGTCATCACAAAAAGCAGTTTTTTTTTCTTGAAAATTGAGTTCAAATCTTAGTTTCAAGTTTTCACAGAAGGCATTTCGGATCCACCGAGTTGATAATCTCGGTGATACCGAAGCACTCAACAGAAACTAAACACACCATTTCAGTCAGACCGAGATGTGGTTTGGTGTCTCCGAGATGCTAGGGTTTCACTGAAACGTTACTTTCGGTCTCACCGATTCGTACGTCTCGGTGGCACCGAGATGTACTAGTGCAATGGCCTGGGGCCAAATCGGTGACTCCGAAAATCTCAATTCGGTCGGTCCGAGATGCTTACGGCGGAAACTTAAACCTAAATTTTTTGCTCGAATCTAATCTACGGAATTTTATTCGTGGAACATGCATTGCAATCTGTGGCAAGAATAATGGCAATCCTTCTGTGTATTGAATCAGAAAGAGGAACACGGAGGGGGTCGAATCTCACCCTAACTTGGTGGAGATCCTCTACGGCGGCAACGGCGGGGAAGATTCCCGTTGACGGCAACGGATTCCGGCGGCGAGGGCATGCTGGACGCAACGAAGAAGTCCGGAGACGAGGGCGACGGCAGCAGAGGGGGTGCGGGAGTCGTGATGTTTGAGAAATTTCAACCGTACGGGCCCGCTGAGTATATATACCCAACTGCTGTCGGTGGCTCCGAGTGGAACAACTCGGTGGCACCGATATGTGTAACTGCAAGCAGTATAGCAAATCGGTGACTCCAAAACGTTCAACTCGGTGACACCGAGATTGAAACCTAGAGTAATATAAATGATTTCGGTTTGACCGAGTTTGAGTGAATTGGTCCAGCCAAAATGCGTAAAGAAGGTTTTGGAGGTTTAGCCCTTTCAGATCGGTGACTCCGAGTCCGCCTCACCCGGAGGGTCCGAAAATGACTTGTTCAATTTTTGTGATGTAGCAAGAATAGAATTTGAGACAAGAAAGCATAGATAGCTAGAGAAGGTACTTAGGCATTCTTGTACATCCACTTGGCCGGAAAAACCAAGACAATCAAAACAACAAATGGATGTCCTCGAATGAAGAAAACATGCATACCAACATGCTCACACAATAAGATAGAAAATGAAATATGTGTCAAACATGCACAACCAATTCTAGCATCTATCAAGCAATGGCGATGACTAGGTCATCTATATATGAGTATATTGACTTAGGAGTCAAATGAGAACATTTGATCATAGGTCATACTCATCGTTTAAGCACAAGTGGGGTTGCCACTTTTACATAAAGCATTGATGTGTTCACACCATTAGAGTTGCTTTAGCTCAAGTCTTAGAGCAAAGCTCCCCCTAGATGTGATATCCCCCCAAAGAGGGATGAACTAACCTTGGGTTTTGTCGATGATGACTTCATGTAGATGTTGAAGATATGGATGCTCAATGTTGATGTAGATCATCAAGAGTTGTGAGCAATTCTTTGGAGTTTTGTGCTTTCAATACCTACATGGGTTAGTCCCACACAAGGAACATACAAGAATATCCATAGACATAGAGTGAAATGCACATATGATGATGTCCATGAATGCAATGACTACCTTGTCCCTTGCCTTACCAACAAGAGGGTTTATGACTCCATGAACTAGTGCAAGATGTGGAAGTTGATTGCACAAGTTCTTGCCATAAATGAATGTGAGTGAAGTTTGTTGGCGGAGTCACCCTCAAGAACTCTCTAGTTCTTCTTCTTTTGGACCCACATCAACTTGATGGGAATCCTTGGAGTTGTAGTAGCACTTGATGAAGTAGAACTTGATGAAGTCTTGGGAACCCACTTGACCAAGGCTTGAGGTGCTTCTTCAAATAAGTCAATCTCTTCTTGAAGCTTGTCCTTGCCTTTTAGCTTGTGGTCTTGTGGTGGAAGATCTTCTTGAGCTTGTGTTCCCTTGAAGGAAGTAGGATCATACTTCTCTTGTTAAGGAACGAACTTCATCTTGGGGTATTGATCTTCTTCCCACTCAACTCCATTGGCATTGAACTTTCGTTCAAAACCAACACCTTGGTTCTTCCGGTGCCTTCCTTGCTTGTGTACAATTTCCTCAAATTGCTTACTCCCGGCAAGGCTCTTGTAGACACCTTTTTCTATAATTCCTTTCAATAGATTGTTTTCTTGCTCAAGTGTAACTTGGCTAAGAGAATCATTAGTGGAATCAATAGAACTACTAGAAGCAACAACATTGAATATAGCATTGTTATTGTTACTACTAGAGGTAGAACCCTTTTTACCCTTGTTACTAGTTTGCTTAGGTTTAAGTTGTGGCATAAAGGTAGACAAGAGTAAACGTTTGGCAAGATATGAAGAACTCTTCTTTCGAAGATCGTCATTGATAGCTTTAAGAAACTCATGCTCTTGCTCTAAATTTAGCTTCTCGAAGCGTAGATTCTCATGAGTTCTTAAAAGTTCTCTATGATCCTCTTGAGTTGTTTCATGAGCTAACTTAAGAGCATTTAGTTCTTTAGTTAGACGCTCAATCTCCTTCATAGCATTGTCATTCGTTTCCTCTCGTCTATCATGATTACTAGCATTTTCATTATAGCTCACATCACTAGCATTATCAACAAATAAATCATCATCACCAAGCAAATCATCTTCATCACTATTGAAATCAAGATACTCGGGGTGTGATACCTTGGGGCTGCGTTGTTAGGTGCTCCATTTTCCCATTGAGGACGAACCTCAACCTGTGCTCGAGAGATAGCTCTCCATACATTGATAAGGGATGTATGGATTCTCGAGAAGAGAGGAGCCGTGGTGCCCCCCCCCCCCGGACCGCCCGGATCCCACGAGTGAATAGAAAGTTAGATCTACATGGGATCTCACCTGAATCGCCCCATCTATCCTCCTGAGGAGAAGTTTGTTTGGTTTCAAACTCCGATTCAAACAGGAGGAGTACCAATTCAAGAAACCTTAGAAGAAACTGGATATGTGGCAACAAGAAGGGCTTAGCCAAAATCTTGAAACAGGTATGATACCGGCACATATCAGCCTGATGTGATGTACCTGAATTCATTCATGTTCTGTGGAGTCTTTCTTTTAATATTCTTATTTTTTCTCAGTTTAATTAGGAAGCAAATGTGGTTTCAAGATGAACTCAACCTCGAAAAGGAATTCAATTAGCTGTGCAGTTAGCCCTTTTATCTTTAATAATTGGTTGAAATGGATATTGCCTGTCACTTGAAAATAAGCCCACGCTTCGGGAAGGTGAGGCGAACTAACAATTCCTTCCGTCGTGTATCCTCGATTGATGCGGCTTCAGATACTTCAATTGTAGATTTGAGTATTGAGCGAAAGGTTACACCTATAGGATATGGTATGGTATGGATTACAGGCCAATCCTACTCTATTAGTATCCGTAGGCAGCATAGGGGAGAAAAGCACTACACCTAGAAATAGGAATCAACAAGAGAAAAACTTTGCATCTTCCAATTCCTTCATTTGGTGAGTCAAAGAGATCATAGGAGTTGGATGACACAAGAGCAAGTCCGGCAACACCTTCATCTTGACTATAGTCGGAGTTGGAGTGATAACTTCTCTCGGAGTGGTTGTCAGAGTCGGAGCCGGAAATCCATTCACCAACATGAGCTTGATGTCTTCTTCTTGTGTAGCTCTTTGATGACTTGTCCTTCCTTTCCGAATCCTTGCTTCTTCGAGAGGGTCTTCGTTCATAACGATCATCTCTACTCCTTCTCTCCTTATGAGGTGATTCATCTCTTCTTTGTCTTCCTCTTGGTGATTCGTCTCTTTTCTTGTAGGGAGCCGTACACTCATTGGAGTAGTGTCCGGGTTTTCCACAATTGTAGCAATTTCGGTCATGACTTGATGATGTTCTCTCATAGTGTCTTGAGCTAGAGCTTCTTTCTTTCCCTTTGTTCTTGTAGAACTTGTTGAATCTTTTCACCATTAGGCTTATCTCTTCATTGGATACTAGCTTGTCACTTGAAGTTGTGGGAGCATCGGTTGAGGCTTTGTAAGCACCACTTGATTTGTTGTGTAGCTCCTCTATGTCCTTGAGTGACATTTCATGAGCAACAATCCTTCCAATGACTTCCGTGGGCTTGAGATCTTTGTAATTTGGCATCATTTGGATCAATGTGCAAACGGTATCATATTTTCCATCCAAACCTCTAAGGATCTTCTTGATGTTGAATTTGTCGGTCATCTCTTCACTTCCTAAGCCGGCAATCTCATTTGTGATGAGAGCAAGCCTAGAGTACATTTCAGCGACTCCTTCACCATCCTTCATCTTGAACTTGTCAAGTTGACTTTGAAGCACATCCAACTTAGATTCCTTGACGGACTCGGTACCCTCATGCATATCAACCAAAGTATCCCAAGTTTTCTTTGCATTCTCGAGGCGGTTGATTTTGTTGAATTCCTCGGGACACAAACCGTTGAAGAGAATGTCACAAGCTTGAGCATTGTATTGCAACATCTTTAATTCTTCCGCGGTTGCTTCACGATCCGGTTCCTTGCCATTCTCAAAGAATTCACCTTGCAAGCCAACACGAACAACAGCCCAAACGGCGGGGTTATGACCAAGAATATGCATTTTCATCTTATGTTTCCAACTAGCAAAGTTTGTACCATCAAAATATGGACCTCTACGGTAATAATTACCCTCACTAGACGCCATACTCTCCTAGGTTGTGAAACCAAGGCTATGATCACCAAAGCAATGGAAATCAAGGCTTACGGTGACCAAAGCTCTGATACCACTTGTAGGGTCGAAAGTATGTCTAGAGGGGGGGTGATTAGACTACTTGACCAAATAAAAACATAACCTTTTCCCAATTTTAGTTGTAGGCAGATTTTAGCAAGTATACAAGTCAAGCATCACCCTACACATGCAATTCTCAGAGTGTGGCAGCGGAAAGTAAACAATTGCACATGTAAGTAAAGGAGGGGATCGGAGATTTCAAACGCAATGAAGACACGGTGATTTTTGGCGTGGTTTCGATAGGTGGTGCTATCGTACGTCCACGTTGATGGAGGCTTCAACCCACGGAGGGTAACGGCTGCGCGAGTCCACGGAGGGCTCCACCCACAAAGGGTCCACGAAGAAGCAACCTTGCCTATTCCACCATGGCTTACGTCCACGAAGGACTAGCCTCACTCGGGGTAGATCTTCACGAAGTAGGCGATCTCCTTGCCCTTACAAACTCCTTGGTTCTACTCCACATCATGTCGGAGGCTCCCAAGTGACACCTAACCAATCTAGGAGACACCACTCTCCAAAAGGTAATAGACGATGTGTTGTTGATGAACTCCTTGCTCTTGTGCTTCAAATGATAGTCTCTCCAACACTCAAACAACTCCTCACGGATTTAGCTATGGTGGAAGAAGGATTTGAGTGGAAAGCAACTTAGGAAAGGCTAGAAATCAAGGTTCAAATGGTTGGAATGGAATCTCTTGATCTCAACACATGAGTAGGTGGTTCTCTCTTAAAAAATGTATGGTGGAAGTGTAGGCACGTTCTGATGGCTCTCCTTACTGAGTAAGAAGGGGTGGAGAGGTATATATAACCTCCACACAAAATCCAACCGTTACACACTTTTGACCCAACTCGGTGGCACCGATCAGAAATCTTGGTAGCACCGAACTGTGTAAAAGATATGAACATTAGGAATCTCGGTGGGACCGACTGGAACAACTCGGATGGACCGATGTGCAATGGTTAGGGCAAACCTCGTCCCGGTGGCACCGATTGCATCAACTTGGTGGGACCGAAGTGAAGCAATAAGGCAACAGAGAGTTGGCAAGCCATCTCGGTGAGACCGATTTGCAAATCTCGGTGGGACCGAAGTAATTGCAAACGATTACAGAGAGTTGGCAAGGCCATCTCGGTGGGACCGAGATCCATATCGGTGGATCCGATTTGTTAGTGTTTTGGCAGTGGCTAAGTCCAGATGAACTCGGTGGCTCCGGATAGGAATTTTTGGTGGGGCCGAGTTGGAATGTAGGTTTTGGACATATTTGGATGGAGAAAATGGTTGAGGGTTTTGGAGCACTGTCACTAAGCACTAGAGCAAAAAGACCATTAAGCAACACCTCATCCCCTTTTAATAGTATTGGATTTCCTATGGACTCAATGTGATCTTGGATCACTTAACAAAAAAATGTAGAGTCTTGAGCTTTTGCCAATCCATGTCCTTCGCATTTTGAGGGGTCCACATCTCTAGTCCATGCCATGCCAATCATTGAACTTTCTGAAAACTTTCACTTGAATGGATATTAGTTCAATGAGATATATGTTGTTACAAATTACCAAAACCACCAAGGGAGCAAATGTGCTTTCACTTTTCCAAGGTGATCCAACACGGGCTTCGGTTCCCCGTTTGTGGCCTGGTCTATGCCAGGTTCTCAGGGAGCGTCGTCGAGTCTTTGGGCTGAGGTCGGGCCCGACGATTGGTTCTCATGCTTGTCCTAAGTCAAATCTGATGTCAGGACAGAGTGAGTGCTTCGTTCTGATCCTCGATCTGGTCTGACACCCAACTTGTGAAGACCAGCTCACCACGGGAGTCCAGAGTGTATTCCAATTTGCGGAATCTAACGATCCAGCCTGGAGAAAAAGTTTTGACCTGGCTGAGGTGGCCAGGCGAGCCGGCGAAGAGGGCAATGTTGCCAAAAATGAAGATCTGACCGAGCATGAAGGTGGTGCTGATGCCTATCAGCTCGTCAATCTTGATCCCCATCAACTCGCTGCAACTTCTTAGAGGGACCTGTATGGGCCACCAATGATGGAGTCAAATCCAGAAGATCTTGCGTAGGGGGTCCCAAACTGAGGGTCTTGAGACGATGGTAACAAGGACATGAGTTTTACCCAGGTTCGATTTCTCTTGAATATATAAAATCCTATGTCCTGCTTGTGTTTTATTGCTTTCGAATGGAATACAAAGTATAGATGATCTACCATGAGATCGTCGTGTGTCGTCTACGTGCCCTACCCCTCGGTTTATATAGGTATTAGGGAGGTCTAGGGTTACATCTAAGTCGGTTACGTACGTAGAGACAGGGTTGTAGACGACTTCTAAAAGCTTGGAGTATGCGGAAAGTCTTTGGGGGCCTTCATTTTATACGTTGTGGGCCTCATGGACGTGGCCCACTGGTGAACCAACATGGGGGTCCTTGCTACTTGTGAACTGCGTTGGGATTTCCCCGAAGAGGAGAGGATGATGCAGTACAGTAGAGATAAGTATTTCCCTCAGTTAAGAACCAAGGTTATCAATCCAGTAGCAGAACCACACAAAACCTTGTTAGCAGCACCTACACACACGAAAGCAAATACTTGCACCCAACGCAAACAAGAGGGTTGTCAATCCCCTTGGCGGTTGCTTACAAGGATTAATTCTGATAGTGATAGATACAAAAGTAAATTGTAAAATAAAAGAAAGGAAATAAAATTGGAGCAAGGTATTTTTGGATTTTAATATATGATAAAAGTAGACCCTGGGGCCATTGTTTTCACTAGAGGCTTCTCTCTCGAACACATAGCATACGGTGGGTAAACAAATTACTGTTGGGCAATTGATAGAAAAGCGCATAGTTATGACGATATTTAAGGCAATGATCATGTATATAGGCATCACGTCCGAGACAAGTAGACCGACTCCTGCCTGCATCTACTACTATTACTCCACCCATCGACCGCTATCCAGCATGCATCTAGGGTATTAAGTTAATGAAAACAGAGTAACGCCTTAAGCAAGATGACATGATGTAGACAAAGTAAACTCAAGCAATATGATTAAACCCCATCTTTTTATCCTTAATGGCAACAATACAAATATGTGTCTTGTCCCTTTCTGTCACTGGGATATAGAACACCGCAAGATTGAACCCATCACTAAACACCTCTCCCATTGCAAGATAATCAATCTAGTTGGCCAAACCAAACGGATAGATCGGAGAGAAATACAAAGCTATAACAATCATGCATAAATAAGTTCAGAAAAGACTCAAATATTTCTCATGAATAATCTGATCATAAACCCACAATTCATCAGATCCCAACAAACACACCGCAAAACAAGATTACATCGAATAGAACTCCAAGGAGATCGAGGAGAACATTGTACTGAAGATCAAAGAGAGATAGAAGAAGCCATCTAGCTACTAGCTATGGACCCGTAGGTCTGTGGTAAACTACTCACACATCATCGGAAGGGTAGCAAGGTTGATGTAGAAGCCCTCCGTGATTGATTCCCCCTCCGGCAGAGTACCAGAAAAGGCCTCCAGATGGGATCATGGAAGAACAGAGGCTTGTGGCGGCGGAAAAGTTATCCGGGGTGGCTCTCTGTTGGTTTCCCAATATTTGAGAATTTATAGAAGTGGAATTAGGTCAAACGGAGCCATGAGGGCCCCACAAGGCATCAGGGCGCGCCCCCCTGGGGCCGCGCCCTGTTGCCTTGTCACCTCCTCGTGAGGCTTCTGGCCTCCTCCCGAAGCTTTCAGGGTCTCTTTTGTTTAGAAAAAAATCGTCAAAAAGTTTCATGGCATTTGGACTTCGTTTGGTACTGATTTCCTGAAAAACCAAAAACAAGCAGAAAACAACAACTAGCACTGGGCACTAGGTTAATAGGTTAGTCCCAAAAAATGATATAAAATAGCATATTATTGCATATAAAACATCCAAGATTGATACTATAATAGCATGGAACAATCAAAATTATAGATACGTTGGAGACGTATCAGTCCTCAGCCCGGCCCATCTGGCCGGGAGACGACGTGGTGAGTGAGCCCCAATCCGTCGTGAGAGCTCCCTTGGCCAAGGCCACAAGGCAGCCGGGGCCTGCCCGACGACGACCGTCGGTAGTCACAGGTCGTGTCGCCCCCCCCCCCCCCCCCGGTGCATTGGGACTGGCTGGGGATGCAGGCGTGTTCGCCTCCTACCATGGAGGCGCTGACCCGGACTCAGTGGTTGATGTTGGGCTAGGAGTAGTTGGTGAGGCCACTACTCTTCCTACCGTGGTTGGGATACTGTGAAGTGGGCGGGTTGAGAGATCTCGGACCACGGACATCGGGGCGGCGGCCCAGGAAGGCGGTTGATACGTCTCCAACGTATCTATAATTTTTGATTGTTTCATGCTATTATATTATCAATTCCATATACTTTATATGCAATTTTATATCATTTTTGGGAACTAACCTATTAACCTAGTGCCTGGTGCCAGTTGCTATTTTCAGCTTGTTTTTGGCTTTACAGAAAATCTATACCAAACGAAGTCCAAACACGACGAAACTTTTTGACAACTTTTTTCTGGACAAAAGGGACCCTAGAAGCTTCGGGAGGACACCGGACGTGAAACGAGGAGACGGCAAGACAACAGGGCGCGCCCTAATGTCTTGTGGGCCCCTCGTGGCTCCGTCTGAACTAATTCGAGCGCTATAAATTCTCTAATATTGGGAAACCCCCAAAAGCATCACCGAAACAATTTTTCGCCACCGCAAGTCTCTATTCTTCCATGATCCCATCTGGAGGCCTTCGCCGATACTCTGCCGGTGGGGGAATCGATCATGGAGGGCTTCTACATCAACCTTGCTGCACCTCCGATGATGTGTGAGTAGTTCCCACATGACCTATGGGTCCATAGTGATTAGCTCGATGGCTCTCTCTCTCTCTCTTTGATCTTCAATACAATGTTCTCCTTGGAGTTCCATTCGATGTAATATTCTTTTGCGGCGCATTTGTTGGATCCGATGAATTGTGGGTTTATGACCAGATTATTCATTGAAAGTAACTGAGTCTTTTCTGAACTTTATTATGTGTGCTTGTTATAGCTATGTAATGCTCTCCGATCTATCCGTTTGGTTTGGCCAACTAGATTGATTTATCTTCAGCGGGAGTGGTGCATAGTAGTAGGTTCAATCTTGTGGTGTCCTCACCCAGTGACAGAAGGGGTAGTGAGGCACGTATTTGTATTGTTGCTACTAAGGAGAAAACGACGGGGTTTAATCATATTGCTTGGTTTTATTCTATCTACATTATATCATCATACTTCATGCATTACTCTGTTTGTCATGAACTTAATACGTAGATAGGCAAGCATAGAAGCGCTCTCGAAGTGGAGTAATAGTAGTAGATGCAGGCAGGAGTCGGTCTACTTGTCACGGACGTAATGCCTATATACATGATCATGCCATGAATAACGGCATAACTATGCGTTTTTCTATCAATTGCCCAACAGTAATTTATCTACCCACCGTATGCTATGTTTATGAGAGAGATGCCTCTAGTGAAAACTATGGCCCCCGGGTCTATTTTAATCATATTACAAAAACCAAAAATACCTTCCTGCAATTTATTTACTTTTATTTTACTTTGCAATTTATCTATCTACTACTATCAGATTTAGTCCTTGCAATTAACGAGTACAAGGGGATTGACAACCCTCTTGCCCGCGTTGGGTGCAAGTATTTGCTATTGTGTGTGTAGGTACTGTCGACGGTTGTTTGCGTGGTTCTCTGATACATCTCCAACGTATCTATAATTTTTTATTGTTCCATGCTATTATAGTATCAATCTTGAATGTTTTATATGCAATTATATGCCATTATATATCATTTTTTGGGACTAACCTATTAACCCAGTGCCCAGTGCTAGTTGCTGTTTTTTGCTTGTTTTTTCCTTTTTAGAAAATCATTATCAAAAAGAGTCCAAACGAGAAAAAAAATTGGATTGATTTTTTCTGGACCAGAAGAGACCCACGAAGCTTCGGGAGAAGACCAGAAGAGCCACGAGGAGGCAACAAGCCTGGAGGGCGCGCCCAGGGGGGTAGGCGTGCTCTCAGGCTTGTGGGCCCCTCGTAGCCCCTCCTGACCTAATTCCAGCGCTATAAATTCTCAAATATTCCCAATATACTAGAGAGACACAAGAGAAAACCTTTCCGCCGCCGCAAGCCTCTGTTCTTCCGCGATCCCATCTGGAGGCCTTTTCCGGTATTCTGCCGGAGGGGGAATCGATCACGGAGGGCTTCTTCATCAACCTTGCTGCTCTTCTGATGATGTGTGAGTAGTTTACTACAGACCTACGGGTCCATAGCTAGTAGCTAGATGGCTTCTTCTCTCTCTTTGATCTTCAATACCATGTTCTTCTCGATGTTCTTGGAGTTCTATCCGATGTAATCTTTTTTTGCGGTGTGTTTGTTGGGATCCGATGAATTGTGAGTTTATGATCAGATTATTCATGAGAAATATTTGAGTCTCCTCTGAACTCTTTTATGCATGATTATTATAGCTTTGTATTTCTCTCCGATCTATCGATTTGGTTTGGCCAACTAGATTGGTTTATCTTGCAATGGGAGAGGTGCTTTGTGATGGGTTCAATCTTGCGGTGCTCAATCCCAGTGACAGAAGGGGACATGACACGTATTTGTATTGTTGTGATTAAGGATAAAAAGATGGGGTTTAATCATATTGCTTGAGTTTACTTTGTCTACATCATGTCATCTTGCTTAAGGCGTTACTCTGTTTCATACTTAATACCCTAGATGCATGCTGGATAGCGGTCGATGGGTGGAGTAATAGTAGTAGATGTAGGCAGGAGTCGGTCTACTTGTCTCAGATGTGATGCATATATACATGATCATTGCCATGAATCCGTCATAATTATTTGCTTTTCTATCAATTGCCCAACAGTAATTTGTTTACCCACCGTATGCTATGCGTTCTGGACTGAAGCCTCTAGTGAAAACTATGGCCCCCGGGTCTACTTTTATCATATATTAAAATCAAAAATACCTTGCTGCAATTTATTTACTTTTATTTTATTTAGTATTTTAGTTTATCTATCTATCACTATCAGAATTAATCCTTGCAAATAACCGCTAAGAGGATTGACAACCCTCTTATTTGCGTTGGGTGCAAGTGTTTGCTTATGTGTGTGCAGGTGCATTTAACGGGATTTTGCTTGGTTCTCCTACTGGATTGATGTGACACCCTGGTTTTTCCCAACTTTTCTTTTCAAAAACCCATTTGAAAATTTTATTTGGAATTTGGTTTGGACTTTAAATTGAATGGCTCTATGGACTTAAAACTTGGGAAAATATTTTTACTTTCCTTTCCCAAGTGACTCAAGCTTCTAAAAACTTCTCCCAACTCATGTCATTTCCATTCTTGCTCAATTTCAACCTTTATTCCAATTTAATATTCCTTTTTCCATTAAAGGAATAGCCCTTTTGTGCACCAGGTTGTGAAGCAACCTATGTTTCTGTTCTTCCAAAAATTCCTAAGAAAATTCTCATAAAATTCTTTGGACCATATGAAACTTGGATATATGAAAATATTCAAGATTCCATGCTCATGGTGAGCACACCATCCAATCTTTGTCTCTGGTCATAATTTTAGTTTGTGAAGCAACTATATTTTATATTGCTTCAAAAATTCTGAAATTAATCCAGGACATTCTCCTATCCATATGAACACACTCCACCAAATTTTGGCCCATGTCATTTAGCCATTTTCTCCACAAAATTCCCTCAAGTTTCTGTTCAGAGAGGAGTGTTGTGAAGGAAGTACCATTTATACTTGTCCAAATGGTATGAAACTTTTATAGCATCTTGACACCACTAAATAACCCACAAATACCAAGTTTCATCTCAAGGAGCTCATCCATGTGAGTGCATCATCCTCAACCAGTTTCTGGACCAGAGTTGCAGATGTGAAGCAACTAGGTTCAAAACTTGCTCATTTGGCCTAAAATTTTCCCAGAATGGGCACCTTCCTACTACATGTCAATGTGACAAATTCTCTCTCTCAAAACCCTAGCCATTTCCCCCAGCTTCTTGCCCAAGTTTCTGTCTAGAAACTTGTTTGGAAGCTAGCCATCTGTCCAGGTCGCCTCTTGTCAAACTAGTTGCACAGGGAGGGTGAATGGACTACCGCATGGACATGACCGCACGAGCCAGAGCGCACCGCGTGTGCCAGTGCACGTGGTGACCACACGTTTGCCAGGGCCAAGGTCGTGCTTTGGGCGCTGAACCCTCTCGGGCCTCGCTGGCTCTGCACGCCCGCGTCGTCTTGCCGTGTCCTCTGGCGCCGACGTCCTCCCCGCCGTCCACCTGGCCCATCTGGAAGCCTCCCGTCGCCGTCAGCGCCCTCGCCGGAAATGACCAAGCCACGCCATTGTAGCCGCCGTACTGGCACTGTGGCCGCGCTGGCTGGCGTCTTCCTCGTCACTCTGCGCCAGCGCCATTAAGTCCCTGCCCTCTCCCATCACCTCCCCACGTGGTCCGGTCGCCAGCGCGACGTCCAGCTCAACGCGAACACCGGCGTTTTCCTCGCGGCAGGATCCGGTACTGGCATCGCCGCCCGGCTATAAAAACCGCACCCCAGCCCTCCCTCTCCTCACCACTCGCTCTCTCCACCTCTCAATCACCGCCCCGCACCCAGAAGCAGAGCCGGGAAGCCCCCCTTCCCCATCTCTGGCAAGGAGCTCCGCCGCTCTGCTCTAGCTCCACCAGCTCACTCCCGACCACCCCCGCTCCAACTGAGGCCACCGTTGAGCTCGTGGTGCTCCACTGACCATTCCCAGTCCCTCCCCTGCTCGAGAGCTCGCTGGAGTCGCCGATTCAGCCAACGCCCGAAGCTTTCCGCTGCCTGGGAGGAAGGGGCCGACGCCGTCCGACCACCTCCCGACGAGCTGCGGGTACGGGAGTGTTCGCCATTGAGCACCCGATCCATCTCGACCATCTCCCAGCTCCGCCGTGGCCTCTACGCCAATGAACGTCGTCGGTGAGCCCCGCCGCTCTCTGTTCTCTCTCTCCCTGTTTAAAACAGACAACCGGGCCCCACCTGTTAGCGACACCGCGCGCGCCCAAAGCGGTACGTAAGTGGAGGCACATTTCCACTTTACGCCTTCAACGTGGCTGCCCCTGGTGTTTTCTAATTTTCTGTTAAAATTCATTTTAAATCAGAAGTTTGACTCAACTTTGACCAGTAATATCTTTTAAACCATAAGTCCAAATGAGTTCCTTCTTTTTGCATTATTTTTCTTTTGAGACCCTCTATTTGCTGAAATTTTTTGGTATTTTTCTCTGCTGTCTAGAATTTATGGACAGAGAGAAATGCTCTATGTGATATTTACAAATGGTTCCAAAAATGTTTTTCAGAGTGTTTTGATCAGTGGGTGGAGACTAGGAGTACTCCCACACTCTCCTGGTGCAAGGCAAGCCACAACTATCATTTGCATAATTGCATTGCAATGCCATGTTTAAATAATTAATTAGGCTACAAGTTGAATTATTTATAATTGGTTTATTCATGCAACACTTGGAGAAATTCTTGGATATGTTGCTGTCGTGAGGATGATTGGATTGTTAATGACTAGTAGTTTATAAGTATGATGATACCATGATGATGTTGGATTACGAGATTGCCATCTATGATTACTTTGTGTTTCCGTCTGGCACTTTTGTATGGAAGTAGTAGCAGCACCTCAATCATACTACTCATTGGATTACTAGTTAGCTATTGCTGTGACATGGATCACTGTAATACCGGAATATCAGTTATGACGGGGAAGTTACTTGGGGTAACCTCCTTCATTCGTTGATCAAGTGCCACTGAACCGAACTTTCGAGTGCAGCCACATCTGCCGGAATGGGACGGCCTTGACTTGGTTTAACCTTGTGCTCTTCTGTCAGTACCACCAAAGAGGGAAGGTTATGCGTGCGTGCTACCCTGATCAGGTAGACGGCGATGACCTTGTGAGCCCAGTTTGATTATTGAGCTCAGGTCCCTGTTTGGGACGGTTTGGTTTGGCCACGACGGTGGCAGGTGTCAAGAGTGACACAGGGGCCACCCAGGGCATGACCTTAGAGGGGACGTGTCGGTGGTACGGTAGGAGGGTCACGGGTTAGGCAAGTTTCGTTGGACGAATGTCCATGGTGTGGGTAAAGTGTGCAACCTCTGCAGAGTGTAAGAATCTATTCGAATAGCCGAGTCCATGGAATTGGACACAGTTCGTACTAAGTCACACTGTCTGATCAACACCAGTGAGGGAATGACATGTTAATGATGGAAGAACTCGTCTTGGTATATTGGGTAATTGCTTGGTAGAAGGCTGTCAGTAATCTTGGATATGATCTTGAGATTATTTGTTGAATGATCTTGAGGTGACCAGGAACTGGTCACGAGAATCAATGGTACGACTGGATAGCCAAGAGTAAGGCGGTCTCTGTAAAAGTAGCTATTGCAGATCATTCGGAGGTAGCATTGTTTATTATTTTCTTCCACCCTTTTCATAACATTTGATCCTGACATAATCATGACGGCTATGATATTGCTTTGCTGTGATGCTCCTGTTTGATGTGAGCTTGCGAGTACATTCAAAGTACTCACCTGGCGTATCATGCCAGTTTGCAAGTGTTGCCATGTTTGCATAACCCGAGGATTACGAGTTGCGAGCAAGGACGTGTCCCAGCCAGAGTCCCTGCGGAGTGGAGTCCATTACCGTCGTCGTGGTTCCGCTGCTAGAAGTTGTGCCGCTGCTAGCATAGAGCTACCTTAGCAGGCGTAGTATCGCTGTGCCAGTGTAGCACTTTGTAATGCCACAAAACACTTGTACTCCAACTATTTGTAATAAAGAGCTGATTTGTTCTATGCCAAGCAGTGCCGTATTCCAGAAGACATGATCTCTGGGCTGGAATACGGGGTGTTCCAGTTCCTCTGAGCCGGGGTGTCACAATTGATAACCTTGGTTCTTAACTGAGGGAAATACTTATCTCTACTATACAGCATCATCCTCTCCTCTTCGGGGAAATACCAACGCAGTCTACAAGCAGCAGGAAGAATTTCTGGCGCCATTGACGGGGAGACATCATCAAAATTACCAAGTACCTTCGCACAAACTATCACCCACTTGCATTTATTTTATTTGCATTTGCCTCTCGTTTTCATCTCCCCCACTTCTAATTTTTTTTACAAAAACACACAAATATTTTCCTTTGCTTGTTTACTAGTTCGCTTGTTTGCTTCACCACTATGGCTAGTCCTTCGCTTGTTACTATCACCCCCAAAAATGAAGTGCTTAATTTTAAACAAAGGTGAGGAGAAAATTTAAAAGATGCTTGGTATAGGATTTGCGATGCTCAAAATAGATCAACTCGTAAGCAATCCACTACTGTCCTTCTTCGAACTTTTTATGTGGGAGTTACTACTTGGTATAGATTTGTGCTTGACACTATTACCGGAGGGAATTTCTTGAGGTGTCCCACTTTGGATACTTTCAATGCTATGGGAAATTTAGTGGGTTCACCCCCTATCATTATCAATGAAACGGCTTTGACTTTGGAGCATGTTATGCAAAGGTTAGAAGCTATTGAAAATAAAATATCTACTATTGAACATCGAGAATTTAGATAAAAAGATTCATAATCATATTACTCAATTTGGTTCTAAGTTGGTAATTGCTTTGAAAACTTTAAAGGAAAAGGAACCGATAATTAACGAAAGGATAGAACAAAGCCCCGCTAGAATTGACAAGTTAGAAGAGATTATCAATAACTTAGGTTCCGCTTTTTCCTCCGCTAAAAGCATTGATAGGACTCCTCCCAATAAAAATTGCAAGTTTATATATGTTCCTAAGGTTAAGAGTGCTACTTCTAGTAAAGGGAGCGAGGATCTTAAAATGATTAGCGTGCACCCCAATTTCATTGATATAATGAAGGAACCTATCCATAAAAGCAAAATTCTTGATTTTGTGCCTAAAAGTGTGATAATGAGAAACTCCTATGTTAAATCTACTAGAAAAAATGGGTGTGTAATTGAGGAGTTGGAGATGAAGGATGACAACACTTGAAACTATGCATTATGCCTAGCTAGGGGCATAAAACAATAGTGCTTGTTGGGAGGCAACCCAATGAATAAAATAAATTTTTGTTTTTACTTTCTGTTTTTGTGTGTTTGCACAATTATAGTCTCTGTTATGATTGTGTTTTTATCTTTTAATTAGTGTTTGTGCCAAGTAATGCCTTTGGGATGATTTGGATGATAGTATGATTGATGCTGTTGAAAAACAGAAACTTTTGCGTCCAGTGCTGGAATTTTTATTTTTTGCTGGAGCGTGATAAAACTCTGAATTTTTTATAAAGTATTGATATATGAATTTACCACGTTGTCCTAATTTTTCAGAATTTTTGGAGTTACAGAAGTATGACGTTAATTCAGGTCTTTACAGACTGTTCTGTTTTAGACAGATTCTGTTTTTGTTGCATAGTTTGCTTATTTTGATGAATCTATGGATCGTATCGGGGGGTATGAGTCATGGAGAAGTTGGAGTACAGTATAATTATGCCAATATTAAATATGAATCAATTTACAACAGTACCAAAAGTTTAAGATTTGTTTGTTATACTAACGGATCTCACGAGGTTTCCGTTGAAGTTTTGTGTGCTGAAGTTTTCATGTTTTGGGTGAGACTACGATGGATAAAGGAATAAGAAGCAGCAAGAGCCTAAGCTTGGGGATGCCCAAGGCACCCCAAGGTAATATTCAAGGAAGACTCAAGCGTCTAAGCTTGGGGATGCCCCGGAAGGCATCCCCTCTTTCGTCTACAATCTATCGATAACTCACTTGGAGCTATATTTTTATTCATCACATGATATGTGTTTTACTTGGAGCGTCTTGTGATATAGTTTGTTTGCTTTTGTTTGATTTTTAGGTTGTCATAATCATCTTTGTTGAACACACCTTTTTGAGAGGGACACACATTATTCGTGATTTGTTAGAATACTCTATGTGCTTCACTTATATCTTTTGAGCTAGGCAGTTGCTCTAGTGCTTCACTTATATCTTTTAGAGCACGGCAGTGGTTATATTTTAAAGAAATAGTTGCACTCTCATGCTTCACTTATATATTTTTTGAGAGTCTAATGATTAGCAATGGTAATATGCACGGGTTATGAATTTGGTCCTAATATGATAGGTATTCAAGAGGGATATAATAAAAACTTTCATGTAGATCACTAAATATGATAAGTTCGATTCCTTGCAATAGTTTTGCGATGTTAAGATGGTAATATGTGGGTGGTGCTAGTAGATAATTGTGGTTTATTAAGAATATTGGTGTTAAGGTTTGTGATACCCGAAGCATGCACGTATGATCTGTCGTTATGCTAAGAAGTTGGCGCATGATTTATTCTTGATTGTCTACCTTATGAGTGGCCGTCGGGGATGAGCGATGGTCTTTTCCTACCAATCTATCCCCCTAGGGGCATGCGTAGTAGTACTTTGCTTCGAGGGCTAATAAACTTTCACAATAAGCATGTGAGTTCTTTATGACTAATGTGAGTCCATGGATTATACGCACTCTCACCTTTCCGCAATTTGCTAGCCTCTTCGGTACCGTGCATTGCCTTTTCTCACATCGAGAGTTGGTGCAAACTTCGCCGGTGCATCCAAACCCCGTGATATGATACGCTCTATCACACATATGCCTCTTTATACCTTCCTCAAAACAGCCACCGTACCTACCTATCATGGCATTTCCATAGCCATTCTGAGATATATTGCCATGCAACTTCCACCGTTCCATTTTTATGACACACATCATCATTGTCATATTGCTTTGCATGATCATATAGCTGACATAGTATTTGTGGCTCAGCCACCATTCATCATTTTTTGTACATGTTACGCTACTATCATTGCACATCCTGGTACACCGCCAGAGGCATTCATATAGAGTCATATTTTTGTTCTAGTTTCGAGTTATAATTTTCTTTTGAGTTGTAAGTAAATAGAAGTATTATGATCATCATTATTAGAGCATTGTCCCAGTGAGGAAATAAAAAAAGGCCAAAAAAAAGGAGCCCACAAAAAAAGAGAGGCCAAAAAGAGCCCACAAAAAAATGAGAGAAAAAGAGAGAAGGGGCAATGTTACTATCCTTTTCCATACTTGTGCTTCAAAGTAGCACCATATTTTTCATATAGAGAGTCTCCTATTTTGTCACTTTCATATACTAGTGGGAATTTTTCATTATAGAACTTGGCTTGTATATTCCGATGATGGGCTTCCTCAAATGCCCGAGGTCTTCATGTTGAGCTTTCATACACTTATAGTCTTAGTGCATCCGTTGCATGGCAATCCCTACTCCTCGCATTGACATCAATTGATGGGCATCTCCATAGCCCGTTGATTAGCCTCGTTGATGTGAGACTATCTTCTTATTTTTGACTTCCCCTTATAAATCTCTACCACCATACTCTATTCCACCCATAGTGCTATGTCCATGGCTTGCGCTCATGTATTGCGTGGGGGTTGAAAAAGCTGAAGCGCATTAAAAAGTATGAACCAATTGCTCGGCTTGTCATCGGGGTAGTGCATGATAAATATTTTATGTTAAGAAGATGGAGCATGACAGGATTATATGATTTTGTAGAGATAACGTTCTTTAGCATTTTTATTTTGAAAGACATGATTGTTTATTAGTATGCCTGAGTATTGATGTCTTTATATCAAACTATAGACTATTGCTTTGAATCATTCGGATCTTATTATTCATACCGTAAGAGAGAGATTATATGATGAAACATGTTAGGTAGCATTTCATATCAAAAATTCTGTTTTTATCATTTACATGCTCGAGGACGAGAAGGAATTAAACTTGGCGATGCTTGATACGTCTCCAACGTATCTATAATTTTTTATTGTTCCATGCTATTATAGTATCAATCTTGGATGTTTTATATGAATTTATATGCCACTATATATCATTTTTTGGGACTGACCTATTAACCCAGTGCCCAGTGCGAGTTGCTGTTTTTTGCTTGTTTTTGCCTTTTCAGAAAATCATTATCAAAAAGAGTCAAAACGAGAAAAAAACTTTGGATTAATTTTTTCTGGACCAGAAGAGACCCACGAAGCTTCGGGAGAAGACCAGAAGAGCCACGAGGAGGCGACAAGCCTGGAGGGCGCGCCCGGGGGGGTAGGCGCGCCCCCCAGGCTTGTGGGCCCCTCGTAGCCCCTCGTGACCTAATTCCAGTGCTATAAATTCCCAAATATTCCCAATATACCAGAGAGACACAAGAGAAAACCTTTCCGCCGCCGCAAGCCTCTGTTCTTCCGCGATCCCATCTGGAGGTCCTTTCCGGTATTCTACCGGAGGGGGAATCGATCACGGGGGGCTTCTTCATCAACCTTGCTGCTCTTCCGATGATGTGTGAGTAGTTTACCACAGACCTACGGGTCCATAGCTAGTAGTTAGATGGCTTCTTTTCTGTCTTTGATCTTCAATACCATGTTCTCCTCGATGTTCTTGGAGTTCTATCCGATGTAATCTTCTTTTGCGGTGTGTTTATTGGGATCCGATGAATTGTGAGTTTATGATCAGATTATTCATGAGAAATATTTGAGTCTCCTCTGAACTCTTTTATGCATGATTATTATAGCTTTGTATTTCTCTCCGATCTATCGATTTGGTTTGGCCAACTAGATTGGTTTATCTTGTAATGGGAGAGGTGCTTTGTGATGGGTTCAATCTTGCGGTGCTCAATCCCAGTGACAGAAGGGGACATGACATGTATTTGTATTGTTTCCATTAAGGATAAAAAGATGGGGTTTAATCATATTGCTTGAGTTTACTTTGTCTACATCATGTCATCTTGCTTAAGGCGTTACTCTGTTTCATACTTAATACCCTAGATGCATGCTGGATAGCGGTCGATGGGTGGAGTAATAGTAGTAGATGTAGGCAGGAGTCGGTCAACTTGTCTCGGATGTGATGCCTATGTACATGATCATTGCCATGAATCCATCATAATTATTTGCTTTTCTATCAATTGCCCAACAGAAATTTGTTTACCCACCGTATGCTATGCGTTGGAGAGAGAAGCCTCTAGTAAAAACTATGGCCCCCGGGTCTACTTTTATCATATATTAAAATCAAAAATACCTTGCTGCAATTTATTTACTTTTATTTTATTTAGTATTTTAGTTTATCTATCTATCACTATCAGAATTAATCCTTGCAAATAACCGCTAAAAGGATTGACAACCCTCTTATTTGCGTTGGGTGTAAGTTTTTTGCTTTTGTGTGTGCAGGTGCGTTTAACGGGATTTTGCTTGGTTCTCCTACTGGATTGATAACCTTGGTTCTTAACTGAGGGAAATACTTATCTCTACTATACTGCATCATACTCTCCTCTTCGGGGAAATACCAACGCAGTCTACAAGTAGCATTCTCCTATTGGTTCGATAACCTTGGTTCTCTACTGAGGGAAATACTTATCCGCTACTATATTGCTTCACCCTTCCTCTTCGGGGAAAATCCCAACGCAGCTCACAAGTAGCAGCGGTCCGTATGGTTGGCTCTCCGGCGGGTGCCATGGCGGTGGTGTCTATGCTTCTTGGTTGCGGGGGTGGCGAGAGGTGTAGTGGTGGGTGGCTCGGGATCGTTCGCTGCATTCGTAGTGGCGTTGCCTAGATCTGGATCTAGTGGCATGTGCTCGCCACAATTGTCCTAAGTGCCTTGTGGTGACATGGGCGAGCTGTCGAGCGAAAGCTCTGCGGCTTGGTGTTGACGACGGTGACACCCGCGGTTGCCGCTCTCCTCTGGATGAAGTCGTCGTGGTTCTGCTTTTCGTGTCAGGCTTCCGTGTCAAGACCTTAGACCCTTGTCCATCTTGAACTCGCCAACGGCGATGCTCTGCGTCGTTTTCCCTATTGAGGGCGCTGTCTTGGAACTTAGGTGTCTTGGGTTGTGTTGTGGCGGCGTTCATGTGTTCTTCTTCGGAGGCATAGTCGTGTGCGTTTAAGTTTTCGATTATCTTAGGATCTGTTGTGTTAGAGGGTTGTCTCACTACCTTGTATGTTCGACCGCGTACTCTGATGTTTGCTTTATATATAAAGCGGGATGAGAGCCTGTTTTGAGAGGTTAAGGACATGTTTGGCTCGCTTTCAGAGAAAGTTGCTTGAGTCAGGCAACATTCTCAAGCGTCCGATTTTGGGGGCTGAGGTGGAGATCACTGCCTGACTGAGAGGGAGATCACTGCCTGGCTGAGCAGCTGCCTATCAGGCCTCAATCCAAATAGGCCATAAGGGAAATTCCAACCGAGAGACCCAAATGGACACAAAATTTGTCCATTTTTGTCCATTTGGGTCGCCAAATGGACACGAGCGGTGCACCCAACCGTGCTACCCATTTGGAACGGACATGCCCTGGCCCCGCTGTCGCCGAAGGAGGAGAAGGTCAAATAGGTGCTATCGGAGCCACCGGCACTGGCCAGGGCGTTCATCATGCCGCCCTCCTCTGCTTGGCTCCGGAGGGAGCGCCGCCGCGCCTGACACGGACAGTCCCCACCCGACAAGGAAGATCATGCGGATAATGTTCATTGCCTGGTGGAGATCCAGCTAACGCGGCTTGCTCAGCACCTCGCCGCACACCTTGCAAGGGAACATGTCCTCGCAGGCGGCAAACGGCCTGGACAACTGCCTGGTCACCAGCGGCGAGCACAACACGAGGGGGGTGACGCTGAGGGACTATGGTGACATCGGGGACAGGAATGGTGGTGCGCACGGCAAAGACGGCATGGACATCACCACCGACGCATGTCAACGCCTTGCATTGGAGGCCGTCGGAGGGAGCGTGAACGCATCGCCGACCTTGGATGCGATTGTTGCAGAGGTCGAGGTCGCGCAGAGAGTCGAGCCCCATCTCAACGAGGTGCTCGAGCCCACGGGCAATGCGGTTGTCGGAGGCCGTGGCGGAGGAGGTCTCGAGGCCGGCGAGGCGAGGCCGGCTGGAGGGAGCGTCGTCGCGTTGCCACGCCCCCTCTATCTCCCATCGGCCATAGGGGAAGAGATTTGTGCGGTGGGTGGGTAGGCCAGAAGGAAGAAAAAAGAGGAGAGAGGGTTGGGAACTTGGGATGGGTGGGTGGGTGGGCCAGGCGGACGCGAAGGGACACTGAGAGCAACTCCAACCGGCCGACACAAACGGACACCGATTTTGTTCGTTTTTTGTCCATTTTGGTCGCCCGTCCGCGCGTCCGTGTCCGCTTTTTCGTTTGGGTCGGCCGGTGCGCCCAACGGGGCCGGACGCATTTTGGACATGTCCGCATCGGCATTCGGTCAAACACCTGGTGAGCGAGCTCCCGCGCTGCCTCGCCCCGCTGATGACCCACAAGTATAGGGTATCAATCGTAGTCGTTTCGATAAGTAAGAGTGTCGAATCCAACGAGGAGCAGAAGGAAATGACAAGCGGTTTTCAGCAAGGTGTTTTCTGCAAGCACTGAAATTATCGGTAACGAGTAGTTTGATAGTAAGATAATTTGTAACAAGTGACAAGTAGCAATAGTAACAAAGAGTGCAGCAAGTTGGCCCAATCCTTTTTGTAGCAAAGGACAAGCCGAAACGATCTCTTATAGTAAGTAAAGCGTTCTCAAGGACACATGGGAATTTCATCTAGTCACTTTCATCATGTTTGTTTGATTCGTGTTCGCTACTTTGATAATTTGATATGTGGGTGGACCGGTGCTTGGGTGCTGTTCTTACTTGAACAAGCCTCCCACTTATGATTACCCCCTCTCGCAAGCATCCGCAACTACGAACGAAGAATTAAGATAACTCTAACCATAGCATTAAACATATGGATCCAAATCAGCCCCTTACGGAATAGCGCATAAACTAGGGTTTAAGCTTCTGTCACTCTAGCAACCCATCATCTAATTACTACTCCACAACGCATTCCCTTAGGCCCAAAGATGGTGAAGTGTCATGTAGTCGACGTTCACACGACACCACTAAGGGAATCAACAACATACATATCATCAAAATATCGAACGAATACCAAATTCACATGATTACTTATGACAAGACTTCTCCCATGTCCTCAAGAACAAAAGTAACTACTCACAAATCATGTTCATATCCAAGATCAGAGAGGGATTGAATAGCATAATAGATCTGAACATATAATCTTCCACCAAATAAACCAACTAGCATCAACTACAAGATGTAATCAATACTACTAGCAATCCACAGGTACCAATCTGAGGTTTTGAGACAAAGATTGAATACAAGAGATGAACTAGGGTTTGAGATGAGATGGTGCTGGTGAAGATGTTGATGAAGATTAGTCCTCCCACGATGAGAGGATCGCTGGTGATGTCGATGGCGACGATTTCCCCCTCCCGGAGGGAAGTATCCCCGGCAGAATCTCTCCGCCGGAGAGCAAAAGTGCTCCTGCCCAAGTTCCGCCTCGAGACGGCGGCGCACCGTCCCAAAAGTCTTCTCTATATTTTTTTCTAGGACAAAATGGCTTATATACCAGAAAATGGGGGCCAGAGGCTGGCCAGGGGCCCCACGAGGTTCCAGGGCGCGCCTGGGGGGGAGGGGGGTGGCGCGCCCTGGTGCCTCGTGGGCACCTGGGTGGCCCCCTCTGGTACTTTTTGCTTCCAGTATTTTTTATTTATTCCAAAATAATTCTCCGTGAAATTTCAGCTCATTTGGAGATGTGCAGAATAGGTATCTCTGACATAGCTTTTTCAGGTCCAGAATTCCAGCTGCCGGCATTCTCCCTCCTTGAGTAAATCTTGCATATTAAGAGAGAAAAGGCATTAGAATTACTCCACAAAGTGTTATATTAATCAAAAACACTATAAATAACAGTAGCAAAACATGATGCAAAATGGACGTATCAACTCCCCCAAGCTTAGACCTCGCTTGTCCTTAAGCGAAAGCTGATATCGATAATCATGTCCACATGTTTAGAGAGAGAGGTGTCGATAAAAACACAATACGGACATAGTAGCATCATGATCATTATTATAACAACAATATTTATTATCATAAACTTCTCATGAGCAAGAAACAATTCATCACAGCAATAGAGTATAAGGTATAAACTTTCTTGAAAACTAACAAACTATGTTCTCAGTCAACAACGCAATTGCAATTCATCATATTTTCAGGAAGGGTCTCATGTAGGAGCTATTCAGCAAGTCCACATACTCAACCATCATTTAGTCTTCTATGATTGCTAACACTCACGACATATATATGGAGCAAAAAGTTTCAGCCAGACACCTAGAAAGATAGGGGCTTGTGATTTCGCCTCCCAACTTATTCACCTCAAGGGTGATGTCAAAAATAATAACTCATGATCACTCATATCCAACTGGATATATGTGCCTAGATCTTTCCCCACCACACGATGCTTGGAAAAGAGAAAATTAAAAAGGAAGTAGAGGAGAACACTATTGACTCTTGCATAAAAAGTAAGTACATAAAAGTAAAGGATAGGCCCTTCGCAGAGGGGAGCAGAGGTTGTCATGCGCTTTTTATTGTTGGATGCACAAGCTCTTAATGCAAAGGAACGTCACTTTATATTGCCCCTTGTGATAGCAACCTTTATTATGCAGTCTGTCGCTTTTATTTCTTTACCATCACAAGTTCGTACAAAGCTTATTTCCCTTACAATAAAAGTTCAGACATATTTAGAGCAATTTTTATTGCTTTTTGCACCGATGACAACTTACTTGAAGGATCTTATTCAATCCATAGGTAGATATAGTGGACTCTCATGACATGAAACTAGGTTTAAAAGTTTTGGATGCACAAGTAGTATCTCTACTTGGTGCGGATTTTTGGCTAGCAAAGATATTGGGCAAGCACCACATGTTGGAGGATCTATAACAATATAACTTCTATGTGAATATGAACAAACATAATTCATTACGTTGTCTTCCTTGTCCAACGTCAATAATTTGGCATAAAATACTTAATGGGGGCTCACAATCATAAAAGATGTCCAAGACAGTATATTTGCATGTGAATCTTCTCTTCCCTTATTAACTTTTTCATGAATTGCACCATTGACTAATGCTATGTTTGTTAACTTCCAATAAATTTTACCACTTATACTTTTCTTTATGTAATGTCATTACTTTCCATAAGATTAGCATATGATCTTTTTCATTATTTTCGTTGCTAGGATTGGAACATGAAAGTAAAGAAGCAAAAACTCAAACTACTCTTTATTATATAACTCTCAACTCGATTACATAGATAGATAGATCACGAAGCTAACACTCAAAAATAGATCATACTAAACTTTTATTCAACTAGATCACGAAATAACTAAGGATCGAACTAAAAATAGGAAAAGATAATGAAAGTGATGGTGATACGATACCGGGGCACCTCCCCCAAGCTTGGCACAAGCCAAGGGGAGTGCCCATACCCATGTGCTCAAGTATCCTTCGGTGATGGCGGTGGTGATGAAGTGGTGGGCTTGTCCTTCACGACATTAATTAGGATCTCCTTTAGGCTCTGGATTTCCCGAAGCACATACTGTATCATTTATGTATTCCTTTGGACTTCAGCCATAATATGCTTATTCTCTGGGCCCCAAGCGTTCTTTCCTGCATCATTTTCACTTGGACGAGAGATGTCCCAATTGGAGGGTATGTGCATACGAGGAGTATTCTCGATCCCATAATTGTGAACTAAGTTATGAAAATTGTTCCGATGTAACCTGTGTAAGGGCCTTCTAGGGGGAAGCCCTTCCTGTACCTCTGGATTCGCATGGCATGAAGTGCTTCTTATGGCTTGGTGCGGGTTCGGAATTGCGGAGATGCCAGCAAGGGTTCCTCTCTCGGAAGCCGGAGGATGGACCTCAAGCGAATCTCCATCATCTTCATCCATGGTGACTTCTCCTTCCTCCTCCCTCCTGAGCTCCATCTGCATCAACCAAGCATCGTCTCCCGCATTGTTGGAGGAGGAAGAAGACATGATGCCTGGCCTCAAAATCTGACAGAAAACAGCACGAAACAAAAACAGGGGAGATTTCTGCGATACGGTGGTCAAAACGTCTGGGAGTATATATAAAGATTTTTTATCTTGCAAAACAAGTAATCCAGAAGAAAAACGGAGTCGGGAAGGCTCACGTGGGGCCCACGAGGTACAAGGGCGCGCCTGGGGGGTGGCGCGCCCTGGTGCCTCGTGGGCACCAGGTGGGTCCCCCCGGCTGTTTCTTATTTTTGTATTTTTCTAAATATTCCAAAACTGACAGAAAATATTTTTATGGAATGTTTGGAGTCGGTTTACTTACCGTATCACATACCTCTTCCTTTTCAGGGTTCTGGAGTGTTCTGGAAGGTCTCTCTTATGTATTCCTCCGATGTAATTGTTTCAATAATATTAGTTTCAACATTAATGGGGGTACCTGAAATATAGTGCTTAATTCTTTGCCCATTCACCACTCTCGGATTAGTGCCTTCGGAGTTATTTATTTTGATGGCTCCGGAGCGATAAACTTCTTCGATGATATACGGTCCTTCCCATTTAGAGAGAAGTTTTCCTGCAAAGAATCTCAAACGAGAATTGTACAATAGAACCTGCTCACCCACTTTAAATTCCCATTTTTGAATTCTTCTATCATGCCATCTTTTAACTTTTTCTTTAAACAATTTGGCATTTTCATAAGCTTGGGTTCTCCATTCGTCTAATGAGCTAATATAAATTAACCTCTTTTCACCGGCAAGTTTAAAATCATAATTCTTTAATTGCCCAATATGCTTTATGTTCTAACTCAAGAGGTAAATGACATGCTTTTTCATAAACCATTTTATAAGGAGACATACCCATAGGATTTTTATAAGCAGTTCTATAGGCCCATAATGCATCGTCAAGTTTCTTAGACCAATTCTTTCTAGATCTATTAACGGTTTTCTGCAGAATTAATTTTATTTCTCTATTGCTCAATTCAACTTGACCACTAGTTTGAGGGTGATAGGGAGATGCAATTCTATGGTTGACATCATATTTAGCAAGCAATTTACGGAATGCACCATGAATAAAATGTGAACCACCATCAGTCATTAAATATCTAGGGACTCCAAACCTCGGGAAAATAACTTCTTTAAGCATTTTAATAGAAGTGTTATGATCATCACTACTAGTTGGAATAGCTTCTACCCACTTAGTAACGTAATCAACAGCAACTAAAATATGTGTATACCCGTTGGATTTAGGAAAAGGTCCCATATAATCAAATCCCCAAACATCAAATGGTTCAACAGCAAGTGAATAATTCATAGGCATTTCCTGGCGTCTACCAACATTACCAATTCTTTGACATTCATCACAATATAGGACAAACTTACGAGCATCCTTGAAAAGAGTAGGCCAATAAAAACCAGATTGTAATACCTTGTGTGCAGTTCTGTCTCCCGCATGGTGTCCTCCATAAGCTTCGGAATGACACTTCCGTAGGATTTGTTCATGCTCAGGTATACAACGTCTAATAATACCATCTACTCCTTCTTTATAAAGATGTGGGTCATCCCAGAAGTAATGTCTTAAATCAAAGAAGAACTTTTTCTTTTGTTGGTATGTGAAACTAGGTGGTATGTATTTAGCAACAATGTAATTAGCATAGTCTGCATACCAAGGAGTATTACGAGAGGCATTTATGACAGCTAATTGTTCATCAGGAAAATCATCATTAATAGGTAGTGGGTCATCAAGAACATTTTCCATTCTAGACAAATTATCCGCTACGGGATTCTCAGCTCCCTTTCTATCAGTAATATGCAAGTCAAATTCTTGTAGCAATAAAACCCACCTAATGAGTCTAGGTTTAGCATCTTTATTTTCCATAAGATATTTGATAGCAGCATGATCGGTGTGAATAGTTACTTTAGAATCAACTATGTAAGATCTGAATTTATCACATGCGAACACAACCGCTAGAAATTCTTTTTCAGTGGTAGCATAATTTCTTTGGGCATTGTCTAGAGTTTTACTAGCATAATGGATAACATTTAATTTCTTATCAACTCTTTGTCCTAGAACAGCGTCAATAGCATAATCACTAGACTCACACATAATTTCAAAAGGCAAGTTCCAATCAGGTGGTTGGATAATAGGTGCAGTGGCTAAGGCTTTCTTAAGTGTTTCAAAGGCTTCTAGACAATCATCATCAAAAACAAATGGAACATATTTTTGCAAAAGATTGGTAAGAGGCCTAGAAATTTTAGAGAAGTCTTTAATAAATCTCCTATAGAAACCAGCATGACCAAGGAAACTTCTTATACCTTTAATATCTTTAGGACATGGCATTTTCTCAATAGCATCAACCTTAGCTTTATCAACTTCAATACCTCTTTCAGAAAATTTATGCCCCAAGGCAATGCCTTCATTCACCATAAAGTGGCACTTCTCTCAATTCAAGACAAGATTAGTTTCTTCACATCTCTGCAAAACTCGATCGAGGTTGCTTAAGCAATCATCAAAAGAAGTTCCGTAAACGGAGAAATCATCCATGAACACCTCAACAATCTTTTCACAAAAGTCAGAGAATATAGCAGTCATACATCTTTGAAAGGTAGCAGGTGCATTGCATAAACCAAAAGTCATACGTCTATAAGCATAAGTTCCAAAAGGACAATTGAAGGTGGTTTTCTCTTGATCGGGTTGTGATACGGGTATTTGAGAAAAACCAGAATAACCATCTAGAAAACAAAAGTGCATATGCTTAGATAATCTTTCTAACATTTGATCAATAAAAGGTAAAGGGTAATGATCCTTTCTAGTAGCCTTGTTTAATTTTCTAAAATCAAT
This sequence comes from Elymus sibiricus, assembly GCA_039707655.1. Taxonomy (NCBI): domain Eukaryota; kingdom Viridiplantae; phylum Streptophyta; class Magnoliopsida; order Poales; family Poaceae; genus Elymus; species Elymus sibiricus. The sequence continues at coordinate 136,500,103 of CM077666.1, forward strand.
TACCATCCTATAACCAGTTACAATTCTTTGTGGAATGAGTTCATTTTTATCATTAGGAACAACGGTAATACCTCCTTTCTTAGGGACACAATGAACGGGACTTACCCATCTACTATCAGCTATGGGATAGATTATACCTGCTTCCAGAAGTTTTAATATTTCGGTTCTTACCACCTCTTTCATCTTAGGATTTAATCGTCGTTGGTGGTCGACAACTGGTTTAGCATTAGGCTCCATATTAATTTTGTGCTGACATAGAGTGGGGCTAATGCCCTTAAGATCATCAAGAGTATATCCAATAGCAGCACGGTGCTTCCTCAGAGTTTTTAGTAATCTCTTTTCTTCATGCGTTGAAAGGTTAGCACTAATAATAACAGGATATATCTTCTTTTCATCAAGATAAGCATATTTCAATGTATCAGGCAATTGCTTCAATTCAAATACAGGATCACCCTTAGGTGGAGGAGGGCCTCCAAGAGTTTCAACAGGCAAATTATGTTTAAGTATAGGTGGTTGATCAAAGAACATCTTATCTATTTCGTTGCTTTCATTCATATGCATATCGTTTTCATGGTCTAGCAAATATTGTTCTAGCGGATCAGTAGGAGGTACGGCAATAGAAGCAAGACCAATAATTTCATCTTTACTAGGCAATTCTTTATCATGAGGTTGTCTACGAAACTTGGAGAAATTAAACTCATGAGATATATCACCAAACTTAACTCGAACCTTTTCTTTAACACAATCAATTTTAGCATTAACGGTATTCAAGAAGGGTCTACCAAATATAATGGGACAGAAATTATCTTGTTGTGAGCCAAGTACTAAGAAATCAGTAGGGTATTTGATTTTGCCACACAAGACTTCAACATCTCTAACAATCCCAAGTGGTGTAATAGTATCTCTATTAGCAAGCTTAATAGTAACATCAATATCTTCAATCTCAACGGGTGCAATATCATGCATTACTTCTTGATATAGAGAAAATGGAATAGCACTCACACTAGTACCCATATCACACAAACTATGATAGCAATGATCTCCAATCTTAACAGAAACAACAGGCATACCAACTACGGGCTTGTTCTTATCTAACTTATCATGTTCATTTCTAACAGGTTTATCAACTCTAGCGGCCTCCTCACAAAAGTAAATAACATGCCCATCTATATTATCGACTAAGAGATCTTTAACCATAGCAACATCAGGTTCAACTTTAATTTGTTCAGAGGGTCTAGGTGCTCTAATATTACTTTTGTTAACCACAGTTGAAGCTTTAGCATGTTCCTTAATCCTAACAGGAAAAGGTGGTTTCTTAATATAAGCAGTAGGCACAACTGGATCAACATGGTAAACAATTGTTTCCTCTTTAACACTAACGGGTTCCTCAATCTTTTCTTTAATAGGGGGATGATATTTAAACCACTTCTCCTTAGGGAGATCAACATGAGTAGCAAATGATTCACAAAAGGAAGCTACTATTTCAGAGTCAAGTCCATATTTAGTGCTAAGCTTATGAAAAGCATCGGTGATCATAAAAGATTTAACACAATCGAACTCGAGTATTGTACCTGACTCATTACCTTTGTCGAGTTCCCAATCTTCAGAGTTGCGTTTAATTCTTTCCAGAAGATCCCATTTGAATTCAATAGTTTTTTTCATAAAGGAGCTAGCTGAAGAAGAATCGAGCGTAGTTCGATTATCATGAGAAAGCCGAGCATAAAAATTTTGTAAGATAATTTCTTTCGAGAGCTCATGATTGGGGCATGTGTAAATCATGTACTTAAGCCTCCCCCAAGCTTGAGCGATGCTTTCTCCTTCACGAGGCCAAAAGTTATATATATAATTCCTATCACGATGAACCAAATGCATAGGATAAAATTTCTGATGGAATTCTAGTTTCAATCAGTTCCAGTCCCATGTATCAGTATCATCGCATAGCCTATACCACATTAATGCATTTCCCTCCAAAGATAAAGGGAATACTTCCTTCTTAACTCCATCTCCGGATAAACCTGCAAGCTTAAACAATCCACAAATTTCATCCACATAGATCAAGTGCATATCAGGATGTACCGTTCCATCTCCTGCATAAGGATTAGCTAGCAGTTTCTCTATCATACCTGGAGGGATCTCATAATAAATATTTTCAGTAGGTGCAGTAGATTGAGGAGCAACTATTTGTGTTTCCGGTCGAGGTGAAGATACCCCGAACAAACCCCTCAAAGGATTACTTTCCATAGTGACAAGTGACAGTAAATTTCAGCACGTAATATAAATGTTTCCTTACCAAATTCCACTCACCAAAGGCGCTTCACTCCCCGGCAACGGTGCCAGAAAATAGTCTTGATGACCCACAAGTATAGGGGATCAATCGTAGTCCTTTCGATAAGTAAGAGTGTCGAACCCAACGAGGAGCAAAAGGAAATGACAAGCGGTTTTCAGTAAGGTGTTTTCTGCAAGCACTGAAATTATCGGTAACGAGTAGTTTGATAGCAAGATAATTTGTAACAAGTGACAAGTAGCAATAGTAACAAAGAGTGCAGCAAGTTGGCCCAATCCTTTTTGTAGCAAAGGACAAGCCGGAACGATCTCTTATAGTAAGTAAAGCGTTCTCAAGGACACATGGGAATTTCATCTAGTCACTTTCATCATGTTTGTTTGATTCGCGTTCGCTAATTTGATAATTTGATATGTGGGTGGACCGGTGCTTGGGTGCTGTTCTTACTTGAACAAGCCTCCCACTTATGATTACCCCCTCTCGCAAGCATCCGCAACTACGAACGAAGAATTAAGATAACTCTAACCATAGCATTAAACATATGGATCCAAATCAGCCCCTTACGGAATAGCGCATAAACTAGGGTTTAAGCTTCTGTCACTCTAGCAACCCATCATCTAATTACTACTCCACAACGCATTCCCTTAGGCCCAAAGATGGTGAAGTGTCATGTAGTCGACGTTCACACGACACCACTAAGGGAATCAACAACATACATATCATCAAAATATCGAACGAATACCAAATTCACATGATTACTTATGACAAGACTTCTCCCATGTCCTCAAGAACAAAAGTAACTACTCACAAATCATGTTCATATCCAAGATCAGAGAGGGATTGAATAGCATAATAGATCTGAACATATAATCTTCCACCAAATAAACCAACTAGCATCAACTACAAGATGTAATCAACACTACTAGCAATCCACATGTACCAATCTGAGGTTTTGAGACAAAGATGGAATACAAGAGATGAACTAGGGTTTGAGATGAGATGGTGCTGGTGAAGATGTTGATGAAGATTAGTCCTCCCACGATGAGAGGATCGCTGGTGATGTCGATGGCGACGATTTCCCCCTCCCGGAGGAAAGTATCCCCGATAGAATCTCTCCGCCGGAGAGCAAAAGTGCTCCTGCCCAAGTTCCGCCTCGAGACGGCGGCGCACCGTCCCAAAAGTCTTCTCTATATTTTTTTCTAGGGCAAAATGACTTATATACCAGAAAATGGGGGCCAGAGGCTGGCCAGGGGCCCCACGAGGTACCAGGGCGTGCCTAGGGGGTGGCGCGCCCTGGTGCCTCGTGGGCACCTGGGTGCCCCCCTCTGGTACTTTTTGCTTCCAGTATTTTTTATTTATTCCAAAATAATTCTCCGTGAAATTTCAGCTCATTTGGAGATGTGCAGAATAGGTATCTCTGACATAGCTTTTTCAGGTCCAGAATTCCAGCTGCCGGCATTCTCCCCCTTGAGTAAATCTTGCATATTAAGAGAGAAAAGACATTAGAATTACTCCACAGAGTGTTATATTAATCAAAAACACTATAAATAACAGTAGCAAAACATGATGCAAAATGGACGTATCACCCCCCCCCCCACGCCCGCCACTAGCTGCTGCTCGTGCTGCCTCCCGGGGACTCGGGCTCCTCGTCCACCAGCCACGGCAGCGACGTGTCCGGCCTCCGCTTGCGCCGGACTATGGCCGACAGCCACGAGGTGGTCCGCCGGGGCGGGTCCTTCTTGCTCTCACTCTCCTCCTCCCGCCCGCCGAGCCGCCCGCCGCCAAAGAGCGCCGCCAGGAAGGATCGCCTCCGCTGGAAGGACTTCTTCCGCTCGCTCTCCCGGGACTCGTCGTCTGCTGTGCGGGTTGCGGGGCCGACCTGCGGCGTGCTGAAGAAGAGGAGCTCGGGCCGGTGGCTGTGGCTGTGGCGGGACGACGTGTACGCGCAGGCGTCGGAGCGCCGATGCTGCTGCGCGGGGGCAGCGGTGAAGGGTGACACGGCGCGCCCGCGCGTGGGCGAGCTGCCCCGGCTGCTGCTGGCCCCGGCCCGGTCGCGCTCGGCGGCGAGCGCGAGGAGGCGGTCGCGGAGGCAGGGCGCGCATCTCCGGCGAGGGGTGGTTGGGTTCGCGGAGGCAGATCGCGAGCGGAGCAGTGCGCCTCGAGGCGCGCCTCGGCGTTGGCGCTGAGGAGGAGAGAGGTGGGGTGGGGGTGGGCCAGCGAATAAAATAAGGAGAGGGAGGTGGGTGGGTGGGTGACAGGTGGGCCAGGCCCGGACACAGACGGACGAGGCGGGCGCAGAAAAAGTCCGCTTTGTGTCTGCCTCCGACCCAAATGTGATCCAAATTTAGGACGGAAATGGATCCGAGTGGACACAAAACGGACACGAAATGAAAATGGGTCTGCGCGTTGAGCCGACGCTTTTGTCCGTTTTGTTTCAAACGGACATGCGCGGACGATTTGGGTCGGCCCGTTGGAGTTGCTCTGACGGACGTCTGGTCTATGTCCGTCTGGACCCAAATCTAACGTAAATTTAGGACGAAAATGATTGAAAAGAAACGACATGCAAACGAAATGGGTCTCTGTGTTAAGCAAACGAAAATGGGTCGGTTTATGCGTTGGAGTAGACGAAGGCCCGTACAAAGCCGAGAAAACCAGGTGGACGAGCCTGCTAAGTAACACGATGGCCTCCCCCCTCGTTACCAGTTGCGACCTTTACCCCAAAGGTCACAGGACTCGCGACAAGAGCGGAAGGCGTCCACGATCGCAGACCCCAGTCCCTCAATCCACAGCCGCCGATACCTCCATCGGTCCTGAACGCGACAACCGCGGTGTTGGCTATGCTCCGATCTGCCACCGGATTCGCGCTCCGGCGCCAGGCGCCGGCCCCTCGTTTTTCCAGCCACGGCGGCCGCAGCAGCCCTGGATGCAGCTGCATCACCAGGGTAGGTACCTCTACTTTCTCCATGTGGATTTTCTAGGTAGGTGGGTGTGCAGGTTGGATTAGGTTGCAAGATTAAGATTTCCAGTGTAATTTGCGGATCCGTCGAATCCGCATGTTATTATGTCGAATCAAATTGCTATATTTTTTGTTTGTAAGATGACACAGTTTCCTGTATGACAACGAACCTCCAGATCATCAATTCTGAAACCAGGAGTTAATGTGACCGAGTGGCATGGAAAATTTGCTGATTGGGGTGGTGGTGGTTGTATTCCTGTACAGTAGTGTAGTGTCTATTGCATTTTCGTATGGGATTATCTGCAGACTGAGCTTACAAGCTGTTAAGCTGCAGCGCTCAAGAACTTTTTTCCGTTTGCTTCGTGCGTCATGGGTCCCCCAGGGCTTGTGGTCACTGTAAAATATGGCCTATGGGGCTCCATTTAGCCTCTGAAATAAGCTGAGCATTCAAGCGCGTTTGGCTATATATGGTCTTTGCTCTACTAAATTGTAGTAGTTTTCAGCTTGTTTGGTACTGAATCAAATAAAACAAGTTTAATGATTAATTCAACTACTCTGGTTTACAGCGGATGTACTCTGGTGGCATGAATGAATCCAAGAACACGACGGCTGATGACATCAAGAGAACAATCTCCTCGTTTTGTGACAAAACCGGCTGGTACATACAGCATCCTTGTTTCTTGTTAAATGCAATACAGTATCTTGTTATCTGAGCTGGGACAACAATTCGTAAAGATCCTGGCTAGAAAGTCTTGGGTATTGAGAATCCTGGGCCCTTTTCTCGGTTTCTATTCGTGGTTTCGTGGTGGGAAGTTAGTTTTTTTTTTTTTTTCCTTTTTATGATTCTTATTTGGTGAAATGTAACGAAGACAGCAGGGAAAAAACTCATTTGTGGCAAATGATCATTGTAGAACAGTTACCCAACTATATGAAAGTTGTAGAGAGAATAGAGAGGGATTCATGAATACAAGGGTGAAGAACAGAGCAATAGCACTGTAGAGCCAATATTTCTGTTCCCTTATCTCCTATATTGCTGCCATCAGTATATCTTTTGTTCATAGTTGTACAGATGGTGCAATGCCTTGCCATCAGTATATCTTTTCTTGGCTCTATATAACCCCAACTACCTTGCAAAATATTTATTTACTAGCATAACGGCCGTGCTTTGCTATGAAACCACACAAATGATTCAGTTGTGTTGGATTAGTAGCATATAATAAGCAATGCACGTGCAACACTGCGGAGGAGAAACTTAATTAAGCAGCCAACACTGCACCTGCGTAACTGTGGCAGTGATGAGAGCACCATTGCAACTTATGATTTTCTTTCTCTTCGAATTGGATGGTTCTCATGGATTTTAGATGGATGAGGGAGATTGGGGTTATCTTCACTAGTAGAGATATTCTGGTCATTCTTTATTAGTGTATTTTATGTTTTAGTTATCTTCACTTTATGTTAATATATCCGCTTGTTCACAATATTTTCTGGATCTCTTGACGTTTGAATTATTATTTGTGTGTGAGAGAACAGTGGGAGGGGGGGGGGGGGGGGGGGGGGGGGTTGGCATCCTTATTTGAAGTTTTTGTCACAACCTCTTGCCGTTATGCTCTTTTGATTATAGTTATTTATGCATTTGTTGCTGAGCTTTGGATTATAACTGACATATTGATGGTGACTTATAGGAAAGGGAAGGACCTGTTGTTTGGCTGCATCGCTGGTACCTTAATGTGTACGTACAAGTAAAATGTGACAGGAGTGGGAATACTAGGATACAGATTTGATGAAGCGAGAAAGGAGCGGGAGGCGAGGAAGCAGAGGGAGGAGGCGGACAAAAACAATATTGATATTTCATTCCGCTGATCTCTTTGCATACCCGAAATGTAAGCCACACATGAGAAAGGCCGAAAGGCCACACTTGTTCACAAAAGGGATATCATAAAAGCTGTGAACTCTTCTAGCTTATGTATTTCTAAAAAAAATGTACTTATTTGAAGCTGGAAGACGTGGTGATGCTTATTTGATGTCTTGGTCCTTTTCACCCTGCCATCAGTATATCTTTTGTTCATAATTGTACAGATGGTGCATACATGGAAGATTTGTTTCGTGCAACCATATGTTGTAGGTACAAAGTCTTAACTTGAAATTTGTTAACATGCCATGCCATATCTTTCCTGATTGAAACTTCGATATGGCATACTTTTATCGGTGCGTATAATTTATACCATCATAAACACTACCTAATTCTTTTGTTGGTTGCTTTGTGTTGTTCTTTTTACGCCCCTGCGTGCCTGGATTTTCAACAAGAATGTTTTAGATAGGGAGCTTTGTTTGGATGATTCACCCATCAATTTTGGATCCAATTCGGGATTTTTCTTGGGAAGTTTTGGGAAGAAATTGGAATGGTTAAAGAAGATGACGTGAGAACCCATGGTTTTGAAATAAGGAGATCTTTCTATATCGACATATCAGTTGAAAAAATCAAAGGCAAATTCCTACCGGCCAGAATCTGGAGAAGAACAAAAACAGAATGAACTTGCTTCTCTATACAAAATTCATTAACTGAAAAGGTCCCTTTCTTTTACTAGAGAGAGCAGTCCAACCCTAAATATCTTGAGGGCTTTGGCCTAGGGATGTTTATTTAGAATCACAAAGATACTGTTGGTTTCGTGCTGCTATTCCAGTATTTAAGGTTTATTTCCTTAATAAAGAAGAATAACAAGAGCGAGGTGGTGTTGAGAGTGAGGTTGCGTTGAATTAACGGCTTTTTTCTCGAATACGCATAAGCATGCGTATCATCGCATTAGAGAAGAAGCGGCAAAGAAGCCAGGTACAACGCCTTTCGGCCATTACAACGCTAATCATAAGGATTAGCAGCCACACATCCCACCTGTACTACGATACATGCATCACCTAGATCAACCCATGCCATTGGCAATAAGGCAAATCACAGAGCTACCAAGCCGCGTCACAACCGATGCCGAAGACCTCTACAACATGACCAACACCGGGACAACACAAACCAACGTACCCCACCCATTTGCGCCAAGAGGAAGTCGGCGGGTGGATAGCCGGGCTTGGGTAGACCTAGAGTGGCGTCGTCGAGAGAGCGCCAGCGACGATGTACATTGCGCCTTGGAAGCCCACGCCCAGAGCAATTGCCGACACTAACTTGAACCGCACCATCGGGACTCCTCGAGCAACAAAACGATGCCTCCAAGGAGGGAACGACACCGAGACGCCGCCATCGCCTGGTCCGAAGGTCGGACCAAGGGTTTCCCCCAAGCACGAGAGAGGGAGACGGATCGGGGCCAAGACAACGCCTCCAGGGAGGGTACGGCGCCCGCGGCGTCGACGTTGTCGGCCTCGGCCATCGCGAAGCAGGGATTTCTCCCGACCCCAGATCACAGATCCCCCAAGTCCCGAGCTTCTCAAACGAGCCGGCCACCGCAGCAGGAGGAGAGCACATCTCGTAGCACAGTATCCGCCACCACCGCATGAGCCACCGCATGAGCTAGATCAAGAACAGGGCATCGCAGCCTGCCCAGATAGAAGCCGCAAGCACGGCACCACATCCACCGCGCCCACATGGCGCCACCACCTCCACCGCATGCCGCAGCACGCCATCGCCACCACCTCCGCCCGAGACATCACGAAGACCAGGCCCGGGGTGGATCTGCGGCCCCCGCGACGCGCCGCCACGCCCAGCCCTGCCAGCCGCCGGACAGAGCTAACCCCGGACGCCGCCGGCACCAGATCCGGGCCATGCCCAGACCCTCCACGCTCCCGCACCTCAGGCCATCCCCAACCACGCCATTGGAGGCCGCCGGCTGGCGCCCGAGCCACCACCCCCGCAGCAAACGGATCTGGGCAGGAGAACCCCAGATCCGCCACCACCGGAAGCCACGGCCGGCCCCCCACGCTGCCCGCGCAGCCGTGGTTGCACCGCCCCGCCAAGAACCCCTGGGGCCGCCGCCCCAGCATCCGGACTCCGCCGCCCCGCATGGCGCCCAGGGGCACCGCTGCGCGTCAGCCAAAGGCCTCCTCGTGGAGAAAGGAGGCGAGCCCGCCACCGCCGTCCGCCGGACGAGCTTCGCTCGCCGGCTTCCTCCGGCGGCGGCGGGGAAAGCAGGTGGATGGGGGGTCGGGGGCGGCGGCGGCTAGGGTTCGCCCGAGCCGCCCCCCTGGAGGCAGCGCGAGCGAACAGGAAGCTTGAATTAACGGCTTGTATGGTCTTAATATAAAACGCACACTTTTTATCATACAAAATCCAACATCTTCAGACTTGTAATGGCATATAATTTTACAAGACCAAATACTTCTGCACTTTTGTGATTCCTAGCATGGATTGGGGCCAAACATGAGCTACCATTAACTCCCTCGATAGAAAGATCTACTGTTCAACTCCGGTTTGAAATCCATGAGTAAATCTTCTGTGGCTTCTTCTACGGATGAGCGTTATGTTTTCCTTTCCGTTTGCCCGTTAAACTAAGGGGAAGACCATTAAGGTTCATCATATGCATGAAAATACTCACGGACAAAAAGACCAACATTCCTTCATCAAATTCTGCCGTAATGTGTATTTCCTGATGCCAACAGTTTCTGAATTCTGGGACATGGTTCCACAGTTTGTATGCTCTACTAACATGTTTCTACCTGAATCGGCTAGTATACATCGATCAGCGCGTAGTTTGTATCGGGCAAGCAAACAAGGAAAAGAATGCAAACCCCCAACTTGGGGTGCACAAAAACCATCTGCCACTTCTGTTTCTGAATCAGCATCACTTCCTGAATCTTCCCTGCGTATTAGCCATATCTTCAGTGTGTGTGCTCTATATCCTCATCCGAAAGGCAACCCTATCAGCTCCTCAACACAAATACTCCCCTGGCAGATCAGCAGAGTCATTAGCACCCAGTTTATTATCAGGAACAGGGTTGGTTTGACCACTGAACACAGAGCTATCAGATGGTTTAATACTAGTACTTCAAGGAGGAACAGCTTTGCCCTTGAAATGGCTATAAAAAAATCGCTAGAAAACAGTGTGATTTGCCGAGAGAGACGGAGAGGGAGAAAGTTACCTTGCTGAACAACGCTCTATCACATCTTTAAGCCTGATTTTGTTCAAACTGTAAATCCATCTAACCAAAGCAGCCTTTTCATCACTTTCCACTACATCTGTCAGTGAAGTCATATGCATCAGCAAACAACATGGTTGTGGTAACTGGTAAGCAATCAAAGACAGGGAAGGCATAGACAAACAAAACACTACCAGTTACTGAGACCCCAACCAAAGACATGCCAGGCGGGAGATGGTGTTCTGGCAGCTGCAAGGCAAATCAGCATACTATCAAATACTCCACGTAGGCCAGAGTGTGGCATGATGTAACACACGTCTCAAGGTTCTTTGCGGGTATGGATGGTTTAAGAAAAGAAAACAGTGCCAACAAAGGATTTTCTATATAAAGTGCCAACAGAGACCATCCAATCGAAGGGGCACATCACCATTTTACTCATTTTGGTATTTCAGGAAAAACGATATGCTGAACATAATGGACCAGGAACTCAATTATACAGTACCTTGTAGCAACGGAAGCCTGCACTGTTGTAATTTGTTTGCCTGAATGCATTTCGTGGCACGAGCTTCCCATGTCCGTTTTCAGCCAGGGAAAGTAGCCACGGTAGACTCATATCTCTGCAGCTGAGACAAGCATAAATAAATAGTTCAAAGATAAGTTTGTCAGTACTTGGGTAGTTGGTAAAGGGTCTATCCAAATTGTGAACACTCAAACCACAGACATCACAAAATGTTGTCAAAGAGGATACTTCAAAATGTTAGGCTGACTTGAATTCAAGAATCAAGAACGGTGAAAAGTGAAAAGTTACACCAATTACGAGCTCAGTCACAAAAGCATGGGTTCCCAACTACCTGCTGTCATATCTTTCAAGTATAAGCTTCAGTTGTTCCAGAGCACGTCGCTTGATTTTCGCACCAAGAATCTTCCATGTTAAGATGGTAAATGTTATATCACAAATTCACAATAACCCGGAAGGATGGTAGATAAAATAGATGAAACGAAATTAGATGGCATACCAGCTTTACTGAAATGTTGCCTGTTGAATCAATTATTGAGAAGGCCTTGAGAGGGTGAGCACCAGGTTCTCCGCCAGACAAACAAAACACCTAAGACAACCACACACAACAATTGTCAGCAATCTGTTACTTAGCACAGGTCTTTTGTTTTTTAGCCTTTTCCACAGCATAATTTGAAGTAGCAACATGGCAACTATGGTGTGCCCTTTTAGTTTACTAGTGCATAAACGGTAAACCAATAGCCCAAGTGCTGAGCTTTGCAGGGTAACTGGACAAGTACAGCTCAGGCATGAAGCACTATTCGATTCTTAGCCATAAGAGTGGACAGGTTGAACGTTTGTAGTGTAGATATAGTTACTTTCATGAACACAAACATGGCAAAAAAGACACAATACTTCCCATTATAACCAAATTGAGTACTGCCATCTTATTCTAGAATAGATGCCCCGATTCTAGTACAGGTGTGGCTGCCCTAGAAATGTAATCTCCTCTGTGCGTGATCCATGACTCCATATGATGTGCCAAAATATATATGAAGGTAACCACTGCAGCTACATATTAGGATACAAAAAACTATATTGGGCCCTTTTGCTCTTATCATCTTCAAAGTAATTCCCTACATTTTTCGCAATTTGTTTTTAGAAAAGTTCACTACAGTTTGCAGCTGACAATCTCCATTAGACATATAATGTCCATGCTAACCTATAAAACCGTGATCACTAAACTGTCAACTACAAAAAAGTCCCCTAACATATGGTCTAAAATATCTGTAACAGAACACAATACTTATATCATGATCCGAATATCATATTGTTGACACCAGATTTTGGCATGGTCAAAAACATAATTAAGAAGGCCTCAAATGGAAAAGTGCTCAAAGTGAGAAAGTTCCGTATCATCGAAAGGATAAACTTTGATATTTGGGCCATAGCCATCCGAGCTCAGCTCTAAGGCCGAAGTTGTGTTCGAAGTACTGATTTTGTATGCAGAACACTATTCGGCTGATTACGCCCCCAAGATGGCCTCATATGAGAAAAGTTTCTACACGGATTGTCTTCGTCTCGTCGAATCGGTCGATTTTGATATAAAAATCGTCTCAATCCGAGATCGTATGCAAAATTTACGGCCGTTACAAGATGCTGCTACAGCATAGGGCGGTAGTACCGCTCCCATAAGCGGAAGTACCGCTTGAGCGGTACTACCGCGCCTAACTACCGCTCTACTACCGCTTAAGAAAATTCTTCTGGACCCCGATGCCCCCAAGCGATAGTAGCGCGGTACTCAGAGCGGTACTACCGCTTTAAGCGGTACTACCGTGCCTATAAACGGTACTACCGTGCCCAGATTCGGGTAGATTTTGGAAATCCGAATTTGGCTAGTATTTTTTACTCTTTGGACGGAAACTTGGGTCCATACCTTGTACGGAAAGTCCAACCCCCTCTTAAATAGAAGAGGTGATGGCCGATTGAAACAACACACAATCGAACAAATCAATCTACTACTTTTTACCCTAGCTTTTACATCTCTCCCTTGTTCTTTCTCTCTCGTTCTTCGTTCGTTCTTCGTGTTGAAGGGCAGCGATCCTCGAGGCTCTAGGGGCGGGCGAACCGACCTAGGGCAGCCCATCGTCCATCCGTGACTCCTGGCGGGTTCCATCCCGGAGAAGCGGTGCGTCGGGTCTCAAAAGCGTCCGCCGGTTTGCTTGCGTACCGCGCTGCCGGACGGACCTCCTTCGACGTGAGCTGCGGTGCATCACCCCCGGCGTCGAGGGTACGCGTGACGCGTTCGTGTGCGAACACACTTTTTGGCGACTCCGCTGGGGAACGAAAGATCAAGAATCATCATCAACCATGTCAAATCTTCCCCAGCCCTCAGAAGTTAGCGCCGATAACATCATTAAGCCCGGTCTTGATGAGCTATCGGAGGAACATCGCCAGGCCTACGAAGCGCTCAAGAAACAGCGTGAAGAGGCTTTTGAGGCGCTCAAGAAGAAGCGCGAGGAGGAGGATTTGGAGGCGTTTCTTTCAAGTTTCAAGAAGGACCGCCAAGGCAACATCACTCCGATTGGAGAAATCAGGTTACCTCCTCCCATTGATGAACAAGATGAAATCACTGTGAGCAAAGTTTTTTCTCCTGAGCAACTGGCTGTGATTGAAAGTCTTGTTAGTAAGGGTAATGTGATGGCGTACAATTCTTTCGTGGCAAATACCAATGCTCAGAAAAATATGCCGCCGTCATCTAGTGGTAATGTTGGTGTATCCATTAGCCCAGAAAAACCTAATCCAACTTTACCTATTTCATCGGCACCTCCCATGCAACAACATTACAATTTGCCGATGAATTTTTATCCTAGCCAAACCAATCAACTTGTGGCCGCACCTGCATACCCTAATCCTATTATGAGTGTGCCCAATTCGGCGTCTACGCCGAATTACTTTGTCACATCACCTATGAATACAAGCATGTTTGGTCTTCCGCCGAATTATGTTTCGGCGCCTACTCCACAAGTTGCATCACTAGCTAGTTCCCAAGTTGCTCCTATGTCATTACCACAAGCATCTTCATCTACCTCGGATCCAATTTTAGCCAAATTAAGGGAGGATTTGCATAAGATGTTTCAAGAAACTTTCGGAAACGAGCCAAAAGTAAAGAGTCGTGTGTATCAAAAGCCTTATCCTGAACACTTCGACGCAGTTTTGTACCCTCCAGGTTATAAGGTTCCTGATTTTGTCAAATTTAGTGGAGAGGGCACAAAAACAACTTGGGAGCATGTGAGTCAGTATCTAGCACAGTTGGGTGAAGCAAGTTCCATAGAAGAATTGAAAGTGCGGTTATTTCCCTTATCTTTAACTGGCACCGCATTTTCATGGTTTGCTGCTTTGCCACCTGGCTCAATTCTCTTATGGTCGCAACTAGAGCAAAAGTTTCATGATCATTTTTATAGTGGCGACAATGAGCTTAAGTTATCGCATCTTACATCGGTTAGGCAAAAGCATGATGAATCGGTCACCGATTATGTCAAAAGATTTAGAGATATAAAAAACCGATGCTATAGCTTAGTGATAACCGAAAGAGACTTGGCGGATCTTGTCCTTAATGGTTTGAAAACTCACATTAAGGAGAGGCTAGAAAGTTATGAGTTTTTAAATATTAACCAAGTCTTGCAGAAAGCTTTGGCTCAAGAAAGCCGAAGTAAAGAGATTCATAGGTCAACAACTGATCGTCCTAGAATGCATATGCTTGATTATAATGATGAATATTCGGACGATGAGGTTGATATCTGTACCACTGAATTTGTTTGGTCCTCAAAGGCCAAACCCTATGCATGCAATGCTCTTAAGCCGATTCGTAAGAATCGTGATGAGGAGATGAAATTTACTTTTGATATATCCAAGTGTGATAGAATATTTGATGCTCTCTTGCAAGAAAAGATGATTAGAATATCACACACCATACCGCCGTTTGAGGAGCTGAAACGGCGTGCTTATTGCAAATATCATAATTCATTTTCTCATGCTACTAATGATTGCAATGTTTTTCGGAGACAGATACAATCGGCCATTAATGACGGACGATTGAGTTTTTCTGAGATGCAAGTTGATAGACAGCCCTTCCCAATGAATACCATGACTTTGGAGGGGGAAAAAATGTTAATTCGGCCTAACATAGCCGAATCAGCTAATAAAGATAATATTGTCATTGGTGAGCCCAGGAAGAACAAAGATGGCGACAAGATCTTGGGGAGGCAGGTCGTGCTTGAGAAGCAATCCGATGGTGGAGAGGTAATCAAGATCACCATAAAAAATCCTGCACTCGGGGGGCAACCGCAAGTATAAGAGGATACTCATGTTGAATTTATCAAGCCCAAGAATTCAGAAGTTGGCAAGTGTAAAAAGAGTGAAGCTAAGCGCAAGCGAATCAAGCCAACTTTTGATATGTTGCTATCCAAATATGCAAGTCAAGCGGCCGGTTCTAGCTCTAATCGGCCATCATATTCAAAGCGTTCAAGATCACCTCCGAAGCAAGAGTCGCGACACTATGCAAGGCCATATGGGTCATGGGCACTGGCACCATGGATGCTACCACCCCCCTATGCGCCATATTACATGGGAGACTTCAATGGAGGATGGGGGCAGCCCCCAATGGCTCCTTATGCTTTTCATATGGGGTGGACAACACCTAGAAGGCCTGCTCACAAAAAGCTTTATTATCCTACACAAGGCCGTTCAAGCCATGGTGCTAATCGTCCAACAAAAAATTCTCCAAGCGAAGCAGAATCTAGGGATCCCAAGTATATTCAACCTAAGTGGTGTCCTCCCGGTCTGTCCAAGACACAAAAAAGGAGATTACAACGCATGAGGAGCCGCGAGAAGGCGGCACATGAAGTAGAAGAGCAAAAGGACGAATTGTTCAATAAAATTCGGCCCGTGGCGCCCACAAAACAAGTGTGGAGGCCTAAACAAAAAGGAAACGCAGATGCCTCTACACTAGCTACAACAGCACCTACGCCACCAAAAAAGGATGATGCAGCCCTTATTACATCGTCCACGCCACCTGAAACATCCCCTTTGATTGAGGAAATTTTAAGTCCAATATACACATTGGGAGATGAAGATGAGATGGAGGATTTTGAATCTACGCCGGTTCGGGATGGTGGCAATCGACTTCAAGATGTATACTTATCATCCTAAGCACAAACATGGCCGATATATGATTGTCGCCCTAAGAGCAAACATGGCCGATATATGATTATCGCCCTAAGCACATATAAATGGCCGATGGAGTGTTGACATCGTCCTTAGAGCAATCTCTATGCAAATTATTTTTCGGCACACAAGTTTTGCCGAAAAACAGGGGGGCATGTGTTGACACCAGATTTTGGCATGGTCAAAAACATAATTAAGAAGGCCTCAAATGAAAAAGTGCTCAAAGTGAGAAAGTTCCATATCATCGAAAGGAGAAACTTTGATATTTGGGCCATAGCCATCCGAGCTCAGCTCTAAGGCCGAAGTTGTGTTCGAAGTACTGATTTTGTATGCAGAACACTATTCGGCTGATTACGCCCCCAAGATGGCCTCATATGAGAAAAGTTTCTACACGGATTGTCTTCGTCTCGTCGAATCGGTCGATTTTGATATAAAAATTGTCTCAATCCGAGATCGTATGCAAAAGTTACGGCCGTTACAAGATGCTGCTACAGCAGAGGGCGGTAGTATCGCTCCCATAAGCGGAAGTACCGCTTGAGCGGTACTACCGCGCCTAACTACCGCTCTACTACCGCTTAAGAAAATTCTTCTGGACCCCGATGCCCCCAAGCGATAGTAGCGCGGTACTCAGAGCGGTACTACCGCTTTAAGCGGTACTACCGTGCCTATAAACGGTACTACCGTGCCCAGATTCGGATAGATTTTGGAAATCCGAATTTGGCTAGTATTTTTGACTCTTTGGACGGAAACTTGGGTCCATACCTTGTACGGAAAGTCCACCCCCCTCTTAAATGGAAGAGGTGATGGCCGATTGAAACAACACACAATCGAACAAATCAATCTACTACTTTTTACCCTAACTTTTACATCTCTCCCTTGTTCTTTCTCTCTCGTTCTTCGTTCGTTCTTCGTGTTGAAGGGCAGCGATCCTCGAGGCTCTAGGGGCGGGCGAACCGACCTAGGGCAGCCCATCGTCCATCCGTGACTCCTGACGGGTTCCATCCCGGAGAAGCGGTGCGTCGGGTCTCAAAAGCGTCCGCCGGTTTGCTTGCGTACCGCGCTGCCGGACGGACCTCCTTCGACATGAGTTGCGGTGCATCACCCCCGGCGTCGAGGGTACGCGTGACGTGTTCGTGTGCGAACACATATATTGATTCTAAAACTGCAGAATTCAATGGGTACAGTTCCAGTTCTACTGCGCTGAAAGCAAAGAGACTCTAGGTAGTACTCACATTCACTAACATTATCCATATTTTTATTGGCATGTAAGAAGATGAGAATTGCATAGCATGCATACAATTTATACCGACTTATAATTTATTCAATTAAGGGCAGCAACCAGCTATCACACTGAAATGCAATCCTCCTAATAACATCAACCCCAACGATGAACGCTAGTTGCATTCTGACTTATCACAGAAACGGGCAACCAATAAGTTGAAGACTCACTGCCATAGATCGAACAATGCATATCTCTGGTTCCTGCTGGTACTTGCAGATATGATACTAGCAGAAACAGAAACATTGCAGTTAGGATACCTGAAGCTGTAGGTCCGAAGGGACTCCTCTTCTGATCAGCAGAGGGTTACCACCCCCGCCGTGACCATCGCCGTCGTCGGTCCCTTGTCCCAGCACTACGCCGAGGGCGTCCAGAAGTCCTCTGTCTGCTGCGCCGTGCATCCCGCCCCCTGCCCCAGGATCGGGCCCACCAAGGTCGTCGCCGCCGCCGACATTCCAGCCGCGGGCGCGGCGCCAAAACAAGTACAGGAGAAATGCTGCGGCCAAGCCCATGACGGCGAACTTCCCGTAGGTGAACACGGACGAGTTTCTCCAAGCGCGAAGCACCGGTTCAGGTGGAGCTGTCGGGGATGGAGGTGGAGTGGGTACCGGAGGTGGAGGCGGAGGAGGTGTCGGGGTCTCGGGGATGGAGGCGGAGGAGGTGGAGTGGGAACCGGAGGTGGCGGGGGTGGTGCGGGGTCTGCCACGGGAATCACGGGGGACAGATTGTGAGCCTGCAGGAACTCGTACCCTAGGGCCTCGCCCTCGTCGACGATGACCAGCGGCATGGGCTCCGCTGGACCCGACCGCGCCGCCCTCAAGCGCTCGATGCGCCTCTTGTTGAGGAAAGCGTCGTTCCATAAGCCCTCGATCGCCTTCCACCCGCTCTTATGCCGCCATAATTCCTCCATGAGCTTCCGGCCGGGCGGCATGGTTGTTGGGCTCTAGGGTTGGAGGAGCGGGAGGGGCGAGAGGGGGAGAAAGGGGAAGCTACCGGCAGCGAAGAGGAAAGGAAATGGAGGGAGAGGGAGAGAGGGGCGGGGCGGGGGAGGGAGGCGGTTTTGGCTGGGTTTTTCGTGGGCCCTCCGCCGAACGAATGCGCGGACGGGCCTGCCGTTAGGCACCGTCACCGTTACGGACCTGCCGTCTGCATGCGTGCCGTTGGTCGCGCCTACGTACGGCGCGTGCACCGCATGTGACGTCACGGGGTCACTGACGGCTTCCGTCGTCACTTGGTAAACCAACGTGATTCTCGTCAAGCTTGTGTGGTGAACGTGTTCGTTCGAAGGGGCTGGGGCATAACATAATGCGATCGATCGATCGAACTGGCTGGTTTGTTGCACGAGCGTCTTGCGCCACGAGCTTTAGTGATGTGTTTATTTTCCAGTGATATATATGGGCATGTTCACTTGTGCGTCGTCGTTAATTCGCAGAACGACGTGCAGGGTCCATGCAGATCTGCCCCGTTTTGTTTTCGACGGAAGTTCGCTGCCAGATCCAGCCGCTCACATTCGTCAATCTGACTCCGCAGATGATTCATCCAAGACGCATTACCAAATTTATTGCGATGCAATGATTGTTACCCTACTAGGTGATTATAAATTCCTTTTCTAGAAGTGTTTATTCCTTTATTACCAAATTACCATACGTTTGTCGAAACTCGCATTTTGTCTAAGTTTCGCGTCATTTTCCTAACATAACCATGTACAATAGCTCAAAGAACATTACACAGCCTACTCCTACTACTGATCTGTTTGGGGCTGTTTGTGATACCGCTTCTTTCCCATGTGAACCTCCACTCTTCTATGCTTTCACTCCTATTGTCTCTACAACTTCTACTGAAATACCTCTTTCAGTTACTAATCAGTACAACAGATTGTCTGAAGAATTTAGTCGCATATTTTGTCAGGCTATGAATACAACTATTTCTTTCTCTGTCTCTTTTGACTTTTACAACGCTCATGTACGTCACTTCTTACTTGTACTGACTTTCTTTTCAAATGGCAAGATAGTGTCAATTATACGGAGACCTTCTTAGAGTCCCTTGATGTTCTATGTGATGGTCTAGTGTTCACGCATGCTCCTTAGTTTGACAATATAAACCCACCACCGTATCCTAATTCCTTTCATACATATGCTTCCGATGATTCTGCTATATGTACTCGTTTGTTGTCTTCTGTTGGTCTTGATGAATCAAACGAAGCTGATTCTGCCCAACGCGCCACAATGTGTAGCACGTAATTGAATAATCTTTTCCTAAACTTACTATAACAAATGTATTTCCTAAACTTACTATAACAAATGTATAACAAATGAGCACGCCCAGGTTCCTAACACGCAATACCTCTATCAAACCCCACTGCAGATGCACATCCATCAGACACTCATCACATTTGTGCTCTTCAAAAATCTCTATTATCATATTCAATGCGCACGATGCTTTGTATTGTCTACCCATCTGTTGGAACTTGCTTTGAGAGTCTCACCGAGGCATATGATTTATAGAATTTATATAGCTGGGAGATTGGATTTGGGATCCGGTATGGTAGATCTTGGTTGAATGTTAACAAGATTTGGGGGATGCACTAATTTAACTGTCTTTGCGGAGTATGTACCTACTTCACAATGTACAATATTTCCAACTTTTTGTTATCACACTTTATGTTCCTTATCAAGCTCCTACAGGGTATCCCACATCGGAAGAACAATAAATCTATAAGAACCGGTCGTTCTTCTATGACACCATTAACTCTACGCAATGATCATCAATGGTACATTCCTGAGTTTTGCTCTGACCATAACCATTCATTATCGACAATTGATGCTCAGAAGATGCATTGGCGATCACATTTACATATTTATAAGTACCTTCAAGATTTAATCAACAATATGAGAATAAATAACGTTCACATGAAAGATCGATATGTTTCTTGGGAGTTTCTTTGGCCGAATGGAAACCATTCCTTTTTGTAAACGAAGTTTAAATTTTTTGATTGGTCGCATCACTAAGGATCTTGCTAATAATGATGTGGAAAAAAAACACTTGATGTTTTTTATCAGATAGGTTCTGTAGATCCTAATTATGCTTACCGAGTTCAAGTTGACACGGAAAGTCGAATTGAAACTGTACTGTGTAGGGGAACGCGACAGAAAACAAAAAATTTCGGTACAGCGAGCACGCCCAGGATCACTATGGAGACTGCATACAGGGTTTGATCTGATCATTACCGACTCGTAGCGCAGCGGAAGTAGAGTCGATGTAGATCGTCGGTGCAGATCCCCGCAGCTAGGATTTACAACCTCCCAACCGCAAGGATGTACTCCCTCGTCGGACAGCCCTTCGGGAGGCGGTCGGACAGTCCCTCGGACGATGTCACGGAGAGCCCTTTGGGAGGACCCTCGAAGCTCGAACAGTAACTCGGACAGCCCTTCGGGAGGACCCTCGAACAGCCCCTCGGGCAAAAGATCGAACCTACGACCTCTCTACGGGGTTGCACACATACGGTGTCAGCTATCCGGCAGGGCTTCGCCGTCCAGAACTAGTTCCTGCCGGAACCCAGACAGCCTTTCGGCTCTACGAAACTATTTCGTGGGAGGGAGAGAGAAAGCCAGATAATGCATGGCATGTGTATGAGAGCAAGGGATGAGTGTGGAGAGCTCCTCTCCACCTCTATTTATAGGAAAACCAAGGGGAAGGGAGCCTCCAAAAATTACCAAAACACCCATGCATTAGGTCACATATGATGGGCATTAAGGGCATAATGGGAGGCCATGTGGAGCTCCAAGGAGGAGCACCACCCTTGGCCGGCCACCCCATGCCCCCCCCCCCCCCCCCCCCCAAAAAAAAGGGGTTCCTTACCTTGCAAGCCTCTTCCTTCTAGAACTTTGACTAAAGTCCTAAAAAGTGGCTCTCCAAAATAGTAACCATAAAGTGATTTTCACTATTCACGGAAACATTTTTCCACGACCGTTAAATCCGAAAATATTTCTGTGGGTCTTAGAATAATTCCAGTACCCACAAAAATGATTTTGGACGCGTTCCGAAACAATTCCGGATGAGTGATTTTCATCTGCGAAAAGCAACTAAACCGGTTCCGGCAGTTCCGGAACATTTCCGGTTTTTATCCCGGAAAAATCCCAGAAGTTTCCAGAATAATTCTGGCACCCTCCAAGAATTTCCAAGCGTGTGCCGAAACCAATTTGACTTAATGGTATACTCTGAAACAACTTTTCAGTTTTACCGAAACTATTCCGGTGTTCTCTCCGGAACGTTTCCGTTGTCTCCGAAACTTTTCCGGTGACTTTCTCTCAGACTCCCTATCTAGTATTCAGCAGATAGATGACCCTTAAGCGTGTGACCCTATAGGTTCGGTGAAGTATAGACATGACCGGAATAGTTTCCGATCAATGATCAATAGCGGAACCGTGGACACCCATATTGATCCCTACACGAATAAATATTCGAGTGAACCTCCAGTTGCCGTGTGCTATTCCTGTTGCTTCGTGATATGTTACAAACACCCGAGGTGACATTTATCGGCATCCCCGTGGATCAACACTTGTTCACTATGACAGTTACCTCGTTACCGGTTTTGTTCTCTTTTCTCGTTTCCGTGTTCCGGCATCCCTGTGATCAAATCACAATGTGTCTGGCCAGACGATGATGGATACCGTAACACCGAGAGGGCCCGAGAATATCTCTCCATCGTCGGAGGAGGAAATCCCAATCTCGAGCTATCTCGTTTCTTGTCATACTTTTTCGTGAACCCGTAAGCCGTCGTAATAGCCACCCAGTTACGGATGACGTTTAACAAACCCCAAAGTTCACGAAGCAACTACGAAGGAACTTGATACTCTCATGGTCTAAGGAATTATGCAAACATTAACTATCTCTGTGTTATTAACCATTAACTTGTGACGAATGTATCTCATAGCATAACATCAATTCGGGTCGATTCAACACAAGTGTTCTACTAACATTGTGCCCTCAAAATTGTCGGCATAGTCATGCCCATGATCAGGAAAACAGGATCATCATGCAATACTTGAGCTAGTCTTAGAGGCATGACTAGGAATACATTTTACCGTTTATTATACCACACGTGCACATGAGTTTTCCTCCGAGCCTCGTGGATATTGCAAACCCGAGAATCATTGCAGTTATAGCATGGGACATAAACATTCATTACAAACTTTTGGAGATACAAAATAACTGTTATTACTGCCTCTAGGGCATATCTCCTACATACTGGGGACCAATGGTCATCGCCGGTCTAAATATAAATATTTTAGCGATGTAACCACGTTCAATACCACTTACCGAGCAAATCTATATGAAATGTCATTTGGTTTGTTCATTGGTGTGAACAACCATTTTCAATGTATCATACTTGGGGGTGTTTTCATGCGTCATGAAAAAGCAGAAAACTTCAAATGGGATTTCTCCGAGTTCTTAGCACTCATGGGTGACAAACATCATGTCACTATACTCACAAGTTCATTCTATTCTCAAATTTGTTTGCTCGTACTCCTTCTACATTCTCTTCGGAGTTCTAATGCATTTCCACTTTAATCTTCAGATCAATGTTTACACTACTACAAAGCCGAATAGTACTAGCTAGCTAAATGGTATCATCATTGATGTGCCAGCGGCTCGTCAATGCCTCTAATTCAATGATGACTTGATCATCACGGACAGGCCACCTGGCCGGTCAGTGATGAGTAACTAGCAACAGGGCGTCAAGCAGAGAGATATCGGTGATCGTCCAGTGTCTGGAGGCCGGTCACTAATGTTAAGTTTTGGCTGGTACTCCCTCCATCCCATAATGTAAGACGTTTTTTTTACACTAGTGTAGTGTCAAAAAATGTCTTACATTATGGGACGGAGGGAGTAGCTTACAACCACCCTGATGTATCACAAGTACTGCTAGTCGTGCAACCCTAGTTGCACAGCAGCACACAATATTACACAGGCAATACAAAAGAAGCACATGTAAACATTGCGTTTTCATTTGTCATCACATACACATAGACATGCACATCCCATACAATATCTTTTGCCAATACAATTTCATGTTCACATAATACATATACACATCTAGTACATTCATTTCACTATGTCGTTATCCTCAGCAATACTTTAGAACATTTAACCCTTTGATTTCCTTCCCTTCCGGGCTAAGTTGTCAACCACACACCCCCTCGTGGGTCCGCATTTCCGCTGACGAGGAAAGGTTGTCCATTTAGCTCTGTCATCAAACCCGTAAGATACAACACTTGAGTTCTATCCTCGGCTCCCTTCTCTAAATTATCCTCATCATACTAAAGTTGACGTATTAACCGAGGTAAGTTATTTGTGCTTACTTATGGGTTGATCTTTTTGTACATCGCGGCAGAAATATAATCTTTTGTCAAAATATAAAGGACAACTTATATTAAGTTTAATGTTACCAATTCCTAATTAGAAGTATTTTTAGAGCATATTTAATGTTGCAAGTATAGTTACCCAAGTTTGATTGTTTGCGCTTAAAAGATTTGGCCAAAACCTTATTTTCAAAGATAATCTGTTAGGGCTCTAGAGATCAAAGGTTGTCCATAGGACATCAGCTTTACTCTGAGGCCCTTGAAGCATGGAAAATTCCTCCTTGTCCCTCAAAAGATTTTGTTCAAGAAGGACAGACTCACATAGGACAAGTCAAACCTATGCAGATCATTTTTTTATAGTGCGACAGAAATGGATCCATGTTCGTAAAAAGTTAATTAAATGAAGCAATGAAAGACAAAAGGTGAACATCTATTTTTTTGGTGTATAGGCAAATCAAACAGTTCCCAAGAATGCCTAATGACAGATGGTGGGTTGTATATATTTTTTATTAAATTTGTTTCGAGATATGACACATGGTGGGTTCTATTTGTTCATATGAGATTAGAGAGGATACGATAAGATTGGAAATTATTTCATGACATTTTCAGAAAGGTCAGAGATAAATACAAGACATATACTACTTCTATATACGAGCATGTGTAGGGGAACGCGACAGAAAACAAAAAAATTCGGTACAGCGAGCATGCCCAGGATCACTATGGAGACTGCATACAGGGTTTGATCTGATCCGTACCGACACGAAGCGCAACGGAAGAAGAGTCGGTGTAGATCATCGGTGCAGATCCCTGCAGCTAGGATTTACAACCTCCCAACCGCAAGGATGTACTCCCTCGTCGGACAGCCCTTCGGGAGGCGGTCGGACAGTCCCTCGGACGATGTCACGGACAGCCCTTCGGGAGGACCCTCGAAACTCGAACGGAAACTCGGACAGCCCTTCGGGAGGACACTCGAACAGCCCCTCGGGCAAAAGATCGAAACTACGACCTCTCTACGGGGTTGCACACATACGGTGTCAGCTATCCGGCAGGGCTTCGCCATCCAGAACTAGTTCCTGTCGGAACCCAGACAGCCTTTCGGCTCTACGAAACTATTTCGCTGGGAGGGAGAGAGAAGCCAGACAAGTCAAATGGCATGTGTATGAGAGCAAGGATGAGATGTGGAGAGAACCCCCTCCACCTCTATTTATAGGAAAGCCAAGGGGTAAAGTTGGCATTCAAAAATACCAAAAGTACCCCCACTTTATGTCATTACATAAAAGAATAAAGCAAAAAGGGATGGCATGTGGAGCTCCCATGGAGCATCCCCACCTTGGCCGGCCACCCCTTGGGGGCCCCCCATGAGGGGCTTCCTTGGCCCCCAAGCCCTTCTAGAAGCCTTTTTGGAAATATCCAAAAAGGTGCTTTCCAAAAAATATCCATAAAGCACTTTCACTATTCACGAAGACATTTTTCTGCGTCCGTTAAATCCCAAATTATTTCTGTGTGCCTAGAATAATTCCAGTACCCACTAAAACAATTTTGAACGCATTCCGAAACAATTTCGGAACAATGTTTTTCTTCAGCGAAAAGCTACCATTGCGGTTCCGGCTACTCCGGAACATTTCCGGTTTTTCTCTCCGGAAAAATTCCAAAAGTTATCAGAACAATTCTGGCACCCTCCAAGAATTTCCAGGCATGTGCCGGAACCAATATGACTTAATGGAATACCCTGAAACAACTTTTCAGTTTCACCGAAACTATTCCGGTGTTCTCTCCGGAACGTTTCCGTTTCGTCCGAAACTTTTTCGGTGATTTTCTCTCAGACTCCCTGTCTAGTATTCAACGGATATATGACCCTTAAGCGTGTGACCCTATAGGTTCGGTGAAATATAGACATGACCCGGAACACTTTCGGATCAATGATCAACATCGGAGCCGTGGACACCCATATTGACCCCTATACTCACACGAATGAATATTCGAGTGAACCTCCAGTTACCGTGTGCTATTCTTGTTGCTTCACAATATATTACAAACACCCGAGGTGAGATTTATTGCATCCCCGTGGATCAACAACTTGTCCACCATGCAAGTTACCTCGTTACCGGTTTTGTTCTCTTTTCTCGTTTCCGTGTTCCGGCATCCCAGTGATCAAATCACAATGTGTCTGGCCAGACGATGATGGATACCGTAACACCGAGAGGGACCGAGAATATCTCTCCATCGTCGGAGGAGCAAATCCCAATCTTGAGCTATCTCGTTACTTGTCATACTTTTCCGTGAACCCGTAAGCCGCCGTAATAGCCACCCAGTTACGGATGACGTTTAACAAACCCCAAAGTTCATGAAGCAAGTACGAAGGAACTCGATACTCTCATGGTCTAAGGAATTATGCAAACATTAACTATCTCTGTGTTATTAACCATTAACTTGTGACGAATGTATCTCATAGCATAACATCAATTCGGGTCGATTCAACACAAGTGTTCTACTAACATTGTGCCCTAAAAATTGTCGGCATAGTTATGCCCATGATTAGGAAAACAGGATCATCATGCAATACTTGAGCCAGTCATAGAGGCCTGACTAGGAATACATTTTACCGTTTATTATACCACACGTGCACATGAGTTTCCCTCCAAGCCTTGTGGATATTGCAGACTCGAGAATCATTGCAGTTATAGCATGGAACATAAACATTCATTACAAACTCGGAGATACAAAATAGCTGTTATTACTGCCTCTAGGGCATATCTCCTACAGCATGCCTAACGTAATCATTGATACAAAGTCACATACAAGCATGCATAGTATATGATATTTTCTAAAACATACAAGCATGTATAACATAATCACTAATGCATTGGCATATATCAATTGTAACATATGTAGCAACAAAATTAAATGTATTATGCAAATCAAATCAAGAAATTTCAGTCAACATAAAATTGAAAGCATATGAATCATCCATAACATGCCTAGCTTAAATGAAATTGCTATTTTGGTTACAAGGAAGGGATCTCACCATCATGGCGGGCGCCGCGACCGAAGAACTAGGCGGCACATGCCAGGTCGCGACACCGACATGCGAAGGCGTGGGAGACCTGGCTGTAGGGCCGATCAACCTCGTCACCACCATAACCATGACAACCGGGTATACAATCGCGCACGACGCCGCGAGGGACCCGACGTCCGATGACAGGGAGGACTGCACTACACCAGAGATGGCTGGACAGAGGCGACGGCAAGCGACCCGATGACTCTTATTTTTTGACTCATTTTAAAGCTCATTTATTGAATAATAACTCCTTATATCATGTCTCATCAAATCATTCATACCATTTGTATGTCCGTTATGCATGGTTGCCAAGTTGCATTCAATTAACGTGAGCATTTTAGCTTTTGTTAGTTTTGTTAATTTGAGCTACGTTAAGGAGTTAGTTCAACGGGCCGGACCATGTAACGGTTGTTTCTGTTTTTGTTTTGTTTTCCTTTTTCCTTTTTTTCTTTTCAGATTTTGGTCTTTATTCTGTTTTTTTTTTTTGCATAATTTATTTTTTCATGAACATTTTTTTAATATACGGTGAATTTTTATATACACCGAACTTGTTTATAAAACACATACTGATCAATTTTATAAAATATGTTTTCTATTTTAATAGGTTTTTAAAAAATAGCTCCTAAAAAGTAATAGCCACTTTTTTGGGTGAAACAATGACTAAAAACCGAAGAGAAAGAAAAAAAATACAATTCCAGTCGCAGGCAAAATGGGCCAACCCTATTTCCCTGGCTTCATCGAGACCTCGTCTATTTGCCGCCTGTGGTGGCAAATAGGAGGTCTCTTCGACTGGCTCGTTGGCTACTTGGTTCCGTTGTTTTTTTTGTGTGGGGAATTCAGAGAACTTTATTCAACAAAAACGCTCCTGGGGCAGTCAGCCATCAGGCTTGTGACTAGGAAGGAAGGTGCCAAGCTCAGCCAACCTTCGGTAACCATCAGCGCAGAAGCATGCTTTGCGTAGAGATGGGCCGGTTGATTGGCTGATCTGTATACATGCTGAATTACAAAAGATGAAAAAAAAATGTAGCTAGTTCTCCAATTTCATGAAGGATCGGTGCGACAATCGACAAGGAGTTGCGACGAGAATTCCATTGATTGACAAGTTCTTGACAATCTGTCTCCATTATAACATGTGGAAAGCCTCGGAGTTGAGCAAAGATCAAAGAAAACGTACATACTATCTCTGTACCAAAATATAAGATCTTTTTAAGGCGAATTTTTAAGGCTAAACTAGCCTAAAAACGTCTTATATTTTGATACGAAGGGAGTAGATTTTAAAACAGTTCATGAAATCAAAAAATGTCCACAATTTTTTTTAAATATTTCGAATTTTAAAATATCCCGCAACCTAAAAAAATATTTAAAATTTAGAAAATGTTTGTAAACTATTTTTTCATGAATTTGAAAAATTGTTTGTGAATTTTAGAAAATTTTCACGAATTTCAAAATGTTTGTGAATTTTAAAAATGTTCATTGATTTAAAAATGTTCACAACTTTTAAAAGATTCATCAATATGATAAAAATGTTCGTGAATTAGAAAGTTGTTCATGAATTTTAAAAATATGCACAACTTTTTAAAAAATCATGAATTTTAAAAATGATCAAGAATTTTAAAAAAATATCCAAAAATATGGGGAAAAATGTTCATGAATTTAAAGTGTTCACAATTTTTTTGAATGCTCTTAAATTAAGAAAAAGGAAAAATGAAAGAAAAGGAAGAAGAGAAGAACAAACCAAAAACAGAAAATAGAAAAACAAAATGTAAAACCAGAAAGCATCAAAGCAAACAACAAAACCGGTGTGGAATGTTCTAGAGCTTCCTAAAATAGGTGAAGTTCCTAAAACAAGAAAAGAAGCACCAGGGTACATGGACCGACCCATTAGAGGAACAACACTCACTACATGTGTGCGCTTTGTACGAAAACACCTATATTTTACACGAAGTATGTAAAATAGCATATTCTCTGAGTTGCCACATACCTATTTGGTGATTTAAGTGTCGTCTACTCGGTTGACTTCCCTAAGAACAACTCTTATCCATCTAGTTCAAAAAAATTCTCATCCATCCCCAAAGTAAACTTTGTAAGGAGTGCGCCATGAAGAGGCGTACGCTCGAGGATTCCAAGTCTCAAGGTGTGCTCGACCAAGCTGTAGGCATGCGTGCTCAAGAAGATGTTGGGTCTCGTGGCACGCCTTCTCGGTATGAAGCTTGTGTCGATTTTGGGGCCACAATTTACATCTCTGCCTCGCCACTGCCATCGGAGCTTGATGATTTGCAAAGCTTGTAACCTACTGCTACATGGGAGAAAACCACCAGACTTAAAGGAGATGAGGGTATTGGGTTTAGATATCTTAAGGTCTTCAATCAAGCGTTGTTTGCAAGGCAGGCATAACGCCTACTTCAATTTCCAAACCGTTTGTCTGCTACAATTATGAAGGCTAATTATTTCTCTTGAGGGCGTCTGCTAGACACAACTTTCCATCAAAATATGTTGCCAACTTGGCAAGGCATTCTGCATGGCTTGTACCTGTTAAAGTAAGGTATCATTTGGAGAGAAAAAAATCAGTGAGAAGGTTCATATTTGAAGAGATAAATTGGACCCCCGTGAGTCCTCTTTGAAATTCTAGGTAAAAGGAACAAAACTTTGTTGAAGTGGGTATCTGAATTGTTATTAAATCATCCCCTGTGATGGAATGAAAACCTTGTTGGACACATCTTCTGCCCTCATGATGTGGAGTCACTCCTAAATATTCATTTGTCATCCACTGGAAGGGGGTCATTGTGGCTTGGCACGAGTTTTTTCACTGTAAGAAGCATGTATGAAATGGCGATTCAACACAATAATGGCATGCAAGAGAGGTCAATCTAGTATGGCACCACAGGGAGATAGAAATATCTGGAAGTTAATTTGGCAATCTCATACGCCTCAAAAAGTGAAAGCTTTGGCTTGGAGAGGGGCGGAGCTTCAGGCGTGCATCATGGGGATCCATATGGGTATTGATTCCTATTTACCCTACATTTTCAAGGCTCACTGCCTTTATATATATTAAAGAATTTCTTTAACTCCTCACATATGGACAAATCGTCTTACATGAATTTTGAAGATGATGGCGTTGGATCCGTTGAAGAAGTCGGTGAATTTCAAGATTGTTCATATTTAGAAGAGATCCTAATGCTATTGCTCATTGTTTAGCTCAGTTTAGTAAGGGTGGTTCTTGTACGGGTGTGTGTGTCGGCGTGGTTCCTTCTTACAAGCTGGAATTGGCCATGAACGATTGTAAACCCTTATCTTGATATAAATCATGTGTTTTGTAGGAAAAAAATGCATTGGATGTCATGATGGTTGACATGACAACCTTCATCATTGCATATCGGCTTTCAACCATAAAGTAGCTGGTATGATTGCAATTCTGAACGATGGCGAAGTTGTGGGGAAAGGAACACATGGGAACCTTATGGGCATGACCCTCAGAGTGTAAGTTTCTCTTGTAGAACATAGCTTCGCCCAATGCAACATTTTATTAGGAAATACCATATGCCCGGCTTCAGTGAATTTAAGTCCTTAGAGGTTTACAACATAGGTTCATGATGGTGGGATCTCCCGGGGGTAGGCCCACACAAGGATTCGACCCAGCAGGCCTGAACGGACCGAGTCCATGCCAGGAGATCACTCGGCTGGGCCGACATCATGAAGCCCATCCGCCTGATTTGCACCACAGTGTCCATCCGACTGGACCGGTAGTGGGCGATCAACTCATCTTCACTGCATCCTAGTAATTCATGTAGTAATCATCATCATCATCATCATCATCATGGCATCATTATTACAACATGGCTACTACTCTTCATCCTCATCGGTTCCATATAAAGCAAAGACAAAATAAGATCTAGACAAGTTTTGCTGGGTAGATTGACAAGTCCAAATAGAAAAATAAGCACACCA
The DNA here is from genome assembly GCA_039707655.1 of Elymus sibiricus. Lineage (NCBI taxonomy): Eukaryota > Viridiplantae > Streptophyta > Magnoliopsida > Poales > Poaceae > Elymus > Elymus sibiricus. The sequence goes on from CM077666.1 coordinate 136,530,779, forward strand.
GTGCTAATCATTGTAACCACATTGTTCATACGAGATCAAAGCATAACCTGGGTAAAACCTCTCTCGAGTGAAATCTCGTAACTAGATCATCCACGTGCACCTTGCCTTACCAAAATTCCCCAAATCATGTGTATTGCCATGAAATTCCCACAACAGTTCAAATGCGAAAAACACAAACCCGGCTCGAAGGCCACAAAAGAACACACACCACGATACAAACCCTGAGCAGGTTCCTCGGCTCAATAGCTATAGTACACACACCCCAATACCAAATGAGCCTTGAATGCGACGAGCTTCAGTCTCCAGACTGCTCCTCGCTAAACGCCATAGTGTGGAGCCTAAGTCGTCGAGAAAGAGCCTCAAGGGTCGATGAGCCTTGGGTCTTGCTCAACGACCTCCAAAGCTGCAGAAAAACAGGCATTTTGTATAGGCAGTCATTAAAGTGCATTCCAATCCCCTAGGTGAATTTTGGTAATTAGTGCCAACATATCTCAAGGTACTAATGATTCATCAAGTATATTTCATATTAGCTCCCAAAATATGCATCAAAGAAGATGATTGGTGCCCACTCAAATTCCCATTAAGACAAGTGTTACCCAACCAAGGACTTGGATTTTTATTTTAGTGATCCAATATTATATTGAGTCCATAGGTATGACGATACTATCAAAAGGAATAGAGGTTGTTAAGCTGAGTTTCTTTCTCTATGTGCTGAAAGATCGAACTCAAAAGCCCTAAAAAAGCCTTTCGTTTCTCCATTGTACCTACATATTTTTGCACTCTTCCACTTAGAACCCTACGAACCATAGATGATCTCCCGAACACCTCCATTGCAAACCATAGATGATCTCCCGAACACCTCCATCCGGAACCTCGGGAGCACTCGTGCACTCATTTGCACAAAATACGGATTTTCGAACGGACTTGGTCGAAATTGCTGAACGGCATCCAGTGGTGTGCGCTAAGTGAGTTATTGGTCAGTAGAAGCCTCTAAATAATGGTCGGACCTTTCGAGCTTTCAAAAGTTTCCGTCTTAAGCGTTGTTTGGAGATTACGGAATAAACCTCCGGAGCTTCCGAGCTATGCTAAAAAGATGTGTAACGGTCAGCATTTTTTTTTGCGGGTGAGCATTTTTTTCGAGCCAATTTATACTCTCACCTATCCCACCAATTGATGCAGAGGCTGGGGTCTTCCCTTTGTCCAAAGGAAAAACTATCCCGTCAGTTGAATTTGAATCACAGCAAACACTCTTTGAAATCATATTTTTTCTAAGAGAGAACACTGAGATCCTTCACCGCTATTGTTAGTTCATTCTGCAGGGCAAAAACGACAAAATTGACCTGATGACGAAAAGAATTCACAAACTAAACTGTGTTTGAAAAAATTTCACCCAGCTGACCCTTTTGTGCAGCGCCCGACAGTCAGGCGCTGCACTCCACTGTGCAGCGCCTGACTCTTGCCAGCGTGGCACAGCTGGGCCCCGCAACGAGCAGTGCAGCGCCTTGGTGCTAGGCGTTGCACATTCTGTTAGGGTTAGGGCTATGGGAGAGGCTGGCCCTCCTCCCCCACCCCCCACACATCTCCAACCCCCAACCCCCACACCCTCTCTCCCCCTCCTCCTTCCTTCTCAAAATCTTGCAAATCTGAAGATTTTCTCCATGGATTTCAAACCCAATCCCTCCCTCAAGGTAATCTCCTCCGATCCCGTGGTTTTCATCCAAGAAATGCTCAAATTTGCTCAATTTTTGCTAGGGTTAGGCAAATCCTAGTTCTTCATGGATTTTGCAATTTATATGGAGATATGAGATGATTGTTTGACATTTTGCTAGGGTTAGGCTTCTTAGTATGTTAGGGTTAGGGCTATGGTTCTTGTTATGTTGGGATTGGGGTTATGGTTGTTGTTAAGTTGGGATTGGGGTTATTGTTCGATATCTATGTTAGGGCTATGGATTTTGAGTTAATATTGGCATGACTACTTATGAAATATATTTTTCATTGTGTTGTTTTAATTATTTTAGGGATGGGAAGAACATGTGTTTATGTTCATCATGTGGACAAAGACGCCTTTTTGAAAGGCAATATTGAACCGGACCCGGATGAGCTTGACATGGTGTTTGAGAGTACTCCTAGCTATGCCGAGGTCTTGGAACAAGTTAGGAAATATTTGAATTGGATGGACCCAAGTGATATCGTTGAGTTGGAGGGAAGGCATAATGTGGGTTTTGGAATGCACATCCGTTGGAAGACCATGCGTGTGAACTCCGAGCAACGTTGGGTTGCATACAAGGAGACGGTGGCCGAATCACTAGACAAGGCTCTTGAGTTATTTGCTACGAAGAAGGTTGAGTCTAGTTTACATTTGGACTTGAACCGGAACGCCTCCCCGTTGGTTGCTAGTAGTCCCCCACCCATGAACTAATATGAAATGAGTGAACCTCCTTTGACTCAACAAGTGAGGCCAACATTGAGCCCGATTTCAAACAACAAAAATGAAGCTTTGCAAGAGGAGAATGATGAGTATGAGGACGATGACAATGAAGTTGATCTCCATGACAACAATGTGGGTGATCTCGACAAATATCATGTGCAAGAGACAATGGACCATTCCATCCCTTATTCCCGTGGCTATGCATCGGAGTCGGATGACGAAGGTCCCGATGAAGAAGTTGATGAGGAGGGGTTCACGGTGAAGGAGGTCGAAGCTTTCGAGAAGGTATTCGGGCGGGATCATCGGACACCATTGTTCAAGGATGTTAGTCTCGCGGATGAAGCCGTGGTGGACGGCGGCAAAGGTGTATGTCTTGGAGTTAGGCCATCTTCTCACCGGGATTTGGAAGACGGCAAGAACCGGATTTCAACCGGGTCGAAATTCGGAACCTTGTTGGAATTGAAGATGTGGCTGGACAACTACTCGGTCACGCATTATCGTCCACACAAGGTGGTTCACTCGGACGTCAATGTGCGTTACACGATTGCATGTGAGGCTGACCGATGTCCATGGATTGTGCGTGCAAGACCATAGAAAGGAGGGCCCACTTGGCACGTAGTTAGTTGTGTACCAAGTCACATGTGCCGAGACAAGAAGGTGGATGGCAAGATTGTGTCCCAAGACCATAGACAACTCACGCCCGAGTTCATCGCTTACAGGCTTTCCAACACAATATCCACACTTCCAATCATGAGCATTCAGAGTGTCATGGACCTTGTGAAAGCCATCTTTCATTACAAGGTGAAATACGGCAAGGCATGGAAGGCGAAGCAAGCCGCATTCAAGATGTTGTATGGTAATTGGGATGAAGCATATAACCGAATCCCTAGGTTGTTGTTAGCTATGGCCGCCACTAACCCGGGCATGGTTCATGTGGTCGAGCCTCATGGGAAAAAAACAACGATTCACAACGGAAGGATCGTGCGAGTCTTGGCCGTGCATTTTGGGCGTTCGAGCAATGCGTGAGGGCTTTCGAACACTGTCGGCCGGTCATCGCCGTTGATGGCATGTTCTTGACCGAACAATACAAGGGCACCTTGTTGGTTGCAATAGCAAGTGATGCCAATAACCGGGTGTTGCCTCTGGCTTTTGCTTTGGTTGAGGTGGAGAACAATGATAACTGGGAGTGGTTCTTGCGTCTTTTGAGAACCAAGGTATTACCGGCTCAAAGGAAAATTTGTGTCATATCGGATCGCCATCAAGGAATTCTTAACGCGGTGGACATTGACATTCCCGGGCATGCTCCGTTGCACCATCGATGGTGCATGAGGCACTTTTGTTCAAACTTCTATAGGGCATGTGGCCTTAAGGAGTTGGCCGATGATCTTCAAGATTGTTGTCTCGCTTTCTCCGACAAGCGGTTCGCCAACTTGTACAACAAATTGCTCACACACAAAAAACTTGATCCCGGGGGTCTTGACTTTCTTAATAGGAACATTGAAGAAAGGAATAAGTGGGCACGTGCTTTTGATGAAGATGGCCGGAGGTATGGTCAAATGACAAGCAACATGGCCGAATGCTTCAATAGGGTGCTCAAGGGTGTACGTGCATTACCCATGACGGCAATAGTTCAATACACATTCGACAAGATGAATGTGTACTTTCTAAAGCACTCAATGGAAATGGATAAGCAAATTGCGGGTGAGAACAAGAAGAAGTACAAGTACAAGTTCCCACCAAAGGTTGATGAATGGTTGGAATTTCAATCACGGAAGGCGGACTCCCAAGAAGCTATATTATATAACGACGACGATTGGTTGTTTGAAGTGAAAGAGCCAGGAGGAACCACAAACAATGGCCGCCAACACGGAGGACGGGCTTTCAAGGTCTCCCTAACACGGTGTGATTGCTCTTGCCAGAGGCCATTGTTGCTTCATCTCCCATGCTCGCACTTGTATACCGCAGCTCGCGTTAGGAGTGTGGACGTCAATCACCCGCTCACCGTGAGGGAGTCCGAGTTCTCAATCATGACGATTAAGAATACATGGGCTCCCCGATTTCACCCATACTTCGACCAATCACAATGGCCGGAGTACCATGGAGTTCAACTATGGCCCGGTCCGGAATTGAAGGTCATTAAACGGGGAAGACGTAAGACAAAGCGTTTTAGAGGTGACATGGACGGATGGGGCCATGGTGGCGGTCGAGAATCGGGCAACGGCCAATTTCAAGAGCCTCGTGAGAGATCCCGTTGTGGTGACTGCAAAGGTGGGGGACACAACACAAGAACTTGTACCAAACCAAGAAAGAGATCAAAGAAAAATGATGCAAGCACAAGCCAACAAGGAGATACACAAGTTCCTAGGCAATGAGGGCCAAGCCAAGCAAATAGTAGTGAACATGGTCATACGCAACAAGGGCCAAGCCAAGCAAGTGGTAGCCAACCAAGTGCTAGTCAACAAGTGCCAAACCAACCAAGAAAGAGATCAAAGAAAAATGATGCAAGCACAAGTCAACAAGGAGATACACAAGTTCCTAGCCAACGAGGGCCAAGCCAAGCAAATAGTAGTGAACATGGTCATACGCAATAAGGGCCAAGCCAAGCAAGTGGTAGCCAACCAAGTGCTAGTCAACAAGTGCCAAACCAACCAAGTAGTAGCCAACAAGGGGCAAGCCAACGAGGAACTAGGCAACAAAGAGGGAGGCAACTAGGTCTTACAAGAGGCCGTGGTGGTGGTAGAGGCCTTGGTGGTGGTAGAGGCAGTGGTGGTGGTCTTGGACTTGGCGGTGGTAGAGGCCGTGGTGGTGGACTTGGCCTTGGTGGTGGTCTCGGCCAAGGTGGTGGTAGAGGAATGTTTGGATACCTAGATGGACCTTTTCCGTACGTGGCTTACTACCTTTTTTGTTGCAGTATACATGTTTTTCATAATTTGTTCTTATCCTTACTAACTATTATTTTGCAATTTACATGTTTTTTAATATGTTCTTCTTGTCCTTACTAACTATTATGTTCTAATTTTTATAGGTATGGCGGCTTCTCAACCCAACAAACCAACAATGAAGGGGGTGTAGGAGAAGGATGGGGAAGGTGAGATGGCAGGGTGGTGGGAGAAAGCTGCGAGGAAGCTGAGAGAGGAGGATGCAGCCGCACTAGAGAAGAAGAAGCAACATGAGTTCGAAGAGAAGATGAAGGAAAAAAGAGAGAGGGATATTTGAGGAGATCTCGAGGACGGACAAGTTGAGGATTGCATGTGAGAAGGCAACTGCGCAACGGCAAAAGGATTTTGAAGAAAAATGCAAGAAACTTTGGGCTTTTGAGAAGGAAAAGAAAGAGAGGGAGCATAAGCTATTCATAGAGAAGGTGGTTCATGAGTCTCATCTCATAAGGAAAAGGGAGGAGGAAGAAGAAGAGGAGAGGAAGAAGAAGGGAAAGGGACCTTGCTCGACACAATAGAGCAATGTGACCTTTTTGTCTACTACGCTATGATCTTCGATTTGGTTGTCGACCAAAGTTTGTAGTATTATACGCTATCACTCTTCTATGTGTACTTCCATGTCCGCCAACCTCCTCTATGTGTTCTAGTATGTCCTATGGACTCCTCCATGTGCTATGACTCTTGTAAGTCTACTACGATGTGCTATGACTCCTCTATGTCTACTAATATGTGGTATGGACTACTCTATGTGTATTTGTGCTATGTGTTGTGGACTAATCTATGTGTATTTGTACTATGTGCTTCTTGGTATAGGATTTGAACCTCAAAATGTATTTGTTTTCAGTTTTCTAAAAAAGCCAACCGTGCAGCGTCTGAGGTCTAGGCGCTACACTACACAGTGCAACGCCTAGGGGCCAGGCGTCACACTGTGTCGTGCAGCGCCTGACACCTAGGCGTTGCACATCTAGATATCAGCAACAGATAGGTTCCAGTAGGTTTTCCTCCAAATATTCATCTAAGTGTGTGTGCAACGCCTAGGCTTAAGGCGCTGCACTACACAGTGTGACGCCTGGCCCCTAGGCGTCACACTGTGTAGTGCAGCGCCTGAGGCAAAGGCGTTGCACACACACTTAGACAAAAAATTGGTGAAAACCTATTGGAACCTATCTGTTGCTGATATCCAGATGTGCAACGCCTAGGTGTCAGGCGCTGCACGACACAGTGTGACACCTGACACCTAGGCGTTGCACATCTGGATATCAGCAACAGAAAGGTTCCAGTAGGTTTTCCAACAATTTTTTGTCTAACTGTGGGTGCAACGCCTTTGACTCAGGCACTGCACTACACAGTGTGACGCCTGTCTCCTAGGCGTTGCACTGTGTAGTGCAGCGCCTGAGTCAAAGGCGTCACTCTTCTGTTCACTGCAGAAACATCAGATTTGCTGTTCATTTCTTTTTCATCGAATATTTGTATTGATAATATATAACATGGATCTAACATAAAGCAATTTGGTCATACATTGACAATTTGAACATCACTTCAAGTTCAACATCACTTCAAACAGAAGTAGCACATTACTAAGAGTTCATCAACATCATCTCAACAACTTACATAACCTCACAAGTTCATCAACCAAATAAAACGATGACAATTTCAGTTTGTTACAAGTTCAACAAAGAAGTTCACAAAGAACCGGACGACTAGGTCTAAATGTTAGCAGATAGGTGGTTGCCTCCTTCCACAAACTCCATGCCCTCATCTGTAGATACTGTCCACTCCCTCAATCCGTTGCCGGCGGTGGTGAGCGGTATGGCAAGGGATCCACTGGCTCCGGGGGCGGTGGGGTGCGGGTAGGCATCAGACCTATGATGCAATCCCATCTCTCTGCACGACTCCGATCTGTTGACTTCGCTTCCTGCTTTGCCCAATGGACGAACGCTACTGGTGGCTCGGATGGATGCGGCATCCTGCGCTTCTCCTCCATGTTGCCCTCGAACCAAATTCTCCAGGCGAGATTCAGCAATTCTCGATCTGCACGATCCTTGCACACCCGAGCATGTCTCCTGGCGACGGAATTCAGATCTGACCCCTCTTCCACCTCCTCCTCTGCTTCCTTCCACTCCCTCATGCACAGCGTCCATGAGAGAGCATCGTCTCTGATCCGCATCGCCCGCTCCCTCCAGCGCTGCGCCCTGGTCTCCGCTTGGGCCTCCGCCGAGAGCGAATCGAGCGGCTGCAGGAGATCTGGAAACATCTGGTAAACCAGAGGCAGCGGGATTCGGTACCCCCTCCCCTCCCCCAATGGCACCCCGGTAGATCTGGAGGTGTGGGCCATGGGGAGGGGTATGCGGGAAGGAGATGGCCGGAGAAGCGGCGGCGGTGGCGGTGGCGGCTGCGTAAGACAAAGAATCAAAGCATAGCAATAAGCATCACAAAACACATATGCATCCAAAACAATATAAGGTTCCATAATGGTTTCATCTCACTCATCTCAAAAACATCTCAACATGTAGGGTTCCGGAACGAAAGCATCCTTGTCAATACAAATCTAGGATTTCATCTAACTCATCTAAAAAAACATCAACACAAACTAGGTTTTCACTATGTATAGGGTTCATCTCAACAATCTAGGTTTTCACTATGGAAGCATATATTGTCAATACAAATCAACTAAACTAGGGTTACAAAATGATTACAAATCATCTACAAATCCTAGATCCCACAAATCTATTTCAAAATTTACATGCAAATTTCTAATCCAACCAAATAAGGGTTCCACAAATCTGAAAAATACGTAACATTTTCTGGATATAAAGAAGGGGATCGGAGGAGAATACCTTCTAGGATGGATTGGTGAAGAAATACACGCAACAAATCGTTAGATCTGAGGATTTTGGGAGAGAGGATTGAGAGGGGGAGAGGAGTAGCCGCCGCCGCGCTCTATTCTGTAACTGGAAGGAATGTGGTGGGGTGGGGGAGGGCCAGCGCGCGGCAGTTATTACAAAGTCACAGTGTAGCGCCTAAGATCTAGGCGCTGCACACAACTGTGCAACGCCTAGCTCAAAGGCGTTGCACATCTGGACAAACTTTCCAGCGGACAATAGAAACTTTGCAGCCTGTTTGGAGGCAAAAAATTCGCTAAGTGTGGGTCTGGCGCCTGGGACCTAGGCGCTGCACTGGACAGTGCAGCGCCTAGTACCTAGGCGTTGCACGCAGACTTAGCGATTTTTTTGCCTCCAAACAGGCTGCAAAGTTTCTGTTGTCCTCTGGAAAGTTTGTCCAGATGTGCAACGCCTTTGAGCTAGGCGCTGCACAGTGCATCGCCTAGCTCAAAGGCGTTGCACATCTGGACAAACTTTCCAGAGGACAACAGAAACTTTGCAGCCTGTTTGGAGGCAAAAAATTTGCTAAGTGTGGGTGTGGCGCCTGAGTTCTAGGCGCTGCACTGCATAGTGCAACGCCTAACGTCCAGGCGTTGCACTGTAAGGTGCAGCGCCTAGGTCCTAGGCGTTGCACTCACACTATGTGTTGGAAATATGCCCTAGAGGCAATAATAAATTGGTTATTATTATATTTCCTTGTTCGTGATAATCGTTTATTATCCATGCTATAATTGTATTGATTGGAAACTCAAATACATGTGTGGGTACATAGACAACACTGTGTCCCTAGTATGCCTCTAGTTAACTAGTTCGTTGATCAAAGATGGTCAAGGTTTCCTGGCCATAGACATGAGATGTCATTTGATAACGGGATCACATCATTAGGAGAATGATGTGATGGACAAGACCCAAACTATAAACATAGCATATGATCGTGTTAGTTTATTGCTATAGTTTTCTGCATGTCAAGTATCTAATCCTATGACCATGAGATCATGCAACTCACTGACACCGGAGGAATACCTTGTGTGTATCAAACGTCACAACGTAACTGGGTAACTATAAAGATGCTCTACAGGTATCTCCGAGGGTGTCTGTTGAGTGGGCATGGATCAAGACTGGGATTTGTTACTCCGTGTGACGGAGAGGTATCTCAGGGCCCACTCGGTAATACAACATCACAATAAGCCTTGCAAGCAATGTGACTAAGTGTTAGCCACGGGATCTTGTATTACAGAATGAGTAAAGAGACTTGCCGGTAACGAGATTGAACTAGGTATAGAGATACCGACGATCGAATCTCGGGCAAGTAACATACCGAAGAACAAAGGGAACAGCGTACGGGATTAACTGAATCCTTGACATAGAGGTTCAACCGATAAAGATCTTCGTAGAATATGTAGGAACCAATATGGGCATCCAGGTCCCGCTATTGGTTATTGACCGTAGAGGTCTCTTGGTCATGTCTACATAGTTCTCGAACCCGCAGGGTCTGCACACTTAAGGTTCGGCGACGTTTCGGTATAGTAGAGTTATGTATGGTGGTGACCGAAGGTTGTTCGGAGTCCCGGATGAGATCATGGACGTCACGAGGAGCTCCAGAATGGTCCGGAAGTAAAGATTGATATATAGGAAGTCCTGTTTTGGTCACCGGAAAAGTTTCGGGTATTTCGGTAGTGTACCGGGAGTGCCGGGAGGGGTACCGGGGACCATCGGGAGGAGTGTCTCGACCCAAAGGACCTCATGGTCTGTGGGAGGAGTCAAACCAGCCCCTAGTGGGCTGGCCTAACCCCCCCCCACTAAGGCCCATGTGGCTTTGGGTGGAAAAAATCAAAAGGAGGAAAGGTGGAAAGGGTTTCCAAGTGGAGAGGAGGAATCCTACTCCTAATAGGATTGGAGTAGGACTCCTCCACCTCCAATTTCGGCCAAACCTTGAGGGTTTGAGGCTGCCTCCTCCCCTCCCTCCCTCCTATATATACTAGAGGATTTAGAGGGAAGAGCTAACCCTAATTGCCACGTGCTCCCTCTACTTCATCTAGATCGGTTTCTCCTCTAGTCTAGTTTCAGCGGTGCTTAGGCGAAGCCCTGCCGGAATTGTTCCACCACCATCGCCGCCGCGCCGTCGCGCCGCCGGAGAACTCTTCTACCTCTCCGCTCCCTCTTGCTGGATCAAGAAGGCGGAGATCATCATCGAGCTGTACGTGTGCTGAACGCGGAGGTGCCGTCCGTTCGGCGCTAGATCGGAAGGACCGTGATCAGGATCACGAGACGATTCGTGATTTGATCGCGGGACGGATCGTGATGGGATCGCGGTACAGATCGAGATTGGATCGCGAGATGGATCGTGATGGGATCGCGGGACGCTCGGCGATTTGGATCGCGAAGACGTTCGACTACATCAACCGCGTTTCTTAACGCTTCCCGCTTAGCGATCTACAAGGGTATGTAGATCCACTCTCCCTCTCGTAGATGCTCATCACCATGGATAGATCTTGCGTGTGCGTAGGAAATTTTTTGTTTCCCATGCAACGTTCCCCAACACTATGTACTACAGAAACTAAACTGCTCCTGTTATACATTTTCATTCAATATTACTACAATTTCATAAACTAAACTGCTAAAATGAAGCAATCAGGATCAACATTATGATAGATTCAACATCACTTAAACTTAAACATCCCTTGAACTTAAACAAAGTGAACAAGTTCAACATTGCTACAAGTTCATCGACATAACAAGTTCAACAAAGTAAACAAGTTCAACAAAGACAAATGTTCACAAAGAAACCGACGACTAGTTCTATTTCGTAAGAAACAACGGCGACTAGTTCGTTTAGCGCATTGTATTGCCGCATCTTCCCCTCTTGCTGGTTATCTTCTTCCTCCTGGGACGAGCAACCGGCTCCGGTGCCTCCTCCTCCTGATCGTTCACATCATCATCATCCAAGCTCGCCATCCGCGAGCTCCCAGCGAGTGTCCTCTTGCCTCTAGTGTTGTAGTCATCGGGCGTGTAGCTTTTGAATCCCTTCCTAGGCTTCAACATGTATTGTGAACGAACTTGATAGTCTTGCAATGTCGTGTCATCGTCAACCTATCATACAAGCAAATGATATGGTCAAGAACGTGCGTCATAACGAAATGACCAATGCATCAAAGATATGAATATGTGCTATTGTCGTACCTCTTGGGTGACCACACCCTCATCCTCCAAATGAGCTGTCGAGGAAGTCTCATCCTCTAGATGAGCCCCATGGTCAGATGGTGTAGCGGACCTAGACTGCTCTGGTTCTGAATATTCGGGGTCACGGCAACCGATAAGGTTGGCCAACCGCCTTAACCTTTGGCCCTGACGCTGTAACATGGACAAGTGAATGAGATATCCAACTTTGCTACATATGTAACATGAACAACTTAATGAGATATGTACCTTCATGAATGATCGAAGTGCACTTCCTCATTGCCTTGTCCAACCGGGGTTGTGTCCAGAATATTCTGGGTTTCATCAGCTGCTTTCTTGATCTGCTTGCACTGTTCACGGGAATGAAATAAACATGTTAGGCAAGTAAAGTTATGTAATAGGGCTAACGGGAACGCGAAGAGGGGAACACTTTACCACAAAGTTGATCACTGGAGCATGAGGGACTCGGGTGCCTTCCCTAACATATTTGTTGTATTCGGTCTGGGCTAGCTCATCAAAGATGGTGGGTTCTTCCAAAATCTCGTCATCATACGCCGGCTTCAATATCTCCACACAAGTATTTGCAAGAAACCATTTAAGGTAGTTGTTGAAGGCGAGCGAGCAATGCTCACGAAGCTGGGATCCTGCAGTCGACTGAGCTCGCTCCACACTTAGCTCGAACATGGTGACATACTTCTTATGATGTTTGTCCCAGTCCTTGATCTTTCGCTGCTTTTTCCTATCCAACCTGCATGTTAACAAACCAAATTTTAGGACCATCAAAAAGGACTTGAAGATGCTAAGTGCACAAGGGTCATTCTCTCTTACCTGTGAAGCATTTTGTCCGTGTCCTCCCATTCCGGCGGGTGACCCTGGAACAGACCAAACTGGCGGAACACACGATGTGGCATGTGAAGCTCAACCGCCCAGTTGCATATGAGCGGGCACCGCATAAGCCAAAGATGCCTATCCCGCAAGCACATCGGATTCAGGATGAATTCTCCTGCATCACCTAGTCTATCCTTGGCGCCATATGGCTCCCATTCCACCTGGAACATAGCACAACGACGCAACATTGATATCGAGTTTTCATAAAAGCACGAGAATGAGTGATGTAATGTCAATGTTTACCTGCTCAGCTGTAATCGTGTCCAACTCGTTGGTGTACTGCCTATACATGAGAGTGACATCGCTCGTCATCTCGGATACCACATTCCACTTGTAAGCCCAAGTGGGGAGTTGTAGTTCGTCCTCTTTGTCGTCCCATTGATTGAACTTGACGTCCTTCGGGCGTCCGACCGGCAAGCGCTCCTAGCTCCATACCGAGAGTACGAGCATACAACCACCAATACATCCGTCCTTCGAGATCCTATAGCAAGCATCGTCCAACTGCACATAAAGGAAAACATGGTTCACTCAAGAGCAAGATTGCATTCATAATGTAGAAATGAAGTGAAAAACAAACAACTGACTACCTGTCGGTACAAGTAGGCCAGTGCCACCGAACCCCAACTCCATTTGTTGTCGAAGACGGTCAACGCCTTAAGCCACATCCATGGAGCGTTCTTGCCAGTGGCGTCGGCAAACAAAGTCCTGGAGATAACGTACCACATGTAGACACGAGCATATATCTGGATCACATCATCATTAGCACCTTGAGGGCAATGCGCAAAGTTTGCTACAATCCACGTGAAAGGAGCTCCGGCTGCGACTCTCTCCTTCCTCTTCTCTTCCTCTTCTCTCCCTCTTCTACCTGAGCCTCTGGAGGAGCCATACCGATAAGGGCCTCCATCTGCTGGCGCCACCCATCAGAATCAGTGCTCATACAGAGAGGCTTCCCCTCGATAGGAAGACCGGTGATCAAGGCGACATCCTGGAGCGTCACGGTCATCTCACCGGTCCGAAGATGGAAACTGTGCGTCTCCGTCCTCCACCGATCAACAAGCGCGGTGATTGCTGCAGCATTCAGGTTCGGCGTCGACCGGCTGACCAGCTGAATGAACGGGAGGAGTCATGTCTGCCTGATGTACGGTGTGTACCGCTCATCGTAAGGCATGACAGCACCAGAGACCCCGTGAGACCGAATCTTCAGAGGTTGAAGGAACTGCAAACACGCAAATCAGATGATTACATATAGGCATGCCTATTTGAACTAGACACATATTTCAAAATACCAACTACTATGATTATTACCTGTTTCTTCTCCGACATCATGTAGGCCCGGTGTTGAACGTCATAGTAATCTTCGAGAAGCCAAACCATCCTACAATATTGAAACAGTAAACATACATGACAAAACTAAAACACTTTCTATTCATGACTTCACATGCAAGCATTTTTCATGTATACATACTAAAACACTAGGTACTAAAAGAAATTTAAACACTAGAGTTCAAATGTGACTTCCTAAAACACTTCCTATGTGACTTCTTTTCCATATATACTCAACAACAAAACATGCGCAAACTACGGTTAAATACTAATGTAATACTCAACAATAATGCTCAACAACCAAATATAACTTCCTATGTGACTTCTTTTCCATATATACGTACAAATTTGTATGGAACCGACATTGACAATACAAATCAACAACATTAGGGTTCCAAAAAGATTGCATATCATCTCGAAATCCTAAATCACACAACACTATTTCAATGTCTCATATAAATTTCTAATCCAACCAAATCAAGGGTTTCACCCTTCACCCTAACTTGCAAACAAATCTGAAAACAAAGTGAATGATTTTATGGATACAAAGAAGGGGATCGGAGGAATTTACCTTGTACGAGGAATGAGGAACTAAATCCACGGCCCAAACCTTCAGATCGGAAGAATTTTGGAGAGGGGATAGAGAGGGGGAGAGCAGATGGCCGCCGCCGCGCTGGGGGGTTCGGTTACTGGAACGAACTAATGGGGGGTTCGGATGGGGGTGGCGGGCTGCGGCGGTTTAAGTCATTGTACAACGCCTAAGAGCTAGGCGCTGCACATGGTAGTGTAGCGCCTAGCTCCAAGGCGCTGCACTGCTCGTTGCGGGGCCCAACTGTGCCACGCTGGCAAGGCGTGCAGCGTCTGAGAGTCAGACGCTGCACAGTGGAGTGCAGCGCCTGACTGTCGGGCGCTGCACAAAAGGGTCAGCTGGGTGAAATTTTTTCAAACACAGTTCAGTTTGTGAATTCTTTTCGTCCTTAGATCAGTTTTGTCGTTTTTGCCATTCTGCAGCAGTGTAAAGTTCAAGAAAATGTAGCCGGGGATCCAAAGCACCCTGCAAAAACAAATGATGATTGGATGTAAAATAAAAATCAGGACAAGAAAAGTCGCAACATGCTCTCCATGACAGCTCCTTCGGCAGATGGCGGAAAGAATATCAGCAGATACTCACTCCTCACCGCAATCCACACCTAATAAAAAAAACATTTGCCCCCCTTCTCCTTCTTCCACACTTTGAATTTGCGCTGCGCCTGGCTTCTTCACCCCCGCCTTCGCCCATGCATGCGAAGCAGCAGTGCTCCCATTACTTCTCAATTACTCTTCTTGCCAGCCCTCTCTCTCTCTCTCTCCCCCCACTTCCACCTTCTTCCATTCAATTGTCATTCTCAGTTTGTCACTCGAGCCTAGTAGTAGCATCATTTTCACCAACCTTCAATTCGTGTTCAGTAATCTTCTCTGTGCGTTTCTTGGTTCGCCCTGGAATTTTCATCGCACCAACCACCACCGGCTACACCATCTTCTTTCTTTCTTTTTTCTTTCTCCCTCGTCTCACCACCATAATCCTGAATTTTCATCACACCGACACCGACCGAACCATCCACCGCCCTTCACTTTCCCAGCAAGCAAATCCAATCTGTGCAACCACATTGCTGCCCTTCTTCCCTTTTGCACCCGATCACCCACCCGGATCAACTTCTCCCCCCTCTCTTTCCAGCGCTGCCGCGTCCAACATCTGACAAAGCAAGCTTGATGCTGTTTGGGCGCCAGAATCCGATGATCTTTGCGGCTTGATTGCTCGGGGCCCGGCCAGAGATCCACCAATTCGAGGGGAGCAAGAAGCCGCAGAGTGGTGGTGGTACCTTTGCTCGGGCAGCTCCCGTAAATGTCCGACTCGGAGCTGTCCCGGAGCACGGTGGTGTTCGGGCTCCGCTTGTGGGTGCTCCTCGCCATCGCCGTCGGCGCCGCCTCCGTGCTGCTCCTTGTCCTCCTCTCCATCCTCTGCTTCCTCTGTTCACGGCGGCGACCAACCACCCCCGCCCGCGACCTCCCCACATCCGCGCTTCCGAGTAAGAATGCCAGGAAGGTCAACGCGCCCGAGGGCATCCAAGAAGCCCCCTCCCACGCCGCCGCCGCGAAGATGCCGCTCGCGCAGGTGCTCCAGTCCCCCATAACGCCGCCGCCATCGGTCAAGGAGCACCGCATGACGTACCCGGAGGAGCCCCCGCACCACAGCCACCGGAGAAGCGGGATGCCGTCGTCGCAGGGCAGCACCAGCGAGAGCGCGGATGGCCCGGCCCCGGCGCACCACGCGCCGAAGGCGGTGCCGGAGGTGTCTCACCTCGGGTGGGGCCACTGGTACACGCTCGAGGAGCTGGAGACGGCGACGGGGATGTTCGCCGACGAGAACGTGATCGGCGAGGGCGGGTACGGGATCGTGTACCACGGCGTGCTCGAGAACGGTACGCAGGTCGGTGTCAAGAACTTGCTTAACAACAGGTATTTTACAGCAACTTACTACTAGTATTCATGGAACTTGCTCTGAAAATTTTACAGCAACTTGACATTGTCATCTCGGATGAAACATGAAAGTGTTGTCAACGTTGAAATATCATATCTGTCACTATTTGTGAATTGCAATGGCTATGGATCACCCGAGAACACCCTAACCGATTTGAATTTGAAATTGAAATTGAATTTGTCGGTGCTCCAAAATGAAAAGCCTCTATATGTACCGGATGCTGCATGAGCTGCAGATTGGGTTCAGTAATTAGTAGCTTTTCCTTAAATTTCAGGTACTATGTTCGTAGCCAGTAGCTTCAGTGTGTTTTAATTGAGGTACACTTTATCAATCACCTGGCTCAGGGTGCTCTGCGCGGCCGCTGCCCTCGCCGCTCCGCGCCACCTGATGGATCGTGCTCTTTAGCTCGCCGGCCCTGGAGCTTGCTAGCATGCCAGCGGCTGGTGGCGCTGCGCGCTGCGCGCGGCCGTTGCCCACGCGATCAGTGCCACCTACTGGACTGCGTTCATCTTCTCGTCGGCTCTGGTGCCGGTGGCACCACCACGGCTTGTTGACTGGGTACACATCAGGGACATCGGCTGGGAGGAGTAAGTGCAGATGACGAGGTGGTGGAAGTGAGAGCGCACTGCGACAGCTCGATGAAATGCCTATGAGAGAGATATGGTGACAAGGACAGAGGGTAGAGAGAGAAAGATATTGCCAGGTGTGCGATGACCTGTCAAACCCACGCTTAGTCAGCACAGATGCCGCTTTAGCTAGGTTGAGGGACAAAAAAATGTCCGGTTTAAAAAGTTGAAGTGCAAGTTTCCCGGATTGGGGATTAAGGGACAAAACCCGAACTTGTCGATTAGTTGACGGACTAAAAACAGGTTTTTTCTTCAATATAATATATATGTTCAACTTTTTAGGACCGGCTTGGACTGGTCAATGGTTAGTGTCTTGCTCAAACTAATGAAATTTTGTTTTCCTGACTTGTTAGGGGGCAGGCGGAGAAAGAATTCAAGGTTGAGGTCGAAGCAATTGGTCGTGTTCGGCACAAGAACCTGGTGCGCCTTCTTGGATACTGTGCCCAGGGGAGTCAGAGGTATTATCTCGTATGTGCGTGCACATTATTTGATTACCTTGTTGAGTTGTAGAATCAACAATTGTGGTGATGTAAATGTTGCTCATATGGTTGTTATTTGTAGGATGCTTGTGTACGAGTATGTTGATAACGGCAACTTGGAACAATGGCTCCATGGGGATGTTGGACCTGTAAGCCCCCTTACATGGGAACACAGGATGAAGATCATACTAGGGATAGCAAAAGGGTGCGTGCTGCTCAGCTTGGATAACTTATTATTACTCACATTTTGCCTAATCACATAAATATCTGACACTCTGTAATGTAGGTTAATGTATTTGCATGAGGGGCTTGAGCCGAAGGTGGTTCACCGGGACGTCAAGGCAAGCAACATCCTTCTTGATAAGCACTGGAATGCTAAGCTCTCCGATTTCGGACTTGCGAAACTCTTAGGTCCGGAACGAAGTTACGTAACTACACGAGTTATGGGAACTTTCGGGTTAGTTTCTCTGCACTACACCTAGCTATGGTGATATTATAGTGTGGGATGAACTAATGGTTACTAGTTTGTTGCTGCTCATTGCAGGTACGTTGCTCCGGAATATGCGGGGACCGGGATGTTAAATGAAACAAGCGATGTATATAGTTTTGGGATTCTTATCATGGAAATAATATCTGGCAGAGTGCCAGTGGATTATAACAGGCCACCCGGAGAGGTTAGCCACTGATGTGCCTTTGTGTAGCCTTATGACTTAGGGCCGGTTCTTTTGGGCGACTTAAAAAATAAGCTGCCTCTCCCCAGCTTAAAAAATAAGTCGTCCCGTAAGTTGGTTGAGACTTCTAAATTAGTTATCCCATAACTATTTTAGAAGCCTCGATGATTAAGAGAAGTGGCTTATGGAAAAAGCTGGGGAGGAGGCGGCTTATTTTTTAAGCTGCCAAAAGAACTGACCCTTGTGAGCTTGTTAATGCATTTTTTACTGGAACTTGTTAACTGCATTTATAATTTCTATAACTAAACATTTTCAGGTAAACTTAGTTGATTGGCTGAAGACAATGGTGAGCACCCGAAACTCTGAGGGGGTTGTGGATCCAAAGATGCCCCAGAAGCCTGCCTCTAGAGCAGTGAAGAAAGCTTTGCTCGTGGCGTTGCGATGTGTGGACCCTGATGCTTCCAAGAGGCCAAAGATTGGACATATCATTCACATGCTTGAAGTTGAAGATTTCCCCTACAACAAAGATGTAAGTCAATAAAGGCATACATTCTTAAACTGGATTTTCATTTGATCTGGACATTTATGACCGTAAAGACATTGAAACATATGAAGAAGAAGACATCATCTTATTGCTTTATGTGTGGTTTATTGCTAATTTCAGGAACGTCGAGGCAGTAGAGCTCCAACGAAGGCAAGGTTGCCCGGGAAACCGACTAACGGAATAGGCGATGGTGAAATTGAAAACACTGGGGACAACTACGACCAACCTTTCAGATGGAAAACTACAGTGGCGTAGGTATTTGTTCAGTTACCATGTTGTAAATAGGGACAGTACCTGACAAAGCCGCAAACTATCATTATTTTGGTGTCAGCCATGGAGAACATCACATCGTATGTATATGTCATCGAAGGAATGCAATAGCAGCAGTAGTAATCCCTGATTATTTATCCAGTTGGAGATGTTTTTACATGATAATGTCGTGATCTTTTGAGTTAACAACGGAATGTTAAATCCCCCAGACAGCCTTTGGTTAAAAACTGGCCAGCGCTTGTGACTTGCGCTGAAAAACTCGCCGACACCATGTTGTAATTATTTTTGGGTACGGTTCTGTGATTTTGGATATTTCAACAAAAGGTCAACAAATAAGATGTAAATAAATGTGATTATTCGTGTGCCTACGTACAAATAGCCTTAAGATATTTCTCGTTTGAAGGGCACAATCATTTCTAGAGTTACTTTTGAATTAGTTCATTTTGTAGCATTTCATATTTTTAGAGTTCATAAACTTAGTACACCCACTGTTCTAAATTAATTGAAGTTGTAGATTTGTCCTAAGTCGAACTTGTTTAACTTTGACCAACTATATAGAAAAATATCCTGAAATCTACAAATCTAATATATATAATAAGATAATATATTTTATAAAGAACCTAATGAAACTAATCTGATTTTGTAGATGTTAAATTTTCTGTAAACTTGATCACATTTAAAGAAGTTTGACTTAAGACAATACCAAACCTTCACTTAATTTGGAACTGCGGGGGTACTTAGTACTGGAGATCAAAGAAGAACGACCAAAATGTGAAGCTGGTTGTTCAAGTACTGGAGATCAAAGAAGAACGACCAAAATGTGAAGCTGGTTGTTCAGTGATGGAATCTACATCTAATCCGGTATTTTCCTTTTGTTGCCTTCTTGTTGGAACATGTGAGGAACTTTGACCAATATGGTTAAGACGTCAATAATAAAGAAAATTAAAAGAAATAGATGGTGCCTGCCTGGCATCCATGTCAGGGTTATAATTCTCAGACCACAAAAACTCTTTCCAGCTGAAACAAAATGTTAGCTGATGTGTCGTGACCGAGACTGGAGCTTTTCTTAATGCAGCACGCATAAAAGCATGCACATGTAGTCAAGAATCATCGTTTGACAAACCTGCAAACTGCCAACAGCAACCAAATTGGCATGTTCAGATGTTCAAGCTTAAGAAAGAATATCAAACCAATAATGCAGAGAACCTAGCCAGCACGATGAGTACAGCTTGGCCAAGATGCAAACGAGAGAGAGAGGGAGAGAGATGCAATGCTACAGTGAATACAACAAAATACAGAAAGAATGAAAAAAAAAATCTTCTTCTACTGTGCTGCACAAGCTGTAGATCTGTACCATCTTTTTGTTACAAGATTTTCTTTTTGTGCAAAGGATCAGATCTATTGTAAAAATTCATCGGAAGTACAACTCAAACATAATAAAAATTACATCAAAATTCCGAGACCACTGAACGATCACTACTGCCGTCAGAACGATGCATCGCTCGCCTACCGGAACCGGCTTGACCTTGTCGATGACAGCCGGGAAGTCTTCATGCATGTGCTCCTAAGGACCAATGCCCTAGAGCCGCAGCAGTTGTCGTCGACCCTTGTGTAGATCTGAATCACCTGACATCAAATCTCATCACATGACGAGAAACCCTAACTTCACCGCCCTAAGAAGACGGTAGGAATCTACGCCGGAGCTCCGTTGACTACATTCAAACAGATGAACTCGAGGAGCATCGAAGCCCGGAAGTCAAACTCAAAGAAGAAGTGCCACCGTCCGCCCGAGCGCCGCACCTGCGAGGACTAAAAAACCCTAACGTAAACTACTAACCGGAACAGATGCAACGAGATTCTCCCCCCGGCCGCTGGAGCGGCAAGCAGAGGGAAGGCGAATCCACGGGCTCGCCGGTGAAGTCTGGAGGGGAAAGTTTGCCCTAGCCGCCTAGGGTTAGAGGAGGAAACGAGAGGAAGTCGCGTTTGTGCGCAAAGAAATACATTTCTGTTACAAGATTATGTGGAGAGTGCAAGGAACTTGGAGATTGTATTTAATCTGTTTGAGCTACTCTCTGGACTAGATTTTTTTTTTAAAAAAAAGAGGCTTTCGCTCCGCTTTATAGATAAAGCACCAACCATGTCCATACACCATCTTTTTAAATACGTTTTCTCTCCGCTTTATAGATAAAGCATCAATCATGTTCGTACACCAAGTTAGCCAAGTACAGGAAAAATAAACAAGAGATTTGCTGGGGCAACAACACAAGACATGCCCAAAAGCGAAAAGGGAAAGTGATACACGAATCCTCATAAACAAGGAATCAACTACTAGAGGCTCGGTGAGCTGACAGTCGAGCACTTGAACACCATCCAACATGTTGCCTAGTCAGTCTCTGTCCCACCACCTACATAGCGGGCACCATTAATATTCTTCCCAGTGTTCAGCTACTAGATGAAGCTCTAGTCTCCCTCCGAAAGGATGAACTAATAACACTTTTGAGCTTAGACTTGAGCTTGTCCATATTCTGAAAAATTTCAACTTATCACTAAAAAGTGAGATTTGTTCGTAAAAAATGCGGCAAACAGCTCCACTAAGCTTATGGTGACAATATCATGCATCAGAACTACTCCAGAAGATTTCAAATCACCATGCAAACTCATTTTCTTGTTTAACAACAGTAGAAAACATAGCACGATATAAGGCACTAATCAAAATTCTAATAGGATGAGTGGAGGAGAAACATATCATTGAGTAATCCCCCGAAGTTTCAACACAAATACTTGGCGAAAGAGGAAGATCAACAATGGGCATCAAGAAGAGCTTGGAAACTCTTTCGAAAAATATGTTGTGCTTGAGGAAGGTGGAAGAAGCCTCCCATGCCCAAGCCCCCTGTGTGGGTGGCTAGTGGGCCCCACATGAACCTACCAGGCGGCCACCCCTCGACCGTAACCGTCTGGCCCCATTGTATGGGCCCTTTGGACGTCCCAGATGGGCCTCCACGTGCCACCGGTGCTCTTTTATTTATTCATGCACTAAAATGTTTTTGATTTTTTTATTTTGACCACTTTTTATTATTTAATAAAGTTGCTTAATGACAGAAAAAAAACTCTATTTGAAAGCTTTAACTAAAATAAAAAGTACTTGCAGGTCAGAGGAAAAAATATTGAAAACTTTTGACTTTGTAATCACCAAGGATTTTATTAGGAAGGGTGATTAAGCATTTTTAACAGTTCTTCAGTGGATTACAAAATCAGTTATATGCTTGTGTTACCTCCACTTGAGCATGGTTCCAACCATAATTATTCGATACACCTTTTTGGATGCATTTGAGATTGGGAACTTCCAATATGAATGATCATCACCCACTTTGACGGAGGACAATATTTATTTTCATTGATTTGGCATTCCTAGGAAAATAAACAGTGTGCTCACTTCCTTCGGTATTAAAAGTAAATTTTCCTTGAGTGCAATCAATAAAATCCCATGTAGCGTTTAAAATGGTCTTGCAGGAATAAAGAGAGAAGGGTATTACACCAATATCGATTGGTCTCGCAATAGATTTATTAGTCATCTCCAAAGATATTTTAGTTGGTATCAATTTATTCAATTCAAATTTCTTATAAAGAAAGAAGGGCATGACACCCACACCTGCACCTAAGTCACATAAATCATACTTAACATAATTACTTTTAATGGTGCATGGTATAGTTGGAACTCCATAATCTCCTAGTTTTTCAAGAAATTTACATTTAAAAGAATATTTGCAAGTATAGTAGTTTTTTGTTGGTAAAAATGTCCTCCATATACTGAGAGTAAGGTGGAACTTTAATAGCATATTTGTATCAAAGAAAATGCCCTCCATATACTTAGAATAAGGTGGAACTTTAAACAAAGAAAACCAAAGCAAAAAGAAGAAGAAAAAACTAAGAAAACCAGTCAAAAAAAATAAAACCAAAGAAAAAATGTCCTCCATATACTTACAATAAGGTGGAACTTTAATAGCATATTTCTATCAAAGAAAATGTCATCCATATACTTAGAATAAGGTGGAACTTTAAACAAAGAAAACCAAAGCAAAATGAAGAAAAAACCCTAAGAGAAACCGGTGAAAAAACAAATAAAACCAAAGAACAAATAAAAGAAAACAAAAAAACATAGAAAACTGGACCTACAAACCTACAACGCACATCGATCAACCCGTACTCCTGGGCCGGCCCACTAGACGTCGCCCATGGGCGATTTCTATTAGGGATCGGTATAGACGACATATAGCCATCACGGTAATAAACCACTCCAGCAAACTAGAAAAACCAACGACAACAACAACGACACCAACAAAGTCCCAAGAAAGTTGAGGTCGGCCACCACCACGCCGTGTAGGCGCAGCGGGATGCCTCGCACTAAGCGGCACATAGCCGCGCACAACAGGGTGTAGTAAATATATTTTTACATTTTTTTGAGCGGTTTTTTTTTTGAGAAACACCTATAACTTTATTCATACTCATAACAATTACAGGTACATTGATTTGGACCTAAAATCCAAGAAAATACAAAGTAACTCCTATGACTAAGAATTCCAATAAAATCTTTTGAAAACACCTTCTTGCGGTATCAATCTCTGCTCGAAGAAATACTTCAAAGACTTCGGTAAAGAGGCTGCAATTAGACTGGAGCAACGATATTGTCACTCTTTCACCCGCATGAACATTACCAATAATGGTTTTTGAAAGCGCCTCGAGTCGCCCATCCAAAAAGATGGGAAACCTTTGTATACACATTTTTCCAAGAAGAGTGTACGAATTTCGAAGCCCAGCAGCATGGATATATTCCGGGGCCGTATTTTTGCATTAGTTTTGGGCCATCAAAGCAAGCCCTTAGACTTCCTCTCCTGACCTCGTGTTCCAAGCCCACGTTTCTTCACCAAGAGGAAAAAAAAGGCTCCAAGCCGCCCCAATGCGGCTCTAAAAACCTCCTCTTCTGCTGTACCCTAGAGCTGCCGCCGCGCCGTAGCTTAGCGTCACCGCCGACGCCTCAACCCCCAACCCTCAACCGGCCAACCCCTCCGCCTCTCGCTCGCGGGCGCCGCCGCCATCGCCGTTGCCGCTCAAGCTCATCGCGTCCCTGCTATCCCAACCCCGTCCGCAATTTTGGCCGTTGGTCTCTGAGGTATGAGCTCGTGTCATCCATGGTTAGTTAAATCCCACTGACCTCGAGAAATGTTGGGTGTGCGGGCGCACACCCGGTGCGCCATCTAGATCCGCCCCTGCCCCTGCTTAAGCGTATCTTGCTGGAATTTATTCATTTGGCTTTTATGTTCCCAGTCCGTTTGTTCTGGTAATTTCTCTGTATTTTTATGAATACTTGATGTGATGAATTGATAATTTCTGTGTGTGCCTGGGTAATTAAATTGAGAACTGCCTGAGACACTTCATACAGTCAGCATAGGAAAGCGTCCACCGTTCACTGTTAGGATATAATCTGTTTTTGGCACTGTGATTGTTTAGAGTTTTAGTCTTGTTCTTACTAGTACCGTGGTATTGTGAATCTTGCAACTTGGCTATCGTCTGCCAAATCCACAGCATTCTTATCCACAGCATTCTTGACATGTTAAGCGGTAATTGCTCCTAGTAATGTTTTCTTTCCTCTTAAGGGGTGCAATTAAAATGTTTCTGGTGTTATCCTGCTGCAATTAACTCATGTTCCTGATCTGATAAGGTAGGTTGTATCGAAGAAATGGAAGAGGTGGAGAATTCCAGCAAGCGTAAAGCACCCGAGCTGAGCTCGGAGGACAATTCCTCCGCTGTTGTTCTGGACGAGCAGCAGTCGCTGCCTGGCTCGACTGCCAAGCGTCAGAACCTCGCCCGGTCGTGCATCCATGAGGTCGCTGTCCCCAACGGCTACGATTTGTCCAAGGATGAGGCCGTACATGGGACCCTTTCAAACCCTGCGTTTAACGGGGAGATGGCCAAGACATACCCGTTTCAGCTCGACCCCTTCCAGAGCATCTCCATCGCATGCCTGGAGCGGAACGAATCTGTCTTGGTCTCAGCTCACACCTCTGCGGGGAAGACGGCCATCGCTGAGTACGCCATTGCAATGTCGTTCAGAGACAAGCAGAGGGTGATATACACCTCTCCGTTGAAGGCTCTTAGTAATCAGAAGTACAGGGAGCTTAGTCAGGAGTTCTCTGATGTTGGATTGATGACTGGTGATGTCACGCTTCAGCCAAATGCTACTTGCCTGGTCATGACAACAGAAATCCTGAGGGCGATGCTTTATAGGGGCTCCGAGGTGATCAAGGAAGTTGGTTGGGTTATATTTGATGAGATCCACTACATGAAGGATCGTGAGAGAGGCGTTGTGTGGGAAGAGAGTATAGTTTTCCTGCCCCCTGCCATCAAGATGGTCTTTCTTTCTGCTACCATGTCAAATGCAACCGAGTTCGCTGAGTGGATATGCAATCTGCACAAGCAGCCTTGCCACGTGGTGTACACAGACTTCAGGCCAACACCGCTACAACACTATGTGTTCCCAATAGGTGGATCTGGTCTCTACCTTGTAGTGGATGAAAATGGTCAGTTCAGGGAGGATAATTTTCTAAAGCTGCAAGACACATTTGCAAAGCAACCTAGTCAACCAGATGGGAGGAAGGGCGGTGGGCCTAAAGCCAGTGGCCGAATCGCAAAAGGTGGAAATGCTTCTGGAACATCTGACATATACAGAATTGTCAAGGTAGGCAGTCACTGACATACTGTATGCAAGATCATTTCTGGACTTATTCTGCTTTCTAAATTTGTCAACAATAGATGGTTACGCTTTCTTCAGCTTGCATGGATATTTTGTAATTCACCACTCAATGGGTTAGGAAACTAGGCGCAGTTCACGTCTCACTTTTCAGTATTCACTGTTTAGTTGTTGATGTTTTATAATTATACCTAGTTTAATTCTTTCCACTCATATCCTTGCTTAATTTCGATTGAATTATGATTCTGCAGATGATTATGGACCGCAAGTTTCAACCAGTCATAATTTTCAGCTTTAGTAGAAGAGAATGTGAGCATCATGCCATGTCGATGTCAAAACTTGATTTCAACACTGAGGAAGAAAAGGATAACATCGAGCAGGTTTTCCGTAGTGCTATTTTCTGTTTAAGTGAAGAAGATAGAGGGTTACCTGCTATAGAGTTGATGTTGCCTCTTCTTAAACGAGGTATTGCAGTACACCATTCTGGACTGCTTCCATTAATTAAAGAGCTGGTGGAATTGCTCTTCCAAGAAGGTCTTGTGAAAGCTCTTTTTGCTACTGAGACGGTGTGCCCTTTAACCCTGATTACCCGCTTGGCCTTATACTTATTTTGTCCCTTTACATGTAGTATAATTTGGAATTACATTTCTCAAAGGGACTTCTATTTTTTGTTTTTGAACTACGGAAAGTCAGAGAACTATTGTCTTATACTTTCTGGAATGCATCTTACACTCTTTAGGAGCACCATTTGATTGATAATGATTGTTATTTCCTCAGTTTGCCATGGGCCTGAACATGCCTGCAAAAACAGTTGTCTTCACATCTGTCAAGAAATGGGACGGTGATAGTAACCGCTATATTGCTTCTGGAGAATATATACAGGTAAATATTTTGTATATGAAGAGAAATCGGGCATATGGATAGATTTATTAGGTCGATTGAATTTTGTACAAGCCCTTCTTACTATAATTTTGTATGCATTTGTAGATGAGTGGAAGAGCTGGTCGACGTGGCATGGATGCACGTGGTATTTGTGTTATAATGATTGATGAGAAGGTAAGGCTGTGCAGTCTTCTGTTGCAACTATCTTTGTTTTATTTAATAAATTTTATAAAGCACTATGATCATGCAAGAAGCTTTGTTTTCTCTTTGTTGACTCAACAAGCCTAATGGACTCTTCATTTAATACAATGATTTGATCAAATGCATCCCTATACAGATTCTGCAGCTGTCTTTTTGGGTTGATTAAGCATAATGAAATGTGACAACTGATAACTGCTTTATTTTTGTCTGATGCAAATGGTTTCTATTTCACTTCTAGTCATGGTTCTGATTGCGATAGATGTTTATCAGTTTTGATATTTAAAGTTTTAAACTATAACAGTTTCATCGTTATTCGTATGCAGTGACATGTAGGACTACCTGATGTCATTATGAGTTAAGATGTGTATTAAGACTTTACATTTGAAAGATATATGGCCTGTTCCAACCTCTCACCTCGAGTAGTTGTGTTGAGTGTCATTTTGTGCTCTTGAAGTTGTCCACCCAAGAGATGGCGTTCCATGTTCATATTTGAATTTAATTCTCATATCGATATTCACTTAGCTTGCAGTTGCAGTAGTTCTTATGCAAATTTAATTTGTTCTGACTTCTTAGTAGTTGTGTTAACATTCACTTTGCGCTATTGGAGCTGTCCTTCAAGACACTTATTTGATTCCATATTCATGCTTGAATTGCCTTCCATATCAAGACACTATATCAAGATTTGTTTTGTAAGCCGTGGTTCTTATGCAACTTAAATACACTCTGAGCTTTTATGGCGTGCTCATGTGCTTCCTTTAGTCTGACTTTTGCTTGGTCTTAATATGAGTTAAATTTACAGATGGAAATGAGTGTTATCAAGGACATGGTGTTAGGTAAACCAGCGCCTCTCATCAGTACTTTTCGACTGAGCTACTACACTATTCTGAATTTACTGAGTCGCGCGGAGGGCCAATTTACTGCTGAACATGTGATCCGGAATTCATTCCACCAGTTTCAGTATGAAAAGGTTTGTTTCAGGACCTCTTATAGATGCCTCTCCTGACATTTCCTTGGCAATGTCAAATATTAGCTTCCCTTGCTCTTCAGGCATTACCTGAAGTCGTTCAGAAGATTACAAAGTTGGAAAATGAAGCTACATTGCTGGACTCTTCTGGAGAGGTATGCTATTTTAATTGTAGCAATACATAACTGTTCTTCTGCTTGACTAACGTCTTAACACTTCTCTGTACAGAATGATCTTGCCGAGTATCACAAGTTAGGGCTTGATATATCTGAACTTGAAAAGAAAATCATGTCTGAGATGATTAGACCAGAGAGAGCTTTGTTATATTTGGTCCCTGGAAGGCTGGTACGTAACTCTATTTCTCATAGGTTCTGTTCTTTCTTGAGGATGAGATATACATGTTCATTAATGCTTGATATATCTGAACTTGACAGCACTACAGCAGGAATGATGTATCTAGTTATGTTCACCATTTTATTTTATTTGTTGAACTGCTGCTTTGTTTTGACTTATGATGTTGGTTTTATAAAATTTGCACAAATTCCCTTGCACTAATTTGCTTCATGGCAGGTTAAAGTCAGAGATGGCTCAACAGACTGGGGGTGGGGTGTGGTCGTAAATGTTGTGAAGAAACCTCCAGCATCTAGTACTCTCCCCCCTGCATTAAGTGGATCTCGCAATAACTATATAGTGGATACCTTGCTTCATTGTTCTTCGAGTTCAAGTGAGAACGGAGCCAATGGACCACGTTCAAAGCCATGCCCACCTCGCCAAGGGGAGAAGGGAGAAATGCATGTGGTGAGTTGAAGCACATGATGGAGGGTTTTAATTGGTGGCATATCTTCAGTTCACTGGACTCACGTTATGATGGTCATTTAAGTATATCCCAAAACTATTTTTGACTAATGCTGAGGTTTATGCAGGTGCCTGTACCATTACCTTTATTATCTGGTCTAAGCAGCATTAGAATCAGTATTCCAACTGATCTACGACCACCTGAAGCGAGACAAAACATACTCTTTGCAGTTCAAGAACTAGGAAAACGTTACCCCCAAGGGCTTCCAAAGCTACATCCAATTACGGTGAAAATTCTTCTTACATGATGCCACTTTTTAATCTTATTAATGTTGCACTGCAAGTGTCATTTCTGTCTAGAGAGCGGAAATTCCAAAAAAAAAAAATACTGCAAAATATCTCAGCAGGATTTAGATGGACATTTTTTTGGCACTTAGCATGCCACTCACCCATGCATGATACACAGGCAGAGAACACAGATGCAATAGCTCAAATAACAATATATTTGCCTGCTTATTCCTACTCTGATATATACATGTTCGCAAACCCTTTGATGTCCTCTTGTGCTCTGCCTTCTGTTGTCATTTTTTTTCTGTCGTATTTAGCTGGTCCAGTTCCTGGGAGCATATTTTCTTATCATCTGGCATTGTAAAGTGATCTCTTTGATATTCTGATATAATCTGATACAATTAATAGGACATGGGTATTGAAGAACCTGAATTAGTTGACTTGGTTCATAAACTTGATGGTCTCGAGCAGAAATTATGTTCTCATCCACTTAATAAGGTATGCCTTGTCATCACCTTTCAATTAAGAAATGTCCAGTCCTTTTTTTACTGTGACCCGCTTATTTTTTGCTATTTTTGTGTCTTAGTCTGATCAAAGTGAGCAGCAACTGTCATGGTACCAAAGAAAGGCTGAACTGAATCATGAAATTCAACAACTAAAGTCAAAGATGCGGGATTCGCAGGTTGGTTAATTCTTTGTATACTTGATCGTTCTTACAGAGCTAAATGTGTTCTTACGTTTTTCTCCTCCATTCAGCTGCAAAAATTTAGGGATGAACTAAAGAACCGGTCTCACGTTCTGAAGATGCTTGGTCACATTGACACGGATGGTGTTCTCCAGCTAAAGGGACGTGCTGCCTGTTTAATAGACACTGGGGATGAGCTGCTTATCACTGAACTTATGTTCAACGGTACCTGCTTGATACAATACCATGTTCAGTTTCTTTTTTGTATTTTATATTCAGGATTGCATTAATATGTTGTACGTGACTAGGTAC
The DNA here is from genome assembly GCA_039707655.1 of Elymus sibiricus. Classification (NCBI taxonomy): domain Eukaryota; kingdom Viridiplantae; phylum Streptophyta; class Magnoliopsida; order Poales; family Poaceae; genus Elymus; species Elymus sibiricus. The sequence goes on from CM077666.1 coordinate 136,560,393, forward strand.
ATTTAATGATCTTGATCACCATCAAGTTGCTTCTGTTGTTAGCTGCTTTGTACCGTGTGAGAAGTCAAGTGAGCAAATACGCCTGAGAAATGAGCTTTCTAAGCCAATGATGCAACTCTCTGAGGCTGCAAGAAAAATAGCTGAGGTGCATACTTGTTGTATCACCACTATTTACTATCTCACTAGTCCTTATACTTGGTAGTGGGATCTCTGATTTCTCATTCTTGTTTTAGGTACAACGAGAATGCAAATTGGACGTAAATGTGGAGGAATACGTTGAATCAACTTGTAAACCCTATCTGATGGATGTCATATACTGCTGGTCAAAGGTTGGTCAAACTATGCATGTGCAGTTTGTGATGCCATAGATTTTTCGTCTTTTCGGAAAATTTCCAGCCATTGATAAAATCTTATTTCCAATTGTGACATTTGATCCTTATCATGCCTAATCACCCCATCAGATGCAATGTTACTCTACATGGTTAGTTCTGTTGCAATTCCTTTAGCTCTATATTGATTCCTGATTATCATGTTCACACAGGGTGCGACCTTTGGAGAGGTGATAGAAATGACTGACATTTTTGAAGGAAGCATCATACGGCTAGTTAGGAGGCTGGATGAATTTCTAAATCAGGTACATGTTGCGTATGCTACGCCCTACCAGTACCTGCTCTCTCCATTCGCAGATACATGTCGTTTGGGTCATTGATATGGTCTCCAACATACATCTTTGACTTGTTACTTTATACATGTATATGCTTGTAAAAAATATGGAAATTTTCATTTTGTGAAGTTATTTTTCATGAAAAAATCTAAAAGTATTATTTTCCCTACCAATGTGAATATTTTTAATTATTTTAACAGTCAAAGCTATACAAGTTTGACTGCATGCTTTGTAAGGAAAGGAGGCAGTAAATCACTTGGACAACCAGAATGTGTGGCATTGAATGTCCTGTTTGGATCAATGTGCAAGTGAATTGAAATTGTCTGCCTTTGATATCCCCTTCGGATCAATGTGCATCCGTGTCGAGGAAGTTTACTTTCACTGTGACACGGCCGAATATGACGTACAAGTTGAAGTCTAGCCCGAAATCATTGCATGGCTCAATTACTCACAAAAAAAAGCTAAACCAACTTCAATTGTCGTACTGCCTGATTTCATAGCTTGCTTAGCGTAGTAAGTAGCTGGTATATATTCGGATGTAGAGGTTGACTTGTGTTGCCTCTGTACAAAGAAATGTAGCTACATACCTATGTTGCTTCCGTAGAGGTTGACTATAGTAATTGTGACTGACATCCACTTTCTTCTATGCCCTTTTCTGCATGCCTACCACTTCATTTTCCTGTTCCCAAGTCTGTACACAGTCAACAGAAGTAGATGTGCATTGTTTTACTTCTCGAACCAACTGACCGTGTGAATCTGTTTACCAGCTAAAAGCTGCTGCTGAAGCCGTTGGGGAGGTAAACCTTGAGAAGAAGTTTGGGTTGGCGAGCGAGAGCTTGCGTCGGGGTATCATGTTTGCCAACTCATTATACCTGTGATCGGTGGAGCTCCAGCAGTTGTACCATATGGAGTGTATGTTAGCAGAGCAAATGTAGCTGTCTTGTATTTTGTCTTTGACATGGCATGGAAATGTAGCCCTGATCTGTCGCAGCGTAGGATGTAACCTTCTACTTTAGTAAACCCTTAGGCCGCAATTGTTTCATCAGAAGATTGGAATCAATCAGCTATACATCACATTTTTGCAAGTGGTCCAATGTCTGAAATGGCACAAAGTACTATTGCACCTGTCCCGTTTTTTACATTATTATGTGATGATGTGGTTACCAGGTTTTGGATGCGTTGTCATCGAGCAATACTCTTTACATTGCCACGGCATGTGTTATGGAGTATAGTTAGCTACTGAAATATTATGTCCATGAAGATGCTTCGGGGAGTTTTTTTTTATGCATTTAGAAATGTGTTCTTGAGAAATTACTGCAATGCTGAGCGAACGTGATATATGGGTCCATAGTGTTATGTTTCTAACATGAGATGATGACTATTAAAGTTGGAGATCGCCATATTTTCTGAAAATACAGCAGATGTTGCACTTCCGTCAGAATTGTGCGTCAAAGTTTCAAAAGTTATAGCACAATTTTTTGAATTATGGGTCATTATGTGTGTGGAGTTTACCATGTTAAATTCAATTTTATTGGCGAGTTAAAGAAGTGTGTGATCAAATTGTGACCTTATCATCGAATTGTATAGCTATACAATATCAGTAATTTTGGCTGCCACTCAAACGAGCCATTTAATTTTAGAATACCTTCATGTTTCAAACATTTCAAGCTGAACAGGTCTTCGGAGGTGACAGCACTAAAGCAGTTTAAGAAACAATAGCAAACAAATGTTCTATGCCAGGAACTCCGTACATAGCCAAATGGCTCAAATTATCGCCTCCAGAATTAAGAACGGGCTACATAATCTAGTTTCTGACAATGTCCAATACCATCATGCTACCAATATCTGGAGCATTTACATATTGCCATGACACAGTACAGTTCAAACGGAGACAAGATGGAAACATCTACGGAGTGCAGAGGCCAGAGTACACCGTACAGCTCCTAGAATTCCAGCAGCATCTTGATCTCTTGAAGCACTGCAGTTCATACCAAGTTAGACCACGGACAGACTAGCGCACGGGCTCTGCTACACAAACCACATGACAGCATATGTTCACCATAAAGTTCAGTATCTAGCCAAGAAGATGCTATGCACGGAAACTAATAGACTTCACATCCAAAATGCGTACGAAAAACATGATAGTGAATAATGACCACTCTATCGACGAGCACAAGATTTCTCCTAACAGCATTTTTGGGTGTATGTATGCTGCGTTAATGTATCATTGTACCATGTCAGTTGCACTTAAACCAGCAATGTTCTTACCTTGTAGATCATAAGCAGTTAGATATTCTCCAAGGCAAAATCCCTCCATACGTCCCCTTGTGCTGGCTGGCTTTCCTGATCTGTTGGGTATAAAATAATTCCTATCAAGAATAGCAATATTATACCAGCCGTTGAGTAGTGACCATACGGATAGGAAAGATTTTACATTCAAAGTTCTAAACGATGCCATAACAGTGTAAAGCATTCGACTTCAACCATTTGTATTGCTCAGAAATGTACTACAGTGTTACTTATGCCTAGCAATTAAGCAGACATTCATATTACAGTGAAATTGAGTTCAAGTTGTTTTTACGGTCCAAGTTTCTTCAAAGAGTAAAGATGCAAGTATGCAGTGAAAATTTTACCACCGGGAGACAATTTGAAATTGCATTAGGAACCACTTTCAATAATAGTTTCTGAAACTGGAAATAATATTATTTGACCAATTGAAATAAGTTATATGGAAAAATTGCTAACAGAAATCATGAACTCCAGTCGGACTTGGGCCAAGCATTTGATTGTGGTTAATAGTTTACTGCTAAATAAATCAACAAACTTGAGACATCCATGTTAAACACCAACGTGAGTGCAATAAGACAGCCAAGAAAATCCTTGTATGAGAGTAGATGGTTACAAGTGATAAATAATTCAATCTTAAATCCATACTCAATTGCATAGAGCACTAGAAATAACGGAATTTTTATGATGTGGCTCTAGTGAAAAAAGGCAGCTCACTTTTGTTATATGCTATAAAGTATCATGCTATTGGGATTTGGGAATCTAAGGGCGCACACCAGCAAGAGCAGAACAGTAGCATATCACTGGTGTAATGGAAGTTTCATCAGTAAGATGCCCTACAACAGACACATTTCCCTAACTAGCAGCCGCAGCATGATGCAACCCTATGGCCTAATGCCTTCATTTTGTTTGGGAAGTTATGGGCTAATGGCAGTTCTAGCAGTTTAGTTGCACAATTTAACCTAGCATCGCAATCTGGGAGCTCTGTGGCTGTACCTATTGCCTAACCTAGAACACCATCAATCAACTGTCTAAGCACAACCGGGGTTCGCATCCTGGTGAAGGCCGGATGCAGATCGGAGTTGATTTAAAACTCATCACCACAAGTCAAGGACTGCGAAAGAGAAGGCGATAGAAAGGAAGGCGGGACGCGGGCGTACTTGCGGGTGCTGGGTCCTCGGTGTCCTCGGTCTTCACGGCCATCGCCGGTGGCACGGGGATATCTGCAACACCATTGCGTGAGCGGATCGACTCGGGCTACTCGGTTAGGTCACCGGACGCGGAAAGGGAGGAGAGGGCGTGTGTACCGTCGGCGGGGAGGGTGTCGCGCATCCACTGCTCGTCGACGATGTCGATGAGGATGCCCAGGCTCAGGCTCTGGTCCTGCTCCAGCCCGCCCATCTTCTCCTCCGCCGCGTCGTCTCCTCTGCTCTTCCGTGGCCGCCGCTACCTGGCCGGAGTCGTGTCCTTCGGTCGGAGTGGAGCCTGCAGTTTGGGCGAAACGAAGTGGCTGTATTTTGCCGGCCCGTGTGGTTTTGGGCCGGAATTCGGCTCAGACCGGGAACTTCGCGATCCCCACTTGTGAAAAAAAGAAAAGTCGCTCAAAAAAAACTTGTGAAAAAAAAGATTTTTTTTTATGAATACGCCCCTTTGATTGATAGGATTTTTTTCATATGGTGATAATTTGATTTGCATGAACTCAAGCTATGGTAAGATTTCTTTATTTTTCATGTGCCGACAAAACACTCATTGGTCATTATTCATGTAGTTTTCTAATCCTATAGAATTCCACTTCAATCATAGAGTACTTTTTTTATCGATGTATTTTGGGAATCATTTGATTCAAAAAGTCATAAATGTTTGCTCTCTAATCAGAGAGTGAATGCATGGTACCCATCCAATCTGGAGGAGGAGCAGTGGGAGGGAAGCCGGGGCAGGGCGGGGCGAAAGAGGGGTCGAAAAGAAGCGGGAAAAGGAAGAATTGGAGGAGGGTACCCGACTATAACAAGCTCAAGAATACTTATAGCGGGGGAAATTAATCTAAGTGGCAACAAAGACACTTGGTGGCTGATTTGAGGCCGGTCCGGGTAACACTTTTGACTTTGGACTTAAAAAGGGATGTTTCATCAAGGGGATGGCGCACGCCTCAAGAAATGTTTATGGCAGCAGTGACGACGAGGCGAGGAAGTCTACAATGAGGTGAAAATGAATCACACTACAAGGAGAGCCTGAGAGTAGCAAAATGGGGGAACTCAGTCCTTGGTAAGACACAAGGGGGGAAGGAAGATCTTCACTCATTCATTAAGTAAGTGCAAGAATAGTGGCGGAGACAACTACTCGATGGGGCCGAAGTAGACGACGGGGCGGAAGGACATGTGGGGGGACAAAACTAACATACCACAAACGCTAGAGTGGTTGTTCGGTATCACCCAGCTTCAAGAAAGAAAAGAAAAACGGAAGAAAAAACAACACTCTGAAAGGATTTGAAAATGTTTGATTAAATCCAAGGTCTTGCATTTCAAAAGCACAGTGTTGTTTAGATCTTTTTAGAATGTACTTCCTCCGTCTCATAATGGACGTTTTTGACACTACATTATGAGGCGGAGGGAGTATTGTGTTCCCAACCATTTTACTTCTTGTCCCGTCTTGCGTACTTTGTACACCATTGACGTGCACTCCTGTCTCCTTCCTCGCCGGTGAACTCGTCGCCGTGCACGGCGGTGAGGACGAGGTCACATAGAAGGAAGACAGACGATCGTACGCACCACTCAGCATTGACAGTGACTGACACGTCTATCACCACCTCTCGGCAAGAGCACGGAAGACCCCAAGGCGCGTCTGACGAAGCCCAACATCATAGAGAAATGGAAACCTCCGGACGAGGGCTGGCTGAAGATCAACTCTGACGGGGCGATTTCTAAGCACAACGACAAGGGTGGTGTAGGGGGTGTGATACGCGACCATGTGGGAGCTTATAGGGCGGGTTTCTGCCAATATTTTGCTCACATTGTAGACCCGGAAGCAGCAGAGATACTTGCATGTAGGCGTGCGGTTCAGCTAGCACTCGAGATGCAGGCGGAGAAAATCCATGTCGAGCTGGATAGCCAAGCTGTGGTGCAAATGATCAAGCGACGGGAAAGGGATCTTTCTGCATCAGGACCTTGGATTGAAGAAATCAAGGCAATGCTCAAGTCTGTGTCAGACTTTAGAGTTTCGTGGGTTCGGCGGTCTGCCAATGTTGCCGCTCATAAGCTTGCGAGAGTAGGGATAGGCGAGGAGAGATCTGAGCTTTGGCCTCAGTCTCCCCCGGATTTTATTTTAGATGTAATTTCGGTTGATATTCCAGACTTTGTTTAGTTAATAAAAGCGGCGGCAGATTACCCCTAAAAAAAAAGAAAAAAAAGGCAAGAGCACGGAAGACTGACCAGCGCCGTGCGTGCGTGTGCGATCTCCTTTCTCCCTCCTAAAGAACGCAAAGCTCGATCTTTCCTCCTCCTAAAAAATTACTCCGGCGCCGGCGCCGACACACACCACGCCACGCAACGCAAAGGAAGACAGCTGAGCACGACCGTGCCACCCCACCGCATTCTCTTTCTCTCCCCTACTCCAACGGCAACATCCCATCCCCATTCCCACCCACCGCCCTCGCACTCTCACTCCCCCTCCCCGCTCAAACCAAATCTCGTCTCCGCTCCCCCAGATCCACGCCCTCCAGCCATGTCCTCCTCCGACCAGGAGGACCACGACGAGGACGCCCCCCTCTTCCGCGACCCGGCCTCCTCCTCCTCCTCCTCCTCCCGCCACGCCCGCCCCTCCGCCTCCTCCTCCGCCGTCGGCGAGGTGCCCGTCTCGCAGTCGCTCATCAAGGCGGCCAGCAACGTCTGCTTCTCCTTCTTCGTGCTCGCCGTGCTAGCCGTCACCGTCGTCGCCGTCACCTACCAGCCGCCAGACCCCTGGTTCCAGTCCTCCGCCGCCATCACCACCTCCCTCTCCCGCGTCCTCCCCAACTCATCCTTCCTCCTCCCCGACGACTCGCTCCTCCCCACCGGCGAGGACTTCGCCACCCCCTCCGCGGCCCCCGGCGCCGCCGCCGCCGCGCAGCGCGACGCCGCGGACCAGGCCGTGCCCGCGGGCAACGCCACCGCGGGGACCTGCGACCCGGACGCGCCGCTCAACTGCTCCGACCCGCGCGTCCTCGCTGCCGTCAAGGCGTTCAACGCCAAGGCCTTCTTCCGCAAGTCCATCGTCTTCCTCAGCTACGAGGCGCCCGTGGCCGGCCCGAAGCCGGGCCAGTGCGACGTGGCCTGGCGCTTCAGGAACCGGCGGGAGAAGTCCTGGCGCCGGTACAGGGACTACCGCCGCTTCGAGCTCACCCCCGGCGATGGATGCGCGCTTGACATCAACAAGGTCGGCAAGTTCAGGTCAGGGAAGAACGCGGCTCGCCAGCCGCGCCCGAAGGGTCCCAAGAGACCGCGCGTCGCGGCGCCACCGGTGGATGCGGAGATCAACGACACGATCCCCATGGTCGGGTCGGAGGCAGAGTTCAGGAGAGGCAAGTACCTGTACTACATGAGAGGTGGTGACCACTGCAAGAGCATGAACCAGTTCATTTGGAGCTTCCTCTGCGGGCTTGGCGAGGCCAAGTTCCTGAACCGGACGTTCGTGATGGATTTGAACATGTGCTTGTCCGGGGCTCACACAGAGGATGGCAAGGATGTGGATGGCAAGGATTTTAGGTACTATTTTGATTTCGAGCACCTCAAGGAGTCGGTGTCTCTGGTGGAGGAAGGGGATTTCTTGAAGGATTGGCGGCGCTGGGACAAGAAGAAGGGTCCAGGCCGGATATCGGTGCGCAAGGTACCCACATACAAGGTGACACCAATGCAACTGAAGAAGGACAAGAGCAATATCATTTGGAGGCAGTTTGATGGGCATGAGCCTGAGAACTACTGGTACAGGGTCTGCGAGGGGCGAGCTGCCAAGGTCATCCAGAGGCCTTGGTATGCTATTTGGAAGTCCAAGAGGCTGATGAACATTGTAACTGAGATCGCAGGCAGGATGGATTGGGACTACGATGGTTTGCATGTGGTCCGAGGGTGGAAGGCAATGAATAAGAAGATGTATCCGAACTTGGATGCGGACACATCACCCGACGCAATCGTGGATAAGGTGACCAAGCTTATCAAGCCGTGGCGGAACCTCTACATTGCAACCAATGAACCATTTTACAACTACTTCGACAAGCTCAGGTCACACTACCATGTGCATTTGCTTGATGATTATAAGGAGCTTTGGTCGAATACGAGCGAGTGGCACAATGAGACGACAGCGATCAACAGTGGGAAGTCAGTGACGTTTGATGCGTACATGAAGGTGATTGTGGACACTGAGGTATTCTACAGATCAAAGGCAAAGGTTGAAACGTTTAACAACCTGACGAGGGATTGCAAAGATGGAATCAACACGTGCAATTTGTGACACATGAGTTCATGGTGTGATAATTATGGGTGTCCATATACTCCCACTGGCTGGCGCAATGGAACTCGGGCGGACTTCATCCAGGGTTTGTCATATTAGGCATAATATCTTGATGCCGCTTGTCATAGCATGCTCAGTTGATTGCATCACATGTGCATCTAAATTATGTGCCCTCCATTCTTTTTGTATAATTTACCACTGTGCTCAAACCTGCAAAATCCAAATAGTAACACTCAGTGAGCCTTTCGCGGTGTCTCTACTTCTTAGTGTCTGGACGTCTGCAGTATCTCTGAGTCCCCATTAGTTAGCTTGGGGGTTTCTCTTCATTTATTGTATGTTTCCATATGTGTGTTGCTAAATATTCTCGAGCCGGAAACGAGCTTTCAGAAACTTGCGCATTTTACTGTCAGAAATCAGAACAGAGGACGGCCATCAGATTACCATGTATGCCGTGTTTGTTGTCATAAGTAACTTACTTACCTAACCACCTTGAATTATGCTTGCTCTTTGAGAATTGCAGACTATCAATTGTGTTTCTCTTGTGTATAAATGGTAACATGTTGGAAGCTACGACATAATATTGGAAGCTATGACATAACAGCGAACTTCTAGAATAGTGCATTTGCAGTTGTCAGCTGCCCCCTGCCCAGTGTTAAGTTATGGAAATTCATGCGATGTTGAGAAAAGAGAGGAGGCCAGGTCAGTCTAGTCCAAACGGATTACCGTTATGTTGTTGCATGGTACTCCCTCCGTCCGAAAAAGCTTGTCCCAAGCTTGTCCCTGAAATGGATGTATCTAGCACTAACATCCATTTGAGGGACAAGTTTTTTCAGACGGAGGGAGTACATTGGTGCTTATTTTAGGTTACTCATTATGTGTGTTTGAGTATTTGTCTCAGTGGGTTTTCTTTTTTATTTTTGTTAAAAATGAACATCACATCAGTATATTAGAATCAGATTTCACAGATGAAACCTATCAATCTAAGTCATTAGTTCAGACTTCGCCCTCAAGGAAGATGGTAGGTGGCACAAGTCCTTCGCAATCTGTCGTTACACTAGTAGTCAAGTTTGATCAGCTGTTGTTTTCAGTGTGTTTGTTATCATCTCTTTGAGTGGCCGTACTTCAAGGAATGTTTCAACTGAAGCCAATTCTGCGCTTCAAGGGAGATGTTAAGTTGCCACACAGCAGGCTACATAAGCCTGTTGCACTGCCCTGAAATTGACCGTGGCACGCATACAAAGATTGGACATCATACAAACCAAAGCATCTTCAATTTTTTTCATCTATATTGGAGTAAACTATGCAGGAAGCAATTTGTATATGTGCGGGTGGATGCAGGACCATCACCGGCGAGCCATGATTAGGTCTCTGTCCATGTCTGTCACTCCCGTGCTTCACATGGTATGGTACTTGCCTACTTGGAGTAGTACCACTGCTGCAGTTTTTTTTTTCAAGAAAGGATGGCACAAAACAAGCACACGAGGGTGAAATCTACCCCGGAGCTGCGGATGCTTTTTTTTTTAGATAAAAGCTGCGGATGCTTTTGATCTTTGTCATGTTTCTTTTTCAATGTTTTTTGCTACGACAAAATGGAGATTTATTGCATAGAAAATATTGGTTGGGCGAATGTTGCAACGATGTTTTTGAGCTGATGCAAGTTGTACTCGCGAGCCTACAAGGTTGATCGGCGCGATGCACGGCGCTGCAAGACCAATCGGTGTTGTTGCAAGTCAGACGCTCGATGCTACAAGCCTGGCACTATTTTTTCTGTCGCAAATCTATACTGCCATGCTGCAAAACTAGGTGACGCTACAAGTCCATACGTGTAGTTGCAAGTCATACGCTCAATGTTGCAAGCTAGGTGTGTGATGTTAACCACGACTGCTGCAAGCCGAACCACTTTACTTCAATAGTGATGCTGCGGCCGGTCAACAGTGCTGCTGCCACGCATCGTCTCGGTTCTGTGGCGAGCTGAAGTTGCTACGACGGAAGGACGACGATATGTCGCGCCGGCGGCTGGCGATGCTTCCGCGACCACGACAACGAGGCGTGTCTCAACGGCGTCGACGACCGCAACCATGCTGCAAGGCATGCTTTAATGGTTGTGGCGATGGTTCGACGACCACGACGCATTAATGCCGCAAGGTGTGCTCCAATGGCTGTGAAAATGTTTCGACACCACGACGACATGGACGGCCGCGGCGATGCGTTCACGCGTGCTTCAGTGGCCGCGTCAATGCTTCAACGGATGTGGCGATGAGGCATGCCACAACACTTCGGCAATGCTTCAACGGCCATGGCGACGAAGCGTGTTGTGACACGCCCGACCATGCTGCAAGGGTATGAGTAGTGTTGCGACGGGCGGTGTTTGTGGGGGACACTGCCGTGCTATGAGCGGTGCTCCGACGAGCCGGCGATGCTGCGACGACAAACGAAGATCTATGCAGCGAGACATTATGAGGCCAAAAGCGGGGTACAAGCAGCGGCGGTGCCAGCATAAAAAAGTTGTGGGTTCAAATGCACTAATCTCTTTAAAATGTCCTAATTTTTTGCACAAATATGAGTAGAATTAGGCTTGCAATCAAAAAACCTGTGGGGTCAGCTGACCCCACAGGTTACACATGGAATCACCACTGGGTACAAGCAAGCTGCGTTAGCTGCATGATGTCGCCTTTTTTGTTTTTTTATGCAACAGCCCGTTGCATAGGTGTATACTCAAAGTCTTTTTCGGTGTTTCTATGGACTCTTGTGGGTCACAAAGTTGAAATGAAAAGCTTCCAGACAGGGAAGTGCTGGGTGATTTAGCACTAAGGCTGGTCATAGTGGAAAGTAACTTTGTGACCTTGAGGTGCGTTATGTTATGTTAACTAGTAACATGCATATGTTACTAGTCTATGTTGGGTAGTAACATCTTTTTTTTGAAAAGGAGAATATATTAATGAGTAGTAATATATGTGTGGTATCATGCAAGACTTCATTTATTTAGATGTAGACTCATTTTACCTTGAGGTGCGTTATGTTATGATAATATATTATGTTATCACAAACACTTTTTTCCTCGTTAACTACATGCCACGTAAGCAAATTTGTCTTGGGGTGCGTTATGTTGCTAGCTAAGTTACTCTTACTATGACTAGCCTAAAAAAATTGTTGGATCCCATGATAGGCTAGCCGACAGTGACAAGACATGCAGTGTGGACAGCAGGGCATGCAGTCATGTGAGCCGTACGCGAACCGCATCACACGAATCAATCGAATGGTCAAGACAGATGGTTTTTCCAATCGCTACAGCCAGCTGGCGCCTAGTATCTACCTATGTATATATATCTGACTTTGGGTACACATAAGTGTTGGTGGAAATTACTTCCGATTTTCCGGTCCTGGAGGAGGGAGGGCATGTGCCCCCTCCCATTTCCCTAAAATTTTAAATTACTGTCAAATAAATATTTTCCCCACGACACAACCTGTACTTCACACCGTATCCCTCAGATATGAGTTGCGGCAACATGTCATGCTCCAATAGCTGGATACATGTACTTCACCCCATAAATTATTAACCATGCTCTAATAATGTAGCCTGCTGCTGGCTATAGAGAGATGTCATCTCACCTAAAGTCTTTACAAAAAATACTCATATGATAGGTTGGCTTTTAGATTGGCTATTAAGTTGGCGGTAAGCATTTAGTATTTGTATGGGCAATGTACATTATTGGAAAAGAGTTGCATGCGTACTACTTTCTCGATCCATGTGTTATAGCCAGGCTATAGAATAAGAGCCCGCTCCATTCTCTCTCCTCTCTTCTCACTCTTCCAAATTAGATTTTAATGACATGGCAAGTTCTATACCCTGCTGATTAAGCCTTATTAGAATTGCTTTGGGTGCTCACTCCGTCTCTTTTTGCTTGTCTCTCTCCTCCATATACACAAAAATGTCATATAAGTAGGCTTATAGCCCACTATTGTACTTGCTCTTATAGACATGGTAGCACACAAAATAGTCTCCGTGATCGACACCCACCCTCTCCATCGGGAGGGGGCTTACCATAGAGAAAGACATCATAGAGCATTACCAAGATGTTGACGGCTGCGTTGCATATATAGTTGTACTTCTATGTTGACTAGATGATCCGTTGTGCCCCTGATGCAAAGACCAGATGTAGCCAAGAAGTTAAGAAACATGTTTAATAAGTGTTCATTTTATGAATTATCTAGGAGAGCATATTTATTATATCGTACCCCGAGGTAGTTGCCTCTTGGTTCGTAGAAGGTGGCCTGGCGTGGGATGAGACATGCAACACCTCTTATCGTTGTTCGTGCCTAAGCTCTCTTTCTCTCTTTCGCATGGCTATGGCCCAGCTACCCGGACTTTTGGTTTGGGTAGAGGCCTAACCGCCCTTACTAGCCGGACATGTCTTGGTCGGTTGTGTCGGGTTCGCACCATATGTCATTAGCGTGATCATTGATACGTGTCCAGGATCTCCCTACGTGCAAGGGTCCCTTTGTTTTTAAGTCGGGTATGACGAAGTAGCAGACCACCCTAGGGGAGCGGGAGGGGCAATGGAGGGGGCACATCCATCCCCACACTCAGAGAATCCTGCTCCTCCTCAGCCGGGCCACGAGGCGAGCCGACAGATAGGACAGGCGGCGACGCAGTAGGCAGGACGACCATGGGGACGGGCGAAGATGCCTGAACAGGGCGAGTGCGAGGGAGGAGGCCCCAACAGGGATAGTGTTGTGACCTGCTGTGTTGGAGGGCCCCAGCTGGCGGCAAGGTTGCCCACTCGGGTCGTCCTCCTCATCAGACGAGCTCCCTTCAGGGGAGAGGGGACCAACCCCACCTAGGTCCTCTGAGTCCAGCTTATAGGTCGGCCGCCACCGTGCCATGCCGGAATAGAAGGACAGGACCAGACCATCCAGGTCGGCGGGGATCGGGCAAAGCACCTCGATGCGAGCCAGTTCATCATCCTCAAGGGACCCTAGGTCGACGACCACCATCTTGCCACGGGCTCTAAGACTGCCTTGAGAGATATGCTCCTTCTTGGCCCCCTTCAGAAGCCCATAGATGAGGAGCCACACCAGAGAGAGAGAGAGAGAGAGAGCATTGGCCCGGGCTTCGCAGAGACCTCCCGAATAGTACTTGTTGAGTGGGCACTCGGTCATCTTTTTTATTGCAGGAAAAACTTCAAATCTATTCATTAACCGTCAAGCTGGTACAACAAACACCAGAAATAAAAAATACATCAAGATCCGTAGACCACCTAGCGACGATTACAAGCACTGGAGCGAGCCGAAGGCGCGCCGCCGTCATCGCCCCTCCATCAGTGGAGCAGCGCAATCCTTGTTGTAGTAGATAGTCGGGAAGTCGGCGTGCTAAGGCCCTAGAGGACGAGCGCACCAGAACAGCAACCATCGATGATGAAGAGAAGCGTAGATCGGAAGGATCCAACATGTAGACACACGGACATAGATGAACGACGATCGGATCTAAGCGAATCAACTGAAGACAAACCGATCGAATCCCACGAGATCCGCGAGGAACAAACCTCCACACGCCCTCCGATGACACTAGAAGCATCATCGGGATGGTGGCTAGGCAGGGAGAACTTTATTCCATCTTCAGGGAGTCGCCGCCGCCTCATCTTCCTGAGCAGGACACAAATCCTACCAAAACTCAAAGAAACACCTAAAAACGAAGCCCTCCCGCAGGCAAGGACCGGGATCCATCACGCCTCCATGGCCCTAAAGCCACGGGGAGACGAGGCAGCCTGACGGCTGCGCGGTGGGAGGCAGCGGAAACCCTAGGCTTTTTGTGCCATGTGCGTTAGGAGCAAAATCTTCGTTGTTGTGTGGGCACTCAGTCATCTCACTGTATGTGCACACATGGAGCATCTCTGCGGACGGGAAGGGAACTGAGAAGACCAGCGGCGCAACCTTAGTGACCTTTCAGGTGAAGGTGTTGTCGCGGTAGTGCACGATGTACTCACACAGCTCAGCTCGGATTAGGTCGGCGGTGATATCAATCAAACTACAGTCTCTCACACAAGCCCAACCAAACTACAGCTTCTCATTTGAAAAGAAAAAAATAACATCAAGAGTCTTGAAGAAATAGAATTCCTAAGATTTCCATATAAAAGGTCTTCTGTATACTCCTTATGTTTTTTTTACAATCAGCTTACGTCTGATGTATGCTCCTTATGTTTTTTGTGTGTGTTTGTGGTTGGGGGGCATAAGTGTTATGTGAATTCTATTTGTTCTCCTTGCGTAATATCAGGATGCTCCTTAAGTGTTTCATAAGTTGGTCTGTGTGATCACTGGCATGCCTATTTGAGCGATCTTTGCTCTTACAGTAACCAATTAACTGCATCTCAAGCATCTAGAATTTTAGCTAGGTTGTCCGGATACCGATACTACGATACAACATTTTCTTCTGAATAGTGCAGATACCGCGATACATTTGTATATATGAAATAAGCATTTTAAAATATAACAACAATAATTTTATATGAAAACAGGACAGTTTACTACCAAGGAAATGCACCGTAAACATTATCCTAGGTTTCTTCAGCCACTGAAACTTCAACTTGAAGCTGCTGAAGAGTAGGGTACATCACATTTGGGCACGATCCGATCCCCTTATTGGACATCTTGAGCAAATGTGCTTTAATTCTTCTGTAGCTACCTTTATATTCCTGAGTACAATACTTGCATCTGAATCACACATTTCCTCCACCTCCTGCACCTCCTTCTAAGATATCCACATGATTCCACAATGGCTTGTTACCTAAATCATTTGCCGGCACATCCTAAAGTAGTGTGAAGCACATACAACATTATACAGTGAGAAGACCAACTTCAGCAAACAAAGGTTAGAAAGGGTGAAGTCTCAACTCACCATGGCCAAGAAAATATTGCCTCTCGCTTCGGAGCCTGGGAGGAACTGAAGGAGATGGAGGCGACTCTCAGGTCTGTCAGTGGAGCAGTTGCTAGCTCTTTCTTCTCAAGTGCGGAGCCAGATGGGGGAGAGGAAGCAAGGGAGCACCAGTGGCGGCGCACAGATGTGGACAGGGAGCACCGAAGTCTGGCCCTCTTCTTCCTCGCCGAAGCGGCCCTGCCTGGAGCTCTCCTTCTCTGGTGCGGCAGCGCTCAGACCAGGGGAGGAGATAGCGAAGGTCACCCTTCCTCACCCGTGTGGTGGATGCGTTGCACTCAGGTTGGGATGGAGGTACGGATGTGTGAGAACAAGGCAAGAAAGGGGGAGGGGCATGCCGTGGGTATGGATAGATGGGTTAGGGTTTCCCCGTGTCGCACCGGTATCGGGGTATATCCCACGTTATTCTGTTTTTTTTCTTTTCTTTTCGGAAAATAGAAAATCGCCACATACGTATCTTGGGGCTTCTGGAGGTATCCCCGTATCCAACCTCCAATATGCCATATTTTTACCGTATCCATGCATCCTAGAATTTTTAGTATTTTCTCTTCCGCTAGTTTCAGGTTTCTAAGGTATGCTGTCTTTTCTGTTGCAGTTTCTTGTGTTGGACGAGGCAGATAGAGTTGTAGATGCCAATTTCGAGGAGGACCTCAAGGTGATATTTTATTGTTTGCCAAAGAAGCGGCAAACATTTCTATTTTCTGCAACAATGTCGGATAATCTGAGATCTTTGCTTGAACTTTCGGGAAGCAAGTCGTATTTTTTTGAGGCATATGAAGGGTTCAAGACTGTTGAGAACTTGAAGCAACAGTATATCCATATACCTCCGGATGGAAAAGAGCTCCATCTTCTGTATCTCCTGTCAAAAATGAAGGAAGATAATATACGTTCAGCCATTGTATTTGTTTCAACTTGCAGGTATGCTCCCCTACACGATAACTATTCATTGTTCCTAGTAATAGGTTGCATAGAGTCATAGATCCTCTCATGAACCTTTTATTTACGTAAACCAGAAGTATGTTGTTGATTTTGATTTTAGTGCCAAATTCGGGAAAACAATTGTTATTATGCACACATCTCCTGAAGATATGCCTATTTCAATTTACCCACTCCTGCAATTGTCAATCCCTGTATTCAGAAGTCCCTCTGATTTATTCTTTTGGTTAGATCGGTCTGATGGAATGCTGCGTGTTACTCTTTACGTTTAATTTGTAAACTATTTAAATTTCAATGCTCTCTTGAGAAGTTGCTGAAGTCACTTATGTTATCACATAGGACATGCCAATATTTGGACTTTGTGTTGCAAGAGCTTGGTCGACCTGCTGTTTCTTTGCATTCTCACAAGGCTCAGTCACAAAGGCTTTCAGCGTTGCATCGTTTTAAGTCTAGTCAGGTCCCTGTGTTGATTGCTACCGATGTGGCCAGTCGTGGGTTGGATATCCAAACTGTTGATCTTGTTATCAACTATGACATTCCAAGGTATCTTGTACTAGCTTTTTATTCATAGTAACTTAGTAAGTATTCGTCGCCAAAACATTTTGATGAATGTGAATACCTGACTGATGCTTGTGATTACTTCTTTTAGGTTTCCACGTGATTATATCCATAGGGTTGGGCGAACTGCAAGAGCTACCAGGGGAGGGCTCTCAATAAGCTTTGTGACCCAGGTTTGCTGGATGCCTGAGTTTATTATCATTTGCACTCTTGTATTTGAAAGCAAAATCCACCTTATGAGTCTTCTCCTCACATCAACATTGATGGGTAACGGATCCAGTCGATTGCAATTTGATATGTGCCGGTAAAAATATATGGAGGAGCTTTCCATACAAACTATGAAAACTTGAAACTACTTCTAAGTAACTTGAAATACTTCAATGGCAGAAGCAACTAACCTCCAAGCATGTACGTTTATCAGAAACTGCTCTTTGCCAGTTATGAATTTACCTCATAGAAATCACTCTCTTGCAAAGTAGTATGGCAGAACCAACTAACCTCCAAGCATGCACGTTTATTAGAAACCACTCTTTGCCAGTTATGAAATTTACCTCATAGAAATCACTCTTTTGCAAAGTAGAATGACAGAACCAACTAACCTCCAAGCATTCATGTTTATTAGAAACCACTCTTTGCCAGTTATGAATTTTACCTCACTGAAATCACTCTTCTGCAAAGTAGGAATTTTACCTACGAGTTGGCTCTTGTTGGAAACATCTATGTTGCAAGTGATCAAATCAGAAATGTACACAGTAGGAATGCACCAAATTTTCTTATGAAACAGTGCTCTTGTTTTCATATGTTATGTTAACTTATTAATTCCCAATGAAAACTGTGTACTTACTAAAACCTGCATGCTGATTGGGATGTCTCTGCAGAGGGATATATGTCTCTTACATGAGATAGAAGATGATGTGGGAAATCGATTCGATGCATATGAGTGCGACGGCAAGGAAGTCACCAAAGATATTACAAAGGTGTGATAACTGGATTCAAATTTGTGCATATGGCCGAATGCAAATCTTTGCTTGTCTTCTTAGTCTTGCATCTGGACAGCTATTCTAGCACCCGAGTTTATGACAAAGAGATTTCTTGTGGCAACAAAACTTTTACTGATCACTGAACATTGAAGGTATTCAAAGCGAGGCGTCTTGCAAACATGAGGATGGCGGACGAGGGCCACGAAGACAAGGTCCAAGACAGGAAAGACCAGAAGAAGAGAGACCAGGCGAGAAAACGCAAACACGACGAGTGAAGTGAACCTGGCTTGAGACGGCCCACGCTTTGCGGCTTGCTTTGTGGACGGACTGTGCCCCGTCTCAGGCACCGGGCAGTCAGTTCCGTCCTACACACTCTGACATTGTGTAATCGATGCAAAATTTTGTAGTAACTAATTCATGTTGTAAATCAACAATATCTAGTTATGCAATCATAAAATTGAGCAGATGATGCTGTGACCGTCTGTCGTGGCCCCTCGACTAACCTCGGTATGCTGTCCATTTTTATCCTGAAACTCTTTAGCCGAAGCTTGTGCCTGACAGCGGTGCTGTTTCTAACTCGCATGATCCCGGTGTTAGAACCAAGCGGCTGCTGCTCATCGGTTTAGTGGGGAAAAAAACTTTGCCCTGCACTTGTTAGTGTTGTTTGACCTGCACTTGTAAGGAGATTTCGAAGACGAAAAGGGGAAAAGGCGGCCTATGATTCGATTCCTGGCAACATCGGTGGCGGAGCTCAACGCGGCGTCGTGGACGAGTTGGCTGCTCGGTCCTTCCAGGGGCTTCGGCGTTGCTGTTTTCTTTGGAGGGCTGGCGTTGTGATAGTTATCCAGTCTGTATGCTCGTGTGTACTCGTATTTGTACTGCTTTGTGTTCTTCTTCTTTGATCTGAATACGAGTATTTTCCTCAAAAAAAAAAAAACATCGGTGGTGGAGTCCCGTGGCTCAGTTATCTCCATCTGCGTGGGCAGCCGCAACATTTTGTTGTTGTTGAGGAAAGCCGCACCAACCAGCTGATCGGAGTAGCAGCACGCCCGCAACGGCGAATCGGCGAACGCCTCGCGCAGCGCGGGCGACCGGGGGCGTCACTCCATGGGCCGACCTCCTGCATGCAAGGCCCAAACCCAACACAGCCTACTTCTGTGGCCTTTCGGGTGAAGCGTGCGACAGCTGCAGCAGAAGAAAGGACTGGACGTAGGTCAACCTGGCAGTCGGGTCGGGTTTGGTCGGGTCGACGTCAACCAAACCCATGCCCGAATGCTTATCGGGTTCATCACATACCCACGACCCTACCCATGGGTAGGAAATCAGACCCATGCCCAAACCCATCGGGTTACCCGACCGAATCGGGTACTCATCGGGCATTTCAACACAAAGGAAAATAAAAAAATTATTTACAGTCTTACTACTTTTTTAGTACTTAATAATTGAGTACATACGATTTCTCTCCTCTGGCTGTACATTGTGAAATCACCTATACAGTACACTTCCTACGTGCAAGTTTGACCAAAATGGATAGCCACCTGCTAGCCTTATAATCCTTCATATTGCTCCCTTTTGCATCTCTAAACGAGGTGGTACTAAACTACTGCACCTCTTGTCGTGCCGTTCAACTATTTACATGGGTCGATGGCATATATGTGTTGGGCCTATGAAAACGTGTGAATGGATCAAAGCCCTAACCATGGACAGAAGTGTGTACTGTATGTGTGTTATTGGGAAGTCAATTAGGCTTTGGAATAAACATCATCCTTCGAGGCTTTGACTACTGTACACCGAGAACGTATATCATTGGATGCCTAGGGCTTTTAGTACTCAAGGGCCCACATGTCAGATAATCGGGTGACCCATCGGGTGACCCACGGGCAGAACCTTATGCCCATACACTACCCACGACTAATCGGGTTACCCATCAGGCTTACCCATGGGTGAAGATGGCGATCCATACCCTACCCATTCGGGTCGGGTGCCCATGGGCGCGGCCGCCCATGGGTCGGATTGCCGGGTTGAGACGTAGGTGCCGTTGGTTTAGTCCCACCTCGCCTGGCCAAGGGAGAGAGGGCGGGGAACTCGGGTACATAAGAGTGTGAGGTGCCTGCAGTGAAAGGCACGCAGCTGCGTGGTGAGCACAAAGTGAACTATTCTTTCGCCTTTTACTAAAGAATACCGTGTTCACGCCACACTAAGCAGCATACCCTAATTTTTTGAAGGGCGTCTTCTCCCCGTGAGAAGGCCCCACCAATTCTGAATTTCAAAATTTGTACTATAGTACACACATTTGGACAAAATACTCTTAATTTTGAAGGGCCCCGCCTCAAATTTCGTGGTATATTTGGACAAAGTGGATGGCAAACAAACTATAGTTTAATGTCATGCTGATCAGTTTTGAAAAGAAATATCGAAATTCTCCTTGGTTCATCGTCTGGACAGCTCTCTTTTGACCGGGTCCTGGAGAGGGCACGAACGACCAGAGCAGGCAGGGACACCTGGAGCGCTACTGCTGGCCAATGCGTGGGCCTCGTCACTCGAAAGACCCAAACATGCGAAGCTCGCTTGCGAATTTGTTACGTGTGCCTATGAACGTTCGACTGCGAGTGAGTGAGTACATAAATTACGAACCGCGACAGCTGTATCCCAAGTCTCTTTCACACACGAACGTGCGAGGGCTGAGCTGAGCCAGGTGGATTTCACATGAGGCCACGCTGCCCCCCAACGTTTAATTTAGCCCTCGTTATTAAACCCAACGTCGACTCATCGATCTCCCTCTCTTGCCTGCCTACTCATCTGGGATTTCTTTGTGTTCTTTTGTGTATTATTAAGTCAGAGGAGTTAGAGGTGTACTTTTAACCTAACATCACATTAGATATATAGTTCTAGTTCTTGGGGATGATGCATAGATCAGCATCAAGATCTTGGAACAGTGGATTGGGAGATGAGTGCTGGAGCTGGCTGTCCTGTGTAGAGGTGGTGGCTGGTGATTGTTTGATCTGGATCGATCTGTGCAAATAATTGTGTGCACTGCATTAAACTAGTACTACCTCCGTCCCATAACATAAGAACGTTTTTGACACTACATTTAGTGTCAAAAACGTTCTTATATTATGGGGCGGAGGGAGTAGGTCATAGGGATATATTAGATCGATTCATGCTCATAAGCTAGCTTGAGAAAGTGGAAATTTGTCTGGTTCTGATTTCACTGGTCAAATCAAAGAGAAAATAACAAATAGGCCCTCAAACAAAAGGAAATACAAAACAATTTCAAATGTATTCAGACTAAGGTTGCGTTTAGCATCGAGGTGGATTATGATAATTTACATATTCGGATCAGGTTTAACCTTTGCTTTTGGCTAACAAACTTCCCTTTGATTTAGAGGCTGTTTTGCCACATGATAGTATAGCAAGCCGTATGTAATGCTCCCAAGAAAGCCACAACTCAAACAAACATGACAGTAACAATTCGCCTTATAACTAGCTAAATACCCGTGCATTGCAACAGGGGCAACTTTATTTTAGCGGTTCAACGTAGGAAAATTTTGATTGGATTGAGATTGAGATATGTTGGGCAAAGGTAAGGAAAAGATATGATGTGATTGGGATCGTGTACGTACAACTACGGGATTTCTTTCACCGGAAAAGAGGAGGTGGGATCAGTTTGGAAAACAATTAATGTGGGTTATTGCGTGGTTCGAAAAAAAATCGATGAAAGGGGGCATTTATCGATGGGAGGGGTGGAAGCGAAACCGACAAACTCCCCTTTAATAGTAGAGATTATGCCAATGTATATGGATCGCTGATGCATAGCTATGACTTCGGACACTAACCTGCAGTGGTTTTGAGTCTTGTCTCTAAGCAGTAGTCGCTAATAGTCATGTGTATTGAAGGCGGTTATAGAACCACATGCGTTAGTTTCTCACCGAAGCGGTTTCTGACCATGAACCGCCCTGGCCAGTACTGCAGGCGGTTTCTAATGTAGAATCTCCTATATTTTAATTTCAAGGCTGGAATTTAAAATGTGTTTTGCAGCCTTTAAAATCACAATTCATAGCAATTTCATAGAAATTCACATACATACACACAACTACATACCATATTTGCATTGCCTTTCATGATACATTTATATATTTTTTTGTGGGTTGTCCATGTAAATTATAGTTAGAATGCATGATCATTTGAGTGAGTTGTGCAGAGGTCATAAAATGAGTGTCTGTAGTAGGATAGGCTATCAAAACTAACAATGATATTTTCCCACATCAAATTTGCACGTCTGGTAACAATTTTATCTTTGCGCAAAATTCACATGGGCATGAGTTTAGCAATTCTCTGCATCGTATATTTCTCTGATATTATTTCTAAAATAAGAAAAGTGGAAATTTCTCCATATTTTGCCAAGGGATCGTACATGTTGAGACCGATATTTTCCAATAAACCCAAATATTCGCTTGATCCAGGGCCGGCCCTAGGGCATGGAAAAAGGTGTGGCGACCTAGGGCCCATCAAATAAATTACAAAAGAATTGATTTACAGAACATAAACTCAATATGGACACGGGGCATATGCTCCCCTCCCCTCAACGTACTTCACCATGTTGTATTTCTTCAATAGTTATTTATAGTTGAGTACATGTATCTTATAATCATTATTTGCATCATACAATCACATATAGATGGTGTCTTGAGATTTTATTTGCTAACTAAAATTACTTTTTTATGTTTAAGCCTTTATATTTTTTATGATATACAATATATATTATCGGAAGTATATATGCTACTCTATTAAGGATCATTGTGCCTCAATCGCACTAGGGCCTCCATAATGCCAGGGCCGGCCTCGAGCTCATCTTCCCTCTTGGCCGATCTCGAGGTCGACAATGTCGGGTGAAGCGTCTCCCCTCTTGGCTGAGCTCGAGGTCGACAATATCTGGTGAAGCATCTCCCCTCTTGTCCGAGCTCAAGATTTGTTATGCTGCGCTAATTGTTGCAATTGGATAAGAGGATGGGAGGCGCTTCACCCAACATTGTCAACCTCGAGCTCGGCCAAGAGGGGGAGAACATCACGCTCCTTCAACAGGGGGATGACGCTCTGGCCAAGCGGAGAGGTAGTCCTTCAAAGCCGACATGAACCCTCGGGACCACTGGCGGAGCTACTTGGGGACCATACAGGGCCATGGCCCGGTCTTCCCAAACTGCAAAGGATTAAGAACAGGGTATATATAGCCCATAAGATAAAATCAACTAGCTAGTTATTTGGTCTGGCCCAGTCCGAGTGGCTGGCTGCGTGCTCCAATGTGGGCCATGACATGCGTTGGGCTGTGAGTGGGTGTGATCTGCACACTTGCAATCTTTTTTATTTTAGTTGCTGCACACCCGCGGTCTCACTCAGCTGATATTGACCAGTTTGTTATACATGAACTTTTCTTTGCTTTCCCATTCCCCAAACCTACGTTGGTCTCCTTGTAAAAAATAAAATCTGCTAGTCTTATTGTAAAAAAAATCTCCATTTGTATAAGTTTTTATCTCTTGGCCCCTCCTTAGTTTGTTGTCATGCTCCGCCACTGCTCGGGACGGGTACTGGAAGGATGACAGAGACGGGACAAAAGGGCACGATGCCGGCGCCTCGGTGCTGCACTGTAAGTTCAACACTACCTACTATTATTTCAAGATGTTCAACGCCATGGCCTTTTATACCTCAGTGCTGCCGGTCACAAAGGAGACGGTATGGCAAAAGGTGCGGTAAACTAGGGCCTATCTTAAATAAGGGCCCAATATATCTACGCACTTAAATAAATTTTAAAAAAATGCTTTGTAGAACATAAAATCAACATGGACAGGGGCATATACCCCCCCCCCCCCCCCCGGCGCACTTTACCACATTTTATTTATTTAAAATTTATTTAGAGTTAAGTACATGTATCTCATAATCATTATTTGCATCATATAATCACATATAGATGGTGTATTGTGACTTTATTTGCTAACTAAAATTACATTTTTTATGTTTATGTCTTTATATACGATATATATTGTTGAAAGTGTATATGTTGTTCTATTATTAAGATTCATTGTGCCTCAATTGCATAGGACCTCCATAATGCTAGGTCCGGGCTTGATCCTGGGAAAGTGTTTGGCTTCCAAGCTCACATGCTCCCATCTGATAAATAAATTCAAAACATGTTTTTTTAAATGTACACGTTCATATCTTCTAACTGTGTGCAATTTTTCATGAATGAACATATTCTGTGATTTTAGGAAAACAAACTTAGTGCTCTAAACACTTACCTTCTTTTTTTGGTGAGGAGAACTAGGCAGTAGCCTAGTGGCAAGGGTACGCAGTGGTGTATTCTGCGCCTAGGGTTCGAATCTCGTCGGGAGCGAATATTTGATGCCTCACCCGGATGGGTCTTTTCTATTAAAAAATATATATCCTTGGTGCTAGTGCCCATGGATCTCTTTTTTTTTTTGCGAGAAAAAAACACTTACATTCTAGAGTACTGATTTTCTTTACTTTGCCCAGATCAAAGCATATATCGTCTCTCCATGAAATTTCGCACGCGTTTATATATAGAAATACAAACATGTTTCTTACAAAAAATGATTATTTATTATTTATTTCTTATTTGTGCGCTAGGGCTCTATTTCGAATATCCAGAGTTGAGGTGCCACTCCTCTGCACCGAACGACGACGTCTCAGTTTCCCCGAGATTCGGGAAACCTGTCTTCGCCCCTCTAATTTACCAGAAATACAAACATGTTTCTTACAAAAAATGATTATTTATTATTTATTTCTTATTTGTGCGCTAGGGCTCTATTTCGAATATCCAGAGTTGAGACGCCATTCCTCTGCACCGAACAACGACGTCTCAGTTTCCCCAAGATTCGGGAAACCTGTCCTCGCCCCTCTAATTTACCAGGAGTTCAGATTCGGAAAATCCCAGCGAGCTTTTTCTACGGGGATGCAACGTGATTTCCAGCTGCGCCTGCGGCCAGATGGAGCATCCGCGCGACTGCGGCACCACGTACGTCGCCGGTCGGTCGTACGGGCCTACGGGGGTACAAGCAAGTACCACGGTGGGTACGGCGTCCTTATCTTGGGGACGAGGGCTTTGACTTCTTCAGCCCTGCCTTTGGATCCAACACCAGCTCGGATCTTCTATGTCTCTTCTGCGTCCATGTGCTCGCAGGCTCAAACTCATCATCATCTTTGCAAAGGTGGCCAACCCATCTACACATTTGCTTCTTGGGTTTTGACCACCGCGGGCACGCGTCAAGTTCCTGACCTTGCATCCACACCTAGTACTCCTACCTGGAATGGTTTGTTTTCAACTGAAAAGAGTTGCTAAATCATCACCGGCTACAAACCAAAGCTTTTAGAAGCATAAAAGGCGTTTTTTTTTTTTTTTTTGCGGGAAAGAAGCATAAAAGGCGTTGTTTGACCGTCAGGTTGATCTACACTTTTCATCCGGGATTTTCACATGCGAATTGCTAGTTTTTTTTCTCTAAAAAATATATTAGCTTCCGCGAGAATCAGACAATTTCCTATTACTCTTTTTTGCAATGGCAATTTTCTAGTATTACTGATCAGAGAGGCGCAGATGCCAGTCTTCAATATACGGCGCCTGCCCTCTGGCCCAGAAAATAAAGAAATGCGACCTGGAGGATGAAGCGGCTTCGCGAACTCCTGTGCCACCGAAGATCCCGCGAGATACCATGGGAGACACCTGAACTCGTCGGCGCTCCAAGTGGAAGGACGATGCGCCCGGATCTTCTGTGCCCATCTAGCCGGAACGACTGGCCACCAGGGAGGACCACACCAACGGCAGCATCAAGCTGGACCAACTCCCATAAATAATCCGTACCCAGAGCCATGTGTATGTAGTACACTTGTACAGGGATACAGCCTCGTTACAGATATGCCATGCACACGCACGGATACTTGCACAGCTCGACTGCGCTCACTGTATAGTTCATATCATCGCCAATTATTTGATCGATCGACCTTTGGTAGTACTGCACTGGTATAAAGAGTGCTCTATCGAATCATGCTGGCTATTCTAACACCGACCCGTATATATTCTGTGTATTTTGTGGTATATAACGGTACATGGTGCCTATCTACAAATCATTGCGTACGCACGAAACCAGCTGTCACCACCCAGAAAACTACTAAAAGAGACACGTCCATCTAGCTCTCGACCGATCGCCTTTGGTCCGAAGTTTGGACAGGTTTTGTCACGTTGCTATCTGTCGTCTGTGTTCTGAAAGGAACTTCAGCATGTATAAAAGTGCACCGGCCATGACACAAGACCCTACGAGCAGAAATAAACAAAAAGAGATTGATTACCAGATGACACGTACCCTAAGCGCCCACAGCAAGCTGCCTGATTTGGTTCCGTACGGATATATGCATGCACCGGCGATAAGATTCAGGTGCAAGAAGCTTCTTGGAAGGTTCCTGTCTGTCGAAATACTAGTACAGTCATACAGTTTTCTCTTCTCTTTGGCAGAGAAACAGATCGAGCCAGGGACTTCACCCTGTGCATTTTAAAACCGAACCGAAAAACCATACCGAAAATAAACCGAACTGAACCAATTTTATGGTTTTTATGGTTTTATGGTTTCGGTATGGTATGAACTTTTCATACCGTTTTGAAGTTTGGTTTTTATGGTATATACCGAAAAACCAAATGGTTAACCGAATAAACCGAAGTATAAAATATATTTATATATCTTAGGGAAACAACCATACACGTAGTCATTTTTGTGTGCAGAAGCCAGATTTCCTATTAAGTGCATCTGTTTTCCTCCCGACAACGAGATCCAAAACGGAGTATATAACTATATGAAGTCATATTTCTCTTCACAAGAATGCTAAGCACATCCATAACCATCGAATTTATGCATGCATATACATTTCATATAGTTATATACTCTTCGTATAAAAAGATGTGTGTTTTGAGTCATAAATTTGTAAATTGTTATATGCCATTTTCAAATTCACGTCAACTTTGGTTTATACGGTATATACCGAAACCATACCGAAATAATTTGGTATATACCGAAACCGAACCGTATATAAATCTCATACCGTATTTACCGAAGTATTGATACCGTACAAACCGAAAAACCGTATAAATCGAACCGTGTAAACCGAATAAACCGAACGCACAGAGTGACAGGGACTCGTGCGATCCAGCGCTGCGTGCATGCAGTTGCATGAACAGCTGCGCCGTTGTACTCTACTCTACTACTGTACTGGGCACTGGCTACTCGATCGCGCGCAGCTACATCACGCTGCGCGAATGCATGATCCATGATCGGTCTGCATTATGGTCGATCGATCCATCGTCAAAAACTTGTTCCCCGCAGCATTATTGACCAGCTTGATAATAGCTTAACATATACAGTATCTATATTAATATGTGTACTTGCTTAGGTCATTATTAGTACCAATCGGTCAGAACAGATTAGTTGTGAACTTGTGATCGGCAGAATTAGGCTCATGGAATAATCATGCATGTATGTACTGAAAGTCTACGTACCGGGAATCTTTTCCTTGCACTTCAAAAGTTTTCTTAAAGTTGGGTAATGCAAGCTCGTAATGAAGCATGTGTAAGTAAGTTTTTAAGCTCATGAAATGCGGCATCTTGGGATGGACCCCAAACAAATGGTGCATTTTTCTTACTCAATGCGTGCAATGATGATGCAATAGTGCTAAAATCCTTCACAAAGCGTCTATAAAATCCGGCTAAGCCAAGGAAGCTACGCACTTGAAGCAAATTGGTTGGTTGTGGCCAATTTTTAATTACATCAATTTTAACTTCATCAACATGAACACCCTTAGATGAGACAACAAAGCCCAAGAAAACAAGCTTATCAACACCAAAAGTGCATTTTTCCATGTTAGCATAAAGTCGCTCGTCTCTAAGAACTTGCAATACGTCTCTAAGGTGTTTGATATAATCTTTAAGAGTTTCACTAAACACAAGGATGTCATCAAAGTAAAGCACAATGCAAATGCCAATATATTTGCGAAGTACATAATGCATCACACGCATAAAAGTGCTACGAGCTTGCGATAAACCCATAGACATGACTAACCATTCATGCAAGCCAAATTTAGTTTTCCATTCATCACCTTCTTGCATGCGTATTTGATAATAGCCACTTTTAAGGTCAATTTTAGAGAAAATAGTGGCTCCATCAAGTTCATCAAGCATGTCATCTAGGCGTGGAATAGGATGGCGATATCTAACGGCGATAGCATTTATGGAACGGCAATCGGAACACATGCGATAGGAACCATCTTTTTTTTTAATAGAAAAGGAGGATGACCCCCGGCCTCTGCATCTGGGAGATGCATGCGGCCATTTTATTGATTATTCTCGAGGATCTTACAAAGTAGTACAACAATATGCCTGAATCCGCCATCTTGGCAACATCTGCCGCTACTCCTATCCATATGATGAAGGGGTGCAAGCTGGGCCAAATACCCAGACCTCTCACCTAAGCCTAACATCTAAAGCCGGAGGCCCCAGCCGAGCCACATACCGGGTCCGGGGCACAAACCGGTCCGACGCACTCACATGTGTCGTCGCCGCCATCTTCCACTGGTCCATCTTCAGAGCAGATTGAGGTGCCAGCCTTGGCAGGTGCCTTCGCCGTCGACGCCACCATGACGCTAAACGATGACCTCCACCTACGCGAGTCCATCTCCAAGCAACGGACGCAGATCCATGCTAGGATAGGGCCGCACCACCGCCGTCGCCCGCCACCCACAAGCGCCACCCAGCCCCAAGGTTCCCAAAGCGGCGCCTTCAAGAAGGGAACGGCGCCGTGAGCGCCGCCGCCGCCCAACAAAGTTAGGGCTTTCGCCCGGGAGACCTAGGGGAAGGGGAAGTGAGGGGATCAGTCCATACCGACGCCTCCAATGAGGGGAACAATGCCCTCAGGCGTCGCCGTCGACGCGGCCGGCCATGGCCGGCCAGGGATTTCGCCCGAACTAGATCCCCGCCACCAGCAGCGCCTCCTGTACAGAACCGGCGACCCAAGGAAGCGCGGCTCGACCAGGCTGGCCCGCACGCCGAACAGGGGAGGAGGGGAGGCGCCAGATCGCGCGCACCGGTCACCGCAGAAGCCGCCGCCGGCCGCCAACGACCACCGGATCCCGCCGCCCGCGCGGCCGGGACGCCAGATGCACCGCCCGCACGGCTGCTAGCCTGCCGTGCCTCGCCAATGGAGCCTCCGCTCCAGATCCGGGGTTCCCCACGCAGAGGCAGGGCAGCCGAGGCCCCGCCGCCACCATCCTTGGCGCCCCGGGCTTGCCCGACGGCTGCCTCAGGCGGCGGCGAGGAAGGGAGGGTGAGGGGGTGAGGCCGGGGGGCGGCTAGGGTTGGGAGGCGGCTACCCAACACATATACGGGGCCTTTAATATTGGGGGAGAATTTCACTTCCCCAGCCTCTGCACCAACTAGGGATGCGTACGGTCATTTTAGTATGAGTACCAAGATAAACAAAAATTCTGAGGAACCATCTTTCTTAGACACAATAATTACCGGGACGGGACATGGGCTCAAGTTCTCACATACATACTCATTTTCCATGAGATTCACTCTGTGCATTCGGTTTATTCGGTTTACACGGTTCGGTTTATACGGTTTTTCGGTTTGTACGGTATCAATACTTCGGTAAATACGGTATGAGATTTATATACGGTTCGGTTTCGGTATATACCAAATTATTTCGGTATGGTTTCGGTATATACCGTATAAACCAAAGTTGACGCGAATTTGAAAATGGCATATAACAATTTACAAATTTATGACTCAAAACACACATCTTTTTATACGAAGAGTATATAACTATATGAAATGTATATGCATGCATAAATTCGATGGTTATGGACGTGCTTAGCATTCTTGTGAAGAGAAATATGACTTCATATAGTTATATACTCCGTTTTGGATCTCGTTGTCGGGAGGAAAACAGATGCACTTAATAGGAAATCTGGCTTCTGCACACAAAAATGACTACGTGTATGGTTGTTTCCCTAAGATATATAAATATATTTTGTACTTCGGTTTATTCGGTTAACCATTCGGTTTTTCGGTATATACCATAAAAACCAAACTTCAAAACGGTATGAAAAGTTCATACCATACCGAAACCCTAAAACCATAAAAACCATAAAATTGGTTCGGTTCGGTTTATTTTCGGTATGGTTTTTCGGTTCGGTTTTAAAATGCACAGGGTGACATGAGATGTTGCACTTGCCTTTGGACATAGTAGCTGGATGAAGTGTGTGTCTTGGTTCTGGGGTCGTAGCGGTTGCGTAGCATCGTACCGGCCAGCAATATTGTTCCATGCTAGGCGACACACGCCATTGTGCCTGTGCTGGAATGGCATATAGATAGCTGCAAAATGAGTGCACGCCTATGCATGCTAATTATTTTGATTAGTCAGCGTTTCAACTGATCTTGTCGACCGTCAATTCCACCTTCTAAAAACAAAGAAAATACGCATATATAGATAATAGATGATACAATGGAGTAGATGGTTACGCATGTACATTGGCATGCAGCTAGCTAGCTACACATGTGGTTGAGTTTAATTGATCGATCTGATCTGACACGGGCACGGACGTACGTATACGTATAGGCAGCTAGCATGCAGGATCGGTGTTGCTGGTTCAATGCACGCATGCATGCAAGCATGAACGAATGAACCACGATCGATCAGCCACGCAGGCAGGCAGGCAGGCAGGCAGGCACGCACGCACGTAGCTTAGCTTAGCTTTGTTTGCTTATGGGGTCAGCCACAGCCAGATCACCCATTACCATCGCCGCACGGACGGATGGATGCAACGAAAATAGCTGTCCCCTCATATCAGCCCAATCATTCTTTGCCTTTCTTTGGCACCCTACCCTGAGGAAGACAACGAACGATGTTCGTTGAATTTCCGTGCCATGCATGGCCCCTCCCACGTACGAGTGTATGCATGAGTATGTGCTACGAAAATGCTAGACGTACGGACACCTACACGCCTTTAGGGCATCTCCAACGGCGACCCGTAAATTTCCTTCAGTATCTGTCCGTGCATCTCCAACGGCGACCCGCAAATTTTCTTCCGCATCTGTCCGCGGACACGGATGTGGGAGGCCGCCAACCAACCGTAGCCGCATACATTTTGATAATAGTTCGAACCAACCGAATGAAATTCGACCAAACCGGGCGGATTTCATTCAAGTTCGGATATAATTTACATAAACGGACGATATTTCGACCATTTTACTAAAAACTATTAAAAAACACTAAATCCTATATCGGAGGACCACCTCGTAAGCGTGGCCACCCTGTCCCGCACTACCGTCGGCGTCCGTGCCGCCGTCGTTGTCGTCGTCGTCGTCCCCAGCGTCGCAAGGATGCCGGAGGGCCGCGGCAGCTCTGTCTGGCGGCTACTAGGGAAGGAGGACGGTGTGGTGCTCGGAAGGGGGGGTGCGGATCTGGACGGCGCCGGAGCGCGGCTTAAATAGCTGCGGCCAGGCCAGGCGGAGGGGCGGTCATAGCCTGCTTCAATGCGACGTAGCGACCGGAGTTGGTTTCTCGGGACGCGGCGTCCGCATTGAAGCGGCAACACCCGAGAGGTCGCGTCCGTCTGCGCCGCCTTCCCGTCCGGTCAAATTGCGGCATCAATGCCGGCCGCTGCATGCTCCGGGCCGACATGAATGCGGCGCGGCGCGTGGGAAGAAAAGCACGGGAGGGGTGGGTGGGGGGTTAGGGTGGGCCAGGGTGGTCAGAAGGGGGGCTTGGGAGCTGTCCGGGCTCCCGCAAAGCCCCCCCCCCCCCCCGTCTCCGATTTGGGGGAGAAAACACGTCCGGACCGCGCCACGGACCGCGTTGGATGGCTTCTGCGGTCCGGACAGCGCGATCCGGACGGATTCGGGCAGTTTGCGAGTCGGCGTTGGAGATGCCCTTACGGACTCCTTCCAACAAACTAAACATTCCCCCCCCCCCCCCCCCCCCCCCCCCCCCCCGCGCGTAATTTCAGGGGATGGGGCCCGCTTTGCCAACTGAAATCCACCCATAACTTCAGTCAACCTGTAAAACCCCGTATGTGTAGCATTACTGGCTAAGATGAGCTAGCGACGCATCGATCGCTAGTTTAATTTTGTAGCTTGCCCATGCACGGCCGTGCTTGATGAGCCGAGGCAGGTGGATTTCACGTGAGCTGAGCTGCCGTTTCCCTACATTTGAGCTGGCCTCGTTTAGACGTTGGGTCATGACGAGGTAGTGGGCAGTAAACATTTTCCATGCAAACAAAAATGTCGGGGTGAATTCAAGCAGACGCGTGTTGACCTCGTTCAGTCGTTCGGGATCGAGGGAAGCAAAATGTCGGGGTCGGACGAGAGATTCGGTCAGTTCGCTTAGAGCATCTGCAACAGGCGCGCAATCGCTCGGCACGCTAAAAGTAGTTTACAGCATCGAAATAGCGCTTTTGCGCGCCGCGCGCGACAGCAGCTTCACCAGGCGACTAAAAAATATACAGCGCCAGTGAGCCGCTTCAGCAGACGCGTCAAAATAGAGCGCGCGCGCCAAAATTCGTCATCGGAAGAATCATGGGACAAACTCATCTACAAATTTGAAAACAAACTAAAATTTAAAACTACAAACAACATGCTCCAAATTCATCTAAAAAATGAAGTTAGAAGCAATATATACCTTGGAAGCGTATTGTCGAACACTTTGCGGGCGCCGAGCTGCGAACCACCGCCGGGCGCTGTTCGTCGGCGGAACGGGGCGCTCGAGGGCGGCCGCCGGCGGAGGAAGCAGCAGTGGCCACCAGGGAAGAGGGGGAAGTCGCGCGCGTGGTGCGGAACGGCGGGGGAAGCAGCAGGTCACCGGCGGCGGCGCGGGGCGCTCGAGGGAGGCCGCCGGCGGAGGAAGCAGCGACGGCCACCAGGGAAGAGGGGAAGCCGCGCGCTCGAGGGGCGGCCGCCGGAGGGGGAAGCAGCAGGTCGCCGGCGGCGGCGCGGGGCGGGGTGAAAGCGGGCGCGGGCAAGGGAAGGCGCGGCGGTTGGTCGTTCGCGCGCGCGGTAGCGGGCGCCCGAAATAACCAACGCGCGATGCAGTTCTTCTCCGTGCGCGGGGTGGTTTTTAGCGCGCGCATTTTTTGCGCCTCTGCTGGAGCGGCTGATTCGGCCGCGCGCGTGCTAAAAAGTCGTTTTTAAGGCGCGCCGCTTATTTAGCGCCTCTGTTGGAGATGCTCTTAGTTAGCCCATTCACATCCTTCCATCCACTCATCCCTGATGAGATGCCAAAGGATAAACTTCTCCTAATTAACAAAACAAGATGGAGAGGGTAATGAGATGAGCGCTGGGTCCTTGTCATTCGCTTACCTCATAAGAACTTCTGGCCTCTGGTTTAATTAGGAGCGCTAATCTTGGCAAATCTTAATTATCTACAGGCACCTTCGGTCATGGAATGCGGTTGCTGATCGAGGCCGGTCACATTACTTATTGTACATGATGCTTGCGGTGTGAGAGTGAGACAGGCTGATCCGTTTAATTTGTCCGTGAAACCGAGCGGTCGATCGATGGCTACATCCGTCGGTAGGCTGGGTTAGCGATCAGGTTTAAGCATAGATATTAGAGAGCTTCTAATAATTGGCCATTTGTTCTTTAATCAGGCGATCGACTGCTCTAGAACGCTCAACATTGTTGCTGAGGGTCTAGCTCATTTTTTTTTTGCGGGAAGGAAATCCCAGAGGCCGTACTTCTCAACCATATGCAGACTCTCGATGCCGTGCACCCCGGCATCAAACCAAAGTATAATATTCCATTCGTCCCGAATTACTTGTCTTAGATTTGTCAAAATACAGATGTATCTACACACGAAGTACTACGTAGCCAGTATTATACATAGTACGAGATCGATCTGTAGAGACAAGGATATATAGTGCGCATGATTTTGTATGTGGCATCCCACTACAAACAATTGTTACCGAATCAAGGATGATCGCAACAACGCATACGAATCTCACGGGAAATGCGTTTTCTACACGAGTCGTCTCCCAAGAGAGAATAATATTGGAAGCATACGAAGCTAGCTGCACATGTCACTAGGATATCACAGCGCCCAAATTCGTACTGCTCGGAGCGATTAGTCTACGGCTCGAAAAAAGAAGGGGCTCCTAATCGTTGATTAATGTAGCGCACAGCTGGACTCGCCGTTGGCCAACCTGGAGACTCTTGATCCCTACGTACACGCGCCATTCTTAATGCCCGATCATCCTACTGCTATACTATATGCAGTTGCCTAATACTTCCTCCGACCCAAAATGTAAGACCATTTTTAACACTATCAGTAGTACTTTCGGTTGTTATCAGTTTTTTTTTCCGAAACGGATGCAAAAGATTTGTCTCATCGATTAATTAAGAAAAGAATTGGCCAGTTAATTAACGGAAAACCGGCGAAAACCGATACATATAGACCACATGCAGACTACTTGCTAAGAAAGAAACTCCATGACGCCATGGCTAACCCGACAAACATACATAACACGCAACAACCACAAACCCTCGCAGTTCTACGTCGCAAAGAAACCCTCTTATCAGTGGTGGTGACTAATTATCTCCAATAGAACAGCTCATGGAGAGGGCAGGACAATGGCTCAATCCAATCCACATCTCCCTCGCTTGCCTGCCTACTCATCTGGGATTTATTTGTGTTCTTTTGTGTATTATTAAGTCAAAGGCGTTAGAGGTGTACTTTTAACCTAACATCACTTCGATATACATGTATATGCTAGTTCTTGGGGATAATGCATAGATCGGCACCCAGATCTTGGAACAGTGGATTGGAGATGAATGCTGGAGCTGCCTTCCCAGCTGTACTGTGTAGAGGTGGTGGCTGGGGATTGCTTGATCTGGATCGATCTGTGCAAATAATTGTGTGCACTGCATTAAACTAGTAGGTCATAGGGATATATTAGATCGGTTCATGTTCATAAGCTAGCTTGAGAAAGTGGAAATTTGTCTAGTTCTGCTTCGAATTTCACTAGTCAAATCAAAGATAACATAACAAATAGGCCCTCAAACAAAAGGAAATACAAAACAAGTTCAAATGTATTCAGACTAAGGTTGTGTTTGGCGTCGAGATCGATTATGATAATTTATATACTCAGATCAGGCTTAACCTTTGCCTTTGGCTAACAAACTTTCCTATGATTTCAAGGCTGTTTTGCCACATCATAGTATAGGAAATTAGCAAGCCGTTTGTAATGCTCCCAAGAAAGCCACAACTCAAACAAACATGACAGCAACAAAATGACAGTGCACATTCGTCTTAACTAGCTTAATACCCGTGCGTTGCAACGGGGGCAGCTTTATTCGGTTCAACGTAGGAAATTTTTGATTGGATTGAGATATGTTGTGGGAAGTGAATTCGTAGGCAAAGGTAAGAAAAAGGTATGATGTGATTGGGATCGTGTACGTACAACTTCGGGATTTCTTTCACCGGAAAAGAGCAGGTGAGGTCGGTTTGGAAAATAATAATAATGTGGGGTATCGCGTGGTTTGATTTTTTTTCCGATGAAAGGGGCATTTACCGATGGGAGGGGTGAAAGCGAAACCAACAAACTCCCCTTTAATAGTAGAGATTATGCCAATGTATATGGATCGCTGATGCATAACTATTACTACAAGAAGAACAAGAGCATTGAAGGCGGTTTTCGGACACTAACCAACAGTGGTTTTGAGCCTTGTCTCTAAGCAGTAGGCACTAATAGTCATGTACTGAAGGCGGTTATAGAACCACATGCGCTAGTTTCTCACCGAAGGCGGTTTCTGACCATGAACCTCCCTGGCCAGCATTGCAGGTGGTTTCTAATGTAGAATCTCCTATATTTTAATTTCAAGGCTGAAATTTAAAATGTGTTTTGCAGCCTTCAAAGTCAAAATTCATAGAAAAATCACATAAATACACACATCTGCATGCCATAGTTGCATTGCATTTCATGATACATTTATATCATTTTTTGTGGGGTTGTCCATGTAAATTATAGTTAGAACGCATGATCATTTGAGTGAGTTGTGCACAAGTCATAAATGAGTGTCTGCAATAGGATAGGCTATCTAAATTAACGATAAAATTTTCCCACATCAAATTTGCACGTCCCGTAACAATTTTATCTTTAAGCAAAATTCACATGGGCATGAGTTTAGAAATTCTCTATATTCGTATATTTCCCTGATATTATTCAAAAATATGAAAGGTGGAAATTTCCCCATATTTTGCCAAGGGATCGTACATGTTGAGACCGGTATTTTCCAATATTATAAACCCAAATATTCGCTTTATCCACGGCCGGCCCTAGGGCATGGAAAAGGTGCGGCGGCTAGGGCCCATAAAATAAATTACAAAATAATAATAATTTACAGAACATAAAATCAATATGGACATGGGGTATATGCCACCCCCCTTCAACGCACTTCACCATGTTGTATGTATTCAATAGTTATTTATAGTTGTACATGTATCTTATAATCATTATTTTCATCATACAATCACATATAGATGGTGTATTGAGACTTTATTTGCTAACTAAAATTACGTTTTTATGTTTATGCCTTTATTTTTATGATATACGATATATATTGTCCGAAGTATATATGTTACTCTGTTAAGGTTCATTGTTCCTCAATTGCACTAGGGCCTCCATAATGCTAGGGACGGCCTCGAGCTCGTCTCCCCTCTTGTCCGATCTCGAGGTCGACAATGTAGGGTGAAACGTCTCCCCTCTTGGCCGACCTCGAGGTCGACAATGTCTGGTCAAGCGTCTCCCCTCTTGGCTGAGCTCAAGGTTTGTTACGCTACGCTAATTTTTTGCACTTGGATAAGAGGATGGGAGACACTTCACCCGACATTGAGCTCGGACAAGAGGGTGGGAACATCACGCTCCTTCAACAGGAGGGTGATACGTCTCCAACGTATCTATAATTTTTGATTGTTTTATGCTATTATATTATCAATCTTGAATGTTTTATATGCAATTATATGTCATTTTATATCATTTTTGGGACTAAGCTATTAACTCAGTGCCTAGTGACAGTTGCTGTTTTTCTGATTGTTTTTGGCTTTTTAGAAAATCAATATCAAACGAAGTCCAGACGGAAAAAAAATCTTTAGATTAATTTTTTCTGGATCAGAAGGGACCCTAGAAGCTTCGAGAGGAGACCAGAAGGCATACGGGGGAGTCACAAGCTCACACAGCGCGCCCCGAGGGGGGGGGGGCGCCCCCTGAGCTTGTGGGTCCCACGTAACTTCGTTTGACCTAATTCCAAGCCTATAAATTTCCAAATATTCACAAACCAACAAAGAGCCAGACGAAATAACTTTTCCGCCGCCGCAAGATTCTGGTATTCCGCGATCCCATTTGGAGGCCTTTTCCGGCACTCTGCCGGAGAGGGAATCAATCACGGAGGGCTTCTACATCAACCTTGCTGCCCTACCGATGATGCGTGAGTAGTTTACCACAGACCTACTCCATAGCTAGTAGCTAGATGGCTTTTTTTCTCTCTCTTTGATCTTCAATACCATGTTATTTTCGATCTTCTTAGAGTTCTATTCGATGTAATCTTATTTTCACTACAAAAAAGACACATCCGTGACATTATGGCCCGAACGAAAACTTTTTCTGTCATGGTTGTGACATTTCTATGACGATAATTGTGACAAAAACACGTATCATCATAGATGTGGTGGGCTCCTACTTCTATGACAAAAAATTATGACAGAAAATGGCTTTTCGTCCTAGGCGGGCCGGAGACGCACCCGCATGACATTCTTTGGGCTGTCCATGACGTAAAAAATCATGGTAGAAGTGAGGGCGAGGAAAATTTTGGGGAGTTCTGATCCCGGTTACGGTGGGTGGTCGGGGCCGAGAGATGCAGTGTGGTTTGCGTGTTTCTCTCATACGCACGCGTGTGTGCGAAGCATTCGCTAACTGAACCCGAACGAGGCGTTCGCTTTCTGAACCCGATTGATCGATCTCGCCTTCGCACTACGCACTGAACCCGAGCGATCGATCCCTCGCACTATGTACTGAACTCGATCGATCCTTCGCTGCTAACTGAACCCGAGCGATTCCTTCGCTGCTAACTGAACTCGATCGATTCCTTCGCTGCTAACTGAACCCGAGCGATCGATCGCTGCTGCTGCTTACTGAAGCCGATCGATCGATGCGTTGTTGCATCGATCCCCCGTGCGAGACGTAGCCGGTTGGGTTTGCCTCTCGATGAACAGTGTCCGTTGCTGCCGCGCTCGCGATACGTAGAACGAACCGAGACGCATCGATCGAGCCCCTTGCGCTAGATGTGGTGAGTTGACCTAGCCGGTTGGTTGGTTGTGGATGAACAGTTTCCGTTGCTGCCGCCCTCTCGTACGCCCCACCCCAGTCGGTGGGTTGTCTGTGGATGAACAGTATCCTGGCCATGTGAAGGTGGTTGGCGCTGGATGAACAGGGACCCCGAGGAGGCCGCCACACCCCAGCCGGTTGGGGATGGATGAACATGACCCCGTGGAGGCTGGATGAACAGTAGCCGGTGGAGGCTGGAGGAAGTCGACGGTGGATGAACAGTAGCTGGTGGAGGCTAGAGGAGGTCGATCGTGGATGAACAGTAGCCCATGGAGTCCCGTTTTGCGGTACGCCACACCCCTCCCAATGAACAGGACCCCCTGTTTTGACCGTAGGCAGTTGGGGAGATGTCCGTTTCCTCCGTTTTGCAGTACGCCAGAGCCCTCCCGATCAACAGGACCCCGTTTCGACCATAGGCGCTCGAACAGAAGTCCGTTTCCTCCGTTTTGCGGTACGCCAGACCTCCAGCCGATGAACAGGACCCCATTTCAACCGTAGGCGGTCGAATAGAAGGTTGTTTCCTTCGTTTTGCGGTACGCCAGACCCCGAGTCGATGAACAGTACCCTGTTTTGGCTGTTCCGTCCAAGCCGGTTGGCTCCGGATGAACAGGACGCGTTCCGACCCAGTCGCTTGGCTCCTGATGAACACGACGCTGTTTCCTCCATTCCGACCTAGCCGGTTGGCTGCCGATGAACAGGAGGCCGTTGCTGCCGTCCGTTGCCTCTCCATGTACATGAGCCCTGGCCGTACGTATGCGCGAGTACGCGTTTCGAGACCCCGCCCGTATGTACGTACGTGGCCGTATTCTTTGACGTGTGGCTGTACGTACGTGTACACGATTTAGACGGGACTGTCTGAACTGCTACGTCGGGGGCTCTACTATGACACGTGCCACTACTTACTCGCCACGGTTCATCCTTGCAGAGAGACCGATCGACCAGTATGTACGTACACGTGCGCAACCAGACAGACAACGCTACGCACGCTTCGACCGGGTGGGTCCCAGCTGTCAGGGAGGATACAGAGGCACTTCCTTGCGTGTGAAAATATAGCAGGTGGGTCCCAGCTGTAAGGGGGAGGAATCATTTTTTTTGCGCGTAATAAGGAGGCACTTCCTTGCGTGCGAAGATGTAGCTGGTGGGTCCAGCTGTTAGCCTCACCACGGACAGTCCTCTTCCGATGGTTGTCATTCATTGACCACGTTGACTACACCGCGCCGAGAGCACCAAGGCGGTGGACGACGACGAGGCCTCGAAAGGGAACGACGCGGAGCCGGGGAA
The DNA here is from genome assembly GCA_039707655.1 of Elymus sibiricus. NCBI lineage: Eukaryota > Viridiplantae > Streptophyta > Magnoliopsida > Poales > Poaceae > Elymus > Elymus sibiricus. The sequence continues at coordinate 136,599,925 of CM077666.1, forward strand.
GATGCGGCAGTGGATGCCCACGCGGATGGGAGTACGAGGGTTGACTTGTTCGGCTGCGGTGTGAGGCTGCCATCGCCGGAGAATAATAGGGGATGTGAGTGAGTAGAGGGAAGCCTGGCCAGTGGTGGGAGTAGGGTGGGGCGTTGAGGCCTGCGCGGTAGCACAACAGGTCACGGGAGGCAGGAGCAGGCGGTCCCGCCGGCGCTAGTTTGGGCGGCTGGAGTAAGAAGATCAGAGATTGAAGAAGCAGCATGGCCGTTGGATTAGCATCCAACGGTCACCGCTGCAAGAATCGTTTGTTGACTTTAAATTGACAAAGCCTTGCGTACGCGTCAACTTAGTAGGACCACAAGTCAGCATAACATCTGTGGCGGACAACATATAGCCCACTATTTTTCCTAAATTTACAGACCATTTGCTAATTATTACGTAATTTATTGCAGCCCATATTATATTTTTAGAATACCTTACCATTTTCTCGCAAGGACAGGATTAAAAATTTCAGCGATATTTCATTGAAATTGCCAAACTATTTCTAATCCCGAAATTTCGAGCACGATAAAAACTAAATTTAAAATATATTTAAATTATGTTAAAATCCAATGAAAATTGAAATATCAAAAAATAAAAAAAAATCTGCAATTTGAAACTAATTGCCCATTTTCTTTGTTTTTATACATATACAGCCAATTTCATATTACTTATAAGATTTATAGCCCTTTGTGTCTGGGCAGGCCGAATGTATCCCTCGTCGTCTTGAAAGATTTGCAGCCCAGCAGGACGGAGGAAAAGAAATCAGCCTGTGTAGACTATTCTACGGAAAAAAGGTGGACTAGTCATTTTCACCGAGAAAAAAAAATAGCTGGACTCGTCATGTTTTAAACATAAAATAAAAGCTTGGGCTAGACGGGCCATAGACACCGCGTGTCACGTCTCAACAACAACAAAAAAACAACAACAACAAAACTGCTCGAGCAACTGGGTCTCCATGTGCAATTCTCTCATTTATTGACTACGTTGACATTGTCGTAGGTCCCAGATGTCAGCAACCATTAGGAGGAAGCATTTCTTTTCATGTAATAAGGAGGAGCTTCCTTGCGTGCGAAGATGTAGCTGGTGGGTCCTAGCTGTCAGGGAGTGGAATCATTTTTCTTTCGCGTAATAAGGAGGCACTTCCTTGCGTGCGACCATGGACCTCGTGGGTCCCAGCTGTCCGCCTGGTCACGTACAGTCCTATTCCGATGGCTGTCGTTCGTTGACCATGTTTACCACGCTGTCCCGAGAGCACCAAGGCGGTAGACGACGGCGAGGCCTAGGGAGGGAACGACCCAGAGCCGGGGAAGACTCTGCAGTGGATGCCCACGCGGAGGGGAATGTGAGGGTTTACTGGCTCGGCTGCGGTGTGAAGCTGCCATCGCCGGAGAATAACAGGAGGTGTGGGTCAGTAGAGGGATGGCCTAGCTAGCGATGGGAGTAGGGTGGGGCGGTGAGGCCTGCGCGGCAGCACAACCGGCCAAGGAAGGCGGGAGCAGGCGGTCATGCCGTCGCTGGTTTGGGCGGCTGGAGCAGGAAGATCAGAGATTGAAGAAGCACGCCGGTCGTTAGATTGACATCTAACAGTCTCAGTGCTGGTAGAGTCGATTTGTTAACTAAGTTGACATAACCCTGCGTACGCGTCAACTTAGTAGGCCCACAAGTCAGCCTCCAAATCTGGTGGGACCCAGCTAGCAGGTAGAGAAATTATTTTTCTTGCGCGTAATAAGGAGGCACTTCCTTGAAAAAGATGTAGCTTGTGGGTCCCAGTTATCAGGCGGACGAAACTTTTTTTCCGCGTAATAAGGAGGCACTTCTTTGCGTGCGAAGATGTCGTTGGTGGGTCCAACCTGTCAGGGGGAGGAATCATTTTTTTCGCGTAATAAGTAGGCACTTGCTTGCGTGCGGCCATGGAACATGTGGGGCTCTACTGTCAACCTCTCCACCTACATCCCACTTCCGATGATTGTCGTTTGTTGACCATGTTGACCACGCCGCGCGAGAGCACCAACGCGGTGGACGACGGCGAGGCCTAGTGTGACGCCCCGAGACCGATGCTCCAGATGCCTTCCATTTATTTCCATCGTTGTCGTGTGATGCGTTTGCTTATTGCACTTCGTCATGTCATCGTGTGCATTTTCATCCGCATGTTTTCTTAAAACTTGCATCCGTTCATAGTTGTCGGCTTCTCCTCGTCCCTTCCGTTGTCCGTTTCGAGTCCCGACACACTCGCACGCGCCCGTGGCACCTCTGAAATATTATTTTATAAGTGGGATAAAAATGTTCTCGGAATGGGTTGAAAGTTGATGTGCGGTCTTATTATATTATAGGTAGACCGCCTGCCAAATTTCATCCCATTCGGAGGTCGCTTGATGCCCCAACGGATAAATTATAGCGGCACTATAGCCGGATAAAACGTCGAACGTTTTCGGTGTTCCGAAAACCGTGCCGGGCTGCACCACTTCCCTCTCTTCTCAGCCCACACCCTCTTGCACAGCCCATCTAGCCCAGCCTAGCCCCCTCTGACCGGAACCGTCGGATCGCGATCGGAGGGCTCCAAAACCACCCCTCGTTTTCCGCACCGGCCAGCCCCTCCTCGCCACTTGTCGCGCCGCCAATGGCCTGAGCCGCCGCAGCCGCCGCGCCCAGCCACTCCTGGCGCACCACCTGTCCCCCTCAGCCTCCACCAGCCACCGCGGCCCTATGAGCCCATTGCGGGCTCGCACGGGCCCGGATCTGCGCCGCCGCCCACGCGCCCGCCTGCCCTAACGCCCGAACATCGCCGCCTCGCGCCCGAGGGAGGAGCTCTCGCTCCTGTGCGCCTCCCCACTCCGCCTGGTCCTCGCCGACCCAGGCCGACCTCATCGCCCCTCTCTTTCCCATCCTTCTTCTCCCTCTCCCTCACGGCTTCTCTCTCTCCCGCAGGAGCCCCAACGCCATGGACGCCGCCCGTGCAAGCTCCCGCCGCCGCCGGTCGCGGACGTCACCAGATCCGGCCGGGAGCCACCGGATCCGGCCACCCTCGACCCGTTCCCGAGCGCCCCGCCGTCCCGGCCTCTCCCATGCCGCGCCGCCGCAAGCCGCCATCGTCTGAGACGCCATGGACGAGCATCTCCACCACGCCCGCGTTGACCACGCCCCTGCAGCCATCGCCAGGACGCAAGGCCCAGCCACTCGCCTCAGCCTCTGCCTCCCCAGCCCACCTGCCTCTTCAGCCGGCCAAGCCCAGCTGTTGTGGTGAGCAGCTCCACCAGATCCATCGCCCGTGCGCTGTATTGCTACCCAACGCTCACTAGTTTCAGCCCAGGAGTGTTTTTTTCCCTGTTCTGCGAGTTTGTCTAATTATCCAGGGAATTGCAGATATACAGAAAACCCCTTGCACTTTAGGCATATAATAACCAATTAACCATGCATTGGATTAAAATGATCTATATATGTAAAATGCATAGAATTTTGTGTCACAATATCCAACCTTCATCCATGTTTAAAATGTTTAAAATTGCTGTTTGCATTAATTTGCATAAATGACATGTTAAAATGGTTTATTTCATAACTAAATAACCGTAGCTCCGAATTAAATAAACTTTATATGTAATTGGTCTAGAAAAAATGTGTAGAGTAACATGGTGCACTTACTTTTGCTGTTTAACAACATTAAAATTATGTTTTAGGCAGGACAGTACCAAATTCAAAGTTTGCATATGGGGATTTTCCAGAATTGTTATTTGTTGTTTCCGGCCTCATTTAAATTGCCTAGATAGGTAGTTTAATTATGCTTCACCTCTTGCCATGTTTAACAACATTTACTCTTGTCATTGTACATAACCGGGAGTGAACTAAAGAATTGTTGTGAAGTTCCGTCAATATGCAACCCGTTGCATATTGAGATTCACTTAATGTGTAGCATTTGGTTGTTGCATTTTGCCATGCCATGCGTCTTTAAACTTGACATGCATCATATGTGGTTGTGCATCATGTCATGATTATGCTTGTGTGTTTACCATGTTGTTTGCTTCTTTCCGGTTGTGTTTCTTCTCAATAGTTCTGGTTGTGTTCCGGAGTTGTGAGGATTCGTTTGACTACGCTTGTTCGTCTTCTTCATCGATTCGGTCTTCTTCCTAGCGGGACTTAAGGCAAGATGATCATGACCTTGGATATCTCTACTATCTTTGCTTGCTAGTTTTCTCGTTGCTATCGCTATGTCGCGCTTTCTACCACATATATGTCAGCCTGCCATATGCCATGATACAGCCTCTAACCACCCTTACCCAGCAAACCGTTGTTTGGCTATGTTACCGCTTTGCTCAGCCCCTTTCTTATAGTGTTGCTAGTTGCAGGTGCAGTTGCAAGTTGTTCCATGTTGCGACATGGATATCATGGGATATCACAATATCTCTTATTTAGTTAATACATCTATATACGTGGTTTTGGGTGGAAGGCTCGGCCTTTTGCCTGGTGTTTTGTTCCACTCATGCCGCCCTAGTTTCCGTAATACCGGTGTTATGATCCTTGATTAGCGTTCCTAACATGCTCAGGGGTATGGGACCCTCTTGACAGTTCGCTTTGAATAACCGCTTCCAGCAAGACCCAACTTTGGTTTTAACATTTGCCAACATAATAATACTGAATTAAATAATTAATTTGCATAGGGAGTTAGCGCTACCCGAGGATTCTTAATTCAACATAATACAGGGGGGCCAGTGCTGATGGTGCTGGTCCAAACTGGGCGATGTCCGACGCCCCCTGGGCAACCAGGGTCTCAGCTAACCCGACGTCTTACCCATCCGGTGTGCCCTGAGAACGAGATACGTGCGACTCCTATCAGGATTGTCGGTATACCGGGAGGTCTTGCTGGACTTGTGTTACCATTGTCGAAATGTCTTGTGCACCGGGATTCCGAGGATACTTCGGGCTGACTCGAGGTTGATCGGGTTTTCTTGAGGTTGAGGTCTTCCACCGCAGCTTGTGTTGGTTTGTGATGGACCAGGTTGGAACACCCCTGCAAGGTTAAATCTTACGCGAAGCCGTGCCCGCGGTTATGTGGCGACTTGGATATTTATAACCTCCGGTTGTAGAGAACTTGACACTAATTCTAATTAAAATACACCAACCGCGTGCGTAACCGTGATTGTCTCTTTTCGAGGGAGTTCGGAAAGAGAACACGGTGGGGTTATGTTTGACTCGTAAGTAGGTGTTCAGGGTCAGTTCTTGATCATTATTAGTTTGCGACCGTTATGCGTAGTTACTCTTCTTATTCTTGTACTCATAAGTTAGCCACCATACAATGCTTAGTGCTTGCTGCAACCTCACCACTTTACCCTTCCATACCCATTTAAGCTTTGATAGTTTTGCTACCCATGGTTATGGGATTGCTGAGTCCTCATGGCTCACAGTTTACTACAACAACAGGTGCAGGTACAGGTAAAGCGATGATTTGACGTGAGAGCGATGCATGTTTGCTTTTGGAGTTCTTCGTCATCTTCTTCTTCTTCGTCGATCTTGGGATAGGTTCCGGGTCGGCAGCCTGGGCTAGCAGGGTGGATGTCGTTCGTGTTTTTCGTTTGTGTTTCGTCCGTAGTCGGACTCTGCTCTTCTGTATGGTGTTGGCTATGTATTGATGTATTCCTGTGATGACTGTATGTATTTGTATGTATCCCCATCTATTATGTACATGGTACGATGTAATGATATCCACCTTGCAAGCGTCTTTGATATGCGCTTCTATCCCTGGTGGGGTCTCCGAGTCCCTCGAGGATAGGATCGCATATTGGGCATGACAAGTTGGTATCAGAGCCTCGACTGACCATAGGAGCCCTCTTGATTGATCGAACCGTTGGCGAGTATAGAAGCAAAACTATTTTGAGTCTAGTTATATATCGGAGAGTAGGACTTCTTTTTACTCCTCATTCCCATCGTCACTCCGGTGAGGAATTGTGACGTAAGTGTTTTGATTCTACTACTCTTCTCACTCAATTTTTTTTAGGATCACGCGGGTAATTTTGGAATCGCTGTGATATCGTTGTGACGGGAATTCTGTTCTTGGTGCCTCCTGACCGTATGGATTGGACCCGGGGAGTTGAGCTCTAAGGTGTTCTTGTCACATTCGCTATCGTTTCAGTTCCTGAATACCAGAGGACGCCGACATCGAAATGCTTCTATACTTTTTGTGGTGGCAAATAGTGCCGTGACTTTTCCCCAGTATTGGAGGAGATAGCTCGGATGATCCACCGTAACTAGTATCACTGTGTTTTCAAAGGTCTGAGGTAGACGAATTTGCGAAGTTTCTCGGTTGTGTGTTAAGGGTTGCGGATGCAGTTGCAGCTGATTAGGTTGTTGTTTGCTAGGAGTAGGTTCCTGGACCCGCAACCTGATCACATAACCAAGAAGTTTCGGGAGTTCTTAGGTGGGAATTCAACTAGTTACGTAGGATATCTATCCGACAGATGCATGATATGAGATTGGGGTTCGACGTCTAGTGGTCCGTCTGTCCACGGTCGTTTTTACAGTGGTCTCGTGGTGTCTTAAAGAGCCCTTGTAGCTTTGCTACGGCTCGGGGATGCTTCGTATGTCAAGGGCAGCAATGTACTTGATGGTCGCTATACGATCGAGCCCGTGTGGGCCCCACCATGAAAATTTCGGATGAAATCTCTATCATATGTTTGTTCCGGCTTATTCTGCAAGCCAAACCCTTGTTTTGTTTTGAGTTGCGGTATTCGAGTTGCTTCGAAGTCATGTGTGGATTCCATACCTTTCCTAAGCGGTGTTCTCATGTTTCTATGGGAGTGCTAATCCTTCTTGATCATCAAGATTGTCATGGAAAATTATTCTCAACCGGCGTGCTTCTCTTCAAGTTAATCCGACCCTTTCAACATTGCACGATCAATTCTCAGTTTTCTCAACGGAGTTCATTTCATCCATCCTAAGTTGTCTTTATTTTTCCCACCCTCCCACCCTTTTTCTTCACCGAGCCAGAGACCTTAATCAAGTATCCATTTTGTTCATGAGAAGTCTCTTCATTCCTTTCCTCCAATGTTCTTAGCCGGTGATTTCTCGTGAAGATGCTCAGGAGCTACGAGTTCGTCATTCTTCGTTCTCGTTTCTTCTCCGGTGGATGTAATTCAAGCTTTCGGTGCTGATCATTTCCCTTTTATTGATTCAAATATTTTCCCATGTTGGAAATTCTTACCCAAGCCTCTCTTGTTTATTCACCTCTCTCTATTCATATCCGGAGTGCAGAAATTATCTCAGAAGATTCATCTTTCCATTCAAGATCCGTTCGACATATCTCGAGGTTGTTATTTCTCTCAAGCCATTTAATTCAACCGGTGCAATCTCTATTTCAAGCATTCGTTCCAACATTGTTTCATTTGAGTGGGCCCTAACCCACAGGTCTTTTCCCAGGATCTTACCTGACTCTTCTAATTTTCCCAGAGTTATTCTCAAATTATTTCAAAGTTTGAGTAAGAATGAATTCTCATCGGTCAAATGTCGTCTCCAAGATCGCTTTCAAATTCTTTTCAAATTTGGCTCAACCTTTCTATTCGTCATTATTCTGGAGTATCTCATAAATTCTTCATGGTGGTTCTCGTCGTCATTCTCAGCATTGGGAGACCGAAGAAGAATTTCTCTCATCCATTCTCTTGAAGATTCGTGGTTCTAGCTTCATGCCAACCTCACAATTGTTTTCGATTGTGAGAGATTCTTTTCATACCCATCCGGAGCATTTCATGAGTTCTTTCCATTTTCGATTCTCCGGAGGCCGTCATTCAAAATAATTATTCATTCTCAACGCTCATCTCTCGTTCTCAAATCCTTCCGGTGCATCATTCAAGTATTCTCTAATAAGCTCGTGATCTCTTCGATCTCTTGTACCTAAATTCCCTCAAGTATCTTCGTTCGTTTTCTAATTCTTCCCAGCGATTCATTCTCTTTTTATTCGTTCTTTTCATTTCTTACGGTGGTTCGTTCAAGTTTCCTCTTCCTTGTTATCGTATCAATTCATTCGTTCTTTTCCAATCCTACCGGTGGTTCGTTGATGACCTTCCCAAGTTTGCATTATATCTCTCTTCAACCTTCTTTCAAGAAAAATAAGTAGTATGCAAATCCATTACTTTTCATCAATTTAAATTGATGAAGGATAGATATATCATAATTTTTATTCTTGTTTCATTGAGGTGATTTAAATCCTTCTTTCCGGAGTTCGTTCATGATGTCAATTTCTTGGTTCTAAGTGCTTCATCTTTTCTTCCATAGTTTCAAGCTCTCTCAATTATCTCGTCGTGAACCTCCATCTAAATCATTGCAAGGCTTCATCTTGTTCTTTTCAACCTTCGTTTCTATAATCCTTTTGTTTACCGGAGTTCTTCATGGTGGTTCATCAAGGCTTTAATTCATTCTCGAAGTGTTTGTCAAGATTTTGTTGGAGGAGCTCAAGTATTCCTCGTCTTGCATTTCAAAGTGCAAATCGTTTCTACCTTGTCTTTGAGGTGGTGTTATGTCTTTCTTGACAATGTCCCTTCGTGTTTCATAATCCACGAGTTGTCAGGAACGAGATATTTAAGCCCATCAGCTAGTCGTTGGAGTTATCTTGGTATTGATTTCACCTAAAGCATTTTCCTAAGGATTGTTGCTATTTGTGGTGCTTATCAATGATCCAAGCTTCTCCTTCTCTTCTCGGTGAAAGAGATTTTCATCTCTTCGAGATCTCAAGCAATCAATTGTTTCCGTTAGTGGCCGGTTGTCACCTCATAATTTTGAGATGTTTCTATAAGTCCACTACAAACTTAATCTTTTAGTTGTTGAATTTCCAACAACTCCATTCAATCCATCGTTGTAACGATGCTTTTCAAATTCAATGGTGAGAGAAGTTGTCATTTTCTTCACTGTTCTTTTCTTTCCGACAATCTAGCTTCTATTCCTTTGTTCCAAAGGCATTATGATGTTGCTCTCTTCGACCCATCATCTCGTTTTGTCAAGATCATGCTCTTTTCCTTGCTTATCCTTTTTACCGGAGTGTTGTGTCCTCTTTTCAAGTCTTCCTTCTTGTCAACCTCGGCTTTTCTTTTCTACCGGGATGCTATCCGAATTCTTTCGTTCTTATTCCTTTTCTATCTTGTTCTAACGGAGTGGTTTCATAGTCTATCTTTCCTCTTGAGCTCCTGATTCTCGTCTTATTCTCCGTTCCTCTTTTCTACCGGAGTGCTCTCAACTTCGTTCATCTCCGTTGCACCTTTTCTTTCGAGTTGTTCAACCTCTCAAGGTTCTTTCATTTCACTCGTTTGTTTAAGAGCAACTTTATTTTACCTCTTCCTCTTCCCCTTTCATTTCCTTCCTAAGATCTTGGGTCGAGATCTTCTGTTAGTGGGGGAGAGTTGTGACGCCCCGAGACCGATGCTCCAGATGCCTTCCATTTATTTCCATCGTTGCCGTGTGATGCGTTTGCTTGTTGCACTTCGTCATGTCATCGTGTGCATTTTCATCCGCATGTTTTCATAAAACTTGCATCCGTTCATAGTTGTCGGCTTCTCCCCGTCCCTTCCGTTGTCCGTTTCGAGTCCCGACACACTCGCACGCGCCCGTGGCACCTCTGAAATATTATTTTATAAGTGGGATAAAAATGTTCTCGGAATGGGTTGAAAGTTGACGTGCGGTCTTATTATATTATAGGTAGACCGCCTGCCAAATTTCGTCCCATTCGGAGGTATCTTGATGCCCCAACGGATAAATTATAGCGGCACTATAGCTGGATAAAACGATGGACGTTTTTGGTGTTCCGAAAACCGTGCCGGGCTGCACCACTTCCCTCTGTTCTCAGCCCACACCGTCTTGCATAGCCCATCTAGCCCAGCCTAGCCCCCCTCCGACCGGAACCGTCGGATCGCGATCGGAGGGCTCCGAAACCACCCCTCGTTTTCCGTGCCGGCTAGCCCCTCCTCGCCACTTGTCGCGCCGCCAATGGCCTGAGCCGCCGCAGCCGCCGCGCCCAGCCACTCCTGGCGTGCCACCTGTCCCCCTCAGCCTCCACCAGCCACCGCGGCCCTGCAAGCCCATCGCGGGCCCGCCCGGGCCCGGATCCGCGCCGCCGCCCGCGCGCCCGCCTGCCCCAACGCCCGAACATCGCCGCCTCGCGCCCGAGGGAGGAGCTCTCGCTCCCGTGCGCCTCCCCTCTCCGCCTGGTCCTCGCCGACCCAGGCCGACCTCATTGCCCCTCTCTTTCCCATCCTTCTTCTCCCTCTCCCTCACGGCTTCTCTCTCTGCCGCAGGAGCCCCAACGCCATGGACGTTGCCCGTGCAATCTCCTGCCGCCACCGGTCGTGGACGTCACCAGATCCGGCCGGGAGCCACCAGATCCGGCCACCCTCGACCCGTTCCCGAGCGCCCCGCCGTCCCGGCCTCTCCCATGCCGCGCTGCCGCAAGCCGCCATCGTCTGAGACGCCATGGACAAGCATCACCACCACGCCCGCGTTGACCACGCCCCTGCAGCCATCGCCAGGACGCAAGGCCCAGCCACTCGCCTCAGCCTCTGCCTTCCCAGCCCACCTGCCTCTTCAGCCGGGCCAGCCCACCTGCTGTGGTGAGCAGCTCCACCAGATCCAACGCCCGTGCGCTATATTGCTACCCAGCGCTCACTTGTTTCAGCCCAACAGTGTTTTTTTCCCTGTTCTGCGAGTTTGTCTAATTATCCAGGGAATTACAGATTTACAGAAAACCCCTTGCACTTCAGGCATATAATAACCAATTAACCGTGCATTGGATTAAAATGATCTATATATGTAAAATGCATAGAATTTGTGTAGTTTCACAATATCCAACCTTCATCCATGTTTAAAATGTTTAAAATTGTTGTTTGCATTAATTTGCATAAATGACATGTTAAAATGGTTTATTTCATAACTAAATAACCGTAGCTCTGAATTAAATAAACTTTATATGTAATTGGTCTAGAAAAAATTTGTAGAGTAACATGGTGCACTTACTTTTGTTGTTTAACAACATTAAAATTATGTTTTAGGCAGGACAGTACCAAATTCGAAGTTTGCATATGGGGATTTTCCAGAATTGTTATTTGTTGTTTCCGGCCTCATTTAAATTGACTAGATAGGTAGTTTAATTATGCTTCACCTCTTGCCATGTTTAACAACATTTAATCTTGTCATTGTACATAACCGGGAGTGAACTAAAGAATTGTTGTGAAGTTCCGTCAATATGCAACCCGTTGCATATTGAGCTTCACTTAATGTGTAGCATTTGGTTGTTGCATTTTGCCATGGCATGCATCTTTAAACTTAACATGCATCATAAGTGGTTGTGCATCATGTCATGATTATGCTTGTGTGTTTACCATGTTGTTTGCTTCTTTCTGGTTGTGCTTATTCTCAATAGTTCTGGTTGCGTTCCGGAGTTGTGAGGATTCGTTCGACTACGCTTGTTCGTCTTCTTCATGGATTCGGTCTTCTTCCTAGCGGAATTTCTGGCAAGATGATCATGACCTTGGATATCTCTACTATCTTTGCTTGCTAGTTGTCTCGTTGCTATCGCTATGTCGCGCTTCCTACCACATATATGTCAGCCTCCCATATGCCATGATACAGCCTCTAACCACCCTTACCCAGCAAACTGTTGTTTGGCTATGTTACCGCTTTGCTCAGCCCCTTTCTTATAGCGTTGCTAGTTGCAGGTGCAGTTGCAGGTTGTTCCATGTTGGGACATGGATATCATAGGATATCACAATATCTCTTATTTAATTAATGCATTTATATACTTGGTTTTGGGTGGAAGGCTCGACCTTTTGCCTAGTGTTTTGTTCCACTCATGCCGCCCTAGTTTCCGTAATACCGGTGTTATGATCCTTGATTAGCGTTCCTAACATGCTCAGGGGTATGGGACCCTCTTGACAGTTTGCTTTGAATAACCGCTTCCAGCAAGGCCCAACTTTGGTTTTAACATTTGGCAACATAATAATACTGAATTAAATAATTAATTTGCATAGGGAGTTAGCGCTACCCGAGGATTCTTAATTCAACATAATACAGGGGGGCCAGTGCTGATGGTGCTGGTCCAAACTGGGCGATGTCCGGCGCCCCCTGAGCAACCAGGGTCTCAGCTAACCCGACGTCTTACCCATCCGGTGTGCCCTGAGAACGAGATACGTGCGACTCCTATCAGGATTGTCGGTATACCGGGAGGTCTTGCTGGACTTGTGTTACCATTGTCAAAATGTCATGTGCACCGGGATTCCGAGGATACTTCGGGCTGACTCGAGGTTGATCGGGTTTTCTTGAGGTTGAGGTCTTCCACCGCAGCTTGTGTTGGTTTGTGATGGACCAGGTTGGAACACCCCTGCAGGGTTAAATCTTACGCGAAGCCGTGCCCGCGGTTATGTGGCGACTTGGATATTTATAACCTCCGGTTGTAGAGAACTTGACACTAATTCTAATTAAAATACACCAACCGCGTGCGTAACCGTGATCGTCTCTTTTCGAGGGAGTTCGGGAAGAGAACACAGTGGGGTTATGTTTGACTCGTAAGTAGGTGTTCAAGATCACTTCTTGATCATTATTAGTTTGCGACTGTTATGCGTAGTTACTCACCTTATTCTTGTGCTCGTAAGTTAGCCACCATACAATGCATAGTGCTTGCTACAGCCTCACCACTTTACCCTTCCATACCCATTTAAGCTTTGATAGTTTTGCTACCCATGGTTATGGGATTGCTGAGTCCTCGTGGCTCACTGTTTACTACAACAACATGTGCAGGTACAGGTAAAGCGATGATTTGACGTGAGAGCGATGCATGTTTGCTTTTGGAGTTCTTCTTCTGCTTCTTCTTCTTCGTCGATCTTGGGATAGGTTCCGGGTTGGCAGCCTGGGCTAGCAGGGTGGATGTCGTTCGTGTTTTTCGTTTGTGTTTCGTCTGTAGTCGGACTCTGCTCTTCTGTATGGTGTTGGCTATGTATTGATGTATTCCTGTGATGACTGTATGTATTTGTATGTATCCCCATCTATTATGTACATGGTACGATGTAATGATATCCACCTTGCAAGCGTCTTCGATATGCGCTTCTATCCCTGGTGGGGCCTCCAAGTCCCTCGAGGATAGGATCGCATATTGGGTGTGACACATAGGAAGGGAACGACCCGGAGCCGGCGAAGACACAGAAGTGGATGCCCACACGGAGGGGAGTATGAGGGTTGACTGGTTCGGCTGCGGGGTGAGGCTGCCATCGCCGGAAAATAACAAGAGGTGCGGGTGGGTAGAGGGATGGCCTGGCCAACGGTGGGAGTAGGGTGGGCCGGTGAGGCCTGCGCGGCATCACAGTCGGCCATGGGAGGAGGGAGCAGGCAGTAAAGTCGGCGCTAGTTTGGGTGGCTGGAGCAGGAAGATCAGAGATTGAAGAAGCACAACGGCCGTTGGATGGACATCCAACAGTCACTGCTGCTAGAATCGTTTGTTGACTATAAGTTGACAAAGCCTTACGTAGGCGTCAACTTAGTCGGCCAACAAGTCAGCCTCGAAATCTGTGGCGTGTACAGCCCATTTGCTATTATTTTTACAATTTAAAGCCCATTTGCTAATTCATATGGAATTTATTACATCCCATTTGCCATTTTTAGAATTGCTGCCCGTTTTCTGGTCAGGACCTGGGTTAAAAATTTGCTAAAAAAATATGCAAATTCAATATTTCGCATATTTTTGCTGGGGTCTGAACTATTTTTAATCCCAAAATTAGGAGCGAGATTAAAACTAATTTAAAAAATGTTAAAATCCAATGAAATAAAAAATCTCAATGAAGAAAAAAACAAAATATGAAACTAATTGCCCATTTGCTGTGTTTTTTTACATTTGCAGCCCATTTCATATTACTTTTATGATTTACTACCCATTTTCTGGCCAGGCCGAATGCATCCCTCCTCGTCTTGAAAGATTTGCAGCCCAACAAGTCGGAGAAAACAAATAGGCCTAGGTTGGGTATTCTTCAAAAAAATGGTGATCTACCCATTTTCCCAAAGAAAAAACAGTTGGCCTGGCCATGTTGTTAGACGGGCCACAAACACCGCACAACCCAGTTTATACGCTGCTCCGTCTGAACAACCAAAAAAACTGCTTGAGCTGCTGGATCCCAGGTGTCAGCCACTGCTTGTGCAATTATGTCGTTAATTGACTATACATTGACAATGATGTGGGTCCCAGATATCAGCAAGGTGGATCTGAGTAAAAAAAATTGAGGGGTGGATCTGAGTAGTAAGGAGGCACTTGCTTGCGTTCGGCAGTGGACCTGGTGGGTCCCTACTGTCATACTCTCAAGTACAGTCCTCCCCCGATTCACCATGTTGACCATGTTGACAAGGCCGGACGGCGGCGCCGCGACGAGCACATCAAGGCGGAGGACGACGGCGAGGCCTCGGACGGGAATGAACAGGAGCTGGGGAAGATGCAGCAGTGTGGTCGTAGGTGGCGGGGAGTACGAGGGTTGACTGGTTCTGGTGCGGGATGGACTGCCATCGCCGGAGAAGAATAGGATGTGTGGGGGAGTAGAGGGATGGTCTGGCCAGCATTTCATGGTACGACAGGGCGGCGATCCGGGCACGGCACCGCAAGCAGCCGTGGAAGGCGGGAACAGGCCGTCCCGCCGGCGCTTGTTTGGTTTTGGCGCCTGGATCGGTCAGACCCAAAAACTGATCAGCATGCTCGATAATAAGAATTAATTTTATATGGCTACAACTTATTGTAAAATGAAGCCGATCACTTTTTTTTCTTTAGGTGTGAAGCCGAGCACATTCAGAAGCCCTGGGATAAAGTGGTGTCGCCACATGTGTTGGGCTGGGTGATGTCTACTACACAACTTATTCTTGTAGACTCGTGTTGGGCCTCCAAGCGAAGAGTTTTGTAGGACAGTAGCAATTTTCCCTGAAGTGGATGACCTAAGGTTTATCAATCCGTGGGAGGCGTAGGATAAAGATGGTCTCTCTCAAACAACCCTGCAATCAAATACAAGAAATCTCTTGTGTCCCCAACACACCCAATATAATGGTAAATTGTATAGGTGCACTAGTTCGGCGAAGAGATGGTGATACAAGTGTAGTATGGATAGTAGATATAGGTTTTTGTAATCTGAAAATATAAAAACAGCAAGGTAGCAAGTGATAAAACGGAGCACAAACGGTATTGCAATGCTTAGAAACAAGGCCTAGGGTTCATACTTTCACTAGTGCAATCTCTCAACAGTGCTAACATAATTGGATCATATAACAATCCCTCAACGTGCGATAAAGAATCACTCCAAAGTTCCTATTAGCGGAGAACATAAGATAGAAATTGTTTGTAGGGTACGAAACCACCTGAAAGTTATCCTTTCCGATCGATCTATTGAGCCATTCCTATAAGTGTCACAAACAACCCTAGAGTTCGTACTAAAATAACACCATATGATACACATCAACCAACTCTAATGTCACCTAGATACTCCAATGTCACCACAAGTATCCGTGAGTTGATTATACGATATGCATCAAACAACTTCAAGGAGCACCCCAAAGTTTTCTATCGGAGAAAAAGATAATGAAAACGTGCATCAACCCCTATGCATAGATTACCCCAATGTCACCGCGGGAATCCGCGAGTTGAGTGCCAAAACATATATCAAGTGAATCAATATAATACCCCATTGTCACCACGAGTATTCATATGCAAGACATACATCAAGTGTTCTCAAATCTGAAATATTCAATCCGACAATAAAGAAACCTCAAAGGGAAAAGATTCGATTCATCACAACAAGGATAGAGAGGGGGAAACACCATATGATCCAACTATATTAACAAAGCTCGCGGTACATCAAGATCATGCCAAATCAAGAACACGAGAGAGAGAGATTAAACACATAGCTACTAGTACATACCCTCAGCCCCGAGGGTGAACTACTCCCTCCTCGTCATGGAGACCGCCGGGATGATGAAGATGGCCTCCGGTGATGATTCCCCCCTCCGGTAGGGTGCCGGAACCGAGCTCCAGATGAGATCTCCTTGGTACAGAGGCTTGCGGCGGCGTAAAAACTCATCTAGGTTAACTTTCGGGAGTTTCTGAATATATAGGATTTTTCAGCGTTGGAATCACGCAAAGAGGTGCCACAGGGGGCCCACGAGGCACCAGGGCGAGCCTGGGGGGGTGGCGTGCCCTGGTGGCTTGTGGGGCCCCTGTGGCTCTTCTGCTACTCCCCCAAAGCCTCCTGGGTCTGTTTCCTTCCAGAAAAAATCGTCAGAAAGTTTCGCTGCATTTGGACTTCATTTGATATGGATTTTCTGGAAAACCAAAAACAAGCAGAAAATAGCAACTGGCACTGGGCACTAGGTCAATATGTTAGTCCATAAAAATCATATAAAAGCCATATAGAAGTGCACCAAAACCATACAAAACTATAATAAACATGGCATGAATACTTCATAAATTATAGATACGTTGGAGACGTATCAGCATCTTGAAGCTTAATTCCTGCTCGTCCTCGAGTAGGTAAATGATAAAAGAAATAATTTATGAAGTGTGAATGATAGCATAGTGCATATGTTTGATCAATGATAATTTCAATCACTTTTTCTAGTATCAATATATATTATAATCAGTAGCTCATCTCATAAAACTTCTCATGATCAAGTAACAAGCTATTCACATGTTTAAAGTATAGGCCATAAACTTTCTTGAAAACTAACAAACTATGTTCTCAATCATCAAACAATTGCAATTCATCTTATTTTCAGGAAGGGTCTATGTAAGAGCTTTGATCTAGCAAATTCCACATACTCAACTATCATTTAATCTTCCATGATTGCTGACACTCAAATCATATTTTTAGAACAAACCGTTTCAGTTAAACACATAGGAAGATAGGGGCTTAATATTTCGCCTCCAACTTATTTATCTCAGGGATAATGTCAACAATAATAACTCATGATCACCTATATTCAACTAGATATATGTGTCTGGATCATTCCCTACCACATGATGCTTGCCCACTAGAGAATAAATAGAGCAGAATAGGGATGAACATTACTGACTCTTGCATAAAAGTAAATACAGAAAAGTAAACACGGAAAATTAAAAGATAGGCCCTTCGCAGAGGGAAGCAGTGGTTGTCATGCGCTTTTTATTTTTGGATGTGCAAGCCCTTAATGCAAAGGAACGTCATGTTATATTGCCCCTTGTGATAGCAACCTTTATTATGTAGTCCGTCGCTTTTATTTCTTTACCATCACAAGTTCGTACAACGCTTATTTTCCCTTGCAATAAAAGATCATACATATTTTATGAGCAATTTTTATTGCTTTTTGCACCGATGACAACTTACTTGAAGGATCTTATTCAATCCATAGGTAGATATGGTGGACACTCATGGCAAGAAACTGGGTTTAAGGGTTTTTGGATGCACAAGTAGTATCTCTACTTAGTACGAATTTTTGGCTAGCAAAAGATCCTAAGTAAGCACCACATGTTAGAGGATCCATGACAATATAACTTCTATGTGAATATAAACAAACATAACTCATTACGTTGTCTTCCTTGTCCAACGTCAACTACTTGATCAAGCTTGAAAATAATTAATGGGGTCTCACAATCATAGAAGATGTCCAAGATAGTATATTTATATGTGAAATTTCTCTTCCTTCAAAATTCTTTCATGAATTGTTCAAGTGACCAATGCTATGTTTGTTAACTTTCAATAAATTTTACCACTTATACTTCTTGTATGTGAAGTCACTACTCCCCATGGGACAAGCATATGAAGCATATAAATTTCAACTTTATGATATTCAATTCATTTCAACAATTTACTCATAGGATATAAGTGAAGAACAAGAGTAAATGACAAACTAGTCCAAAAAGATATAAGTGAAGACCAAATGAGTAGTTAAGTAAATAGGTAGCTATGTGAGGACTCTCTCTCATTAAAAAATTTCAGATCTTAAGTATTTTATTCAAACAGCAAAGAATACAAAATAAAATGACATTCCAAGAATAGCACAACTCATGTGAAGAAGCAAAAACTTAGGCTCAACCAAGACTAACCGATAATTGTTGATGAAGAAAGGTGGGATGCCTACCGGGGCATCCCCAAGCTTAGATGCTTGAGACTTCTTGAAATATTATACTGGGATGCCTTGGGCATCCCCAAGCTTGATATTTTGTGTCTCCTTAATTCCTCTCATATCACGGTTTCCCTAAATCTTAAATACTTCACCCACACAAAACTCAACAAGAACTCGTGAGATAAGTTAGTATAAATCAACTCAAAACCTTAACATTCTCTACTGTAGAAAATTACTAAAATTATAATTAGACATTGCATACTAAATGCCTCTGCATATTTAATACTCTTATCCACAAATAGAAACATTAAACAAGCAACATATGCAAACAATGCAACTATAACCGAAATCTGCCAAAAACAGAACAGTCTGTAAAGGGGGAATAAGAATTCATACTTCCCTAACTCCAAAAATTCTGAAAAATTACCACGTGACAGAGAACTCATGCATTCTTGCTGTGTAAAAATTTCAGATTTTTATCATGTTCTGACTATTCAGGAATATTCTGAACATAACAGAAAACTTTCTGTTTTCAAACAGCAACACATAAACTTGCAAACTGAGCATGGTAAAGGATATACTTGGCATTTTATTGAAATAAAAGATACAAAACATGATTATTTATAACACCAAGCAAATATCAACAGAATAAAATGACGCTCCAAGCAAAACTCATATTATGTGACGAATAAAAATATAGCTCCAAGTAAGGTTACCGATAGTGTTGAAGACGAATAAAAATATAGCTCCTTGAATATTACCTTGGGGTGCCTTGGGCATCCCCAAGATTAGGGTCTTGCCACTCCTTATTCTCGTCATATCGATATCTCACCCAAAACTTGAAAACTTCAATCACACAAAACTTAACGGAACTTGGTGAGATAGGTTAGTATGATAAAAATAAAACATCAACTTAGGTACTGTCAATAAAAGATTCATAATTGTTCTCACATAATGCCTACTGTATTATATCATTTCCACAATTTATATTACTCAATATAAGCTATGGAAACACTAAAACAAGCAAACTATGCACCGAAAACAGAATCTGTCAAAAACAGAACAGCATGTAGTGAGCGATTTAAAAACCATACTTCTGTACCTCAAAAAATTATGAAAAATTAGGAAAACGTAAACAATTTGTAACCCAATGCTCTGTAAAAATTTCATAATTTTCTCACGCTCCAGTACAGAATAGAAATTCTAGCACTGGACGCAAAAGTTTCTGTTTTGCACAGAATCGAATCAACAAGCATCCACACTATCCCAAAGGCTTTACATGGCACATTATTGAAAGAAAACATATAAAACATGACTACTACAGTAGCTTAATCATGTGGACACACATAAACAGTAGGTATAAATATTGGGTTGTCTCCCAACAAGTGCTTTTCTTTAAAGCCTTTTTAGCTAGGCATGATGATTTCAATGATGCTCGCATAAAGCAAAGAATTGAAACATAACTGGAGCATCATGAATTATATGTTCCTCTGTCATAATAATTTTCAGTAGCATCATGAATGGATTCATCAATATAGCTATCACGTAAAGCATTCTTTTCATGATCCACAAGCATAGAATTTTTATTACTCTCCAC
This sequence comes from Elymus sibiricus, assembly GCA_039707655.1. NCBI lineage: Eukaryota > Viridiplantae > Streptophyta > Magnoliopsida > Poales > Poaceae > Elymus > Elymus sibiricus. Next base: position 136,619,633 of record CM077666.1, read on the forward strand.
ATAAGCAGATTTCTTCTCATCAAACATAGCATCCCCAAACTTGTGGCTTTGCATATCATAAGCATAATCACTCTCATCATTAATGGTATGAATAGCACCAATAGTATAATAATTATCATCATAATTTTCTAAGTTGGTGCCAAAAAGATTCTCAAGACTATAAGAAGTATCATTATCTTCCCAATCATAATTATCACAACAAGTAATAGGTATAATATAATCATCATCAAGTCTATCATCTTCCACAAGTATTTCTGATTCATTCTCATGAGGCACAACAATAGTAGGAGAAACATTATTTGGGAGAGATACCTTTTTACCTCTACTTTTCCTTCTTTTCTTTTTCTTTACCACATTATGTGTGGGTTTATTTAATTCTTCCGTGCTTCTTATTGAAGAGATTGGTTGGATAGGAAGCTACTCCTCGTTACCTGTTTCATCATGAGAGAAAATAGGAGGGAAAGGGGGAATCTTTACCCTTTCATTAGTATTTCTTTTATATTCTATTTATTTTCCCGTTTTTCTATAGTTGGCTATATAAGCATTCTCATTGCAATTTACCACACAAAATGTATAGATTTTCTTTAGATTAGTTTCAATGTCATCCGTGAGAATGAATACTTCAAACCAACTATTTTTATGTGTCAATTCTTCACACCCCAAAAATAGAATAATCTCATTATAAAGTTCAAGGGTGGTCAAGTTATTGCAATATTTGGCCATGATTTGATCGTGAAAAAGTATGCATTGAAAATTAAGATGACCAACCTTATTGCAAAGTTCACAAGTAATGGGATAAAGAGAGCATAATTTCGTAGCAAATTTATCTATCACTTTGAGCAAAAAATTGGTTCTATCATATTTATGCTTTTTACAAAATCTATCATCCCTATAAGGCATGTCTTCACAAAATTTATGCACTCCACAAAAATTGACATGCTTATAAGAAACATTTTTGTCATGACTAGTGCAATCATCTTTAGTATTTTGGATATTCATAGAATTTATACTAACAACATTGCAATCATGCTCATCATTCAAAGATTTTATGCCAAACATTTTATTGAATTCTTCTTCTATCAATTGAGCGCAATTTTCTGCTCCATCATTTTCAAGAAAGACATTATAAAGATGAATAATATGAGGCAACCTCAATTCCATTTTTTGTACTTTTATTTTATAAACCAAACTAGTGATAAAACAAGAAACTAAAAGATTCAATTACAAGATCTAAAGATATACCTTCAAGCACTCACCTCCTCGGCAACGACGCCAGAAAAGAGCTTGATGTCTACTACACAACTTATTCTTGTAGACTTGTGTTGGGCCTCCAAGCGTAGAGTTTTGTAGGACAGTAGCAATTTTCCCTCAAGTGGATGACCTAAGGTTTATCAATCCGTGGGAGGCATAGGATGAAGATGGTATCTCTCAAACAACCCTGCAATCAAATACAAGAAATCTCTTGTGTCTCCAACACACCCAATACAATTGTAAATTGTATAGGTGCACTAGTTCGGCGAAGAGATGGTGATACAAGTGTAGTATGGATAGTAGATATAGGTTTTTGTAATCTGAAAAATATAAAAACAGCAAGGTAGCAAGTGATAAAACGGAGCACAAACGGTATTGCAATGCTTAGAAACAAGGCCTAGGGTTCATACTTTCACTAGTGCAATCTCTCAACAGTGCTAACATAATTGGATCATATAACAATCCCTCAACGTGCGATAAAGAATCACTCCAAAGTTCCTATTAGCGGAGAACATAAGATAGAAATTGTTTGTAGGGTACGAAACCACCTCAAAGTTATCCTTTCCGATCGATCTATTGAGCCATTCCTATAAGTGTCACAAACAGCCCTAGAGTTCGTACTAAAATAATTCCATATGATACACATCAACCAACTCTATTGTCACCTAGATACTCCAATGTCACCACAAGTATCCGTGAGTTGATTATACGATATGCATCAAACAAATTCATAATCATAATATTCAATTCACACAAAGAACTTCAAGGAGCACCCCAAAGTTTCTATCGGAGAAAAGATAATGAAAATGTGCATCAACCCCTATGCATAGATTACCCCAATGTCACCGCGGGAATCCGCGAGTTGAGTGCCAAAACATATATCAAGTGAATCAATATAATACCCCATTGTCACCACGGGTATTCATATGCAAGACATACATCAAGTGTTCTCAAATCTGAAATATTCAATCCGACAAAAACGAAACCTCAAAGGGACAAAGATTCGATTCATCACAACAAGGATAGAGAGGGGGAAACACCATATGATCCAACTATATTAACAAAGCTCGCGGTACATCAAGATCGTGCCAAATCAAGAACACGAGAGAGAGAGAGAGATTAAACGCATAGCTACTAGTACATACCCTCAGCCCCGAGGGTGAACTACTCCCTCCTCGTCATGGAGACCGCCGGGATGATGAAGATGGCCTACGATGATGATTCCCCCCTCCGGCAGGGTGCCGGAACAGAGATCCAAATGAGATCTCCTTGGTATAGAGGCTTGCGGCGGCGTAAAAACTCATCTATGTTAACTTTCGGGGGTTTCTGAATATATAGGATTTTTCAGCATTGGAATCACGCAAAGAGGTGCCACAGGGGGCCCACGAGGCACCAGGGCGCGCCTGGGAGGGGGGGGGGGTGACCCGCCCTGGTGGCTTGTGGGGCCCCTGTGGCTCTTCTGCTACTCCCCCAAAGCCTCCTGGGTCTGTTTCCTTCCAGAAAAAATCGTCAAAAAGTTTCACTGCATTTGGACTTCATTTGATATGGATTTTCTGGAAAACCAAAAACAAGCAGAAAACAGCAACTGGCACTGGGCACTAGGTCAATATGTTAGTCCATAAAAATGATATAAAAGCCATATAAAAGTGCACCAAAACCATACAAAACTATAATCAACATGGCATGAATACTTCATAAATTATAGATACGTTGGAGACGTATCAGCATCCTGAAGCTTAATTCCTGCTCGTCCTTGAGTAGGTAAATGATAAAAGAAATAATTTATGAAGTGTGAATGCTAGCATAGTGCATAAGTTTGATCAATGATAATTTCAATCACTTTTTCTAGTATCAATCACGTTGACTACGATTTGCATCGGCTTCAACCTGGTGGGTACCAAATAATAGTCTGCTGGTTGCAGGAAGAAAAGGGTGTGAGAAAAAAGACTGGTCGCTATCTTCGCCTAAGAATAATATCGACTGAATGTAAAGATACTCTCATAGGAAAAAAATATCCTCCAGTTAAAATGATACTTTTCAAATCGTAAATTTAAACAACCTGTGCATGAACATTTAGCTTTATTTATTTATTTAGGGGAGCATGAGCATGTAGCTAGGCCGGATTCATGTGAGAGCCTCCCTCCCAATTAATTATGGGCTTTTCTATTGGGCCTAAATCACTGGGCTGCATGTCCTCGACAAGTGGAAGATTTGTTCCCTAGAAAAAAATAGTATGTGCTACGTACGGGGCACTAAAGGATCGGAGCGTGCAACGACTTCCAAAACATTGTTTTTATCATTCTAACACCACTATTTATTCAACCAACAGATAAAATATATTACTCATTGTACATTGAAAACACCAACAACATCCATGGCTCTATATTGTTTTAGTAAAAGGGGTTTGCCGCAAATTTTCTGTTAAAAGAAACCACTAGAGGTTCACAGCAAACTAGAGCCGTACAAAGGAGCCTTGGGATTGAAGATACCACCAGGGGTGGGGGTGCAACAGAAGCAATAAGTAGGCCAGAAGAGTAAAGACGCATCTCTCTCTTCCAACCAAATATCAGCCAACATTACAGAAGGGCTACCCAAAAAAACAAGTGTATGCATCAAACTTAATAAAGATCCTACTACACGAAGTGTACGCATCTAACTATCTGGCTCAGTTAGACGTTACTATTTATTAAGCTATGGAGATTGGCTGAAGGCTTGAACTAGATGGGTGCCTTACGGGGGAAATTCCAGCCAGCAGGTCGAAGTCTGATACTTGTGACCCTCTCTCCTACTTTGGGCTGCAGAGCGTTGATGACCCACAAGTATAGGGGATCAATCGTAGTCCTTTCGATAAGTAAGAGAGTCGAACCCAATGAGGAGCAGAAGGAAATGACAAGCGGTTTTCGGCAAGGTATTCTCTGCAAGTACTGAAAGTAGCGATAACATATAGTTTCGGTAGCAAGATAATTCATAACAAGTAACAAGTATAATAAAGAGTAGCAAGGTGGCCCAATCCTTTTTGTAGCAAAGAACAAGCCGAAACAAACTCGTATAATAAGCAAAGCGTTCTCGAGGACACATGTGAATTTCATCTAGTCACTTTCATCATGTTTGTTTAATTCGCGTTCGCTACTTTGATAATTTGATATGTGGGTGGACCGGTGCTTGGGTGCTGTTCTTACTTGAACAAGACTCCCACTTATGATTACCCCCTCTCGCAAGCATCCGCAACTACAAAAGAAGAATTAAGATAAATCTAACCATAGCATGAAACATATGGATCCAAATCAGTCCCTTACGGAATAGCGCATAAACTAGGGTTTAAGCTTCTGTCACTCTAGCAACCCATCATCTAATTACTACTCCACAATGCCTCCCCTTAGGCCCAAAGATGGTGAAGTGTCATGTAGTTGACGTTCACACGACACCACTAAAGGAAGCAACAACATACATATCATCAAAATATCGAACGAATACCCAATTCACATGATTACTTATGACAAGACTTCTCCCATGTCCTCAAGAACAAAAGTAACTAATCACAAATCATATTCATGTTCAATATCAGAGGGTTATTGAATAGCATTAAGGATCTGAACATATAATCTTCCACCAAATAAACCAACTAGCATCAACTACAAGATGTAATCAACACTACTAGCAACCCACAGGTACCAATCTGAGGTTTTGAGACAAAGATTGAATACAAGAGATGAACTAGGGTTTGAGATGAGATGGTGCTGGACAAGATGTTGATGAAGATTGGTCCTCCCACGATGAGAGGATCGTTGGTGATGTCGATGGCTTCGATTTCCCCCTCCTGGAGGGAAGTATCCCGGTGGAATCGCTCCGCCAGAGAGCAAAATAGCTCCTGCCCAGGTTCCGCCTCGAGACGGCGGCGCTTCATCCCAAAAGTCTTCTCTTGATTTTTTTAGGCCAAATGGCTTCATATAGCAGAAGGAGGGGGCTCCACAAACTCGGGGGGCGCGCCCACGGGGGTAGGGCGCGCCCCCCAGGCTTGTGGCTTCCTGGTGGGCCCCCTCCTGGTAATTCTTTTGCCAGTATTTTTTATATATTCCAAAATAATTCTCCATAAATTTTCAGGTCATTTGGAGTTGTGCAGAATAGCTATATGTGTTTCACCCCTTTCCGGTCCAGAATTCCAGGTGCCAGTAATCTCCCTCTTCATGTAAATCTTGCAAAATAAGAGAGAAAAGGCATAAGAATTGTATCATAAAGTGAAATAATGATCAAAAACATAATAATTAACAGTAGGAAATCATACTAAACTTTTTATTATATAACTTTCACAAACGATTACATAGATAGATAGATCACTAAGCAAGCACTCGAAACTAGATCATACTAAACTTTATTCCTCTAAATCATGAAATAACTAAGGATCGAACTAAGATAGATAATGATGATAAAAAGTGATGGTGATACGATACCGGGGCACCTCCCCCAAGCTTGGCACAAGCCAAGGGTGGTACCCATACCCATGTACTCAAGTCTTCTTCATCGGTGATGGTGGTGATGAAGTGGTGGGCTTGTCCTCCGTCTTCCAAGGCATAGGTTCTCCATCATAAAAGGACGAACGTGTTTCCGGAGTCCTTGTGCTCACGGATGAACTCCGTGATCATGGAGTGATTAGCACTAAGTCCGCGCTCCACCATCCCCTGGCACTTGAAGATCTCCTGTTCCAGCGCTTCCAGCCTGGCCTTCTCGCTCCCGGTCTTCTTAGGTCCTTGAATGTCCCGGATGTGGAGCACCCCTCACGCATCTCAATGGCTTGAGGGTGCTTCATCACATCTGGTAGGTACGGGTTGATGAGCTTCTCGTAGAACTTGTCCTTGGACGAGCTTGGAGATGCCATGGCGATCTAGATCTGTCAGAAAATAGCCCGAAACAAGAACAGAGGAGAAACTTGCGATGCGGTGGTCAAAACACCCGTGAGTTTATATAATGAATTTTTTCGTGCAGGACAAGTAATATGGAAGAAAAACGGAGTCGGGAAAGTCCACGAGGGAGCCACAAGCCTGGTAGGCGCGCCCCCCAGGCTTGTCGCCTCCTCGTGCACTTTTCAGACTGTTTATTATTTTCCTAATTTTTTATATATTCCAAAACGGACAGAAAGTACTTTTATGGAAGTTTTGGAGTCGGTTTACTTACCGTACCACGTACCTACTCCTTTTCAGGATTCTGGAGCGTTCCGGAAGGTTTCCTCTATGTGCTCTTCCGGTGTCATTGTTTGAATAATATTGGTTTCAACATTAATGGGCATACCTGAGATATAATGTTTAATTCTTTGCCCATTAACCACTCTCGGATTATTGCCTTCGGAGTTTATTTTGATGGCTCCGGAGCGATAAACTTCTTCGATGATGTATGGTCCTTCCCATTTAGAGAGAAGTTTTCCTGCAAAGAACCTTAAACGAGAATTGTACAATAGAACTTGATCACCTACTTTGAATTCCCGTTTTTGAATTCTCTTATCATGCCATCTTTTAACCTTTTCTTTAAACAACTTGGCATTTTCATAAGCTTGTGTTCTCCATTCATCTAAGGAGCTGATATCAAATAACCTCTTTTCACCGGCAAGTTTAAAATCATAGTTAAGTTCCTTAATTGCCCAATAGGCTTTATGTTCTAATTCAAGAGTAAATAACATGCTTTTCCATAGACCATTTTATATGGAGACATACCCATAGGATTTTTATAAGCAGTTCTGTATGCCCATAGTGCATCATCAAGTTTCTAAGACCAATTCTTTCTAGATCTATTAACGGTATTTTGCAAAATTAATTTTATTTCTCTATTAGTTAATTCAACTTGACCACTAGACTGAGGATGATAAGGAGATGCAATTCTATGGTTAACATCATATTTAGCAAGCAATTTACGAAAAGCAACATGAATAAAATTTGAACCACCATCAGTCATCAAATATCTAGGGACTCCAAACCTCGGGAATATAACTTCTTTAAGCATTTTAATTGAAGTGTTATGATCAGCACTACTAGTTGGAATAGCTTCTACCCACTTAGTAACGTAATCAATAGCAACAAGAATATGAGTATACCCATTGGATTTAGGAAAAGGTCCCATATAATCAAAACCCCAAACATTAAATGGTTCAATAACAAGTGAATAATTCATAGGCATTTCCTGACGTCTACCAACATTACCAATTCTTTGACATTCATCACAAGATAAGACAAACTTACGTGCATCCTTGAAAAGAGTAGGCCAATAAAAACCAAATTGTAATACCTTGTGTGCAGTTCTGTCTCCCGCATGGTGTCATCCATATGCCTCGGAGTGACACTTTCTTAGGATTTGTTCTTGTTCATGCTCAGGTACACAACGTCTAATAATACCATCTACTCCTTCTTTATATAAATGTGGGTCATCCCAAAAGTAATGTCTTAAATTAAAGAAGAACTTTTTCTTTTGTTGGTATGTGAAACTAGGTGGTATATATTTAGCAACAATGTAATTAGCATAGTCTGCATACCATGGAGTATTACGAGAAGCATTTATCATAGCTAATTGTTCATCAGGGAAATCATCATTAATAGGAAGTGGGTCATCAAGAACATTTTCCATTCTAGACAAATTATCAGCTACGGGATTCTCAGCTCCCTTTCTATCAATAATATGTAAATAAAATTCTTGTAGCAAAAGGACCCACCTAATAAGTCTAGGTTTAGCATCTTTCTTTTCCATAAGATATTTAATAGCAGCATGATCAGTGTGAATAGTAACTTTGGAATCAACAATGTAAGATCTGAATTTATCACATGCAAACACAACTGCTAAAAATTCTTTCGCAGTAGTAGCATAATTTCTTTGAGCACTGTCTAGAGTTTTACTATCATAATGAATAACATTCAATTTCTTATCAACTCTTTGTCCTAGAACAGCACCAACAGCATAATCACTAGCATCACACATTATTTCAAAGGGTAGGTTCCAATCAGGTGGTTGAACAATAGGTGCAGATATTAAGGCTTTCTTAAGTATTTCAAAGGCTTCTACGCAATCATCATCAAAAACAAATGGAACATCTTTTTGCAAGAGATTAGTAAGAGGCCTAGAAATTTTAGAGAAGTCTTTTATAAATCTTCTATAGAAACCAGCATGACCAAGGAAACTTCTTATACCTTTGATATCTTTAGGACATGGCATTTTCTCAATAGCATCAACATTAGCTTTATCAACTTCAATACCTCTTTCAGAAATTTTATGCCCAAGGACTATACCTTTATTCACCATAAAGTGGCACTTCTCGCAATTCAAGACAATATTAGTTTCTTCATATCTCTGCAAAACTCGATCAAGGTTGCTCAAGCAATCATCAAAAGAAGTTCCGTAAACGGAGAAATCATCCATGAAAAGCACAACAATCTTTTCACAAAAGTCAGAGAATATAGCAGTCATACATCTTTGAAAGGTAGCAGGTGCATTACATAAACCAAAAGGCATACGACGATAAGCATAAGTTCCAAAAGGACAAGTAAATGTGGTTTTCTCTTGATCTTCAGGTGATACAGGTATTTGAGAGAAACCAGAATAACCATCTAGGAAGCAAAAGTGTGTATGCTTAGATAATCTTTCTAACATTTGATCAATAGAAGGCAAGGGATAATGATCTTTCCTAGTAGCTTTCTTTAATTTCCTGAAATCAATTACCATCCTATAACCAGTTACAATTCTTTGTGGAATAAGTTCATTTTTCTCATTAGGAACAATGGTAATACCTCCTTTCTTAGGAACACAATGAACATGACTTACCCATCTACTATCAGCTATGGGATAAATTATACCTGCCTCCAGAAGCTTTAATATTTTAGTTCTTACCACATCCTTCATTTTAGGATTCAGCCTTTTTTGATGATCAACAACGGGTTTAGCGTCTGGCTCCATATGAATTTTATGCTGACATAAAGTGGGACTAATGCCCTTAAGATCATCAAGAGTATATCCAATAGCAGCACGGTGCTTCTTTAGAGTTTTAAGTAATCTCTTTTCCTCATGCTCTGAAAGGTTAGCACTAATAATAACAGGATATATCTTCTTTCATCAAGATAAGCATATTTAAGTGTATCAAGTAATTCCTTTAATTCAAACACAGGATCACCCTTGGGTGGAAGAGGATCTCCCAAGGTTTCAACAAGCAAATTATGTTTAAGGATAGGTGCTTGTTTAAAGAACAGCTCATCTATTTCATTTCTTTCATTCATATGCATATGATTTTCATGGTCTAGCAAGTATTGTTCTAAAGGATCGGTAGGAGGCACATCAATAGAAGCAAGACCAATAATTTCATCTTTATTAGGTAATTCTTTATCATGATGTTGTCTACTAAAATTAGAGAAATTAAATTCGTGAGATATATCACCAAACTTAACTCTAACCTTCTTTTTAACACAATCAATTTCAGCATTAACGGTATTCAAGAAAGGTCTACCAAATATAATGAGACAAAAATTATCTTGTTGTGAACCAAGTACTAAGAAATCAGTAGGGTATTTGATTTTACCACACAAGACTTCAACATCTCTAACAATCCCAAGTGGTGCAATAGTATCTCTGTTTGCAAGGTTAATAGTGACATCAATATCTTCAATATCAACAGGTGCAATATCATTCATTACTTCTTGATATAAATAAAATGGAATAACACTCACGCTAGCACCCATATCACATAAACCATGATAGCAATGATCTCCAATCTTAACAAAAACAACAGGCATGCCAACTATGGGCTTGTTCTGAAAGCACATTTGCTCCCTTGGTGGTTTTGGTAATTTATGCCAACATACATGTTGTTGGACTAATGCTTTTATCTAGTGAATTTCAGACAAGTTCAACAATGGCGTGGCACGGACAAGAGGACGTGGAACCCCTTCAAAATGCTAAGGACAAGGATTGGCAAAAGATCAAGACTCTACATTTTTGGTTTAGTGATCCAAGATCACATTGAGTCCATAGGAAAACCAATACTATTAAAAGGGGATGAGGTGTTGCTTAATGGTCTTTTTGCTCAAGTGCTTAGTGACAGTATTCCTAAACCCTCAACCACTCTCTCTACCCAAATATGTCCTAAACCTAAAGTCCAACTCGGCCCCACCGAAATTTCCAATCCAGCCCCACCGAGTTCATCCAAGACTTAGCCACTGCCAAACCCTAACAAATCGGATCCACCGAAATGGATCTCGGTCCCACCGAGATGGCCTTGCCAACTCTCTGTAATCGTTTGCAATCACTTCGGTTTCACCGAGTTTGCAAATCGGTCTCACCGAAATGGCTTGCCAAGTCTATGTTGCCTTATTGCTTCACTTCGGTCCTACCGAGTTGATGCAATCGGTGCCACCGAGATGAGGATTGCCCTAAGCCATTGCACTTCGGTCCATCCAAGTTGTCCGTATCGGTCCCATCGAGATTCCTAACGTTCATATCTTTTACATAGTTCGGTGCTACCGAGATGATTGTTTCGGTGCCACCGAGTTGGGTCAAAAGTGTGTAACGGTTGGATTTTGTGTGGAGGATATATATACCCCTCCACCACATCCTTCTCAGTAAGGAGAGCCATCAGAACGTGCCTACACTTCCACCATTCATTTTCTGAGAGAGAACCACCTACTCATGTGTTGAGATCAAGATATTCCATTCCTACCATTTGAACCTTGATCTCTAGCCTTTCCCAAGTTGCTTTCCACTCAAATATCTTTTCCACCATAGCCAAATCTGTGAGGAGTTGATTGAGTGCTGGGAAGACTATCATTTGAAGCACAAGAGCAAGGAGTTCATCAACAACACACCGTCTATTACCTTTTGGAGAGTGGTGTCTCCTAGATTGGTTAGGTGTCGCTTGGGAGCCTCCAACCAGATGTGGAGTTGAACCAAGAAGTTTGTAAGGGCAAGGAGATCGCCTACTTCGTGAAGATCTACCCCGAGTGAGGCTAGTCCTTCGTGGACGTAAGCCATGGTGGAATAGACAAGGTTGCTTCTTCGTGGACCCTTCGTGGGTGGAGCCCTCCGTGGACTCGCGCAGCCGTTACCCTTCGTGGGTTGAAGTCTCCATCAACGTGGACGTACGATAGCACCACCTATCGGAACCACGCCAAAAACCACCGTGTCTTCATTGCGTTTGATCTTCCATACTCTACCCCTTTACTTTCCATACTATTGCATGCTTTACTATTTCCGCTGCTCAATCTCTAGATATGCATGTGTAGAAGGTATTGGAGTGATCTTAACTTGTGCCAAAATCTGCCTAAATTTCAAGAGAAATTAAAAACTACACCTTTTGCTGGTTAGGAGTCTATTCACCCCCCCTCTAGACCTATGTCCTCGATCCTACAATTGGTATCAGAGCATTGGTCTCCATTGCTTTGGTTTCATCACCATTGGAGGGAGATGGATATGTCTACGTTCGGGAGTATTAGATGTAGAGTGCCTATTCTCAATGGGGAGTATTACAACTTTTGGAGGGATGAAATGCTTGATATCTTTGATGAGTTTAACTTGAGCAAGTATATTCATAATCCTTATGTGCCCCCTATTGATCCCTTGCATCCTACTCATGAAGAGGAAATTGACATGCTTCGTAATCTTAGAACCGTCAATCTTATCATTAGAGGATTACCTAAGATTGTGCTTGGTTGTATGCGGAACTTTGCATGTGCTTAAACTCTATGGCATGATTTAGAAAAGCGATATCCCGATTATTCTCTAAAGAGTCTTGATAAGATTCTTCATAAGGCTGTTGTTTTTCACAAGATGAGTCCTAATGATCCTAAGTTTGATGATTGCTTGTTTGAGCTTCGTGATCTCATGCGTGCCAAAGGAGATGTTAGAACTATTAGCAATATTATCATGGAAACTGTTAGAATTCATAAACTTGAACATTGTCATGATCATGAAACTAATGAATCTGTCAATCACATGCATGATGATGATGATGTTGAGCATGGCTATTATGATGAAGACGAAGACTTTGATATTGAATTTGAGAAGACCATGAGGAATCTCAGTCTTATGGCAAATCTTTGAGATTATATGGCCGGAGGAAAAGAGTGGATTCTCGATAGTGGATGTACCGATCACATGACCGGAGATAGAGACATGTTTCGTGAGCTTACTAAAAATGATGGTCCACGCAAGTATGTGACTTTTGGAGACAACTCCAAGGGTAAGGTACTTGGCCTTGGTAAGGTGGCCATATCCAATGATAGCTCCATACAAAATGTTATGCTTGTTGAATCTCTTAGTTACAATCTTCTTTCCGTTTCTAGACTAGCCGATTTTGGTTTTAATGTTCTATTTACCAAAGTAGATTGCCAAGTGTTTCGCCAAGATAATCATAATATAGTCTTTACCGGCATTCGTAGAGGTGATCTTTACATTGTTGATTTCACTAAGAGAGCTCAACCTCGTACATGTTTAATTGCTAAATCTTCTAAAGGTTGGTTATGGCATAGAAGACTTGGACATGTTGGTATGCGTAACCTAGATAAACTTGTTAAAGGAGATCACATTCTTGGAGTAAAAGATGTTATATTTGACAAATATCGACTTTGTAGTGCTTGTCAAGCAGGAAAACAAGTTGGAGGAAGCCATCCCGAAAGAACATTATGACCACGAGGAGACCACTCGAGCTACTTCATATGGATCTGTTTAGTCCCAACGCCTATAAGAGTCTTGGTGGTAACTCTTTCGGTTTGGTCATTGTTGATGATTTTTCCAGATTTACGTGGGTGTTCTTTCTTGATGACAAATCGCAGGTACAAAAGATCTTCAAGAACTTCGCAAGAAAGGCTCAAAACCAATTTGAAGTGAAGATCAAGAAGGTTCGGAGTGAAAACGGAACAGAGTTCAAGAACGCAAATGTGGACACCTTTCTTGATGAGGAGGGTATTTCACATGAGTTCTTGGCTACGTACACGCCTAAACAAAATGGAGTTGTTGAGAGGAAGAACCGTACACTTATTGAGATGGCAAGAACAATGCTTGATGAATACAAGACGCCAAGACATTTTTGGGCAGAAGCGGTTGAAACAGCTTGTCATGCAACAAACCGACTCTATCTTCACAAGCTTCTTGGTAAAACGGCGTATGAACTGCTCACCGGTAACAAACCACAAGTCGGATACTTTCGAATATTTGGCTCAAAATGTTACATTCTTGATAAGCATCGTCGTTCAAAATTTGCTCCTAAATCTCATGAAGGTTTCCTACTTGGTTATGGATCGAACTCTCACACTTACCGTGTCTACAACAACTTCACTCGAAAAGTTGAAGAGACAGTAAATGTGAAGTTTGATGAGACTAACGGCTCGCAAGTCGAGCAATTGCCACTTGATGTAGGAGATCAAGAACCATCGGAAGCAATCCAAGACTTGCCCATTGGCAAGATTCACCCCGTGGAAGTAAAGGAGAGTACCTCGTCTATTCAAGTGGAAGCCCCAACCTCACATCAAGGTGAACGACAAGCTGATATGGAGGCATCCACAAGTGGAACACGTCAAGACGATGGGAATGAGGAAGTGCAACAAGATGATCCACCTCAACCTCCTTCTCCACCTCCACAAACAGACAACGACAACATCAACGAAGAAGAAGATGATTATGATGAGGAATCCTCACCACAACCCAAGAAAAAGCTACCTCGAGTTAGAGCAAGAATCGACAAGGATCATCCCGTCGAACAAATACTTGGAGATATCCAAACCGGGAGAATCACTCGCTCTAAATCTCGTTTAGCTAACTTTTGTGAGCATTACTCATTTATCTCTAGTGTTGAACCCTTGAAGGTAGAAGATGCTCTCAAGGACCCCGATTGGGTGAATGCAATGCACGAAGAGCTACACAACTTTGAGAGGAACCAAGTGTGGACATTGGTTGAGAAGCCTAAGGAAGAGCAAAACATCATTGGAACCAAATGGGTGTTTCGGAATAAGCAAGATGAAGATGGACAAGTTGTACGCAACAAGGCTCGTCTTGTAGCACAAGGTTACACACAAGTCGAAGGTATGGACTATGGTGAGACCTATGCCCCCGTTGCAAGACTTGAATCCATTCGCATTTTACTTGCTTATGCCAATCACCATGATATCACTCTTTACCAAATGGATATTAAAAGTGCCTTCTTAAATGGTGAAATAGAGGAGGAAGTATATGTTAAACAACCTCCCGGCTTTGAGAATCCCAAGAAACCTAATCATGTGTACAAACTTCGTAAAGCTCTTTATGGTCTCAAACAAGCCCCTAGAGCTTGGTACAAATGCTTGACAAAGTTTCTTCTTGAAAAAGGTTTTGAAATTGGGAAGATTGATTCAACTTTGTTCACTAAGAGGGTTAATGGAGAATTATTTGTATGCCAAATTTATGTTGATGATATTATCTTTGGATCTACTAACCCCTCTTTTAGTGAAAAGTTTGGAAGGTTGATGTCGGAGAAGTTTGAGATGTCTATGATGAGTGAACTCAAATTCTTTCTTGGTTTGCAAATCAAGCAAACTAGGGAAGGTACCTTTGTCTCTCAAACAAAGTATACCAAGGACTTATTCAAAAAGTTCAACATGCAAGAGAGTAAAGGTATGAAAACTCCCATGCCCACGAGTGGACATCTTGACTTGACCAAGGATGGCAAACCGGTTGATCAAAAGGTTTATCGATCTATGATTGGTTCATTACTTTATCTATTTGCCTCTCGTCCTGACATTATGCTAAGTGTGTGCATGTGTGCACGATACCAAGCGGCACCAAAAGAGTGTCATCTTAAGGCGGTGAAAAGAATTGTGAGATACTTGATACATACACCAAACTTTGGCATATGGTATCCCAAAGTATCTTCTTTCAATCTTGTTGGCTACTCCAATTCGGACTATGCCGGAGACAAGGTTGACAGAAAATCCACTTCGGGTACATGTCAATTTCTTGGTAGATCTCTTGTGTCTTGGTCCTCCAAGAAACAAAATTCCGTATCTCTATCTACTGCCGAAGCGGAATACATTGCCGCGGGATCATGTTGTGCTCAATTACTATGGATGACACAAACTCTTAAAGATTATGGTGTGCATGTGAGACATGTACCATTACTTTGTGACAATGAGAGTGCTATTAAGATAGCACACAATCCCGTGCAACATTCTCGAACTAAGCATATTGAGGTTCGTCACCATTTCATTCGAGATCATGTTGAGAAAGGTGATATTTACCTTAAACATGTTCGTACTGACAAACAATTGGCGGACATCTTTACCAAACCCCTTGATGAGAAAGTGTTTTGTCACTTGAGAAGTGAGTTGAACATCATTGATGCTTCAAACGTGAACTAGAGGTTCACGTGGATGCATACAAGGGCATGAGCATTCTTGACTAATCCATGATACTTTCATGATCATATTATATCTTGGATATTTTGCTCCCTTGTATGGAATTTAACCTTTTGTAGGTACTTGGACAAGCTTCATGTCACAAGATGGCATATCACTCTTATCTTGAGCAATCTTGTATAACCCAAGTATCAACAATTGATGGAGTAACAAGGAACAAGACAACCTAAACACATCCTTTGACATCATTTGAGTTATGCTTCATTCTTGTCATTATGGATACACATGTTGTTCCTTGCAAATCTAACCCATGTAGGAAGATGAACTACAAATGATAGGACACCTCCATACTTCAATTCATGAGCATCCACTTCAAGTTCAACTACATGATGGACTTCACCAAATACCAATGTAAGTTCTCACATCTTAGAGAAGCGTTACTCAAAGACATGAGCTAAAGCAACTCAACAAGATGTGAATACATCAAAAGCTTAAAGGAAAAATGGCAACCCCATTTTGAGCTTAAATGATGAGTATGACCTATGATCAAGTGTTCTCACTTGACTCCTAAGTCAATATACTCTAACATAGGTGACCTAGTCGCCGCCCCATCTAGATGAAGTTAAAAAAAACTTCATCTAGATGTCTCTTTGCTTCTTTTCTGTTTCATTTCGTTTGGTTTGAATCGCAGTTAATTCTTTGCAAATCCTTGTGAGATTTCCTTGCCTAGTGAGCTGAGTTGACAAAATATTCCATTGCATCAAACTCGGTTCCACCGAATTGTCTCAACTCGATGTCACCGATTTTGACTGCTCTAAGGAATTCTCTGTCAAATTTTCCCTGAGTTTTTCTACTCCAGCTCCACTCGATGATTCTTATCCTCTACTTGCATCTAGATGTGTTTCTCAAGGACCAATCCCACCTGATCTATAACCTTGAAGACCCTTCTTGGAAATTGATGTCAAAGGGGGAGAGAGGAATACATCAAAGCTTAAGCTTATCTATTCAAAACAAAGATGCACCTTACAAGAGGAGAGAATGTTACATGTTTCTAAGAGGGGAGAAACATGATTAGTCTGTTCTTTGGCTGTTGTTTGAGTTTTCTCACCCTACCTACTCCCAATATCCATGTCAGATTCAGGGGGAGAGGAAGTTCTTTAAGGGGAGACAGCTATTTCTTTTGGGGACATGTCTGCTTCAAAGAAGTATTCACCTAGTGATACTCTCTTCTACATGTCATCCCAATCTTGGTTTCTTGTTGATCTTGTGTCTTTTTCTTGAAGAAATTATCTTGTGTTATCTAACCCTGTTTTCTCAAGTGTATTTCTTCAGCTACTTGATCTAGAACTTCAAGGTAAGTATATGCATCACACTCATGTACATGGTTGACCTCTTGCTAAGTATATATTGTTTGCAAGGAGAAAATCTTGTACATGTGGATACTCTAATGTCATATATATATATTGCTCTGATGCATATAGCCAAGATACATGTTGCATGTATATTTCCCATAAGATATCATCATGTTATGCACATCTTAAGGGGGAGTTCAAGGGAGCTCATACATGTTACATGTTTCCTTCAAAGCTTTCATACATACTTCTGCTATATCTGTATTTGAAGCTTTGATGTATGTTGTCATCAATTACCAAAAAGGGGGAGATTGAAAGCACATTTGCTCCCTTGGTGGTTTTGGTAATTTATGCCAACATACATGTTGTTGGACTAATGCTTTTATCTAGTGAATTTCAGACAAGTTCAACAATGGCGTGGCACGGACAAGAGGACGTGGAACCCCTTCAAAATGCTAAGGACAAGGATTGGCAAAAGATCAAGACTCTACATTTTTGGTTTAGTGATCCAAGATCACATTGAGTCCATAGGAAAGCCAATACTATTAAAAGGGGATGAGGTGTTGCTTAATGGTCTTTTTTGCTCAAGTGCTTAGTGACAGTATTCCTAAACCCTCAACTGCTCTCTCTACCCAAATATGTCCTAAACCTAAAGTCCAACTCGGCCCCACCGAAATTTACAATCCGGCCCCACCGAGTTCATCCAAGACTTAGCCACTGCCAAACCCTAACAAATCGGATCCACCGAAATGGATCTCGGTCCCACCGAGATGGCCTTGCCAACTCTCTGTAATCGTTTGCAATCACTTCGGTTTCACCGAGTTTGCAAATCGGTCTCACCGAGATGGCTTGCCAAGTCTCTGTTGCCTTATTGCTTCACTTCGGTCCTACCGAGTTGATGCAATCGGTGCCACCGAGATGAGGATTGCCCTAAGCCATTGCACTTCGGTCCATCCGAGTTGTCCGTATTGGTCCCATCGAGATTCCTAACGTTCATATCTTTTACACAGTTCGGTGCTACCGAGATGATTGTTTCAGTGCCACCTAGTTGGGTCAAAAGTGTGTAACGGTTGGATTTTGTGTGGAGGCTATATATACCCCTCCACCACATCCTTCTCAGTAAGGAGAGCCATCAGAACGTGCCTACACTTCCACCATTCATTTTTTGAGAGAGAACCAACTACTCATGTGTTGAGATCAAGATATTCCATTCCTACCATTTGAACCTTGATCTCTAGCCTTTCCCAAGTTGCTTTCCACTCAAATCTCTTTTCCACCATAGCCAAATCTGTGAGGAGTTGATTGAGTGCTGGGAAGACTATCATTTGAAGCACAAGAGCAAGGAGTTCATCAACAACACACCGTCTATTACCTTTTGGAGAGTGGTGTCTCCTAGATTGGTTAGGTGTCGCTTGGGAGCCTCCAACCAGATGTGGAGTTGAACCAAGAAGTTTGTAAGGGCAAGGAGATCGCCTACTTCGTGAAGATCTACCCCGAGTGAGGCTAGTCCTTCGTGGACGTAAGCCATGGTGGAATAGACAAGGTTGCTTCTTCGTGGACCCTTCGTGGGTGGAGCCCTCCGTGGACTCGCGCAGCCGTTACCCTTCGTGGGTTGAAGTCTCTGATGAGGATATATTCTATGAATACGATGATTCTAATTGTCTCAGCTGGAAGGAAATATTAAGCCTAGCCAATGATGAACAACAGGTGAATTCTCTCTTAGTTGATAATGCCAATTATTTTGATGAGAGCTTTATACTGCCTAAATCCTTGTGTGTATGTGTCATTAGGTACATTGGAGAGGAAGGCATGGCGCAAGGAGCAACTTGGGGCAAGAAGGAGAGCAAGGAGGCAATGCAGCTGAGCTGGGAGGAGGCTTCTGCAACTCCCAGGGCGGTAGTACCGCCCCACCCCAGCGGTAGTACCGCTTGAGGCGGTACTACCGCCCCTACTACCGTGAAAACTACTGGCATCTTTTGGCGCTAACCGGTAGTAGAGCGGTACTGAAGCGGAAGTACCGCTTGGAGCGGTAGTACCGCATGACATCAGCGGTACTACCGTGCTGCCTGCGCGCAGAGTTTCGGGCTGACAGCCCATGTACCCCTTCGATCTATCTTAGGATATAAATACTCTTCCTTAGGGTTAGTTAGAGGGAGACCACGTTTAAGATAAACCCTAGTTCATGAGATTGCTTGTAAGCATTCATCTTGAATCCTCATCACCAATTCGTATCGATCTGGTGATTATATACTGCAAGTCAAGTGTGATCTGCTGTTCCATTGGGAATTAGTATATTGCAATTCTAACCGTTCGTGGTCGACGGCTGCGTGCGCAAGTGTGTGACGTTGTGAATATCCAAAGGGTTGAGACCTTTTGCATTGGCATCAGGGATCAAGCGAGGGAGAGTTCATCGGCGACATACAAGTTATCCTACACCATCATCATCACCACCGCCGCTTACTGAGAAGATCGGGACACCCCTTATCATCTTGGTATCAGATATCCAGCGTTTCCTCGGTAAGCATCCACCAAATCATCCGTAGATTAGTTCTGTGTTTCATCCTATCCAGAAAAAGCCTCACAAAAAGATTAGGGTTAGGGTTTTTGCCATCGCCTAGATTGCATCGTTTCCAAGTTTTAGTTGCTGGTCGTTGTGTCTTTCTTTTTGCGTCACTTTGTCATCCGTGTCATCTAGTCGGTGTCTAGGGTTTTGTTCTGATCCGCGTCTTTTTGTTCTTGTGTTCGTCGGCGTCTTTTTGTTCTTGTGTTCGTCGGAATCGCGTCTAGGATTTTCCTTTAGCGTTTTCTTTCCGGTTTCCTTTTTCCAATCCGAGTTAAATCGAGTCTTTCCTTTTGTGAGCCATAGACAAGCCAATCTTTCCTTTGCGTAGCACTTTCCTATTGAGACTAGCATATCCTTATGCTCTACGGGCTGCTCATCTAGGTTTTTGGTAAGTGCATCTTTGCGATTGGCAAGATCAGATTTGTTGTTTGTTGCTCAAGTCTGAAAAAAAAAAAAAAAATCCCGTGGTACTGTTCACGTTACTGTTCACGTGCCCTGCTGTGAAAAAAAAAAAAAAAAAAAAAGAGAGAGAGAAAAAAAAAAAAGGCGTATCAAAAAAAAAAAAAACACAGAGACAAAAAGAAACGAGAGAAACAGTGGCCGGAAGTTGTTGCTATCTATTGCAGTGCTGTATTTATTATCTTGCTGTTTGCACTTGTAGAATTGAGCAATCTTGTGCCCTGTTTTTGAGCTTTTTGCTAGCGTCTCTCCCTGTGCATTGCAACACGAGCATTCCTCCGACACATACATCAAATTTGAGCTCATTTTCAGAGTTGCAATTGCCCCATTTATTTCCACCGTGTGAGTTTCCGTGGGTCTTTTTGTATCACACGATCAGCACTAGGATTTGTGAATTGGTGTTGTTAGGTATCCCAACCAAGCTCCACCATATACCCTGGTTTGTCGTGTGATTGCTCTCATACCCGGATATTCACTTCATCACATCTGTGCACTAGTCTTCCATCCGAACGGGTACGCATTGCTATTCACTTTGGAACGGTAAGATTTCCTTTTCTTGTCAGTTTTTGAGTGAGTTGTGAGAGTACACCATATACATCTGCTATACTTTTTATGTACTAATAATGGTGAATCCTCTCAAGGACAAGCCATTACCATTACAGTTTTTGTGCAGTGATGCATTCTGGGAGGAGGAAGATCTTGGTGTACATCCTGATTCAGGTTTGTTCCACTTTACTGCAGACATCGAAGGTAGACCTGCTGCAGTGATCCTTGATAATTATTCTCTCACAAACTTGGTCAGTATTGATGTTGTTAACAAGCTACAGTTGCGTAAATATACCAAACTTGTGCCATATACGTTAGCTGCTTATGATGAGGCATTTCCAATTACTCATCGTGCTTATGTTCCTATCACCATTTATGGCTACACTGTTAGCATGCGCTGTGATGTCCTTCCTAGAACACTTAATTGTTGTCACGTTTTGTTGGGAAAACCTTGGTGTGATAAGCATAAGGTTAAATTTGATAGTGCTCAGACCGATCCTGTATTCTTTTGGCATAATAAGCACACTTGGTTAGCACATACACGACTTAAGGATTTTCAGAAGGTTAGACGTCAAAATCTCTGTCCACCTGTTATTTCCATAGTTAATAATGAGCATTTGCGTGATCACACAATCTTGGGAGTACATGTTAATGAGACAAGTCAGGTTTCACCTAACGTAATCATGTCTACTCCTAGTGTTGTTTCTTGTGATATCCAGGTTGCTTTTGAAGAAAGGGAGCCATCTGTTGTACAACCTATGCTCCCAATTGCTCCTAGTGTTGTGTCTTCTGATGTGCAGGTTGTTTTTGAAGAAAGGGAGCAGCATGTCGTACAACCTGAATCACCACTTGCGCAAGATTTTCTAGTACCTGCTACATCTCAGGAGATTGACATTGATACTGGTACTAATTTTGAGCTGCAACCAGCCAATGAGGCATTCAGTGAGTCTATTCCTTTGCTGGTTGATTCTTGTGCGTTGATCAGTCCAAATATTTCAGCACCATGTGATACTTTGCTAAATTCAAATTCTGATCCTGTGGTACTGATAACACATAACGAACTACTTACTAGAATACCACCCGTTGATATTGTGTATTCCATCCTGCTCAATGAACCTATTAGTTTGCGTAGTGCTATGAAGAAGATTTCTGAAATTTCACATCTAAATTCTAGCACATATGCCTATAGTTTCATTTTTAATTTAATTGGTGAATATAGCATGACTGATAATTTTCTGGTGGATCACATATGCATTACCTGTGATAGGATTGCTGATTTGAAACTTGCTGTTTTGCATCCTACATGCTATGTGACAAAATCATTGTGTTGTGGGACGGTCGCTCATTTTCATGAGAATATGAAATATCATTATGTTCTAGTTGATTTCTTGCGGCCAACAAAAATTTCAGCTATGTTGGGTTGTTCTGATCTTGCTATAACCGAATGTAATCCATTGTGGTTGTCCCAACACCTGTTGCATTTATATGCTACTGCTATAGACTTCACTTTTATTTGCAAACTGAGTTGCATCTTACCCGCTGTGTGTAGTGCTCGTGAACATACCTACGTTTGTTCTATATATCAGCATGGCACAGTTGAAGCATGGTATCCACTATATGTACCTTTGCATATTTTGGACTGGTTTGACCTTGCTTATAGCACATTTGATCATCGATCTTCTGTGAGGACTTTGGACTTACTACTAAACAATACGACATTGTACATGTGTGTTCCTCATTCTGGTCATGACTATATGAACTTCACTTATACTTGCAATTTAAGTTGCATATTGCATACTGGGCATCTTTTTCATGACAACAAAAATGATACAACACGTTATCTATACATATATTATGCGTACACGTTGTTCTTTTTGTTTCTGCCATTTTCAGCTTACCCAAAGCCGAGGACGGCTTTTCTTGAAGAAAGGGAGGATGATGAGGATATATTCTATGAATACGATGATTCTAATTGTCTCAGCTGGAAGGAAATATTAAGCCTAGCCAATGATGAACAACAGGTGAATTCTCTCTTAGTTGATAATGCCAATTATTTTGATGAGAGCTTTATACTGCCTAAATCCTTGTGTGTATGTGTCATTAGGTACATTGGAGAGGAAGGCATGGCGCAAGGAGCAACTTGGGGCAAGAAGGAGAGCAAGGAGGCAATGCAGCTGAGCTGGGAGGAGGCTTCTGCAACTCCCAGGGCGGTAGTACCGCCCCACCCCAGCGGTAGTACCGCTTGAGGCGGTACTACCGCCCCTACTACCGTGAAAACTACTGGCATCTTTTGGCGCTAACCGGTAGTAGAGCGGTACTGAAGCGGAAGTACCGCTTGGAGCGGTAGTACCGCATGACATCAGCGGTACTACCGTGCTGCCTGCGCGCAGAGTTTCGGGCTGACAGCCCATGTACCCCTTCGATCTATCTTAGGATATAAATACTCTTCCTTAGGGTTAGTTAGAGGGAGACCACGTTTAAGATAAACCCTAGTTCATGAGATTGCTTGTAAGCATTCATCTTGAATCCTCATCACCAATTCGTATCGATCTGGTGATTATATACTGCAAGTCAAGTGTGATCTGCTGTTCCATTGGGAATTAGTATATTGCAATTCTAACCGTTCGTGGTCGACGGCTGCGTGCGCAAGTGTGTGACGTTGTGAATATCCAAAGGGTTGAGACCTTTTGCATTGGCATCAGGGATCAAGCGAGGGAGAGTTCATCGGCGACATACAAGTTATCCTACACCATCATCATCACCACCGCCGCTTACTGAGAAGATCGGGACACCCCTTATCAGTCTCCATCAACGTGGACGTACGATAGCACCACCTATCGGAACCACGCCAAAAACCACCGTGTCTTCATTGCGTTTGATCTTCCATACTCTACCCCTTTACTTTTCGTACTATTGCATGCTTTACTATTTCCGCTGCTCAATCTCTAGATATGCATGTGTAGAAGGTATTGGAGTGATCTTAACTTGTGCCAAAATCTGCCTAAATTCCAAGAGAAATTAAAAACTGCACCTTTGGCTGGTTAGGAGTCTATTCACCCCCCCTCTAGACCTATCTCCTCGATCCCACATGTTCTTATCTAGCATATCTCATTCATTTCTAACAGGTTTACCAATTCTAGCAGCTTCATCGCAAAAGTAAATAACATGCCCATCAATATCATCAACTAAAATATCTTTAACCATTCCAATATTAGGCTCAACCTTAATTTGTTCAGAAGGTTTAGGTGTTCTTATATTACTTTTATTAACCACAGTTGAAGCTTTAGCATGTTCCTTAATCCTTATAGGGAAAGGGGGTTTCTCAAAGTAGGCAGTAGGCACAACTGGATCAACATTGTAAACAGTTGTTTCTTCTTTAACACTAATAGGTTCCTCATTTAATTCAGTAGGGGGTTCTTTAACACCGGTGGATGATATTTAAACCATTTCTCCTTTGGGAGATCAACATGAGCAGCAAAAGTTTCACAAAAGGTAGCTACTATCTCAGAGCCAAGTCCATATTTAGTACTAAACTTATGAAAAGCATCAGTTTCCATAAAAGATTTAACACAATCAAACTCAAGATTTATACCTGAAACTTTACCTTTGTCGATTTCCCAATCTTTAGAGTTACATTTAATTCTTTCCAGAAGATCCCATCTGAATTCAATAGTTCTCTTCATAAAGGAACCAACAAAAGAAGTATCGAGCATGGATTGATCATTATGAGAAAGCCGAGCATAAAAGTTTTGAATAATTATTTCTCTTGAAAGCTCATGATTGGGGCATGTGTGCAACATATACTTAAGCCTCCCCCAAGCTTGAGCGATACTTTCTCCTTCAAGAGGCCAAAAAATATATATGTAATTCCGATCTCGATGAACCAAATGCATAGGATTAAATTTCTGGTGAAATTCCAGCTTGAACCGGTTCCAATCCCATGTTTCAGTATCATCACATAGCCTGTACCATGTCAATGCCTTTCCCTCCAAAGATAAAGGGAATAATTTCTTTTTAACTCCATCTCCGGATAGTCCTGCAAGCTCAAACAATCCACAAATTTCATCCACATATATCAAGTGCATATCAGGGTGCATCGTTCCATCTCCTGCATAAGGATTAGCTAGCAGTTTCTCTACCATACCCAAAGGAATTTCATAATAAATATTTTCAGTAGGTTCAGTAGGTTGAGGAGCAACTCTCAATGCTTCCGGTCGAGGTGAAGATACCCCGAACAAACCCCTCAAAGGATTACTTTCCATAGTGACAAGTGATAGTAAATTTCAGCACGTAATATAAATGTTTCCTTACCATAAAGTGAAATAATGATCAAAAACATAATAATTAACAGTAGGAAATCATGATGCAAATTGGACGTATCAAGCGTGGTGGCACATATCAGGGTATGGTGCATGGAGAGACGCATGGTACGCTGTGTACACACAGTTTTGCCTGATGAACGGAACTGCGCTGCCATCAGGATCCTTGGCGTTGGTGATCTCCTGGTTAATCGGATAATTCAGTTCGAGAAACACAGAGCGTCTGCCGAGGCTACTTACCGGCCTCCAGTCAAAAATTCCTGAAGGCCCAAAGAAGCTGGGATCCTGCTCAAAGACCATGCAGTGACTGTGATTGTATTCCGCGAAACAACACGTCCGGTACGTGCGAACGATCATCAATCGTTCACCATTGTCTGATCGAGCCAGGAACCACCTGCAACTGCCATGCCGCTTTTCTTTCAAACGTTCTGGTATTAGGAAGGGTAGGGACACCAGGCGGCCTACACCATCATATCAAGTTGGAGTCAAATAAAAATGGGCCGGTACTGTAAATCTAAGAACAGCATGTTCGGAGCTGTTGGCGAGGAAAATCGCACCGCGCCAACACAAGACAATCCCCGCACTTTCGCGGCGAGGGGCGGAAGCTTTCCGAGCAAAGCAACAAAGAGGGTTCCTCAATTTCGAAGAGGAGAACGGATGCTTTCCGAGCAAAGCAACAAAGGTAATCCGCGCACTTTCGTGGCGAGGGACGGATGCTTTTCGAGCAAAGCAACAAAGATAAACCGAGCCCTAGGGTGGCTAGAACATCGGCGAAGAAAAGTAGAAAAACAGAAAGTAAAGGTAAATTGTATTGATAGATCGATTGTGTGTTGTTCAATCGGCCATCACCTCTTCTATTTAAGAGGGGGTTGGACTTCCCGTACAAGCAAATGATTCATCTAGGCTTTCCTTACAAGAAATTACATCAATTCACGTCCTAGATTTCCTTCCAAAGGGTAAAAAACGCTATCCAAACTCGGACTCTCCAAAATCTGCCTGAGTCTGCGCGACGGCAAGCGGTAGTACCGCTCTGGGCACGGTAGTACCGCTCTGGGCGGTAGTACCGCTCCGAGCATAGCTAAGTACCGCTCTACTACCGAGTAAGGGTCTCGGGATACCAGAAGAATTTTCATAAGCGGTAGTAGACGCGGTAGTAAAATACGGTACTACCGCTTAGCGGTACTTCCGCTTATGGGAGCGGTACTACCGCCCTGGAGGGACAGGGCCGCACTCAGATGGCTCTAAATTTTGCATATGACCTCGGATTTAGACGATTTTTATATCAAAATCAACTGTTTCGACGAGACACACAACTTTCATGTTGAAACGTTTTCCATAAGAGGCCATCTTAATTGAGTTTCATGCCATTCTTTAATCTGGTGTCAACATGAGCATCTCTGAACTTGTCATAATTATTGCATAAGAGCTCCGTCTTGGACCATCTTCATATGAATTTTGATCTTCTCTAAAAGGGTCATCCAATGGTGATTTACAATCATAATTTTGACTTCATCTTGATATAACTTCAAGCTACTCTTTATGACCGTGCCACTTTTGAGCGTCAACACATGCCCCCCTGTTTTTCGGCAAAGCAAGCGTGCCGAAAAATAACTTGTACCATGTTGGTTCTAGGAACGATGTCAACACTCCATCGGCCATTTTGCATGTGCTTAGGGCGATAAGTATATATCGGCCATTACTTGTTTGAATCTTTGATGCAAACTTGGGTGAAACCCTCTCAATTTCATTAACAATCTGGTGATAAAGTTCCATAGATATGTATCTCAAAGCCATCCTCCGAACCATATTGTTCACCCTTCTGCTAGGTTCTTGCAGGTAATCAACAATGAGTTTTCTTGAATCCTTGATTTTGCCTGAAGCAATCATTAATCATCGTCGGCCAATAAAATCCAGCACGTCGTAACAACCATTTCATCTTGGGGGCCGACTGATGAGTGCCACAAATTCCTTCATGAACCTCTCCCATAGCAACTCTTGCTTGGTCCTTATCCAAGTATTTTAAAAGAACATCATCCACCGTTCGGCGATAAAGATTATCATCTATCATCGTATATTTGAAAGCCTTACGCCGAACGGCCCTGTCCACCCTTTTACTAGGATCACACAAGTAATCAATAATGGGCTTCCTCCAGTCTTGATTTCCACCTACAATAGAATTTTCGTTAGTGGCCGAAGCAGTAAGCTCTGGTTCGGCCTCTTCATTGGCGAAGCTAGTCATCGGCCTTTGAGAAATATAAAACATGCCATGATCAACATGATAGCCAGATGCTTGCTGTGCCAACTCATTTGCTCTCCAATTATCATGTCTAGATATATGAGCAATGTTAAAATAATCCAAAATAGAAATTATATCTAGACACTTATTAAGATAAACATTAAGTGATTCGTCCAAACACTGAAAAACTTTGGATATTTGTTGTACTACTAATAACGAATCACCAAAAGCCTCAACATGTATAGTACCTATAGCAAGTAAAAACTCCAACCCGAATAACAATGCATATTCGGCTTTGATCATTTGTGCATAAATATTTTAAGCGGTATAAGGCATCACACAATAGCACCATAAGGAGATATATAAACAACACCAACACCTTGGCCATTGTTATGAATTCAACCATCAAAACATAATCTCCATAGTAATAGAGAGACAAGGTTAATATCAATATTATGCATGTCATAAATCCGATGCTCAATAATAAAATTAACAATGATTTGGCCTCTCATAAATTTGGAAGATTTGTAGGCCAAATCATATCAAAGCAAAGCATAAGCCCACTCACCAATTTTGCTATGAATTGGTCGCAACATATTTTGAATGGCATCGGTCATAATATCTCAACTCCATGCAAGCATATAAATTTCCATGCGCACGGACCTTGTCTCACTTTCCAATCGAACTACGGACGATGTTAGAATACTACACCGGCCATGTATTGACATATTCTTAGGACGATAGAAAAATATCGGCCATTATAATAAGTTAAATGTAGAATTCATCCACCAAAGCATGTATAGCCGAAATAAACAAATGAAATAACAAATCAAATATAATAAGCATCTCTAATTCCCCGGCTCTTAGCCGTTTCAGCTGCCACACTTGCCAATGTGATGAGATGAGTGGGCGTCCCGGCTGTAACCTTGCTTTATGCACTGACAACTCTCTGCCTACCTTGAGTACTTCCAGCACGGTTTGTATTGACTCCACAACTGGGTCCTTGAAAGTTACTCGTTTCACTTCCTTGCCCTTTGTACCCAACATTTTCTCGGCTGGCTTTTGATTACTTGGAGCCGAGTCTGAAACAGCATCCTTTCGGCCATCTCTTTTCACTTGGTAGACTTGCTTGACCACCTCTTTCTTCCTCCCTGAGCTCCTGGCCGATTCCTTTTGAGTGAACCGGTCTCTGTTACACAATTGTTCATCAAATGTAGACCCTTTTGGAGCTGCATAATCTTGGCGAGGTGATTCAAAACGAGATGGATAATGTTCCCTTGTATCACACCCGTCCCATGATGGATATGGATTCATATAAGCATAGGGAGGTATCCATGACGTTGGTATTGGCGGCCAAAAATAAGGATATGAATATGATGCATTGGAATTACCACTTTGCGAATACCGGTCTTCAGATTTGCGCCTAGGGGGTGATCTTGATGCTTTTGAATTATTTGGCCGATAAGCACTCTTCTCTTCATTTATCTTCTGATATTTTTCCAATAGTTGCGCGAAAGTGACTTTCGGCTTTTTACCCTTGTGCTTATTCCATCCTTTGCCTCCTTTGGTCTTCCTTGCATCGATCTTAGGATTTGCTTGTTGCCCCCCAGTACTCGACGTCTTCATTGTAACCTTGACAGAACCTTTGCCTTCAAGAATATCATCATTGTGCTCATGAATAATTTCTGTACTTGAAAGCTTGATCCCATCACTTGCAATTTTTACCTTCTTATCTTCAAATGAATCAGCTTGCAGTAACCGATACAATACCCTTTTACCATCAGGATTAATAGGAACGGACTGGTCATCCCTTATTGTTTCAACAAGTCTCAATCGTCCTTTAATGGCCGATTTAGCTATCTGTTGAAACATGGTGCAATCCTCAAAAGTATGCTCGAATGACTCGTGCAATTTACAATACACTCGCCCTTGGATTGATGGCTTGACATGGTGATCCAGAATTCTAATATAATCATTCTTCAGCAACAAATCAAAGATCTGATCACACATGTTTGGATTGAAGGTAAACTTTTTGTTTTCTAGCCGATCTTGGTGTAAGAACGGCTTTGGAAGTAAGCAAATGAATGGTTCAGATTTGGCATCACCCCATTTGGCTATGCATTGTGTTTCGCACTCTTTCTCCGATGACTTTGAATAAAGAATTATGCTGTCATCGGTTTCCTCAACAGATTCAAACTTTGGCTTTATGTTTCTGAAACCAAAACTGTTACAACATATATGTCTCATTCGAGACCAAATGCAAGCCAAGTAAGAAATAATCAAAGTTGCCCATATGAAAATAAAGCTTAACCTGTATGACGGGAACAACCTTGATTGAGACAAATTATAACTCGGTGTGTAACTCGGTGGGTGTTTGTTCCGAATTAGATGTAGCTCGGTGTGTGTCATCTCCGAGCTATGAATGACTAGGTTCTTTACCTCCGAGTTATAAGTGTCTCGAGTTATAATTTCACTACTAGCCTCTATGAATGGTACGATATGTTGACTGGCATGATTAGTGAACAAACTATTGCTAGCAGACAAGTTACTCATCTTGATCGGTCTTTCAATATTACTTAAAATCATGAAAGTAGATGCATCAAAAATACAATTATGACCGGATCGAGAAGCGAGTAAACTACTGGTTAGGCATACCTCCTTGAAGATGTTGGGAGAATGTGATGCTAGCACGGGAACAATACTTTGCCCCTCTTCTAGATAATTCTCCAACACTTCATTTTCCTTTTCTAGCCGTTGTGCCGGATTACTCGGAGGTTCCTTGTTAACCAAACATTGTCCGGCCTCGCTTTCTAGCTCTTGATGTTCATCGCTGACTGAATCTTGTTTGGTCATGTCTTTCTGCTTTTGATGCCCATCATCTTTAGCACGGAACTCAGAGGGTAGCACAAAAACTCCCTTGTATTCAGAAAACCCCAACACGGCTGACTCATTGACAAAATCTTCCTCTGCAGGCTCAATGGATTCGGTATGTATGCATGACTCGGCTTCATTAGCCAACTCGAAGGTAATAGCCGAGTCAACATTGTTCTGTTTGGCTCGCAGAGCTTCATTTTCTTGTTTCTTCAACTCGGAGAGCTCGTCATGATTGCTGCAGTAAGGAATAGATGAGTCGTCCGAGTATTGGTGTGTTTGTTCCCGAATTGTGAGCAACTTAGTACGCTCTTGTTTCCGAGCTGGAGTAACTCGGTTCTCTGTTGTTTCCGAGTTGGAGCAACTCGGTGCTGTTGCCTCCGAGTTGGAGCAACTCAGTGCTGTTGTCTCCGAGTTGGAGCAACTCTGTGCTATTGTCTCCGAGTTGGAGCAGCTCGGTGTTGTTGTCTTTTTGATGGCGTTGTTCCTTGTCTTCTGGTATGCAGACAACTTCCATCTTACCATCTCAGCCTTCCGTTCTTCAAGCACGCGCTTAATTTCTCGCCGGTTTTCTTCTTCAAGCGTGACAGGGCTGATGTCATCCGAGTTAACGTTGCTTCCGTTCTTGGAGTCGGTATTCATGATTGTCAACTCGGTGTATTTTTTCTTATGTTGCTCTCGGTAGATAAAATTAAGCTTCTTGAGCTCAGTGGCACATTCTTCCCTCCAATCACGTGCTCCTGCATAGGAATGCCCCCCAATGCTTTTTGTTTCTTTCGGCAATGACGTGTTGCCGAAACTTTGCACTTGTACAGGGGATGTACCATAGGCTGCAGTACTAGATAAAAGCACATTAGCTCCTTCTGAATTTCCACTTGGTCGGTTATAACCATTGTAAAGGTGTGGAGCCGAACTATGAGTATCACTAGCTGCATACTGTGTTGAAAAGTTAGTAGCATAAGGTATAGCATATGATGGTTGAGAGTAATTGGTCAAATAGCCAATAATAGCGTGTCCAATTTCTCTATCCGTCGGCATGTTTGAAGGTGAATCCACATACTGCAAGTTATTTGCCGATGAATATGGAGATGAAACACTTGATTGCATGCTATTAAAATTTCTAAGATCGGGTGTCTCATATTGATTGATCGAACTCATCATGTTACTCATCGGCATGTGAATTTCTGGAATTGCCAATGCATGAGAATTCATATTTACACACTGCAAGTTGCTAGAATAAGTTGAAGCATATAGGTTATTTTGCATCGGCTTTTGCACATAGTAAGAACTAGGGTTAGCCGATACAGTACACGTATCACTAGATCTAGCTACATTAACACAAGAGTAATTTGAATCTACGTAAGAAAATTGAGGATTCATGATACCGTTGTAGATTGCAGCCTCTTGATGCGCTCCGAGGTGCGTATGTCCTTGTTCCACTTCGTCCGAGTTAGATGTAACTCGGCCTTGTCCTTGTTCTTCTTGTCGCCGAGTAGATTGAAAGTACTCGGCGTTCTCGTCCCTAGCGGAGTCGCCAATTTGTGTTGGCGAGGAAAATCGCACCGCGCCAACACAAGACAATCCCCGCACTTTCGCGGCGAGGGGCGGATGCTTTCCGAGCAAAGCAACAAAGAGGGTTCCTCAATTTCGAAGAGGAGAACGGATGATTTCCGAGCAAAGCAACAAAGGTAATCCGCGCACTTTCGTGGCGAGGGACGGATGCTTTTCGAGCAAAGCAACAAAGATAAACCGAGCCCTAGGGTGGCTAGAACATCGGCGAAGAAAAGTAGAAAAACAGAAAGTAAAGGTAAATTGTATTGATAGATCGATTGTGTGTTGTTCAATCGGCCATCACCTCTTCTATTTAAGAGGGGGTTGGACTTCCCGTACAAGCAAAGGATTCATCTAGGCTTTCCTTACAAGAAATTACATCAATTCACGTCCTAGATTTCCTTCCAAAGGGTAAAAAACGCTATCCAAACTCGGACTCTCCAAAATCTGCCTGAGTCTGCGCGACGGCAAGCGGTAGTACCGCTCTGGGCACGATAGTACCGCTCTGAGCATAGCTAAGTACCACTCTAGTACCGAGTAAGGGTCTCGGGATACCAGAAGAATTTTCATAAGCGGTAGTAGATGCGGTAGTAAAATACGGTACTACCGCTTATGGGAGCGGTACTACCGCCCTGGAGGGACAGGGCCGCACTCAGATGGCTCTAACTTTTGCATATGACCTCGGATTTAGACGATTTTTATATCAAAATCAACCGTTTCGACGAGACGCACAACTTTTATGTTGAAACGTTTTCCATAAGAGGCCATCTTAATTGAGTTTCATGCCATTCTTTAATCTGGTGTCAACATGAGCATCTCTGAACTTGTCATAATTATTGCATAAGAGCTCCGTCTTGGACCATCTTCATATGAATTTTGATCTTCTCTAAAAGGGTCATCCAATGGTGATTTACAATCATAATTTTGACTTCATCTTGATATAACTTCAAGCTACTCTTTATGACCGTGCCACTTTTGAGCGTCAACAGGAGCATGAATATTTTTCAGTAAATGTTGACAGTAGTATAAGCATGGGAAGGATGATTTGATTTCACCAAAATTCTACTACATCTGATCACCGATGTGGGACGTTTTGGCAGTTCAAATTAAACTGTCAAAACGTCCACGTTACTGAACAGAGGGTGTTTTTGACAGCTGATACGTCCAATTTGCATCATGATTCCCTACTGTTATTTATAATGTATTTGATCATTATTTCACTTTATGCAATTCTTATGCCTTTTCTCTATTAATTTGCAAGATTTATATGAAGAGGGAGAATGCCGGCAGCTAGAATTCTAGACCTGAAATAGCTATAGCAGAGATACCTATTCTATAGAGCTCCAATTGACTTGAAACTTCACGGAGATTTTTTATTGACTATATAAAAAATACTAGAGAAAAAAATACTGGAGGGGACCCACCAGTTGCCCACAAGGCAACAGGGCGCGGCCCCCTGGGCGCGCCCTGATGCCTTGTGGGGCCCCTGGCTAGCCTCTGCCCCCTCCTTCTGCTATATAAGGTCATTTGCCCTAAAAAATTATAGAGAAGACTTTCGGGATGAAGCGCCGCTGTCTTGAGGCGGAACCTGGCCAGGAGCAATTTTGCTCTCCGGCGGAGCGATTTCACCGGGGATACTTCCCTCCGGGAGGGGGGAATCGAAGCCATCGATATCACCAATGATCCTCTCATTGTGGGAGGACCAATCTTCATCAACATCTTCACCAGCATCATCTCGTCTCAAACCCTAGTTCATCTCTTGTATTCAATCTTTGCCTCAAAACCTCAGATTGGTACCTGTGGGTTGCTAGTAGTGTTGATTACATCTTGTAGTTGATTCTAGTTGGTTTATTTGGTGGAAGATTATATGTTCAGATCTTTAATGATATTCAATACCCCTCTGATCTTGAACATGAATATGATTTGTGAGTAGTTACTTTTGTTCTTGAGGACATGGGAGAAGTCTTGTCATAGGTAATCATGTGAATTTGGTATTCGTTCGATATTTTGATGATATGTATGTTGTTGCTTCCTTTAGTGGTGTCGTGTGAACGTCGACTACATGACACTTCACCATATTTGGGCCTAAGGGAATGCATTGTGGAGTAGTAATTAGATGATGGGTTGCTAGAGTGACTGTCGGAAGTGGGGCTCCGGGGACCCAAAGGTTCGAACACTGGGGTGAGCTCGTTCTACTACTTCTTCCCCTACCACGGTAGTGCTACGGCGAGAGCGCGCTAGCGTAGGACGGGCAAAGGCACTGCGGTTTACCCAGGTTCGGGCCACCTTGCGGTGTAAGACCCTACTCCTGCTTTGTGGTTGAGATTATCGTGGATGAGAGAGTTCTTGCGTACAAGGTTGAAGATGATGGATCCCCCCCTTGCTACGGTGGCTGCACTGCCCCTTTTATGCCGCCTTGGTCCTCTTCCCCCTCGAAACTTAGGCGGGAAGGGTTGCCACACTTGGCGGTTTTGAAAGGGGACAGGCGCTCAGGCTATCCTGACTAAAGGTGGTCTTCGCCTGCCAAAGCATGATCCATGACGCGGCGGTGGGCTCGGTGATGACCTCCGCCCTGCGCGCCCGCCGTCTTGGTCTTTCTTCGCCGATCGGGCAACCTTTGGGGTTGCTTTGGGGATTAGATAGCTGGCCCTGCTTCCCTAGCACAAAAGAGGAAACCATCTGCATCCGCGCCTGCTGGCACGGCCTCTGCTGCTGCTCGTCACCGCGCGCGTCACCCATGTGATGGGCTCCAGTCCGCGTGATGCGCCGAACGGTCTTCTCCTCGAGCGCCTGCGGGAGGGGGCCTCAGAAGGCCACCTCGGGAAGCCGCCTCGTGAGGGGACTCGGGAAGCCGCCTCGTGAGGGGACCTCGCGAGGCCGTTTATGGTGGTGCTGAGCATTGCCTGCTACTCCCTGAGGAGGGGGCCTCAGGAGGCTAGGGCCCCATGAGGGGGCATGGCGAGACGCTTGGTGGCGACGGCCCGCCGGGCACACTCCAGGCGTCGCGCCTTGGGCCAAAGGCAGACGGGCCTGGATACCCCGGGTTCCATGGGCCCGACAGTAGCCCCCGGGCACGCGGCGCGCACGTTCCCGCCTACGGAGGGGCGAAACGGCGCGGGCCCTAACCGCCTGCGGCCAGGCGCGACGCGTGGCGCACGATGTGACGGGTGACGCCCCCACTTCCCCACGACGCCTCGGGAACTGCCGTGCTGACATAAATCCTGGCGCAGGCGGCGCGAGGCCATCATTGCCTTCCATCACACGCTCCACCCCTCTGCGCCTTTCCTCCTTGCGTGCGGCTCCTCGCGATTCCCCCCTTCGAGCTTCGCCTGTTCTTGCTCCCGGTCCGCGCCTCCACTGCGCAGATGGCTCCCGCCGGCAAGAGGGGGACGGAGGTGACCCCGTCCGCAAGCGCACCAGTCCTAGGGGCGGCGTTGCAGCGCTCCGCCATCGACGACGAGGAAGGCTTGGACAGGGTGCTTCCGTTCATGGCCGGCGGCCAGAACGAGAACCAGGCGACCCAAATCTGGCCGGGGTCGCGCGCGCGGCGCGACCTTGGGGCGACGGCCTACCCCTTCTTCCTCCACAGCGTGTATGCAGGGTTGGTACCGCCATTTTCGGACTTCTTCTATGCCATACTTGCCCACTATCAGGTTCTTGCTCTTCATCTTCAACCCAACTCCATTTTTCTCCTGGCAACGTTCGCCTTTTACTGCGAGGCCTTCGTGGGCGTGAGGCCCTCTGTGGCGCTCTTCTGCCACTTCTTCTGCCTGCGGCTAACTGCGGCGGACCAGCGCTCCGGATGCGCGTCGTTCCTTGCCGTCAAGGGAATGGAAGACGGCATTATCAACTTGAGGGTTGTGAAGAAGGTGGAAGGATACCGGCAGTGCTGGGTCTATATGGACGCGCGCCAGACCAACCGGCTCCTGATGATCCCTACGGACCCGGCCGAGAAGATCGCCGTGTGGGGGCACGAGAAGCTCACCGACCCGAGGATGGAGCCCGTCCTTGAGTGGATGGCGGCGCACCGGGCCGCCTCACTTTCGGGGACGGCGGTTGTCAGGGAGTACCTGCGGCGGCGCATCGCGCCACTTCAGCAGCACTCACGCCCCATGTGGGAGTACTCCGGCGTGGACGACACCATGAGGCTGAGGCCGGGCGGCCTGGGGTCAGACGCGCTGGACGGGGCCCTGGCGATTCTGCTCAATACCCTTGCCGCGGAAGCGCCGGAGGGGGCGCTCCCGCTTTTTCTCTATCCAGAGAAGGAGGAGCTAGTGAAGGTGATGCCCCTCTTCGATCAGTGGGGCCTCGTGCCTGAGGGCCACGTCGGGCCCCGTGACAACCCCCTCGTGGTGGAGGTGGATTCGGGAAGCGGCAGCGGCAACGGAGATTCGGAGGAGGCCACGGAGGACGACCTCAGCCGGGTGCCGCCACGCGTTCGCCGGCAGCTCATCTGTGAGCTCGAGGATGATGACGCCGAGAGCGTCCCACCCGCGGCGGCGGGGGCAGGCGAGCCCCTAGAGCTTGAGGCCCGTCATGAGGCTGAAGCCGCCCAGGGCTCGGAGACGGGTGACGACGCGTCCGGGTCTACCGCGGTACACTCCGGGGGCCGAAGCAGCGGCGCCGAGGCGATGCCCGGCAAGGGCAGCGCCAGCCAGCCGTCTGCGGGGGAGAAGAAGAGGAAGTGGCTCGTCAGCGATGAGTAAGCCTTCTGCCGGCGTCCTTAATTCTTGTTCTTTTACCCGGCTCGGAACCGAGCCACCATTCGTGCAGGGGATCTGCCGCGGATCAGAAGAAGAAGAAGATGACAACGACGAAGGCGAGGGTTACCCCCAGCCCGCAGGAGGCGTCGATGTCCACCTCTGGTGCCGGAGGGCGTGGAGAGGCCACCCACCGTCCCGACGCCAGAGCGGGGTGCACAGAAATCGAGGAAGGGACAGCCGCTCCTCCAGGGTCGCGCGCGGGCGCATCCTATGAGGCCGAAATGGGGAAGCCTCGGGAGGCAGCCTCAGGAGGCGGAGACGCCCTCCCCCTTGGCCCTGCTGCGGGCAAGGAAGCGACGACGAGGGAGGCCGAAGCGTCTGCCCCCCCCTGCCGGGGGCCTCCTTGGGCGCTGGGGAAGGAGTTGCGGGGCGTGCCAGGACCGGCACTGACAGCCCCCGTAGCGCACCGCCGCAGCTGAACGAGGGGGGCGTTCTGGCGAGCCCGCCGCCCCACACAAGCGGTGCCAAGGGCTCCCTTGCCGTCGCAGCGGAGGGTGCCAGAGGGCCCGGCCCAGACTGGCCCCTGGTCCTCGCGAGTGACCGTGCTTTGCTCAGGCCTGAAGCCTTGCGCGACGCCAAGGCCGCGCTCGCTCGGCTCGGCACGGACTTCCAGGACGCGGAGACGCGCCTCGCCGAAGAGCGCCTGAAACTTGCCGACGGGTGGCGCCGGCTCAGCATCGCCGTCGACACGGCCCGAAGTCATGACGAACATGCTCGCGCATTGCGCGAGAGGGACACCGCCAAAGCGGAGGGGGCTCGCGCGAGGGCCCTCCAGGAGGCCGAAGCGGCCATCGTGCGCCGCGAAGAGGCGGAGGCCCTCCTGAAAGAGCTCCAAGACCAACACACCGAGCGGGCGCGGTCGCTCCTCGTGCGGGAAGACACCCTTGCCACTCGCGAGAAGGAGGCCGCAGCCCGCGAGGCAGACCTCGACTCACGCATGGAGGGCTTCGAGAAGAAGGCGGCCGAGCAGGCCATGGAGAAGGAGCGTCTGGAGACGCTGGGGCGCCAGCTGGCCGATGCCTAGGAGGCTCACGTGAAGTGCGTCACCGACGCCAACGCCCGACTGGAGGCCAGAGAAAGGAAGGTCCAAGAGGACGCTGACGCCTTCGAGTCAGAACGCGAGCGGCTCCGGATGGAGGTCGCTGATCTCACGGCGGCGCTCGCCGAGGCGGAGACCCGCCGGAGAGCTGTGCTGCAACCCGGCTCTGGCGCCGTTGATCAGGGACAGGAGCATCGCGAACGTGCCAAGGTACTTCACTCCCTCGAGATCCGCGCCCACAACGCCCTGAATTCCATCTGCCAGGGAAAGCTTGGGGCCCTCCGCGAGTCCCGCGACACCGACTACATCGACTTCTCCACCAAGCTCGTGGAACGGCTTGAGGACGGAGCCAAGGAGATGGACGGTATCCTGGAGGAGGAGTGCCGTGGCCTCTTCTTCCTGGCGGGGACTCGCATCTTCAGCCACCTCCTCGACTCTGACCCCAACTTCGACTTTGACAAGGTGATAGCCCCAGTCCCCGAGGGGCTTCGTGATGGGCTCGCAAGGGCGGTGGAAGTCCATGTGAGCGCGTTACTCGGGAAGTACTCTTGCGGCAGTGGCGAGAGCTCCAATGGTGACGGCGCCGGCGAAGATGACGGTGGTGCGAGCTCCTATGGTGCTTTTTCCCTTTGTTACCCTGCGCTAGATCGATGTGGCCCGTCGGGGCGTGACGATGATGCCCTGGTGTTAAATACTTTATGTTTGCTATAACGGACATTCGAGCCCTCGCGAGGCTCTCTCTTTTTGCTTGCCATGATGCTCTACGTTGTCAAGGCCCAGCTCTTGGGCGGCCATAACCGTCACTGGTATGTCCGGTTGTGATGCCTGGACAAGGCCAGGAGGCGAGGGGCACCGGGAGCTAGTGATGGTCCCTGAGGCGCGATGCTCAGGGAGCCCGCCTTTAACGCACAAGCGGCTTGCGCCAAGAGGAACACGGGCGCTCGTGAGGCCGTCGGACGGAAAGGCTCGCAAGACGGCGAGGGTGGCTCGCGAGGCGGGAGACTTAGCCCTCCAGGAGTTAGTATGGTGGGCCGCCTCTCGCAGGGTACGTCTTGTGAGGGTTCCGCTCGCGAGGTCTCCTGCTGGGACGGCCACCGAGGGTTAGCCCCCAAGGCGGTGCCTGCTGGCCTCCTGAGGTCCTGAGGGTGCTACCTCGCGAGATCCTTCCAGGGACCTGCTCGTGAAATAGCTGCACGCAGAGCATTCAACGACAGCGCGCGCTCGTCGATTCGCTCATGGGTATTACGCGAGGAGACTGGACACCAAGGGCCTTGGTGGGGTGGCGTGTATGGGGCAGGCCCGCGAGCCAGAGCCCGGTTGCTTGGGTTTTTCAGTGATGCTGGGACTGACCCGAGCGCAAGCACTGTGTCCAGCCCCCACTCGCGTGAGGGTCATGAGGTAAGGTCGCGAGCGTGCACAGCTCGTGAGGCAAGCAACTTAGCAATACATTAGATATCTTAGGAAATAGAGTTTTACTGAAACATAGTAATAAGTTCGTTACACAACAAAAAAGAGACATGATTGCCATGTTCGGCACGGATCAGCATGAGGTTGGTGCAGCCCGTGGGGTGCCCTCAAGTGATTGTTCCGGCAGCGCGGAGCATGGGGCTTCCACTAGGCGTGGGCATGATCGCGGTTCGATCGTTCCGCCAGCGCGGAGCATGGGGCTTCCACTGAGACGTGGGCGGGAGCTCTCGCGGGCCCATCAGGCGAACGCAATGAGAGACTCCGGGGCGTGTACAACCCCTTTTCGCTCGTACGCGTGAGGGTCACGCGTAGAACTCGCGGAGGTGTTGGATGTTCCAGGCGTTAGGCACAGGAACTCCGTCCTCCGTCTCCAGCCGGGCTGAGCCGGGCC
Source organism: Elymus sibiricus (assembly GCA_039707655.1). Taxonomy (NCBI): domain Eukaryota; kingdom Viridiplantae; phylum Streptophyta; class Magnoliopsida; order Poales; family Poaceae; genus Elymus; species Elymus sibiricus. The sequence goes on from CM077666.1 coordinate 136,658,783, forward strand.
TGGAGACATGAGTAACCCGGAAAGGGCCTTCCCACATAGGTGAGAGTTTGTGAAGTCCCTCTCTGGAGAGGATCCTGCGCAGGACGAGGTCGCCGACCTCGAGAGTGCGAGGGTGGATGTGGCGACTGTGGTAGCGACGCAAGGCCTACTGGTACCTCACGGCACGAAGGGTGGCCTGACGGCGGCCCTCCTCGAGGAGCAGCAGATCGGTCTCCCGCGAGCCATCCTGACGCGCCTCGTCGAAGGCAAGGACTCGCGGGGAGCCGTTCTTAAGCTCCAGTGGGAGGACCGCCTCAGCGCCGTAGACGAGGAAGAACGGCGTCTCGCCAGTGGGCTTGCTTGCCGTCGTGCGGATGGACCACAACACGGGCTGTAGCTCATCGAGCCAGCCCTTGCCGCAAGCCTCAAGTTTCTTCTTGAAGCTCCTTGTCTTGAGGCCCTTGAGGACCTCGGCATTGGCGCGCTCGGCCTGACCATTGCTTTGCGGGTGCGCCACCGAGGCGTAGCAGATCTGCGTGCCGAGGCTGGCACAGTAGGACTTAAAGAGGCCGCTCGTGAACTGGGAACCATTGTCGGTGATGATGCGATTGGGAACTCCAAAGCGGCTCACGAGGCCCTTGATGAACTTGACGGCGGAGCCTGCCGGGATGGTGCGCACCGGCTCGACCTCTGCCCACTTGGTGAACTTGTCGATGGCGACATAGAGGTAGCGATAACCACGAGCTGCGCGAGGGAAAGGCCCCAGGATGTCCAGCCCCCAGACCGCGAAGGGCCATGAGAGGGGTATCGTCTGGAGTCCCTGCGCAGGCTGGTGGATCTGCTTGGCGTGGAATTGGCAGGCCTCGCAGGCTTGGACCAGTGCAGTGGCGTCACGTAGAGCAGTGGGCCAGTAGAAACCGCTGCGGAAAACCTTACCAACGAGGGTGCGCGATGAAGAGTGATGGCCACAGTCTCCTCCATGTATATCAGCCAGCAACTCGCTCCCTTGCTCTTCAGAGATGCACCGCAGCGAGACGCCGTTGGGGCACCTACGGTATAGCTCGCCATCTTGTATGCAGTAGGCGGTGGCCTGCCGGGCCACGCGCTCCGCTTCCTCCTCCTCCTCCGGCAAGGTGCCGCGAAGCAAGTAAGCCTTGAGCTCCGCGGCCCAGCTATCGGCCTGAGGCTCGAGCGCCAGCAGCAGGCGGGCTCCTAAGGCTGGGCCACAGTCTGGCGCGCCCGTGGGTGGCGCGGGCGGTAGTTCCTCGCGAAGGAGTGCCGTGCTCGCGGCTGGGGGTGCGGCGGATGGCTTGAGGAGCCTTTCCTCAAAGACGCCGGGGCTCTGGGGCTCGCGCCGTGATGCTCGTTTCGCGATGTCGTCGGCCTCTTTGTTGCTGCCGCGGGGGATGTGCAGCAGCTCCAGGCCAAGAAAGCGCTTCTCAAGTTTACGTACCTCTTCCAGGTAGGCGGCCATGTGCTCGTCCTTGGGCTTGTAGCTTTTGTTGGAGAAGTTGACGAGGAGTTGCGAATCGCCCTTGATAGTCAGACGCTTGATGCCTAGGGCGAACGCGGCCTTGAGGCCGGCGATGAGGCCCTCATACTCTGCAATGTTGTTGGAGACCTTGTCGGTGTACCTGAAGCAGAGCTGCACAGCGTAGTAGAGCCTGTCTCCTGTTGGCGAGGTGAGCATGACCCCAGCCCCCGCGCCCTGTCGGGAGAAGGCGCCGTCAAAGTGCATGGTCCATCCGCCAGGCGCCTCATCCCCTGGCAGAAGGGACTGGGCCTCGCGAGGCTCGTCCTCGTACGTGTCCGTCCATTCTGCCACGAAGTCGGCCAGGGCCGCGCCTTTGATGACTCTGGTGGTGGAGAACTCCAGTTGGAAGGCTTGTAGCTCGATGTTCCACTCGGCGACGCGGCCGGCGGCGTTGGGGCTGCGCAGAACTTGCTCCAAGGGGTAGGAGGAAATGACCTTGATGGGATGACCCTGAAAGTAGTGGCGCAGCTTCCTGGAGGTGACGAGGAGCGCAAGGAGGAGCTTCTGCTGCATGGGGTAGCGCTCGCGCGCATCCCTTAGCACGGTGCTGACGAAGTACACGGGGTGCTCGACGAGGCGCGTAGTTGTTGCGACAGCTTGCTCCTCAGATGCCTTGCAAGGCTCGGAAGGCCCGGGAGGCTCGCGAGGCTCAGGAGGCTCGCGAGGCTCAGAAGGCTTGCGGGGGACGGCGGCCTCATGAGGCTCAAGAGGCTCGCGAGGCCCCGTGGGCTCGCGAGGCTCAGCGGGCTCGTGAGCCTGGAGGGGCGTGGAGGGTTTCTCCTTGGCACAGACGCGCTCCTCCCGCACCGCCACCAACGCCGCGCTGGCCGTCTGAGGGGTGGCCGCCAAGTATAGGAGCAACGGCTCGCGAGAGCGCGGCGCGACCATGATGGGCGGGCTCGTGACGTACCTCTTGAGGGCTTCAAAGGCGGCGTCTACCTCAGGAGTCCACTTGAAGGAGCCGGACCTCTTCAGGAGCTTGAAGAAGGGCAGGGCTCGTTCGCCAAACTTGGAGATGAAACGCCGCAAGGACGCCATACACCCCGCCAAGCGTTGCATTTCCTTGAGGGTCCGGGGAGGGCGCATTTTCTTGATGGCCTTGATCTTCTCTGGGTTGGCCTCGATGCCACGGTGCGAGACTAGGAAGCTGAGGATCTTGCCGGAGGGGACTCCGAAGACACACTTCTCCGGGTTGAGCTTGAGGTTAACCTTGCGCAGGTTGGCAAATGTCTCCTGGATGTCCGCAATGAGGGATCCAGCCTCGCGAGATTTGACCACGATGTCGTCGACGTAGGCCTCCGCGTTCCTCCCCATCTGGGGCCCCAGAGTGATGCACATTAGCCGCTGGAAGGTGGCGCCCGCGCTCCTTAAACCGAAGGGCATGCAGACGTAACAAAATACGCCGCAGGGGGTGATGAAGGCCGTCTTCTCCACGTCTTCGGCCGCCATCTTGATCTGATGATAGCCTGAGAAGGAATCCAGGAAACATAGCAGATCACACCCGGCGGTGGAATCCACGATCTGGTCGATGCGGGGCAGCGGAAACGGATCCTGAGGGCAGAACTTGTTGAGGCTGGTGAAGTCGATGCACAAGCGCTCCTTGCCGCCCTTCTTGGGGACGACGACTGGGTTGGCGAGCCATTCGGGATGGCGCACCTCACGAACGACTCCGGCTTCTTGGAGCTTCTGAACTTCACTCACGATGAACTCTTGCTTCTCTGGCGCCTGGCGCCATGCTTTCTGCTTGACCGGGCGTGCATTGGGGCACACCACTAAGTGGTGCTCGATCACCTCCCTCGGCACACCGGAGAAGTCGGATGCTTTCCAGGCAAAAACATCCGAGTTTGCCCGAAGGAAGGTGACGAGCATGCTTTCCTATGCAGGAGGGAGGCCTGTGCCGATGGTGAAGGCAGGGCCGGAGCCGCTGCCGTCCACCGACACCTTCTTCGTCTCGGCGCGGTCCTGAGAAAACAGCTGCTTCTTCTTCGCCGGCACGGCCTCGGAAGGCTCGGCCGCGTCCTCGTCGGCTGGGTGCGCGACAGCGGCAACCTTGTAGGCGCGCTCGAGGGTGCTGGCCGCGTCCTTTTCGTCGCAGGCGACGGTGATGATGCCGCTGCAGCCGGGCATCTTGAGGATGTTGTAGGCGTGATGAGTGGCCGCCATGAACTTGGTGAGAGCTGGGTAGCCCAAGATGGCATTGTAGGGCAGGCCGATGTGCGCCACGTCGAAGTCGATGAGCTCGGTGTGGTAGTTCTTGCGGGTGCCGAAGGTGACGGGGAGGCGCACCTGCCCCAGCGGAATGGTGGAGCCATCGGTCACTCCGGAGAAAGGCCTGGTCGGCATCAGCTGGTCGTAGGGCACCTGGAGCGTCTCGAAGGTTTTTATGGAGAGCACGTTGAGGCCGGCACCCCCGTCGATGAGGGTCTTGGTGACCGCAACATTGCTGATGGTGGGAGTGCACAGCATGGGGAGCGCGCCTGTGGAGGCCGTGGACTTGGGGTGGTCCTTGGAGTCGAAGGTGATGGCGTACTGCGACCACTTGAGGGGCCGCATGACCTCAGGCCTCGGGAGGGCGGCGTACACCTCGCGAGAGAGTTGCTTGAAGTGGCGGCCGGACGCGGGGGCTTGGGACCCACCAAGGATACAGGCGACCGCGCGAGGCTCCTGGTAGCCCCCAGCGCCCTCGTCAGGCTGGTTGACGTCGTTCCTCCGAGGAGGCAGAGGCAGCGGCGGGAGAGCGGCATTAGCCTGAGGATTCGCCTCACGAGGCTGGTCGCGCCGGGCGGCCTCACGAGGCTGATTGCGCCAGCCCTGGCGGTAGTTGCTGTTATTGTTGCGGCTGTCCCAGCAGTTGCCGCTGCGGCCACCTCCGCGGCCGGCGCCACGGCCGTTGCGGTCGTCTCGGCGGCTCTGGCGCTCGTCGCGGAGCAGCTTGAGCTCATGACAGTCTTAGGTGCTGTGGGAGCGGACATTGTGAAAGGCGCAGAGTGGCCTGTTGTCCTTCCTGGGTTCGTCGAGGTCACGGCCGCGCTTCTGCTCGGGCTCCGCCGCAAGCACGGCAGGGCCTTTGCGCTTGACGTCCTTGCTCTTGGCCTTGGTGCCGTCGAGCGCCGCGTCGGGGTCGTTGTGGATGAAGAGGCGGCCTTCTTCAGCCTTGGCGCACTTGTCGGCGAGGTCGAGCAGCTCGAGCACGGAGTCGAGCTCACCGTTGATGGCGAGCTTCTCGTGCATCTTGATGTCCGTGACGCCGGTGGAGAACGCAGAGATGACGGCCGCGTCGGAAGTGCGCGGGATCTTGTTGCGCACCTGGCTGAAGCGCTGGATGTACTTACGGAGGGTCTCATCTGGGCGCTGTCGAACGCGCCGCAGGTCGTTGATGGTGAGGGAGCGGTCCTGTGTGCCCTTGAAGTTGGCGATGAACTGGCTGCAGAGCTCGGCCCACGACGAGATGGAAGCCTCGGGGAGGTTCATGAGCCAGGAGCGCGGGCCGTCCTTGAGGGCCATGGGGAACCAGTTCGCCATGACCTTGTCATCGCCGTTCGCCGCCTCAACGCTCAGCACGTAGAGCTAGAGGAACTTCGTGGGGTTGGGGGTGCCGTCGTAGCGCGGAGGCAGCTCAGGCTTGAACTTCGTGGGCCAGACCACGCGACGCAGCTCGCGGGTGAGGCACGGCAGCCCACGCCGCTCGAGGGGACGCCGCCAGCGAGGGCGACGCGGTTTTGATGCCCGGCCACTGCAACGTCTTGAACGGCCTGGTCCTGGCGCTGGCGCTGGCGCTCGAGGAGCACTCGCGCGTCGGGGGGCGCGCGGCAGATGATCTGGCAGCTGGGCTCGCAGTGGTTCGGAGAAGACGCGCCGCGGGACGGCTCACGAGCCTGCGCGCTGCGCTGGGGCCCGGCGTGCTCGTCACGCAGGGGAGGCGGCGGGGGGGGGGGGGGGGGGGCATACGCCGGGTCCCCAGCACGAGACGGTGGAGGGCGGAGCGAGTGAGAAGGTGCCGTACCGTCCCCGACGTCGTTGACGAGCTCGGTGATGCGACCAAGCCAGGCGTCATAGCCGGTGTCATCAGGACGGTAGCGGAGTAGCTCGCGCGCCATGAGCAGCGAGGCCTGCGGGTTCGGCGGCCTATGGTTGGCGAGGGAGGAGGCCATGGCGGTGTGGCCGTCCGCCCGCACGGAGGGATGTTGGGAGGAGGCCTGCTGCTCGCGGGCAGCAGGGTCGGTGGCGGCGGCAGCCTCGGCGTCGGGGCGGCGGCGATTGCCGCGGGCCACCGGTTCCGTCTGGGCCACGCGGCCAGCCGTGCGCTCAGCACGCTCGCGACGTGCGTCCGCCATGGGACTGGTGGAGCTGAAGGTCGAGCAGAGGAACAGTAGTGCACCCCTACCTGGCGCGCCAAATGTCGGAAGTGGGGCTCCGGGGACCCAAAGGTTCGAACACTGGGGTGAGCTCGTTCTACTACTTCTTCCCCTACCACGGCAGTGCTACGGCGAGACTACGGCGAGAGCGCGCTAGCGTAGGACGGGCAAAGCCACAACGGTTTACCCAGGTTCGGGCCACCTTGCGGTGTAAGACCCTACTCCTGCTTTGTGGTTGAGATTATCGTGGATGAGAGAGTTCTTGCGTACAAGGTTGAAGATGATGGATCCCCCCCTTGCTACGGTGGCTGCACTGCCCCTTTTATGCCGCCTTGGTCCTCTTCCCCCTCGAAACTTAGGCGGGAAGGGTTGCCACACTTGGCGGTTTTGAAATGGGACAGGCGCTCAGGCTATCCTGACTAAAGGTGGTCTTCGCCTGCCAAAGCATGATCCATGACGCGCCGGTGGGCTCGGTGATGACCTCCGCCCTGCGCGCCCGCCGTCTTGGTCTTTCTTCGCCGATCGGGCAACCTTTGGGGGTTGCTTTGGGGAGTAGATAGCTGGCCCTGCTTCCCTAGCACAAAATAGGAAACCATCTGCATCCACGCCTGCTGGCGTGGCCTCTGCAGCTGCTCGTCGCCGCGCGCGTCACCCACGTGATGGACTCCAGTCCGCACGACGCGCCGAACGGTCTTCTCCTCGAGCGCCTGTGGGAGGGGGCCTCGGAAGGCCACCTCGGGAAGCCGCATCATGAGGCCACTCGGGAAGCCGCCTCGTGAGGGGACTCGGGAAGCCGCCTCGTGAGGGGACCTCGCGAGGCCGTTTATGGTGGTGCTGAGCGTTGCTGGTACTCCCTGAGGAGGGGGCCTAAGGAGGCTAGGGCCCCATGAGGGGGCATGGCGAGACGCTTGGTGGCGACGGCCCGCCGGGCACACTCCAGGCGTCGCGCCCTGGGCCAAAGGCAGACGGGCCTGGATACCCCGGGTTCCATGGGCCCGACAGTGACAGAAGCTTAAACCCTAGTTTATGCGCTATTCCATAAGGGGCTGATTTGGATCCATATGTTTCATGCTATGGTTAGATTTATCTTAATTCTTCTTTCGTAGTTGCGGATGCTTGCGAGAGGGGGTAATCATAAGTGGGAGGCTTGTTCAAGTAAGAATAGCACCCAAGCACCGGTCCACCCACATATCAAAGTAGCGAACGCGAATCAAACAAACATGATGAAAGTGACCAGAAGAAATTCCCATGTGTCCTCGAGAACGCTTTGCTTATTAGACGAGTTGGTTCCAGCTTGTCCTTTGCTGTAAAAAGGATTGGGCCACCTTGATGCACTTTATTATACTTGTTACTCGTTACGAATTATCTTGCTATCAAAACTATCTGTTACCGCTACTTTCAGTACTTGCAGAGAATACCTTGCTGAAAACCGTTTGTCATTTCCTTCTGCTCCTCGTTTGGTTCGACACTCTTACTTATCGAAAGGACTACGATTGATCCCCTATACTTGTGGGTCATCAAGACTCTTTTTTGGCGCCGTTGTCGGGGAGTGAAGCGCCATTGGTGAGTGGAATTTGGTATGGAAACATTTATATTACGTGCTGAAATTTATTGTCACTGGTCACTATGGAAAGTAATCCTTTGAGGGGCTTGTTCGGGGTATCTTCACCTCGACCGGAAGCTATAAGAGTTGCTCCTCAACCTACTAAACCTATTGAAAATATTTATTATGAAATTCCTTCGGGTATGATAGAGAAACGGCCAGCTAATCCTTATGCAGGAGACGGAACTGTGCATCCTGATATGCATTTGATATATGTGGATGAAATTTGTGGATTGTTTAAGCTTGCATGTTTATCTGGAGATGGAGTTAAGAAGAAAGTATTCCCTTTATCTTTGGAGGGAAAGACATTGACATGGTATAGGCTATGTGATGATACTGGAACATGGGATTGGAACCGGTTGAAGCTGGAATTCCACCAGAAATTTTATCCTATGCATTTAGTTTATCATGATCGGAATTATATATATAATTTTTCGCCTCGTGAAGGATAAAGTATCGCTCAAGCTTGGGGGAGGCTTAAGTATATGTGGCACACATGCCCCAATCATGAGCTCTCAAGAGAAATAATTATTCAAAACTTTTATGCTCGGCTTTCTCATAATGATCAATCCATGCTCGATACTTCTCCTGCTGGTTCCTTTATGAAGAGAACTATAGAATTCAGATGGGATCTTCTGGAAAGAATTAAATGTAACTCTGAAGATTGGGAAACCAACAAAGGTAAAGAGGCAGGTATAAATCTTGAGTTTGATTGTGTTAAATCTTTTATGAAAACTGATGCTTTTCATAAGTTTAGTACTAAATATGGACTTGACTCTGAGATAGTAGCTACCTTTTGTGAATCCTTTGCTGCTCATGTTGATCTCCCTAAGGAGAAATGGTTTAAGTTTCATCCACACATTGAATTAAATGAAGAACCTGTTAGTGTAAAGAAGAAACAATTGTTTACAATGTTGATCCAGTTGTGCCTACTGCTTATATTGAGAAACCTCCTTTCCCTGTTAGGATTAAGGAACATGCTAAAGCTTCAACTGTGGTTAATAAAAGCAATATTAAAGCACCTAGATCTTCTGAGCAAATTAAAATTGAACCTAATATTGCAATGGTTAAAGATCTTTTGGTTGATAACATTGATGGACATGTCATATATTTATGTGATGAAGCAACTAGAATTGCTAAGCCAGACACTAAAGATAAAAACAAACCCGTAGTTGGCATGCCTGTTATTTATGTTAAAATTGGAGATCATTGCTATCATGGTTTATGTGATATTGGTGCTAGTGTTAGTGCTATTCCTTTAACTCTCTATCAAGAAGTCATGAATGATATTGCACCTGTTGAGATTGAAGATATTGATGTCACATTAAGCTTGCAAATGGAGATACTATTACACCACTTGGGATTGTTAGAGATGTTGAAGTCTTGTGTGGTAAGATCAAATACCCTACTGATTTAATTGTTCTTGGATCACCACAAGATGATTTTTGTCCCATTATATTTGGTAGACCCTTCTTGAATACAGTTAATGCTAAGATTGATTGCAATAAAGAAACTGTCAGTGTTACTTTTGGTGACGTGTCTCATGAATTTAATTTCTCCAAGTTTCGTAGGCAACCTCATGATAAAGAATTACCCAATAAAGATGAAATTATAGGTTTTGCTTCTATTGCTGTGCCTCCTACTCATTCTTTAGAACAATATTTGCTAGACCATGAAAATGATATGCATATGAATGAAAGAAATGAGATAGGTGAATTAATCTTTACACAAGCACCAATTCTTAAACATAATTTGCCTGTTGAAACTTTGGAAGATCCTCTTCCACCGAAGGGTGATCCTGTGTTTGAATTAAAACAATTACCTGATACGCTCAAATATGCTTATCTTGATGAAAATAATATATATCATGTTATTATTAGTGCTAACCTTTCAGAGCATGAAGAAAAGAGATTACTTAAAACTCTGAAGAAGCATCGTGCTGCTATTGGATATACTCTCGATGATATTAAGGGCATTAGTCCCACTCTATGCCAGCATAAAATTCCTATGGAGCAGATGCTAAACCCGTTGTTGATCATCAAAGAAGATTGAATCCTAAAATGAAGGATGTGGTAAGAACTGAAATATTAAAGCTTTTGGAGGCAGGTATAATTTATCCCATAGCTGATAGTAGATGGGTAAGTCCTGTTCATTGTGTTCCTAAGAAAGGAGGTATTACTATTGTTCCTAATGATAAAAATGAACTTATCCCACAAAGAATTGTAACTGGTTATAGGATGGTAATTGATTTCAGGAAATTAAATAAAGCTACTAGGAAAGATCATTATCCCTTGCCTTTTATTGATCAAATGTTAGAAAGATTATCTAAGCATACACACTTTTGCTTCCTAGATGGTTATTCTGGTTTCTCTCAAATACCTGTATCACTAGAAGATCAAGAGAAAACCACATTTACTTGTCCTTTTGGAACTTATGATTATCGTCGTATGCCTTTTGGTTTATGTAATGCACCCACTACCTTTCAAAGATGTATGACTGTTATATTCTCTGACTTTTGTGAAAAGATTGTTGAGGTTTTCATGGTTGATTTTTCCGTTTACGGAACTTCTTTTGATGATTGCTTGAGCAACCTTGATCGAGTTTTCCAGAGATGTGAAGAAACTAATCTTGTATTGAATTGGGAGAAGTGCCACTTTATGGTGAATAATGGTATAGTCCTTGGGCATAAAATTTCTAAAAGAGGTATTGAAGTTGATAAAGCTAAAGTTGATGCAATTGAGAAAATGCCATGTCCTAAAGATATCAAAGGTATAAGAAGCTTCCTTGGTCATGCTGGTTTCTATAGAAGGTTTATAAAAGACCTCTCTAAAATTTCTAGGCCTCTTACTAATCTTTTGCAAAAAGATGTCTCATTTGTTTTTGATGATGACTGCGTAGAAGCCTTTGAAATACTTAAGAAAGACTTAATTTCTGCACCTATTGTTCAACCACCTTATTGGAACCCACCCTTTGAAATTATGTGTGATGCTAGTGATTATGCTGTTGGTGTTGTTCTAGGTCAAAGAGTTGATAAGAAATTGAATGTTATTCATTATGCTAGTAAAACTCTAGATAGTGCTCAAAGAAATTATGCTACTACTGAGAAATAATTTTTAGCAGTTGTGTTTGCATGTGATAAATTCAGATCTTACATTGTTGATTCTAAAGTAACTATTCACACCGATCATGCTGCTATTAAATATCTTATGGAAAAGAAAGATACTAAACCTAGACTTATTAGGTGGGTTCTTTTGCTACAAGAATTTGATTTGCATATTGTTGATAGAAAGGGAGCTGAGAATCCTGTAGCAGACAATTTGTCTAGAATGGAAAATGTTCTTGATGACCCACTACCTATTAATGATGATTTCCCTGATGAACAATTAGCTGTGATAAATGCTTCTCATAATACTCCTTGGTTTGCAGACTATGCTAATTACATTGTTGCTAAATATATACCACCTAGTTTCACATACCAACAAAAGAAAAAGTTCTTCTTTGATTTAAGGCATTACTTTTGGGATGACCCACATTTGTATAAAGAAGGAGTAGATGGTATTATTAGACGTTGTGTACCTGAGCATGAACAGGAACAAATCCTACGAAAGTGTCACTTCGAGGCATACAGAGGACACCATGCGGGAGACAGAACTGCACATAAGGTATTACAATCTGGTTTTTATTGGCCTACTCTCTTCAAAGATGCACGTAAGTTTGTCCTTTCTTGTGATGAATGTCAAAGAAGTGGTAATGTTGGTAGACGTCAGGAAATGCCTATGAATTATTCACTTGTTATTGAACCATTTGATGTTTGGGGTTTGTATTATATGGGACCTTTTCCTTCCTCTAATGGGTATACTCATATTTTAGTTGCTGTTGATTATGTTACTAAGTGGGTAGAAGCTATTCCAACTAGTAGTGCTGATCATAACACTTCTATTAAAATGCTTAAAGAAGTTATATTTCCGAGGTTTGGAGTCCCTAGATATTTGATGACTGATGGTGGTTCACATTTTATTCATGGTGCTTTCCGTAAATTGCTTGCTAAATATGATGTTAATCATATAATTGCATCTCCTTATCATCCTCAGTCTAGTGGTCAAGTTGAATTGAGTAATAGAGAAATAAAATTAATTTTGCAAAAGACCGTTAATAGATCCAGAAAAAATTAGTCTAAGAAACTTGATGACGCATTATGGGCTTACATAACTACTTATAAAAATCCTATGGGTATGCCTCCATATAAAATGGTTTATGGAAAAGCATGTCATTTACCTCTTGAGTTAGAACATAAAGCTTATTGGGCAATTAAAGAACTTAACTATGATTTGAAACTTGCCGGTGAGAAGAGGTTATTTGATATTAGCTTTCTAGATGAATGGAGAACCCAAGCCTATGAAAATGCCAAGTTATTTAAAGAAAAGGTTAAAAGATGACATGATAAAAGAATTGAAAAATGGGTGAGCAAGTTCTATTGTACAACTCTCATTTCAGATTCTTTGCAGGATAACTTCTCTCTAAATGGGAAGGGCCATATATCATTGAAGAAGTTTATCGCTCCGGAGCTATCAAAATCAACAACTCCAAAGGCACCAACCCGAGAGTAGTGAATGGACAAACAATTTAGCATTATATCTTAGGTACTCCCATTAATGTTGAAACTAATATTATTTAGACAATGACACCGGAGGAACACATCAAAGAATCCTCCCGGAACGCTCCAGAACCTTGAAAAGGGGTAGATATGTGATACGGTAAGTAAACCGACTCCAAAAATTCCATAAAAAATATTTTTGTCCATTTTAGAATATTAGAAAAATACAAAAATAAGAAATAGCTGAGAGGACCCATGAGGAGGTCACAAGGCAGCAGGGCGCGACCCCCCCTGGGCGCGCCGTGTTGCCATGTGGGCCCCTCGTGTGCCCTCCCGACTCCGTTTTCCTCTCGTATGCTTGTTTTGCCAGATAAAAATTCTTTATATATACTCACGGGTGTTTTGACCACCACATCGCAAGTTTCTCCTCTGTTCTTGTTTCGGGCTGTTTTTCTGACAGGTTTGGACACACTATGTCTTCTCAAGATTCGGATGGGGAGAGCTATGTCTCGCACATCTTTGCAAACCCTAGAGTCTATGGGGATATTGATCCCTATGGATGGTCATATGATGAAGAGGAGGAGGCCGACTTGAGGAGAAAGCAAGATCAACCCAGTGAGGAAGAAGAGGATCTTCCTCTGCCTCAGCCAGGAGATATGCATGTTGAATTCGAGAGGTCCACCTTACCCAATACGCTGAAAGTGCCAAAATTTCAATTCACTCCCTTTTGTCATGTGCAGGAAGATTTAGATAAACTGCGTCGTAAAATTTGGGATCTCGAAAGGGAGAATGATAAATTAAAAGAAGAAATTCGCGTCCTCAAGTGGGAGTTGAAGGACAAGCCTATCACTTCATCACCACCATCACCGAAGAAGGAGACTTGAGTACATGGGTATGGGCACCACCCTTGGCTTGTGCCAAGCTTGGGGGAGGTGCCCCGGTATCATATCACCATCACTTTTATCATCATTATGTATCTTAGTTCGATCCTTAGTTATTTCATGATTTAGAGGAATAAAGTTTTTGTATGATCTAGTTTCAAGTGCTTGCTTAGTGATCTATCTATCTATGTAATCGTGTGTGAAAGTTATATAATAAAGAGTAGTTTGAGTTGAGTGTTTTGCTTTTGTTGATCAAACCTTATAAATAAATAAAGAGAATAAAAAGTAAAGATCATATGCTAATCCCATGGGGAGTGATGACTTCACATAAAAGAAGTATAATTGATAAAACTTGTTGGAAGTTGACAAACATAGCATTAGTCATTGTTGCAATTCATGAAAGAAATAATAAAGGAAGAGAGGTCTCACATATAGATATACAATCTTGGACATCTTTTATGATTGTGAGCCCCCATTAAATATTCTATGTCAAATAGTCGACGTTGGACAAGGAAGACAACGTAATGAGTTTGGTTTGCTTATATTCACATAGAAGTTATATTGTTTTGGATCCTCTAACATGTGGTGCTTGCCCCCTATCTTTTACTAGCCAAAAACTCCGTCCTAAGTAGAGATACTACTTGTGCATCCAAAAACCATTAAACCCAGTTTCATGCCATGAGAGTCCACTATATCTACCTATGGATTGAATAAGATACTTCAAGTAAGTTGTCATCAGTGCAAAAGCAATAAAAATTGCTCCTAAATATGTATGAACTTTTATTGTAAGGGAAAATAAGCTTTGTACGATCTTGTGATGGTGGAGAAATAAAAGCGACAGACTGCATAATAAAGGTCACTATCACAAAGAGCAATATAAAGTGACGTTCCTTTACATTAAGAGCTTGCACATCCAGAAATAAAAAGCGCATGACAACCTCTGCTTCCCTCTGTGAAGGGCCTATCTTTTACTCTATGTATTTATTTTTATGCAAGAGTCAATAGTATTCTCCTCTATTCCGTTTTTATTTTTCTCTCTTGGCAAGCATCATGTGGTGGGGAAAGATCTAGACATATATATCCAGTTGAATGTAGGTGATCATGAGTTATTATTGTTGACATTACCCTGGAGGTAAATACGTTGGGAGGCAAAATTATAAGCCCCTATCTTTCTATGTGTTTGACTGAAACTTTTGCTCCATAAGTATGTCGTGAGTGTCCGCAATCATAGAAGACTAAATGATAGTTGAGTATGTGAACTTGCTAAGCAAAGCTCTTACATAGACTCTTTCTGATAATATGATGAATTACAATTGCTTCAGTGACTGAGATCATAGTTTGTTAGTTTTCAATATGGTTTATGGTTCATACTTTATCTTGTGAATGAATTGCCACTTTTTCAAGAGAAGTTTTATGAGGATATGTTGCTGTTATAATAAAGATCATGATGCCTTCATGTCTGTATTTTATTTTTATCGACACCTCTGATGTCTACTACACAACTTATTCTTGTAGACTCGTGTTGGGCCTCCAAGCTCAGAGTTTCGAGGACAGTAGCAATTTTCCCTCAAGTGGGTGACCTAAGGTTTATCAATCCATGGGAGGCGTAGGTTGAAGATGGTATCTCTCAAACAACCCTGCAACCAAATACAAGAAATCTCTTGTGTCCCCAACACCCCCAATACAATGGTAAATTGTATAGGTGCACTAGTTCGGCGAAGAGATGGTAATTAAAGTGTAGTATGGATAGTAGATATAGGTTTTTGTAATCTGAAAATATAAAAACAGCAAGGTAGCAAATAGTAAACGGGCATAAAAACGGTATTGCAATGCTTAGAAACAAGGCCTAGGTTCATACTTTCACTAGTGCGATCTCCCAACATTGTTGACATAGTTGAATCATATGTAAATCCCTCACGTGCGACAAAGAGTTCACTCCAAAGTCACAAATAGCGGAGAACAAACGAAGAGATTGTTGTAGGGTACGAAACCACCTCAAAGTTATCCTTCCCGATCAATCTTATGAGCCATCCCCATTAATTGTCACGAACAGCCCTAGAGTTCGTACTAGAATAACACCTTAAGATACACATCAACCAAAACCCTAATGTCACCTAGGCACTCCAATGTCACCACGAGTACCCACGGGTTTGATTATACGATATGCATCACACAATCTCAGATTCATCTATTCAAACCAACACAAAGAACTTCAAAGAGTGCCCCAAAGTTTCTACCGGAAAGTCAAGACGAAAACGTGTGCCAACCCTTATGCATAAATCCCCAAGGTCACGGAACCCGCAAGTTGATCACCAAAACATACATCAAGTGACTCAAGTGAATATCCCATTGTCACCACAGATATCCATATGCAAGACATACATCAAGTGTTTTCAAATCCTTTAAGACTCAATCCGATAAGAAAACTTCAAAGGGAAAACTCAATTCATCACAAGAAGATAGAGAGGGGAAAACTCCATATGATTCATCTATATCAACAAAGCTCGCGATACATCAAGATCGTGCCATCTCAAGAACACGAGAGAGAGAGATCAAACACATAGCTACTGGTACAAACCCTCAGCCCTGAGGGTGAACTACTCCCTCCTCGTCATGGAGACCGCCGGGATGATGAAGATGGCCTCCGGTGATGCCTTCCCCCCTCCGGCAGGGTGCCGGAAAAGGGCTGTAGATGGGATCTCTCTGGTACAGAGGCTTGCGGCGGCGTAAAAACTCATCTAGGTTAACTTTCGGTTTTTTTTGAATATATATGATTTTTCAGCGTTGGAATCACACGAAACGGAGCCATGTGGGCCCCACGAGGTACCAGGGCGCGCCCTGGTGCCTCGTGGGCACTGGGTGGCCCCCCTCCAGTGGGTCTTGGTGCCAATATTTTTTATTTGTCCAATAAAAAATCTCCAAAAAGTTTCAGCTCATTTGGAAAACTTTCATTTCTGCACAAAAAACAACACCACGGTAGTTCTGCTGAAAACAGCGTCAGTCCGGGTTAGTTCCAATCAAATCATACCAAAACCATATAGAATTGTTATAAATATGTCATGAATACTTCATAAATTATAGATACGTTGGAGACGTATCAACCTCTCTCTCTAAACATGTGGTCATGATTATCGATTTCGGCTTTCGCTTGAGGACAAGCGAGGTTTAAGCTTGGGGGAGTTGATACGTCCAATTTGCATCATGATTCCCTAATATTATTTATAATGTATTTGATCATTATTTCACTTTATGATGCAATTCTTATGCCTTTTCTCTCTTAATTTGCAAGATTTATATGAAGAGGGAGAATGACGGCAGCCGGAATTCTGGACCTGAAATAGCTACAGCAGAGATACCTATTCTACAGAGCTCCAATTGACTTGAAACTTCACGGAGATTTTTTATTGAATATATAAAAAATACTGGAGAAAAGAAATACTGGAGGGGGCCAACCAGTTGCCCACAAGGCAACAGGGCGCGACCCCCCTGGGCGCGCCCTGATGCCTTGTGGGGCCCCTGGCTGGCCTCTAGCCCGCTCCTTCTGTTATATAAGCTCATTTGCCCTAAAAAAATTATAGAGAAGACTTTCGGGATGAAGTGCCACCGTCTCGAGGCGGAACCTGGGCAGGAGCAATTTTGCTCTCCGGCGAAGCGATTCCGCCGAGGATACTTCCCTTTGGGAGAGGGAAATCGAAGCCATCGACATCACCAACGATCCTCTCATCATGGGAGGACCAATCTTCATCCACATCTTCACCAGCACGATCTCATCTCAAACCCTAGTTCATCTCTTGTATTCAATCATTCCTCAAAACCTCAGATTGGTACCTGTAGGTTGCTAGCAGTGTTGATTACATCTTGTAGTTGATGCTAGTTGGTTTATTTGGTGGAAGATTATATGTTCAGATCCTTAATGATATTCAATACCCCTCTGATCTTGAACATGAATATGATTTGTGAGCAGTTACTTTTGTTCTTGAGGACATGGGAGAAGTCTTGTCACAGGTAATCATGTGAATTTGGTATTCGTTCGATATTTTGATGATATGTATGTTGTTACTTCCTTTAGTGGTGTCGTGTGAACGTTGACTACATGACACTTCACCATCTTTGGGCCTAAGGGAAGGCATTGTGGAGTAGTAATTAGATGATGGGTTGCTAGAGTGACAGAAACTTCAACCCTAGTTTATGCGCTATATCGTAAGGGGCTGATTTGGATCCATATGTTTCATGCTATGGTTAGATTTATCTTAATTCTTCTTTCATAGTTGCAGATGCTTGCGACAGGGGGTAATCATAAGTGGGAGGCTTGTTCAAGTAAGAACAGCACCCAAGCACCAGTCCACCCACATATCAAATTATCAAAGTAGCGAACGCGAATCAAACAAACATGATGAAAGTGACTAGATGAAATTCCCATGTGTCCTCGATAACGCTTTGCTTATTATACGAGTTTGTTCCGGCTTGTCCTTTGCTATAAAAATAATTGGGCCACCTTACTGCACTTTATTATACTTGTTACTTGTTACTCGTTACGAATTATCTTGCTATCAAAACTATCTGTTACCGGTACTTTCAGTACTTGCAGAGAATACCTTGCTGAAAACCGCTTGTCAATTCCTTTTGCCCCTCGTTGGGTTCAACACTCTTACTTATCGAAAGGACTACGATTGATCCCCTATACTTGTGGGTCATCAACAACATGGTGTTAATTTCTAACAACAATGTCATGATTCTAACTCTTCTCAAACTATACTCTGACATTAGGAAGCAAGACATCATGATATCATAGGAAATTAGGAGTAACATACTGCTGTAATAGCCAATTGTAGTGATGACTAGAGTAGACCAGCAATATGTCCAGCCATAGAAGGAGTCCACAGCGTAAATGAAGCCCTTGTGTTCAATGGCATCAGACAGCCATGGAGGATGTATGATCCTGCGATGGACGTGGAGATTTATCCACTTACCGCAGTGACCTTTCAGATAGGCGAGACCGCGGTTGAAGAACGCAATTAGCCTGAAGTCTTTACAATTCACAGATCTTGTGGGCACTTGGCAAATTACAACCTTGAGCAAATCAAACTAGGTATCATGTTGGCTACTGTAAGATTCTGAGTATTCTGGGCCGCGGTGCCAAAGCAGTGCAGTGCAATCGAAGGAAGGGGTATCGATCGCCAGATGTAGACCTCCACGAGCATCCACCTACCGTGTCCGTCGACGAGAACCATCCAAGACGTGTTCATGCCGACCCAGTACATACCGTTAATGTAGTTGAGGGTGACGGGGATCGGATCGCAGTCGAGGGGGTTGATGCTCGCCACCCTAGGATCCTTAAGCTGCGTGACACGCCGTTTCTGAAGATCAGGTGGCATCAGCAAGTAGGGAGCTGGCTTAAAAAGCTCCGGCCTGAGGGCTTCGAGTAAACGGTACAGCCCCGACGAGCACACGACGAGCGGCATGGTACTGAGATTTTCCACACGCGAAACAATGAGTTTCATTACCTTTGTGGGGAGCGAATTCCAGCCACTCTTTTGGCGGACGCTGCTCCGTTCTGCCATTGTTAGTGCTTGGGTTTTGGAAGAGGGGGGAGGCACCTAGCGGGGATGGAAGATTGGACGATTATGTGGTGGCGAGGATGGAGAAGCGAATGTGCTGCGGGAAGTGGACAGGTGATTACGACAATGTAACAACAGCATGCCGCTTGACTTACGAGACACACCCCAGCAGCGTAGGGTCATATCGATGCCAGACAACTTGACTGAATGCAGTACCTACTATAGTGGAGTAGGACTTTGCTCTACCAGAGTAGTATAGTAAATAGTACAAATTCAATGCCCAAGCGTGGAACTACTACGAACCACCATCGGTGCTAACGCCAATCTCCATCAAACGTTCGCTGGGAGACATGGCAGTTGCAAACGCCCGCGTCGCAGTTACAAGTGTAAGGGTGGCAGTTTTGTCAAATACCATGGGCTTAAAAAAACGGCCACCGTCAGATGGAAATCTGGCGGTTATGTGGGTGTTCACCAGGATTGGGCTTGTGGCGAACGTTTGCCAGATATCATTACTAAAAAAAGGGTTAAAACAGCAGGGGCTAGAACTTGCACCGGGTGACCACTAACATTGATACTAATAGTTGTAAAATGGTACTACGTACTCCGTGTTTCTGGTCAGCGAGCGTGTCTACGTGGTGTTTGGAATTATATGCAAACTAAAAAGAAATAGAGGGAGTACTAGTTAGTACTACGTACGATCTACTGCTTCGTGTGCTACTCCAGCGCTCCATGTGTCGGGCGCGACGTCCCCTATAGCCACTCCCGTTTCATGGATGGCCTGGTCGATGCCTGCAAGGTGCCCTGTGTCTACAAGAGTTTCGGCTGCGAGAGGTCCGTCGCCTACCACTCGGTGGCGGACCATAGGTCCAGATGCGCGCACGCGCCCTGCTACTACTATGAGTGCACGCCGCCGTTTGAGGGCTCGCTGGCGAGCCTCGTGCATCTCCTCACGGCTCCGTCTGGCAAACACTCCTGGCCTGTGGCGAACATCAAGTACAAGACGTGCTACCCGTTCGCTGTGCCGGAGTCGCTGGAGGATCACCGCCGCCTGCTTGTCGTGGAGGAGGACGGCGGTGTCTTCCTCTTGGCCGTGGGCACCGGCAGGGCCCGCGCAGGCCGCCGCCCCATCTCTGTTTTGTGCGTCAGGGGCAATGCCGCTGACGCCGACACGAGGCCGATGTACAGGTGCGTGCTCACTATTGATGCACCTCCGGCGTACGAGGGTGACCTCGGCGGCTCCCTTAGGCTGAATGAGACTGTGGCGAGCTACTCCGTTCCCGTCAAGGTGGACATGGAACAGGGCTGGCTTCATGCGCATGTCAACCCCAACATGTTGCACGGGGACTCCAAGGAGGTTCACCTGGGCATATGCATTACCAAGTTAACTGTTCATCATTAGTCTTCGCTCAATGGAAGCAGCTGTCTAAGCATTTGTACACCGACGCTCTCACCGGTTTCATTACCAAGATCCGTATTTCTACCCTTAGCCTTCGTCCTGCAGCCCTTGAGAGCCAGCTCCCTCGAGTGTGATTGCTGCTGCTTTATCTTCGTTCATTTCGTTGGGCCCTCGTGCCTTTTGCCTGCTTGGTTGTATTAAACCTTCCTTGTTGTTGTACTGTTCATGTTGCTACTCTGTGATTTGGCTGGTTGGGCGGGCGATCTGCCTTTTCTCTAAAAAAATCTACCGCTTCCTGGATCCTCTTTGATCATCGGAACCGGTTTCTCGACTCACAGCCATCATAATTTGCATTTGAATGCACTTTCCAATAATATTATTTTTGCCAGGGCATATAACATACACTATTTTTTAACCCGAATCCAACGTCGGATTTTTTTTTGAATTGTTTGGATTGCTTACCACATGTGTCACGTGGTTCCGACGTTGAACTTATACTAGAGTACTATTTCCCTACTAGTTAAATTTACGGTAAAAAATATAGGTCGAAAAGTTGAAATACGAGAGGTGCTAATAAACCGGGATGGAAGTAGGAGTAGTACTAGAGTAGAGTGCGGCGCTGCAGGGGAGTCTCACCCCGCTCATGGCGCGGCAGTAAAGCCATCATATCACAAAACCCCACCACTCCCAGTAATAAGTGGCCTGGTAAAATGAACGGACAAGCAACCATCATATCACTCCTGTCTTTATTGCATTTCATATCTCTGTAGTCTGGTTCATCTCTCCACATTTACGGTCGATCCTAAAGCGGCACGCTCGATCCCTATCTACTACTAGTACTCAAGCTGGAATACCAATTGCACGGCACAACTTCCTAGGAAAAAATACGTCCGAGGTGTATGAAGCGATTTGGGAGTAGTAGTAGTACTTGCAAAAAAATATAGTGCGTATAGATTTTTTGAAAAGTCAAACTTTACAAACTTTGACCAAGTTTATATAGAAAACTACTTGTATCTATAATAGTGAATATATAAATTATGAAACTATGTGTTGTGATGAATCTAATGAAATATGTTTTGCACTCTAGATGCAAATATTTTTCTCCAAAAACTGGGTCAAATTTAGTGAAGTTTGACTTTTCAAAAAGTCTACATGCACTACATTATGGAACGGAGGGTAGTAGGAGTCACTCGTAACAATACGTGCTACTACGTACAGTGTGCCACCAAAGGCCACTACTCCCTCCCCGGTGCATAGGGCATAGATCGAATGGCTGATCTGCGGGATTCGCTTGAACAGTAGCTACTGCATCCGTACTGTTCTGGAACAATCACAAGGACACTTGTCCGAAAAATTTACATGCCTCCCGACCAGTGAGATATAACTACTACGATAGAGAAAAATCTACAGAGAGAAGGAAGTAAACAATCAAATGAGAATGATTCCCACCATTTATAGCTCATCAGAAAACAATCAACGGAGTTTTCACTTCTCATTCTTGCATTTCTTTTGCATTGAATCATTTCACAAGGTTGTCTACTATTTTACAACTTTTACCAAAACCGCATCGTAATGTTCAAACGTGCATTCCCACGTGTGTATACATACTGGTTGTCCTAGTGCATAAGCCTAGATATAGAGAGAAACATGTAGTAGAGAGAGACGTGTACTACGATATATAGTGTTGAACTTCGTGCTATGTACGTACTCTACTTATAAAAAGTAATAAGCGTACAGATACAAAAGGTTTTCAAACTTGTTCCTTTTATACATAATTAATTATGGACGCTAATAAGTCCCGAGCATTCGGGATTTATCATTTCCATCCAAATACCATAGAAAACTATGAGTACTCCTACCTACTAATGGGATCAACTTACGACACTAAATTATTCCTAATTAAAGCCACGGCGCTCGCAGGAGCGCTTGCAGTGCACCACGAGTGCCCTGGTGCGCGGCCGTTTCCCAGCGCGGCGAGACAACGCCTCTTCCTCAGCCTTGCAAGTCATGAGGTGCTGATTAGCGGCTTGCCGGCGGGCGAGCGCGATCTCACTGGTCTGGTGATCCGGCGCCAATAGGTACTCCTCCTCACTAGAAGCGTGCACCCGATCAACGTACCGCCAAGCGTAGATGAGGCGCATCGACCTAACTGCACTCAGGCCTTTGGGACGGGCGTCCTCCGCCACCCACACGGCCCTCGCACGAGCGTTCTGCCAAAAAGCAAATTGCCTGACTCTCTCGGAGGCGACATAGGCCTGCCTGGCAGCATCCCTCGCGGCGCGCTTCTCTTCCTCGGCCTTCTTCTCCGCCTCTCTTTTGGCGCGCTCCGACGGAGGCAAAGCCTCCCACAAGGCGACCTCCATTTCTTTCCATAGCTCCTCCAAGCTGGGCGGCTCGGGGGCCGGCGCGATGTCCTCCTCGTAGCGGAGCGATGCGTCCTCCGATGCGCGTGGTGGCGAGACTAGGAACGTCGACGCGTCCACCTCAACGCATCGCGGCGACGGCGAGGAGCGGAACGCGGACGCGTTATCCTCGACTCGTGGCAGCGAGGAGCGGAACGCCGACGTGTCCTCCTCGAATCATGGCGACGAGGAACAGAACGCCGACGCGTGACCCTCCGCGTGGAGCAGCGAGGGGCGCCTAGGGCTAGGGAGGGGCGATGCCATGGTGGTCGACGGGTCCGTAATTGAGAGGGAGGGCGAGGAGATAAAGGAGATGAATGTGAGCATTCTTCGGAATGCCGTGGGAGGCGCATTATTTATAGCGAGCAATGGTACACTTACGTAAGATAGGTTGCGTGATTAACGTAATAGCAAGGTGGGCATTTTTTTGTTGGAGGAAATTAAGGGGGAGGGGGGGACACCGAGCTGAATTCAGGGGGAGAGGTGGAGATATTGCTGGTCACAATGGTTTAGGGTTTAGATGATCTGCGATTTATTAGGCAGGAGGAGATTGGACGTGCACGGGAGGGAGAGTCAATGATCGGCTATATGAATTTGCCATGTCACTTATAGCCAACCTTATAGCCCACTCATACAATGGTTAGTCATACTAGTATGCTATAGCATTAATATATGGCCCACATGTTTCTCTCACAAAGTGTGTTGGAGCTCGTGCTACAGCCGGCTGTAAGTTTGTAGCCCGCTTCTCTTCTCTCTCCTCTTCTCTCTCATCCAACTCAGCAAAAATATATTATTTAAAGTCTTACAGCCCGCCTACATCACATTATTGTACTTGCTCCCATGCATGCAGATTGTTTTCACACGGGGAGGACAGATGGGACTGCGGGGGGGGGGGGGGAAGGAGAGTCATGCAGCAGATTGTTTTCACACATGGAGAGGAAAAGATTTGTAGGCGAACGGGTTTCCTGGTAGGCCGAATGAGAAAAATGAATCGAGAGGGAGGTGGGCGCATGAGGCGGTTGAGTTAAACGAGGCGCAGTTTAATTACTACTGTACATCGCAGCTAATACTTTAAGATTTTCTGAATTCTCTTAGAGTAAGTACAATAATGAGCTTATAGCCCGCTTACATGGCACTTTTGCCTATGTGGAGTAGAGAGAAATGGAAAAATGGTGGGACTAGGCTCTCATGCAAGAGCCTAGCTATATGCGTACTCCTTGGCAAATACAAGAAATACGAAGAACGAGGTAGAGAGAAGGTAAAAAAAACAGTACTCTCATAGCCAACCTTATAGCTAACCTTGTTGTATGAGTGATTATAAGTGATGACTATATATGACATGGCAACATCATATAGCCTAACGCACCCGGACGGAGGAAGTAGTACCCTGGCCTGGTGTGTAAGGCTCACTAGAAATCGCATCATCACCAAGGTGGATGACTACTGGCTAGTAGCGATTACTCGTCTTGTTCCTTTCCTTCAATCAAGATCCTATTTAGTTAATTAAATAGAGTTGGTTTCCCACGATATGCATGCATGCAATTGTATTCTCACGGTGCGGTCAATGCAGCCATGACACGTCTCCAATATATCTATAATTTATGAAGTATTCATGCCATGTTTATTATAGTTTTGTATGATTTTGGTGCACTTTTATATGGCTTTTATATTATTTTTATGGACTAACATATTGACCTAGTGCCCAGTGCCGATTGCTGTTTTCTGCTTGTTTTTGGTTTTCCAGAAAATCCATATCAAATGAAGTCCAAATACAGCGAAACTTTTTGACGATTTTTTCTGGAAGGAAACAGACCCATGAAGCTTCGGCGGAGCAGCAGAAGACCCACAGGGGCCCCACCAGCCACCAGGGCGCGCCACCCCCCAGGCGCGCGCTGGTGCCTCGTGGGCCCCCTGTGGCACCTCTTTGCGTGATTCCAACGCTGAAAAATCATATATATTCAGAAACCCCTGAAAGTTAACCTAGATGAGTTTTTACGCCGCCGCAAGCCTCTGTACCAAGGAGATCCCATCTGGAGCCCTTTTTCCGGCACCCTGCCGGAGGGGGGGAATCATCACCGGAGGCCATCTTCATCATCCCGGCGGTCTCCATGACGAGGAGGGAGTAGTTCACCCTCGGGGCTGAGGGTATGTACTAGTAGCTATGTGTTTGATCTCTCTCTCGTGTTCTTGATTTGGCACGATCTTGATGTACCGCGAGCTTTGTTAATATAGTTGGATCATATGGTCTTTCTTCCCTCTCTATCTTTGTTGTGATGAATCGAATCTTTTCCCTTCGAGGTTTCGTTATTGTCGGATTGAATATTTCAGATTTGAGAACACTTGATGTACATCTTGCATATGGATACCCGTGGTGACAATTGGGTATTATATTGATTCACTTGATGTATGTTTTGGCACTCAACTCGCGGATTCCCGAGGTGACATTGGGGTAATCTATTCATAGGGGTTGATGCACGTTTTCATTATCTTTTCTCTGATAGAAACTTTGGGGTGCTCCTTGAAGTTCTTTGTGTGGATTGAATATTATGATTATGAAGTTGTTTGATGCATATCGTATAATCAACTCACGGATACTTGTGGTGACATTGGAGTATCTAGGTGACATTAGAGTTGGTTGATGTGTATCATATGGTGTTATTTTAGTACGAACTCTAGGGCTGTTTGTGAAACTTATAGGAATAGCTCAATAGATTGATCGGAAAGGATAACTGTGAGGTGGTTTCGTACCCTACAAACAATTTCTATCTTATGTTCTCCTCTAATAGGAACTTGGGAGTGATTCTTTATCGCCTGTCGAGGGATGGTTATATGATCCAATTATGTTAGCATTGTTGAGAGATTGCACTAGTGAAAGTATGAACCCTAGGCCTTGTTTCTAAACATTACAATACCGTTTATGCTCACTTTTGTTACTTGCTACCTTGCTGTTTTTTATTGTTCGCACTACAAAAACCTATATCTACTATCCATACTACACTTGTATCACCATCTCTTCGCCGAACTAGTGCACCTATACAATTTACCATTGTATTGGGTGTGTTGGGGACACAAGAGACTCTTTGTTATTTGGTTGCAGGGTTGTTTGAGAGAGACCATCTTCATCCTACGCCTCCCACGGATTGATAAACCTTAGGTCATCCACTTTAGGGAAAATTGATACTATCCTACAAAACTATGCGCTTGGAGGCCCAACACGAGTCTACAAGAATAAGTTGTGTAGTAGACATCAAGCCCCCTCATGAAGACCAATGGAATTCCCACCCGCTGGCATGCTAGTCGTTTCCACCAATGGAAAAAAGGAGAAAGGACCAGTAGAGAGTAATTAGCATGAGGAGTTATTAGGAAACAGGAATTAGAGAGAGGGTAAATTGGAAAAAAAATTGCTCATTTGTAGCCGTCCGAAGTCTCAAAGGGCGCGACTGCGCGAGCGAGGCGACGGTCGTGGGAGGCGCGGCGCTTGATGGAATTAAGTCAAAGTTGCTTGCACACGCCGGCATGGCGTGCGAACACGTAGATCCTATACTGTCAGCCCTACGAAGTGGGTCCACTAGACATGACATCTAGTGGGTCATGCAATCGTTTATCCACCGGGCAAGCCACTACCCCATGCCGTTCGCATGCCCTAGTCAGCATTTTTACAATCGGAAAACCACTAGCAGTTCGCTCCTATTCATCCCCGTCCTTTAACATTACATCAGTTCGCTCCCACTCGTCCCGTCCATTCACATTACAGCAGTTCCACTTCTCCTAGCCCTCCTCCAAACTCCATGGCCTCCCAAATCTCCATGATCGGCGGTGAGTACAAGGTTAAAACCATCACCGGCGATGAGTTCGACATCATCTACACCCGTTCTTCCACGACGGTGCAAGGATGCCTGATGACCCACAAGTATAGGGGATCAATCATTGTCCTTTCGATAAGTAAGAGTGTCGAACCCAATGAGGAGCAGAAGGAAATGACAAGTGGTTTTCAGCAAGGTATTCTCTGCAAGTACTGAAAGTAGCGGTAACAGATAGTTTTGATAGCAAGATAATTCATAACAAGTAACAAGTAACAATAGTAGCAAGGTGCAGCAAGGTGGCCCAATCCTTTTTATAACAAAGGACAAGCCGGAACGGTCTCTTATATAAAGCAAAGAGTTCTCGAGGACACATGGGAATTCTCATCTAGTCACTTTCATCATGTTTGTTTGACTTGCGTTCGCTACTTTGATAATTTGATATGTGGGTGGACTGGTGCTTGGGTGCTGTTCTTACTTGAACAAGCACCTCTCGCAAGCATCCGCAACTACGAAAGAAGAATTAAGATAAATCTAACCATAGCATGAAACATATGGATCCAAATCAGCCCCTTACGGAATAGCGCATAAACTAGGGTTTAAGCTTCTGTCACTCTAGCAACCCATCATCTAATTACTACTCCACAATGCCTTCCCTTAGGCCCAAAGATGGTGAAGTGTCATGTAGTCGACGTCCGCACGACACCACTAAAGGAAGCAACAACATACATATCATCAAAATATCAAACGAATACCAAATTCACATGATTACTTATGACAAGACTTCTCACATGTCCTCAAGAACAAAAGTAACTACTCACAAATTATATTCATGTTCAAGATCAGAGGGGTATTGAATAGCATTAAGGATCTGAACATATAATCTTCCACCAAATAAACCAACTAGCATCAACTACAAGATGTAATCAACACTACTAGCAACCCACAGGTACCAATCTGAGGTTTTGAGACAAAGATTGAATACAAGAGATGAACTAGGGTTTGAGATGAGATGGTGCTAGTGAAGATGTTGAAGAAGATTGGTCCTCCCACAATTAGAGGATCGTTGGTGATGTCGATAGCTTCGATTTCCCCCTCCCGGAGGGAAGTACCCCCGGCGGGATCGCTCCGCCGGAGAGAAAAATTGCTCCTGCCCAGGTTCCGCCTCAAGACGGCGGCGCTTCGTCCCGAAAGTCTTCTTCTATTTTTTTCTAGGGCAAATAGCATCTTATAGGAGAAGATGGGCCTTGGAGGCCTGCCAGGGGCGCCACAAGCTCGGGGGGCGCGCTCAGGGGGGTAGGGCGCGCCCCCCAGGCTTGTTGCTTCCTGGTGGGTCCCCTCTGGTTATGTCCTTCGCCAGTATTTTTTTATATATTGCAAAATAATTCTTCGTAAATTTTCAAGTCAATTGGAGATGTGCAGAATAACTATCTCTGTTGTACCCCTTTCCGATCCAGAATTGCAGCTGCCGGTAATCTCCCTCTTCATGTAAAACTTGCAAAATAAGAGAGAAAAGGCATAAGAATTGTATCATAAAGTGAAATAATGATCAAAAACATAATAAATAACTGTAGGAAAACATGATGCAAAATGGACGTATCAACTCCCCCAAGCTTTGACCTCGCTTGTCCTCAAGCGAAAATCCGAAATCGATAATTATGACCACATGTTTAGAGAGAGAGGTGTCGATAAAACAAAATACGAACATGAAAGCATCATGATCATTATCATAACAGCAATATATCATCATAAAACTTCTCATGAATAAGTGACAATTCGTCCACAAGATAAAGTATGAACTACAAACCGTATTAAAAACTAACAAACTATGATCTCAGTCACTGAAGCAATTGCAATTCATCATATTATCAGAAAGAGTATGTAAGAGCTTTGTTTAGCAAGTTCACATACTCAACTATCATTTAGTCTTCTATGATTGCTGACACTCACGGCATACTTATGGAGCAAAAGTTTCAGTCATACACATAGAAAGATAGGGGCTTATGATTACGCCTCCCAACGTATTTACCTCAAGGGTAATGTCAACAATAATAACTCATGATCACCCACATCCAACTGGATATATATGCCTGGATCTTTCCCCACCACATGATGCTTGCCAAGAGAGAAAATAAAAACGGATTAGAGGAGAATACTATTGACTCTTGCATGAAGGTATATACATAAAAGTAAAAGATAGGCCCCTCGTAGAGGGAAGCAGAGGTTGTCATGCGCTTTTTATTTTTGGATGTGCAAGCTCTTAATGTAAAGGAACGACACTTTATATTTCCCCTTGTGATAGCAACCTTTATTATGCAGTCTATCGCTTTTATTTCTTCACCATCACAAGTTCGTACAAAGCTTATTTTCCCTTATAATAAAAGATCATACATATTCAGGAGCAATTTTTATTGCTTTCGCACCGATGACAACTTACTTGAAGAATCTTATTCAATCCATAGGTAGATATGGTGGACTCTCATGACATGAAACTGGGTTTAAGGGTTTTTGGATGCACAAGTAGTATCTCTACTTAGTGCGGAGTTTTGGCTAGCAAAAGATAGGGGGCAAGCACCACATGTTAGAGGATCCACAATAATATAGCTTCTATGTGAATATAAGCAAACATAACTCATTACGTTGTCTTCCTTTTCCAACGTCAACTATTTGACACAGAATATTTAATGGGGTCTCACAATCACAAAAGATGTCCAAGATAGTATATTTATATGTGAGACCTCTCTTCCTTTATTATTTTTTCCTGAATTGCAACAATGACCAATGCTATGTTTGTCAACTTCCAACAAGTTTTATAAATTATACTTCTTTTATGTGAAGTCATCACTCCCCATGGGATTAGCATATGATCTCTCTTTTCTTTATTCTTTTTATTTCTAAGATTGGATCAACAAAAGTAAAGCAACTCAATTCAACTACTCTTTATTATATAACTCTCACACACGATTACATAGATAGATAGATCACAAAGCAAGCACTAGAAACTAAATCATACAAAAACTTTATTCTTCTAAATCACGAAATAACTAAGGATCAAACTAAGATAGATAATTATGATAAAAGTGATGTTGATACGATATCGGGGCACCTCCCCCAAGCTTGGCACAAGCCAAGGGTGGTGCCCATACCCGTGTACTCAATTCTCCTTCCTCGGTGATAGTGGTGATGATGAGGTAGGCTTGTCCTTCCACTTGAGAATGCGAATTTCTTCATTTAATTTATCGATCTCTCTTTCGAGATCCCAGATTTCGCGACGCAACTTATCAGAATCTTCCTGCACATGGTGAAAAGGGGTGAATTGAACTTTAGAATCATTCACCGTGTTAGGTAAGCTGGATCTCTTGAATTCGACGTGCATATCTCCTGGTTGAGGCATTATGGGATCCTCTTCCTCCTCACTGGAATGATCTTGCTTTTCCCTCAAATCGGCATCTTCCTCTTCATCAGTTGTCCAACCATAGGGATCAATGTCCCCATAGACTCAAGGGTTTGCAATAAGGTGCGAGACATAGCTTTCCTCGTCCGAATCCTGAGATGACATGGCACTTGACCTCGAGAATCTGACAGAAAACAACATGAACAGAGGAGAAACTTGCGATACGGTGGTCAAAACATCTGAGAGTATATATAATGAGTTTTTTTTCGTGCAGGACAAGTAATATGGAAGAAAAACAGAGTCAGGAAAGTCCACGGGGGAGCCACAAGCTCGGTAGGCGCGCCCTGGGGGTAGGGCGCGTCCCCCAGGCTTGTCGCTCCCTCGTGCACTTTTCGGACTGTTTATTATTTTCCTAATTTTTTATATATTCCAAAACAAATATAAAGTACATTTATGGAATTTTTGGAGTCGGTTTACTTACTGTACCACATACCTACTCCTTTTTAGGGTTTGGAGCGTTCCGGAAGGTTTCTTCTATGTGCTCTTCCGGTGTCATTGTTTGAATAATATTAGTTTCAACATTAATGGGTGTACCTGAGATATAATGTTTAATTCTTTGCCCATTAACCACTCTCGGATTAGTGCCTTCGGAGTTATTTATCTTGATGGCTACGGAGCGATAAACTTCTTCGATGATGTATGGTCCTTCCCATTTAGAGAGAAGTTTTCCTGCAAAGAATCTTAAACGAGAATTGTATAATAGAACATGATCACCTACCTTGAATTCCCGTTTTTTAATTCTTTTATCATGCTATCTTTTAACCTTTTCTTTAAACAACTTGGCATTTTCATAAGCTTGGGTTCTCCATTCGTCTAGAGAGCTAATATCAAACAACCTCTTCTCACCTGCAAGTTTAAAATCATAATTAAGTTCTTTAATTGCCCAATATGCCTCGTGTTCTAGTTCAAGAGGTAAATGACATGCTTTTCCATAGACCATTTTATATGGAGACATATCCATAGGATTTTTATAAGCAGTTATGTAAGCCCATAATGCATCATCAAGTTTCTTAGACCAATTCTTCCTAGATCTATTAACGGTCTTTTGCAAAATTAATTTTATTTCTCTATTAGTTAATTCAACTTGACCGCTAGACTGAGGATGATATGGAGATGCAATTCTATGATTAACATCATATTTAGCAAGCAATTTACGGAAAGCACCATGAATAAAATGTGAACCACCATCAGTCATCAAATATCTAGGGACTCCAAACCTCGGAAATATAACTTCTTTAAGCATTTTAATAGAAGTGTTATGATCAACACTACTAGTTGGAATAGCTTCTACCCACTTAGTAGTATAATCAACATCAACGAAAATATGAGTATACCCATTAGAGGAAGGAAAAGGTCCCATATAATCAAATCCCCAAACATCCAATGGTTCAATAACAAGTGAATAATTCATAGGCATTTCCTGACGTCTACCAACATTACCAAGTCTTTGACATTCATCACAAGAGAGGACGAACTTACGTGCATCTTTGAAAAGAGTAGGCCAATAAAAATCAGATTGCAATACCTTATGTGCAGTTATGCCTCCCGCATGGTGTCCTCCGTATGCCTCGGAGTGACACTTCCGTAGGATTTGTTCCGGTTCATGCTCGGGTACACAATGTCTAATAATACCATCTACTCCTTCTTTATATAAATATGAGTCATCCCAAAAGTAATGTCTTAAATCAAAGATTTTTTTTCTTTTGTTGGTATGTGAAACTAGGTGGTATATATTTAGCAACAATGTAATTAGCATAGTCTGCATACCAAGGAGTATTATGAGAGGCATTTATAACAACTAATTGTTCATCATGAAAACTATCATCAATAGGTAGTGGGTCATCAAGAACATTTTCCATTCTAGACAAATTATTAGCTACGGGATTCTCAACTCCCTTTCTATCAATAATATGCAAATGAAATTCTTGTAGCAAAAGAACCCACCTAATAAGTCTAGGCTTAGCATCTTTCTTTTCCATAAGTTATTTAATAGAAGCATGATCGGTGTGAATAGTTACTTTAGAATCAACAATGTAAGATCCAAATTCATCACATGCAACACAACTGCTAAACATTCTTTCTCAGTAGTAGCATAGTTTCTTTGTGCACTATCTAGAGTTTTACTAGCATAATGAATAACATTCAATTTCTTATCAACTCTTTGTCATAGAACAGCACCAACAGCATAATCACTAGCATCACACATAATTTCAAAAGGTAGGTTCCAATCAGGCTGTTGAACAATAGGTGCAGATATTAAGGCTTTCTTAAGTATTTCAAAGGCTTCTACGCAATCATCATAAAAAACAAATGAAACATCTTTTTGTAAGAAATTAGTAAGAGGCCTAGAAATCTTAGAGAAATCTTTTATAAACCTTCTATAGAACCAGCATGACCAAGAAAACTTCTCATACCTTTGATATATTTAGGACATGGCATTTTCTCAATTGCATCAACTTTAGCTTTATCAACTTCAATACCTCTTTCAGAAATTTTATGCCCAAGGACTATACCTTCCTTTAGCATAAAGTGGCACTTCTCCCAATTCGAGACAAGATTAGTTTCTTCACATCTCTGCAAAACTCGATCAAGGTTGCTTAAGCAATCATCAAAAGAAGTTCCGTAAACGGAAAAATCAACCATGAAAACCTCAACAATCTTTTCACAAAAATCAGAGAATATAGCAGTCATACATCTTTGAAAGGTAGCAGGTGCATTACATAAACCAAATGGCATACGACGGTAAGCATAAGTTCCAAAAGGACAAGTAAATGTGGTTTTCCCTTGATCTTCTTGTGATACAGGTATTTGAGAGAAACCAGAATAACCATCTAGGAAGCAAAAGTGTGTATGCTTAGATAATCTTTCTAACATTTGATCAATAAAAGGTAAGGGGTAATGATCTTTCCTAGTAGCTTTATTTAATTTGCTGAAATCAATTACCATCCTATAACCGGTTACAATTCTTTGTGGGATAAGTTCATTTTTATCATTAGGAACAACAATAATACCTCCTTTCTTAGGAACACAATGAACATGACTTACCCATCTACTATCAACTATGGGATAAATTATACCTGCCTCCAGAAGCTTTAATATTTCAGTTCCTACCACATCCTTCATTTTAGGATTTAATCTTCTTTGATGATCAACAACGGGTTTAGCATCTGGCTCCATATGAATTTTGTGCTGGCATAAAGTGGGACTAATGCCCTTAAGATCATTGAGAGTATATCCAATAGCAGCACGTTGCTTACTTAGAGTTTTAAGCACTCTCTTTTCTTCATGCTCTGAAAGGTTAGCACTGATAATAACAGGATATATCTTCTTTTCATCAAGATAAGCATATTTAACTCTATCTGGTAACTGCTTTAAATCAAACACAGGATCACTCTTAGGTGGAAGTGGGTCTCCCAAAGTTCAACAGGCAAGTTATGTTTAAGAATAGGTGCTTGTTTAAAGAACCTCATCTATTTCATTCCTTTCATTCATATGCATATCATTTTCATGGTCTAGCAAGTATTGTTCTAAAGGATCAGTAGGAGGCACAACACTAGAAGCAAGACCAATAATTTCATCCTTATTAGGTAATTCTTTATCATGATGTTGTCTACAAAACTTAGAGAAATTAAACTCATGACATACATCTCCAAAATTGACACTGATAGTTTCTTTATTGCAATCAATCTTAGCATTAACTGTATTCAAGAATGGTCTACCATATTTAATGGGACAAAAATCATCTTCTGGTGATCCAAGAACAAGAAAATCAGTAGGGTATTTGATCTTACCTCACAAGACTTCAACATGTCTAACAATCCCAAGTGGTGCAATAGTATCTCTATTTGCAAGCTTAATAGTGACATCAATATCTTCAATCTCAACAGGTGCAATATCATTCATGACTTCTTGATAGAGAGTAAATAGAATAGCACTCAGACTAGCACCAATATCACATAAACCATGATAGCAATGATCTCCAATTTTAACGGAAATAACAGGCATGCCAATTACAGGTTTATTTTTATCTTTAGTGTCTGGCTTAGCAATTCTAGTTGCTTCATCACAGAAATATATGACATGTCCATCAATATTATCAATCAAAAGATCTTTAACCATTGTAATATTAGGTTCAACTTTAATTTGTTCAGACTGTCTAGGTGCTCTAATATTACTTTTATTAACCACAGTTGAAGCGTTAGCATGTTCCTTAATCCTAACAGGGAAAGGAGGTTTCTCAATATAAGCAGTAGGCACAACTGGATCAACATTGTAAACAATTGTTTCTTCTTTAACACTAACATGTTCTTCATTTAATTCAATAGGTGGATGAAACTTAAAACATTTCTCCTTTGGGAGATCAACATGAGCCGCAAAAGATTCACAAAAAGTAGCTACTATCTCAGAGTCAAGTCCATATTTGGTACTAAACTTATGAAAAGCATCAATTTCCATAAAAGATTTAACACAATCAAACTCAAGATTTATACCTGACTCTTTACCTTTGTCGATTTCCCAATCTTTAGAGTTGCGTTTAATTCTTTCCAGAAGATCCCATTTGAATTCAATAGTCCTCTTAATAAAGGAACCAGTAGAAGAAGTATCGAGCATGGATTGATCATTATGAGAAAGCCGAGCATAAAAGTTTTGAATAATTATTTCTCTTGAGAGCTCATGACTGCGGCATGTGTGCAACATATATTTAAGCCTCCCCAAGCTTGAGCGATACTTTCTCCTTCACGAGGCCAAAAATTATATATATAATTCCGATCATGATGAACCAAATGCATAGGATTAAACTTCTGGTGTAATTCCGGCTTCACACTACAAAAATAACACTTCCGTGATGATACGTCTTTGTCACAGTAGGTCAAGTTTTCTGTCATGCATGTACATCCGTGACAATTTTATGACAGAATCAAGATAGTCATACCTGTGCTGTCATAGAAGTGTTCCATGACAATACTGAAATTATCATCACGGAAGTGTCCACTTCCATGACGATAAATGTCACGTCATGGAAGTGTTTTCGTCAACGGTGACCGACACGTGGCATCCACCGTAATGGGTCGCCGTTAAGCTATCGGGTGCGTGTTTGGATCCGATAACCCATTAGCAGCCCTGACCAATGGTGATTTTCCACGTGTAAATTTCTCATTCGACGGCGGATCCACGTGTCAGCTCGGCGCTGCGACAGATGTCATCCATTCATTGGACGAGAGACGCCTATGATACGTCGACACGTGGCATGGCCCAATAGTGGCCCATTTAGGTTAAAAGAGACGGCCCAGTCAAACTTAGCGGTCTGGCCCATTAACGGCCTGGTTGCAGGTAAGGCCCGTTTGAATAGTGTAACTTCTGGCCCATTAACAGTCCACTTTGTATTTGGGCCCAATTACGGCCCGGTGTGTTTCCGGCTTGTTTAAGGTCTTGCTACATTTGGGCCCATATGTGGCCCTACGAAACTTTCGGCCCATAAATAGACCGTGATGGAACTGGGCCATTTTCGGCCCGGTCTGACTTTCGGCCTGTTAACGGCCAACGCAACCCATGGGCCATATGTAGCCCGACGTCACTTCGGGCCTCTTAACGGCCCATATCCTCGATGACACAAATCCAGCCCGCCAGCACTTTCGGCCTGTTAAACGCCCGTGTAGTAGGTCGGTGCAATTACGGCCCGTGCTGACTTTCGGCCTGTTAACGGCCGACACAACCCATGGGCCATATGTAGCCCGACGTCACTTCGGGCCTATTAACGGCCCATATTCTTGATGACACAAATCTAGCCCGCCAGCACTTTTGGCTTGCTAAAGGCCCGTGTAGTAGGTCGGTGCAATTACGGCCCGTGCTAACTTTCGGCCTGTTAACGATCCGCCATGTAAATGGGCCACCTTGGGCTGAGCTAAATTTTGGCCTGCTAATGACCAGTGGGCTATTTGGCACATTTTTGGCCCAATCATCTTTCGGCCTGCTACAAGCCCTAGGTATATACTGGCCCAATGAAGGCCCAATTTGCGGTTCGGCCTGTTAACGACCCGTGTCATTTATGGGCCAAATAAGGCCTGCGGTGCTATGCAGACATGTTAACAGCCCGTTAATACAATGGGCCCATATTATGTTTAGGCCTGTTAATGGCCCACTATGGTCATGGGCCTACAAATGGAACGATCAGAAATAAGAAGAGCTTACGCTGATTTGGGCCGAGTTATTTTCTATGGGCTAAATACGGAATACGGCCCATAATCATTTTTAGCTCCTTTCTAGTTATGGGCCGGACGAATATTGGCCCTTTGGGCTCCTACGATGCTTTCGGCCTAAAGGAGACCGATGATGCCGAATACATTACTAAGAATAAACCTACACTATACAAAAATAGCTTGCTAATCTCTACGGCATTTGGCGCTTAACAACCAACCCAGAATTACTCAGGAAGGTGCTTTTTGCACTGTTAGTGGAGAGATACTGACGCACTGCAGCAAGAGGTGACATTATGCCTGTGGTAGCCTCGTCATCTTCAGGAGGTTGTGGCTGTTCAATCATTTGTTCCATAGCTTGCTGAAAGTTTGAATTTTGTAGATTAGTGTATCAGATAAGAAGTTACTACTGAGACATACATAACTTATTTTGGTGAACCACTGTAATACTTTAGCATGTATTTTAGTGGTAAGTACATAATAAAATCACGTTCGGAACATATGTCCATTTAGCGTGCCTAATGTATTGTTGATTTCCTCACATTTATTGACATCTATCTATGGATAAAGAGACACGGTTTAAAATACGATGAACATAGTATGACATCATTCATATCACGGGCAAACAGATATCAAACAAACAGGCTATTGTATCACTGTGTGGACACGTGAACATCACAACTAGATTACAGATCAAGACCAAAAGAATATCCTTCCTTTCTTTTAAACCGTGTAAGGTGAAATGATACGTTAAGACAACTGTGTATAAAAGTGAACAGAGTAACTGACATTGGCTGCAAACCAAGCAGTTAAATGAACACGTCACAGTAACAAGAAGTTCAAAGGCATGAGGAGTAAGGACTTACAACAGCGGCTTGGACTGGTGTAGTCATGCCCTTCATCTTGTTGGTGTGACAATCCTTGAAGATTTGCACTGCATTCAGTTCAGGTTCTTTTTGGTCCGCACGGGCTTTCCTCTGTATTTGGAACAAGTCAATATAGATACGATAATATGGCATAACAAAAGGAGGAAATAGCAGCTATTTACAAGAGCCTCGCAGTGTGCAATATAGCTACGAGATCCTGTTGTCTGTTGGAATTTCACTTTAGAACGATTGGTCTTGTTCTTCAAACAGTTAGCCTAGAAGAAGATAGACTTGTAAGGCACATACGTAAATACGAGTTCAATATGTGATCTGATTACATACATATACCCTACCTAATACTTTGGATCAGACCAGTGTTTAACAAGGGTTGTCCAGTCTTCGTCCGTAGTATATTCTACTGGAGATGTTTGGGCGATTTCATTGTTAGCCTTGCCTTCAAAGTGAGTTTTTCTAAGGTGATACCGATACTGTCGCAGAGTAGACTGAAAAACATGAGTGCATGCTTGTTTGGTTGCATCATCTTTCGGATCCAACTTGAACCTCATCTGTTGAAAAAAGAATGGGAGTCTCATTAGGAGCAACCTAGAAAGTATGGGACAGAGCAAGACAATATTACAAATTGCGATGAATAACAATACTTACGGATAAATGGTCAAGGAAGGTGTTAAACTGGGTTTCGTCTTTGTCATTCCTGTACTGGATCCATGTCGGCAGGATACGTGCATGACACCTGACGGCAATGGCTGCCTCTGATGACGAGGACATATACTAGGGATTGGGTAACAGGCCTGACCTACAAGCCCTACCCTAGGACTCCACACGCCTTATACTCAGCCCAGGGCCAGATCAGCAACCAAGAATTCTGCAAACTAACATTCACTCGGAGTTCAATGAACCACTCGGGAAGCAGGAGTTCACTCGACCAGATATTTCACTCGGACTACCTGACAGTCACTCGACCAGAGAAGACCAGGAGATTCCAGGGACGCAACAGTCAGGACATGCGCTCGCCCGTATTAATTGTAATCAATGCGCCCGTTACCTGGCGCCCTTAAACCCCCTCTTTAACCACTGGTAATGGCGGCATTCATGGGGGGACTTGGCGGACACTATATAACCAAGGGTTCGCAATCTATTGTAACACATACACTCAAGTAATCAAGCTCCAGAGCACCGAGACATAGGGCTGTTACCTCCACCGGTGAGGGGCCTGAACTCATAAATCCGAGTGTAACAACCGCGCCGTAGCTAGGCTCTGCCCTCTCATCCGTACCCCTACACACTACTGTCAGACTTGCACCCACGACAGTTGGCGCCCACCGTGGGGCAGGCGTCTGGCGACTTTCGACGTAGTTGCAATTTTTCCCATCTTCACCATGGTTTCCGGTGGCGGACTAACCCTGGGCGGCGAGATCCGTTTCGGCGTCCTCAGCTTCATCGCCGACGATTCGGCGTGGCTCCAAGAAGCCCCGCTGGATGTCGAGGCGTTGTCCATCCGCGGTGCAGCGCACTTCCGCGCGAGTTCCTTCGGTGTTCTCCTTCGACAACCGTCGACTCCGTACCTGTCGGCGTCTTCGCTCTCCACCAGCCGTCGTCGTAAGCGTTCCGGACGCTCACAGCTTCAGCGGTGGATCAAGCATGCGGTGGCCCTCCAGGTCGCGGCCTCGCAGATCGCGGCAATCGAGCCTGATGAGCCTGTCTTCGATCTGTTCGCCTCCGTGCATGAGCACTCGAAAAGCTTGTCCGAGTGCGAGAGCAGCGATCCCGCTGCAGAGGTGCTGATGGCCAATTCCCCGCCCAGTCCGCCTGGGTACGGCCGCGGCGGCACAGAAACAGGTGATCCGTCGCGCGCTGATCTTGGCGGTGGCGGAGACCATCACGACGAGTACTACCCCCGACCTCTCACTCGGCAGCAGAGGGAGGAGCTGCAACGCAGAACCAAGCTGACCCTCCAGACACCCATCGTTGGGACGACCCCCGAGGCTCAAGCTTTGGAAGCCGCGCGCCAGGCTAACTTGGCCGAGCGCAGTCGTCTGGAGGCGCTCCAGAAATCCCTCGACGATCGCGCCCAGCGGCAACATCAGCCCAGTTCCAGTCGGCGGCAGCGGCAGTTGTTCTCGAATGACCAGCAGCAGAATTTCCAGGTGTTCCGCACTCCCATTCAGAATTTGGCGGCGGACACTCGGATAGCAGACTCCATCGAGCCGTCCCGATCTGAGGCTGGAGAGGGTCTTCGGCAGATCCGGGCCCTGCTCACGGCAGCTGAAGAGCAAAATTCGGCAGTGTCCCAGTCGCGCAACAGGATTCATAGCAGATCCATTAGGGCTGACACCGTTCAATCGGCCCACAGCCCGGTGTCCCAGAGGAGAAACAGACACTCGCCTCCGCGGTGAAATGACCAAGACCTCCACCGAGACCAGTACTCGGAACATGGTCGCAGTCAGAATACGCCTCCGCGGCGTCAAGATGATCGATGCCGTATGCAGTCGCCCCCTCAGCGGGATGGTTCGTACGCGCCCCGGCCGTACGACGCCAGGCGATGCCATGCGTCCTTACGGCAACGATCGGAGGGCCATCCCTCCCCGCCATGGTGACGGTTATCGCTAGAGAGAACCAGTCGACTATCGAGGCCCGCAATTCAACGCGAGATCCGTTCTCGCTCAGAACCTGGTCGACAAAGGCAGAGCTCTGAGAGAAAACTTGGACAGAGATCGTCCGAGTGGAAGTGGAGCATTCATCTCCGGGCCCGGGTGTTTCAGCAGAGCAATCAGGGCCGCCGAGATTCCGCCTAACTTCAGATTGGCGGCTGGAGTAAGAAAGTTCGCCGGTGAGTCCAAGCCATAAACTTGGTTAGAGGATTACCGAGTGGCAGTGCAGATTGGAGGAGGAAATGACTATGTGGCTATGAAGCATTTTCCTTTGATGCTGGAAGGGTCCGCCCGCGCCTGGCTCAACCAGCTCACTCCGGCCAGCATATACTGCTGGGAAGATTTGGCCCGAGTGTTCATCAAAACATTCGAGGGCACATGCAAACGCCCTACTGGATTGACTGAGTTGCAGCATTGTGTGCAAAAACCGAATGAAACCCTTAGGGAGTACATTCAGCAGTGGACGACCTTGCATCATGTGGTTGAGAATGTCATAGAGCACCAAGCAGTCTGCGCCTTCAAGGCAGGAGTCAGATACAGGGAGCTCATCCTGAAATTTGGCCGGTCGAGATCTTTGACCATGAGCCGAATGATGGAGATCGCCACTCGGTATGCAAACGGAGAAGAAGAAGACCGTCTCCGTAACGGCAAAGGGAAAACAAGTGAGCCCAACCCCGGAAACAGTAATCCCAGTCGGAAGCCGAAGCGCAAGGCTGACGGTTCGGCTCAGGCCGAGGCTGCCGCACTCGCCGATCAAGACAAGAACAAGGGTAAGACCAAGGAAAAGTGGATCCCGAAGAAAAAGAGAGATCAGTCGGGCCAAGAAGTCCTCGATTTGCCGTGTCACATCCACACCAGAAAAGATGAGGATGGCAATCTGATATTGCCCAAGCATACCACTCGACAGTGCAGGTTGCTGATACAGCAGTTTCGAGAAGGTCCGTCGAGTGAGAAGAGCCCGGATGATGCTGATGGTGAAGACAAGGATGAACCTTTTCCCAGTGTCAACGCAACCCTGATGATCTTTGCAGATGTAGAGAGCAGGAGCCGGTTGAAGGTCATCAACCAAGAAGTGAACATGGCCATGCCGGCGACGACGAAGTTTCTGAACTGGTCGAAGACTCCGATAACCTTTGATCAGTCAAATCACCCTGCCTACATTGCTACCCCTGGGCGGCAGGTGCTAGTGGTCGATCAGGTCGTGGGAGGCGTCCGGTTGCGAAAGGTCCTCATGGACGGTGGAAGCGGACTGAACATACTCTATGCTGACACTCTAGAGGCGATGGGCATCCCGATGTCCCGTCTCAGTGAAAGCAGTATGCAGTTCCACGGAGTGATCCCCGGCAAGAAAGCGAAGTCACTCGGGAAAATCGCCCTGGATGTGGTGTTTGGTGACGACAAGAACTTCAGGAAGGAAAGGCTGACCTTCGAAGTGGTCGACTTCCGCAGCGCCTACCATGCCATCATCGGTCGACCGGCTTACGCGCGTTTCTTGGCCCGACCATGTTATGTGTACCTCAAGCTGAAGATGCCCAGCCCCAAAGGTGTGATCACAGTCACTGGCAGTCGGCAGCGCGTGAAGGAGTGTTTGCAACAAGGGTCCAAGATAGCTGATGAACAGATGGCCATGGTGGAGTTGGAGGAGTACAAGAAGAACGCCGATCCGAGTGATCTGCTGCGCTCCAAGAAGCCAGCGGCAGAATCTGCATTTCAGTCGGCCGGTGACACGAAGCCTGTACACATCCACCCGGAAGATCCCAATGCTGCTCCCACCAACATCTCAACGACACTCGACAGCAAATAGGAAGAAGCGCTCATCCAGTTCCTCCGTGAGAACTGGGACATCTTCGCATGGAAACCATCCGACATGCCGGGTGTACCCAGGGAGCTGGTTGAGCACCGTTTGCGAGTCAAACCAAAGGCAAAACCTGTGAAGGAGCATCTTCGTAGATTCCACTGCGGGTTGTGAGCGACTGTCTTTTCTGGATGCGTACTCCGGGTACCACCAGATCCGACTTTATGGGCCAGATGAAATAAAATTAGCTTTTATCACCCTATTCGGGTGTTTCTACTATATCACCATGCCATTCGGTCTTAAAAATGCTGGTGCCACTTTCATGCGCATGGTGCAGAAGTGTTTGCAAAAACAGATCAGTCGGAACATGGAGGCATACATGGATGACATAGCGGCAAGTCCAGAAAAGGTTCCGACCTGCTGGCTGACCTAGCTGAAACTTTCGCAAATCTGTGGAAGTATGATATCAAGCTGAATCCAGCAAAGTGCACTTTCGGAGTTCCTGGGGGCAAGTTACTCGGTTTCCTCATTTCCGAACGAGGGATAGATGCCAATCCTGAGAAGATCGGGGCGATTGTACGAATGAAACGTCCAGAACGTCTTCATGAGGTACAGAAGCTCACGGGTTGCCTCACGGCTTTAAGCCGATTCATCTCCCGTCTCGATGAGAAGGCACTGCCCTTGTATCGATTGATGAAGAAATCTGATTCGTTCGAGTGGACTGCTGAAGCACAAGCAGCGTTTGTTGAGCTCAAAGCCCTGCTTTCCACCCAGCCGGTGCTTGCCGCTCCAAACAGCAATGAGCCGTTGCTCTTGTACATTGCGGCCACTGGTCAAGTTGTCAGCACTGTCCTGACAGTCGAGCCAGAAGAACAGGGCAAAACATACAAAGTTTAGCGCCCAGTTTATTACATTTCCGAAGTCCTGACTCCGTCCAAGCAGAGATATCCACATTATCAGAAGCTCGTCTATGGCATCTATCTGACCGTGAAGAAAGTAGCCCATAACTTCCAAGAGCATGTCGTATCAGTCATCAGCGATGCCCCGTTGTCTGAGATCATGAACAATTGGGATGCGACTGGTCAAGTGGCGAAGTGGGCTATTGAGCTCCTGCCCCTGGACATCAAGTTCGAGGCGAAAAAGGCGATCAAGTCCCAAGCATTGACCGATTTCCTAGCCGAGTGGACAGCACAGCAGCAACCGACTCAGAGCCACCCGGAACACTGGACCATGTTCTTTCATGGTTCCAAGATGCTGAATGGTTCAAGAGCTGGAGTTGTGTTAGTGTCTCCGAAGGGCGATCTTCTCAAATATGTTATGCAGATTCACTTCGATTCCTCCAACAATGAGGCCGAGTACGAAGCGCTCCTTTACGGTCTATGTATGGCCATTTCACTCGGCGTCCGGCGCCTGATGGCCTACGGAGACTCGGATCTAGTTGTGAACCAAGTGATGAAGGAGTGGGATATCAGAAGCCCCGCTATGACAGGATATTGCAACGCGGTGAGAAAGTTGGAGAAGAAATTTGAGAGTCTGGAGCTGCATCACGTCCCCCGAGCTAAGAATCAGGAGGCAGACGATCTGGCAAAGATCAGGTCCACTCGGAAATCCATACCCAGCAATGTATTCCTCGAGCATTTACGTTCTCCGACGGTGAAAGAAGATCCCTTCACGGAAGAGCCCCCGCAAGTGGTCGGTCCGTCCGATCCGACTGAAGTCGAGGTCCCGGCAGTCATTGATTTGGTCATGGAGATCCTAGCAATCGTGCTCGAGTGGACAGTGCCTTATATTGCATACCTGCTCAGACAGGAACTTCCAGAAGATGAGGCCGAGGCCTGCCAGATTGTTCGCAGGTCCAAGGCCTTTACAGTGATGGGCGATCAGTTATACAGGAAGAGCGTCACCGGTGTGACTCAGCGCTGCATCTCTCGAGAGGAAGGTCGACCGATCCTGGAGGAGATCCACTCGGGAACTTGCGGACACCACGCGTCCTCTCGGACAATTGTGGCTAAAGCTTACCGAGCCGGCTTCTTCTGGCCACGTGCCGATGAAGCTGCGCAGGAGATAGTCCAACGTTGCGCCGGGTGCCAGTTCTATGCAAACTTATCACACAAGCCCGCGTCTGCTCTGAAGATGATTCCACTCGTCTGGCCATTTGCAGTTTGGGGACTCGACATGGTGGGACCCCTTCGGACAGGGGCGAGTGGATTCACCCACTTGCTGGTTGCAGTCGATAAGTTCACTAAGTGGATCGAAGCCAAACCCATCAAGAAGCTCGACTCTCGTATGGCGATCAAGTTTATGAAGGATATAGTCTTCAGATATGGCGCACCCCACGGCATTATCACTGACAATGGCTGAAACTTCGACTCGGAAGAGTTCAGGGCGTTCTGTGCCGCCCAAGGCACCCGAGTCGACTATGCATCTGTGGCGCACCCGCAGTCGAATGGACAAG
This sequence comes from Elymus sibiricus, assembly GCA_039707655.1. Lineage (NCBI taxonomy): Eukaryota > Viridiplantae > Streptophyta > Magnoliopsida > Poales > Poaceae > Elymus > Elymus sibiricus. The sequence goes on from CM077666.1 coordinate 136,702,318, forward strand.
CTGAGAGAGCAAACGGGCTGATACTTCAGGGATTAAAGCCGTGACTCATGCGGGATTTGGAGCATGCAGCTAGAGCCTGGGTCACCGAGTTGCCATCAGTTCTTTGTTGCTTGAGGACGACCCCCAATCGGTCCACCAATCGTACTCCCTTCTTCATGGTGTACGGAGCTGAAGCCGTCTTGCCGAGTGACCTGCTCCACAATTCACCCCGAGTGGAACTATACTCCGAAGCTGAAGCTGAGCAAGCGCGGCAAGACGCGGTTGATCTCCTGGAAGAGGAGAGAGAGATGGCTCTTATCCGCTCGACCATTTATCAGCAAGATCTATGACGTTTTCACAGCAGGCACATCAGAAGTCGGACCTTTCAGGAAGGAGATCTTGTGCTCCGAGTGGATCAGCAGCGACCTCACAAGCTTGCTCCCGCGTGGGAAGGTCCTTTCGTCATTTCAAAGGTTCTGCACAATGGAGCATATCACCTGTACAACCTTCTGAAGCAAGCAGACGAGCCCCGCGCTTGGAATGCAGACTTGCTTCGACGTTTCTATACTTGATGAGGAGATGTAAAAAAAGTACTCGAGTGATATTTGATGAATAAAAGCATGACTTTTCCAGTGCCGCATTGAGTTCACTCGTACGCTTTCTTTGGCTTACAACCCCCAGTGGGTGTATGCCCTTCAACTTAGCTACAAACCAGTTTTTGCCTAAGTTAAAAACCTACTCCGAGTGAAGAGCATCCCTCTCACTCGGGGGCTTGGCTGCGAACCAGCTTTCGCCCAAGTTAAAACACTACTCCGAGTGAAGAGCATCCCTCTCACTCGGGGGCTTGGCTGTGAACCATCTTTCGCCCAAGTTAAAACACTACTCCGAGTGAAGAGCGTCCCTCTCACTCGGGGGCTTGGCTGCAAACCAGATTTTGCCCAAGTTAAAACACTACTCCGAGCGAAGAGCGTCCCTCTCACTCGGGGGCTTGGCTGCAAACCAGATTTTGCCCAAGTTAAAACACTACTCCGAGCGAAGAGCGTCCCTCTCACTCGGGGGCTTGGCTGCGAACCAGCTTTCGCCCAAGTTAAAACACTACTCCGAGTGAAGAGCGTCCCTCTCACTCGGGGGCTTGGCTGCGAACAAGCTTTCGCCCAAGTTAAAACACACTCCGAGTGAAGAGCGTCCCTCTCCCTCGGGGGCTTGGCTGCGAACCAGCTTTCGCCCAAGTTGAAACACTACTCCGAGTGAAGAGCGTCCCTCTCACTCGGGGGCTTGGCTGCAAACCAGCTTTCGCCCAAGTTAAAACATACTCCGAGCGAAGAGTGTCCCTCACACTCGAGGGCTTGGCTGCGAACCGGCTTTCGCCCAAGTTAAAACATACTCCGAGTGAAGAGCGTCCCTCACACTCGGGGGCTTGGCTGCGAACCAGCTTTCGCCCAATCTAAAACGCCGCTCCGAGTGAAGAGCTTCCCTCTCACTCGAAGGCTTAGCTGCAAACCAGCTTTCTCCTAAGTTAAAACCCATTTCAAAGACTCGAAAGACTCGAAGGAAAGCATTCGAATAACTCCAGAAGTTCAAAAGCAAATACGAGTACACGGGCTCAACAAAGGAATCCAAGTCGATGCCGTCTGCGATCCGAGTGTCCGCTTCGATGAATGTCTCCATGAAGTCCTCAAACTTGAGTTTCTTCGTGTTGGCAACTTTAAGAGTCTTCAGTTTCTCCTCCTTGGTGTCCTTGCAATGCACTCGGACCAGAGAGAGGGCCACGTTGGCTCCGCAGCGGGCAGCCGACTTCTTCCACGCTTGCACTCGGCTGGGAATGTCGTTGAGACGAGTCATCATGGCTTCCAGGTCGGTGTCGAAGGTGTCTTCTGGCCACATCTCCTTGTCGATCCTTCTGAGTGCACCCCGCAGGCGGATGATGTACCCCTGAACATCTTCAATGCGAGATTCAAGCTGCAAGACGCCCAGGGCAGCCTTGTCACCGACGAGTGACCTGGAAGGATCCAGATCCCTCTCGATTCTGTCAGTCTCAAGCTCGAAGCCCCGGCAGTACTCTGTAAACGAGAAAAGAGGAGAGTCGAACATCAGCATGCAAGAAGTTCACTCGGAGATAAGTTGAAATGCACTCGGATGCCATAAGTTACCTGCAAGCTTGGTGTACATCTCCTTCGTGAACTCCTCTATATACTTCTCCAGGGCATTCTTCTTCTCGATGAGCTGGTTGATCTTCTCGTTCAGATTCTTCTTCTCTTGCTCATGAGCATTGGCTTGGGCCTTGAGCTTGCCGTCCCACTCGGCCTTTTGCTTCTTGAGCTCAGCCACTTCCTTCTTCACCTCTGTGATGGCGACCTTTAGCGTCTTGTTCTCCCCTTCAAGCCTCTCGAGAGAGGCCAGCCTCTCTTCGGCGGCTTTGGTCTTTTCCTTCGCTACTTTCTGCACTCCCGCCAGCTCGTTGTCCTTGTTCTCGAGTGCCTGCTTCATAGTTTCTAAAGAGACAGAGGTTCTGAGCCGCACTTGGAGTCGGTGGTTTTCACTACGCACATCTGTTCGAGTGAAGTCACTCGGTTCAATGAACGGAAAAAGACGAAAGCAGAATGCCCAGTAATTGAAGCTTACCTCCCATGGTCTTGAGCTCTGCTTGAGCGCGCGTTGTGTTCCTCCTCTCCACCTCCAGATCCAATCGGAGTTGGGCCGTCTCTTTCTCCCGTGCCACGTACTGAGTCCCAAGCACGCAAGTTTTCTGAAATACAAGTGAGAACAGATCAGTTAATGTTAAAGAACATTCCGAGTGCCCAGAGACCGACGCCCCTAGAAGGAACAAGCTTGACCAGTATCAAATCCTGAAGTACCCTTTGTTAGGGAGGAACAAACTTGACCAGTATCAGATTCTAAGTTCTAAGACTCCTGCCGACTGCCCGCAGTCGACGACAGTCTCGGGGACTACACCCAGTGGGTGCACTCAGCGTGCCCCCACTGGAATGGTATCCACTCGGAACGGTCCGCCCGATCCGAGTGAGGGCCGAACAACAACAAAAAAAGAAGGAAGAGCTCTAAGACTCCCGCCGACTGCCCGCAGTCAACGGCAGTCTCGGGGACTACACCCAGTGGGTGCACTCAGCGTGCCCCAACTGGAACGGTATCCACTCGGAACGGTCCGCCCGATCCGAGTGACGGCCGAACAAAAAAAAGGAAGAGCTCTAAGACTCCCGCCGACTGCCCGCAGTCGACAGCAGTCTCGGGGACTACACCCAGTGGGTGCACTCAGCGTGCCCCCACTGGAACGGTATCCACTCGGAATGGTCCGCCCGATCCGAGTGACGGCCGAACAAAAAAAAGGAAGAGCTTTAAGACACCCGCCGACTGCCCGCAGTTGACGGCAGTCTCAGGGACTACACCCAGTGGGTGCACTCAGCGTGCCCCCACTGGAATGGTATCCACTCGGAACGGTCCGCCCGATCCGAGTGACGGCCGAACACAAAAAAGAAATAAACACCCACTGGGTGTACCGGATATTTTCTGACTGAAATTCCTACTGAAGAAAAATGACTTGGAGATCAACTTACAAGGGTACTTACTCGAACGTTCTCCTGGAGGGCAGCACTGGCATCGTATGCCAGCTTGCTAGCTGCGCGCATCTCTTTGAGTCTTTGGGTCATCAGTTCCGCTTGGATCATTGCTTCCTTACTGGCTCCAGTCTGGTCCTCGGGCACCTTGTACAGACTGAAGATGTTGATGGGAGGAGTTGGAGCCGAAGTCAAAGCAGTCGACGGCGCTATGACCAGGCCAGCACCAGCCTGAGAGGACCCTTGTGCCAGGGGCACAATCACAGGCTACGCAGGAGGAACTGGAGGCACTTGGCTTGGAGGTGCCTTCGGCGTGGTGGTCTGGGAAACAGTCGAGGCTGCGGTCTCCTTCTCGGCGTCCTTCCGCGATGGTCCTTCATCGTCGTCGACACGGATAATCTCTGCAAGTGCTGCATTCACTCGACATGATCAGCCTCAGTACGCAATTCAGTCGGATGAAGACAATTCAATCGGATCATAGATCAAAGAAAAAATGAAATAATTGTTACCTTTTTGAGAAGTGGCCGCGTCTGCCGACTTGGCCTCGATTCGGTCTCCGTCAATCTGCATGGGAGACGTGGTCGAGGTGGCAGCTCTGGTTCAGAAGATTCACTCGGTCAGAAGAGTCCAAAAGTTGGCAAAGACAGAAAAGAAAAGTTGACAAAGACACTCACGTTGAGGCGACAGGCACAGTGACCTTGATCCTGGGCAAAGCCTTCCAAGGCTTGGGGGAAGCGACTTTGGGCTGCTTGGCGGTCTTCTCAGTCGGTTCGGGCGACGATGTCCGAGTGTGTTTCGGAGCCTTAGCACTCGGAACCACCTCCTTCTCCGGGCCAGCACTCGGATCATGAGTCAGCTTGGAGCGGTGCTCGGAGCGTAGCTCCGGGGACTAGGAAGACTCGACCTCGTCGCCCTTTTCTGAGTCGTCGCTTTCCTCCTCGCTGTCCTCCGCGTAGCTGCCCTCGACGCTACCATGTTCGCTCCCCCACGTCTCCGACAAGTTGTTCTCCATTCGGCACAGGCGAGAGCATCTTCTGGAACTCCTGCAAGACATGAAGATCAAAGACATATAGTTTAGTCAGTTCACTCGGACAATTTGAGCATGAGTAATTCACTCGGAAATGCGTGTCATACCTCCAATGGTTGGTTGTTGGCGTCGTAGGGCGGGATCCGTCTTAACCCTCGCGGATTGTCGCGCGCGCCGGTGATACACTTGAGCCAGTCTTTCACGGTCTTCTCATCGATCTCCTCCGGGTGCACTCGAGTCTTGTCGTCAGCGCCAGTATACAGCCACATAGGGTGGGCTCGCTCCTACAGCGGCTGGATTCGCCGACTGAGGAAGACCTCCAGCAAATCCCGACCCGTCAACCCGCCCTGGACCAGGCCGACTACCGCAGTTACCAGGATCCCCACGTCAGTCTTCTCCTCCTTGTCCACCGTCAGCGATGGAGGCACATTGACCCTCTCGGATGTATAAGGGGGGAGACCAGTCGACGAGCCAACACAAGGGACGTCGTTGTAGTAAAACCAAGTCGACTGCCAGCCCCTAACCGAGTCGGGAAAGGTCATCACGGGAAAAGCGCTCCTACCCCGCATCTGAATACCCAGGCCGCCGCATAGCTGGGTCACATGGGTTCTCTCCCCCTCGGGGTTGGCCTTTTTGACCGACTGAGAATGGCACGTGAAGATGTGCTTGAATAATCCCCAGTGAGGCGGACAACCCAGGAAGTTCTCACACAAGGAAATGAATGCGGCAAGGTACACTATGGCATTCAGAGGCAGGTGGTGAAGCTGGGCGCCGAAAAAGTTCAAAAAACTGCGGAAAAAGGGGTGGGGTGGCATGGAGAAACCTCGCTCCACGTGCGTGGTGAGGAGCACTCGCTCTCCGGGGCGCGGCGCAGGCTCGATCTCCCCTTCCTCCGGCAGGCTCCACGCCCCGTCGCGGATCAGCCCGTCCACGATGAGCCCGCTGATGTCGTCGACCGTGGTGGTCGGCGGAATCCAGTCGCCTTGGATCCACCCGCGCGGAGGCGCGGCTCGGGAGCTCGACGCCTTCTTCCCCTTCACTTCCTTCTTGGCCCGCTCCAGCTTCGCCGTCTTATCCTTCACCATCGCCGCGGAGTGCTCCGGCGCCGGAATGGATTCGCGCGGAGTGCAGTTCGGGAGCGTAGATCGGGTGACTGGGAGAGACGAGGAGGAGGGGATCTGGTCTTCTCTCCCTCTCCGACGCGGTGTCTCCATATATCGCCGCCCGCTCCGCTCCCCAATCCACGCTTCTGATTCGCGGGCCCGCGGATCTCCTCAGATCTCGCTGGCGGAGTTGCAGCTGTACGTGGCGAAAAGTGGGGCAAAAATTGAGGCGTCACGCCCCCACTTTCCCCACTCACCGCGCCGCGACCGTTTGCGCGCGCTCTTATCCGATTTCAAATCCCGCAAGATCCGGATCCCAGTGATCCGATTGCTCGCCTTTGAAGACATACCATAAACGCTCGGATCTGTTCCGTCACTCAGATGGAGATTACTCGTTTCACTCGAATGAAGACTTCTCATTTCATTCGGATGGAGACTTTCACTCGGGCGTCGTATGGTCTGGAATCCGTCAAGGTGCTACACGGAGACAAGGCCGTCTAAAGACCAGTAAGAGTTCTTGAGCACCCCCGTAGCGCTCAACTCACCTGGGAATTCGCCTTGGCTCTACCAGCTCAACCTCGACCGATTCGGGGGCTAATGACGAGGACATATACTAGGGATAGGGTAACAGGCCTGACCTACAGGCCCTACCCTAGGACTCCACACGCCATATACTGAGCCCCAGGGCCAGATCAGCAACCAAGAATTCTGCAAACTGACATTCACTCGGAGTTCAATGAACCACTCGGGAAGCAGGAGTTCACTCGACCAGATATTTCACTCGGACTACGTGACAGTCACTCGACCAGAGAAGACCAGGAGATTCCAGGGACGCAACAGTCAGGACGTGCGCTCGCCCGTATTAATTGTAATCAATGCGCCCGTTACCTGGCGCCCTTAAACTCCCTCTTTAACCACTGGTAATGGCAACATTCATGGGGGGACTTGGCGGACACTATATAAGCCACCCCCCAGCTCCATTCCAAGGGTTCGCAATCTATTGTAACACATACACTCAAGTAATCAAGCTCCAGAGCACCGAGACGTAGGGCTGTTACCTCGACTGCTGAGGGGCCTGAACTCGTAAATCCGAGTGTAACAACCGCGCCGTAGCTAGGCTCTGCCCTCTCATCCGTACCCCTACACACTACTATCAGACTTGCACCCACGACATCTGATACTAACTTGGCTGACTCTGTAGCATCACGTGGCCTTTTTAAACCTGCCTCAAAATGGATCTCCATTCTTCCTCCTTTAGATTTTGTTAACCTGTCAAGCATTATCCCTGATGTCTGTTTCCTCTTGCACCGAGGTGCTAGTTCAGCAACGAATATGGAAATTGTTAGTGCACATCAAACTGTGAGAGTACATATAAAGGAGTAAGCAACTACAACTTGACTCGGTCACGTACCGTCTTGGTGTTCATGCTCATGAGGTTCATCTTATCTTGCCAAGGCCTGTAGTGTCAGCAGTGCTTCAGAAGTAGTGTTAGGTGGCAAGGCGGCTTGGGAACATGCCACTTGCGGTGCATTCGAACGAGTAACTCGTTGAGATGTCGGTACTTTGGAAGGAGGTGCTGCAGCTGGTGGGACAGGGGATACTGTGTTTGTAGATTTAGCCGGTGGACTTTGACCTTCTTCTGCACTATAAGTACCAGCAGAATCTCGAGGGATTCTCCTTTTCCGTTGCACCCGACGACTAACAACATCCCCTACCATACTCTTTTCCTTGCTCTTTTTTGACTTTGCCATGTCAAGCCGTACCCACAGCACAAAAGAATAAAATTCGCTCTTCAGAACTCATTGATGCATGATACAGACGAGCAATACTTTGATGTAAGACAACCGTATGAGGAGGATGGAATATGTACGAAAACAGGACCGCATGACATATTCACACCTATGATGTGTCAACCAAGTAGAAGGATTTTCAAGAAATTAGAAGTAATGCAAGCTAGACACCATATGAAAGATGCAACCAATATCACTCTGCCAAGTTAAAAGTGTCTCATCATAAGTGGAATTTCAAAAAATTAGAAGCAGTACAAGCTAGAAATCAATGCAAGATGCAACCAATATCACAATGCCAAGTTAAAGGTGTCTCATCGTAAGTGATTGATGCAGCATACACAACAGCGGTACTTTGATGTAAGAACATGGTGTGATAGACAGATATAGTATGTACCAGAAATAGGAAGGCGTGTCATATTCACATGTATAATGTGTAAGCTAAGAAGATTCATTTTACCCTAATTAGAAGCAATACAAGCTAGACACCATATGCAACATGCAACCAGATATCACACTGCCAAGTTAGAGCAAGCACCTGGGATGGTGGAGTAGGAGAGATGAGACTTGGAACTTGTAATGCACTAGAAGTACAAAGAGAATATGTAGAGATGGTCCGTTTACCTTGCTGCAAAGGACTACCATCATCCCCTTCCTTCCTCTATTTTGATTTTGCCTTGTAAAGTCAAACCCACAAGAAAAAGGAATAAAAATTGCTTTTCAGAACTCATTGATGCATGATACTGATGAACACTACTTTGATGTAAGGCAACCGCAAGATAGGAGGAGGGAATATGTACGAAAAAAGGACATCATTGCATATTCACACCTGTCATGTGTGAACTAAGCAGAAGGCATTTCAACTAATTAGAAGCAATGCAAGCTAGACACCAAATGAAAGATGCAACCAATATCACTCTGCCAAGTTAAAAGTGTCTCGTCATAAGTGGAATTTTGAAAAATTAGAAGCAGTACAAGCTAGAAATCAATGCAAGATGCAACCAATATCACACTGCCAAGTTAAAGGTGTCTCATCGTAAGTGATTGATGCAGCATACACAACAGCAGTACTTTGATGTAAGAACATGGTGTGATAGACAGATATAGTATGTACCAGAAACAGGAAGGCGTGTCATATTCACATGTATAATGTGTAAACTAAATAGATGCATTTTACCCTAATTAGAAGCAATACAAGCTAGACACCATATGCAACATGCAACCAGATATCACACTGCCAAGTTAGAGCAAGCACATGGGATGGTGGAGTAGGGGAGATGAGACTTGGAACTTGTAATGAACTAGAAGTACAAGGAGAATGTGTAGAGATGGTCTGTTTACGTTGCTGGAGAGGACCACCATCATCCCCTTCCTTCCTCTTTTTTGATTTTGCCTTGTAAAGTCAAACCCACAAGAAAAAGGAATATAAATTGCTTTTCAGAACTCATTGATGCATGATACTGATGAACACTACTTTGATGTAAGGCAACCGCAAGATAGGAGGATGGAATATGTACGAAAAAAATGACAGCATTGCATATTCACACCTATGATGTGTGAACTAAGCAGAAGGCATTTCAACTAATTAGAAGCAATGCAAGGTAGACACCATATGAAAGATTCAACCAATATCACTTTCCCAAATTAAAAGGGTGGGCTAATAAGGGTATTTCAACAAATTAGAAGCAATACATAGCTACATGCTAGAAATCATATGCAATATGCAACGAATAAAGGTGCCACATCGTAAGTGATTGATGCGGGATACACAAGAACAGTAGTTTCATGTAAGAACATGGTTAATAGATAGATGTAGTATGTACCAAAAATAGGAAGGCATGTCATATTCACAGGTATAATGTGTAAACTAAGCAGATGCAATTTACCCTAATTAGAAGCAATACAAGCTCGACACCATACTTAACATGCAACCACATATCACACTGCCAAGTTACAGCAAGCACCTACGATGCTGGTGTAGGGGAAATGTGGTCATCAACTACAGAGCTACGTTGACTATCTTCATCTTGCCTTCCTGTTTCTTGAGAATCATGTCGGGAGCATGAAACTGCACTCTTTAAAAGAGTAGCGTGTCTCACACTAACCCACGGGTGTGACTGTCCCATCATAAGTGATTGATGGGGGATACACAAGAACATTAGTTTGATGTAAGAACATGATTAATAGACAGATGCACTATGTACCAAAAACCCGAAGGCATGTCATATTCACAGCTATAATGTGTAAACTAAGCAAATGCAATTTAACCAATTTAGAAGAATTACAAGCTAGACACCATATGCAACATGCAACCACATATGACACCAAAGTTAAAGCAAGCACCTGCGATGCTGGTGTATGGCGAATGGAGTCATCAACTACAGAGCTACATTGTCACTCTTCATCGAATGACACTACACTCTTCATTATTGCGTCAAACCGCGTCTTTCCAATCCTCGATGCAGACTGGAGCGACTGCTTTGTTTTCTTTTTAGAATACTGTGCTTGAGATTCTGAAATACCCATGCATAATAAAACAATAGTGAGAGAGTATGGGTGTAGTTTGTGGCTTTGTGCACAAGTAGTACAGTGTAAAAGTATCAGATAGCAGGTAGGTCAAAAATAAATGACGGCAAACATATGATAGCTCTACCACATGCATGGCTGGGAAGTGCAGCTAATCCTCCAGCAAACCACCACATGTGGTCCTATGAAAATAACAATCGACTGAAAACAAATAGGTCAGCCGATTTTTTCTACACCGTCCGATCTACAAGAAACGGGCAGATGGTCTTCATCTACCTCCAACCGGCCACCGTTGACGATCTTCCTCGAACCGCCAGCGACCACCGGCGAAGACCCCTGCCTCAGCCGCCACGGCCTCCCCTCGACCTCACCCCACCGCCGTGCTTGGTTGCGCCCCCCCCGGCCATCCCTTTAAGCCGGCGAACCTCCAGATCAGGCGTCAGCAGCTCCTGCGCCACACACACCTCTAAGATAGACATCGAGGCGCTGCTTCCCCGGTGAACAGGCGGACTAGGTGCTCCGCGCGCCTTCACGGGTGGTGCTTCCTTTAATTGGGAATCAACTGACACTAAATTGAAATCCAGGCAGGCGACGGACGTCTAGCTAAAGTGAAATAGTAAATGGGGGGAAACCTTGTGCATCGCGAGTTACTTGGAACATCTAGTATCGGGAAGAATGTGCAGTAAGAAGTGGTCAACTAGTTTCCTTCATGGGTTGAATACCGTGCGAGAGATTTGCAAGAATAAGGGAATAGGAGTACCAATATCGGCTGGTGATGTTGTTTCCTCCTTCTGTTTTTTTGAAGATCTTCTTGTGGTTCGCTGGAAACAAGATGTTGTGGAGGACGGTGGAGCCTTGGACGAACCCATGGACAAGTAGTTGATTGTGGTGCGGTGGCCCTCTGTCGGCGGCGGGGAAGCAGATCCGAGGCAGCGAATGATGGCGTAGCGGGAACAACTCCGGTGCGGTGGACGGTTGCGACGTTGGACCGGCAGCGGTGAGGCGCAGGATGGAGGGGTTGAAGTGGCTCGGGTACGGCGCACGTCGGCGTCATCGAGGCAGCTCTGCCTCGGCTTCAACTGCTAAGTCATGGAGGGCGCTGCAGTTGAGGTTGCGGTGGACGACGATGTCGGGGTATCGGCTCCAGCGTGATGGAGGAGGGCGGCGGTGGATCGGTGCGATGGGGTGGCGGACGGAGGAGGCTGGGGTTTCACGGCTGGTGGAGAGGGAGTTTTGGCGCCCACGGAGTATGAATGGGGAATCAGACGAGGTAGGGGGGAAGCTAAGGGGGAACCATGTTTCCGGGACGTGCTTGTTTGAAATTTGGCGAAAGTTACAAACTTTGCCCCCATCTAAAATTTCAGGCATGCTGCGGGTCAGGGGTAGGACGATAATCTCACGTATCCAAAATAGTGGGCGGGAGTGATTTCGTCCGAGCGCATCGGCGTTTAGGCGCCCGTGGTATTTGAATGTTTTTCGAAGGCGGTTGTCTGGCGTCTCGGTGAAGTTACAAACCTACCGCGGTTTAGAGTTGTGGACGTCGGGCCGGTAGGCTTCACGGATCAGAGTTAGGACGGTAATTTCCTTCTACCAAACATTGGTCTCGCGCGGTTTCAGGCGAGGAGAGGATCTTTTGGCGCTTCGTTCAAAATTTTGAACCAGAAGCATTCACGTTTACAGTACTCTTCAGTTGAACTTTCCTAATTAGACCTCATTATATTTGACTTTGTATGTTTAAAAACCTCATTAAATTATGTGATTCTTTTGAAATTTTTGACTCTTGAAAATCTTATAACTACGATTAATTTGGAATGGAGGAGGTAAACTTGAATCTATTTTGTACAAGACTATGTATTATCAACAAAGATTGATGCCCCTTTTAGATGTGATTTACAAAAGTCATTATCTCGAATTCAAATAGTTTAATGCACTTCCTATGAATTTGAATATTTGAAACCACTTCTATGTTGAATTAAAAATGTATTATAGTTCGTCGCTAGCAATTTGGAATGTATGCCATGTATGTTTCTTTTGTATAATGTGCTTGACACTGACCGCAGAGTGTACTCACGTTTATATATGAATTGCAAGAGCCATGCATTGTCTGGATTTCAAACTACTGACTATGGATCAATAATGTGAAATAATACCATACACATGCTCGAATTCGATAGAGTATGGATGTTTGCTAGAGCAATGTTCATTCATACGTGAATTGCAAATTTCATGATCTCATCCAATTTTTTAAGAACAATTTTTATTTTAATTTAATGGGTAGAACAGTCCATTATGCGTAGATGCACTCTCCCTCGACCCCTCCTCACATGCGCACTATCTTTCTCTCTCAAGCATATGCGCACACACTATATATCCATCGGCCTTTCTCTCTCACAAATGCTCACCCTCTCTCCCGAAAGTGTCTCACGCACACACACTCCATATATCTCCCTCTCTCTCTTAATACTATCTATGACTCTTTTCACTAATCTCAGTCACAAACACTATTTCTCTCACATGCATGCGCACGCATGGTCTCCGCCCCCCCCCCCCCCCCCCCCCGTACATATCTCTGTCTTGTGTCTCCCGCACGCACACTCTCTTAAGTCTTCTCTCGCACGCATTGTCTCCACCTCTCTTACTAGTTGACAGATATGATTCCATCAGATCATTCGGTAGGATATCCCTGACGGTTAAATTGGATGGTGATAAGAGGCAAAGATTTTCCCAAGATGGGGCCCTTGCGATTGAGGAAATACCCTACTACTGGTCGTGTATACTTTGATTGGGGTGTGTACAAAGTACATGCCAATACCAAGGGATTGTGTGTGTATATATACTATCGACGAACTAGGCCCCGGCCTATATAACATACCCGGGGCCTAGGGTTACAAATCGTAGTCCGCTTCGTCAGTGGAGATAGAGCCACGGCTCTGGTATCTTCGTCTTGTACGTCAAGTCAGTCTTCGTATAACACGTCTCGGGCCAATCTATGTGGCGCAGGACGGAACCGACCCCGGGGTCCTCACCTCGACCCACCAGACCAAAAAACTATGTGCCACCACCACACCTCGCACACTCTCTACCCCCATAGGTCTAACTATATTCTCACACCCACGCATACCAACACACACACTATTTCTGCTCATGCCTCTCTCCCCTTCTCCTCTGCATACACAAACTCACCATCTCTCGTTGAGACATCCTATTCGTCTCTCTCTCTCCCTCTCTCTCTCTCATCTCTCATGCTTTCTCTTTCTCCCATCGCACCCCCCTTGTATCCACGCCTCTCTCGAATACGTACACATACCCTTTCCAGGCCCTCCAAAATACGTCAACCACACATTCGCGCATGTTACATCTCATTATCATGTGCTCCCAATGATCTAAAAAAGGCATCCGTTCACTTTTACTCCGCATACAAGATTTGTTTTGAATAGAAACTACAAAGATTGTGATAAAACAAATATTTAAGAAAATCTACATATACAATAATACAAAGTTACATATGAAAGTTAATTGCATGCTACATCCAATGATATTTGTTCTGTATTGTGAATGTTTAGACTTTTATCCTATAAAATTAGTCACAATAAAGAGAGCAAAGGGCATCACTCTCTCTCACTCTCTCCATCGCACACCCCCACTCTCTACGCCCTTTTCACGTACGCACACAAACTATCTCTCGGCCCTCTAAAAGTACGCCCCATACACATTCACACGTGACAGTCATTGTATTTCAAGAAAAAGCGCAATACGGTCTCTGGATTTAGAATGCGCTCATTACGGTCAACATATACATTTTCTGGTGATTATATGGTTACTAGCTCACCGTACAGCTCCGTATTTTGCTGGTGACACTGAGGGTCATTGTATTTGAAACGAAAGCACGATACGGTCAGCATATACATTTTGTGGTGATTATACAATCGCTGGCTCACCGTACAGCTACGTATTTTGTTGATGACACGATAAATTTTCCAGTCAAACAGTCCACGTGGCGCAACTAGTGTTGCATCAGAAGCGCACATTATCTCCCCAACGTAGGGCCCACCTATCAATGGGTATAAGAAAGAAACAAATTGTAATAAATTAGTGCTCGCTGGGGATTCGAAGTCGAGACCTCAGGTTGGTAGCCCGCGCGCGATAACCACAGCGGACAAGGTCGCCTAGTGATGATATGCTGAGCCGGACTTTTAATACACATGAGCTACTGTGGTGAATACACACACATCACACATGCGGACAAACACGCACGCAACGCCCGCATGCATGCATGCAATACTCACACGTACACATGCACGCACGCAACACTCGCACAAACACACACACTCAAGCATGCATGCAACACTCACACGTACACATGCACGCACGCAACACTCACACAAACACACGCACTCAAGCATGCGTGCAACACTCACACGTACACATGCACGCACGAACACACGCACGCATGCATGCACACATCACAAGACGCAACAAACATGCTCACGCTCAAGTGCTCAACCTACACATGCATGCACACATATACACAGCCAGCGTGGTTTGTGCGCAAGGGCCAGTTCCGCGGGGTCGCAGGTTCGACCCCTCACGCACCTGCGTAAATTTTTGTTTACCAACTGATAGGTGGGACCCGCAGGCCACGTGGCCAGTTTGACCAGTCGACAGAGTGCCACGTAGACTTTTTGACCGGTCAACCGAGTGCAATTTGTAATTACGATTTTCACATCCGTATTGGGCCGGCGGGTTTCGGATGTTTAGTCCCACCTCGCCGCGTGAGGAGCTGGTCGACTGACTCAAATAGTCGGGTCGTCCAGAAGCGATAAGTTGCAGTTATCATTGCATCCTTTATTAAGGACATGAATTGTTAATAGTATTAATCTTCTCTGTGATATAAAGGCTGCTTGTAGTGGTTTGTATCATAACTATTATTCCTAAAGGCTGGTCGTAATGGGTAAATATGTTTATTATGATAGGGTATCTGATATGATACTCAACCCTCTCTTTCTTATATGCCACCTCAGCATTGCTGCAGGTGGTACCGCTATGTGCTGGAGCGGGGTGCTCGGCCACAAGCATTCAAGTCTACCGCACACGCCACCAGACAACCACACGCGGTTGGCGCACCGTCCGGTGCATGACAAATATTTGCAAAATTTCAGGTTTGGCGCCAAAACCCGAGCCTCTGCATTTTGCCAAAAAATACAAACCGAGCCTCTGCGTTAACTTCCTACCCCACCCCGCCCAGCACATTCAAATCCCTCATTTGCCGCAAAAGTTTGTAGTGTGTTGTTGTTTTCAGGGATATTTTGCTGTGTGAAAACAAATTTAAATATCAATGAATAATCAGTGTCCGGGGTATTTTGCTGGGACACGGTTGAATGGCCTAGCACTAGTACTACTACTGTAGAGTAGTAGGAGCAGGAGTAGTACAGTGGTAGTAGAGTACAAACCAGTACGAGTCCCATCGGACACCAATTTTCTTGGAGTCCGTGCTACAGCTAGCACTTCTCCCTCCTCGTTCCTCTAAACTTAGCCAACGCATGGCGGGTAGGGTGAGGGTTTGCTGATAGTTGGTTTGCTCCACAACGGTCCCAGATGTCAGTGAAAATGCAAGACAACATGCGTTCCCTAGCTTGAGCGGCGTGACGGACCGACCGTGTGGAGGTGCGACGCGAATGCGGCGGGCTTTTCATTTTGAACTCGTAAGTTGTAACATTTGGTTCTGCTCCTTGGAGCGACGATAGACACAAATAACGATTGAAAACGCTAGGGCGGGGCTTTTCCCGTGCGATAATATGGGGAGGTTGCCAGCTTGGCCAATCGTCAGTTTGCTCACATGCAGTCCCACATGTTACTGATATGCCTTGGTAATGGGTGTTGAGCGGCGGGCCGGAACATATTCTTACTTCAATTATTCATGTTGCATGTACATTAAAATCGCATTGAAATGTACTCAACAACGTGTGGGCTAGTATCATCTAGTGATCTGAAAGGGCTCACTTCAAAAAAGAAAGAAAGGCGATTCGGTGCCCAGGCTCATCTGCACCCGGTCGGGAGAAAATCACAAAAAAAAACATAAGATTCCAGTTTTTTTTTGCATGGTAAAAAATTTGAAGTGTGAGGTCCGCTCCAATTTTCAAGTCGTTCGGACATCTGAGCAGCTCTCGGCAAAAAAGACAAATCGGGTCAGAACATTGCATGAACAGTAAACCTTTTTTACAGAACCCGAATTTGTCTTTTTTGCCGAGAGCTGCTCAGATGTCCAAATGATTTAAAACTTGGAGCAGACCTCTCGCATCATATTAGCTACCATGCAAAAAATAATTGGATTTTTTTTAATTTTTCTATTATTTGTGTTGATTTTTTTCTTCAGCGCGGGTGCAGATTAGCCTGGGCTCAGAAGTGGATTATCGCCCACTACACATTCAAGCATTTCACATCGTTCTCTCGCTCTCTCTGTCAAACCGACTATGCCAAACTCCCCTGCCTACCGCGCGGGAAAAGACCCGCCCTCGCTTTTTTAATCAGATTTTGTATCGATGGATCGCGTGAAGCAGCTAAACCAAGTGTTACAAGACTACTAGTACTACGTACTACTACAGTACACTGGGCTGCCGTGTCTTGTACTCCTCCGTCGTAAGAGTGGAGACACTCGCTTTCATAAATGTTCTGCTTCCGTTCGCCAACATGTGGGACATCTAGAATCTGGTTCCACGTGACATGCACCAAATAACAGTGCAGAACAGCAGGGGGGACGCACCCCGGTCGTGGCGCCGCAGTAGTACTAATGAGCAATGAGGCGTCAAATCACAAAGCCACACCTTTCCAACCATCATTTCACTCTTCGCTGAATCCGCTTCTCCATCATCTTCTTCAAAAAAACCACGTGTTGCTTCTGCCATTGTTCTGATTTTTCATGAGGGACGTGCATCGGCTTGGTACATCACTGACACGTGTGACCGCATGTTAGCAAACCAACAAGCCAAGCTCCCCCGCCCACCGGTCGGCAAAAGCACCTCCTTTTTACTAATCTGGATATCTACTTTTAGATCAATATAATCGAGATTTCTATATATCGCACCAAGAAGCAAAACCAAGTGGTACGCTTTACAGTTCAAAACGAAACGGCGGCACACTTCTAGCACGGATTTCGCGTTCACGTCGGAAGTCCGCAGGGTCAATCTGCACACGAAATGGCGACACCAAAAATGCTACACTCACGGGCCTTTACGGGGCTAATACGTGCATCTTCCAACTAATCAAACTAGACCACCCTTGATTTTCAGGGGGGTGGGCCCCTTCCCACCCCCTAAATCCAATCCTAATCCTCCATGTTTGCTACTCCGTAAAGTTTGTAAAAATACTCCCCATGAGTATAGAATTGCTCATGGCGACACACTAACAGCACGCCTTTCGCCGACATGTGGGACATCCACCATCCTGGTCCATGTGCCATGCTCCAAAGTTCGGAGCAGCGGGGGGAGGCACCCCGGTCGTAGCGCCGCAGTACTAGTAAATGAGCAATGAGGCATCAAATCACAAAGCCCCACCTTGCCCGTAGTAAGCTGGACGGAGCAGGGGAGTACAAAAAATTGTGGACGCAACTTTAACCCAAAGGCAGTGACGCGTGCGTCCCGCATTTTGATATACCCGCAGCCTCCTTTGGTTCACAGGGTAGGAATATTATAGGAATATGAAAGTTGTAGGAAAAGTGATGACGTACGACCTCCTTTGGTTTCTAGGAATTTCATAGTGTAGGATTTTCAAAGGAAAAATTCCTATGGAGCTCTGTGGTTTGTAGGAATGGATTCCTAATCCTATGTAGGATAGGAACCAGTCCTTCACATTTTAAAGGAAAAAACCATTACCCTAGACTCAATGGACAAATTCCTATCCTATGCATCAAATGACATTTCTTTCTCTATAGGAATTGGGATGCATGTCATCTTACTTCCTATGTTTTTTCTATTCCTATGATATTCCTATCCTATGAACCAGAGGAGGCCGACATGTATCTCAAATCCTTTGAGTAGGGATAGGAAAAGAGATGTCATTTGGTTCACATCATAAGAATTTTTCCATTGAGTCTTAATGTTTATTTTCGTCTTAAATGTGGAGTATAGGACTCCATTCCTATGAGCCAAATGGCTCTACAGGAAAAATTCCTATTAAAATCCGATCATATAGAATTCCTATAATATTCCTCCACACCAAAGGAGGCTTGAAATTGCTGTAGGTGATACAGCGGTCTTCCTTTGCCGAGTGTCGGCTAACGGAGACTCGGCTAACAAACTTGGCAAAGTGTGGCACACGCCAGTAGAGCAGTGCCACACGTCGAGTCCTTACTCGATGCGACATTGCCGAGTTTAGAACTCAGCAAAATATTTGCCCAGTTCTTCTAAGGATGGAACACACTATATTTCATCTCTCTACTGATCCCGATCATTCTTTCTCTCTCCTTAGTTAGAGGACTCAATCCTACGATGTCTCTCGCTCTCTCTCACAACAAACACACACATACGGCCCCTCTTTATCGAAGACACACTCGTACATTCCTCCCCCATCTCTATAGATATCTCTCGATGATGAATGAAATGATATATGCTGGGTTTTCTATATGTGCAAGTTGTTCTACGAAAACTCGGTAAAAGTTTGTGAGGTTTGAATTTTCAATAAAGCTATATGCACTATATTTTGGAACGGAGGGAGAATACGGCAATTGCGAACGCTCACGTGGAAATTTTATGTGTCGGAGGAGTGGCTGATCTGTCAAATGCCATGGCAAAACTGCCACCATCAGATGCAGATCTGATGGTTCATTAGGCGTTCGCCAGGAAACGGTTTGTGGTGAACGTTTGCTAGATATGATTTACGGACACACGCATTGCATTGATACCTTAACCTTCCCTCTCACGCACGCACACATGCACCTCACAACTCTCCCGAGACTTCTCGCACACACCATCTATCTGTACTCTGTAGGTAGACGTGACACACATATATGTGCTCTTCACAGCCTTCCCTAAGAACTTCTAAAAAATAAAAGATGTCACACATATTTTTTTTGTAACTCAGACGTCACACACGTATACATCTTACTCTAGGTGGAGTAGGTAGTACACGAAGAGAAGCGACGCACGCACGCACCAGTTCTCTAACACCCACGCGCAGGTACACATACGAGTGCATTTGTTTACAAAGAGGCATCCCAAGTGACAATTTGACTCGTGCCGTTTTCAACTTAATGGAGGGTCGGGGACCACACGTGTACATAGTACGACCTGGACGCGGTGGCGCGTTATTTATTGAGTTTTTCTGCTGGAACGTTAAATGAAAATAGTGGTTCGCGTGTATTCATTTTGAAAACTATTGCTACAAGAAAATCACTCCACTATATATATATATAAGCAGGAGCTTCAGCGCTTGCTTTAGTAGGGTTGCTTTCATTCACTCTCTCATCCTCTCCAGATCTAAACAAGACAGCGGCGACCACACCCTCTCTCTGCTCACCGCTGGTGACAGTTCCGGACGGATCCCCTCCGCCGGCGAAGCGGAGAAGGTGCAGCGTTCACGTGGTCGTCGGCGGCGAGGGAGGAGACCCACAGCCGCCGGCGTGTCCCGATCGGCGGCCCATTCCGTTCTGTCCGACATAGCGCCGGCTCGGGAGGGCCTCCGACCCCTTCTTCCTCCCTGCCATATTGTGGGCAGATCCGGCCTCCCGCCGCCCTCCTAGCCACATCCGGACAACCCTTAGGTATAACTTCCTTCAAAACCGGCCTTGCTCTACTGCCCCAGCTCACCACGTGGTTGCATGTGGATCTTTTTCTACTTTCTTCGGCTGTTCCAAAGCCACCTAAAATTTTACTATTATTAGAGGTAAACCTACTTCATGCAGTCGAATCTATGACTTTCTTCAAAAGGGAAGAAAGGGGGGAAAGTTGTATCATGAATCTAGGACTTGGTTCAAAGAGGAAAGAAAAGGGGGAAAGTAGAAGAGACTGGCTACCCAACCGGTCTCTTGGTTGAAAAGGGGAAGAAAGTGGGGTGGATAGTGAAGCATGGGGGGAAGTACTATTAAGATACTGGGCAGACCAGACTCTTGGTCGAAAAAGGGAAGAAAGTGAGGGGGTGTTGAGGGGACAACGCAACTGAGAACGAGCAGGTCTAGATTTCCTGTGCTCACATAGGAAAAGGTCGCCGAGGAGATAAAAAATTAGACAAATGCAGACATGCTGCCTGAATGTTTGCCGCTCTCGGCAACCAGATCTGCTTCACCACTTTATGCCCCTGCTGGCCCGTTGCCCTTATCGCTACCGTTTATCTAATATCAGAGGAAAAATGAAGCAATGTCACTGTTAGCCTGATGTCACTTCTAAGTAATGCTGTTGTCAGTCTAGTGCCATCGATAAATTGAAGCAATGACACCACCATTTTATGAAGTGCTTTTGTCTTGGTTTATTTCCCATGAATTCTGTTTTGCCAGTTACACTTAAATCTCACACCGCTAACATTGCTTCATCCCATTGGAACTGCACAAATTTGATTGCACCGTGCACGGAGCTACTGACCATGTGCTACTCTCATGACAGTAATACTAGTGTTGTTGTTCTGCATGTTAATCTAGTGCCAGTGTTGATGTGATGTGATGCTACTTCTTACTTAATGGCACTTTTTCATAATGTTAATGTAATGCCATTCATAACACAAGATATGCTGTTGTTAATCATATGCCACTACAAATAACTGTCACTGCTTAAATAACCATATTACATATTTGTGCAAACAGGGATGTCTATCTCCATATCGTTTCTATTTGTGCAATCATAAGCACACACACCTCAATTTTAGTAGAACTGCACAAAATCAGATGGTTGTTCCTACCTGCCGTCATCTAGCCTCCCGTATTCCAGGTATTCCTACATTCATAACTAGCTAGAATAACCAACGCAAGCTAAAAGAAGTTGATTCATACGTGGACTTCCTGATTGTAGTGCAGGAACGAGCCTGTCATGTGTGGCGGAGAAAACAAGTAGTGCGTCCGCGCCGTGAACTACACGCACTCCCAATTTAAGGACGGCCCAAGGATGAGCTTGCATGGCTGCACGGAGGTTTTGGGGTCAGGTGTGCATAAAAGAGGCATTGTGGTCTGCTTATTTCTGCAAATAGCGGTGCTTAAATTTAGTGGAACTGCACAAGAATGTAAGATGGTCAATCCACTTCAAGGTTCAGTTCAATATTCCAACTGAGAACACAATTATAATTTGTTATTCTGGAACGAGAGAACCTAACCTTGGATGGTGGCAACAAGAAAAACCAGAGTGAACCCCATGAAATTAAAGCTTTCCTAGGGAGGCCCTTTGCTCAGAGAAGCCTGGCTTGATTTTTCCTGATTTGTAAACCTTCTCACAACTTTGTCTTTTGCTGTCAACTTCTAAAAGAGATGTTATGTTCTATGAATCATTGAGATGTATAAAAAAGTTGAACTTATGCTTTTGAAGTATTTTATGCAGCTGAGTTTATTGTGAATGTTTAAATTGAATGCTAGAGTAGCATGTTAACATTTGGAATCTATATTGTGGCCTCAATTAACCGCATGAACCACTGTAACTAGATACTTAGTTGCTTATATGTCAGACAACAGAGTATGAGTGTGAGCTGGTCGATCTAGTGTTGAAGCGATCTGCGCCAATGTGCCGTGTTTGCACCAACTGTGCTTAAAAGTGGGGTAGCACCAACAGTGCATTACCTACACTATGTATACATCGGCGCACCAAGAGTTGTCAAACAAGTATTTCATCAAACACACACTGCTTGTTTGATAAACAGTGGCAACTTATGTCTTACAATGCCATATTACATGAAAGAACTCGTGAGGATGCATCTGTTTCGGCAACACTTACGAGGGTTCTCACATGATTCATGGGCACACAAAAGTAGCAGCAGTTCCCATAGAGGGATTCAAACAGAGTACTACCTCAAGAGGGCCCGATAATACGCAAGGTTCGGGTAATTAAACACAATCCAAGCTACTTTGAAACACTAACTGGGCCAACTATTTCATGCCATCGATCTAATTGGGGATGGACACAAGACGGACCTTGCCTTGAACATCCTCAAGGACGGCAGCAGCTCAATCCTGTCAACCTTCTTGAAGATAACCTTGTGGCCTTTCCACTGATAAACTAGTTTGTTGAGGCATGCCACATCATCTACATGGATAAGCTTGACAAGAACATTATGCCTCACAAACGAAGGAGTAGCTGTGAACTTGTTGTGCTTTAGTACACCCTGGACAACACACCTGACAACAGTGTGGCTGGAATACATTTCGTCTTCGGTATAAGTGCCAATGGCTTCCAGGATCGAACAACCTAAGAACTTTGTTTTCCCAGTGCGTATATTCAGGTCATCCACCTCATAGCGAGTGACATGTACAACCACACAATCCTTGTCTGCATCGGGGCTCTAATTGAAACAGAAACAAATTCTGAATTACTTTCCAATATAAAAAACACAAGTTATTTAAACCACCATGTAGAGTCAAAAGTATGCATGACAAGGAAGGTATCATGGCATCGGAGCTAATAAATCTTGCA
Organism: Elymus sibiricus; assembly: GCA_039707655.1. Taxonomy (NCBI): domain Eukaryota; kingdom Viridiplantae; phylum Streptophyta; class Magnoliopsida; order Poales; family Poaceae; genus Elymus; species Elymus sibiricus. The sequence goes on from CM077666.1 coordinate 136,724,905, forward strand.
TTATTTATCACCTCATACTTAGATGAAAAACCACAATCAAGATCTCCAAAGAAGAAAATCACCTTGGGCAGCTTAGCGGGGGGGGGGGCAAATCCTCGAAGGGGTCCATCTTGCCGGGGGAAAACTGCTCCTGCACGGCCACGGGGGTTGTAACCTCAAATGTGGTGTTCACCATCTCAGTAGTGGCCGTGAGCGCATCTGGGGTCGGCTCGGTGGTGGCCTTCATCTTCTTGCAGCTCTCTGTCTCGTGGGGATCAGCCTGCTGCGTCTGCTCCAACATCGGAAGATATTTGCCCGGTTCTCCATGATCCATAATGAAACTGACAAATAGAAGACAACCAAAAGGAAAACACAATCGCAATGACAATGACATAAAAAAGGGAGTGAGGATCAGTTACTACTTTGCAAAAGATTTTTTTTTGGAAAGAAAATATACCAACATCATGGATGCGCTCACCTTCCCTTCATTGGGAGAGAAGAACAATGACGGAAGCGAGTGGTGGCTTTCTTGAAGTAGATGAGGGAGAAGCGGATTAAGCAAAGAGTGAAATGATGGTTGCTTTGTCCGACCAACTTGCTGCGGGAAGGTGGGGTTTTGTGATATGATGGCTCATTACTGCCGCGCCACGACCGGGGTGACTCTGCGCCTGCATACCGCCTTCTAATTTGGTGGATGCCATTTGGTCCCGCATGTCGGTGAACCAAAGTAAAACGGGAGTAGCGGGAGCCATTTCGACGACCGACGAGGAACCAGAAGCGGTAGTGTCTCCACTGTACTATAGGAGTAATTGTTTTTTTTTTTGAGGATTGAGTAATTGTTTTTCTGGGGAGTGGTAGAGTGTCCCCACTGTATTACTAGTAGTAATTGTTTTTCTGGGCCCAAGACAAAATAGCTCATCCACCCTAATTAATAAAATCAATTCAAAAGCCCTTATTTTACTTAAGAAGAGGCGCCCCCCACTGCACCACCCCCAAAAAAACCGGCTGCTCTTCATCCTCCTCACTCCCACCTCACGTCCGCTCGCTCGACTCGTCTCCCCCTCCAGTTGTACCCCCAAATTCCTCACCTCACTCCTACAGAAATCCCCAGTTCCCCTTCTTCCTCACTACTACAAAAAACCCCGGCTCCCCTTCTTCCTCACTCGCACCACAACTAGGCTCATCATTCGTTACTCTGCTCAAATCCTTGAGCTCGACTCGGCACCCGCAAGGAAAATGGAGTCGGCTGGCCCCAGCGCCAAGAAGATGAGGCTCCCGCCAGCGGTGACGCCGGTTGTAGATCCCGCACCCGGTAGTGCGGGGAGAAGCGGTGAGGCCCCCCCTGTATCTGAGGAACCCGAAGAATCTCGAGTGGACCGCATCAGCGATCTCCCGGACGCCATCCTTGGGAAGATCATGTCGCTTCTTCCCACCAAGGATTGCTGCCGCACCCAAGTCCTCGCATCTCGGTGGCGCCCTCTATGGCGCGCCACACCTCTTAATCTCGACTGTCATGGCCTATCTCTCATTGATGATTTTGAACTCCCCGGAGCCATCATCTCCTCCCACGGGGGCTCCGTTCACCGCCTCTGCATCCCGGCGTGCTACCTGCATGTGCCCCGCATGGTGAACGCCTGGCTGACATCCCTTGATTTCCGCAAAGTCCAGATGCTTGAGTTCTATTATTCCTACGAAACTGACATACCACGAACCGAACGGCATATATTTGACCCGTCGCCACCGATGTCCATCTCGCGGTTTTCCTCCTCTCTCCACACTGCCACCTTTGCCCTGTGCAGACTACCAGACAATCTGGTACAAAAGCTTCGACTCCCACTTCTCAAAAAACTTTCACTTGTGCTGGTTCGTATGTCGGAGGCCTCACTGCACAGCATCATCCAATCCAGTTGCCCTACTCTGGAGTGCTTAGTGCTTGTTTTGACAGTTAAAATCGGTTGTTTCCAAATAAAGTCGCCTAACCTTGTAAGAATTGGAATTTCTTTTGACGTAGGGGAGCTCATCATCGAAGATGCCCCTTCACTTCAAAGGTTGATCCTTGATCTTGTTATTCACCTTCGCAAATAACTGTCGTCCCTGCGCCTAAACTGGAGACCTTGGGTGTAATTCATGATCTCTGTGATCATTTCAAGATGGTGTTTGGCTCCACAGTTATCCAGGTACTGTATATTATCATCTACACTTTTGTAATCATAAGCTGCATTTTTCATTTGTGCGCATAAGTTTTATATCATCTTGGAGTACACTTTTTGTACTAATATTATGTTCTATATGCTCAATGAAGAGTTTGTCCATGGATAGCCTATCAGTGGTGCTGGATTCTGTCAAGATCTTATATATCAGTATGAATACTTTTGATATAAACAAGATTACTGGCTTGTTGCGATGCTTTCCAAGCTTGGAGAAGTTGTATATAAAGGTGATGATTTCACGCACATTGGAAGCCCATATATAGTGTACTAGAATTAACCGTTCAGTTGTTGCTCTTTCCACATACTCTTTTTTAAGACCTTAACTGTTTTCAATCTTCATGTCTATTTAGGTAGCAGGACGGGGTACAAAAGGTATAACCAATCGGTGGCATCGTAAGAACCGGGATTTTCTCAGTTCTCATCACATTCGTTTGAAGACAATAACACTGGAATGATATGTAGCCAGCCATGCAAACACTAGATTTGTCACATTCTCCCTGCTGAATGCGACGGTACTATTGTCCATCAGGCTTAAATATATTAAGAATGAAGTTTTGATGGATGGATATGTCGATGAGCAAAAAAAGGACTTTCAGGTGGACAAAAGGGCTTCTGAACGAGCCAGGCTTCTTTTTACATCATCTTGTGGTCATATTCCATTATGTTTTACGACCCGAGATGCTCATTTTATGGATCTGACCGATCCATTTTATAGTGACAGCTGCCGAAAACAGTGGTGGAGTTAGATGTTGTTGCCCTTTTCATTCTGGGTTTAGTCTAAACCTGATGAACAATTACCCTCATGCTTTTGTACAGTTTGTACTTAAGCTGGAGTTTGATGTTGTTGCCCATTTCAACTCGGCTGTGGCTGTCATATTTTCTTTGAAAAAGGCTAATGGCTTGCCATTTCTTTAATTAAGAGAGAAATATTGTAACAAACCCCAACAAAGGGAAATAACATCACTCACGCCGGCTACTTGATCTCATTGTGCATTACAGAACCCAAGCGCTTAGCGCCCGTCAGCACCCACAAACTTATTTTGAGCTAGCACACCAAATGGCCTGTAATTCCTAATAAGAAAGGCTGCATGGCTGTGACAGATTTGGATTCTGACATTTGGGACCCACAAGGAAAAAGCCTATCCAAGGTGGTGTCCACTTAGTCAACAAACGATTCTGCCTGCCAGCCGTTGGATTGACATCCAACATCTGTCATGTTTCTTCTATCTCTTGTCTTCTTCCTCCAGACGCCCAAACGAAACCACGCCATGGGTCCCGCCTGCTCCCGCCTCCCACGGGTGGCTGCGCCTCCGCCGACGCATTGCCGCCCCACCGTACCTTCAAACGTTGGCAGTACGCAAGCAAGTGCCTCCTTATAACAGGCCAAAAAAATGTTTCCTCCTAATGGTTTGACATCAGGGTCCCACGCCATTGTCAACGTAGTCAATAAACGAGAGAATTTCCCAACGAGCGGCTGACACCAAGGACCCAGCAGCTCGCGCAGACCGACTCGATCCTACACGAATAACCAGCGGATCACGCACGTACCTCATCTGGATGAATCGAGTGCACTCGTTTGACCGTCGTGCCAATGTGCGACCCAACACTGACGGGACGGGATGGGAGTACGGCACAGTCATAATTTCAGTTTTTCCAGTTTTCCCCGGCAAGCTGGCGCGCTAAAAGCCATGCCTGCTTATGCATTGAATTTTGATGACATTCACGTTTCCCGCGACACGCGGGTTTACCTACCGTCCACCTATAATTACTGGTTCCCGGCGTGCTCCGGTGGCACCTTCACCCAACGCACCCTATCCTCACAAGACCCCACCGGCCAAACATCGCTCGCCACTTGCCCTCGCTTTCGCCACGTCCGTCATGCCCCCGCGCGGCATCAATAAGCAACGCCAGAGGCGCTCACCGCCGGAGTTAGTGTTTGGTTTCTCACGGGAAGGCACACAGAGGGAGGAGGCATTCTGGCGGTCTTTAGATGGCAATGCAGAGTATGAGGATGCCTTGGAGCGCACAACCGCATGGCGGAGGAGCAGCGTACCACCGATTTGTGCCGCCAGCAGATCATGGAGGAGGAGCAGCGCACCGCCGCTCTGTGTCGCGACGCTAAATTTTACTACCAGCTCGTCAAGTTGGTTTCCCACTTAGATGCCGAAGCTTCGGTGCACCACGCCGGCATGGAAAGGGCCAACGGGCGCGAGCAACGCGCCCTATCGCACCTCTGCCAAGTCCGAGGCAAGGAGGAGGATGTCGATGCCAGTGTTTAGCGTGTGCCGCAGATGGCGGCCGGCATCGTCTAGTTAGCTAAGAGTATGTTAGTTGTTCTAAACTCGAGTATTAGTGGGAGTAGATAGTTAAGTTGGCTATGATGGTTGTGAACGTGGAAGTTCAGTACTCTATCTCTGAATCAGTCCTGTTACTTTGCTCTGAATGTTGAACTTTCCGATTGAACATTTGGAATGGGCTGTTATATTTCTAAATGGGCTGTATTTGTCTGCCACGGATTAAGAGGCTGACTTGTGGGCCTACTAGGTTGACGCGTACACAAGGCTTTGTCAACTTAGTTAACAAACGATTGTGGCAGCCTAAGTCGTTGGATGTCAATCCAACATCTGTCGTGCTTTTTCAATCTCTTGTCTTCTTCCTCCAGGCTCCAGTCGCCCAAACCAAACCAACGCCGGCGGGATCGCCTGCTCCCGCCTTCCGCGGCTAGCTGCGCAGCCGCGCATGCATCGCTGCCCACCGTACCCTAACCGGTGCCAGGCCATCCCTCTACACTAGGAGATGATTGCCAACATGGTCAACAACCGAGAGGAATCAGGAGATGATTGTACGTGGAGAGGATGACAGTAGGGACCCACCAGGGTCATGGCAGTACGCAAGCAAGTGCCTCCTTATTACAAGCCAAAAAAATGCTTCCTCCTAATGGTTTCCCGACATCTTGGTCCCACCCCATTGTCAACGTAGTCAATAAATGAGAGAATTGCACAACGAGCAGCTGTCAACAAACGACAGGAATCAGTGAGGAGTGTACGTGGAGAGGATGACAGTAGGGACCCCCAGGTCCATAGCCGTACGCAAGCAAGTTCCTCCTTATTACATGAAAAAAATGCTTGCTCCTAATGGATTGCTGACATCCGGTACCTACGACATTGTTAATATAGTCAATAAACGAAAGAATTGCACAAGGAGCGGCTGACACCTGGGTCCCAGTAGCTCGAGCAGTTTTTTGTTGTTGTTGTTGAGACGGAGCAGGGTATCAACTGGGTTGTGCGGCGTCTATGGCCCATCTAGCCCAGGCTTTATTTACAACATGACGAGCCCAACTGTTTTTTTTGTCTGTGAAAATGACTAGCGCACCTTTTTTCGCAGAATACCCTACACGGGACGATTTCCTTTTCCCCGCCCTGCTGGGCTGCAAATCTTTCAAGACGACGAGGGATACATTCGGCCTGGCCATAAGAAAAGGCTGTAAATTTTGTGAGTAATATGCAATGGGGTGTAAATATATAAAAAACACATCAAATGGGCAATTAGTTTCAAATTGCGAATTTTATTTTATTTTTTCATATTTCATATTTCATTGGATTTTAACATAATTTAAATTTATTTTAAAATTTGTTTTTATTAGGCTCGAAATTTCGGGATTAAAAATAGTTCGAAAATTTCAATGACCAGTCTTTTATTTTATGTTTACCACATCACCAGCCGAGTTTTGTTTTCTGTCTTGAAACGGCTAGACCAGTTCTATTTTCTTTTGCACAATACCCAACCGAGGCCTACTTGCTTTTCTCAGCCCTGCTGGGCTTCAAATCTTTCAAGACGAGGAGGGATGCATTCAGCTTGCCCACAAAATGGCCTATTTCCCTAAAAAAAGAAAATGGCCTATAAGCAATAAGAAATGGGCTGTAAATTTTAAAAAACACAGCAACCGGTAATTAGTTTCAAATTTCGTTTCATTTGGATTATGAAATTTTAAATTTCATTGGATTTTTCTACGGTGAAAATATCATTGGATTATAATAAATATAATTTTATTTTTCAAATTAGTCTGAATCAGACTCAAAACGTCAGGATTAAAAACAGTTCGGAGCCCACCAAAATATGCAAAATTTCATTGAAATTTTTAACCGTGGCTAGAATATTGGCTGTAATGCTAACAAAAAGAATATGTGCTGCAAAAAATCCTTAAGAAAGAGCAAATGGGTTGTAAATTATTAAAAATAATAGCAAATATGTTGTATGATGTTTGCCACAGATTTGGAGGCTGACTTGGGCCTACTAAGTTGACGCATACGCAGGGCTTTGTCAACTTAGTCAACAAACGATTCTAGCAGCAGTGACCGTTGGATGTTAATCTAACGGCCGTGCTACTTCTTTAATCTCTGATCTTCTTGCCCAGCCGCCCAAACCAGCGCCGGCTGGACCGCCTTCTCCCGCCTCCCGTGGCCGGTTGTACTGCCGCGCAGGCCTCACCGCCCCACCCTACTCCCATCGCTGGCCAGGGCATTCCTCTACTCACCCACATCTCCTGTTATTCTCTGGCGACGGCAGCCTCACACCGCAGCCAAACCAGTAAACCCTCGTACTCCCCTCCGCATGGGCAACCACTACCAAGTCTTCCTCGTCTCCGAGTCGTTCCCTTACTAGGCCTCGCCGTTGTCCACCGCCTTGATGCTCTCGGCACGGCGTCATCAACGCAGTCAACGAACGGCAGCCATCGGAAGAGGACTGTACATGGAGAGGCTGACAGCTAGGACCCATGAGGTCCATGGTCGCACGCAAGGAAGTGCCTCCTTATTACGCGCAAGAAAAATGATTGCTCCCCCTGTTAGCTGGGACCCACCTGATTTGGAGGCTGACTTGTGGGCCTAACAAGTTAACGCGTACGGAGGGCTTTGTCAACTTAGTCAACAAACGATTCTAGCAGCACTGGCCGTTGGATGTTAATCCAATGGCCGTGCTACTTCTTCAATCTCTGATCTTCTTGCTCCAACCGCACAAACCAGCGCCGGCGGGACCGCCTGCTCCTGCCTCCCGTAGCCGGCTGTGCTGCCGCGCAGGCCTCACCGCCAAACCCTACTCCCACTACTGGCCAGGCCATTCCTCTACTCACCCACACCTCCTGTTATTCTCTGGCGACGACAGCCTCACACCGCAGCCAAACCAGTAAACCCTCGTACTTCCCTCCACGTGGGCAACCACTGCCTTGTCTTCCCCGGCTCCGAGTCGTTCGCTTCCTAGGCCTCGCCGTCGTCCACCGCCTTGCTACACTCGGTACGGCGCCGTCAACACGGTCAACGAACGACAACCATCGGAAGAGGAATGTATGTGGAGAGGCTGACAGCTGGGACCCACGAGGTCCATGGTCGCACGCAAGGAAGTGCCTCCTTATTATGCAGAAAAAGATGTTTCCTCCCCCTGACAGCTGAGACCCACCAGCTACATCTTCACACGCAAGGAAGAGCCTTCTTATTACGCGCAAAAAAATGATTCCTCCCCCTAACAGCTGGGACCCAGAAGCTATATCTTCGCACGGAAGGAAGTGCCTCCTAATCCTCCCTGACAGCTGGGACCCACCCGGTCAAAGCGTACGTAGTGGTGGCTCTCTGGGCGCGAACGTGTACTTACATACTGGTCGATCGGTCTCTCTGCAACGATGAACCGTGGGTGTGTAAGGAGCAGCACGTGTCGTAGTAGAGCCCCCGACGTAGCAGTTCAGGAAGCCCCGTCTAAATCGTGTACATGTACGTACATCCACACAACAAAAAATACGGTCACGTACGTATATATACGGGCGGGATTTCGAACACGTACTCGCGCACATGTATGGCCAGGGGTCGTGTACATGGAGAGTGGCAACGGACGGCAGCAACGGCCTCCTGTTCATCGGCAGCCAACTGGCTGGGTCGGAACGGAGGAAATAGCGTCGGGAGCCAAGCGACTGGGTCAGAACATGTCCTGTTCATCGGGAGCCAACCTGCTTGGACGGAACAGCCGAAACGGGGTCCTGTTCATCGACTCGGGGTCTGGCATACCGCAAAATGAAGGAAACGACCTTCTGTTCGACCGCCTACGGTCGAAACGGGGTCCTGTTCATCGGCTGGGGGTCTGGCGTACCGCAAAACGGAGGAAACGGACTTCTGTTCGAGCGCCTACGGTCGAAACGGGGTCTTGTTGATCGGGAGGGCTCTGGCATACCGCAAAACGGAGGAAACAGACTTCTCCCCAACTTCCTACGGTCGAAACAGGGGTCCTGTTCATTGGGAGGGGTGTGGCATACCGCAAAACCGGACTCCACGGGCTACTGTTCATCCACGGTCGACCTCCTCCAGCCTCCACCAGCTACAGTTCATCCACCGTCGACTTCCTCCAGCCTCCATCGGCTACTATTCATCTAGCCTCCTCGGGGTCCTGTTCATACACCCCCAACTGGCTGGGGTGTGGTGGCCTCCTCTCGGGGTCCTGTTCATCCAACGCCAACCACCTTCACACGGCCAGGGTACTGTTCATCCACAGCCAACCCACCGGCTGGGGTGGGGCGTACGAGCGGGCGGCAGCAATGGGAACTGTTCATCCATAGCCAACCAACCGGCTCGATCGATGCAAGTCTCGACTTGTTCTACGTGTATCGCGCACGCGGCAGCAACGCGCACTGTTCATCGAGAGGCAACCCAGCACCGGCTAGCTATGTCTTGCACGGGGGCTCGGTCGGCTTCAGTAAGCAGCGAGAAGGATCGATCGGGTTCAGTTAGCAGCGAAGGAATCGCTCGGGTTCAGTTAGCAGCGAAGGGATCGCTCGCGTTCAGTTAGCAGTGAAGGGATCGCTCGGCTTCAGTATGCAGTGGGATCGATCGCTCGGGTTCAGTACATGTAGTAGTGCAAGGGATCGATCGATCGCTCGGGTTCAGTAAGTGAACGCCCGCTTGGGTTCAGTTAGCGAATGCCTCGCACACACGCGCGCGTACGAGAGAAACGCGCAAACCACACTGCATCGCTCGGCCCTGACCACCCACCGTAACCGGGAATTCCCCGAAAATTTCCTCGGCCTCACTTCTAAAACGATTTTTTACGTCATGGACGGCCCAAAGAATGTCATGCGAGTGCGTCTCCGGCCCGCCCAGAACGAAAAGCCCATTTTCTGTCATATTTTTTTGTCATAGAAGTAGGAGCCCACCACATCTATGATGATACATGTTTTTGTCACAATTATTGTCATAGAAGTGTCACAACCATGACAGAAAAAGTTTTCGTTCGGGCCATAATGTCACGGATGTGTCTTTTTTTTGTAGTGTCAACCGGTTCCAATCCCATGTTCCAGTATCATCCAATAGCCTATACCATGTCAATGCCTTTCCCTCCAAAGATAAAGGGAATACCTTCCTCTTAACTCCATCCTCGGATAAACCTGCAAGCTCAAACAATCAACAAATTTCATCTATATATATCAAGTGCATATCAGGATGTACCTTTCCTTCTCCTGCATAAGGCTTAGCTACCAGTTTCTCTATCATACCCGAAGGAATTTCATAATAAATATTTTCAATAGGTTCAGTAGGTTGAGGGGCAACTCTCAATGGTTCCGGTCGAGGTGAAGATACCCCGAACAAACCCCTCAAAGGATTACTTTCCATAGTGACAAGTGACAGTAAATTTCAGCACGTAATATAAATGTTTCCTTACCAAATTCCTCTCACCAAAGGCGCTTCACTCCCCGGCAACGGCGCCATAAAAGAGTCTCGATGACCACAAGTATAGGGGATCAATCATATTCCTTTCGATAAGTAAGAGTGTCGAACCCAACAAGGAGAAGAAGGAAATGACAAGTGGTTTTCAGCAAGGTATTCTCTGCAAGTACTGAAAGTAGCGGTAACAGATAGTTTTGATAGCAAGATAATTCATAACAAGTAACAAGTAACAATAGTAGCAAGGTGCAGCAAGGTGGCCCAATCCTATTTATAACAAAGGACAAGCCGGAATTGTTTCTTATATAAAGCAAAGAGTTCTCGAGGACACATGGGAATTCTCATCTAGTCACTTTCATCATGTTTGTTTGATTCGCGTTCGCTACTTTGATAATTTGATATGTGGGTGGACCGGTGCTTGGGTGCTGTTCTTACTTGAACAAGCCTCCCACCTATGATTACCCCCTCTCGCAAGCATCCGCAAATACGAAAGAAGAATTAAGATAAATCTAACCATAGCATGAAACATATGGATCCAAATCAGCCCCTTACGGAATAGCGCATAAACTAGGGTTTAAGCTTCTGTCACCCTAGCAACCCATGATCTAATTACTACTCCACAATGCCTTCCATTAGGCCCAAATATGGTGAAGTGTCATGTAGTCGACGTTCACACGACACCACTAAAGGAAGCAACAACATACATATCATCAAAATATCGAACGAATACCAAATTCACATGATTACTTATGACAAGACTTCTCCCATGTCCTCAAGAACAAAAGTAACTACTCACAAATCATATTCATGTTCAAGATTAGAGGGGTATTGAATATCATTAAGGATTTGAACATATAATCTTCCACCAAATAAACCAACTAGCATCAACTACAAGATGTAATCAACACTATTAGCAAGCCACAGGTACCAATCTGAGGTTTTCAGACAAAGATTGAATACAAGACATGAACTAGGGTTTGAGATGAGATGGTGCTGGTGAAGATGTTGATGAAGATTGGTCCTCCCACGATGAGAGGATCGTTGGTGATGTCGATAGCTTCGATTTCCCCCTCCTGGAGGGAAGTATCCCCGGCGGGATCGCTCCGCCAGAGAGCAAAATTGCTCCTGCCCAGGTTCCGCCTCAAGACGGCGGCGCTTCATCCCGAAAGTCTTAATATATTTTTTTCTAGGGAAAATAGCAACTTATAGGAGAAGATGTGCCCCGGAGGCCTGCCAGGGGCGCCACAAGGTCGGGGGGCGTGCCCCCCAGGCTTGTTGCTTCCTGGTGGGTCCCCTCTGGTTATTTCCTTCGCCGGTATTTTTTATATACTCCAAAATAATTCTCCGTAAATTTTCAGGTCATTTGGAGATGTGCAGAATAGCTATCTCTATTGTACCCCTTTCCGTTCCAGAATTCCCGCTGCCAGTAATCTCCCTCTTCATGTAAAACTTGCAAAATAAGAGAGAAAAGGCATAAGAATTGTATCATAAAGTGAAATAATGATCAAAAACATAATAAATAATAGTAGGAAAACATGATGCAAAATGGACATAACAATGCCTTGGTTGCTTCAAATGCATGTTCGCAAATTCAAATGATTAGCGGGTCGCTGGGCTAGATGTTGAGTACACCACAGTCTTGGATAAAGAGAGGTTTCAAAAGGAGGAAGAGAAGAAGAAGCCCGCCGTGATCCAGGTTTGCGTACATAACTTGTGCTTGGTGTACCACATATGTCATGCCGATGTTAGGTGCCAGAATTTTGAAGACTTCCTCAAGGACAAAAGAGACAAATTCGTTACTGTACACTTTAACAACGATAAGGAAGTCCTGCGTCGTATAGGCCTCGTTGTACACCAGCCCTTCGACCTCCAGAAGAAAGGCCTGGTGTCCTCCTCTCAGCCTTCAATGCTGACCCTGGCAGAAGCCATGATTGATCCTTCATACGGTAAACAGAAGAAACCTCACTATAGGTTTCATTATTCATGGGATTGGAAGAAAATAGATGAAGCTCACATCGAGTACGCAGCACTGGATGCCTACCTTTGTTTAAATATCTACAAGGGTTAGATGAAGAGGTGGAGCCTAGTGTCCAGTTCAAGCAAAGAAGTATCGGCGAAGAGGAAGAGGGACAAGGATGAAGTCGAGGACGTGCACGAGGACTCCGAGTAAGGTGGCAGTGTCGTTGCTCATGCTGGTTCTAATGCAGTGTCAACCGGATTAGTTGCTTAATTTTATTTCAGGGTGCTTAGTTTTATTTCAGGGGTGTGTTGTGCTGAGCCCCCAGCAGAACTATGTTATGTTCTTTCTCATTACATGAACTCTTTAGTATGTACTAGTATTTCTTACAGTTCGAGTTGTAGATGGTACTACTACTCGTTTCTTCACCTTCCTACTGTACTTAATAAGTACTAGTAGTATTATTTCCATCCGTCTAACTAGTTGGTACTATTTGTCTGTACTACTCATTTCTTACACAATAGTTATAGCAATTTGGGTCAGTCGATTTGTGAAAGAAGAAGTTCGCCGGAGGGAAGGAAGAAGACGGCAGAGATGCTACCCCAGTATCTATATTATGGTGGCAGGGTGCCCATGATCTATCTTATGAGTGTTGGGTGTGGGATGCAGTTCGCCAGAAAAAATGGATCGTGCCCGGGGTTAGATGGATGGCAGGGGGGAGCACGGCGGTGGGAGGCGGTTGAGGGGAGGGTGAGGCGGTGGCAGCAGGCGTTTAGGCCTGTGGCGGCTCGATGTTTGAGAGAGAAGATGAAGAGTGCATCATTTTCGGAGGTTGAAGAAGCCCTTCTGGCCGTCCATGTTGCATCCAACGGCTCACAAGAGTCGACTGACCCAAATTGTTCCTTCAGATTGGAGGATCCACGTGGCGTTCAAGGTCTCGAGGGTAGATTCCACGTCCGCACCCGGTTTGCGGCCTCGGCGCGGACGCGACCGGCTTCCGCCGCGACAGCCAACATGCGGGCCTCCTCCTCGCGGGCGTAGACCACAATGACCCGCAAGCTCCTCCTCCTCGCCGGCGTGCTGGAGCACGTGCTAGTCCTCCTCCTCTTCGTACGCTGCGGGCATAGACGCGGCTCCAGCTGCTCGCGTCCTTGGCAGCGCGGTGGCATCGCCCGGAGGGACTGCAGACGACGTGAGCCGGCGAGCCTACGACTTCATGGCACCGGGATGGCGGGGACACGCGGTGATGGGCGAGAAATGGTCGGCCGGAGCAGTACCGCTTTAATTAGCACATCATCGATACGGAATCCTCTGCAAGGGCATGCACCACGGCCGCGCGGTCGATCGAACGGTGCGTCAAGGTATCGCGCTCGAAGGACATCCACCGAACCTTTGTGAGTGTGTGGAAACAATCCCCGAATATCACGCTACATTTTTTGCTGGAAAAGTTCTTCACACTACAATATTTCCATATATTTGAATTTAGCTTTAGTTCGTGCTTATTTGGATTTGGACGTTTTAGGTGCACCCTAATAATATTTATTGAGAGAGATTCTATGGGTGTGACGGAGAGAGAACGTGTTTATGTGTCTATATGTGTGTTGTGGCGAAAGGGCAATGTGGAGATGGTGTGTGTGTGTGTGTGATATAGAGAGGTGTGAATGTGCAAATGATCGTGTATGAGTGAGACATAGAGAGATGTCGATATATGGTGTGTGCGTGAGAGAACGGTCTTGAATTTGTGTTTGTGTTTGTGTGTGTGAGAGAGAAAGGTATCCGTAACACAACAACCATCTCTCTCGATTCGACCCTCCCTCGCACACTCGCATGTAACACATGCATCAACGCACACACTTTCACACCCTCACCCAGCCCCTTCCCGCCTCAAGGCCCCTCTCTCTCTCTCTCTATTTCTCTCTTTCTCTCTCTCTCTCTCTCTATCTCTCTCTCTCTCTCTCTCGCACACACAATCTCTTCCCGAAAACCCTATTTAGCATGTACCTCTCCGTCACATACACCCTATACCACGCACACACATTTATCTCTCGCTATGTCTCTCTGCCTCACAAACACACTCCCCATAGTCCTCTCTTCATATCCCACACATGGTCTCTCTATATTGCTTAAACACTCACGCGCACGATGTATCCATCTCGCACCATTAGCCTCTCTCGCCTGCACACTATGCACACACATTCTCTCCCTAGGTTTGATTACTCTCAATATTTCGCACACACACTCCCCCCCCCTCGCACACTATCCATCCCTGTCCAAGGTTATATAGCGACCACTATCGCTTGTGCGTCACTACACCCCGGCATGCACACCACCTCGATCTTAAAGGTGGGCATCAGGAAGAACGAAGACGCCGACCAGACCACACTAGAGAATACGGGGCCATTTGGAAGCAGGCTGACGTAAAAGCGGCTGACTGACTCCTTTGCTCTCTCTCTCTCTCTCTCTCTCTCTCTCTCTCTCTCCCGCACAAAAATATCAATCCCTCAACCCACAAGGCCACAAGCACACACACAAGCTCCCCCGCCTCTCGTCCATGTTTTTTTGAGCTCTCTCATCAAACCTTTTGTCTCTTCTCCTTCCAAATGTACAAAATCTTGATTGCACGCACGCATCTCACTCTGTATATATACATGTCTCCATCTTTCTCATAGACCTAACTTCTTCCTCCCTATACAAATGTCCCTCTCTCGCACACTTCCTCTCTCTCTCTCTCTCGTGAGGTTTCTCTCCTACTCTCTCGCCCACATATATACAATCTTTCCCGCCCTCTGTCTCTCTCTTCCATGGGGTGTATATCTTGTGTGTTGCGCGCACACATCACTCTCCCGCCATTGCTCCTTCATCACACACACTCTCTCTCTCTACGCTTCATTCACACACGCAGCAATTTACACATTGGGATGTGTTCAAATATTGTTTTGGACTGGATCACGTACAGTTATTGATGGTTTCGTTACATCCAACTAATTAATAATTATGAAATGCATTTAGATTTTCATTTGAGCTGGATTATGTGAGTTTGAGTATATTGTGAAGTACCATAGACTTGGTATTCATCTTGGAAATCAACAATGATTCTAACTATTGAATTGTATAAACCATTACATTTGAAGTCAATAGATTAATATATTTATTTGACAACTACAACAAATAATTAATGTCACGACAGTAAACTAAGAAAATAGATGTGTACTAGTACTCCTAGTTGCTTAGTCCAATCATCCAACACGGCGGATGGGGAGTACAGTGTTACAAATTTTCAGGCCGGCAGCAAAATCTCCCGCTTCCATCGAGATCTCCCACGGCCCAAATTCGAGCAATGCAAAATTACCATCATACCCTTTGTAGAACTGGCCGAAGGACGGTGTTGGGTCGGGGGTTGCTTTGGTAACATCACGTTCACCCCGCCCAACCACCCCCACCCCGCACCCAAAGGACACCTCAATAATCCCCATTTTCTATCCCCACCGCACAATACACTTCTCCACGGCACCGCAGCACCCCACAACAAGCCGGCTGCGGTTAACCGGCCTTCCTGCACCTCCCCTTCTACATCAGCGCACTCATCCACCACAGCGCATCTGCCTCATCGACAACGTCATACGCCGCACTGGAGCCGGTCCACCGTCGCCGTCGTACACCGCACAGGAGCCGCTTCCCCGGAGCCGTCGTCCACGGTCTCGGATCTGCTTCCCGGTAGCCGACGGCAAGTGCAGCAGCAGCACCGTTGACGCCAATGAACTGACTCCCGTTGCCTCCCAGGATGCACAGACGAGGCCGTGACATTCGTCCTCCTCTGCGATTGGTAATGTGTACATTGATTCTTTTAGCTGTACTGGTGCAGTTCCGATTTTGTTCATACATACCCATCAAATTTCCATGCTGCTATTGTTCCCCTTTCCTGGCTGCAATTGTTCGAGTAAAAGTAATTGGTTATAGCTTGCATTATCCAACAGAATATCATCTTGTAATTGGGCGTCCCTCCTGTATCATGGTGTGCTTGCGTAGGTTCTTCATCTCTAACCAGTAGTGTGGCAGATGGTTAAAAGTTTTGAGAATAGCAGGGAGGTGATCCCCCAGATCTATTGACTCAAAATGAAACCACAATGTAGTTCTAGCAAAGTTGAATAACCACACAGTAGGATATTAAAAATTACTTGTGCCAACATTGCAGATGAGTTCTTTAATGTTGCCTACAAGATGTGTGAGTATTACTATATTATTCTTGCCATGTTGGGATTTTACAAAACTACTAATGCCAACATGCAGAGGGGAACTGAAGATCAAATACGGGATGTTGGGGACATCTTCAAGGAACGTCGCAAGATAAAGACGAGCTGCACCGAACCTGTAAAACAAGCTTTGGTAAGTAACAACGTTTCAATTACTTTGACATGGTATGTGTCTGGCAGCAATATTGTAGACAGGACCAGGCCAGGCCCTGGGCAAGCCCCGAGCCGAAAACAGCATCAAACAATGTTGTGTGCTTGGCTAGGGTTCTTGCCATGCAATCCAGTAGTGTTGCAAATTATTAAATAGTAATAGGCGGGACAAACAATTGCCTCTACACTTGATTAGGATCTCCATCATTTGTAGGATCTCAATTTACTCACTGGACCCACCATGCCGTAGGATGAAAAACTAGTCGGTCCAACGCAGCTACAGAGGCCCTGGAGATCATCTGGTTGCCGGTTGTTTTGCTGCAACTACCCTTGGCTTAGTGCACCCCTCTACTGGTTTTCCTATTTGGCTTAGCGTTGTGTTCTTTGATGTAGATATTGTAGTTTCTGTAAAGTAGCTCAGCTCGATATGTAATAAGCACACTCTTAAGCTTGATGTAGGAAGTGGGTGTTCTCACCCTACGAGTCTGTTTTTATATTTCTCCTTTTGAACTCACTTCTACTAGTCCTGTTTATGGGGCTTCTACTGAATGGATCTGTGGAGCTCTCACTATTGATCTAAAAAAGAAGTAACTTCCTCATGTCAGGATGCAGTTCGTGCGAGGAGGGAAGTATGGTCAACCTCAAGATCAAGTTTTGAGGCTAGTCCTATGTGCCAGTTCCCAAATGATGTTGGATTACACACAAGGTGCCAGTTCCCCAATGATGCCAGATTAGACACCAGGTACCAAGTCCTAAATGATGCTGGATTACACACTAGCCAGGTGAAGTCGTCAAGTGTTCGTGTGGTCTCGTGGCTCTAGTGAAGGCTGAAATAAAGCGTGCAGCAGCCCTTGAGAATGTAGCTGAGTTCCTGAAGATGTGAAAAGAGCAATCAGATGCTCTCTTCACGCAAGCCAAACAAGAGATGGAAGAAGGCAGAAAGAAGCTAGCAGAGGCAGAGCAGGCTAAGCGCCTCCTGCTATCTAAAACTGATGTCAATCCGAATTTTCATTCATAATAGCTAGGTTCAAATGTTGATCCAGTCAGCATGCATATTGTGATGTGCGTGCATCGACTGAGATGTATGTAAGTCTGATGCCGAGATGTGGCACAAAATATATTTTCCCCAGGTCATGTAATAACTTACTCTATTTCCAGAATAATAACACACAAACCATTGGACATGGTATAGTTCACATGCAAGCCCAACATTCCAAGTTCAACTATCACATCAAACTCATGTTCACAGATATCTTCACATTCATAGATAATGTCCACAACCAATTAATAGCCATAGTTGAAATAGTTTATGCATCTCAATGATTCACTTCAAAGCTAAAAAAAGTGAGGAGAATTAGAAATAAAGAAAAATCCATAGTTCTCACTACCAACATCAATGCTTCTCCAAAACAACATTTAGTTCACAGCCAAAACACAAATTCCTTCTGAGAGCATTGATGAAAAAGGTGCATTTTCTACCAATGGCAGAGGGACTCCTGTATAATTTTGTGGTTCCACTAAAATTGAGGTATCTGCTTCTATTTGCACAAACATGCCTGAGATTGACATCCGTGTTTGCAAAAATATGTAAAAGGGTTATGGATGGCAATGCGTCATTTTACAAGTGTCATTGGATTTATCGATGGCACTAGATTGACAGCAGCATATTACTCCCTGTGTGACACTGCATCATTTTTCAAGTGACATTTCATTCACAGCAATAAAACAATGGCAATATAAGGGCATGGCGATGTTGGGCGCGCCAACACCATCCAGGAACATCTCCTAGTCCAGTACAAATTTCCAGGAACATCTCCTAGTCTAGGTACTAGGGGTCATGTCTTGCCACAATATCCAGGAACATCTCCTAGTCCAGTACAAATTTCCAGCAAAAATATTCTGCCAAGCTTTTGCTCATTTCACTCCTTTGTGAAGGAAGTGCTATCTAGAGTTGTCCATTTGCTCTGAAATTTTTATAGCATCTTCTACCCACCAAATAACCTCCTAAAACCAAATTTCAGCTTCAGGAGCCAACCCATGTGAGTGCAACAACCTCATCAAGTTTCTGGACCAGCAAAGTGGTTTACACATGAACCATGTTCAAAACTTGATGAAAGTTTCTCAAATCTTGCCAGAGTGTAGTCCTTCCAACATAGATCGCACCAGACAATTCCATTGGCTCCATTCACAACTCATCTTCTCTCCAGAGCTCTCCCAAGTCACTGACAGGAAACTGTTGTCGATGCTACCACTCAGCTCAGTTTGTATCTAGTCGATTCAATGGCACAGGGAGGCTGTGTGAGATAAGGTCGACGCATTGGACAAAGTGTGACAGCCTTGCCTGGCCTCCAAGCGCCAGCAGCCGTGGTGAGCACGACGATGGCATGCCTGTGCACGCGCTCTGGGCGCCGTCAGCCACGAGTCTCGTCGGAGCGAGACACCCGCATAGATGTACCTTGTCCTCGCTCGCCGACGACCTCTCCGTCGTCCACCTGGCCGCTCTGGAGTCTTCGCCTCGCCGGAGAAGCTCTCGCGGCCGCCACCGTACGCGGCCACTGTGGCGCCCGTGCTGTCACTGTGGCCTCGCTGGCCGTCTTCTTCCCCGCGTGCTGCCACTGCGCGCATTAACTCCCCCTGCCCTCCTCCATCACGTCGCCTGTGCCGCGCCAGCCAGCTCGCCGTCCTTGCCGCGGCGACGTGGCCATAGCGCCACCCGGTTCGGGAACCTCCCCCTCCGCCTATAAATAGCCCGCCCAGCCGCTCCCCGCTCCTCTTCACCCTCCCCCACCTCCAATCGCCCCCAGTGCGCCGAGCCAAGATCGAGAGGCCCTCTGGCCTTGTAGCTCGCCGGAGTTCTGCCGCCAAGCAAGCTCCGCAACTCTCCGCGCTACACTCCACCCCAGCCTCGACCGACTCCACCCCCGAGCTCAACAAGATCCCCTGACCCTGCCCGACCTCTCCCCTGGCCGGAACGTCGCCGGAATCGCCAACTCTGATGACACCCGTGTTGGGGAACGTTGCATGGGAAACAAAAATTTTCCTACGCACACACAAGATCTATCCATGGTGATGAGCATCTACGAGAGGGAGAGTGAATCTACATACCCTTGTAGATCGCTAAGCGGAAGCGTTTAAGAAACGCGGTTGATGTAGTCGAACGTCTCCGCGATCCAAATCGCAAGTCGTCCCTCGATCCGATCACGAACTAGCGCCGAACGGACGGCACCTCCGCGTTCAACACACGTACGGCTTGATGACGCCTTCACCTCCTCGATCCAGCGAGCGATGGTGAAGTAGTGGTTGAGTTCCAGCAGCACGACGGCGTGGTGATGGTGGTGAGGAACAATCTCTGCAGGGCTTCGCCAAGCGCTACGGAGATTATGACGGAGGGACTAGAGGGTTAGGGTTGCCGCACACGGCTTGGGGAAATCTTGATGTGTCCCGTGTGCTAGCCCTACCCCTCTATTTATATGTTGAGCCTTGGGGTCTAAACTTGGAGTAAAAGTCTCTTCCAAGTCGGTTTTGTCCGCACAAGGTCGGTTTGGCCCGCAGGAAAAGAGTCCAATTCGGATCCCTGCCGAACCGTGCACAGCCGCGCACAAGCGGTAGTACCGCTCACAAGCGGTAGTACCGCTTGGGCGGTAGTACCGCTTCACACAAGCGGTAGTACCGCTCGGGCGGTAGTACCGCTTCACCAAGCGGTAGTACCGCTTACGCGGCAGCAAAACTACTTTTGCACTTTCCAATACCTCGTGGGCTTTATCCCTTTGGCCCATATAAAGTGTTGCTGCACCCGAACACTTCGGTAAACATCCGGAACCCCTTCCGGTGAACTCCGGAACTCTTCCGGAGATCAAAACACTATTATCACATATATCAATCTTTACCTCCGGACTCTTCCGGAGATCCTCGTCATGTCCGGGATCTTATCCGAGACTCCGAACAACTTTCGGTCACCAACATAATAACTCAACTATACTAATCGTCACCAAACGTTAAGTGTGTAGACCCTGCGGGTTCGAGAACTATGTAGACATGACCGAGACACCTCTACGGCCAATAACCAATAGCGGGACCTGGATGCCCATATTGGCTCCTACATATTCTACGAAGATCTTTTATCGGTCGAACCTCTATGTCAAGGATTCAGTTAATCCCGTATGCTGTTCCCTTTGATCTTCGGTATGTTACTTGCCCGAGATTCGATCGTCGGTATCACTATACCTAGTTCAATCTCGTTACCGGCAAGTCTCTTTACTCGTTCCGTAATACAAGATCCTGTGGCTAACTCTTTAGTCACTTTGCTTGCAAGGCTCATTGTGATGTTGTATTACCGAGTGGGCCCTGAGATACCTCTCCGTCACACGGAGTAACAAATCCCAGTCTTGATCCATGCCAACCCAACAGACACCCTCGGAGATACCTGTAGAGCACCTTTATAGTCGCCCAGTTACGTTGCGACGTTTGATACACACAAGGTATTCCTCCGGTGTCAGTGAGTTGCATGATCTCATGGTCAAAGGAATAGATACTTGACATACAGAAAGCAATAGCAATAAACTGACACGATCAAATGCTACGTTTACAGTTTGGGTCTTGTCCATCACATCATTCTCCTAATGATGTGATCCCGTTATCAAATGACATCTCATGTCAATGGCTAGGAAACCTTAACCATCTCTGATCAACGAGCTAGTCAACTAGAGGCTTACTAGGGACACAGTGTTGTCTATGTATCCACACATGTATTTGAGTTTCCAATCAATACAATTATAGCATGGATAATAAACGATTATCATGAACAAGGAAATATAATAATAACCAATTTATTTTTGCCTCTAGGGCATATTTCCAACAACCCGAGAGCAGCCGCCGCCGGAGAAGAAGAGGGCGACGCCGTTAGGCCGTCTCCGGAGACGCTGCTGGTACAGGAAGGACCGCCGTCGAGCGCTCGTCCCATCCCCGCAATCGCCTGACCTCGCCGCCACCGCTATCGCCCGTGATCGCCGTCGGTGAGCCGCCTCGCTACTGTTCCCTCTCTCTCTCTCTCTCTCTCTCTCTCTCTCTCTGTTTAATCCCAGCCCGGCCCCACCTGTCAGCCTCCCACCTCACGCACCAAAGCGGTATGAGTGGAAGCGTACTCCAGGAGTACGTCTTCGACGTGGCCGCTGGAGATTTTTCTGTTTTTCAGTTTAATTCATTTTTAATCCAAACTTTGACCAGAAACTTTGACCGTCTCTAACTTTTTATCCACAAGTCCAAATCAATTGATTCTTTTTGCTATGGTTTTGTCTTGAGCCCCTTTATTTCCTGACCAAAGTTGGTATTTTTCTCACATCTACAGAATTTCTGGTTAACAGAAATGTATTATGTGACATTTTCTTTTGTTATTTAAAAATATTTTCAGAGGGAAATCACTTTGGATTTGAAGACCAGGAGTTTGCTGATACTCCACTTGAGCAAGGCAAGCCACATCATCCATTGCATAAGGCATAGCAATAGTATTGGCTTTTTATTGAATTATATTGCATTTAATTTAATTTAAATATGCTAAGTTACATATGGTTGGTATTTTGCACAAATTCAAAATACTTAAATATGACCAGTAACTTTATATGTTAAATTCACTTTGATGGTTGATCAAGTGCCACCGACCCGGACTTATCCATGCAGCCACATCTGCCGGTATGGGACGGCCTTGACTTTGTCTGACCGCGTGCTCTTTTACCGATACCACCAAAGAGGGAAGGTTATGCGTGTGTGCTGCCCTGATCAGGTAGGTGACGATAACCTCGTGAGCCCAAGTTGAGTTATTTGTCGGCGTCCCCGTTTGGGACAGTTTAGTTGGCCACGACGGTGGCAGCTGTCAGGAGTGACACAGGGGCCACCCAGGGCATGATTGTCGGTGGTACGATAGAAGGGTCACGGGTTAGGCAAGTCTCATTGGACGAAAGTCCATAGTGTGGGTAACGTGCGCAACCTCTGCAGAGTGTAAGAATCTATTCGAATAGCCGCGTCCACGGTATTGGACACAGTCCGCACTAGGTCACACTGAGTGGTCAACCGTAATAATAATAATGATGGAAGAACTCGTCTCATGCTCGAAAGTGACCGATGGGTCACGATTGTTCCGGGGGTCATGTGTGAACCCGGAAGAGAGTAAGTTGGCAACAGTAAGTGAGCATCCTAAAGCATTAACATAATCATTGCCATGTTGTTGTTTGCTGCACTGTTATGGTTGCTGTGAGCTTGCGAGTACATTCCAAGTACTCACCTGGCGTATCATGCCAGATGCAGGAGAAGCCGGTGACGGAGACCCCGAAGGTTCATGCTACGCTAACTAGGTCGTGTCCCAGCAGTGTCCCTATGGGATGGAGTTTCCCACGCAATGTTCCGCTATGCTGTAGTCTTTCCACTAGTACTGAGGCCCCTGGATGTTTCATAAATAATGTAGATACTGTCATAGCAAGAGTAGTCCTTCTGGCCTCGCTACCCCATGTAATATCCAAGCTTGTACTTGTATAATATCAATAAAGATCAGTTATGTTCTGTTCCAAGTTGTTGTGTGTTTCCAGAAGACATGATCTCTGGGTTGGGAACACAGGGTAAACCGGTCCTCTGAGCCGGGGTGCCACACCCGATCAGTAGCAAGCCACCGCCTCCAGGTCATTCACGTGTGGTCCCGGACCGTCAACACCTGCAGATCAAATTATCACGCGAGCTGACTCTTTATACAAAAGTGCGCTCCACCACGTACCTGGTACCTGCACATGTAGAAATCGTGCACCTACGGGTTTATTTGTTTATGGTGCGTTATGTAACTCTCATATGTGCGAGACAGCGAGAGACCGACTGCGTGCGCCTCTTCTCTTCGTATATGTACTCCAGTGTTTGTGTGATGTCCAAAAAATAATAATAATACTCCAGCATTCCTGTGGGGACCGATGGATCGTCGATCAAAGGGACACATGTAGAGGTCATAAACAATTGCAGAAAACCCCTCAAAGAGTCTCAAAATTTTGCTCAGGTCCAGAGGTTTTATCCACGATCCAACAGCCGGAGAACTATCGTAACGTGGGAGCTTGGGAGGCCCCGGAGCACCAGATTTTTTCCTACAAAGGATCGTCCTACAAACAAATGGTGTGTGTGTGTGTGAGAACTGGCATAGAGAAAGAGAGTAACCTAGAGAGAGGGGGAGGGGAGAGCGTGCATACGAGAGATCGACCTCGAGATAGATCGTGTGTCTGAAAGAGAGAGGGAGACAGGGAGAGGGGGGAAGAGAGAGAGAGAGGAGGAGGAGGGAGTGCATGTGTGAAAAGACACGAAGAGTGTGTGTGCGAGAGGTATCGACATAAAGAGAGATGGTAGCTAGTGTGTGTGCACGATCGAGAGAAATAGAGGTAGACAAAAGATCAAGGATCAGAGAGAGACATCGGAGTATGCGGGTGTGAGAGATGTAGGGAAGAAGGCTCGGTGATCGATTGAGCGTGTGTGTGTGCGACGGAGAAAGGATGGGAGAAGTTATATGGAGTACACATGAATGGTTAGGGAGCTAGATACATTGTGTGCAAGGGAGGCCGAGAGAGACGGGGTGTGTGGAACGAAGGGGCCTACAAACATTGTGCGAGAGAGACCTAGAGAGAGCGCACGAGAAAGAATGTCGAGTGCGTGTGTATGTGTGCTACGGAGAAAGAGAGTTCTTGCTACAAACAAATAGGGAGCGCAGGAGACTGATACGTCTCCAACGTATCTATAATTTTTGATTGTTCCATGCTGTTATAATATCAATCTTGGATGTTTTTATAATCATTTACAGCAATTATATATCATTTTTGGAGACTAACCTAGTGCCCAGTGCCAGTTGTTGTTTTCTGCCCTGTTTTTGTTTTACAGAAAATCAATACCAAACGAAGTTCAAATGCCACGAAACTTTTTGGAGAATTTTTATTGGACAAGATAAACACTAGAAGCTTCGGGAGAGGGCCAGAAGATGAAGGAGTGGGCCACGAGGCACCAGGGCGCGCCCTAGGGGGGTGGCACGCCCTGGTACCTCGTGGGGCTCACATAGCTCCGTTTGACCTAATTCCACCACTATAAATTCAGGAAAAATCAGAAACCCTCAGGAGAGTCCACAAAATACTTTTTACGCTGCCGCAAGTTTCTGTTCCAGAGAGATCCCATCTGGGGTCCTTCTTCAGTGATCTGCCGGAGGGGGAATCGGTCACGGAGGGGTTCTACATCAACCTTGCTGCCCTTCCGATGATGCGTGAGTAGTTTACCACAGACCTTCGGGTCCATAGGCAGTAGCTAGATGTCTTCTTCTCTCTTTTTGATCTTCAATACAATGTTCTCCTCGATGTTCTTGGAGTTCTATCCGATGTAATCACTTTTTGTGGTGTGTTTGTTGGGATCCGATGAATTGTGAGTTTATGATCAGATTATCCATGAAATTATTTGAGTCTTTTCTGATCTCTTTTATGCATGATTATTATAGCCTCGTATTTCTTCTCCGATCTATTGATTTGGTTTGGCCAACTAGATTGATTTATCTTGCCAAGGGAAGAGGTGCTTTGTAGTGGGTTCGATCTTGCGGTGCTCAATCCCAGTGACAGAAAGGGACATGACACGTATGTGTCGTTGCTACTAAGGGTAAAAAGATGGGGTTTATTCATACGTGAGTTTATCTTGTCTACATCATGTCATCGTTCTTAAGGCGTTACTCCGTTCTTATGGACTTAATACACTAGATGCATGTTGGATAGCGGTCGATGTGTGGAGTAATAGTAGTTGATGCAGGCAGGAGTCGGTCTACTTGTATTGGACGTGATGCCTATATACATGATCATTGCCTTGGATATCATCATGATTATTTGCTTTTCTATCAATTGCCCAATTGTAATTTGTCTACCCACCGTATGCTATTTTCTTGAGAGAAGCCTCTAGTGAAACCTATGGCCCCCGGGTCTATCAAAATCATATTACTAAAACCCTAAAAATATTGCTGCCATTTTATTTTATTTATTTTATTTTGTATTTTTGTTTCTATCTATCTATCTATCACATATAATTTAATCTTGCAATTTACCGCCGAGAGATTGACAACCTCTCGTTTGCGTTGGGTGCAAGGATTTGTCGTTTGTGTGCAGGTGCTGCTAACGAGGTGTTGTGCGATTCTCCTACTGGTTCGATAACCTTGGTTTCATAACTGAGGGAAATACTTATCTCTACTGTGCTGCATCATCCCTTCCTCTTTGGGGAAATACCAACGCAAGCTACAGGTAGCAGAGACACTACACAGAGAGGGTGTGTTTCAAGAAGGGCCGAGATATCTACATAGATACAAGGAGCACGAGAGGGACATATACGAGAGAAGGGAAGTGAGAGTGTGTAATAGATGGATAAACCTAGCCAGAGGCTGGTCGTTAAGTGTGTGTGGGAGCGACAGGAGTCGGGGGTGCAAAAGGGAGAGTTGTGTGTGTGTGTGTGAGAGAGAGAGGGGTCGGAAGGGGGCGGGCGAAAGCAAAGAGGTGTGTGTGTGTGTGTGTGTGTGTGTTAGAGAGAGAGAGAGAGATTGTCTGACCATAAACAAAGGAATAGTTTCAGTTTTGGAACGGAGGTGAAGAGGGAAACGAGACGCCGGCAAACGGTGTGTGTGCGAGAGAGAGATAAATTTTAGTGGTAGTAGTCATATCCAGAAAGAGATGAGGTGCGTGATAGATCCCTAGAGAGAGAGAGACAAAATGAAAGCCGAGTGAGAGAGTGTGTGTGGCAGGGAAAAATAGCGCTAGGTAGCTGGAGAGATACCAGAGCACGATAGAGACGTAAGACATAATGAAAGCCGAGTGGTCTACAGAGATAGAGAGTGTGTGACACGTGTCGAGAGAGACGGCGAGAGACTGTGTTTGTGAAAAAAGAGAAACATGTACTGAGTGTGCGGGTGAGATAGAGAAAAGAGAGTGATAGCTATACTGCTATATGAAGGAGCATGCGAGAGAGACTTAGAGAGAGATGGGCCTAAAAGGAGATTCAAATATTTAGTTGCGTGTATAAAAGATCTCAACATAAAATGGATTCAAATATTTGATTTAGACTAGGTGATACATGTAATTCATACTCAAACCAAAATTGATCTATCAAACATGCATATTCATTTGAATTTGGGCACATGTAAGTTATTTAATTTCTTGATATTAGTGATCCATGCACTTGAGTTGAACATAAAGTGGTTTCAAATATTTGAATTCAACCTTATGAATTTGAGATTATGGCATTTGTAAACCATATTTATATATAAAGGGTGTTGTGCTTGTGAAAGTATATATAAAAAATGATGTATATAGATTTGTATTCGAATACAAACTGGATCTTGCCCGAAAAAATGGATACAAAATGGATTCGAATTGAGATGGCACGGTAAACGTGCAAGCTTATTCTCCTAAAATTTGAATGAAGCGGCGAAACACCCAGTCCCTCATTGGCCGTAACTGCCTGAAACCAAATTTTGGGTGATGGAATTACTGCATATGCCCTGACACGCAAAACCTGCAGGCTCGATTTCTATAGGTCTCGATAGGGCTAGGTTTGTAATTTCACTCAAACGTGACATAACCGCCTCTTGCCCCGATTCATACACGGTGGGCACCAAACACAGTCTCTCCTCGGCCGAAATCGGCTCTCACCCCGATTCATACACGGTGGGTGCCAACAGTGGGCGCCAAAACAAACTCTACTTGGCCGAAATCACTCTCGGCCAATATTCGGGGGATGCGAGATTACCGTCCTACCCCGAACCGACCAATATCACTTTGATGTCTGAAATTTTAAACGGGGGCTAAGTTTGTAACTTTCCCCGCATCTGAGACAAGCGCGTCCCAAAGACATGGTTCCCCCCTACCACTCTCTCCCTCCATTTCCCCATTCGTACTCCCTGGGCGCCAAAACACCCTCTCCACCCCAGCCTCCTCCATCCAACACCCCATCCGCCGCCGACCTCCTCCACCTTGCCGGAGATGATACCCCGATGCCGTCATCCATTACAAGAGATCGACGTCTCTCATCCACGATTCCGGACCAGGATCCTTGCATCGCGTCCTCTCGCTTCATCCGCGCCGTCGTCCACCTTATCGGGGCCGCTTCTATGACCGTCTTGTCCACCGCGCCGGGACATATCCCCCGCAGCCACCGTCTGCCCCGCCAGATCTGCTTCCACACCACCAACAGCCATCGCAACCGCAGCACCCTCAACTTCTCAGCAGATGCCTACACGGCGCCGCAACAGAGGCGGTACCTGTTATTTATCTCAGCCAGAAAATAGATCGCCACTGCTTTACTGTGATTTTTTGTCCATCACTTAGAATCTTACTTCTTAGTTGAAAGCAAGCATTGTTTGCGAAGTAGCCTTTGTCTCCTTTGCACCTTCAGATCCGCCATGGTACTCTCAACACTATACTTGCAATGCTTATGGTTTTCCCCTTTTATATTCACTACCATCATCCTAGGTGCTTCGTGTCGTGCCAGCACTGCTGCTCAACCCATCAAGCGAAATAACATGCCACTCATATTTCCAAAGCTTAGTTGTTCAAATACGAATCTGATATGATGCTGATATTACTAAAATAGAGAACGTTTAATTGGTCAGCTAATGTTCCTACTTTAGTTTCAAAAAAGCATGTGCGCCACATATAGGGAGACATCAGGGAATTTCATTTCTTTATGCGCTCTGGTTCATCATGGGTGGGCAACGAACATTGTAGTATCCAAAATCTGCTTGCTCTTCTTTAACCTGTTCCTCTTCTGTTCTTTATTAAGTATAGTAGTACAGTATGTTCCTTGCCTGGAAGAGGAGCAGGGACATTTGCAGTCGACTGGTCTATTGGGTCGCTTCTGATGGATGCTTTGAACTCTTTGAGTTGGTCTGCCATAATATCCAAGAAATGCTGGGAGATGTGTCGCCTTTGAGAGTCTAGACAGATAGTAACAGTAGTGCACCTTCAGTTGAAGAGAGTTGCCCCTGTAGGGGATCCAAAGCCTATCTAGCCGTACCAGCAATACAAGCCCATATTTTCCAGCTGGTTCCACTTTCCTGATTTTACTCGTGATGCTTAGGGTTTTCCCATTTTATCTACACTTTTATTTGTATGTGCTTTGTGTCGACTAGCAGCACTCCACCCTTCAAGCTAAACAACACACCACTCAATATTCCAAAGCTTAGTTGTTCATATATGAATGTGATATGATAATGATATTAGTTAATAGACACACATTTAATTGGTCAACTAATGTTTCCACTTGAGTTCCCAAACGCACGTGGCCACATATAGAGAGACAGCAGGGAATTGCATTTCTTTGTGCGCTCTGGTTCATCATGGGTGGGCAACGAACATTGTATTATCCCAAAACTGCTTGTTGTTCTTTAACATGTTCATCTTCTGTTCTTCTTTAATAAGTATAGTAGTACAGTATGTTCCTTGTCGGGAAAAGGAGCAGGGACACTTGCAGTCCACAGGTCTATTGGGTCGTTTCTGTCGATTCTTTCAACTCTTCGAGTTGGTCTGCCATAATATCCAGGAAATGCTGAGAGCTGTGTCGCCTTTGATAGTCTAGACTGATAGTAACAGTAGTGCGCCTTTAGTTGAAGAGAGCTCCCCCTGTAGGGGATCCAAAGCCTTTGTAGCTGTACCGGCAATACAAGCCCATATTTTCCAGCTAGTTCCACTTTCCCAATTTTACTCGTGATGCTTAGGGTTTTCCCATTTTATCTACACTATGATTTGTATGTGCTTTGTGTCGTACTAGCAGCATTCCACCCTTCAAGCTAAACAACACACCACTCATAATTCCAAAGCTTAGTTGTTCATATATGAATGTGATATGATAATGATATTAGTTAACAGACACACATTTAATTGGTCAGCTTATGTTTCCACTTGAATTCCCAAACGCATGTGGCCACATATAGAGAGACAGCAGGGAGTTGCATTTCTTTGTGCGCTCTGGTTCATCATGGGTGGGCAACGAACATTGTATTATCCAAAATCTGCTTGCTCTTCTTTAACATGTTCCTCTTCTGTTCTTCTTTAATAAGTATAGTAGTACAGTATGTTCCTTGTCGGGAAGAGGAGCAGGGACACTTGCAGTCCATGGGTCTATTGGGTCGTTTCTGATTGATGCTTTCAACTCTTCGAGTTGGTCTGCCATAATATCCAGGAAATGCTGAGAGCTATGTCGCCTTTGATAGTCTGGACTGATAGTAACAGTAGTGCACCTTTAGCTGAAGAGAGCTCCCCCTGGAGGGGATCCAAAGCCTTTGTAGCCGCACTGGCAATATAAGCCCATATTTTCCAGCTAGTTCCACTATCCCAATTTTACTCGTGATGCTTAGGGTCTTCCCATTTTATCTACACTATCATCTGCGTAAGTGTTTTGTGTCATACTAGCAGCACTCCGCCCTTCAAGCTAAACAACACACCACTCATATTTCCAAAGCTTAGTTGTTCATATCCAAAAGTGATATGATAATGATATTAGATAACAGACACATTTAATTGGTCAGCTATTCCCACTTGAGTTTCCAAATGCACGTGGCCTGGTTTATCATGAGCTTAGTTTCCAAATGTATAGAAAGAAGTGGAATCTCCATAATATACTTTCTCTTCTATTCTTTAACATGTTCCTCTTCTGTTCTTCTTTAATAAGTACAGTATGTTCCTTGTCAGGAAGGGGAGCAGGGAGATCTACAGTAAACAGGTCTATTGGCCGCTTATGCTAGATGCTTTCAGCACTTCGAGTTGGTCTGCCATAATATCAAGGAAATGCTAGGAGCTGTGTGGCCTTTGAGAGACTAGACTGATAGTAACAGTAGTGCGCCTTCAGTTGAATAGAGCTGGCCTGTAGGGGATCGAAATGCCTTCGATTAGTAGCTGCAATACAACCCCATATTTTCGAGCCAGTTCCAATTTCCCGATTTATTTATGATGTTATGGTTTCCCCCTTTTATCTACACTACTATCTGCCTAGATGCTTCGTTTCATACTAGCAGCACTCCATCCTTCAAGCTAAACTACATGCCACTCATAATTCCAAAGCTTAGTTATCAAATTCAAATCTGATACGATACATATACTAATAAAATAGACACACATTTAATTGGTCAGCTAATGTTACTACGCAAGTTTTTAAATGCATGTGTGCCACATATAGAGTCATGAGGGAATACTATTTCTCTGTGCGCTCTCGTCATCATGTTTTGGCAATAAACTTTGCATACAGTATATTTTGAACCTATCATCTGCCAACTATCATTACTTCTGGAGCTCCCAACAGGGAGCCTATTTTTTATTAGCAGTAGTGCCAGATTATATTAATGTACGCACCAAATTACAGCACACATGGGCTATCTCATCAGAATTCCAGAGGTAGCACACAAGGGTTTACAGGGAGCCCCTATTATATTAGGATATCCTATGCATTTCAAAGATAATCTCACTACTATTCTGTTTTCATGCATATCAGATATTGAACATGATCACAATGAATATGAGAATGCGCGCATCAGAGGAATACTGCGGAAAAGTGCAATGGCTAACAAACTTGGCATCAAGGGATTGAGTTCCATTCTGGATGGAATGAAACCCACACGCTCCTCCCCTACAGATTCGTGTTCAGAATATGATCCTAATGACTATTCTGAGCTCGTGCAGTCAAAGGCAGATCGCCTATCGTGTTCACCCATCAAGGTGTCTGTTCTAATTTGGTAAGGTTTTATTGGTTGCACGTATCTTCCATAAGGTGTCTTGCATTTCTTCTACTTCATTGCACCGCCATCTGCTTAGTTTACTCATCATATATGTGAAGATGCCATGTTCATCCATTATCAATACCTATTCCATCTGTCATCATACCATGTTTTTCCATTCAAATGTTGTTCTTGTGTATCAGACATCCAAAAGGAAGAGGGTGATTGCAGAACCTGAAGGAGTACAAACAAAGTCTTTGAAAAAGGTAGTGGTATCAGAAAAATCAGATAGCAACCCACTTATATTGGCGACAGAACCAGCGCCACAAAACCTAGGCCCGACTACATCAGACTATACCCATACTCCACTGGCCATACCACTACCCCCACCACATAGGAACCGCACTCCAGCAAAAGGAATGCCGATTTTACTTGCCATAGCACCAGCCGTACCACAGAAAAATCCCAATCCAGCAAAAAGTACACCAAATCCACAGGCCAAAGACCTATTCCAACTGCAGAGTGCCCCAATTCCCGCAGATTGGAACCCCATTCTAGTTACTCCCAGTTTAAAAGACAATGCTTTCAATATTGTTAGGAACCATGTGCGTATCTTCCCATCATGGGAAGATTACAATGAAGATAAACACCATTTTCACATCTTCCTGTCGCACTTACATGTAAGTGCTATTATTCATGGTGATTATTGTCTTGTTTTCTGTTGATTGAACACATCAATGATTTACATTACATTCTTCTAAATAGGAGAGGGTCAATCTGTGTTGGTGCAATAATTTGCCTCCTTATGTTTTGGATATTGTTGACATAAACAGTAAGGGACTGATGTGTTTGCTAGTGCACACAGAGTAACAGGTCCCTGGAGTCAAGAGAAGTTTGGTTCAAACTCCAAAGATAATCCCCTGCGTGGCAGTGAAGGTTATCACCGAAGATTATGATGACAAGAGTGACCCCGCAAAAATTGCTGATGTAAAGCAATTGGTTCGGTGCTCGTCCGAAGAAAGTGACTGTGGCCGAGAAGATTGAAGATGAAGTGAAGACGTAGCATTTATTTCATTGTTTCTCTTCTCTTTATTGAGTCGTAGGACCACCGCACTAATAAGAGGGGTGTAGCGTTCGAAGCTTTGATTCTCTGATGCTAAACCCAAATCCTATGAAAGTTGCGAGATAAATCTCTTTGTGTTCCGAGCAAATACTTGCCAGCAAGAGACTGTGATCTTCTTCGCTGCGAGAGATTTGTCTCTGACCGAGGAGTTAGCATTACTTGTTCCTCAAGTATTGTTACCGTTGCTCTTAAAATCCGACCGTTGTGAACGTGTCAGTTGGCCATTGGCTGGACCGCATGTCCAAAATGGTCATTTCCCACCAGGGAAGGTTGCGGCTATAAATAGCCACCCCGCACCGGCGTTGTCCGGTGGCTGCTCCGTGTGATTCTGGGAAGATTGTTGAGCAACCCCCTCTCTAGAGTTATTTGAGTTTAAAATCCACCAAGAGAAAACCGCAGAGCCGAAAAATTAGATAGTGGTTTAGCATCACTCGAATCTAAGTCCAGTACGCTCTGCCTATTACTCTTGAGAGCTGCAAACTCTCTAGACGGTTAGGTGTCAATTTCTTCACAGACCAAGAGTAATTGTGGTTCTCGAATAAGAAGTCTGTAAAGGTTCGGAGATCGCCTCAAGCATCTACCATGAGTAATCGGCATTGGTTGACGAACCAATTGTCGAGGAGAATAGGGCGAAGAGAGTTTATCTTCTGTGTTAAATCACAACCCCTCCAACCAGACATAGTCCTTTTGCAGAAGGGCGAACTGGTCTACCAAATTCCTTGTTGCCATCGAGCATCACTGGTCACCTCTGCTTCTCCCCATTACATTGAAACTGTGTTGTATGACATATTTCAATCATGTGATTTGTCTCGATGCATGCTTTCAGTTTCCATTTGATAGTTTGTATTCGCTCACTGTACACTGTTTTCATTCGCTCCGCTGCTGGGTTACGAGAGTTTTGATATTTCTGAAGAAAATTGAAAACTCCCATTCACCCCCCCCCCCCCTCTGGAAGACATACTTCGTTCCTACAATTGGTATCAGAGCAAGGTACTCCTTGACTCTGTTCATTTTGGTCTAACCACCTTGGAGTTTAAGTACGTCTTCAGTGAGCTACAAGTCGCACCTCAAGATTCCCATCTTCGATGGGACGGACTATCCCTTCTGGAAGGAGAAGATGAAGATCCGTCTCCGAGCTATTGATGATGATATGTGGAATGTGGTGCAGAATGGATTCATGGTTGAAGTGCCCCAGGTCCCCACTGACCACGAGAAGAAACTTATTCAGATGGATGCTCAAGCCAAAGATGAAATTGGTGGCCATCTCTCTCGTGCTCAATTTCTTCGCTATCGTCAGTGTGAAACTGCAAAGGAATTGTGGGACATTCTCGAAAAGATAAATGAGGGTGTTTCAACTCAGAAAGAAGCTCGCATTGATAGTCTTCGGGCAAAGTTCAATCGGTTCAAGCGAATCGGAAATGAAAGCTGTCAACAAACCTTCGATCGTCTGAGTGACATTGCAAACGAGCTGCAAGGTCTCGGCGCCAAAGACATCACTGATCACGAAGTTGTGAAGAAACTGCTCCGATCCCTTGACAGCTCATTCAACAAACTTGTTCTGATGATTCGGGAACGAGCTGACTTCAAAGTTCTCGACTCAGCTGATATCATGGAAAGGCGAAACACCACGAGGAACAAGAAGAAGAAAAGAGAGATCTCTATGGCTCAAGTCACCGAAAAAGTCATGCTCTCAAGGCTGTGGCTGAATCTTCTTCAGAAGGAAATGCCGAAGAAGATTCAGATAACCCAGAAAGGATCAGCAAGGATCTCGCATTGATCACGAAAAGATTCCAGCGCCTTCAAAGGAAAAATCAGTTTCAGAAGAAAGGATCCAGCAACTCTGGCGGCTCCAAATCTTCATGAAAACCTACTGGAGATTACACCTGCTTCAAGTGCAAAAAGCCAGGACATTTCATTTCGGACTGCCCTCTCTCGGAAGCTGAAATCCATGCTAGTGGAACATATGATTAAGGAAACAACCATGGCAAAGGCAAGAGCAAGAGCTACGACTCCGATGATGAGAAGAAAACGAAGAAGTTCTTCAGGAAGAAGGACAGCTCCTCCTCCAAGTCCTCGTCAAGATCTTCCTCAAGGAATCCTTCCAAGTCCTCATCCAACCGGAAGAATACCTCTTGCAAGGCCAAGGCATACATCGGCAAGGAAATGGACTCCGATGAAGAAGAGTCATCTGGCTCCGAGGAAGTTGATGAATCTGATGAGGATTCAGATTCTAGCATGGCTGGCATAGCATGCGCCACTACTCCTACGTCGAACTTCTTCGAGAATCAGTCAAGCAACAATGAATCTCCTGCCTACTGCTTCATGCCAAAGCTTCGAAAGAAAAGGTATCCTCCAAACATCACAAGGCTTACTCCAGTGATCAATTCTCTTCGGATGAGGATGACCATGCTAAACTGATCAAAATTGCTAATATGCAACAAAACTCTCTCGAGAAAATTGAAAAAAACCCTAAGGAAATCTGAAGGGTTGTTGGTTGAGGAGATGGAGAAAAATCAGTCATTGACAGAAGAGCATTCTGCTCTCGAGTCTCGAATGGAAGAACTATCAAATCGTGATGATTTTCTTTCGGCCGACCACGAGAGATTGACTTATGATTACCTGAAAAGGAAACAAGAACTCGAGTCGCTGACAGAGGCTCATGATGACTTGATCAGAGAAAATTCTCTTCTCACCCAACAACTCAAAGAGAAACCTGAGGTGTTTGTACCTCCCTGCTTAAAATGCCTTGAACGCAGTAACGCTGAATCAAATGCTGAATCTTCTGTGAATGCTAACCCCTCTGTCGAGGAAAATGGTTCTATATCTGATGAGAATGCTAGGTTGAAGGATCTTCTTCAGACAGGAATGTTCAAGTCTCTCAAAGGGCATCAAACCCTGTGTGATGTTCTGAAGAAATCCATTCTTCACAAAAATCCGAGGAAAGAAGGTATCGGTTTCGAAAGGAAACTGAATGCAAATGGCTCCTACTGGGAACCTGATCAATATCCCCGCACTGTGTGGGTGCCGGCCAAGAGCAAAACGCTCGATCTAGCTTTACTTTCGGGATATGACAGTCCTATCCCTGAATACTCATATGATGATTCTCTGGACAACTATAAGTTGTTCAAAAACCAACGTGGTGAGGCTGTTGCTCACTATGTTGGACCAAACGGCAGGAATGGCCCCCCAAAGAAAGCTATTTGGGTGCTTAGGAAAACTATCGAAGCATTACCTATTACAACATTACTAACCATGCAGGCTGAAAATGCTCGATACTTCCTGGAAAAGGTTCGACAGAATGAGTACATGCATACCACATCTAACCACTATACTCATTCGTCTGGGAAGAATTTCAATGCATACTCTTTTGATTATGTTCGTACTTATTCAAGTTACAATTCATATGACTATCGAAAGAAATCATATCCTGCTCGCTCATATGTTTCGAAGCCACCTACAAAGATGTGGGTGGTTAAGAAAGCCTGATTTCCCTGCAGGACTATGTCTCCGGGTGTACCGAATGGATAATGGATAGTGGATGCACTAGTCATATGACCGGAGACAAGTCGTTGTTTGTTGACCCCAACTTAACTGCTTCATCTCAGAAGTATATTACTTTCGGTGACAACAACAAAGGAAAGGTAATTGGGTTAGGTAAAATTGCTATATCCAAGGACAAGAACATTGATGATGTTTTACTGGTTCAGTCTCTTGGATTCAATCTCATGTCAGTTGGCAAACTTTATGATCTAGGCATTCTAGTTCTATTTTCAAAATCCAAATGTATCGTCTTTATGGCCTCTGACAATTCCTTCGTCTTCGAGGGAAATAGAAAAGGTGATTTATATATTGTGGATTTCCCTAAGGGTCCCTCAGTCCAAACTTGCTTGCTTGCAAAAGCAACCGAAGGATGGTTGTGGCACCGAAGACTTGGTCATGCAGGTATGAGAAATTTGTAGACTCTGTTGACGCTCAAAAGTGGCACGGTCATAAAGAGTAGCTTGAAGTTATATCAAGATGAAGTCAAAATTATGATTGTAAATCATAATTGGATGACCCTTTTAGAGAAGATCAAAATTCATATGAAGATGGTCCAAGACGGAGCTCTTATGCAATAATTATGACAAGTTCAGAGATGCTCATGTTGACACCAGATTAAAGAATGGCATGAAACTCAATTAAGATGGCCTCTTATGGAAAACGTTTCAACATGAAAGTTGTGCGTCTCGTCGAAACGGTTGATTTTGATATAAAAATCGTCTAAATCCGAGGTCATATGCAAAAGTTAGAGCCATCTGAGTGCGGCCCTGTCCCTCCAGGGCGGTAGTACCGCTCCCATAAGCGGAAGTACCGCTAAGCGGTAGTACCGTATTTTACTACCGCGTCTACTACCGCTTATGAAAATTCTTCTGGTATCCCGAGACCCTTACTCGGTAGTAGAGCGGTACTTAGCTATGCTCAGAGCGGTACTACCGCCCAGAGCGGTACTACCGTGCCCAGAGCGGTACTACCGCTTGCCGTCGCGCAGACTCGGGCAGATTTTGGAGAGTCCGAGTTTGGATACCGTTTTTGACCCTTTGGAAGGAAATCTAGGACGTGAATTGATGTAATTTCTTGTAAGGAAAGCCTAGATGAATCCTTTGCTTGTACGGGAAGTCCAACCCCCTCTTAAATAGAAGAGGTGATGGCCGATTGAACAACACACAATCGATCTATCAATACAATTTACCTTTACTTTCTGTTTTTCTACTTTTCTTCGCCGATGTTCTAGCCACCCTAGGGCTCGGTTTATCTTTGTTGCTTTGCTCGAAAAGCATCCGTCCCTCGCCACGAAAGTGCGCGGATTACCTTTGTTGCTTTGCTCGGAAAGCATCCGTTCTCCTCTTCGAAATTGAGGAACCCTCTTTGTTGCTTTGCTCGGAAAGCATCCGCCCCTCGCCGCGAAAGTGCGGGGATTGTCTTGTGTTGGCGCGGTGCGATTTTCCTCGCCAACACAAATTGGCGACTCCGCTGGGGACGAGAACGCCGAGTACTTTTGATCTACTCAGCGACAAGAAGAACAAGGAAAAGGCCGAGTTACATCTAACTCGGACGAAGTGGAACAAGGACATACGCACCTCGGAGCGCATCAAGAGGCTGCAATCTACAACGGTATCATGAATCCTCAATTTTCTTACGTAGATTCAAATTACTCTTGTGTTAATGTTGCTAGATCTAGTGATACGTGTACTGTATCGGCTAACCCTAGTTCTTACTATGTG
Source organism: Elymus sibiricus (assembly GCA_039707655.1). Lineage (NCBI taxonomy): Eukaryota > Viridiplantae > Streptophyta > Magnoliopsida > Poales > Poaceae > Elymus > Elymus sibiricus. Next base: position 136,762,266 of record CM077666.1, read on the forward strand.
CAAAAGCCGATGCAAAATAACCTATATGCTTCAACTTATTCTAGCAACTTGCAGTGTGTAAATCCGAATTCTCATGCATTGGCAATTCCAGAAATTCACATGCCGATGAGTAACATGATGAGTTCGATCAATCAATATGAGACACCCGATCTTAGAAATTTTAATAGCATGCAATCAAGTGTTTCATCTCCATATTCATCGGCAAATAACTTGCAGTATGTGGATTCACCTTCAAACATGCCGACGGATAGAGAAATTGGACATGCTATTATTGGCTATTTGACCAATTACTCTCAACCATCATATGCTATACCTTATGCTACTAACTTTTCAACACAGTATGCAGCTAGTGATACTCATAGTTCGGCTCCACACCTTTACAATGGTTATAACCGACCAAGTGGAAATTCAGAAGGAGCTAATGTGCTTTTATCTAGTACTGCAGCCTATGGTACATCCCCTGTACAAGTGCAAAGTTTCGACAACACGTCATTGCCGAAAGAAACAAAAAGCATTGGGGGGCATTCCTATGCAGGAGCACGTGATTGGAGGGAAGAATGTGCCACTGAGCTCAAGAAGCTTAATTTTATCTACCGAGAGCAACATAAGAAAAAATACACCGAGTTGACAATCATGAATACCGACTCCAAGAACGGAAGCAACGTTAACTCGGATGACATCAGCCCTGTCACGCTTGAAGAAGAAAACCGGCGAGAAATTAAGCGCGTGCTTGAAGAACGGAAGGCTGAGCTGGTAAGATGGAAGTTGGCTGAATACCAGAAGACAAGGAACAACGCCATCAAAAAGACAACAACACCGAGCTGCTCCAACTCGGAGACAATAGCACAGAGTTGCTCCAACTCGGAGACAACAGCACTGAGTTGCTCCAACTCGGAGGCAATAGCACCGAGTTGCTCCAACTCGGAAACAACAGAGAACCGAGTTACTCCAGCTCGGAAACAAGAGCGTACTAAGTTGCTCACAATTCGGGAACAAACACACCAGTACTTGGACGACTCGTCTATTCCTTACTGCAGCAATCATGACGAGCTCTCCAAGTTAAAGAAACAAGAAAATGAAGCTCTGCGAGCCAAACAGAACAATGTTGACTCGGCTATTACCTTCGAGTTGGCTAATGAAGCCGAGTCATGCATACATACCGAATCCATTGAGCCTGCAGAGGAAGATTTCGTCAATGAGTCAGTCGTGTTTGGGTTTTCTGAATACAAGGGAGTTTTTGTGCTACCCTCTGAGTTCCGTGCTAAAGATGATGGGCATCAAAAGCAGAAAGACATGACCGAACAAGATTCAGTCAGCGATGAACATCAATAGCTAGAAAGCGAGGCCGGACAATGTTTGGTTAACAAGGAACCTCCGAGTAATCCGGCACAACAGCTAGAAAAGGAAAATGAAGTGTTGGAGAATTATCCAGAAGAGGGGCAAAGTATTGTTCCCGTGCTAGCATCACATTCTCCCAACATCTTCAAGGAGGTATGCCTAACCAGTAGTTTACTCGCTTCTCGATCCGGTCATAATTGTATTTTTGATGCATCTACTTTCATGATTTTAAGTAATATTGAAAGACCGATCAAGATGAGTAACTTGTCTGCTAGGAATAGTTTGTTCACTAATCATGCCAGTCAACATATCATACCATTCATAGAGGCTAGTAGTGAAATTATAACTCGAGACACTTATAACTCGGAGGTAAAGAACCTAGTCATTCATAGCTCGGAGATGACACACACCGAGCTACATCTAATTCGGAACAAACACCCACCGAGTTACACGCCGAGTTATAATTTGCCTCAATCAAGGTTGTTCCCGTCATACAGGTTAAGCTTTATTTTCATATGGGCAACTTTGATTATTTCTTACTTGGCTTGCATTTGGTCTCGAATGAGACATATATGTTGTAACAGTTTTGGTTTCAGAAACATAAAGCCAAAGTTTGAATCTGTTGAGGAAACCGATGACAGCATAATTCTTTATTCAAAGTAATCGGAGAAAGAGTGTGAAACACAATGCATAGCCAAATGGGGTGATGCCAAATCTGAACCATTCATTTGCTTACTTCCAAAGCCGTTCTTACACCAAGATCGGCTAGAAAACAAAAAGTTTACCTTCAATCCAAACATGTGTGATTAGATCTTTGATTTGTTGCTGAAGAATGATTATATTAGAATTCTGGATCACCATGTCAAGCCATCAATCCAAGGGCGAGTGTATTGTAAATTGCACGAGTCATTCGAGCATACTTTTGAGGATTGCACCATGTTTCGACAGATAGCTAAATCGGCCATTAAAGGACGATTGAGACTTGTTGAAACAATAAGGGATGACCAGTCCGTTCCTATTAATCCTGATGGTAAAAGGGTATTGTATCGGTTACTGCAAGCCGATTCATTTGAAGATAAGAAGGTAAAAAATGCAAGTGATGGGATCAAGCTTTCAAGTACAGAAATTATTCATGAGCACAATGATGATATTCTTGAAGGCAAAGGTTCTATCAAGGTTACAATGAAGACGCCGAGTACTGGGGGGCAACAAGCAAATCCTAAGATCGATGCAAGGAAGACCAAAGGAGGCAAAGGATGGAATAAGCACAAGGGTAAAAAGCCAAAAGTCACTTTCGCGCAACTATTGGAAAAATATCAGAAGATAAATGAAGAGAAGAGTGCTTATCGGCCAAATAATTCAAAAGCATCAAGATCACCCCCTAGGCGCAAATCTGAAGACCGGTATTCGCAAAGTGGTAATTCCAATGCATCATATTCATATCCTTATTTTTGGCCGCCAATACCAACGTCATGGATACCTCCCTATGCTTATATGAATCCATATCCATCATGGGACAGGTGTGATACAAGGGAACATTATCCATCTCGTTTTGAATCACCTCGCCAAGATTATGCAGCTCCAAAAGGGTCTACATTTGATGAACAATTGCGTAACAGAGACCGGTTCACTCAAAAGGAATCGGCCAGGAGCTCAGGGAGGAAGAAAGAGGTGGTCAAGCAAGTCTACCAAGTGAAAAGAGATGGCCGAAAGGATGCTGTTTCAGACTCGGCTCCAAGTAATCAAAAGCCAGCCGAGAAAATGTTGGCTACAAAGGGCAAGGAAGTGAATTGAGTAACTTTCAAGGACCCAGTTGTGGAGTCAATACAAACCGAGCTGGAAGTACTCAAGGTAGGCAGAGAGTTGCCAGTGCATAAAGCAAGGTTACAGCCGGGACGCCCACTCATCTCATCAAATTGGCAAGTGTGGCAGCTGAAACGGCTAAGAGCCGGGGAATTAGAGAAGAGAAAGATGGCGTGGGTTCCCAAGCAAAGCTCTGCAAAGCTGACGGGGGTAAAGGAGGATGAGCAGGAAACCGAGCTCGGAACCAACTGAACTATTCGGAACCAGCTCGGAATCAGCCGAACTGTTCAGAAACAACCCGAAACCACTCGAGCTGCTCGGAAACAACTCGGAATCCACCGAGCAACTCAGAATTCACTCGGAACTGACCGAACAACTCAGAACCAACTCGGAATCCACCAAACTGTTCGGAACCAACTCGGTATGCACCAAACTACTCGGGACTCACCGGATTCAGAAGCAAGCCGTGTTGGTGAACAGGAATCGGTCCCAAAAGGAGTTGTTGCTAATGCGACACTCACCGAGTTGCACATACAAGCACGGCCAGATGTTGTATCATCGCGTAATATTCAGAAGCCTGAATCGGCCAGTATTACTCGGAAGCCTGAATCGGATAGTGCTACTCGGAAGCCGAAATTGGCTAGTATTACTCGGAAGACTGAATCGGCTAGCACTACTCGGAAGCCTAAATCGGCTAGCACTATTCGGAAGCCTAACTCGGCTAGTACACATGATGAGTTGGCCGTAGGGAATCAAACAGAAAATGATGTGCAAGATGCTATTGTAACAAATACAACAAAAGTGAAGAAAGAAAAAGCATCTCATAAGAGATTAGGCCGAAGGTTTTCGTCCACGACAAATAATCTTCGGTTAGCACATCATTCATATTCTCCAACCATGCCATTGATACCTTTACCATGGAATTCATCCCCAGGTATGATTGGTTACCCTCCATGGGCTTATTTTGATCCATGGATGCAATACAATTTCTTACATCATGATAGGGTGTTACCAAATCACTACACATTTGATTAGTAATATTTTTGTTGATCATTCAAATGGCCGAAATATTTGATTTGTTATTTCATTTGTTTATTTTGGCTATACATGCTTTGGTGGATGAATTCTACATGTCACTTATTATAATGGCCGATATTTTTCTATCGTCCTAAGAATATGTCAATACATGGCCGGTGTAGTATTCTAACATCGTCCGTAGTTCGATTGGAAAGTGAGACAAGGTCCGTGCGCATGGAAATTTATATGCTTGCATGGAGTTGAGATATTATGACCGATGCCATTCAAAATATGTTGCGACCAATTCATAGCAAAATTGGTGAGTGGGTTTATGCTTTGCTTTGATATGATTTGGCCTACAATTCTTCCAAATTTATGAGAGGCCAAATCATTGTTAATTTTATTATTGAGCATCGGATTTATGACATGCATAATATTGATATTAACCTTGTCTCTCTATTACTATGGAGATTATGTTTTGATGGTTGAATTCATAACAATGGCCAAGGTGTTGGTGTTGTTTATATATCTCCTTATGGTGCTATTTTGTGATGCCTTATACCGCTTAAAATATTTATGCACAAATGATCAAAGCCGAATATGCATTGTTATTCGGATTGGAGTTTTTACTTGCTATAGGTACTATACATGTTGAGGCTTTTGGTGATTCGTTATTAGTAGTACAACAAATATCCAAAGTTTTTCAGTGTTTGGACGAATCACTTAATGTTTATCTTAATAAGTGTCTAGATATAATTTCTATTTTGGATTATTTTAACATTGCTCATATATCTAGACATGATAATTGGAGAGCAAATGAGTTGGCACAGCAAGCATCTGGCTATCATGTTGATCATGGCATGTTTTATATTTCTCAAAGGCCGATGACTAGCTTCGCCAATGAAGAGGCCGAACCAGAGCTTACTGCTTCGGCCACTAACAAAAATTCTATTGCAGCTGGAAATCAAGACTGGAGGAAGCCCATTATTGATTACTTGCGTGATCCTAGTAAAAGGGTGGACAGGGCCGTTCGGCGTAAGGCTTTCAAATATACGATGATAGATGATAATCTTTATCGCCAAACGCTGGATGATGTTCTTTTAAAATACTTGGATAAGGACCAAGCAAGAGTTGCTATGGGAGAGGTTCATGAAGGAATTTGTGGCACTCATCAGTCGGCCCCCAAGATGAAAAGGTTGTTACGACGTGCTGGATTTTATTGGCCGACGATGATTAATGATTGCTTCAGGCAAAATCAAGGATTCAAGAAAACTCATTGTTGATTACCTGCAAGAACCTAGCAGAAGGGTGAACAATATGGTTCGGAGGATGGCTTTGAGATACATATCTATGGAACTTTATCACCAGATTGTTAATGAAATTGAGAGGGTTTCACCCAAGTTTGCATCAAAGATTCAAACAAGTAATGGCCGATATATACTTATCGCCCTAAGCACATGCAAAATGGCCGATGGAGTGTTGACATCGTTCCTAGAACCAACATGGTACAAGTTATTTTTCGGCACGCTTGCTTTGCCGAAAAACAGGGGGGCATGTGTTGACGCTCAAAAGTGGCACGGTCATAAAGAGTAGCTTGAAGTTATATCAAGATGAAGTCAAAATTATGATTGTAAATCATAATTGGATGACCCTTTTAGAGAAGATCAAAATTCATATGAAGATGGTCCAAGACGGAGCTCTTATGCAATAATTATGACAAGTTCAGAGATGCTCATGTTGACACCAGATTAAAGAATGGCATGAAACTCAATTAAGATGGCCTCTTATGGAAAACGTTTCAACATGAAAGTTGTGCGTCTCGTCGAAACGGTTGATTTTGATATAAAAATCGTCTAAATCCGAGGTCATATGCAAAAGTTAGAGCCATCTGAGTGCGGCCCTGTCCCTCCAGGGCGGTAGTACCGCTCCCATAAGCGGAAGTACCGCTAAGCGGTAGTACCGTATTTTACTACCGCGTCTACTACCGCTTATGAAAATTCTTCTGGTATCCCGAGACCCTTACTCGGTAGTAGAGCGGTACTTAGCTATGCTCAGAGCGGTACTACCGCCCAGAGCGGTACTACCGTGCCCAGAGCGGTACTACCGCTTGCCGTCGCGCAGACTCGGGCAGATTTTGGAGAGTCCGAGTTTGGATACCGTTTTTGACCCTTTGGAAGGAAATCTAGGACGTGAATTGATGTAATTTCTTGTAAGGAAAGCCTAGATGAATCCTTTGCTTGTACGGGAAGTCCAACCCCCTCTTAAATAGAAGAGGTGATGGCCGATTGAACAACACACAATCGATCTATCAATACAATTTACCTTTACTTTCTGTTTTTCTACTTTTCTTCGCCGATGTTCTAGCCACCCTAGGGCTCGGTTTATCTTTGTTGCTTTGCTCGAAAAGCATCCGTCCCTCGCCACGAAAGTGCGCGGATTACCTTTGTTGCTTTGCTCGGAAAGCATCCGTTCTCCTCTTCGAAATTGAGGAACCCTCTTTGTTGCTTTGCTCGGAAAGCATCCGCCCCTCGCCGCGAAAGTGCGGGGATTGTCTTGTGTTGGCGCGGTGCGATTTTCCTCGCCAACAGACTCTCATGAAGAAAAATCATCTTTGTAGCATTCCTGATGTGAAATTCGACAAGGATCGTCTCTGTGGTGCGTGCGAGGCCGGCAAATTGGCCAAGAAGCACCATTAGTTAAAAACTGTCATGACCACAACAAGACCTCTGGAAATTCTTCATATGGATTTATTTGGACCCCAAAACTATGCAAGTTTCGGAGGTAGTCATTATGGTCTGGTTATTGTTGATGATTTCTCTCGATACACTTGGGTATTCTTTCTCGAAGACAAAACCTGCACCCAATACATCTTCAAAAGATTCGCTAAGAAGGCTCAGAATGAATATGATGTGCGAATTAAGCATGTCAGAAGCGACAATGGTACTGAGTTCAAAAATACTCATATCGAAGATTTCCTCAATGAAAATGGCATAACTCATGAGTTCTCTGCCGCATACACTCCCCAACAGAATGGAGTTGTTGAGCGAAAGAATAGAACTCTCATCGAAATGGCGAGAACAATGCTCTGTGAGTATAAAACTCCCATTCGTTTCTGGGTTGATGCTATTAACACTGCTTGTCATGTTGTGAATCATGTTTATCTTCACTAATTCCTTAAGAAAACCTCATATGAGCTTATCACTGGCAAGAAACCGAATGTTTCTTATTTACGTGTTTTCGGTGCACATTGCTATATTCGTGACATGAATCATAATTCCAAGTTTGCACCTAAGGCACACGAAGGTTTTCTTCTTGGTTATGGCTCGAACTTGCATACTTATCGTGTCTATAACTCTCACCACAGGAAAGTTATGGAAACGGTAAATGTGCGGTTTGATGAATCAAACGGCTCTCAAAAGGAGCACCTGCCTAATGTGATAGATGAACCACCGATCTCGGATGCTATTCGGCAAATGGCTATTGGGGACGTCAGGCCAGTCAAAGGAAATACACCTGACTCTTCCGATGAAGATGCTCCCATGGTTCGAAGAAGAACACGCCAATCTACTGCCGAAGAAAATGCCACACCGAACACAAATGGCAACCCAAATGCAAGTGCAAATCAAAACGGCAATCCCGATGAAAATGGCGATACAAATGCTCATCCTGATGCTGATACTAAGGAAAATGAAAATGATCATCAAGAAGGAAATCCTCTCCCACGAGTGGCAAATCGATTTGACCCTGCATTAATCCTCGAAGATCTCAAGAAGCCAGGTTACCGACCCACAACTCGCTCTCGCACTCGTTTGGCTAACTACTGTGGCAGTTTCTCCTTTGTCTCATTGACAGAACCTACCAAGTATGAGGAAGCCATGAATGATCCCGATTGGATGAATGCCATGCAAGAAGAGTTGGTGCAATTCGAATTAAATGATGTGTGGGAATTGGTTGACAAACCTAATCCTAAGAAGCACAATATTATCGGCACAAAATGGATCTTCCGAAACAAGCAAGATGAAAATGGCATTGTTGTGAGAAACAAAGCGCGTCTTGTCGCTCAAGGGTATACACAGGTAGAAGGTATTGATTTCAGTGAAACATATGCTCTTGTTGCTCACCTTGAGGCAATTCTTATTCTTCTCGCTTACGCAAACTACAATGATATTCTGCTTTATCAAATGGATGTGAAAAGTGCTTTCCTCAATGGTGAAATTGATGAGGAAGTATATGTTAGGCAGCCACCTGGATTTGAAAACCCTCAGTTTCCTAGCAAAGTTTTCAGGTTGAAAAAGGCTCTGTATGGACTGAAGCAAGCCCCTCGAGCTTGGTATGACACTCTAAAGAGGTTTCTGCTCGACAAAAGGTTCAAGCCAGGATCCACTGATTACACTTTTTTCACTCGTGCTATTGATGGTGATCTATTCGTGTGTCAAATTATTGTGGATGATATTATTTTCGGCTGTACTAACAATGCATGCAACATGGAATTCGGGCAAATGATGTCCGAGAAATATCAAATGTCTATGATGGGTGAACTCAAGTTCTTTCTCGGACTACAAATCCGTCAACAGGACAACGGAATTTTCATATCTTAGGAGAAATATCTGAGAGACTGTCTGAAGAAGTTTAAAATGCAAGATTGCAAACAGAAGGGCTACAAAACTCCTATGCCCACGAATGGCCAGCTGGACGCAGATGTGTACGGTAAAGATTACGATCAGAAAGCTTATCGTTCGATGATTGGTTCTTTGCTCTACTTATGTGCATCCAGACCTGATATTATGTTGAGTGTTTGTATGTGTGCTCATTTCCAAGCTGCACCAAAAGAATCGCATCACCAAGCGGTCAAGCGTATTCTGAGATATTTGGCTCACACCCCCACCTTAGGTTTATGGTATCCTAAGGGAGCACAGTTTGACCTCGTTGGATATTCAGACTCAGATTATGCAGGTGACCGGGTTGACAGGAAATCTACTTCAGCGACATGCCATTTCCTCGGTAGATCCTTGGTATGTTGGTCATCAAGGAAGCAGAATTGTGTCTTGCTCTCTACGGCTGAGGCCGAATATATTGCTACTGGCACATGTTGCACTCAGTTATTATGGATGAAGCAGACCCTGAAGGATTATGGCATCAAAGTCAAGAAGATCCTTCTATTGTGCGACAATGAGAGTGCGATCAAAATTGCACACAATCTAGTGCAGCACTCTTGCACCAAGCATATTGAGATCAGACATCATTTCTTACGCGATCATGTTGCTCGAGAGGATATTGTTATCAGTCACATCAATACCGAAGAGAATCTCGCCGATATCTTCACCAAGCCTCTCGATGAGAAAAGATTCTGTGCATTACGGTGTGAGCTAAATATCCTAGATTCTGCAAACGTGCAGTAAGCTGGACTCGGCACCCATACCATCCCTTTCACATCTTAGAAGGAATGGGTGCACAATACTTGAAGAGCTTGAAAATTTCGACAAAGTGAAAAAAAATTCTGAGAGTGAATACATTAACGAAGAACTAGACTAACCGGGTGCCACGATAATTATGCGATGCTCGGGGTCATACAGTTCTTATACGGTGGGGAACGCCACCACAATTTCTCTTCGTTGAGTTGTCTTTCGGTTGAAATTTTTTTTGTTAGTCCGAATGTATTTCACTCATAGCTTCTCTCTCGGGTGTTTGTGTTTCTTCGTCTCGGTGAAATACCTAGGACCCTGTTTTTCTCTCTATTCTATCTCTTCCAGTCTATGATGTTCCGTTATGAATGCACAAAATTCATCTGGTAACGAAACTTTCTCTGGTGTCCTTGACCACGTTAAAGTTTCGGTCCGAACTTAATCTGTTTTGGCGAAAGCCGTCCAAAATTTGGGTTTCCCGCCCAAGTCAGGACCACCTTCTTTGGTGATGGTTGCCACGTGCTCTTCATCAACTGCCAGTTTATCTGGACCGTTGAATCTCAATAGTCCTCTGACTATGGCCGTCTGATCAGATTCACCGGGTGCGGTTATTTCCTCCTCGCATATATATTCTGTGCGAACCTTCCCCAATTCACTTTGCATCTCCGCCACCGTCCCTTTCTGAAGCCCTACCGTACTGCTCCACCTCGAGCTCGACGACATCGATCATCTTCGCCGCTTTGCTGCCGGAAAGAGATCACCGGAGTCATTCCTCACCGCCGCGGATCATCTCCATCCCCGCGCCGCCGTAGTTGCGGCACATCACCGAGTTAGGGTATTTGTAGTGCGAACTCGTTCTTCCATTCATCCTGTTTGAGTTCGTCCACGGTAGTAATTGTCTATTTTTACCGCATTTTCCAGATCTTTACTGATAGGTAACTTGTGCGGATGTGGTTTGTAGTAGTCCCTCACATCCAAAAATTTCAGATCTAGGGTTTGTGTTGTGTCTCGTACGAACGGAATGCTTAGCACGTTAACTAGTATATTCCTTGAACCTACTAGTTCGTTCTACACATTTCTTTCATCCGAAACATTACTCAAAGTCTGCATCTACTTCTTCATCAAAACGATTTTTTAAAAATCTTTGTTGTGTGCATTCGTAACCCTGTCCCCATTTTCCCTCGCATCTATCTTTATTCACAGGCAAATGCAGTCGGTTGAGGATTCGGCTCAACCAGCGAGCCTAGCTGACAGGGATGATGCTGTTCTGGGTACAGCTGACGAATCCAAAGCTCCAAATGCCAAGGGCCCAACGGTAGGCCCATCAACCAGCAAGCGAAAAAGAACCGAGCAAAATGCTAACGAGCAAGAAGAAAATGCTCCGAAGAAGAAGAAGGGTGGCAGACAGGCATACACAAACACAGCTGAGTATATCTCTCATGATCGGTACGATACTATTCCAGGAGAAACCAAACAGCAGAGAGATACGCGTCAACAATGGATTCGACATCATTGGGTGCGCAAATGGTTCAACTATGAATTTGTTCATCCTTGTTTTGCTCAAAACTTTGCATTTCATCCACCATGGGGTGACTGCCAGGAAATTTCTCTCATAAAACCAAATGGTCCCCAAGAGAGACCACCTCCTCCACCAAATGCTCATGAGTCCTCCCTTCGTACACCCGAATCTTATCCTGATGAACTTGCTAAGCGTTAGCGCAATGCCATCAAGCGAGCTCAGAGGGCTGAAAAGCAGAAGGCTTGTGAAGAGGAAAACCTTCGCCTTCTCAAAGATGATGTCGAGAAGAAAAAGGCCAAAGGAAAATCTGAAGGACGCTCTAAACGCAAGCATGATCCCAGCGCAGCTGCATCAAAGAGAGAGAGTGCACCAAAGAAGGAAAAGGCTGAACCAACTGATGAATTTAAAATGAATGATTCTTTGGATGATGACCCTCCGCTCACCAAGGAAGAAGTTGCTGCTGCTCTCAGCGAGGAAGTGAATATTACCACTTCAACTGTGTTGCCTGATCTTCAGGTTAATATGGTTCCAGAAGCACCACCGAAGAAGATCACTGCTAGAAAAACTCATGCTACCACTGTCACTATGAAACAGCATGTTAACACAACTCCTCATCCAGATGCGATCAATATGCAAGATTTGGTAGTTGACACTCCTGTGAGTTCTGCAAAACCAGGCAAAAGTATTCCTAGGCCTGACTTGAAGAAAATCAACGCGCCTACCGAGAAAAATGCTCCACAAGCTACTGCTCTGATAGAGAAGGCTGCTAAGTTTGCGCCTACCTTGACTCAGCCGTTGGCTTCTAAACCTCCTTCCGAGCAAGTTCCTGTGCAGACTGCTCCTATTGCCAAGTCTGATGCTCCTCACTACTATGATCACATATTTATCATGGAACAGCTTGATAAATTTGTGGACAATCCATTCGCTGGTGAAGTGGCATCTCTGCCTATTCCTACTGAAGTCATTACACAGGCCACTTCCCTAGTTCAAGAAATGAGAGAAGATGCAGTTGAGATCAACTCTCTCTGTGCCGAACTAATTAACCTTGATGGTCGAATGAAAACTGCTTCTTCAAGGTTTGTCATTAAAGCGCTCGAAGACTCTTACAAGGATGCCAACCGTGCCATGACTATCCTCTGTCACAGAAGGTTACGCTTTCACACGGATCTAGACGAAATTGTTCACAAGATCTGTGACGAACATCCAGCAAAAGTCACTGGCTACAATGATCTGGTCAAAGGCCACATTGATCAGGTTGCTCAGCTCAAGAAGAAACAACGAAAGAGAATTGCGAAGAAAAATGTACCTCCTGCTCCGAAAGAAAAATCGCCTGTTCGCCCAGTTGCTCAGTCTTAGAAAGAAAAATCTCCTGAGCCAGCTATTCCTTCGAAACCCCCAGTAAAGGACTCGGATGTTCCTCCCTCGCCAAGGCCAACTGAATCAGTGCCTGTGGAATCCCCTGCTCGAGCTGATATTCCCTCGCAAAGATCTGTTTCTGAGGAAGGTGAAATTCCTCGCTCCGAGCCCCAAGCTTCTCCGGCTCATGAAGCTCCAAAAGTCTCGGCTTCTCCTATTATCGAGCAACAACAGATTCCAGTGGAACAACCTCAACCACCTCCAGTACATGATTCGGCCTCAGTGCCTAAAATGGATGAACCTACCCTGCTGCCTACTGCCTCTGCAGCACCCTCTGTTGTGACACCTGCTCCGTCTCCACTCAAGTTAACTATCAACACAGGGACACGAATCCCAGAGGCTGGTCCTTCCGAACGGAAATCTGTCTCTGCTCGCCGTACTGACTCAGTTGTATATTGCGATGAATTTCTCTCTCCTGAAGAAGAACTCAAATACCCATACCCTCGTGAAGAACTACCTTTGTTCTCGTCAGGAGCAGGCGCGAAAGGTCCTCTTTTCAATCGGAATGCGCACCCCAAATTCTTTCAAGATAGTCCGTATGATGGGCCGCGCACTTCGGAATCGCCTCGCTTCTGGACTAAGGAACAGGCCATATATTACTCTCGGGTCCTCTATGAGAGCAGAAAGATATTTCCTCATGAATATCTGAACATTCCTGCTATGCGCAATATTGGCTGTTTCAAACAATTGCTTGAAGATCTGGATGATTTCTGCCTCACCAAGGTATTTGAATTCGAGCATCCTTGGAACAGAGAGATTATTCTTCAGTTCTATGCTACAACGTATATCTCTGGCAATGAATCTGATAGCTCAAAATGGATTATGGAGTGGATGACCGAAGGAAAACGCATCAAATGCACTTCAACAGATTTTGTCTCGCACTTCCATTTCCCTTGCTTTGAGCATGGTGACACTGAAATTCGGGTTCACAACATTGATGTCATATCAGATGAAACTTTTCGGTGCACAATGGATCAAGAAAAGATTCGTGACTACTCTAGTCCTCCTCGTCCTGAGCACTTAACCTTCGAGAATCAGACGTTATTTCACATGCTCTCCTACACAATTTGAGCTCTGGCGGGTATGAATCCGGACAAATCCATCTCAGATGTTCTTCGAAATGCTATATATGCAATCTCTAAACGATACATCTTCGACGTGGAAGACATGTTTCTGTGTATTCTGAAGGATTCTGCCCAATATCCCTTCTGCATCAAAGTTTTTGCGCCCTGGATCCAGAAAGTTATTGATCATACAATGCGCACAGTGTATCTTGCGAAGGAAAACCATAAAAGCTTCATACCTCCTGTTCGCGATACCTTGCAAGTCATGGAAGATATTACTTCGGGTAAATCGCCCGCATCAAGCCCCCAAGACTATCACAAGCAATTCGATGGGCCACGTCTTCCTCGGCGCGACCGAAAGATTTCTCCTCAACCTCCATCGCAACTCGAAGTTAGTTTGCGTACACAACAACTGTTTTTGCATCATATCGCTGAGGATCGACGTGAAAAAGAACATGTCACCTCCTAGCTAAATGCTCTCAACAATCGCACCAGAATCATGCATCTCATAGCCGATGAAAAGAAGAAGAGACTCTGGAAATTGATTCGCAAGTTCTTCACCGAGAAACAACTCCTGAATGTCAATCTCCAAGAGCTCTATGATTATATTGACAAAGGCTTCACTGTTGAAGATTTTCAAGATCGGAGCACCCCTCCTCTTCCTGTTCGTGTGCCAACCACTGATCTTCTTCATCTCAAGCTTCGCAAAATGTTTGACAAGTCTGAAGCCACATCACCAACCGAAAAACCTACCGAAGGCAATGTGCTATCCCATATTCCTCATGTGGTTCGTCCACATATACCCTCGTCTGGTCAGCCCCACGTTATTATCCCTGAAGGAAAATCTGATGCTGCTGAAGACGACGACAATCCCGTCACTTCCGAAGACGAAGTCACCTCAGAAAGTTTTTCTGGAGATGCCACCAATTGAACCAAGTTCTGCGTTTTTGCACTCATGTTATTCGTCACCTTTTTGACACTTGTTGACAAAAAGGGGGAGAATTACATCGAGTCCCGAAAGATTTGCTTTCTGTGTTTCGTTGGTTTTGGTTTCGTGCGAGTTTGCATCTTCTGGTTTAAGCTTATCTGTACTAAGTTGTAAAACTCGATAACTTCTGTGCTGTAATGTTATTAACCCCTCCTGCTGCACTATTTCTATCGAAGCACTTGTTTTGCAGGTGGAATTATTATCAGAAGTTATGAATGATTGCACTACGATCTCGATGGATTATGTCTCATCAGTGTGAATCACTGTCTTGAATGATTGAAATGTCCTCTGTATACTTCAATGCAGGAGAATTTATCTCATATCTTTTTCCCTGCACACATTTAGGGGGAGTCTATTTCATCATCGAGCAAAGTACCACTTACTCACTCTTGTTGGATTTACTTTATAAATATCTATCTCCACTTCGATGATTATCTGTTTTGTCAACAATCATCCAAAAAGGGGGAGATTGTTGGTGCAATAATTTGCTTCCTTATGTTTTGGAGATTGTTGACATAAACAGTAAGGGACTGATCTGTTTGCTAGTGCACGCAGAGTAACAGATCCCTGGAGTCAAGAGAAGTTTGGTTCAAACTCCGAAGATAATCCCTTGTGTGGCAGTGAAGGTTATCACCGAAGATTATGATGACAAGAGTGACCCCTCAAAAATTGCTGATGCAAAGCAATTGGTTCGGTGCTCGTCTGAAGAAAGTGACTGCGGCCGAGAAGATTGAAGACTAAGTGAAGATGTAGCATTTATTTCGTTGTTTCTCTTCTCTTTATTGAGTCGTAGGATCACCGTACTACTAAGAGGGGTGTAGCGTTCGAAGCTTTGATTCTCTGATGCTAAACCCAAATCCTATGAAAGTTGCGAGAGAAATCTCTTTGTGTTCCGAGGAAATACTTGGCAGCAAGAGACTGTGATCTTCTTCGCTGCGATAGATTTGTCTCTGACCGAGGAGTTAGCATTACTTGTTCCTCAAGTAATGTTACCATTGCTCTTAAAATCCGACCGTTGTGAATGTGTAGGTTGGCCATTGGCTGGACCGCGTGTCCAAAATGGTCATTTCCCACCAGGGAAGGTTGCGGCTATAAATAGCCACCCCGCACCGGCGTTGTCCGATGGCTGTTCCGTGTGATTCTGAGAAGATTGTTGAGCAACCCCCTCTCTAGAGTGATTTGAGTTTAAAATCCACCGAGAGAAAACCCCAGAGCCGAAAAATTAGATAGTGGTTCAGCATCACTCGAATCTAAGTCCAGTACGCTCCGCCTATTACTCTTGAGAGCTGCGAACTCTCTAGACGGTAAGGTGTCAATTTCTTCAGAGACCAAGAGTAATTGTGGTTCTCGAAGAAGAAGTCTGTAATGGTTCGGAGATCGCCTCAAGCATCTACCACGAGTAATCGGCATTGGTTGATGAACCAATTGTCGAGGAGAATAGGGCGAAGAGAGTTTATCTTCTGTGTTAAATCACAACCCCTCCAACCAGACGTAGTCCTTTTGCAGAAGGGCGAACTGGTCTACCAAATTCCTTGTCGCCATTGAGCATCACTGGTCACCTCTGCTTCTCCCCATTACATTCGAACTGTTCTGTATGACATATTTCAATCATGTGATTTGTCTTGATGCATGCTTTTAGTTTCCATTCGATAGTTTGTATTCGCTCACTGTACGCTGTTTTCATTCACTCCGCTGCTGGGTTCCGAGAGTTTTGATATTTCTGAAGAAAATTTAAAACTCCCATTCACCCCCACCCCCTCTGGTAGACATACTTCGTTCCTACAATCTGGATAGTTGATGACCCACAAGTATAGGGGATCAATCGTAGTCCTTTCGATAAGTAAGAGTGTCGAACCCAACGAGGAGCAGAAGGAAATGACAAGTGGCTTTCAGCAAGGTATTCTCTGCAAGCACTGAAATTATCGGTAACAGATAGTTTTGTAGCAAAGTAATTCGTATCAAGTAACAAGTAGTAATGGTAACAAAGGTGCAGCAAGGTGGCCCAATCCTTTTATAGCAAAGGACAAGCCGGAACGATCTCTTATAATAAGCAAAGCGTTCTCGAGGACACATGGGAATTTCATCTAGTCACTTTCATCATGTTTGTTTGATTCGCGTTCGCTAGTTTGATAATTTGATATGTGGGTGGACCGGTGCTTGGGTGCTGTTCTTACTTGAACAAGCCTCGCACTTATGATTACCCCCTCTCGCAAGCATCCGCAACTATGAAAGAAGAATTAAGATAACTCTAACCATAGCATGAAACATATGGATCCAAATCAGCCCCTTACGAAATAGCGCATAAACTAGGGTTTAAGCTTCTGTCACTCTAGCAACCCATCATCTAATTACTAGTCCACAATGCCTTCCCTTAGGCCCAAAGATGGTGAAGTGTCATGTGGTCGACGTTCACACGACACCACTAATGGAAGCAACAACATACATGTCATCAAAATATCGAACGAATACCAAATTCACATGATTACTTATGACAAGACTTCTCCCATGTCCTCAAGAACAAAAGTAACTACTCACAAATCATATTCATGTTCAAGATTGGAGGGGTATTGAATAGCATTAAGGATCTGAACATATAATCTTCCACCAAATAAACCAACTAGCATCAACTACAAGATGTAATCAACACTACTAGCAACCCACGGTACCAATCTGAGGTTTTGAGACAAAGATTAAATACAAGAGATGAACTAGGGTTTGAGATGAGATGGTGCTGGTGAAGATGTTGATGATGATTGGTCCTCCCACGATGAGAGGATCATTGGTGATGTCGATGGCTTTGATTTCCCCCTCCCGGAGGGAAGTATCCCGGCGAAATTGCTCCGCCGGAGAGCAAAATAGCTCCTGCCCAGGTTCCGCCTCGAGACGGCCGCGCTTTGTCCCGAAAGTCTTCTGTATAATTTTTTAGGGCAAAAGGCCTTATATAGCAGAAGGAGGGGGGTAGGGGCCCCACAAGGCATCAGGGCGCGCCCAAGGGCCGCACCCTGTTGCCTTGTGAGCAACTGGTGGGTCCCCTCCATTATTTCTTCTTTCCAGTATTTCTTATATTTTCAATAAAAAAAATCTCCGTGAAATTTCAAGTCAATTGGAGCTCTGTAGAATAGGTATCTCTGCTGTAGTTATTTCAGGTCCAGAATTCCAGCTGCCGGTATTCTCCCTCTTCATATAAATTTTGCAAATTAAGAGAGAAAAGGAATAAGAATTGCATCATAAAGTGAAATAACAATCAAATACATTGTAAATAACAGTAGGAAATCATGATGCAAATTGGACGTATCAACTCCCCCAAGCTTAGACCTCGCTTGTCCTCAAGCGAAAACCGAAATCGATAATCATGACCACATGGTTAGAGAGAGAGGTGTCGATAAAAATAAAATACAGACATGAAGGCATCATGATCCTTATTATAACAGCAATATATCATCATAAAACTTCTCATGAAAAAGTAACAATTCAATCACAAGTTAAAGTATGAACCATAAACCAAATTGAAAACTAACAAACTATGATCTCAGTCACTGAAGCAATTGCAATTCATCATATTATCAGAAAGAGTCTATGTAAGAGCTTTCGTTTAGCAAGTTCACATACTCAACTATCATTTAGTCTTCTATGATTGCTGACACTCGTGGCATACTTGTGGAGCAAAAGTTTCAGTCAGTCACATAGAAAGATAGGGGCTTATAGTTCCGCCTCCCAACATATTTACCTCAAGGGTAATGTCAACAATAATAACTCATGATCACCTACATCCAACTGGATATATATGCCTGGATCAATCCCCACCACATGATGCTTGCCAAGAGAGAAAATAAAAAAGAAATAGAGGAGAATACTATTGACTCTTGCATGAAAGTAAATACATAAAGTAAAAGATAGGCCCTTCACAGAGGGAAGCAGAGGTTGTCATGCGCTTTTTGTTTTTGGATGTGCAAGATCTTAATGTAAAGGAACATCACTTTATATTGCCCCTTGTGATAGCGACCTTTATTATGCAGTCTATCACTTTTATTCCTTCACCATCACAAGATCGTACAAAGCTTATTTTCCCTTACAATAAAAGTTCATACATATTTAGGAGCAATTTTTATTGCTTTGCACCGATGACAACTTACTTGAAGGATCTTATTCAATCCATAGGTAGATATAGTGGACTCTCATGGCATGAAACTAGGTTTAAGGGTTTTTGGATGCACAAGTAGTATCTCTACTTAGTGCGGAATTTTGGCTAGCAAAATATAGGGGGCAAGCACCACATGTTAGAGGATCCAAAACAATATAACTTCTATTTGAATATAAGCAAACATAACTCATTACGTTGTCTTCCTTGTCCAACGTCAACTAATTGACATAGAATATTTAATGGGGGCTCACAATCATAAAAGATGTCCAAGATAGTGTATTTATATGTGAGACCTCTCTTTCTTTATTAGTTTTTCATGAATTGCAACAATGACCGATACTATGTTTATTAACTTCCAACAAGTTTTATCAACTATACTTCTTTTATGTGAAGTCATCACTCCCCATGGGATTAGCATATGATCTTACTTTTCATTCTCTTTATTTTATTTCCAAGATTGGATCAATAAAAGCAAAACACTCAACTCAAATTACTCTTTATTATATAACTTCCACACTTGATTACATAGATAGATAGATCACAAAGCAAGCACTCCAAACTAGATCATACTAAAACTTTATTCTTCTAAATCATGAAATAACTAAGGATCAAAATAAAATAGATAATGATGATAAAAAGTGATGGTGATACGATACCGGGGCACCTCCCCCAAGCTTGGCACAAGCCAAGGGTGGTGCCCATACCCATGTACTCAAGTCTCCTTCTTCAATGATGGTGGTGATGATGTGATAGGCTTGTCCAACGTCTTCCAAGGCATAGGTTCTCCATCATAAAAGGACGAACGTGTTTCCGGAGTCCTGAAATTTGCAGCTAAACTCATACCTTTGAACTTGGCCTCATACTAAAAATTTTGATTTTGTAGATCATAGATTTGGGCCTGAAGATAGCCAATCCGGTCATTGAGCTTGAAGATGATGTCCCCAATATTCTTGCCATCCACCTTGTGTTCACGGATGAACTCCGTGATCATGGAGTGGTTAGCACTAAGTCCGCGCTCCACCATCCCCTGGCACTTGAAGATCTCCTGTTCCATCGCTTCCAGCCTGGCCTTTTCGCTCCTGGTCTTCTTAGGTCCTTGCACGTCCCAGATGTGGAGCACCCCCTCACGCATCTTGATGGCCTGAGGGTGCTTCATCACCTCCGGTAGGTACGGATTGATGACCTTCTCGTAAAACTTGTCCTTGGACGAGCTTGGAGACGCCATGATGATCTAGATCTGTCAGAAAAACAGCCCGAAAACAAGAACAGAGGAGAAACTTGCGATGCGGTGGTCAAAACACCCTTGAGTATATATATATATATAATTTTTATCTTGCAAAACAAGCATAGGAGAGGAAAACATGAGGGGCCCACAAGGCATCACGGCACGCCCCAGGGGGGGTCGCGCCCTGTTGCCTTGAGGGCGACTCGTGGGTCCCCTCGGTTGTTTCTTATTTTTGCAATTTTTCTAATATTCCAAAATGGACGGAAATATTTTTTATGGAATTTTTGGAGTCGTTTAACTTACCGTATCACATACCTACCCCTTTTCAGGGTTCTGGATCGTTCCTGAAGGACTCTTTGATGTGTTCCTCCGGTGTCATTGTCTGAATAATATTAGTTTCAACATTAATGGGAGTACCTGAAATATAGTGCTTAATTCTTTGTCCATTCACCACTCTCGGATTATTACCTTCGGAGTTGTTTATTTTGATGGCTCCGGAGCGGTAAACTTCTTCGATGATATATGGTCCTTCCCATTTAGAGAGAAGTTTTCCTGCAAAGAATCTTAACCGAGAATTGTACAATAGAACATGATCACCTACTTTGAATTCCCGTTTTTGGATTCTTTTATCATGCCATCTTTTAACCTTCTCTTTAAATAACTTAGCATTTTCGTAGGCTTGGGTTCTCCATTCATCTAGAGAGCTAATATCAAATAATCTTTTTTCACCGGCAAGTTTAAAATCATAGTTAAGTTCTTTAATTGCCCAATAAGTCTTATGTTCTAATTCAAGAGGTAAATGACATGCTTTTCCATAGACCATTTTGTAGGGAGACATACCCATAGTATTTTTGTAAGCAGTTCTATAAGCCCATAATGCATCATCAAGTTTCTTAGACCAATTCTTTCTAGATCTATTAACGGTCTTTTGCAAAATTAATTTTATTTCTCTATTAGTTAATTCAACTTGACCACTAGACTGAGGATGATACGGGGATGCAATTCTATGATTAACATCATATTTAGCATGCAATTTACGAAAAGCACTATGAATAAAATGTGAACCACCATCAGTCATTAAGTATCTAGGGACACCAAACCTCAGAAATATAACTTCTTTAAGCATTTTAATAGAAGTGTTATGATCAGCACTACTAGTTGGAATAGCTTCTACCCACTTACTAACGTAATCAACAGCAACTAAAATATGAGTATACCCATTGGATTTAGGAAAAGGTCCCATATAATCAAAACCCTAAACATCAAATGGTTCAATAACAAGTGAATAATTCATAGGCATTTCCTGACGTCTACTAACATTACCAATTCTTTGACATTCATCACAAGAAAGGACAAACTTACGTGCGTCTTTGACGAGAGTAGGCCAATCAAAACCAGATTGTAATACCTTGTGTGCAGTTCTGTCTCCTGCATGGTGTCCTCCATATGCCTCGGAGTGACACTTCCGTATGATTTGTTCCTATTCATGCTCAGGTAAACAACGTCTAATAATACCATCTAGTCCTTCTTTATATAAGTGTGGGTCATCCCAAAAGTAATGTCTTAAATCAAAGAAGAATTTTTTTGTTTAGGTGGTATGTGAAGCTAGGTGGTATATATTTAGCAACAATGTAATTAGCATAGTCTGCATACCAAGGAGTGTTACGAGAAGCATTTATCACAGCTAATTGTTCATCAGGGAAATCATCATTAATAGGAAGTGGGTCATCAAGACCATTTTCCATTCAAGACAAATTATCAGCCACGGGATTCTCAACTCCCTTTCTATCAATAATATGCAAATCAAATTCTTGTAGCAAAAGGACCCACCTAATCAGTCTAGGTTTAGCGTCTTTCTTTTCCATAAGGTATTCAATAGCAGCATGATCAGTGTGAATAGTAACTTTGGAATCAACAATGTAAGATCTGAATTTATCACATGCAAACACAACCGCTAAAAATTCTTTCTAAGTAATAGCATAATTTCTTTGAGCACTATCTAGAGTTTTACTAGCATAATGAATAACATTCAATTTCTTATCAACTCTTTGTCCTAGAACAGCACCAACAGCATAATCACTAGCATCACACATAATTTCAAAGGCTAAGTGTTACATCCCCATGTATTAAGCTACAGTGATCACCCTTTTGATAATGCCAAGTCATCATGATTAACAGTGCTTGATCATCATTTGGATCATATCTCATTTCAAATTCCAATTCAAATTGAGAATTCAAATTTAAAGTGAATTTAAAAGTTGTTCAAATCCAGGAACTAAATAGTTCATAATGTTGCAAATATTCCCAAAGCAATTATAAAAATAAAATCAACATTAATTGAATTATTTAAATGACTCTAACATCCTAAAATAGTACCAAAATAGCACCATTTAATCCCTCCTTATTTGATTAAAATTCAAATGAAAACATTTTACCTCCAAACCTTTTTTTGGCAGTGTTATATATTGCATAATAATTATTGAGACAAGTTACACATTTTCCAAAAGTCTTTTGGAGCAAAAAGAAAATGCAAAATAGAAATACAAAACAAAACAGAAAAATAAAAAGGAAAAAGACAGAAACGCACTGGTGGACTCGGCCTAAGTGGCCTACAGTGCGGCCCAGCCCACCACGCTCGGCCTTTCCCTAACCTCTCGACCGTCGAGCATCCCGTGGCTCCCCCACGTGGATAAGGGCGTCGCAGGCCTCCCCTCACTCCCCGCAAACCCTAGGCGCCCCAGAAAACCCCCCTCGCCCGCTCTCTCCCTCGTCCCCTTCGAGCCCGAGCACAGCCATGGCGGCGCCTCCCTAGATCACACGGCCACCACCACCGCCTCGCCTCGCCGTCGTGTCCGATCGAACCGCCGTCGTCTGCTACCTCATCCCCGCCAACGAACGCAAGCCGGGGAGCGCTGCATCGAGCCCCTCGACGTCTTCTTCCTCCTTCGGCTATCGGACTTCGCCGCCTCGATTCGCCGTCGTCGAGCCGTCCTCGAGCACGCTTTGCACCACTACCGGCTCCTCGTGAGCACCGCTACCTCTTCCCTCTCCTCTCTCCCTTTCGGTCGTCCTCTAGTGGTCGTTCCCGTCGAGGCCGAGCCTGCCACCGCGCGAGCTCGTCGCCGGTGACCATCCGGCGACCAAATGGTCCCGCGTTCGCGTCCGTTAAGCTCGCACACGCTCGTAGATGCCCCCTAGCACGTTCATTCGACTGGAGCTCGTCCGCGTCGCCGTTTTCACCGAGCACCCAAACCGGCCGCCGCCCGACGTCATCGCCGGCAACGTTTCTGACCTCCTCAGCCGCTGCGACCACCGCCATTCGACGCGCGACGGAGCGCACGTTCGAACAAGCCCAACCGCGGCCCCGGAGACCCACCATAGCCGAAACCCGCCACTGCTCGACACGTGCCGCCACGTTTTGGCTCGCCGGAGCCAACTCCGGCGCGACTCCGGTCGCCGTCCGACGTGGTGCCGACGTGGCACCACCCTGGGCCACTGACCGCTGGGTTGACTGGGTCAACCCAGTCAACGTGCTGACTGGGGTGGCCCAGCCACTGACATGCGGGCCCCACGTGTAATAAAATGATTTTATGAATAAATAAAATGTTAATTAATTTGTTAATTAATTTAATTACTAATTAGTCGCTGACTATTGAGCCCCATCTGTTAATTAACTTAATTAGATAAAATAAACCCCTGTTTAATTAATCAGTCACTGACCAGTGGGACCCACTGGTCAGGTTTGACCTGGCCCAGCCGGGTTTGACTGCTGACGTCACACATTACTGTTTCGGATAATTCGAATTAAATAATTCCAGAAATTCTAGAAAATGATTAAAACTTTGAAGACTCATATAAAATAAACCGTAACTCGGATGAAAATAATTTATATATGAAAAACGATTAGAAAAATATGACAAATCCGAATATCCTACCCACATACCTGCCACACCCCTCTAACATACTGAACATGGAACCGTCCCCTCTGGTTCAGTGTACCGATAATCACCCGGAGCTGGGAGAACACTCCCGAATAATTTCCCTCTCCGACTAACTTGCGTAGTGCTGCATTAGAACACCCCTAGCACTGCATGTTGACATGTCATGCATCCCTGTTGCATTGTTTGCCGAGTATTTATTGTTTCTTCCCCCTCCTTCTCTCCCGATAGACCCCGAGACTGCCGATGACACTGCAGAGTACGACTACGTCATCGACGACCAGACCCCTTCAGCTGAGCTTCCAGGCAAGCAAAAACCCCTTGATCATCCAGATGTCGCCTACTCTTTCTCTCTATTGCTTGCATTAGAATTGCTTCTGTTGTTGCTTCGATAGCTCCTATTCTGATGCATAGCCTGATTTCGTCGCCTGCTATTGATACCTTACCTGCTATCCTATGATGCTTAGTTAGCTATGCTATTGATCCATCTGGGGCCCTTCACCCTTGTCCGTTTGCCATGCTTGTTACCGGGCCGTGATCACTCTGGGTGATGATCACGG
This sequence comes from Elymus sibiricus, assembly GCA_039707655.1. Classification (NCBI taxonomy): domain Eukaryota; kingdom Viridiplantae; phylum Streptophyta; class Magnoliopsida; order Poales; family Poaceae; genus Elymus; species Elymus sibiricus. The sequence goes on from CM077666.1 coordinate 136,786,677, forward strand.
AAATGTTTACATATTGCAATACTTTAAACAGTTAAAGTCGGGCCGGCTCCAAGAGTGTCCGCGAGAGAATAATATTAAAGACGGGTCGGCTCCAAGAGCACCCGCGAGTGATATTATGGCGGAACGACAGGGCAGGCGGAGACCACCTAGAAGAGAGGTGGGCCTGGTCCTTGGTCGTGGTCCGTGTGTTATCAAGTCGGAGCGACAGGGATCATGTTCGTCGCTGCGAGTTACTAAACACGCCTAACGGATTTTGGTATTTGATCTGAGTTGGCCGCTGGCCATATATGCACTACCACCACGTGGATAATGGTTATGGGACCCTCTACGTCGTATGTATCAGCCGAAAGCTCTTCAGACTTCACAGCTCAGAGATGCGGGCTGATTGTTGGGGTGGGCTGGTTACGTCACTTGTGTATACAGTGTCGCGCCTGGGCCCTGACCCCCCACGCAACGTGCAGGAGTGCAAAGGGCGATGGCCCAAGACCCATTCACACTTAGGATTTAGACCGGCGTGCTGACCTCTCTGCTGAGCCTAGGTAGGACTGCGTCGTGTCGATTACCCGAGGCCGGGCATTACCCAGCCAGTGTGTCCGGCCAAATGTGATCGAGCATGTTGGGTAACAGCAGTGCACCCCTGCAGGGAAGTTATCTATTCGAATAGCCGTGTCCACGGTAACAGGACGCTCGGAGTTGTATCTTGATCTGCTACAACTACAAATGGATATTGTTACATTATTAAACTGTTACTACTGCTCTCGGGATAACTTTCTCACAGGGTAGTCGAGGAAGGATCCCAGGGTATTACTAAAATATGATTGATATATATTATCTTGTTCTACTCTCTTCTGATGCTGCAAGATTGCTTCAAGATGCTAGTCTTCGATAGGCTAGGCATCTCCCCCTCTGTTCCAGCATTTCTGCAGTTTAGCCCAAAGATATAGCCCCATTCCTTTGATACCGATGCATACTTAGTATAGTTCTGATGTTAGTCTTGCGAGTACTTTGGATGAGTACTCACGGTTGCTTTGCTATCTCTTTTCCCCATACCCGATTGCTGTGATCAGGCGACGGAGCCCAGGAGCAGGAGATCCCCGGAGGAGCCTACTACGACGTGGAGATCCCCGATGACCAGGAGTAGTTCGGAGGCCCTAGGCAGGAGGCCTTCGCCTTTTCGATCAGTGTCGCTGTTTGTGCTAGCTTTCTTAAGGCATACTTGACTAACTATGTCTGTACCCAGATATTATTTGTGTGTATGACTTATGTATTCGGGTCCTCATGACCCCTGGTTTGTAATATGAAGATTTATGTTTAAATTTGAGTTTAGAGTTGTGTTGTGATATCTTCCCGTGAGTTTCTGATCTCGAGCGTGCACGTTTGCGTGTATGACTAGTGCACGGTCGAGCAGGGGCGTCACAGTAAGCTCCAATCAGGTGGTTGAACAATAGGTGCAGATATTAAGGCTTTCTTAAGTATTTCAAAGGATTCTACACAATCACCATCGAAAACAAATGGCACATCTTTTTGCAAGAGATTAGTAAGAGGCCTAGAAATTTTACAGAAGTCTTTTATAAACCTTCTATAGAAACCAGCATGACCGAGGAAACTTCTTATACCTTTGATATCTTTAGGGCATGGAATTTTCTCAATAGCATCAACTTTAGCTTTATCAACTTCAATACCTCTTTCAGAGACTTTATGCCCAAGGACTATACGCTCATTCACCATAAAGTGACACTTCTCCCAATTCAAGACAAGATTAGCTTCTTCATATCTCTACAAAACTCGATCAAGGTTGCTCAAGCAATCATCAAAAGAAGTTCCGTAAACGGAAAAATCATCCATGAAAACCTCAACAATCTTTTCACAAAAGTCAGAGAATATAGCAGTCATACATCTTTGAAAGGTAGCAGGTGCATTACATAAACCAAAAGGCATACGATGATAAGCATAAGTTCCAAAAGGACAAGTAAAGGTGGTTTTCTCTTGATCTTCAGGTGAAACAGGTATTTGAGAAAAACCAGAATAACCATCTAGGAAGCAAAAGTGTGTATGCTTAGATAATCTTTCTAACATTTGATCAATAAAAGGCAAGGGGTAATGATCTTTCCTAGTAGCTTTATTGAATTTTCTGAAATCAATTACCATCCTATAGCCAGTTACAATTCTTTGTGGAATGAGTTCATTTTTATCATTAGGAACAATGGTAATACCTCATTTCTTAGGAACACAATGAACATGACTTACCCATCTACTATCAGCTATGGGATAAATTATACCTACCTCAAGAATCTTTAATATTTCAGTTCTTACCACATCCTTCTTTTTGGGATTCAACCTTCTTTGCTGATCAACAATGGGTTTAGCATCTAGCTCCATATGAATTTTATGCTGACATAAGGTGGGACTAATGCCCTTAAGATCATCGAGAGTATATCCAATAGCGGCACGGTGCTTCTTCAGAGTTTTAAGTAATCTCTTTTCTTCATGCTCTGAAAGGTTAGCACTAATAATAACAGGATATATCTTCTTTTCATCAAGGTAAGCATACTTAAGTGTTTCAGGTAATTGCTTTAATTCAAACACAGGATCATTCTTCGGTGGAAGGGGATCTCCTAAAGTTTCAACAGGCAAATTATGTTTAAGGATAGGTGCTTGCTTAAAGAACAACTCATCTATTTCATTTATTTCATTCATATTGTTCTAAAGGATCAGTAGGAGGCACAGCAATAGAAGCAAGACTTATAATTTCATCTTTATGGGGTAATTCTTTATCATGAAGTTGTCTACTAAACTTAGAGAAATTAAATTCATGAGATATGTCACCAAACTTAACTATAACCTTCTCTTTAACACAATCAATTTCAGCATTAACGGTATTCAAGAAAGGTCTACCAAATATAATGGGACAAAAATTATCTTGTTGTGAACCAAGTACTAAGAAATCAGTAGGGTATTTGATTTTACCACACAAGACTTCAACATCTCTAACAATCCCAAGTGGTCCAATAGTATCTCTGTTTGCAAGCTTAATAGTAACATCAATATCTTCAATCTCAACAGGTGCAATATCATGCATTACTTCTTAATATAAAGAAAACGGAATAGCACTCACACTAGCACCCATATCACATAAGCCATGATAGCAATGATCTCCAATCTTAACAGAAACAACAGGCATGCCAACTACGGGCTTGTTCTTGTCTAACATATCTCGTTCATTTCTAACAGGTTTAGCAATTCTAGCAGCCTCATCGCAAAAGTAAATAACATGCCTATCAATATCATCAACCAAAAGATCTGTAACCATTGCAATATTAGGTTCAACTTTAATTTGTTCAGAAGGTTTAGGTGTTCTTATATTACTTTTGTTAACCACAGTTGAGGCTTTAGCATGTTCCTTAATCCTAACAGGGAAAGGAGGTTTTTCAATATATATAAGTTGTAGGCACAACTGGATCAGCATTGTAAACAATTGTTTCTTCTTTAACAGTAACAGGTTCTTCATTTAGTTCAATAGGTGGGTGATATTTAAACCATTTCTCTTTAGGTTGATCAACATGAGCAGCAAAAGATTCACAAAAGGTAGCTACTATCTCAAAGTCAAGTCCATATTTAGTACTAAACTTATGAAAAGCACCAGTTTCCATAAAAGATTTAACACAATCAAACTCAAGATTTATATCTGACACTTTACCTTTGTCGATCTCCCAATCTTCAGAGTTACGTTTAATTCTTTCCAAAAGATCCCATCTAAATTCAATAGTTCTCTTCATAAAGGAACCAACAGAAGAAGTATCGAGCATGGATTGATCATTATAATTTACAAACTTTTTTCATCTTTTTGAGAAAAAATAACAGGTGCTAAATGGGCGCCCTGACTGCAGCCCATTTAAGAACCATAACCATTTCCAGTTACACTGCATTAAGGGCACGGAGCGCATATTGACAAGAATGAGTAGTTGGCGTGGTGTCCAGCACAGGCTGCGATTTAGTTTGAGGTTGTCAGTTCAAGTCTGTTTCAGCTCTATTTTCCATTTTAATTTCCCTGTTGTGCTGACAGGCGGGACCCATTAGTCATAGACATATATTATTCTAGTTTCGTACTATAAGTGGGCCCTTTGCCACGTCAGCTATATACGGTGTCACGTCGGCGCATTTTACGTATACGAATAGGATTAGCACCGTATTTGCACGTCTGTGCCAAGTTTTAGAACCAGTTCGGTGTATTTTTCAAGTTCAGGCACTAAACTGAACATCCATGGCAAGTTCAAGCACCACGGGTGTAGTTACCTCTTAAAACTTGTTCTCTGCCTCTCTGGCATTATTGACCAGCTTGATAATGGCTTAACATATATCTATGTGAGCATCCCTGTCACGGCGGCCCCACCCGCAGGTGAAGCCCAATCCAGAGAGCCACGGCCCAGTCGCAGCCGCAAACCCAACCAACGCTTCTTCGGGACGGAGTGGGTGGCGACCAAGTCCACCACTACTTAAGACAGGGCACTCCCACAAGTCAACCGTCCAGTGGATCAGGCAAGGCACGGCGGCAGCTATCATCCATCTTCTTCGTGTTCCTCTGTACCCGTGAATTAGATCCCCAAACACTTGTATCGATCTGTAATTGCTACTACTTCAGAGAGCTTCTAGATCGACATAGCCATACCCTATCATCTGGTATCAGAGACCAAACCCACCTCTCGCCACCGCATCGATCTGGCGCATTTCGTGGAAACCAGATCCTTGCGTCAAGCTCGCGCTCAACTCGTCGCCATGGATCCCGTTGTTCAAGCCTTCCTGGAGCATCTCGACACCACCTTGAAGGAGCACACCGCGGCGATTCAGGCCTCCAACACCAAGGTGGATCATCTCGTGGCGTGGCGGCCCGATCTCGAGCGGTGTGTCGCCGATCTGGGCGAATCCGTCGTTGCCCTGCAGCTCACGCGCCTGCCGCCTGCCGCGGAGGGCGCGGCGGCCCAAGCACCTGCGCCGAGCTACCCACCGCCTGTGACGACCGATGTCCACATCGGAACCGTGTCTGGCGCGGCTGACGTTCCCCAAGGGCCAGCAGGCCATGGCGTCTTCAACATCTAACGGGGGCCGCCGGTGGCGTCCTTCCAGACGCCGCCGCCGCTCCCGGCAAATGGTCAGCTCGATTCCCTCTCATCTCCGTCCCTTCCGTCCCCGTTTGCGCATGCCAGTCAACTCCTCGTGGGGTTGCGCTAGGCGCACCCTGCTATTGTTTTTCCTGTGTTCGCGGGCGAGAATCCTCGCCTCTGGAAGACCCTCTGTGAACAGTATTTTACCATGTTTGGCATTAACCAGTCGTTTTGGGTTCCCATGGCATCGCTTAATTTCTAGGGGTTAGCAGCTGTTTGGCTGCAGTCGATCCAGAAGAAGTTATCTGAATTCGATTGGGAGTCATTTTCTTCTCTGTTGTGTACTCGTTTTGGTAGAGATCGGCACCAATTACTTATTCGTCAGTTTTATACAATTAAACAAACATCTACAGTCACTGATTACATCGAGAGATTTGAGTTGATTATTAATCATTTGAGTTCTTACTCTCATTCGATTCACACATTTTATTTCCTCACTCGATTTGTGGAAGGATTGTGGGCGGATATACGCGCGGTGGTCCTAGTGCAACGTCCACCGGATTTGGACACTGCTTGCTCCCTCGCGCTCCTGCAAGAGGAGGTGGTCCATGGAGCGTTGGGCAATATTCACCAGCCGTCGACGTCAAGGCCGCCAGAGGCAATCGTCCGCAGTGGCGTGCCTCTGCCACTGCCGGCACCACCGGCTCGTCCTCAACTACCAGCGACGGCCACGGACCGCCGTGGACTGGACGGAGCTCGTGCGGATGCACCACGCCAAGACGGTGCGCGCTCGGAGCCGTCGAAGCTCAAGGCGCTCCGTGATTACCGGCGCGCGCGGGGGCTTTGTTTCAAGTGCGGCAAACGCTGGGGCCAGGAGCATGTCTGCCCCACGTTAGTTCAACTACATGTCATGGAGGAACTCCTCGATCTGTTCGGCATCAGCACAATGCTCGACGGTGACGTTTCTGACCCAACTGGTGCAGCTTCGGAAACAGTCATGGCCATCTCTAGGCCGGTACTTTCTGGAGGAGTGGCTCCAAAAGCATTCCAGCTGCGCGTGTGGATCCAAGGCCGCGAAGTCCTGATGCTGGTTGATTCGGGCAGCTCCACCTCTTTCATCAATCAGGAGTTGGCCAAGACAATCGCTGGCACACAACAACTGCCTCATCCCTGCAAAGTGCGTGTTGCGGATGGAGGTGAACTGATCTGCACAGCTCAGGTGTCCCAATGCGCATGGAGTACCCAGGGAAGTGAATTTCACACGGACATGAAGATCCTGGCTCTCGGCACATACGATGCCATTTTGGGTATGGACTGGCTTGAGGCTCACTGTCCCATGACTGTTGATTGGCGCGCAAAAGTTATTCAGTTTGCAACACCGGGTGGAGTGGTCTGTTTGCGCGGCCATGATTCTGCTTCTACCACCTGCCACACCATCAACTTCATGCAACTGCAGAGCATGTGCAAAGCCGGAGCTGTGTCACATATAGTTTACCTATGTTCTGAGAGGTCAACACCTGACAAGGAGGAACCTATACCAGCCTGCATCCAGGAAGTCCTCGCAGAATTCCCAGCAGTTTTTGGTGAACCGGAGGAGCTGCCCCCGCGGCGTGACTGCGATCATCGCATTCCCTTGATCCCTGGTGCTCAGGCAATCAACATTCGACCCAACAAGCATAAACCTGACCATAAGGATGAAATTGATCGACAAGTGGAAGAACTATTGAAAGCGGGTATTATTCAGAAAAGTTCCAGTCCGTTTGCTTCTCCGGTAATCTTGGTCAAGAAAAAAGATGGAACATGGCATTTGTGCATGGACTATCGACATCTCAACGCTCTGACAGTCGTAGGCAAGTACCCAGTGCCCATCATCGAAGAATTGCTGGATGAATTACATGGCTCGCGCTGGTTTTTGAAGCTTGATCTCCGAGCAGGCTACCACCAAATCTGGCTTGCTGAAGGCGAGGAGTACAAGACGGCGTTCCAGACACATTCAGGCCATTATGAGTTTAAGGTGGTTTCGTTTGGATTAGCAGGAGCACCGGGCACATTCAACGGTGCATTGCATGGCACTCTACACCCTGTGTTACGCCACAGAGTGCTAGTTTTCTTTGACGACATATTGGTACACAGTGAGACATTAGAGGAGCACAAACTGAAGCTTCGTGAGGTCCTGGAACTGCTGCAGCGAGATCAATGGAAAGTCAAAGAAAGCAAATGTGCATTTGGGCAGCAGCAGATTTCTTAGGCCATGTCATGAGTGCACAGGGAGTGGCAACCAACCCAAGCAAGATACAGGCGGTGGTGGAGTGGAAAACACCAAGTGACATCAAGGGCGTGCGCAGTTTCTTAGGCCTTGCCGGTTACTATCGAAGATTTGTCAGAAATTTTGGCGTAATTGCAAGGCCACTCTTCAACTTGCTCAAGAAAGGGGTCCCGTTCGTGTGGACCAGCACCACTCAAACTGCTTTCCAAGCTCTCAAGGATCAGTTGATATCAGCACCAGTTCTGGCATTACCCAATTTCACTCAGCCTTTCGTTGTGGAGACTGATGCCAGCGACAAAGGCATTGGCGCCGTGCTGCAGCAGAATGGCCACCCACTGGCCTTTATGAGTAAAGCTTTGAGCCCTCGTTACCAGGGTCTCTCAACCTACGAGAAGGAATATTTAGCAATCATCATTGCTGTTGATCAATGGAGACCATATCTTCAGCATGCGGAATTTGTGATCCACACAGACCAGAGAAGTTTGGTGCACCTCGAAGATCAGCGTCTCACCACTCCGTGGCAACAAAAGGCATTCACTAAATTACTGAGGCTCCAATACCGAATCAAATATAAGAAAGGGTCTCACAATTCAGCTGTGGACGCACTGTCTCGCGCCAATCCTTCTGAAATTCTCTCAACTGTGTCAGAATGCCAACCAGCGTGGTTAGAAGATATTGTGCACAGCTATCAGACCAACCCTCAAGCTCTCCGTCTCTTAGAACAGCTGGCAGTTCGCGAGGACCCAAAAGGTCGCTTCTCTCTGCAGCAAGGGATTTTGCGTTTCCGGGGCCGCATTTGGTTGGGTGGTTCCACCTCGTTGCAGCAAAAGATCATGCAAGCCTTCCATGATAGTTCTGTGGTGGGTTACTCAGGATTTCCGGTGACGTACCGTCGTATTCGTCGATTGTTTGCCTGGCCAAAAATGAAGCTCCACATCCAACACTACGTCAGGTGCTGCACGGTCTGTCAGCAAGCAAAACCGGACAGGGCTGCTCAACCAGGACTGTTGCTGCCTCTGCCTATTCCAAAAGAGCCTTGGGATTTGATTACAAAGACACGGTACGCTCACTTCCTTCCCATTGCTCATCCCTATACAGTAGCTAAAGTGGCGAAGTTATATATGCAACACATCTACAAACTCCACAGATTCCCTCGAGCAATAGTGTCTGACAGAGACCCAGTCTTCACGAGCCATTTTTGGCAGGAATTGTTCAAATATGCAGGCACCGATCTGCGTCTGAGCACAGCCAACCATCCCCAGACGGACGGTCAAACGGAGCGCGTGAATCAGTGCGTTGAGATTTTCTTGCGCTGTTTCACGCATGCTTGTCCCCGTCGATGGAGCTTTTGGATTCCTTTGGCACAGTTTTGGTATAACTCTTCACACCACTCGACCATCGGCATGTCCCCCTTCAAGGCGCTCTTTGGGTATGAACCAAAACAGTGGGGAATCACAGCAACTAGCTCATGTTCTGTTCCATCTTTGGAAGCGTGGCTCGAGGAGCGTGCAGTCATGCAGGACTTGATTCAGCACCATCTCCATCGTGCTCGGCAATGCATGAAGAGTAACGCAAACAAGCATCGCTCATTCCCGGAATTTGCAGTTGGGGACAGTGTCTTTCTGAAGCTTCAACCGTATGTCCAGTCTTCAGTAGCCCCGCGGGCACATCATAAGTTGTCATTCAAGTTCTATGGCCCTTATCCGATCACCGAGAAGATCAACGCAGTGGCCTACAAATTGCAGCTCCCAGCACAGGCTTCGGTGCATCCCCTTTTTCACGTGTCATAGCTCCGCCGAGCTCTCCTGCCTGGTACGATCATGACTCCTGATCTTCCTATCTGTACTGACATGCTTGCTATTCCCATGGAGATACTTCAAACACACTGGCGTCGGAAGAACGGTGCCATGATGGAGCAAGTGAAGGTGTGTTGGTCGCCGGAGGCTGCCCTGGAGGACACCTGGGAGGACCGGGCGGCTCTCTTCGATCGTTTCCCTCAGGCTGCGGCTTGGGGGCAAGCCGCCACCCAAGGAGGAGGGGATGTGAGCGTCCCTGTCACGGCGGCCCCACCCGCAGGTGAAGCCCAATCCAGAGAGCCACGGCCCAGTCGCAGCCGCAAGCCCAACCAACGCTTCCTCGGGCAGGAGTGGGTGGCGACCAAGTCCACCACTACTTAAGACAGGGCACTCCCACAAGCCAACCATCCAGTGGATCAGGCAGGGGCGGGCCCACCTCAATTCAAGGGTATTCACTTGAATACCCATTATTTTTGGCAAGAAATTAGGTATATATACTGTGTTTATAAGGAAAAGCGAAACTGACACTCCAGAACGTGCTAATTGCATTTCAGCCCAACAATAGAGGCAGCCCAACGTATCTATTTCCCCCTTACCACCACAACCTGGCCCATATGGCCCAAATCGCTGCAGCACGCACCAGAAAACGATCTCACCGATCAATCAGAGGACACCAACCGGCAGCGCCGCCTGTTCTACGCATCGCACGCGACTCTAGACGCGAACCGCCTGATCGGTACCGCACGGCGGCCAGGCCCAGAGCTGTCGTCGCCTTATCCGTGATGGATCGCAGGTACGCGCGGCGAATCCATCCCTGATTCCTTGCCTCCTTTTGGTTGTGCACTTACTGATCTCTACACACCATTGTAGTGACGGGTTAGATGGATTGCATGAATCGATTCAATTCGAAACCACAATCTGAATTCAGCTATTGAAGGTATAATCGCTAATTACATGTACTAATCCTTTAACCCCGAATTCAACTATACAAAGTGTTTTAACTGAATTTATCTATCACTGTCGAACTTAATTCAGGCAACACTATACAAAGTGTTCTAACTGAATTTATCTATCACTGTCGAACTAAATTCAGGTTGCAGGGGCTCGATTTTGTTCTCATATTGTCCAGCAGACTCCAGTAAAGTACATGACTAAGTAAGTTATTTTGACCAGTGACCAATTGTCTTTCTACTTAATTATAATGAAACTAGAGACTTGTTTGTGGTCAATTATGAATTGTTTAGACATGAGAATTTGCAATGCAAGAATATTTACAAACTTCTTAAATTGGTACTAGTTCTTCTTGTTGCAAGAGCTGGTGTTGAGAGGGTGTTCTCATCAATGAGCTATATAAAAAACAAGCTAAGAAGCAAGATGGGGCAAAAATACTTGAATTATTGCTTGGTCACAATCATTGAAAGGGGATTTTTCTTGCAAGTTATGGACGAGGACATCATCACTCATTTTCAAAGCATCACGGATCGCAAAGTTATCCTCTAGTTTGTAAGGTTTCTTATCATTTGTTATTTTCTATCCTCTATATATCTTAGATTTTGCCACGACATGTTGAACAATTTTTACTTCTATGTGTTGAACAATACCAAATTATGATCAATATTTATGAATATAATATATTTTGCGATATCTTTTATATAGTTTAGAACTAGTGTAATATGCTGCTATAATTGGTTATACACATCAAAAGGAAGGTTGTAGGCTTCTAAAAAAGGTTATCAAAATTTGAATACACAGTGTTCAATTCCTAGGCCCGCCCCTGGGATCAGGCAAGGCACGGCGGCGGCTATCATCCATCTTCTTCGTGTTCCTCTGTACACGCGAATTAGATCCCCAAACACTTGTATCGATCTGTAATTGCTACTACTTCAGAGAGCTTGTAGATCCACATAGCCATACCCTATCAATCTATATATTAATATATATGTGTACTTGCTTAGGTCATTAGTACCGATCGGTCAGAACAGATTAATTGTGATCGGCAGAATTAGGCTGATCATCGAATAATCACGTACGTACTGAAAGTCTGCGTACCGGGAATCTTATCCCAGCAGGATTAGGGCACATGATAGCTGCGTGGCTAGCTAAGCTAGTAGCTGCATGAAGTGTGTGCCTCTGGTTTTGGGGCCGTAGCGGTTGCGTAGCATCGTACCGGCCAGCAACATTGTTCCATGGTTGGGCCTTGGGCGACACACGTACGCCAGTGTGCCTGCTGGAGTAGCACATAGATGGATGCAAAATGAGTGTATGCCTATACTAATTATTTTGATTAGTCAGCGTTTCAGCTGATCTTGTCGATCGTTAATTCCATTTTGTAAAAACAACGAGAAAAAAAACACATATATAGATGGATACAATGGAGTAGATGACGCGATGGGCTAAAGGTCAGCCGACAGAAAAATTCAAGACGTCCAGCTAAAATGGTACTACCTCCGATCCATAATAAATGTCACAGTTTTGAATTAAGCTCAGTTTAAAGTTGCGACAGATCGGATAGAGTAGATGATTACGCATGTACACTGGCATGCAGCCAGCTACACATGTGGTTGAGTTGAATTGATCGATCTGATCTGACAGCTAGCATGCAGGATCGGTGTTGCTGGTTCAATGCATGCATGCATGCATGAACGGATGGACGAATGAATCACGATCGATCAACCACGCAAGATTTAAAAAAAAAAAAAAATCAACCACGCAAGCAGGCACGCACGCACGCACGTAGCTTAGCTTAGCTCTGTTTGCTTATGGGGTCAGCCACAGCCAGATGCCCAGATCGATCACCCATTACCATTAATTCGACTGGTGGATCCATCGCGGCATGGATGGATGCAACGAAATTAGTTCGCCCCTCCCATCAGCTCAATCATTCTTTGCCTTTCTTTGGCACCGTGAGGAAGACAACAATGTCATGCATGGCCCGTCCCACGTACGAGTGCATGCATGAGTATGTGCTAGGGGCATCCCCAAGGCTGACCCAAACCGCTCGCATCCGTTCGGACCGCGATGGCCGGATCATGGGAGCCATCCAACGCAGGCCTTTATCGGTCCGCGGCGCGGTCCGGACGCGATTTCTTCCGCAAACCGGAGACAAAAGTAGGGGAGATTTGTGAGAGTCCGGACACGTGAAACGTACGAATCCGACACCCCAAGCCCACCCAAAATCCTTCCCGGACCCCGCGACTCCATCTTCCTCGTTTTCTCTCCTTCCTTCTTTCTCTCTTGCCTTCGCCACCGCTCCACCACCCCAGCCACCACGCCACACCCCTGCCACAACTATGCGTCTCCTTCAGCTCCGGCGCTCCAGCAGGGCTCCCCGCCGCTTCTCCTCCGTCTCCGTTCAACCCCTGTCCTCCGACCGCTCCGCCAGGTACCACCCTCTACCGTGCCCGGCAACTGTTCGATGAATCGCCGGAGCTGAAAACAGTTGTCCCTTCTTCTTTTTAGCAATGGATTCCAATTTGGAGTACATATACGAGCATTATGTTGAGTCGTCCGAAGGCTCGTCGGACGAGGAGAGTACTTCGATGAGACGGCGATGATGTAGGCGGTCCTTGAAGACGCGAAGCATGCGGAAGAGCATGTTCTCAATTTCAAGGGCTCGATCAAGGGTCATCGAGTGCTCAACCACAACAGGGCGCGTGGGCATTTGACACTGATGGCCGACTACTTTGCCCCCGATGCACTATTCGCTGACCATTTTCGCTGGCGTTTTCGGATGCGCAAGACTGTCTTCGATCGTTTGTACCATGGCGTCCGGTCCTACGATGACTACTTCATCCTGAAGAAGGACGCCTGGGAACGATTGGCTTCTCTGGTTACCAGAAGTGCACGGCCACACTCCGGATGCTTGCATATGGCACGGCCGCTGATTCGTGAGACGAGTACCTACGGATGACTGAGAGCACATGCGGAGATGCCATGGTCAGGTTTGCAACTGCCGTGGTCGAGGTGTTCGGACCTCAGTACCTGAGAGAACCAACTGTGGCAGACACCGAGAGACTCTTGGCAATCTCAGAAGCAAGAGGGTGGCCAAGTTTGCTTGGATCTCTTGACTGCATGCATTGGAAATGGAAGAACTGGCCGAAGGATTTACAAGGGCAATATCAAGGTCATGTTAAGAAGCCCACCATCATTCTTGAAGCAGTTGCATCATAGGATCTTTGGATTTGGCACGCTTTCTTTGGCATGCCCGGGTCTCACAATGACATCAATGTGCTGCAACGATCATCGTTGTTTGCGAGGCTGACTGAAGGAAAAGCTCCTCCTTGCCACTATACTGTCAATGGACATGAGTACAACATGGGCTACTATCTGGTTGACGATATATATCCTCCATGGACTACCTTTGTCAGCACCATCTCAAACCCAGTTGGCCAGAAAAAGGCTCACTTTGCCCAAAGACAAGAAGCAGCTAGAAAGGACGTCGAGAGGGCATTTGGAGTTCTTCAGACCCGTTTTGCAGTTATTCATGGAGCTGCAAAACAATGGGATTCGGAGACCTTGTGACACATGATGACATGTTGTGTGATCATGCACAACATGATCATCGAGAATGAGGTGACAATGCTGCCGCAAGTCTGGAATTTGAGAACATGGGTGATCCTATCCAACTTTCGGACCAGAATCCGGCCACATTTGAAGAGTTTATTCGAATGCATCAACAAATTCGGCATCGACCAACTCACAAATTCGGCATCGACCAACTCACAGCTGAAGGAAGATCTGATTGAGCATCAGTGGGCGGTGAAAGAGGACAACAATGTTGGGATGTAATATTTGAACTCTTTTAAATTTGAACCAGTGCTGCATGCGGCTATTTGAACGTCTGTACCCTTTGCATGTGGCTATTTGAACGTTTGTACCCTTTGCATGCGGCTATTTGATCGTGCGGACTTGAAAAAAAAATGAGAAAGGCTGGATGTATGCGGCTAGCGTTGGATGACGTCTTCCCGCATTCGTGTCCGCGGACTGATCTCTCCTGTCTGTGAACGGGTGCGGGAGGAAATTTACGGGTTGCGGTTGCCGTTCGAGATGCCTAAGATGAGCGACGCATCGATCGCTAGTTCAATCATCTACAGACTACAGGTACTATCCATCATGGAATGCGGTTGTTGACCGAGACCGGCCACATTACTTGTAGTAAGTACATGATGCTCGCGGTGTTGGACCGCTGGTCTGTTCACTTTGTCTACGAAGCCGCCGTACGTCCGAGCGGTCGATCGATGGCGACGTATACATCGGTAGGCTGGGTTAGCAATCAGATTTAAGGCAAGTACATCCTTGTAAGTATAGACCGAATAATTGACCATTTGATCTTTGACGCTCGATTGGCCATCTCATCATCCTTGTACACCACATGCAGACTCTCGATGGTGTGTACTGTGTGTGTCATCAAGTACAGTATATAAGTACATATAAGTAGTAGTATGAGATAGATCGGTCGACAAGGATATATAGCGCGCATGATTTTGTATGCGGCATCCCACTACAAACAACTGTTACCGAATCAAGGATGATCACAACAACACATACGAATCTCACAGGAAATGTATTCTCTATACGAGTCGTCTCCCAAGAAAATAATAATATTGGAAGCATATGAAGCTAGCTGCACATGTCACTAGGATATCACTGCCCCCCAAATCCAAAATGCGTACTGCACGGTGCGATTAGTCTACGACTTAAAAAAAAAAAGAGGTCTTGTAATCGTTGATTAATGCAGCACACAGCTGGACTCGTCGTTGGCCAAGCTGGAGCCTCTTGATCCCTACGTACACACGCCATTCGCAGTACCAAATCGTGCTGCTATTACTATACTGTTACATGCAGTTGCTTAATAGTACTTTCAGTTGTTATCAGTTGTGGTGGTGACTAATTATATCCAATAGAACAGTTCGTGGAGAGGGCAGGCCAATGGCTCAACCCAATCCACATCTCCCCCTCTTGCCTGCCTACTCATCTGGGATTTCTTTGTGTTCTTTTGTACATTATTAAGTCAGAGGAGTTAAAGGTGAACTTTTAACCTAACAGCACATAGATATATACTATATGCAAGTTCTTGGGGATGATGCATAGATGATAGATCAGCATCAAGATCTTGGAACAGTGGATTGGAGATGAATGCTGAAGCTGCCTTTCCCAGCTGTCCTGTAGAGAGGTGGTAGCTGGTGATTGCTTGATCTGGATCGATCGATCTGTGCAAATAATTGTGTGCTCTGCATTAAACTAGTAGGTCATAAAAAAAAAACTAGTAGGTCATAGGGATATATTAGATCGACTCATGTTCATGAGCTAGCTCCAGAAAGTGGAAATTTGTCTAGTTCTGCTTTGGGTTTCACTGGCCCAATCAAAGATAAAATACCATTTAGGCTCCTAAATAAAAAAAATGCTGGAAATTTACAAATGTGTTGTGTTTGGCATCGAGGTGGATTATGAGAATTTAGCTTTTGAAATCAGGTTTTGCCTATTTTTTCCGCCTTTGGCTAACAAACTTCTCCTAGATTCTGATGGAAATATGAGCACTTTTTCGATTAGACTAATCCACGAGTAAACAGTAAACATGGCAATCACAGTATGAAACTCATACCGACACCAAAACATGTGAGCTTGTACAGTATATAGAACCGAGACATCTATGAACACAGCATATACGGCTAGCACATGAGTAAGCACATAAACGGATAAGTGAGGGATGAACAGATCATACCCTCCGGTTGGCCAAGCCAACGCGGCGGCGGCGGCAGTAGCCTCGGCGTCGTCCGTGGCCTTCTTTTTGGCGGCGGCGGCGGCGTCATCATCGTTCGCCATGACGTCGATGCAGGGGAAGTAGTGGAAGCAGAGGAGGACGAAGGCGGGGACGGATCGGGAGCAGTCGCGTCAAGACGCTCCCCAAAAACCTTATTGCCGTTCTCCCGGGCAGGATCTCGAACGACAGGGTTCCGGAGGCACCTGCTCTCCCGACCAATCGTGCACGCGGTCGTTGGGATGGGATCACCGGAAGCAGCACACTGAGAGGAACAGTAGATGACGGTTAGGGTTGTGCAGGAGGGAGTGAGTGAACTGAGTTAGGGTTCACTCCACAGGCCAGCGCCTCCTTATATAGGCCGTCAGGTAGATGGGCCTGGGCTAGGCCCACGACCGAGTCCGCGAACAGCCCACGGTCCAACGTCTCGGACAGTGGCACTTTCGTTAGTGACTCGTTAATTAATCAACAATTAATTAACCATTCCTGAACGATAAAAATAAGGCTCGGCTCGGCTCATTCCCGCAATCCGCGGCGCGCGCGCGTCGTGACGAGGCGAGGCGTGGCGTGGCATGGCGAGGCGAGGCGGGTGGCGGAGGAGGAGGAGCGCGCGTGTACAGCTCCTATTCCCAAGCTCCCAATGGCATGTGGTAGAGCAGCCCTTATAAAGGGGTCTCACTCTTCTTACTGTAGCAGTATGGTACTAAACTTCCCACCACTTGCCATGCACGTAAATGGGCCTTAGAGATTAACCAGGGATTATTGTCTTATATGGGCCAAAGCCCATCCATAATCCGACAATCCCCCACCAGATCTCGAGGCACATAAGTTTGTCAACTGTTCCAAACAATGTTTGATATACCAGAATTTTCAGTGGAGACTGTTAAGTTGAACTTCCACCTAGAGCAACAGGATTAGACCTCTTCACAACTGAACAATGGACTATGCCTTGAATTGTCAGTTTGGCGTGCAGAGGTTTCGCCTATTGTCAGCTGATACGTGGCTGCCGAAGGCTAAATCCCACGGGTGGAGCTTATTAATCATACTCCTTACCTTCTCATGAGCTTCTAGAGATTACCCAATCTCATAGACTGTGACCAGCAGTCGGGCTCACATAGGTGTGTTCCTCCAAAGAATGCTCTGTATGATAGCATCTTGCTTACACAAGCTTTGGAACACATTAAGACAAAAGTCAGCCTGCCTTACATATTACGAGAGTATTGCATTTTCAACGGAGTGGGTTTAGTAAGGATACTCTACTCAGTTGACCGCTGGATTGTTTTCCCCGGTCCTAATTCACGGGATCTCCGATCACATAGGTTGGGTTACCCCCATGGCAACTTACGTGGGTCTCATGCCCATCTCCCTCGATGCATTTTTTTTATCACAATTCGTGATAGCCCTTTCGTAAAAGGGTCTGCCAGATTTTTAGCAGTCTGGATATAATACAACGCTATCACTCCGGAGTTTCTAGATTTTCTGACAGATTTCAATCTTCTTCTTATGTGCTTTGTGGACTTCAAGTTGTCCTTCGAACTCTTAGCCTTGGCAATCACTATTTTTTTGTCACAGTTCATAAGGATAGCCGAGACTGGTTGTTCAATGATGACCCACAAGTATAGGGAATCAATCGTAATCCTTTCGATAAGTAAGAGTGTCGAACCCAACGAGGAGCAAAAGGAAATGACAAGCGGTTTTCAGCAAGGTATTCTCTGCAAGTACTGAAAGTAGCGGTAACAGATAGTTTTGATAGCAATATAATTCGTAACAAGTAACAAGTAGTAACGGTAACAAAAGTGCAGCAAGGTGGCCCAATCCGTTTTGTAGCAAAGGACAAGCCGGAACGAACTCGTATAATAAGCAAAGCGTTCTCCAGGACACATGGGAATTTCATCTAGTCACTTTCATCATGTTTGTTTGATTCGCGTTCGCTACTTTGATAATTTGATATGTGGGTGGACCGGTGCTTGGGTGTTGTTCTTACTTGAACAAGCCCCCCACTTATGATTACCCCTTCTCGCAAACATCCGCAACTACGAAAGAAGAATTAAGATAACTCTAACCATAGCAAGAAACATATGGATCCAAATCAGCCCCTTACGGAATAGCGCATAAACTAGGGTTTAAGCTTCTGTCACTCTAGCAACCCATCATCTAATTACTACTCCACAATGCCTTCCCTTAGGCCCAAAGATGGTGAAGTGTCATGTAGTCGACGTTCACACGACACCACTAAAGGAAGCAACAACATACATATCATCAAAATATCGAACGAATACCAAATTCACATGATTACTTATGACAAGACTTCTCCCATGTCCTCAAGAACAAAAGTAACTACTCACAAATCATATTCATGTTCAAGATCAGAGGGGTATTGGATAGCATTAAGGATCTGAACATATAATATTCCACCAAATAAACCAACTAGCATCAACTACAAGATGTAATCAACACTACTAGCAACCCACAGGTACCAATCTGAGGTTTTGAGACAAAGATTGAATACAAGAGATGAACTAGGGTTTAAGATGAGATGGTGCTGGTGAAGATGTTGATGAAGATTGGTCCTCCCATGATGAGAGGATCGTTGGTGATGTCGATGGCTTCGATTTCCCCCTCCCGAAGGGAAGTATCCCCGGCAGAATTGCTCCGCCAGAGAGCAAAAGTGCTCCTGCCCAGGTTCCGCCTCGAGACGGCGGTGCTTCATCCTGAAAGTCTTCTCTTGATTTTTTTTTCTAGGGAAAATGGCTTCATATAGTGGAAGGAGGGGGCCAGGGACCGCACAAGGCATCAGGGCGCGCCCAGGTGCCTTGTGGGAAACTGGTGGGTCCCCTATGATATTTCTTTTCCCCAGTATTTTTTATATATTCAATAAAAAATCTCCGTGAAGTTTCAGGTCAATTGGAGCTCTGTAGAATAGGTATCTCTGATGTGGCTATTTCAGGTCCAGAATTCCAGCTGCCGGTATTCTCCCTCTTCATGTAAACCTTGCAAATTAAGAGAGAAAAGGCATGAGAATTGCATCGTAGAGTTTAATAATGATCAAAAACATAATAAATAATAGTAAGAAATCATGATGCAAATTGGACGTATCAACTCCCCCAAGCTTAGACCTCGCTTGCCCTCAAGCGAAAAGTCGAAATCGATAATCATGACCACATGTTTAGAGAGAGAGGCATCGATAAAAATACAATAAGGACATGGAGCATCATGATCTTTATTATAACAGCAATATATCATCATAAAACTTTTCATGAAAAAGTGACAATTCATCCACAAGTTAAAGTATGAACCATAAACCAAATTGAAAACTAACAAACTATGATCTCAGTCACTGAAGCAATTGCAATTCATCAAATTATCAGAAAGAGTCTATGTAAGAGCTCTGTTTAGCAAGTTCACATACTCAACTATCATTTAGTCTTCTATGATTGCTGACACTCATGTCATACTTATGGAGCAAAAGTTTCAGTCGAACACATAGAAAGATAGGGGCTTATAATTTCGCCTCCCAACGTATTTACCTCAAGGGTAATGTCAACAATAATAACTCATGATCACCTACATTCAACTGGATATATATGCATAGATCAATCCCCACCACATGATGTTTGCCAAAAGAGAAAATAAAAACTGAATAGAGAAGAATACTATTGACTCTTGCATGAAAGTAAATACATAAAGTAAAAGATAGGCCCTTCGCAGAGGGAAGCAGAGGTTGTCATGCGCTTTTTTTTTTTGGATGTGCAAGCTCTTAATGTAAAGGAATGTCACTTTATATTGCCTCTTGTGATAGCGACCTTTATTATGCAGTCTGTCGCTTTTATTGCTCCACCATCACAAGATCGTACAATGCTTATTTTCACTTACAATAAAAGTTCATACATATTTAGGAGCAATTTTTATTGCTTTTGCACCGATGAGAACTTACTTGAAGGATCTTATTCAATCCATAGGTAGATATGGTGGACTCTCATGGCATGAAACTGGGTTTAAGGGTTTGTGGATGCACAAGTAGTATCTCTACTTAGTACAGAATTTTGGCTAGCAAAGGATAGGGGGCAAACACCACATGTTAGAGGATCCAAAACAATATAACTTCTATGTGAATATAAGCAAACATAACCCATTACGTTGTCTTCCTTGTCCAACGTCGACTAATTGACATAGAATATTTGATGGGGGCTCACAACCATAAAAGATGTCCAAGATAGTGTATTTATATGTGAGACCTCTCTTCCTTTATTACTTTTTCATGAATTGCTACAATGACCAATGCTATGTTCGTCAACTTCCAACAAGTTTTATCAATTATACTTCTTTTATGTGAAATCATCACTCCCCATGGGGTTAGCATATGATCTTATTTTTATTCTTTCTTTATTTCTAAGATTAGATCATCAAAAGCAAAAACAGTCAACTCAGACTACTCTTTATTATATAACTTTCACGCACGATTACATAGATAGATAGATCACAAAGCAAGCACTCGAAACTAAATCATACTAAAACTTTATTCCTCTAAGTCACAAAATAACTAAGGATCGAACTAAGATAGATAATGATGATAAAAAGTGATGGTGATACGATACCGGGGCGCCTCCCCCAAGGTTGGCACAAGCCAAGGGGAGTGCCCATACCCATGTACTTAACTCTCCTTCTTCGGTGATGGTAGTGATGGTGAGGTGGTGGGCTTGTCCTCCATCTTCCAAGGCATAGGCTCTCCATCATAAAAGGACGAACATGTTTCCAGAGTCCTGAAATTTGCAGCTAAACTCATACCTTTGAACTTGGCCTCATACTCAAAATTTTGGTTTTGTAGATCATATATTTGGGCCTGAAGATAATCAATCCGATCATTGAGCTTGAAGATGACGTCCCCAATATTCTTGCCGTCCACCTTGTGCTCACGGATGAATTCCGTGATCATGGAGTGGTTAGCACAAAGTCCGTGCTCCACCATGCCCTGGCGCTTGAAGATCTCCTGTTCCACCGCTTCCAGCCTGGCCTTCTCGCTCCCGGTCTTCTTAGGTCCTTGAACGTCCCAGATGTGGAGCACCCCCTCACGCATCTCAATGGCTTAAGGGTGCTTCATCACCTCCGGTAGGTACGGGTTGATGACCTTCTCATAGAACTTGTCCTTGGACGAGCTTGGAGAGGTCATGGCGATCTAGATCTGTCAGAAAAATAGCCCGAAACAAGAACAGAGGAGAAACTTGCGATACGGTGGTCAAAACATACAGGAGTATATATAAAGAATTTTTATCTTGCAAAACAAGCATACGGGGAGAAAACGGAGTCGGGAAGGCACACGTGGGGCCCACAAGGCATCACAGCGCGCCCCAGGGGGGGTCGCACCCTGTTGCCTTGTGGGCGACTCGTGGGTCCCCTCGGCTGCTTCTTATTTTTATAATTTTTCTAATATTCCAAAACTGACAGAAATAATTTTTATGGAATTTTTGGAGTCGGTTTACTTACCGTATCACATACCTACCCCTTTTCAGGGTTCTCGAGCGTTCCGGAAGGACTCTTCGATGTGTTCCTCCGGTGTCATTGTTTGAATAATATTAATTTCAACATTAATGGGAGTACCTGAGATATAATGCTTAATTCTTTGTCCATTCACCACTCTCGGATTATTGCCTTCGGAGTTGTTTATTTTGTTGGCTCCGGAGCGATAAACTTCTTCGATGATATACGTGACGAGGGCATGTACTAGGGATAGGGTAACAGGCCTGACCTACCAACCCTACCCTATGATACCATACGCCTTGTACTGGGCCCCAGGGCCAGGCCAGCAGCCAGGAGTTCTGTAACCGAACATTCACTCGGAGTTCAATGAACCACTCGGAAAGAAGCAGTTCACTCGACCGGAGCATTTCACTCGGAGTACCCGATGGTCACTCGACCAGAGAAGACCAGGAGACTCCAGGAACGCAACGGTCAGGACGTGCGCTCGCCTGTATTGATTGTAATCAATGCGCCCGTTACCTAGAGTCCTTAAACCCCCTCTTTAACCCCTGGTAATGGCGGCATTCATGGGGGGCTGGCGGACACTATATAAGCCACCCCCCAGCTCCATTCCAAGGGTTCGCAACCTTTCTAATCATACACTCAAGCAATCTAGCTCCAAAGCACCGAGGCGTAGGGTTGTTACCTCCACCGCTGAGGGGCCTGAACTCGTAAATCCGAGTGTAACAACAACGCCGTAGCTAGGCTCTGCCCTCTCATCCGTACCCCTACACACTACTGTCAGACTTGCACCCACGACAGTTGGCGCCCACCGTGGGGCGGGCGTCTAGCGACTTCCGGCGTAGTTGCAATTTTTCCCATCTTCACCATGGTTTTTGGCGGCGGACTGACCCTGGGCGGCGAGATCCATTTCGACGTCCTCAGCTTCATCGTTGACGATTCGGCATGGCTCCAAGAAGCCCCGCTGGATGTCGAGGCGTTACCCATCCGCGGCGCAGCGCACTTCCGCGCGAGTTCCTTCGGCGTTCTCCTTCGACAACCATCGACTCCGTACCAGTCGGCATCTTCGCTCTCCACCAGCCTTCGTCGCAAGCGTTCCGGACGCTCACGGCTTCAGCGGTGGATCAAGCACGCGGTGGCCCTTCAGGTCGCGGCCCCGCAGATCACAGCAATCGAGCCCGATGAGCCTGTCTTCGATCTGTTCGCCTTCATGCATGAGCACTCGGAAAGCTTGTCCGAGTGCGAGAGCAGCGATCCCGCTGCAGAGGTGCTGATGGCCGATTCCCTGCCTAGTCCGCCTGGGTACGGCCACGGCGGCGCAGAGACAGGAGACCCGTCGCGCACTGATCTTGGCGGAGGCGGAGACCGTCACGACGAGTACTACCCCCGACCTCTCACTCGGCAGCAGAGGGAGGAGCTGCAGCGCATAACCGAGCAGACCCTCCAGACGCCCATCGTTGGGATGACCCCCGAGGCTCAGGCTTTGGAGGCCGCACGATAGGCCAACTTGGCTGAGCGCAGTCATCTGGAGGCACTCCAAAAATCA
This sequence comes from Elymus sibiricus, assembly GCA_039707655.1. Lineage (NCBI taxonomy): Eukaryota > Viridiplantae > Streptophyta > Magnoliopsida > Poales > Poaceae > Elymus > Elymus sibiricus. Next base: position 136,809,616 of record CM077666.1, read on the forward strand.
CTCGACGATCGCGCCCAGCGGCAACATCAGCCCAGTTCCAGTCGGCGGCAGCGGCAGTTGTTCTCGAATGACCAGCAGCAGAATTTCCAGGTGTTCCGCACTCCCGTTCAGAATTTGGCGGTGGCCACTCGGATAGCAGATTCCATTGAGCCGTCCCAATCCGAGGCGGGAGAGGGTCTTCGGCAGATCCAGGCCCTGCTCAAGGCGGCTGAAGAGCAAAATTCGGTAGTGTCCCAGTCGCGCAACAGGATTCATAGCAGGTCCATTAGGGCTGACAGTGTTTAGTCGGCCCACAGCCCGGTGTCCCCGAGGAGAAACAGACACTCGCCTCCGCGGCGAAATGACCAAGACCTCCACCGAGACCAGTACTCGGGACAGGGTCACAGTCGGAATATGCCTCCGCGGCGTCAAGATGATCGACGCCATATGCAGTCGCCCTCTCCGTGGGATGGTTCAAAGGCGCCCCGGCCGTTCGACGCCAGGCGTCCTTACGGCAACGATCGGAGGGCCAGCCCTCCCCGCCATGGCGACGGTTATCGCCAGAGAGAACCAGGCGACTATCGAGATCCGCAGTTCAACGCGAGATCCGTTCTCGCTAGGAACCTGGTCGACAGAGGCAGAGCTCTGAGAGAAAACTTGGACAGAGATCGTCCGAGTGGAAGTGGAGCATTCATCTCCGGGCCCGAGTGTTTCAGCAGAGCAATCAGGGCCGTCGAGATTCCGCCTAACTTCAGATTGGCGGCTAGAGTAAGCAAGTTCACCGGTGAGTCCAAGCCAGAATCTTGGTTAAAGGATTACCGAGTGGCAATGCAGATTGGAGGAAATGACTATGTGGCTATGAAGCATTTGCCTTTGATGCTGGAAGGGTCCGCCCGCGCCTGGCTCAACCAGCTCACTCCGGCCAGCATATACTGCTGGGAAGATTTTGCCCGAGTGTTCATCAAAACATTCGAGGGCACGTGCAAACGCCCTGCTGGATTGACAGAGTTGCAGCATTGTGTGCAGAAACCGAATGAAACTTTGAGGGAGTACATTCAGCGGTGGACGACCTTGCATCATGTGGTTGAGAACGTCACAGAGCACCAAGCAGTCTGCGCCTTCAAGGCAGGAGTCAGATACAGGGAGCTCATCCTGAAATTTGGCAGGTCAGGATCTTTGACCATGAGCCGAATGATGGAGATCGCCACTCGGTACGCAAACGGAGAAGAGGAAGACCGTCTCCGTAACGGCAAAGGGAAGACCAGTGAGCCCAACCCCGAAAATAGTAATCCCAGTCAGAAGCCGAAGTGCAAGGCTGACGGATCGGCTCAGGCCGAGGCTGCCGCACTGGCCGGTCAAGCCAAGAACAAGGGGAAGGCTAAGGAAAAGTGGATCCCGAAGAAAAAGAGAGATCAGTCGGGCCAAGATGTCCTCGATTTGCCGTGTCACATCCACACCAGAAAAGATGAGGAGGGCAATCTGATATTGCCCAAGCATACCACTCGATAGTGCAGGTTGCTGATACAGCAGTTTCGAGAAGGTCCGTCGAGTGAGAAGAGCCCGGATGATGCTGATGGTGAAGACAAGATGAACCTTTTCCCAGTGTCAATGCAACCCTGATGATCTTTGCAGATGTAGAGAGCAGGAGCCGGTTGAAGGTCATCAACCGAGAAGTGAACATGGCCATGCTGGCGATGACGAAGTTTCTGAACTGGTCGAAGACTCCGATCACCTTTGATCAGTCGGATCACCCAGCCTACATTGCTACCCCTGGGCGGCAGGCACTAGTGGTCGATCCGGTCGTGGGAGGCGTCCGGTTGCGAAAGGTCCTCATGGACGGTGGAAGCGGACTGAACATACTCTATGCTGACACTCTGAAGGCGATGGGCATCCCGATGTCCCGTCTCAGTGAAAGCAGTATGCGGTTCCACAGGGTGATCCCCGGCAAGAAAGCGAAGTCACTCGGGCAAATCGCCCTGGATGTGGTCTTTGGAGACGACAAGAACTTCAGGAAGGAAAGGCTGACCTTCGAAGTGGTCGACTTCCGCAGCGCCTACCATGCCATCCTTGGTCGGCCGGCTTACGCCCGTTTCATGGCCCGCCCATGTTATGTGTACCTCAAGCTGAAGATGCCCTGCCCCAAAGGTGTGATCACAGTCACTGGCAGTCGGCAGCGCGCGGAGGAGTGTTTGCAGCAAGGGTCCAAGATAGCTGATGAACAGATGGCCATGGTGGAGTTGGAGGAGTACAAGAAGAACGCCGATCTGAATGATCTGCTGCGCTCCAAGAAGCCAGCGGCAGAATCTGCATTTCAGTCGGACGGTGACACGAAGCCTGTACACATCCACCCGAAAGATCCCAATGCTGCTCCCACCAACATCTCAACGACACTCGACAGCAAATAGGAAGAAGCGCTCGTCCAGTTCCTCCGTGAGAACTGGGACATCTTCGCATGGAAACCATCCGACATGCCGGGTGTACCCAGGGAGCTGGCTGAGCACCGTTTGCGAGTCGACCCGAAGGCAAAACCTATGAAGGAGCATCTTCGTCGCTCTGCCACACAGAAGAGGAAGGCCATTGGCGAAGAAGTTGCTTGGCTCCTGGCAGCCGAGTTCATCCGTGAGGTGTACCACTCCGAGTGGCTCGCCAACGTCGTCATGGTCCCTAAGAAGGATAAGTCTCTCCGAATGTGCATTGATTTCAAGCACATCAATCGGGTCTGCCCCAAGGATCATTTCCCGCTCCCCCGCATAGATCAAATCGTAGATTCCACTGCGGGTTGTAAGCGACTGTCTTTTCTGGATGCGTACTCCGGGTACCACCAGATCCGACTTTATGGGCCAGATGAAATAAAAACAGCTTTTATCACCCCATTCGGGTGTTTCTGCTATATCACCATGCCATTCGGTCTTAAAAATGCTGGTGCCACTTTCATGCGCATGGTGCAGAAGTGTTTGCATAAACAGATCAATCGGAACATTGAGGCATACATGGATGACATAGTGGTCAAGTCTAGAAAAGGTTCCGACCTGCTGGCTGACCTAGCTGAAACTTTCACAAATCTACGGAAGTATGATATCAAGCTGAATCCAGCAAAGTGCACTTTCGGGGTTCCTGGGGGCAAGTTACTCAGTTTCCTCGTTTCCGAACGAGGGATAGATGCCAATCCTAAGAAGATCGGGGCGATTGTATGAATGAAACGTCCAGAACGTCTTCATGATGTACAGAAGCTCACGGGTTGCCTCGCAGCTCTAAGCCGATTCATCTCCCGTCTCGATGAGAAGGCACTGCCCCTGTACCGATTGATGAAGAATCTGATTCGTTCGAGTGGACTGCTGAAGCACAAACAGCGTTTGTTGAGCTCAAAGCCCTGCTTTCCACCCAGCCGGTGCTTGCCGCTCCGAACAGCAACGAGCCATTGCTCTTGTACATTGCGGCCACTGGTCAAGTTGTCAGCACTGTCCTGACAGTCGAGCGAGAAGAGCAGGGCAAAACTTACAAAGTTCAGCGCCCATTTTATTACATTTCCGAAGTCCTGACTCCGTCCAAGCAGAGATATCCACATTATCAGAAGCTCGTCTATGGCATCTATCTGACCGCGAAGAAAGTAGCCCATTACTTCCAAGAGCACGTTGTGTCAGTCGTCAGTGATGCCCTGCTGTCTGAGATCATGAACAATCAGGATGCGACTGGTCGAGTGGCGAAGTGGGCTATTGAGCTCCTGCCCCTAGACATCAAGTTCAAGGCGAAAAAGGCGATCAAGTCCCAAGCATTGGCCCATTTCCTAGCCGAGTGGACAGAACAACAGCAACCGACTCAGAGTTACCCGGAACACAAGACCATGTTCTTTGATGGTTCCAAGATGGTGAATGGTTCAGGAGCTGGAGTTGTGTTAGTGTCTCCGAAGGGCGATCGTCTCAGATATGTTCTGCAGATTCACTTCGATTCCTCCAACAATGAGGCCGAGTACGAAGCGCTCCTTTACGGTCTACGTATGGCCATTTCACTCGGCGTCCGGCGCCTGATGGTCTATGGAGACTCGGATCTAGTTGTGAACCAAGTGATGAAGGAGTGGGATATCAGAAGCCCTGCTATGACAGGATATTGCAATGCGGTGAGAAAGTTGGAGAAGAAATTTGAGGGTTTGGAGCTGCATCACGTCCCCCGAGCTAAGAATCAGGAGGCAGACGATCTGGCAAAGATCGGGTCCACTCGGAAATCCATACCCAGCAATGTGTTCCTCGAGCATTTACGTTCTCTGACGGTGAAAGAAGATCCCTTCATGGAAGAGCCCCCGCAAGTGGTCGGTCCGTCCGATCCGACTGAAGTCGAGGTCCCGGCAGTCATTGATTTGGTCATGGAGATCCTAGCAATCACGCCCGAGTGGACAGTGACTTATATTGCATACCTGCTCAGACAGGAATTTCCAGAAGATGAAGCCGAGGCCCGCCAGATTGTTCGCAGGTCCAAGGCCTTTACAGTGATGGGTGATCAGTTATACAGAAAGAGCGTCACCGGTGTGACTCAGCACTGCATCTCTCCGGAGGAAGGTCGATTGATCCTGGAGGAGATTCACTCGGGAACTTGTGGTCACCACGCGTCCTCTCGGACAATCGTGGCTAAAGCTTACCGAGCCGGCTTCTTCTGGCCACGTGCCAATGAGGCTGCGCAGGAGATAGTTCAACATTGCGCCGGGTGCCAGTTCTATGCAAACTTATCGCACAAGCCTACGTCTGCCCTAAAGACGATTCCACTCGTCTGGCCGTTTGCAGTCTGGGGACTCAACATGGTGGGACCCCTCCGGACAGGGGCGAGTGGATTCACCCACTTGCTGGTTGCGGTCGACAAGTTCACTAAGTGGATCGAAGCCAAACCCATCAAGAAGCTGGACTCTCGTACGGCGATCAAGTTTATGAAGGAGATAGTCTTCAGATATGGTGTGCCCCACAACATTATCACTGACAATGGCTCAAACTTCGACTCGGAAGAGTTCAGGGCGTTCTGTGCCGCCCAAGGCACCCGAATCGACTATGCATCTGTGGCGCACCCGCAGTCGAATGGACAAGCTAAGAGAGCAAATGGGTTGATACTTCAGGGATTAAAGCCGCGACTCATGCGCGATTTGGACCATGCAGCTGGAGCCTGGGTCACCGAGTTGCCATCAGTTCTTTGGGGTTTGAGGACGACCCCCAATCGGTCCACCAATCGTACTCCCTTCTTCATGGTGTACGGAGCTGAAGCCGTCTTGCCGAGTGACCTGCTCCACAATTCGCCCCGAGTGGAACTATACTCAGAAGCTGAAGCTGAGCAGGCGCGGCAAGACGCGGTTGATCTCGTGGAAGAGGAGAGAGAGGTGGCTCTTATCCGCTCGACCATTTATCAGCAAGATCTACGACGTTTTCACAACAGGCACGTCAAAAGTCAGACCTTTCAGGAAGGAGATCTTGTGCTCCGAGTGGATCAGCAGTGACCTCATAAGCTTGCTCTTCCGTGGGAAGGTCCTTTCGTCATTTCAAAGGTTCTGCACAACGGAGCATATCACCTATAAAACCTTCTGAAGCAAGCAGACGAGCCCCGCGCTTGGAATGCAGACTTGCTTCGACGTTTCTATACTTGATGAGGAGATGTAATGAAAGTACTCGAGTGATATTTGATGAATAAAAGCATGACTTTTCCAGTTCCGCATTGAGTTCACTCGTACACATTCTCTGGCTTACAACCCCCAGTGGGTGTACGCCCTTCAACTTAGCTGCAAATCAGTTTTTGCCTAAGTTAAAAACCTACTTCGAGTGAAGAGCGTCCCTCTCACTCGGAGGCTTGGCTGCGAACCGGCTTTCGCCCAAGTTAAAAACCTACTCCGAGTGAAGAGCGTCCCTCTCACTCCGGAGCTTGGCTGCGAACCAGCTTTCGCCCAAGTTAAAAACGCTACTCCGAGTGAAGAGCATCCCTCTCACTCGGGGGCTTGGTTGCAAACCAGCTTTCGCCCAAGTTAAAAACGCTACTCCGAGTGAAGAGCATCCCTCTCACTCGGGGGCTTGGCTGCGAACCAGCTTTCGCCCAAGTTAAAAACGCTACTCCGAGTGAAGAGCATCCCTCTCACTCGGGGGTTTGGCTGCGAACCAGCTTTCGCCCAGGTTAAAAATGCAACTCCGACTGAAGAGCATCCCTCTCACTCGGGGGCTTGGCTGCGAACCAGCTTTCGCCCAGGTTAAAAATGCTACTCCGAGTGAAGAGCATCCCTCTCACTCGGGGGCTTGGCTGCGAACCAGCTTTCGCCCAAGTTAAAAACGCTACTCCGAGTGAAGAGCATCCCTCTCACTCGGAGGCTTGGCTGCGAACCGGCTTTCGCCCAAGTTAAAAACCTGCTCCGAGTGAAGAGCGTCCCTCTCACTCCGGAGCTTGGCTGCGAACCAGCTTTCGCCCAAGTTAAAAACGCTACTCCGAGTGAAGAGCATCCCTCTCACTCGGGGGCTTGGTTGCGAACCAGCTTTCGCCCAAGTTAAAAACGCTACTCCGAGTGAAGAGCATCCTTCTCACTCGGGGGCTTGGCTGCGAACCAGCTTTCGCCCAAGTTAAAAACGCTACTCCGAGTGAAGAGCATCCCTCTCACTCGGGGGCTTGGCTGCGAACCAGCTTTCCCCAAGTTAAAAATGCTACTCCGAGTGAAGAGCATCCCTCTCACTCGGGGGCTTGGCTGCGAACCAGCTTTCGCCCAGGTTAAAAATGCTACTCCGAGTGAAGAGCATCCCTCTCACTCGGGGGCTTGGCTGCGAACCAGCTTTCGCCCAAGTTAAAAACGCTACTCCGAGTGAAGAGCATCCCTCTCACTCGGGGGGCTTGGCTGCGAACCAGCTTTCGCCCAAGTTAAAAACGCTACTCCGAGTGAAGAGCATCCCCCTCACTCGGGGGGCTTGGCTGCGAACCAGCTTTCGCCCAAGTTAAAAACGCTACTCCGAGTGAAGAGCATCCCTCTCACTCGGGGGCTTGGCTGCGAACCAGCTTTCGCCCAAGTTAAAAACGCTACTCCGAGTGAAGAGCATCCCTCTCACTCGGGGGCTTGGCTGCGAACCAGCTTTCGCCCAAGTTAAAAACGCTACTCCGAGTGAAGAGCATCCCACTCACTCGGGGGGCTTGGCTGCGAACCAGCTTTCGCCCAAGTTAAAAACGCTACTCCGAGTGAAGAGCATCCCTCTCACTCGGGGGCTTGGCTGCGAACCAGCTTTCGCCCAAGTTAAAAACGCTACTCCGAGTGAAGAGCATCCCTCTCACTCGGGGGCTTGGCTGCGAACCAGCTTTCGCCCAAGTTAAAAACGCTACTCCGAGTGAAGAGCATCCCTCTCACTCGGGGGGCTTGGTTGCGAACCAGCTTTCGCCCAAGTTAAAAACGCTACTCCGAGTGAAGAGCATCCCTCTCACTCGGGGGCTTGGCTGCGAACCAGCTTTCGCCCAAGTTAAAAACGCTACTCCGAGTGAAGAGCATCCCTCTCACTCGGGGGTTTGGCTGCGAACCAGCTTTCGCCCAGGTTAAAAATGCTACTCCGAGTGAAGAGCATCCCTCTCACTCGGGGGCTTGGCTGCGAACCAGCTTTCGCCCAAGTTAAAATCGCTACTCCGAGTGAAGAGCATCCCTCTCACTCGGGGGCTTGGCTGCGAACCAGCTTTCGCCCAAGTTAAAAACGCTACTCCGAGTGAAGAGCATCCCCCTCACTCGGGGGGCTTGGCTGCGAACCAGCTTTCGCCCAAGTTAAAAACGCTACTCCGAGTGAAGAGCATCCCTCTCACTCGGGGGCTTGGCTGCGAACCAGCTTTCGCCCAAGTTAAAAACGCTACTCCGAGTGAAGAGCATCCCTCTCACTCGGGGGCTTGGCTGCGAACCAGCTTTCGCCCAAGTTAAAAACGCTACTCCGAGTGAAGAGCATCCCACTCACTCGGGGGGCTTGGCTGCGAACCAGCTTTCGCCCAAGTTAAAAACGCTACTCCGAGTGAAGAGCATCCCTCTCACTCGGGGGCTTGGCTGCGAACCAGCTTTCGCCCAAGTTAAAAACGCTACTCCGAGTGAAGAGCATCCCTCTCACTCGGGGGCTTGGCTGCGAACCAGCTTTCGCCCAAGTTAAAAACGCTACTCCGAGTGAAGAGCATCCCTCTCACTCGGGGGGCTTGGTTGCGAACCAGCTTTCGCCCAAGTTAAAAACGCTACTCTGAGTGAAGAGCATCCCTCTCACTCGGGGGCTTGGCTGCGAACCAGCTTTCGCCCAAGTTAAAAACGCTACTCCGAGTGAAGAGCATCCCTCTCACTCGGGGGCTTGGCTACGAACCAGCTTTCGCCCAAGTTAAAAACGCTACTCCGAGTGAAGAGCATCCCTCTCACTCGGGGGCTTGGCTGCGAACCAGCTTTCGCCCAAGTTAAAAACGCTACTCCGAGTGAAGAGCATCCCACTCACTCGGGGGGCTTGGCTGCGAACCAGCTTTCGCCCAAGTTAAAAACGCTACTCCGAGTGAAGAGCATCCCTCTCACTCGGGGGCTTGGCTGCGAACCAGCTTTCGCCCAAGTTAAAAACGCTACTCTGAGTGAAGAGCATCCCTCTCACTCGGGGGCTTGGCTGCGAACCAGCTTTCGCCCAAGTTAAAAACGCTACTCCGAGTGAAGAGCATCCCTCTCACTCGGGGGGCTTGGTTGCGAACCAGCATTCGCCCAAGTTAAAAACGCTACTCCGAGTGAAGAGCATCCCTCTCACTCGGGGGCTTGGCTGCGAACCAGCTTTCGACCAAGTTAAAAACGCTACGCCGAGTGAAGAGCATCCCTCTCACTCGGGGGCTTGGCTGCGAACCAGCTTTTGCCCAAGTTAAAAATGCTACTCCGAGTGAAGAGCATCCCTCTCACTCGGGGGCTTGGCTGCGAACCAGCTTTCACCTAAGTTAAAACCCATTTCAAAGACTCGAAGGAAAGCATTCGAATAACTCCAGAAGTTCAAAAGCAAATACAAGTACGCGGGCCTGAAACCTGAAAGAGTTTAACGAATACAGTTCCACTCGGCATACCGAGGCTAATGGGTAGGACTTAAAGTTTTCTCACGCCCCTGTGGGGCCGGCTCAACAAAGGAATCCAAGTCGATGCCGTCTGCGATCCGAGTGGCCGCTTCGATGAATGTCTCCATGAAGTCTTCAAACTTGAGTTTCTTTGTGTTGGCAACTTGGAGAGTCTTCAGTTTCTCCTCCTTGCCGTCCTTGCAATGCACTCGGACCAGGGAGAGGGCCACGTCGGCTCCGCAGCGGGCAGCCGACTTCTTCCACGCTTGCACTCGGCTGGGAATGTCGTTGAGACGAGTCATCATGGCTTCCAGGTCGGTGTCGAGGTGTCTTCTGGCCACAGCTCCTTGTCGATCCTTCCGAGTGCACCCCGCAGGCGGATGATGTACCCCTGAACATCTTCAATGCGAGATTCAATCTGCAAGACGCCCAGGGCAGGCGGATGATGTACCCCTGAACATCTTATTTTTGTAATTTTTCTAATATTCCAAAATTGACAGAAATATTTTTTATGGAATTTTTGGAGTCGGTTTACTTACCGTATCACATACCTACCCCTTTTCAGGGTTCTGGAGCGTTCCGGAAGGACTCTTCAATGTGTTCCTCCGGTGTCATTGTTTGAATAATATTAATTTCAACATTAATGGGAGTACCTGAGATATAATGCTTAATTCTTTGTCCATTCACAACTCTCGGATTATTGCCTTCGGAGTTGTTTATTTTGATGGCTCCGGAGCGATAAACTTCTTCGATGATATACGATCATTCCCATTTAGAGAGAAGTTTTCCTACAAAGAATCTCAAACAAGAATTGTATAATAAAACATGATCACCTACTTTGAATTCCCATTTTTGAATTCTCTTATCATGCCATCTTTTGACCTTTTCTTTAAACAACTTGGCATTTTCATAAGCTTGGGTTCTCCATTCATCTAAAGAGCTAATATCAAATAACCTCTTCTCACCGGCAAGTTTAAAATCATAATTGAGTTATTTAATTGCCCAATAAGCTTTATGTTCTAGTTCAAGAGGTAAATGACATGCTTTTCCATAAACCATTTTATACGGAAACATACCCATAGGATTTTTATATGCAGTTCTGTAAGCCCATAATGCATCATCAAGTTTCTTAGACCAATTCTTTCTAGATCTATTAACGGTCTTTTGCAAAATCAATTTTATTTCTCTATTAATTAATTCAACTTGACCACTAGACTAAGGATGATAGGGGGATGCAATTCTATGGTTAACATCATATTTAGCAAGCAACTTACGGAAGGCACCATGAATAAAATGTGAACTACCATCAGTCATTAAATATCTAGGGACTCCAAAACTCGGGAAAATAACTTCTTCAAGCATTTTAATAGAAGTGTTATGATCAGCACTACTAGTTGGAATAGCTTCTACCCACTTAGTAACGTAATCAACAGCAACTAAAATATGAGTATACCCATTGGATTTAGGAAAAGGCCCCTTATAATCGAAACCCCAAACATCAAATGGTTCAATAACAAGTGAATAATTCATAGGCATTTCCTGACGTCTACCAACATTACCAATTCTTTGGCATTCATCACAAGAAAGGACAAACTTACGTGCATCCTTGAAAAGAGTAGGCCAATAAAAATCGGATTGTAATACCTTGTGCGCAGTTCGGTCTCCCGCATGGTGTCCTCCATATGCCTCGGAATGACACTTACGTAGGATTTGTTCCTGTTCATGCTCAGGTACACAACGTCTAATAATACCATCTACTCCTTCTTTATATAAGTGTGGGTCATCCCAAAAGTAATGTCTTAAATCAAAGAAGAACTTTTTCTTTTGTTGATATGTAAAGCTAGGTGGTATGTATTTAGCAACAATGTAATTAGCATAGTCTGCATACCAAGGAGTATTACGAGAAGCATTTATCACAGCTAATTGTTCATCAGGGAAATCATCATTAATAGGAAGTGGGTCATCAAGAACATTTTCCATTCTAGACAAATTATCAGCCACGGGATTCTCAGCTCCCTTTCTATCAACAATATGCAAGTCAAATTCTTGTAGCAAAAGAACCCACCTAATAAGTCTAGGCATAGCATCTTTCTTTTCCATAAGGTATTTAATAGCAGCGTGATCAGTGTGAATGGTAACTTTGGAATCAACAATGTAAGATCTAAATTTATCACATGCAAACACAACTGCTAAAAATTCTTTTCTCAGTAGTAGCATAATTTCTTTGAGCACTGTCTAGAGTTTTACTAGCATAATGGATAACATTTAATTTCTTATCAACTCTTTGCCCTAGAACAACACGAACAACATAATCACTAGCATCACACATAATTTCAAAGGGTAGCTTCCAATCAGGTGGTTGAACAATAGGTGCAGAAATTAAGGCTTTCTTAAGTACTTCAAAGGCTTCTACACAATCATCATCAAAAACAAATGGAACATCTTTTTGCAAGAGATTGGTAAGAGGTCTAGAAATTTTAGAGAAGTCTTTTATAAACCTTCTATAGAAACCAGCATGACCAAGGAAACTTCTTATACCTTTGATGTCTTTAGCACATGGCATTTTCTCAATAGCATCAACTTTAGCTTTATCAACTTCAATACCTCTTTCAGAAATTTTATGCCCAAGGACTATACCTTCATTCACCATAAAGTGGCACTTCTCCCAATTCAAGACAAGATTAGTTTCTTCACATCTCTGCAAAACTTGATCAAGGTTGCTTAAGCAATCATCAAAAGAAGTTCCGTAAACAGAAAAATCATCCATGAAAACCTCAACAATCTTTTCACAAAAGTCAGAGAATATAGCAGTCATGCATCTTTGAAAGGTAGCAGGTGCATTACATAAACCAAAAGGCATACGACGATAAGCATAAGTTCCAAAAGGACAAGTAAAGGTGGTTTTCTCTTGATCTTCAGGTAACACATGTATTTAAGAAAAACCAGAAAAACCATCTAAGAAACAAAAGTGTGTATGCTTAGACAATCTTTCTAACATTTGATCAATAAAAGGCAGGGGGTAATGATCTTTCCTAGTAGCTTTATTTAATTTCATGAAATCAATTACCATCCTATAACCAGTTACAATTTGACATGTCGCCAACGTATCTATAATTTATGAAGTATTCATGCCATGTTTACAACAATTCTATATGGTTTTGGTATGATTTGATTAGAACTAACCCGTACTGACGTTGTTTTCAGCAGAACTACCGTGGTGTTATTTTTTGTGCAGAAATAAAGTTCTCGGAATTGGACGAAACTTTTTGACGATTTTTTTGGACCAAAAGAGACCCCTGAAGCTTCGTGGAAGGACCAAAAGCCTCACGAGGTGCTTACAAGGCACCACGGTGCGGCCTGGGGGGTCGCGTCGTGCTGCCTTCTGGGCCCTCCTAACTCCGTTTTGCGTGATTCCAACGCTGAAAAATCCTATAAATAGAGAAACCCCCAGAAATAAACCTAGAACTTCGACGCCGCCGCCGCAAGCCTCTGTACCAAAGAAATACCATCTGGAGCCCTGTTCCGGCACCCTGTCGGAGGGGGGAATCATCACCGGAGGCCATCTTCATTATCCCGGCGGTCTCCATGACGAGGAGGGAGTAGTTCACCCTCGAGGCTGAGGGTATGTACTAGTAGCTATGTGTTTGATCTCTCTCTCTCTCTCTCTCTCTCTCTCGTGTTCTTGATTTGGCACGATCTTGATGTATCGCGAGCTTTGTTAATATAGTTGGATCATATGGGGCTTCTTCCCTCTCTATCTTCTTGTGATGAATTGAATCTTTCCCTTTGAGGTTTCGTTATTGTCGGATTGAATATTTCAAATTTGAGAACACTTGATGTATGTCTTGCATGTGGATACCCGTGATGACAATGGGGTATTCTATTGAGTCACTTGATGTATGTTTTGGTGATCAACTCACGGATTCCCGTGACCTTGGGGTGATCTAGGCATAGGGGTCGGTTGCATGTTTTCATTATCTTTTCTCCGATGAGAAACTTTGGGGTACTCTTTGAAGTTCTTTGTGCGGATTGAATATTATGAATCTGAAGTTGTTTGATGCATATCGAATAATCGACTCACGGATACTTGTGGTGACATTGGAGTATCTAGGTGACATTAGAGTTGGTTGATGCCTATCATATGGTGTTATTTTAGCACGAACTCTAGGGCTATTTGTGACACTTATAGGGTTGGCTCAATAGATTGATCGGAAAGGATAACTTTGAGGTGGTTTCGTACCCTACAACAATTTCATCTTATGTTCTCCGCTAATAGGAACTTTGGAGTGATTCTTTATCGCACGTTGAGGGATTGTTATATGATTCAATTATGTTAGCACTGTTGAGAGATTGCACTAGTGAAAGTATGAACCCTAGGCCTTGTTTTTAAGCATTGCAATACCGTTTGTGCTCACTTTTGTTACTTGCTACCTTGCTGTTTTTTTATTTTCAGATTACAAAAACCTACCAGAACGTAAGTGCTATTTTCTTCCTTATCTCACTTGTTTCTTCAGGCATCCTCAGATGTCAAGCTAGTAGTTTTCAGTTCAGGCATATATGTATGTACTGACTACTGATGTATCATGTATGTACTAACTACTGAATGTATGTATCTTAATGATATGGAATCATGGACGATATGGAGGTTATTTCTATCCTTATCTCACTTTGTAGTTTCCAAACTGTTTATAATTGTGCCAAGTGTGCTCAGTTAAAATACCCTTGTGATGGAAACTGGGAACAAGGTGCGCTTTTATATTGCAATTGTGCTATTACTTGATGGAACCTGGGAACAAGTTGTGCTTTGATCACCACATCATTCAGCTGCCATTGTTGCTGTCATATTGTTGATTTTTAATTGCTTGAAATTGTCAGGAGAAACAAATGTCCAGTGATGATGAGGATTGAGGATAACCAAGTATACATTGCTGCCATTATTTATCTTTGGTGGTAAGACATTGTGCTTCTGTTTAGAACTATTAGTAATGTAAAAAACACAATTTCTATGAAAATGAATTGCATTGCTTCATGATGTTATCTTTTTTCACACAGGGAAGGCAAGTTTCATGCATGGGTGGTGGAGCTCGATGGTGCTGGGCCTTAGATCTGGCTTTAGCAGCCTTTTGTTATTTTCTTTTGAGATGAATATGTGATGTGATGGCTTGATCGTAAGCCCTACTTGTTCTGTTGTTCTACCCAGAAGGCATGAATCCATTAACCTTTTATTACTATGTATTGCTATATTAGACATGTTGAAGTAACTCCCATACTGATAACTTATTAACTTATAATTGTGTTGTCGTGTTGAGACGTGGGTCTTTTCCTTGTATTATCCGGCAACTTTTGTCCGCTTTCGGTCCGCCGCCGCTCCGTTACCGTGCAGTGTCCGTTTCCGATAATTCCGGCATATTTCGTATTCGTTTCCGCATCCATACCGCTACCGTACCGATTCCGATTCCGAAAAAAAATATGGAATAGGATATGGTAAGAGCATTATCCGTCCGAATCCGATCCGCTTTCACCCTTAATCCTACGCCTCCCACGGATTGATAAACCTTAGGTCATCCACTTGAGGAAAATTTGCTATTGTCCTACAAAACTCTGCACTTGGAGGCCCAACAACATCTACAAGAATAAAAGTTGGATAGTAGACATCACAATTCTTTGTGGGATAAGTTTATTTTTATCATTAGGAACAACGGTAATACCTCCTTTCTTAGGAACACAATGAATAGGATTTAACCATCTACTATCAGCTATGGGATAAATTATACCTGCTTCCAGAAGCTTTAATATTTCAGTTCTTACCACATCCTTCGTTCTAGGATTCAGCCTTCTTTGATGATCAACAACGGGTTTAACATCTGGCTCCATATGAATTTTATGCTGACATAAAGTGGGACTAATGCCCTTAAGATCATCGAGAGTATATCCAATAGCAGCATGGTGCTTCTTCAGAGTTTTAAGTAATCTCTTTTCTTTATGCTCTGAAAGGTTAGCACTAATAATAACAGGATATATCTTATTTTCATCAAGATGAACATATTTAAGTGTATCAGGTAATTGCTTCAAATCAAACACAGGGTCACTCTTAGGTGGTAGAGGATCTCCCAAAGTTTTAACAAGCAAGTTATGTTTAAGGATAGGTGCTTGTTTAAAGAACATCTCATCTATTTCATTTCTTTCATTCATATGCATATCGTTCTCATGCTCAAGCAAATATTGTTCTAATGGATCAGTGGGAGGCACAGCAATAGAGGCAAGACCAATAATTTCATCTTTATTGGGTAATTCTTTATCATGAGGTTGTCTATGAAACTTAGAGAAATTGAACTCATGAGACATCTCACCAAAATTAACACTAACAATTTCTTTAGTGCAATCAATCTTAGCATTAACAGTATTCAAGAAGGGTCTACCAAATATAATGGAACGAAAATCATCTTGTGGTGATCCAAGAACAAGAAAAATAGTAGGGTATTTGATCTTACCACACAAGACTTCAACATCTCTAACAATCCCAAGTGGTGAAATAGTATCTCTATTTGCAAGCTTAATAGTAACATCAATATCTTCAATCTCAACAGGTGCAATATCATTCATAACTTCTTGATAGAGAGTAAACGGGATAGCACTCACACTAGCACCAACATCACATAAACCATGATAGCAATGATCTCCAATTTTAACAGAAATAACATGCATGCCAATTACAGGTTTGTTTTTATCTTTAGTGTCTGGCTTAGCAATTCTAGTTGCTTCATCACAGAAATATATGACATGTCCATCAATATTATCAACCAAAAGATCTTTAACCATGAAAACACTAGGTTCAACTTTAATTTGTTCAGAAGGTCTAGGTGCTCTAATATTACTCTTATTAACCACAGTTGAAGGTTTAGCATGTCCCTTAATCCTAACAGGGAAAGGGGGTTTCTCAATATAAGAAGTAGGCACAACTGGATCAACATGGTAAACAATTGTTTCTTCTTTAACACTAACAGGTTCTTCATTCAATCCAATAGGTGGATGATATTTAAACCATTTCTCCTTAGGGAGATCAACATGAGTAGCAAAAGATTCACAAAAGGTAGCTACTTTCTCAGAGTCAAGTCCATATTTAGTACTAAACTTATGAAAAGCATCAGTTTTCATAAAAGATTTAACATAATCAAACTCAAGATTTATACCTGACTCATTACCATTGTCAATTTCCCAATCTTTAGAGTTACGTTTAATTCTTTCTAGAAGATCCCATCTGGATTCAATAGTTCTCTTCATAAAGGAACCAGTAGAAGAAGTATCGAGCATGGATCGATCATTATAAGAAAGCCAAGCATAAAAGTTTTGAAGAATTATTTCTCTTGAGAGCTCATGATTGGGGCATGTGTGCAACATATATTTAAGCCTCCCCCAAGCTTGAGTGATACTTTCTCCTTCACGAGGCCAAAAATTATATATATAATTCCGATCACGATGAACCAAATGCATAGGATAAAATTTCTGGTGGAATTCCAGCTTCAACCGGTTCCAGTCCCATGTTTCAATATCATCACATAGCCTATACCATGTCAATGCCTTTCCCTCCAAAGATAAAGGGAATACTTTATTCTTTACTCCATCTCCGGATAAAACTGCAAGCTTAAACAATCCACAAATTTCATCCACATAGATCAAGTGCAAATCGGGATGTACCGTTCCATCTCCAGCATAAGGATTAGCTAGCAGTTTATCTACCATACCCGAAGGAATTTCATAATAAATATTTTCAGTAGGAGCAACTATTATTGCTTCCGGTCAAGGTGAAGATACCCCGAACAAGCCCCTCAAAGGATTACTTTCCATAGTGACAAGTGACAACAAATTCCAACACGTAATATAAATGTTTCCTTACCAAATTCCACTCACCAAAGGCGCTTCACTCCCCGGAAACGGCGCCAGAAAAGAGTTTTGATGACCCACAAGTATAGGGGATCAATCGTAGTCCTTTCGATAAGTAAGAGTGTCAAACCCAGTGAGGAGCAAAAGGAAATGACAAGCGGTTTTCAGCCAGGTATTCTCTGCAAGTACTGAAAGTAGCGGCAACAGATAGTTTTGATAGCAATATAATTCATAACAAGTAACAAGTAGTAACGGTAACAAAAGTGCAGCAAGGTGGCACAATCCTTTTTGTAGCAAAGGACAAGCCGGAACGAACTCGTATAATAAGCAAAACGTTCTCGAGGACACATGGGAATTTCATCTAGTCACTTTCATCATGTTTGTTTGATTCGCGTTCGCTACTTCGATAATTTGATATGTGGGTGGAATGGTGCTTGGGTGCTGTTCTTACTTGAACAAGCCTCCCACTTATGATTACCCCCTCTCGCAAGCATCCGCAACTACGAAAGAAGAATTAAGATAACTCTAACCATAGCATGAAACATATGGATCCAAATCAGCCCCTTACGTAATAGCGCATAAACTAGGGTTTAAGCTTTTGTCACTCTAGCAACCCATCATCTAATTACTACTCCACAATGCCTTCCCTTAGGCCCAAAGATGGTGAAGTGTCATGTAGTCGACATTCACACGACACCACTAAAGGAAGCAACAACATACATATCATCAAAAATATCGAATGAATGCCAAATTTAAATGATTACTTATGACATGACTTCTCCCATGTCCTCAAGAACAAAAGTAACTACTCACAAATCATATTCATGTTCAAGATCAGAGGGGTATTGAATAGCATTAAGGATCTGAACATATAATCTTCCACCAAATAAACCAACTAGCATCAACTACAAGATGTAATCAACACTACTAGCAACCCACAGGTACCAATCTGAGGTTTTGAGACAAAGATTGAATACAAGAGATGAACTAGGGTTTGAGATGAGATGGTGCTGGTGAAGATGTTGATGAAGATTGGTCCTCCCACGATGAGAGGATCGTTGGTGATTGATACGTCTCCAACGTATCTATAATTTATGAAGTATTCATGCCATGTTTATAACAATTCTATATGGTTTTGGTATGATTTGATTAGAACTAACCCGGACTGACGCTGTTTTCAGCAGAATTGCCATGGTGTTGTTTTTTGTGCAGAAATAAAAGTTCTTGGAATTGGATGAAACTTTTTGCAGATTTTTTATGGAATAAATAAAAAATACTGGAACCAAGACCCACTGGAGGGGGGCCACCCAGTGCCCACGAGGCACCAGGGCGCGCCACCCCCCCAGGCGCGCCCTGGTACCTCGTGGGGCCCACGTGGCTCCGTCGGACCTGATTCCAACACTGAAAAATCCTATAAATAGAGAAACCCCCAGAAATAACCCTAGAACTTTGACTCCGCCGCCGCAAGCCTCTGTACCTCCACGATCTAATCTACAGCCCTTTTCCGGCACCCTGTCGGAGGGGAGAAAGCATCACCGGAGGCCATCTTCATCATCCCGGTGGTCTCCATGACGAGGAGGAAGTAGTTCACCCTCGGGGCTGAGGGTTCGTACCAGTAGCTATGTGTTTTATCTCTCTCTCATGTTCTTGATTTGGCACGATCTTGATGTATCGCGAGCTTTGTTAATATAGTTGGATCATATGGTGTTTCTTCCCTCTCTATCCTTGTTGTGATGAATCGAATCTTTTCCCTTTGAGGTTTCATTATTGTCGGATTGAATATTCAGATTTGAGAACACTTGATGTATGTCTTGCATATGAATACCCGTGGTGACAATGGGGTATTATATTGATTCACTTGATGTATGTTTTGGCACTCAACTCGCGGATTCCCGAGGTGACATTGGGGTAATCTATGCATAGGGGTTGATGCACGTTTTCATTATCTTTTCTCCGATAGAAACTTTGGGGTGCTCCTTGGAGTTCTTTGTGTGGATTGAATATTATGATTATGAAGTTGTTTGATGCATATCGTATAATCAACTCACGGATACTTGTGGTGACATTGGAGTATCTAGGTGACATTAGAGTTGGTTGATGTGTATCATATGGTGTTATTTTAGTACGAACTCTAAGGCCATTTGTGACACTTATAGGAATAGCTCAATAGATCGATCGAAAAGGATAACTTTGAGGTGGTTTCGTACCCTACAAACAATTTCTGTCGTGGTATTCTCGCAGGGGGTGCATGATTCACGGCAGATGCCATGAGATGGCTTATGAGGTGGGGCTACGATAGGACGCCGGTGGGTTCCGGAGGCGAGGTTGGCACAAGCGAGTGCGGGACACAAGACGTACCCAGGTTCGGGGCCCTATGGAGAGGTAACACCCCTACTCCTGCCGTGTGAGCTGATAAGCACAGAGGTTACAGAGTCGCTCCTGGAGCTGTCTAGACGGAGGAGGGAGAAGGGGCTAAGCCACCGTTCTGCCTCTCCCGTGCGAGTGTTCGTGATCTGGAGAGAGCTAGCTGGGGTGAGAACTGATATTACCGTACTAACTCGAACTCTCAGCCACTAAAACCCGATCCCCCTGCACGGAGGCCTCCCTGGGGGTCTTATAGGCCGACCCCCAGGGTTACAACGGTAACGTACCAGAGGCGCGGGCCCCTGATGCCATTGACCAGGATCCGGTGGCCGGGTCGCCGGGTCGCCGGGTTGCCAGATGCCGGGATGCCGGGTCGCCGGGTGCCGGGTCGCCAGGTGCGCCGCACCTGCCTGGCGCGGGCATCGTGACGGGTCTTGT
Organism: Elymus sibiricus; assembly: GCA_039707655.1. Lineage (NCBI taxonomy): Eukaryota > Viridiplantae > Streptophyta > Magnoliopsida > Poales > Poaceae > Elymus > Elymus sibiricus. The sequence goes on from CM077666.1 coordinate 136,829,305, forward strand.
CTCGTCAGTCTGGGTTCGAGGCACTGTGGCGCGTCCTGTCCATCGTCAGAGGGAGGTCGGCGCCGCCGTTTCTACAGGACCACGCCTCACTGACACCGCCCGCCTCGGGCGGGGGCGCAAGGAAAGCTGCAGCCTCACCTGCTCTGTCAGGGTAAAGGGAGGAGCGTTGTAGCACCGCTTGCTTCGTCGCTAAGGCTTTGCCGCCTCGCGGCCAGCCGGTATGGGCTAGCCAGCCAGGCCGGGTTGCCATGCTGAGCCGGCTCGCGCTGGGAAGCAGGCGTGCCTGGCCAGCCGGCCAGAGGGACTTGTCTTACTCTGATGATTTTCCGAAAGGGATTCGGGCTCCGTTGCCTACCCGGGGGTCATCCCCCCGACACTAGTCCCCGAAGCTGTGAAGGTTCGCCGGCTTCAGGCAGGGGAGCCTTCGCAACTTACCACCCCGAGGAGCCGGTTCTGTTGATGAAGCGCCGGAGTCCGGCTGGGCGGCTTTGCCTGGCAGCTCGCCGGCCTCGCGGCAGCGGACGCCGGGAACACCCGCTAGGGGGCAGGCCTCCGGGGGCCGGGTCGCGGCACCCCGGCCTGAGCGGTAAACGGAAACGCCCGCCAGATGGGTCTTGCTTCGTATACCGATTTGCGCCCGCCGCAGATCGACGGGCTGCCACGTGCGGCCTTGCGGTGGGCGAGGACTGCCAACCCACGCACGTGACGGGACGTGACCGCGGCTCGGGCCCGCCACTACACGCCCTCGGCCCGCGCTCGGGGGATTCACTGCGGCGACCATTGGCGATTGCGCTTCCCCGCGTAATTACCGCGTGTGGGGAAACGCGCGCGCGCAGTGCGGGGGAGTGGGGATTGTGGGCGCAGCCGATCCCACTCCCCCATGATTTCACGTGCTTATAAATGAGAAGGGGGAGTGCGATGGAGACGCCCGCGCTCACACCCCTGCCCCTTGCTCCTCCTCTGCTTCCTCTCCTTCTCCGCCGTGCCCGAGCGGAGTGCTGCCGCCGTCGTCTCCTCGCCCACGCCTGCTACACGCCGCGACCCGAAGCCCGCAGCGCGCCGCCCTCCTCCTCTCTTCCTCCTCTCCATCGCCGAATCTCGCCGCCCGCGGAAAACCCTCCCCAATGGCACTGCCGAAAGGCTCTTGGGAGGGCTCCATCGTGACGGAGCAAAACATCCGATACCTCCGCCGCACGAAGCGGCTGCCGCCGACGGAGGCGCTGCTCGCGCGCGCGCCGGGCCTGGAGAGGGTGCCGGCGCCGCAGGAGGGCGAGCATGTGGTCTTCTTCTCGCACTTCGAGCGCGGGCTCGGCCTCCCCGCGAGTCTCTTCTTCCGCGTGTGGCTCGATTTCTTCGGGCTGCAGCCGCATCATCTCGGCGCCAACGCCGTGTTGCAGGTAGCCGGCTTTGCCATGCTCTACGAAGGCTATCTCGGGATGCTGCCGACTGTGGAGCTGTGGGCGATGATGTTCTTCCTCAAGCAGCAGGGAGCGTCAGCCGGCGCCATGTCCGACTGCGGCGCAGCGGTGGTCACCGGCCGGCCAAACGGGCCGTTTCCCAAGCTGCCGCTTGAGGACTCGGCCAAGAAGTGGCAGTCGACGTTTTTCTACGTCCGGAACGCTGACCCGGCCGTCGACGTCATCAATCTTCCGCCGTTCTCTGATGCGCTGCCGCTCGAGAAGGCGAATTGGGGGTACCACCCCAAGGAGCCATCGAAGGAGATGGAGAAGATCTGCGGCCGGGTCAGGGAGCTGACGAAGAACGAAGGGCTGAAGCCGGCTGATCTCATCGCGGCCTTCATCGCCCGCCGGGTTCTGCCGCTGCAGCGCCGGGCACGCCGGATTGGCGACATGAGCAGCCGGCACGACCCGACCCGGACGTCGACCAAGGAGCTGACGCCGGCTGGGATCGTCTAGCGGGTCAACTACATCTCCAAGGCCGCACTGAAGGAGGGGGAGTGGAGCTTCGGGAAGGCGCCCTATCACCGGGAGAACCCGGCGCCTGCGGTGAGTCCCTGGTCTTTATATTTTGCCGCTTCGACGTTAATCTTCCGTCCTGACGCCGCGGGATGGCCGCAGCTATTCGCCAGCCAGCGGAACCACGACGGGCCGAACGCCCAGATCCCGCTGGCCGACCTGCCTGACTCGGATGCGGAGGAGGCCGGCGCCGAGTCGGAGGAGGGGGCGGTCGAGGTGCGCTTGCCGACGCCGCATCCGGCGGGTCGCGGGTCACAGGTAAGTTTCCGCCTCCAGATCTACTGCGGAACTGGCCGGATGACGACGAGGAGAGCCTGACCGATGCCCATGGTGCAGCGCCCTCGGCTGGGGAGGACGCCAGCGTCGACTCCCCAAGATGGCTGCGGAAGGCGGCTGGCGCCGGGCCGGCTCGCGTGGCAGCGACCGCCAGCCGGCCGCACGGGAAGGAGGTGGTCGAGGCGAGACCGGCCGCGAAATGCCCGGCGGCGGAGCCAGCGCACGCGAGGGCCGTCGTGAAGAAGAAGCGCCGGCTCGCCCCGTCCGTAGGGCCGAGGCGGGAGCCCCCGACGGTCATCAGGTAAGTGCTCCTTGCCTTATTTGTGGGGCGTCAACTGTCGTCTTGTGGATTTTTTTTTCTTCCTTATGCCTTCGCCGTGACGAATCCGCCGCGTACAGGTCGGCTCTTGACTTGGCGGTGGCGGCGACGGAGGCCGCGGCGGGCGAGGTCACCTGGAGGAAGACCAGGAGCAGCGCCGTCGACCCTCCGCCGAGTCAGTCCGGGGAGGAAGAACTCGAGGCCCGCCAGTCCGGCCAGGATCTTGAGGCGGCGACGCGTGCCGCCTGGCGGGACCGGGCTGAGGCCGAGAAGGCGATGCGGGAGGCCTCGGCCCAGACGTGGGAGAGGGCCTCCGCGACGCGGGCCAGACCTACCGCGGATCCGGCCTGGCCGGAGATGGAGACGGGCTCGGCGCCGGCGGTGACGGTCAATGAGCCGCAGCCGGCGGGAGCGGGCGATCCGGAGACGAGGGCGGAGCCGGCCGGCGGCGGGTCGGACGTTGACGAGGAGATCGTCGTGGACACGCCGCCCCGGGCCAACCCGGCGGAGGGAGGCGAGGACGGCGGGGAGAGGCGCGAGGCGGATTCCGCGCCATCCGGCCAAGCGCAGCCGACACCGGCCGCGGGGGCCGCGGCAGGAGGCACCGGCACCCTGGCGGTCGTGCCGCCCCAAGCCGCCATGGGCCCCGAGCGGCCGGGTGGAAGCGGATCCGGCGCCGGGACCGCACTTCAGCTTCCGTGGGCGAGCTCCAGCGAGGCCGTGGTGGGGCCGCGAACCCGGGAGGACGATGCGGCGGATGCCTTGCACTCGCAACTTTGCGGCCGGGACGAGCGCCTGCAGGCCTTCCTCCGGGAGGAGCTGGACCGGGCACGGCAGCTGGAGCAGGCGATCGCGGTGAGCTTTTTCTTCTATCTTGATTGTTGAATCAGTGGGGGCGCGCCAGCGCACCCACTGGGTGTAGCCCCCGAGGTTCGGCCGGGCTGCGGAGCAGCCGGGTCGAATCTTATGGCCGTCTATTGCATCAACTTAATCTTCTGTCTGCGCGCAGCGTCTGTACGACCTGCGGGCCAGCACGTTCAACCGGCTCCGGGAACGGTACCGCGAGGCCAGAACCCAGCTCGCCGCCTCGGAGGAGAAGCTGCATCGGGTCCAAGGTATGCCTTCGTGCCTTCAGTGGGTGCGCGCTAGCGCACCCACTGGGTGTAGCCCCCGAGATTCCGGCCGGACTGCGGGGCAGCCGGGTCGAATCTTAGAACCTTGACTTTTCCTTCTAATCCTTGCATCCGGCACCTGACTGGGAATCTTGTCGCGCAGCCGATGCGGCCGAGGTGCCAGGCCTTCGAGGCCGGCTTGCGGAAGCCGGCCAGCAGCGCGACCTCGCCGTCGGCGACCGCGACCGGCTCCAGGCCGAGGTGGACCGGATGGTGGCCGAGAAGGCCAGGGCGGAGGAGGCCCATCAGGCGGAGCTGGGCCGGTTGGCGGAGGAGCGCGGCAAGGCGGCCGAGGAGCTGGCGGACGCCGGCAGGAAGATCGCCCAGCTCGAGAAGGATCTCGAGGCCCAGGCTCGCGCGTCGGAGATCCGGGAGAGCGGGATGCTGGGCGAGGCGCAGCACCTTGACGAGACCTTCGCCCGTAAGTATCATCTCTTTCTTCGGGCCGGCTGGCGAAGCCGGCAAGTTGCCCTCTTTGACTGACTTGTTTCTTTCCTTTGCCAGGAGTCTTCCCGGAGACACAGGAGGCGGCCGAAGCGGCCGTGTACGCCCACCGGGCCGAGCAGCGTGAGCTGGGGGCGGAGATCGACGCGTACGCCGCCTGGTCCTTCTCGGAACTTGTTCTTGCTGGCGAGGCCCGTCTTCGGGCCGTGGAGGAGCAGATGCGTCGCCTGTTCGAGGCCGGCTTGGGCATGGCGAGCGGCCTCTGGCCAAGCGCGGTGGCGCCGAACAGCGTCACCCGGCTGGCGCGGTGGCTGGAGGCTGGCGTGGAGCGACTCGGTGCGTGGAGGGCCTCCGCGGCCCGGGCCGGCGCGGAGACGGCGCTGCGCTTCGTCGTGTCGTGGTATCCAGGCGTGGACCTCGACCGTCTGGCGGCACAGCGGGCCGGCGCGGAGGAGGACTTGGCGGCGCGGGCGCAGCGGATCGCCGGGCGGGCCAGCTACTTGGCAGCGTTCGCCCCGCACGACGAGTTCGTCGTCGAGCGGACGGAAGACGGCGAGGAGCTCCCTGCTGACGCGCTCGGCCTTCTGCTCGACGACCCGGACGGCAGCTCGGCCGAGACGGGCGCCTATGCCGACGACGAGACTGACGCGGATGACGACGCCACGGCGGAGAGCGCTGGACCCAACTCGGCGGCTGCGTCCACCTTGGCTGGGCCGAGGCCGGCCGGAGACGACGCGGGTGCCGCTTAGGGCCTTTATGTTTTCTGTGCTCAAACTTTTGTTAGGTAGCAGGTCCACCCACTGGGGGTGTAGTTCAATGTAATGAACTCGTGGCCGGAGGCTCATGCTATATATAAATTTGGCATGCGATTTGGCGCCAACTGTCGTGGTGATTTCACTTTCTGCTGTTCGGCCTTGGGCCTTTTCCTGTTTGTCGTTACTCTGTGCTTCCTTCCCGCTAGCCGGACAGCCGGGTTGCGGACTGTGGCTAGGATGGGAACTCGGCTTTGAGAGCGAACGCACAGTACTTAGGCTTTTTCGGACGTTGAGCGCGAGCGAAACACCCACTGGGCCGGCTGGCGGCAGGCGGCGAGGCCGCCTGGTGCACAGCCGGTCGTGCGGCGAACAAGCGAGATAAAACGGGTTAAGCCGGGTTGGCCGTGCCGGGATGTCCCCTTGGTCGTTCTTGCGTAACGATGCTTCCGGCCTTTGGCTCTTGTCGGCCGGACAACCGGGAGCCGGCTGTGGCTGGCGAAGAGAGGGCTTTGGCGGATCGTACACTCCGAGACGGACTAAGGGAAAAAGGCGGGGCGTGGTCTAGCCGGCTAGTCCCCGAGCCGGCTGCGCCGACTCGGCAGGAAACAAAAGAACGGGGGAGCTGCCTGCTTTGATTAAGTCCAAAAGATGGTGATGCATACATACGTGGCTTTAACTGTAAAAAGGACGGAGGAGCTCCGCGTTCCAGGGCCGGCTGGACTCCTCGCCGGCTGCATCTCGCTTGCGCTTGTTTGGCTTCTGCACGTCGATGAGGTAGTATGCGTTCCGATCGCAGAGAGCCTTGCTGATGATGAAGGGGCCTTCCCAGGGGGAGGCCAGCTTGTGCTGCCCGGCTGTTTGCTGGACGAGCCGGAGTACGAGGTCGCCTTCGCGGAACGCGAGGGGCTTGATCTTCTTGCTGTGGTAGTGGCGCAGGCCTTGTTGGTAGATGGCGGACCGGCTGAGGGTCAGGAGGCGCGCCTCCTCGAGCAGATCCACGTCGTCTTCGCGTGCTTCTTTTGCTTCGGCTTCGGTGTACATCGCCACCCGGGGTGAGTCGAACTTGACGTCGGTTGGAATGATGGCTTCAGCTCCGTAGACGAGGAAGAACGGGGTGAACCTGGTGGAGCGGTTCGGCGTCCTCCGGAGACTCCAGAGGACGGCCGGCAGCTCGTCGAGCCAGCTGCCGGGTGAGCGCACGAGCGGCTCGACGAGTCGCGGCTTGATGCCGGCCAGGATGAGGCCGTTTACCCGCTCGACCTGGCCGTTCGACTGGGGGTGGGCGACGGAGGCCAGGTCGAGCCGGATGCCGGATGTAGAGCAGTAGTGAGCTAGCGCGCCCTTGGCGAAGTTGGTGCCGTTGTCGGTGATGATGTTGTGCGGCATGCCGTAGCGGACCGCGATATCCTTGATGAATCGGACGGCCGTGGGCCCGTCGAGCTTCTTGATCGGCCTGGCCTCGATCCAGTTGGTGAATTTGTCGATGGCGACGAGGAGATGCGTCATGCCGCCTCGGGCGGTCTTGAAGGGCCCCACCATGTCGAGTCCCCAGACGGCAAAGGGCCATGTGATCGGATTGGTTTGGAGGACCGAAACCGGCTGGCGGCTGCGCTTGCTGAAGCGTTGGCAGCCCTCGCACTTGAGGACCAGTTCCTCGGCGTCTTGCAGGGCCATGGGCCAGTAGAAACCGTGCCGGAATGCTTTGGCCACCAGGGATCTTGAGGCGGCGTGGTGCCCGCACTCGGCCTGGTGGATGTCGAGGAGGATCTCGATCCCTTTGCTCTGCTCGATGCAGCGCTGGAACACGCCCGTCGTGCTGCGCTTGACGAGCTCGTGGTTGATGATGCCGTATGCGGACGCCCGCCGCTGCACTTGTCGGGCTTCAGTTTCGTCGATGGGAAGTTCGCCGTCTTCCAAGAAGGCAAGGATTGGCTGAGCCCAGGAGGGCGCCGTGACCACCGTGAGGACGGTCGCCGGGATGGGACCCGGGATGGCAGGCCACGAGCCGGAGCCGGCAGTCTCCGGGCTGGAGCCGGCAGCCCCCGAGCTGGAGACCGCAGCCCCCGAGCTAGAGACGGCAGTCCCCGGGCTGGTGCTGGCAGTCCCCGAGCCGGAGACGGCAGCCCCCGAGCTGGGGTCGTCCGGGACGAAGATGGACTCCGACTCGGGAGACGGCCTGATGGACGGCCTCCGCAGGTGCTCGAGGGAGACGCCGGACGGGATGGCCTGCCGGGTGGGGCCTACTTTGGCCAGGGCGTCGGCTGCTTCGTTGTCGGCACGTGGGACGTGGAGGAACTCGCAACCATCGAACCCGCCGGAGAGTTGCTGGACCAGGAAACGGTAGCTGGCCATGTTGGCGTCTTTGGCGTCCCAATCGCCGGAAACTTGCTGCACCACCAGGTCCGAGTCGCCGTAGCAGAGGATGCGCCGGATGCCGATCTCCCTGGCCAGCCGGAGGCCGTGCACGAGAGCCTCGTACTCGGCGACGTTGTTGGAGGCGGCGAAATGGATCTGGAGCACATACCGCAGCCGGTCGTTCTTGGGGGAGGACAGCACGATGCCGGCTCCCAAGCCGTTGCGCATCTTGCAGCCGTCAAAGTGCATGCGCCAGTGAGTCGACTCCGGCGCCGGCGGCAGGTATTGCGTCTCGGTCCAGTCGACGAGGAAGTCGGCCAGCGCTTGGGACTTGATGGTGGTGCGCGGCTCGTAGAGGATTGTGTGGTCGGCTAGCTCGAGGGCCCACTTGGCCACCTGGCCAGAGGCATGCCGGCAGCCCACGATCTCGCCGATGGGGGCCGTGCTCACCACGGTAATGGCGTGCTCTTGGAAGTACTGCCTCAGCTTCTTGGCGGCAAGGTACACGCCGTAGCACATCTTCTGGTAGTGGGGATAATTCTGCTTGGAGGCGGAGAGCACCTCGCTGAGGTAGTACACCGGACGCTGGACCGGCTGCACCTTGCCCTCCTCCGGGCGCTCGACGACCAGCACCGTGCTGACCGCGCGAGAGGTGGCGGCGATGTATAGCAGGAGTGGCTCTTTCTCAGCCGGCGCGGCCAGGACGGGCGCGGTTCACAGCATGCGCTTGAGGTCGCGGAAAGCTTCGTCGGCCTGGTCGCTCCACTCGAACGCCGCCGTCTTCTTCATCAGCTGATACAGGGGCAGGGCCCTCTCTCCCAGCCGGCTGACGAACCGGCTGAGAGAGGCCAAGCAGCCGGTGAACTTCTGGACGTCGCGCAGCCGGGTCGGCTTGCGCATGCGCTCGATTGCCTTGATCTTCTCCGGGTTGGCTTCGATGCCGCGCGCCGAGACGAGGAAGCCGAGGAGCTGGCCAGCCGGCACACCGAAAACGCATTTCTCCGGCGATCAGCACCCACGAAAAGCGGCAGCTGCGCTTCTCGGAGACGAAGGTGGGGTCGAGCACGAGGGCGTAGCCGCCCGGCATGGGCATGACGGCCGGGTGATCCTCCCGGGTCCAGCTCACCGGTCGGTCGGACCAGTGCATGTACTGGGGAACCGGAGGGACGACGGCGTTCACCTCGGCCACGTGCTTGCGCTTGGCGTGCTTGTCATCCCCCTCGCTGGTGAAGACGACGTAGGATGCGTCCGAGCGCGGGAAAGGGTTGTCGGCGAGGGCGCCGGGTGGCGGTGGAGGCGGCGGCAGCGGCGACTGCTGTGAGCCGGCTCCAGGCGGCGGGGGTGGAAGGTTGCCCTTCAAGAGGCGCTGCGTGAAGCTGCACTGCCGGAGCGTGTGCGTTGGTGGCTTCGCGCCGCTGTGGTTTTTGCAGGGGGCGTCGAGCATCTGTTCGAAGGTCAGCTTGGGCTGCCAGACGGCCTTGCCGGTGCGCGGGCGCTGGCTGGGGCCTTGCTCGGCCGGCTGCCCCCTCTCCACGACAGCGACTTGCCGGCGGTCGTAGCGAGGCGCCGGCTGGTCGCTCCGGCGCTTGCCGTTGTTGCTGCCGTCTTGCCGGCGCTGGCTGTTGTCGCCAGCCGGCTTGGGGGAGCCGGCTGGGCCGGGAGAAGCTTGCCGTCCGCGCCGATCGTGATCTTCACATCCATCGCGGAGTCGGCCGTAGCGTACTTGTCCGCCACGGCCATGAGCTCCGCCAGGGTCTCCGGCTCGTCGCACACCAGCCGGTGTTTGACCAGAGTGCCGTCTAGGCATCCGTCGATGAAGTATTGGATGGCCTGGACCTCGTGGACCCCTTCGCAGGAGTTGCGAAGCTCCGTCCACCGCGTGAGGAAGTCGCGCAGTGGCTCGCCCGGCTTCTGGACGCACATAGAGAGCTGGCGAGGCTTGCCGGGTCGCGTGTAGGTGCTGGTGAAGTTGCGAACGAACGCGTCTTCGAAATCCAGCCAGGAGTTCACACTGCCGGCTCGGAGGCTGTTAAGCCACGTCCGGGCCGAACCGAGCAGCATGAGGGGGACATAACGGACGGCCACACGCCGGTTGCCGCCGGCTATGCCGACAACTGTGGTGTAGTCGGTTAGCCAGTCCTCCGGCTTGGTGGCGCCGGTGTATTTTGGCGAGTCGTAGGGCAGCGAGAAGCCTTTGGGGAAGGGTTCTTCGCGAATGCGGGGGCCGAAGCACGCCGGGCCAACAGAGCTTTCCTCCTCCAAGGCCGTGGAGCGCGCCAGCCGGTCGATGCGGTGACGGGCATCGCTTTCGTCGTAGGGCTCGCGGGGGCCGAGCCGGTCAGCCACGGGAACGCGGGGACCGACTCGGTCGGCCGCGGGACCGCGGGGAGCAGGAGCTTCTGGGGCTGGCTCGGGCCGCCGAGCCGGCCGCACGGGAGGCTCCGGCTGCTGAACCCGGCCGTCACCGGCCATTTCGCCAGCGTTGCCGTTTCCAGCGGTGGGGGCGCGATTGTGCCGGCTCCAGCCGGACCGGTGCCGGCCAGAGCGGCTTGCGCTAGTGGCGTGCGAAGACGTCTGCCGCGCATCCCGGAGAGCCCTCTCCGGGTCCCCGGTTCCTCTTGAGGCGGAGCCGGATGGCTGGGCCGAGTCAGAGCGCTGCTGCTGCTCGTTCGCCGCGGTGATGAGGTCGCGGATGCGCTGCTGCTGCTGCAGCAGCTCCTCGCCCTCCAGAATCTCGAGATCGGCAATCGCGGCCTGCGCCGCGCGCATGTTCTTGACGGCGGTGTCGTAGACGGGTCGGCCTGCACCTAGCGCACGGCCGAGTGCGCCCCCGCGGATCCGCACCTCCGCGACCCGGCTGGGCTCGACGGCAGGCGGAGTGAGGCCATGCGCGCTGTCGAATTCTCGCTGGGCGGACTCCAGCCGGCGCCGGGTTGCCGCAAGCTCCGTGGCCTCGAGCAGCAGGTGCTGGCGGCCCTCGTTGAGCTGGGCCGCCGCAGCAGCCGCGTCGGCGTCAGGCGTGATGGGCGCTTGCAGACTCCGGATCGTGTCGTGGAGCGGGTCAGTCCGGCGAGGCGGAGCCGCAGCCAAGGCGGCGGCCGCGGCAGCCTTCTCCTTGGCGCGCGGGGAGCCGGAACTGGCGCCGATGGTGAGCACCTCCGCGTGAACGCAGAGAGCAGCGACGTCGTCGGGGACGGCGCGGCTAACGGGGACAGGTGAGTCGGCGCAATTGCACACTTCGCTGGGAAACACGTCGGGGACGAGCGCGATGAAGACGCGCAGCGCGCCGAAGGGGACGATGAAGCAGCCTGCGGGGCCGGCGACGTCCGCGCCCAGCGCGGCGCTGCAGCCGGCCGGTTTGGCCGTGCGGGGCACACGGACCAAACCGTGCACGATGCGCTCGCTGGAGCTGGTGAAGGGCCTCGTCCGGAACTTGACTCCGGCCGACGCCGCGAGCAGCCCCACGGTGGGCGCCAACTGTCGTGGTATTCTCGCAGGGGGTGCGTGATTCACAGCAGATGCCATGAGATGGCTTATGAGGTGGGGCTACGATAGGACGCCAGTGGGTTCCGGAGGCGAGGTTGGCACGAGCGAGTGCGGGACACAAGACGTACCCAGGTTCGGGGCCCTCTGGAGAGGTAACACCCCTACTCCTGCCGTGTGAGCTGATAAGCACAGAGGTTACAGAGTCGCTCCTGGAGCTGTCTAGACGGAGGAGGGAGAAGGGGCTAAGCCACCGTTCTGCCTCTCCCGTGCGAGTGTTCGTGATCCGGAGAGAGCTAGCTGGGGTGAGAACTGATCTTACCGTACTAACTCGAACTCTCAGCCACTAAAACCTGATCCCCCTGCACGGAGGCCTCCCTGGGGGTCTTATAGGCCGACCCCCAGGGTTACAACGGTAACGTACCAGAGGCGCGGGCCCCTGATGTCATTGACCAGGATCCGGTGGCCGGGTCGCCGGGTCGCCGGGTTGCCAGATGCCAGGATGCCGGGTCGCCGGGTGCGCCGCACCTGCCTGGCGCGGGCATCGTGACGGGTCTTGTCTCGTCAGTCTGGGTTCGAGGCACTGTGGCGCGTCCTGTCCATCGTCAGAGGGAGGTCGGCGCCGCCGTTTCTACAGGACCGCGCCTCACTGACACCGCCCGCCTCGGGCGGGGGCGCAAGGAAAGCTGCAGCCTCACCTGCTCTGTCAGGGTAAAGGGAGGAGCGTTGTAGCACTGCTTGCTTCGTCGCTAAGGCTTTGCCGCCTCGCGGCCAGCCGGTATGGGCTAGCCGGCCAGGCCGGGTTGCCATGCCGAGCCGGCTCGCGCTGGGAAGCCGGCGTGCCTGGCCAGCCGGCCAGAGGGACTTGTCTTGCTCTGATGATTTTCCGAAAGGGATTCGGGCTCCGTTGCCTACCCGGGGGTCATCCCCCCGACAATTTCTATCTTATGTTCTCCGCTAATAGGAATTTGGGAGTGATTCTTTATCGCACGTTGAGGGATGATTATATGATCCAATTATGTTAGCATTGTTGAGATATTGCACTAGCGAAAGTATGAACCCTAGGCCTTGTTTTTAAGCATTGCAATACCTTTTGTGCTCACTTTTGTTACTAGTTACCTTGCTGTTTTTATATTTTCAGACTACAAAAACCTATATCTATTATCCATACTACACTTGTATCACCATCTCTTTGCCGAACTAGTGCACCTATACAATTTACCATTGTATTGGGTGTGTTGGGGACACAAGAGACTCTTTGTTATTTGGTTGCAGGGTTGTTTGAGAGAGACCATCTTCATCCTATGCCTCCCACGGATTGATAAACCTTAGGTCATCCACTTGAGGGAAAATTGCTACTGTCCTACAAACCTCTGCGCTTGGAGGCCCAACACGAGTCTACAAGAACAAGTTGTGTAGTAGACATCAGTGATGTCGATGGCCTCGATTTTCCCCTCCCGGAGGGAAGTATCCCCGGCGGAATTGCTCCGCCAGAGAGCAAAAGTGCTCCTGCCCAGGTTCCGCCTCGAGACGGCGGTGCTTCATCCCGAAAGTCTTCTCTTGATTTTTTTTTCTAGGGCAAATGGCTTCATATAGTGGAAGAAGGGGGCCAGACGCCAGCCAAGGGCCCCACAAGGCATCCGGGCGTGCCCAGGGGGGCGCGCCCTGTTGCCTTGTGGGCAACTGGTGGGTCCCCTTTAATATTTCTTTTCTCCAGTATTTTTTATATATTCAATAAAAAATCTCCGTGAAGTTTCAGGTCAATTGGAGCTCTGTAGAATAGGTATCTCTGATGTGGCTATTTTAGGTCCAGAATTCCAGCTGTCGGTATTCTCCCTCTTCATGTAAACCTTGCAAATTAAGAGAGAAAAGGCATGAGAATTGCATCGTAAAGTTTAATAATGATCAAAAACATAATAAATAATAGTAAGAAATCATGATGCAAATTGGACGTATCATTCAACAACTGGCAAATTCATCAAAAGCTCTCGAAGCCATTCTGCTTCGATGCATGATGTGTCTAATGCTGTGAGTTCTGCTTCCATAGTCGATCTCGTTAAGATCGTCTGCTTGCAAGACTTCCAAGAAACAGCACCACCACCAAGTGTGAAGACGTATTCACTTGTGGCTTTCATCTCATCAGCATTAGATATCCAATTCAAATCACTATACCCCTCAAGTACCGTCGGGTACCCAGAATAGTGAATTCCACAGTTCACAGTACCTTGCAAATAACGCATGACTCGCTCAACAGCATGCCAGTGCACAACTCCCGGATTGGAAACAAACCGGCTCAGTTTGCACACAGCAAATGATATGTCAGGCCGAGTAGCACAAGCTAGGTACATCAGTGAACCAACCACTTGAGAATATCTCAATTGATCTACAGTCGTGCCTTTTAACTTTCGAATCCGCACGCTAGGATCATATGGTGTTGTAGAAGGTTTGCAGTCCGAATATCCAAAACGGCTCAAAATCTTCTCAACATAGTGGGATTGCAAAAGTGTAATCCCACCCTCATTATCTCTCAGTAGCTTGATGTTCAAGATAACATCAGCCACGCCCAGGTCTTTCATCTCAAAGTTATGAGATAGAAAAGCCTTGACCTCCTCAATGACTTTGAGGTGGGTCCCAAATATCAGTATGTCATCGCATACAGACACAGTATCACTCCTTCGCCCCCACCATAGCGATAGTATACACATTTGTCAGCTTCGTTAACAACAAAGCCAGCAGATGTCAGAGTTGTATTGAACTTCTCATGCCATTGCTTAGGCGCTTGTTTCAGGCCATACAAAGATTTCAATAGCTTGCACACATTTCTTTCCTGACCATTTACTGCAAAGCCATCTGGCTGTTGCATGTAAATTTCCTCGTCTAACTCTCCGTTAAGGAAAGTCGTCTTAACGTCCATCTGATGGACGAGAAGACCATGTGAGGCAGCCAACACGAGTAACACTTGAATGGTTGTCAGTCTAGCCACAGGTGAGTAAGTATCAAAGAAATCTTCTTCTTCTTTCTGGGTATAACCCTTGGCCACAAGCCTAGCCTTGTACTTCTCAACAGTACCATCGGGCCTAAGCTTCTTTTTGAACACCCACTTACATCCCAATGGTTGGCAACCATAAGGACGATCAGTGATCTCTCATGTCCCGTCAGCCAAGATGGAATCCATCTCGCTACGGACTGCATCCTTCCAGTAGTCAGCATCCGGTGATGCATAGGCTTCTGAAATGGTACTAGGAGTGTCATCATTCACGAGGTATACGAGGAAATCATCACCAAAGGACTTTACAGTCCTCTGTCTCTTGCTCCTAATAGGAGCTTCCTCGTCATCCTCCGTGGAACTTTCATCACTTTTGTGCTCATAATATTCCATCGAAATGGCAGGTTCAGGAGTCTCATTAGATTCCAGTCTAGAAGTGCTTTGCATATCTCTCATGGGGAAAATATCCTCAAAGAATGTAGCATCTTTAGACTCCATGATCGTACCGACCTTCACGTCGTGTACATCAGATTTCACCACTAGAAATCTATAGCCAATGCTATGCTTGGCATAGCCCAGAAAAACGTAGTCCACAGTCTTTGGTCCCAACTTGCGCTTTTTGGTTATCGGCACATTAACTTTCGCCAAACAGCCCCAAGTGCGCAAGTAAGAGAGTGTAGTTCTTTTTTCCCATTGCTCATAGGGAGTAGTCTCATTATCCTTCATGGGAACTTTATTCAGGACATGACATGATGTCAATACAGCCCCCCCCCCCCCACCATGCCTTGGATAAACCCGATGTATCTAACATGGTGTTAACCAAATCTGTTAGAGTACGGTTTTTCCGTTCGGCAACCCCATTTGACTAGGTGAATAGGGAGGCGTCCTCTCATGAATAATACCATGTTCCGCACAGAATAAATTGAACTCGTTAGAAAAGTACTCTCCACCACGATCAGACCGAACTCATTTTATTTTATTTTCACGTTGGTTCTCAACTTATGCCTTATAGATTTTAAAGTAGTGTAGAGCCTCATCCTTAGTATTTAACAAATACACATAGTAGAATCTAGTGGAATCATCAATCAACGTCATAAAATATTTCTTTCCACCTTTAGTCAACACACCATTCATCTCGCACGGATCTGAATGTATGAGCCCTAGTGGTGCCAGGTGTCTCTCCTTCGCAGCCTTGTGAGGCTTACAAGGTTGCTTTGCTTGCATACACGAATGACACTTAGAGCCTTTGCTAAAGTGAAACTCGGGATTAAATCCATCTTAGCTAGCCGCGTCGTACAACCGAAATTAATGTGACAAAGACGTGAATGCCAAACTTCAGATTCGTTCACGCTAGAATGAATTTGGTTCACGACTTTATTACAGAAATCCGCCAGGGAAAGGCGGAACAAACCTCCGCAATCATATCCTTTTCCAACAAACAGTCCATATCGAGTTACGACTACTTTATTGGACTCAAATACTAACTTAAACCCTTCTTTACAAAGAAGGGAGCCACTAACGAGATTCTTCTTGATGGCGGGGACATGTTGCACGTTCTTCATTTGCATGATCTTTCCCGAAGTAAACTTCAGATCTACCGTGCCAACACCATGAACAGAAGCATGCGAGCCATTCCCCATCAGGACTGAGCAATCTCGTGCGATCTGGTAAGAAGAGAACAAAGACATATCAGCACACACATGAATGTTGGCCCCCGTGTCAATCCACCAATTGGTGGACTGACAAACTGAAAGTACGGTAAACAAATTACCATACCCAGTTACCCCATCACTGTTGCTCATAGTCACATTGACAGGCCTGGAGTCCTGTCCTGGCTTCTTGTACTTGTTTGGGCACTTGTTTGCCCAATGTTCCTCTGAACCACAAGTAAAGCATCCATCTCTCTTTTTGTCTTTCTTCTTACCCTTCTTCTTGAAGGTAGTATTCTGCTGGACAGTGTTCTTTCCCTTGAACTTGTGAAAATTCTTCTGTAGCACATTGGCGCTAGAAGAACCCTCTGCCCCTTTCACGTGTGAGTCCTTTGCTCTCGAGTTCTGCTCAACACTTAGATGACCAATGATATCCTCAACAAAGAATTCACGTCTCAAGTGCTTGAGAGAAGTAGCAAAGTTCCTCCATGTAGGAGGGAGTTTTGCAATAATGCAACCCGCGACAAACTTGTCCGGTAACTCACACTTCAGGAGCTCCAGCTCCTTAGCGATGCACTGTATCTCATGAGCCTGGTCCAATACAGGACGGTTATCAACCATCATGTAATCATGGAACTGCTCCATAGCATACAGTTCGCTTCCAGCATCGGTTGCGCCGAACTTAGCTTCGAGCGCATCCCACAAGTTTTTGGCAACGCGCATATGGAGATATGCATCAACCAACTTGTCTCCGATCACACTAAGAATGGCTCCCACAAAGACAGTGGTTGCTTCCCTGAATGCCTTATCCTTCTCAAGATCAATCGTTCCGTCGGGAATCACACCACTGACCCATAAGACATTCATAGCTGTGAGCCACAAGGTGGTCCTCGTCTGCTAATGCTTAAAATGTGTTTCGGTAAACTTTTCCGGTTTCAATGTAGCGGCGAAGCCTTGAATCGAAAAGTGCCTAAAATAAGGTTTTTGGATTGATGGAAATATGAGCACTTTTTCGATTAGACTAATCCACGAGTAAACAGTAAACATGGCAATCACAGTATGCAACTCATACCGATACCTAAACATGTGAGAACGTATAGTACATAGAACCGAGACATCTATGAACACAACATATACGGCTAGCACATGAATAAGCACATAAACGGATAAGTGAGGGATGAACAGATCATACCCTCCGGTTGGCCAAGCCAACGCGGCGGCGGCAGCAGCAGCCTCGGCGTCGTCCGTGGCCTTCTTCTTGGCGGCGGCGGTGTCGTCGTTCGCCATGGGGTCGATGCAGGGGAAGTAGTGGAAGCAGAGGAGGACGAAGACGGGGACGGATCGGGAGCAGTCGCGTCGAGACGCTCCCCAAAAACCTTATTGCCGTTCTCCCGGGCAGGATCTCGAACGATAGGGTTCCGGAGGCACCTGCTCTCCCGACCAACCGTGCACGCGATTGTCGGGATGGGATCGCCGGAAGCAGCACATTGAGAGGAACAGTAGATGACGGCTAGGGTTGTGCAGGAGGGGGTGAGTGAACTGAGTTAGGGTTCACTCCATAGGCCAGCGCCTCCTTATATAGATCGTCAGGTAGATGGGCCTGGGCTAGGCCCACGACCGAGTCCGCGAACAGCCCACGGTCCAATGTCTCGGACAGTGGCACTTCCGTTAGCGACTCGTTATTTAATCAACAATTAATTAACCATTCCTGAACGACAAAAATAAGGCTCGGCTCATTCCCGCGGCGTGCGCGCGTTGTGACGAGGCGAGGCGGTCGGCGGAGGAGGAGGAGCGCGCGTGTACAGCTCCTATTCCCAAGCTCCCAATGGCATGTGGTAGAGCAACCATTATAAAGGGGTCTCACTCTTCTTACTGTAGCAGTATGGTACTAAACTTCCCACCACTTGACATGCACGTAAATGGGCCTTAGAGATTAACCAGGGATTATTGTCTTATATGGGCCTAAGCCCATCCATAATCCAACAGATTCCGTGGTCGTTTTGCCACATCATAGTTCAGCAACCGCATACTGAGATAGGAGCAGGTCACGTATGTTATGCTCCTGAAGAAGCCACAACCCAAACAAACATGGCTGCAACAAGATGATAGTACATATTCATCTTAATTTATTTTTTGAATTTTATATTCATCTTAATTGAGCCTCAACCCAATGTATATGGAATGCGGATGCAGAGCTATATAGGATGATCCAAATACTACAAGAAAAAAAACAACGGGAGCTGAGGTGTCATGTACACCAGACTTCAGAGATACAAGTCTCGAGAAAATGTTAGAGGTTTTGTTTGGGTACCACGAAGAAGTAGAAAGCAAGAGTTATACAAGAATAAGAAATGAGTTAAAGATGATGCATGGAGTTGCACATATGATCATCTTTCTAAAACCATCGCTTGAATATTCCCCGCTTTTGAAATTTAACAAACACGAGTTCGGTAAGGAAGATTTTCATCGATCTTCTGGGCTTTACATCAGGAAGTACACACAATCTATTGAATTTGTTGTAAATATCAGGTTTCCAAATTTGTTCTTGTCGGCGTACGACAATCTATGGGGCCGAAGAGCCCCTTTACGTTTGGCGTGGGCATGCAGCACACAATGAGCAACAACAACCACAACAGCACACGAGTGTTTTACCCAGGTTCGGGCCACAATATGCGTAAAACCCTACTCCTGCTTTGGTGGATTATGAGAGTTTTGGAACCCTGTATTACAGAGAGCGCAGCTCTTGCCGGCAAGGAGCTCTGGGAGCGTTGCTAAGCTACTGCAAATGGACAGGGTTTCGACCCTTGTAAAGGTTGCCCTGGTCCTCCTTCTATAGATGAAAGGGGTCACCACAGTGGCAAAATGGTAATTACAGGGTAAATAGTGGCTATAGTGCTATCATACCTAACACTGACGGCATAGGACAAACGCATTAAATGCGCTGTTATGTGTCACGCTAGGCTCAATGCCGGCAAGGGAGCTCTGCTCCACCTGTACCATCAGCCCAGCTACCTTTTATTATCGCGACACGCCCTTGGACGGGTGTCAATAAAGTCGATCTTCAGGCGGTGGGTCGCCACGTGCCCCGACAAGCTCTACCTAACCGCCTGCGCGCTTGCCACCTGTCAGCATGTTCCTGACAGGCGGCCGAGGTGGAGTGGTGGAGGGAGCTCGAGCTTGCCGGCCTTGAGCTTGCTGGTGATGCGAAAAACACCTTGCCGGGAAGGTTGCTTCCCGACAGCCTGAACCTTGATCTTGAGATGATCTTCTCAATGACCAGCCTCGATGTCTTCTTCACGGTATTTGTCTACCAAGTCTTATGTGTTTTGGAGTGGATCCATCTCCTGCCAGATCCTTCCCGGCATGGAGGCTTCAACTGTCTGTGCGTAGTCAGGGGTATGAATACCCACTGTTCACTACACCGACAGCTCTATGATGATGTGCATTATTATTTTTCAAGCTTAGAAGGTAAAATAATAATATCTGCAAGTTACAAAAGACTGTGAAGAACAAATATGATGTTAGATATGTCAATGTAAATTTTAGTAGGAGCATATGACCGTTTAAGTGAGTTGTGCAAAAATCGTAACATGAGGTAGTCTGCAACAGATAGGCTAGTAGGCTAACTGTTCATTCTACTTAGATTAATATGCAAAAAATTCTATGTCAAATTTGCATTCTCCGCTAACAATTTTATTTTACCCAAAATTTACATGGGCATGAGTGTGGCTATTCTCTACATGCATTTTCTTTTACATTATTTCCAAAATATAGAAGGTGAAATTTGCTTTTATGGATAGTAATTCATAACTCATGTTAGGATCATTATTTTCCATGTCACCAATCCAAATATTCACTCAATCTTGGGGAAGGTGTTTCGGCTTCCGAGCTCACATACTCCCATGTCAACAATAAAATTAAAAAAAAATGGAAACAAACAAGTTCATGTCTTCTAACTTCATCCAGTTTTTCGTCAAGAAACGTCATGTTTCTTGATTTAAGAGCACACTTAGTGGTCCGAGAAAACAAAAATAAATAAAATGTGTGCTCTAAGAAGCTTCCTTTTAGAATATTGATTATGTTTTCCTTTTTGCCCAGACCAAAATACAAGCCTTTTCTCCATGAAACTTGTTTTTACGGGGGTTCTCCATGAAACTTTCCACACAGTTACTCCCTCGGTTTCTAAATATAAGTCTTTTTAGAAATTCTAATAAGAGACTACATATGGAGCAAAATGAGTGAATATACACTCTGAAATATGTCTATATACATATGTATGTGGTTTGTATTGAAATCTCTAAAAAGACTTATATTTAGAAACGGAGGAAGTAAAAGACAGCATGCGTGAACTGAGTGTAACTCATATGGTTAGCGGTTAGATTCTTTGTGGTGGAACCAGCCCACCAGTGTTCGAAGCACTAAACTTGGCACTGGTGCTTGCATTTCCTAAACTTATTTCAAGTTTTCTGGCGATGTTCGTTCTGTGGAGGAGACGTTCCCGTTGACTACGAGGCGCATGTAGTGACTTCGTCAATCTCGAGATGTGATGTCGGCTCAGTATCTCAGAGGTGCTCATAGGATTAGTTTGTGTGTGCATGCGTGCTTCATAGGGGTGTGTGTACGTACGTGTCTATGGGCATATGCGATTGTACCGTGTTAGAAAAAGAGCACAAACATATCTGTTGTCTACAAAACCCAAAAAAAAAAATCAGTTCACCATGAGTCATGTGAGGTCGGCTCTCTTTCAAATATCTTGGACTTTGTACCCCTATTACACCGAACAAAGTCTCAGTTTCCCCAAGATTCCGGAAACATGTCATCGTCCCTTTAATTACCAGGAATCAGATTCGGGAAATCCCGGTGAACTTTTTCTACGGGGATCCAAACGTGATGTCCAGCTGCGCCTGTAGCCAGACCGAGCATCTGCACGACTGCAGCACCACCACCACGTAGTAGTATACGTCGCTGGTCGGTCGTACATGCAAGTACCACGGTGGGTACGGCGTCCTTTTTCT
Source organism: Elymus sibiricus (assembly GCA_039707655.1). Lineage (NCBI taxonomy): Eukaryota > Viridiplantae > Streptophyta > Magnoliopsida > Poales > Poaceae > Elymus > Elymus sibiricus. The sequence continues at coordinate 136,849,735 of CM077666.1, forward strand.
TGGGGACGAGGGCTTTGACTTAGAGGTAAAAGCATCACAAGTCCTAGAACTTGCACTAAATGTGATGTTTTAGTCCAAAACCTGCAAAACCTCACACCACCATCCTAGAACTTGCACTGCATGTGACAATTTGATCCACGACGAATCAGAGAGCGACAAGTGGCGCAAGATGGCCTGAGCCGGTCGTTGCCGCACATTTTACAGATACTCCCCTGCTGTTTTCGCAAATCAACCCGCGTCTGTCGTTATGGTCTGCATGCAAAATTTCATTACTAGTACATCTCCCGTTCTTGGCACTGGTCTCTGTCTCTCCCAGTAAGCTAATTAGGAGTACTAATTGATGGTTCAGTAGTCAGTCTACGTGTCTGTCGTGATTAACCCTTGAATCCTTTGATGCTCAATCGTTAGTCGACAGCCCGAGTGCTGCAGCCGTCTTGTCAGGTTAATTAGCAGGTACTCCTCCTAGCTAAATTAGCAAACAGGGAGAGGTTAATGTGGGTCGCATCCCTTCTTGAGTTCTCACGGCTGACCAACCAACCAGGATTTGAGATCAAATTTGGACGTCTGTACTGATAATCTGCAAGGCTAATAAATTACTACATTTACATGCATGTGTTGCTTCAGACTTGATGAGACTGGTGATTAATCATCTGTGCCATGCATGTGGTGATCCCTTCGCAGGTACTACCTGAGCCTGCACCACCAGGACAAGGACAGCAACTTCTGCCTCTTCATGCCGCTCTTCGACGCCCTCGGCGGCACCGTGCACGGTGCACCCCAGGCCCTGGGAGCTCCAGAAGGAGGTCGACCAAGGTACAGACATGTCGACCATGGCACAAATCCATATAAGCTTCAGACAGAATTCAGCAGTGAAACGGATAACTGAAGCGGCCGATCGATGATGAAACTGAAAACTGGTTGCAGGGAAGAACGACCATGTGCCGGACTTCGTGTTCCTGACGCACGTGGTGGACGTGGTGTCGTCGATGCACGTGCCGTTCGCGTTCCGGGCATGCAGCTCGCTGCCGTGGACGACGCGCGCCGTGCTACTCCCGCTCTGGCCCGTCGCCTTCAGCCTCATGGTGCTCCAGGTGCTCTGCTCCAAGACCTTCACCGTCAGCTTCTACTGCCTCCGCGGCGCCCTCCACCAGACCTGGACCATCCCGCGCTACAGCTTCCATAGTTCATCCCGCCCTGAAGGACGGCATCAACTGCCAGATCGAGCTCGCCATCCTCAGGGCCGACAAGATGGGGTCAAGGTGCTCAGCCTCGCAGCGCTCAACAAGAACGAGGCGCTCAATGGCGGTGGCACGCTGTTTGTGGACAAGCACCCCAACCTCAGGGTCAGGATGGTGCACGGCAATACGCTCACGGCCGCCGTCATCCTCAACGAGATCCCCAGCAGTGTCAAGGAGGTTTTCCTCACCGGCGCCACATCCAAGCTCGGCAGGGCCATCGCGCTCTACCTCTGCAGGAAGAAGATCAGAGTCCTGGTACGTTTCGACAGTGATCGGTGTTCAGGAGTAAAACAAAACTGCAGTGTATTCATTCAAAAAATTGTGCCGTTTTTCAGATGTTGACGCTGTCGTCGGAGCGGTTCCTGAAGATCCAGAGGGAGGCGCCGGCGGAGTTCCAGCAGTACCTGGTACAGTACCTGGTGTGGTTTGGATCCAGCACCAGCTGTTTCTCTTGTGCGTGCATGTGCCTCTCAGACTCATCATGAATTCATCATCTACCCATCGCCTTTTGGGTTTTGACCACCGCAAGCGTCAAGCCGTCAAGTTTCTGACCTTGCATCCACACCACACACTGACACACGTAACTACCTGGAATGATTTGAACTAAGAAAAGTTGCTAATCATCACACGGTAGCACAAAGCAAAACTTTATAGAATCATAAAAGACGATGTTTGATCGTCAGGCTGAGCTTACACTTTTCATCCGAGATTTTCACATGACAATAGCTGTTTTTTCCTGTCTTGAAAAATGATTATTTACACATAAAAGGCGATGTTTGATCGTCAGGCTGGAGTAGTATACGTCGTCTACCATCTGGCCCAGAAAATAAAGGAATGCGCGTGCGACGTGGAGGATGATCAACTGCTGTGCCATGAAGATCCCGGTGATACTGTAGCGCTCGTCGGCGCAGCAACTGCAAGAACGACGCGGCCGGATCTTCTGTGGCCATCTAGCTGGTACGACTGGCCACCAGAGTGGATCGGTCAGACGATAGCATCAAACTGGACGAACACCCATTAATAATTCGTACGCTTTACTCAAAAAATATATATTAATAATTCGTACCCAGGGCTATATGTATGTACATTGTACAGTGATACAGCCTCGTTACAGATATGCCATGCACACGCACGGATACTTGCACAGCTCGACTGCATTTACTAGAAGTTCATACCATCGCCAATTATTTGATCCATGGATCTTTGTATACTCAATCAAATTAAGCGGGCCATTTTAACACCGACCCGTATATATTCTACGTATGTATATTTTGTGGTATAATTAAGTGGGAATGAACAATATTTTTTTTTTCATGACCACAAAAAGAATACTGTTCATTCCCACTTCTCTGGGATTATGAAAAAGGGTGCCCCGCGTTCTAAGACCATCAATTGGGCGACCATTCCCGCTGCTGGCCACGACCTATCCGTGCTTGGTGATGCCATTACGGAGGAGGAAGTTAGTGTTGGAAATATGCCCTAGAGGCAATAATAAAATGATTATTATTATATTTCCTTGTTCATGATAATCGTTTATTATCCATGTTATAATTGTATTGGTTGGAAACACAAATACATGTGTGGATACGTAGACAACAACATGTCCCTAGTGAGCCTCTACCGGACTAGCTCGTTGATCAAAGATGGCCATGGTTTCCTGGTCATAGACATGAGTTGTCATTTGATAACGGGATCACATCATTAGGAGAATGATGTGATGGACAAGACCCAAACTATGAACGTAGCATATGATCGTGTCAAGTTTATTGCTATCGTTTTCGCATGTCAAGTATCTGTTCCTATGACCATGAGATCATGCAACTCACTGACGCCGGAGGAGTACCTTGTGTGTATCAAACGTCGCAACGTAACTGGGTGACTATAAAGATGCTCTACAGGTATCTCCGAGGGTGTCTGTTGAGTTGGCATGGATCAAGACTGGGAATTTGTCACTCCGTATGACGGAGAGGTATCTCAGGGCCCACTCGGTAATACAGCATCACAATGAGCTTGCAAGCAATGTGACTAAAGAGTTAGCCACGGGATTTTGTATTACGGAACGAGTAAAGAGACTTGCCGGTAACGAGATTGAACTAGGTATGGAGATACCGACGATCGAATCTCGGGCAAATAACATATCGCCGGACAAAGGGAATTGCATACTGGATTGACTGAATCCTTGACATCGTGGTTCAACCGATAACGATCTTCATTGAATATGTAGGAACCAATATGGGCATCCAGGTCCCGCTATTGGTTATTGACCGAAGAGGAGTCTCGGTCATGTCTGCATATTCCCGAACCCGTAGGGTCGCACGCTTAACGTTCGGTAGCGCTAGGGTAGTATTGAGATATTAATAGTGGAAAGTCCGACGGTTGTTCGGAGTCCCGGATGGGATCCGGGACATCACGAGGAGCTCCGGAATAATCTGGAGGTAAAGATTCATATATGGAAAGTTGTTATCGGGTTCCGGAAAATGTTCGAGTTTTTTCGGTATTGTACCGGGAAGGTTCTAGAAGGTTCCGGAGTGGGGCCCACCTGCATGGGGGACCCACATGAACGTGGGTAGTGGGGAAAGTCCCCACAACCCTGGTCTAGGCGCACCAAGATCCTCACTTAAAAGGAATAGTATCATATCCCAAAGGGATAAGATCAGGATCCCTAAAAAGAGGATAGCGATCGGTGGGGAAGGAAAGGAGGGATTTCCTTCCTCCCCCTTTGGCCAATGACCCTAGGGCCTTGGAGGGCAAGCCACCAGCCCCCTCCACGCCTATATAAAGGTGGGGAGGCATTGGGGGCAGCCAACCCTTGGACCCTTGCCCGTTACCTCTCCCAACTCCTCCCACGTTTCACCGGTACGCGCTTGGCGAAGCCCTGCCGGAATTCCGCTGCCACCACCACCACCATACTATCGTGTTGGTCCCGATCTCATCTACCCCCTCTCTCTCGCTTGATGGATCAAGAAGGAGAGGATGCCGCCGAGCCGCACGTGTGCTAAACTCGGAGGTGCCGTCCGTTCGGCACTTGATCGGGAGTTCGCGGGACGGATCGTGATTGGATCGCGAAGACGTTCGACTACATCAACCGCATTTCTTAACGCTTCCGCTTAGCGATCTACAAGGGTATGTAGATGCAATCTCTCCTCTCGTAGATGTTCATCTCCTAGATCGATCTTGGTGAGCGTAGGAAATTTTTTGTTTCCCATGCAACGTTCTCCAACCGTGGTATCAGAGCTAGGTCTTTGCGTAGATGACATCACGAGTAGAACACAAAGGAGTTTGTGGGCGTTGATATTCAGATTGCTTCCTTCCTTGGTCTTTTCTTGATTCGGCGGTATTGTGGGATGAAGCGGCCCGGACCAACTTTACATGTCCACGTACATGAGACCGGTTCCATCGACTGACATGCGACTTTGTTGCATAAGATGGTTGGCGGGTGTCTGTCTCTCCCACCTTAGTTGAATCGGATTCGACGAAGGCGGTCCTTGTACAAGATTAAATAGCAACTTGCATATCACCGTTGTGGTTTTGCGTAGGTAAGAATTGTTCTTGCTAGATACCCATAGCAGCCACGTAAAACATGCAACAACAAATTAGAGGACGTCTAACTTGTTTTTGCAGGGTATGTTGTGATATGATATGGCCAAAGACATGATGAAATATATTTGATGTATGAGATGATCATATTTTTTAATAGTTTATCTCGGCTTGCATGTCGATGAATACGGCAACCGGCAGGAGCCATAGGGTTGTCTTTAATTATTGTATGACCTGCGTGTCAATCATTAAGCGCTATGTAATGCTTTACTTTATCGCTAAACTGTAGCAATAGTAGTAGAAGCATGGTTGGCGTGACAACCCCGATGGCGACGCGATGATGGAGATCATGGTGTCATGCCGGTGACAATGGAAATCATGCAGGTGCTTTGGAGATGGAGATCAAAAGCACAAGTTCATGGCCATATCATGTCACTTATGATTTGCATGTGATGTTAATCTTTTTATGCATCTTATTTTGCTTAGGACGACGGTAGCATTATAAGGTGATCCCTCTCTAAAATTTCAAGATAAAATTGTGTTCTCCCCAAGTGTGCACCGTTGCGAAAGTTCATCGTTTCGAAGCACCATGTGATGATCGGGTGTGATAGACTCTACGTTCACATACAACGGGTGCAAGCCAGTTTTGCACATACGGAACACTTGGGTTAAACTTGACGAGCCTAGCATGTACAGACATGACCTCGGAACACAAGAGACCGAAAGGTCGAACATGAGTCATATAGTAGATATGATCAACATGGAGATGTTCACCATTGAAACCACCTCATCTCACGTGATGATCGGACTTGGGTTGGTGAATTTGGATCATGTTACACTCGGACGACCGGAGGGATGTCGATCTGAGTGGGAGTTTTTAAGTAAACTAAACTCATTATCTTGAACAATAGTCTAAGTTGTCTTTGCAAATTTATGTTGTAGATCAATGGCTCGCGCAGTAGCTTCCCTGAATTTCAATGCGTTCCTAGAGAAAGCCAAGCTGAAAGATGATGGAAATAACTTTGTAGACTGGGCCCGTAATCTGAGGATTATCCTCACGGCTGCCCAAAAGGCTTATGTCCTTGATGCACCGCTTGGTGAGCAACCCCCTCCAGCGTCTGTGGACGTTATGAACGCCTGGCAGGCGCGTGTTGATGATTACTCAATAGTTCAGTGCGCCATGTTGTATGGCTTAGAACCGGTACTTCAAAGGCGTTTTGAACGTCATGGAGCATATGAGATGTTCCAGGAGTTGAAGTTTATTTTTGAGAAGAATGCCCGGATCGAGAGGTATGAGACCTCCGATAAGCTCTATGCTTGCAAGATGGAGGAGAACGGGTCTGTCAGTGAACACATACTCAAAATGTCTGGGTATTACAACCGTCTGGCTGAGTTGGGAGTTGTGCTCCCGCCAGAGGCGATCACTGACAGAGTTCTTCAATCGCTACCACCTAGCTACAAGAGCTTTGTGTTGAACTATAACATGCAAGGGATGAACAAGTCAGTCGCCGAGCTGTTTGCGATGCTGAAAGTCGCTGAGTCAGACATCCAGAAGGAGCATCAAGTGTTGATGGTCAATAAAACCACTAGTTTCAAGAAGAATGGCAAGGGCAAGAAGGGAAACTCCAAGAAGAGTGGCAAAGTAGTTGCCCCTCCCGTGAAGAAACCCAAGGCTGGGCCCAAGCCGGAAACTGAGTGCTTCTATTGCAAGGGAACTGGCCACTGGAAGCGGAATTGCCCCAAGTATCTGGCCGACAAGAAGGGGGCCAACGCCAAACAAGGTATATATGATATACATGTTATTGATGTGTACCTTACCAACTCTCGTTGTAGTGCCTGGGTATTTGATACCGGTGCGGTTGCTCACATTTGCAACTCAAAGCAGGAACTGCGGAATAGACGGAGGATGGCGAAGGACGAAGTGACGATGCGCGTGGGAAATGGTTCCAAGGTTGATGTGATCGCCGTCGGCACGCTCGCTCTTCGATTACCATCGGGATTAGTGATGAACCTGAATAATTGTTATTTAGTGCCTGCGTTGAGCATGAACATTATATCTGGATCTTGTTTAATGCGAGACGGTTACTCATTTAAATCAGAGAATAATGGTTGTTCTATTTATATGGGTAATATCTTTTATGGTCACGCACCCATTGTGAGGGGTTTATTCTTATTGAATCTCGATAGTGATGATACACATGTTCATAACATTGATGCCAAAAGATGTAGAGTTGATAATGATAGTACCGCTTTCTTGTGGCACTGCCGCTTAGGTCATATTGGTGTAAAACGCATGAAGAAACTCCATGCTGATGGACTTTTGAAGTCGCTTGATTTTGAATCACTTGACACATGTGAACCATGCCTAATGGGCAAGATGACTAAGACCCCGTTCTCCGGAACAATGGAACGGGCAAGTGACTTGTTGGAAATCATACATACTGATGTGTGTGGTCCGATGAGCATTGAGGCGCGCGGTGGATATCGTTATTTTCTCACCTTCACCGACAATTTGAGTAGATATGGGTATATTTACTTAATGAAACACAAGTCTGAAACGTTTGAAAAGTTCAAGCAATTTCAGAGTGAAGTTGAGAATCATCGTAACAAGAAAATCAAATTCCTACGATCTGATCGAGGGGGAGAATATCTGAGTTATGGGTTTGGCAGTCACTTAAGACAATGTGGAATTGTTTCACAGTTGACGCCACCTGGAACACCACAGTGTAATGGTGTGTCCGAACGTCGTAATCGAACCTTATTGGATATGGTGCGTTCTATGATGTCTCTTGCCGATCTGCCACTATCATTTTGGGGTTATGCGTTAGAGACAGCTGCATTCACTTTAAATAGGGCACCATCTAGGTCCGTTGAGACGACACCGTATGAACTATGGTTTGGCAAGAAACAAAAGTTGTCGTTTCTTAAAGTTTGGGGATGTGATGCTTATGTCAAAAGGCTTCAGCCAGAAAAGCTTGAACCCAAAGCAGACAAATGCGTCTTCATAGGATACCCAAAAGAGACGGTTGGGTATACCTTCTATCTCAGATCCGAAGGCAAAGTGTTTGTCGCTAAGAACGGGTCCTTTCTCGAGAAAGAGTTTCTCTCGAAAGAATTCAGTGGGAGGAAGATAGAACTTGATGAGGTTGTTGAACCTTTACTTCAATCAGAGAGTAGCACTGCGCAGAAAGATGTTTCTGTGGAACCTACGTCAGTTGAAGAGGAAGCTGATGATGGTGATCATGAAGCTTCGGATCAAGTTACTATCGAACCTCGTAGGTCGACAAGGATACGTACTGCTCCTGAGTGGTATGGTAACCCTGTCTTAAAGGTCATGTTGTTGGACAACGATGAACCTACGAGCTATGGAGAAGCGATGGTGGGCCCGGATTCCGACAAATGGTTAGAGGCCATGAAATCCGAGATGGGATCCATGTATGAAAACAAAGTATGAACTTTGGAAGTATTACCTGAAGGGCGAAAGGCCATTAAGAATAAATGGATCTTCAAGAAGAAGACGGACGTAGACGGTAATGTCACCGTCTATAAAGCTCGACTTGTGGCAAAGGGTTTTTCACAAGTTCAAGGAGTTGACTACGATGAGACTTTCTCACCCGTAGCGATGCTTCGGTCCGTCAGAATCATGTTAGCAATAGCTGCATTTTTCGATTATGAAATTTGGCAGATGGATGTCAAAACAGCGTTCCTTAACGGTTTTCTTAAGGAAGAGTTGTATATGATGCAACCAGAAGGTTTTGTCGATCCAGAGAATGCTGACAAAGTTTGCAAACTTCAGCGATCCATTTATGGACTGGTGCAAGCGTCTCGGAGTTGGAATCTTCGCTTTGATGAGGTGATCAAAGCGTTTGGGTTTATACAAGTTTACGGAGAAGCTTGTTGAAAGATCGTGGATGTCGCCTAGAGGGGGGGTGAATAGGCGCTTTAAAATAATTACGGTTTAGGCTTGAACAAATGCGGAATAAAACAAGCGTTTAATTTGTCAAGCACAAAACCTAAATCGACTAGGCTCACCTATGTGCACCAACAACTTATGCTAAGCAAGATAAACAACTAAGTGATAGCAAGATATTTAACAAGAAACAATATGGCTATCACAAAGTAAAGTGCATAAGTAAAGGGCTCGGGTAAGAGATAACCGAGGCACGCGGAGACGACGATGTATCCCGAAGTTCACACCCTTGCGGATGCTAATCTCCGTTAGAGCGGTGTGGAGGCACAATGCTCCCCAACAATGCCACTAGGGCCACCGTATTCTCCTCACGCCCTCGCACAATGCAAGGTGCCGTGATTCCACTAAGGGACCCTTGAGGGCGGTCACCGAACCCGTACAAATGGCAACCCTTGAGGGCGGTCACCGAACCCGTACACTTTGGCAACCCTTGGGGGCGGTCACCGGTACCCGTCAAATTGCTCGGGGCGATCTCCACAACCTAATTGGAGACCCCGACGCTTGCCCGGAGCTTTACACCACAATGATTGAGCTCCAAGGCACCACCAACCGTCTAGGGCGCCCAAGCACCCAAGAGGAACAAGCTCAAGGGTACCAAGTACCCAAGAGTAACAAGCTCTAGGGTGCTCAAACACCCAAGAGTAATAAGCTACTCAACTATTTCACCACCACGAATCACCGTGGAGAACTCAAACCGATGCAACTAATGCAATGGCAAGAACACACCAAGTGCTCAAGTCCCTCTCTCTCAAATCCCACCAAAGCAACAAAAGCTATGGAGAAAAGTGAGAGGAAGAACAAGGAGAACACCAAGAACTCCAAGATCTAGATCCAAGGGGTTCCCCTCACTTAGAGGAGAAAGTGATTGGTGGAAATGTGGATCTAGATCTCCTCTCTCTTTTCCCTCAAGAAGGAGCAAGAATCATTGGAGGGATTGAGAGATAGCAAAGCTCTAGAAGGTCAACAATGGAGGAGAGAGAGCTGCAAGAGGATGAAAGAACCGTTGGGGGCAAGGGGGAAGAAGACCCCTTTTATAACCCCCCACCAAATCGAACCGTTATGCCTGTGCTGGACGCGTACAAGCGGTACTACCGCTCAGGCGAGCGGTACTACCGCTTAAGCGGTAGTTCCAGCCAGCAGCAGGCGAGAACACGAAACTAGAGCGGTAGTGCCGCACTAAGCGGTACTACCGTCCAACAAAGCGGTACTACCGCTAAGGAGAAAAGAGCACCTCTGCGAAACACACGCGGTAGTAGGAACGGTAGTGGAGGGCGGAAGTACCGCCCTAAGCGGTACTACCACACTACTGCCACACTACTACCGTTTAACAGAAAAAGGGCACCAGAAGAATTTCAGCAAGCGGAACTTGCAGCGGTAGTAGAAACCGGAAGTACCGCCCAAGCGGTACTACCATGCCACTACCGCACAAAGCGGTACTACCGCTCTACTACCGCACTACTTCCGCTTAACAAAAATCGGCAACAGAAGAAATTCCCACAAGCGGTACTCGCTGCGGTAGACCACAGCGGTACTACCGTGGTACCGAGCGGTACTACCGCTTGGGTGCTGCAAAAGTGCCCAAGCAGAACAGACAGATACAGGAAAACCAGAACTGCCACAACTTCTACATATGAGCTCCGAATTGAGCAAACTCAAGCTTGTTGGATAGAAGACAACGAGTACTATCCAAACAGCGACTGGTTATAATAAGAAGTGGCAGGGAGATATGCCTAACATATAGAGATGAGAAACCTCTATGAATGAAGAACCGGCATAAACTCCAACATCGAAAACATCATAGAAGATGCATATATGAACTCCGTTTTCGATGAACTCGAGCTTGTCATGAAGATGACCAAAAGCTCAAAGACTCACAAAGAGAAACACCAAACACAAACCAAGAAAGATGATGCAAGGATGCAATGGTTTGAGCTCTCTACGAACGATACGATCAAGCTACTCATCCGAGAGCCCCCCTTGATAGTACGGCCATCGATCCTACAACCTGGTCTCCCAACTACCACTATGAGACCGGTAAAATAGAAAACCTATCAAGGGCAAACCTTTTCCTTGCGCATAGTCCACTTGAGCTAGATGATGACGATCTTGACCTCCTCAAGTTGGACCACCTTTCTTGATTGCGCCGGCTCGATGAAGACTAGTTGATTGCTCCCCCATACTCCACTATGGGTGAGCCACTCTTTGGCACATCTTCACAAGTCCATTGTCACCACAATGGACGGCAAGCTTCAAGCATGTGATCTCTTCGTGATACTCCACTTGAACTTGCACACCGCAATGTTGATGACGATCACCACTTGATGTCATCCTCCATGGGTTGAATGAGATCTTCCTCTTGACGCAAGCCCATGGAAACATACCTAACCCCACATAGAACTCTCGCATAGAACATGGGTTAGTACACAAAAGCGTAATGGACAATGCTTACCATACCGTGAGATCACTTGATCCCACTCGGTACATCTTCTACGCTTTGTGTGTTGATCAACTTGAATCACTCTTCATATTTAGTCTTGATCAAGGTTATTCAAGGTTATTAGAAGAAGAATATGTGTTGTCCATAGGCATTGCTTGAAGACCATTTGTTGGTTTCAAGGTTATTAGAAGAAGAATATGTGTTGACCAAGGTTATTCATGGAGTTATCCAAAGATTGGTCATGTTGATCAACACACAAAGCATAGAAGATGTACCGAGTGGGATCAAGTGATCTCACGGTATGGTAAGCATTGTCCATTACGCTTTGTGTACTAACCCATGTTCTATGCGAGAGTTCTATGTGGGGTTAGGTATGTTTCCATGGGCTTGCGTCAAGAGGAAGATCTCATTCAACCCATGGAGGATGACATCAAGTGGTGATCGTCATCAACATTGCGGTGTGCAAGTTCAAGTGGAGTATCACGAAGAGATCACATGCTTGAAGCTTGCCGTCCATTGTGGTGACAATGGACTTGTGAAGATGTGCCAAAGAGTGGCTCACCCATAGTGGAGTATGGGGGAGCAATCAACTAGTCTTCATCGAGCCGGCGCAATCAAGAAAGGTGGTCCAACTTGAGGAGGTCAAGATCGTCATCATCTAGCTCAAGTGGACTATGCGCAAGGAAAAGGTTTGCCCTTGATAGGTTTTCTATTTTACCGGTCTCATAGTGGTAGTTGGGAGACCAGGTTGTAGGATCGATGGCCGTACTATCAAGGGGGGCTCTCGGATGAGTAGCTTGATCGTATCGTTCGTAGAGAGCTCAAACCATTGCATCCTTGCATCATCTTTCTTGGTTTGTGTTTGGTATTTCTCTTTGTGAGTCTTTGAGCTTTTGGTCATCTTCATGACAAGCTCGAGTTCATCGAAAACGGAGTTCATATATGCATCTTCTATGATGTTTTCGATGTTGGAGTTTATGCCGGTTCTTCATTCATAGAGGTTTCTCATCTCTATATGTTAGGCATATCTCCCCTGCCACTTCTTATTATAACCAGTCGCTGTTTGGATAGTACTCGTTGTCTTCTATCCAACAAGCTTGAGTTTGCTCAATTCGGAGCTCATTTGCAGAAGTTATGGCAGTTCTGGTTTTATTTGTATCCTCTGTTTTCTGTGGATTTTCAGTAGCTTGCAAGCGGTAGTACCGCTGGTGCCCACGGTAGTACCGCTGGTACTTCCGTGGCACTACCGCTTGGGGTTTCCCCGAGCGTGCAACTCTCTGTTGCCAGTTTGCCATTCACGGTAGTAGAGCGGTAGTAGCACGGTAGTACCGCTCTGGCGGTACTACCGCCCTTACTACCACCGCCACTACCGCTTGCGGGGTTTCCTTCTGTGCACGTCTCTGTTGCCGTTTTCTGTTAAACGGTAGTAGTGCGGCAGTAGTGCGGTAGTACCGCTCAGGGCGGTAGTACCGCTCTACTGGGCGGTAGTACCGCTTGGTGCGGTACTTCCGCCCTCCACTACCGCTGCTACTACCGCTTGTTTTTCGCAGAGTGTGCAAGCTTCTGTTGCTCTTTTCGCTTTAGCGGTAGTACCGCTTAGTTGAGCGGTAGTACCGCTTGGTGCGGCACTACCGCTCCAGTCCCGTGTTCTCGCCTGCTGTTTTTGAATTACTACCGCTTAAGCGGTAGTACCGCTCGCAAGAGCGGTAGTACCGCTTGTACGCGTCCAGCACGGGTAACGGTTGGATTTGGGGTGGCCCTATAAAAGGGGTCTTCTTCCCCAACGGTTATCTTATCCTTTGAGCTCATTTCTCCCCCCATTGTTGACCTTCTTGAGCTTGCCTATCTCTCAATCCCTCCAATGATTCTTGCTCCTTCTTGAGGGAAAAGAGAGAGGAGATCTAGATCCACATTTCCACCAATCACTTTCTCCTCTAAGTGAGGGGAACCCCTTGGATCTAGATCTTGGAGTTCTTGGTGTTCTCCTTGTTCTTCCTCTCACTTTCCTCCATAGCTTTTGTTGCTTTGGTGGGATTTGAGAGAGAGGGACTTGAGCACTTCGTGTGTTCTTGCCATTGCATTAGTTGCATCGGTTTGAGTTCTCCACGGTGATACGTGGAAGTTAGTAGTTGAGAAGCTTATTACTCTTGGGTGTTTGAGCACCCTAGAGCTTGTTCCTCTTGGGTGCCTTGGCGCCCTAGACGGCTTGGTGGTGCCTCGGAGCTCAATCATTGTGGTGTAAAGCTTCGGGCAAGCGTCGGGGTCTCCAATTAGGTTGTGGAGATCGCCCCGAGCAATTTGACGGGTACCGGTGACCGCCCCCAAGGGTTGCCAAAGTGTACGGGTTCGGTGACCGCCCTCAAGGGTTGCCATTTGTACGGGTTCGGTGACCGCCCTCAAGGGTCCCTTAGTGGAATCACGGCACCTTGCATTGTGCGAGGGCGTGAGGAGAATACGGTGGCCCTAGTGGCATTGTTGGGGAGCATTGTGCCTCCACACCGCTCTAACGGAGATTAGCATCCGCAAGGGTGTGAACTTCGGGATACATCGTCGTCTCCGCGTGCCTCGGTTATCTCTTACCCGAGCCCTTTACTTATGCACTTTACTTTGTGATAGCCATATTGTTTCTTGTTATATATCTTGCTATCACTTAGTTGTTTATCTTGCTTAGCATAAGTTGTTGGTGCACATAGGTGAGCCTAGTCGATTTAGGTTTTGTGCTTGACAAATTAAACGCTAGTTTTATTCCGCATTTGTTCAAGCCTAAACCGTAATTATTTTAAAGCGCCTATTCACCCCCCCCCCCTCTAGGCGACATCCACGATCTTTCACTTGCCATAAGTATGGCCGAAAGATTTCAAAGTGATCCAGGAGTGGAACACTGGACAGCGGTCAAGAATATCCTTAAGTACCTGAAAAGGACTAAGGAAATGTTTCTCGTTTATGGAGGTGATCAAGAGCTCGTCGTAAAGAGTTACGTCGATGCAAGCTTTGACACTGATCCGGATGACTCTAAGTCTCAAACCGGATACGTATATATTCTGAATGGGGGAGCGGTAAGCTGGTGCAGTTCCAAGCAAAGCGTGGTAGCTGATTCTACATGCGAAGCGGAGTACATAGCTTCCTCAGAGGCAGCGAAGGAAGGTGTCTGGATGAAGCAGTTCATGACAGATCTTGGAGCTGTGCCCAGTGCACTGGACCCAATGACTCTGTTCTGTGTCAACACTGGTGCCATTGCTCTAGCCAAGGAACCAAGGTTTCACAAGAGGACCAGACACATAAAGCGACGCTTCAATTCCATCCGCGATGCGATCAAGGAGGAGCACATAAACATTTGCAAAGTGCACACGGATCTGAATGCTGCAGATCCGTTGACTAAACCTCTTCCACGGGCAAAACATGATCAACACCAGAACTCTATGGGTGTTAGATTCATAACCATGTAATGCTAGATTATTGACTCTAGTGCAAGTGGGAGACTGTTGGAAATATGCCCTAGAGGCAATAATAAAATGGTTATTATTATATTTCCTTGTTCATGATAATCGTTTATTATCCATGCTATAATTGTATTGGTTGGAAACACAAATACATGTGTGGATACGTAGACAACAACATGTCCCTAGTGAGCCTCTACCGGACTAGCTCGTTGATCAAAGATGGCCATGGTTTCCTGGTCATAGACATGAGTTGTCATTTGATAACGGGATCACATCATTAGGAGAATGATGTGATGGACAAGAACCAAACTATGAATGTAGCATATGATCGGGTTCCGGAAAATGTTCGAGTTTTTTCGGTATTGTACCGGGAAGGTTCTAGAAGGTTCCGGAGTGGGGCCCACCTGCATGGGGGACCCACATGAACGTGGGTAGTGGGGAAAGTCCCCACAACCCTGGTCTAGGCGCACCAAGATCCTCACTTAAAAGGAATAGTATCATATCCCAAAGGGATAAGATCAGGATCCCTAAAAAGAGGATAGCGATCGGTGGGGAAGGAAAGGAGGGATTTCCTTCCTCCCCCTTTGGCCAATGACCCTAGGGCCTTGGAGGCAAGCCACCAGCCCCCTCCACGCCTATATAAAGGTGGGGAGGCGTTGGGGGCAGCCAACCCTTGGACCCTTGCCCGTTACCTCTCCCAACCCCTCCCACGTTTCACCGGTACGCGCTTGGCGAAGCCCTGCCGGAATTCCGCTGCCACCACCACCACCATACCGTCGTGTTGGTCCCGATCTCATCTACCCCCTCTCTCTCGCTTGCTGGATCAAGAAGGAGAGGACGCCGCCGAGCCGCACGTGTGCTAAACTCGGAGGTGCCGTCCGTTCGGCACTTGATCGGGAGTTCGCGGGACGGATCGTGATTGGATCGCGAAGACGTTCGACTACATCAACTGCGTTTCTTAACGCTTCCGCTTAGCGATCTACAAGGGTATGTAGATGCAATCTCTCCTCTCGTAGATGTTCATCTCCTAGATCGATCTTGGTGAGCGTAGGAAAATTTTTGTTTCCCATGCAACGTTCCCCAACAGTTAGGGCTGCCATATTTGCCATGCCTAGCGATAAAGCGCCCGGTCCAGATGGCTACATTGGAAAATTCTTCAAGAGCTGTTGGGATATCATTAAAGATGACATCATGCTAGTGGTTAATAATTTCTCCAACCTCCATGCTAGAAACTTGCACTGGCTCAACTCGGCGAATATTGCTCTCATTCCCAAGAAGGACGGCGCGGAGGAGATCTCTGACTTCAGGCCCATTAGCCTAATCCATGTTGTGGCTAAGCTCATTGCCAAGATTCTTGCCACTAGATTGGCTCCCCACATGAATGATATTGTTTCAATCGCGCAAAGTGCTTTCATTAAAAAGAGGAGCATTCACGACAACTTCATGTATGTGCGGAATCTAGCCAGAAGATTTCACCGCACAAAAAAGCCTATGCTCCTCTTCAAGCTTGACATCAAGAAGGCATTTGACTCTGTTAGATGGGATTACCTATTGGAGACGCTGAATCACCATGGCTTTCCTGCCCGCTTCCGGGACTGGATCTCGGCACTACTATCCTCGGCGTCCTCGAGAGTTTTGCTCAACGGTATTGCCGGCGACCCAATCAAGCATGGACAGGGACTCGGGCAGGGGGACCCGCTATCACCGTTGCTATTCGTGCTTGCCATCGACCCACTGCACCATATCCTCAACAAAGCCACCACCCAAGGCAAGCTTCATCCCCTCCCTGGGAGGCACACGGAGATTCATGCCTCTCTTTATGCCGACGATGCCGCAGTTTTCTGTGCCCCCATCAAGGAGGACGTTCAATTCCTTGCAGCCATGCTTGCTTCCTTCGGTGAATCCACCGGCCTCTCCACAAACTGCACAAAGAGTATTGTAGCCCCTATCAGATGTGCCAACGTGGACCTTGATGACGTTCTCCAGTCCTTCCCGGCATGCCGCTCCTCCTTCCCTATTCGCTACCTTGGCCTCCCACTCGCAATCAAAAGATTAAGGAGGATACATCTCCAAATGCTGGAAGACAAGGCTGCCGGCAAATTGGCGCCTTGGAAAGGCAAGCATGTTGCTATCTCGGGTCGCATGACCTTGGTCAAGGTGGTCCTTACGGCGGTGGCCATTTACCACATTACACCGCTTGACCTTCCGGTGGAGGTTCTCAAGGCGATCGATAGGTTGCGGCGGGCCTACCTTTGGGCCGGAACTGACAAGGTAATTGGTGGAAAGTGCAAAGTAAACTGGGAGCTCGTCTGCAGGCCAAAAGAATTTGGAGGCCTTGGCATTTTGCACCTTGGCAAGTTTGCCGCTGCCCTCCGGTTGCGATGGCTTTGGCTCGACCCACCACGTGCGTGGTGCGGTATGGGGACACCTTGCACGACCAATGACCGTAACCTGTTTGCGGCTGCGACTAAGGTGACGATTGGCGATGGTCAGAAGGCTTCCTTCTGGGAGTCACCTTGGCTGGAGGGTATTAGGCCAAAAGACATTGCTCCAAAGATTTTTGAGATTTCACGCAAGAAGGGGGCATCTGTTGCCACGGCCTTGAGGGATGGGCACTGGATAAAGCAAATTGATTACCATAACGGCCTCACGCTTGAGCACCTCCAACAATTCTTGGCACCGTGGGAGAAGCTTCTGAGTGTCATCATCCGGCCGGGTGTCAAGGATACCATCCTGTGGAAGCTAACCAAGGATGGCCAGTACTCAGCTAGGTCTGCTTATATGGTGCAGTTTGCTGGCCTTACTCGCTCAAGCTTGCATGTCACAGTCTGGAAGGCTTGGGCACCCCCCAAGTGTAAAATTTTTGCCTGGCTTGTCACTCAAAACAGAATTTGGACTGCCGATAGGCTCCAGCAGCGAGGATGGCCTAATTGCGACCGATGTCCACTTTGTAATCAGGTGCAAGAATCTGCGGCTCACCTCCTCTTCAAGTGCAGGTTCTCCACTCGAGTTTGGAATGAGGTGTTTGCCTGGCTTGGTCTAAATATCCCCACGACTCATTGGCTTCAGTTTAACACGGTCAAATCTTGGTGGGATGCGCTACTCACTAACAATGTTCAACCTGCGAAAGCTCTATCTTCCCTTCTCCCTCTTGTGGGATGGGAAGTTTGGAAGGAAAGGAATGCACGCGTCTTCAGGAACAAGGCGGCGCCAGTGGCGATCATCATGCGATGCATCAAAGAAGAAGTGTCCATTTGGGCCATTGAGGGCGCCAAACATTTGCGTAATGTAATGCCGCGAGAGTAATTGTTTTGCCTTTTGACCGCCTGGCGGTCTGCTTGTAACAAAACATCTTCTTAATTAATGAAAATGGCAAATCTTTTGCCTTGTTTCAAAAAAAAAAAAAAGGTACACGGTGCCTATCTAATACCATCATTGCGTACGTAGGAAAACCAGCTGTCCCCACCCAGAAAACTTAAACAGACCCATCTAGATGGATCACTTTTCTTCGCTTGGCCCGGAGTTCGGACAGGTTTTGTCACGTTCATATCTGTCGTCTCTGTCCAGAAAGGAACTTCAGGGTGTAAAGTGCAATTACTGAGCACCGGCCATGACACACGACCCTACGAGCAGAAATAAACAAAAAGAGGTTGATTACCAGTTGACACGTGCCCTAAGCGGCGCGCTCAAGCTGCCTGATTTGGTTCCGTACGGACATATGCATGCACTGGTGGTAAGATGCAAGTGCAAGAAGCTTCTTGGAAGGTTCCTGTCGAAATAGTACCACTAGTTTTCTCTTCTCTTTGGCAGAGAAACAGATCGAGCCAGAGACTCGTGCGATCCAGCGCTGCGTGCATGCAGTTGCATGTACAGTTGTACAGTCGTACTACTGGCTACTCGCGTGCAGCCACGTCACGCCGCGCATGCATGATCCATGATCGATCTGCATTATCGATCGACCGTCAAAAACATATACAGTATCTATATTAATATGTGTACTTGCTTAGGTCATTAAGTACCGATCGGTCAGAACAGATTGGTTGTGATCGGCAGAATTAGGCTGATCGAATAATCATGCATGTACGTACGTACGTACGTACTGAAAGTCTACGTACCGGGAATCATTTCCCGGCATCTCTGCTCCTTGCGTATCGTTTCGTTGGTTTGGGGCACATGATGCATGCGTGGCTAGCTACATGCATCGACTGTGTCTCTGGTTGTGGGGTCGTAGCGGTTGCGTAGCATCGTACCGGCCGGCAACATTGTGCCATCTGCCATGGCTGGGCGACACACGCCACTGTGCCTGCTGGAGTAGCGCATACAGATACAGATAGTTGAAAAATGAGTGCACGCCTATGCTAATTATTTTGATTAGTCAGCGTTTCAGCTGATCCTGTCGATCGTTAATTCCACCTTCGAAAAACAAGGAAAATACGCATATATGAATGGATAAAATGGAGTAGATTTTTTTTTCGAATAGAATGGAGTAGTAGATGATTACGCATGTGGATTGGCATGCAGGTAGCTACACATGTGGTTGAATTGATCGATCTGACGCGCGCGCGCGCATGCAGTATCGGTGTTGCTGGTCCATGCATGAACCACGATCGATCGAGTTTAATGAAATTGAAACGTCAACCACGCACGTAGCCTAGCTTAGCTTGCTTATTATGGGGTCAGCCAGATCACCCATTGCCATTCGACTGATCGATCCGTCGCCGCATGGATGGATGCAACGACATTAGCTCTCCCCTCCCCTCAGCTCAATCATGTCTTTGCCTTTATTTGGCACCGTGAGGAAGACAACGATGTTGGTTGAATTTCCGTCCCATGCATGGCCCCTCCATTGTACGAGTGCATCCATGCATGAGTGTGTGCTAAGATGAGCTATGCATCGATAGCTCGATTAATTTTGTAGCTTGCCCATGCAGCCATGCAGGGGTACCAACCATTCATTGGTCGTGCACCGGCCACTGTTTTACAGCCATCTCTTGTCTAAGATATGGTCCTGTGAACTACTCTGCTCGTACGTAGGATATGAGAATTGGGGCTATGGATGGAACTGGCGGGTGCTTTTTGACTCACCAACTACGGCCGGTGAAGAAGAAGCCAAGCGCGCGCCCGCTGACCAGCGCCGTGGCTTTCTCCTTTCTGGGATACGCGCGGCGCGGGGGCGTTTGCACGGGTCAGCAGGCAGGCAGGCGTCGGCACGCGTAGACGGGGCCGGCCGGCGGCACATTCCGATCAACAAAGTCAAATCAAGTGGATGGGGGGAAGCGAGGCCGAGGCCGAGGCCGTCCGTAGGTGGGCATCATCGATCAGACGGGTGACGTACGGGCCAGCCTGGGCCCAGATCATGCATCCTGTGGTGGTGGTTTGACTATCAACGCTAGGGTCCCTCGATCGCCTCCAATTAGGGCGCCCCGCACCTAACGTCCTAGCGGCTATAGATAAGCTAGCGCCGTGGTATACACGCACACCGATCGAGTACTACAGCGTTGAAACCGGGAGTGAGGTTCGTCGGCGCCTAGAATTTTATTGGAAAGAGATTGTATGAGGCCAAATTACAGCATGCGTAGACGTTCAAAAACTGGACTTTTACATAGCAAAAGTAGACACAAGTCAAGGATTTACAATGAGGTTGGAGCAGTTAGCAAGGTACCGGCATCGAGGCGCTGACTCGTTTATATGCTTCATATATGCCACGAGCATAAACATTAGTGGAGAATTTGGATAATCAAAATAAACTCATACTTACGACAATAGAAGAGCTTCATAAGCATTAGGTCTCTTTGTCTTGCAGGAGTTCTGCGTATATATATATCTAACGGTCTAGGGTCTCTTCGATTCAAACGATTTCTAAAGGAAATTTGTAGGATTCTAATCTTTATAATTTTTTCATACATGGGTTATTTGATTCATAGGATTAAACTCCATATAAATTTTTCCTTAGGATTCGTTTGTACTAACTTTCATAGAAAATTTTCCATCCACCCCCACCTCGAATGAAGAATCCTACGTTATGTATAATCAAACATACATACTTATCCTACAGGATTGAAGACGGTGTGCCACTCCATTCATATGTTTTCCCTATTCCTACACTCGAAATCTTGCGAATCAAAGAGGCGCTAATTTCAGAAGGAATCAGAAAGCATTCAATAGTTTCACATAAGGAAGTTGAAGATAATAGAGAGAGAAAACATGTCAATTTCCCATGGAGTGTTGGAGTCTACGGGTGTTGCAATTTATGGGGCTGTATAGTTTTCTTTTTCCAAATCGTCACCAAACTTCCCCACCTACATATTCATGCAAAAGGGCCCGAAACAAATTTGCAACATAGATAAAATATACCAAGGGGGAGACATCAGAGGGAGCCATACTGTCGTCACAATTTTCCTCTTGTAGCAAATAATCCGACTTTATTGATTTATTAAATAAAGTACATCAACTCAAACAAACTGAAGCAAAACTAAAGTGAACGACACATGTTTATGATACATCAAGGTTTTTCAAGGTCGTCATCTCTAGTTTCATTGTTTGCGTCCAAATGTTCTACCATGACTTAGATAAAAGAAATTACATAACATAAAACATAAACAAAGTTAAACTTACTCAAAAAATTTAAAGACCTGCATGAGTTACCTACCCCAATAAAGTGAGAATCTAAGATCATTGATCATACTGTAGCGAGGGACAGACCCCTTGTGAGAGAAGTTGTCAAACCATTGCTTTGTTGCCATATTGCCGGTGAAGAACTAGATGTAGACTATAGAGCCTCCGACGAAAACACAACTAACACTATCATCAAGGGCACCAACACTAAGTGCGGACATCACTACCCCTGATATAACCATAACTACCACTACTTCCTCCACATATGATCAAGAAATGATTGTCAAGCAAGTTCAAAAAAAGTGTCAAGCAAAAAGAGCATGATTAGGTCATGTACAAGAAGTTCTCTCACATCAATTTGGACCCAGTAGAAGCTATAGATCAAGTCGCTAGGTGTTGGACTCAAATTCAGACTATTGAGATATACCTGGCTACGAATGACATTGTCTTTTATAACCGGACTCCAAATTGAGTGATTTTGGACTTTTTGGAAAGCTTATCTCGTATACTTTCCAGCGGATCCAGAACGCCTCAAAATTTCTTCCAAATGTTGTAACATTTTAATGTTGATGCAGAAACGAAATTAATTGATGTTGTGCCACCTCCACTTGGGGCCACGGACCTTGTACGGCCTAGGGTTGTGTTTTTGCTCCTTTGGGACATGCGTCCACCCTTGGTCCTACATAGATAGATCAACCTCGTAGCGTTTCTTTGAGTTTTTGTTTGATTGAGTTTTAGTGTTGGCTACTCTTTGCCATAGACACGAGAATCGGGGAGACCTCCTGCACTACTTGTGTTCAGTGGCTCGTCGTGTTAATCAAGTACTTCAATTTATATCTGTAACTCAAATTATACATTTTTAATTCTTGCTTGTTCTTTGGTTGCATGCAGGGATTATCTTTGTTATCAGATTGATTGTGTTTTCAACACCGTCCATAACCATTATCAAAGTTGGTTTAACGATTGCTAATTCACAGTGTCTTAGGCTACGATCAAATTTGAATTACCTTTTTTTTATCTAGATGCTGTCAACTTTTTCATGGAAAATTCTCATTCTGGTCCTTACGTGTGCACAGAAACAGAATGTTCAGTGTGAATTTCACACTCTGACTCTCTATCGACACGGCGGTGAAATCACACGCAGTCAGTCAGGCAGAACGCTCCAAGGCAGCTCACCGGTCCCGGGACATGCTTCCCGTCAGCCGAGACAGGTCAGCACGCGCACCGCGCCTCTGGCGTCCCGCGTGACATCCCCCCATGAACACGTGGTACGCCGGAGCGGGCCCCGGTGGTCCGGCGCGACGCTTTTCCGCATCCGACGGTGGCCCACCCTCACCGCGCGTCTCTCGCTGGCTGGCCATCCCGGTCTCGGCCCTCCTACTCGGTCTACTCCCGCTATATATTCGCCCAGTGGCTCAAGCAGCCAGCCCGGTAGTTGTTCGCTCGCACCAAGAAATACATACTACAGCTCTACTGCACTCGCTCTGGTTCATCGATCCAGCGGCCAGCAGGGTCAAACAGGATCGGCACGAGGAGAAATCGCGAGGCTCCGTTGGTTTTGCTCTGCTCTGAGTTTGCGCGGCGCGATGGGCGTGCTCTTCTCGTGTCCCGCGGAGGACGACGGCGGCGCGGGCGAATGCGGCCTCGTCGCGGCGGCGGGGGAGGAGGAGCAGGCGACGTTCCTCAAGGCCTCGCTCGGCTCCGGCAAGCTCCGGATCGAGGGCTCCCTCAGCTTCAAGAGGCTCCAGCTGGTGGAGCCCAAGATCTCCATCACCACGCCCGACGCGGTCACCGCGCCGGTTCCGGTGCCGAGGGAGCTCCTCCGGACGCGGTTCGCTGACGCGGCGGTGGCAGCTGTGGCGGCGGCGGCGCCGGAGAGCCCAAAGCACGAGGCGGCGGCGGTGACGCTGCAGAAGGTGTACAAGAGCTTCCGGACGCGGCGCCGACTCGCCGACTGCGCCGTGCTTGTGGAGCAGAACTGGTGGGAGCTGCTGGACTTCGCGCTGCTCAAGCGGAGCTCTGTCTCCTTCTTCGACATCGAGCGGCAGGAGACCGCCGTGTCCAAGTGGGCGCGCGCAAGGACCAGAGCCGCCAAAGTAAGCAATCTCTGAAATGCATCAATCGGCTCTTCAAGAAATCTCTCTGATGCCATCTCCATTCGTGAAATTGGACTAATAAATAGTGTGATTTCAGGTCGGAAAGGGGCTGTCCAAGGATGAGAAAGCTCGGAAGCTCGCATTGCAGCACTGGCTTGAAGCTGTGAGTACTTTTATCAGAGAAACTGCAGAATGCTCAGTTAGTTTTGGTGTTTTTGCCAAGCAATGTGCTCATGTCCCTGCTGAAATTTCCGATGAGCAGATCGACCCGCGACACCGGTACGGCCACAACCTTCACTACTACTACGACTGCTGGCTGAGGTGCGAAAGCAGGGAGCCTTTCTTCTACTGGTGAGTGTTACAGCTCAACTGATCACTGTTGTTGGAATTTCTGAATCTTTGGTCAGACCAAGAGATGATGAATTTATAACCTTATAGACTGATCACCATGTTTGGTTATTTAGGCTCGACATCGGAGAGGGCAAGGAGATCAATCTCGAGGACCGGTGCCCGCGGTCGAAGCTTCTCAGCCAGTGCATCAAGTATCTTGGTCCGGTAGGTGTTTGCAAACACTTTAGTACCTGGGATAAATGAATAGCTGGAGTAGAATGCAAGTCCATGAGAGTTCAGAAAGAATAATGATTCAAACTGAAATTTTGTTGTGCCTACAGAAAGAGAGAGAGGACTATGAGGTTGTGATTGAGGATGGCAAGTTCATGTACAAGAACAGCAGACAAATACTCGACACGTCCGGCGGTCCGAGGGACGCAAAGTGGATCTTTGTGCTGAGCACATCCAGGAATATGTATGTCGGGCAGGTAATGTTCAGGCTTCATACTAGAGTACTATCAACACACAACATTGCATTAAACCTATCACCTATGTGTACTGGATCATCATCTAACATTGTCCAAAACTCTACTTTCTGCAGAAGAAAAAGGGCACATTTCAGCATTCTAGCTTTCTCGCCGGAGGCGCCACATCTGCTGCGGGGCGACTAGTTGTCGAAGATGGAGTTCTGAAGGCTATCTGGCCTCACAGCGGGCACTACCGCCCCACAGAAGAGAACTTCCAGGAATTCCAGGCCTTCCTCAGAGAGAACAAGGTCGATCTCACCGATGTTAAGGTGAGCAACTATGCCGGTGACCGATGATTGGGATAGAATGAGAATCTTCCCAAAATGTGGTGACAATAAAGTTATCCAATTTGCATTTTCTCAATTGTTCTTTTTGTATGATTGCAGATGAGCCCAGCTGAAGAGGATGAGGAGTTCTGGAGCAGGCTCAGAAGCATCCCTTCTGAGCGGTGCACCGATGCCGACAAACCCGAAGAAGAAATGGTTCCTGCTGCAGAAACCATCCCTTGCCAGGCACCTCAGGTCACTGAAACCACACCTGAAGAGGTTTCCCAACACCAAGAAACAGGCAAAGATCGTAGCCAACCGGAGATATTCCCAAGGCCAGATTCATCAGAAGATGCTGTTAACATCAAAACATCAACAACTTCTATGCCTGAAGATCATCAGGATGACAGCGATGATGACCATTCGGTGGTGCCAAGGGAAAAGATCATTGGGAGGGTCAACTCATATCAGCTGGGGAAGCAAGTGTCCTTCAAGTGGACAACCGGTGCCGGACCCCGGATCATTTGTGTCAGGGACTACCCGCCGGAGCTCCAGCACCGGGCGCTGGAGGAGGTGCACCTGTCCCCGAGGAGGAGCGGTAGGGCGACGTCGCGGTTCTCGTCGCCACAGAGGGGCAGCAGCCCGATGTCGAGAGGGTGTGAACCGCTGACGCCGAGAGAGGCGTTCCATGCCACTCATCTGCAGCAAGGATTGCTGATCAGTTTATGATGAATGAGCTATTCTTGTTCATCAGTTGTGCATATGGATAGAGGAATAATAAAGTTACCTATTGGGAGTAAAAAGAAGTACCCCTTGTGTAGATCTTGTAGTGATGTATGTATACGTGATGTTCAAATTGTACACAAGTACAGAGATCAATAGAAATTCTTTCATTCTTTGGTCTTTTATTCCCCTTCCGAGAGAATTTCCAATTACTTGGAGTTTTAAGGCAAATCCCATCGGAGCATCTCCAACAGACGCGCTACCGCGCGGCGCGCTAAATTTTTTTTGCAACGCCGAAATAGCGTTTTAGCGCGCCGGAGAGGGTGGTTGCTTTTCCAGACGCTGCAAAATTGAGCGCGCCGCTGTAGCGCTTCATCAGGCGCGGTAAAATCCAGCGCGCGCCCAGCACAAACAACATTTCCCATTCAATATCGAACCAAGAAGATCAAACACACACAAAATAAATCAACAATAAATAGTTCAATTATTATTACAACTCAAACAAATAACTTATCTTCTATACAACAAATAGTTCATGAACAATACAACAAATAGTCAACAATACAACAAACATACAACATCAAACTAGTTTTGTCGCCCATTCCATGACCACCACTCCTCGACTAGATCCTTTTGAAGGTCATCATGCGTTTCGGCACGTCGAATGGCATGATAGGAGGCAACAAAGCGGGCCACCCTCTCAGCCCTCCTCCGCACTCGCACGGGGTGTCCCATCAACTCATACTGAGAATAGTCCAAATCTTGCCCACGCTCGTTCTCGATGATCATGTTATGCATGATCACACAAGCGTTCATGATGTACCAAAGGATCTTTTAATCCCGAAATCAAGTCGGTCCTCTCACAATAGAAAATTGGGCTTGCAAAATCCCAAAAGCTCTCTCTACATCTTTCCTAGCCGCCGCCCGAGCATTGTGGAAATCAAGATTTTTCTTACCTTCCGGTGCTGTCAACGGCTTCACAAATGTTTGCCACCTTGGGTAGATGACATCCGCAAAATAGTTGCCATAGTTGTATGTATGGCCATTTGCTACAAACTGCACCGGTGGAGTTTCACCATTTGCAATCATATTCATGAATGGTGACCGTTGAAGAACATTGATGTCATTGCAAGATCCTGGCATTCCAAAAAAAGCATGCCAAATCCAAGTCTCCTGATCGACCACCGCTTCAAGAATTATAGTGGAACCCTTTTTCTGGCCGTGGAATTGTCCATGCCATGCCTTAGGACAGTTCTTCCAACTCCAATGCATGCAATCTATTGAGCCAAGCATACCTGGGAACCCGCGAGCTTTGTTCATCTCCAAAAGCCTTGCGGTGTCTTCAGCATTGGGAGCTCTCAAATATTCCGAACCAAACACTTGCACAATTCCAACTGCGAAGCGCTTGACACACATGATGGCTTGACTCTCACCCATGGCCAAGTGGTCATTAACTAGATCCGCCGGAATACCGTATGCCAACATACGCAAAGCGACGGTCACCTTTTGAAAGGTGCTATGCCCGAGTTCTCCGGCGGCATTCCTCCTTTGCTGAAAAAACCGATCATGGCTCGCCAGTTTCTCCGCAATGTGTTTGAACAACTCGATGCTCATCCTAAAACGGCGCCGAAAGTAGGACTCGGGGTATGTGGGATTCTCCACAAAATAGTTCCTCATCAATCTGTTGTGGGCATCAATCCTTTCCCTCCACAATTTCTGATGACCAAAAACCGAACCACCGTGCTTCGGCTTTTTATTGATGTGCATAGCTAGGATCATTGCGACATCCTCCTCCTCTTGAAGATCAAATTCTTCATTGAAAGAATCGTAGGACGAACTCATCTACAAACTTGAATTTAAACTAATTTAAAACTACAAACAACATGCTCCAAATTCATCAACAAATATAAAGTTATAAGCAATATATACCTTGCAGGCGTTTTGTCGAACACCTTGCGGGCGCCGAGCTGCAAACCCCCGCCGGGCGCTGTTCGTCGGAGGAACGGTGCGCTCGAGGGGCGGCGGCGAGGAGAGAAGGCGGAGGAAGCAGCGGCGGCGAGGAGGATAGGCGGGGGAAGCGCTGACGGGTCGCCGGAGTGAACGGGGGAAGGTGCAGGCGGAGGCGCGCGTGCCTGGAGTTTTCAGATCCGGCGGTTGGTGGATTCGCGCGCCCGGTTTGCTGTCCAGCGCGCGGTAGCGGGCGCTCCAAATACACGGCGCGCGATACAGTTTTTCTGGGCGCGCTGAACCGTTTTTACCGCGCGCGGGGTTTTAGCGCGTCTGTTGGAGATGCTCTTTCGGTCGCGCACGCGCTAAATAGCCGTTTTTTCAGGCGCGCGGCTTATTTAGCGCCTCTGTTGGAGATGCTCTCAGAAGGAATGGAACTTATAAATGCAGGTTTTATATCTAACAAGTGACTAGCTAAAACTTGTTGAGTATGATTATATATAGGAAAACGCTTACTTTTGACCGACTGATTTCTTGGATGAAATCAACCGCGTCCAACGATCGCCACGCGTCCCCGTGTGGACCCAAGCATGAAGCATCGCTCTCCCTCTTCTAGCTTATCTCACGAAGCGAATTACAGCCATACATTCCTCCTTCCTCATGCGCGTGAACGAGATGACCGCGCTGGGCAACGAGCTTTCCCAGCTCCAAATCCGCGCATGAGGCTTCCAAGTCCCTCATCCGCCCCAGCGGGGCGCGCCACGCAGGCCGCGCTCGTCCGCCTCCTAGGCTCTGCCCGACGCCTACGCGTCCGCCTTGCATCCATGGACCGGCGCGCCCCGGCGGCCTGCGCCCGCTGCCCACGCCACCGCGGGCCTCCGCGGCCGCCTCCAGGACGTCACTACCGGGGTCCAGAGCTTCCGGCGTCAGGTCTCTGCCGAGCGCCAGGGCGACGCAGCCCGCTGCTACCTCGCCGTGGCCGACGAGGCGCGTCTCTATTCTGTTTAATGTACTATGAACTATCTCGCCGGCATACCTTCTCACTACTTCAGCAGCTCCCTCCTCACGCCCCCACTCAGCCACCACTATCTCACCCAAGCGGACTAGCGTGCCACACCACACGAGACCACCGCTACTTTTTGAGGGGAGGAAAACCGTTGTGAGCGGGACGACACCGCTGTGAGCCAACATTCAACGGTGATGTCGAGGGCGGGATGGCCGGAGTTGAGATGCCACGGTAGACGCTGCTGCAAGCGAGCAGGTGCTGCAACCAGTGGCTTGCTAGTTTCGCGGCATCACCCTTGCTTCGAGGAGTCGTCGTACTGCCATGTAGCACCGCTGATTCTTGTTGTGATATGGAGCATCACCGGTGCAAAGATGGAGCATCGCCGAGCCACCGGAGTATCACCGGTGCTGCGTTGGAGCATTTGCCGGCCGCGGGAGCATCACTGGTGTTGTGATGGAGCATCGTCAGTCGAAACCTCGCGGGTGCTGCAATGGAGCATTGACGGGTCACCGACCGGTGCTGCGTTGGAGCATTGCCGCCGCCGGAGCATCACTGGTGCTGCGATGGAGCATCGTCGGGCCGTCGAAACGTCGCGGGTGCTACAATGGAGCATTGACGGGTCACTGACCGGTGCTGCAATGGAGCATTGCCAGGCTGCCAGAGCGTCACCGATGCTGTGATGGAGCATCGTCGGGCCGCCGGAACCTCGTGGATGCTGCAATGGAGCATCGACGGGTCACCGAAGAATCAACGGTGCTGCAACGGAGCACTGTCGGGCTGCCGGAGCATCACCGATGCTGTGACGGAGCATCGTCGGGCCGCCGGAACCTCGTGGATGCTGCAATGGAGCATCGGCGGGTCACCGAAGAATCAACGATGCTGCAACGGAGCACTGTCGGGCTGCCGGAGCATCACCGGTGTTGTGATAGAGCATCTTCGGGCCGGCAGAACCTCAAGGGTGTTGTGATAGAGCATCTTCGGGCCGGCAGAACCTCGAGGGTGTTGCAATGGAGCATCGACGGGACACCAAAGCATTGCCGGTGCTGCAACGTAGCATTGCCGGGCTGCCGGAACCTCGCGGGTGATGCGGTGGAGCATCGATAGGTCGCCGAAGCATCGTCGGTGCGCTGCAATGGAGCACTACCGGACCCGCACTGATGCTTCAAGGGATGGTCACAACAGCGTCGGTGCTGCAACCGTGGCCGGTGCGTGACGACCTCTCCTGCGTTTTTTGCTTTGATATGATCGGCGACGCCGTTGATGCAACCTGAGCGTTGCGTCTGGTGCAAGCAGTAGTAGTTGGTAGTCCATATCGGCCAACTGCGGCTCATCGCACGGGAAGCAAAGATATTACGTCACATACTGGAGTCCCTACGTGAGATATATGGACGTATTGTAGTGGAAGTGATCGCGTGGTCCAGATCTAGCGGCTCAAATCGATGCAAATGAACGGCTGGCCAGGCGGCTGATGTTTTCGTAACATCATCCGGACGCCTAGCAGCCCCCATATATGCTACTAATTCATCAAATTTGAAATTCAGATTTGGTGCAGCCTTCTCACAGGAAGAAGACACCCTTCAAAAATTAGGGTATGCTGCTTAGTATGGCGTGCACACAGTATTTCTTTAGTAAAAGGCGAAAGAATAGTTCGCTTTGTGCTCACCACGCAGCTGCATGCCTTCCAACGCTCGCACACAGCGCTCTTATGTAGCCCGCTTCCCGCCCTCTCTCCCTTGGCCTAGCGAGGTGGGACTAATCAAAACGGCTGGCTCCGCCTCGTTTCGCTTCTTCTGCTGCCTCCTCCCTCCTCCACCGCACTAGCAAAAGGCCCATAGGCCACAGCAGTGACGCCAATAGCCCAAACAAAGCAGCCGAAGATTTTTTATTTTTTTTTGAAGGCCGATATATATCGACAAGATCAGCTGAAACGCTGACTAATCAAAATAATTAGTATGGGGGCGTGCACTCATTATGCAACTATGTAGTCCGTATATGCTACTCCAGCAGGCACAGTGGCGTGTGTCGCTGGCCGGTACGATGCTACGCAAGCGCTACGACCCCACAACCAGAGAGACACTTCAAGCAGTTTTTTTTTTCTTTTCGAAATGGCAGTTATCCTGCATTCATTAAGAAGAAAAGAGTTGCTCAGTTAATTAGGAAAAACCGAGCGAAATCAGATTGCCCAGTTAATTATGAAGAACCGGGCGAAAACCATCACAACCGCTGAGCGGCACATATAAAAAACCCCACGCACACCACTCCAAAGAGGGCCTTGGCGAGACAGCACGCAGGCATCATCGTCATCATTCCTCCCCTAGAGGCGTCATCGCCATCCCTACACTCTGAGCAAACGACTCCGACTTCGCCGTAGGCGATCGTTGACTCAGCCCACACTGTAGCGGACGCGTGAAGCTGCATGAAGATCTATGCCAAAATCTCAGCCACCTGCGGCCAGACAGCGCAGCTCCGACTCTGACGGAGAACTCTGTAGGACAAAACCAGGCACGGCTGGCGCCACGGGAGATCGCCGAACGGGCTACCTGCAGCCAGTCATCGTATACCACAGGGCCCCGCCGCCGCAGCTTCGACTCCATAGCAACAGACAAACCGAGGCGAAATCGTGGACACGCCGAAGAAGAGCCGACTACCGCAACCATTGCCGCGTCGCCGACATCGCTCCCACCATCATCGTTGCCACAGAAGCCTGGACGCCACCAACCACCGGTCCCGCTTGCCGATGCCGAGCTCCAAGACGAAGCCCCCAAGAGGGAAAACGACACCAAGGCGCCGTCATCGTCCGATAATAAGATCTAGGGTTTCCCCTGAAGAGGCCGAGATGGCCGGATCCGTGCGAGAGGGGTGCGGCAGCAAATCAGCGATGCCTCCAAGAAGGTCACGACGGCCACAGCCGCCGCCATCGCTGGTCACGGCACAAGGCCGAGACAGGGTCTTCACCCGAGCTCCCACTCCACCTCGGCTGCACATCATCCCGCACCGGCGCCGACAAGCCCACCAATCACCCTCGCAGCCTAAGCCGCCGCCCGAGCGCCAAGCAGGCAGCCCGAGCCCCTCCACCACGCGCCCCGCCGGAGCAGCAGCACCATGACGGGCCTCCATCACGCCCGGACCTCCTGCGCACACCTGCCGAGCATCCCTGCCCGGCCTCGCCTGAGCCGCAGCCCCTCACGCCCGCCTGCCGAGCTTCCCTGCCTGGCACCGCCCGAGCCGAACCTCCTCCTGCCTGCGCGCTCGACGCGCGCCGCACACAGCGCCCGCGCCGCGCGAGACACGCCCGCCCGCGCGCATCCGCGCCTCCCCTTGTCGGCGCCCCAGCTGGAGCGCCAGATCCCGCGCCCCCTCGGACCGCCGGAGCCGCGCCAGACCGCGCCGGAGCGAGACCACCACCGCGCCGCCTCACCCCTCAGACCGCCGGAGCCGCGCCCGCGCGCCCGTCATAGCCCGCCGCGCCCACGCGCCAGATGCGCCCTCGCGCCTCGCAGAGAGATGCCCCGCCGCCACCCTCCCTGGAGCCAGACCGGGCTTCGCCGGCGGTCTCCTCAGGCGGCGGCGAGGTGGGGGGGTGGAGGGAGGAGGGAAGGTGGCGGCGCCGGAGGGGTTCCCCCCGTGTCGCCAGAGAGAGGCGACGCGGGGGTGGGGGTGACCTTGTTTTTTGTGCTTCTCTTTACTCCCAAGCAGTTTTTTTTAAGTTGCAGTTCATGCAGGTGCTTAGCTTAGCTAGCCACGTAGCTACCATGTGCCCTAAGCCGAACGATACGCAAGGAACAGAGGCGTTGAGAAAAGATTCCCCGTGCGTAGACTTTGGCTACATGATCATTCGATCGGTTTAATTCTGCCGATCTCAATTATTAGACTAATGACCTAAGCAAGTGCACATATAGAAATTCTTGTACATACTAATAAATGTTAAGCCATTATCAAGCCCATCGATAGACCATGCTGTTAGCTGACTTTTTTTCTTCTGAAATGTTGTTAGCTGAGTTTAGGTAGCAATGCTGGTTCCTGCGCGCGGCGTCGTGTGGCTGCAGCGCGCGAGTAGCCAGTAGTACAACTGTACAACTGTACGTGCAAATCTATGGGCAAAGAGAAGGGAAAACTATTTCGACAAGAACCTTCCAAGAAGCTTCTTGGATTGCATCTTATCATCGTGTGCGTATCCTTATGGAACAAAATCAAGCGGCTTGTATGTATTTGTGCGTAGGGTACGTGTCATATATGGGGTAAAGCTTCGCCGTTTTTGTTTACCCAAATGATAAGTGTCACACACGTGGCACGAAGCACTCCGGCCCTGACGTTTTCTACAACTAAAATTGCCATCCGGAAAAAAAACCCCCAAAAAAACTGAAACTTGCCATCCGAAAAAAAAGTTGCCATGCTTGACAACTAAAGCTGTTATCCTCGCGTCACTAAACTTGCCATAAAAAATGTTCGGAGTTGCCGCGTGTTCGTGCCACACGTGTGGCACTTATCAACGTCCCTTGTTTATTTCCGCTCACGAACTTGCGTATCATGGCTGGTCCTATTAGTAGGCAAATCCAACTTCTTGTCGAAGGCACCTCGCGAGGGAGAAGGAGACCGCCAAGGCCAAGACGGCACAACATGCGAAGGAGCAGACCTGTGCCATCCGTCACCTCTCCGACTATGTCTCCTCGGCGTCGGACAGTGGCATGACGAGTAAGGACAACGACAATGACGATCCTCCCGCCCCGGACGCCTACACGGAGGAGTACTACCGCCGCTCCGGTGACCGCAAGTTGAATAGCCCAACCAAGAAATGATGATCTTCGCCTCCCCGCCCCCTCTAGCTAATATAGTTTGTACGTAGTTTAATCTATCCGGCAAAGAACTGTGCCCGACATGAACTATGTCTTTTGGGTCTGATCCTGCTATATATTTCTTGTTCGACCTATATTGCCATGTTGATCTACGCTTGCATGCTTCGTATAAATTTAGGTGCGGACATATAGAGACTGCAGTTGTGGACAAGGAGAAATGGGGTGCGTTCGGTCATTGCCCGCGGCCGCGACTCGCCGTGTGCATGGGCGTATAGGGCCCCAGAATAGGCAACCATGGTTGTTGATGCTCTCATTATCCACGTCTCACACGCGTTCCATTATTTTCTGGGCCATAGGGCAAACGTCGTAGATTAAAAAAGTTTAGGTTTGTAGCTAGTGATTATTAGGGCATCTCCAACGCCGACACTTAAACCGCCCAACCGTCCGGACCGCGCGGTCCGGGCGTGGTTTGCCATCCAACGCAGTCCTGCATCGGTCCGGAGCATTTTTTTTTCCTCAAACCGGAGACAAACTGGAGGCTTTTTGGGCGTCCGGACCGCTGCCACGCCCGTGTCTGACTAACCTGGACCATAAAAAAAAAACCTCTCGCGCCCGCGCGCTTTCCCGCCCGAAGCCAATTGCCCGCATTCATGCCAGCCCAGAGCGGACGCGACTGCTCTTTGGAGCCGGCATTGAAGCGGCTCGCCGACCGCTACGCACGTCTTCTCTTCACATTGAAACACATCCGTTTGCCCGCCTATCTTTATTAAACCTGTAACACCCCCTGTAATTAAGCACAATGTTCATCCCTTAATCATGCCTTGTCATCATGGTCATCCTAATTAAATTGCATTTAGGAAATAATTCAACTCAAGTTCAAATTCAAAATTCAAATGCAAGTCAAATAATTACTTCTTCAGATAATTAAATAAAACAGTTCATAATATTACAAATAATCCCAAAGCAATTATAAAAATAAAACCAACATTATTTGAATTCCCAAATTGACCATAACATCCAAAACAGTGACAAAATAGCACTATTAAATCCATTTCTATTTATATAAAATTCAAGTGAATTCAAATAAACCCCAAACTTTTTATGGCAGTACAGAAAATTGCCTAGTATTTAATGGGGCAAGTTGCACATTTTACAAAAGTCAATTGGTGTGAAAAGAAAATGCAAAACAGTGAAGAAAATAGAAAACCGAAAAGAAGAAAAGAAAAAGGGCCTAAACTACTGTGCCTATGGGCTTAAGTGCCCACAGTGCCGGCCCAGCCCAACAGCGCCGCGTCGTCTCCCTCCTCGCGCTGCTGTCGCCTGCACAGCGCGCGCGCGCTCGCCCGCAGCCGGCCCCCCCTCCTCGCCGCTCGACAGCGTGCTCCCGCGCCTGCCGTGGGTGGATAAGAGCCTCCCCGCTCCCCATGACCCCTCTGGCGCCCCTCCTTTCCCCTCCAGCGCCTCTCCCCTCTTCTCCCACCTCGCCCGAACGCGGCCATGGCCACCCCTTCGTAAGCGCCGTGGCCATCGGCTCCCTCACGTCGTGTCGCCTTGTCCAGCAACTCCGTCGACACCGGCTACGTCGCCTGCGCCCTCGGATCGGAGCTGTGGAGCTACCTCGACGCCGCACGCACCCTCTTCTTCATCTACAGCCGTCGGGCGCCACCGCTCAATCCGCCACCCTCCGACCTTCTCCGGCTTCAACGAGCAGCTCCCCATCACCGATGTGAGCAGCGCCACTTTTCCCCTCTCCTTTCGGTCCCGCCCGAGCTCTCTAGCTACCGCCGCCATTGCTTCCGCTCCCGTCGCCGCGGCCTAGCTCGCTGCTGCTGCTGCGTCCCTGCCGTGGCCAAACAAGCGCGCCAGCAAGCTCAGGGCTACCCCCTGATCCTCTCTGTAGCTTTAGATCACGCGCGAACGAGCCGGGTCATCGTTTTCGTCGAACCACCGAACGCCGCCGCCGCCATTGATGAAGCTGCGCTCACCTCCGACCTCCCCTGCTTGTGTGGCGGCCACCAGACGACGCGCCGCGTCGAGCCCGACCCAACGGTGGTCTCCGCGCGCCAAATGGCCGCCGGAGTCGCGTTTCCGGTGAGCTCCCGCGTCGCCGCACGCCTCTGTGGCCTCGCCGGAGCGCAAGCCGGCGTTTAAACGCCGGTGGGGCCCGCGTGTCAGGTCGTTAGCACTAACCCAGGCCACTAACCACCCCCCCACTGTGCCACTGACATTGGGCCCCACCGCAGCTAATTAGGCTAAATAGAGATTAAACTAACCTAATATGCCACTGACAGCCGGGCCCCACGTAGTTTAATTAGGCCTAATAAAAATGATTTAGTTAATTAATAAACTGACATGTGGGGCCCACGTGTACTGTTTATCTGGATAAAATCTGCTGACTGTGCTCTGCTGACTCAGCACTGGGACCCACATGTCAGCCTTTGCTGACTGGACCCAGTTGACCAGTTAACGGTCCAGTCAACTGCTGACTGGGCAGTTGACTGGGCCCACATGTCAGTCTCTGTTGCATATTTCTGGGTACACTTCTGTGTACCCATAGCATTTTCCTATTTTAATTTCGAATTTAAATTAAATTCCAGAAAATGATTAAAACTTTAAAAAATCATATAAAATAATCCATAACTCGGATGAAAATAATTTATATATGAAAAATGATCAGAAAAATAAGACGAATCCGAATATGTCATCTGCACTCATGTTAGAACCCTCTAACTAGATGAACATGGAACTTTCTCCTCCGGTTCAATATACCGATAACTGCCTGGAGCCGGGAAAATATTTCCGGATATTTTCCCGCTCAGTTTTAAATACTTAGTCCTGCGTTAGGGCACCCTAGCACAGCCTGTTGCCATGCCGAGCATTTGTGTTGCATCTGTGTGCTTTATATTTATTGTTTCTTCCCCTTCTTCTCTCCGGTAGACTCCGAGACCGACGCTACCCCTGTGATCGACTACGTCACCGATGACCCTTCTTCCTTTTCAGCAGAGCTTCCAGGCAAGCAAACCCCCTTGATCATTCCTATATTGCCCATTCTTTCTCTCCCCTGCTTGCATTAGATTTTGCTACTGTAATTGATTGCTCCTATTCTGATGCATAGCCTGATTTTGTAACCTGCTGTTGATACTTTACCTGTTGACCTAAATTCTTAGTATAGGCTGGTTAGTGATCCATCAATGGCCCCACACCCTGGTCCTTGTTGCCATGCTTTACCATCGGTGACTTGATCAATGTGATCGATGTGCAGAGACCGGACACCGCACTGCACACCCCCTTAGTTGTACGACTCTACAGGGATACTATCGAGTGCCGAGGGTGATACCTCCTACCTCACTCCTGATGATATCTTTGTAGCGTAGCTAGTCGGTTGTGGGTTATCGAGGGTGATTCCTCTTTCACCACCTCCGATGATGCCTATGTCGTGCAACCCCTCGAGTGTGAACCCATCGAGGGTGATTCCTCCAAGTTCACCTTGACGGATACATCGAGTGGGAATCCATCGAGGGTGATTCCTCGGATTCCCCCTTGATGTCATGGCCACACGGGTACCTTGGCATTTACCTCTAACCCTTGTTAAAGTCGGGTCGATCCCGAGGGGTACCCGCGAGAGGTGTGAAGACGGTTTGGTCATGAGGGCACCCGCGAGAGATTATTGTGGCAAAACGACAGGGCAGGAGGAGATCACCTAGGAGAGAGGTGGGCCTGGTCCCTAGTCATTGGACCGCGGATTACCAAGTCGGTGCGACAGGGAGTCGGAGGTGAATCCTTGAGCCCTGTTCATGTCCGCGAGCTACTAATAATACGCTTAACGGATTTGGGTATTTGATCTGAGTTGGCCACTGGCCTATACGCACTACCACCGCGCGGGATAATGGTTTAATGGGGCCCTCGGCGCCGTATGTATCAGCCGAAAGCTCTGTCAGACGTCCAGTTCAGCATTGTGAGCCCGTCGGAACAAGTGCCATCCAGGACTGAGGTGGACTTGGACTCCGATACGCGACACAACGACCCGAAGTGCAAAGAGCGATGGGCCCAAGACCCCTGAGCACTTGGGATGTAGACCGGCGGGGACCTCTCTGCTGAGCCTAGGTAGGACTACGTCGTGTCGATCAGCCGAGGCCGGGCATGACCCGGAAAAGTGTGTCCTGCCAGAGTTAATAGAGCGTGTTGGGTAACAGTAGTGCACCCCTACAGGGAAGTTATCTATTCGAATAGCCGTGTCCACGGTAACAGGACGCTCAGTGTTGTATCCCGATCTACTACAACTTGAACTGGATATATGTTAATTAATATGTAAGCTCCGGGATCGCTTTCTCACAGGGAGTTGAGGAAGGATCTCTAGGCTTTGCTACTACATGCTTGTTGCTTTATTATATACTACTAATCTGCACTCTTCTAATGCTGCAAGACGTTGAAGATGCTAGTCTTCGATAGGCTAGGACTTTCCCCTCTATTCTGGCATCTCTGCAGTCTAGTCCACAGATACAGCCCCTTCACTTGATACCAAGGCATAAATAGAATAGTTCTGATGTAAGTCTTGCGAGTACTTTGGATGAGTACTCACGGTTGCTTTGCTACTCTTTTCCCCTATACCCGATTGCTGCGATCAGATGACAGAGCCCAGGAGCCAGCTGATCCCGCCGCCGACGACGACTACTACCCCGCCGGAGCTTACTACTACGTGGAGACCGACGGCTAGGAGTAGTTTAGGAGGCTCCCAGGCAGGAGGCCTGCACCTTTTCGATCAGATGCCGTTGTTTTGCTCAGCCTTCTTAAGGCATCCTTGTTTAGTTATGTCTGTACTCAGATACTAATGCTTCCGCTGATGCTTGTGTAACTCAAGCTTATGTATTCGAGCCCTCGAGGCCCCTGGCTTGTAATATAAAGCTTGTATTATTTTATTTTGTGTTTAGAGTTGTGTTGTGATATCTTCCCGTGAGTCCTTAGGCTTGATCGTGTGCATTTGCGTGTATGATTAGTGCAAGGTCGGGCCAGGGGCATCACAAACCGGCACGTGTCGAGGAACCTACTCCGGCGCCCTGAGCGCCACACGTCCGTTTCTGTGCCACCAACATTAAACACTTCTCCGGCTGGTCCTCGCATCCGCCCGCTATTAAAACATGTCCAAGTGCCAGGCAAGAACCACACCTCACCTCCGCTATCTCCATCTCCTCCTTGTACAACACCCGCCATGGCCTCCGGCGAACACAAGAAGGAGTTCTCCAGCATTGAACGGCCTGGGTTGCCCGATGAGCCAGCCCGATACAGGTTGGCTTGCCGACAAACCCTCTGAATTCGGCACCACCGCCACCGTCATCGCCACCCCCTCCTTGCCCGTCCAGGCTGGACAACGCAATCTCCCGACAAATCCCCGCGAGCAATGGCGACAACGCGTCAGGCAGGTGGGGAAAGAAGCCATATCGGCGGAGGACGGAATGTCCACGACCACCGCGTACAGCGAGGAAAAGTAGATCATGGGAGGCTGCCGCCACTCGGGTCCTAGGAAGGCCACCGCCACCGCCACCGCGTCGCCGGGTTACACAACCAGTGTCTTGCCCGGTGAGCGGGGGCGTAGACCACGGCGACTGTGTTCCCCCGCCCGAAAACCAACCCTGGTACGTAGGGCCAGGCCGGCAAAATCCAGGGCCCTGTGCGAAACTAAAAAATGGGGCCCTATCTCACTAAAAAAATGAACTAACAAGCAGTTACAATGTATATATATCTCACAGAAAAATTATAATGTATATAATATAATGTCTTACATAACAATTGGAAATATAAAAAGGCATACCTCTTCAACTCTGGGTTGCGTAATATTTATTTGAACAACATCATTCTTTTAGTATTCTTTGAAATGAAATCTTCAATGATATCCTCGTAATCAATCTTTCATGATGACTTAAATCTGTATTATTGAAACACAAGATACAAAAGATGAATAAAATAAAATTGAAGTTATACGGTAGCAGATATCAATTGGAGATCATGCGTCAATGTTTGGCACTGTCTAACTCACCTAGTTTCGTGCCCTGTCCGGTTGAACTGCTACAGTGTGATCTTTAACCGAGGAGGCAAGAACCGATCTCTAACGAAGTAATGATCCCTGCCAAAAGTTAATTAGGAAATTATAAATTACGATTAGGAGCCGAAGTTAATCGGAAAGGAGGACTCGCTAGCGGCAGGCTACCTGTTTTGAAGCATTGAAGCACCCGAAGGATGGAAGCCGTGAAGCACCTAGAGTCGGTCGCCAATCGATCTGACGAGTCGACGAGGCGACTGAGTCTGGAATTTGGGAGAGGAAGGCAACAACGGCAGCGACCTGAATTTCTTGCCGATCAATCCGATGAGGGAAGGCGAGTAGGCGACGATCATGTTTCCTGTAGTGACTAGCAACGCCGACGCAACGGCTATTGCGGTTTCGCGGTCGATCAACTCCACGATCCCGTTGTTTTTTTAGACCGACGATCCCGTTTCCATCTTACAGATCGTGATCGAGCGAGCGGTTTTATTTTTTAAGGAACATTGATCGAGCACCAGCGGTCCAACACTCGATGTCTCGACTCAGGCCCAGCGCCAGCAGCCCAGTGCGCCGGCGCCTAGGAATATATTTTTTTTGAGAAATACTAGGCCTATATAAAAAATTTGGGGCCCCCAAAAATTATGGGCCCTATGGGGCCGCACAGTCGGCACACCTATGGGCCTAGCCCTGCTAGTACGTGCTTCATGGAGGCGGAGGGAGGTTATTCTTCCCCTCTCGCTGAAGCATATCCCTCCAGGGCTCCCGATAGTCCGAGGAGCCGGCTGCCGGATATGGGGAAGACATGTCGTGGGAATGGAGATCCGCTGCGGTCGGCATTAGACTACGTTTAGCCTAGTCTGGTATAGTTTAATTAAAATATGTCCGAAATGTAAATGTTTTCGACCGGTTTAAATGAAATCATCCGATTTGCATGTAATTCATCCGGTTATTTTAAATCCACTTTGAAATGTATGCGGATAGCTTTGTATGGCCGCCTCCGGCATCCGTATCCACGGGCTGGTCCCCCCCTGTTCGCGGTCGGATGCGGTGTCGGTTTGCGGGTCAGTGTTGGAGATGCCCTCATCAACTTTTTTCAGTTCAAAATTTTCCAGGTAAGAGCATCTACAGCCGGACTTGGCAAATCCGACCCCTCAAACGCCCGCGGACGCGACCGAGCGCGTCCGCGGACTGTGACCGGTCACGCCTCAAATTTGCTCCTCTGCATCCGAGTCTCTCATATTTCATCCCCTAGATCCATACAAACCATGCAAAAATAAACCTACGTACTACGACACCCTAGCTACGATTCGTCGTCAGAGATGTCCACGACGTCGGTGCCGGGCGCCGGGTGGACGGACGCGTAGGAGGGCTCCTCCTCCTCCTCCTCCTCCTCGACCTCATCTATGTACGCGAGCATCTCCTCCTCATCCGCGGCGTGCTCCGCCTCCATCTCCTGCCGACGACGGCTTCTGGACTCCGCATCCGACTCCGAGAGGAGGGAATCGAGGATGGCCTGCTGCTCCGCCTGCAGATCCGTGTCCCAGCGTCCCCCACATCCTCCTCCGGCTCCTCCTCCTCCTCCTCAACCTCATCCTCCTTCTCCTCCAAGTCCTCCTACTGATCCACTGCGTCCGGAGGTAGCCCCGCGGCGATCCGGGCTCCGTGCCTTGCCCGGATCTGCTCAAGGAGCTACAGCCGGCGCTCCGGCGTTAGATATGCGTAGCTCCTTACCCGGCGGCGTGGGGGCATGGCTACTAGTGGTGGCGGACGGGGAGTGGAAAGTGGCGGCGGCGGACGGGAGGAGGAAAATGTGGAGGGGTAGGGTTTCGGTGCCGGCGGTCGGCTTAAATAGCCGGGCTAGGCACTACGTGGCCCGCCGCAGCGGCGCCACGCGGCGTCATCGGTTCGACAGAGGAGACGAGCTTTGGATCGCCAAGTTTCGGACTGTTTTCCTGTGGGACCCCAGCGTCAGTCCGACGTGGCGGACGCGCCCGGGCACCCCCATATCCGCCCCATATTTGGGCTGGATATGAGGGATGCCGGTCAGCCGGGGCGTTTGAGACGCCCGTCTGGGTCGCATTTTCGTGACCGGTCAAAGACCGGGCCGTCTGCCCGGGCGTTTGAGGCGGGTTTGGGGCGCCCGGCTATAGATGCTCTAAGGGCATCTCCAAGGCTGACCCGCAAACCGCCCGTATCCGTCCGGACCGCGCTGTCCGGACCGAGAAAGCCATCCAACGCGGGCCTGTATCGGTCCGCGGGGCGGTCCGGACGCGTTTTCTCCCGCAAAACGGAGACAAACATGGGGGGGGGGGGTTGCGGGAGTCCGGACACCAGACACATAGGACTCCGACACCCCCGGCCCACCCAAAACCCTTCCCAAACCCCGCGCCTCCATCCTCCCCATTTTCTCTCCTTCTTTCTCTCTTGCCTTCGCCGTCGCTCCACCACCGCAGCCGCCACGTCACACCCCTACCGGAACTCTACGTCCCCGTCACCTCCAGCATTCCAGCCGGGCTACACCCCGCTTCTCCTTCGTCGCCGTTCAACCCCTCTCCTCCGACCGCCCCGCCAGGTACCTTTGAACTAGTTCTATACTCACAATGCCTGGCAACTGTACGATGAATTGCCGGAGCTAAAAATAGTTTTCTCTTATTCTTTCAAGCAATGGATTCCGATTCGGACTCTCGCATAGAACATGGGTTAGTACACAAAAGCGTAATGGACAATGCTTACCATACCGTGAGATCACTTGATCCCACTCGGTACATCTTCTACGCTTTGTGTGTTGA
Source organism: Elymus sibiricus (assembly GCA_039707655.1). Lineage (NCBI taxonomy): Eukaryota > Viridiplantae > Streptophyta > Magnoliopsida > Poales > Poaceae > Elymus > Elymus sibiricus. The sequence goes on from CM077666.1 coordinate 136,891,483, forward strand.
TCAACTTGAATCACTCTTCATATTTAGTCTTGATCAAGGTTATTCAAGGTTATTAGAAGAAGAATATGTGTTGTCCATAGGCATTGCTTGAAGACCATTTGTTGGTTTCAAGGTTATTAGAAGAAGAATATGTGTTGACCAAGGTTATTCATGGAGTTATCCAAAGATTGGTCATGTTGATCAACACACAAAGCATAGAAGATGTACCGAGTGGGATCAAGTGATCTCACGGTATGGTAAGCATTGTCCATTACGCTTTGTGTACTAACCCATGTTCTATGCGAGAGTTCTATGTGGGGTTAGGTATGTTTCCATGGGCTTGCGTCAAGAGGAAGATCTCATTCAACCCATGGAGGATGACATCAAGTGGTGATCGTCATCAACATTGCGGTGTGCAAGTTCAAGTGGAGTATCACGAAGAGATCACATGCTTGAAGCTTGCCGTCCATTGTGGTGACAATGGACTTGTGAAGATGTGCCAAAGAGTGGCTCACCCATAGTGGAGTATGGGGGAGCAATCAACTAGTCTTCATCGAGCCGGCGCAATCAAGAAAGGTGGTCCAACTTGAGGAGGTCAAGATCGTCATCATCTAGCTCAAGTGGACTATGCGCAAGGAAAAGGTTTGCCCTTGATAGGTTTTCTATTTTACCGGTCTCATAGTGGTAGTTGGGAGACCAGGTTGTAGGATCGATGGCCGTACTATCAAGGGGGGCTCTCGGATGAGTAGCTTGATCGTATCGTTCGTAGAGAGCTCAAACCATTGCATCCTTGCATCATCTTTCTTGGTTTGTGTTTGGTATTTCTCTTTGTGAGTCTTTGAGCTTTTGGTCATCTTCATGACAAGCTCGAGTTCATCGAAAACGGAGTTCATATATGCATCTTCTATGATGTTTTCGATGTTGGAGTTTATGCCGGTTCTTCATTCATAGAGGTTTCTCATCTCTATATGTTAGGCATATCTCCCCTGCCACTTCTTATTATAACCAGTCGCTGTTTGGATAGTACTCGTTGTCTTCTATCCAACAAGCTTGAGTTTGCTCAATTCGGAGCTCATTTGCAGAAGTTATGGCAGTTCTGGTTTTATTTGTATCCTCTGTTTTCTGTGGATTTTCAGTAGCTTGCAAGCGGTAGTACCGCTGGTGCCCACGGTAGTACCGCTGGTACTTCCGTGGCACTACCGCTTGGGGTTTCCCCGAGCGTGCAACTCTCTGTTGCCAGTTTGCCATTCACGGTAGTAGAGCGGTAGTAGCACGGTAGTACCGCTCTGGCGGTACTACCGCCCTTACTACCACCGCCACTACCGCTTGCGGGGTTTCCTTCTGTGCACGTCTCTGTTGCCGTTTTCTGTTAAACGGTAGTAGTGCGGCAGTAGTGCGGTAGTACCGCTCAGGGCGGTAGTACCGCTCTACTGGGCGGTAGTACCGCTTGGTGCGGTACTTCCGCCCTCCACTACCGCTGCTACTACCGCTTGTTTTTCGCAGAGTGTGCAAGCTTCTGTTGCTCTTTTCGCTTTAGCGGTAGTACCGCTTAGTTGAGCGGTAGTACCGCTTGGTGCGGCACTACCGCTCCAGTCCCGTGTTCTCGCCTGCTGTTTTTGAATTACTACCGCTTAAGCGGTAGTACCGCTCGCAAGAGCGGTAGTACCGCTTGTACGCGTCCAGCACGGGTAACGGTTGGATTTGGGGTGGCCCTATAAAAGGGGTCTTCTTCCCCAACGGTTATCTTATCCTTTGAGCTCATTTCTCCCCCCATTGTTGACCTTCTTGAGCTTGCCTATCTCTCAATCCCTCCAATGATTCTTGCTCCTTCTTGAGGGAAAAGAGAGAGGAGATCTAGATCCACATTTCCACCAATCACTTTCTCCTCTAAGTGAGGGGAACCCCTTGGATCTAGATCTTGGAGTTCTTGGTGTTCTCCTTGTTCTTCCTCTCACTTTCCTCCATAGCTTTTGTTGCTTTGGTGGGATTTGAGAGAGAGGGACTTGAGCACTTCGTGTGTTCTTGCCATTGCATTAGTTGCATCGGTTTGAGTTCTCCACGGTGATACGTGGAAGTTAGTAGTTGAGAAGCTTATTACTCTTGGGTGTTTGAGCACCCTAGAGCTTGTTCCTCTTGGGTGCCTTGGCGCCCTAGACGGCTTGGTGGTGCCTCGGAGCTCAATCATTGTGGTGTAAAGCTTCGGGCAAGCGTCGGGGTCTCCAATTAGGTTGTGGAGATCGCCCCGAGCAATTTGACGGGTACCGGTGACCGCCCCCAAGGGTTGCCAAAGTGTACGGGTTCGGTGACCGCCCTCAAGGGTTGCCATTTGTACGGGTTCGGTGACCGCCCTCAAGGGTCCCTTAGTGGAATCACGGCACCTTGCATTGTGCGAGGGCGTGAGGAGAATACGGTGGCCCTAGTGGCATTGTTGGGGAGCATTGTGCCTCCACACCGCTCTAACGGAGATTAGCATCCGCAAGGGTGTGAACTTCGGGATACATCGTCGTCTCCGCGTGCCTCGGTTATCTCTTACCCGAGCCCTTTACTTATGCACTTTACTTTGTGATAGCCATATTGTTTCTTGTTATATATCTTGCTATCACTTAGTTGTTTATCTTGCTTAGCATAAGTTGTTGGTGCACATAGGTGAGCCTAGTCGATTTAGGTTTTGTGCTTGACAAATTAAACGCTAGTTTTATTCCGCATTTGTTCAAGCCTAAACCGTAATTATTTTAAAGCGCCTATTCACCCCCCCCCCCTCTAGGCGACATCCACGATCTTTCACTTGCCATAAGTATGGCCGAAAGATTTCAAAGTGATCCAGGAGTGGAACACTGGACAGCGGTCAAGAATATCCTTAAGTACCTGAAAAGGACTAAGGAAATGTTTCTCGTTTATGGAGGTGATCAAGAGCTCGTCGTAAAGAGTTACGTCGATGCAAGCTTTGACACTGATCCGGATGACTCTAAGTCTCAAACCGGATACGTATATATTCTGAATGGGGGAGCGGTAAGCTGGTGCAGTTCCAAGCAAAGCGTGGTAGCTGATTCTACATGCGAAGCGGAGTACATAGCTTCCTCAGAGGCAGCGAAGGAAGGTGTCTGGATGAAGCAGTTCATGACAGATCTTGGAGCTGTGCCCAGTGCACTGGACCCAATGACTCTGTTCTGTGTCAACACTGGTGCCATTGCTCTAGCCAAGGAACCAAGGTTTCACAAGAGGACCAGACACATAAAGCGACGCTTCAATTCCATCCGCGATGCGATCAAGGAGGAGCACATAAACATTTGCAAAGTGCACACGGATCTGAATGCTGCAGATCCGTTGACTAAACCTCTTCCACGGGCAAAACATGATCAACACCAGAACTCTATGGGTGTTAGATTCATAACCATGTAATGCTAGATTATTGACTCTAGTGCAAGTGGGAGACTGTTGGAAATATGCCCTAGAGGCAATAATAAAATGGTTATTATTATATTTCCTTGTTCATGATAATCGTTTATTATCCATGCTATAATTGTATTGGTTGGAAACACAAATACATGTGTGGATACGTAGACAACAACATGTCCCTAGTGAGCCTCTACCGGACTAGCTCGTTGATCAAAGATGGCCATGGTTTCCTGGTCATAGACATGAGTTGTCATTTGATAACGGGATCACATCATTAGGAGAATGATGTGATGGACAAGAACCAAACTATGAATGTAGCATATGATCGGGTTCCGGAAAATGTTCGAGTTTTTTCGGTATTGTACCGGGAAGGTTCTAGAAGGTTCCGGAGTGGGGCCCACCTGCATGGGGGACCCACATGAACGTGGGTAGTGGGGAAAGTCCCCACAACCCTGGTCTAGGCGCACCAAGATCCTCACTTAAAAGGAATAGTATCATATCCCAAAGGGATAAGATCAGGATCCCTAAAAAGAGGATAGCGATCGGTGGGGAAGGAAAGGAGGGATTTCCTTCCTCCCCCTTTGGCCAATGACCCTAGGGCCTTGGAGGCAAGCCACCAGCCCCCTCCACGCCTATATAAAGGTGGGGAGGCGTTGGGGGCAGCCAACCCTTGGACCCTTGCCCGTTACCTCTCCCAACCCCTCCCACGTTTCACCGGTACGCGCTTGGCGAAGCCCTGCCGGAATTCCGCTGCCACCACCACCACCATACCGTCGTGTTGGTCCCGATCTCATCTACCCCCTCTCTCTCGCTTGCTGGATCAAGAAGGAGAGGACGCCGCCGAGCCGCACGTGTGCTAAACTCGGAGGTGCCGTCCGTTCGGCACTTGATCGGGAGTTCGCGGGACGGATCGTGATTGGATCGCGAAGACGTTCGACTACATCAACTGCGTTTCTTAACGCTTCCGCTTAGCGATCTACAAGGGTATGTAGATGCAATCTCTCCTCTCGTAGATGTTCATCTCCTAGATCGATCTTGGTGAGCGTAGGAAAATTTTTGTTTCCCATGCAACGTTCCCCAACAGTTAGGGCTGCCATATTTGCCATGCCTAGCGATAAAGCGCCCGGTCCAGATGGCTACATTGGAAAATTCTTCAAGAGCTGTTGGGATATCATTAAAGATGACATCATGCTAGTGGTTAATAATTTCTCCAACCTCCATGCTAGAAACTTGCACTGGCTCAACTCGGCGAATATTGCTCTCATTCCCAAGAAGGACGGCGCGGAGGAGATCTCTGACTTCAGGCCCATTAGCCTAATCCATGTTGTGGCTAAGCTCATTGCCAAGATTCTTGCCACTAGATTGGCTCCCCACATGAATGATATTGTTTCAATCGCGCAAAGTGCTTTCATTAAAAAGAGGAGCATTCACGACAACTTCATGTATGTGCGGAATCTAGCCAGAAGATTTCACCGCACAAAAAAGCCTATGCTCCTCTTCAAGCTTGACATCAAGAAGGCATTTGACTCTGTTAGATGGGATTACCTATTGGAGACGCTGAATCACCATGGCTTTCCTGCCCGCTTCCGGGACTGGATCTCGGCACTACTATCCTCGGCGTCCTCGAGAGTTTTGCTCAACGGTATTGCCGGCGACCCAATCAAGCATGGACAGGGACTCGGGCAGGGGGACCCGCTATCACCGTTGCTATTCGTGCTTGCCATCGACCCACTGCACCATATCCTCAACAAAGCCACCACCCAAGGCAAGCTTCATCCCCTCCCTGGGAGGCACACGGAGATTCATGCCTCTCTTTATGCCGACGATGCCGCAGTTTTCTGTGCCCCCATCAAGGAGGACGTTCAATTCCTTGCAGCCATGCTTGCTTCCTTCGGTGAATCCACCGGCCTCTCCACAAACTGCACAAAGAGTATTGTAGCCCCTATCAGATGTGCCAACGTGGACCTTGATGACGTTCTCCAGTCCTTCCCGGCATGCCGCTCCTCCTTCCCTATTCGCTACCTTGGCCTCCCACTCGCAATCAAAAGATTAAGGAGGATACATCTCCAAATGCTGGAAGACAAGGCTGCCGGCAAATTGGCGCCTTGGAAAGGCAAGCATGTTGCTATCTCGGGTCGCATGACCTTGGTCAAGGTGGTCCTTACGGCGGTGGCCATTTACCACATTACACCGCTTGACCTTCCGGTGGAGGTTCTCAAGGCGATCGATAGGTTGCGGCGGGCCTACCTTTGGGCCGGAACTGACAAGGTAATTGGTGGAAAGTGCAAAGTAAACTGGGAGCTCGTCTGCAGGCCAAAAGAATTTGGAGGCCTTGGCATTTTGCACCTTGGCAAGTTTGCCGCTGCCCTCCGGTTGCGATGGCTTTGGCTCGACCCACCACGTGCGTGGTGCGGTATGGGGACACCTTGCACGACCAATGACCGTAACCTGTTTGCGGCTGCGACTAAGGTGACGATTGGCGATGGTCAGAAGGCTTCCTTCTGGGAGTCACCTTGGCTGGAGGGTATTAGGCCAAAAGACATTGCTCCAAAGATTTTTGAGATTTCACGCAAGAAGGGGGCATCTGTTGCCACGGCCTTGAGGGATGGGCACTGGATAAAGCAAATTGATTACCATAACGGCCTCACGCTTGAGCACCTCCAACAATTCTTGGCACCGTGGGAGAAGCTTCTGAGTGTCATCATCCGGCCGGGTGTCAAGGATACCATCCTGTGGAAGCTAACCAAGGATGGCCAGTACTCAGCTAGGTCTGCTTATATGGTGCAGTTTGCTGGCCTTACTCGCTCAAGCTTGCATGTCACAGTCTGGAAGGCTTGGGCACCCCCCAAGTGTAAAATTTTTGCCTGGCTTGTCACTCAAAACAGAATTTGGACTGCCGATAGGCTCCAGCAGCGAGGATGGCCTAATTGCGACCGATGTCCACTTTGTAATCAGGTGCAAGAATCTGCGGCTCACCTCCTCTTCAAGTGCAGGTTCTCCACTCGAGTTTGGAATGAGGTGTTTGCCTGGCTTGGTCTAAATATCCCCACGACTCATTGGCTTCAGTTTAACACGGTCAAATCTTGGTGGGATGCGCTACTCACTAACAATGTTCAACCTGCGAAAGCTCTATCTTCCCTTCTCCCTCTTGTGGGATGGGAAGTTTGGAAGGAAAGGAATGCACGCGTCTTCAGGAACAAGGCGGCGCCAGTGGCGATCATCATGCGATGCATCAAAGAAGAAGTGTCCATTTGGGCCATTGAGGGCGCCAAACATTTGCGTAATGTAATGCCGCGAGAGTAATTGTTTTGCCTTTTGACCGCCTGGCGGTCTGCTTGTAACAAAACATCTTCTTAATTAATGAAAATGGCAAATCTTTTGCCTTGTTTCAAAAAAAAAAAAAAGGTACACGGTGCCTATCTAATACCATCATTGCGTACGTAGGAAAACCAGCTGTCCCCACCCAGAAAACTTAAACAGACCCATCTAGATGGATCACTTTTCTTCGCTTGGCCCGGAGTTCGGACAGGTTTTGTCACGTTCATATCTGTCGTCTCTGTCCAGAAAGGAACTTCAGGGTGTAAAGTGCAATTACTGAGCACCGGCCATGACACACGACCCTACGAGCAGAAATAAACAAAAAGAGGTTGATTACCAGTTGACACGTGCCCTAAGCGGCGCGCTCAAGCTGCCTGATTTGGTTCCGTACGGACATATGCATGCACTGGTGGTAAGATGCAAGTGCAAGAAGCTTCTTGGAAGGTTCCTGTCGAAATAGTACCACTAGTTTTCTCTTCTCTTTGGCAGAGAAACAGATCGAGCCAGAGACTCGTGCGATCCAGCGCTGCGTGCATGCAGTTGCATGTACAGTTGTACAGTCGTACTACTGGCTACTCGCGTGCAGCCACGTCACGCCGCGCATGCATGATCCATGATCGATCTGCATTATCGATCGACCGTCAAAAACATATACAGTATCTATATTAATATGTGTACTTGCTTAGGTCATTAAGTACCGATCGGTCAGAACAGATTGGTTGTGATCGGCAGAATTAGGCTGATCGAATAATCATGCATGTACGTACGTACGTACGTACTGAAAGTCTACGTACCGGGAATCATTTCCCGGCATCTCTGCTCCTTGCGTATCGTTTCGTTGGTTTGGGGCACATGATGCATGCGTGGCTAGCTACATGCATCGACTGTGTCTCTGGTTGTGGGGTCGTAGCGGTTGCGTAGCATCGTACCGGCCGGCAACATTGTGCCATCTGCCATGGCTGGGCGACACACGCCACTGTGCCTGCTGGAGTAGCGCATACAGATACAGATAGTTGAAAAATGAGTGCACGCCTATGCTAATTATTTTGATTAGTCAGCGTTTCAGCTGATCCTGTCGATCGTTAATTCCACCTTCGAAAAACAAGGAAAATACGCATATATGAATGGATAAAATGGAGTAGATTTTTTTTTCGAATAGAATGGAGTAGTAGATGATTACGCATGTGGATTGGCATGCAGGTAGCTACACATGTGGTTGAATTGATCGATCTGACGCGCGCGCGCGCATGCAGTATCGGTGTTGCTGGTCCATGCATGAACCACGATCGATCGAGTTTAATGAAATTGAAACGTCAACCACGCACGTAGCCTAGCTTAGCTTGCTTATTATGGGGTCAGCCAGATCACCCATTGCCATTCGACTGATCGATCCGTCGCCGCATGGATGGATGCAACGACATTAGCTCTCCCCTCCCCTCAGCTCAATCATGTCTTTGCCTTTATTTGGCACCGTGAGGAAGACAACGATGTTGGTTGAATTTCCGTCCCATGCATGGCCCCTCCATTGTACGAGTGCATCCATGCATGAGTGTGTGCTAAGATGAGCTATGCATCGATAGCTCGATTAATTTTGTAGCTTGCCCATGCAGCCATGCAGGGGTACCAACCATTCATTGGTCGTGCACCGGCCACTGTTTTACAGCCATCTCTTGTCTAAGATATGGTCCTGTGAACTACTCTGCTCGTACGTAGGATATGAGAATTGGGGCTATGGATGGAACTGGCGGGTGCTTTTTGACTCACCAACTACGGCCGGTGAAGAAGAAGCCAAGCGCGCGCCCGCTGACCAGCGCCGTGGCTTTCTCCTTTCTGGGATACGCGCGGCGCGGGGGCGTTTGCACGGGTCAGCAGGCAGGCAGGCGTCGGCACGCGTAGACGGGGCCGGCCGGCGGCACATTCCGATCAACAAAGTCAAATCAAGTGGATGGGGGGAAGCGAGGCCGAGGCCGAGGCCGTCCGTAGGTGGGCATCATCGATCAGACGGGTGACGTACGGGCCAGCCTGGGCCCAGATCATGCATCCTGTGGTGGTGGTTTGACTATCAACGCTAGGGTCCCTCGATCGCCTCCAATTAGGGCGCCCCGCACCTAACGTCCTAGCGGCTATAGATAAGCTAGCGCCGTGGTATACACGCACACCGATCGAGTACTACAGCGTTGAAACCGGGAGTGAGGTTCGTCGGCGCCTAGAATTTTATTGGAAAGAGATTGTATGAGGCCAAATTACAGCATGCGTAGACGTTCAAAAACTGGACTTTTACATAGCAAAAGTAGACACAAGTCAAGGATTTACAATGAGGTTGGAGCAGTTAGCAAGGTACCGGCATCGAGGCGCTGACTCGTTTATATGCTTCATATATGCCACGAGCATAAACATTAGTGGAGAATTTGGATAATCAAAATAAACTCATACTTACGACAATAGAAGAGCTTCATAAGCATTAGGTCTCTTTGTCTTGCAGGAGTTCTGCGTATATATATATCTAACGGTCTAGGGTCTCTTCGATTCAAACGATTTCTAAAGGAAATTTGTAGGATTCTAATCTTTATAATTTTTTCATACATGGGTTATTTGATTCATAGGATTAAACTCCATATAAATTTTTCCTTAGGATTCGTTTGTACTAACTTTCATAGAAAATTTTCCATCCACCCCCACCTCGAATGAAGAATCCTACGTTATGTATAATCAAACATACATACTTATCCTACAGGATTGAAGACGGTGTGCCACTCCATTCATATGTTTTCCCTATTCCTACACTCGAAATCTTGCGAATCAAAGAGGCGCTAATTTCAGAAGGAATCAGAAAGCATTCAATAGTTTCACATAAGGAAGTTGAAGATAATAGAGAGAGAAAACATGTCAATTTCCCATGGAGTGTTGGAGTCTACGGGTGTTGCAATTTATGGGGCTGTATAGTTTTCTTTTTCCAAATCGTCACCAAACTTCCCCACCTACATATTCATGCAAAAGGGCCCGAAACAAATTTGCAACATAGATAAAATATACCAAGGGGGAGACATCAGAGGGAGCCATACTGTCGTCACAATTTTCCTCTTGTAGCAAATAATCCGACTTTATTGATTTATTAAATAAAGTACATCAACTCAAACAAACTGAAGCAAAACTAAAGTGAACGACACATGTTTATGATACATCAAGGTTTTTCAAGGTCGTCATCTCTAGTTTCATTGTTTGCGTCCAAATGTTCTACCATGACTTAGATAAAAGAAATTACATAACATAAAACATAAACAAAGTTAAACTTACTCAAAAAATTTAAAGACCTGCATGAGTTACCTACCCCAATAAAGTGAGAATCTAAGATCATTGATCATACTGTAGCGAGGGACAGACCCCTTGTGAGAGAAGTTGTCAAACCATTGCTTTGTTGCCATATTGCCGGTGAAGAACTAGATGTAGACTATAGAGCCTCCGACGAAAACACAACTAACACTATCATCAAGGGCACCAACACTAAGTGCGGACATCACTACCCCTGATATAACCATAACTACCACTACTTCCTCCACATATGATCAAGAAATGATTGTCAAGCAAGTTCAAAAAAAGTGTCAAGCAAAAAGAGCATGATTAGGTCATGTACAAGAAGTTCTCTCACATCAATTTGGACCCAGTAGAAGCTATAGATCAAGTCGCTAGGTGTTGGACTCAAATTCAGACTATTGAGATATACCTGGCTACGAATGACATTGTCTTTTATAACCGGACTCCAAATTGAGTGATTTTGGACTTTTTGGAAAGCTTATCTCGTATACTTTCCAGCGGATCCAGAACGCCTCAAAATTTCTTCCAAATGTTGTAACATTTTAATGTTGATGCAGAAACGAAATTAATTGATGTTGTGCCACCTCCACTTGGGGCCACGGACCTTGTACGGCCTAGGGTTGTGTTTTTGCTCCTTTGGGACATGCGTCCACCCTTGGTCCTACATAGATAGATCAACCTCGTAGCGTTTCTTTGAGTTTTTGTTTGATTGAGTTTTAGTGTTGGCTACTCTTTGCCATAGACACGAGAATCGGGGAGACCTCCTGCACTACTTGTGTTCAGTGGCTCGTCGTGTTAATCAAGTACTTCAATTTATATCTGTAACTCAAATTATACATTTTTAATTCTTGCTTGTTCTTTGGTTGCATGCAGGGATTATCTTTGTTATCAGATTGATTGTGTTTTCAACACCGTCCATAACCATTATCAAAGTTGGTTTAACGATTGCTAATTCACAGTGTCTTAGGCTACGATCAAATTTGAATTACCTTTTTTTTATCTAGATGCTGTCAACTTTTTCATGGAAAATTCTCATTCTGGTCCTTACGTGTGCACAGAAACAGAATGTTCAGTGTGAATTTCACACTCTGACTCTCTATCGACACGGCGGTGAAATCACACGCAGTCAGTCAGGCAGAACGCTCCAAGGCAGCTCACCGGTCCCGGGACATGCTTCCCGTCAGCCGAGACAGGTCAGCACGCGCACCGCGCCTCTGGCGTCCCGCGTGACATCCCCCCATGAACACGTGGTACGCCGGAGCGGGCCCCGGTGGTCCGGCGCGACGCTTTTCCGCATCCGACGGTGGCCCACCCTCACCGCGCGTCTCTCGCTGGCTGGCCATCCCGGTCTCGGCCCTCCTACTCGGTCTACTCCCGCTATATATTCGCCCAGTGGCTCAAGCAGCCAGCCCGGTAGTTGTTCGCTCGCACCAAGAAATACATACTACAGCTCTACTGCACTCGCTCTGGTTCATCGATCCAGCGGCCAGCAGGGTCAAACAGGATCGGCACGAGGAGAAATCGCGAGGCTCCGTTGGTTTTGCTCTGCTCTGAGTTTGCGCGGCGCGATGGGCGTGCTCTTCTCGTGTCCCGCGGAGGACGACGGCGGCGCGGGCGAATGCGGCCTCGTCGCGGCGGCGGGGGAGGAGGAGCAGGCGACGTTCCTCAAGGCCTCGCTCGGCTCCGGCAAGCTCCGGATCGAGGGCTCCCTCAGCTTCAAGAGGCTCCAGCTGGTGGAGCCCAAGATCTCCATCACCACGCCCGACGCGGTCACCGCGCCGGTTCCGGTGCCGAGGGAGCTCCTCCGGACGCGGTTCGCTGACGCGGCGGTGGCAGCTGTGGCGGCGGCGGCGCCGGAGAGCCCAAAGCACGAGGCGGCGGCGGTGACGCTGCAGAAGGTGTACAAGAGCTTCCGGACGCGGCGCCGACTCGCCGACTGCGCCGTGCTTGTGGAGCAGAACTGGTGGGAGCTGCTGGACTTCGCGCTGCTCAAGCGGAGCTCTGTCTCCTTCTTCGACATCGAGCGGCAGGAGACCGCCGTGTCCAAGTGGGCGCGCGCAAGGACCAGAGCCGCCAAAGTAAGCAATCTCTGAAATGCATCAATCGGCTCTTCAAGAAATCTCTCTGATGCCATCTCCATTCGTGAAATTGGACTAATAAATAGTGTGATTTCAGGTCGGAAAGGGGCTGTCCAAGGATGAGAAAGCTCGGAAGCTCGCATTGCAGCACTGGCTTGAAGCTGTGAGTACTTTTATCAGAGAAACTGCAGAATGCTCAGTTAGTTTTGGTGTTTTTGCCAAGCAATGTGCTCATGTCCCTGCTGAAATTTCCGATGAGCAGATCGACCCGCGACACCGGTACGGCCACAACCTTCACTACTACTACGACTGCTGGCTGAGGTGCGAAAGCAGGGAGCCTTTCTTCTACTGGTGAGTGTTACAGCTCAACTGATCACTGTTGTTGGAATTTCTGAATCTTTGGTCAGACCAAGAGATGATGAATTTATAACCTTATAGACTGATCACCATGTTTGGTTATTTAGGCTCGACATCGGAGAGGGCAAGGAGATCAATCTCGAGGACCGGTGCCCGCGGTCGAAGCTTCTCAGCCAGTGCATCAAGTATCTTGGTCCGGTAGGTGTTTGCAAACACTTTAGTACCTGGGATAAATGAATAGCTGGAGTAGAATGCAAGTCCATGAGAGTTCAGAAAGAATAATGATTCAAACTGAAATTTTGTTGTGCCTACAGAAAGAGAGAGAGGACTATGAGGTTGTGATTGAGGATGGCAAGTTCATGTACAAGAACAGCAGACAAATACTCGACACGTCCGGCGGTCCGAGGGACGCAAAGTGGATCTTTGTGCTGAGCACATCCAGGAATATGTATGTCGGGCAGGTAATGTTCAGGCTTCATACTAGAGTACTATCAACACACAACATTGCATTAAACCTATCACCTATGTGTACTGGATCATCATCTAACATTGTCCAAAACTCTACTTTCTGCAGAAGAAAAAGGGCACATTTCAGCATTCTAGCTTTCTCGCCGGAGGCGCCACATCTGCTGCGGGGCGACTAGTTGTCGAAGATGGAGTTCTGAAGGCTATCTGGCCTCACAGCGGGCACTACCGCCCCACAGAAGAGAACTTCCAGGAATTCCAGGCCTTCCTCAGAGAGAACAAGGTCGATCTCACCGATGTTAAGGTGAGCAACTATGCCGGTGACCGATGATTGGGATAGAATGAGAATCTTCCCAAAATGTGGTGACAATAAAGTTATCCAATTTGCATTTTCTCAATTGTTCTTTTTGTATGATTGCAGATGAGCCCAGCTGAAGAGGATGAGGAGTTCTGGAGCAGGCTCAGAAGCATCCCTTCTGAGCGGTGCACCGATGCCGACAAACCCGAAGAAGAAATGGTTCCTGCTGCAGAAACCATCCCTTGCCAGGCACCTCAGGTCACTGAAACCACACCTGAAGAGGTTTCCCAACACCAAGAAACAGGCAAAGATCGTAGCCAACCGGAGATATTCCCAAGGCCAGATTCATCAGAAGATGCTGTTAACATCAAAACATCAACAACTTCTATGCCTGAAGATCATCAGGATGACAGCGATGATGACCATTCGGTGGTGCCAAGGGAAAAGATCATTGGGAGGGTCAACTCATATCAGCTGGGGAAGCAAGTGTCCTTCAAGTGGACAACCGGTGCCGGACCCCGGATCATTTGTGTCAGGGACTACCCGCCGGAGCTCCAGCACCGGGCGCTGGAGGAGGTGCACCTGTCCCCGAGGAGGAGCGGTAGGGCGACGTCGCGGTTCTCGTCGCCACAGAGGGGCAGCAGCCCGATGTCGAGAGGGTGTGAACCGCTGACGCCGAGAGAGGCGTTCCATGCCACTCATCTGCAGCAAGGATTGCTGATCAGTTTATGATGAATGAGCTATTCTTGTTCATCAGTTGTGCATATGGATAGAGGAATAATAAAGTTACCTATTGGGAGTAAAAAGAAGTACCCCTTGTGTAGATCTTGTAGTGATGTATGTATACGTGATGTTCAAATTGTACACAAGTACAGAGATCAATAGAAATTCTTTCATTCTTTGGTCTTTTATTCCCCTTCCGAGAGAATTTCCAATTACTTGGAGTTTTAAGGCAAATCCCATCGGAGCATCTCCAACAGACGCGCTACCGCGCGGCGCGCTAAATTTTTTTTGCAACGCCGAAATAGCGTTTTAGCGCGCCGGAGAGGGTGGTTGCTTTTCCAGACGCTGCAAAATTGAGCGCGCCGCTGTAGCGCTTCATCAGGCGCGGTAAAATCCAGCGCGCGCCCAGCACAAACAACATTTCCCATTCAATATCGAACCAAGAAGATCAAACACACACAAAATAAATCAACAATAAATAGTTCAATTATTATTACAACTCAAACAAATAACTTATCTTCTATACAACAAATAGTTCATGAACAATACAACAAATAGTCAACAATACAACAAACATACAACATCAAACTAGTTTTGTCGCCCATTCCATGACCACCACTCCTCGACTAGATCCTTTTGAAGGTCATCATGCGTTTCGGCACGTCGAATGGCATGATAGGAGGCAACAAAGCGGGCCACCCTCTCAGCCCTCCTCCGCACTCGCACGGGGTGTCCCATCAACTCATACTGAGAATAGTCCAAATCTTGCCCACGCTCGTTCTCGATGATCATGTTATGCATGATCACACAAGCGTTCATGATGTACCAAAGGATCTTTTAATCCCGAAATCAAGTCGGTCCTCTCACAATAGAAAATTGGGCTTGCAAAATCCCAAAAGCTCTCTCTACATCTTTCCTAGCCGCCGCCCGAGCATTGTGGAAATCAAGATTTTTCTTACCTTCCGGTGCTGTCAACGGCTTCACAAATGTTTGCCACCTTGGGTAGATGACATCCGCAAAATAGTTGCCATAGTTGTATGTATGGCCATTTGCTACAAACTGCACCGGTGGAGTTTCACCATTTGCAATCATATTCATGAATGGTGACCGTTGAAGAACATTGATGTCATTGCAAGATCCTGGCATTCCAAAAAAAGCATGCCAAATCCAAGTCTCCTGATCGACCACCGCTTCAAGAATTATAGTGGAACCCTTTTTCTGGCCGTGGAATTGTCCATGCCATGCCTTAGGACAGTTCTTCCAACTCCAATGCATGCAATCTATTGAGCCAAGCATACCTGGGAACCCGCGAGCTTTGTTCATCTCCAAAAGCCTTGCGGTGTCTTCAGCATTGGGAGCTCTCAAATATTCCGAACCAAACACTTGCACAATTCCAACTGCGAAGCGCTTGACACACATGATGGCTTGACTCTCACCCATGGCCAAGTGGTCATTAACTAGATCCGCCGGAATACCGTATGCCAACATACGCAAAGCGACGGTCACCTTTTGAAAGGTGCTATGCCCGAGTTCTCCGGCGGCATTCCTCCTTTGCTGAAAAAACCGATCATGGCTCGCCAGTTTCTCCGCAATGTGTTTGAACAACTCGATGCTCATCCTAAAACGGCGCCGAAAGTAGGACTCGGGGTATGTGGGATTCTCCACAAAATAGTTCCTCATCAATCTGTTGTGGGCATCAATCCTTTCCCTCCACAATTTCTGATGACCAAAAACCGAACCACCGTGCTTCGGCTTTTTATTGATGTGCATAGCTAGGATCATTGCGACATCCTCCTCCTCTTGAAGATCAAATTCTTCATTGAAAGAATCGTAGGACGAACTCATCTACAAACTTGAATTTAAACTAATTTAAAACTACAAACAACATGCTCCAAATTCATCAACAAATATAAAGTTATAAGCAATATATACCTTGCAGGCGTTTTGTCGAACACCTTGCGGGCGCCGAGCTGCAAACCCCCGCCGGGCGCTGTTCGTCGGAGGAACGGTGCGCTCGAGGGGCGGCGGCGAGGAGAGAAGGCGGAGGAAGCAGCGGCGGCGAGGAGGATAGGCGGGGGAAGCGCTGACGGGTCGCCGGAGTGAACGGGGGAAGGTGCAGGCGGAGGCGCGCGTGCCTGGAGTTTTCAGATCCGGCGGTTGGTGGATTCGCGCGCCCGGTTTGCTGTCCAGCGCGCGGTAGCGGGCGCTCCAAATACACGGCGCGCGATACAGTTTTTCTGGGCGCGCTGAACCGTTTTTACCGCGCGCGGGGTTTTAGCGCGTCTGTTGGAGATGCTCTTTCGGTCGCGCACGCGCTAAATAGCCGTTTTTTCAGGCGCGCGGCTTATTTAGCGCCTCTGTTGGAGATGCTCTCAGAAGGAATGGAACTTATAAATGCAGGTTTTATATCTAACAAGTGACTAGCTAAAACTTGTTGAGTATGATTATATATAGGAAAACGCTTACTTTTGACCGACTGATTTCTTGGATGAAATCAACCGCGTCCAACGATCGCCACGCGTCCCCGTGTGGACCCAAGCATGAAGCATCGCTCTCCCTCTTCTAGCTTATCTCACGAAGCGAATTACAGCCATACATTCCTCCTTCCTCATGCGCGTGAACGAGATGACCGCGCTGGGCAACGAGCTTTCCCAGCTCCAAATCCGCGCATGAGGCTTCCAAGTCCCTCATCCGCCCCAGCGGGGCGCGCCACGCAGGCCGCGCTCGTCCGCCTCCTAGGCTCTGCCCGACGCCTACGCGTCCGCCTTGCATCCATGGACCGGCGCGCCCCGGCGGCCTGCGCCCGCTGCCCACGCCACCGCGGGCCTCCGCGGCCGCCTCCAGGACGTCACTACCGGGGTCCAGAGCTTCCGGCGTCAGGTCTCTGCCGAGCGCCAGGGCGACGCAGCCCGCTGCTACCTCGCCGTGGCCGACGAGGCGCGTCTCTATTCTGTTTAATGTACTATGAACTATCTCGCCGGCATACCTTCTCACTACTTCAGCAGCTCCCTCCTCACGCCCCCACTCAGCCACCACTATCTCACCCAAGCGGACTAGCGTGCCACACCACACGAGACCACCGCTACTTTTTGAGGGGAGGAAAACCGTTGTGAGCGGGACGACACCGCTGTGAGCCAACATTCAACGGTGATGTCGAGGGCGGGATGGCCGGAGTTGAGATGCCACGGTAGACGCTGCTGCAAGCGAGCAGGTGCTGCAACCAGTGGCTTGCTAGTTTCGCGGCATCACCCTTGCTTCGAGGAGTCGTCGTACTGCCATGTAGCACCGCTGATTCTTGTTGTGATATGGAGCATCACCGGTGCAAAGATGGAGCATCGCCGAGCCACCGGAGTATCACCGGTGCTGCGTTGGAGCATTTGCCGGCCGCGGGAGCATCACTGGTGTTGTGATGGAGCATCGTCAGTCGAAACCTCGCGGGTGCTGCAATGGAGCATTGACGGGTCACCGACCGGTGCTGCGTTGGAGCATTGCCGCCGCCGGAGCATCACTGGTGCTGCGATGGAGCATCGTCGGGCCGTCGAAACGTCGCGGGTGCTACAATGGAGCATTGACGGGTCACTGACCGGTGCTGCAATGGAGCATTGCCAGGCTGCCAGAGCGTCACCGATGCTGTGATGGAGCATCGTCGGGCCGCCGGAACCTCGTGGATGCTGCAATGGAGCATCGACGGGTCACCGAAGAATCAACGGTGCTGCAACGGAGCACTGTCGGGCTGCCGGAGCATCACCGATGCTGTGACGGAGCATCGTCGGGCCGCCGGAACCTCGTGGATGCTGCAATGGAGCATCGGCGGGTCACCGAAGAATCAACGATGCTGCAACGGAGCACTGTCGGGCTGCCGGAGCATCACCGGTGTTGTGATAGAGCATCTTCGGGCCGGCAGAACCTCAAGGGTGTTGTGATAGAGCATCTTCGGGCCGGCAGAACCTCGAGGGTGTTGCAATGGAGCATCGACGGGACACCAAAGCATTGCCGGTGCTGCAACGTAGCATTGCCGGGCTGCCGGAACCTCGCGGGTGATGCGGTGGAGCATCGATAGGTCGCCGAAGCATCGTCGGTGCGCTGCAATGGAGCACTACCGGACCCGCACTGATGCTTCAAGGGATGGTCACAACAGCGTCGGTGCTGCAACCGTGGCCGGTGCGTGACGACCTCTCCTGCGTTTTTTGCTTTGATATGATCGGCGACGCCGTTGATGCAACCTGAGCGTTGCGTCTGGTGCAAGCAGTAGTAGTTGGTAGTCCATATCGGCCAACTGCGGCTCATCGCACGGGAAGCAAAGATATTACGTCACATACTGGAGTCCCTACGTGAGATATATGGACGTATTGTAGTGGAAGTGATCGCGTGGTCCAGATCTAGCGGCTCAAATCGATGCAAATGAACGGCTGGCCAGGCGGCTGATGTTTTCGTAACATCATCCGGACGCCTAGCAGCCCCCATATATGCTACTAATTCATCAAATTTGAAATTCAGATTTGGTGCAGCCTTCTCACAGGAAGAAGACACCCTTCAAAAATTAGGGTATGCTGCTTAGTATGGCGTGCACACAGTATTTCTTTAGTAAAAGGCGAAAGAATAGTTCGCTTTGTGCTCACCACGCAGCTGCATGCCTTCCAACGCTCGCACACAGCGCTCTTATGTAGCCCGCTTCCCGCCCTCTCTCCCTTGGCCTAGCGAGGTGGGACTAATCAAAACGGCTGGCTCCGCCTCGTTTCGCTTCTTCTGCTGCCTCCTCCCTCCTCCACCGCACTAGCAAAAGGCCCATAGGCCACAGCAGTGACGCCAATAGCCCAAACAAAGCAGCCGAAGATTTTTTATTTTTTTTTGAAGGCCGATATATATCGACAAGATCAGCTGAAACGCTGACTAATCAAAATAATTAGTATGGGGGCGTGCACTCATTATGCAACTATGTAGTCCGTATATGCTACTCCAGCAGGCACAGTGGCGTGTGTCGCTGGCCGGTACGATGCTACGCAAGCGCTACGACCCCACAACCAGAGAGACACTTCAAGCAGTTTTTTTTTTCTTTTCGAAATGGCAGTTATCCTGCATTCATTAAGAAGAAAAGAGTTGCTCAGTTAATTAGGAAAAACCGAGCGAAATCAGATTGCCCAGTTAATTATGAAGAACCGGGCGAAAACCATCACAACCGCTGAGCGGCACATATAAAAAACCCCACGCACACCACTCCAAAGAGGGCCTTGGCGAGACAGCACGCAGGCATCATCGTCATCATTCCTCCCCTAGAGGCGTCATCGCCATCCCTACACTCTGAGCAAACGACTCCGACTTCGCCGTAGGCGATCGTTGACTCAGCCCACACTGTAGCGGACGCGTGAAGCTGCATGAAGATCTATGCCAAAATCTCAGCCACCTGCGGCCAGACAGCGCAGCTCCGACTCTGACGGAGAACTCTGTAGGACAAAACCAGGCACGGCTGGCGCCACGGGAGATCGCCGAACGGGCTACCTGCAGCCAGTCATCGTATACCACAGGGCCCCGCCGCCGCAGCTTCGACTCCATAGCAACAGACAAACCGAGGCGAAATCGTGGACACGCCGAAGAAGAGCCGACTACCGCAACCATTGCTGCGTCGCCGACATCGCTCCCACCATCATCGTTGCCACAGAAGCCTGGACGCCACCAACCACCGGTCCCGCTTGCCGATGCCGAGCTCCAAGACGAAGCCCCCAAGAGGGAAAACGACACCAAGGCGCCGTCATCGTCCGATAATAAGATCTAGGGTTTCCCCTGAAGAGGCCGAGATGGCCGGATCCGTGCGAGAGGGGTGCGGCAGCAAATCAGCGATGCCTCCAAGAAGGTCACGACGGCCACAGCCGCCGCCATCGCTGGTCACGGCACAAGGCCGAGACAGGGTCTTCACCCGAGCTCC
This sequence comes from Elymus sibiricus, assembly GCA_039707655.1. Taxonomy (NCBI): domain Eukaryota; kingdom Viridiplantae; phylum Streptophyta; class Magnoliopsida; order Poales; family Poaceae; genus Elymus; species Elymus sibiricus. The sequence continues at coordinate 136,911,329 of CM077666.1, forward strand.
CACTCCACCTCGGCTGCACATCATCCCGCACCGGCGCCGACAAGCCCACCAATCACCCTCGCAGCCTAAGCCGCCGCCCGAGCGCCAAGCAGGCAGCCCGAGCCCCTCCACCACGCGCCCCGCCGGAGCAGCAGCACCATGACGGGCCTCCATCACGCCCGGACCTCCTGCGCACACCTGCCGAGCATCCCTGCCCGGCCTCGCCTGAGCCGCAGCCCCTCACGCCCGCCTGCCGAGCTTCCCTGCCTGGCACCGCCCGAGCCGAACCTCCTCCTGCCTGCGCGCTCGACGCGCGCCGCACACAGCGCCCGCGCCGCGCGAGACACGCCCGCCCGCGCGCATCCGCGCCTCCCCTTGTCGGCGCCCCAGCTGGAGCGCCAGATCCCGCGCCCCCTCGGACCGCCGGAGCCGCGCCAGACCGCGCCGGAGCGAGACCACCACCGCGCCGCCTCACCCCTCAGACCGCCGGAGCCGCGCCCGCGCGCCCGTCATAGCCCGCCGCGCCCACGCGCCAGATGCGCCCTCGCGCCTCGCAGAGAGATGCCCCGCCGCCACCCTCCCTGGAGCCAGACCGGGCTTCGCCGGCGGTCTCCTCAGGCGGCGGCGAGGTGGGGGGGTGGAGGGAGGAGGGAAGGTGGCGGCGCCGGAGGGGTTCCCCCCGTGTCGCCAGAGAGAGGCGACGCGGGGGTGGGGGTGACCTTGTTTTTTGTGCTTCTCTTTACTCCCAAGCAGTTTTTTTTAAGTTGCAGTTCATGCAGGTGCTTAGCTTAGCTAGCCACGTAGCTACCATGTGCCCTAAGCCGAACGATACGCAAGGAACAGAGGCGTTGAGAAAAGATTCCCCGTGCGTAGACTTTGGCTACATGATCATTCGATCGGTTTAATTCTGCCGATCTCAATTATTAGACTAATGACCTAAGCAAGTGCACATATAGAAATTCTTGTACATACTAATAAATGTTAAGCCATTATCAAGCCCATCGATAGACCATGCTGTTAGCTGACTTTTTTTCTTCTGAAATGTTGTTAGCTGAGTTTAGGTAGCAATGCTGGTTCCTGCGCGCGGCGTCGTGTGGCTGCAGCGCGCGAGTAGCCAGTAGTACAACTGTACAACTGTACGTGCAAATCTATGGGCAAAGAGAAGGGAAAACTATTTCGACAAGAACCTTCCAAGAAGCTTCTTGGATTGCATCTTATCATCGTGTGCGTATCCTTATGGAACAAAATCAAGCGGCTTGTATGTATTTGTGCGTAGGGTACGTGTCATATATGGGGTAAAGCTTCGCCGTTTTTGTTTACCCAAATGATAAGTGTCACACACGTGGCACGAAGCACTCCGGCCCTGACGTTTTCTACAACTAAAATTGCCATCCGGAAAAAAAAACCCCAAAAAAACTGAAACTTGCCATCCGAAAAAAAAGTTGCCATGCTTGACAACTAAAGCTGTTATCCTCGCGTCACTAAACTTGCCATAAAAAATGTTCGGAGTTGCCGCGTGTTCGTGCCACACGTGTGGCACTTATCAACGTCCCTTGTTTATTTCCGCTCACGAACTTGCGTATCATGGCTGGTCCTATTAGTAGGCAAATCCAACTTCTTGTCGAAGGCACCTCGCGAGGGAGAAGGAGACCGCCAAGGCCAAGACGGCACAACATGCGAAGGAGCAGACCTGTGCCATCCGTCACCTCTCCGACTATGTCTCCTCGGCGTCGGACAGTGGCATGACGAGTAAGGACAACGACAATGACGATCCTCCCGCCCCGGACGCCTACACGGAGGAGTACTACCGCCGCTCCGGTGACCGCAAGTTGAATAGCCCAACCAAGAAATGATGATCTTCGCCTCCCCGCCCCCTCTAGCTAATATAGTTTGTACGTAGTTTAATCTATCCGGCAAAGAACTGTGCCCGACATGAACTATGTCTTTTGGGTCTGATCCTGCTATATATTTCTTGTTCGACCTATATTGCCATGTTGATCTACGCTTGCATGCTTCGTATAAATTTAGGTGCGGACATATAGAGACTGCAGTTGTGGACAAGGAGAAATGGGGTGCGTTCGGTCATTGCCCGCGGCCGCGACTCGCCGTGTGCATGGGCGTATAGGGCCCCAGAATAGGCAACCATGGTTGTTGATGCTCTCATTATCCACGTCTCACACGCGTTCCATTATTTTCTGGGCCATAGGGCAAACGTCGTAGATTAAAAAAGTTTAGGTTTGTAGCTAGTGATTATTAGGGCATCTCCAACGCCGACACTTAAACCGCCCAACCGTCCGGACCGCGCGGTCCGGGCGTGGTTTGCCATCCAACGCAGTCCTGCATCGGTCCGGAGCATTTTTTTTTCCTCAAACCGGAGACAAACTGGAGGCTTTTTGGGCGTCCGGACCGCTGCCACGCCCGTGTCTGACTAACCTGGACCATAAAAAAAAAACCTCTCGCGCCCGCGCGCTTTCCCGCCCGAAGCCAATTGCCCGCATTCATGCCAGCCCAGAGCGGACGCGACTGCTCTTTGGAGCCGGCATTGAAGCGGCTCGCCGACCGCTACGCACGTCTTCTCTTCACATTGAAACACATCCGTTTGCCCGCCTATCTTTATTAAACCTGTAACACCCCCTGTAATTAAGCACAATGTTCATCCCTTAATCATGCCTTGTCATCATGGTCATCCTAATTAAATTGCATTTAGGAAATAATTCAACTCAAGTTCAAATTCAAAATTCAAATGCAAGTCAAATAATTACTTCTTCAGATAATTAAATAAAACAGTTCATAATATTACAAATAATCCCAAAGCAATTATAAAAATAAAACCAACATTATTTGAATTCCCAAATTGACCATAACATCCAAAACAGTGACAAAATAGCACTATTAAATCCATTTCTATTTATATAAAATTCAAGTGAATTCAAATAAACCCCAAACTTTTTATGGCAGTACAGAAAATTGCCTAGTATTTAATGGGGCAAGTTGCACATTTTACAAAAGTCAATTGGTGTGAAAAGAAAATGCAAAACAGTGAAGAAAATAGAAAACCGAAAAGAAGAAAAGAAAAAGGGCCTAAACTACTGTGCCTATGGGCTTAAGTGCCCACAGTGCCGGCCCAGCCCAACAGCGCCGCGTCGTCTCCCTCCTCGCGCTGCTGTCGCCTGCACAGCGCGCGCGCGCTCGCCCGCAGCCGGCCCCCCCTCCTCGCCGCTCGACAGCGTGCTCCCGCGCCTGCCGTGGGTGGATAAGAGCCTCCCCGCTCCCCATGACCCCTCTGGCGCCCCTCCTTTCCCCTCCAGCGCCTCTCCCCTCTTCTCCCACCTCGCCCGAACGCGGCCATGGCCACCCCTTCGTAAGCGCCGTGGCCATCGGCTCCCTCACGTCGTGTCGCCTTGTCCAGCAACTCCGTCGACACCGGCTACGTCGCCTGCGCCCTCGGATCGGAGCTGTGGAGCTACCTCGACGCCGCACGCACCCTCTTCTTCATCTACAGCCGTCGGGCGCCACCGCTCAATCCGCCACCCTCCGACCTTCTCCGGCTTCAACGAGCAGCTCCCCATCACCGATGTGAGCAGCGCCACTTTTCCCCTCTCCTTTCGGTCCCGCCCGAGCTCTCTAGCTACCGCCGCCATTGCTTCCGCTCCCGTCGCCGCGGCCTAGCTCGCTGCTGCTGCTGCGTCCCTGCCGTGGCCAAACAAGCGCGCCAGCAAGCTCAGGGCTACCCCCTGATCCTCTCTGTAGCTTTAGATCACGCGCGAACGAGCCGGGTCATCGTTTTCGTCGAACCACCGAACGCCGCCGCCGCCATTGATGAAGCTGCGCTCACCTCCGACCTCCCCTGCTTGTGTGGCGGCCACCAGACGACGCGCCGCGTCGAGCCCGACCCAACGGTGGTCTCCGCGCGCCAAATGGCCGCCGGAGTCGCGTTTCCGGTGAGCTCCCGCGTCGCCGCACGCCTCTGTGGCCTCGCCGGAGCGCAAGCCGGCGTTTAAACGCCGGTGGGGCCCGCGTGTCAGGTCGTTAGCACTAACCCAGGCCACTAACCACCCCCCCACTGTGCCACTGACATTGGGCCCCACCGCAGCTAATTAGGCTAAATAGAGATTAAACTAACCTAATATGCCACTGACAGCCGGGCCCCACGTAGTTTAATTAGGCCTAATAAAAATGATTTAGTTAATTAATAAACTGACATGTGGGGCCCACGTGTACTGTTTATCTGGATAAAATCTGCTGACTGTGCTCTGCTGACTCAGCACTGGGACCCACATGTCAGCCTTTGCTGACTGGACCCAGTTGACCAGTTAACGGTCCAGTCAACTGCTGACTGGGCAGTTGACTGGGCCCACATGTCAGTCTCTGTTGCATATTTCTGGGTACACTTCTGTGTACCCATAGCATTTTCCTATTTTAATTTCGAATTTAAATTAAATTCCAGAAAATGATTAAAACTTTAAAAAATCATATAAAATAATCCATAACTCGGATGAAAATAATTTATATATGAAAAATGATCAGAAAAATAAGACGAATCCGAATATGTCATCTGCACTCATGTTAGAACCCTCTAACTAGATGAACATGGAACTTTCTCCTCCGGTTCAATATACCGATAACTGCCTGGAGCCGGGAAAATATTTCCGGATATTTTCCCGCTCAGTTTTAAATACTTAGTCCTGCGTTAGGGCACCCTAGCACAGCCTGTTGCCATGCCGAGCATTTGTGTTGCATCTGTGTGCTTTATATTTATTGTTTCTTCCCCTTCTTCTCTCCGGTAGACTCCGAGACCGACGCTACCCCTGTGATCGACTACGTCACCGATGACCCTTCTTCCTTTTCAGCAGAGCTTCCAGGCAAGCAAACCCCCTTGATCATTCCTATATTGCCCATTCTTTCTCTCCCCTGCTTGCATTAGATTTTGCTACTGTAATTGATTGCTCCTATTCTGATGCATAGCCTGATTTTGTAACCTGCTGTTGATACTTTACCTGTTGACCTAAATTCTTAGTATAGGCTGGTTAGTGATCCATCAATGGCCCCACACCCTGGTCCTTGTTGCCATGCTTTACCATCGGTGACTTGATCAATGTGATCGATGTGCAGAGACCGGACACCGCACTGCACACCCCCTTAGTTGTACGACTCTACAGGGATACTATCGAGTGCCGAGGGTGATACCTCCTACCTCACTCCTGATGATATCTTTGTAGCGTAGCTAGTCGGTTGTGGGTTATCGAGGGTGATTCCTCTTTCACCACCTCCGATGATGCCTATGTCGTGCAACCCCTCGAGTGTGAACCCATCGAGGGTGATTCCTCCAAGTTCACCTTGACGGATACATCGAGTGGGAATCCATCGAGGGTGATTCCTCGGATTCCCCCTTGATGTCATGGCCACACGGGTACCTTGGCATTTACCTCTAACCCTTGTTAAAGTCGGGTCGATCCCGAGGGGTACCCGCGAGAGGTGTGAAGACGGTTTGGTCATGAGGGCACCCGCGAGAGATTATTGTGGCAAAACGACAGGGCAGGAGGAGATCACCTAGGAGAGAGGTGGGCCTGGTCCCTAGTCATTGGACCGCGGATTACCAAGTCGGTGCGACAGGGAGTCGGAGGTGAATCCTTGAGCCCTGTTCATGTCCGCGAGCTACTAATAATACGCTTAACGGATTTGGGTATTTGATCTGAGTTGGCCACTGGCCTATACGCACTACCACCGCGCGGGATAATGGTTTAATGGGGCCCTCGGCGCCGTATGTATCAGCCGAAAGCTCTGTCAGACGTCCAGTTCAGCATTGTGAGCCCGTCGGAACAAGTGCCATCCAGGACTGAGGTGGACTTGGACTCCGATACGCGACACAACGACCCGAAGTGCAAAGAGCGATGGGCCCAAGACCCCTGAGCACTTGGGATGTAGACCGGCGGGGACCTCTCTGCTGAGCCTAGGTAGGACTACGTCGTGTCGATCAGCCGAGGCCGGGCATGACCCGGAAAAGTGTGTCCTGCCAGAGTTAATAGAGCGTGTTGGGTAACAGTAGTGCACCCCTACAGGGAAGTTATCTATTCGAATAGCCGTGTCCACGGTAACAGGACGCTCAGTGTTGTATCCCGATCTACTACAACTTGAACTGGATATATGTTAATTAATATGTAAGCTCCGGGATCGCTTTCTCACAGGGAGTTGAGGAAGGATCTCTAGGCTTTGCTACTACATGCTTGTTGCTTTATTATATACTACTAATCTGCACTCTTCTAATGCTGCAAGACGTTGAAGATGCTAGTCTTCGATAGGCTAGGACTTTCCCCTCTATTCTGGCATCTCTGCAGTCTAGTCCACAGATACAGCCCCTTCACTTGATACCAAGGCATAAATAGAATAGTTCTGATGTAAGTCTTGCGAGTACTTTGGATGAGTACTCACGGTTGCTTTGCTACTCTTTTCCCCTATACCCGATTGCTGCGATCAGATGACAGAGCCCAGGAGCCAGCTGATCCCGCCGCCGACGACGACTACTACCCCGCCGGAGCTTACTACTACGTGGAGACCGACGGCTAGGAGTAGTTTAGGAGGCTCCCAGGCAGGAGGCCTGCACCTTTTCGATCAGATGCCGTTGTTTTGCTCAGCCTTCTTAAGGCATCCTTGTTTAGTTATGTCTGTACTCAGATACTAATGCTTCCGCTGATGCTTGTGTAACTCAAGCTTATGTATTCGAGCCCTCGAGGCCCCTGGCTTGTAATATAAAGCTTGTATTATTTTATTTTGTGTTTAGAGTTGTGTTGTGATATCTTCCCGTGAGTCCTTAGGCTTGATCGTGTGCATTTGCGTGTATGATTAGTGCAAGGTCGGGCCAGGGGCATCACAAACCGGCACGTGTCGAGGAACCTACTCCGGCGCCCTGAGCGCCACACGTCCGTTTCTGTGCCACCAACATTAAACACTTCTCCGGCTGGTCCTCGCATCCGCCCGCTATTAAAACATGTCCAAGTGCCAGGCAAGAACCACACCTCACCTCCGCTATCTCCATCTCCTCCTTGTACAACACCCGCCATGGCCTCCGGCGAACACAAGAAGGAGTTCTCCAGCATTGAACGGCCTGGGTTGCCCGATGAGCCAGCCCGATACAGGTTGGCTTGCCGACAAACCCTCTGAATTCGGCACCACCGCCACCGTCATCGCCACCCCCTCCTTGCCCGTCCAGGCTGGACAACGCAATCTCCCGACAAATCCCCGCGAGCAATGGCGACAACGCGTCAGGCAGGTGGGGAAAGAAGCCATATCGGCGGAGGACGGAATGTCCACGACCACCGCGTACAGCGAGGAAAAGTAGATCATGGGAGGCTGCCGCCACTCGGGTCCTAGGAAGGCCACCGCCACCGCCACCGCGTCGCCGGGTTACACAACCAGTGTCTTGCCCGGTGAGCGGGGGCGTAGACCACGGCGACTGTGTTCCCCCGCCCGAAAACCAACCCTGGTACGTAGGGCCAGGCCGGCAAAATCCAGGGCCCTGTGCGAAACTAAAAAATGGGGCCCTATCTCACTAAAAAAATGAACTAACAAGCAGTTACAATGTATATATATCTCACAGAAAAATTATAATGTATATAATATAATGTCTTACATAACAATTGGAAATATAAAAAGGCATACCTCTTCAACTCTGGGTTGCGTAATATTTATTTGAACAACATCATTCTTTTAGTATTCTTTGAAATGAAATCTTCAATGATATCCTCGTAATCAATCTTTCATGATGACTTAAATCTGTATTATTGAAACACAAGATACAAAAGATGAATAAAATAAAATTGAAGTTATACGGTAGCAGATATCAATTGGAGATCATGCGTCAATGTTTGGCACTGTCTAACTCACCTAGTTTCGTGCCCTGTCCGGTTGAACTGCTACAGTGTGATCTTTAACCGAGGAGGCAAGAACCGATCTCTAACGAAGTAATGATCCCTGCCAAAAGTTAATTAGGAAATTATAAATTACGATTAGGAGCCGAAGTTAATCGGAAAGGAGGACTCGCTAGCGGCAGGCTACCTGTTTTGAAGCATTGAAGCACCCGAAGGATGGAAGCCGTGAAGCACCTAGAGTCGGTCGCCAATCGATCTGACGAGTCGACGAGGCGACTGAGTCTGGAATTTGGGAGAGGAAGGCAACAACGGCAGCGACCTGAATTTCTTGCCGATCAATCCGATGAGGGAAGGCGAGTAGGCGACGATCATGTTTCCTGTAGTGACTAGCAACGCCGACGCAACGGCTATTGCGGTTTCGCGGTCGATCAACTCCACGATCCCGTTGTTTTTTTAGACCGACGATCCCGTTTCCATCTTACAGATCGTGATCGAGCGAGCGGTTTTATTTTTTAAGGAACATTGATCGAGCACCAGCGGTCCAACACTCGATGTCTCGACTCAGGCCCAGCGCCAGCAGCCCAGTGCGCCGGCGCCTAGGAATATATTTTTTTTGAGAAATACTAGGCCTATATAAAAAATTTGGGGCCCCCAAAAATTATGGGCCCTATGGGGCCGCACAGTCGGCACACCTATGGGCCTAGCCCTGCTAGTACGTGCTTCATGGAGGCGGAGGGAGGTTATTCTTCCCCTCTCGCTGAAGCATATCCCTCCAGGGCTCCCGATAGTCCGAGGAGCCGGCTGCCGGATATGGGGAAGACATGTCGTGGGAATGGAGATCCGCTGCGGTCGGCATTAGACTACGTTTAGCCTAGTCTGGTATAGTTTAATTAAAATATGTCCGAAATGTAAATGTTTTCGACCGGTTTAAATGAAATCATCCGATTTGCATGTAATTCATCCGGTTATTTTAAATCCACTTTGAAATGTATGCGGATAGCTTTGTATGGCCGCCTCCGGCATCCGTATCCACGGGCTGGTCCCCCCCTGTTCGCGGTCGGATGCGGTGTCGGTTTGCGGGTCAGTGTTGGAGATGCCCTCATCAACTTTTTTCAGTTCAAAATTTTCCAGGTAAGAGCATCTACAGCCGGACTTGGCAAATCCGACCCCTCAAACGCCCGCGGACGCGACCGAGCGCGTCCGCGGACTGTGACCGGTCACGCCTCAAATTTGCTCCTCTGCATCCGAGTCTCTCATATTTCATCCCCTAGATCCATACAAACCATGCAAAAATAAACCTACGTACTACGACACCCTAGCTACGATTCGTCGTCAGAGATGTCCACGACGTCGGTGCCGGGCGCCGGGTGGACGGACGCGTAGGAGGGCTCCTCCTCCTCCTCCTCCTCCTCGACCTCATCTATGTACGCGAGCATCTCCTCCTCATCCGCGGCGTGCTCCGCCTCCATCTCCTGCCGACGACGGCTTCTGGACTCCGCATCCGACTCCGAGAGGAGGGAATCGAGGATGGCCTGCTGCTCCGCCTGCAGATCCGTGTCCCAGCGTCCCCCACATCCTCCTCCGGCTCCTCCTCCTCCTCCTCAACCTCATCCTCCTTCTCCTCCAAGTCCTCCTACTGATCCACTGCGTCCGGAGGTAGCCCCGCGGCGATCCGGGCTCCGTGCCTTGCCCGGATCTGCTCAAGGAGCTACAGCCGGCGCTCCGGCGTTAGATATGCGTAGCTCCTTACCCGGCGGCGTGGGGGCATGGCTACTAGTGGTGGCGGACGGGGAGTGGAAAGTGGCGGCGGCGGACGGGAGGAGGAAAATGTGGAGGGGTAGGGTTTCGGTGCCGGCGGTCGGCTTAAATAGCCGGGCTAGGCACTACGTGGCCCGCCGCAGCGGCGCCACGCGGCGTCATCGGTTCGACAGAGGAGACGAGCTTTGGATCGCCAAGTTTCGGACTGTTTTCCTGTGGGACCCCAGCGTCAGTCCGACGTGGCGGACGCGCCCGGGCACCCCCATATCCGCCCCATATTTGGGCTGGATATGAGGGATGCCGGTCAGCCGGGGCGTTTGAGACGCCCGTCTGGGTCGCATTTTCGTGACCGGTCAAAGACCGGGCCGTCTGCCCGGGCGTTTGAGGCGGGTTTGGGGCGCCCGGCTATAGATGCTCTAAGGGCATCTCCAAGGCTGACCCGCAAACCGCCCGTATCCGTCCGGACCGCGCTGTCCGGACCGAGAAAGCCATCCAACGCGGGCCTGTATCGGTCCGCGGGGCGGTCCGGACGCGTTTTCTCCCGCAAAACGGAGACAAACATGGGGGGGGGGGGGGTTGCGGGAGTCCGGACACCAGACACATAGGACTCCGACACCCCCGGCCCACCCAAAACCCTTCCCAAACCCCGCGCCTCCATCCTCCCCATTTTCTCTCCTTCTTTCTCTCTTGCCTTCGCCGTCGCTCCACCACCGCAGCCGCCACGTCACACCCCTACCGGAACTCTACGTCCCCGTCACCTCCAGCATTCCAGCCGGGCTACACCCCGCTTCTCCTTCGTCGCCGTTCAACCCCTCTCCTCCGACCGCCCCGCCAGGTACCTTTGAACTAGTTCTATACTCACAATGCCTGGCAACTGTACGATGAATTGCCGGAGCTAAAAATAGTTTTCTCTTATTCTTTCAAGCAATGGATTCCGATTCGGAGTACATATACGAACACTATGTTGAGTCGTCCGACGGCTCGTCCGATGAGGAGGAGTACTCGGATGAGACGGCGATGATGCAGGCGGTCCTTGAAGTCGCGGAGCGTGCGGAGGAGCATGTTCCCAATTTTAAGGGCTCGATCAAGGGTCATCGAGTACTCAACTGCAACAAGGCGCGCGGCCATTTGCCACTATACTATCAATGAACATGAGTACAACATGGGCTACTATCTGGTTGACGGTATCTATCCTCCATGGGCTACCTTTGTCAGCACCATCTCGAACCCAGTTGGCCAGAAAAAGGCTCACTTTGCCCAAAGACAAGAAGCAGCTACTCCCTCTGTTCCTAAATATAAGTCTTTGTAGAGATTTCGCTATGGACTACATACGGAGCAAAATGAGTGAATCTACACTCTAAAATGCATCTATATACATACGTATGTGGTCCATGGTGGAATCTCTACAAAGACTTATATTTAGGAGCGGAGGGAGTAGAAAGGATGTCGAGAGAGCATTTGGAGTTCTGCAGGCCCGTTTTGCAGTTGTTCGTGGACCTGCTAAACAATGGGATCCGGAGACCTTGCGGGAGGTGATGACATGTTGTGTGATCATGCACAACATGATCGTCGAGGATGAGGGTGACGATGCTGCCGCAGCTCTAAAATTTGAGAACATGGGTGATCCTATCCAGCTTCCAGACCATAATCCGGCCATATTTGAAGAGTTTATTCAAATGCATCAACAAATTCGGCATCGGCCAACTCACGAGCAGTTGAAGGAGGATCTGATTGAGCATCAGTGGGCGGTTAAAGGGGACAACAATGTTGAGATGTAATATTTGAACTTTTTTAAATTTGAACTAGTGCTACATGCGACTATTTGAATGTATGCAATCTATGTATGTGTTTATATGATCGTGCGGACTTAAAAAAAAGAGGCCGGATGTATGCGGCAACGGTTGGATGGCGTCCTCTCGCATCCGTGTCCGTGGACTGGTCTCCCTGTTCGCGAACAGATGCGGAAGAAAATTTGTGGGTCGCCGTTGGAGATGCCCTGAGGTACTAGGTGTGGATGGAAGGTCAGGAACTCGACGCGTGCGCGCGGTGGTCAAAACTCAAGAGGCAAATGTGTAGCAACTCTTGCAGCAAAGCAGAACCGACCATGATGAGTTTGAGCCCCACATGCACGCAGAAGAGAACAGCTAGCAGATCCGAGCTGGTATTGGATCCAAACGCCAAGGACAGGGAGAAGAAGTCAAACCCCCTCTGATCTATGCATCATCCCCAAGAAGCAAGAATGGTATTAGTTTGTGATGTTAGGTTAAAAGTACACCTCTAACCCCCTCTGACTTAATAATACACAAAAGAACACAAAGAAATTCCAGATGAGTAGGCAAGCAAAAGAGGAGATGTGGATTGGATTGAGCCATTGGCCTGCCCTCTCCATGAACTGTTTTATTGGACATACGAGTATAACTAATCACCGCCACCACTGATAAGAGCTGAAAGTAAGCAACTGCATGTAGTACAAGAGCATGATTGGGTATTAAGAATGGTGTGTGTACGTAGGGATCAAGAAGCTCCAGCTTGGCCAACGACGAGTCCAGCTGTGCGCTGCATTAATCAACGATTAGGAGCCCCTTCTTTTTTTCGAACCGTAGACTAATCGCAGCGCGCAGTACGCATTTGGATTTTGGGGTCTGCGATATCCTAGTGACATGTGCAGCTAGCTTCATATGCTAATTCCAATATTTTTCTTTCTTTGGGAGACGACTCGCATAGAGAATACGTTACCTTTGAGATTCGTATGCGTTCTTGTGATCATCCTTGATTCGGTAGGCAGTTGTTTGTAGTGGGATGCCGCATACAAAATCATGCGCGCTATATATCCTTGTCTACAGATCGTACTATATGGTACTAGCTGCTAGTAGTATTATATACTGTACTATCCTGGATTGAGCCCATCGAGAGTCTGCATGTGGTTTACAACGTTGAGCGTTCTAGGCCAGTCGATCGCCTAATTAAGATCAAATGGCCAATTATTTTATTGTGTCTACAATCTATGCTTAAAGCTGATCGCTAAGCCAGCCTACCGATGGATGTATCTATCGATCGACCGACCGCTCGGACGTACGTCGGCTTCGCGGACAAATCAGTTAAACCGTTCTGTCTTACGCCTAACACCGCGAGCGATCAACAACCGCATTCCATGATGGATAGCCGTACCTGTAGTCTGTAGATGGTTGAATTTGCCAAGACAAGGGGGCTCCTGATTAACTAAGCAAACGACAGTGACCCAGCGCTTCGCATCTCATTATCCTCTGCATCTTGTTTTTCTCTTCAGAAGAAGTTTATCCTTTGGCATCTCATCAGCGATGGATGGATGGATGGAAGGATGTTAATGGGCTAACTAAACGGGTTGACGGAATCTCTCGTCCGACCCCGACATTTGTTTCCCGAACGAGGTCAGCACGCGTCTTCTTGATTTCACCCCGACATTTGCTCGCATGTAGAGAGGTCTACTGCCTCGCCATGACTCAACGTTTGACTTCTCGCAAAAAAATGACTGAACGTTTAAGGAGGGCCAAATCAAAATGTTAAGGAGAAGGCAGCGTGGCCTCATGTGAATTACACCTGGCTCGGCTCAGCTCACGCACGTTCGTGTGTGAAAGAGACTTGCGAGTTTTTTTTTTTAAAAACAAAAAGAGACTTGCGAGTTGAAAGAGAGTAAGAGACGAACCTCCGCTACAGCTGTCGTGGTTAATTCTTTCATTTTTTCATTCATACTCACTCGCACTGTCTAGCTTTGCATGTTTGGGCCTTGCAAGTGACAGGGCCCACTGGATGGTCGGCCATACCACTCCCGGTCCTTCCTGAGTCCACTGACAATTCTTTCCAAATGACCTCCGTAACAATGAAATAGCTGGTAACCAACCATTTAAATTCAGGATTGTTGGGGCCATTTAAATTCAGGATTGTTGGGGCTTCTCACAGGGAGAAGACACCCTTCAAAAATTAGCATATACTGCTTAGTGTGGCGTGCACACGGTATTTCTTTAGTAAAAGGCGAAAGAATAGTTCGCTTTGTGCTCACCACACAGCTTCGTGCCTTTCACTGCGCGCACCACTCGCTCTTATGTAGCCGAGCTCCCTCCCCTCTCTCCCCTAGCCAGGCGAGGTGGGACTAAACGAAAACCATCTCTACTGCCCTGGCTCCTTCCCTACCGTATCAGCAAAGCCCACGGACCTTTTTTGTTGTTGAGGACAAGCAAAGCCCACAGATGCAGATGCATGTTACATTAGGTCGGTCTGCACATTTCAAGATGGTCAGCCCAAAAGGAGTGATGCCAGTGGCCCAAAGGAGCCGTGCCCTTCGGGCGATCGTGCGACGGCCTGCCCGTGGAAATTTTGCTGCCTGCGAGCGCACGGCCGATTCGCCTAGAACAGGCATCGAGGGGATTTTGTTCCCGGTTCAAACGCAAGAGGAAGAATCTGTTAGATGAGGTCAGTGCATAGGAGAGGCTTTGCACCAAATGAGCTTGACTTTCAGAAGCTGAAAGTGGTATGGCAGCATTTCAGCTTGGACAGTCTGCACAGTGCCATTGGAGGCTTGTGGTACGCATCCTTTTTGTCAACCAAACTTTTTATCTGTTATGGTGTTCATCGAGCTGGTAATTACATGTGTAACATGCTGATATATCGAGCCATCACACCGAGCAGTATCTGCTGAGTTCAACCGTGCTTGCCCGCAACGAATATGTAGTCATCTTTATTTGTACACTGAAAACTCAGTTACAAAGTTCATAGTCCCTCTTTTCTTTAAGAGAACACACGCAGTTTGACATAAATAGTCTTGCTTGATAGACCCCTTGGATCACTAGGCTAGATTAGATCGGTGGTGGTGAGAGGAGGAGACGGTGGTCTACCTTCTACTTGGGTGGAGGAACCCGAAGCAGTGGCCATGGTGGTGCCTGGAGGTGGTGGTGACGGCGTGAGCACGAGTGTGCGTGGGTGGCGGCGGTGGTGGAGCTTCCCGTCGGCCTAGCGCAACCCTAGATCGGATTGGGGTGTTCGGTGGTGTTGTGGTGCACGGTCAACCTCGTGATGCGTGCCCCGGCACCCCACCTCTTTATATAGCGCTGGCGACAGGGGCCCACCAACCATGGTTTGGTTGGGCGCCCCCGATCAGGGCGCGATGCAAGGGCCCGTTCGAGCCGATCAACCTAACATTCTCCCCCTTGATCTCAACTTTCCTTTTAACTTTATACTTTACACTTTACTAGTTTCATCACAGATCAATACATAGAACATGTTTCATCGTCACAGCTCAATTGCCGATAGAATCAGACAGCTACAACATACTTCTCTGTTCTGAAACAAATTATGTTCCTTTTGGGCCTCTCATGATCCAGGAATCATAGGCTTTCCCTTAAACCCATGCCGGCTAAGTGTTCCTTGAACACATTGGGTGGTAAGCCTTTCGTAAGCGGATCCGCAAGCATATCATTTGTCCTTATATGCTCGAGACTTATAGTGTGATCCTGGATTTTATCTTTCACAACATAATACTTTATCTCTATTGTTTTGGCAGCATTACTCGACTTGTTGTTGTGAGCATAGAATACTGCGGGCTGGTTGTCACAGTACATCTTTAGTGGTTTGTCAATACAATCTACCACTTTCAAGTAAGGTATGAATTTCTTTAACCATATCGCCTGCCCCGTGGCCTCATAACATGCTATAAATTCTGCATACATCGTGGACGATGCAACTATTGACTGTTTGGAGCTTCTTCACGAAAATAGCCCCTCCAGCGAGAGTGAACACGTATCCTGACGTAGATTTTCTATCATCTCTATCCCCCGCAAAATCTGCGTCTGAATACCCTCTTATCTCTAGGGAATCAGATCTCCTGTATGTTAGCATGTGGGCATTCGTGCCTTGCGCATAACGCAATGCTTTCTTTACCATCTTCCAGTGCTCTGTGCCTGGATTCTCTTGATATCTACCGAGTACCCCGGTGACAAAAGCTAAGTCAGGGCGAGTGCACACTTGTGCATACTGTAAACTTCCAACAGCCGAAGCATATGGTACTGCTTTCATTTGATCGACCTCGTACTGGTTCTTGGGACATTGGCATTTCCCAAAACTATCGCCCTTGACTATAGGAGCAGGTGTGGCTTTACTCGCATGCATATTATACTTTTTAAGAACCTTTTCTAAATATGCCTTCTGCGATAGTCCTAAAACTCCATTTTTCCTATCTCGGTGAATTTCTATGCCCAAAACATATGATGCTTCACCAAGATCTGTTATATCAAAATTTGAGGACAAGAACTTCTTTGTTTCTTGTAGCAGACTAACATCACTGCTAGCAAGCAAGATATCATCCACATACAAGATTAGGAAAATATATTTCCCATTTTTAAACTTTGCATAAATGCAGTTATCCTCAATATTTTCTTTAAATCCAAAACTTTTAATTGTCTCATTAAACTTTAGATACCACTGTCTAGAGGCTTGCCTTAATCCATAAATAGATTTCTTCAGGCGGCATCTCATATCTTCCTTGCCTTCCATGATAAAACCCTTGGGTTGTTTCATGTAAACTTTTTCTTTTAAATCCCCGTTCAGAAATGCCGTCTTTACATCCATTTGATGTAACTCTAAATCAAAATGTGCAACCAATGCCATTATGATTCGGAAGGAATCCTTACATGAGACTGGGAAAAATGTCTCATTGTAATCTATCCCTTCTCTTTGTGTAAATCCTTTCGCCACAAGTCGTGCTTTATACTTTTCTACATTCTCTTTAGAGTCATACTTTGTTTTGTAGACCCATTTACATCCTACTGTTTTGGCTCCTTTAGGAATTTCCTCTAAGTCCCAAACATTTTTGGAACTCATCAATTTCATCTTGTTTTCCATTGCCTCCAGCCACTTTGATGAGTGAGGGCTTCTCATGGCTTCTTCATATGAAGTGGGATCACCTCCCATATAAACTATTTCTGTGTTATAAACTTTATAATCAGTAGAAATAGCTGACCTTTTGGGTCTTGTAGACCTTCTAAGGGCCTCACCCCTAGGCTCATTCTGTGCCTCACCTTCCGGCACATCTTCTAAAAGTGGCTGCTGCACCTCCCTTTCATGCTCAACGACAGGTTCAGTCGGCTCCTGACGGACAGGTTCCGGATCTTCTCCCATAGTTGTCATGGGTGGAGTTACAACAGGTGCTTGCATCGCAACCTCAGGGATTGTCGATGCAGGTACAACAGGTAGTGAGAAAAATGGCTCCCGAATCATCGGATTAGGTGCATGCACCCTCTTCTCCTCAAGATCAATTTTCCGAGCTACCATGCTCCCCCTCATCATTTCGTCCTCTAAGAAGACTGCATGTCTTGTTTCTACAAACTTTGTGTATCTCTCTGGACAGTAGAAACGAAAACCTTTTGATCTATCAGGATAGCCAATGAAGTGGCAACTGATTGTTTTGGAATCTAACTTTGCAATATTTGGATTAAACACTTTGGCCTCAGCTGGGCTCCCCCACACCCTTAAGTGTTGTAGGGAGGGCACTCTTCCTGTCCACAACTCGTACGGTGTTTTGGGCACCGACTTGCTTGGTACTCTATTGAGAATGTGAATGGCGGTTTTAAGCGCCTCCATCCATAATCCCAATGGCAAGGTGGAGTAACTCATCATGCTGCGCACCATATCCATTAGTGTACGGTTACGCCTTTCAGCTACTCCATTTTGCTGAGGCTCGCCCGGCATTGAATACCGGGTCACTATTCCAGTCTCCTGTAAGAACTTTGCAAAAGGTCCAGGGACTTGGCCATATGGAGTGTGCCGACCGTAGTACTCTCCCCCACGGGCAGATCTTACTATCTTTATTCTTTTATCATGCTAATTTTCAACTTCAGCTTTGAATATCTTAAATTTATCCAACGCTTCAGATCTTTCTTTGATTGGATAAATATAACCATATCGGGAGTAATCATCTGTGAATGTTATGAACGAGTCATAACCATCCACACTTTTCACAAGAAATGGTCCACAAATGTCAGTGTGAATGATTTCTAGTGTTCCTGTGCTACGGTTTGCACCTTTTTTGATTTGTTTTACATACTTTCCTTTAATGCAATCTATGCATTGCTCTATGTCTGAGAACTCTAATGGAGGAAGAATTTCATTTTTAGCTAGTCTTTCTATTCTCCCCCTCGAAATATGGCCCAAGTGACAGTGCCATAATTTCGATGAGTCATGAGTTCTCTTTCTTTTCTTTTGTTCTTTATCCGACGCGGAAACATGCTCATTCACGTTACACACAGAATGCACTTTTTCACGTAGTGATAATAAATAAAGCTCATTGTGCAGAAAAGCAACACCCACATGAGTATTATTAAACCATATGGCACACTTGCCATGTCCAAAATGACATTCATAATGGTCTTTATCCAAACATGAAACACTAATCAAGTTTCTGTGTAATGAAGGAACATATAAAACATCTGTAAGCAGAAGCTTGAATCCATCAGCTAACTCCAGGGAGATGTCGCCGACAGCTTCAACTTCTGCTTCAACTCCATTTGCAACTTCAATGCATCTTTCGCTTCTTTGCGTAGTCCGCGTCGAATGGAATCCCTGTAATGAATTTGCAACATGAACAGTTGCTCCTGAGTCAATCCACCAAGTAGATTTCGAAAACTGTGTATACAAGGATTCATTTACAAAGGAAACAACGTTGTTACCTCTCTTTGCCATTATTGACTTTAGCCAAACAGGGCAATCTTTCTAGTAGTGCCCAGTCTGCTTACAATGAAGACATGTATCTTTGTCCACTGGGAAAGACTTTTGCTGATGCTGATATTGAGCTTTTCCATGTGGCTTTAAAGGGGAACCTTTGCCATTGTGATTGTAGTTCTTTTTCTTATTATCCTTCACATGTCTGCATCCATGGGTTTAAGCTTTGCTGCCATATTGCTCATCCTGAGGATGTGCTCTCTTATGCCATGTCCACCGCCTGTGTACTTTTCTGTCACCAGCTGCTTTAGCAACTGGGTAGCATATATCTTTGAAGAACCAGTGAACTGGCTCTTTATCTTTTCAAGAAACTCCCCTACGGAAGTACACTCTGCAATTGAGCCCACAAATAGCGTTCTCAATTGTGTTCTTTATAAAAGCCATGCACTTTTTATTGGTGGTGAGCCACTTTTGGTTTTCGAGGGTATATGACATCTCCACTGGAGCATGACCCCTCTCCTTTTTCGCCCAAGCAGCATCATCATCTTTTGCACCTCTGACTGGCGCTGGTGGTTTGACCGGCTGTGGGGTGTCCACAACCCAGTCCACCTCAGCACAAACGAAGGCTAAGTCAATTTTCTTTCTCCACTCAGTGTAGTTATCGCCTCTGAGGGTTGGAACATCCTTGAGGCAACTCATCAAGTGGAAACCTCCTGAAACCACAATTAAGTGAGATCATAACAACAATTGCATGCATTAATCCAACGTTGGTCAAAATTAAAACATACAACTGTTTATGCAATTAAATCTATATCACCGTTGGGCAAAAATAGAAATAAATGCACCTTTTATAATAATAACAAATCATGATTATGTTATTAACAACGTTGGTTATAAAATAACAGAATCATAATCACTTTCAATAATCATTTTATCATGCTCTTTAAAAAAATAATTTTCACTTCAGTTTTATTCACTTTAAAAAAGAGCACTTTATTTATTTTGCAGCGGAAAACATGAATAAAAAATTCATGAACTTTATTCTTTTCAGAAACATTTATTTGACTTTTCTATTTTCTAGACAAATTTTCGTTGGATTAAATTTGAATAGAATAGAAAAACTATATAAAATAAAAGGAAAAACGGCAGCTGGCCCGGCCACTGTCCAGCGCGCGCGGCTGCAGGCCTCAGCCCAGCGCGCGCGGCTGCGCCCGTGCGGCTGCTGGCCTCGCCTCTTTCGGCCCAGCTAGCCCCTGCCGGCCTCCCTCTCTTTCGGCCCAAAAGGCCCGCTGCGGCTTAGGGTTTTGATCACGGCCGTTCACCGCGATCCGACGGCCGACCGCCGTTTTCGCCCGAACAAAAACCACGGGTCGAGCCCCCCCGACCGAAACCGCCGCGGCGCGCGAGCCCCTTCCTTCCCCCCTCCCCCTTTCTCCTTCCCTTTCACCTCCTTTCCTCCCTCTTTCTTCCTCCGCCTCAAGCGACAGAGAGAGAGAGACGCGCGGTCGAGCCCTCCTATGATCCCCTTGCGCCCGACGGCGGATCTCCGATGCGGCGGCGCCCCCCCCCCCCCGTCCCCCTTGCCGGAGCGCGCAAGCTCCCGAAGGAGAGCGCGCCGCCGTCAAGCGGCTCGGTGGCGGTGCCCTTTGTCCCAAAAGGGGTGGTTCTTCGTCCCTGCACCTCGGCTTGCCGATGCGTGTGGGGGTCGAGAGGAACTGGCGCGGCCTTGCGGCGACGCTCTTTGCCGGCGAGGCCCGAGGCCCTTCTCCGGTGAGATCTTTGCCCTCTTGTCTCTTTTAGGGTTAGGGTTAGGAGGGGATTTTCTGTTTGATTTCTTTGCAGAGTTTCTTTCAACCGAAAAAATCTAGATCCTAGCCTTGTCTGATACCATTGATAGACCCCTTGGATCACTAGGCTAGATTAGATCGGTGGTGGTGAGAGGAGGAGACGGTGGTCTACCTTCTACTTGGGTGGAGGAACCCAAAGCAGTGGCCATGGTGGTGCCTGGAGGTGGTGGTGACGGCGTGAGCACGAGTGTGCGTGGGTGGCGGCGGTGGTGGAACTTCCCGTCGGCCTAGCGCAACCCTAGATCGGATTGGGGTGTTCGGTGGTGTTGTGGTGCACGGTCAACCTCGTGATGCGTGCCCCGGCACCCCACCTCTTTATATAGCGCTGGCGACAGGGGCCCACCAACCATGGTTTGGTTGGGCGCCCCCGATCAGGGCACGATGCAAGGGCCCGTTCGAGCCGATCAACCTAACATTCTCCCCCTTGATCTCAACTTTCCTTTTAACTTTATACTTTACACTTTACTAGTTTCATCACAGATCAATACATAGAACATGTTTCATCGTCACAGCTCAATTGCCGATAGAATCAGACAGCTACAACATACTTCTCTGTTCTGAAACAAATTATGTTCCTTTTGGGCCTCTCATGATCCAGGAATCATAGGCTTTCCCTTAAACCCATGCCGGCTAAGTGTTCCTTGAACACATTGGGTGGTAAGCCTTTCGTAAGCGGATCCGCAAGCATATCATTTGTCCTTATATGCTCGAGACTTATAGTGTGATCCTGGATTTTATCTTTCACAACATAATACTTTATCTCTATTGTTTTGGCAGCATTACTCGACTTGTTGTTGTGAGCATAGAATACTGCGGGCTGGTTGTCACAGTACATCTTTAGTGGTTTGTCAATACAATCTACCACTTTCAAGTAAGGTATGAATTTCTTTAACCATATCGCCTGCCCCGTGGCCTCATAACATGCTATAAATTCTGCATACATCGTGGACGATGCAACTATTGACTGTTTGGAGCTTCTTCACGAAAATAGCCCCTCCAGCGAGAGTGAACACGTATCCTGACGTAGATTTTCTATCATCTCTATCCCCCGCAAAATCTGCGTCTGAATACCCTCTTATCTCTAGAGAATCAGATCTCCTGTATGTTAGCATGTGGGCATTCGTGCCTTGCGCATAACGCAATGCTTTCTTTACCATCTTCCAGTGCTCTGTGCCTGGATTCTCTTGATATCTACCGAGTACCCCGGTGACAAAAGCTAAGTCAGGGCGAGTGCACACTTGTGCATACTGTAAACTTCCAACAGCCGAAGCATATGGTACTGCTTTCATTTGATCGACCTCGTACTGGTTCTTGGGACATTGGCATTTCCCAAAACTATCGCCCTTGACTATAGGAGCAGGTGTGGCTTTACTCGCATGCATATTATACTTTTTAAGAACCTTTTCTAAATATGCCTTCTGCGATAGTCCTAAAACTCCATTTTTCCTATCTCGGTGAATTTCTATGCCCAAAACATATGATGCTTCACCAAGATCTGTTATATCAAAATTTGAGGACAAGAACTTCTTTGTTTCTTGTAGCAGACTAACATCACTGCTAGCAAGCAAGATATCATCCACATACAAGATTAGGAAAATATATTTCCCATTTTTAAACTTTGCATAAATGCAGTTATCCTCAATATTTTCTTTAAATCCAAAACTTTTAATTGTCTCATTAAACTTTAGATACCACTGTCTAGAGGCTTGCCTTAATCCATAAATAGATTTCTTCAGGCGGCATCTCATATCTTCCTTGCCTTCCATGATAAAACCCTTGGGTTGTTTCATGTAAACTTTTTCTTTTAAATCCCCGTTCAGAAATGCCGTCTTTACATCCATTTGATGTAACTCTAAATCAAAATGTGCAACCAATGCCATTATGATTCGGAAGGAATCCTTACATGAGACTGGGAAAAATGTCTCATTGTAATCTATCCCTTCTCTTTGTGTAAATCCTTTCGCCACAAGTCGTGCTTTATACTTTTCTACATCCCCTTGCGCCCGACGGCGGATCTCCGATGCGGCGGCGCCCTCCCCCCCCCCCCCCCCGTCCCCCTTGCCGGCGCGCGCGAGCTCCCGAAGGAGAGCGCGCCGCCGTCAAGCGGCTCGGTGGCGGTGCCCTTTGTCCCAAAAGGGGTGGTTCTTCGTCCCTGCACCTCGGCTTGCCGATGCGTGTGGGGATCGAGAGGAACTGGCGCGGCCTTGCGGCGGCGCTCTTTGCCGGCGAGGCCCGAGGCCCTTCTCCGGTGAGATCTTTGCCCTCTTGTCTCTTTTAGGGTTAGGGTTAGGAGGGGATTTTCTGTTTGATTTCTTTGCAGAGTTTCTTTCAACCGAAAAAATCTAGATCCTAGCCTTGTCTAATACCATTGATAGACCCCTTGGATCACTAGGCTAGATTAGATCGGTGGTGGTGAGAGGAGGAGACGGTGGTCTACCTTCTACTTGGGTGGAGGAACCTGAAGCAGTGGCCATGGTGGTGCCTGGAGGTGGTGGTGACGGCGTGAGCACGAGTGTGCGTGGGTGGCGGCGGTGGTGGAGCTTCCCGTCGGCCTAGCGCAACCCTAGATCGGATTGGGGTGTTCGGTGGTGTTGTGACTAGACTACCACGAGCGAGTCCACTACACTTCTCTTCATGCGCTAGCAGAAATCGTCTGGCATGTTCGGCGGGAGTGAAATAGATCAAGGAAGACTCTGTCTCTAGCAGCTAGGCTGAAGATGCAACAGGAGTTGCTTCGGCCGCAGAGAGGATGAGCTGACAAATACTGAACTGGGCGGCCATTCAATTAGAGCTTAACGGATGACGTCTTCTTTCTGGCATGACTTGCTTACCAGCAACTCGTACAAAAACAGACACGCATTCAGGGAAAAAAATAAGAATACAACAAAAATTTGAAAATCAGGATTGCTGGGGCCAGAAGACACCGCTCGAAAGCAAAATTTTGAAGTTCAGGTTTGGTAGAGTCTTCTCACAGGGAGAAGACACCCTTTAAAAATTAGGGTATGCTGCTTAGTGTGGCGTGCACACGGTATTCTTTAGTAAAAGGCGAAAGAATAGTTCGCTTTGTGCTCACCACGCAGCTGCGTGCCCTTCACAGCTCGCACGACCCGCTGTTATGTAGCCGAGCTCCCTCCCCTCTCTCCTCAGACAGGCGAGGTGGGACTAAACGAAACCATTTGTACGCCCTCTGCTTGCCCTCCGTTGCTGCCCCCAGACGCACGTTACGTTGGGTCTGGGTTTTCCAGGCTGTCAGCCCAAGAGCAGTGACGCAAACGGCCCAAAGCAGCTGTCCATGGCGTCCTACTCGGCCTTTTCGCGATCGTGCGACGGCGCAGCTAGCGCGCGGAAGGAAATTTGTTCCCACCTCTTCATTTGCCTGTCTATCTGGCATTGTGTACTTTTGTGTTCACGATCACCGGCCGTGGAAACGATGTTTATGTTTTATTGTGTTCACGCAGAAAACGATGCACCGAATCTTGCAAGGAAAAAAGACATTCATGTGGAGGTATTCCCATCAGAAGGGTATAGCATTCAATGAAAAATGGAACGTTATAAACATCGCTACCAAATTACGCCATTCACTTTATTCAACAAAATGATCTGTTAGAAATTATAATCTGTGCACAGGAGACTTTGCACAAAATGAGCCTAAAATTCAGAAGCTGAAAATAAGATGACAGCATTTCAGCTGGGACGGTTCCTTGTTTGGATCTTCTTCTGTCTACCAAACTTGTGTGCTGCTCTGCTGTCAACTACTCCCACAAACGGATGTATATAGATGCATTTTAGAGTTTAGATTCACTCATTTTAGAGTCCATAGTGGAATCTTACAAAGACATATTTTGAAACGGAGGGATACTCCAGCCCTGTGTATGCCCGTGACGAATATGCAATGCAGAGTCATCTTTATTTATGCGCTGAATAATCTAGTGCAAAAGTACATTGTCGCAGACACAGTTTGACATAATCTTGCTGATACATGACGGCAATCTTCTCTCTATAAATCCACAGAAAGCGCGGTTCACAAAAGCGATAGCAAACTTAGATTCCCACGAGCAAGTCCACTACAGTTCTAGAAACCCGAGCAGAGCTACTGCTGCTTCATCCGCTAACCGAAATCGACCTCTCTCTTCGTGAGGACCTGCCGTACTTCCCATCCAATGGACTCGCGCTCCTCGATCCGCTGTCCACAGGCGAGCGGGAGCGCGAGGGGGACTCGTCTCTGAACCTCCGCCTTGCGGGCCGAGGTGATGGAGACCTGTCAAAAGGCGGCAGGTTCAGCGCATCACTAGGTGGAGAAAAAGATCAAGAATCGTACTGTATTAAAGTCTCCAGCAGCTACACCGAAAGCTGGAAAGAAGAGCATGCACACCTTGAGTAGCTTCGGCCGCGGTAAGATGGCCGCCCCCTTGGGGAAGGAGAGCGCCGCCGATCGTAAGATCGACCTCTGCTACTGCAGGATGTGCAAACAAATAGTCAATTGAGTGGCCACCATTTGGAGTAAAACTAATGACAAGCTACGTGTGGGTGCAAAGAAACAAGCAGCAAACCTTTCTCTGGTTCTCATCTCAGCAGGCTTCTTTCTGTTCTCCTGTGCAAAAACAACTGCAACTTCTCTACCAAGAATGACCTGTCCATCCATGTAGTATTTTGCGTCTGCCGCATCGTCAGGATCAAAGTACTGCACAAACCCAAATCCCCGCGGCTCCCTGCAACGGATCCAACAAAGTAGAAAGATCATATCCATCCTTAAAAAGGGTTAAAAGCTTATGGTCCTGAGCAATATAACAGAATTTCTTCAAAGTAGTACACAGCAACCAAACCAGTGTCAACTTCCAATAGTCAAAGACACACGCAGATAAGTAAAACAAGTAAAAAGTGCACTCGGCTGCTGACCTTGCACTTCATAAGAGTTCTAATACAGACTTTGAACTCTTCATGATCACTTGCAAATCTCTTAAACCTGTAACTATATCTTCCGTTCTCTTCAATAGTGATCTTAATTGCATTTGTACGTCTCTTAACTTGCAAGTCTCTATTTCTTCCATTCTCTTCAACAATAATCTTTAACTGCATGTTTCTTAACTTGCAACTTCTCTATCTTTCCTTCTCTTCAACAGTACTCTTAACACTTGTCTTCAAAAGATTACTTCCACTGTTAATTCCAAGGGGTTGACAAAAGTATTTAATGTACGCTGATACAACTATATTGCAAACAACTATCTTGCGAGGTGGATTATCCTATGACTAAAGCGGCATGTGCTATCCTAAAAGCTTGAATAGCAAATATGGATATGGCAGTATGTTACTGCAAAAAATTGCTAATATCTGCAGTTGTAATGGACAATGAACAAGTCTAGATAGAGTGCTTTACTGAGTATAGTAATCCCTTGGAATATATACATCTTTAAGACGACCAAACTGTGCAAATGGCCGGCGAAGGTCATCTGGCCTGCATTCATAATTGATGATGAGTTAAAAAGGGTTGGAGGAAAGAAGAAATTCACATCACTTACATGGAAAGAATAAAAAAGAATTGATAACTTAAGAAACAGCATAGGAAGGGAGGAGAGACGCGCACAGACGAAAGCCAGTTAAGCAGCAGATAGCAAGAGGTAACACTTATGACTAATTGCCTATTCAAGGATGCATTTTGAAGTTGATCCCTATTGGTTAGTGCTGATCCCCCACATGGAAAGGTATGGGGTAACAACCGAAGATGGGCTTATTTTGTTATCACCAAGTTATATTCAAAACTAAATGTATAGACTTAAAAAACTACCTTAGTTGAACATGAATACACCCATGCTTTAAAATAGAATGAGGATAGAACGTCAAAGATGCATTTACCATATTTTCTGAATGTGTTACACCAAGGTGAGTTTGGGTAAGAAATTCCACAAATATTATATACACCGGATACGAAAATGCATGCTAGTTTGGCCTAGAAGAAAGTTTAGCTAACACATGACAAATTGCCTATTCCTGGATGCATTTTGAAATTGATGCCTCATTAGTGCTGAATCCCCCACATGGAAAGGCACGGGGCAACAACCGAAGATGGGCTTATTTTATTATACCACCAAGCTATTAGACTTACAAAACTATCTTAGTTGAAGATGAACACACATTTCTTCATCAAAATAAAATGAGGATAGAATGTCACAGATGCATTTAGCATGCTTTCTGAACATGTTTAACACCAAGATGAGTTTAGGTAAGAAATTGCAGAAATATAAAAAAACATGCTAGTACTAGCCTGGGAAGTTCTGAGAAAACCTTACCTACAGTCACGACGAAGGTTCCTGACCAAAAGACTGGTTGGGAGATCTCTACCCCGACCATCATAACGATCACGGGGACTGGGGCTACGGGCCCTTCCCCTGTAGCCTCTTGGTGGCGGGGATGGACTGTAGCTGTAGCCTCTTCTCATATTGGTCTACAATAAAACCATAAAGCATTATTACTAAAACAATTCCATGCGCCACAAAATGACCTATTTAGACATACTTCATAAATCAACAACGTATGCGCAATGAAGATTAAGAAAGGGATAACCTAACCATCAAGCATTAACTTCCAAGGATAATCTATGTTCGAATAGGGAGAAGATTGTAATGATCGCTTCATGCTCAAAACATCATTATTTTGTCCATTGTACAAGATGTCATTGCTTCATCATCACATGTTTTCTCATTTAAAATGTAATCATAATATATACGTAGTTACATTGATGCAAACATTAATTGCTAGAGATGACACTAAAACACAAGTTTGTAAGTTTATATAATTACCTTCCTAAAAGTAACTTATATGACTTCGCGGGGATAGTTCATTACAGATTTCAGTTATTTTGTTTGATCTTCATGAAGTATAGAAAAAACCAATAGCGAGCACAAGCTATCATCTAAAAGACAAACTATCAGGCCCGCAGGGGCAAAGGGCGAACAGGACTTTTTAAGTACCCCCACAGTTAACCAACCTATCAGGCCCGTGGGAGTATCTCTTAGGAGATCACAAGAATACCTTCTCGAATCAACACAAGGGAATGACAAACAGGTTACAATGAAACAGCGGCTACCCCCACAGCTATTATGCGCACGAATGAACATGAACACCGGCACCCAGAAATTCAGAGCAACGACTACACTATATAACGCTGCTGCGCCGAATTTGCTTCAGACCTATCCAGACAGTCTAACGAACCAACAGATCTGAGACGCGATTACAACCGCAATCCATCATCCACTTACATCTTCTATCATGATTATACTATGAGCGGAATCGTCAATCAGGACCGGCAATAATTTTGGAATATAAACTGCTTAAATTTCCTCGGGGATCATACGAAATCCCTGATCAGGAATACATCGCGGTGATTAGGTAAAACTATATCAGACGGATGATCACAGGAAACCAATCTGCCGAGCAAATCGAGCGAAGCTTACCGCGGACGGGGAGGATCGATCGGAGTGGCGCCGCCCGAGGGGGGGAAGGAGAGGAGATCAAGGTTCGCGCGGAGTCCGGAAGCTTCCCGACGCGACGGGGAGTGGCGCTGCCTTTATCGACTGAGCCGATGTCGCGCAGACGTTGGATCGGGACACCCGTCCCAACTTGTGCGGTTGGACGGTGGTGGATGCAGTGGGCCGGAACCGTTTTGGGTCATTGTCAATGGGCTTCTCTCTCTCTCTCTCCATTTGTTGTTATTTCAGTTTTATTTTTTGAGGTGTTGTTATTTCAGTTGGGAGATCCTATGTGCTGCATTCTGCGGCAAGTACGTCACCTATCGCACAAGGTGCGCCCGACTGGGCCGGCCCATTGCTGTGCCCCGTGAAAAATCGCAAAAAAGATAGTTCACGCTAGCTGGGAATCGAACTCACGACTACTTTCTCAAGGGCGCTTGCTGCTAACCACTACGACTGAAAAGGACTTGTGGCTAAAATACATCGCGAGAGTTCAAAACTAATAGCAGCATAAGACTTAACACTATTTGGAAGAATCCCGAACAATATTCCAAATTTGAGTTATTTTCTGATCTTACGAAACACTTTTAACAAACCCGAACAATTTTCTGAAATGATGAACACATTTTAAAAAATTTGAACTTTTTACGTAAACATGAACATTTCCCGAATTTTTGAACAAAATTTCAAAACGGGAACAATTTTTAAAATCATGAACATATTTTGAATTTTTAGAACAAATTTCGAAATGGAGAACAATTTTGAAAATCCCAAACAAATTTGAAAACGCGAACAATTTTTTAATATCTGAACAAAAATTTGAAAACGAGAATATTTTTTGAAATTTGTGAACAATTTTTGAAATCAGGAACATTTTTTGAAATCCCAGTCATTATTTAAAAAGTTCTGAAAAAAATGAACAAAAACATTCTGAACAATTTTTTAAAAACAGAAACATTTTTTGAAAATTCCCGAACAATTTTATAAAAATGCGAACATTCTTTGAATAGATGAACAATTTTCGACAACACGAACATTATTTGAAAAAATTGAACGTTTTTTAAAAGCATGAACAATTTTTTAAGTATCCGAACAATTTTTGAAACATGAACTTTAAAAAAAAAGAAATTAAACTTGAAAAATAAAAAAGAAACAAAAAGTAAAAAAGAAACATAAAAGGAAAAGAAAAGAAAAAAGGAAGAACAAAAATAAACAAAAAAAGAAAAAACGAAAAGAAAAGGAAAACTGATTCAGGAACCTTCTAGAAGGTTCCCAAAACCAGAAAAAACCGGCTGGGAAACTCTAGAAGGTTCCCAAAATCGGAAACGCTGGAACACGCTAATGGGCCGACCCAAATTACCGCTCGATCGCCAGCTCTATGCGAAGCGTCGACTGTTCGACGCAGAATGCGGCAAATAGGATATTCCATTTCAGTTTGCAGCTGTTTGTGTCTAAAAAAAAAGTTTGCAGCCGTTTACGTTCTGAATTTTGATAAGTACTACTACCTTGTACCTTAGATTTTTTTTTCGAGAATAACTTCCGATCTTATTCATCAACTGTCAAGGTAGTACAAAGAACACCAGAAGTAAAAAATACATCTAGGTCCGTAGACCACCTAGCGACGACTACTAGCACTGGAGCGAGCCGAAGGCGCGCCGCCGTCTTCGCCCCTCCCTCATCGGAGCCGGGCAAACCTTGTTGTAGTATACAGTCGGGAAGTCGTCGTGCTAAGGCCCCATAGGACCAGCGCACCAGAATAACATCTGTCGCCGATGAAGAGAAGCGTAGATCAGAAGGATCCAACCTGTAGACACACGAACACAGATGAACGAAGACAAGATCCATGTGGATCCACCGAAGACAAACGCCGACCGAATCCCGCGAGATCCGCCAGAGACAAACCTTCACACGCCCTCCGACGATGCTAGAAACACCACCGGGACGGGGACAAGGCGGGGAGAACCTTATTCTGTCTGCAGAGAGCCGCCGCCGCCTCGCCTCTCTGAGCAGGACGCAAACCCTAACAAAACTCAAAAGAGTATGAAGAAACGGAGCCCTCCCACCGGCAAGGGCCGGGATCCACCACGCCTCCATGGCCCTAAGACCACAGAAGACGAGGCAGACCAGCGACGGCACCAGCGGGAGGCACGAGAAACCCTAGCCAAGGGGTCCTCTTTCTTCCCATGGAAGAAAGACTCTGTTCCTCCTGTTCGTCCCCAGTGCCCTGGTGGCCTGGTCGCTTGTACCTTCGATTCATAAGAAGTGTGGCAGTTTTTGAATTAACTCCAATTCAAAACTGCGACACTTATTTTGGATTAGAGGGAGTAGTATTTTTCTTTAAGGAATTGTTGAAAATGAAGGTCAAACGAAACAAACGAAAATGATGAAATCACAAAGAAATGGATGTAAAAAATGTAAAGAACTCAAGAGTATCAAACATACATATAATGTCGAGTCTCATATGACTTGTCAATCTTTCCCTCGATGACGAAAAAAAAACAGTGTTCAAAGTGATATAAATTGGTGTTTTCCTCCACAAACATTTTTCCGACAAAATTATACATTAAACTTAATGAAAACATGGAACTAGAGCATACACCTATTTTTTCTAGAAAAAAGTATACATTGACCTTTGTCTTTTACATCGACGCAAAGTTGGTATTTTTGTCCAAAAATTCGCATGCACATAAAAAATATATACATTGACATATCTAGATCTAGATTGCTTTGTTTTTTTCGTTTGCAACTAGAAAGTACTCCTTCCATTTCAAAGTTCTAGCTTTGTTCTAGGTCAAACGTCTATATTTGACCAAGTCCGTAGAAAAATACGTTAATACCTACAACATCAAATCTATTTTACTCGCAAAAAAACATCAAATCTATTTTATAATGAATATAACAAAAATCAATTTGATGTTTTAGCTATTGATATATCTCCCCATCTGTTTAAAGAAACTTAAGAAAATAACTCGGTATAAAACTAGAACTTCAATTTTTTTGAAACGAAATGAGTATTGCTTTACAAAATTAATTTACACATGGCCCTATGTGTCTTATGCAGGGGCACATGCTCTCGCCCATGGATGAGCTTATGAGGATGATGACTCTGGCATGTGGAGGCTAAACCAAAGGCAGAACTCATCTAGATGTGTGTTATTGACTTCTTATGTGTTTAAATGGAAAATTAAATGATTTAATATCTCAAGCAATTAATATTACCATGATGAGTGCTTGAAAGTTAAATCTCAGTCGGAGCCTTGGACAATGAAAATGTATTGGCATTAACTATGAGTTCATAATATGCCTATTAATGAATAATTATTACATCATGAATGGTCATGATGATGCACTTGATATGTTTTAGATATTCCAATGTTATAGAAGTTTTAAGTGTATCAGTCAATAGCATGTGGTATCATACCATCACAGCATTGTAATGCAAGTCATATGGTGCATGAGTAATGTTAAATGACTCGGTAACCAAGTGACTATAACATGGTGTCATCAATCGTCAACCGAGTACAATCAAAATTATGGGCGGTAAGTTTTTCTAAAATTCAGAAACTAGTAGAATCTTACAGGGTTCATGTTTTTAATTGACTTGCATCTCTTGCATCGTCCTCGATAGTCCACACACATACGCCATGACATGTTCTTTTTGCGCACGATGGCTGGGTTGGCAAGTCATTCTGGGTGCGTGACCTCTCTGATGAATCCGGCAGCTAGTAGCTGGGCTATTTCTTCTCCTATAGCCATACGCTTTTCTGTGGCAAAGCGGCGCAGAGCTTGTTTTACTGGCCGTGTGTCCTTACGGACGTTTAGGCAATGCTCTGCTTTTTCGGCTGGAACTCCTGGCATATCGGCGGGTTTCTAGGCGAATATGATCCAATTCGCTCGGAGAAAGGCCAATAGCTCTGTTTCTTGTTCTTCTGAGAGGTCCCCTCCGATCGTCACCGTTTTCTTGGCATCCTCCGGGTGTACTTGGAATTTGTTCGTATGTCGAGCTGGCTGGAATACTGGTCCTGGTCTTGGTTTCTCCAGGAGTTCCGTTTGTGATGGGTTGCTACTTGTGAGCTGCGTTGGGATTTTCCCCGAAGAGGAGAGGAGATGCAGTACAGTAGAGACAAGTATTTCCCTCGGTGAGAACCAAGGTTACCGAACCAGTGGGAGAATCACACAAAGCCTCGTGAACAGCACCTGCACACACAAAAGCAAATACTTGCACCCAACGCGGGCAAGAGGCTCGTCAATCCCCTTGAACTCGTTACTTGCAAGGATTAAACCTTGTAGTGGTAGATAGATAAATTGCAAAACAAAATAAAAGAAATAAAATTGCAGCAAGTAAATTTAGGTTTTCTTTTTATGTTTAAAGTAGACCCGGGGGCCATAGTTTTCACTAGAGGCTTCTCTCTCGAACACATAGCATACGGGGAGTAGACAAATTACTGTTGGACAATTGATAGAAAAGCGCATAGTTATGACGATATTCAAGGCAATGATCATGTACATAGGCATCACGTCCGAGACAAGTAGACCGACTCCTGCCTGCATCTACTACTATTACCAATGTTGAGGATATCGCTTATCGTTATCGTCTCGGTCAGCTAGGGATTAGAGATTAATCGGAAATCGGCCGATTAATTGATTTTATCGGTCGACTATTAATCGGATATTTTTTGCAAATCTCAGGTTCCCAACACTAAAATACGCTATATTCAACACCAAAACAATATTGGACAGAAGTGTTACCTTGATTCCTAGCCTTTGAATCCTCGAATAATGACAAACAAAATAAGACAACAGTACATATTGCGTAACAAGGTCCACAAAACACAAATAAACATAGTTTTTGCAAACATAGTGCTATGAATAGGGCCGATTTATTCGTAGATTACCGATAAATCGCTTGTCAGAGCAATAAATCGGTCCAAAAGATAAACGGTGAAGATAAGGCATAATCTTATTGGTCACCCCCTGATTAGCGATAAATCGGAAGATTAATCGCTGAATCCGAAGATTTTTTGAACAATGACTATTACTCCACCCATCGACCGCTATCCGGCATGCATCTAGGGTATTAAGTTAATGAAAACGGAGTAACGCCTTAAGCAAAATGACATGATGTAGACAAAGTGTTGGTGCAATAATTTGCCTCCTTATGTTTTGGAGATTGTTGACAAACAGTGAGGGACTAATGTGTTTGCTAGTGCACACAGAGTAACAGGTCCCTGGAGTAAAGAGGAGTTTGGATTCAAACTCCGAAGGATTTCCCCTGCGTGGCAGTGAAGGTTATCGCCGAAGATTATGATAACAAGAGTGACCCCTCAAAAATTGTTGATGAAAAGCAATTCATTCGGTGTCCATCCGAAGAAAATGACTGCAGCCGAGGAGATTGAAGACGAAGTGAAGACGTAGCATTCATTTCGTTGTTTCTTTTCTCTTTATTGAGTCATAGGACCACCGTACTATTAAGAGGGGTGTAGCGTTTGAAGCTTTGATTCGCTGATGCTAAACCCAAATCCTATGAAAGCTGTGAGAGAAATCTCTTTGTGTTCCGAGCAAATACTTGCCAGCAAGAGACTGTGATCTTCTTCGCTGCGAGAGATTTGTCTCTCACCGAGGAGTTAGCATTACTTGATCCACAAGTAATGTTACCGTTGCTCTGAAAATCCGACCGTTGTGAACGTGTCGGTTGGCCATTGGCTGGACCACGTGTCCAAAATGGTCATTTCCCATCAGGGAAGGCTGCGGCTATAAATAGCCACCCCGCACCGGCGCTGTCCGGTGGCTGCTCCGTTTGATTCTGAGAAGATTGTTGAGCAACCCCCTCTCCGAGAGATTTGAGTTTAAAATCCACCGAGAGAAAACCCTAGAGCCAAAAATTAGATAGTGGTTCAGCATCACTCGAATCTAAGTCCAGTACGCTCCGCCTATTACTCTTGAGAGCTGCGAACTCTCTAGACGGTTAGGTGTCAATTTCTTCAGAGACCAAGAGTAATTGTGGTTCTCAAAGAAGAAGTCTGTAAAGGTTCGGAGATCGCCTCAAGCATCTACCACGAGTAATCAGCATTGGTTGATGAACCAATTGTCGAGGAGAAAAGGGCGAAGAGAGTTTATCTTCTATGTTAAATCACAACCCCTCCAACCAGACGTAGTCCTTTTGCAGAAGGGCGAACTGGTCTACCAAACACCCTGTCGCCATCGAGCATCACTGGTCACCTCTGCTCCCCTCTTTTACATTTGAACTGTGACATATGACATATTTCAAACATGTGATTTACCTCGATGCATGATGATAGTTTCCATTCGGTAGTTTGTACTCGCTCACTGCATATTGTTTTCATTCGTTCCGCTGCTGGGTTCCGAGAGTTTTGATATTAACGAAGAAAATTTAAAACTCCCATTCACCCCCCCCTCTGGTAGACATACTTCGTTCCTACAATTGGTATCAGAGCAAGGTACTCCTTGCCTCTGCTCATTTTGGTCTAACCACCTTGGAGTTTAAGTATGTCTTCAGTGAGCTACAAGTCGCACCTCAAGATTCCCATCTTTGATGGGACGGACTATCCCTTCTGGAAGGAGAAGATGAAGATCCGTCTCCGAGCTATTGATGATGATATGTGGAATGTGGTGCAGAATGGATTCACGGTTGAAGTGCCCTAGGTCCCCACTGACCACGAGAAGAAACTCATTCAGATGGATGCTCAAGCTACAGATGAAATTGGTGGCCATCTCTCTCGTGCTCAATTCCTTCGCTACCGTCAGTGTGAAACAGCTAAGGAATTGTGGGACATTCTCGAGAAGATAAATGAGGGCGTTTCAACTCAGAAAGAAGCTCGCATTGATACTCTTCGAGCCAAGTTCAATAGGTTCAAGCGTATCGGAACTGAAAGCTGCCAGCAAACCTTCGATCGTCTGAGTGACATTGCAAACGAGCTACAAGGTCTCGGCGCCAAAGACATCACTGACCACGAAGTTGTGAAGAAACTGCTCCGATCCCTTGACAGTTCGTTCGACACTC
Organism: Elymus sibiricus; assembly: GCA_039707655.1. NCBI lineage: Eukaryota > Viridiplantae > Streptophyta > Magnoliopsida > Poales > Poaceae > Elymus > Elymus sibiricus. Next base: position 136,945,947 of record CM077666.1, read on the forward strand.
TAGTCCTTATGATTCGGGAACGAGCTGATTTCAAAGTTCTCGACTCTGCTGATATTATGGAAAGGCTAAACACCCACGAAGAACAAGAAGAAGAAAAGAGAGATCTCTATGGTTCAAGTCACCGAAAAAGTCATGCTCTCAAGGCTGTGGCTGATTCTTCCTCAGAAGGAAATGCCGATGAAGATTCAGATGACCCCGAAAGGATCAGCAAGGATCTCGCATTGATCACGAAAAGATTCCAGAGCCTTCAAAGGAAAAATCAGTTTCAGAAGAAAGGATCCAGCAACTCTGGCGGCTCCAAATCTTCATCAAAACCGACTGGAGATTACACCTGCTTCAAGTGCAAAAAGCCAGGGCATTTCATTTCGGACTGCCCTCTCTAGGAAGCTGAAATCCGTGCAAGTGGAAGATATGATTCAGGAAACAACCATGGCAAAGGCAAGAGCAAAAGCTACGACTCCGATGATGAGAAGAAAACGAAGAAGTTCTTCAAGAAGAAGGATGGCTCCTCCAAGTCCTCGTCAAGATCTTCCTCAAGGAATCCCTCCAAGTCCTCATCCACCCGCAAGAACACCTCTCGCAAGGCCAAGGCGTACATCGGTAAGGAAATGGATTCCGAAGAAGAAGCATCATCTGACAACGAAGAGGTTGAAGAATCCGATGAGGATTCTGATTCCGGCATGGCTGGCATAGCATGTGCCTCTACTCCTGCATCAAACTTCTTCGAGAATCATTCGAGTGACAACGAGCATCCGGCGTATTGTTTCATGGCCAAAGCTTCGAAAGAAAAGGTATCCTCCAAACATCACAAAGCTCACTCCAGTGATCAATATTCTTCTGATGAGGATGACCATGCTAAACTGATCAAAATTGCCAATATGCAACAAAACTCTCTCGAGAAAATTGAGAAAACCCTCAGGAAGTCTGAAGGGTTGTTGGTTGAGGAGATGGAGAAAAATCAGTCGTTGACCGAAGAGCATTCCGCTCTCGAGTCTCGAATGAAAGAACTATCAGATCGTCATGATTTTCTCTCAGCTGACCACGAAAGATTGACTTATGATTACCTGAAACGGAAACAGGAACTCGAGTCGCTGAGAGAGGCTCATGATGATTTGATCAGAGAAAATTCTCTTCTCACCCAACAACTCAAAGAGAAACCTGAAGTGTTTGTACCACCTTGCTTAAAATGCCTTGAACGCAGTAACGCTGAATCAAATGCTGAATCTTCTGTGAATGCTAACCCCTCGGTCGAGGAAAATGGTTCTGTTTCTGATGAAAATGCTAGGTTGAAGGATCTTCTTCAGACAGGAATGTTCAAGTCTCTCAAAGGGCATCAAACCCTGTGTGATGTTCTGAAGAAATCTATTCTTCACAAAAATCCCAGGAAGGAAGGTATCGGTTTCGAAAGGAAACTGAATGAGAATGGCTCCTACTGGGAACCTGATCAATATCCTCGCACTGTGTGGGTACCTGCTAAGAGCAAAACGCTCGATCCAGCTTTACTTTCGGGATATGACTCACCCATTCCTGAATACTCATATGATGATTCTCTGGACAACTATAAGCTGTTCAAAAATCAGCGTGGTGAGGCTGTTGCTCGCTACGTTGGACCTAACAGCAGGAATGGCCCTCCTAAGGAAGCTATCTGGGTGCCCAGGAAAACTATCGAAGCATTACCTGTTACTAGGCTACTAACCATGCAGGAAGAAAATGCTCGATATATCCTTGAAAAGATTGGACGAATGAGTACATACTTGCTTCACCCAACCGTTATATTCATTCGTCTGGAAGAAATTTCAATGCATACTCTTTCGATTATACTCGTACTCATTCAAGTCACAATTCATACAATTATCGAAAGAAATCATATCCTGCTCGCTCATATGTTTCGAAGCCACCTACAATGATGTGGGTGGTTAAGAAAGCCTAATTTCTCTGCAGGACTATGTCTCCGGGTGTACCGAATGGATAATGGATAGTGGATGCACTAGTCATATGACCAGAGACAAGTCGTTGTTTGTCGACCCCAACTTAACTGCTTCATCTGAGAAGTATATTACTTTCGGCGACAACAACAAAGGAAAGGTAATTGGGTTAGGTAAAATTGCTATATCCAAGGACAAGAACATTGATGATGTCCTACTTGTTCAGTCTCTTGGATTCAATCTCATGTCAGTTGGCAAGCTTTGTGATCTAGGCATGCTAGTTCTATTTTCTAAATCCAAATGCATCGTCTTTATGGCCACTGACAATTCCTTCGTATTCGAGGGAAATAGAAAAGGTGATTTATATATTGTGGATTTCTCTAAGGGTCCCTTAGTCCGAACATGATTGCTTGCAAAAGCAACTGAAGGATGGCTGTGGCACCGAAGACTTGGTCATGCAGGTATGAGAAATTTGCAGACTCTCGTGAAGAAAAATCATCTTCGTGGTATTCCTGATGTGAAATTCGACAAGGATCGCCTCTGTGCTGCGTGCGAAGCCGGTAAATTGGCCAAGAAGCACCATTCATCAAAAACTGTCATGACCACAACAAGACCACTAGAAATTCTTCATATGGATTTATTCGGGCCTCAAAACTATGCAAGTTTCGGAGGCAGTCACTATGGTCTGGTTATTGTTGATGATTTCTCTCGATACACTTGGGTATTCTTTCTCGAAGACAAAACCTGCACCCAAGACATCTTCAAAAGATTCGCCAAGAAGGCTCAAAATGAATATGATGTGCGAATTAAGCATGTTAGAAGCGACAATGGTACTGAGTTAAAAAATACTCATATCTAAGATTTTCTCGATGAAAATGGTATCACTCATGAATTCTCTGCCGCATACACTCCCCAACAGAATGGAGTTGTTGAGCGAAAGAATAGAACTCTCATTGAAATGGCGAGAACAATGCTCAGTGAGTATAAAACTCCCATTCGTTTCTGGGCTGATGCTATTAACACTGCTTGCCATGTTGTTAATCGTGTTTATCTTCACAAATTCCTTAAGAAAACTTCATATGAGCTTATCACTGGCAAGAAACCGAATGTTTCTTATTTACGTGTTTTTGGTGCACCTTGCTATATTCGTGACATGAATCATAATTCTAAGTTTGCACCTAAGGCACATGAAGGTTTTCTTCTTGGTTATGGCTCGAACTCGCATACTTATCGTGTCTATAACTCTCATCACGGGAAAGTTATGGAAACGGTAAATGTGCGGTTTGATGAATCTAACGGCTCCCAAAAGGAGCACCTACCTAATGTGATAGATGAACCTCCGATTTCGGATGCTATTCGGCAAATGGCTATTGGGGACGTCAGGCCAGTGGAAGGAAATACACCCGACTCTTCCGATGATGATGCTCCCATAGCTCGACGAACACGCCAATCTATTGCCGAAGAAAATGCCGCACCGAACACAAATGGCAACCCAAATGCAAATGTACATACCGATCAAAATGGCAATCCTGATGAAAATGATGATACAAATGCCAATCCTGATGTTGATACTGAGGAAAATGAAATGATCATCAAGGAGGAAATCCTCTCCCACGAGTGGCAAATCGAGTTGACCCTGCATTAATCCTTGAAGATCTCGAGAATCCAGGTTACCGACCCACAACTCGCTCTCGCACTCGTTTGGCTAACTACTGTGGCAGTTTCTCTTTCGTCTCATTTATAGAACCTACCAAGTATGAAGAAGCTATGAATGATCCCGATTGGATGAATGCTATGCAAGAAGAGTTGGTGCAATTCGAATTGAATGATGTGTGGGAATTGGTTGACAAACCGAATCCTAAGAAGCACAATATCATCGGCACAAAATGGATTTTTCGGAACAAGCAAGATGAAAATGGCATTGTTGTGAGAAACAAAGCACGTCTTGTCGCTCAAGGGTATACACAGGTAGAAGGTATTGATTTCGGTGAAACGTATGCTCCTGTTGCTCGCCTTGAGGCAATTCGTATTCTTCTCGCTTATGCAAATTACAATGATATTCTGTTTTATCAAATGGATGTGAAAAGTGCTTTCCTCAATGGTGAAATTGAAGAGGAAGTATTTGTTAGGCAGCCACCTGGCTTTGAAAACCCTCAGTTTCCTAACAAAGTTTTCAGGTTGAAAAAGGCTCTATATGGGCTGAAGCAAGCCCCTCGAGCCTGGTATGACACGCTGAAGAGGTTTCTGCTCGACAAAGGGTTCAAGCCAGGATCCACTGATTCCACTCTTTTCACTCGTGCTATTGATGGCGACCTATTCGTATGTCAAATCTATGTGGATGATATTATTTTCGGCTATACTAACAACGCCTGCAACATGGAATTCGGACGAATGATGTCCGAGAAATATCAAATGTCTATGATGGGTGAACTCAAGTTCTTTCTCGGACTCCAAATTCGTCAATAGGACAATGGAACTTTCATATCTCAGGAGAAATATCTGAAAGATTGTCTGAAGAAGTTCAAAATGCAAGACTGCAAACAGAAGGGCTACAAAACTCCCATTCCCACAAATGGCCAGCTGGACGCAGATGTGTATGGTAAAGATTACGATCAGAAAGCTTATCGTTCGATGATTGGTTCTTTGCTTTACTTATGTGCATCCAGACCTGATATTATGTTGAGTGTTTGTATGTGTGCTCGTTTTCAAGCTGCACTGAAAGAATCGCATCACCAAGCGGTCAAGCGTATTCTGAGATATTTGGCTCACACCCCCACCTTAGGTTTATGGTATCCTAAGGGAGCACAGTTTGACCTCGTTGGATATTCAGACTCAGACTATGCAGGTGACCGGGTTGACAGGAAATCTACCTCGGGGACATGCCATTTCCTCGGTAGATCATTGGTATGTTGGTCGTCAAGGAAGCAGAATTGTGTCTCGCTCTCTACGGCTGAGGCCGAATATATTGCTGCTGGCGCTTGTTGCACTCAGTTATTATGGATGAAGCAGACTCTGAAGGATTATGGCATCAAGGTCAAGAAGATTCCTCTATTGTGCGACAATGAAAGTGCGATCAAAATTGCACACAATCCTGTGCAGCACTCTCGCACCAAGCATATTGAGATTAGACATCATTTCCTACGAGATCATGTTGCTCGAGAAGATATTGTTATCAGTCACGTCAATACCGAAGAGAATCTCGCCGACATCTTCACCAAGCCTCTCGATGAGAAAGATTCTGTGCGTTATGGTGTGAGCTAAATATCCTAGATTCCGCGAACGTGCAGTAAGCTGGACTCGGCACCCGTACCATCACTTCCACATCTTAGAAGGAATGGGTGCATAACACTCGAAGATTCTGAAAATTTCGACAAAGTGAAATTTTCTTTCTGAGTGTGAATACATTAACGAAGAACTAGACTAACCGGGTGCCACGATAATTGTGCGATGCTCGGGGTCATACAGTTCTTATACGGTGGGTAACGCCACCACAATTTCTCTTCGTTGAAGTTGGATTTGCTTCCTTTGTGTCTGTCCGAATGTTTTTCACTCATTGTTTTTTTCTCTCGGGTGTTTGTGGTTCTTCGTCTGAGTGAAAAACCTAGGACCCTGTTTTCCCTCCATTCTATCTCTTCCAGTCTATGCTGTTCTGTTATGAATGCACAAAATTCATCTGGGAACGAAACTTTATCTGCTGTCCTTGACCACGTTAAAGTTTCGGTCCGAACTTAATCAATTTTGGCGAAAGCCGTCCAAAATTTGGGGTTTCCCGCCCAAGTCTGGACCACGTTCTTTGGTGACGGTTGCCACGTGCTTCCCATCAACTGCCAACTTATCAGATCCGTTGAATCGCAACAGTCCCTTGACTCTGGCCATCTGATCAGATTCACCTGGGTGCGGCTATATCTTCCTCGCATATAAATGCTGTGCCGCCACCCTCCTCGTTTCACTTCGCATCTCCACCATCGCCACCTTCCGAAGCCCTACCGCACTGCTCCTCCTCGAGCTCGACGACGTCGACCATCTTCGCCGCTTTGCTGCCGGAAAGAGGTCGCCGGAGTCATTCCTCGCCGCCGCGGATCATCTTCCTCTCCGCGCCACCGTAGTTGCTGCACATCACCGAGTTAGGGTATGTGTGGTGCGAACTCGTTCTTCCATTCATCCTATTCGAGTTCGTCCGCGGTAGAAATTGCTTTTTACTGCATTTCCCAGATCCTTACTGATAGGTAACTTATGCGGATGTGGTTTGTAGTTGTCCCTCGCATCCGAAAAATTTCAGATCTAGGGTTTGTGTTATGTCTTGTACGAACAGGAATGCTTAGCAGGTTTACTAGTATTTTCTCCGAACCTGCTAGTTCGTTCTACACATTTCTTTCGCCCGAAACTTTTCTGAAAGTCTGCATCTATTTCTTCATCAAAAACGATTTCTTTTCTTTTAAAATCTTCGCTGTGTGCATTCGTAACCCTGTCCCCATTTTCCCTTGCATCTATCTTTATTCACAGGAAAATGCAGTCCGTAGAGGATTCGGCTAAACCAGTTAGCATGGCTGACCGAGATGATGCAGTTATGGGCACTGCTGATGAATCCAAAGCTCCGAATGCTAAGGGCCCAACGGTAGGCCCATCAACCAGCAAGCGAAAAAGGGCCGATCAAAATGACAATGAGCAAGAAGAGACTGCTCCGAAGAAGAAGAGGGGTGGTAGATAGGCTTACACCAACACCGCCGAATACATCTCTCATGATCGGTATGACACTGTTCCAGGAGAAACCAAACATCAGAGAGATACTCGTCAACAATGGATTCGCCGTCACTGGGTGCGCAAGTGATTCAACTATGAATTTGTTCATCCTCGGTTTGCTCAGAACTTTGCATTTCATCCACCATGGGGTGACTGCCAGGAATTTTCTCTCATCAAGCCAAATGGTCCCCAAGAAAGACCACCTCCTCCAACGAATGCTCATGAGTCATCTCTTCGTACACCCGCATCTTATCCTGATGAGCTTGCTAAGCGACAGCGCAATGCCATCAAGCGAGCCCAGAGGGCCAAAAAACAAAAGGCTCGTGAACAGGAAAACCTTTGCCTTCTCAATGATGATGTGGAGAAGAAAAAGGCCGAAGGAAAATCTGAAAGTCGTTCTAAGCGCAAGCATGATCCCAGCGCTGCGGTGAAGAGAAAGAGCGCACCAAAGAGGAAAAAGGTGAACCTGCTGATGATATTCGAATGGATGATTCTTTGGCTGATGATGATGATCCTCCGCTCACCAAGGAAGAAGTTGCTGCTACCCTCAGCGAGGAAGTAAACATTACCACATCAACTGTGCTGCCTGATCTTCGGGTTAACCTGGTCCTAGAAGCACCACCGAAGAAGATCCCAAATAGAAAGACCCCTGCTACCACTGTCACGATGAAGCAGCATGTGAACACAACTCCTCATCCCGATGCTATCAATTTGAAGGATTTGGTAGTTGACGCTCCTGTGAGTTCTGCAAAGCCAGGCGAAAATATTCCCAAGCCTAACCTGAAGAAAATCAAGGTGCCTACCGAGAAAGTTGCTCCACCAGCTACTGCTCCGAAGGAGAAGGCTGCTAAGTTTGCCCCTACCTTGACTCAGCCATTAGCTTCTAAGCCTCCCTCCGAGCAGGTTGCTGTCCCGACTGCTCCCTCAGTCAAGTCTGATGCTCCTCACTATTATGATCACATATTCATCATGGAACAGCTCGATAAATTTGTGGATAATCCATTCGATGGAGAAGTGGCATCTCTACCTATTCCTGCCGAAGTTATTACTCAAGCCACTTCCGTAGTTCAAGAACTTCGAGAAGATGCAGTTGAGATAAACTCTCTCTCTGCCAAGCTAATGGACCTTGATAATCGAATGAAAACCGCCTCTTCAAAATTTGTCATTAAAGCACTCGAGGATTCCTACAAGGACATTAACCGTGCTATGACTCTCCTTCGTCACCGAAGGTTACGCTTTCACACAGATCTAGATGAAATTGTTCGGAAAATCTGTGATGAACATCAAGCCAAAGTCACTGGATACAATGATCTGGTAAAGGGCCATATAGATCAAGTTGCTCAGCAAAAGAATTGCAACGAAAAATGCACCTCCGGCTCCGAAAGAACCATTACCTGTTCACCAAGTTGCTCAGTCTCCTGCTCCGCAAGAAAAATCTCCCGAGCCAGCTATTCTTTCGAACCCTCCAGTTAAGGACTCGGATGCTCCTCCCTCGCCAAGGCCAACTGAATCAGTGCCTGTGGCCTCCCCTGCTCGAGCTGATATTCCCTCGCAACACTTTGTTTCTGAGGAAGGTGAAATCCTCACGAATATCTGGACATCCCTGCCATGCGCAACATTGGCTGTTTCAATCAATTGCTTCAGGATCTGGATGATTTCTGCCTCACCAAGGTCTTTGAGTTTGAGCACCCTTGGAACAGAGAAATAATTCTTCAATTCTTTGCAACCCTATATATCTCTGGCGATGAATCTGATAGCTCCAAATGGGTCATGGAATGGATGACCGAAGGGAAACGCATCAAATGCACCTCAACGGATTTTGCCTCGCACCTCCATTTCCCTCGCTTTGAGCACGGTGATACTGAAATTCGGGTTCATAACATTGATGTTATATCAGATGACATTTTTCGATGCACTATAGATCAAGAAAAGATTCGTGACTACTCTGGTCCTCCTCGTCCAGAGCACTTAACATTCGAGAATCAAACGCTATTCCACATGCTCTCTTATACAATTTGCCCTCTGGCGGGTATGAATCCGGACAAGTCCATCTTAGATGTTCTTCGCAATGCTATCTATGCAATCTCTGAGCGATACATTTTCGATGTGGAAGACATGTTCCTACGCATTCTGAAGGATTCTGCTCAATTTCCCTTCTACATCAAAGTATTTGCGCCATGGATCCAAAAAGTTGTTGATCATGTAATGCGCACAGTGTATCTTGCGAAGGAAAGCCATAAGTGCTTCATTCCTCCTATTCGCGATACCTTGAAAGTCATGGATGATATCTCTTCGGGCAAATCACCCACATCAAGCCCTCAAGACTATCACAAGCAATTCTACGGGCCACGTCTGCCTCAGCGCGACCGTACGATTTCGCCTCAACCTCCATCGCAACTCGAAGTTAGTTTGCGTACTCAACAACTGCTGCTGCAGCATATCGCTGAGGATCGACGAGAGAAAGAACATCTCGCCTCCGAGCTAAATGCTCTCAACAATCGCACAAGAATAATGCATCTGATAGCTGATGAAAACAAGAAGAGACTCTGGAAATTGCTTCGCAAGTTCTTCACCGAGAAACAACTCCTAATTGTCAATCTCCAAGAGCCCTATACTCCAGCTATTCCCTCGTCTGCTCAGCCCCAAGCTGTTATTCCTGAAGGAAAATCTGTTGCTGCTGAAGACGAAGTCAATCATGTCACTTCCGAAGAAGAACTCTCCTTAGATAGTTCATCTGGAGATGCCACCGACTAAACCATTCTGTGCTTTTGCACTCATGTTATTCGTCACCTTTTTGACACTTGTTGACAAAAAGGAGGAGAATTACCTCGAGTCTCGATAGATTTGCTTTCGGTGTTTCGATTGTTTTGGTTTCGTGCGAGTTTGCAACTTCTGGTTTAAGCTTATCCGTACTATGTTGTAAAACTCGATAACTTCTGTGCCTTAATGTTTATAACCCCTGCTGCTGCACCATTTCTCTCGAAGCATTTGTCTTGCAGGTGGAATTATCATCAGAAGTTATAATTGATTGCACTACGATCTTGATGGATTAAATCTCATCAGTGCGAATCAAAATGTCTCGAATGATTGAAATTTCCTCCATATTATTCAGATCTTGCAGGAGAATTTATCTCATAACTTTCTTCCCTGCATACATTTAGGGGGAGTCTATTTCATCTTCGAGCATAGTAACCCTCACTCACTCTTGTTGGAATTATTTTTCACTTATCTATCTTCACTTCGATGATTATCTGTTTTGTCATCAATCGTCCAAAAAGGGGGAGATTTTTGGTGCAATAATTTGCCTCCTTATGTTTTGGAGATTGTTGACAAACAGTGAGGGACTAATGTGTTTGCTAGTGCACACAGAGTAACAGGTCCCTGGAGTAAAGAGGAGTTTAGATTCAAACTCCGAAGGATTTCCCCTGCGTGGCAGTGAAGGTTATCGCCGAAGATTATGATGACAAGAGTGACCCCTCAAAAATTGTTGATTAAAAGCAATTCATTCGGTGTCCATCCGAAGAAAATGACTGCAGCCGAGGAGATTGAAGACAAAGTGAAGACGTAGCATTCATTTCGTTGTTTCTTTTCTCTTTATTGAGTCATAGGACCACCGTACTATTAAGAGGGGTGTAGCGTTCGAAGCTTTGATTCGCTGATGCTAAACCCAAATCCTATGAAAGCTGTGAGAGAAATCTCTTTGTGTTCTGAGCAAATACTTGCCAGCAAGAGACTGTGATCTTCTTCGCTGCGAGAGATTTGTCTCTGACCGAGGAGTTAGCATTACTTGTTCCACAAGTAATGTTACCGTTGCTCTGAAAATCCGACCGTTGTGAACGTGTCGGTTGGCCATTGGCTGGACCGCGTGTCCAAAATGGTCATTTCCCATCAGGGAAGGCTGCGGCTATAAATAGCCACCCCGCACCGGCGCTGTCCGGTGGCTGCTCCGTTTGATTCTGAGAAGATTGTTGAGCAACCCCCTCTCCGAGAGATTTGAGTTTAAAATCCACCGAGAGAAAACCCTAGAGCCAAAAAATTAGATAGTGGTTCAGCATCACTCGAATCTAAGTCCAGTACGCTCCGCCTATTACTCTTGAGAGCTGCGAACTCTCTAGACGGTTAGGTGTCAATTTCTTCAGAGACCAAGAGTAATTGTGGTTCTTGAAGAAGAAGTCTGTAAAGGTTTGGAGATCGCCTCAAGCATCTACCACGAGTAACCGGCATTGGTTGACGAACCAATTGTCGAGGAGAAAAGGGTGAAGAGAGTTTATCTTCTATGTTAAATCACAACCCCTCCAACCAGACGTAGTCCTTTTGCAGAAGGGCGAACTGGTCTACCAAACACCATGTCGCCATCGAGCATCACTGGTCACCTCTGCTCCCCTCTTTTACATTCGAACTGTGACATATGACATATTTCAAACATGTGATTTACCTCGATGCATGATGATAGTTTCCATTCGGTAGTTTGTACTCGCTCACTGCATATTGTTTTCATTCGTTCCGCTGCTGGGTTCCGAGAGTTTTGATATTAACGAAGAAAATTTAAAACTCCCATTCACCCCCCCTCTGGTAGACATACTTCGTTCCTACACAAAGTTAAACCCAATCAATATGAATAAACCCCATCATTTTACCCTTAATGGCAACAATACAAATACGTGTCTTGTCCCTTTCTGTCACTGGGATATAGAGCACCGCAAGATTGAACCCATTACAAAGCACATCTCCCACTGAAGATAAATCAATCTAGTTGGCCAAACCAAACGGATAGATCGGAGAGAAATACAAAGCTATAAAAATCATGCATAATAAAGTTCAGAAAAGACTCAATTACTTCTCATGAATAATCTGATCATAAACCCATAATTCATCGGATCCCAACAAACACACCGCAAAAGAAGATTAGATCGAATAGAACTCCAAGAAGATCGAGGAGAGCATTGTATTGAAGATCAAAGAGAGAGAAGAAGCCATCTAGCTACTAGATATGGACCTGTAGGTCTGTGGTAAACTACTCACACATAATCGGTAGGGCAGTAAGGTTGATGTAGAAGCCCTCCGTGATCGATTCTCCCTCCGGCAGGGTGCCGGAAAAGGCCTCCAGATGGGATCACGGAAGAACAGAAGCTTGCATTCGAGGTGGTTCTCTATTCGTTTCCCAATATTTGAGAATTTATAGAAGTGGAATTAGGTAAAAAGGAGCCACGTGGGGCCCACAAGGTAACAAGGCGCGGCCACCCCCCCCCCCGGTGCGCCCTGTTGCCTTGTCACCTCCTAGTGAGTCTTCTGGTCTCCTCCCGAAGCTTCTAGGGTCTCTTTTGTCCAGAAAAAAATCGTCAAAAAGTTTCGTAGCGTTTGGACTCCGTTTGGTACTGATTTTCTGAAAAACCAAAAACATGTAGAAAATAGCAACTGGCACTGGGTTAATAGGTTAGTTCCCAAAAATGATATAAAATGACATATAATTGCATATCAAACATCCAAGACTGACACTATAATAGCATGGAACAATCAAAAATTATAGATATGTTGGAGACGTGATGTAGGGCAAAACCCTAGGTGGCCCGATGTTCACGAATTGGAGGTGGATTCGAGGAGGAACACGAAGAACACAAGGGGAAAACGTGGACAAATCAAAGGGGAAAAAACTCTAATGGACAAGATCCATACCAAGTAATCCTCAAATCACAAGCAGTACAAGAGGTGCATCAAGATCCAAGAACAACAAGGGAAATAAAGATAGAAGGTAGTTTATCCAAATCTCAAGGAGAGATGGGTCTTGAATTCCATGGAGGAATCTTCCCATGAAGGGGTCTTGAATCCCTAAGGATCTTCTCCAATGGAGGTCTTGAACTCCAATGGAGTGTCCCTCTCTCAAGAGGAATCCCATAAGGGGAGATACCGGAGCTAAGCTCCAATGTCTAGATCTAATCTTAGCTATCCCTAAATGGAGGAGGAGGAGGAGTATATATAGGTCCAAGGCATTAGGGGGTAAGTAGGGGCGAAATGGTCATACATGGGCAAAGCCCAACAGATGCACGCAGGAGGCCGTGTGCGCACGGGGTAAGTGGAGCCCATGCGCACGGGGTCTCTAGAGACCTGGCAACTTAGCCCGTGCGCACGGGCCTGTACCGTGGGCACGGGATCCAGAGGCCCGTGCGCACGGGGTATCTAGAGGCTTCGAACTTGTCGCCTTCTCGTGGACACCCGTCGGTGCTGGTGGAACTTGGCCTTCTTCTTGACGGTTCCTTCTCCGCTTCCAAGCTTCTCTCGTGGATGATGTAAGCGCTCGCTTGTGGATGACCTCCTCCATGTTACACTCATTATTGGGCTCAAACCTATACATGCTCACGGTAGGACGGTCAAGTAGTATACCACCCTTGAGGGAACCAAGAAGACACGCATTAAGGATGGAATTCACCTTAGTATACTTGAAGTTGAAGTTGGGCGTGTCTCTTAGCAATGGAAATCTTGACATGGTGATGTCCGTAGGATGCTCCGCATCATCCCCTCCCCCTTAGGAAAGATCCGTCCTCAGATAAAAAACCAAATCACCATGGAAAAGAGATGGCGTCGCCATGTAGAAGTGGACGATCACCAAGCATTCATCATCTTGAAGCTCGAAATGGGCACTCTCCAATGTCGCACCATCTTGTGATTCCTTCAAAAGGAACAAGGACAACAAACACTTGGAAAAACAAATGTGGATAGCATTAGAGCAAAACCAAGCATTCAAGTGGTGATTCACCGAACAAGTGTCGTCATCATGCATAGCATTAGGTGTGACAAGGAAGTGTGGCATGTCAAGTAAGCATATCAATTGATCACATGCAAAGGCATCATGGAAACAATCATGCAAAGGTGAGGTAAAGATGCTAATATGTGTGACAATCGAACAAGCATCTACCTCAATGTCATAGCAAGCATGCACAAAGTGCTCAACAAAAGGTCTATGGTAGGCATATGAATCATTCACAACACCAAATAAAATGAAGTGTCTAAACACATGGGGCAAGACAATCCAAGCATAATGTGCATATGGTGTAGTGAAGATAGTGTGGCACTCAACACAATTTAAAGAGCAATTGGTCATCATGTGCGAGGCAATCAAGTCAAGCATGTAGCAAGCAATGGGACATGGCATATGTGAAGAAATGACATTGTTGCAGTCAAACACATGGAAATAGCATGTGATAATCATGTTCGATGCAACACACAAGGCATATATATCATGGGGCATGGCAATGTGGCAATCACAAGTTGAAGCAAGATCTCTAGCATGTGTGCAAGTGTCATGGTACAAGCTACACATGAAGTATGATCCACAATATTCATGCTCATGATTTTTGGGTTCTCAAGAGAGAAGGATATCACCTCGAAAGCATGTCCTTGTGCGTCCTTCACAATGCCGAAGTGGTAGAAAATGCGTTGTAGAAGCACGTCGGTCGAAAGTGGCTCGCTCTCAAGAGCTCGAATGGTCAACTCTCACGAAGTAGAAGTTGACACGGAGTCGAACTATCCTACACATGCACACAACAAAGCAAACAACGTATGTGCATGGTAGATAAACACATCATCCATCATGATGGTTCTCTTCTCTTGCACATAACCATTAGAAGCAAAAGTGCATGAATAATATGATGCAACAATGGATATATTCATGGCACTGGGTATATGGTGCAAAGAAGGAAGACAAGCATGCTACACATGAAAGATGGCAAAAGCTCCAAACATATGGGAGAAAGCTATGGGGGCAATCTCATTAGCAAGACTAAAAGCATTGTTGCACTCAATACATAGCAATTCATCTAGCATGAGAGAAGCAACATATGGAGTAATTGGACAACATTTAATAGCAATCATGTGCAAAGCATTGAAATGGATGCCATCAACCGCATGAAACGAGCAAGTATGAATCATCGGTGATGCAACATAGGCAAGCATATCTATCATGGCATGCAAACTAGTAGCGCAAAGATGCAACATACTAGAGGAATGCACTAAAGGAACATGGCAATAACAAGCAATATCTCCACCAAGCATGCAAATACACATACAATTACTAGAATCATGGATCATGTGTAATGCAAAGCATGGGTCACCAAAGCATGTCATCCAAATGGAAATGAGAATATCATGCAAAGTGAACATGGCAAGATGGGCATAGAATATGTAATGGACAATAACCCATAACCATGTGAGGGCCATGTAGAAGAAATGCGCGAAGGCTCGTCGGGAAGAGGATGGGTGGAGGTTAAGCACTCCATGGTGGCCACGTCTTCATTGCTCTCTAGAGCTCGTTTCGTCAACTCGTGGGCTTGCAAGGTTGACGAGGAAGTATTGGTACCTACACAACAAATAGGCAAACGAAACAATGTGTGTGCGTGGTAAATGTACACATCATCCATTATGATGTGTATGTGTACGTTAGAGTTAGCACAAAATAAGCAATGCTCAAAGAAATTTGAGGCACGATAGAGAAATATGTCATCCATCATGAAAGAATAGTTGTTATGTATAACACGATGTGGACACAAATTGATCATGTAAGTATATGGCACATCAATATCATATTCATTCATGGGGAGCATATGATGCACACAAATATTGGGATCATGCAATGTATGGGATGGATCAAAATCTCCGAACATGTATGAGGAAACTATGGGGGTCTCCTCATGAGCAATAACGGAAGCATAATATGGAGAAAATTGACAACATGGCAAACAATGCATGTCCGAAGCTAGGTGGTCATGGCATGGCATATGATGGCAATGATGCAAAGGAAGCATATCAATATCATCACAAGAAAAACAAATGCCAATAACCATGGGCTTGTCATCTATGCCATATGTGCAAATTGGTTTCATTTTAATGGCATATGCATAGGCACTACGATGAGATTGCAAATATGACATATGGGTGATCTCATGCATAGCATATGAAAAGTCAAGAGGGGTTGCAAACATGATGTGACTGAGAGAATTAGCATAAGAAATCCTATGCAACATGGCATCACAACTAATAGACTCCACATGGCAATCATCAAACTCATCATAAATGGGTAAATCATCGCATGGGGGAGTCGCACTAGCATGAAGTGTGTTAATAGGAGGATCGACATCATGCAAGCAAGCAATGTCCACTAGTGGGACAAGAGCATCACCTTCACCTATGTTACCTTTGTCATTCCACTCATGTGGTGTAGGTGAGGTGGTAAGGACCAACTCGTGGTCATCATCATCGTGATGGAACCAAGTGGGAGGTGCATCATAGTCCACCATGGCCATCGTCTTGTCCAAATGAAGGACGGAGTCATCGAGGAACAAGGCGTCGTCGTATATGGGACCTAGCACCAAATGAGAAGACACAATAGAGGTAGAGGTTAAGTCGTTAGAAATCAAAATGGCCTCACATGCCCTATCAACTACCTTACTCTCTCTATGTGGTGGCTCACTCACTCCCTCAAAATAGGTGCACTCAATGTCACATATGGTGGAGTCACTCAAATCACTCAAGTGGTGGTGGTGGTGGCTTTCCTCACATGGGAATTGGGGCATCTCATCATATATGGGGCTAGTGGTGAAGTCACTCTCACTCTCAATATGGATGCACAAGTCGCTCAACTCATCATCATACACCTCCTTGGTCGAAGGGAAAATCCCATGCTCAACCATCTCGTTGTTGTCACCATGGATGAAGGCCGAAGATGGCACATCATCACTCTGGCCTCCCAAGATGGAAGCATCATCCTTGCTCGCCACCTTGTCGCTCGCCTCCAAATCTTGATCCTTGAGTTGCTCCGTAGTCGTAGTCGTCGCCGCGCCGTCTTCAAAAAGAGTCGTGGTAGACTCGGCATCGTCAATGCCACAAAGAGGGATGGCAGTGAAGTCGAACTTTGGAGCGTCGTCTTGGAGCTCGTCGGGCTTGGACATCTCGGTGGTACTAGCCTCATGCTCGCCGTCTTGGAGCATGGTCGTCGCAAAGTGTGCTCGGGGTCGAGTAGACTTGGCCTTCATGTGTTCTTTTTTCCGCTTGGAGAGCACCAAAGTACATGTCGTTGAGGGACTCGTAGTTGTTGGTGAAGATAGTCTTGGCGATGTCGTTGTTCAATCCCATCGTGAAGTGGAACTTCATCCAAATGGGGTCATCCACACCGGCTCATCGCAAGGCGTTCTTACTCATCGAGGGACTTGGATCCTTGGATGGTGTTCTCCAATTGGCGTAGAAGATTTTCGTGTAGCTTGAAGGCACGAACTCTCGCCGCATAGCTTTCTTCGTCTTGGGCCAACTCATGTCGAAGTTCTTCGAAGGTGTGTCAAGCCACCATGTCGACGCGTAGTCGTGGAAGTTACTTGTGGCGCACTTCACTTGATCTTCGGAGGGGACTTGATGTAGCTTGAGGTAGTCGTCCATCTTGCGCTCCCACTCGAGATACTCCTCGGGGTCTTGAGTCCCATAGAAAGGAAGCTCGTGGTCGGTGTCGAGGTCGTAGTAGCTCGTGGAAGTCGCGGACTTGAGCTTGGGGAGCTTCTCTTGAGCGTAATCTTGAGTTGCTTGTCGGCAAAGATGCCGCATATCCAAAGGCGAAGATGTCTTGAAGTCACTTGGCGAAGATGCCAACGTAGTTGATGAAGTCGCAGCCTTGGGGTCGATGTCGCGGTTCTGTATAGCCCGTGCGCATGGGGGTGTAGGAGGCCGTGTGCAAGGGGTCCCGTGTGCATGGGGGTCGCTAGCCCGTGTGCACGGGGTTGGCAGAGAAGCCAACATGCTCTCGTAAGGCTGCTCTTCCATTCTTGTGGTACGCCCTTGATGAACTTGAGCGTCCTGGTCTTGTCGGTGTCGATGCCGGTGTGTACTTGCCGGAGATGGTAGCTCTGGAGTCTTTGCACTTGAGCATCTTCTCAAAGATGATGAAGACCTCTTGCCGGTGTTGATGATGGCTTTGAGCTCCTCCATGTGCTTGTCCATCTTGGCGTCGATGAAGTTCTTCATGGCATCGAACTTGTCGTTGTGGTTGTAGACCAAAGGAGATGTGCTGTCCCTATCCATAGAAGCACTTGAGAAGGTGTGATAACGAGATGGAATGAACATACCAAAGTTAACTCTTTCCGAAGTTGTAGATGGATCTCAAAGACCACAATGTATGCAAGGAAAAGAGTGCACTTGGTGAAAAACCTTGTCCAATCCTCACAACCTACACAAATGGCTTATAGTGGAGCTCGGTGGGGTTAGTGGCACAAATTCATGCAAAATGAAGTCCAAGATATGTAAATGTTGAAATCAAGCCAAAGGACTCAAAATGCAAAGCAAGTGATCACAATATATAGAGGAGGGCAATAAAGAAATACACACGATGGGATAATGGGGCTTGTGCAACTATAGGGATGAGCAATACAAAATTGCCTAACGAAGACTAAGCTCGTGTTGCACAAACACAAGGAGAGACGCTAGCTTGATTGCACGTTTGGGCACGATTCACCACTTGGCACCAACCTATATGTATGCAAACAAAACGTTTCCAATTCCAGGTATCCTCATGCATAAGTATCTCTTTTCATGCTCAACACTCTTTTGCTTATAAGCTTATGATCCTTCTTTCTTGCTTAATTTTTTTGACTCTTCTCTTCCTTTCCACTATGCTTATTGAGCCTCAACCAAACACATGAGATAAGTATCACAAGATATGCACGGGATCAAGCAATTGCACTATATGATATATCAAATGATGCAACAATATGATATCATATCAGTATGGTGCTCAAGTTTTTGCGAAGCCCGGCAATACTCGGATAGCTAGTCTCAATAGGTATGAAGGTATTCGCAAAGATGGTGGGGCTATCAAGATGTAATGGCAAGGAAGGAAAAGTTTATGACAGAATGGATACCTTCGTCACACTTAACCTTTCACGAAGTCAGGGGTAACCGGCCTTGCTTCCGGTTGAAGATGGTCTCAAAGGATGGATGGCCGTCGTCGACGCGGAAGCTCGGTGGTTGATGTAGTCGATGGGATGATACAAGTGTTCGGTGGCTGATGAAGAAGAAACCATACCTAAGTAGCCGAAACACCTTAGGAGACTCAAATCACAACTCAAACAACCACAAATGCAATGGGAACCGAAATGGGTTAGGTTGCGGAAGTTTTGGGTGGTGGTGCGGAAGTTATGGTGGATGGCCTATGCAAAAGATGCAAAAATGCACAAAAACTTGACGGAGTCAAATGATGGTAAAACCAAGATGAGCAGCTCGGCCATGTCGCTAGCTTTCCAACGAGCCAAAGAACACTCAATCAGAGTTCGGGAGTGGGAGATATGGCCGAAAACGTGAAGCAGTGCTGGCTGGTCTGGGGGGGGGGGGGGTCGTGCGCACGGGGTCTAAGGCCCGTGGACACGGGGTCCCGTGCGCACGGTACAAGGCCGTGGACACGGGGTGTCCAGAAACTTCGCGGGGGCCCGTGCACACAGGGTCTGGGGTCCGTGGACACGGGGGTGGCGGAAATTTCATGATTTCAACTCCAAATTCGAAGGGGGGGAAGAAAAATTGGGCTATGGGGACGCAATAGAAGGTGGATCTACTTGCTAAACACCAGATCCATGGATCAAAATCAACAAAAACGCACTAGGAACAACAAATCACAAAAAAATTGGTATGGCTCTTTTTGGTGGGGATTTTCGAAATTGGACAAAAACAAGCAAAATTAGGCTAGAAAACGAAGGGGTAGGGCTCCAAATTCGTGTCAACGTGGCTCATGATACCAAGATGATGTAGGGCAAAACCCTAGGTGGCCCGATGTTCACGAATTGGAGGTGGATTCGAGGAGGAACATAAAGAACACGAGGGGAAAACATGAACAAATCAAAGGGGAAAACACTCTAATGGACAAGATCCACACCAAGTAATCCTCAAATCACAAGCAATACAAGAGGTGCATCAAGATCCAAGAACAACAAGGGAAATAAAGATACAAGGTAGTTCATCCAAATCTCAAGGAGAGATGGGTCTTGAATTCCATGGAGGAATCTTCCCATGAAGGAGTCTTGAATCCCTAAGGATCTTCTCCAATGGAGGTCTTGAACTCCAATGGAGTGTCCCTCTCTCAAGAGGAATCCCACAAGGGGAGATACATGAGCTAAGCTCCAATGTCTAGATCTAATCTTAGCTATCCCTAAATGGAGGAGGAGGAGGAGTATATATAGGTCCAAGGCATGAGGGGTAAGTAGGGGCGAAATGGTCATACATGGGCAAAGCCCAACAGATGCACGCAGGAGGCCCCGTGCGCACGGGGTAAGTGGAGCCCGTGTGCACGGGGTCTCTAGAGACCTGGTGACTTAGCCCGTGCACACGGGCCTGTACCGTGGGCACGGGGTCCCGTGGGCACGGGGTCCAGAGGCCCGTGCGCACGGGGTATCCAGAGGCTTCGCACTTGTCGCCTTCTCGTGGACACCCGTCGGTGCTGGTGGAACTTGGCCTTCTTCTTGACGGTTCCTTCTCCACTTCCAAGCTTTTCTCGTGGATGGTGTAGGCGCTCGCTTGTGGATGACCTCCTCCATGGCACACTCATCATTGGGCTCAAGCCTATACATGCACACGGTAGGACGGTCAAGTAGTATACCACCCTTGAGGGAACCAAGAAGACACGCATTAAGGATGGAATTCACCTTAGTATGCTTGATGTTGAAGTTAGGCGTGTCTCTTAGCAATGGAACTCTTGACATGTGATGTCCATAGGATGCTCCGCATCAAGACGTATCAGCATCCCCAAGCTTAATTCCTGCTCGTCCTCTAGTAGGTAAATGATAAAAACAAAAAATTGATGTGGAATGCTACCTAACATGTTTATCATGTAATCTCTTTTATGGTATAAATATTGAGAAACAATGAATTAACAATATCAACATAATAATATCCATGAATATAAGAAGCATAATAATTAAACTTTCAAAATATACGATGCTTAACGAATGTTATTCCCCACTCATTTTATCATGTTAGCATGGCATGACTCCGCCTTCACTGGATAAATATAAATCATGAGCACCCAAGTGTTAAACCAGGCAATTGGATCGTACTTCTAACGCGCTTCAGCATTTTCAACTTCACACAATACATGAGCGTGAGCCATGGACATAGCACAAGGTGGAATAGAATGCGGTGATAGGGATTAATAGGAGAAGTCAAAAAGGAAGAAAGTCTGGCATCAACTCGGCGGATCAATGGACTATGGAGATGTCCATCAATCGATATCAATGCGAGGAGTAGGGATTGCCATGCAACGGATGCACTAAGGGCTATAAGTATATGAAAGCTCAAACTGAAACTAAGTGGGTGTGCATCCAACTTGCTTGCTCATGAAGACCTCGGGCATTTGAGGAAGCCCATCATCGGAATATACAAGCCAAGTTCTATAATGAAAAATTCCCACTAGTATATGAAAGTGACAACTTAGGAGACTCTCTATATGAAGAACATGGTGCTACTCTGAAGCACAAGTGTGGAAAAAGATAGTAACATTGCCCCTTCTCTCTTTTTCTCTCATTTTTTTGTGGGCTCTTTTTGGCCTCTCTTTTTTTCTTTTTATTTTTATTTTTTATCTGGAGTCTCATCCCGACATGTGGGGGAATCACAGTCTCCATCATCCTTTCCTCACTGGGACAATGCTCTAATAATGATGATCATCACTCTTTTAATTACTTACAACTCAATATTACAACTCGATACTAGAATAATATAATTCTATATGAATGCCTCTGGCAGTGTACCAGGATGTGCAATGATCTAGCGTAACATGTATAAAAATATGATGAACGGTGGCTGAGCCATAAATACTATGTCAACTATATGATCATGCAAAGCAATATGACAATGAAGATGTGTGTCATATAAACGGAATGGTGGAAGTTGCATGGCAATATATCTCGGAATGGCTATGGAAATGCCATAATAGGTAGGTATGGTGGCTGTTTTGAGGAAGATATAAGGAGGCTTATGTGTGATAGAGCGTATCGTATCACGGGGGTTTGGATGCACCGGCGAAGTTTGCACCGACTCTCAAGGTGAGAAAGGGCAATGCACGGTACCGAAGAGGCTAGCAAATTGCGGAAAGGTAAGAATGTGCATAATCCATGACTCACATTAGTCATGAAGAACTCACATACTTATTGCAAAGCCTATTAGCCCTCAAAGCAAAGTACTACTCGCATGCCCCTAGGGAGGAGGTTGGTAGGAGTTAACCATCGCGCACCCCCGATTGTAACATCACTCAAGGATTTCATTTCAGACCTAAGAATGCTCGGACCTCCCCACCATGCCATGACCAACACTTAGATGAGCAGTCAAGAACCAACTTTAATACCGATATTTCTACAAACCAATGATCATGAACCTATATCCTTTCATATTACGACATCAATATCATTAAACCACACGTTTCATATTTAGTGATCTACATAAAAGTTTTTATTATATCCCTCTTGAATACATATCCTTTATGGACTAATCTTATAACCCATGCAAATTGCCATTACTAGTTATTAGACTCTCAAAAAGATTTAAGTGAAGCATGAGAGTGCAACTATTTCTTCAAAATATAACCACTGCCATGCTCTAAAAGATATAAGTGAAGTACTAGAGCAACTGCCTAGCTCAAAAGATATAAGTGAAGCACATAGAGTATCTAGTAAACCACGATAAATGTGTGTCCCTCTCAAAAAGGTGTGTTCAGCAAAAGATGATTGTGGCAAACTAAAAAGCAAACAAAGAAAACTATGGCACAAGACGCTCCAAGTAAAATTCATATCATGTGATGAATAAAATATAGCTCCAAGTGATATACCGATAGATTGTAGACGAAAGAGGGGATGCCATCCGGGGCATCCCCAAGCTTAGACGCTTGGGTCTTCCTTGAATATTACCTTGGGGTGCCTTGGGTATCCCCAAGCTTATGGTCTTGCCGCTCCTTATTCCTTCACCCATCGTGATCTTACCCTAAACTTGAAAACTTCAGCACACAAAACTCAACAAAAACCTCGTGAGATCCGTTAGTATAACAAACAAATCTTAAAATTTAGGTACTATTATAAATTGATTCATATTTAATTCTTTCATAATGCTACTGTACTATAACTTCTCCATGACTTATACCCCCCGATATAATCCATAGCATCATTAAAATAAGCGAACTATGCAATAGAAAACAGAATCTGTCTAAAACAGAATAGTCTGTAAAGATCTAAATAAAATTCATACTTCTGTAACTTCAAAAATTCTGAAAAATAATGGTAACGTAAAAGATTCATATACCAATACTGTGTAAAAATTTCAGATTTTTCTGACGTTCCAGTACAGAACCAAAAATCCAGAACTGGGCGCAAAACTTTCTGTTTTCAAACAGCATCAATTATATTTCAGATTTTTAGACTTGCCAACGGTTCGATCAATCAAGGAGGGCTCCTGCGGTCGGTAGAGGCTCTGATACCAACTTGTAACGCCCAATATGCGGTCCTATCCTCAAGGAGCTTGAAAGTTCCACTAAGGATAGAAGCGCATATCGAAGATGCTTTGCAATGTGGATATCATTACAACATACCATGTACTGAATAGATGAGAATACCAGATAAAGGCTTACACTCGCCACAAGCTACAACACGAATACATGAATACATCAATACATAGCAATCATCATACAGAAGAGCAGGATCCGACTACGAATGAAATCAAACGAAAAAGAAGAACGACATCCACCCTGCTAGTCCCAGGCTGCCAACCGGGAACCCATCCTATGATCGACGAAGAAGGAGAAGCAGAAGAAGAACTCCAAATAGAACAAGCATCGCTCTCACGTCATATCATTGCTTTACCTGTACCTGCACCTGTTGTTGTAGTAAACTGTGAGCCACGAGGACTCAGCAATCCCATTACCATGGGTATCAAGACTAGCAAATCTTAATGGGTATGGAAGGGTAAGGTGGTGAGGTTGCAGCAAGCACTAAGCATTGTATGGTGGCTAACTTACGAGTACAAGAATGAGAAGAGTAACTATGCATAACGGTCGCAAACTAATAATGATCAAGAAGTGATCCTAAACACCTACTTACGAGTCAAACATAACCCCACCATGTTCTTTTCCCGAACTCCCTCGAAAAGAGACGATCACAGTTACGCACGCGGTTGGTGTATTTTAATTAGAATTAGTGTCAAGTTCTCTACAACCGGAGGTTATAAATTTCCAAGTCGCCACATAACCATGGGCACGGCTTCGCGAAAGATTTAACCCTGCAGGGGTGTTCCAACCTGGTCCATCACAAACCAACACAAGCTGCAGTGGAAATACCGCAACCTCAAGAAAACTCGATAAACCTCGAGTCAGCCCGAAGTATCCTCGGAATTCCGGTGCACAAGACATTTCGACAATGGTAAACAAGTCCAACAAGACCTCCCGGCGTGCCGACACCCTGATAGTAGCCGCGCGTATCTCGTCTCAGGCCACGACCGGATGGGACAAGCTACGAGTTAAACTAGATCCTCGAGTTTCCTCGTGGTGGCCCCGCAAGCCGCCCGTTTCGGACCAACACCATCGGCACTGGCCCACCTGTATTATGTTGAATTAAGAATCCCCGGGGACACGACCCCTATGCAAATTAATTATTTAATTCAGTGTTATTATGTTGGCAAATGTTAAAACCAAAGTTGGGCCTTGCTGGAAGCGTTTATTCAAAGCGAACTGTCAAGAGGGTCCCATAACCCCTGAGCATGTTAGGAACACTAATCAAGGAACATAACACTGGTATTACAGAAACTAGGGCGGCATGAGTGGAACAAAACACTAGGCAAAAGGCCGAGCCTTCCACCCACAACCAAGTATATAGATGCATTAATTAAATAAGAGATATTGTGATATCCCAACATATCCATGTCCCAACATGGAACAACCTGCAACTGCACCTACAACTAGCACGCTATAAGAAAGGGGCTGAGCAAAGCGGTAACATAGCCAAACAACGGTTTGCTGGGTAGGGGTGGTTAGAGGCTGTATCATGGCATATGAGAGGCTGACATGTATGTGGTAGGAAGCGCGAGACAACGATAGCAATGAGACAACTAGCAAGCAAGGATAGTAGAGATATCCAAGGTCATGATCATCTTCCTGTAATCCCGCTCGGAAGAAGACCGAATCCATGAAAAAGACAAACACGCGTAGTCGAACGAATCCTCACACTTAACATATCTGGACTATCGAGAAGAAACACAACCGGAAAAAAGCAGACAACGTGGTAAACACACAAACATAATCATGGCATAATGCACAACCAAATATGATGCACGTCCGGTTTAATTAGGCATGGCATGGCAAGATGCAACAATCGAATAGTACACATTAAGTGAAGATCAATATGCAACGAGTTGCATATTGATGAAACTCCACGTTGAATTATTTAGTTCACTCCCGTTTATGCTACTCATCAATATTAAATATTGGTTAACATGGCAAGAGATGAAGCATGATTAAACTACCTATCTAGGCAATTTAAATGAGACCGGAAACAACCAAGAACAATTCCGGAAAAACCCCATATGTAATTTTCGAAATTGGTATTGTTCTGGCCTAAATCATATTTTATTATTGTTAAACAGCAAATGTAGGTGCACCATGAGAATCTACACATTTTTCTACCCCATTTACATATAAAGTTTATTTAATTCGGAGCTACGGTTATTTAGTTATGAAATAAATCATTTTAACATGTCATTTATGCAAATTAATGCAAACAACAATTTTAAACATTTTACCATGGATCAAAGTTGGATATTATGAAACTACATGAAATTCTAAGCATTTTACATATATGACATGTTTTATTTGGATGCATGGTTATTTAGTTATTAGCATGTTAAAATAATGGCAGTCCTGTAAATATGCATGTTCTGGTTAAAAGGTTAAATTCGCAGAACAGAAAAAAAATGTCTACGGGCCGAATCTGGTGAGCGTCGAATAGTATACTGCACACAAGGCGTTAGATAGCTGGGAGCGCTCACATTGGGCCAACAAGCCGGCGGGGAAGCAGAGCGGCTGGGCCTTGGCCTGCTGGACGACGCGGGAGGTGAGCGAGGCAGAGGAGGCCTCGCGCGGGCGACTTGGCGCTGGTCCACGCTGGATCAGGACGAGCTACAGGTGGTCAACGCGAGCAGGGGCTCGCTGCAAAGCAGGGGCGAGGCGGCGCTGGGCTTGGGGCTCCGACGGGAGGGACTTGAGGCGCAGGGGCGGCGAGCTTGGGCAGAGCACGGCGCGGGTTGAGCAGATCCGGAGCTGCAGCGGTGACCGGAGGTGACCTGCATCGGGGATGGCGACGGCGCACGGGTGAGAAGCAGAGAGAGAAAAGGAGCAAGGAGGAGAGGGACGACAACACGAGGAGCTGCTGCTCTGGTAGGGCAGCGAGATTCGCCTGGGTTCTCACCGGTGACGCGGGGGATGGCGAACGGATCTGGTGGTGGCGGAGCCCGACGTGGAGGCCGGCGGCAGCTGCTCCAGCAAGGAGCTCGAGCATGAGGCGTGCTCGGGGACGAGGGGTTGGTCAGGTGGGGCAGCGGTGCTCGGAATAGAGCAAAAGGAGGAGCTCGGGGCAGGTCGTGGCGACTCCAGTCGCCGATGCACCGGGATGGCGTGGCTGTACCTGCGGAGAAGGAAAACAGGGGAGGTTCAGAGAGAGAAATGGGAGGAAGGAGAGAGAGGAGGCGGGTGACGGGGCCCTGGCCGGGTCGCCGGCAGCTGGCCACGGGTGGCGTCAGGGTACTCAGGCGCGAGCTTCTGCTCGATCCGATCGAGAGGAGGGCGAGCGGGGAGGCTGCAGGGGCGATGGGTGGAGCTACTGCGAGGAGTCGTGGAGCTCCTGGACGAGGAGGCTGTGGGAGCACGACGCTCGTGCGGGCGGGGAAGCCCGAGGAGATGCGCGCGAAGGGATTGGTCAGGTGGAGGGCTGCGCCTGGTTGGTGCGGCATGGAAATCGAGGAGAAGCGGTGGCGGCTGTGGTTGGTGGTTTGGGATCGGGAGGGATCCCGAGGTGGAAGACGGCCAGGTGGAGTGGCGGCAGCGGAGGGACAAACCTCCTGAATTTTAGGGTTAGACCGATTGGCTAGGGGGTGCATCTGCTATTTATAGCAGGTAGGTAATAGGAGGGGATTATGGGTTGATTGGACTCTTCCGATGACGATCAGATGGTTGAGAAAAATAGACTAGGGAAGTTCAATGGAAAAACCGAAGATGTTTGGGGTATTTCAGGATTGATCCGGACCCAACGGTCATGATCGGTCGGTTCGGGTTCGGAGAAGGTTTCAGACTAGGTTGCGAGGGAATCCGTGCACTGTGCAAAGAAATAAGGTGGTCGCGATCAAGTGTGTGGTTGGACTGAGAATGGTCAACGAAGACAAAACGGTCTAACAAAAGGTCAACCGAGACAAAGAGAGAAGCGGCAACTACGAACGGATGCAAGTTTTATGAAAACATGCGGATGCAATGCGCATGATGCCATGATGAAATGCAACAAACCAAATAATTAACACGACAATAACGAAATATATGGAAGGCATCTGGAGCGTCGGTCTCGGGCTGTCACAACACTCCCCACTTACAAGAGATCTCGCCCCGAGATCTAAGCATGAGAAGAGGAAGAGGAAAAAGGAAGAGGTAAAACAAAGTTGCTTCTATGACAAACAAGCAAAACCAAAGAAACCTTGGAAGGTTGAAAACTTGAAAGAAAGAATACCACGGAGATGAACGAAGTTGAGAGCACTCCGGTAGAAAGAGGAACGGGGAATATGACGAGAATCAAGAGCTCAAGAGACACCATAGACTATGAAACCACTCCGGTTAGAACAAGATAGAAAAGGAATAATTCAGGCAGCACTCCGGTTGAAAAGAGAGGCAAGACTTGATAAGATGAAAAGAACTTGAAAAGAGGACACAACACTCCGGTAGAATGGATAAGCAAGGAAAGAACATGATCTTGGCGAAACGAGATAATGGTTCGAAGAGAGAAACATCACAATGCCTCTGGAACGAAAGAATAGAAGCTAAATCGTTGGAAAGAAAAGAACGGAGAAGCAAGAGACAACTTCTACCACAACTGAATTTGAAAAGCATCCTTACAAATAAGGATTGAACGGAGTTGTTGGAAAATCAACAACGAAAAGAAAGCTTGTTGTGGGCTTATGGAAAACATCTCAAAATTATGAGGTGACAACCGGCCACTAACGGAAACAACTGATTGCTTGAGATCTCGAAGAGATGAAAACCTCTTTCACCGAGAAGAGAAGTAGAAGCTTGGATCATTGATAAGCACCGCAATAGCAACATTCCTTAGGGAAGGCTTTAGGTGAAAAATAACCCAAGATAACTCATTCCTGAACGAAGAGAAAAAAAGATGGGTTTTAGATATCTCATTCCTGACAACTCGTGGATTATGAAACACGAAGGGACATTGTCAAGAAAGACATAACACCACCTCAAAAGACAAGGTAGAAAGGATTTGCACTTTGAAATGCAAGACGAAGAATACTTGAGCTCCAACAAGAATCTTGCCGAAACACTTAGAGAATGAATTAAATCCTTGATGAACCACCATGAAGAAACTCTCGAAAAACTCCGGATGGATAACAAGATGATCAAAATGAAAGGAAGGTTGCAAGGAACAAGATGAAGCCTTGTGATGATTTAGATGGAGCTTCATGATGAGATAATGAGAAAAACTTTGAACTCCGGAAAAGAAAGATGAGCAACTTTTTGTTGGGGAACGTTGCATGGGAAACAAAAATTTTCCTACGCACACACAAGATCTATCCATGGTGATGAGCATCTACGAGAGGGAGAGTGAATCTACATACCCTTGTAGATCGCTAAGCGGAAGCGTTAAGAAACGCGGTTGATGTAGTCGAACGTCTCCGCGATCCAAATCGCAAGTCGTATCTCGAACCGATCACGAACTAGTGCCGAACGGACGGCACCTCCGCGTTCAACACACGTACAGCTTGATGACGCCTTCACCTCCTCGATCCAGCGAGCGATGGTGAAGTAGTAGATGAGTTCCGGCAGCACGACGACGTGGTGATGGTGGTGAGGAACAATCTCTGCAGGGCTTCGCCAAGCGCTACGGAGATTATGACGGAGGAACTAGAGGGTTAGGGTTGCCGGCACACGGCTTGGGGAAATCTTGATGTATATCGGGTGCTAGCCCTGCCCCTCTATTTATATGTTGAGCCCTGGGGTCGAAACTTGGAGAAAGAGCCTCCTCAAAGTCGGTTTGGTCCGCAAGGCAAGAGTCCTGCTCGGACTCCAGGACCAGACGCCAGGGTCCTCGGCGTCTGGCCCCAGACGCCAGGGTCCCTGGCGTCTGGCCCCTGGCCTCCGCAAAACTTCCTTTTGCACCTTCCTAAAGCCTCGTGGGCTTTACCCCTTGGCCCAAATAAAGTGTTCTCGTACCCGAACAATTCGGGAAACATCCGAAACTCCTTCCGGTGAATTCCGGAACCCTTCCGGAGACCAAACACTATTATCCCATATATCAATCTTTACCTCCGGAGTATTCCAGAGCTCCTCGTCATGTCCGGGATCTCATCCGGGACTCCGAACAACTTTCGGTCACCAACATAACAACTCAACTATACTTATATCGTCACCAAACGTTAAGTGTGTAGACCCTGCGGGTTCGAGAACTATGTAGACATGACCGAGACACCTCTACGGTCAATAACCAATAGCGGGACCTGGATGCCCATATTGGCTCCTACATATTCTACGAAGACCTTTATCGGTTGAACCTCTATGTCAAGGATTCAGTTAATCCCGTATGATGTTCCCTTTGTTTATCGGTATGTTACTTGCCCGAGATTCGATCGTCGGTATCTCTATACCTAGTTCAATCTCGTTACCGGCAAGTCTCTTTACTCGTTCCGTAATACAAGATCTCGTGGCTAACACTTTAGTCACATTGCTTGCAAGGCTCATTGTGATGTTGTATTACCGAGTGGGCCCTGAGATACCTCTCCGTCACACGGAGTAACAAATCCTAGTCTTGATCCATGCCAATTCAACAGACACCCTCGGAGATACCTGTAGAGCATCTTTATAGTCACCCAGTTACGTTGCAACGTTTGATACACACAAGGTATTCCTCCGGTGTCAGTGAGTTGCATGATCTCATGGTCAAAGGAACAGATACTTGACATGCAGAAAACAATAGCAATAAACTGACACGATCATATGCTACGTTTACAGTTTGGGTCTTGTCCATCACATCATTCTCCTAATGATGTGATCCCGTTATCAAATGACATCTCATGTCCATGGCTAGGAAACCTTCACCATCTTTTGATCAACGAGCTAGTCAACTAGAGGCTTACTAGGGACACAGTGTTTGTCTATGTACCCACACATGTATTTTAGTTTCCAATCAATACAATTATAGCATGGATAATAAACGATTATCATGAACAAGGAAATATAATAATAACTAATTTATTATTGCCTCTAGGGCATATTTCCAACACTTTTAATCAAGAAATTGATATCATGAACGAACTCGGGAAGAAGGAATTAAACGTCTCGATGAAATAAGAATAAGAATTATGTCATGCATACCCTTCATCAACTTAAATTGATTACAAGCAACGGATTTGCATGCCACTTATTGTTCTTGCAAGAATTGATGAGAGATATAGCGCCAACTTGGGAAGGTCTTCAACGCAACACTGGCTAGAATTTGGAAGGAACGAATGAATTGATACGGTAACAAAGGAAGAGGAATCTTGAACGAACCACCGTAAGAAATGAAATGAACGAAGAAAAGAGAAGGAGTCACCATAAGAAATTAGAAAACGCACGAAGATACTTGAGTGACTTTAGATACAAGAGAACGAAGAGATCACGAGCTGATTAGAGGATACTTTGAATGATGCACCGGAAGAATTGAGAACAAGAGATGAACATTGAGAATGAAAAATTCTGAAATGATGACCTCCAAAGAATCAAAACAAACACACTCCTGAAATGCTCCGGATGGGAATGAAAAGGATTTCTCACCATCGAAACAATTTGAGAGGATAACCACAAGCTTGAACCACGAATCTTCAAGAGAACAGACAAGATTTAAGAGAAACTCTTCTTCGGTCTTCAAATGCTGAGAATGACGACGAGAACCACCACCAAAATTGTTGAGACACTCCGGAAGAATGAAAAGAGTAAGATTGGGATCAAAATGAAATGATTTGAAGGAAATCTCAAAGAAGACAATTGACTGATGAAATCCATTCTTACACCACTCTTGAAAGAATTTTGAGAATAACTCCGGAAAAAATTAGAGGAGCCAGGTAAGATCCTGGGAAAAGACCTGTGGGTTATGGGCCCACTCAAAAGAAACACCATTGAAACAATTTCTTAGAAAGAGATGATGCACCGGGAAGATTTGGAAGACTTGAATGAGGTAACAACCTCGAACTAGCTCGAACGGATCTTGAATGGAAACATGAATCTTCTGAGATAATTCCTTTGCACCGGAAAAGAATAGAGAGGTGAATAAACAAGAGAGGCTTGAATAAGAATTTCCAACACAGGAAAACATTAGAATCGAGCTTGAATTTAAAACACCGGAGAAGAAAACAAAAATGAAGAATGATGGACTTGTAGCTCCTGAGCATCTTCACGGGAAATCACCGGCTAACAATATTGCAGAAAAAAGAATGAAAAGACTTCACATGAATAAAATGTATACTTGATTTGAGATCTCTGACTCCGCGAAGAAAAAGGGTGGGAGGGTGGGAAAAAATAAAGATAACTTGGGACGGGCAAAACGAACACCGTTGAGAAGAACTGAGAATTGATCTTGCGAACGTTGAAATGATCGGATCAACTTGAAGAGAAGCACGCCGGTTGAAAAAGAATTTACATGACAATCTCGATGATCAAGAAGGATTAGCGCTCCCATAGAAATATGAGAACACCTCTTAGGAAAAGGTATGGAATCATCACTTGACTTCGAAGCAACTCAAATACCACAACTCAAAACAAAACAAAGGATTTGGCATGCAGAATAAGCCAGAACAAACATATGATAGAGATTTTGTCCGAAATTTTCATGGTGGGCCCACACGGGCTCGATCTTACAGTGGCCATCCGTACAAGGTAGTGTACGAGACTACAAAGCATCCCCGAAGTTTCCTCGTGGTGGCCCCGTAGGCCGCCCGTTTTAGACCAACACCATCGGCACTGGCCCACCTGTATTATGTTGAATTAAGAATCCCCGGGGACGTGACCCCCTATGCAAATTAATTATTTAATTCAGTGTTATTATGTTGGCAAATGTTAAAACCAAAGTTGGGCCTTGCTGGAAGCGTTTATTCAAAGTGAACTGTCAAGAGGGTCCCATAACCCTTGAGCATGTTAGGAACGCTAATCAAGGAACATAACACCGGTATTACGGAAACTAGGGCGACATGGCGATAGCAATGAGACAACTGGCAAGCAAGGATAGTAGATATATCCAAGGTCATGATCATCTTGCCTGTAATCCCGCTCGGAAGAAGACCGAATCCATGAAGAAGACGAACACGCGTAGTTGAACAAATCCTCACACTTCGCAACATATCCGGACTATCGAGAAGAAACACAACCAGAAATAAGCAGACAACATGGTAAACACACAAACATAATCATAGCATAATGCACAACCAAATATGATGCATGTCCGGTTTAATTAGGCATGGCATGGCAAGATGCAACAATCGAATACTACACATTAAGTGAAGATCAATATGCAACGAGTTGCATATTGATGAAACTCCACGTTGAATTATTTAGTTCACTCCTGTTTATGCTACTCATCAATATTAAATGTTGGTTAACATGGCAAGAGATGAAGCATGATAAAAATGAAGAATGATTAAATTACCTATCTAGGCAATTTAAATGAGGCCGGAAACAACCAAGAACAATTCTGGAAAAACCCCATATGTAATTTTTGAAATTGGTACTGTTCTGGCCTAAATCATATTTTATTGTTGTTAAACAGCAAATGTAGGTGCACCATGATAATCTACACATTTTTCTACCCCATTTACATATAAAGTTTATTTAATTCAGAGCTACGGTTATTTAGTTATGAAATAAATCATTTTAACATGTCATTTATGCAAATTAATGCAAACAACAATTTTAAACATTTTACCATGGATCAAAGCTGGATATTATGAAACTACATGAAATTCTAAGCATTTTACATATATGACATGTTTTATTTGGATGCATGGTTATTTAGTTATTAGCATGTTAAAATAATGGCAGTCCTGTAAATATGCATTTTCTAGTTAAAAGGTTAAATTCGCAGAACAGAAAAAAATGTCTACGGGCCGAATCTGGTGAGCGTCGGATATTATATTGCACACAGGGTGCTAGATAGCTGGGAGCGCTCACATTGGGCCAACAGGCCGTCGGGAAAGCAGAGCGGCTGGGCCTTGGCCTGCTGGACGACGCGGGAGGCGAGCGAGGCAGAGGAGGCCTCGTGCGGGCAACTTGGTGCTGGTCCATGCTGGATCGGGACAAGTTGCAGGTGGTCAATGCGAGCAGGAGCTCGCTGCAAAGCAGGGGCGAGGCAGCGCTGGGCTTGGGGCTCCGACGGGAGGGACTTGAGGCGCAGGGGCGGCGAGCTTGGGCAGAGCACGGCGCGGGATGAGCAGATCCGGAGCTGCAGCGGCGACCGGAGGTGACCTGC
Source organism: Elymus sibiricus (assembly GCA_039707655.1). Classification (NCBI taxonomy): domain Eukaryota; kingdom Viridiplantae; phylum Streptophyta; class Magnoliopsida; order Poales; family Poaceae; genus Elymus; species Elymus sibiricus. Next base: position 136,979,365 of record CM077666.1, read on the forward strand.
ATCGGGGATGGTGACGGCGCATGTGTGAGAAGCAGAGAGAGAAAAGGAGCAAGGAGGAGAGGGACGGCAACACGAGGAGTTGCTGCTCTGGCAGGGCAGTGAGATTCGCCTGGGTTCTCACCGGAGACACGGGGGATGGCGAACGGATCTGGTGGTGGCGGAGCTCGACGTGGAGGCCGGCGGCAGCTGCTCCAGCAAGGAGCTCGAGCAGGAGGCGTGCTCGGGGACGAGGGGTTGGTCAGGCGGGGCAGCCGTGCTCGGAATCGAGCAAAAGGAGGAGCTCGGGGCAGGTCGTGGCGACTCCCGTCGCCGACGCAACCGGGACGGCGCGACTGTACCTGCGGAGAAGGAAAACATGGGAGGTTCAGAGAGAGAAACGGGAGGAAGGAGAGAGAGGAGGCGGGTGACGGGGCCGTGGCCTGGTCGCCGGCAGCTGGCCACGGGTGGCGTCGGGGTACTCAGGCACGAGCTTCTGCTCGATCCAATCGAGAGGAGGGCGAGCGGGGAGGCTGCAGGGGCGATGGGTGGAGCTACTGCGAGGAGTCGTGGAGCTCCTGGACGAGGAGGCTGTGGGAGCACGGCGCTTGTGCGGGCGGGGAAGCTCGAGGAGATGCGCGCGAAGGGATCGGCCAGGTGGAGGGCTGCGGCTGGTTGGTGCGGCGTGGAAATCGAGGAGAAGCGGTGGCGGCTGTGGTTGGTGTTTTGGGATCAGGAGGGATCCCGAGGTGGAAGACGGCCAGGTGGAGTGGCGGCGGCGGAGGGACAAACCTCCTGAATTTTAGGGTTAGGCCAATTGGCTAGGGGGTGCATCTGCTATTTATAGCAGGTAGGTAATAGGAGGGGATTATGGGTTTATTGGAGCCTTCCGATGACGATCGGACGGTTGAGAAAAATAGACTAGGGAAGTTCAATGGAAAAACCGAAGATGTTTCGGGTATTTTGGGATTGATCCGGACCCAACGGTCATGACCAGTCGGTTCGGGTTCGGAGAAGGTTTCGGACTAGGTTGCGAGGGAATCTGTGCACTGTGCAAAGAAATAAGGTGGTCGCGATCAAGTGTGTGGTTGGACTGAGAATGGTCAACGAAGACAAAACGGTCTGACAAAAGGTCAACGGAGACAAAGAGAGAAGCGGCAACTACGAACAGATGCAAGTTTTATGAAAACATGCGGATGCAATGCGCATGATGCCATGATGAAATGCAACAAACCAAATAATTAACATGACGATAATGAAATATATGGAAGGCATCTGGAGCGTCGGTCTTGGGCTGTCACAAGCTTGTAGCTTTGCATATCATTAGCACAATTGACATTAATAGAATTTATAATAACATCATTGTAATCATGCTTTTCATTCAAGGAGCTATCATGAATCACTTTGTAAATTTCTTCTTTTAGCACTTCATCATAATTTTCAAAATCATGATTTTCAAGCAAAACTGCATAAAGATAATCAAGTGCACTCAACTCACTAGCAATTTGTTCATCATAATTGGATTGTTCGAAAAGATTAGAAAGTGGATGAGGATCCATATGTCTATATTTTTATTTTCATTGAGTCACACAATTATTGCAAGCGAGCAAACATAATTATTTTTGTGTTTTGTAGTTTTATGAGAAGTGGGGGAGATGAAAACGAGAGGCAAAGGCAAATAAAAAGGCAAACAAAAAAGTAGAGCAAGTAGATGACAGTTTATGCGAAGGTACTTGATAGGTTTTGATGATGTCTCCCCGGCAACGGCGCCAGAAATTCTTCCTGCTACTTGTGAGCTGCGTTTGAATTTTCTCCGAAGAGGAGAGGAGATGCAGTATAGTAGAGATAAGTATTTCCCTCAATGAGAACCAAGGTTATCGAACCAGTAGGAGAATCACACAAAGCCTCGTGAACAGCACCTGCACACACAAAAGCAAATACTTGCACCCAACGCGGGCAAGAGGGTCATCAATCCCCTTGAACTCGTTACTTGCAAGGATTAAATCTTGTAGTGGTAGATAGATAAATTGCAAAACAAAATAAAAGAAATAATATTGCAGCAAGTAAATTTAGGTTTTATTTTTATGTTTAAAGTAGACACGGGGTCCATAGTTTTCACTAGAGGCTTCTCTCTCGAACACAAAGCATACGGTGGGTAGACAAATTACTATTGGGCAATTGATAGAAAAGCGCATAGTTATGACAATATTCAAGGCAATGATCATGTATATAGGCATCACGTCCGAGACAAGTAGACCGACTCCTGCTTGCATCTACTACTATTACTCCACCCATCGACCGCTATCCAACATGCATCTAGGGTATTAAGTTAATGAAAACGGAGTAACACCTTAAGCAAGATGACATGATGTAGACAAAGTAAACCCAATCAATATGAATAAACCCCATCGTTTTACCCTTAATGGCAACAATACAAATACGTGTCTTGTCCCTTTCTGTCACTGGGATATAGAGCACCGCAAGATTGAACCCATTACAAAGCACCTCTCCCGTTGAAGATAAATCAATCTAGTTGGCCAAACCAAACGGATAGATCGGAGAGAAATATAAAGCTATAAAAATCATGCATAATAAAGTTCAGAAAAGACTCAATTACTTCTCATGAATAATCTGATCATAAACCCACAATTCATCGGATCCCAACAAACACACCGCAAAAGAAGATTACATCGAATAGAACTCCAAGAAGATCGAGGAGAACATTGTATTGAAGATCAAAGAGAGAGAAGAAGCCATCTAGCTACTAGATATGGACCCGTAGGACTGTGGTAAACTACTCACACATCATCAATAGGGCGGCAAGGTTGATGTAGAAGCCCTCCGTGATCGATTCCCCCTCCGACAGGGTGCCGGAAAAGGCCTCCAGATGGGATCACGGAAGAACAGAAGCTTGCGGTGGCAGAAAAGTTATTCGAGGTGGTTCTCTGTTGGTTTCCCAATATTTGAAAATTGGGTCTTTTACATTTGTGTCCCTAACACGAACCCACTACTCAGATTTACCCCTAATTCCGAAGCATGCTCAAATTTGCCCCTCTACCGTTAAGTGACCTTACAGAAATGCCCTTCCATTCCGTTTCCGTCCGGTCAAAGTGGTTTGACCGTCTACCTGATGTTTTTTGGACAGTTTGCCCCTGCCTCCTTTTGTCACTTACATGTGGGACCCAATCAGAAAAAAATAAAAAGGAAAAAACTCTTTCTCTCACCCCTCTCTCTCACTTACATGTGGGACCCACTGAAAAAAAAGAACAAAACCCTATCCACCCTCTCACTCACTTACAGTGGGACCCACTGAAGAAAAAGAAAAAGAAAAAACCACCCTCTCACTCACTTACAGTGGGACGCCATGGCAGAGGGCTTGGGAGCCCTGTTTCGGCGACCAAAGCGGCCGGTGATTCTTCCTATGCGCTCCTGGGCTCTCTCCGCGTCGAATGGAGGTGGTTGGGCGAGCGGGGACGACCGGAGTGTCGACCATGGCCGAGGCCAACGACGATGCCGGACGTAGCTTGGTGGCGGGTGGCTACAAGGCACGGGGATGATGGGATAGAAGTGCATCAGCATCAGGGGATCACCGCGAGCATGCCTGAGTGGTAGAACGGGCTGGCTACGGCTGATAGCGAGCACATGGACCTCGCCCGCGGCCGCCGGAGTAAGGCGTTGTGGGAAGGGGGGAGGATGAAGAGGAACTCATAGGCGACATGTCTGGAAGATCAGCGATAACATATGGATCTCTGTGACGGTAAGGGAGCGACGGGGGATCTCAAACGATGGCGAATCTAAGACGGCGGCCGACGGTCAGAGGCGGCAGAGATGGTGTTGATTGCGAACTTGCAGAGCACCGAAGGTCACGGTCTTTGGCATGGTGATGCTCTGCTTGACGGCGGCGCTCGGAGACATGGCGATGCTGCGGCTCGGCGTCATTGGCCACGAGAACGGTGGCGCTCGGGTGAGCGCGCGGGCGACATGCCCTTTGCCGCGGCAGAGGAAGAAGACAACCAGCCATCGCGTTGGGCTGGCTGGGCCGTCCTGGGCCGAAAGGTAAGCACGTGCACTCTCTTTTCTTTTTCAATTTTTGTTTTATTTTTTTCCAGGGACAAAAATGTCCAGCAAACGCCTAGAAAACGGTCAAAGGCCTTTGACTGGACGGTAACGGCACGAAAGGGCATTTTTATAAGTGCAACTGATGGCAGAGGGGCAAATTTGAGCATGCTTCGAAATTAGGGGCAAATCTGAGTAGTGGGTTCGAGTTAGGGACACAAATGTAAAAGACCCTTGAAAATTTATAGAAGTGGGATTAGGTCAAAAGGAGCCACGTGGGGTCCACAAGGTAGCAGGGCGCAGCCACCCCCTGGGCGCGCCCTGTTGCCTTGTCACCTCCTCGTGAGTCTTCTGGTCTCCTCCCGAAGCTTCTAGGGTCTCTTTTGTCCAGAAAAAAATCATCAAAAAGTTTCGTAGTGTTTGGACTCCGTTTGGTACTGATTTTCTGAAAAACCAAAAACAAGCAGAAAACAACAACTGGCACTGGGCACTGGGTTAATAGGTTAGTTCCCAAAAATGATATAAAATGACATATAATTGCATATATAATATCCAAGATTGATACTATAATAGCATGGAACAATCAAAAATTATAGATACGTTGGAGACGTATCATGGGTCTACGCTTCGCTTAATCCTTTCGAGCTTTGCGGAGGCCAAGGCGGCCTCTGGGAGCTCCACGTTAGCGACCTATGCTTCGACAGCTCTCTTTGGGCACCCGCGGGCCTTAATTGTGCCGTTTGGACCTAGCATCTTCAGTTGTAGGTATGCGTATGATGGTACCACCATGAACTTTATGTATGCCGGCCTGCCGAAGATTGCATTGTATCCGCTGTGGAAGGGGGTGACCTCGAATTGGAGTATCTCAATCCGAAGGTTTTCCTCGTCCCTGAAGACGGCCTCGAGCTCAATCCATCCCAGAGGGCGGATTGGATGACCCGGTACGAAGTCGTGGAAGCCTGCATCTGACCTCTACAAGGCGAGATAGGGAGACTCCCATCTTGTTCAAAGTGTCGGGGAAGATGATGTTGAGACCACTGCCCCCTTCCATCAGGACGCGTGGGAGGTGCTACTTGTAGACTGCGTTGGTATTTCCCCGAAGAGGAGAGGATGATGCAGTATAGTAGAGATAAGTATTTCCCTCAGTTAAGAACCAAGGTTATCAATCCAGTAGGAGAACCACGCAAAATCCCTTTAGCAGCACCTGCACACACAAAAGCAAACACTTGCACCCAACGCAAATAAGAGGGTTGTCAATCCTCTTAGCGGTTATTTGCAAGGATTAATTCTGATAGTGATAGATAGATAAACTAAAATACTAAATAAAATAAAAGTAAATAAATTGCAGCAAGGTATTTTTTGTTTTAAATATATGATAAAAGTAAACCCGGGGCCATAGTTTTCACTAGAGGCTTCTCTCTCGAACACATAGCATACGGTGGGTAAACAAATTACTGTTGGGAAATTGATAGAAAAGCTAATAATTATGACGGATTCATGGCAATGATCATGTATATAGGCATCACGTCCGAGACAAGTAGACCGACTCCTGCCTGCATCTACTACTATTACTCCACCCATCGACCGCTATCCAGCATGCATCTAGGGTATTAAGTATGAAACAGAGTAACGCCTTAAGCAAGATGACATGATGTAGACAAAGTAAACTCAAGCAATATGATTAAACCCCATCTTTTATCCTTAATGGCAACAATACAAATACATGTCATGTCCCTTTCTGTCACTGGGATTGAGCACCGCAAGATTGAACCCATCACAAAGCACCTCTCCCATTGCAAGATAAACCAATCTAGTTGGCCAAACCAAATCGATAGATCGGAGAAAATACAAAGATATAATAATCATGCATAAAAGAGTTCAGAGAAGACTCAAATATTTCTCATGAATAATCTGATCATAAACTCACAATTCATCGGATCCCAACAAACACACCGCAAAAGAAGATTACATCGGATAGAACTCCAAGAACATCGAGGAGAACATGGTATTGAAGATGAAAGAGAGATAAGAAGCCATCTAGCTACTAGCTATGGACCCGTAGGTCTATGGTAAACTACTCACACATCATCGGAAGGGCAGCAAGGTTGATGAAGAAGCCCTCCGTGATCGATTCCCCCTCCGGCAGAGTACCGAAAAAGGCCTCCAGATGGGATCGCGTAAGAACAGAGGCTTGCGGCGGCGGAAAGGTTTTCTCTTATGTTCCTCGGGTATATTGGGAATATTTGAGAATTTATAGCGCTAGAATTAGGTTAGGAGGGGCTACAAGGGGCCCACAAGCCTGGGGGGCACGTCCTACCCCCGAGGGCACGCCTCCCGAGATTGTCGCTCCCTCGTGGCTCCTCTGGTCTTCTCCCGAAGCTTTGTGGGTCTTTTCTGGTCCAGAAAAAAATTAATCCAATTTTTTTTTCTCGTTTGGACTCTTTTTGATAATGATTTTCTGAAAAGACAAAAACAAGCAAAAAAACAGCAACTGGCACTAGGCACTGGGTTAATAGGTTAGTCCCAAAAAATGATATATAATGGCATATAATTGCATATAAAACATCCAAGATTGATACTATAATAGCATGGAACAATCAAAAATTATAGATACGTTGGAGACGTATCAAGCATCCCCAAGCATAATTCCTGCTCGTCCTCGAGTAGGTAAATGATAAAAACAGAATTTTTGATGTGGAATGCTACATAACATGTTTCATCATGTAATCTCTCTTACGGTATGAATAATAAGATCCGAGTGATTCAAAGCAATAGTCTATAATTTGATGTAAAGACATCAATACTCAAGCATACTAATAAACAATCATCTCTTTCAAAATAAAAATGCTAAAGAAAGTTATCCCTACAAAATCATATAATCCTGTCATGCTCCATCTTCTTAACACAAAATGTTTATCATGCACTACCCCGATGACAAGCCGAGCAATTGGTTCATACTTTTTAACGCGCTTCAGCTTTTTCAACCCGCACGCAATACATGAGCGCAAGCCATGGATATAGCACTATGGGAGGAATAGAATGTGGTGGTAGAGATTAATAAGGGGAAGTCAAAAATAAGAAGATAGTCTCACATCGACGAGGCTAATCAACGGGCTATGGAGATGCCCATCAATTGATGTCAATGCGAGGAGTAGGGATTGCCATGCAACGGATGTACTAAGAGCTAAAAGTGTATGAAAACTCAACATGAAAACTAAGTGGGTGTGCATCCAACTTGCTTGCTCATGAAGACCTCGGCCATTTGAGGAAGCCCATCATCGGAATATACAAGCCAAGTTCTATAATGAAAAATTCCCACTAGTATATGAAAGTGACTAAATATGAGACTCTCTATATGAAAAACATGGTTCTACTTTGAAGCACAAGTATAGAAAAGGATCGTAACACTGCCCCTTCTCTCTTTTTCTCTCATTTTTTTTCGTGGGCTCTTTTTGGCCTCTTTTTTTTTTATTTCCTCACTGGGACAATGCTCTAATAATGATGATCATCATACTTCTATTTACTTACAACTCAAAAGAAAATTACAACTCGAAACTAGAACAAAATATGACTCTATATGAATGCCTCTGGTGGTGTACCAGGATGTGCAATGATACTAGAGTAACATGTATAAAAATGATGAATGGTGGATGAGCCACAAATACTATGTCAGCTATATGATCATGCAAAGCAATATGACAATGACGATGTGTGTCATAAAAACGGAACGGTGGAAGTTGCATGGCAATATATCTCGGAATGGCTATGGAAATGCCATGACAGGTAGGTATGGTGGCTGTTTTGAGGAAGATATAAGGAGGCTAATGTGTGATAGAGCGTATCATATCACGGGGTTTGGATGCACCGGCGAAGTTTGCACCAAATCTCGATGTGAGAAAGTGCAATGCATGGTACTGAAGAGTTTAGCAAATTGCAGAAAGGTGAGAGTGCGTATAATCCATGGACTCATATTAGTCATAAAGAACTCACATACTTATTGCGAAAGTTTACTAGCCCTCAAATCAAAGTAATACTATGCATACCCCTAGGGGGGATAGATTGGTAGGAAAAGGCCATCGCTCGTCCCCGACCGCCACTCATAAGGTAGACAAGCAAGAATAAATCATGCTCCAACTTCTTAGCATAACGACAGATCATACGTGCATGCTTCAGGAATCACAAACCTTAACACCAATATCCTTACTAAACCATAATTATCTACTAGCACCTCCCACATATTACCATTTTAATATCGCAAAACTATTGCAAGGAATCAAACTTATCATATTCAGTGATCTACATGAAAGTTTTTATTTTATCCCTCCTGAATACCTATCATATTAGGACCAAACTCATAACCCGTGCATATTACCATTGCTATTCATTAGACTCTCAAAAAGATATAAGTGAAGCATGAGAGTGCAACTATTTCTTTAAAATATAACCACCGCCGTGCTCTAAAAGATATAAGTGAAGCACTAGAGCAACTGCCTAGCTCAAAAGATATAAGTGAAGCACATAGAGTATTCTAACAAATCACGAATAATGTGTGTCCCTCTCAAAAAGGTGTGTTCAGCAAAGATGATTGTGACAAACTAAAAAGCAAACAAACTATATCACAAGACGCTCCAAGTAAAACACATATCATGTGATGAATAAAAATATAGCTCCAAGTGAGTTACCGATAGATTATTGACGAAAGAGGGGATGCCATCCGAGGCATCCCCAAGCTTAGACGCTTGAGTCTTCCTTGAATATTACCTTGGGGTGCCTTGGGAATCCCCAAGCTTAGGCTCTTGCCGCTCCTTATTCCTTTATCCATCGTAGTCTCACCCAAAACTTGAAAACTTCAGCACACAAAATTCAACAGAAACTTCGTTAGATCCGTTAGTATAACAAATAAATCTTAAACTTTAGGTACTGTTGTAAATTGATTCATATTTAATATTAGCATAATTCTACTACACTCCAACTTATCCATGACTCATACCCCCCCGATGCGATCCATAGATTCATCAAAATAAGCAAACTATGCAACAAAAACAGAATCTGTCTAAAACAGAACAGTCTATAAAGATCTGAATTAACGTCATACTCCTGTAACTCCAAAAATTCTTAAAACTTAGGACAACGTGGGAAATTCATATATCAATATTGTGTAAAAAATTCTGAAGGTTCTGACACTCCAGCGAAAAATCAAAATTCCAGCACTGGGCGCAAAAGTTTCTGTTTTCAAACAGCATCAATTATACTATCTTCCAAATCATCCCAAAGGCATTACTTGGCACAAACACTAATTAAAAGGTAAAAACACAATCATAACAGAGGCTATAATTGTGTAAACACACAAAAACAGAAATAAAAATTTTATTGGGTTGTCTCCCAACAAGCCCTTTCTTTATAGCCATTAAGATAGGCTTGAGATTTCAATGATGCTCTTATGAAAGATAACAATTGAAACACAAAGAGAGCATCATGTAGCATGTGAAAAACACATTTAAGTCTAACATACTTCCTATGCATAGGCATTTTATAAGAAAACAAATTATCAAGACAAGCAATATCTAGCATATGCAAATAGGAAGAATGGAGCATTAATAGTTTTAGCACAAAGAGAGGTAATTTAGCGACATGAAAGTTTCTACAACCATATTTTCCTCTCTCATAGTAATTACATGTAGGATCATAATCAAATTCAACAATATAGCTATCATATAAAATTTTATCTTCATGATCCACATGCATAAAAGTTTTATAATCTTCCAAGATAGTGGGATTAACATCAACTAATGTCATGACCTCTCCAAACCCACCTTTATCATAAATTTCATAAGATTGAACACTCTCCAAATATGTGGGATTATTTTTACCTAAAGTTGACACTCTTCCAAACCCACTTTCAATATTATTGTAAATATTATTATCAATAACATATTCATCATGAGGCTTAAATAAATTTTCAAAATCATAAGAAGCATTATCACCCAATCATGGTCATTGGAATAAGTAGTGGACATGACAAAATTATCATCCCCAAGCTTGTAGCTTTGCGTATCATTAGCACAATTGACACAAATAGAATTTACAATAACATTATTGCAACCATGCTTTTCATTCAAGGAGCTATCAAGTGTGGGTGCAATAGCAATGATTTCATTTTTAACATAAGGAACTATAGCAAGTTCATCTCCATAAACATAATTAATATTGGCATCCTGGCCACAAGCATAGCAAGCATCAAATTCATCAAAAAGGGATATTTCAAGCGGATCAACAGAATCACAATTATCCATGGATTCATGCATATCATTATTTTCCTCCAAAGTAGAAGACATTCTCTCAATAAATTCATTAACATAGGCATTAGGAGCATAGTTTTCATAGCAATATTTAAGTATGTCAAAAATTTCAGACTTGTAGAGAATAGCATCATACTTTTCAATCAAAGAAGCAACTTCATAAGCACCCTTAAAAGCAACAAATTCTTCAATTTGTTCGATATCATAGTAACTATAAACATCCTTGGCATAAGAAGATAAGATTTCATTATCATTAAACTCACATAGGTAGGGAAGGTGTTTTTTTAGGGTTCTTAGAGCAACAAGTAAAATCATAAATTTCACATAGATTCCAAGCATAGCATAGCAAACAATTTATTTGATTCCATAAGAGTCTCCCCTTTTGAGATAAACGGTGACACACAAAATGAGCATGCTCATCTAATGATTTTCCCTCAACTAAACTAGTTGGGGTTTCAGCACGAGCACAAATGGATCAAAGATGATCCAAGTAGAAAACTTTAAGTGGATCCATAGTCATCTTAAAGTTTTGCCTTCATTTTCTGTTTTTGTGTGTTGACACGAAGGCAATAAAAGCAAGCAAGCAAGCAAACAAAAATATTTTTGTGTTTTTGTAAAATTGTTTTAGAAGTGGGGGAGATGAAAACGAGAGGCAAATGCAAATAAAAAGGAAATAAAACAAATGCAAGTGGATGATAGTTTGTGCGAAGGTACTAGATAATTTTGGTGATGTCTCCCCAGCAACGGCGCCAGAAATTCTTCCTGCTACTTGTAGACTGCGTTGGTATTTCCCCCAAGAGGAGAGGATGATGCAGTATAGTAGAGATAAGTATTTCCCTCAGTTAAGAACCAAGGTTATCAATACCGTAGGAGAACCACGCAAAATCCCTTTAGCAGCACCTGCACACACAAAAGCAAACACTTGTACCCTGTCGGGGGGATAACCCCCGGGTAGGCAACCGAGCCCGGCCCCCTTTTCAAAAACTTTGGGGCAGCCCGTGCCCCTCGAGTCCGGCTGGCCGTCCGGCCGGTTTCCCAACGCTAACCGGCTGGGCGCGGCCCCGTGCCGGGTCTGGCTGGCCGCTAGTCGGCTGGCGATGGGTCAGCGGCCGTCCCATCCATCCGTACGACAAGACGGCTCTCCACGGCGGGAGAGCATGGCTACAGAGCCGTGAACCCCGGAAGAGCATGCTACAGTGCGGCCAACCCCGCTGACCCAGGGACCGACGTCAGCGCGGTGAACCACTGTAGCCCCACGACGCCAACCACTCCGTGACGCACGAGGCGACGGGCCACAGTGTCGGGCAGCCGGCGGGGCCCGCAGCCGGCGGGTCCCAGCAGCCAACGGACCCCACTGCCGGCTCCAGACGCCGACATCCGGGTCCCGCCCGCGTGTAGATTTACCCATGTAACCCTGGGGGTCGGGCTATAAGACCCCCCAGGAGGCCTGCATGCAGAGGGGTCGAGCCTAGTAGAAACGCACACCCACACACACGCACTCACAAGAGAGGCAGAACGGCGGCCTAGCCCCTTCTTCCTCCTCCGCCCAAACAGCTCCAGGAGTGACCTTGTAGCCCTTGTGCTCTCCATATTACATTCGGCAGGACTAGGGGTGTTACCTCTCCAGAGGGCCCCAAACCTGGGTACGCCTTGTGTCTCGCGCATGCGTGTACCAACCTCGCTTCCAGAGCCCACCGTCGTCCTCACGCAACCCCCCCACTTTTAGCCATCTCATGGCATCCGCCGTGATTTCACCATGACAGTTGGCGCCCACCGTGGGCCTTCTCGCGGTGTCGGTCGGAGTCAAGTTTTGGACGAGGCCCTTCACCAGCTCCGGCGAGCGCATTGCGCATGGCTTGGTCCGTGCGCCTTGTGCGGCCAACCCGGCCGGCTGCGACGCAGCGCCAGGGGCGGGCGCCGCCTGCCCCGCAGGCTGCTCCGTCGTCCCCTTCGGCGCGCTGTACGTCTTCGTCGCGCTCATCCCCGACTAGTACCCTAGCGAGGTACACAGCCTCACCGACTCGCCCGTCCCCGTTAGCTGCGTCATCTCGGATGACATCGCGGATCTCTACACCCGTGCGGAGGTGCTGACCATCGGTGTCAGCTCCGGCTCCTCGCGCAGCAAGGAGAAGGCCGCTGCTGCCGCGGCTGTGGCCCAGGCCCGCCGTGTCAACCCGCTTCGCTGAACGATCCGGAGCCTGCAAGCCCCCATCACGCCCGAACCGTCAGCAACTGCCGGACGAGGCCATGACACTCGCGGCAACGCAGCGCTGGCTGGAGTCCGCCCAGCGGGAGTATGACAGCGTTCACGGCTTCACGCCGGCCGCCGCTGAGCCCAGCCGGGTCGCGGAGGTGTGATTCCGCGGAGGTGCCATCGGCCGTGCGCTAGGCACAGGCCGGCCCATCTACGACACCCCCGTCAAGAACATGCTTGCGGCGCAGGCGGCCATGGCAGATCTTGAGTTCCTAGAGGGCAAGGAGCTGCTGCAGCAGCAGCAGCAGCGCGTCCGCGACCTCATCACCGCGGCGAACGAGCAGCATAAGCGTTTCGGTCTGGCCCAGCCCGCCGCCTCCGCCTCAGGGAACACCGCGGACCCAGAGAGGGCCCTTCGGAACACGCAGCAGGCGTCTTCCCCTGCCGCTAGCGCCAGTCGCTCTGGCCGGCGCCGGGCAAGCCGGAGCCGGCACAGCCGTACCGTGACGGCCGGTGACGTCATCGCTGACGAGACGGCTGTTGACGGCCGGGTCCAGCAGCCGGAGCTTCCTCCCCCGCCGCCTCGGCGGCCCCATTGCAAACCGGCTGGGCCCCCGCGAGCCCTACAACGAAAACGATGCCCACTATCGCATCGACCGGCTGGCGCGGTCCATGGCCCTCGAGGAGGAGAGCTCTGTCGGCCCCGCCTGTTTCGGGCCACGCATCCGCGAGGAGCCCTTCCCCAAAGGGTTCACGCTGGCCCGCGACACCCCCAAGTACAGTGGCGTCACCAAGCCAGAAGACTGGCTGACTGACTACACCACGGCTGTCGGCATAGCCGGCGGGAACAGGCCAGTGGCGGTCCGCTACGTCCCCCTCATGCTGCTCGGCTCGCCCGAACATGGCTTAACAGCCTGAAGGCTGGCAGCGTGAATTCCTGGTTGGACTTCGAGGAGGCGTTTGTGCGCAACTTCACCAGCACGTACAAGCGTCCGGGTCGCCCTCGCCAGCTCTCCATGTGCATCCAGGGCCCGGACGAGCCCCTTCGCGACTTCCTCACGCGGTGGACGGAGCTGCGCAACTCCTGCGAGGGGGTGCACGAGGTGCAAGCCATCCAGTATTTCGTCGACGGGTGCCGAGATGGCACCCTGCTCAAACACCAGCTGATGTGTGACGAGCCGGACACCTTGGTGGGGCTCATGGCTGTGGCGGACAAGTACGCCATGGCCGACTCCGCGATGCGTGTGAAGATCTCGGTCGACGCATCCGGCAAGACAACAACAACAATAACAACAAGCAGAAGGGCGAGCAGCCGGCTCCCCGCTACAACAACCAGCAAGTGGCCGCTGTGGCAGAGGAGCAGCCAGCCGAGCAAGGCGGCAGCAAGAGCCAGCGCACCGGCAAGATGGCCTGGCAGCCCAAGCTCAGCTTCGAGCAGATGCTCGACGCCCCCTGCAAGCACCACAGTGGCGCGAAGCCATCCACGCACAAGCTCTAGAACTGCAGCATCACCCGGCGCCTGATGCGTGGCGACCTTCCGCCTCCGCCACCCGGCCCCGGTCCGCAGCTTCCGCCACCTTCGGCAGCCGGCGTCCTCGCCAACAACGCCTTCCCTCAGCAGGACGCGGCCTACATCGTCTTCACCAGCGAGGGCGATGACAAGCACATCAAGCACAAGTACCAGCACGAGGTGAACGCTGTCGTCCCCCTGGTCCCCTAGTTCATGCACTGGTCCGACCGTCCCATCAGTTGGACCCGGGAGGACCACCCGGCCGTGATACCCACGCCGGGTGGCTACACGCTCGTCCTTGACCCCACCTTCGTCGCTGAGAAGCGCACCTGCCACTTTTCGCAGGTGCTGATCGATGGCGGCAGCAGCATCAACATCCTCTACCGCGACACCATGATCAAGCTCGGCATCAAGGAGAGCCAGCTGCAGCCCACCCGGACGGTGTTCCACGGCATCGTGCCGGGTGCCTCTTGCTCCCCCATCGGCAAGGTCCGGCTGGACGTGCTGTTCGGCACCAGCGCCCACTTCCGTCGCGAGCCGATCTGGTTTGAGGTGGTCGACCTGGCCAGCCCCTACCACGCGCTTTTGGGCCGGTCCACCATGGCCAAGTTCATGGCGGTCCCCCACTATGCCTACCTCAAGATGAAGCTGCCGGGTCCCAAGGGCATCATTACCATCACCGGCGACTACAAGAAGTCCCTGGAGTGCGCCAAAGCCGGCTCTAAGCTAGCCGAGTCGCTGGTCATTGCCGAGAAGAGGCGCCAGCTCGACCGGCTCGTGGCACTAGCCGGCAAGCGGTCAGCCACGCCGGCTACACTCGAACAGCCAACCACCAGCTGCGCCCATGTGGAGGTGCTGACCACCGGCTTTACCCGTGAGCCTGAAGTCGGCGGCGACAGCACCGTCACACCGCAGCCACGACCATCGCCGGCCAGACCAACCCGCTGCACAGGGAAGCATTGACAATCGCCCCTCCCAGCCCGTCGGGCTCGGGGACTACCAGCTCCGGCCGCGAGGAAGAGGCCCCCCGCTCCGCAAATCAGCTGCCAGCACAGTCGAAGCCACCTCCCTGCCCAACCCCAACCAAGCCGTCCGCGCACGGCGGCGCTCGCCGCAAATGTTGAATGCGGTCCGGTCGGCTCGGAGGCAGCCAGAACCCGCCAGCAGCCGTTGACCACCCGGCCGAGCCCGCTGACGGCTCCCGCCCCGCACGAGCATGACGACCGCCACCTGCGTCGCGCAAGCAACCAGCACCCGCGTCCTCGCCGGCGCCGTCCGCCGCGGATGGGGAGCTGTCCCTCGAAGACTCCATGATGATCTCCACCGAGCAGGCGGCGGCCCTCCCCGTCCTGCCCGGCCCACGCGCGTTCGGCCCCTTCGGCTTGGAGGACGCCGGCGTCGCGTACCAACGATGCATGCATCAAGATGTCAGTGCCATACCCGGCTGGACCGTGTAGGTCTTCCCCCCCGGGGAAGGCCCAGTCATCGGCCACGGCGCACCACGCGGCAGTACGTACGTCGTCCTCGACGAGTAGAAGCACCGAAAGGGCGATCCCGGTGCGGCCCGATCATGTAAACCAGTGCATGTATGTATCGCTACCCCCTTTTGGAAGTTAATGAAAGCAGTGGGTCCCCCGAACGACACTCGGGGGCTACCTTTTCACCTCTACCGAGCTTTGTTTTCTCTTGCGTAGTTTACCGCATTCGCCCCCCTCCTGCCGGGTTGGCACGTCCGGCTCGGGGGCACGTCCGGCAAGCCCACGCCCCGCTCTTCTAAACCTGGCCCAGTAGCGTGCGCACCGCCGAAGCCCTCTCTCTGCCATAAGCCACAGACCGGCTCCCAGCTGTCCAGCTGGCAAGAGCCAAAGGCTGAAAGCATCCTCACGCAAAAGGTGGCTAAGGATGAACGTCCGGCTCGGCCAACCCGGTCATTTCTTTCACTCATCGCCGCACAGACCGGCTGTGCTCCAGCCGGCTCCGCCACCTGCAGCCAACCGACCCAGTGGGTGTTTCGCTTGCGCTCAAATCCTAAAGCCTAAGTACTGTGCGCTCTCTTTCGAGTCCGGCTCCCCATCCCAACTACAGACTGGCTCCTGGTTGTCCGGCTGGCGGGGAGGAGGTCGAGAAGGGGAGGGAACAAGAAAACTGCCTAAGAAAATAAGCAAGAGCGAGCCGCCAAACGGCAAAGACAAGCATACACAAAAACAAGCATGCATATATACACAGCAAAGGCCCACGGCCAGTAGTTCATTACATAAACTTAAACCCCAGTGGGTGAACTTGCCAACAAACAAATAATTCGAGTTCAAAAAACAAAAGTACATGAAAGATAAAAAGCCCTATGCGGCGGCCTCGTCGGCATCACTCTGCGCCGGATCCTCCGTGGCGGCGGTGTCGTCCAAGTCGGCGGCATCGTCGTCTGCCCCGGCTCCCGTCTCAGACGAGCTGCCCTCTGGGTCCTCGAGCGCCAGGCCGAAGTCGTCGACAGGAAGCTCCGTGCCGTCTGGCGTCCGCTCCAGCACGAACTCGTCGTGCGGGGTGAACGACGCAATGTCACTGGCCTGCACAGTGATTGGCGTCGCCCGCTCCGCCAAGTCCGCCTCCGCCCCGGCCCTCCGTGCGCGCAGCTGGTCCAAGCGGATGCTCGGGTACCAGGATAGCACAAACCCGAGCGCCATCTCCGCGTCGGCCCGAGCTGTGGAGGCACTCCATGCGCCGGCTTCCAGCCAACGCGCCAGCCAGCTGACGGTGGTTGGCACCACCGCAGCCGGCCAAAGAGCTCCCACCATCGACAAGCCGGCTTCAAAAAGCCGGTTCATGTCGCGCTCCACCGCCTCCAGGCGGGCTTGGTAGCTATGGTGATCTCCGCCACCGTCCAGGCGGTGTACTCCTCGACGTCGGCTCCCACCGCCCTCTGCTGCTGCCGGTGGGCATTCACCGCCTCCTCGGCCGGCACTTGGGTCTCAGGGAAGACCCCTGGAGAAGAAAGGAAGAAGATCGATCAAAAGGCTGAAGGGTCGGAACCAGAAAGAAACAAAGACAAAAACAAGTGAAAACACTTACGTGTGAGGAGCTCGTCGATGTACAGCGCCTCCTGCAGCATCTCTCGCTCCCTCACCGCCCACGCGCTGGCGCTGCGGTCGCGGGCCGCCTTGAGCTGGGTGACCGCCTTCTTCGCCTCCTCCTTCTTCCACCCCACCGCCTGGCGGTGCTCCTCCGCGAGCCGGTCCAGCTCGGCCTTGTGGGTGGCTGCCGCCTCGTCCCTCTCCCGGTCCTACCGGGCCGCCTCCTCCTGCAGCCGGTCGCGCTCTGCGGCCGCTTGGTCACGGAGCTGGCCGGCCTCGGCCAGCTGGCGCCGGAGCTCCTGCACCTTGGCGGGTCGACGACGGCGGCTGTGCGTCCGGATCTGGGTCCCGGTCAGAAGCCGGACAAGAAAGCAAAGAACAAAGCAAGAAGATTCGACCCGGCTGCTGCGCAGTCGGCCCGAATCTCGGGGGCTACACCCAATGTGTACGCTGGCGCGCCCCCACTGCAAGAATGCAAAAATTACCTTTGGCCTGGTGAAGCTCCTCCTCCTTGACCGCTAGCTGGGCCTTCACCGAGCAGAACCGGCCCAGGAGGTTGTTGTACGCCGCCACCCGCATGTCGTAGACGGACTGCAAGAAAGCGAGTTAGACCAAGTCGCCTGAGTAGGCCCGACCCGCCTGCTGTGTAGCCGGCCCGGGCCTCGGGGGCTACACCCAGAGGGTGCGCTGACGTGCCCCCACTGGAAAGTGACTGAGCCGGTCAAGAAGAAAAAGAAGAATGCGATCGAAAAAAAGCACGAAGAATGAGCAAACTCACCGCGACGGTCTACTCCAGCTGTAGCAACCGGGCGTTCTCTGCCTGGGCGAAGCCTTGCCACTGGCCGCGGTGGTCGGCGAACTACAGCCGCAGGGCGTCCACCGCCGCGTCCAGCTCGCTCCGGGGGGGACCGCTCGTCGCCTTGCTGGTGCTCGCCGTGCAGTTCCGCTGCGGCCGGGCCGAGGACCCGACGCTGGTCCCGCTGCCCGCCGGCCTTAGCTCGAGGCTGCGCTTCGCGGTTCGTGGCTCCACGGTCACCATGGCACCAGAGCCCTCCGGTGCGGCTTCCGTGCTGGGAGGCGACGCTCCTCCCCCACCTGGCGTGGTCTCCGGTCCGAGGCCCCTTCCATCTCCGTGTTCGGCTCCGTTGGCCGGGTCGGCAGCCGGCGGCACCACCGGGTCAGCCTCCAACTCGTGATCGCCGGTCTCACCGCGGCCGGTTGCTTCCTGAGCAGCACGGGCGTCCGCTTCCGCCCGGCGGGCCGGGTCGTGCACCAGCTTGGAGCGGTGCTCCGCGACCGGCGACGGCGGCGGCGACGGCACCGGCCAAGCCGGCCACTGGGGCTCCTCCGCGGCCCTCCCCCGTCTCGCCGCGGCCTCAACCACGACTCCATCCCAAGCCTTGGCCAACGCCTCGGCCATCTCCTTCTCGGCCTCGGCCCGCGCCCTCCAGGCGTCATTCTTGGTCCCCTCCAGCGTGGTGCCGGATTGGCGGGCCGCGAGCGCCTCCTTGGTGGTCTCGGCCACCTCGTGCTCGACTGCGCCGCGCCGGCCCCTCTGCCGGTTGGCCTCCTCTGCGGCCGCCGCCGCCGCGGCCGCCTCTGCCAGCTCGAGCGCATTCCTGGTCGGCGCGCGAAGGCGATGAGGAAGGGGAAAAACAACACAGCAACGAAGAAGACAAGAGCGAAGCATGAAAGCAAAACTTACCCTATGGCCGTGGGAACCGCCCGCTTCGGGCCCGCCGACGGCGCCGCCCGGCGCGCCTTCTTGACGGACCTCCTCATAGCACCCGGCTACGCCGCGGCCGGACGTTTTGCGGCCGGTCACGCCTCGACCGGCTGCTTCTCATGCGGCCGGCTCACGGCCGCCGGCTCTCCGGCCATCCTCTGCTACCACCCCCTGGGCGCGGCCCCGTCTCCCGCCTCCACCTCCGGTGGTGCTGCATCGCCCGCACCATTCTCATCACCGTCGTTGTCATCCGTCCACTCGCGCAAAGAGTCCAGGGTCAGGGACTTATCGGCTTCGTTGGATCCACCGGCTTCCGCGTCCATGAGGCGCTCCTCGCCGCCTCCCGCTTCCGCCTCGCCGTCTCCCTCCTCCTCCGGGCCCGAGTCGGCCCGATCCGGCTGCAGGACCAGGGGTTCGGGCCATCATAAATCAGCTGACTCGGGAAGTGCTGCAGCAGGCCCGAGGCATTAGGGCGCAAGAAGAGGGCGGATGTTGCAAAAAACAGGGACCAAGGACTCACCGCCGGCGCCGGAGCCGCTCGACTGTATGGCTCCTTGCCGAATCGCCACTTCGTCCCGTCGAGCCCGGCGGCGAAGATGTCATTGACACGCTAGGCGATCTCGCCCAGCGTCAACTCCTTTGTCGACAGCCGGCAAGGGTCGTGCCGGCCGCTCATGTCGTAGATCCGGTGCGGCAGTCGCTGCAGATGCAGCACCCGACGACCCACGAAGGCCGCGATGAGGTCCACGACGATGAGCCCCTCGCGGTCCGTCATCTCCTGGACCCGGCGGCAGACGCCCACGATCTCCGCTGACGGGCTCCTCGGGTTGTGCCCCTAGTTTAGCTTCTCGGCCGGCGGCATGTTGACGAAGGGGGGAAGGTTGATGCGGTCGTCGGCCGGGGCGACGTTCTTCACGTAGAAGAACGATTTCCGCCACTTCTTGTCCGATTCCTCGAGGGGCAGCTTCGGGAAGGGGCCCGCCGTCCGGGTAACTGGCACGGCCGCCCCGCACTCAGACATGACGCCGGCCGACACCCCCTACTACTTGAGGTAGAACAACCGGCACCAGAGCTCCACGCACGGGAGAAGGCCGACGTAGCCCTCGCAGAGCGCCACGAAGGCCGAAAGTTGCAGAATCGCATTCGGGCCTAAGTGGTGCGGCTGGAGGCCGAAGAAGGTGAGGAAGCGCCAGAAGAAGAGGCTCGCGGGGAGGCTGAGCCCGCAGAGGAAATGGGTGTAGAAGACCACCACCTCGCCGTCCCGCGGCGCCGGCGCCGTCTCCTCGCCGGGCGCGCGCGCCTCCACCAGCTCCGCTGGCGGCAGCCGTCGCGTGCGGTGGAGATATGCGATGTCGTCGTCGTTCACCACGGACCCCTCCCAAGAGCCTTTCGGCGGTGCCATCGGCGGGTGCGGGGTGAAGATGGCGCGGCAAGGAAGCAGAGTAGAGCCCCGCTCACAAATCACGGCGCGGCGCGGCAGCAGCTCGAGCAGGCGTCGCCGCGGCAGAGCTCCGCTCGCGCACGTAAGAAGAAGAAGAGAAGCAGTGGAGGAGATGGAGCAACGGGCGGGGGCGAGAGTGCGAATGCCTCAGCCTCTCCCCCTCCTTTCCCATTTAAAGCCCGCGGCGGACGTGGGGGAGTGGGATCGTCTGCGCTCACATTCCCCACTCCCCCGCAATGTGCGGGCGCGTTACGTTCGTGCATTAACTGCACCGAGAACCCAACCGTCGCGCGTGGCCACAACGGATCCCGTGTCTGGGCCGAGGCCATGGCCTGGCGGGACCCAGCCCACTGCAACGTCCCGTCGCACGCGTGGCCTGGCAGGCCTCGTCCACTGCTGGGCTGCACGTGGCGGGATTTTGT
Source organism: Elymus sibiricus (assembly GCA_039707655.1). Classification (NCBI taxonomy): domain Eukaryota; kingdom Viridiplantae; phylum Streptophyta; class Magnoliopsida; order Poales; family Poaceae; genus Elymus; species Elymus sibiricus. The sequence continues at coordinate 137,000,054 of CM077666.1, forward strand.
CAGGCGGCTAGCGGGATCCCCCATGCCGGCTGTGGCCTGGCCGGCCGGGCCGTTCGGACTCCGCTCTGGCTAGGCGACCCGACCCAGCCCCCGGCAGCCGGCATTCTCGGCGTCAAAACAGCGCTTTGGCATCAACGATCGCCTTCCTTCGGGGGGGATAAGCTGCAAAGGCCCCCTGCTTGGAGCCGGCGAGCCTTTACAGCTTCGGGGACTATTGTCGGGGGGATAACCCCCGGGTAGGCAATCGAGCCCGGCCCCCTTTTCAAAAACTTCGGGGCAGCCCGTGCCCCTCGAGTCCGGCTGGCCGTCCGGCCGGTTTCCCAACGCTGGGCGGCTGGGCGCGGCCCCGTGCCGGGTCCGGCTGGCCGCTAGCAGTAGAAAATTCTAATGCAAGCAGGAGGGAGAAAGAATAGGTGATATAGGCATGCGTCAAGGGGGTTTGCTTGCCTGGAAGCTCTACGGCAAAGGAGGGGTCGTCAGTGGTGTCGTCTGTCTCCGGAGCTGCATCGGTCTCGGGGTCTAACGGGGAAGAAGAGGGGGAAGAAACAATAAATAAAGGCAGATAAATGCAACATAGATGCATGGCATGACAGGATGCAGTGTTACTGGTGACCTAATGCATTGCTACATGTCGCAGACGAAACGGGAAAATATCTGGGATATTTTCCCGGCGTTTAGGCAGATTTTGGTATATTGAACCGGAGGGGAAGGTTCCATGTTCAGATAGATAGGAGTGATGGCAGCGTACTGGAGAGGGAGAGAGAGAGCTCGAGCGCGCGAGAGAGAGAGGGGAGAAATGGAGGAAGGCGTCCAGGGGGGAGGGACGGCTTCTGCCTTATCCTCCCCGAGCGCCCGCGGCGTCGCGGTGTCGGCCAGTGGCCGGAGCGAGCGCGCTCTGGCCACGGCGTGGCCAACATGGCGAGGGAGAGAGAGGGAGGAGGGAGAAAGGGCCGGTTGGGTTGGGCCAAGTGCACTCTGCACTTAGGCCCAGCCGGTTTAGGCCGTTTATTTTCTTTTCTGATTTTCCGTTTTACAGAAATTTAGAAAAAGAAAATGAGCTGCTCTAATGCATTTTGAAAAATGTGAATTTGCTCCACATAAATACTTCGCATTATTCTGCTCTGCCACAAAAAGTTTGGGCAATTTTGGAATCCATTTGATTTTTTTTTAAATGGAAATGGCATTTAAAGTGCAGCTTTTGCACTGTTTTAATGCTCTAGCCCATTTTAGGAAAATAGGTGATGTTGTTTTTTCTTAACAATAAATTGTTTTGGAATTTTTGCCACAACATGAACTATTTTCCAGCAGATTTTGAGCAACTTCAAATTTCACTCATAATTTGAATTTGAATTCAGAGAGGAATTTGAAATGGGATATTTATTCCAACATGATTATCATTGCAAATCACAGTAGCTAGCATCATCATGATGGATCACTGTTGCTCATTTACAGAGGGGTGTTACAATTCTCCTCCTCTAAAACAAATTCTCGTCCCGAGAATTTAGGAGGTAGAAGGGAAAAGGTCGGGGTATTCCTCCCGAAGACGATCCTCATGTTCCCAAGTGGCTTCATCTTCAGTATGATTTGACCACTGCACTTTTAGGAACTTGGTTGTCTTCTGGCGGGTCCGACGTTCAGCTTGATCGATAATGCGGATCAGATGCTCTTTATAAGATAGGTCATCTTGCAAATCAAGCAATTCATGATCCACTGCTCGGTGCGGAGATTCCTTGAAGCAACAGCGAAGTTGCGACACATGGAAGACGTCATGGATGTGAGAGAATTGCGGCGGCAACTCCAATTTATATGCCACATGTCCACGCCTGGCAAGAATGCGGAAGGGGCCAATGTAGCGAGGAGCTAACTTGCCCTTGATTCTGAAGCGGTGAGTGCCCTTCATAGGAGTAACACGCAGATAAGCTTGCTCACCAGGTTGATAGATCGATCCCCAGTGTTTGCGATCATAATTGCTCTTCTGGCGAGACTGAGCAGCCTTGAGATTTTCCCGCACAATTCGGACTTGCTCTTCAGCGTGTTGGATAATATCCAGACCAACGAGCGGCCGTTCCCCAGTTTCTGACCAATTCAGAGGGGTTCGACACTTACGTCCATAAAGTACCTTGAAGGGTGCCATTTTCAAGCTTGCTTGATAGCTGTTGTTGTAAGAGAATTCGGCATACGGGAGAGATTCTTCCCACTTTTTGCCAAATGATATAACACAAGCACGCAGCATATCTTCAAGCACTTGATTCACTCGTTCAACTTGGCCTTAAGATTGGGGGTGATAAGCTGAACTCCAGGTAATATGAGTTCCCATAGCTTGTTGGAAACTATTCCAGAAGTGAGAGGTGAAGAGGCTGCCACGGTCTGAACTGATCTCCTTCGGAATACCATGGAGTGATACAATTCTGGAGATATATAACTCTGCTAACTGACTAGCAGTGATCGTCTCCTTGACTGGCAGAAAGTGTGCAACTTTGGAGAGTTGATCAATGACGACAAGAATAGCATCATGACCCTTCTGCGACTTGGGAAGGCCAGTAATGAGATCCATTTGAACCTTATCCCATTTCCATAAAGGAATAGGAAGCGGTTGCAGAATGCCAGCAGGCTTCTAATGTTCTGCTTTAACGCGACGGCAAACGTCACATTCAGCAACATATCGAGCGATATCCTGCTTCATTCTAGACCACCAGTACCTTTGTCGGAGATCACGATACATCTTGGTGCTACCCGGATGAATAGATAGTGGAGTATCATGTGCCTCCTTCATAACCTTGTCGGTCATCAACTCGAACCGGGGTACCACAATGCGGTCTCTGAAATACAAAGTTACATCTTGAGCAAGCGAGATATCTCTGTACTTTTCAAGGTGGAGATCTCTTTTCATCAGATCAACTTCAGCATCTTTAGCTTGCGCACGCTTAACAGCCTTCTCAAGATCTGGCTGTATAACAAGGATATTGAGAGAACCCTGTGGAACAATGTGAAGGTTCAACTTGCGCAGTTCTTTATACATATGAGGTTGAGCTCGCTGAATCATAAGGTTGTTATAATAAGACTTGCGGCTCAAGGCATCGGCCATCACATTAGCCTTGCCAGGGGTATAAGAAATACCACAGTCATAGTCCGTAATTGTTTCCAACCATCGCTATTGGCGGAGATTGAGATCCGACTGAGTAAATAAATACTTCAGACTTTGATGATTAGTATATATCTCACATCGATTACCAAGAAGGTAATGTCGCCACAGCTTCAATGCATATATCACTGCAACAAGTTCAAGATCATGCACTGGGTAATTCTCTTCGTGAGGACGCAACTGTCGGGAGGCATAGGCAATTACTCTTCGCTCTTCCATCAGGACACAGCCTAATCCCAGACGAGAGGCGTCACAATAAATCACAAAGTCCTTGCGAGAATCCGGAGGAGCAAGCACTGGTGCGGAGGTGAGCTTGTCCTTGAGGGTCTGGAAACTTTCCTGACATTTATCTGTCCACTCAAACTTTACGCCTTTGTGAAGCAGATTAGTCAGAGGCTTGGCAATCTTTGAGAAGTTCTCGACAAAGCGACAACAATAGCTGGCGAGACCGAGAAAACTTCTGACTTGCTTGACGTTCTTCGGAGGAGTCCAGTCAAGAATAGCCTGAACTCGTTCTGGGTTGACAGCAATGCCATCCTTGGAAATCACATGACCAAGGTAAGTTACTTCGGACAACCATAATTCACACTTGGAGTACTTGGCATATAGCTGCTGCTCTCAAAGCTTTTCCAGAACCAGACGAAGATGTTCAGCATGTTCTTCCTTATTCATGGAATAAACCAGAATATCATCCAGATAAACCACGACGAATTTGTCGAGGTAATCCATGAAGATATAATTCATCAGGCGGGAGAACGTTGCTGGAGCATTAGTTAAGCCAAATGACATGACAGTGTACTCATAAGAGCCATAGCGAGTAACAAAGGCAGTCTTGGGAATATCCTCTTCACGAACACGGATCTGATGATAACCCAACCTCAAGTCGAGTTTAGAAAACACTGATGATCCAGCAAGTTGATCATATAGGTCATTGATCCGAGGAAGCGGATACTTGTTCTGAATGGTTGCCTGGTTGATAGGTCGTTAATCTTGGACCAATCGGTTTGTACCATCTTTCTTCTTGACAAAGAGAGAAGGTGCTCCCCAGGCAGAGGAACTTGGACGGATGAAACCCTTTTGAAGTGATTTATCGAGTTCCTCCTTAAGTTCGAGAAGTTCATGCGGAGGCATCTTGTAAGGACGCTTCACAATAGGAGTTGTGCCTGGTTTTAAGTCGATGACAAACTCGACAGCCCTAGCAGGGGGTACTCCTGGAAGTTCCTCCGGGAAGACATCTTGGAAGTCGCGAACAACTGGAATGTTTTCTATCCCCTCAAGAGGTGAAGCGTTCAATGCATTCAGTGCATAAATCTGAGACTCGACACTTTGAACAACATGAGCATGGTAATTTACTAGCTCATCCGATGGGTGCAGAAGGTGTACGACTTTGGTGGCACAATTGATCAAGGCATAGCGAGCCTTCAACCAATCCATTCCCAGAATGAGGTCAATCTTGGAAGACTTCAAAATAATGGGAAAAACACGAAATTCCAACCCTTCAATACCAATGATGACATCGGGGCTGAACATAGAGGCTTGGCATTGGCCCGCGGGAGTGTTTACCGCTAACGGATGGTGCAATTTTTCATATGTAAAGCCATGCATGAATGCAAATTCTTCTGATATGAAAGAATGCGATGCTCCAGAATCAAATAAAACAGAAGCTGGTACGGAATTAACAAGAAGAGTACCCATCACAGTTTCTAGTTGATCTTGAGCTTCAGCCATGTTGACGTGATAAGCCTGCCCACGACCATATGAAGGTCTGGCATTATAGTTGCGAGGCTGAATATTGCCACAGCCATTACCACGACCAGCTGTAGGATCGAAAGTATGTCTAGAGGGGGGGGTGATTAGACTACTTGACCAAATAAAACCTAACCTTTTCCCAGATTTTAATTGTGGGCATATTTTAACAATAGTACATGTCAAGCATCACCCTACACATGCAATTCTAAGAGTATAGCAGTGGAAAGTAGATAATTGCATATGTATGTAAAGAAGGGGATCGGAGATTTCAAACGCAATGAAGACACGGTGGTTTTTGGCGTGGTTCCGATAGGTGGTGCTATCGTACGTCCACGTTGATGGAGACTTCAACCCACGAAGGGTAACGGCCGCGCGAGTCCACGGAGGGCTCCACCCACGAAGGGTCCACGAAGAAGCAACCTTGTCTATTCCACCATGGCTCACGGTGAGACCGAGATCCATTTCGGTGGATCCGATTTGTTAGGGTTTTGGCAGTGGCTATCTCTTGGATGAACTCGGTGGGGCCGGATAGAGAATTTCGGTGGGGCCGAGTTGGAATGTGGGTTTTGGACATATTTGGGATTGAGAGAGTGGTTGAGGGTTTAGGAGTACTGTCACTAAGCACTTGAGCAAAAAGACCATTAAGAAACACCTCATCCCCTTTTAATAGTATTGGCTTTCCTATGGACTCAATGTGATCTTGGATCACTAAACCAAAAATGTAGCGTCTTGAGCTTTTGCCAATCCTTGTCCTTAGCATTTTGAGGGGTCCACGTCTCTAGTCCATGCCATGCCAATCATTGAACATCCTGAAATCTTTAACTTGAATGGACATTAGTTCAATGAGATATATGTTGTTATGAATTACCAAAACCACCAAGGGAGCAAATCTGCTTTCAATCTCCCCCTTTTTGGTAATTGATGACAACATATAGATCAAAGCTTCGACAAATGATTAAATGAATGAAATACATCGTCGCTTTGAGAAGTATGTGATAAGCAAGAGCTCCCCCTAAATTTGTGCATTATTAAATATTTGCGTTTGAATGCAAATGCACAATCGATTAGGCGTATGGGTTACTCTTCCATGTCACATACATCTTGGTGGAGCGCGCAAAATGATATGATTGAAATGATAAGCACGCATCACCAACACAAGTGAATGATCATACAAGATAATGATAAAGATAATCATAGATCATCACAAGAGACATAGTATGATCAAACATCATAGTATCTCACAGGCATAAACGACAGAATATCTCACAGATACTGTAGCAAGCACACACATAACAAAGTATCAACGAGCAAATAAGAAGTAGCAAAAGAACTCTCGAGAGAAAAGCAAACGAGCAAAACACTCTCTCTCGAAGCCTATGATCTATACAAATTCTCCCCCTTTGGCAACAAGTACCAAAAAGATCGAATAAGTATAAGACTAGTCGGCACTCTAGGCACGATCCTCCGAAGCTCCTGAAGGCGATCTTCTGCTGGCTGCTCCGGTGTGCGTAGACGGCGTTGAGAGAAGTGCATCCGTGAAGGCTTCTGCAGATGTCTGCTGGACTGGTGGAGTGGAGACCTGTGGTGGCACTGAGGCAGTAGCAGCTGGTGTAGATACTGTGGTCCTCGGATCCACAACTGGTATTGCAGCTGACCTGGCTGCCCTAGGCACTGTCTGGAATTGCTGTGTGGTTGGTCTGTCATCTCCACTATCATCTGATGGGGTTGTCTTGACAGCATCAACGTCATTCTGCAGTTGCTCTACGGTAGTCTGAATCTCTGTCACCTTCACATCAAGATCATGAAATTTTGTCTCAATAATCCGCTCAAAACTAGCCTGGGTCTGGGTGAGGTTGGCCAGACTTCGCTCAATCCTCATAGTGGCTTCAAGCAGATATGTCATTTGATCCTTGGGTGTCTTGAGATTTGCAATAGGAGCATTTGGAGCTGATGCCTCCTGAGCTGCTTTTGCTTCCTTTGCTTTGCGGATTTCCTCTTGGGCTTGTGCTGAAGTGGGATACGAAGGATCCATCACTATCACATTATCCTCAAACTCTGGACGGAGTGGCAAGTGCTCTCGATCAAGAAGGTACGTGCTGGTTCCAACCTTGGAATTGATCAATAACTGAATATGTGGAGCATATCCGCACGATCTCTTCTGATCTGCTGCAGTCCTCTTGATAGTCTCTACTATCAGGCTCATCACCTTGAATTTCTGAGGTGTATCAAATAAGTGCAGCAAATTGATGGAGTGGCCACGAATCATCTAGTCATCTCCTGACTTGGGTAGCAGAGTGTACCGCAGTATAGTGTTCGTTGTGGCTAATCCTGGGAGCAGATGCTTCACTGATCCAAGTTTGTGAGTTTCAAGGTCTTTCTGAGGAATTGCAGTATACATGTTGGCCATGGAGTTGTGATCCATCTTGAGCTTGGCATAGATATCTATGTCATCATCCTCTTCCTTGGGTGCACCAAGAAGACTTGCCCACTCAGAGATGGTAGACTGGTATCTGATACCCTCAGTCATCCATATAATGCGGCCATCTGGATAGAAGTGTGCAGTGGAGTAAAACTGCATGACCATCTCATCATTCCACTTGGTCAACTTCTTACCGACAAACTCGTCAACTCCTGCAATCCTGAAGCTTTCATGGACATGGGGGAAATAATCCTCATTCTCATCAATGTATTCCCAGTCCACCCATTTCATGTCACTGACTATGGGCTTCTTATCAAGCAACACTGTCTCATAAAAGTCCTGTTGTTCATGGGTGTGAAAGCGATAGCCACATGTTGTCTTCCTCCTGATAGCATAAGGATCTGATGCCCTCCACTGACGCAGTCCTTTATCCTTCCTCAGCATCATGTTCTCCGCAACTGGGTGTGCATTGTCATGTTCTGGTATCTTTGGCTTTAACTTTCTGAGCACTAGTGGCTCTTCATCAACATTGGACTCAGGCACTGGGGCCTTGTTCTTCTCAGCAGCTGATATGTTCCTGGTTGATCTCTTGGGTGCAGGTGCCTTTGGCTTGGACTTTGGGGGTGCAACAGTTTTGATTGCATCAGACATAAGCTTTTGGGCTTTAGCAGGGGGTGCAGTGGCTGCTGGCTCTTCCTCTTCTTCTTCCTCCTCATCAATCATCATGGAGGGTCTGCCAATCACACGGGCAAATGATTTCCTTTTTTCTTCTTAGCTCCTTCAGCTACCTCTGTGTCACTAGGCTTTTGCATAGTCTGCTGAGGCACTTTCCTCACAACAGTCCTCTCTTTGGTAGAAGTAGGCTTGGTGCTGTACTCCTTAGCAAGCACTACTCTCTTTTTCTTAGTTGCAGCTTCACTTGCAACAAAATCCTCATCCTCACTGTCTGAGGTTTTCTTCTTCCTTGTTCTGGTTGCAGCTTTGGGAAGATCTGGAGAGCTCCTCTCTCCCTCATAGAAACTTTCAACTGGGCTTGACCCTTCACTCATTTCTGCCTGCTGCTCTGACCTGTTCTGACTGTCACTGCCACTTGACATCTTGCTGAGCTGACCCTGTGAATAGTTGGATATAGGCAGAGTAGATGAGTCATCACAAAAAGCAGAGATTTTTCATAAAATTTGAGTTCAACTCTTAGTTTCAAGTTTTCACAGGATGCATATCGGATGGACCGAGTTGATCATCTCGGTGATACCGAAGCACACTACAGAGACCTTACACGCCACTTCGGTCAGACCGATATGGGTTTTGGTGGCTCCGAGATGCTAGGGTTTCACTGAGACTTTACTTTCGGTCTCACCGATTGGTACAACTCGGTGGCACCGCGACGTACTAGTGCTATAGTCAGAGACCAAATCGGTGGTACCGAAAATTTCGAGTCGGTCGGTCCGAGATGCATTCGGCGGAAACTTAAACCTAAAAATTTTACTCGCATCTAATCTATGGAATTTGTGGTGTAATAGGAGTTCTCAATCCGTAGCAAGAATTCAGGCAGTCCAATCGTGCATTGAATCGGAAAATGGAAGCACGAGAGGGATCGAATCTCACCCTAACTTGGTGGAGATCCTCTACGGCGGCAACGGCGGAGGAGATTCCCGTTGACGGCGATGGAATCCGGCGCCGAGAGCTCGCTGGAGACGACGGTGAAGTCCGAAGACGAGGGCGATGGCAGCGACGGGGAGCGGGAACGAATGGGGTTGAGAATTTTCAACTGTTTGGTCCGCGCGATATATATACCCGTAAGCTGTCGGTGGCGCCGAGTTGAACAACTCGGTGGCACCGATATGTGTAACTGCACGCAGTATAGCACATCGGTGGCGCCAAAATGGTTCAATTCGGTAGCACCGAGATGGAAAACCTAGATCAATCTATGTGATTTCGGTTGGACCGAGTTTGAGTGAATTGGTTCGGCCGAAATCATTTAGAAGGTTTTGGAGGTTCAGCCCTTTCAGATCGGTGGCTCCGAGTGCTCCTCACCCGGAGGGTCCGAAAATGACTTGTTCAATTTTTGTGATGCAGCAAGAATAGAATTTGAGACAAGAAAGCATAGATAGCTAGAGAAGGTACTTAGGCATTCTTGTACATCCACTTGGCCAGAAAAACCAAGACAATCAAAACAACAAATGGATGTCCTCGAATGATGAAAACATGCAAACCAACATGCTCACACAATAAGATAGCAAATGAAATATGTGTCAAGCATGCACAACCAATTCTAGCATCTATCAAGCAATGGCGATGACTAGGTCATCTATATATGAGTATATTGACTTAGAAGCCAAATGAGAACATTTGATCATAGGTCATACTCATCGTTTAAGCACAAGTGGGGTTACCACTTTTACATAAAGCATTAATGTGTTCACACCATTAGAGTTGCTTTAGCTTAATTTCTTAGAGCAAAGCTCCCCTAGATGTGATATCCCCCCTAAGAGGGATGAACTAACCTTGGGTTTTGTCGATGATGACTTCATGTAGATGTGGATGCTCAATGTTGATGTAGACCATCAAGAGTTGGGAGCAATCCTTTGGAGTTTTGTGCTTTCAATATCTACACGGGTTAGTCCCACACAAGGAACATACAAGGATATCCATAGACATAGAGTGAAATACACATATGATGATGTCCATGAATGCATTTAATACCTTGTCCCTTGCCTTACCAACAAGTGGGTTTGTGACTCCATGAACTAGTGCAAAATATGGAAGTTGGTTGCACAAGTTCGTGCCATAAAGAATATGAGTGCAGTTTGTTGGCGGAGTCACCCTCAAGAACTCTCTAGTTCTTCTTCTTTTGGACCCACATCAACTTGATGGGAATCCTTGGAGTTGTAGTAGCACTTGATGAAGTAGAACTTGATGAAGTCTTGGGAACCCACTTGACCATGGCTTGAGGGGCTTCTTCAAATGAATCAATCTCTTCTTGAAGCTTGTCCTTGACTCTTAGCTTGTAGTCTTGTGGTGGAAGATCTTCTTGAGCTTGTGTTCCCTTGAAAGAAGTAGGATCATACTTCTCTCGTTGAGGAACAAACTTCGTCTTGGGGTATTGATCTTCTTCCCACTCAACTCCATTGGCATTGAACTTTTGTTCAAAACCAACACCTTGGTTCTTCCGGTGCCTTCCTTGCTTGCGTACAATTTCCTCAAATTGCTTACTCCCGGCAAGACTCTTGTAGACACCTTTCTCTATAATTCCTTTCAATAGCATATTTTCTTGCTCAAGTGTAACTTGGCTAAGAGAATCATTAGTGGAATCAATAGAACTACTAGAAGCAACAACATTGGATTTAGCATTGTTATTGTTACTACTAGAGGTAGAACCATTTTTACCCTTGTTGCTAGTTTGCTTAGATTTAACTTGTGGCATAAAGGTAGACAAGAGTAAACGCTTGGCAAGATATGAAGAACTCTTCTTTCGAAGATCGCCATTGATAACTTTAAGAAACTCATGCTCTTGCTCTAAATTTAGCTTCTCGAAGCGTAGCTTCTCATGAGTTCTTAGAAGTTCTCTATGATCCTCTCGAGTTGTTTCATGAGCTAACTTAAGAGCATTTAGTTCTTTAGTTAGACGCTCAATCTCCTTCATAGCATTGTCATTCGTTTCCTCTTGACTATCATGATTACTAGCATTTTCATTATAGCTCATATCACTAGCCTTGTCAACAAGCAAATCATCATCACCAAGCAAATCATCTTCATCACTATTGAAATCAAGATACTCGGGGTGTGATACCTTGGGGCCTTTTGCCATGAAGCATCTTCCAATTCCTTCATTTGGTGAGTCAAATAGATCATAGGAGTTGGATGACACAAGTGCAAGTCCGGCAACACCTTCATCTTGACTATAGTCGGAGTCGAAGTGATAACTTCTCTCGGAGTGGTTGTCGGAGTCGGAGCCGGAAACCCATTCACCAACATGAGCTTGACGTCTTCTTCTTGTGTAGCTCTTGGATGACTTGCCCTTCCTCTCCGAATCCTTGCTTCTTCGAGAGTGTCTTCGTTCATAACGATCATCTCTACTCCTTCTCTCCTTATGAGGTGATTCATCTCTTCTATGTCTTCCTCTTGGTGATTCGTCTCTTTTCTTGTAGGGAGCCGTACACTCATTTGAGTAGTGTCCGGGCTTCCCACAATTGTAGCAATTTCGGTCACGACTTGATGATCTTCTCTCATAGTGTCTTGAGCTAGAGCTTCTTTCTTTCCCTTTGTTCTTGTAGAACTTGTTGAACCTTTTCACCATTAGGCTTATCTCTTCAGTTGATACTAGCTTGTCACTTGAAGTTGTTGGAGCATCGGTTGAGGCCTTGTAAGCATCACTTGATTTGTTGTGTAGCTCCTCTTTGTCCTTGAGTGACATTTCATGAGCAACAATCCATCCTATGACTTTCGTGGGCTTGAGATCTTTGTAATTTGGCATCATTTGGATCAATGTGCAGACGGTATCATATTTTCCATCCAAAGCTCTAAGTATCTTCTTGATGATGAATTTGTCGGTTATCTCTTCACTTCCTAAGCCGGCAATCTCATTTGTGAGGAGAGCAAGCCTAGAGTACATCTCAGCGACTCCTTCACCATCCTTCATCTTGAACTTGTCAAGTTGACTTTGAAGCACATCCAACTTAGATTCCTTGACGGACTCGGTACCCTCATGCATATCAACCAAACTATTCCAAATTTCCTTTGCATTCTTGAGGCGGCTGATTTTGTTGAATTCTTCCGGACATAAACCGTTGAATAGAATGTCACAAGCTTGAGCATTGTATTGCAACATCTTCAATTCTTCCGAGGTTGCTTCACGATCCGGTTCCTTGCCATCCTCAAAGAAGTCACCTTGCAAGCCAACACGAACAACAGCCCAAATGGCAGGGTTATGACCAAGAATATGCATTTTCATCCTATGTTTCCAACTAGCAAAGTTTGTACCATCAAAATATGGACCTCTACGGTGATAGTTACCCTCACTAGACGCCATACTCTCCTAGGTTGTGAAACCAAGGCTATGATCACCAAAGCAATCGAAATCAAGGCTTAAGGAGACCAAAGCTTTGATACCACTTGTAGGATCGAAAGTATGTCTAGAGGGGGGGGGTGATTAGACTACTTGACCAAATAAAACCTAACCTTTTCCCAGATTTTAATTGTGGGCAGATTTTAACAATAGTACATGTCAAGCATCACCCTACACATGCAATTCTAAGAGTATAGCAGCGGAAAGTAGATAATTGCATATGTATGTAAAGGAGGGGATCGGAGATTTCAAACGCAATGAAGACATGGTGGTTTTTGGCGTGGTTCCGATAGGTGGTGCTATCGTACGTCCACGTTGATGGAGACTTCAACCCACGAACGGTAACGGCCGCGCGAGTCCACGGAGGGCTCCACCCACGAAGGGTCCACGAAGAAGCAACCTTGTCTATTCCACCATGTCTCACGTCCACGAAGGACTAGCCTCACTCGGGGTAGATCTTCACGAAGTAGGCGATCTCCTTGCCCTTACAAACTCCTTGGTTCAACTCCACATCATGTTGGAGGCTCCCAAGTGACACCTAACCAAGCTAGGAGACACCACTCTCCAAAAGGTAATAGACGGTGTGTTGTTGATGAACTCCTTGCTCTTGTGCTTCAAATGATAGTCTTCCCAGCACTCAAACAACTCCTCACAGATTTGGCTATGGTGGAAGAGGGATTTGAGTGGAAAGCAATTTGGGATAGGCTAGAAATCAAGTTTCAAATGATAGGAATGGAATAGCTTGATCTCAACACATGAGTAGGTGGTTCTCTCTCAGAAAATGTATGGTGGAAGTGTAGGCACGTTCTGATGGCTCTCCTTACTGAGAAGGGAGGTGGTGGAGGGGTATATATAGCCTCCACACAAAATCCAACCGTTACACACTTTTGACCCAACTCAGTGGCACCGAAACAATCATCTCGGTAGCACCGAACTGTGTAAAAGATATGAACTTTAGGAATGTCGGTGGGACCGATACGAACATCTCGGATGGACCGAAGTGCAATGGCTTAGGGAAAACCTCATCTCGGTGGCACCGATTGCATCAACTCGGTAGGACCAAAGTGAAGCAATAAGGCAACAGAGAGTTGGCAAGCCATCTCGGTGAGACCGATTTGCAAACTCGGTGAGACCGAAGTAAGTGCAAACGATTACAGAGAGTTAGCAAGGCCATCTCGGTGAGACCAAGATCCATTTCGGTGGATCCGATTTGTTAGGGTTTTGGCAGTGGCTATGTCTTGGATGAACTCGGTGGGTCCGGATAGAAAATTTCGGTGGGGCCGAGTTGGAATGTGGGTTTTGGACATATTTGGGATTGAGAGAGTGCTTGAGGGTTTAGGAGTACTGTCACTAAGCACTTGAGCAAAAAGACCATTAAGCAACACCTCATCCCCTTTTAATAGTATTGGCTTTCCTATGGACTCAATGTGATCTTGGATCACTAAACCAAAAATGTAGCGTCTTGAGCTTTTGCCAATCCTTGTCCTTAGCATTTTGAGGGGTCCACGTCTCTAGTCCATGCCATGCCAATCATTGAACATCCTGAAATCTTTAACTTGAATGGACATTAGTTCAATGAGATATATGTTGTTATGAATTACCAAAACCACCAAGGGAGCAAATGTGCTTTCACCAGCAGAGGGAAGCATAAGCTGATTCTAACTCTGAGAGCAGTCTCTGGCACGGTGACCTAGATGGCAACACTTGAAGCAGAGTACATTGTCAGGACGGGGAGCAGGAGCTCGAGGCATTGGAGCTTGAGGTCGGAACTGCCTTGGAGGTGGAGGAGGCATACGAGGCGCAACATAGGATGGCCTCTGAACAGGTACAGCCGGACGGTACATGCTTTGAGGGATCCAAATGCGGCGCTTCTGGGAAGACGAGCCCGAAGATGAGCCCACTTCACGGGTGCGCTTGAGAGCGTCCTTGTTATCCTTGATACCAGTCTCAACCTGTATAGCCTTATTCACCAAGGTGGCAAAGTCAGCAAAGTTGTGAACTAGGAATGCCATCTTGATTTCAGGGTTGAGCCCTTCACGGAACTTTTCCTGTCTCCGTGCATCGGTAGCAATGTCCTCTTCAGCATAACGAGATAGTTCCAGAAATTCCCGCTGATAAGCTTCCACAGACTTATTCCCCTGAGTGAGATTATGGAACTCACGCTTCTTCCAGTCCATAACTCCTTGTGGAATGTAACGGGCATGGAAAGCGGCCTTGAACTCCATCCAAGTGATGATGGTTCCAGCAACTAAGGTTTGCCTGTGAGTGTCCCACCATTGTGCTGCGGGTCCCTTCAGAAAGTAGGAGGCGAAAGTGACATAGTTGGCAGGGGCCACATCCGCTGACTCCATCTCGAAAGCGATGTCGCGGAGCCAGTCATCAGCATCTAGCGGCTGAACTGAGATGCGGAAAATGGTTGGGTTTAGACGCACAAACTCTTGCAGAGTGATTGCGGCTGGTTGCTGGTTGGCATTGGGGCGGGGAAACTGATCCATCAGCCCTTGCATAAACTGGCGATGCATTTCAAATTGTTGCATCATCGCAGCCATATAGTCGGGTGGTGTTGGATTGTTGTCACCATGGCCGCGACCTGTTGGTCTAACCATCCTACTAAAATTCAACAGGGGGTAGTTTAGCAACGAGCATTTGCAGAAGTATGGATTCACTCATGAAGTAACATGCACAACAAAAGGAAGTGCAATAGATACATCAACATAGTCAACATGACATACAGATCCATACATAGATTTGGTTACAAGCCAGCGTTACAACAGCGAAAAGGAAAGCTAGACAACTAGGCGGCACGCAGGCACGTGATGGAGGGATACAACAACGCGACATAGCGATATGCTACATCAACGTCGGAGAAAACCACTGAAGCCAGGCAACTGCAGGTGATGACGCAGGGTACCCTCGATGTAAGGATCCTGCGCTCCGTGAACACTCTGGTGCAGGACCTGGTCCCGGACTGGAAGAAGAGGACCACGTGGAGGGGTAAGACCTCCAACAGCAGGCCACTCAAGACCTGGTGGCAACTCCGTCCTGCGCGGGTAAAGAATGTACTCTGGGTGCATCCGTGCACTGACTGCTGGTAGCAACTGTGTCAGAGCGTCGTAAAGACGAGCACGAGTGGCGTGCAACTCGACAGCAAGAGCTCGAGCAGTGCGGTCTAGAGCCTGAGTGTACTGAACCAAAATCTGCGGGTCATAACGATGCGGCACGTAAGGTGTACAAACAGCAGTGTAGTATCCAGTCTCATCCCCAGCGGAGGCATACGGGATGTATCTGAAAGCAGTCTCCTCCAAGCGACTAAGGTGCTCTCCACGGAGACGGGCAATAGCAGTATAGGCAGCATCATGGACGGCCATATCAATAGTCACTCCAACACCATGAATGGTGTGCAACTCAGTGATGGAGATATCCTGTTGATCAAAGTTGCGAACCACAGCATGGTACTGCTCCTGGTTGAACTCGCAGTAATCCTCATAGACTGTGTACTCGGGATACTGGCGATATCCCAGCCTGGTCAGAAGATCGGCCAAAATGGCCGGAAACCTAGTCGCATCAACAACCATGGTCTGGCGTACTAGCTGTCTTGCGGGACGCATCTGAAATAAGATAGTGCAGATGTCAAATGACAGTGTGAGAAGCAAATGATAGCATTGGAAAGAAATGTTAAACAGACCAATGGAAAGGAAAAGGTGATTATCAGATTAACCAGACCAAAGGAAAGGATTAGTTGCAGATAATCCAGCTCTTCGGGTGAACGTGATTACGAGAACCTAGTGTTAGAGTTAGCAAAATCATTTAACCCGAAAAGAAGAGAAATCAGAGTCCCAGAGTATAGAAGAGGAATAAAAGATCCTAGTACCACCCATTGGCGACGTGGGCCCGCAACCCACATAGCCATGTTAGTAAAATCGTTTTACAAGTACTAGACTCAACTTCGGCCAAGGAGTTGGAAAGGGGGATCCTACAGGCGGTCGGCTCTGATACCAACTTGTGACGCCCCCGACTTAATCGTGCACTAATCATACACACAAATGTACACGATCAAGCCTAAGGACTCACTTGAAGATATCACAACACAACTCTAAACACAAATAAAAGTCATAGAAGCTTTATATTACAAGCCAGGGGCCTCGAGGGCTCGAATACATAAGCTCGATGTCATACAAGCATCAGCGGAAGCATTAGATATCTGAGTACAGACATAAAGTTAAAGAGATAGGCCTTCAGAAGGCGGGACAAAATAAAAACACTGGATCAAAAGGCACAGGCCTCCTGCCTGGGTGCCTCCTAACTACTCCTGGTCGTCGGAGGGCTCCTCGTAGTAGTAGTATCCGACAAGGGGGTAGTAGTGGTAGTAGTCGTCGGCTGGGGCAGCTGGCTCCGGGGCTCCGTCATCTGGTCGCAGCATTCGGGTATGGGGGAAAAGGGGAAGCAAAGCAACCGTGAGTACTCATCCAAAGTACTCAGCAAGACTTACATCAGAACTAGTCTAGTTATGCAGTATTATCAAAGGAAGGCTGTATATGTGGACTTGTCTGCAGAAAAGCCAGAATAGAGGGGAAGGCCTAGCCTATCGAAGACTAGCATCTTCAGGGTCTTGCAGCATAAGAAGAGTGCAGATTAGTACATAATTAAAGTAGTAGTAACAAGTACAAGGAACCACGCTCAGAGATCCTTCCTCGACTCCCTGCGAGAAAGCGATCCCGGAGCCAATGTATTTAACCCATTTCTAGTTGTAGAAGATCGGGATACTTTCCGAGCATCCTGTTACCGTGGACACGGCTATTCGGATAGATATACTTCCCTGCAGGGGTGCACCAACTTACCCAACACGCTCGATTAACTCTGGCCGGACACACTTGCTCGGTCCATGTCCGGCCTCGGCTGATCGACACGTCGTAGCCCTACCTAGGCTCAACAGAGAGGCCAACACGCCGGTCTACATCCTAAGCACTCAAGGGTCTTGGGCCCATCGCCCTTTGCAGTCCTGGGCATTGCGAACGCGGCCGGTGAGCAGTCC
Organism: Elymus sibiricus; assembly: GCA_039707655.1. Taxonomy (NCBI): domain Eukaryota; kingdom Viridiplantae; phylum Streptophyta; class Magnoliopsida; order Poales; family Poaceae; genus Elymus; species Elymus sibiricus. Next base: position 137,017,461 of record CM077666.1, read on the forward strand.
TAGCCCCCTTAATACAAGCGCAGGCTTCCCTAGACCAACCCGGCGCGCACCGCTCAACTGCTGACGTCTGAAGAGCTTCAGCTGATACATACGACGCCGAGTACCCATAGTATTCCCATGTGCTGGTTAGCGCGAAAAGGCCAGAGGCCTACTCAGATCACATATCCTAACCCATTAGTGCATTTGGAGCGCGCGGAAATGAGCAGAGACTCACGATCCTGTGACCCCGTCTCCCCGTCTCGTGGACTTACGGCAAGGGCTAAGAATGCCCGGCCGTGCCACGTATTCATCTCTCGGGTACCCTCATGGTCAACCCGATTCCACTTCTCTCGCGGGTACCCCTCGGGGCCGACCCGACTTTACCCAGGTAATTGTAATAAAGTACAAGTATCCGTGTGTCCATAACATCAAGCAGGAACCCGAGGAATCACCCTCGTTGGATTCCCACTCGATGTATCCGTCAAGGTGAACCCAGAGGAATCACCTTCGGTGGCATTCACACTTGCGGAGTTGCACGACAGAAGCTTTATCGGAGGTGGTGAAAGAGGAATCACCCTCGGTAACCCACAACCAACTAGCTGTACTACAGAGGCATCATCGGGAGTGAGATAAGAGGTATCACCCTCGGCACTCGATGTTAGCTTTGCAGAGTCGAGCAACTTAGGGGTGTGTGTGGTGATGTGCTGGTCTCAGCCCATCGATCACATCGAACGGGACACAAGTAACTAAGCGGGGCAACTAAGAGCAAGGAAGAGGGGCCACAGATGGTTTACTGCCAACCTATACTAAGCATTTTGGATATCAGGTAAAGTATCAAAAGTAGTTACAAGAGTAGGCTATGCATCAGAATAGGATAAACCAATAGCAGTAGCAAATTCTAATGCAAGCAGGAGGGAGAAAGAATAGGTGATATAGGCATGCGTCAAGGGGGTTTGCTTGCCTGGAAGCTCTGCGGCAAAGGAGGGGTCGTCAGTGGTGTCGTCTATCTCCGGAGCTGCGTCGGTCTCGGGGTCTAACGGGGAAGAAGAGGGGGAAGAAACAGTAAATAAAGGCAGATAAATGCAACACAGATGCATGGCATGACAGGATGCAGTGTTACTGGTGACCTAAAGCATTGCTACATGTCGCAGACGAAACGGGAAAATATCTGGGATATTTTCCCGGTGTTTAGGCAGATTTCGGTATACTGAACCGGAGGGGAAGGTTCCATGTTCAGATAGATAGGAGTGATGGTCAAGCATTTTGACCACATATTCGGATTCGTCTCGTTTTTCTGATCATCTTTCATGTAGAAAGTTTTTCGATCCGAGCTACGGTTAATTTTCTACGAATTTTCAAAGATTTAAACAGTTTTCTGAAATTCCTGGAATTATTTTAATTAATTAAATCGTATTATCCAGAATAGTGATTGGTGACGTCAGCATGACATCATCATGACGTCAGTGGTCAACCGCAGCTATTCAGGTCAAACCTGACAGCTGGGTCCCACATGTCATAGACACAACACTAAACAGAGTTAAATTAAAACTAATTAGGGTAATTAGCAGACTGGCCCCACATGTCAGAGACTAATTAGTAATTAGGCTAATTTTAAAAACTAATTAGGTTAATTAAGCGGGTGGGGCCCGCGTGTCAGTGTCACTGTGCTGCCACGTCAGCACAGTTGACCAAGTCAACTGGTCAACTTGGGCCCCTGGGCCCACTGGTCAGTGGCCCAGAGACGCCCACATGGCAGCCAGCTCGGCGCTGGCCGGCGGCAAGCCGCCGGCGACCTAAAACGCGGCGAAGCGCACGAGCTCTCGCCGGAAACCGCGCTCCGGCGGCCGTTTAGCACGCGGCGAGGCGCGTTCGAACGAGGAGGCTGGGCCGCATCCAGCCGCGGTGGCGGCGCGGGCTGAAACGGCCGGAATCGACGCCGACGAGCGGCGGAGGCGGCGGCGCATACGGGCGTTCTCGGCTAGGGCGCTAGGGAGCTCGAGGCGAGGCGTGCTTCGCGCGTTGGGCTCCTGGGAGCCCCAGGAGCTCAACGGTGAGCTCGGGCGAGCGTGGCGGTGGCTGTGGCCACGGCGACGAGCAAGGCGGCGGCGCGGCGTTCGGCCATGGCGAACACGGCGGCTAGGGGCAGCGAGACAAGGAGGAAATGGAGGGAGGAGGCACGGAGCTCACTGGGTAGGCGCAAGGAGGCCCGGCGACAGCTTAGGAGCGCAGCACGGCGACGGAGTCGGAGGAGCTCACCGGAGTCCGAGAAGAAGAGGGGCGGCTCGATCCGCTCGCTGCAGGGCTCCCCGGCTCGGATGGCTCATCGCAAAGGACGTGGTCGAGCACGGCGGAGCGCGTGGACAAGGCGGCGCGGCTCGGGAACGACGTTGGACGCGGCGGAGACGAACGGCGGTGACGACAGCGTACTGGAGAGGGAGAGAGAGAGAGCTCGAGAGCGAGAGCGAGAGAGGGGAGAAATGGAGGAAGGCGTCTAGGGGGGAGGGACGGCTTCTACCTTATCCTCCCCAAGCACCCGCGGCATCGCGGTGTCGGCCAGTGGCCGGAGCGAGCGCGCTCTGGCCACGGCGCTGCCGACACGGCGAGGGAGAGAGAGGGAGGAGGGAGAAAGGGACGGCTGGGCTGGGCCAAGTGCACTGTGCACTTAGGCCCAGCCGGTTTAGGCCGTTTATTTTCTTTTCTGATTTTCCTTTTTACAGAAATTTAGAAAAAAAAATGAGCTGCTCTAATGCATTTTGAAAAATGTGAATTTGCTCCACATAAATACTTGCATTATTCTGCTCTGCCACAAAAAGTTTGGGCGATTTTGGAATCCATTTGATCATTTAAAAAAAATGGAAATGGCATTTAAAGTGCTGCTTTTGCACTGTTTTAATGCTCTAGCCCATTTTAGGAAAATAGGTGATGTTGTTTTTCTTAACAATAAATTGTTTTGGAATTTTTGCCACAACATGAACTATTTTCCAGCAGATTTTGAGCAACTTCAAATTTCACTCATAATTTGAATTTGAATTCAGAGAGGAATTTGAAATGGGATATTTATTCCAACATGATTATCATTGCAAATCATAGTAGCTAGCATCATCATGATGGATCACTGTTGCTCATTTACAGAGGGGTGTTACAAGACGGCTCTCCACGGCGGGAGAGCGTGGCTACAGCGCCGCGAACCCCGGGAGAGCATGGCTACAGTGCGGCCAACCCCGCTGACCCGGGCGACCAACGTCAGCGCGGTGAACCACTGTAGCCCCACGATGCCAACCACTCCGTGACGCACGAGGCGACGGGCCACAGTGCCGGGCAGCCGGCGGGGCCTGCAGCCGGCGGGCCCCACTGTCGGCTCCAGACGCCGACATCCGGGTCCCGCCCATGTGTATATTTACCCATGTAACCCTGGGTGGTTGGGCTATAAGACCCCCCAGGAGGCCTCCATGCAGAGGGGTCGAGCCTAGTAGAAACACACACCCACACGCACGCACTCACAGGAGAGGCAGAACGGCGGCCTAGCCCCTTCTTCCTCCTTCGCCCAAATAGCTCCAGGAGCGACCTTGTAGCCCTTGTGCTCTCCATATTACATTCGGCAGGACTAGGGGTGTTACCTCTCCAGAGGGCCCCGAACCTGGGTACGCCTTGTGTCTCGCGCATGCATGTACCAACCTCGCTTCCAGAGCCCACCGGCGTCCTCACGCAGCCCCCTGATATGGCTCCATCATATCTATCATTTTTTATTGTTTCATGCCAATATTCTACAACTTTCATATATTTTTGGTAACATTTTATATTATTTTTGGGACTAACATGTTGATTCAGTGCCCAGTGCCAGTTCCTGTTTTCTGCTTGTTTTTTGTTTCACAGGAAATCCATATCAAATGATGTCCAAATGCAATAAAATTTTACAGAGAATTATTTTGGAATATATGTGATTTTTGGGATGTGGAATCAACGCAAATGGAGGCCCACAGCCTCCACGAGGCACATTGGCACGCCTCCCCCTCCCAGCAGCGCGATGGTGCCTCGTGGGCACCCCGTAAGTTAGTTGGGGCTCTTCTTCGGGCACAAGGAAGCTAATATCCGAAAAAAAATCGTGTTAAAATTTCAGCGCAATCGGAGTTACGGATCTCCGGGAATTTAAGAAACGGTGAAAGGCCAGAAAACAGGAACGCGAAACAGAAGAGAACAGAGAGAGAGATCCAATCTCGGAGGGGCTCCCGCCCCTCCGGGTGCCATGGAGGCCAAGGACCAAAGGGGAAAACCTTCTCCCATCTAGGGGGGAGGCCAAGGAAGAAGAAGAAGAAGAAGGAGGGGGGCTCTCTCCCCCTCCCTTCCGGTGGCGCCGGAGCGCCGCCGGGGGAACCATCGTGACGGCGATCTACACCAACAACTTCGCCGCCGTCACCACCAACTCTCTCCCCCTCTATGCAGCGGTGTAACACCTCTTCTCCCCGTTGTAATATCTACTTAAACATGGTGCTTAATGCTACATATTATTATCCAATGATGTGTGGCCATATTATGATGTTTGAGTAGATTCGTTTTGTCCTATGGGTTGATTGATGATCGTGATTGGTTTGAGGTGTATGTTTTATTTTGGTGTTGTCCTATGGTGCCCTCCATGTCGCGCAAGTGTGAGGGATTCCCGCTGTAGTATTGCAAACCCTACAGCTTTGAATCACTCGTGTCTTAATATTTGTGCCATGATTAGATTACATGATCAAGATTATGAACGTATTGCAAACCCTATAGTGGGAATCCCTCACGCTTGCGCGACACGGAGGGCACCATAGGACAGAACTAAAATAAAACATACAACTCAAACAAATCATGATCATCAATCAACCCATAGGACAAAACGAATCTACTCAAACATCATAGGATGGCCACAAATCATTGGATAATAATATGTAGCATTAAGCACCATGTTTAAGTAGAGATTACAGCGGGGAGAAGAGGTGTTACACCGTTGCATAGAGGGGGAGAGAGTTAGTGTTGACGGCGGCAAAGTTGTTGGTGTAGATCGTCGTCACGATGATTGCCCTGGCGGCGTTCCGGCGCCACCGGGAGAGAGGGGGAGAGAGCCCCCCTCCTTCTTCTTCTTCCTTGGTCTCCCCCATAGATGGGAGGAGAGTTCCCCCTCTGGTCCATGACCACCATGGCTCCCGGAGGGGAGGAGCCCCTCCAAGATTGGATCTCTCTCTGTTCTCTTGTGTTTCGCGTTCCTGTTTTCTAGCCGAAAACCGTTTCTTAAATTCCCGGAGATCCGTAACTCCGATTGGGCTGAAATTTTGAGGGGATTTTCTTCCAGATATTATCTTTCTTGTGGAAGAAGAAGGGACCCAACCGCCTTACAGGGGCGCCACAAGCCTGCTGGGCGCACCCAGGGTAGGGGGGGGGCGCGCCCTCTGAGCTTGTGGGCCCCTCGAGCATCGTCTCGCGTTGATTCTTTTTCCCAAAAATCACATATATTCCAAAATAAATCTCCGTAAATTTTTATCGCGGTTCGACTTTGTTTGATATGGATTTTCTGTGAAACAAAAAACATGCAACAAACAGGAACTGGCACTGGGCACTGGATCAATATGTTAGTCCCAAAAATAATATAAAATATTGCCAAAAGTATATGAAAGTTGTAGAATATTGGCATGAAACAATCAAAAATTATAGATACGATGGAGACGTATCAGCAGCCCCCGACGATTGGATCGACCACCAAGGTATGTCTGCCTGGGTGGGCTATGTTTTCGGTGTGATCGTTGACGCTGAACATGACAGTTTCCTCCGACCATGCGAGGGGTTCACTGGTTGTTTTTTCCGCCGTGTAGATTGTGTGGCGTATGAGATTCTGGTTTCGGCATGTTTCGGCCGCCGAAAAGATCATGTTGACCGTGGACTCGTGGGAAGGCTGGTGGGTCGAAGAAGTCCCAGTCCTCTCTCTTTGTGCGACGGTTTGTTCATACTTTCTCGCGATGCGGTATGAGCTGGGGAAAACTGTCTCGGTCTCTCCTTACTCATTAAAAGCAAACACGATCGTCCTGAAGCGCATGTAGTCGATGTAGGGCGGAGGAGAGACGTCAAAAGTCGCCCCGAGTCATCGGCGGCCAGCTCGAAAGAGGCGAAAGTGAAGGCCTGGCCCGGCGTAAATTTACCGGCCTTCTCTGGATCTCCGCACCGGGTTAAGTCTCCGACGAGCGTCGCCCGTGCCTAGCGCGCCAATTGACGGTACAAAATACCGTCAGATCTCTCGGTAGGGTTCCTGACATGGTCGAAAGTACCGGGACGGAGCCCGCACGCACAAGTTACCCAGGTTCGGGCCTCCAGAAGTAATACCCTACTTCCTGCTTTTTCTTGTTATTCATGGTGGTGGGATACCTCGTGCGAGGGATTACAATGGAGTTTGGAGATTGCTACCAAGAGTTGCTCTTCTCTAGATCGGATGTCGTGGGTGCTCCCCAACCTCCCCTTATATAAGCGGTGGAGGTTACGGTTTACAGGGGAGATGCAATCTAGGCCGCCGACCTCCCTGTCTTGGAGAATAAGCCGCCTAAAGGTCGGTTGTCGCCCTTGTTGGGCCCCCCAGGCCTGGGTCCAACTCTTCACTTGATCCGGCTTGGTTAGCCACCCCCGGGTCGTGGCCCCATCACTCGGATGGGAGGTCCACACGGCAGCAGTGGATCTCCGCCTCCCGCGTGCGGTCAGACTATGACACTGCTGACACCGGAACCCTGTCGGGGTTGAGGTGCCAGCCGTGCGGGAGGTTCACGTCCAGCCACGACACCAGCACGTGATGCTCACAATGGTAGTGGGACCGGTGGACGGGAATGTGCAGGCGTTGGCGTACCGGCCGCGGCTGCGCCGCCATCATGAAGTTGGTCGGGCGGCGCGTCGACGACGAGCCGGCCTCGTGGCCGTGCTTGCCACGCTTGAAGAAACCAATGGTGGTGGCGGCTAGGGTTGGTGTTGGCCTCCTAGGGGGCAAGAGGAAGAAGTGGATTGGAGATGGAAGTGGATGAGCCGGCCCCAATAGCACGCTTGCCATTCAAAAGGACGAGCATGGACTGCTTTCTGTGCTTGATGTGCGGGCCCGAGCGCACGCCTTGAATTAAATAGGACGAGCGGTGGTTGTTGGGCGGCCGACGCCCGAGTCCGAGGCGAACACCGAGCAGACGTGCTCGTGTCCATCTCGTGTCCATGTGGACGTAAATCAGGCACAAATTTGAGACAGAAATGCGTCCAGGCAGACACGAGGCAAATAGTATTTGCGGTTGGTTGGGCGCGTTGTGCCGTGGTTTTAAACCGCGCGGACATAAACGGACACGAGCAAACCAAATGGGTCGCCGCGTTAGACTAAACTAGTAAGCTTGCACGTGCAACGCACGCCTGAAAATAAATAATAGTGTTTCAAAACATGTGTAATTTAAATGGATACACAATGTTTGTGATATCATTTAAGATGTATATTTTTAAAAATGAACAACAGGGTGGAATCATGTTGCTGCGTAGTGACAATAGTATATTTGTTTCATCCATTTGGTCTCTGATAGGTTGTAAAAGAAGAATATTAAATCTATTAATTAATCCTACAAACTCCCATTGTCAAACATATCGAGTCATTAGACAAGGTAACTCTATCATAATACTTAATACAACATGATTTCAGTATACAACACAAATTGATCCCAAGAAAAAAAATCTGATTGAAGAAGAAAATAGAACTAAAATTTAGACCCTTTGGTATCCCATACCGTAGGTTGTTCCCTCTTTCCTCGCATCCTCTTTCTAGTTGCAGATAAAAACTACGCTTGAGTGATGATCCAAGAGCAGGGGCAATGGAGCTAGTAGTGCCACCCATTGGCGGCATCGTGGACTAATTTTTTTCCCGTTGGACCATCGATCACAAACTATGTTCTGCTTAACTTTCACCTAGATGCAAAACTTCACATGGAACTCTTTATTACTACATCCGTCCGGGTTTATTGGTCCCCTTTGTATTTCATGTCAAAGTTTGACCATGCATTTGACTAACAAAAGATAGGTTGTATATCACAAAAATTATATTGTTGAATTCGTATTCGAAAAAACTTTCCAATGATACTATTTTGAGGATATATAACTTATATTTTGCTAGGTAAATCTAAGATCAAACTTTGACCCTAAATAAGAGGGGCCACATAAACCTGCATGGAGGTAGTACTTAAGAAAATAAAATCAGCTCATTAAATAATCAAATATACACAAAAGCAAATATGCTAAAAATATACACAAATTGCAGCTCACAAACCAGCATGATTCACGGATAGGTTTTCAATTGTAAGACTTTTTCATCGTCCCAAAATCTAGTTTATGTGACCAATGCTCAATATAAGGTAATCCAGGCCTCTTTTTTGATCGAAGTGAGTTAGCTTCTAAAAAGTCAAGATGAAGAGGTTGGCCATTAATTTACAGCAACAATGGTGCAGAACAGTTTACCAAATTAGATATTGTATAATTAGCAATCCCGTTGCAAGTTACAGACTCAATCACTTATGGGCTACTGGATACAAATTTAATACAATCAGATTGTTGTCGTGTTATGATCCATCCTTCACTGGATACAGTTTAACACCCTCAGATTGTAATCATGCTAAACCAGTGCTAACAACAATTCCTCACTCGATACAAATCAAGCCGTCGGAATTCGGTAATTAGATGAATAGACAATGCTGTAAGTAAAATTTAGGGATTAGGAAAGAATCAAAGAAAACTACCTGTGTTGTCTTGCTGATCCAGCACCCCTCGTGCAATCGTACTGAACATTGCTTCATCAGTTTCAAAGTCCAAACCTCTGATGCAAAAAAGCACTGCTCATATCAGTTGCCCCTGAAAAGAAGTATAGTTATCAAGAAATCTGGGTACTGGGTACATATCAACAGCGCTGCTCACAAATCAAGGAGTTGCAGGGACTCAGATGTTGGAGAGGTCGAGAGGAGCTGCTCGTTTGCCTCAGAGCTGGGTCACTGGATCACGCGACTATGCTAGGACGCGTTTGGTTGCTCGCATTAGGTCCAGTCAGGCCCGCGCGGGCAGTTTTTGGCCTGTTTGTTTGCCTGGCCCGCATCAAAAACTTGGCCCGCACGAACCTTAAAGCAGTGCTCAGCCAGGAACGCTAGGAACGGCCGAATCGGCAGTTTCCAGCGAGCCAGGCTCGAGCGATGCAGGGGAGGGGAACACTGCACTGCGCAGCTACGGGCAGGGAGATGGCGGGAGCGATGGCGCGTCTTCGAAAAAGCGGCGGGACGAATTTGAGTCACCGCCCTCCGATTCGGTCGCCCTATATAGCCAGGGTGACCGCCGCGGCAAAACTCCCGCCACCATTCCCCCCCGCTCGAGTTTTCCCTCCGACGCGCATCCACTTCGACGACGAGGTAAGCGGCGCAACTGCTCCGGCGACCGGGTGACTGCGGCGGCGGATCCACTGCTCCTCTTCTCCGACATGCCATGCACCTCCTCTGCGGCTCCTCCGATGGCGTCTGTAAGATCAATCACCCCCTCCTCTCTACTAGTTCTAGCTAGATCTGTGGATGTGGTAGGGTTAGATCTTCCGATCTGTTTGACTGTGATGTTGTAGTAGCTAGTTGTGATGGATTCGAAGCATGCTAGGGGTTGTTTCCATGTCGGCAAGCATTGATAGCATGGATGGATTGGTAGTATGCGTAGATGTGTGGTATGCTAGTGTGCAAGTGTTGAACAAGATCATCCATGTGTCCATGATGTGTGGTATGGTAGTATGCTTAGTTTTGGTAGTGTTGTCTTCAACTATGTGTGCATGTCTTACTGCTAGTTCGATCTGTCGATGTGTAGTGTGTGTGACGCCCCCGACTTAATCGTGCACTAATCATACACGCAAATGCACACGATCAAGCCTAGGGACCCACTTGAAGATATCACAACACAACTCTAAACACAAATAAAATAATTCAAGCTTTATATTACAAGCCAGGGGCCTCGAGGGCTCGAATACATAAGCTTGAGAACAAGCGTCAGCGGAAACAACAGTATCTGAGCACAGACACAAAGTTAAACAAGATGCCTTAAGAAGGCGAAAACAAGCAACAACTCTGATCGAAAAAGGCAAGGCCTCCTGCCCGGGAGCCTCCGAATCTACTCCTGGGCGTCGGTCTCCACGTAGTAGTAGGATCCTCAGAGGTGTAGTAGTACTCGTCGGCGGTAGCAGCTGGCTCCTGGGATCCGTCATCAGGTCGCAGCAATCGGATATGGGGAAAAGAATAGCAAAGCAACCGTGAGTACTCATCCAAAGTACTCGCAAGACTGACATCAGAACTATGCTAAGTATGCATTGGTATCAAAGGAATGTGGCTATATCTTTGGACTAAACTGCAGAAATGTCAGATCAAAGGGAGAAAGCCTAGCCTATCGAAGACTAGCATCTTCAGCGGTCTTGCAGCATAAGAAGAGTGGAGATCAGTAACATAATTAAAATAGCAAACATGTTGTAGCAAAGCCAAGAGATCCTTCCTCGACTCCCTGCGGGAAAGCGATCCCGGAGCTTCCAATTAATTGAAGTATCCAGTTCAAATAGTAATAGATCGGGATACAACACTGAGCGTCCTGTTACCGCGGACACAGCTATTCGAATAGATAACTTCCCTGCAGGGGTGCACTACTGTTACCCAACACGCTCGATTAACTCTGGCCGGACACACTTTTATCGGGTCATGCCCGGCCTCGGATGATCGACACACCGCAGCCCTACCTAGGCTCAACAGAGAGGTCCCCGCCGGTCTACATCCTAAGCGCTCAGGGGTCTTGGGCCATCGCCCTGTGCACTCCGGGTCATTGTGTGCAGGGTGGACCAGGCACCACCTCTGTCCTGGATGGCGCCGGCCCGGCCCGGCCACAATGCTGAACTGGACGTCTGACAAAGCTTTCGGCTGATACATACGGCGTAGAGGGCCCCATTAAACCATTATCCCACGTGGTGGTAGTGCGTATAGGCCAGTGGCCAACTCAGATCAAATACCCAAATCCGTTAGCGAATTATTAGGACCTCGCGGTGACGATCAGTACTCCCGTCGTCCCATCTCGAGGAAGTGCAACAAGGGCCAGGCCCATCCCTCTCTAGGGCGGTCTCTGCCTTCCCGGCCGCGCCTCGTAATTATCTCGCGGGTGCCTCTCAGGTCAACCCGTCTTCCCAGGAGACTGTCGGGAACTCAGGTCCACCTCTACCAGGCTGGTACCGCCAGTCCCTTCAGTCCCGCAGTAACAGTAAAGGTAACCGGGTGTTTTGTCATCAAGGGGGGAGTCTGAGGAATCACCCTCGATGGATTCCCACTTGAGGGGTTGTACGACGGAGTCGTCCTCGGAAGTGGTGAAAGAGGAATCACCCTCGATAACCACAACCGATTATGCTATACTACAGGCCATCATCAGAAGTGAAGTACGAGGTATCACCCTCGTCACCCGATAGTGGCTCTGCAGAGTCGTACAACTAATTGGGGTGTGCGATGCTGTGGTCAGTCTCGGCACATCGATCACATGGATCGAGTCATCGGTAGTAAAGCAAGGCAACACTGACCAGGGTGTAGGGCCACTGATGGATCGTTAACAAACCTATACTAAGCAGTTTAGAATGACAGGTAAAGTAGCAACAGTAGGTTACAAAAGCAGGCTATGCATCAGAATAGGAGCAAACAATTACAGAAGCAAAATCTAATGCAAGCATGAGGGAGAAGGAATAGGCGATATAGGAATGATCAAGGGGGTTTTGCTTGCCTGGAAGCTCTGCTGAAAAGGAAGGAGGGTCGTCGGGGACGTAGTCGATCACAGGGGCAGCGTCGGTCTCGGAGTCTACCGGAGAGAAGAGGGGGAAGAAACAATAAATATAAGGCAAACAAATGCAATCACAGAGGCATGGCATGGCAACACACTATTCGAGGAGTGCCCTAATGCAGTATTACGCAAGTTAGTCGGAGCGGGAAACATCTGGAGGTGTTTTACCAACTCCGGGCATTTATCGGACAGAAGAACTGGAGGGGAAAGTTCCATGTTCACCAATTTAGAGAGGTGTGGCAGATATGGGAGTGGCATATTCAGATTCTTCATATTTTTCTGATCATTTTTCATATATAAATTATTTTCATCCGAGTTACGGTTTATTTTATATGATTTTTCAAAGTTTTACTGAATTTCTGGAATTTCTGAAATTATTTTAATTATTAAATTCGAATTTAAACAGTAGATGAAATTGCTAAGTGCACCCAGTTTTGTACCCAGCCAGCACACACAGTGGCTGACTGGTGGGCCATGTTGACTCAGTCAACAGCCCAGTCAACAGAGGCTGACAGTGGGCCAGCTGTCCAGTCAGCAGGCTGACTGGACCAGCCTTATCCACTGGAACAGTGGGCCGGGCCCACATGTCATACTCAGCGGGATTAACATAGATTAATGTTAATTAAACAGAGTTAATTAGAGGTGGGCCCCAGGTGTCATAGACAGGTTAGTTATTAGGTTTTATTTTTACTTTTAATTACCCTAATTAGCTACAGTGGGGGCCCGCATGTCAGTGGGGTTTAGGGGCTGGGTTAGTGGCTAATGACCGGGCCCCACCGGTTTGAACGACGCGCGCGCGCCGACGATGGTCTCCGGCGACCACCCGAACGGCGGCTACGCGGGAGCCCACCAGAAACGCGGCTCCGGCGGCCATTTATCGCGCGGAGAGGTGCTACGGGCAGCTGGCGGAGCGCCGCATCCAGCGCAGCAAGCAGCAGCGGCTGGGACGGCCGGAGCTCGCCGGAAACGAGCACGCGGCGGCGATGGTTTCCGGTGATCTCGCGGGCGCGCGTTCCAGGCGGCGGTTGGGCGAACCAGAGGCACCAGCGAGTCGCTTGCGTTCGCGCGCATCCAGGGAAGCTTGCAGGAGGGCGAGGGCTCGCCGGAGCTGACCGGAGTGAGGAGGTCGGAGCGGTGGGGATCGAGCGGCGGAGCTCCGGTGGCCGTGGTTGGGGAAGACGGCGATGGCGACGAACGGGAGCCTCCCGGCTCGCGTGGCTTGACGGAGAGGAAGAGGAGGCCGCGGCGGTCCTTCCGGACGGCTTGGAACGGCGAGAGGGGGACGGTGGCCTCGGCTACGATGGCAATGGCGACGGCGGCTTTCGGGTGCGAGGGGAGAGAGTGAGCGAGCGTGTGAGAGAGGGAAAAAGGGGGGTGGCTAGGGTTCGCGGGGGCCGAGGTGGCCTCCTTATCCAGCGGGAGGACCAGGGGATGGGCGACAGCGCGTCTAATCGGCGACGGACGGCGTGCGCGCATGCGGCCGTGCCATGGCCTCGGGCGCGCGAGAGGAAAAGGAAGGCCCTGGCGGGCTGTGCCCTTTCTTTCTGTAGCACTAGAGCCCAGGGGTACAGTGCCCTCTGTGTTTTCTCTTTTTCCTTTTTTTGATTTGTTTATTTCTTTCTGTTCTACAAAATGTTTGACCACACATTAACTTTTATAAAATATGTGACTTGGCTCAATAAACACTAGGCAATATTTATCACTGCCAGAAATTGCTTGGGGTAACATCTGAATTCACTTGAATTTTTATTAATTAAAAAGGGTTTAAATGCTGCTGTTTGGTACTGTACTCAAGAGGTTGGTGTCATTTAACTAGTTCAATTAACGTTGATTTTATTTTTATAATTGCTTTTGATTTATTTGCAATATTATGAACATTTTAGTTTTCAAATTTGAACAACTTTTATTTTAATTTATATTTGAATTTCAATTTGAATGGGAATTTGAAATGAGAAATGATTCCAATGATGATTAAGCACTGCTATGCATGGTGACTTGGCATTATTAATAGGTGGTCACTGTGCTTAATACCTGGGGATGTTACAATTCTCCTCCTCTAAAAGAAATTCTCGTCCCGAGAATTAAGAGGTAGAAAGGAGAAGGCCGGGGTATTCATACCAAGGAAGCTTGGCATGGGCCCGCGGAAAAATTTCCCCATCAACGGATTGTGCAACTAATGTCATGCGTGAATTCAAAGGACTTAGCATAAAATGAATGCGAAGCTCCTGAATTAATTAAATCAGGAGATGATATTGAGTGAACAAGGATATTACCGTTCACAGTAGCAAGCTGATCCTGAGCTTCATTCAGGTCAACGTGGTAAGCTTGACCACGACCGTAGGAAGGCCTGGCATTATTGTTGCGAGGCAGATTTTTACCACTGCCAGCAGAGGGAAGTGCAAGCTGATTCTGATTCTGAGGGCATTCTCTGGAGCGGTGACCTGGACGGCCACACTTAAAGTAGAGTCCATCACTGGGACGGGGAGCAGGAGCTCGAAACAGTGGAGCCTGAGATCTTGGCTGTCCTGGCGGTGGAGGAGATGCAGCTGGATGGTACATGCTATTAGGAATCCAGATACGGCGCTTCTGTGATGACGAGCCCGAAGATGAGCCAATGTCAGGGGTGCGCTTGATGGCTTTCTTGTGTTCCATCTGAGCGGTCTCAACCTGGATAGCCTTGTTCACGAGGGTGGCAAAGTCGGGGAAGTCATTAACAGCAAGTGCAAGCTTGAGGTCTGGGTGGAGTCCATTATGGAATTTCTCTTGCCTGCGGGCATCAGTGGCAATGTCTTCCTCAGCATAGCGAGATAATTCAAGGAATTCCCGCTGATAAGCTTCAACAGTTTTATTGCCCTGAGTGAGGTTGCGAAACTTTGTTTTCTTCCGGTCCATGATTCCCTGAGGAATGTAACGGGCACGGAAAGCAGTCTGAAACTCGATCCAGGTAACGACTGTCCCAGCAGGTAGCGAACGCCTGTGGGTGTCCCACCATTGAGCAGCGGGACCCTTCAAGAAGTAGGACGCAAAGGTGACGAGGCTGTCAGGGGCGACATTGGCAGATTCCATCTCGAAGGAGATGTCGCGAAGCCAGTCATCGACGTCCAATGGTTGTTCAGAGTTGCGGTAAGTTGTAGGGCTGAGACGCACAAACTCCTGTAGAGTTATTGGGGCAGGTTGCTGATTCTGAGCATTCTGGTTCTGGTTTGGGAACTGAGCCATGATTCCAGTCATGAATTGACGGTTCAGCTCGAATTGCTGCATCATAGCTGCCATATAGTCTGGCGGGGGTGGAGGGTTGGCAGCACGGCCACGACCACGACCACCTAGTCTAACCATCCTGCTAAAGTTTTAACAGGGGGTAGTTTAGTAAAAGCAACTGCAAGTGTTTAGCGACAAACATGATGTAACACGTCAAGGAATAAATAGTGCAACAGATACATAACGGTAGTCAATTAAGACATACAGATCCATACACAAAGTCTGTTACATGTGGACAGCATAAGTCCGAGAAATAAAACAGCAAGACATGCTAGGCGGCGCGCAGGCACGCGATAGGGATTACAACAACGGGACATAGCAAAGGCTACATCAACGTCGGGGAATACCACCGAAACCACGTAACTGTAGGTGCGGACGGTGGGTGTCCAGAGCAGAAAGGTCCTGTGTTCCGTGATTACTCTGATGCAGAACCCGATCTCGAACTGGAAGGAGAGGTCCACGTGTGGAGGTGCGACCTCCAACAGCAGGCCAAGCAACACCTGCGGGCTTCTGAGTCCTGTGCGGGTAAAGGATGTACTCTGGCTGTATCCCTGCCCGAACAGCTGGCAGCAACTGTGTCATAGCCTCGTAGAGACGTGCACGAGTGGCAAACAACTCGACGGCAAGAGCCCGAGCAGTGCGATCCAGAGCCTGAGTGCACTGAATCAAAACCTGTGGGTCGTATCGACGTCGCTCGTATGGGGCACAAACAGCTGTGTAGTATCCGGTATCCTCTCCAGCAGGGGCATACGGAATATATCTGAACTCGGAGTCATCCAAGCGACTATGCTCGCCACGAAGACGTGCGACGGCAGAATGGGCAGCATCATGGACTGCCATATCAATAGTCACGCCGATACCGTGAAAAGTGTGCAACTCAGTGTCGAAGTCGTCCTGCTGATCAAAGATACGAACATCGGCATGGTACTGCTCCTGGTTGAACTCGCAGAAATCCTCGTAAACCATGTACTCGGGGTACCAGCGGTAGCCCAATCTGGTCAGGAGGGCGATCAGGATAGCTAAAAAACCAGTCGCATCACGAGCACAAGTCCGAAGTACAAGCTGCGTCGTGGGACGCGGCGGAAACAAGCGATCCATCTGTAACAGAGGAAATTTCAATATTGTCAAATGACAGTGAGTGAATTCTTGCATCGTGCAATTTAAGTAAGTAATTTGCAGATAGCCAAAGCTCCGGATGGACGTGATCACGAGAACCTAGAGTCAGAGTTAGTAAAGTTTTAACCCGAATAGAAGGGAGAGTAGAATCCCAGAGTAAGGAAGAGGAATAAAAGATCCTAATACCACCCATTGGCGACGTGGGCCCGTAAGCCACACAGCCATGTTAGTAAAACAGTTTTTCAAAGTCTAGACTCAACTTCGGCCAAGGAGTTGGAAAGGGGGCTACCTACAGGCAGTCGGCTCTGATACCAACTTGTGACGCCCCCAACTTAATCGTGCACTAATCATACACGCAAATGCACACGATCAAGCCTAGGGACCCACTTGAAGATATCACAACACAACTCTAAACACAAATAAAATAATTCAAGCTTTATATTACAAGCCAGGGGCCTCGAGGGCTCGAATACATAAGCTTGAGAACAAGCGTCAGCGGAAACAACAGTATCTGAGCACAGACACAAAGTTAAACAAGATGCCTTAAGAAGGCGAAAACAAGCAACAACTATGATCGAAAGAGGCAAGGCCTCCTGCCCGGGAGCCTCCGAATCTACTCCTGGTCGTCGGTCTCCACGTAGTAGTAGGATCCTCCAGAGGTGTAGTAGTACTCGCCGGCGGTAGCAGCTGGCTCCTGGGATCCGTCATCTGGTCGCAGCAATCGGATATGGGAGAAAAGAATAGCAAAGCAACCGTGAGTACTCATCCAAAGTACTCGCAAGACTGACATTAGAACTATGCTAAGTATGCATTGGTATCAAAGGAATGTGGCTATATCTTTGGACTAAACTGCAGAAATGCCAGATCAGAGGGAGAAAGCCTAGCCTATCGAAGACTAGCATCTTCAGCGGTCTTGCAGCATAAGAAGAGTACAGATCAGTAACATAATTCAAATAGCAAACATGTTGTAGCAAAGCCTAGAGATCCTTCCTCGACTCCCTGCGGGAAAGCGATCCCGGAGCTTCCAATTAATTGAAGTATCCAGTTCAAATAGTAATAGATCGGGATACAACACTGAGCGTCCTGTTACCGTGGACACGGCTATTCGAATAGATAACTTCCCTACAGGGGTGCACTACTGTTACCCAACACGCTCGATTAACTCTAGCCGGACACACTTTTATCGGGTCATGCCCGGCCTCGGATGATCGACACACCGCAGCCCTACCTAGGCTCAACAGAGAGGTCCCCGCCGGTCTACATCCTAAGCGCTCAGGGGTCTTGGGCCATCGCCCTGTGCACTCCGGGTCGTTGTGTGCAGGGTGGACCAGGCACCACCTCTGTCCTGGATGGCGCCGGCCCGGCCCGGCCACAATTCTGAACTGGACGTCTGACAAAGCTTTCGGCTAATACATACGGCGTAGAGGGCCCCATTAAACCATTATCCCACGTGGTGGTAGTGCGTATAGGCCAGTGGCCAACTCAGATCAAATACCCAAATCCGTTAGCGAATTATTAGGACCTCACGGTGACGATCAGTACTCCCGTTGTCCCGTCTCGTGGAAGTGCAACAAGGGCCAGGCCCATCCCTCTCTAGGGCGGTCTCTGCCTGCCCGGCCGCGCCTCATAATTATCTCGCGGGTGCCTCCCAGGTCAACCCGTCTTCCCAGGAGACTGTCGGGAACTCAGGTCCACCTCTACCGGGCTGGTACCGCCAGTCCCTTCAGTCCCGCAGTAACAGTAAAGGTAACCGGGTGTTTTGTCATCAAGGGGGGAGTCTGAGGAATCACCCTCGATGGATTCCCACTTGAGGGGTTGTACGACGGAGTCGTCCTCGGAAGTGGTGAAAGAGGAATCACCCTCGATAACCACAACCAATTATGCTATACTACAGGCCATCATCAGAAGTGAAGTACGAGGTATCACCCTCGTCACCCGATAGTGGCTCTGCAGAGTCGTACAACTAATGGGGGTGTGCGATGCTGTGGTCAGTCTCGTCACATCGATCACATGGATCGAGTCATCGGTAGTAAAGCAAGGCAACACTGACCAGGGTGTAGGGCCACTGATGGATCGTTAACCAACCTATACTAAGCAGTTTAGGATGACAGGTAAAGTAGCAACAGTAGGTTACAAAAGCAGGCTATGCATCAGAATAGGAGCAAACAATTACAGAAGCAAAATCTAATGCAAGCATGAGGGAGAAGGACTAGGCGATATAGGAATGATCAAGGGGGTTTTGCTTGCCTGGAAGCTCTGCTGAAAAGGAAGGAGGGTCGTCGGGGACGTAGTCGATCACAGGGGCAGCGTCGGTCTCGGAGTCTACCGGAGAGAAGAGGGGGAAGAAACAATAAATATAAGGCAAACAAATGCAATCACAGAGGCATGGCATGGCAGCACGCTATTCGAGGAGTGCCCTAATGCAGTATTACGCAAGTTAGTCGGAGCGGAAAACATCTGGAGGTGTTTTACCAGCTCCGGGCATTTATTGGACAGATGAACTGGAGGGGAAAGTTCCATGTTCACCAAGTTAGAGAGGTGTGGCAGATATGGGAGTGGCATATTCAGATTCTTCATATTTTTCTGATCATTTTTCATATATAAATTATTTTCATCCGAGTTACGGTTTATTTTATATGATTTTTCAAAGTTTAATGAATTTCTGGAATTTCTGAAATTATTTTAATTATTAAATTCGAATTCAAACAGCAGATGAAATTGCTAAGTGCACCCAGTTTTGTACCCAGCCAGCACACACAGTGGCTGACTGGTGGGCCATGTTGACTGAGTCAACAGCCCAGTCAGCAGAGGCTGACAGTGGGCCAGCTGTCCAGTCAGCTGGAACAGTGGGCCGGGCCCACATGTCATACTCAGCGGGATTAACAGAGATTAATGTTAATTAAACAGAGTTAATTAGAGGTGGGCCCCAGGTGTCATAGACAGGTTAGTTATTAGGTTTTAATTTTACTTTTAATTACCCTAATTAGCTACAGTGGGGGCCCGCATGTCAGTGGGGTTTAGGGGCTGGGTTAGTGGCTAATGACCGGGCCCCACCGGTTTGAACGACGCGCGCGCGCCGGCGATGGTCTCCGGCGACCACCCGAACGGCGGCGACGCGGGAGCCCACCGAAAACGCGGCTCCGGCGGCCATTTATCACGCGGAGAGGTGCTACGGGCAGCTGGCGGAGCGCCGCATCCAGCGCAGCAAGCAGAAGCGGCTGGGACGGCCGGAGCTCGCCGGAAACGAGCACGCGGCGGCGACGGTTTCCGGTGATCTCGCGGGCACGCGTTCCAAGCGGCGGTTGGGCGAACCAGAGGCACCAGCGAGTCGCTCGCGCTCGTGCGCGTCCAGGGAAGCTTGCAGGAGGGCGAGGGCTCGCCGGAGCTGACCGGAGTGAGGAGGTCGGAGCGGCGGGGATCGACCGGTGGAGCTCCAGTGGCCGTGGTTGGGGAAGACGGCGATGGCGACGAACGGGAGCCTCCCGGCTCGCGTGGCTTGACGGAGAGGAAGAGGAGGCCGCGGCGGTCCTTCCGGACGGCTTGGAACGGCGAGAGGGGGACGGTGGCCTCGGCTACGACGGCAATGGCGACGGCGGCTTTCGGGTGCGAGGGGAGAGAGTGAGCGAGCGTGTGAGAGAGGGAAAAAGGGGGGTGGCTAGGGTTCGCGGGGGCCGAGGTGGCCTCCTTATCCAGCGGGAGGACCAGGGGATGGGCGACAGCGCGACTAATCGGCGACGGACGGCGTGCGCGCATGCGGCCGTGCCATGGCCTCGGGCGCGCGAGAGGAAGAGGAAGGCCCTGGCGGGCTGGGCCCTTTCTTTCTGTAGCACTAGAGCCCAGGGGTACAGTGCCCTCTGTCTTTTCTCTTTTTCCTTTTTTTGATTTGTTTATTTCTTTCTGTTCTACAACATTTTGACCACACATTAACTTTTATAAAATATGTGACTTGGCTCAATAAACACTAGGCAATATTTATCACAGCCAGAAATTGCTTGGGGTAACATCTGAATTCACTTGAATTTTTATTAATTAAAAAGGGTTTAAATGCTGTTGTTTGGTACTGTACTCAAGAGGTTGGAGTCATTTAATTAGTTCAATTAACGTTGATTTTATTTTTATAATTGCTTTTGAATTATTTGCAATATTATGAACATTTTAGTTTTCAAATTTGAACAACTTTTATTTTAATTTATATTTGAATTTCAATTTGAATGGGAATTTGAAATGAGAAATGATTCCAATGATGATTAAGCACTGCTACCCATGGTGACTTGGCATGATTAATAGGTGGTCACTGTGCTTAATACCTGGGGATGTTACAGTGTGTTCTGGTGTTGATGACGCTTACGTTTGTAGGACATGACCACGCAAGAGTTTAGTGAGGCCCTCGTGCTGTCCGAGAGCAAGTTCCCACCGTCCTACGTCGAGGACTCCCAGCCTCTCATCGAGATGCCTCCTGATTCAGAGGTTTTCGAGGTGCCGCCTACGGTTCCTCCATTTGTGCTGGCTCAGCCCAATGCTGCAGCTCATGCGGCTGCTCAGAAGGCAGTTGCAAAGGAGAAGAAGGATGGTAGGGGGAACTCCATGAAATGGCAGCCATTCCTCTCCACTTTCGTGCTTAACAAGATGTGTCAGATCATAGCTAGTGGGGTGAGGACTGACAAGGGCTTCAAGGAGGTGCACTTGAACGCTGTTGCAAAGCAAGTGTTCGAGTTCTGTGGACAGGAGGTGACCTCGACCCAGGTCTACAACCACCCGAGGAAGTGGAGAGCGAGGTGGATCACCGCGTCCAAGCTCAGAGACCTCAGCGGTGCTTCATGGGATGAGGAGACCTGCTCGATCCTTTTGGAGGCAGAGCACTACCAAGGCCACATCGATGTTAGCTCACAAACCATGCCACTCTAACTAACCAGCTCTTTGAGCCTATGAACCATTGACATACTAACTAACCCCTCTGCCCTGTTTCTTTGTTAGGCTCACCCCAAGGACGCAGAGTTCCTCAACACCCCTATCCAGAACTACCACCAGATGCGGCAGATCTTCTCCTTCGTGCTGGCAACCGGCAAGCATGCCATGGGCTCTGGTCAGCCGTTGGGCTCGCCAATGCCCGAATATCCAGACACCCAGGAGTCAGACACCATCAACGTTGATGCTCCTGAGAAGGATGGTGAGCACATTCATGTGCTTGATAGGAAGAGGAAGCGGCCAGGCTTCGTGAGGGAGGACTGAGCGTCTTCAGCAGCATGACTCAGGCAGTGAAGGAGATGGCCACCGCCATCAGGGAGAGCAAGACGGTCAACGTCCACCCTGACCTCCACGGCGCCGTCATGGAGCAAGGTGGCTTCAGCCCAGAGGCTCTCATGGCGGCTCTCAGCCACCTGCTAGACAACAAAGCCCAGGGTGTTGGGTTTGTTGCCATGGGAGACGCCCACAGGGTGCTCTGGCTGAGGAACTGGCTGGGCAAGCACTACTACTAGTGCTGCTTCTGGTGGTGGTGACGGCGTGCATGATCCTCGAAGGCGATGGCGACAAGGACGACGATGACGATGACGACGTATATTTTGTGTAGCTAGGGCTTGAAAACAATCTTCACCCACGAACTCCCTATTTCGTACGAGAGATAATTTTTTTTTGAACAGAAGATGGGCCCGGAAGGACCCAGAGCACACATATATTAAATAGCGGTGGAAGTACAGTGCACACCCAAGGACTCAAAGAAAGTCAACATTACAACTAGGTCCCTGACCTTTTCATGGAGGACCCCCAACAGAGAAACTAGATTACAATTGGGTCCAAACACTCCTCCAAACCAGAACCAATTGCACCGACGCCGGGGACGAACCACTTGGTTCGATGCAACCACCATCGCCTTCAAATATGCGGAGCTCGTCGGAGAAGGATGCCATGGACTCTGGATCGAAGAAGACCTTCCTCCCTTTTGGCAATCATGGCCGGGAGGAATCACAAGGCCGCCATTCGTCCAGAAAAGCCACCGGCGAGTTGAAGACCGGAGCCGTAGCTTCAACAAAAACACCGGCGGGAATGAACTGCTACCCAAACACTGTACTCCAGTATTCCATCCCTCGTCCTCTATCCTGTCACCACCAAGGTGATGAAAATAGAGAAAAAGGAGCGGTTGGAGCACCTCCAGATCAGGGGCGACTCGGACCTGACTCGATCTGTTCATCTCCCTAGCTCCATCAGCATTCCCACCAACCACCATGGCTGAATCAGAGAACACTAGAAGCAAAAGAGGGGATAGATCAAATTTATTTAGAGAAGAAGAAGGGGGGAGGGCCGTAGGGGCGATGGCAGCCGAAGCAGCTCGTCGCCATGGATCTGGCCGAACGGTGCCAGCATAGAAACCACGCCCGAGGCTTCTCCAACCCTCTACCTCACTTTCAACACCATGAACGAGAGGGAGATAAAATTGAGGAAGAGACGGGATGGATCCGGATCTGACCGCCGCTTTATTTGGTAGGGAGAAGAAAACAAGGAGAAAAACTACCACTACACACGGACACGCCCTCCTTCCTCCCCCACTCCGACCGGCAGCGCCTTTGGTTGCCTGCATATAGCCCAACCAGACCCGCTGGATGCAAAAAAAATTTGTGTTGGGTTGTTTGGTTATACGTAGACACTATTTTTTTTTGACAGAAAGACTGAGGCCCCTACAGTATAATTGATGCAACAAGCCCAAATTGCAAGTACCATGTCTTGAACCTGGGTGGGTGGGAAGGCATCAGCCCCTTTCCATCACTAGGCTATGCCTTAGTCTGCTACGTAGACACTGTCGGGCCTGCACGACACGATTCTTAAAGCACCGGTTTGCCTGTATCGCTGGAAACGCTAGAATTGGCTGTTTCCAGCGAGTCAGGCCCGTGCGATGCTCCGTAGTGCACGTGGGTAGCTCTGGAAGTACGTGCCTGCACATGATAAGTTGTACACCAGATTGGGAAAAATGATGAGGATGGCCGGCGTTGCGCGCGCTCCTCGCGCTCGAGGCCAGCGCCGACGACCTGCTCGCCGGCGACCCTAGCCGCGCTCGTCCCGCAGCGGAGGGGCAGTGGCCGCGGATGCGTGGCCGTTCCTAGCCGGGCTCATAGTTCACCTGGGCAATGGGGTAGCTGTCGGCTGCTGCGTTCCACCGCTCGCACGAACCTTAAAGCAGTGCTCAGCCAGGCCCGCTAGGAACGGCCGAATCGGCAGTTTCCAGCGAGCCAGGTTCGAGCGATGAAGGGGAGGGGAACACTGCGCTGCGCAGCTACGGGTAGGGAGATGGCGGGAGCGATGGCGCGTCTTCGAAAAAGCGGCGGAACGAATTCGAGTCACCGCCCTCCGATTCAGTAGCCCTATATAGCCAGGGTGACCGCCGCGGAAAAACTCCCGCCACCATTCCCCCCCGCTCGAGTTTTCCCTCCGACGCGGATCCACTTCGACGACGAGGTAAGCGGCGCAACTGCTCCGGCGACCGGGTGACTGCGACGGCGGATCCACTGCTCCCCTTCTCCGACATGCCAGGCACCTCCTCTGCGGCTCCTCCGATGGCGTCTGTAAGATCAATCACCCCCTCCTCTCTACTAGTTCTAGCTAGATCTGTGGATGTGGTAGGGTTAGATCTTCCGATCTGTTTGACTGTGATGTTGTAGTAGCTAGTTGTGATGGATTCGAAGCATGCTAGGGGTTGTTTCCATGTCGGCAAGCATTGATAGCATGGATGGATTGGTAGTATGCTTAGATGTGTGGTATGCTAGTGTGCAAGTGTTGAACAAGATCATCCATGTGTCCATGATGTGTGGTATGGTAGTATGCTTAGTTTTGGTAGTGTTGTCTTCAACTATGTGTGCATGTCTTACTGCTAGTTCGATCTGTCGATGTGTAGTGTGTTCTGGTGTTGATGACGCTTATGTTTGTAGGACATGACCACGCAAGAGTTTAGTCAGGCCCTCGTGTTGTCCGAGAGCCAGTTCCCGCCGTCCTACGTCAAGGACTCCCAGCCTCTCATCGAGATGCCTCCTGATTCAGAGGTTTTCGAGGTGCCGCCTACGGTTCCTCCATTTGTGCTGGCTCAGCCCAATGCTGCAGCTCATGCGGTTGCTCAGAAGGCAGTTGCAAAGGAGAAGAAGGATGGCAGGGGGAACTCCATACTTAACAAGATGTGTCAGATCATAGCTAGTGGGGTGAGGACTAACAAGGGCTTCAAGGAGGTGCACTTGAACGCTGTTGCAAAGCAAGTGTTCGAGTGCTGTGGACAGGAGGTGACCTCGACCCAGGTCTACAACCACCCGAGGAAGTGGAGAGCGAGGTGGATCACCGCGTCCAAGCTCAGAGACCTCAGCGGTGCTTCATGGGATGAGGAGACCTGCTCGATCCTTTTGGAGGCAGAGCACTACCAAGGCCACATCGATGTTAGCTCACAAACCATGCCACTCTAACTAACCAGCTCTTTGAGCCTATGAACCATTGCCATACTAACTAACCCCTCTGCCCTGTTTCTTTGTTAGGCTCACCCCAAGGACGCAGAGTTCCTCAACACCCCTATCCAGAACTACCACCAGATGCGGCAGATCTTCTCCTTCGTGCTGGCAACCGGCAAGCATGCCATGGGCTCTGGTCAGCCGTTGGGCTCGCCAATGCCCGAATATCCAGACACCCAGGAGTCAGACACCATCAACGTTGATGCTCCTGAGAAGGATGGTGAGCACATTCATGTGCTTGATAGGAAGAGGAAGCGGCCAGGCTTCGTGAGGGAGGAGCTGAGCGTCTTCAGCAGCATGACTCAGGCAGTGAAGGAGATGGCCACCGCCATCAGGGAGAGCAAGATGGTCAACGTCCACCCTGACCTCTACGGCGCCGTCATGGAGCAAGGTGGCTTCAGCCCAGAGGCTCTCATGGCGGCTCTCAGCCACCTGCTAGACAATAAAGCCCAGGGTGTTGGGTTTGTTGCCATGGGAGACGCCCATAGGGTGCTTTGGCTGAGGACCTGGCTGGGCAAGCACTACTACTAGTGCTGCTTCTGGTGGTGGTGACGGCGTGCATGATCCTCGACGGCGATGGCGACAAGGACGACGATGACGATGATGACGTATATTTTGTGTAGCTAGGGCTCGCTGTGTACTAACCCCTCACGGCGATCCTCACGGTGATCACGAACTTGCGGTGGTAGGATTACACCCTCTTTTGGATGTGGTAGTAGGATGACACCATAGTAGTGGTAGGTTGAACTTGCTATGCGGTATGATCATGCATGCTTACTATTTGCTCTTCTGCTCCATTGTGTGTGTGCTTCATTGCTTGCTCCTGGAGTGCTCCATTGCTTGCTGCTTGTGGGCTACATTGCTTGCTGCTAATGCTGTTGCTCTTGTGTACTGCTAGGAGAAGTGGTATGCGGTGTTCATCGGGAGGGCTCCTGGGGTTGACAGTTCATGGAAAGCTTGCAGTATACAAGTGGCAGGGTATAGCAACAGCAGCCACATAGGGTTTAAGAGTAGGAAGGCAGCAGAAGAAGCTTACTCCAAGTTTGTGCGAAAACATGCATGCAGCAGTGTTCAAGTTGGCAAGGTGGATCGCCAGTTTGGGCTGAAGAACTTCATCATCTTCGTCCAATTCATCGCCATTGCAGTGTTGTTGTGTTGGTGTGTTCGGTGTGATGGTGTGTAAGGTGTAGTAGTAATGGGTAAGCTAACCAAACAACGTGCACTTGTATGACCACAAACAATGCAAGCAACTAAACACGGTGCGTAGAGGTGTTACTACGATGTAGGGAGGGGATATGCAGGCAACCAATCAACATGCAGATGTTGGTTTTTGCCTGCATATGCTCAACCAGGCCCTAGTGGGACAAGTATACAAAGTGCCTAAAAACGGTGCGAGCAACCAAACGCGTCCCTAGCTACGGGTTGCAGCCAGTCAGCTGATGTGTTCGGGTGGGCGGCCCGCGGACGTGGGTTGCGCATGTTGTATGCCAACA
This sequence comes from Elymus sibiricus, assembly GCA_039707655.1. Lineage (NCBI taxonomy): Eukaryota > Viridiplantae > Streptophyta > Magnoliopsida > Poales > Poaceae > Elymus > Elymus sibiricus. Next base: position 137,043,625 of record CM077666.1, read on the forward strand.
GGCGACCGACTGATGCGTGCCGTGTGCGGCGTGCTCCTGGACGATGCACCAAGCGCTACTATGGCGCTGAACCTTGCTGCCTTTGTCCATGGCTGACGGAAAATCTGCGGTTCCATGGCCCGGTTCGGTTTGGTAGCGATCCGAACGTCCGAGCTCCCACAGTTCCAAGCCGCCGCCGCCCCGTAGGCTCGCGCCGGCGCCGTGTGTCACCTCTCGCCGGAGACCGTCGCCACCGGAGGTTCACCGTCGAGGCCGTCGCGCCCCTGCCCTTCCTCCTCTCCCTTCCTTCCATTCTCCTCTCTCTCCTCCTCGCCTTCGAATCTCTCTCTCTCCTTAGAACCGCATCAGGCCATGGAGGAGCTCAGCCGCCGCGGTCCCTCAGACTCGCCAGCGCCGGCCATCGTCGACCGGATCTGGCTGCCATCCGGCAGACCCACGGCAGCCCCGCCGGAGTCCACGCCTTGGCCATCACCGTTCCGTGCATCGAGCCGCCGCCGCCGCTCCGTGTTGACCACATTTCTTCATACGGTTTTTTGTGCGCTGATGAAACGTTGCATGCGGACGATGGGCGTGGAATATTCCTCTGCGGGTGGAGTGCGGTCAGTCGTACTTAAATTGCTAATTGCACAATTGACTTAGGATTAAATTAATCATAACCATTAGGTTTTATTTAGTGGGGCTAATCTGACGGTGTTAATCAGCCTAGGTACATTTGTTGGGTGATTTTAAGAAAGAAATAGTTTGCTTGTTTAATACTCTCTTCATTCTTAAATATAAGACATTTTAGAGATTCCACTATGAACTATATACGGATGTATATAATCATATTTTAGAGTGTAGATTTACTCATTTTGCTCCATATGTAGTCCATAGTAATAAAATATCTAAAAAGTCTTATAATTAGGAACGGAGCGAGTAGTAAATAATAATAATAATAATAATAATATAGATAAACTGAGGTAGGTTAGGAACACTACATCCTGTAGCGATCCAAGCGATGGGGATGGAAAGTTCCAGAATGGCGTGTGCCCACTCTGATCTCCGCGACAGTCCACAGAATGCCGCACTCGATCGGGACGTCCTTGGTGGTCGATGTGACTGTACCAACGACCTATGCCACTATCTTCCCTCCACATGTCAAACAAACACTCCATAGCCATGCCGAACAGTACGAGAGATAATTGACGAGATGCAACAGGCGTGACCAACTTTGTACAGCCAAAAGCTCTGCCTACTTTTCGTACTATAATCTTCACCCACGAACTCCCTATTACGTACGAGAGATTTTTTTTTTTAACAGAAGATGGGTCCGGAAGGACCCAGAGCACACATATATTAAATAGCGGTGGAAGTACAGTGCACACCCAAGGACTCGAAGAAAGTAAACATTACAACTAGGTCCCTGACCTTTTCATGGAGGACCCCCAACAGAGAAACTAGATTACAATTGGGTCCAAACACTCCTCCAAACCAGAACCAATTGCACCGACGCCGGGGACGAACCACTTGGTTCGATGCAACCACCATGGCCTTCAAATATGCGGAGCTCGTCGGAGAAGGATGCCATGGACTCTGGATCGAAGAAGACCTACCCCCCTTTTGGCAATCATGGCCGGGAGGAATCACAAGGCCGCCATTCGGCCAGAAAAGCCACCGGCGAGTTGAAGACCGGAGCCGTAGCTTCAACAAAAACACCGGCGGGAATGAACAACTGCCCAAACACTGTACTCCAGTATTCCATCCCTCGTCCTCTATCCTGTCACCACCAAGGTGATGAAAATAGAGAAAAAGGAGCGGCTGGAGCTCCTCCAGATCAGGGGCGACTCGGACCTGACTCGATCTGTTCATCTCCCTAGCTCCATCAGCATTCCCACCAACCACCATGGCTGAATCAGAGAACACTAGAAGCAAAAGAGGGGATATATCAAATTTATTTAGAGAAGAAGAAGGGGGAAGGGCCGTAGGGGCGATGGTAGCCGAAGCAGCTCGTCGCCATGGATCTGGCCGAACGGTGCCAGCATAGGAACCACGCCCGAGGCTTCTCCAACCCTCTACCTCACTTTCAACACCATGTACGAGAGGGAGATAAAATTGAGGAAGAGACGGGATGGATCCGGATCTGACCGCCGCTTTATTTGGCAGGGAGAAGAAAACAAGGAGAAAAACTACCAGTACACACGGACACACCCTCCTTCCTCCCCCACTCAGACCGGCAGCGCCTTCGGTTGCCTGCATATAGCCCAACCAGACCCGCTGGATGCAAAAAAAAAATTGTGTTGGGTTGTTTGGTTATATGTAGACACTGTTTTTTTTTTTGACAGAAAGACTGAGGCCCCTACAGTATAATTGATGCAACAAGCCCAAATTGCAAGTACCATGTCTTGAACCTGGGTGGGTGGGAAGGCATCAGCCCCTTTCCATCACTAGGCTATGCCTTAGTCTGCTACGTAGACACTGTCGGGCCTGCACGACACGATTCTTAAAGCACCAGTTTGCTTGTATCGCTGGAAACGCTAGAATTGGCTGTTTCCAGCGAGTCAGGCCCGTGCGATGCTCCGGAGTGCACGTGGGTGGCTCTGGAAGTACGTGCCTGCACATGATAAGCTGTACACCAGATTGGGAAAAATGATGAGGATGGCCGGCACTGCGCGCGCTCCCCGCGCTCGAGGCCAGCGCCGACGACCTGCTCGCCGGCGACCCTAGCCACGCTCGTCCCGCTGCGGAGGGGCAGTGGCCGCGGATGCGTGGCCATTCCTAGCCGGGCTCATAGTTCACCTGGGCAATGGGGTAGCTGTCGGCTGCTGTAGGAGATATGCCCTAGAGGCAATAATAACAGTTATTTTGTATCTCCGAGTTTGTAATGAATATTTATGTTTCATGCTATAACTGCAATGATTCTCGAGTCTACAATAACCACGAGGCTCGGAGGGAAACTCATGTGCACGTGTGGTATAATAAACGGTAAAATGTATTCCTAGTCTTGCCTCTAAGACTGGCTCAAGTATTGCATGATGATCCTGTTTTCCTGATCATGGGCATGTCTATGCCGGCAATTTTGAGGGCACAATGTTAGTAGAACACTTGTGTTGAATCGACCCGAATTGATGTTATGCTATGAGATTCATTCGCCACAAGTTAATGGTTAATAACACAGAGATAGTAAATGTTTGCATAATTCCTTAGACCATGAGAGTATCGAGTTCCTTCGTACTTGCTTCGTGAACTTTGGGGTTTGTTAAACGTCATCCGTAAATGGGTGGCTATTACGGCGGCTTACGGGTTCACGGAAAAGTATGACAAGAAACGAGATAGCTCAAGATTGGGATTTGCTCCTCCGACGATGGAGAGATATTCTCGGGCCCTCTCGGTGTTACGGTATCCATCATCGTCTGGCCAGACACATTGTGATTTGATCACTGGGATGCCGGAACACGGAAACGAGTAAAGAGAACAAAACCGGTAACGAGGTAACTTGCATAGTGGACAAGTTGTTGATCCACGGGGATGCAATAAATCTCACCTCGGGTATTTGTAATATATCATGAAGCAACAGGAATAGCACACGGCAACTGGAGGTTCACTCGAATATTCATTCGTGTGGGTATAGGGGTCAATATGGGTGTCCACGGCTCCGATGTTGATCATTGATCGGAAAGTGTTCCGGGTCATGTCTATACTTCACCGAACCTATAGGGTCACACGCTTAAGGGTCATCTATCTGCTGAATACTAGACGGGGAGTCTGAGAGAAAATCACCGAAAAAGTTTCGGACGAAACGGAAACGTTCCGGAGAGAACACCGGAATAGTTCCGGTGAAACTGAAAAGTTGTTTCAGGGTATTCCATTAAGTCAAATTGGTTCCGGCACACGCCTGGAAATTCTTGGAGGATGCCAGAAGTGTTCTGGAAACTTCTGGGAATTTTCCGGGATAAAAACCGGAAATGTTCCGGAGTAGCCGGAACCGCTTTGGTTGCTTTTCGCTGAAGAAACATTGTTCTGAAATTGTTTCGGAATGCGTTCAAAATTGTTTTGGTGGGTACTGGAATTGTTCTAGGCACACAGAAATAATTTAGGATTTAACGGACGCAGAAAAATGTCTTCGCGAATAGTGAAAGTGTTTTATGGATATTTTTTGGAAAACACCTTTTGGGATATTTTCCAAAAGCCTTCTAGAAGGACTTGGGAGCCAAGGAAGCCCCCTCATGGGGGGGGGGGCAAGTGTGGCCGGCCAAGGGAGGTGGAGCTCCTTGGAGCTCCACATGGCACCCCTTTTATCTTTATTCTTTTATGAAAAGGCATAAAGTGGGGGTACTTTGGTATTTTTTGTATGACAATTGTACCCCTTGGCTATCCTATAAATAGAGGTGAGTGGGCTGCCCCAAAACTCATCCTTGCTCTCATACACATGCCATTTGACTTGTCTGGCTTCTCTCTCCCTCCCAGCGAAATAGTTTCGTAGAGCCGAAAGGCTGTCTGGGTTCCGGCAGGAACTAGTTCTGGACGGCGAAGCCCTGCCGGATAGCTGACACCGTATGTGTGCAACCCCCTAGAGAGATTGTAGTTTCGATCTTTTGCCCGAGGGGCTGTTCGAGTGTCCTCCCGAAGGGCTGTCCGAGTTTCGGTTCGAGTTTCTAGTGTCCTCCCGAAGGGCTGTCCGCGACATCGTCCGAGGGACTGTCCGACCGCCTCCCGAAGGGCTATCCGACGAGGGAGTACATCCTTGCGGTTGGGAGGTTGTAAATCCTAGCTGCAGGGATCTGCACCGACGATCTACACCGACTCTTCTTCCGCTGCGCTTCGAGTCGGTACGGATCAGATCAAACCTTGTATGCAGTCTCCATAGTGATCCTGGGCGTGCTCGTTGTACCGATTTTTTTTGTTTTCTGTCGCGTTCCCCTACAGCTGCTGCGTTCCACCGCTCGCTCTCCGCCGCCGAGGCCGTCCGCCTGCTCGGCCCGCTCTGCCTCGCCTTCCACGTCGTCCGCGAGCTCGTCCCGGGCGACGACGCGCGCCTCCTCGCCCTCGTGCTCGCCGAGAAGCTCGACGCGCTCAACCGACGCTCCAGGGGTTCGCTCCCTTGCATCGGCCTACCCCTTCTTCATCCCCGTGTCTCAGTCCGAGGCGGCGCTCGTCCGGCAGCTCGATCGCCTCGCGTCTATCACGGCCGCGCTCCACGGCCGTGCTCTACACCGAGCTGTACGCGCTCGCCGACCTCGAGGAGTCGGCCTCCAAGCTCCACACCGACGAGGCCCGCCGCGCGCTCTTGCAGCGCGCCCGGTGGCGACGCCAGGAAGCGCACCGCCTCCGCGACGCCTCGCTCTGGGGCTGGACCTACGATAAGGCCGTGTTAAGTGTAGTTGTTAACTCCTAATCGTCATGCAGGTATGCAACCAAACGCCGGGTGAAAAATGCATCTCGATGACAAGACCCCTTATGCAGCCAACTAAACAACACGTGAACGTTGTATTTTACCCTATCTCCTCTCAACCAAGCCCCGCTCAGCATGTCCCGTTTTACTCATCTCAATCAGGCCTGGCTCACAAGGCAACCAAACACACCCTAGAAGATGCAAGAGGCGTGGCTAACATGGTAGCACGAAAATCTTTTTTCAAGGAAAAAACACATAAATAGTTTAATTATGCATGTCAAGTACTAGTGAATATGTAGTCATGCAAGATTACGCATAGCTTTGCATATCAAGGGAGCTTTTCGTGCTGAGATTCTCTTCCAAGGGAGCTGAGTAGCTCATCCGGCCAAAGCCATTGCTCTTTTCTTATTCTCTTTTCATTTTTGCGAATATTGGGCAGAGCCATCGGACCTCTGGAAAGTACATGCACACCTAATTGTACTTTTTATTGCAAGTTTTACTCCCTCCACAGAGAATCTGAAGATGAATATGCGTTTGTACTGTTTTTTTTTTTAAAGAACAGAGTCAGAGGGAGCGTTTTCTTGCAGGAACAGAGGGAAGCGTCTTGTACTTCGCAGCACAGCGTGACTGCAGTTGCGGGGTGCGAAAAGGACACGCGCACATACACGCCAGAAAAGAAAGCCGGCCTACTGATATTCTTTTCCTTGAGCTAATTCAAAAAAAAAAAAAAAAAAAAGCTCCTCCTCGCCCTCATTGTCAAAAGAAAAGAAAAAAACTCCTCCTCGCCCTCCCTATCTTCCTCATATCATACGCTCCCCTCGCATCTTTAAACACCGTTTTGTCTCGTAATACTACGTGGTTGATTGTAGCGAGATAAATCCCAATCCCAATTACTCCTCTGCGTAAATCCTTCGTACTCTATCTACCAAATAAAAAGAGGCAGTCCAGTCCAGGGCAGGGTCGTCATACATACACACAGCTTTTCCTTTTTAGGCCGTGCTTGCGTCCTTCAGAGTTCAGACTCAGGAGGTGCCACAGCTTCCGTTGTCCCCCAGCAAGAGCGAGGAGCAGGACTTGATCGTTCTTGGCACCAAACCGGCGATTCAGTGGCCGATCAAGGTACGCTTCTCCTCGATTTCCCCTTCTCGTAGAGGTTCCGACGTTCCCGTTCTTCGGATTAGGTTTCCTTGCTCCGCCCTCGAAAGAGAAAAGGATTTCTCTCTTGTTTGCTGTTGATATCTCTAGGGCGCGTGCTGTCAGTGCCTTCCTTTCTCCGATTGGAGTCTCTCTCTCATCGAATTCTTGGATCCCTTCTGCTGATTTCTTCTGATGTCCGTGCCGATTTGCACACAAAGTATCAGTAGAGTGTTCTCGACGACATGATCCAACTTAGTACTATTTCGGTTTAGGCTTCATGGCGCTTGGGTTTTCTCTGTTTCCCCTTCAGGTTCCAGTCCACAGCTAGAGAATTTTAACTTAGTTGTCTGCCACTGTTTGATTCCTTACTTTCTTTTTCATTAGATGGCACTATCTTATCGAGGCTGCAAACTTATTTGTACTAATTTGTAAGGCTTTGAATTGCGGCAATTTCAATCATGTTTGTGCTCTTGCCAAGGATAGAGGTTGGTGAATGGTTGCCCCCATGGCGTCATCCTAGTCTTCACCATACACAAAGTTAAGGACTTTGGAAGGATATCCAATCTAAGTCGTCACACATAAAGTTAAGGACTTCGGGTGGATATTCAATGAATAATTCGAGCACTTCGTTATTTTTTCGAAAAGGGAGTACTTTGTTCTAGAAATAATAATTCGAGTATCCTGTAGCTTTGATGTTTCAAGTTCACCAATCATACCCAGCCCTATTTTTTTGCATCGATCGATTGCCATTTAGCAGCTACTATCTCGCAGTCATGGCATGCTTGCATGTAACTGACGTCCCCTCCCCTCGCGTCGCCTCCCCTCGGGCGGCGCCAGGGCCCCCCGATCCCTAGCCGCCAGTCCCTCCCCGCTGCTCCATCCCCAGCCGCCGGCAAGGGCCGCGGTGGCGGCGGGCCCTGCACCGCAGATCCAGGGCGGGTGGTCGCCGCGGCGGACCCTGTGAGGCGGAGGCGGCGTCTTATGCGGGGAGGCCGGGGGCGGCAGTCAGGGCGGCGCCGCTGCTGCGCGGCGGCGATGGGAGCCTCCATGGCCGGCGGTGTGGCAGCTGCGTGCGCATGGGTGGCTCCGATGGCTGCGGATCTGGCGTCCTATCCAGATCCGTCTCGGTACGGCTTTGGCCGGCCGGTGGCGCGAGGAGGACCGGTGAGGGGCGGATGGAGGCTCCCCGTCGGCGTGCCGACGACGGTCCTTGTCTCCACGGCGAGGCTCCGTTCGGTTCCAGCCAGCTGCGAGGTTGGGGGGACGCGACTTCCGGTGAAAATCGCGCCGACTTCGGTCATGGCGGACGATGGTGGCGTCTATGATGTCGTTCCCTTCTCGAGGCATCGTTGTTGCAGGTCGTGGCACCCCACTCGTGATGCTCCGGGGGAAACCCTAGATCTGGATCTATCGGATCGGACGATGATGGTACCTTTGATGCCGTTGTCCCTCCTGAGGGCATCGTTTTGGAGCAAATGCTGGTTGGACGGGACAAGCGGAAGAGCGGTGTCTCATCCACCGCAAGGCCGACGGCGGATCCCGGTGGCATGGCGCTGCGGAGGTTCGGCGACGGGCGCGTGTGGACGGATACGTGCAGGATGGTGGAGTTGTCTGGAGCCGTGGTGGCGTCGACGGCAGGCCTGGCAAGGTCGATGTGTCAGTTACTGCTCTGGAGATGGACCGGTGGAAGATGGCGGCGACAGCCTCTGAGAGTGCATCGGTCCGGTATGGGACCCAGTCCCGGTGTGTGGCTGGGTTGGGGCATCCGGCTTTAGATGTTAGGGTTTGGTGCGATGTCCGTTTGGTATTTGGCCTTCGGCACACCTTCATCAATGGGATAGGAGTAGCAACAGGTGTTGCCTAGATGGTGACTTCAGGCTGACTGATGTATTACTTTGTATGGTCTCTATGAATAATTAATAAAATGGCCGCATGCATCGTCCAATGCAGAGGCCGGGGTCTATCCTCCTTTAAAAAAAAATAAAAAAATCTCGCAGTTACATCGGAAAGTTTTCACTCCATGTCTTCAGACATACTACAATTTAAGTTCGTGCCGACAATACTTTTATTTCCATTGTGCCGAGAATACGTTGCGATTGGACAGCGATTAATGTGTCAGATTATCACAAACATCGCGTCTGACCGACCGTGACGCGCCTCGCTATCTCCCCTTCTCCTCCACACGTCTCTTGCTGAACCTTCTGCTTAATTATGTCGAGAATACGCAGTTCGGTAGTAGTACTGAACGACTGATACGTATCTCACATACTGTTACGTACACCTATGAATTTTTGGCAGGTGTTCGTGGAGGAGGATCATACAAGTCGACCGGACGCTCGGAGGACAGTGTTGGGAGGATGTTGACCAGAAGACTGCAGGGATGCAGCAGCGTTCTTCTGCTCGTGTTCCTCCTCCTCTCCAACGCGTCAGGTACATGCGTATTGCGTAGCGTTTGCCTTCGGTTGGTTCGGTAATCACTCGCTTTCTACTTTCCATTATTCAGATTCCTTCCTAGTTAGTGTGACCTTGAAACGCATCGCCATGAAAGTGTAGAGTAGATGTCGTGGACGACCTTTATGCTGCGAACAAACACATTCTGGCTTGCGGTTGCTCCGCGATCATTTTCAGGTCTTAACCCCTTGTCAAAATGTCCATACTGCATTTTCGTGTAGAACCGCATTTTTGCACGGAGACTGTAAAGCTGAAAAATATTCTTGTACTTAACCAGTGAACGAAGTATTTCAGCATGCATGCACCAATCTTGTGAACATGAATCAGATTGTGAACGTGAACCTGCAATTTCCAGCATTCCGGCCTTCTCTATCAAGCTCTGTTCCCCCGGCTAAACTGAAACTTCAACGATTTTCGTCTGCTTGTTTCTGCATTGCGATTTGCAGGCACCTTCTCTGAAGAAGAAGTGGAAGTGAGCAAGAGGCGGTCGCTGGCGACGGGGCTGTTCTGCGTGGCGATGCAGGGCGCGGACCCGACGGCGCTGCAGACGGGGCTCAACTACGCGTGCGGCCCCGGCCACGCCGACTGCGCCCCGATCCAGCCCGGCGGCAAGTGCTACAAGGCCAACGACCTGCCGGCGCTCGCCTCATACGCCTACAACGACTACTACCAGCGCAACGGCGGCTCCGGCGCCAGCTGCAACTTCAGCGGCACCGCCACCACCACCCCCAACGACCCCAGTAAGCACCACCCTGCCCTGCCCTTCCCTCCCCTCCCACACCCACACACGATCTTTTTCTTCTTGTTCCCGACGGGCTCTGATTCTTTCCTCCCTGTGATTCCTCGCTTGCAGGCTCGGGGCAGTGCGTCTTCGCGGGAAGGTGAGCGCGTATTTTCCATGTGCATGGTGCACCACTGTATTCTCTGACGAAGTTCAGAACTGACATGTGTAAATGTTCACATGCAGCTCCATGGCGGGAGGCTCCAACAGCACGACGCCAGGCGCGAGCGCCCCTACCAGCATGTTCCCGCCGCCGTCGACGTTCACGCCGGGCTTCGGGGGGAGCCCCGGCAGCTCCTTCAACCCTCTGCAGGACGACGCGGACAGCGTCATGGCCGGCGCTCGCCGGGCGCTCTGCGTGCTGCTGCTCCTGCTGCCGCTCTTCTTCTTCTGATCGATGCCTCCGCTCGACTGTAAATTCTACTCCATGGCATTCGTTGCATTTTACTAGAGAATATTACTATCAGGTTACATGAGAGGGAGGAACTCTAGAGTCTCATCATCTTTACATGTTTTTGTTCTTCAGAAGTAAATCATCAGTGGGTGTACATGTCAGGTCGGATCTTCTATAGACCAAACTATACTATGTAAAGGATGTTTTTTCTTTTGAAAACCTAGGCACTTGCCCGACTTTGGCGAACTGAAACCCTTATGGTTTCAAGGTTCAAATGTTCACGGAAATAGCAAGAACAAACAGTGAAAGGAGGTCCAAGACGCTCCGGGCCACACACACCGACTATGGACCCTCGCTAGGGCCAACTGCTCAACAGTCCACACACACGCGATGCAAACCCAACACGGCCCTTTGCTCAACGAATCTAAAAAAAAGACCCTTTGCTCATCAGTCGAAACACACACCGCACAAAGGAGGAGGTGTCGATCAATTCTCATGACCACGCTCCCTTCCTTGAGCATCGTCGCCTGGATGCAAAGGTGTCGAATGAAGGCGTCAATGATCGACGAGTCTGAGTCTTGCCCAGTGGTTTCCATAATTGCATAAAAATAGTCATTTTGTATAGTTAATCACCAGTACATGAGGTCAGAGTGAACAGTGCTCGGGGTCAATGAACAGTACCCCCAGCACTCATGTTGACGTCGGAGAGAATGTTATTACTAATCTACTATGTGTTGTGCAATGATTGTATCTCTTGTCTCTACCCCAAGATACAAAAGACATCGCAAAACGTATAACTCTATGTGACTTAAATCAAACCTAATCAATAAATAAAACTTAACAACTAAACTTACCAGAATACACCGCAAAACTTACAATTACATAATCAATATAAGAATATATAATTCATACATTTTTTCACTTAATTCGCACATAAACCAGTTCATACTTAATCAATAAATAAAGAAATATCATATATTCATTAACGCATACAAGTGAAGTCATTAAAAACACTCACATAACATTAATTGTCTTAAGTCATTAAAAACACTCACATAACTTTAGACAATTATTTCTACATACACACAACAAGTGGTTCAATTTTATTGCATCCTAACAATCTACATAAAAATCTTTCATATAATTCTTGTTAAAAAAGTCTAAGAAGATCAACCTTGCATTACCTTATTGATATATATAACTAGTCGCTGATTTTTCATTTGTAACGTACAAGTTTTACATACCAAGACTTACAATTATAAAATCAACTAGTTTTGATCATAATACGCGTGATCAAAACTTGTATGATTTATAAAATCATACATGTGATACAATTATAAAATCATAAACTTGTATATGTGTGATACAATTATAAAATCATACACATGATACAAGTTTTCCTAATACGTGTGATCAACACTTACAATTATAAAATCATATATGTGATACACGTACGACATACAAACTCATTCTTTTCAATACATTTTTATTAGTTAGTTCACACATAAAACATTTCATAATCAACTATAATGAATAGATAAACTAAAATCCTCTTTTCATAACATCACACAAGTGAAGTCACCAATACATTCAGAAAACTCGTTTATTCTCTATAAATCTAAACAATAACTTTTACTACATGTGTATAACAAGTGCCTCCATTTTAAATTTGATTGCAATATTGGACAGAATAGTAAGTTTCAGTCTCTATTACTAGATATATTCAATAAGTCTACCTTTTCGGATTCAACTTATATACTAGTCGATCCTTTTTCATTTTCTTTGTAACATTAAGTATCCTGATCTTTTGTAATAAACATAATCAACACATGCAACAAGATGAAACTTCATGTAGATCAAATATGCAAGAATAACTAAGTTTTTCAGTAAAAAGTACCGATAATCATATGCTCCTCTTGTTAATATCGTTAGTATCTATCAATCGTTCACAATCTTGAAATCAATCGCATTGGTTTTGTCCTTTTTTTTCCTTCTACACCATTGGTAGTTCGAGACGAGAGTTGTAGGGACATAACAAGCTAGTAAAAGAACAAACAACTAGAGAGAAGAACACCAGGAAGAAGGACAAAATGAATCATGTTTCCACATGCACATATTTAGAACATAACGTCTACATCTGTTTATAAAAATATATGTATCAAAGAATGTTACCCCCACTTGTACAGGTATATCACTTTTCCCATTTATGAACCCATTACAGAGTTTTGGCGAGGCCTATACGCTGAAAACTACCTGCTATACCCGACCATGTTTGTGAATCATGGCACTGACCAACGGTCCACAAATCTCCTCCCTCCTTAATGTACTTGTTTAAAACTTGTAAAGTCAACATGCCAATTTTGTTCAATCTTTCCAAGGTTAACGATGTCCCCCATAAATCTACAAAGTTATTTTTTACGACTTTACTTGGAATATGTAAACAAGTGGTGTGAGGACTGCATTCAACTAGTTTGTCTTCTCACTTTAGTTTTAATGTAACAACTATACGTGAGTTGATATTTCGGTTGTTTATGTTATTTTTGAATTATATATATTGTGCCCCCCCACCCACCCCGAGTTCGTGCTCATATCCCGAGTGAGCCCATCTGCAAACTTTCATGGCTCCACTCTTGCTGACGCATGAACCATGCATTCACTATATGTTGTATACATTTCATCATAATATAGTTCCACAAATTGGATTCTCTATTTGCACCGAATCCACAACGACAGACCAAACATCTACATAGAATGGTTGATAATACTTTTGAAAAGCATGCCACAAGGTAAAGTATTCCTTGTGAAAGACCAAGGTAGTAGAGGACCTTAACTGCCAGCACAAGTTTTCCGCTAACATATGAACTATGGCCCCGAAGACGAATTGCCGAGACCACAATACGTGTGATCCACGCTGGTAGTTTTGAAAAACGATGTATTGTCCATATGAAGGATATGTGGAAATCTTATACTGATAGTTTTGGTAGTTTTGAACAACGATGTATTGTAAAGATGGTTCTCCGAATGGCGGAGCTATGTGTGTTTAGGGGGGAGGGGGTGCTACTTGTGAGCTGCGTTGGGATTTCCCCGAAGAGGAGGGGATGATGCAGTACAGTAGAGATAAGTATTTCCCTCAGTTATGAAACAAAGGTTATCAATCCAGTAGGAGAATCACGCAACAACTCGTTAGCAGTACCTACACACAAAACAACAAATCCCCGCACCCAACGCGAACAAGGGGTTGTCAATCCCTTGGCGGTCAATTGCAAGATTAAATTGTATGGTGATAGATAGATATATCGAACAAAAATACAAAATAAAATAAATAAAGTAAAAGTGCAGCAAGGTATTTTTAGGATTTTCAATATATGATAAAGGTAGACCCGGGGGCCATAGTTTTCACTAGAGGCTTCTCTCTTGAAAATATCATACGGTGGGTGAACAAATTACTGTTGGGCAATTGATAGAAAAGCAAATAATCATGACGATATCCAAGGCAATGATCATGTATATAGGCATCACGTCCGAGACAAGTAGACCGACTCCTGCCTGCATCTACTACTATTACTCCACACATGGACCGCTATCCAGCATGCATCTAGTGTATTAAGTTCATGAGGAACGGAGTAACGCCTTAAGCAAGATGACATGATGTAGACAAAGTAAACTCACGCATGAATAAACCCCATCTTTTTACCCTTAATAGCAATGATACATACGTGTTATGTCCCTTTCTGTCACTGGGATTGAGCACCGCAAGATCGAACCCATTACAAAGCACCTCTCCCATTGCAAGATAAATCAATCTAGTTGGCCAAACCAAATCAATAGATCGGAGAGAAATACGAAGCTATAATAATCATGCATAAAAGAGTTCGGAGAAAACACAAATAATATTCATGGATAATCTGATCATAAACTCACAATTCATCGGATCCCAACAAACACACCGCAAAAAGTGATTACATCGGATAGAATTCCAGGAACATCGAGGAGAACATTGTATTGAAGATCAAAAAGAGAGAAGAAGCCATCTAGCTACTAACTATGGACCCGATGGTCTGTGGTAAACTACTCACGCATCATCGGAAGGGCAGCAAGGTTGATGTAGAGCCCCTCCGTGGTTGATTCCCCCTCCGACAGAGTGCCGGAAAAGGCCTCCAGATGGGATCTCTCGAGAACAGAAACTTGCGGCGGTGGAAAAAGTATTTCGTGGACTCCTATGTTGGTTTCCCGATTTTAGAGAATTTATAGAGGTGGAATTAGGTCAAACGGAGCAGAGGTGGGCCCACGAGGCACCAGGGCGCGCCCTGGTGGCTCGTGGTCACCTCCTCTGGCTTCTGGCCCTCTCCCGAAGTTTCTAGTGTCTCTTATGTCCAGAAAAAAAATCTCCAAAAAGTTTCGTGGCATTTGGACTTCGTTTGGTACTGATATTCTGGAAAACCAAAAACAGGCAAAAAACAGCAACTGGCACTGGGCACTAAGTTAATAGATTAGTCCCAAAAATGATATATAATTGCTTGTAAATGTATATAAAACATCCAATATTGATACTATAATAGAATGGAACAATCAAAAATTATAGATACGTTGGAGACGTATCAAGCATCCCCAAGCTTAATTCCTACTCGTCCTCGAGTAGGTAAATGATAAAAACATAATTTTTGATGTGGAATGCTACCTATCATATTCATCATATACTTTTTTCTTTTATAGCATGGACATTTGGACTTGAATGATTCAAAGCAATAGTCTATAGTTTGACATGAAGACATAAATACTCAAGCATATTAACAAGCAACCTTGTCTTTCAAAATATCAACGCTAAAGAAAGTTATCCCTGGCCCATTATGCTCAATCATTGATCCATTCATGAAACACACTCAATATTAGCTACACACAATGCACAAGTATGACAATAGTGTTGGGGAACGTTGCATGGGAAACAAAAATTTTCCTACGCACACGCAAGATCTGTCCATGGTGATGAGCATCTACGAGAGGGAGAGTAAATCTACATACCCTTGTAGATCGCTAAGCGGAAGCGTTTAAGAAACGCGGTTGATGTAGTCGAACGTCTCCGCGATCCAAATCGCAAGTCGTCCCTCGATCCGATCACGAACTAGCGCCGAACGGACGGCACCTCCGCGTTCAACACACGTACGGCTTGATGACGCCTTCACCTCCTCGATCCAGCGAGCGATGGTGAAGTAGTGGTTGAGTTACAGCAGCACGACGGCGTGGTGATGGTGGTGAGGAACAATCTCTGCAGGGCTTCGCCAAGCGCTACGGAGATTATGACGGAGGAACTAGAGGGCTAGGGTTGCCGGCACACGGCTTGGGAAATCCTGATGTATCCCGTGTGCTAGCCCTGCCCCTCTATTTATATGTTGAGCCTTGGGGTCTAAACTTGGAGTAAAAGCCTCCTCCAGGTCGGTTTTGCCCGCACAAGGTCGGTTTGGCCCGCAGGGAAAGAGTCCAACTCGGATCCCTGCCGAACCGTGCACAGCCGCGCACAAGCGGTAGTACCGCTTCACCAAGCGGTAGTACCGCTTGGGCGGTAGTACCGCTTCACAAAACGGTAGTACCGCTTACGCGGCAGCAAAACTACTTTTTGCACTTTCCAATACCTCGTGGGCTTTATCCCTTTGGCCCATATAAAGTGTTGTTGTACCCGAACACTTCGGTAAACATCCGGAACCCCTTTCGGTGAATTCCGGAACCCTTCCGGAGATCAAAACACTATTATCACATATATCAATCTTTACCTCCAGACTATTCCGGAGATCCTCGTCATGTCCGGGATCTTATCCGGGACTCCGAACAACCTTCGGTCACCAACAAAATAACTCAATTATACTAATCGTCACCAAACGTTAAGTGTGTAGACCCTGCGGGTTCGAGAACTATGTAGACATGACCGAGACACCTCTACGATCAATAACCAATAGCGGGACCTGGATGCCCATATTGGCTCCTACATATTCTACGAAGATCTTTATCGGTCGAACCTCTATGTCAAGGATTCAGTTAATCCCGTATGCTGTTCCCTTTGTTCTTCGGTATGTTACTTGCCCGAGATTCGATCGTCGGTATCTCTATACCTAGTTCAATCTCGTTACCGGCAAGTCTCTTTACTCGTTCCGTAATACAAGATCTCGTGGCTAACACTTTAGTCACATTGCTTGCAAGGCTCATTGTGATGTTGTATTACCGAGTGGGCCCTGAGATACCTCTCCGTCATACGGAGTAACAAATCCCAGTCTTGATCCATGCCAACCCAACAGACACCCTCGGAGATACCTGTAGAGCACCTTTATAGTCACCCAGTTACGTTGCGACGTTTGATACACACAAGGTACTCCTCCGATGTTAGGGAGTTGCATGATCTCATGGTCATAGGAACAGATACTTGACATGCAGAAAACAATAGCAATAAACTGACACGATCAAATGCTACGTTCTTAGTTTGGGTCTTGTCCATCACATCATTCTCCTAATGATGTGATCCCGTTATCAAATGACATCTCATGTCAATGGCTAGGAAACCTTAACCATCTTTGATCAACGAGCTAGTCAACTAGAGGCTTACTAGGGACACAGTGTTGTCTATGTACCCACACATGTATTTGAGTTTCCAATCAATACAATTATAGCATGGATAATAAACGATTATCATGAACAAGGAAATATAATAATAACTAATTTATTATTGCCTCTAGGGCATATTTCCAACAAATAGTGCTCTCTAGTTGGTGCTTTGTAAGAGAAGATGGAGACTCAAAATAAAAATAAAAATTGCATAAAAGTAAATAGATAGGCCCTTCGCAGAGGGAAGCAGAGATTTGCAAATGTGCCAGAGCTCAAGGCTTAAATTAGATAGATAAAATTATTTTGAGAGGCATGCTTTTCCTGTCAACGAAAACGACCGGGAATTCCCAATATCTTCCATGCTAGACACATTATAGGCGGTTCCCAAACAGAACATAAAGTTTAATTCCTTTCCACCATTCTTTCACAATCCATGGCTAGCCGTATCCACGGGTGCCCTCCATACCAACACTTTCCAAGGAATTTATTATTATCATCATATTAAAAAAATTCATTTCGGGACTGGGCATCCCTATTACCTGCCACTCTCTGGTGCAATGACAAGTGAATAAACACTCATCATGAGAATAACACACCTAGCATGGAAAATATTGGCCACCCCCTGCCGCTTCATGAGTGGTACGGGCACACAAAACGGAAAATCATTTTGAAAATTAGAGTTGGCACATGCAAATTTACTTGGAACAGCATGGAAATACCGCATATAGGTAGGTATGGTGGACTCACTTGGCACAACTTGGGTTTAAGGAGTTTGGATGCACAAGCAGTATTCCCGCTTAGTACAAATGAAGGCTAGCAAATAGATTGAGAAGCGACCAACCAAAAAGCGAAAACGGTCATAAACATGCATTGAACATAACTAACACCGAATAATGCACCATAAGTAGGATATAATTTCATTGCATAACTATTGACTTTATGTGCATGCATAGGGAATCACAAACATTAACACCAATATTCTTACTAAATCACAATTACTCACTAACATGACTCACATATTATCATCTCCATATCGCAAAACTATTGCAAGGAATCAAACTTATCATATCCAATGATCTTTCATGAAAGTTTTTATTATATCCCTCTTGAATATTCATCATTTTGGGACCAAATTCATATCTTGTGCAAATTACCATTACTATTATCAACTCTCAAAAAGATATAAGTGAAGCCTGAGAGTGCGAATATTTCTTCAAAAATTAATCTTTATGAACTCTCAAAATAATATAAGTGAAGCACTAGAGTTCAAATATTTCTTCAAAATATAGCCACCGCCGTGCTAAAAAAAATTAAGTGAAGCACTAGAGCAACTGCCTAGCTCAAAAAATTTAAGTGAAGCACATAGAGTATTCTAACAAATCATGATAAACGTGTGGCTCTCTCAAATAGGTGTGTCCAGCAAAGATGATTGTGATAAACTAAAAAGCAAACAAAGCAAAGACTCATATAATACACGACGCTCCAAGTAAAACACATATCATGTGATGAATAAAAATATAGCTCCGAGTAAAATTACCGATAGTTGGTAGAAGAAAGAGGGGATGCCTTCCGGGGCATCCCCAAGCTTAGACGCTTGAGTCTTCCTTGAATATTACCTTGGGGTGCCTTTGGCATCCCCAAGCTTAGGCTCTTGCCACTCCTTATTCCTTCATCTATCGTGATCTCACCCAAAACTTGAAAACTTCAATCACACAAAACTCAACAAAACCTTCGTGAGATCCGTTAGTATAACAAATAAATCCTTAACTCTAAGTACTGTAGTAAATTGATTCATATTTAGTATTGGCATAATTCTACTGTACTCCAACTTCTCCATGACTCATACCCCCCGATACGATCCATAGATCCATCAAAATAAGCAAACTATACAACAAAAACAGAATCTGTCTAAAACAGAACAGTCTGTAAAGATCTATTTAAAAGCTATACTTCTGTAACTCCCAAAATTCTGAAAAATTAGGAAAACGTGGGAAATTCATATACCAATACTGTGTAAAAATTTCAGATTTTTCTGACGCTTCAGTACAGAATTAAAATTCCAGCACTGGATGCAAAACTTTCTGTTTTCCAAACAGCAGCAATTATACTATCTTCCAAATCGTCCCAAAGGCATTACTTGGCACAAACACTAATTAAAACATAAAAACACAATCATAAAAGTAGCATAATTATGCAAACACACAAGAACAGAAATAAAAAGTAAAAATTTATTTTATTCGTTGGGTTGCCTCCCAACAAGCGCTATTGTTTTATGCCCCTAGCTAGGCATAATGCATAGTTTCAAGTATTGTCATCTTTATTCTTCTTATCCAAAGATGTACTTTCATCAGAAGGTTTTTCAAAGGTAATATGAAACACATCATCCATGTAAATTTTAGCATTAGCAAGTTGTCCATATGCAAATCCCTCTTGATTACCGGCTACAATCCAAGAGTATTGTCTATTAACACTATTGAAAACTTGTTGGATTATATTCAAAGGGGGAACTTACTTTTTAGTATTCTCATCAAAGATGTGGTCATTGTGGAACAAATACCTCAACAAGTAATCACTATTATAAAGGATCTCATCTATTACCGGTTTTTCACGGTTCATACCATAAAAATCAAAGATCTCCCTAGCTTCTCGCACTATGTAATCAAGTTCATTCATGAGGATAAGGGTAGCTATTTTCTTAGCTCTAGGATTTTTTATAACTGGTAGCTCATAAAACAATCTTTGCAAAGTAGGATGGGTGCGAATAAACCTTCTTTCAAGTTTAAGAACAAGTGTGGAAATAGCTTCGGCATAATTTTTGGTTTCTTTAAGTATAGGAACTTCATCACAAGCCAAGGTCCCAATGCAATTAAAGAATTCTTGGATGACACTTTTTCCTATAACATTCCCATGACCCAACACAAAAGTTTTAGCATCAAGATTGGTAGAACTTCCAATTTTAGGAGTTCTACCATCATCAGTTTCTGCCATGCCAAAATCACTCATGATAACAATTTCAAGCAAGCGAACAAGAAAATACGCAAAAAGGTAAACGGAAAATATTTTTGTATTTTGGTAAAAACTTTTTTAGAAGTGGGGGAGATGAAAACGAGAGGCAAAGTCAAATAAAATAAATGCAAGGAGATGAAAGTTTTATGCTTAGGTACTTGATAGATGTTGATGATGTCTCCCCGGCAACGGCGCCAGAAATTCTTCCTGCTACTTGTGAGCTGCGTTGGCATTTCCCCGAAGAGGAGGGGATGATGCAGTACAATAGAGATAAGTATTTCCCTCAGTTATGAAATCAAGGTTATCAATCCAGTAGGAGAATCACGCAATAACTCGTTAGCAGTACCTGCACACAAAACAACAAATCCTCGCACCCAACGCGAACAAGGGGTTGTCAATCCCTTGGCGGTCAATTGCAAGATTAAATTGTATGGTGATAGATAGATATATCGAACAAAAATAAAAAATAAAATAAATAAAGTAAAAGTGCACCAAGGTATTTTTAGGATTTTCAATATATGATGAAGGTAGACCCGGGGCCATAGTTTTCACTAGAGGCTTCTCTTTTGAAAATAGCATACGGTGGGTGAACAAATTACTGTTGGGCAATTGATAGAAAAGCAAATAATCATGACGATATCCAAGGCAATGATCATGTATATAGGCATCACGTCCGAGACAAGTAGACCGACTCCTGCCTACATCTACTACTATTACTCCACACATCGACCGCTATCCAGCATGCATCTAGTGTATTAAGTTCATGAAGAACGGAGTAACGCCTTAAGCAAGATGACATGATGTAGACAAAGTAAACTCACGCATGAATAAACCCCATCTTTTTACCCTTAATAGCAATGATACATAGGTGTCATGTCCCTTTCTGTCCCTGGGATTGAGCACCGCAAGATCGAACCCATTACAAAGCACCTCTCCCATTGCAAGATAAATCAATCTAGTTGGCCAAACCAAATCAATAGATCGGAGAGAAATACGAAGTTATAATAATCATGCATAAAAGAGTTCAGAGAAAACTCAAATAATATTCATGGATAATCTGATCATTAACTCACAATTCATCGGATCCCAACAAACACACCGCAAAAAGTGATTACATTGGATAGAATTCCAGGAACATCGAGGATAACATTGTATTGAAGATCAAAAAGAGAGATGAAGCCATCTAGCTAATGACTATGGACCCCAAAGGTCTGTGGTAAACTACTCACGCATCATCGGAAGGGCATCAAGGTTGATGTAGAGCCCCTCCGTGATTGATTCCCCCTCCGGCAGAGTGCCGGAAAAGGCCTCCAGATGGGATCTCTCGAGAACAGAAACTTGCGGCGGCGGAAAAAGTATTTCGTGGACTCCTCTGTTGGTTTCCCGATTTTAGGGAATTTATAGAGGTGGAATTAGGTCAAAGGAGCAGAGGTGGGCCCACGAGGCACCATGGCGCGCCACCCCCCTGGGGCGCGCCCTGGTGGCTCGTGGCCACCTCCTCTGGCTTCTGGCCCTCTCCCGAAGCTTCTAGTGTCTCTTATGTCTAGAAAAAAATCTCCAAAAAATTTCGTGGCATTTGGACTTCGTTTGGTATTGATATTCTGGAAAAACAAAAACAGGCAAAAAACAGCAACTGGCACTGGGCACTAAGTTAATAGGTTAGTCCCAAAAAATGATATATAATTGCTTGTAAATGTATATAAAACATCCAAGATTGATACTATAATAACATGGAACAATCAAAAATTATAGATACATTGGAGACGTATCAGGGGGGCACGCCCCCCTCCCCCTAGCCTTGGGAAAAAGGTGTGAAGGATTTTTTAGAGGGCTTAGATCTGAAAAACTTAGTATTTGGTCCCCTCATACATAAATGTTATGCCATCCCCCCCCCCCCCCGGGGCCAACTTCCTTTCTAGCTCCCCCAATGGTGTCTAATCTCCAAAATCAAATATAACAATAAGTGAAAAAAAATAAGGCAATGGGTCACTTAAAATTGTTACGATTTCACTTTGGTATCGATACAATGTGTTTAAGTCAATTGGGCATCAACATCTATTTAAATGTATCCAAAGTTAAGAAAAATCCATTTTTAATTTGTATGCATAACTAATACAATATATCCCAAGTTCTACTTGAAAGATTGAATTTTTCTTTGCAACACATTTTTTTAAATTAACTATGGTACACGAGTAAACTCAAAACTATGTAAACACAAAAAAACAATTGGGGCTATGTAAAAATAGATGCAAGCAAAGTCATTCTCAAGATATATAATCACTAGTGGAGAAACAGCCTTTAGTCCCGGTTGGGAAGGGCCTTTAGTCCCGGTTCACCAACTGGGACTAATAAATCGGGACTAAAGCCCCCCCCCTTTAGTCCCGGTTGGCCACGACCCCGGGACTAAATCCCTGCCACGTGGCCGGCAGCGCGCGCCGGGGGCTGGGGAGCTTTAGTCCCGGTTGGTGACACCAACCGGGACTAAATCCCTGCCACGTGGCCGGTAGCGCGCGCCGGGGGCTGGGGACCTTTAGTCCCGGTTGGTGACACCAACCGGGACTAAAGGTTTAGGGGTTTAGGGGTTAAGGGTTTATTGTTTATTTTTCCTTTTCATTTTGTGTCTTCTATTTAATTCTTTTTCATTTCAAACATATTTTACGCTACTACATACTGTACACGTTATGCATATATAATAGAATTTCTTGTAGAACCAATCATATATCATAGAATTTCTCGTACGACCATGCATACACACATATATATATACAATTTGGTATATACAATTTCTCCTACAATTTGCAGATCATTACATGCAGGCATTAGGTGAAATGGTATTCTCCGTCGGGAGATATGACCTGCTGAAGCAAAAATCCCGCCATTTCCTCTTGAAGTGCTCGTATGCGGTCCTTTGGTAGGAGCCTATCCCGCATCTCCACCATATTTAAAGAAGGAGATCAATATGAATATATTAGTTGTGTGTATATATATTAGATCATGATAAAAAAAATGTGAATAGTGTTTACGTACCCAAAGATATCTTTCATCTCTGGTCCTTTCGGTAATAGAGCGAATGTTCTCGAAAACGTAGTATGCACATACATTTGTCCCCTTTTCCTGCCTCATACACTTTACGAGAATAGAATTCAATCAAATAATAATCAAGCATGATAATGGTATTGAAACTAGAATTAAAGAGATGCATGGACGTAGCTAGTACTACTTAATTACCTTGGACCGTCGCCATTTCAGCTGTGGTTCCCATTCACCGATAACCTCTTTGATGAACTTTTTCCAAACCCTGCCCGGCAAAGAAAATGAATAAAGGAGTTATTAATTACTTGATATCAGGAAATGAACTAAAGAGGCCGACATAGTGCGATAATGATTGAAATTACCTGTCGAGCATCAAAAACAGGCTCCTGTATTCTTCATGGTCTTTACCTAGTGAGTTCAGTACTTCAACAGTTCCCTAGTCAACTCTAATGATTAGCAGGATCCAGTGGAATCTACGCACATGTTTGTATAAGCGGGCATGCATAACTCATCAACTACACTTAACATCGAGTAAGCAAAAATAGAATTTGTAGTACAAGACAGTAACACTCACCTGAAGTTGTAAGGAAAAAGTATTTCTGGTCTGGTATTTAGTTCCTTCAAAAACATTAGCAAGCTATTCTCTGTGTCTTGTGGGTGGTTATTTAACACATTTTCATTAACAGTATTTGGGTCAATGAACCCAATGCCATAGACTCTATCTCTTTTCAATTCATAAATCTTCATTCTGCATATATAACACCACACAAAAGAATATAGTGAGGATAATTACAGGCAATGAACGAGCTGAGCTAGAGACTTAAATTACAGAAAGAAATCACTTACAGACAATAGCAACTGACAAGATATTTGTCGAGTGCGTCTTGATTGAATAACTGAAAAATTTCTGGAAATTCAATCCACACATCATTTCCATGGAAGTAATGCTCTGGTTTGACTTTCACCATGAGGCTCTCTCGCCCGGCCTTTACTTCTCTCAGGTACCAGTCATGCAATCTGCGCATTTGCATTGGTAGAAGCTCCTCCTCGCCAGGCCTGACCAGAGGGTTCCCGGGGACATATTTCCATGCTAGTTCCTTCGGATCCATCGTGGGGAGTTCCTCGATGCCTAGGAATTGTTCAGCAGTGATACCCATCTCTCTAGCCGCCATCTCTGTATCAGCGTCGGTTACCGCCTTATCGGTACTCACCTTGAGCGGGGGGATCGATTGCACTGCCTGTTCTCCGAGCTGGGGAACAGTTTTCCCGCTTTTATTACTACCTGTAAGGCTCGACTGCTGATTTTTTTGTTGATGATATGACTTGCTAATAGAGCGTTCATAGTCTGATCGCCTTTTCTCCATGGCCGGTTTAGCAAGATCCACAAAGTGTTGTACGACTTTCTCAGGTATTTTCTCCTTCGGCGGCGGGGGCGGTTTCGGTGCAAAATGGGCCTGCACGTCGGAAGCCACTTGGACTTTGGTTTCATCCTCAGTCATCTCGTAAGCCAACTTCTTTTTGGCAGGAGGCTCGGGTTTCTTCTTTGGTGCTCTCTTCCGCTTTGTAGTCGGCTGACGCGGCGGAGATCGATATCGCGTACTCGCGCTGGGCTCCGTCTCGAGGTGGGGTGGATTCGGCTGACGCAGCGGAGATCGATATGGTGGCGGACTCGCGCTGCGCTCCGTCTCGAGGTGGGTTGGAGTCGGCTGACGCGGTGGACTTGGAGTAGGAGTCGGTGCCCTTGGCGTCGAGTTTGGAAAGACGATGCAATCCTTTCTCCATACAATGATACTACGTATGGCTTCTCGCAGTGTCTGCTCCCCTTGACCTCCAGGAAAGTCAAGCTGTAGTGAGTCATATGCCGACAGAACTTCATCCACCCCAACACGAGCATAGCCAGGTGGAATCGGATTGGCGTGGAAGGTTGCTTCAGGGGTTTTTGGTAAAGCATAGCCGTCCGCCACCTTCATGGATATGTTCTTCACTTTCATGTGTAGCTCACAACTTGTCGTCTCTTCGATATCATCCACGGGGTAGCGAGCCAGCAGTGCATCATCGGCCGGGACCCCCGTGGAACCCACGCTGCTTTTCGGCATAGATGGGACGGTGCTATCCAATGTTGGATCTGCTTGCTGCTGCCGCTGAGACGCCCTTTCCAGGCTAAGTGTGTCGATCTGCTCCTGCTGCCGCATGAAAGCGCGTTCCAACTCCGCGTGCTTTGATTCTACCTGTTGAAGCCGGTCTGCATCCTGCTTCTTCTTGTCTTCCTCCTACTTGTTCTTTCTCGCACGGCTTCTGTAACTGACGTTCCAGTCCGCAAACCCCTCAACCCACGGAACAACGCCTTTGCCTCGTGTTCGTCCCGGGTGTTCAGGATTCCCGAGGGCGCGTGTAAGCTCGTCGTTCTCTCTCTCGGGCTGGAACACCCCGGTTCGAGCCGCTTCTATTGCAACAAGTAAAGCGTCCGAGGCTTCTTTAAGACTTGCCTGCACCATAATGTCCCCTGTCTTTGGGTCCAACTTTCCCCCACGCGCATAAAACCAAGTCCTGCACCTGTCGGGCCAACCCAATGTTTTTGGAGTGACCCCTGCAGCAATCATCTTTTCCTCAGATTCATCCCACTTAGGCCGACCAGTCTTGTAGCCACCTGGCCCCAGAACATGGTGAAACTGTTTCTTCTCAGCATTGATCTTGTTTTTCCTCGACCGTTCCTTAGCTGCTTTCGATTCCTTGAACTCCACAAATAAGTCCTAGTGATCTTTTGCCTTCTCCGTTGCTCCAGTGAATTCTGGAGTCTGCTTTCCTGCTTCGACGTAGCAGGCCCATAATATTTTCTTGTGGTTGCAGAATTGTGTGGCCATCTTCTGAAGAGCACTCTTCTTGACTTTCTCCCGTTCTGCATCTGTTAAATGCTCTGGTAGGGTGAAATGTGACATGAGCGTTTCCCAAAGCAGATCTTTTGCTCTTTCGTCGACAAAACTAACTCCTCGATCTCCCTTTGGCTTATTCCATTCTTGAACGGAGATCGGGATTTGGTCCCTGACAATAACTCCGCACTGACGAGTAAATTTGTCCGCATTCTTTTTAGGAGCAAGCGATTCGCCATTTGGTTTGATCTCATCGATGTTGTACTTTATGTCAGCCTGCAACTTTTTGGCCGGGCCTCGTACTGCCCAGCTTGTAGAAGATTTGCTCTATCCGGAGGGCTAAAAGAAGAAAGATTCGTTAATATATATATATATACAAATCAATTAATACATGTAATGATCACCAGAGGCCTTATATATACCTCGCCGGTCTTTGTTAATTGAAGATCATTTCCTTCGCCATCATTGTTTGTGTGGCCTTCGTCTGTTGGTTCTTCCTCAAATATTCCCTCTCCGGAATTGTTCAGATATTGTGAGCCGTCATCTTCAGGTTCACCCTCTGGGTTTCGGATCATGTCGAACATGATATGCTCTTGGTCATGGTCGTCTCTGCCGCTAGCGTCCATAGCTTAACTAATCCAGAAGAAAGATAAAACAATTTAGTATTCAAATTAGAATGCATCTCGAATAATATCACTAATACATCTCGAATAATCCAGTTAATGCATCATCGAATATTATCGAATATAATCTCGAATACATCTCGAATATTATCACTAATACATCTCGAATAATCCAGTTAATGCATCATCGAATATTATCGAATATAATCTCGAATACATCTCGAGTATTATCACTAATACATCTCGAATATTATCATATAACATCACTAGCTAATACAGATCGAATACTATCAAATAATCCAGTTGACTCGCGGTTCCTGAGGCGCGGGCGGTGGACACCCAAAGAGAAGGAACCATCACAGGATCATAGCTCGTGTGAGATCCCTGAAGAACCTACCAGGTATTGGAGAACCTGACGTCCAACGCAACCATGTAGCGACGGACGTGCTTGTCCTCCTCCCTGACACGGTGACGTACCACTTCCTCGGGGTCCGGCTGCCTCCGCACCGATAGTGGCCCACGCGACCGCCACCAAAGAAGCTCCGGGTCGACGATGGGAGCCCGGTTCCTCACCAAGCTGCGCGCCCCGGAAGGTAGCACCTCCCAGTGCCAGCCCGGCGGAGCCCAGTCCCGGACATGGCGCCTCTCAAGCAGGTTGTCGCCACCAAGTCGACGACGAGGATGCGGGCCGAGCATCGTCGACGCCAAAAATGTTTCTATGCAAATTTAACATTTTTAAATGCTTGATTATGATTTTTGTAATTCTTGTTCACTTGATTTTGCAAATACATGACAAACTTTTGCAAATACAACATTAAGATATTAAAATTTTCCAAATAAGATATTAACATGTTTTTGATCAATATTTTTAAGATACAACATTAAAATATTTTTAATACATGGTCAACTTTTTTCTATGCAACTTTTTTCTATGCAAATTCCACCGTTCATCTACATACATACATACATTGTATACATACATACATATACTAAGCATCCACAACATCTAGTGAAAAAAAACAATCTATGAAAAAAAAAGATGAACAAAATTAAGGAGGGAGCTATAGGCTCACCGGCCGGGATCGTCGGGGCGGAGGGAGGCGGGGAGAACACCGGAGACGGAGGAGGACGCCGGAGGCGGGGAGGAGCGGCGCCGGCGCGGGCTCGGGCCGCGGCGCGCGGCTTGTGGAGGAGCGGTCGTCGATCGCGAGGCGGGCGCGCGCGGAGGAGCGGCAGCGGCGCGGGCTCGGGCGGTGCTTGGGAGCAGAAAGGCCGGACGGCGACGTCGAGGTCCGGCAGCCTGGCGGCGTCGTGGTCTTCGGCGCCGTCGGGGGAAACTATAGATGAGTTTATAAATTTTGCTAAGTGCTGCTTATATACAGAGACCTTTAGTCCCGGTTGGTGGATCCAACCGGGACTAAAGGCCCCCCTTTAGTCCCGGTGCGAACCACCAACCGGGACTAAAGGTGAATTTCACCAGGCCGAGCGGCGGGAAGCCCAGGCCTTTAGTCCCGGTTGGTGGCTCACACCGGGACTAAAGGTGGGCCTTTAGTCCCGGTTGGAGCCACCAACCGGGACTAAAGGGTTGGTCCTGGCGTGGTGGAAGTTTAGTCCCACCTCGCCAAGCGAGAGGCACTCGCACCTGTTTATAAGCCCCGCTGCGATATTCGTCCCGACCTCCTCTCTAAAGCAGGCAGTACATGCCTAACGTTCCTCTCTGCCCTGTTGGGCCTACGTGCCCTGCGGGCGTGCATCCTGGCCCATATAAAGTTGGGTTTCTAGTCGTATGCAGGCCGTTGTGGCCTAGTAGGTGGGCATTTTTTTATTTTTTGCAAAATTTTTAGTCCCGGTTGGTGGGTCCAACCGGGACTAAAGGTCTTTTCCAGTTTTTTTTGTTTTTTGCTTTATTTTTTTTCTTTTGTTTCTACTTACAGCCAAATATTTAGAGTTTTTGAGTGAATCTTTTTGGTTTAGGTCACAAAAATTATAAACTTTCTGTTAGTGCCAGTAGTTTTCAAATTTGAATAGTTTAAATTTGAATTCTTTGAAATTTGTGTGAATCACTAGTTTGTGAATAACTTTACTTTAAAAATAGATTTTTGAGTGATTCTTTTTCCTGCTGTTTAATATTAGTGGGTTTTATCAGTATGTTCAATTTGGTAATTTTTAGGTTATTTTAAATAGGTGTTTTAATCAAAAACAGATTCTGTTTAGCTCTTTTAGTTTTATAGCTCAAAAAAATCATTAAATGCATGAAAAATAGCGAATGAAGTCAGAAAGGGTTGAAAATTGATGATGTGGCTTTGAATGGTGCCTGTTGAATGCACAAAAAGTCTGGAGTTAAAATAAGTTTAAAAAAATGAAATGCCTTTGTAACAGATGAGTTTTCGTCCGAAACCCTGATACTTCGAAAGAGATTGTCCAGTTTGTACACGAAGTGCATCCAGTTTTTGCCGTAACCCTCTCAACTTTTTAGCACATGCTATGTGGGTGAAATGATGATACCATGCCAAGTTTCAACCTTTTCAGAGTTCATTTGTAGTGCTTTTCAATTTCAGGGTCATTTAGCTCAAAAAAATCAATAAATGCATGAAAAATAGCGTTCCTTCGCGTTTCAAATGCCAAAACACATATATACCCTAACTATTACAAAGATTCCCTCCGGTTTGTCCGAAGTGGGACTTTCCAGATAATTCCGGAAACTCACTAGAGAAGAAAGTGATGATGGTGAAGTCGGTCACATCCCAGAGTGGGATCTTGGGGTATAAAACTTTTTCTTCGCGTGTGTCCCTTTGCGCCGTAACCATGGACAATCTTCATCATTTAACAGGATGCTTGGGTCAGTCTTCACTGTGAAGGGAGCAATTTCAAGAAACTTTTCATAATCTTCTGACATGTCTGTCTTGTCCTCCACTCCCACGATGTTTCTTTTCCCTGAAAGAACTATGTGGCGCTTTGGCTCATCGTATGATGTATTCGCTTCCTTATCTTTTCTTTTTCTCGGCTTGGTAGACATGTCCTTCACATAGAAAACCTGCGCCACATCATTGGCTAGGACGAATGGTTCGTCTGTGTACCCAAGATTGTTAGATCCACTGTTGTCATTCCGTACCGCGGGTCTTCCTTTACCCCGCCTCCAGTCAGATTGACCCATTTGCACCGAAACAAAGGGACCTTCAAATCATGTCCATAGTCAAGTTCCCATATCTCCTCTATGTAACCATAATATGTGTCCTTTGGCCTATTGGTGTTTGCTGCATCAAAGGGGACACCACTGTTTTGGTTGGTGCTCTTTTTATCTTGGGCGATCGTGTAAAATGTATTCCCATTTATCTCGTACCCTTTGAAAGTCGATATAGTCGAAGATGGTGACTTGGCCAGCAAGTACAGCTCATCTCCAACAGTGTCGTCATGCATGAGACGTGTTTGCAACCAACCGCCGAATGACGCCATGTGTGTACGTTTGATCCAGGGCTCAGACTGCTCCGGGTTCTTGGAGCGTACACTATCCAGGTGTTCCTCGATATACGGAGCCACCAAGCTGGAATTTTGTAGAACTGTGTAGTGTGCTTGCGCCCAAGAATGCCCGTCCATACATATTACTGAATCCTTTCCTAGCGTGCCTTTTCCACCCAGTCTGCCCTCATGCCGCGATTCGGGAACACCAATCGGCTTAAGGTCAGGAATAAAGTCAACACAAAACTCAATGACCTCCTCTGTTTTACGGCCCTTGGAGATGCTTCCTTCTGGCCTAGCACGGTTATGAACATATTTCTTTAAGACTCCCATGAACCTCTCAAAGGGGAACATATTGTGTAGAAATACAGGACCCAGAATGGCAATCTCGTCGACTAGGTGAACTAGGACGTGCGTCATGATATTGAAGAAGGATGGTGGGAACACCAACTCGAAACTGACAAGACATTGCACCAAATCATTCTGTAACCTTGGTAGGATTTCTAGATCGATTACCTTCTGAGAGATTGCATTGAGGAATGCACATAGCTTCACAATGGCTAATCGAACGTTGTCCGGTAGAAGCCCCCTCAATGCAACCGGAAGCAATTGTGTCATAATCACGTGGCAGTCATGAGACTTTAGGTTCTGGAACTTTTTCTCTGCCATATTTATTATTCCCTTTATATTCGACGAGAAGCCAGATGGGACCTTCATACTGAGCAGGCATTCAAAGAAGATTTCCTTCTCTTCTTTGGTAAGAGCGTAGCTGGCAGGACCTTGATACTGGTTTGGATGCATGCCGTCTTTTCCGTCCATATGTTGCTGGTCCTCCCATGCCTCCGGTGTATCTTTTGTCTTCCCATACATGCCCAAGAAGCCTAGCAGGTTCACGCAAAGATTCTTCGTCACGTGCATCACGTCGATTGCAGAGCGGACCTCTAGGTCTTTCCAATAGGGTAGGTCCCAAAATATAGATTTCTTCTTCCACATGGGTGCGTGTCCATCAGCGCCATTCGGAACAGATTGTCCGCCAGGACCCTTTCCAAAGATTACTTTTAAATCCTTGACCATATCAAGTATATCATCACCAGTACAGTGGCGAGGCTTATTCCGGTGATCTGCCTCACCTTTGAAATGCTTGCCTTTCTTTCTTAAGAGATTCTTGATCGGAAGAAATCGACGATGTCCCAGGTACACATTCTTCTTACATTTATCCAAATATATACTTTCGGTATCATCTAAACAGTGCGTGCATGCGTGGTATCCCTTGTTTGTCTGTCCTGAAAGGTTACTAAGAGCAGGCCAATCATTGATGGTTACAAACAGCAACGCTCGTAGGTCAAATTCCTGCTGTTTGTGCTCATCCCACACACGTACACCTTTTATGTCCCACAGCTGTAAAAGTTCTTCAACTAATGGCCTTAGGTACACATCAATGTCGTTGCCGGGTTGCTTGGGGCCTTGGATGAGCACTGGCATCATAATGAACTTTCGCTTCATGCACAACCAAGGAGGAAGGTTATAGATACATAGAGTCACAGGCCAGGTGCTATGATTGCTGCTCTGCTCCCCAAAAGGATTAATGCCATCTGCACTTATACCAAACCATAAGTTCCTTGCGTCACGTGCAAACTCCGGCCACTTTCTCTTGATTTTTATCCACTGCGACCCGTCAGCGGGTACTCTCAACTTCCCATCTTTCTTACGGTCTTCTTTGTGCCATCGCAACAACTTGGCATGCTCTTTGTTTTGGAACAAACGTTTCAACCGTGGTATTATAGGAGCATACCACATCACCTTGGCAGGAATCCTCTTCCTGGGGCGCTCGCCCTCAACATCATCACCAGGGTCATCGCGGCTGATCTTATAGCGCAATGCACCGCATACCGGACATGCATTCAAATTCTCGTACTCCTCACCGCGGTAGAGGATGCAGTCATTAGGGCATGCATGTATCTTCTGCACCTCTAATCCTAGAGTGCAGATAGCCTTCTTTGCTTCGTACGTACTGTCGGGCAATTCGTTGTCCTTTGGAAGCATCTTCTTTAACATTTTCAGCAACTTTTCAAATCCCTTGTCAGATACACCATTCTCTGCCTTCCATTGCAGCAATTCCAGTGTGGTACCCAGCTTTTTCTTGTCATCTTCGCAATTTGGGTACAACAATTTTTTGTGAACCTCTAACATGCGCTGCAACTTCAACTTCTCCTTTTCACTTTCGCAGTTTCTCTTTGCATCAGCAATGGCCCGACCAAGATCATCAGCGGGCTCATCTGATGCCTCTTCTTCAGCTTCTTCTTCTTCATTCTCTTCCCCCATTGTAGTACCATCTGAAAGCACATTTGCTCCCTTGGTGGTTTTGGTAATTCATAACAACATATATCTCATTGAACTAATATCCATTCAAGATTAAGATTTTAGGATGTTCAATGATTGGCATGGCATGGACTAGAGATGTGGACCCCTCAAAATGCTAAGGACAAGAATTGGCAAAGGATCAAGACTCTACATTTTTGGTTTAGTGATCCAAGATCACATTGAGTCCATAGGAAAGCCAATACTATTAAAAGGGGATGAGGTGTTGCTTAATGGTCTTTTTGCTCAAAGTGCTTAGTGATAGCATTCCTAAACCCTCAACCACTCTCTCTATCCCAAATATGTCCAAAACCCAAAGTCCAACTCGGCCCCACCGAAATTTCCAATCCGGCCCCACCGAGTTCATCCAAGACTTAGCCACTGCCAAACCCTAACAAATCGGATCCACCGAAATGGATCTCGGTCCCACCGAGATGGCCTTGCCAACTCTCTGTAATCGTTTGCATTTACTTCGGTCTCACCGAGTTTGCAAATCGGTCTCACCGAGATGGCTTGCCAACTCTCTGTTGCCTTATTGCTTCACTTCGGTCCTACCGAGTTGATGCAATCGGTGCCACCGAGATGAGGATTGCCCTAAGCCATTGCACTTCGGTCCATCCGAGTTGTTTGTATCGGTCCCACCGAGATTCCTAAAGTTCATATCTTTTACACAGTTCGGTGCTACCGAGATTATCGTTTCGGTGCCACCGAGTTGGGTCAAAAGTGTGTAACGGTTGGATTTTGTGTGGAGGCTATATATACCCCTCCACCCCATCCTTCTCAGTAAGGAGAGCCATCAGAACGTGCCCACACTTCCACCATTCATTTTCTGAGAGAGAACCACCTACTCATGTGTTGAGATCAAGATATTCCACTCCTACCATTTGAACCTTGATCTCTAGCCTTTCCCAAGTTGCTTTCCACTCAAATCCTTCTTCCACCATAGCCAAATCTGTGAGGAGTGATTGAGTGCTGGGAAGACTATCATTTGAAGCACAAGAGCAAGGAGTTCAGCAACAACACACCGTCTATTACCTTTTGGAGAGTGGTGTCTCCTAGATTGGTTAGGTGTCGCTTGGGAGCCTCCAACCAGATGTGGAGTTGAACCAAGAAGTTTGTAAGGGCAAGGAGATCACCTACTTCGTGAAGATCTACCCCGAGTGAGGCTAGTCCTTCGTGGACGTAAGCCATGGTGGAATAGGCAAGGTTGCTTCTTCATGGACCCTTCGTGGGTGAAGCCCTCCGTGGACTCGCGCAGCCGTTACCCTTCGTGGGTTGAAGCCTCCATCAACGTGGACGTACGATAGCACCACCTATCAGAACCACGCCAAAAACCGCCGTGTCTTCATTGCGTTTGAAATCTCCTACCCCCTCTCTACATTCATAAGCAATTGCTTACATTCCGCTGCTATACTCTTAGAATTGCATGTGTAGGGTGATGCTTGACATGTACTATTGCTAAAATCTGCCTACAACTAAAATCTGGGAAAAGGTTAAGTTTTATTTGGTCAAGTAGTCTAATCACCCCCCCTCTAGACATACTTTCGATCCTACACCATCGTATTAAGGGAACTCAGGATAGTTGTCATCATCCTCTTCTTCTTCATTCTCTTCCATTAGAACCCCTCTTTCTCCGTGCTTGGTCCAACAGTTATAGCCGGACATGAAACCGGACGTAAACAGGTGGACGTGAATGACTTTTGAGCTTGAGTAATTCCTATCATTCTTACAGACACCACATGGACAACACATAAAACCATTCCGCATGTTTGCCTCAGCCGCACGCAGAAAATTATGCATGCCATTAATGAACTGGGGAGAGCGTCGGTCATCGTACATCCATTGCCGACTCATCTTCATTACAAAACACCGAAAAGACCAAATTAATACAAGTTCATACATAAAGTTCATACACACTTATTCTCATAAAACAACATAAAACTATCTAGCTAAAGCATTTAAATGCAACAACAAATGCGATCAAAATCGCAACTAAGGTAATAATTGATCCAACAGCATAATGATACCAAGCCTCTTTATTAACGGCATATTTCTAATCTTTCTAATCTTCAAGCGCATTGCATCCATCTTGATCTTGTGATCATCGACAACATCGGCAACATACAACTCCAATTTCATCTTCTCTTCTTCAATTCTTTTCAATTTTTCTTTCAAATACTCGTTTTCTTTTTCAACTAAATTTAACTTCTCGACAAGAGGGTCGGTTGCAATTTGCGGTTCACATACCTCCTAGATAAAAATATCTATGTCAACTTGATGGGCATAATTGTGATAAACACGAAATGCAACAAATAGTTATAAAAGAGAATATACCACATCCGAATCATAAACCGGACGAGGGCCGACGGGGATGGATATCAAAGTCATGGCACTATGTATAACAAACAATCATATAAGTAAGAAAATTATACAAGTAATTATCTAAATCATACAAATAAGATTTTTTTATAAAAAGGATAAGAACAAGAGGCTCACCAAGGTGGTGCCGTCGACGGGACGGTGGTTAGGACGGGGACGGGAAGTCACTAAGTAAACCACACCTACACATATGCAAACTGAGAAGTTAATTTGAGCTCAAATTGCATATAAATCAAATAAAATCCCACATAATTACTCCCAAACTAAAATCCACAAATCACTATACTTATAGAGCATTGCACGAGCTAATCTAGCAATGAGAGATGAAAGGACAAAGTTGCTAACCTTTGTGAACACTTGGATAGATGGGGTGCCTTCAAATCTTGACAACTCTTTGGCAAAAATCGAGGATGAGCTCGACCAAGGGGAAGAACAGAGGAGAGAAAGGGGAAAACAGAGAGAATGGGCTCGGTCTGGACGAAGGGTTTATATAGGGACGTCTTTAGTCCCAGTTGGTTATACAAACCGGGACTAAAGGTCCACCTCTAGTCCCGGTTTGTGATACAAACCGGGACTAAAGGGGCTCGGGGGGGCCCCAGCCTGACACCAGCCTGCCACCACCCCTTTAGTCCCGGTTTGTATCACAAACCGGGAGTAAAGGTCCACCTCTAGTCCCGGTTTGTGATACAAACCGGGACTAAAGGGGATCGTGGGGGCCCCAGCCTGACACCAGCCTGCCACCACCCCTTTAGTCCCGGTTTGTATCACAAACCAGGACTATAGGTAGAAAATGAACCAGGACTAATGATGCCCGTGCCCCCGACCGCTCCTAGCCATTGGAACCGGGACTAATGGTCACGGTAGTCCCGGGCCGTAATCAAACCGGGACTAAAGGGGCGGACGAAAGGTCTGTTTTCTACTAGTGAATAGTGCCTTGAAATTCATTGCTAGTTGAGAAATTACACGTGCGTTTTAGTAATCATACTTTGAAATAATCGGTCCACAAGTATTAGGTAGTCTGCGACCAACAAGTGATACAATTGGATATTTATCGGGGAATACTGTGAATACTGTCTGGTAATCTTAATTTTGTTTCTAGCAAGTAGTTGGTCAAAGTTAAATTTATGGCCGACCACACATAGTCAAATCACACATTATAAAAATTTAATGGAGGTAGGATCAGCCATGTAATTTGTCCTGATATTTTGCTTATCCAAAAATATCCTACAAGACGTGAGGAAGATCCAACATTCATGTCATTTCAAATGACAAATCTAAGCAAATATTCAGTTTCCATGAAAATTTGGAGAAGTCCTTGAGTTCAACATAGGTCACAAAGTGAATATCCATCATGGAGAAGATAATCGGATTGCTAATGAGAATTTTCCTTCACACAACTAGCCTAGTGGCCAAGAAGTAGGACATTGTAGCTAGCATCCTTGTTGCCACCATGGTTTCTTACAATGAGGCTATTTCCTAGTTGTATGTGTGTTGACCTAGACCATAAACAGTAAATCACCAAGCAGAGGAGTACTAAATAGCGATGTCCGAATGAGATGGACATAGGAGAAACAGGAGATCGTGGACTGAGACTCAAGAATATATCATGGATAAACGCTCAGGCGTGAGAAAGCGTTTTCCATATATGATTATGTTTCGTTCTGAAGAAAAATTCCTGGTTTCAGCGGTACTAAATGATTTCCATTTGACAAGAACGAAACACCACAATAAAGTGGAACAAAACTATTATTTGCAATGTATAGCGTATGAGTTCAAAAGGTAATTGAGTAGCTTACATGAAAGCTTTAGGGTGTGTTTGGCTTAAAGCACCCGTATCCTGGCTTGGGCGTACGCAGGTGTGCAAGCATGGAGATGGTGGGATATGAAAATTTGCAAACGCGGGATGGCACAAAATCTGCAATCGCACCCCCTTTTACTCGCTCACCTCTAGCGGGAAGACAACTCGAGCCTCAGTTCTCGACATCGGCAGCAGTGGCGACTTACCAATAGTGCGGACCAAGATCTTCGGCACCAAGACGTTGTCCTCCCCTTCGTGAGCTGCTCGTCCCCTTCGTCTCATCCGCCTCGTCTCTGACATGGGTGAGGTCGTGCCATCATCTCCATGACAGGAAGAAACATACAACCGCCATCCATCCCTGCACTTTCAGGTTGTGAGGTAAGGTGTAGGGTCGATTTCACTGTTACTTATCACAACATTGATTTCGCCGTTACTTGCCGCAACATCGATTTCCCCAGGGTGAATGGATGAAGCTTCCCATTCAGGCATCTACACTCATATAGGTGTGATTCGTGCTTGGGTCATGTTAGTCCACATCAGCCCAAGAAAGTCAGACATTTATAAAGGATCATGAACTTTGGTTCAAGTTTTCTTTGCCAGAAAAAGGGCCTACGGGTACGGGGGCGGCGTTTTGGCACCCGGGACTAGGTGATCCCGATATCTGGGCGGTCCAGGAGCATGTCGAGATGTGTGCCTTGAATTATTTAAGTGGGAATACAGGACAGAAAGGGGGAGGAATACGAGCGTACGTAGTGTGTCAGGTGGGGGCGCGTGTGACGGCCGTTGGCGCGTGGACTAGCAGAGACGTTTATGGACTCGGGACGGCGTTGAGCCCAAACTAGCTGGACCCATAGGCCAGGT
This sequence comes from Elymus sibiricus, assembly GCA_039707655.1. Taxonomy (NCBI): domain Eukaryota; kingdom Viridiplantae; phylum Streptophyta; class Magnoliopsida; order Poales; family Poaceae; genus Elymus; species Elymus sibiricus. Next base: position 137,080,725 of record CM077666.1, read on the forward strand.
GGACCACGCTGGGCTGATGTGAGGAGGGCGCAAAAATAGAACTGAACCCCGTCCATCAGCAGCCGTGTGTGTGAGAAAAGGGGATCGAGGAGGAAAACAGTGTTCTTGGGCGGCGGCGGCGGCGAGGCCGTAAGTATCCCCCCAGATTTGATTGGCCGCGGTGAAGATTGGCCACGGCGCCGGCGCCGGCGTCCAGGCCGTAGTTACCACCCGGGATTTTGCTTTCTCGCGCTGGAAGTTGTGGGAGGAGCGCTGGCTGCAGCGGCAGAGCGACAATGGCGATGGATTTCCCTGTTTCTCCTGTGGACCGGTGAGTAGTCCATTTTTTGGTGGCCATGGGGTGTTATTAGTCCTTAGATTCAACGCTGGTCCTTGTTGCCTTAGGAATTGACTTAATCTCCTGCAGGTTGCCCATCTTCCCGGAGGAGGCCTGTAGCGCGGCAGCCGTGCTTGAATTGATTGCTGGAGGCAGCCGCTGGGAAGAAGAGTCAGGCAATGGATCTAGTGGTGCAGTCGTCTGTGAGTATGGGCGTGGCTCATATGGTCGCTTTGTTGGCGATATGTTCTTGCATTCAAACGCAGAGTGGTAAGACTGAGTAGTTCAGTGATGTAAGCAGCCATGGGAAAAAATGATGCGAAGAAAACAGATTAGTGGGCTAGAAAAATGGGGGTGGGAGCAAAAATCTGTGACAAGAATGAAAAAGTGATACTAAAATGTAAAATTCTGTGTCGTATTTCAGAGCATAATTGATTTGCTTGACATCGTTATGCAGGGTCCGAGTCGGAAATCATCCCCCGGATAGGGCTTGCTTCCGAATCAAGCTGAGACAGACGCCTCATGATAACAGATCCAAGCTCATGATCTAGCATGCTGCCGTGCACAAGCTGTTGTAGGATGTCCTTCCCTGTAACTGTTACCAGCCGAGGGGAACTGTGGACTATCCAGTTTCTGTGCACAATGTTCTTGTAGTCAGTGCGAATAAATGAAAAGCGAGTAATTTAGACGGCACGGTTTGGCTGACCTTGCGAGTTGGTCAGCGGGCAAAGCTGGCATGTGAGATTGCAACAGATCTGCAGTTTCGGTTTTCGGAGGGAGGACTGGGCGTCCGTTGAACCATGGGTTGCCTGCGTAGCTCCTGCTTGATATGTACTTCCGCTTGGGGAGGGGGGCAGTAGTGATGGCAAAAAACAACCCGGGTTTGTTCTCCCGAGTGTCGTCGCTATATATCTCCTTCACTGCCAGCGCAATGCATGTGGCATACTATTGTATGGCATTGTAGATTGATTCACTGTGGATGTCTGTCTGTGCAGCCTCCTTGTTCGTGTCCGTGACCTTGGGATGCTGACGCGATATGCGGCCATCATTGTCTGTGACATTTTGTTTGCGGAGGCGTGAACGCTGTGAAGAGCTTTCCATTGGCACATGAACAAAAGTTGGGATGAGACAAATGGCTCATTCGTAAGATGAGCAAAAAGGAATTGTCATACATGTAGAAAAAAAAGATGTACCTTCGCAGTCCGATATGTCGAGCCTAACTCCGGAAAGTTTTCGGGCCTTTGGTGTCTGGAAAGAGGGTTCTACGTTTGCAAAGGCACTGATGGGACATGTTTTCGTTTCATTTGACAAGAAACGCTTGGCTCCTCACATATTGGAGTCTCTGGCCTGAGGGGGCAGTCTAAGAAGCCCCTAGCAGAACAACAAGCACAACTGGAGGCAAGTGCAGACATAAGCTTCTCAGTAAATGTGATCATATCATTTTGGATGTGTTGCCGCGCCATGGATACATGACGGATCGCACGGGCATTCTGCTCCCGCAACAGGATAGCAATTGGCTGTGATGACTGGAAAAAAACAATAAAATGTAAGATTGTAGTACTGACATGATGTTAAACACGGATGAATCACCAAAAAAGAACGAAACGGGGCTCATGCAGGGGAGGGTATGAGTTCAAATAAATACCATTTGCGGGAAATGGCTGGCAATGTGATTGCAGTAGTCCATAGCAGACAACTGCCTTGGCGGCAAGGGGTGGGTTTCCAGCTGCACAACTCCGGCAGGCGCGGTTACAGTCTTGCTCTTTGGAAACGTAGGACAGCAACCGGGGCGAGTCGAGTGCACCCATGAACGGGACAAAGTTGCTAGCTCTGTGCGCTGCTCATCAGAATACACACTCCTTGATTAACAAACAGTGGACGGGTCTCTCAGCTGGTAAAATTAAGAAACGAACGAATTACCGGATGAAGGTGGCATTTGTTTATGTGTGGACATATGAGATTTAATTGCAATCATGCGAAAAATGAGGGACCGGACATACCATGGATGAAGCAAACGACGGCTCGGGTACACCTACATCAGTAGCCATGGTTGTCATCCGGCGTAAGGTATCTTGGTCAAACTTTTGTATCCTAGGGAGCACATCATGTTTCATGTTGAATATGCCCAGATCAAGGTTGTCCAGGAAGAACACCTGAAAAAAAATCCAACAGAAGGGATTATGGCTGCCCTGGAGTGCCCATCAAGGGATAAAATTATAAAGTGGGCCAACAGTGTTAGCGGGTGTTAACCTGCAGGAACAGGTGACATCCAGTGAGGTTTGCGGTTGCCACCCCATTCCCTATGTCAATCTTTAGCTTTGAGCACACATCGAGCAAGCACTGCAGCAAATACTCACATCAGTTGAACCGAGCTATCTCTTCGGTGCTGGCAAGTGCGCCCCAGAAATCAATGCTCTTGTAGTCGTGTTTGCATGACGGGGCAAGAACATGACCCATCACAAAGATAACGAAAGCAATCTGGAAACAGTCTTTCTCCAATTTGCTTGACTCCTCAGTAATGTTCCTGCCAAGGAAATCCTCTGTCGCACGCAAGCTGTGCGCTTGAGAATTGTCCATTCCTAAAGTTTTCTTGATGAAAGCGATTGATTCCTCGTTGATGTTCCCGTCCGGGCCACGGACATCTCTATGGCCACAAGGGATTCCAAAAACTTTGGCCACATCAGACGGTGTGAACGGGAGCTGCTTCTTATCACTGACAACAATTGCGCGGCTAATGACATCAACCTTGCTCATGGTCCACGAACTAAGCTTCAGGTTTAGCTTCTGAATCATTGGCAGCTGTAGCATGCCCTCAAAACCTATTTCTTTTACTAACCACCTTTTGTACTCGTTGAACTGATTGATGACAGAAACAGCATGCCTGACAGAACTCCTTGATGTGGAGTTTGGAGGGAGAGGATCCACTCGCCCCCCTGAATCAGTACGCGCGCTAGATGATGGTTTCCCGGCCATTCTGCCAAGATGGCGCCTATCATCGTCGCAGAAATAATCATCTGATCCAGAAACGGGCATGGTTCCTACGGCCATAAGAAATGAAAAATGAAATTAGATTTGTCTAACAGAATGACCTAAGATACGAGAGTGGTTGCCGGGATTCCGATTTTGCGACGGGCAAAAGTAATTGCGTCGTCGGGCGAGTTAGGGGAGTAGCACGCGGCCGGCGGGGCAGCGCGTGTCGGTAAGCGGCCGCGCGGCGGGTTGAGCAGAGTCTCACCTTGGACAGTCGTGGCGCCTCGGCGAGGACTGCACTCTCCGGCCGCGGACGCCGGAGATCGGAGTGACTGCAGGGGGAAATCCGGTCCGCCTGTTTGGATCTGGAGCTGGTGGTTAGGGACAAGTAAGGTGTGCGGTGGGTAGGCTGCCGTGTAAGCCGGCCTGGTGAGCGGCAGAAGAGTCGAGAGATTTGGGTCAGAAGGCAAGGAAAAAATCAGGGCAGCGTCGTAACCCTACGTGGCAGCGTTACCGCCGGTAAAACACCGCTAAACGTGAGTAAATAGTAAACAACATTAGTAGATTCTATAAAAAAACAAAACACATGGTAAAAGGCGGACTAAAAATCCATGGCGAACAAATCACGTTCCATTACATAACACGGGTCGTACATATAAAAGTTCAAATCTGCAGGTCAACGAGGACAGCCAGTCACGGCTCCTGATTCTTTCACTAAGCTGCTAGTTATTACATTTGTCGCTGCCGGCGCGGCCAGCAAACACGAGAGAAAATATGGCGACGACAACAACTAGCAGCAACGCCGTGGCCATCAGATTGGTTGATGCCAGTAGGAGGTTCAGCCTTAGCAGACATTTAACCACGTCTAGGATTGCCGTCGATTGTTGGTCCGCTAGCCTTTCTCCCCGCCCCAGCGGCGCAACTGGATGAGTCGCCGCCTGGATCTGCTGTCCGGCGACATTCCCCGGTGGATCCGGCAATAGGTACCTTGCGTACCCCTCCTGCCACTCATAGAACTTGCATCTCCCTTACTGATTAAACGAAAAATCAAATGAGAACAATGCCTTCGCGTGAAAGGATCGATGGATCTAGACTGGCTTTCTAGAGAAAACTTACATCTTTCTGTACGCACTTGTAGAAACGCTTGCCCGGCTTGCTTCCGGTTGAGCCACAGACGAAGGTCACCACTTGGTCCTAGCAGTACAGGCATGGGATGAGCGGCAGGATCTCCTGGGAAGCAAGCTGCTGGTTCGTCGACGATGAGGAAGCCATGGTCGCAACAGACGGAGCTCTCTGGAACTGAAGATATTTTGGGTGGCGTCTGGAAGAAGCTGGACCAGTACGTCGTTGTGTGGACGGGGGTGAATGAGTGGTTGTTGGGGCCTCGCCCGTTTACGACCATTGCCACTAGCCGGCCCAGGACGGAGGCCTGGCAGTGCCAAACAAACGAGCTGTCTGTCCCGCTCTGGAGTAACGGCGGGCGGCGTTTGACAAATGGGCCATGTGGGCCAGCGGGTGGGATTTCATCCAGCAAAATACATAGTGGAATACAAGGACAGGTGCGGATCTTGGTGCGCACGGGCGGTACAGATTCCGGGCGCCGAATTTGATTTTCCGGTGGGCGGCGTCTGACAAACGGCGGGCGGCGTCTGACAAATGGGCCATGCGGTACAGATTCTGCATTTTGCAAAGAAACAACCACATGCCTCAGGGGGGCGGCGTTATGGCACCCGGGACTAGGTGATCCCGATATCTGGGTGGTCCAGGAGCGTGTCGAGATGTGTGCCCTGAATTATTTAAGTGGGAATACGGGACAGAAAGGGGGAGGAATACGAGCGTACGTAGTGTGTCAGGTGGGGGCGCGTGTGACGGCCGTTGGCACGTGGACTAGCGGAGACGTTTATGGACTCGGGACGGCGTCGAGCCCAAACTAGTTGGACCCACAGGCCAGGTGGACCACGCTGGGCTGATGTGAGGAGGGCGCAAAAATAGAACTGAACCCCGTCCATCAGCAGCCGTGTGTGTGAGAAAAGGGGATCGAGGAGGAAAAACAGTGTTCTTGGGCGGCGGCGGCGGCGGCGAGACCGTAAGTATCTTCCCAGATTTGATTGGTCGCGGTGAAGATTGGCCACGGCACCGGTGCCGGCGTCCAGGCCATAGTTACCACCCGGGATTTTGCTTTCTTGCGCTGGAAGTTGTGGGAGGAGCGCGGGCTGCAGCGGCAGAGCGTCAATGGCGATGGATTTCCACGTTTCTCCTGTGGACCGGTGAGTAGTCCATTTTTTTGGCGGCCATGGGGTGTTATCGATGGAAATATGCCCTAGAGGCAATAATAAAGTTGTTATTATTTTATATTTCCTTGTTCATGATAAAGGTTTATTATTCATGCTAGAATTGTATTGACTGGAAACTTAAATACATGTGTGAATACATAAACAAATACCGTGTCCCTAGTGAGCCTCTAATAGACTAGCTCGTTGATCAAAGATGGTTAAGGTTTCCTAACCATAGACATGAGTTGTCATTTGATAACGGGATCACATCATTAGGAGAATGATGTGATGGACAAGACCCATCTGTTAGCTTAGCATATGATCGTTCTGTTTATTGCTACTGCTTTCTTGAATGTCAAATACATGTTCCTCCGACCATGAGATCATGCAACTCCCGGATACCGGAGGAATACCTTGTGTGCTATCAAACGTCACAACGTAACTGGGTGCTCATAAAGATGCTCTACAGGTATCTCCGAAGGTGTCTGTTGAGTTGGCATGGATCGAGACTGGGATTTGTCACTCCGTGTTTCGGAGAGGTATCTCTGGGCCCTCTCGATAATGCACATCATAAGAAGCTTGCAAGCAAAGTGACTAAGGAGTTAGTTACGGGATGATGTATTACGGAACGAGTAAAGAGACTTGCCGGTAACGAGATTGAACTAGGTATGGAGATACCGACAATCGAATCTCGGGCAAGTAACATACCGACGGACAAAGGGAATTACGTATGTTGTCATTGTGGTTCGACCGTTAAGATCTTAGTGGAATATGTGGGAACCAATATGAGCATCCAGGTTCCGCTATTGGTTATTGACCGGAGAGGCGTCTCGGTCATGTCTACATCATTCCCGAACCCGTAGGGTCCGCACGCTTAACGTTCGTTGACGATATAGTGTTATATGAGTTATGTGAATTGGTAACCGAATGTTGTTCGGAGTCCCGGATGAGATCCCGGACGTCACGAGGAGTCTCGGAATGGTCGAGAGGTAAAGATTTATATATGGGAAGTCATATTTTGGGTTCCGGAAAAAGGTGTAGTTTTTTCGGTATTGTACCGGGAAGCTTCCAGAAGGTTTCGGAGGATTCCGGAGGGGTCCGGAAGTCCACAAGTGGGTCCACCACGTCCCAAGGGCTGGCATGGGCTAAGGGGAGGTGCCCTGGCCTTATTGGGCCAGGCGCACCAAGTCCTCAAAAGCCCACGCAGCTAGGGAAGGAAAAAGGAGAGTCCTAATAGGAATAGGATTGGACTTTGGAGTCCAAGTCCACGTGTGTACTGTTCACGTGGTACTGTTCACGTGGCACTATTCCTTCTACTCCAAGGCCCTACACATATTCAAACCTATAAGGTCACTGGCCAACTCGGCCTCCCAGATGGTCGCTCGATTTGTTCCTTCGTTGGCCCTTCGATCTGGTCAACTGTCTTTCTTGGCCGTCGATGGCTGCCTGTTCTGTGCCTATTCACTGCCTCCTGTTTTCACCGCTCGGTTATTTTTTTTTCGCTTCCATGACTGGTGGGCTCGGCTGCCCGCGCTATTGGCTGGGTGAAACGCTGGTCGGTGAGAACAAGCTGTCCCCGCGCGCCGCGCGTTCGATCCTGCGCTCGCGTCGTGCGTCCTTGAAAACCGCGGAGGGTGGTTGGCTGGCGCTTGCGCAGCCGGTTTGGGTTTCTCCACGATGACATGTGGGCCCGTTTGATCCTGGCCCCGGTCGTCGGCTGCCGTGGTTGGTTTTCTCACGGGATGGATTTGGCGGTCGCAGTCGTGCGTCGCGGAGGGCCCGCGCAGGGTGGGCAGTTGGCAGACTGGCCCGTGCGTGCACACCGCTGCACGTGGCTAATTCACGTGGTGGTTGCTGTCGCTGTTGGGTGGGCCTGCTTTCTTTCTGGCCCCGTGCGTCGGCGGCACTCTTTGCCTTGTTCTGTGTTCGTCTGGCGGTTCGCGCTTGAATTGACTCGGGCCGGCTGGCTGAGGTCATGCAACTGTTGCGCCGTGTCTCGCCGTGCCTCGCGAAGATCGGGGTTGGCTCTGTGTTGCGTCCTGTTTCCCTCGCGGAGAGCGTGTGTCCGTCCTGCCCACGTCGCGTCGCGTCTTGCGTCCCGCTGCTTTCTTTTTCTTCCGGTCGTTCGTTACCGTTGTGATCTGTTCCTTCCTCTGATCGATGGACCCTTGCCGCGCTCCGGCCCCGTGTGTAAGCGGCGTCTGCCTCGCGTCGGCCCGGTCTGCTTTTCACCCGAGCAGCCTCATTGCTGGCGGTTTGACCCCTCGGCCGTTCGTATGCGCCCTGTGGGTGGTTGGCTGGTTTCCTCTGCCTCATCCACCCGCGCGCTGCCGTTCGCCTCTCTGCATGTGGGCGCGCTCTTGGATGGGCCCCGCTTGTCTGTGGCGTTCCGTTGTCTTCGTGGGCGTGGCCTCTGTGGTGGCCTGTTGCTGTGGCTGACGCGCGTGGGGGCTGGCTGGCGTGCGTGCGCCGCGCTGTGGGTGACGCGCGTGGATTCTGGCTTGCGTGCGTGCGCCGCGCGGTAGAGCGGAAGGCGTGCGGGGGGCGCGTGGGGCGCGCTCGGGCTTGCTTGAGGCCTGCGCGGGTTGGACCCTCTCCCTGACAATGGGCTCTCGTCCCCACGCTTCCCACGTGCCATCATCTGTTTCGTGGGTCAGAGGAAGCTTTGTTTGGGGCTGGGTTTCACTGCCGCTGCGGGCAGACTTCCTTTTCTCTTCGTTTTCCCCGTTCCTTCTTTCTTTGCCTCTCACTTATTCCCGCCGCTTCATCCGCTTGCTGTCACCACCGCTTCCGGACTGTCGCGCGTTCCACGAGTCGCCTGCTTTGTGCCCTTCGGCCGTGCTGTGCTGCGGTCTGTAGCCACGGCCGACTTTTGCTTCGTGGGTGCTGCTGGTTAAGGTTCATTCTCCTCCTGCTCTTCTCGTCGTGTTCTTCCCTTTCCATTCTTGCTTCGGTTTGCTGATCTCGCCCTCTTCGGTTTCTTCCCTTCGTGCGCAGTTTCCTTGGCCTTCATGTTATCTCCTGCGTAGGATCTTGGGTCGTTATGTCCTTTCCGACGAGGTTAGTGTACGCCTCCTCTACTTCTCTGTGAGTGCTTGTCTCTGAGGTGTTTGACGAAATGCGCGCGTGCTCGTGCTCCTCGATGAAATGCCTGTTTGCTGCCGTCTGTTCTACCTGCGCCTCACATTAGCCTCGCGTTAGCTATGCGTGGTTTGCAATGGTTGTTTCCACGTCTTATATGAAGATGAGGCTGTGTGGTATTTTCTGTTGCATGTTACGGTTGGGTTATTTTGTTAAGAATCTTATCTTAAACTGTGTGGTCTTTTGTGTTCCAGATTAAAGTTGGTCTGTTTCTTATATAGATCCTATATATGTATTATTGTATGGACATGAAATTGAGTGCTCTTTTGTACTACGTATTGCAGCTGCTGATGCGTTGTTCTTTTGCTCCTCCAATGGCATATATAACATCTAGCCTTCAGAAGATGCACCAAACAAACTACATTTTGCTGCAGGGTATGACATATTTTTTCTGCTGAATAAATAACAGATGCTTTTATAAATGTCACTACTGTGGTAATTTGTTGACTCACATAGCTCACTATATGACTGCAGATGGCCCAGAAGCTTTATGAAGTGCTCAACCTTTCGTCAGAAAAAAACAATGGGGTTAAAAACATACCTCGGAACCGATGGGTTTTATGTAGGTACCATCCTACTTTTAGTTGATTATCAAAGTAGTCCTGCTATCTATAGATGTATCTCGTCACATTGTGTCAATTAATTGAGCAATAGCTACAAATCATCATTTCTGAGCAGAGAATTCGAATCTAGCTGTAAGCTTTGCTTACTTTTTAACGCAATAGCAAGACTGGAATAGCGACACTTTTTTATAAAAATAGAATAAAGGTGAATATGCCATGTCGGTTCTGCACAAATATCTTCAGAAATGAAGTTTGAATTAAGTGATTTCATCTGTCAACTGCTGGTTACAGTACAATCCCTATCTAATATCCTACCTGTGTAGCCTTTCCTTTCTCATTACTCTATTGTATTGTAGTTATATTTGATGTATGATGACCAATGTGTAGGAAAATTGATCGCTTAAAAAATCCAGTAATAACATCTCTGTATTGTTAGTATGTTTGCAGTTTTAGTGATCTCTAATGAGACGATGCCCATTATGCAAGTATAATTACCACACCCACCTCTTACCCGTGCTATGGTTGCTCTGGTGCTATTGATGAACCAGGACAAAATTGTTGTGTTCTATACATCCACACAAATCACACTTGGCTCCTCAGGGTATGGTGCATATTGCCTCTGATTTGCTTATTTCAGTGTGCTTTTTACAGAAAATTTCATTTGCTTATTTTTCACTTCTTTAGGGATATGAGGAGAGAGCTCTATTCTTGGCAGTGTCGGCATCATTTCTACAAGTGACATAGTTGATCTTTGCTATGTGGACCAATGGCATGATATGTACCTAAGATGGGAGATTCTTAATTAGGTACGAAAAAGATGACAGCCACTTCGGTTTCAGTACAGCAGTTTACTGAATATTTCTAAGCTTTGAACTGCATGATCACAGTAACAATATAACTAAAGTTGGAAGAAACTTAAGGCTAAATTCAGTCAGTTTTTTTAACCTTTTTAGAAAGACAAGAACAATATCCAGTATGATTCTCTTCACTGAGGAGCTCGAAGGATGGTACTGCGGCTTCTTGTGCCAATATTTGATAATCTACTGCTATCTCTAGAGACGACGCCATTAGTATGTGCATTGGTGATGCCGAGCACAAAGCTGTGTATCCACCTCCTTTGCTCTAGACTGTATGTCTCTCCAACCCTGAGCTATCCTCATTATTTTATTAGTTGGATATAATTTCATGAAGAAGGTGACGTCCCGTTCATGATCCTGCATTGCACCACGGACCGGGTGACAGACCCGCTGACCCACTAATGAAACCCTTGACACACCTTCTGTTTTGCTTCTCCTATTTATCTCATATTGAGACTTTTTTGTGATTCACTTTTATCCTCTCTATTATAGTTCAGTACCTTGCTCATTGTTTTAGTTTGTTCATGTATTTTGTTGGCTTAGAAATTACGAGTTACAAGTATGAGCGACATCTTCAACCATGCTATTATATTTATTACTTTTCTAAACTGAAGTGTTCCTGACAATTACATATGAGAGTACATATAATTGAGTTGTGCTGACTTGCTTTTCTAAACTGATGATCTGGAGCCAGAGTTAAATATGATAGTAGAGATAATTAAGTTGTGCTCCTGACTTGCTTTTCTGAACCGAAGTGTTCCGAGGATTGCCTTCTTTAATTGCATCTAACTATTAGCTGCCTGATAAGATTAGAGATAGATGCATTTTCCTTTTATATTTATCTTTATGTCGATGGTATTCTTTTTATTCCGTTGATGTCAGTCTATGTAGGTTATCAAATCGCCTCCCTGCTTATGCTTCGTTGTGCATGCGATTCTATATACTTGACTACTTTGTGACATGTATTTCCATGTAGTCATATATATCTTGTCCCAAGCAGTGAGCTAGATTATTAATATGCTTGGAGCCCTACTTCCAATCTCTCTCAAATTGCCTCTTGCGTTGTGAATTTCTTTGTAGGCTTACTGGTTTTGGTTCACATAGAACAGCTCCAGCCTTCTTTTTTTTTTGCATGGAACAGCTCCAGGTTTAGGGTGGACTTTATAGGAGCATCAAGTTGGTGAATATGTATGAAGCTATATGACCGGGTTCTCCATTCCTATTTTTACACATTTTGTTCATCCTCAAAATAGTTCCTGGCCAGCGCATTTTTACATGTGCGTCTCTTGTTATCCAACAGAATTGAGTTAGTGAAATGGTTGGTGTTGCTTAATGTGGTGGCCACTTAAACCCGCTCGACATAGTTGAAATTTTTGATTTTTCCAGTGATGTCTTTGACTTCATATCAGATTCGGATTTTTTATCCTGTGTCACCTCTTTTAAGCAACATTATGTCATTTATCGGTTCTTGCTTATGGTTTTCAAAAATACAGCCATCCATGCCTGCTTGAGCTATGAGCAAGCTCACCTTCAAACTCAAGCCGTACGCTACTATGACCATGATCCTCATTAATTTATCTGCCCGTTGTTTCTTTAATTGATTTATCATTTCAAGTTTGCCCTTCCATTGCAGCAGACCAACATGTCCTTGTTTCTTTAATTTATTTCTTATTTCATGTTTGCACTTCTATTGCATCAGAACATGTCATAAATGTAGTGCTGGGCATTGTTTTATCAGCACTTTCATCGGAGCTCGTGAACGCCGCTTCATCAGAAGTCCTATCAACACTTTCATCTGAACTGCTGTCCCAAATTTCATCGGAGATACTGTTCGAACTTCCATCGGAACTAATCTCCACAGGATTATCCATGCGAGATATCCTCATGCTCGGCGGCGGAGGAAACCTATATCAACATAGATTTTCAATCCACACAGCCTAATGAAAACACATTACTTTGACAGCATGTAAATTTAACAGAGCAGATGACCATGAATAAAATACGACTCAAAAACGAGATCGAATCGCAAACTAATCAACCTAAACACCGATACTATTGCCATAACTACAGGGATTTGTTTCCATAAGTATCCATCCCTAAGTAGAGAGAGCTACCACACAGAATCTGTGAGATGCCTAAAGAAGACACAAGGTGAGTAAAAATAGCCAGAGAAAGAGGAGAAATGTAAAACTCAGATAAAACAGAGCCAGATCTATGCATGGAGAGAAATCCGAGGTAAGGACATGTACAATGCTTGATAAGATAGTCTTATCTTAAGTCTTGCATTTAATTTAGAGATGACAAAAAAATGTCTTGTAATGGGTCATCTCTTAGCCTTATCTTTGATAACTAGCTATTGCTAAAACCGTGGTGAGAATATTGTGCTAAGAGATCATCTCTTGTCTTCTCTTATTTAAGAGAAGACAAACCTTTTCTTATGAGTTCTTTCTCCTCCACCTCATCATTTATCCTACGTGTCACTCCTAAGATAGCACCATTGTACATGCCAATAAAAAAAGGGATATCTCACCAGAGCGCTGGGGTGGGTCTCTGACGAAACGCCTCTTTCGAAGCAACGAACCGCCAAGGAAGAGAAGGAGATGATAAATAGGTAGATGGATGGAGTCGCTGCCTCTTCATATTCTCTTTTTTTTTAGCCTTGCCTCTTCATATTCTGTTGCGGACGGGCCGACCAGAAATTTTTTCATGGGCCGAGCTAAGAAGCATACGGGCCTTCCAATAAGTATGCCTCCATAATCCATATGGACAGCACACATTTTTTTTTTGGAAAGTGGGCAGCACACATTTTAATAGCGCAAATACAATACACATATCTAACATAAACACGACTACAAAAAAGGGTTCTTTAACTGGTTTATACAATTCTAAAAAAAATGGGTTTTTTCATGCATCAAACCCTCGATTAACCACATGCTTATTTAACACTAAAACGCTATTGCGCGGCATGATTTAGACATGGACTTTATGCTATCAAAATAAGATGTGCATTCTCATAAGATTTATTGCTATACGTGTCAAACCACAATTAAATAACTAAACATAAACTTACCTTCAAATGGGACTTACTTCTACCAGATTAAAATGTCTACATACTTCGATTGTCCCAAATAAAGGAAGCTAAGTAATCGCAAAACAATTTCATCGCGGGCATGGGTTTAGCGGGTCTCTGCGCCATTTGGCGCAATGGGTCAACTAGTATAAATAGAGGAGAGGGGGCGCCCCAAACAATACACAACATTGTCTTAGCCGTGTGCGGCGCCCCCCCCCCCCCCCCCCCACAGTTCTGTCCCTCGGTCATATTTTCGCAGTGCTTGGGCGAAGCCCTGCGGAGATAGCATCACCATCACCGTCACCACGCCGTCGTGCTGCCGGAACTCATCCACTACCCCACCGTCTTGCTGGATCAAGAAGTCGAGGACGTCACCGAGCTGAACGTGTGCTGAACGCGGAGGTGCCGTACGTTCAGTACTCGGTCGGTTGGATCGTGAAGTTGTTCGACGACATCAACCGCGTTGTTCTAACGCTTCCGCTTATGGTCTACGAGGGTACGTAGACACACTCCCCCTCTTGTAGCTATGCATCTCCATGGATAGATCTTGCGTGTGCGTAGAATTTTTTTTGTTTTCCATGCAACGTTCCCCAACAGTGGCATCATGAGCCAGGTCTATGCGTAGATGATATGCACGAGTAGAACACAAAGAGTTGTGGGCGGTGATCGTCATACTGCTTACCACCAACGTCTTATTTTGATTCGGCGGTATTGTAAGATGAAGCGGCCCAGACCAACCTTACATGTCCACGTACATGAGACCGATTCCACCGACAGACATGCAACTTGTTTTGCATAAAGGTGGCTGGCGGGTGTCTATTTCTCCTACTTTAGTTGAATCGAATTTGACTACAGCCGGTCCTTGTTGAAGGTTAAAACAGTAAACTTGATAAATCACCGTTGTGGTTTTGTGCCATAGGTAAGAACGGTTCTTGCTAGAAGCCCGTAGCAGCCACGTAAAACTTGCAACAACAAAGTAGAGGACGTCTAACTTGTTCTTGCAGGGTATGCTGTGATGTGATATGGTCAAGACATGATGTGATATACGTTATTGGATGAGATGATCATGTTTTGTAATTTATCGGCAACCGGCAGGAGCCTTATGGTTGTCTCTTTATTGTATGAAATGCAAGCGCCATGTAATTGCTTTACTTTATCGCTATGCGTTAGCAATAGTTGTAGAAGCAGTAGTTGGCGAGACGACCACGACGCAACGATGGAGATCAAGGTGTCAAGCCGGTGACGATGGAGATCATGACGATGCTTTGGAGATGGAGATCAAAAGCACAAGATGATGATGGCCATATCATGTCACATATTTTGATTGCAAGTGATGTTTATCCTTTATGCATCTTATTTTGCTTAGAACGACGGTAGCATTATAAGATGATCCCTTCACTAAATTTCAAGATAAAAGTGTTCTCCCCGAGTATGCACCGTTGCTAAAGTTCGTCGTTTCGAAGCACCTCGTGATGATCGGGTGTGATAGATTCTACGTTCACATACAACGGGTGTAAGCCAGTTTTACACAAGCAGAATACTTGGGTTAAACTTGACGGGCCTAGCATGTACAGACATGGTCTCGGAACACTAGAGACCGAAAGGTCGAACATGAGTCATATAGTAGATATGATCAACATGGAGATGTTCACCATTGATGATTATCCCATCTCACGTGATGATCGGACATGGGCTAGTTGATTTGGATCATGTATCACTTAGTTAACTTGAGGGATGTTAATTTAAGTGGGAGTTCATTAGTAATTTGATTAATTGAACTTAATTTATCATGAACTTAGTCCTGATAGTCTTTGCAAATTATGTTGTTGATCAATAGCTCGCGTTGTAGCTCCCCTGTTTTGATACGTTTCTAGAGAAAGCTAAGTTGAAAGATGATGGTAGCAACTACATGGACTGGGTCCGTAACTTGAGGATTATCCTCATTGCTGCACAGAAGAATTATGTCCTTGATGCACCGCTAGGTGATGGACCTGCTGCAGGAGCTGCTGCAGACGTTGTGAACGCCTGGCAGGCTCGATCTAATGACTACTCGATAGTTCAGTGTGCCATGCTCTACAGCTTAGAACCGGGACTGCAAAAGCGTTTTGAACGCCACGGAGCATATGAGATGTTCCAAGAGCTGAAATTGATATTTCAAGCTAATACCCGGGTTGAGAGATATGAAGTCTCCAACAAGTTCTTTAGCTGTAAGATGGAGGAGAACAGTTCTTTCAGTGAACACATACTCAGAATGTCTGGGTACCACAACCACTTGACTCAGCTGGGAATTGATCTTCCGGTTGAGAGTGTTATTGACAGAGTTCTCCAGTCACTGCCACCAAGCTATAAAGGCTTCGTGATGAACTATAATATGCAAGGGATGGAGAAGACAATTCCCGAGCTCTTCGCGATGCTGAAATCGGCGGAGGTAGAAATCAAGAAGGAGCATCAAATGTTGATGGTTAACAAGACCACTAGTTTCAAGAAAAAGGGCAAGGGAAAGAAGGGGAACTTCAAGAAGAACGGCAAGCAAGCTGCTGCTCCCACGAAGAAACCCAAAGTTGGACCCAAGCCTAAAACTGAGTGCTTCTACTGCAAAGGAACTGGTCACTGGAAGCGGAACTGCCCCAAGTATTTGGCGGATAAGAAGGATGGCAAAGTGAACAAAGGTATATTTGATATACATGTTATTGATATGTACCTCACTAGTGCTCGTAGCAGCGTCTGGGTATTTGATACCGATTCAGTTGCTAATATTAGTAACTTGAAGCAGGAGCTGTAGAGTAACGGAGACTAGCTGAGGGCGAGGTGACGATATGTGTTGGAAGTGTCTCCAAGATTGATATGATCAATATCGACACGCTCGTAATACCTTCGGGATTAGTATTAAACCTAAATAATGGTTATTTGGTGCTTGCATTGAGCATAAAACATTATATCTGGATATTGTTTATTGCAAGACGGTTATTCATTTAAGTCAGAGAATAATGGTTATTCTGTTTATATGGATAATATCCCTCGTGATCATGCACCCTTGTGAATGGTTTATTCTTGTTGAATCTCGATCGTAGTGATACACATATTCATAATATTGATGCCAAAAGATGCAAAGTTGATAATGATAGTGCAACATACTTGTGGCACTGCTGTTTAGGTCATATTGGTGTAAAGCGCATGAAGAAACTCCATGCGGATGGACTTTTGGAATCTCTTGATTATGAATCATTTGATACTTGCGAACCATGCCTCATGGGCAAGATGACTAAAACTCCGTTCTCCGGAACAATGGAGCGAGCTACTGATTTGTTGGAAATAATACAAACCGATGTATGCGGTCCGATGAATGTTGAAGCACGCGGCGGGTATCGTTATTTTCTAATCTTCACAGGTGATTTGAGTAGATATGGGTATATCTACTTGATAAAACACAAGTCTGAAACATTTGAAAAGTTCAAAGAATTTCAGAGTGAAGTAGAGAATCATCGTAACAAGAAAATAAAGTTTCTACGATCTGATCGCGGAGGCGAATATTTGAGTTACGAGTTTGGCCTTCATTTAAGAAAATGTGGAATTGTTTCACAACTCACGCCACCTGGAACACCACAACGTAATGGTGTGTCTGAACGTCGTAACCGTACTTTATTGGATATGGTGCGTTCTATGATGTCTCTTACCGATTTGCCACTATCGTTTTGGGGTTATGCATTAGAGACAGTTGTATTCACGTTAAATAGGGCACCATCTAAATCCGTTTTGACGACACCGTATGAACTATGGTTTGGCAAGAAACCTAAGCTGTCGTTTCTTAAAGTTTGGGGATGCGATGCTTATGTGAAAAAGCTTCAACCTGATAAGCTCGAACCCAAAGCGGAGAAGTGCGTCTTCATAGGATACCCTAAAGAAACAATTGGGTACACCTTCTACCACAGATCCGAAGGCAAGGTCTTTGTTGCCAAGAATGGGTCCTTTCTAGAGAAGGAGTTTCTCTCGAAAGAAGTGAGTGGGAGGAAAGTAGAACTTGATGAGGTAATTGTACCTTCTCTCGAATTGGAAAGTAGCTCATCAGAGAAAACCGTTCCCGTGATGCCTACACCAATAAGAGTGGAAGATAATGATAAAGATCATGAAACTTCAGATCAAGTTACTACTGAACTTCGTAGGTCGACAAGAGTACGTTCCGCACCAGAGTGGTACGGTAATCCTGTTCTGGAAGTTATGTTGTTAGACAACGGCGAACCTACGAACTATGAAGAAGCTATGATAAGCCCGGATTCCGACAAATGGCTTGAGGCCATGAAATCCGAGATAGGATCCATGTATGAGAACAAAGTGTGGACTTTGGTGGACTTGCCCGATGATCGGCAAGCCATTGAGAATAAATGGATTTTTAAGAGGAAGACGGATGCTGATGGTAATATCACTGTCTACAAAGCTCGACTTGTCGCGAAAGGTTTTTGACAAGTTCAAGGGGTTGACTACGATGAGACTTTCTCACCCGTAGCGATGCTTAAGTCTGTCCGAATCATGTTAGCAATTGTCGCATTTTATGATTATGAAATCTGGCAAATGGATGTCAAAACTGCATTCCTTAGTGGTTTTCTCAAAGAAGAGTTGTATATGATGCAACCAGAAGGTTTTGTCGATCCTAAGGGTGCTAACAAAGTGTGCAAGCTCCAGCGATCCATCTATGGACTGGTGCAAGCATCTCGGAGTTGGAATATACGCTTTGATGAGGTGATCAAAGCATATGGTTTTGTACAGACTTACGGTGAAGCCTGTATTTACAAGAAAGTGAGTGGGAGCTCTGTAGCATTTCTAATATTATATGTGGATGACATATTGTTGATTGGAAATGATATAGAATTTCTGGATGGCATAAAAGGATACTTGAATGAAAGACCTCGGTGAAGCTGCTTATATATTGGGCATCAAGATCTATAGAGATAGATCAAGACGCTTGATAAGACTTTCAATGAGTACATGCCTTGACAAGATTTTGAAGGAGTTCAAAATGGATCAGTCAAAGAAGGAGTTCTTGCCTGTATTGTAAGGTGTAAAGTTGAGTAAGACTCAAAGCTCGACCACGGCAGAAGATAGAGAGAGAATGAAAGTCATTCCCTATGCCTCAGCCATAGGTTCTATAATGTATGCCATGTTGTGTACCACACCTAATGTGTGCCTTGCCACGTGTCTGGCAAAGGGGGTACAAGAGTGATCCAGGAGTGGATCACTGGACAGCGGTCAAAATTATCCTTAGTAACTAAAGGACTAAGGAAATGTTTCTCGATTATGGAGGTGATAAAGAGTTCGTCGTAAAGGGTTACGTCGATGCAAGCTTTGACACCAATCTGGATATCTCTGAGTAGCAAACCGGATACGTATAATGGAGCAGTCATTTGGAATAGCTCCAAGTAAAGCGTGATAGCAGCATCTACAGTATGACATAAGGATTTGCAAAGTACACATGGGTCTGAATATTGCAGACCCATTGACTAAAATTTTCTCTCACGAGCAAAACATGATCACACCTTAGAACTCTTTGAGTGTTAATCACATGGTGATGTGAACTAGATTATTGACTCTAGTAAACTCTTGGGTGTTAATCACATGGTGATGTGAACTAGATTATTGACTCTAGTAAACTCTTGGGTGTTAATCACATGGCGATGTGAACTAGATTATTGACTCTAGTGCAAGTGGGAGACTGATGGAAATATGCCCTAGAGGCAATAATAAAGTTGTTATTATTTTATATTTCCTTGTTCATGATAAAGGTTTATTATTCATGCTAGAATTGTATTGACTGGAAACTTAAATACATGTGTGAATACATAAACAAATACCGTGTCCCTAGTGAGCCTCTAATAGACTAGCTCGTTGATCAAAGATGGTTAAGGTTTCCTAACCATAGACATGAGTTGTCATTTGATAACGGGATCACATCATTAGGAGAATGATGTGATGGACAAGACCCATCTGTTAGCTTAGCATATGATCGTTCTGTTTATTGCTACTGCTTTCTTGAATGTCAAATACATGTTCCTCCGACCATGAGATCATGCAACTCCCGGATACCGGAGGAATACCTTGTGTGCTATCAAACGTCACAATGTAACTGGGTGATCATAAAGATGCTCTACAGGTATCTCCGAAGGTGTCTGTTTAGTTGGCATGGATCGAGACTGGGATTTGTCACTCTGTGTTTCGGAGAGGTATCTCTGGGCCCTCTCGGTAATGCACATCATAAGAAGCTTGCAAGCAAAGTGACTAAGGAGTTAGTTACGGGATGATGTATTATGAAACGAGTAAAGAGACTTGCCGGTAACGAGATTGAACTAGGTATGGAGATACCGATGATCGAATCTCGGGCAAGTAACATACCGACGGACAAAGGGAATTATGAAACGAGTAAGCCCGGAAATCTCGAGGACGAGATTTTCTTAAGGGGGGGTAGGTTTGTGACACCCTGGTTTTCCCTCCTTGTTTTTTTTTCCTTTGCGGGATTTGACTCCCGTCTTTTTTTCGATGTTGTCGGATTTTCTCTCGCTCTTGGGTATATGAAGATGGTCATTTAGTCTTGCCGTTCCTATCCCACCAGAGACTCTCTCCAACCCAACCTTGCTATCCCAAATTTATTCTCCGGATTTTGCCACCGAAACCCTACTCTCTGATACACCGGAAGGGAAACCCTAATTCCTTCCGTTACAAAGGAACCCCAATTTCCTTTGATCTTTTGCCTACCAAATTTCTCCCAGTGATTATCCTATCTTTTTAAACCCTGGATATATAAAAATATTGCCAAGTCATTTGCAATATTTTTCATTTAAAATTAATTCCTTTTTCTGCCAGTTAAAGGAATTAAATCGAGGAAAATATCTATCCATCTCCAAAGTTTATGAAAACTTGTGGAGATATTCTTTGTGATCATATTAAGCTCCAATAAAAATATTGGCCATAATTAAATAAGGGAAATTGCCTTTTCCTATTTAAAGCCAATATTGCATTTTGGGCACTTTCCAAAGGAGCTACCATTTTGGTGGCCAGGAAAAATCCAAAATAATTTGTGGAGCTTATCCTATCCATATCTTCACCATTTCCATCAAGATCCCAAGTTCCACAGATCAAATTTTGAGAGCATCATCCAATTCTTGTTTCTGAGTTTATTTTGAGGTTGTGAAGCAACTATATTTTATATTGCTTCAAAAATCTTGAAATTAATCCAGGACCTCACATTCCCTATATTATGTGAGTATGCCAAAATTCATATCATTTTATCTAGCCAATTTCTCCCAAAAATTCCATCTAGTTTCTGTCCAGATCCAAGCTCTGTGAAGGAAGTACCACTTTGGCATTTCCAATTGAGCTGAAATTTTTTCCAGTACCTTCATATCTCCAAATCATCAACCTACACAAAAATTCAGCTCATTTAATCATGCCAAATGAGTGCAGCTTCAAGATTTAGTTTCTGGACCATAAATTGCATTGCAAAAGAAGTATATGCAAACTTGGTCCAAATGACCTCAACTTTTTCCAGAACCTAGTCCTTCCTACCCTCTCTCATTGTGACAAGGATTCATCTCCCCTCTCTCATCCATTCCTCCACAAGGATCTGTCCAAGTTTTAGGTCAGAACCTTTGTGAGCTCCAATCAGTCAATTCCTGCCTCCACCTCCATCCAAAATCCTCATATGTCAACTCACTGACCTCTGATCTATCTATTTGACATTATGTGGCATTCAGCAAAACTCCAGAGCACGTGGCACCCGTGGTGACCACGTAGCGGCCACGCCAAAACGGCGCTCTGCGCGATAAACCTCGTCGGCCAGCTAGCTCCGGCCGTCCCCGGCGTGTTCCGACATGTCTAGTGGCTTCGCGGAGTCCACCTGCCCCTCTCCCACAGCTTCTCCCCTTTTCTTTCTTCTTCTCCACGCCACTGCGGTCGCCGCCAAGGTCCTGTCCCGCGCGTGAACGTCGTCGTCTTCCTCTCTCCCGTTGGCTGCTTCTTCCCCGAGTCATCCCGTCCCTCTGCCCGCGTCAGGTCGGCACCTCTCCCCGCTCTCCAGCTCGCCGCGAGCTCCAGTGCGGCGATAAGCTCGCCACGGCGGCCGTCCCCTTCTGCACGCCACGCCCGGGCTATAAATAGCCATGCCCCGAGCCTCCCCGAGCCCCATCACCAACCCAGCAGCCTGCCCTCTCTCCCCTAGCCCCGCCCCACCTCTCAGCTGAGCTCGGGAAGCTCCCTCGCGCCGCCATCGCCGCCATTGCCGCCGACGGCCTCTGCTCAAATTCGAGCAAGCCCGGCTCCCTTTCCCCTCCTTGCTCCACCAGAGAGTCACCCCGGCCATGACAAAGGCCTGCCCAACCTCCCCCTCACCTCTCCACCGCCGCAGCCCAAGCCCCGAGCTCACCAGCGCCGCCGTCCGCCATGCTCGATGCAGTCGTCGCTCCCGTTCTCCTCTGTGCCCGTGAATGGGGTGGATGGGTGCGCCGCGACGCGGTGGTCACTCCGGTGGTCCGAGCTCCACCGGAGGTGGCCGGAGTCGGCCGGGCGCGCGCCGGCACCGGCGGCCTCCTTCTGCCTGCGAGCGGGAGTCGGGGAAGAGGAAGGAAGCGAGAGGGAGGAGAGAGAAGACCCGACAGGTGGGGTCCGGGCCCACCTGTCGGCGGTTGGGGGGCCGGCCACGTCACTTAAGTGGATACGCCTTCCCGAGAAACCGCCTCCCCCGCGCTGAAAACGTATTTCCCCAAATACGCTTTCGTTTATTCAGCCGGCGGCCGAACTGGCTATTTTGTGAACGTTCGCTGGTTAAGGCAAGAAATGGACAGTTTCTGTTTATTTCTCTGCCTAAACAACGAACGGCCGTTTCTTCTCGACCGTGACTCCGATGGAGGTGATTCCAAACCCCACTTCTTCAGTTCGTCGAGCCCGTTCCGATGGCATCACTTCCACAATGTTTATACTCTCTGAAAATGAGCATTTTGCCCCTGCCCTCATTCAGCCCCTCCGAGAGGGAATCCTTTCCGGCAAATTCTTCCGCGAGGTGATCGCACTTCTCCCGGAGTATTCCTTCACCCCCAGGCAAGCCGACCATCTGATATATGCCCTAAAGCATTGTTCTGTGTTATTCTTGCGTGTTTAATTAATGAATATGCCTGTGTAAGGAATAATTAAACTCCTGCTAGTTTGAATTTGCTGTGTTACATTACCGGCTAATGCTCATCATTTTATCGCACTAGTGACTCGTAGATGGCAATATGGAGATAGGTTGTTATGTTTTCATCATGCATTACTGTTGTTATCACCATGATTAAGAATATGACTTAATAATGGCAACCTCCTCCGTCGGCTGGATCGAGTCATAGTGTCACCTATCCGGACTTATCCGTGCAGCCACATTTGCCGGTATGGGACGGCCCTAGCCTGGTCTATTGTCCTGCCTCTTGTCGGTACCTCCAAATAGGGAGGGTTATGCGTGTGTGCTACCCTGGCCCGGTAGGCGGCGATAATCCTGTGAGCCCAGTTTAGTTATATGGTACCAGGTCCCCGTTTGGGATAGTTTTGGCCACGACGGTGGCAGGTGTCACGGGGTGACACAGGGGCCACCCAGGACATGACCCTGGGAGGGTATGATTGTCGGAGGGCCCGTAAGAGTACCAGGCAATAGGCCGGTTTTGTTGGAGCAGCACTGGTCCACCCGAATGGGAACATGTACTAAAGTACGAGGCTAGGCGCTCCATGGTGTGGGTAAAGTGCACAACCTCTGCAGAGTGTAAATCTATTCGAATAGCCACGTCCTCGGTCATGGACAGTTCGTATAGGCCCCTATTTGGTCTGTGTCGAGTTTGGAGGAACAAACTATATAATGTTATTGCTAAGACTGAACCAGAGTAAGGTATGATTTGTCAGACTTGCAGTACAGAGGCATGGACATCGGATGATGTCAGAGGTATGATTGCTAGCCATGTGATGGCTAGGAGATGAGCGGTTGGATGACCGCAAAGCTTGGATCAGATCTGGATCGTGAGCATATTCGGAGTTCGGATCATTTACCTGATATACTTTACTTTACTGCATTTGCTTCAGTAATTATCATGCTAAATAATCCTGCTATGACATGATGATTAATGCTGCTAAATGATTAATTTTGCAAGATAATCCTGCCATATTATGATAGTTAATACTGTTAAGATAATAATTGCATGCTTGAATGCCATGGATTGCATTGCTTGGTGTATATGTTGGTTTGGTTTGCTTGCGAGTACATTCAAAAGTACTCAGCGGCCTTCAATGTGGCCAGGTTCACCTAAGGATTCGACGACCTCTAGCCCGAAGCCGGAGTGTTCGCGGGCTAGAAGAGTAACCCAGTCAGATCCCTGTGGATTGGAGCCGCACCAGGACCATGCTGCCTTAGATAGAGCTTTTCCACTGCCATCACCCTTGTAATATATCATGTAAGACTGATATATTCATTACTAGAAATGTCTGTGTTCATGATACTTGTTGTAAAAGCGCATGCCAGAGTGATCTCCTGGGCTGGCATGTGCGGCGACCGTCTGGCTACAGTGGTATTCAGGCGGGGCGCCACAACGGATGGTATCACAGCCAGGCTGACTATAGGTTACCCTAGCCAGACTTCATTGCCTTTTTGATTAGTAGAAAGCCCAGATGGATTTCAGCCATCTTTGCCAGACCGGCACGGCTACTATTGATCATAAGGCAACCACCCCTAGGTTTTTGGCTCCATCAGACCCCAACTCTCGTGGCCTTTGCCTCCGGTGGGAAATGTCCGCACCAGGCAACGACCCGTGAGCCCTGAACCCCTAGGTAAACCAGATATCCCCACCTTGCTTACTAGCCATGGCCTTTCTCTTCTCAAATCTAGTTTCCTTTGGGGAAACGCTTATAAATTCCATCTCTTCCCAATAACCCTAGGATCGTTGACTAAGCCACTCTGGCTATGGTCGTGCGTCAAGTGTGATGTTCCCTAAGGAAGTAGTAGGAGCTTAACACCAATCGCTACCAGGAGCATTGTGTGGTTTTGCTTCTAAATCCTTAGAGGTGCATCGAGTGCGCTAGGCTAGTTATACTAGTGGATCTTCGGCCACATGTATAAGGTCCGCAAAAATTTGAGCTTTATTTGCTTTTTGGGTTTTTCACGGTTCTTGCTTCTTGTGTCAATCCTGTTCTGCCGCTTCGACTGGATCCATCTGCAAGAGCTGTCAGGAAGACCAGCACACAACTTGGATAATACCCAATAATCCAAATTCAGTAAGAGTCAAGTCAAGCCAATTACCCGATATTTGGAGCATTATCACCGGATCGGTCATGAATGAAGAATGGGTCAGAAGCAGACTCTGTGTGCCACAGTCAAGGCCAGAATATACCTGAGAGGGTTTGCCTCAGAACAAATCATATCTAAGGCACAGCCAGATGAGCTATCAGGAATGGACACCAACAGGGATAAATTACTCCATCCTCGACATAAGGATTGTTTCAGTCAGTGGGATGAACCTTGAGTCTTTTCTCAATGGACTCAAGAATCATTTATTATCCACAGAAGAAATATTCCAAGAAGGTAAATGTGTCGAGAGCAACAACAACACTTTGGTATGTTGATAAAAATTTCCAAGCATATTCTGGAATTCGTCGATGCATATACAAATTTTCTGGGCATGATGAACAAGGTCTGCGAGAAATATGGATGAGTTCATGGCTGCCCAGAGTCAATGAGGATTCCAAACACCTGGAAGCTCAGCTAAACCGAATGGAAGTATCCGTCAACTGCTCACTACCAGCAACACTTGGTTTGAATGCAAAGGGTATTCCGAATTAATTACCAACATGAAGTCTGCATCAGTTGTACAACCTTTACAACAGCAACAATCAGATCAGCAGAAGGACAAGCGTGTGCATGACCAACGGAATATTTTTAGTCAAGGTATGGCCTACACCAAGTTTTGGCTACGCTATGGATAAATTCCAGATATCTCAGAAGGAAGCCAGAACCGGTCACAGGACCGACTGCATATCACAGTAGGAGGGCTTCTGGTATAAGCAACCCAGCCTTCCTCCGCAAGCTATCAGAAGAGCTTGCGAGGCAAGACTCCCAACCTTCCTCGCCACACCACTTGGCGAGAAAATCTTCTGGGGTACAGCACTCGCATCTTCCTCAGAGAGCTACCACAGAAAGCTTCCAGCATAAGGCACCTGACCTTCCCCAGTAAGCAACCTGAGGGGAAACTTCTGAGGTACGACACCCAGCCTTCTTCGGCACACTACCTTGGCAAAAGCTTCGAGCATAAGGTATTCACCCTTCTTCAGCACGCCAACGTGCCCACAACAATCCTGTTAGAAGCGTGAACTAGTCCAGACACACGTCCGCCTCAGAACTCAGTGCTTGTGAAAGGAGTTACCCTACCCCTGCATATGTTGTGAGTATGCAGTCCAGTGGATCAGTTCATGCGAGCCACTCGTACACGGGAATGACCGTGTTCAGAGAAACATCGGCCCCATAGTTCAAAGCAAGGATATGGGCACAGCCACCCCTACGAGATAGGCAAGAGTAAATTGTGAATACAAGCCCAGCAAGTTATGATACGACCAAGGAGCCGTGTTGGCCAGTCATGACAGCTCCAGGAACAGGAACCCTCAGGAACAAAGAAGTTTTGGATAAACAACCTCCGTGACGAGCAATAAAATAAAGCTTCACGGATAAGGTGATATTACCAATCCTTGTCAGACTCTTGCATATACGGCCACAACAATGCAGCCATCATGTTATACTCATCATGAATCTGGGCTATCAACAAAGATCAGAGGTTCCGCTCCGAAGAATGCACGGAATGATAGCCATACTATGTCAGCTCAGTGGTCATAGCAAGGACCACAGAGGCTATATATGGTAGAGCCATCTCAGAGATTACCGTCTATGATTACTTTGTGATCATGCCTGACATTTCAGCTGGGAACCTCCTGAGAACGAAGTTAGAATGCAAGAGACAGGAAGAAAGCATCCGTATAGAACCCACAGCCAGACTGAGTATTCTGACAACGCAAAAGAGAGCCACTCCTAGCCACTCTAGGCCATCCGAGCACGTGAGTCCGGTACCCAGAAAGAATGTCTCGCCCTTGGCAGTCAGTGTAAGAGGTATCGCAATAAAACCCGAAGCAGCTAGTCTCAAGACATGGAAACCAGATTATTTGTCGATATTCGGAACTACCCACCAACCCCAGCCTACAAACTACCAGCACAAAGGGTTTGCATGACAGGAAAGAGAAGGATTCAATGCAACCGTCGGAAAAAGACAGCACCTGAGCCAGCAAAAGAGGATGTTAAAAGGACCAGCAAATCAATGAAGACAAGACAGCTGATGGATCCAAGTCGTACAGAGGTAAGTCCCCCTTAGTCGGGAGGTAAGCCCGGAAATCTCGAGGACGAGATTTTCTTAAGGGGGGTAGGTTTGTGACACCCTGGTTTTCGCTCCTTGTTTTTTTTTTCCTTTGCGGGATTTGACTCCCATCTTTTTTTCGATGTTGTCGGATTTTCTCTCGCTCTTGGGTATATGAAGATGGTCATTTAGTCTTGCCGTTCCTATCCCACCAGAGACTCTCTCCAACCCAACCTTGCTATCCCAAATTTATTCTCCGGATTTTGCCACCGAAACCCTACTCTCCGATCCACCGGAAGGGAAACCCTAATTCCTTCCGTTACAAAGGAACCCCAATTTCCTTTGATCTTTTGCCTACCAAATTTCTCCCAGTGATCATCCTATCTTTTTAAACCCTGGATATGTAAAAATATTGCCAAGTCATTTGCAATATTTTTCTTTTAAAATTAATTCCTTTTTATGCCAGTTAAAGGAATTAAATCCAGGAAAATATCTATCCATCTCCAAAGTTTATGAAAACTTGTGGAGATATTCTTTGTGATCATATTAAGCTCCAATAAAAATATTGGCCATAATTAAATAAGGGAAATTGCCTTTTCCTATTTAAAGCCAATATTGCATTTTGGGCACTTTCCAAAGGAGCTACCATTTTGGTGGCCAGGAAAAATCCCAAATAATTTGTGGAGCTTCTCCTATCCATATCTTCACCATTTCCATCAAGATCCCAAGTTCCACAGATCAAATTTTGAGAGCATCATCCAATTCTTGTTTCTGGGTTTATTTTGAGGTTGTGAAGCAACTATATTTTATATTACTTCAAAAATCTTGAAATTAATCCAGGACCTCACATTCCTTATATTATGTGAGTATGCCAAAATTAATATCATTTTATCTAGCCAATTTCTCCCAAAAATTCCATCTAGTTTCTGTCCAGATCCAAGCTCTGTGAAGGAAGTACCACTTTGGCATTTCCAATTGAGCTGAAATTTTCCCAGTACCTTCATATCTCCAAATCATCAACCTACACAAAAATTCAGCTCATTTCATCATGCCAAATGAGTGCAGCTTCAAGATTTAGTTTCTGGACCAGAAATTGCATTGCAAAGGAAGTATATGCAAACTTGGTCCAAATGACCTCAACTTTTTCCAGAACCTAGTCCTTCCTACCCTCTCTAATTGTGACAAGGATTCATCTCCCCTCTCTCATCCATTCCTCCACAAGGATCTGTCCAAGTTTTAGGTCAGAACCTTTGTGAGCTCCAATCAGTCAATTCCTGCCTCCACCTCCATCCAAAATCCTCATAGGTCAACTCACTGACCTCTGATCTATCTATTTGACATTATGTGGCATTCACCAAAACTCTAGAGCACGTGGCACCCGTGGTGACCACGCAGCAGCCACGCCAAAACGGCGCTCTGCGCGATAAACCTCGTCGGCCAGCTAGCTCCGGCCGTCCCCGGCGTGTCCCGACATGTCTAGTGGCTTCGCGGAGTCCACCTGCCCCTCTCCCGCAGCTTCTCCCCTTTTCTTTCTTCTTCTCCACGCCGCTGCGGTCGCCGTCAAGGTCCTGTCCCGCGCGTGAACGTCGTCGTCTTCCTCTCTCCCGTTGGCTGCTTCTTCCCCGAGCCGTCCCGTCCCTCTGCCCGCGTCAGGTCGGCACCTCTCCCCGCTCTCCAGCTCCCCGCGAGCTCCAGTGCGGCGATAAGCTCGCCACGGCGGCCGTCCCCTTCTGCACGCCACGCCCGGGCTATAAATAGCCATGCCCCGAGCCTCCCCGAGCCCCATCACCAACCCAGCAGCCTGCCCTCTCTCCCCTAGCCCCGCCCCACCTCTCAGCTGAGCTCGGGAAGCTCCCTCGCGCCGCCATCGCCGCCATTGCCGCCGACGGCCTCTGCTCAAATTCGAGCAAGCCCGGCTCCCTTTGCCCTCCTTGCTCCACCAGAGAGTCACCCCGGCCACGGCAAAGGCCTGCCCAACCTCCCCCTCACCTCTCCACCACTGCAACCCAAGCCCCGAGCTCACCAGCGCCGCCGTCCACCACGCTCGATGCAGTCGTCGCTCCCGTTCTCCTCTGTGCCCGTGAATGGGGTGGATGGGTGCGCCGCGACGCGGTGGTCACTCCGGTGGTCCGAGCTCCACCGGAGGTGGTCGGAGTCGGCCGGGCGTGCGCCGGCACTGGCGGCCTCCCTCTGCCTGCGAGCGGGAGTCGGGGAAGAGGAAGGAAGCGAGAGGGAGGAGAGAGAAGACCCGACAGGTGGGGTCCGGGCCCACCTGTCGGCGGTTGGGGGGCCGACCACGTCACTTAAGTGGATACGCCTTCCCGAGAAGCCGCCTCCCCCGCGCTGAAAAAGTATTTCCCCAAATACACTTTCGTTTATTCAGCCGGCGGCCGAACTGGCTATTTTGTGAACGTTCGCTGGTTAAGGCAAGAAATGGACAGTTTCTGTTTATTTCTTCACGACCGTGACTCCGATCGAGGTGATTCCAAAGCCCACTTCTTCAGTTCGTCGAGCCCGTTCCGATGACATCATTTCCACCATGTTTATACTCTCTGAAAATGACCATTTTGCCCCTGCCCTCATTCAGCCCCTCCGAGAGGGAATCCTTTCCGGCAAATTCTTCCGCGAGGTAATCGCACTTCTCCCGGAGTATTCCTTCACCCCCAGGAAAGCCGACCATCTGATATATGCCCTAAAGCATTGTTCTGTGTTATTCTTGCGTGTTTAATTAATGAATATGCCTGTGTTAGGAATAATTAAACTCCTGCTAGTTTGAATTTGCTGTGTTACATTACCGGCTAATGCTCATCATTTTATCGCACTAGTGACTCGTAGATGGCAATATGGAGATAGGTTGTTATGTTTTCATCGTGCATTACTGTTGTTATCACCATGATTAAGAATATGACTTAATAATGACAACCTCCTCCGTCGGCTGGATCGAGTCATAGTGTCACCTATCCGGACTTATCCGTGCAGCCACATTTGCCGGTATGGGACGGCCCTAGCCTGGTCTATTGTCCTGCCTCTTGTCGGTACCTCCAAATAGGGAGGGTTATGCGTGCGTGCTACCCTGGCCCGGTAGGCGGCGATAATCCTGTGAGCCCGGTTTAGTTATATGGTACCAGGTCCCCGTTTGGGACAGTTTTGGCCACGACGGTGGCAGGTGTCACGGGGTGACACAGGGGCCACCCAGGACATGACCCTGGGAGGGTATGATTGTCGGAGGGACCGTAAGAGTGCCAGGCAATAGGCAGGTTTTGTTGGAGCAGCACTGGTCCACCCAAATGGGAACATGTACTAAAGTACGAGGCCAGGCACTCCATGGTGTGGGTAAAGTGCACAACCTCTGCAGAGTGTAAATCTATTCGAATAGCCGCGTCCTCGGTCATGGACAGTTCGTATAGGCCCCTATTTGGTCTGTGTCGAGTCTGGAGGAACAAACTATATAATGTTATTGCTAAGACTGAACCAGAGTAAGGTATGATTTGTCAGACTTGCAGTACAGAGGCATGGACATCGGATGATGTCAGAGGTATGATTGCTAGCCATGTGATGGCTATGAGATGAGCGGTTGGATGACCGCAAAGCTTGGACCAGATCTGGATCGTGAGCATATTCGGAGTTCGGATCATTTACCTGATATACTTTACTTTACTGCATTTGCTTCAGTAATTATCATGCTAAATAATCCTGCTATGACATGATGATTAATGCTGCTAAATGATTAATTTTGCAAGATAATCCTGCCATATTATGATAGTTAATACTGTTAAGATAATAATTGCATGCTTGAATGCCATGGATTGCATTGCTTGGTGTATATGTTGGTTTGGTTTGCTTGCGAGTACATTCAAAAGTACTCAGCGGCCTTCAATGTGGCCAGGTTCACCTAAGGATTCGACGTCCTCTAGCCCGGAGCCGGAGTGTTCGCGGGCTAGAAGAGTAACCCAGTCAGATCCCTGTGGATTGGAGCCGCACCAGGACCATGCTGCCTTAGATAGAGCTTTTCCGCTGCCATCACCCTTGTAATATATCATGTAAGACTAATATATTCATTACTAGAAATGTCTGTGTTCATGATACTTGTTGTAAAAGCGCATGCCAGAGTGATCTCCTGGGCTGGCATGTGCGGCGACCGTCTGGCTACAGTGGTATTCAGGCGGGGCGCCACAATATGCCGATAAGCTTGGTGATCATGTAGTGGAGCCAGCAATTGGGTTGACATTTGACTCTCTTGGGGAGGCATATGATTTTTACAACCTGTACTCCTGGGAGCATGGGTTCGGCATTAGGTACGGCAAAAGCAGGTTGAACTCACAGAAGATGAAGTGTATGCAGGAGGTAGGTTGTGGTTGCTCGGTAAGTTCTTCGACAGTGACAGTAACATAGAATTTCATTTTCCTATTTGTGTGTGCATGACTGAATGGAGTCCATGAATTGTCTGAGTTATGAACTGATCGCCTTGTTATTTGAATTCCCAGGGCAAACCAACTAAAGAGAACAGCAGGTCTTGTCGCTGTGAGTGCCCAGCCATGATACGGTTGCTAAGAACATCTGATAATGGTTGGTACATTACTGAACACAGAGCAAACCACAACCATTCGTTGGCCCAGAAGTGCGGTGAGAAATTATATTAGCCATCACACAAGCACATAGATGTATACACAAAAGATTTGGTGAAGCAACTCCGTCAGAACAATGTGAACGTCACAAAGGTTTACAACATAATATCTAGTTTTTTTGGTGATGCTGAGAAGATGCCGTTCACAAAGAGAACACTTCGGAACCTTTGTGGCAAGATAAGCAAGGAACAAGCCGAGGATGATGTCATGAAAACAATTGATGTTTTTGCTGATATAGCAGCCAAGGACCAAGAGTTTCTTTTTAGAGTTCAGCCCGACAAAGGTTGCCGGATCAAGAATCTGATGTGGGCGACAGGGAGTAGTCGTAACCAGTACATATATTTTGGAGATTTCGTCACTTTCGACACGACATACAGAACAAATTTATATGACATGCCGTTTGGTCTGTTCGTTGGAGTAAATAATCACTTCCAGAGCATAATACTTGCTGGTGTGCTCCTACGTGATGAGCAACAAGAAAGTTTTGAGTGGGTTTTCTCAGAGTTTGTTAGAATGATGGGTGGGAAACCCCCTGTTACAATTTTGACAGGTATTTTTCATATACGCCTTCTACATGTGTTCATTTTTGTCGGTGTATTTGATTGTTTTGTCTTTCTAGAAATGCTGTTGATGATGTCTTGGCAAATTTTTCAGATCAGTGTCGTGCTATGGAAGTCGCGATAAAAAATGTTCTACCATCAACGGCACACCGGTGGTGCAAATGGCATGTACTGAAGAAAGCTAAAGAGTCATTAGGGCCTGTGTACAGCAAACAGAGTGATTTTTTGGCCAACTTCCACAAGGTCATCAACCACATGTTGACAATCGATGAGTTTGAGGATGCTTGGAAGACGCTGATAGATAAATACAACCTTGGTGCCCATACATACATGACACACGTATATCAGATTAGGCACAAATGGGCAAAGCCTTATTTCAAAGGTGTTTTCTGTGCAAAAATGACTAGCACACAACGGAGTGAGAGTGCCAACAGCATGTTGTAGTCATATGTTCCGCTGGGGTGCCCGATGCACATGTTTTTCAAGCATTACATGCGCCTCCAATTTGCAAGGGACGCGGATGAGAGTTATGAAGAAAAACGGAACAAAACTGTGAGTTCGAGTAGGATATGTAAAGCCATGATCTTTGATCGAGTGTATATTCAGATGAAAATAACTTGTTTTATTGGTTTCCAACACAGGGCGGCATTGTGGTGAAGTGCAACATGTCTATAGAGAGACACGGTAGCAAAATATACACACGGGCAATGTTCGAGCAGCTTGGGCAGCTGTTGTACCAAGCTCACGCATATCGGATTGAAGAACTTGAGAAGGGTAAATTATACAGAGCACCACACACCCAGGCAGAGCGGCGAGAGAGGTGGGCAAATGTTGTCTACAATGTGCAAATGCTGGACAATGGTGGTAAATTTGAGTGTGAGTGTGGCCTGTTCGAGCACATGGGGATGCCTTGCTGCCATATGTTGAAGGTAATTGTACGATCAAGTGCTCAATCTTTCCAATGATTTGGTTCTTCTTTTCTCCGATCATATACGAATTCTGGATGCTGGTCATGGATGTCCTAGGGTACACATAAATACCAGAAAGTTTGATCTTGAAGAGGTGGACAAGGGATGCTAGGGATGTTCTGCCGACGCACCTCCAGGTATATCAGCGAGACCACGCTGGTAGCAGGACAATGACGCACAGGCACACAACCTTGTATGTGCATGCTATGGAGTTGGTCCGCCTGGGCGATGCATCTGTGGAACCTTATGAGAAAGGGATGAAGTTGCTGAGGGAGGGGATTGCTGCGCTTGCTGAATATGAGGATCAGAGAGATGAACTTGGATTGGAAGACAGTCATGTATCAGCAGTGGGTGCGGGGGGGGGGGGGGGGGGGCTTGCAATGTAGATATACTAGCTGTAGGCGAAGTCGACCAAGATATGCACATAGACACCCTCGCAGGGCTGGAAGCTCCAGAAAAAAGGCGTAAGCAAGGCTGGCCAACAAACATCCGCGAGAAAGCTCCGTATGAAGAGTTGAGCAAACAGACAAGATTCTACAGCATCTGTAGAGGTAAGGGGCACAAGAAGACCACCTGCCCGCAGAGAGGCGACTTGCCGAAAAAACCTCGGAAGGAGGCAAAATGCAGTAACTGCGGCGTTACTGGACATAGGAGGAACACTTGTACAAGTGGAGCAGCTGTTAGGCTGCAGATTGGACCAGTGTAGTATCATTTGCTCGTTTTCGGGTTGTAGGACAAACAATTTGTTCGTCAGGTTCATTTGTTTTCCATGTACCATTGTTGTAATACATAGTGCAGGCATACAATGGTGTGCTGGGCTTGTTAAGTTCTGTTTTTCCAGCTATTAGTTGTGTAGAAAATAAACCATTCTGGTATGATAAAAAAGATTGTAGTAAGGCTCTCCTGCGGGGTCAATAGCTGCACCTGGCTATCTCTATGTGGTGACTGTTGCTTGGTGGCCCACGTGTGTTTGAATTTCGAATTTTGAACATGGCTGGTGGGAGGACGTAGGGGCTGGCCTGTAGTTCACCACGTCCTTTAAATATTGGTGAGGCTGTCACTCGCATCAGTGGTAAAACACAGTCTAGCTCTGGCAAGAGTAGTGAGCACTCCATAAAACCGTAGTGAGGAGGGAGCATTGGGGGGCGCAAGAGGATGGCACCTTCCATCAGCTGGCCTAGTTCAGGTGTGCTCACGGAGGGACTGGCATGGCGTATGGACAGCGATTTGTTTGCTCAGGTATGTCTTCGATTGGCCCTGATCTGTATCGTACATGCTCCCGCTGGCAAAAATTGTTGGCTGATGCGGGCTGGAATTTTTCTGTGCAGTGGCTTGGGTTGTCCGCCGGCAATGTGGGGCAGAGCTTTGGTGGGGCGAGTTCTGTCCATGGACAAGCTGTGGAAGAGATCGAGCAGCTAGTCGGTGCAGAAGGGCCTGGAAATGAAGAGGACGAGGTAAAATACCGGGCTCTTGGATAAATTTCTTGCAAAGTTGGTCAGTGCATCAAGCAAACTCTGTACGTGCTTGCTCCAGGTGCAGGCGCCGCCGGAGGTCGTGGTGGCCGTGGTGAGGGTGTCCCGGACTAGGGGGTACTCGGGCTGCCGGCCTATCTCTCGTAGGCCGGACTGGTGGGCCGCTCTTTACTCGTCAAGAAGTCCGGATTGGAGGTGACCCCGTGCGCCAGAAGGAAACCTCCAAAGACTTGGCGTCTCCTCCAAGGAATAATTAGCGTAACTGGCAAATTTATCCCCTGATGGCAACCGGCCATATGTAACCCTAGGTCCCTCTGGTGTTTATATAAACCAGAGGGTTTAGTCCGTAGAGGGACAGAATCATCATATCGACTGCCTAGGGGTTAGCCCATCCGATCTCGAGGTAGATCAACTCTGTAACCTTCATACAATCACATCAATACAATCTAGCAGGACGTAGGGTTTTACCTCTTCGAGAGGGCCCGAACCTGGGTAAATCGATGTCTCCACGTTCCCTGTTACCCATTGATTCCTAGATCCACAGTTCGGACCCCCTACCCGAGATCTGCCAGTTTCAGTACCGACACGTGGCCCATGAACCGGCCCTTCTGGATGCGGGGGGGGGGGGGGTGACGCAGAGATCACCGTCGAGGGTGTGGGTGAGCACGACCCTGACACCGAGGAATTGGTGGCCTCGGTGGATGCAGCTCCACTCGAGGAGTTCGAGGAATCCGTCATGGTCTGGGCGCAAGAGGAGGAGTCAGAGGACGAAGACGAGGTGTGCTCGTCCAGCCTGAAGCGTCGTCGTCTTGGTTAGGTCGTCGGGTAGCTAAGCCAAAATACTTAGTTGGCTGTCGCACGCAAAGTTTAAATTAATTAGCTAAGACTATCATGCTTTGTAGTTGGTTGATGCTGTCATGATTTCTGTTGTTAGTTGGTGTGCTTCGCGAGCCAGGTTGTATGCGTTCGTATGGTTATAAGGGGAACTATTTAATTTGGGCAATATTCTGCAGTGGGGAAAAAATGATTGCAAATAAAACTTTATTTTTTTTTTGTTGGGGAAGTTGAATTGAAGATACCTCGCCAGCCCAACGCGTTCTTTCAAAAAGGGATAACGCTTTTTAGAAGGAATGAAAAGTGTCACCTAGAGAAAAATATTACTGGCGTTGTTGATTCTGCTCACGTGTGAGCACCCACATGTTAATGATTTTTAAAAGCTATGCGTCACGCGAGGCCGGGACAGTACCAATCATTAGTGTGATCCAAGGGGTCATTAGTTTATAAGCACCAATGCGTGGTCCTCCTCGTATCAAGCCATGTGGAGTTGATTGATTTGGGGATGTTCTAATTATGATTGGCCACAGACAGGTTGCATGCAAGGGAGAATAGTCAAACAAAGGTCGCATGCAAGGGAGAAGCTTCTCCGACCGGTTGGCGCATGCATGTCAAGTGGGGTGCAGCGGTCGGATCTGCAGGGCGCGGTGGAAAAGAAAATGATTGGCTCTTAGCGTGGACCTGGTGCCTGGGGCGCTGAAACTTTTTTGTGCGGTCGTGCACCCGATGTTCCGACACGGGTGCATCTATCAATGAACTGCCGACGGGCAGTGCGTGGATGCAACGTGGCGCAACGTGGTGTTGGCCACCTGAGATGTATGCAAAGCCGTGCATCTGCGGTGCACCTGGGCCATTTTACTTTCCTTCGAATGTCGTCGATGGGAGCTGCTACTCCCGGTGACTAATCACAAAATGGGCCGGTATCACATTTCCTTTATGTACATCGCACATGGTAACGTAGGAGTTGTATTATGGTAGCGAACAAATTAGTTCAACAGAGTGGAATAGCGTGCAACAAATTTACCGGGCGACGTAGGCAGTATAAGCGGTGTTGGGGCGGGAAATTTCCCTCCGAAGAGGACCAAACGAGACAGGGAGGGGCTGCGCTGTGTGGTAGCTGTGCGTCCACGGCAGCAAACTGGTATTTGGTTTTTTTATCAGTTGGCAGTCTACTGTGGTGATATGTGGTCAAAACAAGCCGGGCGTCCCCCATCTGGGGCACAACTCAGCTCATTTACAGTTACCCCCGGTTCACCACCCCTACCACCAGAGAGAGAGAGAGAGTGAAAAGGGAAAAGGAGAAGGGAGGAAAAGCAGAGGGCCAACCCTAGACGCTGAAGCTCGGATCTACCCGCCGCCTTGCATCTTCTAGGAGGTGCAGCTGCTGGTGAGTACATCCATCGATGATACCTACTTCCTAGTACAGACCGCACGTGATGTTCTTTGTTGCAGTTCGTTAACGATTTTCGTGGATCTTTTCCATCTGTGCATGTGTAGGCTGGGGAGCGCAATGAAGCAGCAAGCTTCGCCGGCTAGGAAGTGCCGGACAAGGAACCGAGGAAGAGTTGGTGGTGCTGTTGGATCTAGCCAGTCGTCAAGGTCATGGGGCAGCAAGCTACAGCTGCCTGTACCAGCTGACCATGAAGAGGCGTTGCCGGTCGAAGCAGAGGTGGCTGCAGAAAATCTTTCGGGGCTATCGATCAGAAACACGTCCACGCCGGCGACCATGTTCGGCGTAGGTTCCATACTGTACCCTGTGGTGAGCAGCACCGGTCTTGGGAGTTTCCTAACAGTTAGGGTTGCCGGGAAGATGAATAGAAGGTTCTATGCTAGGCTGTTGGCTAGGTTAGATCCAAAAACAATGGGAATGACTTTCCCCGATAGGCAAGTTAGGTACATTGACAGAGATGCAGTGACTAGGATAACGGGTGTTGTCTCTGGTCCAGTGCCTGTTATGTTTGGTCCTCTAGTAGACAGGGTCCGAACGATAGAGACAGTTCAGGCCCTGCTTGGTTTGGAGGTTAGGGCATCTGCTGGGATTAAGGTGGGCGATCTGCAGAAGCTAGCACAGATCTGTGATCCTGAAGAGATGACGGGGTAACAGTTGAACACGGCCAGCGTGGCGTACACCCTGCTAGTTTGCTGCACTCAGGTGGACCCTAGAAGTGCGCAGGCAAATGTGCCAGACGAACTCCTTGCTTGCGTAGAGGACCCCAGCAATATTGGAGAGTACGACTGGGCAGGGTACATCCTAACTGTCACAAGGCGCGCAGCAGAGAAATTCAAGGCTGATGTGCTGGCTGGGGCCAAGACATACACCCTCGGAGGGTGCAATTTGCTGCTACAGGTAGCATATTAAACCCTGAATTAATTGCATGTGGTTTGTGATGCATCCACTTTTTCCAAAAAAAGGAAGAAATTCCTAATTCCATGTTTGACATATGCAGCTCTTCTACTTGGAGTGGATTGATTTCATGTCCTCAAGCCTCCAAACTGACCTTGTGCCTAAGATTGCTGTGTACTCCTCAGAGAAGATGGACGAGCTTATAACATTGGTGGAAGAAGACCGACAGAGATCATATGACCAAAGGAGATACAAGGTTCGTGAGTCATGGGTTTCAATTTCGTACTAGCAAAAAGTAAAAATGTACCAAAAATACAAGAAGTATTGTTTGCTGATTTGTTTCCTTGCTAATTAACCTTGTTTTTGTTTTCAGACAAAACCAGAAGGAAGCATGGAGAGGGCTGGCATGAGGTGGCACCCACTGATGGTACCGAGAGCATATGTGGCAACAAAGCCACACCATGTGGGAGTGGAAGAGGTATGATGCACGTAAGATTGTTGAAGCCATTAGGGCGATGTTGACATATGGGAAAAGTACATATGTATCATTTTGGTTTTTCCATTAATGACAGGGGATGAATAACATTATGATGGTGATAGATGAGCACGTGATGCCCATGATGATGGATGCAGTAGTCAGGGTCACGGCCGAGGAATCAGAAGCAAATAGGATGTCAATAATAGAAGACATGTTCAGTAAGGTTGAACAGCAAAAGAAAAAACTGCAGTTCTGCTTCGGGAGCAGACTATACCCTGATGTTGTGAGCATGGCTCCTGAGTTGCCAGCACTCACATGTATGATCCTGATCCAAACCTAATGTGTTCCTTATTAAAATATATATCTACTTGACTGATGAAAAAAATGAAATGTGAAAAAATGCAGATGGAAGTTGGAGTGTCTCACGCTTTGATGGGCCTGATGGACTGCATGGTAGTTCCTCCCGTGCGAACAGAACACCTCATGGTAAATGTCCTGAGCAAATTCCGCTATTTCTGTAGATATTCCAATCGCACTGCCCGCTTTTATGTAGATAAAAATGATCTCACTGTGCTTCGTTTCTTCACTCGTGTCTGCAGGCTCCATCATTGATGTTGAAGAATTCCATGTTCATGTGGGGCAGTACGCGAGGAATGCTGGTGACGGTGATACCCACACCTTCGCCCTGCCTGAGGATGCTATTCGGTGTACAGACACGATGGGGGGTGGATGTGAGATGCCTGATGTGCCTGCCCAGGCTTCTGAAATGCACGACAGCATTGGCACGCTTGCCCCGTATGGTGAAAGCGATGAGGAGATTGCTCTGCCAGACGATGATATTGCCTTCTGTCTGCGGTCAATGTTTGCATCTCCAGGTTAGCAAAAGCCGGATCCTGTGACATGTACCATACAAAAATTAAGACACATGCAGTACAGCAAGCGGGTAGCACTAATTAAGTAATTAAACTTGCAGGTGGTGCTAGCATCTCCACTGTAGCAATAGGGGGAAGTTCAGCAAATCGTGATTCTGCAAATATTTTATCATCAGACGAGGCATACGCACGAGAGCTGGAACATAAACTGGAAAGGAAAGGTAACACAAGCCTGCTGCCATCATGTAGTTACAGTGAAAAATGTAGAGAAACAAATACTTAATCTAAATGAAAATGCAGAGATCGATGCTAATGACATTGGTGAGGACCCGCTAGGTGATGTAGCTCGCAAGGAAAAAGCAACTACATGTGCGAGCAATCCTTCCGGTAAATGCATTTGGAAATGTTTCAGTCTGCATCTTGTGAGTCTTCTTTCCGTAATGGGTAGTTTCACAAGGGATTGATATAAATGAACCTGCTTCTCCAGGGATGCTTGTGGTAAATGACATGAGGACACTTCAGCCGATGAAACTACTACCTAATTCTGGTGAAGATGCTGCTGTGGGTGGGAGC
This sequence comes from Elymus sibiricus, assembly GCA_039707655.1. Taxonomy (NCBI): domain Eukaryota; kingdom Viridiplantae; phylum Streptophyta; class Magnoliopsida; order Poales; family Poaceae; genus Elymus; species Elymus sibiricus. The sequence goes on from CM077666.1 coordinate 137,120,029, forward strand.
TCTCGGAAGAGACTTGCTAAAGATGATGATGAGCCTGTCCGTAAGAAGGTCCATTTTTTATCTGAGATTGTGTCACGAACATTCCCATCTTGGGAGAATGGTGGTTCCACCGCTGGGTAGCTGACTAGGGCAGAGGGAGACCAAACTGTACCAGACCAAGTGATGAACAACACTGGGGGAGTGGCTGCACCTGTTGGTAGTCCGGAGTGTCGGGCTGTCCCTTTAGCTCCTAGGAGGCGACTAACTGCTCGTGAGTCCCCTAAATTTACAAGTGAGCACCTGTATGTAGATCTGGTATTCTTTGAGATAGACTAACACTGGTTGTGTTTGACAAAGGATAAGGGAAAGCAGGCGGTGATGGCAGAGGACCCTATCATTGAGGCGATTCGCAAGTCACTAGCGAGCGGTAATTTCTGTACTGGAAAAAGGCACTAAGTAATAAATCATGTACTCGAGGTCTAAACATGTGGCTTACCTTTTTTTATTGTCTTGTCCGACATAGGTGGCCCGGTGATACATGAGGGCGGACGCCAGTCACCTACAGAGGGCACAGCAGGCGCAGGTGTGCTTTCTGTCCGAGCAGTTGATAAAGTACCAGTAGCAATCTATTAGCTATGTGTGCATAATTCATGTCGTCAATAAACAGTAGGTCATTTGCTGCCTCGTCTCCTTGGATTCATCAAACCCAAGAAGGAGATGCGAGAGAAGTACCCAGGGACGTTGGGTCTGCACCCAAAGGAGCCAATCGGAACAGATGTCATGGGTTTCCACGATAAGATTAAGACATGCTCTACCTTGGACTTTGCAAGGTAAGCAATTCGGCAACCAAAAAAGAGGCAAAAATATTATTTTCATTAATGCAAGTGTCATCTAATATCAATGAACATGTCTCGGGAAAACAGGAAATGCTACTGTCACACCCACCCTTACACGACCCAGCTGACGGGGACACAGGTACAAATCTACATCGACCGTGATGGTGATCCAGACGTGGACCACATGGTGAATATGTGGCGTCTAGTGAGGAAGGAGGAGGCAATACTATTTGCTGGTTTACCAGAGCGCTTTCGGATGATACCAGACTTTAGACATGGTGTAAGTATAGCGTGAATTGTTTTGCTGACTAGACCGAAACAATGTAGTTTTGCGATGACTGAGAACTTCACTGATTTTGGGCCTGTTATTTTGCAGGTTGAGTTGATGGAAGCAGAGAGACAATCTGACCTTGACTTCAAGTACATTGCAACAATGATTACGGAAGAGCACACTGGCGTCAAGATTGAAACCTGCAAGAATGTAAGTAAATTGACCTGTGTTTTATTGACATAGATCTGGTTGCCTCGGTGTGATGAGCATTGATGTTTTTTTGTGGACCAGGTGATGCTTATGCTGAAGCATCATGATAGCTGGGCAGTGTACTCAATTGACTTCTAGAAGAAACTATGCATGGTTATGGACCCAGTGGACACTAAAGAACCCCACCATGAAATGGAAGCAAAGCACAGGAAGAATGCTGTGAGGGTCCTTTCTAACCTGCGTCGCTGCATCCAGGAGTGCATTCCTGGGGCTGAGGTGTCATCAGCCGGGTGGGGCTTGAACTTCAACACTGGGATGCATACCTCTTGCGATAGGTCAGTGATGTGTTGCCTATCTATCCACACGGCTGCGATTTGTGCCAGGATTATGATTTCTAATGATTTGTGACATCGGCAGGGAGGAGAGCTGGATCTATGGGATGCACTACCTACTGGATTATGATGGGGAGAAGGTTGCATCATTGTCAGATGTAAGTATGAGAATTTCCATGCTGTTAGCACGCCGTGTACTTGCAAAGTTGTGACTGAGGCATGTGGTTGTTTCTTTGCAAAATGCAGAGCCAGATCGAATATCTAGGAAAGGCGCTGGTTTACAAGATGCTGACCATGAAGGAGAACAGGGCACACATACCGTTCCGTGTGAGGCGGGGAGATGACTAGAGACAGGGCCTGGAGGGCTGGGAAGTTTCACCATTTTGGGTTTGGGAGGCATCATGATGCGAAAATCGGCAGTAGGTTGGTTGTTAGCAGCCTCCGCAGGGAGCAAAATCGTTTCATTTCCCTGCACTATTATTGTAAGGATCTATAATCTATGCTTGACCTAGACGACACAGGAACTTATGTATGTAGGGTATGCACTGTGGTGGTTGGTTTTGTGCCAAACGAAGCTACCGCGGGGTGCAGATGTTTCAAAGACCTATGGTTTGTATTAAGTAGTATGAAACCTATTGCAGTACTCGTAAGACCTACATGCTGTGAATTATTTAGGAGTACAATGTTTCTGGAAGCCCCCCCAGGGCTACTTCTCAAGTTGAAGCATGGGGTGTATGGCACTCATGCTTCTGGAAGCCCCCCCAGGGCTGCTTCTCAAGTTGAAGCAGGTGAGGTTGTGCATTGGGCAGTGATTTAGCAAATAAACCAAAAATCCACAGTAGCTGGTTTGGGAAGTATAAGGTCGATACGCGCAGTAATGTACGAATTAGATAAGGGGGAGATGAAAGACATGGATGTGTGTTTATAGCTTGCCGAAGGAGTGAATGAAGAAATGTAAAGCAGACAAGGGTCTCAAACAGAATGGGAAGGGGGTCGGTGATCCGCGGGGTAAGGATACGAAATGATCTCTAATTATCGGGTTCACAAGATACATGGCATTGCAAATCAGTATCACACGTTAGTTGGATGAAAAAAGAAGGGGCATAAATAAACTAGGAAACTGGTAGCAGTTATGTAGACGTTGTGTCGTCGAACCCTTCACTTGGAGCAAATACTGACCATATTGCATCAGCTGGGAGTGATGACTGGTTGCCCTGAAGCTTCATTACATCTTGCATGGCAGACTTTTTAGTGGTCACAAGATTGTTCTGCGGGAGCAAGGAGACAACACGGGAGATGTTGTTAGCAGTGAGTAGAGTATGTGGAAAGCTCAATCGTGCCGGGTCGGGGTGCGACTGGATTACAGGGGAAAACATGCAAACCTTGGTTATGGGGATTCGCAATTTGTCACCATCATGGAACTTGATAATGTGAATGACGCACATAGCCGTTTCCTGCCTGTAAAGGGAAAATACATGTGTTGGTGATGAATTGTGGCAGTACAAGTATTGAAGGACAAGTGGCAGAATTACCTGCTGAATGTCGTGTCGAGAAAGCGAGGGTATTTAGTGGTCCAGTTTTCCTTGGGCATAGGCCAGACTGCATACAAAGCATGCAAGCACTGAAACAGTGCATCGTGCAGCCTCGACGCTATGAGCTCATGGCGCTCCTTTTGCTCTACATTGCACCCGCGAGGCCCTGATGCCGGGTCGAAAATGTGGATGCACCTAGATAACATGTCCCACATGTACAAAGCCCACCCGTCTCGCAGTATGGCTGGCACATAAAACTGGAAATGAAAGGATATGTAGAGTCAGAAGCGAAGCACCTATAAGCAGCCTTGTAGCTTGGTCGTAAAAGTTGGTGCGGGTTGCCAGGAGAAAGAAGCAACGAGTTGTTACCAGCTGGCAAGCTTCGATTGTATGTTGGACGGTAGGTCCGATGAACTGATTCTGAATTTCAACGAACCTAGAAATATTTGTATTATCAGCCAGTGCCAGAGTCTGCATAAAAAGTAGCAGAACAGAAGAACGGACTCTTAGTCAGCAGACAGTAATGTGAAAAAAGTGTCCATGTAACATATTAGGAAGGGGCTAGCGACTGGCATGGTGTAGGCCATACCGAAAAATCACACTCAAGTAGGTGGCGATGATTTTGAAATGGCGTGTGAGAGCTTGCTTCCGAATCAAGCTGAAACAGATGCCTCATGATAACAGATCCAAGCTCATGATCTAGCATCCTGCCTTTCACGAGCTGCTGCAGGATGTCCTTCCCTGTAACTGTTACCAGCCGAGGGGAACTATGGACTATACAGTTTCTGTGCACAATGTTCTAGTAGTCAGTGCGAATAACTGAAAAACGAGTAATTTAGACGGCACGGTTTGGCTGACCTTGCGAGTTGGTCAGCGGGCAAAGCTGGCATGTGAGATTGCAATAGATCTGCAGTTTCGGTTTTCGGAGGGAGGACTGGGCGTCCGTTGAACCATGGGTTGCTTGCGTAGCTCCTGCTTGATATGTACTTCCGCTTGGGGAGGGGGGCAGTAGTGACGGCAAAAAAAAACCCGGGTTTGTTCTCCCAAGTGTCGTCGCTATATATTTCATTCACTGCCTGCGCAATGCATGTGGCATACTGTTGTATGGCATTGCAGATTGATTCACTGCGGATGTCTGTCTTTGCAGCCTCCTTGTCCATGTCCGTGACCTTGGGATGCTGACGCGATATGCGGCCATCATTGTCTGTGACATTTTGTTTGCGTAGGCGTGAACGCTATGAAGAGCTTTCCCCTGGAACATGAACAAAAGTTGGGATGAGCCAAATGGCTCATTTGTAAGATGAGCAAAAAGGAATTGTCATACATGTAGAAAAAAAGATGTACCTTCACAGTCCGACATGTCGAGCCTAACTCCGTAAAGTTTTCGGGCCTTCGGTGTCTGGAAAGAGGGTTCTACGTTTGCAAAGGCATTGATTGGGACATCTTTCCGTTTCGTTTGACAAGAAACGCTTGGCTCCTCACGTATTGGAGTCTCTGGCCTGAGGGGGCATTCTAAGAAGCCCCTAGCAGAACAGCAAGCGCAGCTGGAGGCAAGTGCAGACATAAGCTTCTCAGTAAATGTGATCATATCATTTTGGATGTGTTGCCGCGCCATGGTTACATGACGGATCGCACGGGCATTCTGCTCCCGCAACAGGATAACAATTGGCTGTGATGACTGGAAAAAAACAATAAAATGTAAGATTGTAGTACTGACATGATGTTAAACACAGATGAATCACCAAAAAAGAACGAAAAGGGGCTCATGTAGGGGAGGGTATGAGTTCAAATAAATACCATTTGTGGGAAACGGCTGGCAATGTGATTGCAGTAGTCCATAGCGGACAGCTGCCTAGGCGGCAAGGGGTGGGTTTCCAGCTGCACAACTCCGGCAGGCGCGGTTACAGTCTTGCTCTTTGGAAACGTAGGACAGCTACCGGGGCGAGTCGAGTGCACCCATGAATGGGACAAAGTTGCTAGCTCTGTGCGCTGCTCATCAGAATACACACTCCTTGAATAACAAACAGTGGACGGGTCTCTCAGCTGGTAAAATTAAGAAACGAACGAATTACCGGATGAAGGTGGCATTTGTTTATGTGTGGACACATGAGATTTAATTGCAATCATGCGAAAAATGAGGGACCGGACATACCATGGATGAAGCAAACGACGGCTCGGGTACACCTACATCAGTAGCCATGGTTGTCATCCGGCGTAAGGTATCTTGGTCAAACTTTTGTATCCTAGGGAGCACATCATGTTTCATGTTGAATATGCCCAGATCAAGGTTGTCCAGGAAGAACACCTGAAAAAAATCGAACAGAAGGGATTATGGCAGCCCAGGAGTGCCCATCAAGGGAAAAAATTATAAAGTGGGCCAACAGTGTTAGCGGGTGTTAACCTGCAGGAACAGGTGACATCCAGTGAGGTTTGCGGTTGCCACCCCATTCCCTATGTCAATCTTCAGCTTTGAGCACGCATCGAGCAAGCACTGCAGCACATACTCACACCAGTTAAACTGAGCTATCTCTTCGGTGCTGGCAAGTGCGCCCCAGAAATCAATGCTCTTGTAGTCGTGTTTGCATGATGGGGCAAGAACATGACCCATCACAAAGATAACGAAAGCAATCTGGAAACAGTCTTTCTCCAATTTGCCTGACTCCTCAGTAATGTTCCTGCCAAGGAAATCCTCTGCCGCACGCAAGCTGTGCGCTTGAGAATTGTCCATTCCTAAAGTTTTCTTGATGAAAGCGATTGATTCCTCGTTGATGTTCTCGTTCGGGCCACGGACATCTCTATTGCCACAAGGGATTCAAAAAACTTTGGCCACATCAGACGGTGTGAACGGGAGCCGCTTATTATCACTGACAACAATTTTCCGGCTAATGACTCAACCTTGCTCATGGTCCACGAACTAAGCTTCAGGTTTAGCTTCTGAATCATTGGCAGCTGTAGCAAGCCCTCAAAACCTATTTCTTTTACTAACCACCTTTTGTACTCGCTGAACTGATTGATGACAGAAAGGGCATGCCTGACAGAACTCCTTGATGTGGAGTTTGGACGGAGAGGATCCACTCGCCCCCCTGAATCAGTACACGCGCTAGATGATGGTTTCCCGGCCATTCTGCCAAGATGGCGCCTATCTGAAAGGATCGAGATGGACCTAGAGGGGGGGTGAATAGGTACAATTACAAATTTTAATTCTTACTTAGCAATTTTAGGCAATATTGCGGAATATGAAAGTGGGCCTAACAATTGCAATGGAGATTCTAGTGCTAAGCAAGATAGACAAATACAACAAGTAATTAGATAGCCAAGCACAATGTAATGCAAGTAAAGACTAAGAGACAAAGAACCACAAGTAGAGAGCTAGGGTTAGGAATAACCGCAGCTCCGAGAGACGAGGATGTATGCCGATGTTCACTTCCTTGGAGGGAAGCTACGTCACCGTTTAGAGAGGTGGGTGTTACCACGAAGGCACACCAACGCCACAAAGGCTCACCCTATTCTCTCTTTGGGATATCACCACGAAGGCGATTCCCAACCACTAGTGGTAGACCTTGGGGTGGTCTCCAAACCCTTACAAACTTTCCGGGGGTAATCACAATGAACGATTCCTCGCCGGAGTACTCCTACCGCCTAGGAGTCTCCAACCTCCAAGAGTAACAAGATGCACCACGAAAACAAGGGGGAATCAACTTTCGCTTTGGTGAATGTGTAGATCGGGCATTTCTCCTTCGCCTCTCAAAAGATCAAGAGCTTTGGTGGGCTAAGGAGGGAGTTCTCCAAGAAATTGAGGTCTGAAAATGGAGGAGAGAGAATTGGAGTCGTCAACTCCTTCGTGGGGAAGAAGAAGACTATTTATAGGTGGGGACAGAATCCAGCCGTTGGAGCCAGTTTTCTGCGAACCCCGGAAGTTCCGTGGATAGACGGAAGCTCCGGACCCCGGAAGTTCCGGCCAAGTTCCGGGCAGGTTCCGGGCTACACAGAGATTTTGCATAACTGCATCCTCTCTGGGTACTCCGGAAGCTGCCAGACCTAGGGACGAAAGTTCCGTGGCCCGGAAGTTTCGGGAGGCCCGGAAGTTCCGGGTGACGGAAGTTCCGGCCATGGTTCCGGCAAGGTTCCGGGATACACAGAAAGATTTCACAAATAGTGCAACTTCTCTGGGTGCCCCGGAAGCTTCCCGGAATCACGCCGGACCTTCTGGTCCCCGGAAGTTCCGGCCATCCCGGAGGTTCCGGCCTGAGTAGAAACTTACCACGAGATAAAAGATTAAGTCCACTTGAGACTTTAGTTGTGCCAGATCAAATGTATATGTGAGGTTGATTCCCAGGTGTTTTCATGATGCACCCCCTCTTAATAGTGCGGCTGCCCTAAGGACTCAATAAAACAAAAGTATATGGCACTCCGCTTTTTTCTTTTTCCGAGTAGAGGGGAAATAACCATCCATGCTCCTCTTCAATTTAGACGGTGTTGTTTACACTAGAGCATGTGGTTAGACACATAGATTAAGTTGTCATAGATGTCAAAAATATTAAGGGCAATAATGCACTTTCAATCTCCCCCTTTTTGACATAGATGACAACAATGCTTGAGAGGGTAACAACACAAGATATGTATGATGTTGATTAGTTATAGTGAGAGGCAAGAACTCCCCCACAACCAATGCCTTATTTTAACTTTGCATTTGAATACAAAAGACATAGTTGGGAGCAGCTCCCCCACACACCTAGCTACCCAAACAAGAAAGAAACAGAGACATAGAATGATTTACTAACCTTGTTTTAACATGTGACGTGACATAAATGGATATATCACTCATGATAGATGTCGCTCACAATATGAGATGAGAGTATAATATAAACCATGCATCACATGCAACCATAAAGTGCTCATACTGGGATAGATAGTTAATGAGCATATAACGGCAAGGTTCAAATAAGAGCAAATAGGTTCAAATAAATAAACCTATCAAGCAACAACCACATCTCCCCCTTTGTCATCAAGATGGCAAAAAGGAAAATGATGGATGCACTACTCATCCCGTGAGGGGTCCTCCGACGACTCTCCAGAAGAAACCGTGCCGTGAGGGCGATGGGAAGAGGCTTCATCACCATCCTCGACATCAAACCGAGCAAACTTGGACTGGTAACGATCAAATGGAGTCACATCAGACTTAGAGCCGCGAGCAAGGATCATCCCATTGGCACGCATACCATCGTTAAGAACCTTCATGCCCTCCTTCCTAGACTTGTGCTCCTCCCATTGCTTCTTGTGCATGTCTTGCTGCAGACAGAACATGTTCTTGAGGAGACGCCAAATTTTGCTGCTCTTCGCAGACCCGGAACCACTTGGTTCCCCACGACGTGGAGCCTAAGAGCGAGAACGAAGTTCAAAGTGATGGGCACCTCCAGCATGGAGATCCTCTTCCTCATCATCACTAGCCACATTAACTGTAGCCTTTCCTTTCTTAACCAGCAAGTTGACGCTGGAGTGGACCGCCAAGCGCCGACCAGCAAGTGCCTCAGGTGCAACCTCAGCAATCAAAGCAGTGATATAGGGAGCATATATCGACACCTTGCGGTTCATCACCACACTATACATTTCATGCCACATAAAATCCATCACATCAATGGGGCCCCTAGCAGAGTCGTGACACGTGTAGTGAAGAAGGTTGATGAGGTGGCCACGAATCTTGTTTTTGTCACCCATTTTGACTGCAAGAACTTCACGAAAGATCCGCTGCAGGATATCATAAAAGGGCAGAAGATCACCAACAGAGCCAACCGTGCCGCCAGGAGGATATAGATCAGCCAAGTGGTGAACCTGAAAGACCCCTCTGTCATGGATCTTGAAGCCACGATCAACAGTAGTGTCGGTGTACTCATAACCCAAAAGACGAGCCAGCAGAGAGAACGGGGCAGAGCACCTCTCCTCACCACTCATCCACGTAAGAGTGCGCTGCATATCAGTCCCAAAATTCACAGTGGCATAAAACCGAGCCACAAGAGGTGCAGACACATCATGCTGAAAACGCATGAGCGGAAGGAGGTTGAGCTTGAGACACATGCTGTGGATCCCATCAAAATATGCAGTGTTGGTGGGAGTCTTGTCAAAGTGAGCGATGTTGATATTATTCTGAATGACACACTTGTTGACAAACTGAGTGAAAATCTCCTCATAGGTGCGTTGCTGGAACAGTGTCCAAAACTTGGGGTCAGCCACATTTTCACGATCATGGCGATAAGGATTGTCCCTCCGAAGAGCAAACCACTCTGGTGCGGGCATCTCTTTCATTGTGACAGGCTCAGGTGGAGGAGGATGAACATTAATCGGCTTGGACTTCTTGGAAGCAGTCTTCCGCTTCTTGGAGCGGGAGGGAGCAGCAGGAGGAGAGCGATTGTCTTCAGCCTCAGCATCTTCCTCAGGATGGCAGTTGAACATGTTCTCACGCCCTAAAACAACAGCAACAGTCTTCTTGGCCCTCTCTTTGGATTTCCTCTCATACACTTGCTTGGGCCGAGAGTGCGAGCCAGAACCACCTGTTGAAGGAGATGAGAGAGAGCAATAGGATAGAATAAGTGCACAAGCTTCCAAAACAAAAAGAATGCCAAAGAATCACATTATGCAAAAGATGCCAGGTCTCTGCTTAGACCGGAAGTTCCGGGGTAGGGCCGGAGGTTCCGGGAACCGGAAGGTCTGGGGATACCAGAAGTTCCGGCCAACGGAAGTACCGGTCCTGGCCGGACGTGGAAACCCTAGTGAGGCCGGAAGTTCCGGCCTGCCCGGAAGTTCCGGGGCACCATCATGGTCGCAGGATTTCGTCCGGATCCAAGAAGAGCAGAGGGCATAAACTACATAATGGATTGAAGGGAACGAGTACCGCAGATCTATTGTGGATGCAGTATTTGAGATTGATGCTTTATCCTAATACCATAAGCGTAAAACTACAATCCCTAGGGAAGAATCCAAAGGGAGAGCAGAAGAAACAGCCTAGGTTACCTTCATCCATGGAGATGGCGAAGAACACACGAGGTGCCCTTCGAACAAGATGGAAGGGAGCAAGGCCGGAGGTTCCGGGGGCCGGCTGCTCGCCCGGAAGTCATCAATGAGAGAGGGGGTGGCGCAGGGAGAAGGGAGGAGGGGCAGGGGAAACTGATGGGGGAATACCCCTGTTCCCCCCCTGCCCCACTGTTAAGTGTCCCAAAACCGCGACGCCCGGAAGTTCCGGGTAAGGCCGGAAGTTCCAGCGGCCGGAAGTTCCGGGACATTTCCCGGAAGTTCCGGGTTATCCAGAGAGAACGCAGGCTCTCTGAAATCCCGAGAACTTGAGGGAGAGGGTCCGGAAGCTGCCGGGCCACCACAAACCCAACAACATGTAAGTGTGTGGAGGAAGCTTGTGAACCAAGAAGAAAATTTCAGAGGTTTTTCGAGATGAGAGAGGCTTGGGTAGACCCTAATCTATGGTGTGATAGGTCATCATCACTCACTACACAAGAAGTCAAACTTGAAAAGCAAAAGATGAGCGAGTAGATCAAGTAAATATGTATAAATTTAAGAGAACACTCGAAGCGAATACCAAATGAGAATAAAGATACTCAAACCCAACTAAATCCAATCTCAGAGAAGAGGGCGGTGGCCGGAGCCACCATGTTTGAGCAAATGTGACTAGGAACCGCGAAGATTTTAACCTTGGGTCCTACATCACGACTCCATCATTTAAAGTACCAGGGTCAAAAGAGCCTAGTGACTTTGAGAGTGTTTGTTCTATTTATGCATCATATAGAGAGAAGAAGATTCATGAATTGAATTTCTCCCCCTAAATACATGCCTACATCTAGACAAGACATGAAGTAAATGCATGCATGGGTACAAGATTTCACATAATGCTATCAAGCTCCAAGATACCAAGTTCACGTCTAAGTTGGCAAAACCTTGCTTCATCCAATGGTTTGGTGAAAATGTCGGCAACTTGCATATCCGTACCAACATGAGCAATATCAATGTCACCCTTTTGCACATGGTCTCTTAAGAAGTGATACCGAATGTCAATGTGCTTGGTGCGAGGGTGATCAACGGGGTTTTCGGCGATCTTGATGGCACTTTCATTGTCACATAGAAGAGGCACATGTCGATAGGTGATACCATAATCCTTCAAGGTTTGCCTCATCCATAGCAATTGTGTTGCATAACTTGCAGTTGCAATATATTCGGCTTCAGCGGTGGAGAGGGAGACGCAATTTTGCTTCTTCGAGGACCAACTTACCAAAGAGCGTCCAAGAAATTGGCATGCACCAGAGGTTGACTTCCGTCCCACTTTGTCTCCGGCCCAATCCGCATCCGTGTACCCAATGAGATCAAACTTAGCATCCTTGGGGTACCATAGGCCCAACCTTGGGGTGTGAACAAGGTATCTAAGAATATGCTTAACCGCCTTATGATGACTTTCCCTAGGGGAAGCTTAAAATCTTGCACATATGCCTACACTTAACATGATGTCCGGTCTAGATGCACAAAGATAAAGCAGTGAACCAATCATAGAGCAGTAAAGAGATGGGTCAAATGGGATACCGTTTGTGTCTTCATTAAGAACAATTTTGGTTGGCATGGGCATCTTGCATGGACTGGCATCGGTCATCCCGAATCTCTCAAGAAGGTCCTTGAGATATTTGGTTTGGGACAAGAATATTCCTTCTTGAAATTGTTGAATTTGAAATCCGAGAAAGAACTTCAAGTCCGCATTGAGTGACATCTCAAAGGTCTTTGTCATCGAGGCCGCAAACTTCTTGCACAAATGAATGTTAGGAGAACCAAAAATGATGTCATCTACATAGATTTGGCATAAGATCAAATCACCTTTTTCACTCTTAGTAAAAAGAGTGGGATCGATCACCCCTCTCACAAAACCATCATCGAGCAGAAACTTCTTAAGATGATCATACCAAGCACGTGGTGCTTGTTTGAGGCCATACAAAGCCTTGTGAAGTTTATACACATAGTCTTTGTGAACGGGGTCAACGAAACCGGGTGGTTGTGATACATATACTTCTTCTTGTAGAGGACCATTAAGAAAAGAGCACTCTTCACATCCATTTGATGTAAAGTGAAACCATTGAAAGCGGCATAAGCAAGTAAAATGCGAATAGACTCAAGACGAGCAACGGGAGCAAAGGTCTCATCAAAGTCCAAACCTTCAACTTGTGAGTACCCTTGTGCCACTAACCTTGCCTTGTTTCTAATGATTACTCCATTCTCATCTTGCTTGTTCTTGAAGATCCATTTTGTTCCAATGACATTGTGTTCCTTGGTTGGTCTTTTGACTAGAGACCACACTTTGTTGCGTTCAAAACTGTTCAACTCTTCTTGCATAGCAATGAGCCAATCGTTGTCCGTCAACGCATCTTGTACCTTGAGTGGCTCAACACTAGAGACAAATGAGAAGTGAGCACAAAAGTTTGTCAATTGTTTATGAGTGACTCAACCTTCCAATATGCCAGTAAGAATTTGGTCAACGTCAACGCGACCGGCCACTCGAGGCATGATGGAGGTTAAGGTTTCACGAGGTTTAACTTCGTTTCCATCATCAACATCTTCAACATATGGATCATTGATGTGCGGTGGAAGATCTTCTTCTTCATGTTGCATTTGTTGAGGTTCACCATCATCATAAGGTTCATCATCATCAATAGTTGCATGTTCTTGTTCTTGCTCTGGATGATGATCTTGATCTAGAACTTGATCATGGTGAGGGTCTTGTTCTTGTGTTTGAATAACGGGCTCCTCTTGAGCAATGGGATTTTGTGATGGTGTGGTTTGATTATGAGTGAAGCTCGCGTCTTCTTCCTCATCATCATGTGGTTCTTGTTCCATTGGAAGAAGAGCACCAACACCCATGGTCAAAATATCTTGAGAAGTATCTTCATTACCTACATCACTTAGATCAACTTACCCCTCATGGGAGCCATTAAATTCATCAAACACCACGTCACAAGTTTCTACAACACATCCATTGGATTTGTTGTAGACTCTATAGGCGTGAGAGCTTGATCCATAACCAACAAATATACCCTCAATAGTTTTGGATTGGAATTTTCGTAACCGCTCTCTCTTGTTGAGAATGAAACACTTACACCCGAATACATGGAAGTATTTGACGTTTGGCTTGTTATCGGTTAGGAGTTCATATGGGGTCTTTTCCAAGATCTTGCGAAGGAAGAGCCGGTTTGATGCATGGCATGCGGTGTTGACGGCCTCGGCCCAAAAACTATGAGGAGACTTGTACTCATCCAACATGGACCTTGCCATTTCCACAAGTGTGCGGTTCTTCCTCTCGGCTACACCATTTTGTTGAGGGGTGTAGGGAGCGGAATATTGATGTTCAATCCCCTCATCACTAAGGAACTCTTCTAAGGTGTAGTTCTTGAACTCGGAGCCATTGTCACTTCTTATTGCCAAGATCTCTTTGTCGAACTTTCGTTGAGCTTGCTTGGCAAAATCAATGAAGGTGATCTTCGTCTCGTCCTTGGACTTGAGGAAGAACACCCATGAGTATCTTGAGTAATCATCAACAATGACAAGACCATACTTCTTCCCACCAAGACTATCCCATGAAGGAGGCCCAAAAAGATCCACATGAAGGAGCTCCAATGGCCTTGAGGTTGATACGATGTTCTTGGGTGGGTGCTTTGATTGATGTTGCTTCCCAGCTATGCATGCACTACACACACGATCTTTCTCAAAAGAGACATTGGTTAGTCCAAGAATGTGATCACCCTTTAAGAGATCTTGAAGATTTCTCATGCCGACATGGGCTAGCCGGCGATGCCATAGCCACCCCTTGTCGGCCTTGGCCATTAGACAAGTTGCATGGAATGTGCTCTCTTTCGAGAAATCAACCATGTAAAGGTTGCCATCCAACTCTCCAACAAAGGCCACTTCGAGAGTATCTCTCTTAAAGACTTTCACATTCGTTAGTCCAAATAGTGTATCATAACCAACGGAAGCCAATTGACGAACGGAAAGCAAATGATATTTAAGGGATTGGACAAGCATGACATTTGCAAGGGACATGTCATTTGTGATAGCCACCTTGCCCAACCCAAGTACCTTTCCTTTTGATCCTCCACCAAACACGATGCTCATAAATGGTTGAATAGCTTCCATGAAGTCACAGAGCAATTTGCTATCTCCGGTCATATGATTGGTGCATCCACTATCGATTACCCATTTGACTCCACCGGAGAAGGCAACCTACACACAATTTATGACTTGGTTAGAGGCACCCATTTTGCAATGGGACCTCTCAAGTTAGTAACAAGAGTCTTAGGGACCCAAATAGCATAGAACTGAAAAGCATTACGAGGACCAACAAATTGAGCATAGACCTCTCCATCCTTTGTCTTATGAAGCACATAGGATGGAGCCATGAATTCCTTCGGCTTGTTGGGAGTGGGCATACCCCTAGTGGCCTTCCCACTCACAACCTTGTCAACTTTGCCTCTTCCTTTCTCCTTGTGCCCTTCACGCACAAATGTCTTCTTGATAGGTGTGGTGCACTTTTGAGAAGACATTTTCTTCTTGCTTGTGCTTGGGTCAAACCCAAGCCCTTCCTTGGCAACCACTTCATTGTGATGACTCAACACCTCATTAAGGTTCTTTTGTCCTTGGGCACAAGTCATGAGCCCTCTCTCAAGTTGAGCTTTTAGAGAGCGATTCTCCTCAAGAATAGATGCTAGATCACCACTAGAATTAGTAGTACAAGCATCAACATTTATAATAGGTGAGGAGTAGGCCTTTGCAAGAGTTTCAAGATAAGTAAGTTTGAGTTTCTCAAAACTCTTTGTAAGGAGAGTGAGATCTTCTTCCTTAGTCTTGAGAGACAAGGATAGAAGCTCACAATCCTTAGAAAGAGTAGCATGAGACTCTTCAAGCGTACTCTTATCATTCATCAACTCCTTGCAAGAGCTCTTAGCCTTTTTCAAGGAGGCAAGTTTCTTAGCATGCTTATCAAGGTTTTCACCAATTTTTAAGCACAATTCATCATTTCGTGCTTCCTCATATTGGACTTTCCGCTCAAGGATCTCACATTTTTCCTTTTCCTCGGTAACGAGGGTTTCGAGTTCCTTAATGGTGACGGTGTGCTTACTCACCATCTCCATAAGCATACGAAACATAGTGAGCTTCTTTCCTTTAAGGGAGCACATGAACTTATCAATTTTAGAAAACATGGGATCATTCATATCATCATCATCATCAATGTCCTCCGCATCAAGATATTCATCACTAGGAGTAGGAGGAGTGAAGAGAGGAGGATTCGAACAAGGGGTTACCTTAACCTTATCGGACGAAGTTTGTTGCTCACTGTCCTCCATCACGGCCTTCGCCATTAGACACTTGTGAGCGTTGCCCTTGTAGTCTTTTATGTAGTTGTAGGTGACAACATCACCACTCTTGTTGACTAACCTCAAAGTGTTTTGAGAATCTTGAGCTACTCCGGCAACACCACTAACATCATCGGGATCGGACTCTTCTTGAGCAACCATTGCCTTTCCATCTCTCTTCTTGAGCTTGGAGTTCAAAGGATTTGGCAACTTCTTCTATACAAAGGTCTTGGGAAATCTCGGTCTATCTTCTCTCTTCTCATAGGGGCACTCATTTGAGAAGTGGTTGGTCTCTTCACAATTGTAACAAGTTCTCACTTTCTTCTTTGGGAATCTTCCCTTGAATTTTCCCGCGCTAAACTTCTTGACAAAGAGGGCAATATCTTCATATGATGGGCTCTCATCTGAGTCAATCTCATCACCTTCTTCATCATCATCATCTTCTTCTTCTTCACTTTGCTCTTCCTCATACACATGCTTGGCCTTCAAAGCAAGATTAGTCTTTGGTGACGAGCTACCATGCATGGCAAGATGTTTTGTAGCATTAGCCTTGGATTCCTCAAACAATTGGAACATGGAGATGATATCATTGGGAGACATTTCCTTGAATCCATATTGGTGCCTTATGTCCCACACCATTTGGTGATGATAAGGAGCGAGAGCATTGAGCAATTTTTCCACAAGAAACCGCTTGGTCAAGTTGAATCCATCTAGGGACTTGTCACAATCATAAGACTCAATATTGGCGGCAAGAGTCATGAGGCGCTCAAGAAGATGCTTGGGGGATTCACCTTTCTCCATACAAAAATATTGCAATGCTCCTTTGGCAATTTCATATTGAGCAAGCCGGAGAGTGGAGGTACCGGTCTTGGTCATCACAATGCTATCCCACAATTCCTTGGCATTTGTGATGTGAATGTATGGCCTTTTCTGCTTGTCTGACATGCCCTTCCTTATGAGCATGATCGCGGTGTCATTGAGATGCTTGTCATATGCTTCGCCCGGCGTGAGATTCTTCGGGTTGACTGGGTTGTAGCCGTTCTCCATAATCTCCACCATCTCATCGTTGGCGAACCTAAGATGGTCCTGCATTCCAACTCTCCACAAAGAAAAATTGGCAGTGTCATCAAGCAAAGGGGGCTTACCCCCAGGGTTATACTTTGGTTTCTCCACTTTAGATTTTGCATAAAGCCATGACACACCAGAGGTATCACTAACAGGAGGTTGTTGGCCCAAGGGAGAACGATTCGCATTTGGCCCCGGAGCCACACTACCTGAATTACCAGGTGGTGTGGGATTCGAGGTTAATGCGGTCAACCTCAATTGGACCAAGGCCTCAATGGAGGCATCATGCTCCTCCTTCTGCTTAGCAAGGGCCCGTTCCAAATCCTCAGAAGTGAAGGACTTAGGCTCTTCCGAAGAAGAGGCATCCTTCACCTCAGGATTTGCAACCACGGGGGTCCCATCAGGGTTCATCTCGCTCTAGGGCGGTTAAGCCACAAGAATAGAGCACGAGGCTCTTATACCAATTGAAAGGATCGAGATGGACCTAGAGGGGGGGTGAATAGGTACAATTACAAATTTTAATTCTTACTTAGCAATTTTAGGCAATATTGCGGAATATGAAAGTGGGCCTATCAATTGCAATGGAGATTCTAGTGCTAAGCAAGATAGACAAATACAACAAGTAATTAGATAGCCAAGCACAATGTAATGCAAGTAAAGACTAAGAGACAAAGAACCACAAGTAGAGAGCTAGGGTTAGGAATAACCGCAGCTCCGAGAGACGAGGATGTATGCCGATGTTCACTTCCTTGGAGGGAAGCTACGTCACCGTTTAGAGAGGTGGGTGTTACCACGAAGGCACACCAACGCCACAAAGGCTCACCCTATTCTCTCTTTGGGATATCACCACGAAGGCGATTCCCAACCACTAGTGGTAGACCTTGGGGTGGTCTCCAAACCCTTACAAACTTTCCGGGGGTAATCACAATGAACGATTCCTCGCCGGAGTACTCCTACCGCCTAGGAGTCTCCAACCTCCAAGAGTAACAAGATGCACCACGAAAACAAGGGGGAATCAACTTTCGCTTTGGTGAATGTGTAGATCGGGCACTTCTCCTTCGCCTCTCAAAAGATCAAGAGCTTTGGTGGGCTAAGGAGGGAGTTCTCCAAGAAATCGAGGTCTGAAAATGGAGGAGAGAGAATTGGAGTCGTCAACTCCTTCGTGGGGAAGAAGAAGACTATTTATAGGTGGGGACAGAATCCGGCCGTTGGAGCCAGTTTTCTGCGAACCCCGGAAGTTCCGTGGATAGACGGAAGCTCTGGACCCCGGAAGTTTCGGCCAAGTTCCGGGCAGGTTCCGGGCTACACAGAGAGTTTGCATAACTGCATCCTCTCTGGGTACTCCGGAAGCTGCCAGACCTAGGGACGGAAGTTCCGTGGCCCGGAAGTTCCGGGTGACGGAAGTTCCGGCCATGGTTCCGGCAAGGTTCCGGGATACACAGAAAGATTTCACAAAAAGTGCAACTTCTCTGGGTGCCCCGGAAGCTTCCCGGAATCACGCCGGACCTTCTGGTCCCCGGAAGGTCCGGCCATCCCGGAGGTTCCGGCCTGGGCAGAAACTTACCACGAGATAAAAGATTAAGTCCACTTGAGACTTTAGTTGTGCCAGATCAAATGTATACGTGAGGTTGATTCCCAGGTGTTTTCATGATGCACCCCCTCTTAATAGTGCGGCTGCCCTAAGGACTCAATAAAACAAAAGTATATGGCACTCCGCTTTTTCCTTTTTCCGAGTAGAGGGGAAATAATCATCCATGCTCCTCTTCAATTTAGACGGTGCTGTTTACACTAGAGCATGTGGTTAGACACACAGATTAAGCTGTCATAGATGTCAAAAATATTACGGGCAATAATGCACTTTCACTATCATCGTCGCAGAAATCATCATCTGATCCAGAAACGGGCATGGTTCCTACGGCCATAAGAAATGAAAAACGAAATTAGATTTATCTAACAGAATGACCTAAGATACGAGAGTGGTTGCCGAGATCCCGATTCTGCGACGGGCAAAAGTAATTGCGTAGGTGGGGGAGTTAGGGGAGTAGCACGCGGCCGGCGGGGGCATCGCGTGTCGGTGAGCGGCCGCGTGGTGGGTAGAGCAGAGTCTCACCTTGGACAGTCGTGGCGCCTCGGCGAGGACTGCACTCTCCGGCCGCGGACGCCGGATATCGGAGTGACGGCAGGGGGAAATCCGGTCCGCCTATTTGGATCTGGAGCTGGTGGTTAGGGACAAGTAAGGTGTGCGGTGGGTAGGCTGCCGTGTAAGCCGGCCTGGTGAGCGGCAGAAGAGTCGAGAGATTTGGGTGAGAAGGCAAGGAAAAAATCAGGGCAGCGTCATAACCCTACGTGGCAGCGTTACCGCCGGTAAAACACCGCTAAACGTGAGTAAATAGTAAACAGCATTAGTAGATTCTATAAAAAACAAAACACATGGTAAAAGGCGGACTAAAAATCCATGGCGAACAAATCACGTTCCATTACATAACACGAGTCGTACATATAAAAGTGCAAATCTGCAGGTCAACAAGGACAGCCAGTCGCGGCTCCTGATTCTTTCACTAAGCTGCTAGTTATTACATTAGTCGCTGCCGGCGCGGCCAGCAAACACGAGAGCAAATATGGCGACGACAACAACAAGCAGCAATGCCGTGGCCATTAGTTGGTTGACGCCAGCAGGAGGTTCAGCCTTAGCAGACTTTTAACCACGTCTAGGATTGCCGTCGATTGTTGGTCCGCCAGCCTTTCTCCCCGCCCCAGCGGCGCAACTGGATGAGTCGCCGTCTGGATCTGCTGTCCGGCGACATTCCTCGGTGGATCCGGCAACAGGTACCTTGCGTACCCCTCCTGCCACTCATAGAACTTGCATCTCCCTGACTGATTAAACAAAAAATCGAATGAGAACAATGCCTTCCGCGTGAAAGGATCGATGGATCTAGACTAGCTTTCTAGAGAAAACTTACATCTTTCAGTACGCACTTGTAGAAACGCTTGCCCGTCTTGCTTCTGGTTGAGCCACAAACGAAGGTCACCACTTGGTCCTGGCAGTACGGGCATGGGATGAGTGGCAGGATCTCCTGGGAAGCAAGCTGCTGGTTCGTCGACGATGAGGAAGCCATGGTCGCAATGGACGGAGCTCTCTGGAACTGAAGATATTTTGGGCGGCGTCTGGAAGAAGCTGGACCAGTACGTCGTTGTGTGGACGGGGGTGAACGAGTGGTTGTTGGGGCCTCGCCCGTTTACGACCGTTGCCACTAGCCGGCCCAGGACGGAGGCCCGGCAGTGCCAAACAGACGAGCTGTCTGTCCCGCTCTGGAGTAACGACGGGCAGCGTCTGACAAATGGGCCATGTGGGCCAGCGGGTGGGATTTCATCCAGCAAAATACATAGAGAAATACAGGGACATGTGCGGATCTCGGTGCGCATGGGCGGTACAGATTCCGGGCTCACCTGGACCCAGGAGCCGAATTGCTTTTCCGCTAGCGACTGGCATGGTGTAGGCCATACCGAAAAATCACACTCAAGTAGGTGGTGATGATTTTGAAATGGCGTGTCAGAGCTTGCTTCCGAGTCAAGCTGAGACAGACGCCTCATGATAACAGATCCAAGCTCATGATCTAGCATGCTGCCGTGCACGAGCTGCTGCAGGATGTCCTTCCATGTAACTGTTACCAGCCGAGGGGAACTGTGGACTATCCAGTTTCTGTGCACAATGTTCTAGTAGTCAGTGCGAATAAATGAAAAATGAGTAATTTAGACGGCACAGTTTGGCTGGCCTTGCGAGTTGGTCAGCGGGCAAAGCTGGCATGTGAGATTGCAACAGATCTGCAGTTTTGGTTTTCGGAGGGAGGACTGGGCGTCCGTTGAACCATGGGTTGCTTGCATAGCTCCTGCTTGATATGTACTTCCACTTGGGAAGGGGGCAGTAGTGACGGCAAAAAAAACCGGGTTTGTTCTCCCGAGTGCCATCGCTATATATCTCCTTCACTGCCTGCGCAATGCATGTGGCATACTGTTGTATGGCATTGCAGATTGATTCACTGCGGATGTCTGTCTGTGCAGCCTCCTTGTCCGTGTCCGTGACCTTGGGATGCTGACGCGATATGCGGCCGTCATTGTCTGTGACATTTTGTTTGCGTAGGCGTGAACGCTGTGAAGAGCTTTCCCCTGGCACATTAACAAAAGTTGGGATGAGACAAATGGCTCATTCGCAAGATGAGCAAAAAGGAATTGTCATACATGTAGAAAAAAAAGATGTACCTTCGTAGTCCGACATGTCGAGCCTAACTCCGGAAAGTTTTCGGGCCTTCGGTGTCTGGAAAGAGGGTTCTACGTTTGCAAAGGCACTGATTGGGACATCTTTCCGTTTCGTTTGACAAGAAACGCTTGGCTCCTCACGTATTGGAGTCTCTGGCCTGAGGGGGCAGTCTAAGAAGCCCCTAGCAGAACAGCAAGCGCAGCTGCAGGCAAGTGCAGACATAAGCTTCTCAGTAAATGTGATCATATCATTTTGGATGTGTTGCCGCGCCATGGTTACATGACGGATCGCACGGGCATTCTGCTCCCGCAACAGGATAGCAATTGGCTGTGATGACTGGAAAAAAACAATAAAATGTAAGATTGTAGTACTGACATGATGTTAAACACAGATGAATCACCAAAAAAGAACGAAAAGGTGCTCATGCAGGGGAGGGTATGAGTTCAAATAAATACCATTTGCAGGAAACGGCTGGCAATGTGATTGCAGTAGTCCATAGCGGAGAGCTGCCTAGGCGGCAAGGGGTGGGTTTCCAGCTGCACAACTCCGGCAGGCGCGGTTACAGTCTTGCTCTTTGGAAACGTAGGACAGCTACCGGGGCGAGTCGAATGCACCCATGAACGGGACAAAGTTGCTAGCTCTGTGCACTGCTCATCAGAATACACACTCCTTGAATAACAAACAGTGGACGGGTCTCTCAGCTGGTAAAATTAAGAAACGAACGAATTACCGGATGAAGGTAGCATTTGTTTATGTGTGGACATATGAGATTTAATTGCAATCATGCGAAAAATGAGGGACCGGACATACCATGGATGAAGCAAACGACGGCTCGGGTACACCTACATCAGTAGCCATGGTTGTCATCCGGCGTAAGGTATCTTAGTCAAACTTTTGTATCCTAGGGAGCACATCATGTTTCATGTTGAATATGCCCAGATCAAGGTTGTCCAGGAAGAACACCTGAAAAAAAATCCAACAGAAGGGATTATGGCAGCCCTGGAGTGCCCATCAAGGGAAAAAATTATAAAGTGGGCCAATAGTGTTAGCGGGTGTTAACCTGCAGGAACATGTGACATCCAGTGAGGTTTGCGGTTGCCACCCCATTCCCTATGTCAATCTTCAGCTTTGAGCACGCATCGAGCAAGCACTGTAGCACATACTCACACCAGTTGAACTGAGCAAGCACTGTTTGCATGACGGGGCAAGAACATGACCCATCACAAAGATAACGAAAGCAATCTGGAAACAGTTTTTCTCCAATTTGCTTGACTCCTCAGTAATGTTCCTGCCAAGGAAATCCTCTGCCGCACGCAAGCTGTGCGCTTGAGAATTGTCCATTCCTAAAGTTTTCTTGATGAAAGCGATTGATTCCTCGTTGATGTTCCCGTCCGGGCCACGGACATCTCTATTTCCACAAGGGATTCCAAAAACTTTGGCCACATCAGACGGTGTGAACGGGAGCCGCTTCTTATCACTGACAACAATTACGCGGCTAAAGACATCAACCTTGCTCATGGTCCACGAACTAAGCTTCACGTTTAGCTTTTGAATCATTGGCAGCTGTAGCATGCCCTCAAAACCTATTTCTTTTACTAACCACCTTTTGTACTCGCTGAACTGATTGATGACAAAAATGGCATGCCTGACAGAACTCCTTGATGTGGAGTTTGGAGGGAGAGGATCCACTCGCCCCCCCTGAATTAGTACGCGCGCTAGATGATGGTTTCCCGGCCATTCTGCCAAGATGGCGCCTATCATCGTCGCAGAAATCATTATCTGATCTAGAAACGGGCATGGTTCCTACGGCCATAAGAAATGAAAAACGAAATTAGATTTATCTAACAGAATGACCTAAGATACGAGAGTGGTTGCCGGGATCCCGATTCTACGACGGGCAAAAGTAATTGCGTCGGCGGGGGAGTTAGGGGAGTAGCACGCGGCCGGCGGGGGCAGCGCGTGTCGGTGAGCGGCCGCGGGGCGGGTAGAGCAGAGTCTCACCTTGGACAGTCGTGGCGCCTCGGCGAGGACTGCACTCTCCGGCCGCGGACGCCGGAGATCGGAGTGACGGCAGGGGGAAATCCGGTCCGCCTGTTTGGATCTGGAGCTGGTGGTTAGGGACAGGTAAGGTGTGCAGTGGGTAGGCTGCCGTGTAAGCCGGCTTGGTGAGCGGCAGAAGAGTCGGGAGATTTGGGTGAGAAGGCAAGGAAAAAATCAGGGCAGCGTCGTAACCCTACGTGGCAGGGTTACCGCCGGTAAAACACCGCTAAACGTGAGTAAATAGTAAACAGCATTAGTAGATTCTATAAAAAAACAAAACACATGGTAAAAGGCGGACTAAAAATCCATGGCGAACAAATCACGTTCCATTACATAACACGGGTCGTACATATAAAAGTGCAAATCTGCAGGTCAACGAGGACAGCCAGTCGCGCTCCTGATTCTTTCACTAAGCTGCTAGTTATTACATTAGTCGCTGCCGGCGCGGCCAGCAAACACGAGAGCAAATATGACGACGACAACAACAAGCAGCAATGCCGTGGCCATCAGATTGGTTGACGCCAGCAGGAGGTTCAGCCTTAGCAGACTTTTAACCACGTCTAGGATTGCCGTCGATTGTTGGTCTGCCAGCCTTTCTCCCCGCCCCAGCGGCGCAACTAGATGAGTCACCGCCTGGATCTGCTGTCCGGCGACATTCCCCGGTGGATCCGGCAACAGGTACCTTGCGTACCCCTCCTGCCACTCATAGAACTTGCTTCTCCCTGACTGATTAAACGAAAAATCGAATGAGAACAATGCCTTCCGCGTGAAAGGATCGATGGATCTAGACTGGCTTTCTAGAGAAAACTTACATCTTTCTGTACGCACTTGTAGAAACACTTTGGCTTTCTAGAGAAAACTTACATCTTTCTGTATGCACTTGTAGAAACACTTGCCCGGCTTGCTTCCGGTTGAGCCACAGATGAAGGTCACCACTTGGTCCTGGCAGTACGGGCATGGGATGAGCGGAGGATCTCCTGGGAAGCAAGCCGTTGGTTCGTCGACGATGAGGAAGCCATGGTCACGGACGGAGCTCTCTGGAACTGAAGATATTTTGGGCGGCGTCTGGAAGAAGCTGGACCAGTACGTCGTTGTGTGGACGGGGGTGAACGAGTGGTTGTTGGGGCCTCGCCCGTTTACGACCGTTGCCACTAGCCGGCCCAGGACGGAGGCCCGGCAGTGCCAAACAGACGAGCTGTCTGTCCCGCTCTGGAGTAACGGCGGGCGGCATCTGACAAATGGGCCATGTGGGCCGGCGGGTGGGATTTCGTCCAGCAAAATACATAGTGGAATACAGGGACAGGTGCGGATCTCGGTGCGTATGGGCGGTACAGATTCCAGGCTCACCTGGACCCGGGAGCCGAATTGCTTTTCCGCTACAGGTACTTCGAATCAAACTCTATACACGGGAATGCATATGTATGTATCGCACGCAACATGACAGGATCTCACAAAGACAATCCTTGGAACGAATCCCCAACTACGGTCAGAAGGAAGAAAACTCGAGCCTTCAGGCTTTTCTGTCTGCCCTTGCCACCGCCGCTCTGGACGCCGCCTTCTCCAGCCGGAACCTCCGGAAGTCGGCGACGAGGCCGACGTCCACGTCCCGCTTCATCCTCTCGGCAAGCGTCGACAGGACCTGCACGCTCCAAGCTTTCAGTTCCACATTCTGTCGGCGAGAACAGAGATTTTATTAGGAGGTCAGCTCCGCGACTTGGCACTCGATGCTTACCGACTCGGCGACGCCCCGGAGAACGGCCTCCGGCACGATCCGCAGGGGCGGCGGGAGGGCGACGGTGATGGAGATCTCGAGGTGGCCCCTCAGCCGGCTGCCGCGCCGTTGTCCCCTGTCCGCGTAAAGCGACCCCCGCACGCCCAGGTCGAAGCTCGCCGGCGTGTAGCCGCTGTCCAGCCCCCTCAGCTCCCACTCGGTCTGCATTCCCAGCCCAAACAAGAGCAGCACATTGTAAACTTGCAGTCGTGTGGATATAGATAGAAATTGGTAGCGTGAGCAGGGAGGGCTGTGTACGCACGATTCGAAGGTCGAGCCCGCCGGCGCCGCGGTTGCGCAGCTGCATCACGACGACGGGGCGCACGGTGATGAGGAGGAACTCCAGCGGCAGCATCTGGATCCTCCACTCCTCCTGCGCAAGAAATAATCGATCGATCAGCTGCAACGCCACACCCCAATTTCCTGCGGGCGGACAAGATGGATTCAGTTACATCGCTGAGCTGCTGGCTCCTGCTCTCGTCGGGGAACATGGCGCGGAACACGCGGGGGCGGTCCTGGAGGTACTCGTCGAACGACGCCTGCAAGCAGAACCCGTCCGCGCACGCGTGATTAATCAATCGATCAATTCGAGCCGTGATTTCATCGAGTCACCAGCCAATCCAATCCAATCCGAACCCCCAATGCGGAGATCGATCGATGTCAGCGCTTACCCCCGGGGGCTCGTAGAGGGGCATGTCGGTGTCGATGCTGGAGGAGTACGTGACGGCGTCCGGCGAGGTGGACGACGGCGCCCCGTCCCCCGCCGCCCGGGCCGTGGTCGCGGCGGCGTACCGCAGCGGCCTCGACTGCGGGGGAGCGGAGCAGACCAGCGTTCTCACGGGTGGCGCGGAGGCGGTGGGGCGACTGGTGCCGCGATTCGCGCTCGCCGCGGCAGGCAGCGGCCGCCGCGGCCGGTGGGCCGTGTTGGAGGCAGCGGCGGCCATGGCCGGCCCTAGTGCCGTGCCCATGCCCATAGCTGCTGAGGTCGGCACGCGGCAACGGAGACCACTCCTTTTCCCCGTGTGACGGGGTAGGGGGCACTAGGGACAAGGGGTAGCGGGCAGCGCGGCGTGTCACTTGTCAGGTCTCTGGTTACGGAAGCGGGTCTTGGATTCGCGCCGCGGCACCGAGCGGAAAATTTTCGTGTTTTGACCCTTTTCTGATACAATTTCGGGATCTGACCCGTGTCAAAAAAATTCGGGATCTGACCCTTTTGCCTACCGCCGGGGGTCCTGGCGGTAGCCCCCCACATCCTACCGTCAGATCCCCTGGCGGTAGGTAACGGGACGGCGGCTGACGGCCGTCAGCTGCAGCTGACGTGGAAAAGGACACTACCGCCACAGGACCTGGCGGTAGGCTACTGAAACCTACCGCTAGGATCCCTGGCGGTAGGGTCCTGGGGTGGATAAGGTTAGGAGGGGGTGGTGTGTGGGCCCCACTACCACTCTTCTTCCCCATTCTTCTTCTTTCCCATGGTGAGCTCCTCTCCTCTCTCTCCCCCACCCAAACACCCCCTAGATCCACTCCATTTGCTTGAGATTTCACCGGTGGATCCGGAGCATTTTCATCACCCAAGGTACCTCTCTCAATTCCCCTCATTTTGATTGGTTGAAATCTTTGTGGAGGAAGGGCTAGTCTTAGAGGGGGCCGTGGAGGACGAACAAGAGGTGGTGGTCGTGGATCCGGTGGTTCTAAGACACGTCGGGTTGATAGAGGAAGGCCTATCGACGTGTTGCTAAATCCGGATGGTTGAAATAATGTGAATGGTACTACTTGTCTCCATACATGTCAATTTGTTGATATATTTGCTTAACATCTTTAATTGTTTGCTTCTTTACATGTCAATGTGTTCATAGGTTTGACTTAACATCTTTAATTGTTGTAGGCATGGCTTCATCCGGTTCCATGACGAGGCCACCGTGTGCTAACCAAGAAGACATGCCGAACAAGTGGGAGAACGCATCTTTGGACAAGGTGAAGGAGAAAGATGTGAAAATCCCACCATGTTGGTGTGGAGATGTTTGCAAGGTGAAGGTGTCCACCGACCGAAAGAAGTCATGGACGGAGGGAAGGAGATATTTTGTATGCCCCAACTATGCCCATGATCGTGCGCTTCCAACTAACCCCTATGACCTACCGCCGGTATGTCTTAGAAGTAACATGTTGCTCTCAAATTTGTGTGAACACTAACGAATTTTGTGTATGCAGTCACCGCCTCCTCTATGCAAGTACTTCACATGGATAGATCATGAAGTGCCAGAAGATGTCCAAAAGGACCAATATCAAGATTGTCTTAGGCGCCAACGGCGGTTCGAAGAATCGTTTCGAAGAGGTTTGGAGGAGGAGCGTCGTCAGAAGGAGAGGTTGGAGCGGAAGAAACGAGAGGAGGAGAGGGCACGCCAAGCGAAGCTTGCTCGTGAGGAGGAGAGGGCAAGAAAGCTTGCAAAGGCTCACGAGGCGCAAGAGGAGGATGAGGCACGTGACAAGAAGGGGAAATGGCCTCGTATGACTCAGTAGGGCCTTCGCTTCGGTGGACTCGTCATGTAACCGGATGAAGCCATGCCACATTTATCATGAACTATCTAGTACTAAGGCAAGAAGCCATGTGTCGTGCACTACCTCGTAGACCTAAATTTGTCATTTGTAATGAATTTGTCATGAGAACTATCTCGTAGACCAAAGTTTGTCTGGAATTTCTTTGTTATTGTGATGAATTTCTGTGATAAACTGTTGTGCGATGTGTTAAATGAAAACAAAGGTGTGCTCTGTTTTTAAACCTACCGCCAGGGTCCCTCGCGGTAGGGTGCAAGACCCTACCGCCAGATGTCCTGGCGGTAGGGTGCCGCCCCCTCGAATTTGCTTGCTGTAACGAATGTGGGGCTTTTTTTCGGTAGGGTTGGCTACCTACCGCCAGACCACTTGGCGGTAGGATGCCAAACCCCTCAAATCTTTTCTGTAACGAACATTGGGGTTTTTTCGGTAGGGTGGGCTACCTACCGCCAGACCCCTTGGCGGTAGGGTCTTGCACCCTACCGCCAGGGACCCTGGCGGTAGGTTCAAAACCAGAGTGTTCATTTAACACATCGCACAACAGTTTATCACAGAAATTCATCACAATAACAAAGAAATTCCAGACAAATTTAGGTCTACGAGATAGTGCACGACACATGGCTTCTTGCCTTAGTACTAGATAAAACATAAGGAGGAGTTCAACTAAAGTACAAAGGAAATGATAAAGGGTACATGCCATTATAGTTCAAATGACTATGACATCATGTAGTTCAAACCCCTTTTATTCGGCCATCAACACAATGTCTCTGTCGTACGGTCCCGGGTTGCAAAAAATGACATCTCTTCTTTCAAGGACCCAACCCCAACGGGAAGCTTGCCTCGGTATCGGCGATGATGCCTGCCTAACTACCCAGTCAATGATCTGACCAGGGTTTTTCAAGTCCAGCTGAGGATATTCCTCCCTTGTTGTGCACAATACAATTTGCCTTGAAAGATCACGTCTATGACGTTTCTCCTTCCTCCTGAGCTTGTTTATGTTTTTCTCTTTATCTTCGATCACCTTCTCGCTATCGTCATACTCGCATACATAGTACTTTGAAAAGTCCCTTGAAGCCGCATTCACCGCATCTACGGAGTCGACCCACTCCGTCATCTTTTCCTCAATGAGTTCGCGTTCAAGCTTCGCTGCCTCCTCGACAGAAGTCTCAAAGAAGACGATCGGTCCCATCCTACAATTCGAGGGGTAACTATAACGGTCATCATAAGCATAACCTTAACCATAACCATAACCATAACTATAACCCTAACCCTAACCCTAGGCAAGCACAAACATAGCCATCAATGCATCATAAATGTGCCATCAATGCATCATAAATGCACACAACAAGATCAACACCTAGGTTTTGCAATAAATTGAGCAAATGCACACAAAACAAAGATTTCAACCAATCAAAATGAGGGGAATTGAGAGAGGTACCTTGGGTGATGAAAATGCTCCGGATCCACCGGTGAAATCTCAAGCAAATGGAGTGGATCTAGGGGGTGTTTGGGTGGGGGAGAGAGAGAGGAGAGGAGCTCACCACGGGGAAGAAGAAGAATGGGGAAGAAGAGTGGTGGTGGGGCCCACACACCAGCCCCTCCTAACCTTATCCACCCCAGGACCCTACCGCCAGGGATCCTGGCGGTAGGTTTCAGTAGCCTACCGCCAGGTCCTGTGGCGGTAGTGTCCTTTTCCACGTCAGCTACAGCTGACGGCCGTCAGCCGCCGTCCCGTTACCTACCGCCAGGGGATCTGGCGGTAGGATGTGGGGGGCTACCGCCGGGACCCCTGGCGGTAGGCAAAAGGGTCAGATCCCAAATTTTTTTGACACCGGGGTCAGATCTCGAAATTGTATCAGAAAAGGGTCAAAACACGAAAATTTCCCGCACCGAGCCACAGTCTATCCGGTTCGAGCCACCGGAACTTGGAATGATGGAAGCACCTTTCTGTTTTTCTAAAGAGTACACACCCGACACTCATGTACATACGTGCTGGAATTTGGTCCTAATAAATCCACTTAGCCCACAGGCGCGAGCGCTATATCTCGCATTCAGCGAGACTGAAGGTTCTCTTGCTGAAGCCGGGCACGAGGGGATTAGATCCCAGGTCATTCGGATAGTTTGGGGAGCCGCTAGCCATCGTGCCACTTCAGTTCGTGGTTACATACGAGGCACAGACTACTTGAGGTAAAAGACGCGAGTTTTTTTATTTCTTCTTTTTTTCCTTTCTTTGGTTTTTTTTTTGCGGAAATTCTTTGGTTTTCTTATTTCTTCACGGTTGTCTTTTTTTCGTCGTTATACTTTGTTTTTATTTTGTTTTTTCATGTGTTATTCTTTTTGTTTCTCTTTGTTTTTTCATGGTTTTTTTGTTTTTTTCTGTCTCATTTCTCTTCTTTTTTCTATGGTTTTTTGTTTATTTCTTAGTTTTAAATTTTTTTCTGTTTTTCTTTGTTTCTTTATCGGTTATCACTGTTTTTCCATTGTTTCCTGGTTTTATTTTTCATTTTCTTTTTTCTTTGGTTTCTTTTCCAGTTTTCATTGTTTTTCATTTTTCTTTCCTTCTTTTGGGTTTCATTCCACATTTTTCGTATCAAGAGCACTGTTAATTTTTAATACATGGTTAATATATTTTAACATTTTTAAATGCTTGATTAACATTTTTTAAATAATTGTTCAACATTTTTTCAAATGCTTGATTAACATTTTTATATACATGATAAAAAAAATTCATTATTTTTTTAATACATGTTCAACATTTTTTCTATACACATTTAACATTTTCCAAATGCTTGATTAACATTTTTCAAACACTTGTTCAACATTTTTTAAATCCTTGATTAATTTTTTTTTAAATACATGCTCAAATTGTTTTATACACATTCTATTTTTGTATATAAATTTTTTGTATACATGATAAACATTTTCTCTATACACATTTAACATTTTTCAAATGCTTGGTCAACATTGTTCAAATATTTTATGTAGAGTGTTTTCTGTAATAGATTTGTTTAGAATATTCGAAAGTATAAAAAAGTAAAAAAAGAAGAGCAAAAAACAAAATAAAAATAAAAATGAGACACTTGTTCCCACGGGCCTGGGCCGGCCCAACTCACGCACCCGTCAGCGATGGTTCGTACCATCTCACTGAACTCGAGATATAGGGGCAACCGGACTAAAGTTTAGTCCCACATTGCTAGTTTAGTAGGAGTTGGACCTACTTATAAGGGAGGTTGTTTATCTATGAGCATGAAAAAAAAGACGTACACGCTCGCTCCTCCTCTACCACCGGCCTCGATGCGTGCGCGCCGCGGGAATGAGCTGAGCCGTTGTCTAATTTTTTTCCATGCATGACTGGTATATGAAAGGTCACACGGGAGCTAAAACATTTCTGCTGTAATGGAGATTGAATACGAACGTTGCACCCTTTGGGTGCTGCCTGTTCATTTCGCCTCCCATCTCTTCATTTCACCTCCTGTCACTGCCAGTTCGCCTCCTCCTCCTGTTCCTGTAAAAGAGATGTCGCTCCTCTCCAGAGGGACACACCAGATAGCACTTGCCTCACGCCACTGAGTTCCAGAGCGCTGAGATGCTGCTACGATCTTCCCCATCCCGGCTTGCGGCGTGCACCACAGGTCGGGACAGTAGGCCTCCAAAACCCCGCCACTTTGAGTCATGTACGGGAGAAGGGTGATAAGGTTTTTGGGAGCGCTCTGCGTGACTACTGGATTCTTCATCATGGCTGCCACGGATGCTGACGATCTCTTCCCCAACGACGACTACTTCCCCGACGTCGACTGTCTCTTCGACGACATGGGCGACAACAACGCCAACGCCAATGCTACCGCCGCTACTCAGTATGTGTTCATGTCTTTTCTGTTCGAAATCATGGTAGAATTTCTTGTTCTAGCCTACTCTCTGTTAGATTGCACGACTTCTCTTGTCTCTGTTATTGTGGTCATATTTTATCTACTGTTTCTTTCAATTATAACATATGGTAAATTGCTCGTATTTCCAACAATATGCACATACACTCACCCATATGAACGTGCAACACACAGTCTATATTTCTATGAGCACCTCCGAGAGACTGGGCCGACACATCATCTTGAGTTGACGGAGTTGTCACAAACATCTTTGTAGTCAACGGGAAGGCCTCCTCCACTGAACGCAGATCGCCGGAAGGCCTGAAATAAATCTAGGTAAATGTGAGAACCAAGTGTCAAGTCTTGGACTTGATCCCTAGTGGGCTGGGAATACCATTGTGCTCATAACCATCTGATCACAGGTTGATTCACGGGAGCACCTTTTTGCTTAGTAGACGTGACGTACATGGGGTGCATGGATCGCATCTGGTACGCACAAGAACAAGCGTGGATACCATATCCATCGAAAAAAAATCCCCATTCAGACGTTTTTGCTGGGTATTTGGTTTGAATCATTTTCAAAAATGCAGTCTAACAATTTTTAAGTTGTTTTAAAAACACGGTATAAATGTGAACATTCGTATACACACACACGCTCACCCTTATAAATGCACGCATATAGTTTCTATGCTTATTAGTATCTTTGGGAGACTGAGCCGGCAGATCTTGAGATTATTGAAGTAGTTACAGATGTTTCGTAGTTGATGGACACGTCATACCTCTAAAAAGATAAAATTTAGGGAAAGTTGTCTAATGACTACTTTTCTTAGTTCTTGTAAACATCTTCCCCTATTTTTTTTATTAAACAAGCATAGCTAATGGCCTAGGGCCCGTAAGTCAATGACATGTGTGACGGTGGCCGACAAGGTGCGGGGCGGCGTGGTGGTGACCGCCCGACGTGGTATGGCGTGGGGCGGGGCGACGGCAGCGCGAGGGTCTCCTCTCGTGAAACTTCGGGTTGTTTCCGCCAAATTATACGGGAAGGGTCATCTTCCCGTAAATGTGAGGGGAGTTAGGGGAATACGAGATCCCATAAAAAATCAGGTTTACGAAAACTGTTGGAGAGCTATTTTTGCTTGGAATCCCCGTAAACAATAGTTTTTTGGTAATGATAACTGACAAACGTTGGCTGGAAGGGGGATAGCAAGCGAACGTTTTTTTTTTACAACTTTACCTAGCAGGAGATTGCAAATCCTACCTTTTTTGCCGCAAAAATTCTCTTCTTTTCAGGAATTGTCATGCATTTCTGAAGAAATTGGCAACCCTATATAACTAAACTTGCCACCTAAAACGCTCACAAATGCCAACCCTTCCAATCGAACGTTCGCCCGATGGAAGTTACTGGAGTTGCTCTTAGTTCGCATCCATTGTTAAGCATGGCTATTGAATTTTAGCACTTGCTTGAATGATCGGTAGACTTTTACTTTTGTTTTGCTAACAAGGAAAAATCGTGGATATAGATGGCCTTGGCTAGTTAATTATTTCGTGAGACAGATTTACAGCGGTGCTTGCTCTTCCATCTTGTTCGTGTCCGTGTGTCGATGATGATGACATAGTGGCGGTAGCTGTGGCAAGGGTCATGCCAAAGGGTTAAAAATGAGGACGGGGATGAATCGCGGGAGAGGGGACGTTTAGAGGAGACTCTTGATCGGAAAACAGTTATAGGCCCAAATCTTGAGAATCAGACCTTCTCTTAGATCTCTCATAATTTTAAATTCATATTTTGACAATCCTACCTATTTAGACCGCAACTGAGGAAATGGCGACGGCTAGGTGAGAAAATATAAGTTCAAGATTCTGAAAGAATCTGAGGGGAGGTCCGATTCTCAAGATTCTGAGAGAATCGGCGACGGCTAGGTGAGGAGAAGGCAACGGCATCTAGAAGGAGGAGCTGCCTAGGGTTAGGGTGATGGGGATGCCTCACCGCCGGGCTTATATTGTTAGGGCAGGCGGACGGCTCGGTGTCAGATGATGTTGCGTGACGGCCATCGACGGGCTGCCTCAGGTATCCGAGGAAATGGACTGGTGCGGGCAGTTAGCAATCACGTCGCTACCTCACCGGTGATTCTTTGTGCCGGTGGTGCGGCAGAAACCCGATCGTAGCGTGAAGAGAAAGAAGATGAAATTTTTCTCCCGCACGGGCGGTTGGCAATTTAGCATGCATGCTACAAACTGGGCCTCCCAACATCAATATTTGGAGGCTAATCTCTTTTTCGGAGCGAGCTCTATAAATTATGGCGACCGCACGCATACTCTGTTATAAGTCCAACTCAAAAAAAAAACCCGACTCTGTTATAATACCTTTTTGCACGCTCATTATCATATAAATGCTATTATGACGATCGGCCACACATAACGCATCTGCTAAAGTTATTCTAAGATCATGCAAAAATTTCCTCATCTTTCGTTCTACATCGAGTAAAGGGGGTTGTGCAAAAAATATAAGCTAGATTGGTAAAGGTATGTTTCACACAGTAAAATATAGATCCAACAGATAGTTTGAAAAGCATGTCCGCTGCATGCAGTACACAGTACTGTACACCACTCGGAAGGGAGCATAATAAACGAAATCACACGATCCATCTTCCCCAATCCATGCTCCTTCATGGCATCATCCATTTCTCAGCTTTCATCTCCCCGTGTGGAGGCACACGATGCATCACTTCCTTTCCCCAGTTACAGAGTCTTCATCAAACCCCGATGCCTCCTCAGAAGCTGGATCATTAGAGTCTACAAGGTCGTCCCTGCGACGCTTCTCCTCACCATCTTCCTCAAGCTTAGCAACGAAAGCATACCAAAAATCATCATCAGCAGACGGAGCAATATTACATCCATCGAATTTTCGAGTCACAACTTCCAAGGCAAAGTCCCGGATCAGTCTGTTCAGGTAGGACGTGTTGCTGTCATAATACTTGTCCCTCAGGTGCTGAGCCATCAGGCCAGCTTCAATCGTAATGCCCAGCAGGGCAGCCTTGTGGACCAGAAGAGCAACATCACAACAATCCTGATGAAGACCTTGCATGCAGCTCAAGGCGAGCTTCCGGACCCGCGTGCTCTCGTGGGGTGATTCCTCCGGGTCCAGAAGACGGGGATCACAGCCCAGCCTCTCGATGACCAGCTCGGTCTCCTTGGCCACACACGCGGCGGCGATCATGGCGATGGAAGAACCTTCACCGCAGTCAGAGAGGATGAGTTTCAAGGCGCACCTGTGGATATCGTCGCTCAGTCTGATCTCGTCGGGGGAGACCATGGATCGGCGGGACACCCACTGGGACTTCAGGTTGATCTCCTGCTCCATGCACAGCCTGTAGGCGTCGGGACCGGGATGGAGAAGAGCGCCATTGCGGCTGCAGAATTTCTGGAGGTACGCACGATACGGGCACCAATCGTCCAGAGCTTGAGGGTACAGGCGATCGGATCCCCACGCTCTCTCGAAGAGACGGGGGAAGAGGATCATCAACAAGGGAGGAACGGGTCCGGGATCCCCTGGCTCCTGACTGAGGTTGACGAATTGGTCACACCATGAGACCATCATCGCGTAGAGGCCCCTGAGGGCGTCGGCGGGATCGATCATAACATAGTCGTCCTCATCTTCATCCGGTTCGGCTTTGCCCGTCGCGGCCGCCGGCTCCGAGGTTGGGGTCGGAGGAGGAGATCCCAACGGCGCTGGCATTGCGGCGGGCTAGATCTGCTGTGTGGCTTTTGGGTTAGGGTTTGGTGTTGCGACGAGGCGGAAGGAACCGGCTCCAGATTCTCCCGGAGATCCCGGTGACGCTGGCGAGCGCTAATGCGCGGTCAGCGCCGGATAGCAGGAGTATAACTAACCGCTGCTTTCCCTGAATGAAAATGGGCAGAATTTTGTGGGCCTCCCGTTCTTGTTCTTGAGAGACAAAGTGAATCCATGACCAAACATATCCGCTTTGTTTAATTATTAATCAAAGCGAGCCGTGCAGTGGTGTGTAGTTAGTCACACGCCATTCTCCGCTTCCTTTACTTCGAACGGGCCACTCGCAACATTTGGTTAAATCATCATAATCTGAAGCCGTTTATTCGTCTCGTCACCCAGTCTGTGTCCTTATCGCTAAGCCGTCTCACCCGCCACCATCTTGTTTGATTTCTTAACACTTGACCCTGTCCCTGGCCTTAATGTTCATCTGGAGTGCAAGTCGCAGTATTTAACGCAGATGTGGTTTTGACAAGGACCCAAATTATATTATACATTCAGCTCAGCAACTTGTTCTAACACAACAGAGAAGTTCATATATCGAGAAAAAAAATTAGACAAGTTATCGCTGGGTGGTGCTGTAAACTCTTTGCGGATAATGCTATGTGCTGTAGCATGTCGACCACGCTAAAACAAAACACGAGTCAATATAAACCTCTGACGTGCTTCCTAAAAGTAATATCGATGTCACTGTCGTCGCCCTTTCACAGCGACGCAATGGGAAGGAAGGTGAAAGAAGGGGAGAGAGCCGGAAAGGAGAGGCTAAGATTTGCATAGCCCGAGTCAACAAAAGCCAAAAAAACGTCTAATCTAATCCAAGTGCATGCAGCAAATGGAATCCTTCGATTGTGATAATAGCATACTAGTAATTGTCTCGGTGCAGAATCGGAGAATTCGGTCGGATGCCTACGCTCGTATCATGCTCTCTAGAAGGAGACATGCAACTTTACCGGTGCGGTTTTTGGGTCCCTGCAACCACCAACAGAAAGGCACAACGGCACAAAACTTCAACCACCGTCGTCGCCGGAGGGGCCACGTGAGAGAAGTAGAATATGCCACCGACAAGCCAAGATCCAATAGAAGGTTGTAGCAACAACGTTGTGAAAAACGCCGCGATGCCGCTTAAGGATGCGTTTGGTTGATGGGCTATCCCTTCACTGGACAGGGATAGCCGTTTTTTCGATGGATGCCACCCGTTTGGTTCCTTGGCGAGCTGGGACGAGGAGGGATATGGTCAACCGGATCCTTCGAATATTCCTCCAAAATCCGGCTCCGCACGTCCGTGAAAAAGTCACGGACATGGGCATCCCTCGCGCGGGCGAAACGTTTTCTGTCGCGCCTGAACTTGTGTGCACAGATCTGGCCTCTTCCCCCTCTTGATTTCTCCTGATCTGGCCTCTTGAGTGCACAGCCGACTGTCCAGTTGCATGTGTACTTGATGCTTTGAAGAATTTGTCCCCATCGAGGAACGATGTGATGCTAATGCAAACTATCTCGTGTGTACATGTTTGTTTATTGCAAAAATCAGATTCTAGTGCTTATCCATCACTCCACACTCAAACCAAACAAAAACTTGGCTAACCTCACCCACCCAAACCAAACAAGAAAAATGGCTATCCCTGTCCACCTGGATGGGGATACCAGTAACCACCCTAGTCTGTCCATTAAACCAAACACACCCTAAGGCGCCGCACATGTCGATTTTGGTCATCGGCCGGAGATGCACTCCACGTCTTCACCCCTACTGGATCGCGACTCCGGAGCCCTCAAGTCGCAGCACCGCCGAGGGGATCCAGAAACGTTAGCCATCTTCCAGTAAAAAACCACCTGGTGTACCATCACTCGGACACAACCATCGGTGTAGCGTTGGCCATCTCCGCCACAACCACTTCTGGCTCCGCACCGGCGCTGAACGAAGCCAAAGAAATAAGGCCCGTAGTAAGACCTTCACCACCGCCTTGAAGACCTTGTCATGACACATATCCGTGGCTCTTCAACACCATCGTTAAACGCTGTCGAGGCGGTGACCCGAAAAACCTTATTCAGGGTGGCGAAGTCGGCACCGACCGAGTGTCGTTGCCCGAAAGCGTAAACCTAACAACACTGAACAGGGAGCCGGGGCTCCCTAACCCTCCCGCCACCGCCAGAGCGGTAAGGGAGGGAAGGGGAGCCGACGGATTGGTCGGCGTTGGGAGAAACCGCTCTGCCTCGCAACTCGCGAACGAGAAGTTACGATCCGTGGAAAACTAGTGGCAAAAGTTATCAGTGCGGTTTTTGTTGTCACAAGCAGGCGTATGCATATTGTGTGTACTTCAGCTGTTTCGACCTCTTCTTTTCTTATCTTAGAAAAATAAGAATAGAAACAGAGAAACTCACGAGGCCCCCGCGTCGTCCCAGGGCGACTCGGGCGGCATCCACCATCGCCGCCACTAGCGCCCCCCTCCCGGGCTCACTCCCATCTCGCCGCCGCCGGCCTGGGTCACAGGGGCAAAGCCTCTCGCACTACACGGTGGCGGCGGGGCGGCTTCTTCCTTTCCTCTCCTCCCTCGGTGCCTTGGCTATGGGCGCCTTGCCGGTCCGCTCCGCGGCGGCACTGGTGCTGCCTGGTCTTTGCTTGGCCAGCGGATGATCTAGGCCGTGGGACGCGGGAAGTGCAGCCAGCGGGGCTGCTGCTCGAGCATCGATGGCCGCTGCCGTGGGATGGCCATTCTCCTGGATCTGGACAGGGTGTAGGGTCTTGTCAGATCTCACCTTTCGGGCGGCACCGGCGGTCGACCTTGTACACGCGTAGCGTGGCTTCATGGCACTGTTTGGTGACATTTGGAAGTGCTCGGTGGCTCTTGGCCTTGGTGCTTGCCAGCCTGGATCAGGAGGTGCCTCACCGATCTGGCTGTTGTGCACTCCTGATCTAGCAGCGGGTTGCGCTCCGCGTAGGCGATGTTGATCCGTCATTCGTGCTCTGGCTCCGCCCATGTCAGACCCTAGGTCGATGGGCCCGAGTAGGGCTCTCTCCGTCGACGGTGGTGTTCGGCGTTGGTACTTATGGAAGACCACTCCGGCCTACGGCGGCGGACTTGCTGCAGATTGTGATGGCCGCCGAAAGGTCTTCGTGAGGGTTCCTCTCTCCAGTCCTGGTGGTTGGTTTCAACAGGGAGATGCAAACTACGAACGATGGCTTGATGCAGAGGGATGGTTGAGCAGTGGCGGCGACCCATATTGCATTCAGCTGCTGGGATCGTAGAAAAGTGGTGGCGACAATATGTATGTGACGTTGGTCTTGAGTTTCGGGGTGAAAGCCTAGGTATGACCTGTGTTGGTTATATCTGGCAATGATGATGCTTATGTCGTTACCTTGTTGAAGGCATTGCCCGGATATGCTCTGACTAATTCTTGAAGGTGAAAACCTAGATCTTGACCTTGGATGGTTGGATCCGGTGACGGTGGCGCTTGAGCGTCGATCCTTTCTGAAGGTGTTGCTGTTGAAGAACCTCGTCGTCCGTGTGGTGTCATGATATGATTGGTGCGGATATTGTCATTGTTCTAATTTGCCGATCACGGATCTGATCGCTTTAGTTTTTTTTTCTTCGCCTATGCATGGCTTTGGTCTTATATGACTTTGTTAGTTGTTGGCGTGTTTTTTATGTGAGTTCATTGATGTTGGATGTGTGCATCCTAGTTATGCAGAGGTCAGGTGTGTGCTGTCTGTGTTTGTATCATCTTGATGCTCCATTTTGAGCCAATAAAATCTAGCCTTTGTCGAAAGAAAAGGAAAAAAAATCGCCCATGTGTTGTATAAAGGCAAGATGCATGTTTGTTGTTTGTACAAAATAATCGCATTTTTCTCGCAGATTCACAATTGAGTATCACAAAAGTTTGCTTGACCACATACTACATGTATGAAGTACGCGTCTGTGCTTTTTCTAGACTAGACAAAAGGGTCACATAAGCTCGGCTTTTAAATTAATAAAGCCCCAAACAAACATTTTGCAAGCATTTGTGGTTCACAAAAAAGAAAAAAGTGTGCACATGTTTCTTCAAAACGCTGGGCATATGCATTCCACCCGTGCTCACTTGCATATTTTCCCTGACCTTTATTAATTCCCTACAGACGCAAAAGTGAAGGGATCGTGATTGCAGTTATTCTATCAAGACACTGAAACTGAAGTGAGGAAAGACCGTACGTATATGCCATTGCACCTTATTATTAGTTTATTACCCAAAGCACGAGCATCCCATTCCTTGCGCGAAAATGGGATCCTGGCGAGGCTGTGATCGTAGATGGGGTGCTTTAGGGCCGCGCAACGACAACAGCTTTTGTGCTATTCGCGGCTCGGTTTGGTCGAGCTTTGCTTCCATCGTGGTATCCCTAGCTAGCACGGCTTTGTATCTCG
Organism: Elymus sibiricus; assembly: GCA_039707655.1. Taxonomy (NCBI): domain Eukaryota; kingdom Viridiplantae; phylum Streptophyta; class Magnoliopsida; order Poales; family Poaceae; genus Elymus; species Elymus sibiricus. The sequence goes on from CM077666.1 coordinate 137,159,291, forward strand.
AGGGCTTTACTACGTTTGGTTTGAGCTCATGAATAGCTGCCCCTAGCTAACCAAATTATGGGCCAATATTCTAGAACTTCTTTCTGGAAAGACAACCAAAAGGCATCTTATTAAAGAAAATAGTTGTAGCCAGTAGTATAATGGAAAGATACAAAACTGACTAGTAAAAAGTAAAATTACTTCGAAAACCATATTGGTAGTCTTCTTCATTTGATCGTATGTCGCCGTCCGAGCTTGAAAATTGCGAACTGGCCATAAGGAAAAAAAGATACCTAGAAAAGCCCTTGCCGTACCCGGCTTTCAAGATCGCAATCGTCACGCCGCTAGAAAACAAGATCTAGTAACCGTTAAAGAAACATGTTTAGAGAAATCGGGTCATGCCTTGAAGCATACACCCCAGAATCATTACAACGGGACGAACGTGTTTCTCTAAAGTAACCGTCAAAGAAAATACGTATATAGTTTCTTCCACATCTTCTAGTAACGTGAGAAAAACCACCTTGAAGCATACACCTCAGAATCATTACAACAGGACGACATTGTGGATGCAACAAACTATATACGTGTTGCGGCGCATCGAAAGTACTAACATCGAACTGTCAACAATGAAGACACGACACCCCTTGCAGACACTGGCTCATCGGTTGTGCATCCGGCTCACCATGGGTGCTTAGACGAAGAGGCGTCGAGGAAGGAGACCCGCATGAAGCGATGTTGCTTAGGAGGAGGAGAAACTCGGAAGTGGGAGGGACGCTTGAGAGCACACCCTTATGTGCGGTTGGAGGGAGGGAGTGGAAAAGATCGTATGGGGCCTTTTCCACATGTGATAGGGCAAGTCTTGGACCGGTCGGTTGGATTGGATCATTTTCCTTTCATTTACTTATAATGTTACCAATGCTAATAAGAAAACAAGCAATTAGCAACGATCCCTCAAACAAAATGAGAAAGAGTTGTTCGATAACGATCTGTCATGACTAAATCAATTGGCGAGATAAATTTTAGCTGGTAAAAGTCAGAGTTTTTGTAGCAATCAATGATTCCCTAAAAGAAATAATGATCTGTATGACAGTATCAGCACGCAATTAGAGAATTCTTCTTAGTCCCCAACTTAGGTAGCGAGATTGTTAGGTTTTTCCAAGTAAAAAAAGCAAAAACGCTTATTATCAGGTGGTTGATCGAAGCATTCCGTTTGTCGCCCACGCGGCCGTTCCATTGCGCCTTGATTTGCGCTCCACCCTTGCGTCTGACCCCCCCCCCCCCCCCCCTCCAAACCACCGCTCATCTCTTAAAATATCTCCCCACATGGACACACCGAGTCGTCATCCTTATCCACTTGACCTCATCCCTTCGTTTTTCTCTCGACGAGGTCACCATGGCTGCTCTCTCTCTCTCTCTCTCTCTCTCTCTCTCTCTCTCTTCCCAACACCGAACATCGACGGTTGCAAGCGCACCGCTATCAGCGATGCTGCTGCAACCCCCCTCACTCGATGTTGCAAGCACGTCACCACTGCAAGTCGAAAGCACCCGGGGACGACACGCCGATGAAAGCCGACTCTTGGGGATGGCGTTTTACTTCAAGGGCATCAATGTTGCAGCATGGGGTGTGGCTCTTCACGCCACATGGTACAAGTCCCACCGTCCAATGCTGCAAACGGCATCGCCCTTGCAAGCCGGTGCTCGCGGACAACACAAATCGACGGCTGACAATCAGTCAGTCGGCTGATGCCTGGCGGTGGGGAAAAAAAGTGGCGTGTACGCTCAGACGGCAATATTATGGCCAAATCGGTCAATTGTCGCTGCTCTTTTCGTTTTCCACGCGAGGGCGAGGCGAGGAGATCGCTGACACGGAACGGAACGTTCCCCGCCCGGTGGGCGGCCGCGCCAGGCTGGCGCACAAGTGGGCCGCGTCGCGTCGGTCAAGCCATTGCAGAATTACTGGTTAACGCGGGCGCCATTTCCATACCAGATCGTATCCCATCCCACTCCATCGCTGGACGCGATCACGCGCGCCGAGGGACACAGAATCCGCCCCCTCCTCAATACTCGGACTCCACGGCCAGCGTCCGTCCGTCGCAGAGAGACAGAGGACGAGGGAGGGAGGCCAGATTCGGGCACGCGGGCTCCGGGACGGGCGGGCGAGATGAGCGGGTCGGAGGAGGAGGCGGCGCATGCGGCCGGCCGGACCGGGGGCGGAGGGGGCAGCGGCAGCGGGGGCGGCGCGGGCGGGTCGTCGGGGAGCGGCGGCGAGGGCCACCAGCGCCGGCGGTTCGACGACAAGAGCCTGGTGGCGCGCACGTCGCTCATCCTCTGGCACACGCACCAGAACGACGCGGCCGCCGTGCGGAAGCTGCTCGACGAGGACGGCACGCTCGTCAACGCCCGCGACTACGACAGCCGCACGCCGCTCCACGTCGCCGCGCTCCACGGCTGGCAGGACGTCGCCGAGTGCCTCGTCGCCAAGGGCGCCGACGTCAACGCGCTCGACCGCTGGCAGAACACGGTGATCCTTCCTCCTTCCCCCTTCCGCCTCGTCTCGTCGTCTCGCCTGTTGGTTGGTAATGGGGGCGTGGGGGCGTCGGTGTTGGGCTGGATTCGGGTCACGATGCGGTCTGGGCTTCTTCGCGTGTTGAATCGTTCGGGTTTGCCCTTTGTGTTGAGCTCATTTTGGCCCCTATTCCGACAGGATTTGATTTCTGCCTTCCGTCATGAATTCGTCCTGATGATGATTATTCTCGAGGGGAAAACCATGAGCGTGAGCCTCTTGTTTGCACTTTGAGCTTTTCATTCGTCTGATGTCGCTTCGCGCGTGCCATCATCTGCCTTGTCGACTTGGGTTGGGAGCTCCGGCTGTGCTCGATTGAATTGCGATTTCTACTGTGAATTGGCGGGGCTTGTCCTATATGATGTAGTTGTTCAAATGCATCTGCAACGATTTCGGTGTTTAATGCATATTTGTTGGGTGGACTTCGGAGGTTCTGGTTCCTGCTTGGTTATGTTTATGCTGCATGGTTGTGACTGTATGCTGGTTTTCATTCCAATTTCTTGTATTGTGATATTTGGCATAATTGCTCACGATGCTAACTTTTGGTTGATTTACAGCCACTTGCTGATGCAGAGGGTGCAAAGAGGCATGCTATGATCGACCTGCTCAAGAAGCATGGCGGATTGACATTCGTAAGTTGCCATTCACTTGGGTTCGGTTTAATAGATTGTCTTGGCTATTCATTGCAAAGTTGTAGGGGTGCTTAGTTTCAAACATTAGCTCAACATTTCTAAATTTGGAACTTGACACCAGGTATTCCGATTTCATCCGTAATTGTATGGGATGGAATTAGTGGGTGAGTTCTCCATATATTGCTCTGTCTTTGTCATGTTTCTATCCAGGACACCTGGTCCCAAATATTGTTACCAGAAGTAGAAGTGGGGTCTTTGGATGTGTCAGTATTGTTTGTGGAAAATTTTAGATGAGGTACAATGGATGATTCTGGTATCTTGTTGCTTTACACATGCGCATCTGTCAGAAATTGCTGTATGTAGAACAGATGTGTCATTGTTGATTAGGAGATCATAGTGGATAATACTAAGGATGTGTTTCAGAGGTTTACTTGTCTATTTTCGTTTAATGAGTAGTTCTGGTGCACCTTTCAAGCGTGACCAAATTAATTATGCTCTACATGGTTGGAATAAATGTTATGTTTGGGTAAGAGCTGTTTAATAATCATTTGATGCTTAGAGTTGTCACCCCCATTTAAATCATACTCTGAAATCCGATGCATTGGATTCCTCTGATTCATTTTTGCTATAGGGGAAAACTGGAAGCCACTTTGAAGCGAAGTCAATTCCACCTCCCCTAACAAACAAGGCTGACTGGGAGATTAACCCACTTGAATTAGATTTCACAAAAGCAGTAATGATCGGAAAGGTCGGTACTCTCGAATTATCTCTTAGTTCTGTGCAACTGCCATATACTCCAATGTTTATGTGATGCAAAGCACTCTTAGTTAAGCATTGCAATTGTTATCAAGGCAAACTGAGGCAGAATAATGGATGCTAAACATACTTTGATGCTAAAAAATTCGTTTTAGATATTTGGTTAAAAGTAAGGTCAGTGTAATACTCGGAAGATAATGGGCACATATTTCATACATGTGCATAATAAACGTGTGCTTTGCTCCACTTTTAGTTCATTAAACCTGCTAACTACTGCAGGGCTCTTTTGGTGAAATCCTGAAAGCAAATTGGCGAGGAACACCTATTGCTGTCAAGCGTATTCTTCCATCATTATCTGATGATAGACTGGTCATGTAAGTAAAGTTTATTCACATAATCACTAAGACTCCCACATTTTGGCTAGGACTAGACTCTTGCATTTCTTGTAGTTAACTAATGTTTCGTTCAAGGTGTGACTGGACACCTTTTAACCTTTTGCTGCTTTTTTGTCTCATGAAATATTCCCTTACCATTTACTTTCCTGGTTTGCAGCCAAGATTTTAAGCATGAAGTCAACTTGCTGATAAAGCTGAGGCATCCAAATATTGTACAGTTCCTTGGAGCAGTAACAGAAACCAAGCCTTTGATGCTAATTACTGAGTTCCTGCGAGGAGTATGTAATCTGTTTTGGAAGTCAACTATCCTGTGATGTTGACTCTGTGGCACTCACTAATGCTAAGATAAATGCATTTCCAGGGTGATCTTCATCAATATCTCAAGGAGAAAGGCTCGCTCTCCCCACTTACTGCCGTAAACTTCGCATTGGACATCGCAAGGTATTCTCATCTTCATGTGCTTAGTTCTTACTATATACTAAGTATCTGAATAATATGATTGATACTTCTGCAAAATTCTTCTTACAGTGAGCTTTAAACTGTATCCTTCTCTTGGAAAATTAACTACTTATGCCCTTGAATATATAGTTATGTCCTTGAATACATAGTCATCGACAATCTTATTATGGTTCATATGTTGGATCATTTTAATCTGTATAATGCATTTATAGTGCACTCTGATTCTCTTTCATCTTTAAGATACTCGCTAATCAGATTTGACTCTAATTTTGCTTCAACAAAATTTCTTATCATCCAAGTGAACAGTAAATTGTTGGTACTGGTTACAGTGGCATGGTCTCTTTAGATCTATTTGAAGTGCAATGGGGATTTAATTTATACTAACACCACATCCTTGAACCATCACACAATATCCTTTTTTATTCTTTGGAAATAAGTGCTTTGCATAATAGGTTCTAGCTTTTCATATATATAATCACTTGCCTAGTGATCTTTTTTTATCTCATATAGAAATAAAAATGATTCATGTGTTTCTCTTGATTATCTTCTGCAGGGGCATGGCCTATCTTCATAACGAGCCTAATGTTATCATTCACCGGGACTTAAAGCCAAGGTATGATGTCTTCTTCTTGTTTTTTCTAATGCAAGCAACTTCGTAGCTGGTCTAACCTGTTATGTCAATCTCCAGAAATATTCTTCTAGTTAATACTGCTGCCAACCACTTGAAAGTTGGAGATTTCGGTCTTAGCAAGATTATCAAATCTCAGCATGCCAATGATGTATACAAGATGACCGGAGAGACTGGAAGCTGTAAGTCCCCTAGAGTTATTTGATTTTTCTTTCCTCTCTTATATTTATCCTCACTAGTTGGCTTGATAATTGTTCAAAAATATAGATCGGTACATGGCTCCAGAAGTTTTCAAGCACCGGAAATACGACAAGAAAGTTGATATTTTCTCCTTTGCCATGATACTTTATGAGGTAATTTTGCCATCTAAACTTAGAATCCAGCAGCGTGTCATATTGTATGATCATGCCTATTCAAAATGACAGTAAATGTTCCCTTCGATTGTAGATGCTGGAAGGGGATCCACCTTTTTCCAGTTATGAACCTTATGAGGCTGCTAAGTATGTATCAGATGGGCATCGCCCAGCTTTCCGTTCAAAAGGACATACCGCTGAGCTGAAAGAGTAAGTGCAAGTTAAACAGTACCCTCTTAATATTCTGCTATTGCCATGTTCATGTAAGTCTTCAGTATTGTAACATGGTTTTCCTAATTGTAGATTGACTGAGGTATGTTGGGCTGCGGATATCAATTTGAGACCATCTTTCCTAGAGATACTCAAGAGGCTGGAGAAGATCAAGGAAAACTTGGCATCCCACGATCACCACTGGCATTTATTCTCACAATAACAATGCATATATTCGTTACGAGCAATTTAAACTACAGGTGTTGTTGTGAATTGATTTACTTGGGAGATTGGTGTTGATTGTGTACAGATTAGATGGGTCAAAAAATGTCCACTGAAACGACAAAAACTCTGCTGCTTTTCTTTCAGCTAAAGCTGATATATTCTTGTTTTCCCCATATCATTATTGCTTTTAGCTAATTCTGAAAGCTTGGAGAGTTATTAAGCCCATAGTTTTGCAACATATATCAAATAGCCCTTTACCATTTATCAGAGGTTTACATTGTTCCTTGAAATTGCTTCAGTAGAGCGTAGAGCTCTTATTTGTAAATGTTGACTCTGTAGAGAAATACCAACTTACCAACTTATAAATCTGGAGAACTGAAAGGAGCTTTTGAGATTTGCATAAACCAATTGTGTTCCCATCGTTTGGCAGAGTTGCTGCCAAAGTAGCCAAATTTTGGCTTCAACACGTGGACGAGCAAGATTGACACCATCATGAAAATAACGCAGTTTTATTTGAGTAGTTTCCTCTGCAACTGATGGGGTGATGATGATTGATCGAATCATGAATAAACCGCTGCCGATAGGTGTTAACATCTGTTGTATGTATGTTATCGAGCATGATGTTCTTTGTGTGCAATGTTCAACAGAAAATAATAAACTGGTGTTGTTTTCTGCATTTTACCTCAAATTGTTCCTGAGCGTCAGTCATTTTTAAATGCCTGTTCTTTTATGCCTCACCTGCTAGGCTGCTACCCCAGTTTTTCAACAGAAAAAAAAATCCTGAAATAATAAAATTTCTATGCATGACTTTTCTATCATCACAAAAGAAAACATTACTTTGTTTGTAAAGACATGGCTCAAGGTCAATATGAAGTACCATGGCAAGATTGTTGTGACATTGAAATCAGTATTCAACGCGGAAAATTGAGCTGGTGATCTCGTAAATAAAGCAATGTATGAATCGATCATGTCATTCTTATGCATTGTTTACTTACAGCCAAATTTCGATTTAAGCAATGCAGTACCAGCAAGAACACATTCAAATTCCTGAAATAGCACACAAAATCCTCACAGGAGTACAAATGCAACATTAATAATAAAAACAGAACATATATATGCAGAAGTGAGAGAACTTGCAAGTTGCAACATAGAAGCAACACAACCAGGGTTGAAAATTTTAAACCATCGAATTTATCAAATCAAAATTCAAATCACAGAGTGAGAAGCACGCTCGTTAGAGAAATTCATTACATTTTAACTCAGAAACGAGGGAGCAAGCACACCAGCTTTGCATTATTAAAATTTAAATTCGGTATTGGTGGGGCCTTCTCACAGGGAGAAGACACCCTTTAAAAATTAGGGTATGCTGCTTAGTGTGGCGTGCACACGGTATTCTTTAGTAAATGCACCTTTCGCCTCTCGCACCACCCGCTCTTATATAGCCGAGCTCCCTCCCCTCCCTCCCCTAGCCAGGCGAGGTGGGACTAAACGAGAGCAGCGCTCCGCCTCTTCCACTTGACTCCCACAGAACAGCGCTCCCACAGAACAACAGAAGGACAATATGGGCCAGCAAGGTGATCAGCCCACTCGAGAGGCAACAATAGCCCAGCCCAACAGACCCGTGGCCTCACACTTTTTTTTTTGTACACGTCGCCTCACACTTTTTTTTTTGAACACGTCGCCTCACACTTATGCAACTCCTTTTGAGTGCGGCAAACACCACAGAATTTGATCCGTTTCTCAGAAAGAAAAAAAACTGAACCTCGCAACAACTCCTTTTGAGTGCGGCAAACACAACAGAATTTGATCCGTTTCTCAGAAAAATAACTGAACCTCTCTACATATTCCTTCCTAGGTCGTGTGAGCACTATGTAAAATCGTGTGTTCTTTATTCTGTATATATTGTGAACCCGGGAAACAATTTGTATTATCTGGTTGGCAAAGTTGCCAACACTCGCTAAAAGGAACAGTACTCATAACAGTAGCAGCGGTGTGGCTCTACTCAGCTCTAGAAACAGAAAACAATGTCGCTCTACGTTACATCATATGAAACCAACAACAGAAACATTTCACCCCTGTTCAAGAAAAAAGAGGAAACATTTTACACTGTATTTGATTGGACAGAAGCTAGGGCACAGAAAGGCATTTCACAAGTATGATGACCACCGACGGTTTCTTTCTTACTGACGATTCGAGTATTCGCTTGGAAACATAGGTTAACAGCTGGCAGAAACAATATTACCCTAATTCGCGATGATTTGTTTGTGATCATGGGGAAACTACAGCAGCTTCTTTCTCTCGAAAAAGGTCTTCAGATGCCACAGCTGCAACCCTGCCACGGATAAGCAGATGCCGAGCGAGAGGAAACTCAGCCACCCCATCCTCGAGTTCGTCTGCCTGTTGATGTTCTGCATTTCCTCCTCCCTGGACGGATGGCACAACAAAAAACTTGGTTTCAGAATGGCGTGTCTAGTTACCATGGAATGAAGTTTTACCAGCGCCTTAAATATACTAGGCAGACAAATGACAGGTCAAACACTTGATCTGAGAGTTAGCTTCTCTAAGTATCATCAAACGAAGTTTTACCAGTGCTAGAAATAACAGGCAGTATTGTACCTTTCACGTAGATAAAACATTTCTTCATGGATAGATTTGATGGTATCCTCTAGCTTCTTCAGCTCTAGTTCCATCATCTGCAACAAGTAAGAATACAAATGCATGAACAGCTGATCCTACGACGACGCAATATAGGATCTATAACATGTTGAGGAAGATCTATGTATTTAATAGTATTGGTGATGTACCACATGTTACTGGCTGTTCTCTCCCGAGGTATAGGCATTGACAAACAAAAATGGTGACTTACAATGTTAATGTGTTTTGTTCATAATAAAACCGTACTCACAGAACCAGATACATTTTTGGGGCTTATTTTATGACTTTATGGGCGGTGTTCAAAAGCTACTACAAACCCCTACTGCCTACTGTTTAAGAACCAACACTAGCTGACACAGTGATACACGTTACCAGCAATCAGCAATGATATGTCTATGTGCAATTATTAGATGGACAATGGTCCAAACACCCAATTTCCGAGAGAGAGAAAAAAGAATCAGCGGGCATTGAGTCTCCTTTCTGCATTCCTTTTCCTTTTTTTGTGAAAACATGTGCTTATGATGAAGAGTTGATGAAAAATGGTTGCATGTCAAAATGAAAGAATGTCCAAACTCATCACATATCAAATTCATATATTGCTCTCTTTGGAAATGTGGCAAGACACCAAAAGCTTGTTTGACATATAAAACCTTTGTTCAGTGAGAACCTGACTCTAAATCACACCTTATATTCTGTGCAAGTGATATTCACAGTTCAAGTACAATAACATATGGAACCAAGTAAAGAAAAAATACTGAACATAAAAAAGTCGATGTTGTAACGTAATTCATATACATACTCTTGTACAAGTAACAAAGTGAGCAAAGCATAACACATTTTACCACAAGACTAAGAGTTAGCTTTAATTTAAGTAACCACTGCACTATTCAGCATTTTCTCCAAACACACTAGTATGCAAGAAAGAATTGACTTGCAAGAACTGTCTCATATGCTTAAACTCCTTGAATCAAAATTTAAAACAACACAGATGCATACTGCAACCAACTCAGGCCTAGAAGGGACTAATCTACCACCTCACAGGCAGATCGCTCAACATAAAGTAGAAAAGCCAGAAGAGAATTGATTGCAGGTGCGCTCAGAATGACCAAAGTGTGTACACATAATACAGAAAAGTGCATGGCAACCCACTCAAGCGAACAAGGAAACTCAACTTATATAAAAGTATACAAATGACTAAATTTACAAGAGATGACGGTTTTCACACCGAGATATTAACAGATGTGGCAAGCCTACCATGTTCTTAAAATTTCAGCATACCTAGAACAGAATAGCTCAAATCTACAAAACCTGACAGTCCTAGATCCATACAAACTGAAATTGCTCCCAAACAGCCGAACTTCTCGGTGACATGAACCCCGAACATCCCATCATAGTAATCCAACCACGCGCACAAACTCCCAATTTATTCCAAATCCAAGCACCCACGTGACAGGTAGAGTCTATAATTCCCTGCTGCTAGGCGCAAGTTGACAAATTCAATAGAATGAATCACTAGCCAAAACTATATTATCTAGAGGGAAGTCAGCCATATGAAACAACACGATTAGTTGAAATTCAACCCAAGGGCGAATCGAAGCACTCACATCGACCTTGCCCTTCTTGGCGACGTTGGACCAGTCCTTGGCCGTGACGCCGCTCTTCCAATCGAACTCGAAGGTGACGGTGACAGGCGGCTTGTGGTCAGGCGCCCAGAAGCAGGCCAGGTAGTCCCCGGCCTCCACCGCCGTGAAGGCGAAGTGCCCCGACTGCACGTTCTCGGAGTAGTGCATGCTGTTCCCGTACGGCGACGTCACCTGCGTCAACCCAATCGCACAAATCAGCGAAATCACCGGATCGCCGTGGTTTTCCCCAAACCCAATCGCGGGGCGCTCGGCGACGATCGATTACTTACCCTGAGGGAGACGCGGTGCGACTCGGGGAGCTGGGCGTCGGGGTAGCTGGGGTCGGGGGCGACCACGCTGTACTTGCCGACGGCCATGGAGTCGACCTTGATCTCGTCGGAGATGCACTTGGTGTGGCCGGACTCGAGGTCGAACCGGAGGGCGCGCGCCGCCGGCGAGGCCGCGAAGAGGACGGCCAGGAGGAGGAGCGTGGAGGGGGGCAGCCATCTGGGGGCCGAGGATCCGGGGCGCCGCGCGGCCATGGCCGGAGATCGGAGTGGGAATCGAAGCGCGAGGCAAGGTCCGCGGACGAAGTCACGAGGTGGTGTTGGGCGTTTGGCTGACTGGGATGGGGGGAGGAGGGGAGAGGCTTGTTGAGGTTTGTGACGTCCAAGTGACTAAAAGTTGTTAGTACTCGAACTATTAGATTTAGATCACTTCGGTTTTTTTTTTTGCAGGCAAGATTTAGATCACTTCGTGCATTAACATTGTTGAGACAACAGGAGATTACGAGAGTATAAGTTAGTCGATTGCTTGCCGACTTGATCTTCTCAAGAAGGGGATTGCTTCGAGGATTGGCAATGGGCGAAGTGTTCGCATTTGGCGTGGCTCTTGGATCGCCCGCAAGCCAACTAGCGGTTTGATCTCATGCAAGTGAAGGTGCAGGTTTAAGTGGGCGTCTGAACTTTTAGACCACAATGGCTCTTGGCACTGCAAAACTTGAGCAATATTTTTTGATGGTGGATGTGTGCGGAATTCGAAGGATTAGACCCTCACCCTGGGCGGGTGATGATTTCATTGCATGGCCGCTTGAAAAAAGTAGATACTTTTCTGTTAAGTGCCTACCGCTTAGCTTCTAATGAGCTCCTCAGTGGATGAGTCATTTCTGCTAGCTCTCGGCCTGATGGGAGCCGCGAGGGATGGAAGGTCATCCGATCAAGTCCTGCACCCCCTAAAATTCTTACCTTTGTTTGGGGGTTAGCGAAAAATTCCCTTGCAACCTGGTGCAATAAACATAAGAGAAATTTGGAGGTAAAGCCTACTTGCCCAGTCCGTGGAGTTGAACATGAGGACATGTTTTATGTTTTTTGTACTTGCAACAATGCTAAGCGCTTGTGGTGAGCCATGGCCTCTGAATGGGAATTGTCAGATGTTATAAAGATACAACATGTAGGGGGTGAGTGGTTCATCTAGTTGGTGTGCAAGTTTTGAATCTATGCGAGTTTGGCCAATGCTGCTACTATGGAGGATTTGACATGTCAGAAACTAATTGGTACATGAGAAGACTGCCCCTCCGGTGACTGTATTACCGGATTCCTTTCTAGTTACCTTACATCTTTGCAATCCTTGGAGATATGTTGATCATATTGAAGTAAAGCGGTAGCACACAACTGCTTCCCGCTCACGAGACCCACATGCATCAACATTGTTGTTGTCGTTTTCTCGCCATGGATTCCTCCGCCTCTTGGTCACTTGAAACTGAATACTGATGGTTCCGTTCTTGACAGGACAACCATTGCAGGGATGATACTCCGGAACCATGAGGACTCCATCATATTCAGTTCATGTCGACATCTACCCACATGCAATGACGTTCTTGAGGCTGAAATTTTGGCAATCATGAAGGGCTCTCCTTGGCATTACAATGGAGCAACCTTCCTGTAGAAGTTGAATCCGACTGTCTGGAAGCGGTGTCAATGATTAAGAGCATGGAGAGCAACAAATCGGAATTCGAATATTCCTTTTTTGGTTTGTGAGATCAAGGATAGTTTGAGAGAACATAATTCTTGTATTATTCATATTCATCATAGAGGTAATTGTGCTAGTCATTTTATGGCTAACTTTGGTAGGTTGCAAGGCTGAACTGTTGTTTGGCTTAGCTCTAGGCATGAGGAAGTCTTGAACATTGTAAGATGAGAATGTAAGGCATAAACCTTGAGTAATATAAGAATTATGCGGAAGTCTGTGTACACCGATAAATTGACACGTCAGCATTTTTTAATAGGTTTGATTGTCTCGCTGGAGCGCGGCTTAATCTTATGTCATGGGTGGCTATGAAGCGAGAGTCTCAACTAGTGGCTTGAAGCCATCAAAGATAAGGCCACATCAAGACTTCATTGGGATAGTTGCTCAAACAATGGCTCAGATAGAAGAAACCCCTTTTTTTTATCAGAAAACGGCTTGGATAGAAGACAAGGCCACCTAAAAGCTCTCTTTCTGTCAGTATTATCCGAGGTCTGAGAGGACTCTCGAACTCTATAGGAAAACTTGTGGATGCAACTTTAGTAGTTATTCCATACTCCTTTTGATCAAAATTAATCCAAATGATAAGTGCCACACGTGTGGCACGAAGCACTCCGGCCTTGACTTTTTTACAACTAAAGTTGTCATCTGGAAAGAAAAAACAAACCCCCCAAAAAACTGAAACTTGCCATCCGAAAAAAAGTTGCCATCCTCGCGTCACTAAACTTGCCATAAAAAATATTCGGAGTTGCCATGTATTCGTGCCACACGTGTGGCACTTATCAGGGTCCAAAATTAATTGTTGTTGATTTAGTACTTTGATCCATATTAATTGTCATTGATTTAGATTGATTTAGTACTATGATAATTAATATAGCTCAGAGGGAGTAGCAAAATATGACATTTCACACATTAAGCAGCCTTTGAGATGCAATTTTTAATGGTTTTATTTCAAAGTATAAATATATGGTAGCAGAAAATAAAAATTATATAATTATGATTTATATGAAAAATGTGGTAATACTGTTTTATCTGACAAATCTCAGTAATCTTTTCTATATATCGATTGAGAAGTTAGACATCACTTTTTTTAACACGTTATATATTGTGAAATGGCAGAATAGTTTATAATGAAACTTATGCAAAATCTCAGCTTTTCCAAGCGGAACCTAGACAGGGAATCCTATTTATTCAGTATATATAATACAGTGTTTCCAACACAGGCTTGTGATGTAACTCATCTTTACTATCCATGTGTATGGAGTTTGTGGGGGTAGTGAGGTGTCCGTCGTCCATTCACCTCTTCCACCCCCAACTTCACAACCTCCGAACAAAAATTCAAGAACAACTCTAACAATACATTCCCTGAGAATCTGAGAGGCTAAGGCTGTGTTTGGTTGGACTTTAGATTCCAACTTCTCGGTAAAAAAGTTAGAATCTGAACCAAAGGGGGTTGACTGAGAAGCAACTTCTCCATAATCTGTAACCTTTGCTAGTTCAATTTTCACAGCCGGGGTACCCCAACTTCTCCAGCTTCTAAACCAACCAAATATATATGTCCCCTAGCAGTTATGATCTATTTACCCACCATGCCACTCCCTAGTGAAAACGTTTCGCAGCTGTTCCCTCGCTAACCAGCCCGAACCCGAGCTCGCTCGCTCATCCCCTTCCCCCGCTCGAGTCACGCATGCTAGGGTTCCTGCCCAGCCAGCCGCCGCCGCCGCCGAGCAAGCCGTCCGCCACGACGAGCAGGCCGTCCACCGCGACCGCAGGCCGTCACCAGCAAGGTACCCTCCACCCCTTCGTCCTCCCTCCTCCCGTTCTTCTGTCCCGAGCGCTAACGTTTCTGTCCGGCTAACCGGAGCACCGCCGGCTGGCCAGCGTAGCAGGCTCCGTTCGGCCCCCTTCCTCCTCCCTCCTTCTCCACCCCCCTCCCCCCCACCACCCCGCCCCAACTCCCTCACAGGGCCGCCCCTCCCCATCCCATGCCGTCCAGGGTCGGCCGGCCGGCGGCCCAGATCCGGCTGGAGACCGGCCCTCCTTCACCCTCCCACCCCAGTGCACCGACCCACTTCCTCCTCCCTCCTCCTCCCCCACCCCCCTTTCTCCCTTGTCCCATGTTAATATTCAGATTTGTAGTCATCCCTGTTAATGTTCAGATTTGTAGAAGAGAGAGGACAATTGTTGCCGTTAATGTATAGAGATAGGACAATTGTTGCTGTTGTGTCCATATGTATATATATTGCAGATTGTGTACATGTGAATAGCCCTACACATTTGATAGCATTACTTGATGCATATTGCTATGTGATCGTGCTATGCTCCTCAATTGAATTTATTTTGCTCGATTGAAGAATGGCTGAAAAAGCGGCGTGGGATGATGCACGTTTGAAGAAACTCATAGAGATATTCAAAGAAGAGGTTGAAAATGGGAATATGCCCTTAGGTTATTTTACTAAGAAGGGTTGGAATAATGTTATCGAGAAATGGGAAGCAAGAATGGGAAAGAAATATCCCAAGGATAAATTCAAGAATAAATGGGATGCAATAAAAAATGACTATGTGTTTTTCATGGAGCTGAAAAATGAAGCTACCGGGATGCAATAAAAAATGACTATGTGTTTTTCATGAAGCTACTAAGAAGGGTTGAATCTCAATTGTCGTAATTTTTATTTGCAAAACGGTCGTTCTATTGCCTAGCAATGTAAATATCACCATTTTACGGTCAAGTTGCACATAAATTTTTTGACTCATCACCCAGGGTCATTACAGACAATTCACGTCAAATCTATAGTTTCACAGTTGTTTCAGCCAAACAGCTTCCAGCTTCTCCAAAGCTGAAAGTTCACAGCAACTTTTTTCACAGCTCACAGCTCACAGCAGCTTTTACAGAATCTGCAGCTCAACCAAACATAGCCTAAGCCAGCTTCCAAGCACATGGATAGATCCATGCCAAAAATATACAGCAATAAATATCAGAGATGAGATCCAGCATTTTTCAGACTGGCTATGCTTTGTCAGGCACTAAGCTAATTTAGCCCCATCGCTCAACTAAGATATTTGGCGGAGTCTAATCTCGATGTTGGATTACGATTCATCAGTCCGAATCCGAGTCCTCTATCCCCCATTCACGAGCATCTTTGGGTTCGGGATAAGCGCCGGTTTCTGTGGGTTGGCCAAAGAGTGTCGGGCTAAGCTTCGGACGGCGACGTTTATCGGTCTTGTCTTTAGGAGCTTCATCCTGGAAGACATAATATACGGTCAGAATTCAGCTCAAACTTTGCAATACGAGCGTAAACACTTCCTGGACTATATATAATACAGTTAACTCTGAGTCAAAGCTTAGCATCAAGCGCCATTGTGTTGATGTTTTATTGGAAGAGTAAACAGCAAACCATGACACTGTGTGTGGGTGATTGTATTGCTGGCCTAGGTATTTCCTTTTATGCTACAAGTCAAGGAAAATGGTGTTGCAGTTTACGACTATTCATGAATGGTTCATGCGATACTACATTTCGTTTAGCTGTAATCGGCTTGAGCAACAACTGTGAAAGCTGAGCAGAGCGAATGGTTGTTTGGATCGGTAAAGAATGCAAGTGGGTATTATTTGACTTGGTAAATCAAACAAGTACTTACCTTTGGAGTCTTCTGAGCTGATTGGATATTCTTGAACCATATTGTTCCCCATGAAATGCATGCAAGCATCAGCAAAGCTGGACCAATCCTTGGGTCAGTTAAGTAATCTCTGAAACTGAAGCCACTGTTCTGAACCCTCTCTTTTAAACTTTTCCCTGCCGAGCGGATACTTTTGGTACCGCTTAACCATTCCTTATTTGTTTCTTCGGGTACAAGATCTGGTACCTTTGAAGTCTAGATACAGAAAAAGGACAGCATAATGGATGAATAATTGTTCGACAAATATTGCACTTCAGACAAAATATCCCATAATGTAAGACGTTTTTTGACACTAGTAGTGTAGTGTCAAAAAACGTCTTACATTATGGGACGGAGGGAGTAATAGTTTAATGAAAAAAAATATGTCTAACAATGTGACTGGTGCTCAACCCACAATCACTTATACATCTACCATTGGTGTTCATTGCAGAATTTTACCATTGGTGCCAACTAAATAAAGGGCAAGCTTGGTTTTCTCGGATTACCCTTCGGATGATTCAGCAAACCATCCAGGCTTGAAAGAGTTTATCTTCACTGTTTCAACCTCACAGTCTTTAGGCTCACGTCAGCTGAAGTTGAGAGGCCTCAGGACACCTGACACTACTGCAGTACCCAATATCACCCTTAGGTTCCAGGATAACTGATAAGCACGGTCTCTATCAGCGGAGGCAGGGCATGGTTGTGGGTTGCGGCAAGGGGTGGGTTCAACGCCCGCGGTACTCACTGCTGCATGCGTTATCAAACAGTGTACCAAGCATGGCTCCAAAAGATGGTGTCGTAAGGCTATGGAACAGTGGCTGCTAGTGATCATCACGCATCACATCACAAGGAGGCTGCCGGCGTTGCGTACACAATGTGTTTAATAATGCAAGATTTCTGGATCCTTCTCCGTTGGTTTAATGTGATTTGGTTATGTGAGTTGGGAATAATCATTTATGTAAATTCATGTTCCTGGTCGCAATTCAACAGGAAGTAACATTAGATGTTTCTAAAAATGCCTGTGAATTACTTGGTACGAATATATTTGCTCATTTGATCTTGGCTTAATTCTAATTGTTAGAAAAGTTTCTTTGTACATAAACCATCGGTGCAAGGCTACCAGTGCTATAGAAAGAATTGGGCATTGCAGATTTGCAGGGAGCGCCGATATGACGTAAAAAAAAAATAATATTCTGCATTCTTATTTCATCAGGACGATTCTGACGCGAGGCAGACTCACTACAAGGGAGGATGAAAACCATAAGGCTGGTGAAGGAGAGGGACAGGGGGCTGAAGACAAAGGAGAGGGAGGAAGCACAGCAGGAGGAAAACGACCACATATCATTTTTCTGCTGAAAAATGCCCAGGGATCAACCTCACTACTTCTAGTTTGCTCATTCGAAGATCTTCCAAAAATGTAGCATAAACTTCTTCTCTAATGTGCTTAAAAGAGTTTCTGACCATGTGGCAGATGGTGGCGTACTAATCATCCTGCCTTCAACAACTTACGTATAAGCATAAAAGTTACACCCTCTGTTCATTAATATAAGACGTTTTGGCAGTTCTATTAATGAACAGAGGTATAGTAAATAGCAAGAATGTGATCGTAACTATTTTTTCTGGTCCTTCTCAATGCACAACCACCTTATACCTACAAAGTTTTAGCTGAGTTGTTACCCATATGTTCTGAGCATCATTTAAAGCATGCTATCATCATATTAAGGCAGCATGATTAGTACGCCACCATCTGCCAAGTAACAGAAACCATAGCAAACGATTTACCATAGTCAGAGAAGACTCGTGGTGGAGTGGAAGACGATGCAACAACACGGGCATAAATGGAGGAGAGAAGAAACATCACACTATGTCCAATTGCAAGGAGGAAGTAATCTGAAAGGGTGTGCTATAGTCGCTAGAGAGGGGACAGTGGTAGGTAGTCATTGTTTGACGCTGTTGAAAAACACATGTACACCATATTGAGACATGCATTCACAAAACCAAAAAGTCATGAATGGAAGAGGAAGATTACACATTGTACTCTTGCACGGTGAGGGTGGAGAAGGAGACGTGCGGGGGAGAAACATATATGGGAGGGTGCACAATGGTCGATGGAAAGAGAAGGAGCATAAGAAATACTGTAGTAAGGATGGGGAAGAGACATCCATAGCAACACATGGGGCACTTAGCTAGTGCATCAAAGTTTGCACCCCAATCTAATGGTTCATGTCTCCTGCGCCGAGTTAAGGCATCTTCGGTATTCTTGGTGCCAAGTCCACATTTAATTTTGTTCCATATTAGGGTTTTTTTATTTAAGGGGATATGTTATGTCTTCAGAAATACTGCTTAACTTCAGAAGACATGCTAGAGAAAGTTCAAAAGGGAACATGCTTTAAGAGACTTACAAAGTAAGGAATTTCTCTAGTATCTCCATCTTTGATAATCTGAGAGACCCACTTGTTTATCTGCCAAAATAAGCAATTAAAAATGGATTTTAAGCTGCATGACTTGACCATATATGTAAAATAATAAACCAGTGAATTACGCACCTCCAGAATTTCATCCGGGCCATTATACCTAGCCACTAGCTGGGAGGCATCAGGAGTATCCTGTCCTTGGAGAGTCTCTATAAGATTATTCTTTTTGTCGGCTTTCAACGCCTCGTATGTTGCATTTCTTTGGAAACGGACAATGAATACTTCAGGCTTATCATTGTCATCTTCAAAGCCTCCAGGACCACAGGCTCCATTGTAATCAGTGGCAAGGTAGAAGGCACAAATTTTCTGTAAAAAGGGTACTGTTATCCAAATTTACAAGCTTGCTTGATTGTTCAGAATTGAGAATGTCATGACTCGGCCATTTGCTGAAGCTAGGGCCTAAAATGTTCCAAATACTCTGATTCCAGTGATATACAACATCATTCATTGCAGAACATCACCAATTATTGTAGAATTTCGAGAATATACACTTAAATGGACATTATTCCACTTGGCGGAAAATGCTCTTTTCAGGATTTGTAGCTAATAAGCACATGAAAGGATCGCTTAATTTCTAACAGAGATTAATCACAAACATAGGAGGGTATGTTGTATATGGTAAAAAACCCAAAACATGGATATACAGCGAGGGCACATTTCAGGGTTTTAATGAGGCATGCGCTACAAATCATATTACTCGAGAGGCCCTCTTCAATCAGATCAAGTAATGTTCTACATACTAGAGGCTATGATTCTTATCCGTAAGCTGGTCATGTAGTAGTATAAGGTAATCCAATGGACCTGGAACCTGGATATGAGGTGGTGAGAGAACCCATGAAAGACATCTTTATCTAACTGAAGCAGATAAATATGCCCATATCTCAACTAATACAGGAAAGCAGAGCAAACGTCATCTTTACTAGTAGGCAATAGCTGGTGTATCCTTTGAGATTTCCTTACACTCAAGTGACCATGGGTTACCCTTAAAATTTCAAATCATCTCCCGAAAATTCTGAATAACAAATCGTGCTGCCCTATTTTTGAGATGTAAAAAACTAACAGAAAAAACACTATATTAATCATTGTATGTGAATAGAACATTTCAAACTAAAAAACCAGAGAGTTATTGCCAATACAGATTATTTTTGGACCAATAAGATAAAGCATAACTGCGAAAACAAAGAGGAAGTGGTACCCAAACAGCAAGGCCAGCACCACAAGCTTAAAAAATGTAGGACCCCGATAAATCCCGAACGTTCGGATTTTAAGCATGTCAATCCCGAACGTTTTTTCATGGCAACTTTAGTTGAAGCGAGGTGGCAACTTTAGTTGTTTAAACATGGCAACTTTGTCCCAGTTCGTTTTTTTGTCAGAAAATTGCCATGTTTGCCAACCTCGCGTGCCATGAAAAACGTTTGGGTTGCCATGCTTAAAATCCGAACGTTCGGGATTTATCATTTCCGAAAATGTATATTAAAATAAAAATGAAATTTGTGAAACAGTCTACCTTCTGTAATTCTCCATCCAACCAAACAAAGGTCAGCCTGTCATCTTTTAAGGCAGTTGCAGCACTTGCTACCTCTACTAAATTTTCCAAATTCCCAGTAGTACTTTCACCAGCAGCACTGAGTAGTTGGTCCTGGGCCTTCCTCAAAATCTAAAGAAGTTTCAAGTTCCAAAAGCAATATAAGTTGGCAACTAACGAATGATCCAAGTTGGTTTGGGAGGGATAACTCCACCAACTTGTTATTTCACCCAGCTTATAGAAACTTACTTGTCTCTTTTTACTTAATTCTACACCAGGGCGACCTGCAGCTATTACACAATACCATATCATCATTCCTTTCCCAGCGCGTGAATGACCTCTAGCATCACAACCAAGATCCAAAGATGTGTCACTTCTTAGCTGCTGGAGTTCTAATCAAGAAAAGAATGAAACGAGTATTACTGAAAAAGCACACAAGTTCTCTTAGTAAAAATGGCAATCTGGTATACTGCTGATTCACAGACAAATTTTAATAATACCTTGGTGCTTATGCTCCTCCATTATCTCTGTGAACTCGGACTTACTAAAAGTTCCTGAATTGGAGGTAAATAATCAGTTTGGTCCGACTTCGCTGCATAAAATCAAAAGGATAAATAGGGGGATAGAAGCTTGCCATGGTATACAACAGGCTTGGCACCTGGTCCCTTCAAGAAAACAAGTGCAGGAGCTGATTCCACTCCTAATCTGCTTGAACAGAGACAAGAAAGTACTGATAAACATGATTTCTTAAATTAAACACCAAAGTACTAATAGCCGTAGCTGATTCCACATGGAAATATGGTTTGCCGTACTTGCAAAAGATGTGTTTTGCTTCACTAAAATGCAGTGATCAATCACTGATCTGGAAATCACATTTTTGACTGATAGAAAGCTGCTATCTGCGATTTCAGCATGCAGTGTTCAGACAACCCTAACGATCTTTAGAAAAACAGTGAAATTGCTCAAAAACACATGTCCTAGAATACACAACTATTTATGCCATGAAGTCAAGGTAGTTTCCGCATACATGTGGCTTAGCTCTTCACCTGGTCGACTTCAATGTAACCCATGCACGATCAATTTCTTGGCCTTTAATCAAGCCAATTTCATGCACGACCAACTTCGTGCATGTGCCCTAGTTAATCAAGCCAATTTCTTGGCTAATATATCATATTCCTTCTTCTAGACCAAACAAATATCGGCTAGTAGCCATATGGCTACCATAATCAATTTACTGAAAAACATGAAACTGCAGTGAGAAGGTCTAAAACTGCAGTTTGCATAGTTAGCTTAGATATGGATGAGGTTTCACAATGCTTAAAAATATTCAAAGCTTGTATCAACTGAAGAAATATTCCAACTTTACTTATCAAAACATGCATTCAGTAGAAACAATTATACCATTATATGAATACCAACACAGGCACAAATAAGAAAGAACAACATATTGTACATAAAGAAGTAAAGGACGTACGAATTCCACCAGATCTGGGATTCCTCTTCTTTCCATAGGACAAATGCAAAGGATGCATAGCTCGAATACTCTTGGGCAGCTTGGCGAAGGAATGGAGCCGCACGCTCCCCAGTGCTTGAGAAAAAGATAGCCTTGACCTATGCCGCACATATAAAGATGGCATGACTAGATTATAGCTATGGACTTAGGATTGTATGCATGTGCTCCACATGCACACAGATGCACGGGCATATGTATGAAAACAAAAGCGGCAAATCTAGTTACCTTATGATGGCTACTCTTCCCAATGAACTGGGGTCCCTGAAATGATATAAGCTCTGCATTAGAGGCGCAGTCCCTCTCAGGTAAAAATCTATCTAACTAAAGTGCAATTCTAGAATAAAAACAGACAGCACAGCAAATTATGAACAACAGGAATCATGCATAGAGGAGTGTACTCGTTGGCTATTGTACTTGTGGTGCCATAGGTTAGGATAATGCGACATATATAAATTGATGATGCCATAAGACTAGGACTTGCTGTTGCAAATAAACAAGTGAAGACGGAACTGAGTCCTGAATGCCACTAACTAGGAGGTCATACAACCTCAGCTCCAAACTAGTACCTAGATGTAAGCGTTGAGAACATTCACTTAACTAGCATAATGACAAACCTATCTCAGGAGCCAAGAAGGCAATTTCATATATACTAACATTCATTAGGTCTGTACTCCATTGCCTAACACAAACTGTCTGCATGTTGTACTACTGATTACTTTGATTTCATATGATTCCTTAGAACATCACATAAACACGAACAAAAAAAAAACAAAAAGAAGAGCCAGTCATAAAACTTACCAGTGTCTCCTTTGAATAGTACAAGATCCGAGGTAAACCAACAATTGATGATGCCACCCAGTTGACAACAGAATCCACAGTTAGCTCACCTGGGTACCTGGGTACAGGAAATGGTTATACTGAGGTCATATCTTTGGAATCAATTGAAATAGACATGTCGTAAACCATTAACAGGAATAGACGAGTCGCACTCTTATTATTTCTTTAATTGATACTCTGGGATCTGATTAGTGATTAGAACAGTCACCTCATATAACAGGATGGATTTCTGCAGTTAGCAGGATATGCAACAAGAGCTGGTATACCTGCATGGGTAGAATAGATATATATAGGAGTAGTAAAGAACATTAAACAGGACAAAGTCTTTTTTTCTTCTAAAAAATAATACAAAGGACATGTAATGTTCAAAATTCCAACTACTAAATATTAATATCTAAAATTCAGGGCAAAATTGTAGGAAGTATTTTGATGCTCATTGAGTTGAAAAAAGATCCCTCCATCCTTGGCACGAAATGATGAACCTACCAGTTGTCTTGAATACTCTTTGGTTTCCACATTATTCCCAATAGCAAATCAAGTTTGTCATATTAAATTCCCACAAGACCGCTTTACCAACTGTGAACCTACTCATTTTGACAAAAATCCAGAACTAAGAACACCTAAAATAAGCATTTCCATGTGCTGAACTTGCACTTGCACTGATAATAGCTAAAGTGCTTACTTATATTCATCTTATGATTGAAAATGGCATGCTATCTTTTTTTTAACTGTAAATGGCATGTTATCTTGACATACCATTGCGGAAAAATGGCTGTTGAGAGAACCTTTTTTCTGCAAAATACCCCGCCAGTGGCACATCACCAAGTTCTACCATAGCAGTGTTGGCCACGGCATCCAGTCGAGTGTCTAGATCATGAAGCAAATATTTTGTCAGAGACAAGAATGGAAGGTGAGGTATATTTAACCCACAAAGAGAGTTCTCTATAGAAACTTTAATTTTTTGCATTATGAAACAGAAGCTGTAGTTATGTTGAGTTGTCAACAATAGCATAATATTTGGGAGAATGGAAAATGCCATCAACTCAGCTGCCAACAGATCCACAAAATTGCTGCTCAAAGATAATGCAATGCTAGAAAGTAGCAAACGCTCATTTCGGCAAAAATATTTCCATGGACAAATCTAGTTATAACTTATGAGTGCAGAAAATAAATTTCTATATATTTGTGAAGTGTCAATTTAAAAGAAGAAAATGAACAATGCTAGATCACAATTCTTACACATCCATTTTTACCCATCATCCTTAAATATTACCAAATGCTATAAGAGGGATCGGACACAGAAAAAACCAATGCAGCTCTGTTTGTCCACGGCTAATACTTTGACCATCACTGATCTTTTCATACAGTGTACAAATATGTTGTTAAAGAGTGCAATACACAAAATGGCAAGCGAGTCAACATGATAAACATACCAATTTGCTTCCAGTACTCAAAAAATTGAGCGCAGCGAGGACTCCCCTTTGAATAAACCTGCACAGTAGGGAAAAAATACAGCTGGTAGTCAGGATTTCTTGTTTGCCAACTTCCAACAAAAAGATGTTCTCAAGAATCGTGCAAATATAACGTAAATACAGCACTGGAAAGTTAAATTGATGAAGTTGCCTTCTAATTTACCTGTATGAGCAACGGGTAATCTTCAGCAATGGCAGATATCAATGAGTCACGTGTGAGTACATTGAAGGCATGACCAGTTGAATCTATGGAACGGAAATGGTGTTATGTCCAAGACATCAAAAGGAAAACATCATTTCTTATCAGAACTAGATGGCTATAACTTACGAATTAAAGAATCTTTTAACAAAGGTAGATCTATTTTCAGGAAGTGCTCTTTTTGATATTGTTCTTTGACTCTCTCGAAGATATCCTACCATGATGAAAATTGCAAACTAAGGGTTAGATCAGAAAGGAAGAAACGAAAAAGCCTTCCCGCGGAGACGCACGCAGAGAGGGAGGGGAGGAGGGAGATCACCGTATGATGATCCAGACCAAAAAGATCATAGTCCCGCTTCCAAACTGGATTTGTCAACAGCTCATACGCATAACGGATCTGTACAAAACACCACAGAACTATAAAGTTGTTTATGCAAGTCCATTAGTTGGAACTTTAAATAGAAACTACAAGGGACCAAATAAGTAATGTACATGTGTTACTGAAACAAACGTAATGTACATAGAAAAACAAATAGTGGAAGTAATGTACACAGAAAAGCAAATAGTGGAATTGCAGTTTAAGGTGCTTCGGTGCACTGTGGAAAGCTAATTCAGCCCCCATGCATACAACACATGAAGCTTGGTATGAAAATATTGTTGTATTGTAGTACATGAAAATTACAAAGGCTAGTAATTATGGATTCTGACTCTCACCTTTATAATATCAACAGTTGACTGGTCATACGTTTCAGCAAGCCTATAGTTGGCATCATGAAAAGGATCATTAATTTTTTGTAAATAATGGATTTCATGTATGAAAATAAAACATGGCAAGAGGCAAGAAGCAAAAAACATAATCCGAACCAACAAAAATAATCCATATTCAGGCATGGAATCATGCGCAGGACCACATCAGAGTTATATTTCACCTGAACAAACTCCAGACTGTTACCTAAAAGTTGCCATTCTCTATCATTAGCTCGATGCCAATACACACTCTACCCTTTGTGCAAACAAAACTTTGCAGCTAGTAATGGGCAACCAGCATCCTTAGTTTACAGTAACTTACTAAGTCTCCTAAAAAGCGGTATCTTAGTAACAGAACGGAGCAGGGAACTTAAAGCATAGTCAAGCACCGATCATGTCCAACCAGCACCACCCATACACACAACAGATAAACTAGACTGTGTTTGCTACTAATAGAACTGTCAGATTTGTCACACAAACCATCAATAAATTACGCCAACGCCACCAAATTGTTAAGCTCAGACAGATGCCCGGCCCCATCAAGACCAGATCCCCCGTCTACTGCCCAAACCAGAACTCATGGACTGCACTTGCGACTACAGTCAGACTCCATCGAACAAAGCACACCACAGAGTTGAAGTAAGAAATTATCAATTAATTCGGATCAATCGCGCTCACCACTCTTTGGAGAGCAGCTCATATGCCTCGACCACCTTCTCGACCGGCGCAAACCTCGGGATTCCGAGCGCTGCAACCAATCAATCCAACAAATCTCAGAACGCGTGCGACAGCGCGAGGCGGGGGGGAGCCGGGGGAGGGGGCTCTCACCGTCGTAGTGGGAGGGCGGAAAGGATTTGGGCAGGACGAGGAGCTGGAAGAGGAAGCCGGCGGCGGCGAGGAGGATCGGCAGCCAGTAGCGGCGCACCTCCTCCGGAATCGCCATTGGGGACAGCGCGGGCGGTAAAGGCGAGGGGGAATTATCAGGGGGTTTTGCACTTTGCTCTTTGCGTGGCGACGAGGGCTTTGTTTTTAGTTAAAATTTTAGATTAAACACTTTTTTAAAAGTTAGCCTTTTTATATTTTGATGAAAAATCTTATGTTAAACAGTTGTATTATTTGGAGATTTTGTAGGACAAATAAAACCTTAAATTTACTACTCCCTCTTATCCGCATTACTTGTCGCTGCTTTAGTACAACTTTATATTGTACTAAAGTTGTATTATTAAGAGGGATTTTTTTTATAACCACCACATACAAACTGCCACGAGCAACTCTAGCAGAGTCGTCATATTTGGGATCTTCATAATGCAAAGCATTTAGAGGTTGCACAGGAGTCACCATACAGCCTCCAGAATTTCATGAAAGTAGAAACCATCTATTATTGGCTCCTGTTGAGTATATTGATTATTAGGAAGTATAGGATAGACTAGGATTTGGTCCTACCTTGTCTTGTACTCCAAGTTGATCGTTGTACTCCTATATATATGCCCACGAGGCTCAAGCAATAAACATCAACGATTCCATCAATCTCTCTCTATCCCTTCTAACATGGTATCAGCCTAACCGATCCAACCCTAGCCGCCGCCCGACGCTTCCGCCCCGCGCGCCACCCCCGGGGCGGTCGGCCTCCATGACCGCCGCCGGGGGCCGCGCCGCCCGTACCTAGGGTTCGTCCGCCGGTCGTGTCGACCGGCTGCCCTAGAGAGTCTTTTTCCCGAGCCCTTGCTCCGGGTTTTTCTCTCTCTCGCCGGTCACTTTGATCGGCGTTTACTTTTTGGTTTTCCGATCTAAGATCGGTTTGCGTCGCCCGCCGCCGCCGTTGACCCCCGCGCCTCTACTCCGACATCGGCGTCGACTCCACCGGCCGCTTCCTCCTCAACCGCGCTGCAAGGCTGGACGCGCCGCCCAAGGGACGCCTTCGTGCGTCGCTGCCAGCCGCACGCCCGCGCGGTCTCCATCGCCGGTCCGTCTTCGTCGTCATCGCCCGGGACATCACCGACAACGTCGCCATCGACTCCGATCAGCGCGTCGTCCCCGCCATGGCGCGTACAGCGCCGCCGTCGGTCTGATCAACCGATCGCGAGCCTGTCTTCGCCAAGCACGTCCCCGAGCACGCACCTACCGCCGATCGAGCCACAGGTTGTCGTCGCGTCGTCCCTTCAGACCGATGCGTCGCCGCCCCGAGGTCTTCCCGCCGGCTGCCCCGACCCGCGCGCCGCTCCCGCCGACGCCCCTTTGGGCTGTCGCGTCGTGGCACGCGGTCCATGCCGTCGCCCCGAGATCCTCTTGCCGGCTACCCCCGTAGCCGCCGCCTTTGCGTCGCCCCTTAGGGCTGTCGCGCCGCGGCACGCGGTCCACGCCGCCTCCCGTCGGGCCGTCGCCCCCGGCCAGTGGTTCTCCCCACGGCTGCCCCGACCTGCGAGCCGCCTCTACACCGCCTCTTCGGTCTGTAGCGCCGCAGAACGCGGTCACCGCCGCCGCCCGAGGCCGTCCCCGCGGCATCGACCTGTGCACCGCCGCTGCGCTGCCCCTTCGGGCCGTAGCGTCGCGGCACGCGGTCCACGCCGCCACCCGAGGTCTTCCCGCCGTCGCCCCGACCCGCCCGCCCGCCGCTGCTGCGTCGCCCCTTCGGGTCGTAGCGCCGCGATCGGCGGTCCCCTCCGCCGTCACCGCGCGTCGACTTTTCGTGGTATGCGCCGCGCCGCCTCCCCTGGCGCGGGAACGCCACCGTCCGCGCCGGTCTTCGTCACACTCTCGGGTTCTTCGCCTACTTCGAGCACCGTCGCCACGCTCCTAACTAGCCGCCGCCGCCGCCGCTCTTCTTCGGCCGCCGC
The DNA here is from genome assembly GCA_039707655.1 of Elymus sibiricus. Lineage (NCBI taxonomy): Eukaryota > Viridiplantae > Streptophyta > Magnoliopsida > Poales > Poaceae > Elymus > Elymus sibiricus. The sequence goes on from CM077666.1 coordinate 137,187,045, forward strand.
CGCCGCTACCCCCGTAACCGCCGCCGCCGCCCGTCCACCCCCTTCGTCTACGTCCAGCACCAGCCCGTCGCCAGCGTCGCCATCATCTTCCCCGACCACTTCGTTTACTCCGACCACCGTTGGTGACATCGGCCCCAGACCGATTGGCGCCACAACCGTCGTCGAGTCTTCTTCTCTGCTGGTCCTCCAACTCCTCGACATGGCGTACAGCTCGTGCAGGTCCCTCGTCTACGCATGCCCGGTGCTGGCAACACCGATGCGTGCCTTCGTCCACGACGTGTCCCCGGGCCTGGCAAGCCTGGTCGGCGCTTCGTCAACTTCGTCTTCGTCCATCTACGCATGCACGGTGCTGGCAACACCGGTGCGTGCCTTTGTCTACGATGTGTCCCCGGGCTTGGCAACCCCGGCGCGACGCGTCGTCAACATCGTCTTCTCCCCGGCGCACCACTACTTCGACACCACTGTGCCCATGACTAACTCGGCGCCTCCTTGCGCCCGCGGCTCCACGGCGACTTCCTCGACACCGGCCACCCCGACTCGACATCGACCACGGCGTTCTTCGCACGACTACCTCGACCACGGCTACACCACCCTACGCTCTCGGCTACCTCGACATCGGCACAAAGGGCTACCGCCTTGCTTGAGCAACCTCGTTGGTTTCCACTCCAGCCACGACTTCCGCGATGCATCGACCGTTACGACTGTGGGGGGGGTATCCGTCCGCTTACCTTCGGATTCTTCTCCAGTCTCACCGTCTGCGTCGCTACCGTTATGACTGCGGGGGGGGGGGGGATGTTGAGTATATTGATTATTAGGAAGTACGGGATAGACTAGGATTTGGTCCTACCTTGTCTTGTACTCCAAGTTGATCGTTGTACTCCTATATATATGCCCACGAGGCTCAAGCAATAAACATCAACGATTCCACCAATCTCTCTCTATCCCTTCTAACAGCTCATATCTTCTTCCCCAATTTTCTTGCCCTCCATCCTCTACAGATAGGGATGTAAACGGATCGGATCGGATCGGATAATGCTTTTACCATATCCTTAACCATATTTTTTGTCGGATTCGGAGCGGAGCGGATAATGATCGGATGCGGATTCGAATGCGGATTTATCGGACTACGGATTCGGAGCGAAAATGGAGCGGATTCGGACTAGAAACGGACAAAAAATATTGATGTATATATTTTCCGTAATATATTTCTACAAGCGATCTATACAGAGAAGAACAATACGTATATAAGTAACCAACCAGTGTTTACTGCTTATAGTGGGATTACTAGCTTACAAGCTGCAGCAAGTATGACCGACGGTTCTTGTATGTGCATGTTAACTAGTACAGTACGTGTTTTTAATGGGATTAATAGCTTACATCACAGATTCATATAAATATTGTTCTCGACTCCGGCGATGGAGGGGCGATGACGGCGGCGCGCCTTCGGCTCGCTTCAGTGCTGATAGTCGTCGCTAGGTGGTCTACGGATCTGGATGTAATTTCTATTATTTCTGGTATTCGTTGTACTGCCATGATTGAAGATGAATAGATCAGAAATTTTCTCGCAAAAAAAAAAAGCTAAGTTAACTACTAAGTAGTACAGTACGTGTTCTTAAGTTTATTAGCTGTGCTTGTACGTGCATGTAAGATTGCAACAAGGAATTAGTTATATTATATTTACATGTGATCCTAAAAAGTGGACTATTTGTGTATTTGGGCTAAACTTATCGGATAATCCTATTTGACAATGTCGGATAATCCTAAAAAAATACCGGATAATCCACATCCGTCGGATATTGCCAATACCATATCCGCTACCATATCCGTCGGATATCCGGTTGACCAAAATCCGTATCCGCATCTATATCCACCGGATTCATGAAAGTGCATACCATATCCTTAAAAACGGATGCGGATGCGGATTCGGAACGGAAATTATCCGTACCATTTACATCCCTATCTACAGAGCACGAGCACATCACACACACAAGCAGAGTTTTACATTCTCAGGATAGACATTTACGTTCTCTGGGATATTTAATTATTTATGTTATTTGGAGATATTTAAATTAACATCTTTCCCGAGGCAGCCGAGACACTCAACTAGGACGTGAAAATTGGCGAGAGAGTTGCGGCGGACGCCCCGTGCTCGGGTGTGTCCCTGAGCCAGTGCCCTCGACGGGGTATCGATTCCGATGATAGAATGTCGATTCCAGGCGGCCGGGCATCGATTTTGGCAGTAGGGTGCCAATTCTGATGGGCAGGGGGTAGAGAGAAGGAGAAGGAGAGGAAATGGGCCGCGCGGGAGGCCGAGTAGGAAGCTGAAACTTCCCTCCCACGCGAGCGGTTGGTCGATGGAGTGCGCTCCGAGCCAATGCCCGTAACCTCCAAATGGAGGCTCGCGGGCTCGATATAGAGTGTCGTCTACAAATTATGGCGATCGAGTGCCGGATGGCGACTCTACTAGAGTGGCCTATTTGACCAAAATCATTATATTGATGGTTATTATGTCGACCGGTCCGATATGATTGATTCTGCTATAGTTGCTCTAAGACCAACGAGTCATAGTTAACTGGGGACAATTATTTTCATATTACATTTTCAAAGAGAGCAGAGAGCCAAAAAATTAGTCGATTCAAAGCATAAGACGACACCAACGCTAAACAAAAAATTCCTAAATCGATTTTTCCGTCTATGTCGATCCCAAAAAACAAAATAAGTAGCGTGACATACCCATCATACTATCAGAGCATCTTGAATAGCTGCCCTATTATAGGGTAAAAAAATGTGGTTGGAGTAAATTTTGGAGCACCAAAATATTCATTTCTAACAGCAGCATTAAAAATAGGGCAACACAATGGGGCACGACTGCTCCAACCTAAAATAGGGCACATTTTCTTTTTAACAATTACATACAGATAATGTCAAATTGACCTCATAAAGCCAAAACGAACATAACAACAATTTCATCAAATCCACAACATCAAATTATTACGTAGTTCATCAAATCCACAACATACACAAATTGTTCATTCAACAATACAACAAACATAGAGATAGTCTAGGGTTGTTGTTGCCCATGCCATGCCCACCACTCCTCCATGAGATCTGTTTGAAGATCTTTGTGCGTATCGAAATCTCTAATTTCATGGTACACCTGAAAAAGCGTTGGATTCAGTCTTTCCTTCTAATCGACCGCACCCATTGTCCCATGAGGTCATAGTTGGTGTAATCCAAACCTTGTCCATGCTCGTTCTCAATGATCATGTCGTGCAAGATCACGCATGTTGTGATGATGTACCAAAGAATCTCTTGATCCCAAAACCTAGCTGGTCCTCGCACAATAGAAATTTGGGATTTTAAAATCCCACAAGCCCTCTCCACATATTTCTTAGCGCCACTTGAGCATTATGGAAGTAGAGTTCTTTCTGTAGGAGATATGCCCTAGAGGCAATAATAAATGTTATTATTTATCTTCATGTTTCTAATTATGTTTATATTCTGTGCTATAATTGCTATGGTTCCCGAGCCCGTATATCCATAAAGGCTCTGAGGAAAACCCATGTGCACGTGTGGAATAATAAACGGTAAAAAGTATTCCTAGTCAAGCCTCTAAGACTGGCTCAAGTGTTGCATGATGATCATGTTTTCCTGATCATGGGCATGTCTATGCCAGCAACTTTTGAGGACACAATGTTAGAAGAACACTTGTGTTGAATCGACCCAATTTGATGTTATGCTATGAGATACATTCATCACAAGTTAATGGTTAATAACACAGAGAAAGTTAACGTTTGCATAATTCCTTAGACCATGAGAGTATCGAGTTTCTTCATGCTTGCTTCATGAACTTTGGGGTTTGTTAAACGTCATCCGTAACAGGGTGGCTATTACGGCGGCTTACGGGTTCATGAAAAAGTATGACAAGTAACTTGATAGCTCAAGATTGGGATTTGCTCCTCCGACGATGGAGAGATATTCCTAGGACCCTCTCGGTGTTACGGTATCCATCATCGTCTGGCCAGACAAAATGTGATTTGATCACAGGGATGCCGGAATGCGGAAACGAGATAAGAGAACAAAACCGGTAACGAGGTAACTAGCATAGTGGACAAGTTGTTGATCCATGGGGATGACGATTCGTCTCACCTCGAGTGTTTGTAACATATCGCAAAGCAACAGGAATAGCACACGGCAACTACAGGTTCACTCGAATATTCTTTCGTGTGGGTATAGGGAACAATATGGATGTCCACGGTTCCGCTATTGATCATTGATCGGAAAGTGTTCCGGTCATGTCTATACTTCACCGAACCTACAGGGTCACATGCTTAAGGGGCATCTATTTGCTGAATACTAGACAGGGAGTCTGAGAGAAAGTCACCGGAAAAGTTTCGGAGACAACGGAAAAGTTCCGGAAGAGAACACGGGAAAAGTTTCCGTAAAACCGAAAAGTTGTTTCAGAGTAAACCATTGAGCCAAAAAGGTTTCGGCACGCGCCTGGGACTTTTGGAGGGTGCCAGAATTGTTCTGGGAACTTCTGAAATTTTTTCGAAGAAAAAAACCGGAAATGTTCCGGAGCTGCCGGAAACGCTGTGGTAGCTTTTCGCTGATGAAAATCATTGATCCAGAATTGTTTCAGAACGCGTCCAGAATTATTTTAAGGGGTACTGGAAATGTTCTGGGCCCATAGAAATATTTTCGGTTTTTACGGACGCAGAAAAATCTTTTTATGAATAGTGAAAATGCCTTTTTGGTTGCTTTTTGGAAAGCCACCTTTTTGGGCTTTCCCCAAAAGATCTTGGGGAAGACTTGGGAAGGAGGGAACCCCTTTTTGGGGGGGCCCACATGGTGTGGACGTCCAAGGAGGAGCTCCTCCATCGAGCTCCACTTGCCTTCCCTTTATGCCCTTATAAAGGTCATATGTGATGGGTTTTTTGGTATTTTCAAGTGCCACTCTACCCCTTGGTTTTTCCTATAAATAGAGGTGGAGAGGAGCTCTCCACACTCACTCCTTACTCTCATACAAATGCCATGCATGATCTGGCCTTCTCTCTCCCTCCCACCGAAATAGTTTCGTAGAGCAGAAAGGTTGTCTGGGTTCCGGTGGGAACTAGTTCTGGACGGCGAAGCCCTGCCGGGTAGCTGACACCGTATGTGTGCAACCCCGTAGAGAGGTCGTAGGTTCGATCTTTTTGCCCGAGGGGCTGTTCGAGGGTCCTCCCGAAGGGCTGTCTGAGATACCGTCCGAGTTCGAGGGTCCTCCCGAAGGGCTGTCCGTGACATCGTCCGAGGGACTGTCCGACCGCCTCCCGAAGGGCTGTCCGAGGGACTGTTCGAGGGGCAGACAAGGGAGAACATCCTCGTGGTTGGGAGGTTGTAAATCCTAGCTGCGGGGATCTGCACCGATGATCTACATCGACTCTACTTCCGCTGCGCTACGAGTCGGTAATGATCAGATCAAAACCTTGTATGCATCTCCATAGTGATCCTGGGCGTGCTCGCAGTACTGATTTTTTTTGTTTTCTGTCACGTTCCCCTACACTTTCTTGCCTTGGGGGCTTTCAATTGGCTTCACAAAAGTAGGCCACTTCAGATAAATCTCATCCGTAAGATAGTACCCAACATTGTATGTGCAGCCAATTTCTTGGAACTCCAACGGTGGTGGTTCTCCATTGGCTAGCTTTGCAAAGAGAGGTGGTCTGTGGAGTGATACGTCTCTAACGTATCTATAATTTTTGATTGTTCCATGCTATTATAGTATCAATGTTGGATGTTTTATATACATTTACAAGCAATTATATATCATTTTTTGGGACTAACCTATTAACTTAGTGCCCAGTGTCAGTTGCTGTTTTTTGCCTGTTTTTGGTTTTCCAGAATATCAGTACCAAACGAAGTCCAAATGCCACGAAACTTTTTGGAGATTTTTTTCTGGACATAAGAGACACTAGAAACTTCGGGAGAGGGCCAGAAGCCAGAGGAGGTGGCCAAGAGCCACCAGGGCGCGCCCCATGGGGGGTGGCGCGCCCTGGTGCCTCGTGGGCCCACCTCTGCTCCGTTTGACCTAATTCCACCTCTATAAATTCTCTAAAATCGGGAAACCAATAGGGGAGTCCACGAAATACTTTTTCCGCCGCCGCAAGTTCCTGTTCTCGAGAGATCCCATCTGGAGGCCTTTTCCGGCACTCCGTCGGAGGGGGATTCGATCATGGAGGGGCTCTCCATCAACCTTGCTGCCCTTCCAATGATGCGTGATTAGTTTACCACAGACCTTCGGGTCCATAGTTAGTAGCTAGATGGCTTCTTCTCTCTTTTTGATCTTCAATACAATGTTCTCCTCGATGTTCTTGGAGTTCTATCCGATGTAATCACTTTTTGCGGTGTGTTTGTTGGGATCCGATGAATTGTGAGTTTATGATCAGATTATCCATGAATATTATTTGAGTTTCCTCTGAACTCTTTTATGCATGATTGTTATAGCTTCGTATTTCTCTTCGATCTATTGATTTGGTTTGGCCAACTAGATTGATTTATCTTGCAATGGGAGAGGTGCTTTGTAATGGGTTCGATCTTGCGGTGCTCAATCCCAGTGACAGAAAGGGACATGGCATGTATGTATCGTTGCTATTAAGGGTAAAAAGATGGGGTTTATTCATGCGTGAGTTTACTTTGTCTACATCATGTCATTGTAACACCCCAAAAATCGGGTTATCGATTTTTGTGCTGTTATTCCTTCCTAGCTTTCCTCTCCCAAAAAAATTTCTCTGGAATCTGGTGAGTGACCAGGTGAACCCAGACAATCCTCAGCCTCTCAATACCTTTCCCATGCTCTTGTGCCAGCCAAGTTCCCATCAGTAAACCCCGAATCTCATTCAAACCCTAGTTCCAAAATATTGGAAATGAAAACCCTGCCTTTGTGTTTACAAAGGAACCATCATTTTTCTTGCTCTGTTAATCCTCCCAAAATTTCTAGAGATCCTCTTTCATCCATAAACCCTAGATGTGCAGAAATATTGCCAAGTTTTATGCAATATTTTCCATCTAGAATTAATTCCTTTATCTGCCTTTCTGAGGAGTTAAATCCAGAGGGATAGCTAGATATCTCTAAATTTCTTGAAAATTTGGGGAGATGACCTTTGTACCTATCTCAAGCTCTGGTAAAAATATTGGCCATAATCAAATTAGCGAAATTGCATTTTCCTATTTAAAGCTAATATTGCATTTTGGGCACTTTCCAAAGGAACTACCATTTTGGTAGCCAGGAAAAATCCCAAATAATTTGTGGAGCTTATCTTATCCATATCTTCACCATTTCCATCAAAATCTCAAGTTCCACAGTTCAAATTTTGAGCACAACATCCATTTGCAAATTATGTCCAGATTTCCAGATTGCAAAGGAAGTGCTTGAACCCTTGATCTTTTTGGGCTGAAATTTTTCAGGGTGATTGGCATTGGCAAATTACTCATGCATACCAAAAACCAGCTCATTTCATCCAACTATTTTCCTCAGTAAATTATCTAAGTTTCTGTTCAGATTGCAGCTCTATGAAGGAAGTACCTTCATAGATGATCAAATTGAGCTGAAATTTTTCCAGCTATCTCTCATGGTTATATCATCACTCTACACCAAAAATCAGCCAAATCCATTTAGCTAATCCTTCCCAGCATCATCATTTTTGTTTCTGGCTAGATTGCAAGTTTACAAAGGGAGTGCTATCTAGAGTTGTCCATTTGTGCTGAAATTTTGTCAGGACGGCCACCTTAGTAGATGATTAACCTCTGCCCAAGATCATGCCAAGAGGAGCACTGTGGTGGCCACACCACCTGTCAAAATTTTACTGCTAGAAACTGTTTGACCAAGGTGCAGTCACATCAGAGCTTTCCCGTGTCTTCCAGCTACACTAGTCAATTCAGTGATGCGTGGAGAACACCCTAGACATGGTTTGGCGTCGAGTAAGGCATGGCAACGCCGTGGCCACGCGGTGACCACGTGCGGAGCGCGCCAAACTGGCGCACCGGTGCTCTGGACCCTTCGAGAGCCCTCTCCGGCGGGCTCCGGCTTGTCCGGGAGCGCCGGCGAGCTACCCACCGCACGCGTGGATCATCTGGAGTCATCTCCCCCTCATCCCCTAGCTCGTGGACGCCTCTGCCGATGCCGATTCTTCACCGGATCGCCGCCACGGTAGTGAGCTCTCAGAGCTTCGACCGGCGTCCAGAGCCCCTCCCCGCGGCTATATAAGACGCCCCCGAGCTCCCTTCCTCACCAGAAACTGCCCCAACCCCTCACCCGAGCCCCGGGAACCCTTCCCCATAGTCACCGCCGAGCGCTGCCGCCGTTGCTTCGGTCCTCCGTCGAAGACGAGCCCAGAATCCCCGCACGCGCCCTCGATCGTGCCTACAACCCTTCCCTGCACCACCGCATCATTTTCCCCAAGCCAAATCAGCCCGAGGAGCTCGCCGTGCTCGCCTCTGACGATGGCCGTGGCGGTTGGCCGCCTCAAGATGCCGTCGTCCCGGTTGCTCCCCGCAGTCGTGAGCTCGCCCCACGGGCGTGGCAGAGCCCTGCGGCCGTCCCCCGCTCGCCGGCAGGCGCGGCCGAGCAAGGAGGCGCCGGCGACGAGTACGGCCCGAGCGGCCGCGGCCCTCCTCTGTCCTGCATCGGGAGAGAGAAGAGAAGGGAGGAGAGAGAGAAAGGAGATGGGGCCGGGCCCGCATGTAAGTCTCTGTGCGCTGACCTGGCCGGGCCCGTTGACTGTTTAAGTGGAAGCGTATTTGCTAAAATACGCTTTCCCGTGGTCAAAGCGTACTCAGCCACGTTATTTGAAGGAAACACACTTTCTGTTATCGAAAGCGTAATCCGGAAAATGCGCCTTCATTTTCTCAGCCGCGGCCGAAGTGGCTATTTAGCGGACGTTCACCCGTTAAGAGCTAAAGTGGACAGTTTTCTGTCTGTTTTATCGCTTAACAAACGAACGGTCATTTCTCTTCAACCGTAACTCCGATTGAGGTAAATCCAACGCCCATGTTTTCAGTTCGTCGAGTCCGTTCCGATGGTATCATTTTCATAATGTTTTCACACTGTGAAAATGACCATTTTGCCCTTGCCCTTTAATCAGCCCCCTTCGAGAGGGGAACTTTTCCGGCAAATCTTTCCTCAAGCTCATCGCACTTCTTCCTGGTGAGTCCATCAACCGCAAGGCAAGCCAACCTCTTATCATGAGCTCCAAACTTGCATGATGACTTTGCTTGCACTCTGTGTGTCCGTTGCAGTATATTCGGATCATCTGCTAGTCCGCACTTACATGCACCTGCCATATTATCTGTGTGACACGCTAGCATTATTTTCTATGTGTTATCATGCTCTACCTTCATGCTATGTTTTGCTATGATACATCTATTGCAATTGTCATGATGACATTATGATTTGATCTCATACCATGTTCATCAATGCTAATATGGTCTTATAATACTGTTGTCATACTTGCACCATGCTATTGCCATGCTTCAACTGCCATGAGTGATTCTCACTTAAGATGTCTGGTAGAACTTGCTCAGTGATGCATTCATGTTTATTCATGGCTTATGTGTCGATGTTATGATGAGATGATGTAAAGGTTAAACTGAACTTGTAAACTAAACCTCCTCCGTCATCGATGGGATCGAGTCATAGTGCCACCGAACCGAGTTTACCCGTGCAGCCACATTTGCCGTTATGGGACAGCCTTGACTTGGTCTAATCTTGTGCTCTCTTATCAGTACCACCAAAGAGGGAAGGTTATGCGCGCGTGTTGCCCTGATCAGGTAGGCGGCAATAACCTTGTGAGCCTAGTTGTTTGTTTAACCCGGGGGTCCCCGTTTGGGACAGTTTAGTTAGCCACGACGGTGGCAGGTGTCAGGAGTGACACAGAGGCCACCCAGGACATGACTCAGATGGGGAATGATTGCGCGCGTGCTGCCCTAATCAGGTAGGCGGCAATAACCTTGTGAGCCCAGTTGTTTGTTTAACCCGGGGGTCCCCGTTTGGGACAGTTTAGTTAGCCACAATGGTGGCAGGTGTCAGGAGTGACACAGGGGCCACCCAGGACATGACTCGGACGGGGAATGATTGTCGGTGGTATGATAGAAGGGTCACAGGTTAGGCAAGTTTCGTTGGACGTATGTCCATGGTGTGGGTAACGTGCGCAACCTCTGCAGAGTGTATGAATCTATTCGAATAGCCGAGTCCACGGTATTGGACACAGTTCGTACTAGGTCACACTATTTGGTCTTGGTCGATCTGGAGGACGAACCTATTGTTATAAACTTGTTAAAGAATGTGCTACTAAGTAAATGTGGTAACTTGGACTATGGGATAATTGTGAGCAGTCACCATGTTGTTCTGACATGATCACGAGATGAGATCTCGGTGAGTCATGAGTTAGCCCAGAAGGGCAGTAAAACTGAATGATGTCACCACATACTACTTTAACGCATCACGGGAGGTAAGTGGTGTAGGTTCCAGTTTGATTTTGGATACCATGTCTCATAGAAATAGCCATGCCCTGCCATGATATGTAGTTGATATGTCTGATCCCTGTTATGTCATGCTTGATCCATGATTTCCTGTTAATTCCATGCCATGTTTAGAATAAATTCTTATATAGGCATAGGGCTTGCTTTTTCATCTGCTTGTTTGGATGCTATGTATTTGGTTGTCTTGCGAGTACATTCAAAGTACTCACCTGGCCTTGCACGTGGCCAGTTGCAGGAGAAGATCCGTTATGCTAGATCGTAACCCAGCCAGTCCTGTGAGTTGTGGAGCCCAGCCAGAGACGTCATTGCCGCTGAACCAGACCTCCACTGCCATTTAGTTAGCCTTGGAGCCATGTAATGTTGTTGTAAGCAACAGTATTGTAATACTCCATTTCATATAATAAAGCCATTTTTGTGCCTAGAATTGTTGTATCATGTCTCAGACGTGCGCCAAGTCTTATCCTGGGACTGGCGTGCGTCGGCCCTCTATCGGGGTGCCACGGTCATCTTGCTTAAGGCGTTACTCCGTTCTTTATGAACTTAATACTCTAGATGCATGCTGGATAGCGGTCGATGTGTGGAGTAATAGTAGTAGATGCAGAATCGTTTCGGTCTACTTGTCTTGGACGTGATGCCTATATACATGATCATTGCCTTGGATATCGTCATGATTATTTGCTTTTCTATCAATTGCCCAACAGTAATTTGTTTACCCACCGTATGCTATTTTCAAGAGAGAAGCATCTAGTGAAAACTATGGCCCCCGGGTCTACTTCTATCATATAATAAGCGGGAATGCTGCTTGTGCATCCAACTCCTTAAACCCAAGTTGTGCCAAATGAGTCCACCATACCTACCTATATGCGGTAGTTTCATGCCGTTCCAAGTAAATTTGCGTGTGCCAACTCTAATTTTCAAAATAATTTTCCGTTTTGTGTGCCCGTACCGCTCATGAAGCGGCAGGGGGTGGCAAATATTTTCCATGCTAGGTGTGTTATTCTCACGATGAGTGTTTATTCACTTGTCATTGCACGAGAGAGTGGCAGGTAATAGGGATGCCCAGTCCCGAAATGAAATGAAATGATTTTTTTAATATGATGATAATAATAAATTCCTTGGAAAGTGTTGGTATGGAGGGCACCCGTGGATACGGCTAGCCATGGATTGTGAAAGAATGGTGGAAAGGAAATAAACTTTATTTTCTGTTTGGGAACCGCCTATAATGTGTCTAGCATGGAAGATATTGGAAATTCTCGGTCGTTTTCGTTGACAGGAAAAGCATGCCTCTCAAAATAATTTTATCTCTCTAATTTAAGCTTTGAGCTCTGGCACATTTGCAAATCTCTGCTTCCCTCTGCGAAGGGCCTATCTATTTACTTTTATGCAATTTTTATTTCTATATTGAGTCTCCATCCTCTCTTACAAAGCACCAACTAGAGAGCACTATTGTCATACTTGTGCATTGGATGTAGCTAATATTGAGTGTGTTTCATGAATGGATCAATGATTGAGCATAATGGGCTAGGGATAACTTTCTTTAGCGTTGATATTTTGAAAGGCATGGTTGCTTGTTAGTACGCTTGAGTATTTATGTCTTCATGTCAAACTATAGACTATTGCTTTGAATCATTCAAGTCCAAATGTCCATGCTACAAAAGAAAAGAGTATATGATGAATATGATAGGTAGCATTCCACATCAAAAATTCTGTTTTTATCATTTACCTACTCGAGGACGAGCAGGAATTAAGCTTGGGGATGCTTGATACGTCTCCAACGTATCTATAATTTTTGATTGTTCCATGCTATTATAGTATCAATCTTGGATGTTTTATATACATTTACAAGCAATTATATATCATTTTTTGGGACTAACCTATTAACTTAGTGCCCAGTGCCAGTTGCTGTTTTTTGCCTGTTTTTTGTTTTCCAGAATATCAGTACCAAACGAAGTCCAAATGCCATGAAACTTTTTGGAGATTTTTTTCTGGACATAAGAGACACTAGAAGCTTCGGGAGAGGGCCAGAAGCCAGAGGAGGTGGCCACGAGCCACCAGGGTGCGCCCTAGGGGGTTAGGGCGCCCTGGTGCATCATGGGCCCACCTCTTCTCTGTTTGACCTAATTCCACCTCTATAAATTCTCTAAAATCGGGAAACCAACAGGGGAGTCCACGAAATACTTTTTCCGCCGCCGCAAGTACCTGTTCTCGAGAGATCCCATCTAGAGGTCTTTTCCGGCACTCCACCGGAGGGGGATTCGATCACGGAGGGGCTCTCCATCAACCTTGCTGCCCTTCCGGTGATGCGTGAGTAGTTTACCACAGACCTTCGGGTCCATATTTAGTAGCTAGATGGCTTCTTCTCTCTTTTTGATCTTCAATACAATGTTCTCCTCGATGTTCTTGGAGTTCTATCCGATGTAATCACTTTTTGCGGTGTGTTTGTTGGGATCCGATGAATTGTGAGTTTATGATCAGATTATCCATGAATATTATTTGAGTCTTCTCTGAACTCTTTTATGCATGATTATTATAGCTTCGTATTTCTCTTCGATCTATTGATTTGGTTTGGCCAACTAGATTGATTTATCTTGCAATGGGAGAGGTGCTTTGTAATGGGTTCGATCTTGCGGTGCTCAATCCCAGTGACAGAAAGGGACATGACACGTATGTATCGTTGCTATTAAGGGTAAAAAGATGGGGTTTATTTATGTGTGAGTTTACTTTGTCTACATCATGTCATCTTGCTTAAGGCGTTACTCCGTTCTTTATGAACTTAATACTCTAGATGCATGTTGGATAGCGGTCGATGTGTGGAGTAATAGTAGTAGATGCAGAATCGTTTCGGTCTACTTGTCTCGGACGTGATGCCTATATACATGATCATTGCCTTGGATATCATCATGATTATTTGCTTTTCTATCAATTGCCCAACAGTAATTTGTTTACCCACCGTATGCTATTTTCAAGAGAGAAGCCTCTAGTGAAAACTATGGCCCCCGGGTCTACTTTTATCATATATTAAAAATCCAAAAAAATACCTTGCTGCAATTTTAATTTATTTATTTTATTTTGTATTTTCGTTCGATCTATCTATCTATCACCATACAATTTAATCTTGCAATTAACCGCCAAGGGATTGACAACTCCTTGTTCGCGTTGGGTGCAAGGATTTGTTGTTTTGTGTGCAGGTACTGCTAACGAGTTGTTGCGTGATTCTCCTACTGGATTGATAACCTTGGTTTCATAACTGAGGGAAATACTTATCTCTACTGTACTGCATCATCCCCTCCTCTTCGAGGAAATCCCAACGTAGCTCACAAGCAGCATGGAGCACATTGAAGTCATTGCAAGATACAGGCATACCAAAATATGCATGCCAAATCCATGTCTCGTGATCGACTACGGCTTCAAGAATGATGGTGGCATCTTTCTTGTGTCCTTTGAACTATCCATGCCATGATGCAGGGCAGTTCTTCCACTTCTAGTGCAATGCATTCAATGGAGCCAAGAATACCTGAAAACCCACAGGCTTTGTTCATCTCCAAAAGCCTCGCCTTGTCCTGAGCATTGGGTGCTCTCAAATGCTCTGGCCCCAACACTTCTACCACCACCTTTGCAAATTGTTTGACAAAAAAGATTGAAGTGCTCTCTGCCATTGGCAAGTTATCATCAATAAAATTTGTCGGAACACCATAGGCCATCATGCGCAATGTGGCAGTTATCTTCCGCTCAGTGCGATGTCCAAGCAATCCCACAAAACTCCTCCTCTACTCGAAGGACCGATCATGTTGCTTCACACAATTGCAAATGTGAAGAAACAAATCCGTAGGCATCCTTAACCGGTGTCGAAAGTACCGCTCTAGATGCACTGCATTTGGACCAAAATAGTTGCGCATCAATCTAGTGTGAGCCTCTTGTCGATCGCTCCGTAAGAACTCACGGCCGAAAACCGAACCACCATGCTCCGGCCTCTGAAAGACCGTGGATGTCGCCTAGAGGGGGGGGGGTGAATAGGCACTTTAAAATAATTATGGTTTAGGTTTGAACAAATGCGGAATAAAACTAGCATTTAATTTGTCAAGCACAAAACCTAAATCAACTAGGCTCAACTATGTGCACCAACAACTTATGCTAAGTAAGATAAACAACTATGTGATAGCAAGACATAACATGGAATTTGCCTTATGGCTGATAATTAGTAGGTTAGTCTAATAAAATATAAATTAATTCATAAATGACAAGATATAAGCATAATAATTTCAAAAAAATTGTAGACTGATAATTAGGGTTCGATAAACTTTTGGTTACCTACTTAAGGAAAGGGCTTGTCACTATATGCAAACATCTATGCTTGGAGGCTGAACACAAGTCTTATTTGAGTGGTAGTATCTCAAGTATCAATTAACATGCAAAATAACTTGGGGTGAACTACTTTTCAATATCCTAAACTAAATCCCAAAGATTTCCGCTCATCTTTCCCACTTAAAAAGATTTGAGTTGATGGTAAGTTCACTCTCCTCTTTCTACTATTACACGTGGGACCTCTACAACACCAGCCGAAATAAAAAATTGTCTCGGACTGCTGAGTGGTCTGCATGGGGCGTAGCAATGCCAGGCTTCTGTCGGAGGTCGATTCTCCTATGTCTCCAACAAGTCTCCCACATTTTAGTGTTTACCATCCGAATCATAGCAGGACGCATCCCCATCGTCGTGCTCCGGCCGCCCACCACCGGCGTTCAAAAATGGTCTTCCCATGGACGCCACAGGCCTACAGCTCACAGACGCCTCCCTCCCACCTCTAGACACCCACCACCCACGCCCACCACGAGCTTTTTTCCTCCACGCTGACTCAGTTAAGGACGAAAACGAGACCCTCTCCTCTCTTTTCGAGCAGTAAAGCGGAGGGGAGATGGAGGCGAGTGCCTGGTCGTTGGGTGGGGCCTGGGCCACCGCAAGATAGCGGGAGCCGGGAGGATTGTGAAGATGCTAATGTGGCCACCCGCCGCCGTACCACCACATCTGCAGGGGGGAGAGGGGGGGGGAGGCCGGGGTTGAGCTCAGTGTAGGCAGAGCGAGGAGGATGGAGATGGGTGGAGGTCGTCAGGGCACTGCAGAGGGATGGGTGGAAGATGAGGGGAGGGGAAGAGGGAGCAGTGTGCGGCGCTGTGAGTGGATGAGAGTGCGAGCCAATGCGGCGCTAGAGAGAAGTGGAAGAGATCACGTTGGGGCACGCCAGCTGCTAGGCGGCGGCTGCTCTAGCTACCGGAGCTTGGCACGGTGGGTTCCAATGTTAGGTGATGCGGGGAAACTAGGATGGGGGCTGGGGATTTTTGCTGTGGCTGGGGTAGAAGTTGGATTAGGGAGAGAGAGCAAGTGGGGATTGGAGCTATGATTCTGCATACAGAGAAAGCTGCTGCAATTTTCTAGGCACTCAATGTTGGTTCTTTCAGAGGAAGTTGCTGAAAATATATACCATAGGCACTCCATGTTGGTTCTTTCAGGTTTTGTGTTAGTTTTGTTTCGTATATGTGGTGGGTTATAGTCTTTGTTGCCCCGTAATTATGTTTTCAGTTTCCTCGGTCAGTTAACAGGGTAATGCGCGCTACTGATGTAACACCCCCAGATCTTAACCCTGTCATTAAGCTAATTAAATTGCCATGTCATCATGATCATCCTAATTAAATTGCATTTAGGAAATAATACAAATTCAAATGCAAGTCAAATTATTACTTCTTCAATTAATTGAATAAAAATGTTCATAATATTGCAAAAATTCCCAAAGCAATTATAAAAATAAAACCAACTTTATTAAAATTCCCAAAATGATTCTAACATCCAAAAAGAGTACCAAAACAGTACTATTTAATCCCATTTCATTTAATAAAAATTAAAATGAAATCATTAGGCCTCCAAACCTTTTTATGGCAGTACTAGATATTGCCTAGTATTTGTTTTGGCCAATTATACATTTTGCAAAAGTCAATAGTTGACCAAACATTTAGCAAAACAAAAGGGAAATGAAAAGACAGAAAAAGAAAAGAAAAAGAGCTAAGCTTTATTATGCGCATGGGCTTAAGTCGAACAGTGCATTTTGGCCCAGCCCACGCCGGCCTTTCCCTAACCTCTCGACAGAGGCAGGGGAGGCCGAGCACGCCATGCCGTCCATCGCTCGAATGGCTCGCTGTCGAGCATCCCGCGGCCCCCTCGACGGATAAGGACCCCCCCCTCGACCTCTCTCCCCCTCCCCGAAACCCTAGACACGCCCGTTTCTTCTCTCCCTCGCCCTCCATCGAAACCCGAACGCCGCCGTCGCCATTGCCGTGGCCACCGGCCACCCCGAGCCTCGCCGGGATGTCTAGGAGAGCCGCCGCCCTCGACTACGTCTTCTGCGACAAGCCATTCATGATGGGGAGCCGCCAAACGTCGCTATCGACCCGTTCCCCTCCGCTACGGCCGTCGTGCTCCACCACGCATCGCCGGCGACCTCGACCTCCCCCTGCTCTCCTGAGCCCTCTACTCGCTTCGCAGTGAGCCACCACGCCGGCTGCGCCTCTCCCCTCTTCCTCTAGCCGCCCTTATCGCCGTTTCCGCCTCGCGCTAGCTCCGGCCGCCGCGCGCTGTCGCTACTGCCGCTAGCTCCGGCCGTTTCCAGCGCCCGCCGAGGCCTTCATCGAACGCGCGACGTCGCGTGCAGTCGAACGCGCCTAGCCCCGCATCTGAGCGACGCCCGTAGCGCACTCCGGCGAGCCTCCGCCGTGTTCCATGGCCACCGGCGTCTAAACGCCGGCCGACACTGTTCCCCGGCCCCACGCGTCAGATATTTAGTTAGGTGGCTAACCCCTAATTAGTACTAACCCACTGACCTAATCAGCCACTGACAACGGGCCCCACTTTAAAAATAACGGTTCAGTTAAGTTAGTCCCTGACAGGTGGATCCCCCTTGACTAATTAACTGATTTAGAATAATTAAACTCGGTTTAATCTAATGAGCCTATGACAGGTGGGACCCACTGGTCAGATTGACCAGTCAACCGGCTGGGTTGACTGCTGACGTCATCATGATGTTCTGCTGACGCAATATAGTTACTGTTTTGGATAATTCGAAATTAATAATTAAAATAATTCCAGAAATTCAATAAAACTTTCAAAAATTATATAAAATAAACCGTAACTCGGATGAAAATAATTTATATATGAAAAATGATCAGAAAAATATGAAGAATCCAAATATGCCACCCACATGTCTGCCACACCTCTCTAACATGATGAACATGGAACTTTCCCCTCCGATTCATCTGTCCGATAAATGCCCGGAGCTGGTATAACACCCCCAGATGTTTCCCGCTCCGACTAACTTGCGTAGTACTGCATTAGGGCACCCCTCGAATAACGTGCTGCCATGCCATGCATCTGTGATTGCATTTGTTGTCGTGTATTTATTGTTTCTTCCCCCTCTTCTCTCCGGTAGACCCCGAGACCGACGCTACTCCTGAGTACAACTACGCCCCTGACGACCAGCCCCTTTCAGCAGAGCTTCCAGGCAAGCAAAACCCCCTTGATCATTCATATATCGCCTATTCCTTCTCCCTCATGCTTGCATTAGATTTTGCTACTGTAATTGATTGTTCCTATTCTGATGCATAGCCTTTTTTTGTAACCTACTGTTGCTACTTTACCTGTCATCCTAAACTGCTTAGAATAGGTTGGTTAGTGATCCATCAGTGGCCCCTCACCTTTGTCCGTGTTGTCCTGCCTTGCTACCAGAAGACCCGAGCAATGTGATCGAGGTATAGAGACCGAGCACAGCACCGCACACCCCCTTGTTGTACGACTCTACCGAGCCACTATCGAGTGACGAGGGTGATACCTTGTACTTCACTTCTGATGATGGCTCTATAGCATAGCTAATCGGTTGTGGTTATCGAGGGTGATTCCTCTTTCACCACCTTCGATGACGACTCTGTCGTACAACCTCTCAAGTGGGAATCCATCGAGGGTGATTCCTCGGATTTCCTCCTTGATGTTACCGGATACACTGTTACTTTTCACTATCACCCCCTGTTTACTGTTGATTGTGGGACTGAAGGGACAGGCGGTACCACCCCGGTTGAGGTGGACCTGAGTTCCCGACAGTCTCCTGGGAAGTCGGGTTGACCTGGAGGGTACCCGCAAGATAATTACGAGGCGCGGCCGGGCAGGCAGAGACCGCCCTCGAGAGGGATGGGCCTGGCCCTTGTTGCACTTCCTCGAGACGGGGCGACAGGAGTACTGATCGTCACCGCGAGCCCCCAACACACTAACGGATTTGGGTATTTGATCTAAGTTGGCCGCTGGCCATATACGCACTACCACCACGTGGGATAATGGTTATGGGACCCTCGGCGCCGTATGTATCAGCTGAAAGCTTTGTCAGACGTCCAGTTCAGCATTGTGGCACGGCAGGATCGGCGCCATCCATGACAGAGGTGGTGCCTGGATCTAACCCTGCGCACAACGACCCGGAGTGCAAAGGGCGATGGGCCCAAGACCCCTGAGCACTTAGGATGTAGACCGGCGGGGACCTCTCTGTTGAGCCTAGGTAGGACTACGTCGTGTCGATCAGCCGAGGCCGGGCATGACCGAGAAAAGTGTGTCCGGCCAGAGTTAATCGAGCGTGTTGGGTAACAGTAGTGCACCCCTGCAGGGAAGTTATCTATTTGAATAGCCGTGTCCACGGTAACAGGACGCTCAGTGTTGTATCCCCATCTACTACAACTTGAACTGAATACATGATACTTTAACTGTAAGCTCCGGGATCGCTTTCTCGTAGGGAGTCGAGGAAGGATCTCTAGGCTTTGCTACTACATGCTTGTTACTTTATGTTATGCTGCTAATCTGCACTCTTCTAATGCTGCAAGACGCTGCAAGATGCTAGTCTTCGATAGGCTAGGCTTTTCCCCCTCTATTCCGGCATTTATGCAGTTTAGTCCAAAGATATAGCTCCATTCCTTTGATACCGATGCATAAGTAGTATAGTTCTGATGTCAGTCTTGCGAGTACTTTGGATGAGTACTCACGGTTTGCTGTGCTACTCTTTTCCTCCATACCCGATTACTGCGACTAGATGATGGATCCCAGGAGTCAGTTGCTACCACCGACGACTGCTACTACACTTCCGGTGGAGCCTACTACTAAGTGGAGACCGACGACCAGGAGTAGATTCGGAGGCTCCCAGGCAGGAGGCCTGCGCCTTTTCGATCAGTGTCGTTGTTATGCTAGCCTTCTTAAGGCAAACTTGTTTCCCTATTATGTATGTACTCAGATATTATGTTGTTTCCGCTGACGCTTGATCGCGAGCTTATGTATTCGAACCCTCGAGGCCCCTGGCTTGTAATATAAAGCTTGTATGACTTTTATTTGTGTTTAGAGTTGTGTTGTGATATCTTCCCGTTAGTCTCGATCGTGTGCATTTGCATGTATGATTAGTGCACGGTCGGGCCGGGGGCGTCACAAGCTGGTATCAGAGCCGACTGCCTGTAGGATGCCCCCTTCCAATTCCTTGGTCGAAGTTGAGTCTAGACTTTGAAAACTGTTTTACTAACATGGCTGTGTGGCTTACGGGCCCACGTCGCCAATGGGTGGTATTAGGATCTTTTATTCCTCTTCTTTACTCTGGGACTCTGATCTCTCTTCTTTTCGGGTTAAAGATTTTACTAACACTAACATTAGGTTCTCGTGATCACATCCACCCGGAGAGCTGGATTGTCTGCAATTATTCCTTTCCATTGGTCAGTTTAATCTGATCATCACATTTTCCTTTCCATTGGTCTGATTAACCTTTCTTATAACCTAGCTTTTATCTGGGTAGTGATAATTCCCTGCTTAAGTCAACACCCCCAAATAAAACCTTGTTACTATTGTTGGTGACATTCCGGTAACCACCGATGGACGAGAACCTTGCCTATTGGTCCGCCTCGTTTTAACGAGCAGGAAAATGGTTCTCTTAGTTCCCCGCCCATGGTACCGACGTGTTGCCGACATAGCTGACAGACTTTCCTCTGACACGTCTTGTTGTCGTGACCGCTCAAGATGTCACCGCCTTCCTACTTTTAACCACACTAACCACAGTTCCACGGGATCGAAACCTAACTCTCCTGTGCATCCTTGATCCCGAAGATACCCCTTACCCCACCTCTTAAATCTCGGGACGAGATTTCTTGTAGTGGGGGAGATTTGTAACACCCCCAGATCTTAACCCTGTCATTAAGCTAATTAAATTGCCATGTCATCATGATCATCCTAATTAAATTGCATTTAGGAAATAATACAAATTCAAATTCCAAATTCAAATGCAAGTCAAATTATTACTTCTTCAATTAATTGAATAAAAATGTTCATAATATTGCAAAAATTCCCAAAGCAATTATAAAAATAAACCAACTTTATTAAAATTCCCAAAATGATTCTAACATCCAAAAACAGTACCAAAACAGTATTATTTAATCCCATTTCATTTAATAAAATTAAAATGAAATCATTAGGCCTCCAAACCTTTTTATGGCAGTACTAGATATTGCCTAGTATTTGTTTTGGCCAATTATAGATTTTGCAAAAGTCAATAGGTGACCAAACATTTAGCAAAACAAAAGGGAAATTAAAAGACAGAAAAAGAAAAGAAAAAGAGCTATGCTTTACTGTGCGCATGGGCTTAAGTCGAACAGTGCATTTTGGCCCAACCCACGCCGGCCTTTACCTAACCTCTCGAGAGAGGCAGGGGAGGCCGAGCATGCCCCACCGTCCATCGCTCGGATGGCTCGCTGTCGAGCATCCCGCGGCCCCCTCGATGGATAAGGACCCCCCCATCCACTTCTCTCCCCCTCCCCGAAACCCTAGACACGCCTGTTTCTTCTCTCCCTCGCCCTCCATCGACACCCGAACGCCGCCGTCGCCATCGTCGCCATTGCCGTGGCCACCGGCCACCCCGAGCCTCCCTGGGATGTCTAGGAGAGCCGCCGCCCTCGACTACGTCTTCTGCGACAAGCCATTTGTGCCGGGGAGCCGCCAAACGTCGCCATCGACCCGTTCCCCTCCGCTACGGCCGTCGTGCTCCACCACGCATCGCCGGCGACCTCGACCTCCCCCTGCTCTCCTGAGCCCTCTACTTGCTTCGCGGTGAGCCACCGCACCGGCTGCGCCTCTCGCCTCTTCCTCTAGCCACCCTTATCGCCGTTTCTGCCTCGCGCTAGCTCCGGCCACCGCGCGCTATCGCTACTGCCGCTAGCTCCGGCCGTTTCCAGCGCCCGCCGAGGCCTTCATCGAACGCGCAACGTCGCGTGAAGTCGAACGCGCCTAGCCCCGCGTCTGGGCGACGCCCGTAGCGCACTCCGACGAGCCTCCGCCGCGTTCCGTGGCCACCGGCGTCTAAACGCTGGCCGACACTGTTCCTCGGCCCCACGCGTCAGATATTTAATTAGGTGGCTAACCCCTAATTAGTACTAACCCACTGACCTAATCAGCCACTGACAACGGGCCCCACTTTAAAAATAACGGTTCAGTTAAGTTAGTCCCTGACAGGTGGACCCCCCCTTGACTAATTAACTGATTTACAATAATTAAACTCGGTTTAATCTAATGAGCCTATGACAGGTGGGACCCACTGGTCAGATTGACCAGTCAACCGGCTGGGTTGACTGCTGACGTCATCATGATGTTCTGCTGACGCAATATAGTTACTGTTTTGGATAATTCGAAATTAATAATTAAAATAATTCCAGAAATTCAATAAAACTTTGAAAAATCATATAAAATAAACCGTAATTTGGATGAAAATAATTTATATATGAAAAATGATCAGAAAAATATGAAGAATCCAAATATGCCACCCACATGTCTGCCACACCTCTCTAACATGATGAACATGGAACTTTCCCCTCCGATTCATCTGTCCGATAAATGCCCGGAGCTGGTATAACACCCCTAGATGTTTCCCGCTCCGACTAACTTGCGTAGTACTGCATTAGGACACCCCTCGAATAACGTGCTGCCATGCCATGCATCTGTGATTGCATTTGTTGCCGTGTATTTATTGTTTCTTCCCCCCTCTTCTCTCCGGTAGACCCCGAGACCGATGCTACTCCTGAGTACAACTACGCCCCTGACGACCAACCCCTTTCAGCAGAGCTTCCAGGCAAGCAAAACCCCCTTGATCATTCCTATATCGCCTATTCCTTCTCCCTCATGCTTGCATTAGATTTTTGCTACTGTAATTGATTGTTCCTATTCTGATGCATAGCCTGTTTTTGTAACCTACTGTTGCTACCACTGTTCAAAAAATCTTCCGAGCGATTAATCTTCCGATTTATCGCTAATCGGGGGGTGACTGATAAGATTATGCCTTATCTTCACCGTTTATCTTTTGGACCGATTTATCGCTTTGACAAGCGATTTATCAGGAATCTACCAATAAATCAGACCTATTCATAGCACTATGTTTGCAAAAACTATGTTTATTTGTGTTTGGTGGACTTTGTTACGCAATATGCACTATTGTCCTATTTTGTTTGTCATTATACAAGGATTCAAAGGCTAGGAATCAAGGTAACACTTCTGTCCAATATTGTTTTGGTGTTGAATATAGCGTATTTTTGTGTTGGGAACATGAGATTTGCAAAAAATATCCGATTAATAGTCGACCGATAAAATCGATTAATCGGCCGATTTCCGATTAATCTCTAATCCCTAGCTGACCGAGACGATAACGATAAGCGATATCCTCAACATTGGTTGCTACTTTACCTGTCATCCTAAACTGCTTAGAATAGGTTGGTTAGTGATCCATCAGTGGCCCCTCACCTTTGTCCGTGTTGTCCTGCCTTGCTACCAGAAGACCCGAGCAATGTGATCGAGGTACAGAGACCGAGCATAGCACCGCACACCCCCTTGTTGTACGACTCTACCGAGCCACTATCGAGTGACGAGGGTGATACCTCGTACTTCACTTCTGATGATGGCTCTGTAGCATAGCTAATCGGTTGTGGTTATCAAGGGTGATTCCTCTTTCACCACCTCCGATGACGACTCTGTCGTACAACCTCTCAAGTGGGAATCCATCGAGGGTGATTCCTCGGACTTCCCCCTTGATGTTACCGGATACACTGTTACTTTTCACTGTCTCCCCCTATTTACTGTTGATTGTGGGACTGAAGGGACAGGCAGTACCACCCCGGTTGAGGTGGACCTGAGTTCCCGACAGTCTCCTGGGAAGTTGGGTTGACCTGGAGGGTACCTGCGAGATAATTACGAGGCGCGGCCGGGCAGGCAGAGACCGCCCTCGAGAGGGATGGGCCTGGCCCTTGTTGCACTTCCTCGAGACGGGGCGACAGGAGTACTGATCGTCACCGCGAGCCCCCAACACACTAACGGATTTGGGTATTTGATCTGAGTTGGCCGCTGGCCATATACGCACTACCACCACGTGGGATAATGGTTCTGGGACCCTCGGTGCCGTATGTATCAGCTGAAAGCTTTGTCAGACTTCCAATTCAGCATTGTGGCACGGCAGGATCGGCGCCATCCATGACAGAGGTGGTGCCTGGATCTAACCCTGCGCACAACGACCCGGAGTGCAAAGGGCGATGGGCCCAAGACCCCTGAGCACTTAGGATGTAGACCGGCGGGGACCTCTCTATTGAGCCTAGGTAGGACTACGTCGTGTCGATCAGCCGAGGCCGGGCATGACCGAGAAAAGTGTGTCCGGCCAGAGTTAATCGAGCGTGTTGGGTAACAGTAGTGCACCCCTGCAGGGAAGTTATCTATTCGAATAGCCGTGTCCACGGTAACAGGACGCTCAGTGTTGTATCCCGATCTACTACAACTTGAACTGAATACATGTTACTTTAACTGTAAGCTCCGGGATCGCTTTCTCGTAGGGAGTCGAGGAAGGATCTCTAGGCTTTGCTACTACATGCTTGTTACTTTATGTTATGCTACTAATTTGCACTCTTCTAATGCTGCAAGATGCTAGTCTTCGATAGGCTAGGCTTTTCCCCCTCTGTTCCGGCATTTCTGCAGTTTAGTCCAAAGATATAGCTCCATTCCTTTGATACCGATGCATAAGTAGTATAGTTCTGATGTTAGTCTTGCGAGTACTTTGGATGAGTACTCACGGTTGCTTTGCTACTCTTTCCCCCCATACCCGATTGCTGCGACCAGATGATGGATCCCAGGAGTCAGTTGCTACCGCCGACGACTGCTACTACACTTCCGGTGGAGCCTACTACTACGTGGAGACCGACGACCAGGAGTAGATTCGGAGGCTCCCAGGCAAGAGGCCTGCGCCTTTTCGATCAGTGTCATTGTTATGCTAGCCTTCTTAAGGCAAACTTGTTTCCCTATTATGTCTGTACTCAGATATTATGTTGTTTCCGCTGACGCTTGATCGCGAGCTTATGTATTCGAGCCCTCGAGGCCCCTGGCTTGTAATATAAAGCTTGTTCGACTTTTATTTGTGTTTAGAGTTGTGTTGTGATATCTTCCCGTGAGTGTCTGATCTCGATCGTGTGCATTTGCGTGTATGATTAGTGCACGGTCGAGCAGGGGCGTCACAACTGAAGTATTGAATTTTTTTCTGGAAAAGGAGGATATCTCCCGGCCTCTGCATCAGAGTGATGCATGCAGCCATTTTATTAAGTAAAGTGTGGAAACAAAGTCTGAGGTCCAATACTGGCTCACAAAAGGAGCCCAACAGAAAAAGATAATAAAAGATGCCACAGCCGGCAAAAATAAAAACAGGCTACGATGACTAGACACCTAGCCTATTATTAGCTCACCATCCAAATCGGTTGAAGATAACCCGTGCTACCATCTCCCAGCGGTTGCACCCAGTAACCAAAAGCTCCCTGGAGTCCGCATGAGTGAGTGACGACCACGTATGGATCCAAGCAGTGGCTTTGTAGATAACTTGCAAAAAGTTGATAAAGTTTTTCCCGTTAAACATCATCTCATTTCTGTCATTCCATATAGCCCAAAATAGTGCACATATCCCTATCCGAATATGCCTCGCTATATTTGATTCCACTCCATTTAGCCACGTCCCAAATAACGTGTTAATACTAATTGGAGGATTAACATTGAAGGCTATATGTAACGTACGCCATAACAGTTTTGCCAATGGACAATCGAGAAAGAGGTGTTGTATAGTTTCATTCTAGTCACAAAAACAACAATGAGGACTTCCTACCCACCTTCGCTTTACCAAATTATCTTTCGTCAAGATCACTCCCTTGTGGACAAACCACATGAAGATTTTAATTCTAAGCGGAACTTTAATCTTCCAGATATGAAGGGATCTCGGGATTGGCCTAGAGTCAATTAGGTCTAAATACATAGATTTCACCGAGAAACTACCATTCGTAGATAATTTCCAGTGGATGGTGTCTGACTGGTCAGAGAGTTGAACATCCATCAACCTGCAGACCAAGTGCAACCACGAGTTCCAACGTTCCCCCACCAGAGACCTCCTGAATTGGATATTAAGAGGGACCGACCATAATACTGTAGCGACATAATCTTCCTTACGATGTACAATATTATACAAAGTGGGATATTGTAGGGCCAATGGCGTCTCCCCTAACCATTGATACGTCTCCAACGTATATATAATTTTTGATTGTTCCATGCTATTATAGTATCAATCTTGGATGTTTTATATGCAATTATATGCCATTATATATCATTTTTTGGGGACTAACCTATTAACCCAGTGCCCAGTGCCAGTTGCTGTTTTCTGCTTGTTTTTGCCTTTTCAGAAAATCATTATCAAAAAGTGTCCAAACGAGAAAAAAAACTTTGGATTAATTTTTTCCAGGCCAGAAGAGACCCAGGAAGCTTCGGGAGAAGACCAGAAGAGTCACGAGGAGGTGACAAGCCTGGAGGGCGCGCCCAGGGGGGTAGGGCGCGCCCCCCAGGCTTGTGGGCCCCTCGTGGCACCTCTTGACCTAATTCCAATGCTATAAATTCGCAAATATTTCAAAACCAACAGAGAGCCAGAAGAGAAAACCTTTCCGCCGCCGCAAGCCTCTGTTCTTCAGTGATCCCATCTGGAGGCCTTTTCCGGTACTCTGCCGTATGGGAAATCGATCACGGAGGGCTTCTACATCAACCTTCCTGCCATTCTGATGATGTGTGAGTAGTTTACCACAGACCTACGGGTCCATAGCTAGTAGCTAGATGGCTTCTTCTCTCTCTTTGATCTTCAATACCATGTTCTCCTCGATGTTCTTGGAGTTCTATCCGATGTAATCTTCTTTTGCGGTGTGTTTGTTGGGATCCGATGAATTGTGAGTTTATGATCAGATTATTCATGAGAAATATTTGAGTCTTCTCTGAACTCTTTTATGCGTGATTATTATAGCTTTGTATTTCTCTCTGATCTATCAATTTGGTTTGGCCTACTAGATTGATTTATCTTGCAATGGGAGAGGTGCTTTGTGATGGGTTCAATCTTGCGGTGCTCAATCCCAGTGACAGTAGGGGACATGACACGTATTTGTATTGTTGCCATTAAGGATAAAAAGATGGGATTTAATCATATTGCTTGAGTTTACTTTCTCTACATCATGTCATCTTGCTTAAGGTGTTACTCTGTTTCATACTTAATACCCTAGATGCATGTTGGATAGCGGTCGATGGGTGGAGTAATAGTAGTAGATGCAGGCAGGAGTCGGTCTACTTGTTTCGAACGTGATGCCTATATACATGATCATTGCCATGAATCTGTCATAATTATTTGCTTTTCTATCAATTGCCCAACAGTAATTTGTTTACCAACCGTATGCTATGTGTTCGAGAGAGAAGCCTCTAGTGAAAACTATGGCCCCCGGTCTACTTTATCATATATTAAAAACCAAAAAATACCTTGCTGCAATTTATTTACTTTTATTTTAATTAGTGTTTTAGTTTATCTATTTATCTCTATAAGATTTAATCCTTGCAAATAACCGCTAAGAGGATTGACAACCCTCTTATTTGCGTTGGGTGCAAGTGTTTGCTCTTTTGTGTGCAGGTGCGCTTAACGGAATTTTGCTTGGTTCTCCTACTGGATTGATAACCTTGGTTCTTAACTGAGGGAAATACTTGTCTCTACTGTACTGCATCATCCTCTCCTCTTCGGGGAAATACCAACGCAGACTACAAGTAGCAGGAAGAATTTCTGGCGCCGTTGCCGGGGAGACATCATCAAAATTACCAAGCACCTTCGCACAAACTATCATCCACTTGCATTTATTTTATTTTCCTTTTATTTGCGTTTGCCTCTCATTTTCATCTCCCCCACTTCTAAATTTTTTTTTACAAAAAAAACACAAAAATATTTTTATTTGCTTGTTTGCTAGTTTGCTTGCTTCGTCGCGATGTCTCAAGAAGATACAAAATTGTGTGACTTTTCCAATACTAATAATAATGATTTTATTAGTACTCCTATTACTCCTCCTGCCACTAGTGCGGAGTCGTGTGACATTAATGCTGCCTTGCTTAATCTTGTTATGAAAGAACAATTTTCTGGTAGTCCTAATGAAGATGTTGCATCCCATCTAAATACTTTCGTTGAGCTTTGTGATATGCAAAAGAAAAAAGATGTGGATAATGATATTGTCAAATTAAAATTATTTCCGTTCTCACTACGAGACCGTGCTAAAACTTGGTTTTCATCCTTGCCTAGAAATAGTATTGATTCTTGGGATAAGTGTAAGGATGCTTTTATTACCAAGTATTTTCCTCCCGCTAAGATTATTTCTCTAAGAAATTAAATTATGAATTTTAAGCAACTTGAGCATGAACATGTTGCACAATCTTGGGAGAGAATGAAATTAATGATAAGAAATTGCCCAACTCATGGCTTAAATTTATGGATGATCACACAAAAAATTTATGCGGCACTAAACTTTGTCTCTAGAAATTTGCTAGACTCTGCCGCAGGTGGTACTTTTATGGAAATTACATTGGGAGAAGCTACAAAACTTCTTGATAATATCATGACAAATTATTCCCAATGGCACACTGAACGAAATCCAACTGGTAAGAAGGTAAATTCTGTTGAAGAAATTAATACTTTGAGTGATAAGACGGATGCTTTATTGAAATTGGTTGCTAGTAAAAATGCTCATATTGATCCTAATGATGTGCCATTGTCTTGTTGGAAATATGCCCTAGAGGCAATAATAAATTGGTTATTATTATATTTCCTTGTTCATGATAATCGTTTATTATCCATGCTATAATTGTATTAATTGGAAACTCAAATACATGTGTGGGTACATAGACAACATTGTGTCCCTAGTAAGCCTCTAGTTAACTAGCTCGTTGATCAAAAGATGGTGAAGGTTTCCTAGCCATGGACATGAGATGTCATTTGATAACGGGATCACATCATTAGGTGAATGATGTGATGGACAAGACCCAAAACTATAAACGTATCATATGATCGTGTCAGTTTATTGCTATTGTTTTCTGCATGTCAAGTATCTGTTCCTATGACCATGAGATCATGCAACTCACTGACACCGGAGGAATACCTTGTGTGTATCAAACGTCGCAACGTAACTGGGTGACTATAACGATGCTCTACAGGTATCTCCGAGGGTGTCTGTTGGGTTGGCATGGATCAAGACTGGGATTTGTTACTCCGTATGACGGAGAGGTATCTCAGGGCCCACTCGGTAATACAACATCACAATGAGCCTTGCAAGCAATGTGACTAAAGTGTTAGCCACGAGATCTTGTATTACGGAACGAGTAAAGAGACTTGCCGATAACGAGATTGAACTAGGTATAGAGATACCGACGATCGAATCTCGGGCAAGTAACATACCGAAGAACAAAGGGAACAGCATACGGGATTAACTGAATCCTTGACATAGAGGTTCGACCGATATAGATCTTCGTAGAATATGTAGGAACCAATATGGGCATCCAGGTCCCGCTATTGGTTATTGACCGTAGAGGTGTCTCGGTCATGTCTACATAGTTCTCGAACCCGCAGGGTCTACACACTTAACGTTTGGTGACGATTAGTATAGTTGAGTTATTGTGTTGGTGACCGAAGGTTGTTCGGAGTCCCGCATAAGATCCCGGACATGACGAGGATCTCCGGAAGAGTCCGGAGGTAAAGATTGATATATGTGATAATAGTGTTTTGATCTCCGGAAGGGTTCCGGAATTCACCGGAAGGAGTTCCGGATGTTTACCGAAGTGTTCGGGTGCAGCAACACTTTATATGGGCTAAAGGGGTAAAGCCCACGAGGTATTGGAAAGTGCAGAAGGAAGTTTTGCTGCTGCCTTAAGTGGTACTACCGCTGGTAAGGCAGTACTACCGCGTAAGCGGTACTACCGCTTGTGTGAAGCGGTACTACCGCTCAAGCGGTACTACCGCTCATGAGCAGTACTACCGCTTGTACGCGGTACTGCTGGAATCCGAGTGGGACTCTTTCCGTGCGGGCCAAACCGACCTTGTGCGGGCAAAACCGACCTTGTGGAGGCTTTCTCTCCAAGTTTAGACCCCAGGGCTCAACATATAAATAGAGGGGCAGGGCTAGCACACGGGATACATCAAGATTTCCCAAGCCGTGTGCAGCAACCCTAACCCTCTAGTTCGTCCAGTCATAATCTCCGTAGCGCTTGGCGAAGCCCTGCAGAGATTGTTCCTCACCACCATCACCACGCTGTCGTGCTGCCGGAACTCATCTACTACTTCACCATCGCTCGCTGGATCGAGGAGGTGAAGGCGTCATCAAGCCGTACGTGTGTTGAACGCGGAGGTGCCGTCCGTTCGGCGCTAGATCGTGTTTGGATCGAGGGTCGACTTGCGATTTGGATCGCGAAGACGTTCGACTACATCAACCGCGTTTCTTAACGCTTCCGCTTAGCGATCTACAAGGGTATGTAGATTCACTCTCCCTCTCGTAGATACTCATCACCATGGATAGATCTTGCGTGTGCGTAGGAAAAATTTTGTTTCCCATGCGACGTTCCCCAACAGTGGTATCAGAGCTAGGTCTATGTGTAGATGAGATCTCGAGTAGAACACAAAGGAGTTTGTGGGCGTTGATATTCAGATTGCTTCCTCCCTTGGTCTTTTCTTGTTTCGGCGGTATTGTGGGATGAAGCGGCTCGGACCAACATTACTCGTACGCTTACGAGAGACCGGTTCCATCAACTGACATGTAACTTCGTTGCATAAAGATGGCTGGCGGGTGTCTGTCTCTCCTACTTTAGTCGGATCGGATTTGACAAAGGCGGTCCTTGAGAAGGTTGAAAAGCAATTTTTGTATCATCGTTGTGGTTTTTGCGTAGGTAAGAATTGTTCTTGCTAGATACCCGTAGCAGCCACGTAAAACTTGCAACAACAATTAGAGGACGTCTAACTTGTTTTTGCAGGGTATGTTGTGATGTGATATGGCCAATTACATGATAAGATATATGTGATGTATGAGATGATCATGTGTTGTATAGAATATCACGACTTGCATGTCGATGAGTACGGCAACTGGCAGGAGCCATAGAGTTGTCTTTAATTATTTTCGCCGTTTTGCTTTACTTTATCGCTATGAGGTAGCAATAGTCGTGGAAGCAATATTCGGCGCGACAACCTCATGGCGACACGTTGATGGAGATCAAGATGATGGAGATCATGGTGTCATGCCGGTGACGATGGAGATCATGCCGGTGCTTTGGAGATGGAGATCAAAAGCACAAGTTCAT
Source organism: Elymus sibiricus (assembly GCA_039707655.1). NCBI lineage: Eukaryota > Viridiplantae > Streptophyta > Magnoliopsida > Poales > Poaceae > Elymus > Elymus sibiricus. The sequence continues at coordinate 137,218,293 of CM077666.1, forward strand.
GGCCATATCATGTCACTTATGATTTGCATGTGATGTTAATCCTTTTATGCATCTTATTTTGCTTAGGACGACGGTAGCATTATAAGGTGATCCCTCACTTAAATTTCAAGATAAAATTGTGTTCTCCCCGAGTGTGCACCGTTGCGAAAGTTCGTCGTTTCGAGACACCACGTGATGATCGGGTGTGATAGACTCTACGTTCGCATACAACGGGTGCAAGCCAGTGTTGCACGTGCGGAACACTCGGGTTAAACTTGACGAGCCTAGCATGTACAGACATGGCCTCGGAATACAAGAGACCGAAAGGTCGAACATGAGTCATATAGTAGATATGATCAACATGAAGATGTTCACCATTGAAACCACCTCAACTCACGTGATGATCGGACTTGAGTTGGTGGATTTGGATCATGTGACACTCGAATGACCGGAGGGATGTCAATTTGAGTGGGAGTTTTTTAAGTAATACGATTAACTAAACTCATTATCTTGAACAATAGTCTAAATTGTCTTTGCTATATTTATGTTGTAGATCATGGCTCGCGCAGTAGCACCCCTGAATTTTAATGTGTTCCTAGAAAAAGCTAAGTTGAAAGATGATGGAAGTAACTTTGTGGACTGGGCTCGTAATCTAAGGATTATCCTTACGGCTTCCCAGAAGGCTTATGTCCTTGATGCACCGCTTGGTGATCCACCCGCTCCAGTTGAGTCTCTAGACGTTGTGAACGCCTGGCAGGCTCGCTCTGATGATTACTCAATAGTTCAATGTGCAATTTTGTATGGCTTAGAACCGGGACTTCAAAAACGTTTTGAACGTCATGGAGCATATGAGATGTTCCAGGAGTTGAGGTTTATCTTTCAGAAGAATGCCCGGATCGAGAGGTATGAAACCTCCGATAAGTTCTATGCTTGCAAGATGGAGGAGAACGGGTCTGTTAGTGATCACATACTCAGAATGTCTGGGTACTCCACCCGTCTGGCTGAATTGGGGATGCCCCTTCCGCCAGAGGCTATCACTGGCAGAGTTCTTCAATCATTGCCACCTAGCTACAAGAGCTTCGTGTTGAACTATAACATGCACGGGATGAACAAGTCAGTCGCCGAGCTGTTTGCGATGCTGAAAGTCGCTGAGTCTGAGATTCAGAAGGAGCATCAAGTGTTGATGGTCAATAAAACCACTAGTTTCAAGAAGAATGGCAAGGGTAAGAAGGGTAACTCCAAGAAGAGTGGCAAATCAGTTGCTCCTCCCGTGAAGAAACCCAAGGCTGGACCCAAACCAGAAACTGTGTGCTTTCATTGCAAGGGAACTGGACACTGGAAGCGGAACTGCCCCAAGTATTTGGCTGACAAGAAGGCGGCCAACAACAAACAAGGTATATATGATATACATGTTATTGATGTGTACCTTACCAACTCTCGTTGTAGTGCCTGGGTATTTGATACCGGTGCAGTTGCTCACATTTGCAACTCTAAACAGGAACTGCGGAATAGACGGAGGCTGGCGAAGGACGAAGTGACGATGCGCGTGGGAAATGGTTCCAAGGTTGATGTGATCGCCGTCGGCACGCTCGCTCTTCGATTACCATCGGGATTAGTGATGAACCTGAATAATTGTTATTTAGTGCCTGCGTTAAGCATGAACATTATATCTGGATCTTGTTTATTGCGAGACGGTTACTCATTTAAATTAGAGAATAATGGTTGTTCTATTTATATGAGTAATATCTTTTATGGTCATGCACCCAATGTGAGGGGTTTATTCTTATTGAATCTCGATAGTAATGATACACATGTTCATAACATTGATGCCAAAATATGTAGAATTGATAATGATAATACCACTTTCTTGTGGCACTGCCGTTTAGGTCATATTGGCGTAAAACGCATGAAGAAGCTCCATACTGATGGACTTTTGGAGTCACTTGATTTTGAATCACTTGACACATGTGAGCCATGCCTCATGGGCAAGATGACTAAGACGCCGTTCTCTGGAACAATGGAACGGGCAAGTGACTTGTTGGAAATCATACATACTGATGTGTGCGGTCCGATGAGCATTGAGGCGCGCGGTGGTTATCGTTACTTTCTCACCTTCACTGATGACTTAAGTAGATATGGGTATATTTACTTAATGAAACACAAGTCTGAAACGTTTGAAAAGTTCAAGCAATTTCAGAGTGAAGTTGAGAATCATTGTAACAAGAAGATTAAATTCCTACGATCTGATCGAGGAGGAGAATATCTGAGTTATGAGTTTGGCAGTCACTTAAGACAGTGTGGAATTGTTTCACAATTAACACCGCCTGGAACACCACAGCGTAATGGTGTGTCCGAACGTCGTAATCGAACCTTATTAGATATGGTGCGATCTACGATGTCTCTTCTTGATTTGCCACTATCATTTTGGGGTTATGCATTAGAGACAATTGCATTCACTTTAAATAGGGCACCATCGAAATCCGTTGAGACGAGGCCATATGAACTTTGGTTTGGCAAGAAGCCAAAGCTGTCGTTTCTTAAAGTTTGGGGATGTGATGCTTATGTCAAAAAGCTTCAGCCTGAAAAGCTGGAACCCAAAGCGGAGAAATGCGTCTTCATAGGATACCCAAAAGAGACAGTTGGGTATACCTTCTACCTCAGATCCGAAGGCAAAGTGTTTGTCGCTAAAAACGGAACATTTCTTGAGAAAGAGTTTCTCTCGAAAGAATTGAGTGGGAGGAAGATAGAACTTGATGAGGTTGTTGAACCTTTACTTCAACCTGAGAGTAGCGCAGTGCAGAAAGATGTTTCTATAGAGCCTACATCAGCTGAAGAGGAAGTTGATGATGATCATAAAGCTTCGGATCAAGTTGCTATCGAACCTCGTAGGTCGACAAGGACGCGTACTGCTCCTGAGTGGTACGGCAACCCTGTCTTGGAGGTCATGTTGTTGGACAACGATGAACCTACGAGCTATGGAGAAGCGATGATGGGCCCGGATTCCGAGAAGTGGTTAGAGGCCATGAAATCCGAGATGGGATCCATGTATGAAAACAAAGTGTGGACTTTGGAAGTATTACCTGAAGGGCGTAAGGCCATTCAGAACAAATGGATCTTTAAGAGGAAGACGGACGCGGACGGTAATATCACCGTCTATAAAGCTCGACTTGTGGCAAAGGGTTTTTCACAAGTTCAAGGAGTTGACTACGATGAGACCTTCTCACCCGTAGCGATGCTTAAGTCCGTCAGAATCATGTTAGCAATAGCTGCCTTTTTCGATTATGAAATTTGGCAGATGGATGTCAAAACAGCGTTCCTTAACGGTTTCCTTAAGGAAGAGTTGTATATGATGCAACCAGAAGGTTTTGTCGATCCAGAGAATGCTGACAAAGTTTGCAAACTCCAGCGATCCATTTATGGACTGGTGCAAGCATCTCGGAGTTGGAATCTTCGCTTTGATGAGGTGATCAAAGCGTTCAGGTTTATACAAGTTTACAGAGAAGCTTGTATTTACAAGAAAGTGAGTGGGAGCTCTATAGCGTTTCTAATATTATATGTGGATGACATATTGCTGATTGGAAACAATATAGAAATGTTGGAAAATGTGAAGGAATATTTGAACAAGAGTTTTTCAATGAAGGACCTAGGAGAAGCTGCTTTCATATTAGGCATCAAGATCTATAGAGATAGATCGAGACGCTTAATAGGACTTTCACAAAGCACATACCTTGACAAAGTTTTGAAGAAGTTCAAAATGGATCAGTCCAAGAAGGGGTTCTTGCCTGTATTGCAAGGTGTGAAGTTGAGTAAGACTCAATGCCTAGTGACTGCAGAAGATAGAGAAAAGATGAATGTCATCCCCTATGCTTCAGCCATAGGCTCTATCATGTATGCAATGCTGTGCACAAGACCCGATGTCAGCCTTGCCATAAGTATGGTCGGAAGGTTTCAAAGTGATCCAGGAATGGAACACTGGACGGCGGTCAAGAATATCCTGAAGTACCTGAAAAGGACTAAGGACATGTTTCTCGTTTATGAAGGTGATCAAGAGCTCGTCGTAAAGGGTTACGTCGATGCAAGCTTTGACACTGATCCGGATGACTCTAAGTCGCAAACCAGATACGTATTTATTCTTAATGGGGGTGCGGTTAGCTGGTGCAGTTCCAAGCAAAGCGTGGTAGCTGATTCTACATGCGAAGCAGAGTACATCGCTGCCTCGGAGGCAGCGAAGGAAGGTGTCTGGATGAAGGAGTTCATGACAGATCTTGGAGTAGTGCCTAGTGCGCTTAACCCAATGACTCTTTTTTGTGATAATACTGGTGCCATTGCTCTAGCCAAGGAACCAAGATTTCACAAGACGACAAGACACAGAAAGCGACGTTTCAATTTCATCCGCGATTACATCAAGGAGGACGACATAAATATTTGCAAAGTACACACGGATCTGAATGTTGCAGATCCGATGACTAAACCCCTTCCAAGGGCTAAACATGAACAACACCAGAACTGCATGGGTGTTCGATTCATTACAATGTAAATCACATAGTGATGTGAACTAGATTATTGACTCTAGTGCAAGTGGGAGACTGTTGGAAATATGCCCTAGAGGCAATAATAAATTGGTTATTATTATATTTCCTTGTTCATGATAATCGTTTATTATCCATGCTATAATTGTATTAATTGGAAACTCAAATACATGTGTGGGTACATAGACAACACTGTGTCCCTAGTAAGACTCTAGTTAACTAGCTCGTTGATCAAAAGATGGTGAAGGTTTCCTAGCCATGGACATGAGATGTCATTTGATAACGGGATCACATCATTAGGTGAATGATGTGATGGACAAGACCCAAAACTATAAACGTAGCATATGATCGTGTCAGTTTATTGCTATTGTTTTCTGCATGTCAAGTATCTGTTCCTATGACCATGAGATCATGCAACTCACTGACACCGGAGGAATACCTTGTGTGTATCAAACGTCGCAACATAACTGGGTGACTATAAAGATGCTCTACAGGTATCTCCGAGGGTGTCTGTGTTGGGGAACGTTGCATGGGAAACAAAAATTTTCCTACGCACACATAAGATCTATCCATGGTGATGAGCATCTACGAGAGGGAGAGTGAATCTACATACCCTTGTAGATCGCTAAGCGGAAGCGTTAATAAACGCGGTTGATGTAGTCGAACGTCTTCGCGATCCAAATCGCCGAGCGTCCCGCGATCCAATCACGATCCTTCCGATCTAGTGCCGAACGGACGGCACCTCCGCGTTCAACACACGTACGGCTTGATGACGCCTTCACCTCCTCGATCCAGCGAGCGATGGTGAAGTAGTGGTTGAGTTCCAGCAGCACGACGGCGTGGTGATGGTGGTGAGGAACAATCTCTGCAGGGCTTCGCCAAGCACTACGGAGATTATGACGGAGGAACTAGAGGGCTAGGGTTGCCGGCACACGGCTTGGGAAATCCTGATGTGTCCCGTGTGCTAGCCCTGCCCCTCTATTTATATGTTGAGCCTTGGGGTCTAAACTTGGAGTAAAAGCCTCCCCCGGGTCGGTTTTGCCCGCACAAGGTCGGTTTGGCCCGCAGGGAAAGAGTCCAACTCGGATCCCTGCCGAACCGTGCACAGCCGCGCACAAGCGGTAGTACCGCTTCACACAAGCGGTAGTACCGCTTGGGCGGTAGTACCGCTTCACCAAGCGGTAGTACCGCTTACGCGGCAGCAAAACTACTTTTGCACTTTCCAATACCTTGTGGGCTTTATCCCTTTGGCTCATATAAAGTGTTGCTGCACCCGAACACTTCGGTAAACATCCGGAACCCCTTCCGGTGAACTCCGGAACTCTTCCGGAGATCAAAACACTATTATCACATATATCAATCTTTACCTCCGGACTATTCCGGAGATCCTCGTCATGTCCGGGATCTTATCCGGGACTCCGAACAACCTTCGGTCACCAACATAATAACTCAACTATACTAATCGTCACCAAACGTTAAGTGTGTAGACCCTGCGGGTTCGAGAACTATGTAGACATGACCGAGACACCTCTACGGCCAATAACCAATAGCGGGACCTGGATGCCCATATTGGCTCCTACATATTCTACGAAGATCTTTTATCGGTCGAACCTCTATGTCAAGGATTCAGTTAATCCCGTATGCTGTTCCCTTTGTTCTTCGGTATGTTACTTGCCCGAGATTCGATCGTCGGTATCACTATACCTAGTTCAATCTCGTTACCGGCAAGTCTCTTTTACTCGTTCCGTAATACAAGATCTCGTGGCTAACACTTTAGTCACATTGCTTGCAAGGCTCATTGTGATGTTGTATTACCGAGTGGGCCCTGAGATACCTCTCCGTCATACGGAGTAACAAATCCCAGTCTTGATCCATGCCAACCCAACAGACACCCTCGGAGATACCTGTAGAGCACCTTTATAGTCACCCAGTTACGTTGCGACGTTTGATACACACAAGGTATTCCTCCGGTGTTAGTGAGTTGCATGATCTCATGGTCAAAGGAACAGATACTTGACATGCAGAAAACAATAGCAATAAACTGACACGATCAAATGCTACGTTTACAGTTTGGGTCTTGTCCATCACATCATTCTCCTAATGATGTGATCCCGTTATCAAATGACATCTCATGTCCATGGCTAGGAAACCTTAACCATCTTTGATCAACAAGCTAGTCAACTAGAGGCTTACTAGGGACACAGTGTTGTCTATGTACCCACACATGTATTTGAGTTTCCAATCAATACAATTATAGCATGGATAATAAACGATTATCATGAACAAGGAAATATAATAATAACCAATTTATTATTGCCTCTAGGGCATATTTCCAACAGTCTCCCACTTGCACTAGAGTCAATAATCTAGTTCACATCACTATGTGATTTACATTGTAATGAATCGAACACCCATGCAGTTCTGGTGTTGTTCATGTTTAGCCCTTGGAAGAGGTTTAGTCAACGGATCTGCAACATTTAGATCCGTGTGTACTTTGCAAATATTTATGTCGTCCTCCTTGATGTAATCGCGGATGGAATTGAAACGTCGCTTTATGTGTCTGGTCCTCTTGTGAAATCTTGGTTCCTTGGCTAGAGCAATGGCACCAGTATTATCACAAAACAGAGTCATTGGGTTAAGTGCACTTGGCACTACTCCAAGATCTGTCATGAACTCCTTCATCCAGACACCTTCCTTCGCCGCCTCCGAGGCAGCGATGTACTCCGCTTCGCATGTAGAATCAGCTACCACGCCTTGCTTGGAACTGCACCAGCTAACCGCACCCCCATTAAGAATAAATACGTATCCGGTTTGCGACTTAGAGTCATCCGGATCAGTGTCAAAGCTTGCATCGACGTAACCCTTTACGACGAGCTCTTGATCACCTCCATAAACGAGAAACATGTCCTTAGTCCTTTTCAGGTACTTCAGGATATTCTTGACCGCCGTCCAGTGTTCCATTCCTGGATCACTTTGAAACCTTCCGGCCATACTTATGGCAAGGCTGACATCGGGTCTTGTGCACAGCATTGCATACATGATAGAGCCTATGGCTGAAGCATAGGGGATGACACTCATCTTTTCTCTATCTTCTGTAGTCACTGGGCATTGAGTCTTACTCAACTTCACACCTTGCAAAACAGGCAAGAACCCCTTCTTGGACTGATTCATTTTGAACTTCTTCAAAATCTTATCAAGGTATGTGCTTTGTGAAAGTCCTATTAAGCGTCTTGATCTATCTCTATAGATCTTGATGCCTAATATGAAAGCAGCTTCTCCTAGGTCCTTCATTGAAAAACTCTTGTTCAAATATTCCTTTACGCTTTCCAGCATTTCTATATTGTTTCCAATCAGCAATATGTCATCCACATATAATATTAGAAACGCTATAGAGCTCCCACTCACTTTCTTGTAAATACAAGCTTCTCCGTAAACTTGTATAAACTCGAACGCTTTGATCACATCATCAAAACGAAGATTCCAACTCCGAGATGCTTGCACCAGTCCATAAATGGATCGCTGGAGTTTGCAAACTTTGTCAGCATTCTCTGGATCGACAAAACCTTCTGGTTGCATCATATACAACTCTTCCTTAAGGAAACCGTTAAGGAACGCTGTTTTGACATCCATCTGCCAAATTTCATAATCGAAAAAGGCAGCTATTGCTAACATGATTCTGACGGACTTAAGCATCGCTACGGGTGAGAAGGTCTCATCGTAGTCAACTCCTTGAACTTGTGAAAAACCCTTTGCCACAAGTCGAGCTTTATAGACGGTGACATTACCGTCCGCGTCCGTCTTCCTCTTAAAGATCCATTTGTTCTGAATGGCCTTACGCCCTTCAGGTAATACTTCCAAAGTCCATACTTTGTTTTCATACATGGATCCCATCTCGGATTTCATGGCCTCTAACCACTTCTCGGAATCCGGGCTCATCATCGCTTCTCCATAGCTCGTAGGTTCATCGTTGTCTAACAACATGATGTCTAAGACAGGGTTGCCGTACCACTCGGGAGCAGTACGCGTCCTTGTCGACCTACGAGGTTCGATAGCAACTTGATCCAAAGCTTCATGATCATCATCATTAACTTCCTCTTCAGCTAATGTAGGCTCCACAGAAACAATTTTCTGCGCTGCGCTACTCTCAGGTTGAAGTAAAGGTTCAACAACCTCATCAAGTTCTATCTTCCTCCCACTCAATTCTTTCGAGAGAAACTCTTTCTCAAGAAATGTTCCGTTTTTAGCGACAAACACTTTGCCTTCGGATCTGAGGTAGAAGGTATACCCAATTGTCTCTTTTGGGTATCCTATGAAGACGCATTTCTCCGCTTTGGGTTCCAGCTTTTCAGGCTGAAGCTTTTTGACATAAGCATCACATCCCCAAACTTTAAGAAACGACAGCTTTGGCTTCTTGTCAAACCAAAGTTCATATGGCGTCGTCTCAACGGATTTCGATGGTGCCCTATTTAAAGTGAATGCAGCTGTCTCTAATGCATAACCCCAAAACGATAGTGGCAAATCGGCAAGAGACATCATAGATCGCACCATATCCAATAAAGTTCGATTACGACGTTCGGACACACCATTACGCTGTGGTGTTCCAGGCGGTGTCAATTGTGAAACAATTCCACACTGTCTTAAGTGACTGCCAAACTCATAACTCAGATATTCTCCTCCTCGATCAGATCGTAGGAATTTAATCTTCTTGTTACGATGATTCTCAACTTCACTCTGAAATTGTTTGAACTTTTCAAATGTTTCAGACTTGTGTTTCATTAAGTAAATATACCCATATCTACTTAAGTCATCAGTGAAGGTGAGAAAGTAACGATAACCACCGCGCGCCTCAATACTCATTGGACCGCACACATCAGTATGTATGATTTCCAATAAGTCACTTGCCCGTTCCATTATTCCAGAGAACGGCGTTTTAGTCATCTTGCCCATGAGGCATGGTTCACATGTGTCAAGTGATTCAAAATCAAGTGACTCCAAAAGTCCATCAGTATGGAGCTTCCTCATGCGTTTTACGCCAATATGACCTAAACGGCAGTGCCACAAGAAAGTGGTATTATCATTATCAATTCTACATCTTTTGGCATCAATGTTATGAACATGTGTATCATTACTATCGAGATTCAATAAGAACAAACCCCTCACATCGGGTGCATGACCATAAAAGATATTACTCATATAAATAGAACAACCATTATTCTCTGATTTAAATGAGTAACCGTCTCGCAATAAACAAGATCCAGATATAATGTTCATGCTTAACGCAGGCACCAAATAACACTTATTTAGGTTCATCACTAATCCCGACGGTAATCGAAGAGCGAGCGTGCCGACGGCGATCACATCAACCTTGGAACCATTTCCCACGCGCATCGTCACTTCGTCCTTTGCCAGCCTCCGTTTATTCCGCAGTTCCTGTTTTGAGTTGCAAATATGAGCAACCGCACCGGTATCAAATACCCAGGCACTACAACGAGAGTTGGTAAGGTACACATCAATAACATGTATATCATATATACCTTGTTTGTTGTTGGCCGCCTTCTTGTCAGCCAAATACTTGGGGCAATTCCGCTTCCAGTGTCCAGTTCCCTTGCAATGAAAACACACAGTTTCTGGTTTGGGTCCAGCCTTGGGTTTCTTCACGAGAGGAGCAACTGCTTTGCCACTCTTCTTGGAGTTACCCTTCTTACCCTTGCCATTTTTCTTGAAACTAGTGGTTTTATTGACCATCAACACTTGATGCTCCTTCTGAATTTCAGACTCAGCGATTTTCAGCATCGCAAACAGCTCGGCGACTGACTTGTTCATCCCGTGCATGTTATAGTTCAACACGAAGCTCTTGTAGCTAGGTGGCAATGATTGAAGAACTCTGTCAGTGATAGCCTCTGGCAGAAGGGGCATCCCTAACTCAGCCAGACGGGTGGAGTACCCAGACATTCTGAGCACGTGATCACTGATAGACCCGTTCTCCTCCATCTTGCAAGCATAGAATTTATCGGAGATCTCATATCTCTCGATCCGGGCATTCTTCTGAAAGATAAACTTCAACTCCTGGAACATCTCATATGCTCCATGACGTTCAAAACGTCTTTGAAGTCCCGGTTCTAAGCCATACAACATTGCACATTGAACTATTGAGTAATCATCAGAACGAGCCTGCCAGGCGTTCACAACGTCTAGAGACTCAACTGGAGCGGGTGGATCACCAAGCGGTGCATCAAGGACATAAGCCTTCTGGGAAGCCGTAAGGATAATCCTTAGATTACGGGCCCAGTCCACAAAGTTACTTCCATCATCTTTCAACTTAGCTTTCTCTAGGAACGCATTAAAATTCAGGGGTGCTACTGCGCGAGCCATGATCTACAACATGAATATTGCAAAGACAACTTAGACTATTGTTCTTTAGATAATGAGTTTAGTTAATCATATTACTTAAAAACTCCCACTCAAATTGACATCCCTCCGGTCATTCGAGTGTAACATGATCCAAATCCACCAACTCAAGTCCGATCATCACGTGAGTTGAGGTGGTTTCAATGGTGAACATCTTCATGTTGATCATATCTACTATATGACTCATGTTCGACCTTTCGGTCTCTTGTGTTCCGAGGCCATGTCTGTACATGCTAGGCTCGTCAAGTTTAACCCGAGTGTTCCGCACGTGTAACATGGCTTACACCCGTTGTATGCGAACGTAGAGTCTATCACACCCGATCATCACGGCGTGTCTCGAAACGACGAACTTTCGCAACGGTGCACACTTGGGGAGAACACAATTTATCTTGAAATTTAAGTGAGGGATCACCTTATAATGCTACCGTCGTCCTAAGCAAAATAAGATGCATAAAAGGATTAACATCACATGCAAATCATAAGTGACATGATATGGCCATGAACTTGTGCTTTTGATCTCCATCTCCAAAGCACCGGCATGATCTCCATCGTCACCGGCATGACACCATGATCTCCATCATCTTGATCTCCATCAACGTGTCGCCATAAGGTTGTCGCGCCGACTGTTGCTTCCACGACTATAGCTAACGTTTAGCGATAAAGTAAAGCATTACATAGCGCTTAATGATTGACACGCAGGTCATACAATAATTAAAGACAACTCTATGGCTCCTGCCAGTTGCCGTACTCATCGACATGCAAGTCGTGATATTCTATACAAAACATGATCATCTCATACATCACATATATCTCATCATGTAATTGGCCATATCATATCACATCATACCCTGCAAAAACAAGTTAGACGTCCTCTAATTGTTGTTGCAAATTTTACGTGGCTGCTATGGGTTTGCAAGAACCGTTCTTACCTACGCAAAACCACAACGTGGTGTAGTGATTGCTTTTTGATCTTCTAAAAGAACCCTCTTCATTGAACCGATTCAACTAAAGTGAGAGAGACAGACACCCGCCAGTCACCTTTATGCAACAAGTGCACGCAGCGGTAAAACCAGTCTCGCGTAAGCGTACGCGTAATGTCGGTCCGGGCCGCTTCATCTCACAATGCCGCTGAATCAAGTATCAACTAGTAACGGCAAGCAATATGTATACACCCACGCCCACAACTCGTTTGTGTTCTACTCGAGATCTCATCTACGCATAGACCTAGCTCATGATGCCACTGTTGGGGAACGTTGCATGGGAAACAAAAATTTTCCTACGCACACATAAGATCTATCCATGGTGATGAGCATCTACGAGAGGGAGAGTGAATCTACATACCCTTGTAGATCGCTAAGCGGAAGCGTTAATAAACGCGGTTGATGTAGTCGAACGTCTTCGCGATCCAAATCGCCGAGCGTCCCGCGATCCAATCACGATCCTTCCGATCTAGTGCCGAACGGACGGCACCTCCGCGTTCAACACACGTACGGCTTGATGACGCCTTCACCTCCTCGATCCAGCGAGCGATGGTGAAGTAGTGGTTGAGTTCCAGCAGCACGACGGCGTGGTGATGGTGGTGAGGAACAATCTCTGCAGGGCTTCGCCAAGCACTACGGAGATTATGACGGAGGAACTAGAGGGCTAGGGTTGCCGGCACACGGCTTGGGAAATCCTGATGTGTCCCGTGTGCTAGCCCTGCCCCTCTATTTATATGTTGAGCCTTGGGGTCTAAACTTGGAGTAAAAGCCTCCTCCGGGTCGGTTTTGCCCGCACAAGGTCGGTTTGGCCCGCAGGGAAAGAGTCCAACTCGGATCCCTGCCGAACCGTGCACAGCCGCGCACAAGCGGTAGTACCGCTTCACACAAGCGGTAGTACCGCTTGGGCGGTAGTACCGCTTCACCAAGCGGTAGTACCGCTTACGCGGCAGCAAAACTACTTTTGCACTTTCCAATACCTTGTGGGCTTTATCCCTTTGGCTCATATAAAGTGTTGCTGCACCCGAACACTTCGGTAAACATCCGGAACCCCTTCCGGTGAACTCCGGAACTCTTCCGGAGATCAAAACACTATTATCACATATATCAATCTTTACCTCCGGACTATTCCGGAGATCCTCGTCATGTCCGGGATCTTATCCGGGACTCCGAACAACCTTCGGTCACCAACATAATAACTCAACTATACTAATCGTCACCAAACGTTAAGTGTGTAGACCCTGCGGGTTCGAGAACTATGTAGACATGACCGAGACACCTCTACGGCCAATAACCAATAGCGGGACCTGGATGCCCATATTGGCTCCTACATATTCTACGAAGATCTTTTATCGGTCGAACCTCTATGTCAAGGATTCAGTTAATCCCGTATGCTGTTCCCTTTGTTCTTCGGTATGTTACTTGCCCGAGATTCGATCGTCGGTATCACTATACCTAGTTCAATCTCGTTACCGGCAAGTCTCTTTTACTCGTTCCGTAATACAAGATCTCGTGGCTAACACTTTAGTCACATTGCTTGCAAGGCTCATTGTGATGTTGTATTACCGAGTGGGCCCTGAGATACCTCTCCGTCATACGGAGTAACAAATCCCAGTCTTGATCCATGCCAACCCAACAGACACCCTCGGAGATACCTGTAGAGCACCTTTATAGTCACCCAGTTACGTTGCGACGTTTGATACACACAAGGTATTCCTCCGGTGTTAGTGAGTTGCATGATCTCATGGTCAAAGGAACAGATACTTGACATGCAGAAAACAATAGCAATAAACTGACACGATCAAATGCTACGTTTACAGTTTGGGTCTTGTCCATCACATCATTCTCCTAATGATGTGATCCCGTTATCAAATGACATCTCATGTCCATGGCTAGGAAACCTTAACCATCTTTGATCAACAAGCTAGTCAACTAGAGGCTTACTAGGGACACAGTGTTGTCTATGTACCCACACATGTATTTGAGTTTCCAATCAATACAATTATAGCATGGATAATAAACGATTATCATGAACAAGGAAATATAATAATAACCAATTTATTATTGCCTCTAGGGCATATTTCCAACAGTCTGTTGGGTTGGCATGGATCAAGACTGGGATTTTTTACTCCGTATGACGGAGAGGTATCTCAGGGCCCACTCGGTAATACAACATCACAATGAGCCTTGCAAGCAATGTGACTAAAGTGTTAGCCACGAGATCTTGTATTACGGAACGAGTAAAGAGACTTGCCGATAACGAGATTGAACTAGGTATAGAGATACCGACGATCGAATCTCGGGCAAGTAACATACCGAAGAACAAAGGGAACAGCATACGGGATTAACTGAATCCTTGACATAGAGGTTCGACCGATATAGATCTTCGTAGAATATGTAGGAACCAATATGGGCATCCAGGTCCCGCTATTGGTTATTGACCGTAGAGGTGTCTCGGTCATGTCTACATAGTTCTCGAACCCGCAGGGTCTACACACTTAACGTTTGGTGACGATTAGTATAGTTGAGTTATTGTGTTGGTGACCGAAGGTTGTTCGGAGTCCCGCATAAGATCCCGGACATGACGAGGATCTCCGGAAGAGTCCGGAGGTAAAGATGGATATATGTGATAATAGTGTTTTGATCTTCGGAAGGGTTCCGGAATTCACCGGAAGGAGTTTCGGATGTTTACCGAAGTGTTCGGGTGCAGCAACACTTTATATGGGCCAAAGGGGTAAAGCCCACGAGGTATTGGAAAGTGCAGAAGGAAGTTTTGCTGCTGCCTTAAGCGGTACTACCGCTGGTACGGCAGTACTACCGCGTAAGCGGTACTACCGCTTGTGTGAAGCGGTACTACCGCTCAAGCGGTACTACCGCTCAAGCGGTACTACCGCTTGTACGCGGTACTGCTGGAATCCGAGTGGGACTCTTTCCGTGCGGGCCAAACCGACCTTGTGCGGGCAAAACCGACCTTGTGGAGGCTTTCTCTCCAAGTTTAGACCCCAGGGCTCAACATATAAATAGAGGGGCAGGGCTAGCACACGGGATACATCAAGATTTCCCAAGCCGTGTGCCGGCAACCCTAACCCTCTAGTTCGTCCAGTCATAATCTTCGTAGCGCTTGGCGAAGCCCTGCAGAGATTGTTCCTCACCACCATCACCACGCCGTCGTGCTGCCGGAACTCATCTACTACTTCACCATCGCTCGCTGGATCGAGGAGGTGAAGGCGTCATCAAGCCGTACGTGTGTTGAACGCGGAGGTGCCGTCCGTTCGGCGCTAGATCGTGTTTGGATCGAGGGACGACTTGCGATTTGGATCGCGAAGACGTTCGACTACATCAACCGCGTTTCTTAACGCTTCCGCTTAGCGATCTACAAGGGTATGTAGATTCACTCTCCCTCTCGTAGATACTCATCACCATGGATAGATCTTGCGTGTGCGTAGGAAAATTTTTGTTTCCCATGCGACGTTCCCCAACATGTCTACCTTGATTGAGCAAAGTAATGATGCAATTGATGTGAATTTTGTCTCTGGAAATAATTTCAACAACAATGCTTATAGGGGTAATTTCAATCCTAGACCGTTTTTTGGAAATTCCTCTAATAATTATGGCAATCCTTATGGTAACTCTTATAATAATAATAATAATAGGATGCCCTCTGATCTTGAAGGTAATATTAAAGAATTTATTAGTTCACAAAAGAATTTCAATGCTATGATAGAAGAAAAATTGAATAGAGTTGATGAATTAGCTAGGAACATAGATAGAATTGCTCATGATGTGGAAAATCTCAAAACTAAAATTTTGCCACCGAAGCATGATATAAATGAGTCTGTTAAAGCTATCTATGTCTCCATTAATGAAAGTAAAGAAAGGACCGCTAGGTTGAGAGCTAAGCGAGAATTTCTAGAAAAAGCGATTCCACCCGGTTTCTATCGTAGTAATGATGAAGATATTAAAATGATTGGTGTTGATACGTCTCCAACGTATCTATTATTTATGAAGTATTCATGCCATGTTTATTATAGTTTTGTATGATTTTGGTGCACTTTTATATGGCTTTTATATGATTTTTATGGACTAACATATTGACCTAGTGCCCATTGCCTGTTGTTGTTTTGTTCTTGTTTTTGGTTTTCCAGAAAATCCATATCAAATGAAGTCCAAATGCAGCGAAACTTTTTGACGATTTTTTCTGGAAGGAAACAGACCCAAGAAGCTTCGGAGGAGCAGCAGAAGAGCCACAGGGGCCCCACGAGCCACCTGGGCGCGCCTGCCCCCCCAGGCGCGCCCTGGTGCCTCGTGGGCCCCCTGTGGCACCTCTTTGCGTGATTCCAACGCTGAAAAATCATATATATTCAGAAACCCCCGAAAGTTAACCTAGATGAGTTTTTACGCCGCCGCAAGCCTCTGTACCTCCACGATCTCATCTACAGCCCTTTTCCGGCACCCTGCCAGAGGGGGGAATCATCACCGGAGGCCATCTTCATCATCCCGGCAGTCTCCATGACGAGGAGGGAGTAGTTCTCCCTCGGGGCTGAGGGTTTGTACCAGTAGCTATGTGTTTTATCTCTCTCTCTCTCTCTCTCGTGTTCTTGATTTGGCACGATCTTGATGTACCGCGAGCTTTGTTAATATAGTTGGATCATATGGTGTTTCTTCCCTCTCTATCTTTGTTGTGATGAATCGAATCTTTTCCCTTTAAGGTTTTGTTATTGTCGGATTGATTATTTCAGATTTGAGAACACTTGATGTATGTCTTGCATATGAATACCCGTGGTGACAATGGGGTATTATATTGATTCACTTGGTATATGTTTTGGCACTCAACTCGCGGATTCCCGTGGTCACATTGGGGTAATCTATGCATAGGGGTTGATGCACATTTTCATTATCTTTTCTCCGATAGAAACTTTGGGGTGCTCCTTGGAGTTCTTTGTGTGGATTGAATATTATGATTATGAAGTTGTTTGATGCATATTGTATAATCAACTCACAGATACTTGTGGTGACATTGGAGTATCTAGGTGACATTAGAGTTGGTTGATGTGTATCATATGGTGTTATTTTAGTACGAACTCTAGGGCTGTTTGTGACACTTATAGGAATGGCTCAATAGATCGATCGGAAAGGATAACTTTGAGGTGGTTTCGTACCCTACAAACAATTTCTATCTTATGTTCTCCGCTAATAGGAACCTTGGAGTGATTCTTTATCGCACGTGGAGGGATTGTTATATGATCCAATTATGTTAGCATTGTTGAGAGATTGCACTAGTGAAAGTATGAACCCTAGGCCTTGTTTTCAAGCATTGCAATACCGTTTGTGCTCACTTTTGTTACTTGCTACCTTGCTGTTTTTTATTTTTTAGATTATAAAAACCTATTTCTACTACCCATACTATACTTGTATCACCATCTCTTCGCCGAACTAGTGCACCTATACAATTTACCATTGTATTGGGTGTGTTGGGGACACAAGAGATTTCTTGTATTTGGTTGCAGGGTTGTTTGAGAGATACCATCTTCATCCTATGCCTCCCACGGATTGATAAACCTTAGGTCATCCACTTGAGGGAAAATTGCTACTGTCCTACAAAACTCTGCGCTTGGAGGCCCAACACGAGCCTACAAGAATAAGTTGTGTAGTAGACATCAAGCTCTTTTCTGGCGCCGTTGCCGGGGAGGTGAGTGCTTGAAGATATATCTTTAGATCTTGCAATTGAATCTTTTAGTTTCTTGTTTATCACTAGTTTGGTTTTATAAAAAGAAAACTACAAAAAAATGGAATTGAGGTTGCCTCATATTATTCGTCTTTATAATGTCTTTCTTGAAAATGATGGATCGGAAAATTGTGCTCAATTGATAGAAGAAGAATTCAATAAAATGTTTGGCATAAAATCTTTGAATGATGAGCATGATTGCAATGTTGTTAGTATGAATTCTATGAATATCCAAAATACTAATGATGAATTGCACTAGTCATGACAAAAATGTTTCTTATAAGCATGTCAATTTTTGTGGAGTGCATAAAGTTTGTGAAGACATGCCTTATAGGGACAATAGATTTTGTAAGAAGCATAAACATGATAGAACCAATTTTTTGCTCAAAGTGATAGATGAATTTGCTACAAAATTATGTTCTCTTTATCCTATTACTTGTGAACTTTGCAATAAAGTTGGTCACCTTAATTTTCAATGCATACTTTTTCATGATCGAATCATGGCTAAATATTGTAATGACTTGATCGCCCTCGAACAATATAATGAGCTTTATCTATTCTTGGGGTGTGAGGAATTGTCACATAAAAATAGTTGGTTTGAAGCATTCATTCTCACGGATGACATTGAAACTAATCTAAAGGAAATCTATATGTTTTGTATGGTAAATTGCAACGAGAATGCTTATATTGCCAACTATAGAAAAACGGGAAAACAAATAGAATATAAAAGAAATACTAATGAAAGGGTAAAGATTCCCCCTTTCCCTCCTATTTTCTCTCATGATGAAACAGGTAACGAGGAGGAGCTTCCTATCCAACCAATCTCTTTAATAAGAAGCTCGGAAGAATTAAATAAACCCACACATAATGTGGTAAAGAAAAAGAAAAGAAGGAAAATTAGAGGCAAAGAGGTATCTCTCCCAAATAATGTTGCTCCTACTATTGTTGTACCTCATGAGAATGAATCAAAAATAATTGTGGAAGATGATACACTTGATGATAATTTTGTCATGTCCACTACTTATTGCAATGATCATGATTGGGGTGATAATACTTCTTATGACCTTGATCTTTATGGCACCAACTTGGAGGAATATGATAATAATTGTTATAATATTGGTGCTATCCATACTATTGATGATAATAGTGATAATGCTAATGATATGCAAACCAACAAGCTTGGGGATGCTATGTTTGATGAGAATGACATGTTTGAGAATTTATTTGCTACAATTAATGTTTGTCCCAAGCTTGGGGATGCTATGCTTAATGAAGATGGTCTTTTTAGTCCACCTACTTTGAATGATCAAATTTGTTACGATGATTGCATGCCTCCTACTTATGATGATTATTGTGATGATACTTATGTTATAAAAAGTAGTGATGATTATATTTATAAAACTTGTCATAATTATGATTACCCATTTTCTAAACATTACTCTTTTAATGTGGAAACAATTTATAGTATTCGAGTTTCATATGATACTCCCACTTTTATGAATGAGAAGAAATTTGCTTATGTGGAGAGTAATAAAAATTCTATGCTTGTGGATCATGAAAATAATGCTTTATGTGATAGTTATATTGTTGAATTCATTCATGATGCTACTGAAAATTATTATGAGAGAGGATCATATGCTTGTAGGCGTTGCAATAATATCAAGTTTCCTCTCTTTATGTTGAAAGTTTTAAAGTTATGCTTGCTTTGCCTTCCTATGCTAGTTGATTCTTGCTCCCATAAACTATTTGCTCACAAAATCCCTATGCATAGGAAGTTGGCTAGGCTTAAATGTGCTAGTCATATGCTTCATGATGCTCTCTTTGTGTTTCAATTCTTTACTTTTATGCGAGCATCATTGAAATCATCATGCCTAGCTAAAAGGCATTAAAGAAAGCGCTTGTTGGGAGACAACCCAATATTTGTACCTACTATTTTTGTGTGTTCACATGATTAAGCTACTTTATTAATCATGTTTTATATGTTTTCTTTCAATAATGTGCCAAGTAAAACCTTTGGGATAGTGTGGATGCTCGTTGATTTGATTCTGTGCAAAAAACAGAAACTTTTGCGTCCAATGCTAGAATTTATATTCTGTACTGGAGCGTGATAAAATTCTGAAATTTTTCCACAGTATTGGGTTACAAATTATTTACGTTTTCCTAATTTTTTAGAATCTTTGGAGGTACAGAAGTATGGTTTTTAAATCGCTCACTACATGCTGTTCTGTTTTTGACAGATTCTATTTTTAGTGCATAGTTTGCTTGTTTTAGTGTTTCTATAGCTTATATTGAGTAATATAAATTGTGGAAATTATAGAATACAGTAGGCATTATGTGAGAATAATTATGAATCTTGTCTTGACAGTACCTAAGTGGATGATTTATTTTTATCATACTAACCTATCTCACAAGTTCCGTTAAGTTTTGTGTGATTGAAGTTTTCAAGTTTTGGGTGAGATATCGATATGAGGAGAATAAGGAGTGGCAAGATCCTAAGCTTGGGGATGCCCAAGGCACCCCAAGGTAATACTCAAGGAAGACTCAAGTGTCTAAGCTTGGGGATGCCCCGGAAGGCATCCCCTCTTTCGTCTTCAACACTATCGGTAACCTCACTTGGAGTTATATTTTTATTCGTCACATAATATGAGTTTTGCTTGGAGCATCATTTTATTTTGTTGAGATTTTCTTGCTGCTATCAATAATCATGTTTTGTATCTTTTAGTTCAATAAAATGCCAATTATAGCCTTTACCATGCTCGGTTTGCAAGTTCATGTGTTGCTGTTTGAAAACAGAAAGTTTTCTGTTATGTCCAGAATATTCCTGAATAGTAAGAACATGATAAAAATCTGAAATTTTTACAAAGTAAGTATGCATGAGTTCTCTGTCACGTGGTAATTTTTCAGAATTTTTGGAGTTAGGCAAGTATGAATTCTTATTCACTCTTTACAGACTGTTCTGTTTTGGCAGATTGCTGTTATAGTTGCATTGTTTGCATATGTTTGCTAGTTTAATATTTCTATTTGTGTATAGGAGTATTAAATATGCAGAGGCATTTAGTATGCAATCTTTAATTATAATTTTAGTGATTTTCTACAGTAGAGAATGTTAAGGTTTTGAGTTGATTTATACTAACTTATCTCACGAGTTCTTGTTGAGTTTTGTGTGTATGAAGTTTTTAAATATTTAGGAGAAGCCATGATATAAGAGGAATTAAGGAGACACAAGAGCTCAAGCTTGGGGATGCCCAAGGCATCCCAAATTAATATTTCAAGAAGTCTCAAGCATCTAAGCTTGGGGATGCCCCGGTAGGCATCCCACCTTTCTTCATTAACAATTATCGGTCAGTTTTGGTTGAGCCTAAGTTTTTGCTTCTTCACATGATATGTGCTATTCTTGGAGTGTCCTTTTATTTTCGTTTTGTTTGTTGTTTGAATAAAATTATCAAGATCTGAAATTTTTAAATGAGAGAGATTCTTCACATAGCTACCTATTTACTTAACTACTGATTTGATCTTCACTTATATCTTTTTTGGAGTAGTTTGTCATTTACTCTTGTGCTTCACTTATATCCTATGAGTAAATTGTGAAAGAATTGAATATCATAAAGTTGAAGTTATATGTGCTTCATGTGCTTGTATCATATCTAGTAGTAGTTTCACATTTGGGTTAGAAAGTGAAATCTATTGAAGCTTGACAATCACAATATTGGTCATACAAGCAATTTATGAATGATTAGTATAAGGAAGAGAAATTTCACATATAAATATATTATCTTGGACATCTTTTATGATTGTGAATACCCATTAATTATTTTCAAACTTGAGCAAATTAGTTGAAGTTGGACAAGGAAGACAACGTAATGAGTTATGTTTGGGTATATTTGCATATAAGTTATATTGTTATGGATCTTCTAACATGTGGTGCTTGCTTAGGGTCTTTTGCTAGCCAAAACTTCGTACTAAGTAGAAATACTACTTGTGCATCCAAAAACCCTTAAACCCAGTTTCTTGCCATGAGTGTCCACCATATCTACCTATGGATTGAATAAGATCCTTCAAGTAAGTTGTCATCGGTGCAAAAAGCAATAAAAAATTGCTCCTAAAATATGTATGATCTTTTATTGTAAGGGAAAATAAGCGTTGTACGAACTTGTGATGGTAAAGAAATAAAAGCGACGGACTGCATAATAAAGGTTGCTATCACAAGGGGCAATATAACGTGACGTTCCTTTGCATTAAGGGCCTGTGCATCCAAAAATAAAAAGCGCATGACAACCTCTGCTTCCCTCTGCGAAGGGCCAATCTTTTACTTTTATGTATTTACTTTTATGTATTTACCTTTATGCACGAGTCAATAAGTATTCATTCTCATTCCAACCTTAATTATTCTCTAGTTGGCAAGCATCATGTGGTGGGGAAAGATCCAGGCACATATGGCCAGTCAAATATATTTGATCATGAATTATTATTGTTGACAATTATCTCTATGATAAATAAGTTGGGAGGCAAAACACTAAGCCCCTATCTTTCTCTCTGTTCGATGGATGCCATTTGTTCTAAAAATATGCTTTGAGTACTAGCAATCATAGAAGACTATATGATAATTGAGTATGTGGAGCTCTTACTTAGACTTTGTTGAAATTAAGTTGAATTGCAATTGTTTGGTGACTAAGAACATAGGTTGTTAAGTTTCAAGAGATTGCATTGTTTGAACCATAACATGTGAATTGATTGCTACTTTATCATGATGAGTTTCATGAGAAAGAGTTGCTGTTATGATGCTAGGAAAAGTGATTGAAATTATCACTGATCAAACTTAAGCACTATGTTAGCATTCACACTTCATAAATTATTTCTTTTATCATTTACCTACTCGAGGACGAGCAGGAATTAAGCTTGGGGATGCTGATACGTCTCCAACGTATCTATAATTTATGAAGTATTCATGCCATGTTTATTATAGTTTTGTATGATTTTGGTGCACTTTTATATGGCTTTTGTATGATTTTTATGGACTAACATATTGACCTAGTGCCCAGTGCCAGTTGCTATTTTCTGCTTGTTTTTGGTTTTCCAGAAAATCCATATCAAATGAAGTCCAAATGCAGCGAAACTTTTTGACGATTTTTTCTGGAAGGAAACAGACCCAGGAAGCTTCGGAGGAGCAGCAAAAGAGCCACAGGGCCCCCACGAGCCACCTGGGCACGCCTGCCCCCCCAGGCGCGCCCTGGGGACTCGTGGGCCCCATGTGGCACCTCTTTGCGTGATTCCAACGCTGAAAAATCATATATATTCAGAAACCCCCGAAAGTTAACCTAGATGAGTTTTTACGCCGCCGCAAGCCTCTGTACCTCCACGATCTCATCTACAGCCCTTTTCCGGCACCCTGCCAGAGAGGGGAATCATCACCGGAGGCCATCTTCATCATCCCGGCGGTCTCCATGACGAGGATGGAGTAGTTCACCCTTGGGGCTGAGGGTTTGTACCAGTAGCTATGTGTTTTATCTCTCTCTTTCTCGTGTTCTTGATTTGGTACGATCTTGATGTACCGCGAGCTTTGTTAATATAGTTGGATCATATGGTGTTTCTTCCCTCTCTATCTTTGTTGTGATGAATCGAATCTTTTCCCTTTGAGGTTTCGTTATTGTCGGATTGAATATTTCAGATTTGAGAACACTTGATGTATGTCTTGCATATGAATACCCGTGGTGACAATGGAGTATTATATTGATTCACTTGATATATGTTTTGGCACTCAACTCGCGGATTCCCGTGGTCACATTGGGGTAATCTATGCATAGGGGTTGATGCACGTTTTCATTATCTTTTCTCTGATAGAAACTTTGGGGTGCTCCTTGGAGTTCTTTGTGTGGATTGAATATTATGATTATGAAGTTGTTTGATGCATATCGTATAATCAACTCACGGATACTTGTGGTGACATTGGAGTATCTAGGTGACATTAGAGTTGGTTGATGTGTATCATATGGTGTTATTTTAGTATGAACTCTAGGGCTGTTTGTGACACTTATAGGAATGGCTCAATAGATCGATCAGAAAGGATAACTTTAAGGTGGTTTCATACCCTACAAACAATTTCTATCTTATGTTCTCCGCTAATAGGAACCTTGGAGTGATTCTTTATCGCACGTGGAGGGATTGTTATATGATCCAATTATGTTAGCATTGTTGAGAGATTGCACTAGTGAAAGTATGAACCCTAGGCCTTGTTTTCAAGCATTGCAATACCGTTTGTGCTCACTTTTGTTACTTGCTACCTTGCTGTTTTTTATTTTTTAGATTATAAAAACCTATTTCTACTACCCATACTATACTTGTATCACCATCTCTTCGCCGAACTAGTGCACCTATACAATTTACCATTGTATTGGGTGTGTTGGGGACGCAAGAGATTTCTTGTATTTGGTTGCAGGGTTGTTTGAGAGATACCATCTTCATCCTATGCCTCCCACGGATTGATAAACCTTAGGTCATCCACTTGAGGGAAAATTGCTACTGTCCTACAATTATGATAGTTGTTCTTTAATTGAGTGTATTTCCTTGTTGCAATCCATGATTAATTCACCAAATACAAAATAAAGCTTTCACTAAACATATTGTAGAAGCCATGATGAAAGCACATGAAGAAAAACTTGAGTTAGAAGTTTCAATTCCTAGAAAATTACAAGATGAATGGGAACCTACTATTAAAGTAATGTGGCGCCCCTGCTCGACCGTGCACTAATCATACACGCAAATGCACACGATCGAGATCAAAGACTCACGGGAAGATATCACAACACAACTCTAAACACAAATAAAAGTCATACAAGCTTTATATTACAAGCCAGTGGCCTCGAGGGCTCGAATACATAAGCTCGCGAACAAGTGTTAGCGGAAGCAAACATAATATCTGGGTACAGGACATAGTTAGTCAAGTTTTCCTTAAGAAGGCTAGCACAAACAACGACACTGATCGAAAAGGCGTAGGCCTCCTGCCTAGGGCCTCCGAACTACTCCTGGTCGGCGGGCTAAACGTAGTAGTAGTAGCCTCCGGGGATCTCCTGCTCCTGGGCTCTGTCGTCTGATCGCAGCAATCGGGTATGGGGAAAAGAGATAGCAAAGCAACCGTGAGTACTCATAGTACTCGCAAGACTGACATCAGAACTATACTAATTATGCATCGGTATCAAGGGAATGAGGCTATATCTTTGGACTAAACTGCAGAAATGCCAAAACAAAGGGGGAAAGGCCTAGCCTATCGAAGACTAGCATCTTGAAGCAATCTTGTAGCATCAGAAGAGAGTAGAGTATAGTAACATACAATAGCAATTATAATTAGTAATGCCCTGAGATCCTTCCTCGACTACCCCGCGAGAAAGTGATCCCGAGAGCAGTAGTAACAGTTTATCATTGTATCAGTATCCATTTGTGGTTGTAGCAGATCAGGATACAACTCCGAGCGTCCTGTTACCGTGGACACGACTATTCGAATAGATAACTTCCCTGCAGGGGTGCACTACTGTTACCCAACACGCTCGATCACATCTGGCTGGACACACTTGCTGGGTAATGCCCGGCCTCGGGTGATCGACATGACGCAGTCCTACCGAGGCTCAGCAGAGAGGTCAGCACGCCGGTCTAAATCCTAAGTGCGAAGGGGTCTTGGGCCATCGCCCTTTGCACTCCTGCATGTTGCGTGGGTGGTCAGGGCCCAGGCGCGACACTGTATACACAAGTGACGTAACCAGCCCACCCCAATAATCAGCCCGCATCTCTGAGCTGTGGCATCTGAAGAACTTTCGGCTGATACATACGACGTAGAGGGTCCCATAACCATTATCCCATGTGGTGGTAGTGCGTATAGGCATGTAGCCATCTCAGATCAAATACCCAAATCCGTTAGGCGTGTTTAGTAACTCGCGAAGACGAACAGGATCCCTGCCACTCCGACTTGGTAATCCACGGACCCGACCAGGGACCAGGCCCACCTCTCTCCTAGGTGGTCTCCGCCTGCCCTGTCGTTCCGCCACAATATCACTCGCGGGTGCTCTTGGAGCCGACCTGTCTTTAATATTATTCTCTCGCGGGCACTCTTGGAGCCGGCCCGACTTTAGTAGTTTAAAGTATTGCAATAGGTAAGCATTTCCATGATCATCACCCAGAGTGATCACGGCCCGATAACAAGCATGGCATACGGACAAGGTGAAAGGCCAAAGATGGATCAACAACATAGCTAACTAAGCATCATGGGACAACAGGTAGGTATCAACAGTAGGAGATGAAATCAGGCTATGCATCAGAATAGGAGCAAGCAATTACAGTAGCAAAATCTAATGCAAGCATGAGGGAGAAGGAATAGGCGATATTGGAATGATCAAGGGGGTTTTGCTTGCCTGGAAGCTCTGCTGAAAGGGGCTGGTCGTCGACGACGTAGTTGTACTCAGGAGGGTCGTCGGCAGTCTCGGGGTCTATCGGGAGAGAAGGAGGGAGAAGAAACAATAAATACACGGCAAACAATGCAACAGGGATGCTATTTATTATCGGTACACTGAACCGGAGGGGACAGTTCCATGTTCAGTATGTTAGAGGGGTGTGGCAGGTATGTGGATAGGATATTCGGATTCTTCATATTTTTCTAATCTTTTTTCATATATAAATTATTTTCATCTGAGTTACGATTTATTTTATATGATTTTTCAAAGTTTTAAATATTTTCTGGATTTTCTGGAATTAATTTAAATTCAAAAATAAATAGCAAAATGCTAAATGCACCCAGCACAGTGTACACAGAAGTGTACACAGTGGCTGACAGGTGGGGCCAGTCATTTGCCCAGTCAGCAGTTGATTGGACCGTTGACTGGTCAACTGGGTCCAGTCAGCAGAGGCTGACATGTGGGGCCAGTGAGCTGAGTCAGCAGCCCAATCAGCAGTCAACAGTGCAGTTGACTGGGTCAACCTGACAGGTGGGGTCCAATTGTCATTGACACACAGTTAACAGAATATTTAGATTAGCTTAATTAATAGTGGGGCCCTTCTATCATAGTCACAGTTTATTATTAGGATTATTTTAGCCAGTTAGTTAACTGAAGGGGCCCACATGTCAGTGTAGTTAGCTGGGGTAATTAGTGCCTAAACTAATCAGCAGCCAGGCGGGGCCCACGCTATAGTGGGTTAACCCACTGGTTTAAACACGCGCGCGCGCACAGGACAGGCCGGCGGCGAGGCCGACACGGCGGCGGGTCACCAGAAAGGCTCACCGGTGACCAAACGGGGCGGCGGCAACGACAAAACACCACTGCGCGAAGTGCCGCATCCAACCATGCATTCGGTGGGAGGAGGGGGTGTCTAACACGACGGCGACGAGCAAACCCGACGGTGGCCGGAGCTCGGCCTCGCGGCAATGGCGCTACGGGACGCGGGGATGAACGGGAGGTGGTCGAGGAGGAGCGCGAGCTCACAGTGAGGTCGGGGAGAGGCTCGAGGAGGTCGGGGAGGTCGAGGTCGCGCGGATCGATGGCGAGGCAGTGGCGGCATCCGGCGAGGGGAATCGACGACGGCGTCTGGTTGGGGGCGCTCCGGCTCGCGTGACATGACAGAGAGGAAGAGGAGGTCGTGGCGGAGCTTGCTGACACGTCGAGAGGGCACGGGGGTGGCTACGACTACGGCTATTGCGGTGGCGCGGCCATGGTGGCGCTCGGGCGATGCGGGCAGAGAGGGAGCGAGATGAGAGGGGGCGGATGGGGATGGGCTAGGGTTCCAGGGGGGTCGGGGTCGTCCTTATCCATCAGGGGAGCCGCGAGATGCTCGACAGCACACCATCCGCGGCCTGGACGGCGTGCACGCCATGGCCTCCCTGCCTCTGGCGAGAGGTTAGGGAAAAGCCGACTTAGGCGGGCCGGGCCACTCTGTAGCGCTGCCGAGCCAAAGTGCACAGGTCACTTTTCCATTTTCTCTTTTCTTTTTCCAATTTTCTCTAATAGCTTCTGTTTGCATTTTCTTTAGCTAGTATTTGACTTTTATAAAATATGCCATTGGTCAATTTAAATACTCTGCAATATATAGTACTGCCACAAAAAGTTTGGAGGCAATAACATTTCATTAGAATTTTGTATTAAAAGAAAAGGGGTTTAATGAGCTATTTTGGGTACTGTTTTAATTAATTAAGGTCATCTAAATATTTCAATTAATGTTGGTTTCTATTTTACAATTACTTAATGATTATTTGCAAAATTATGAACACTTTAGTTTTGCAGTTTGAAGAAATATTAATTTGACTTGCATTTTAAATTTGAATTTGAGTTGGATTATTTCTTTAATTGCATTTTAATTATGATGATCATGATGACATGGCACATTAGGGGGAGGTTACTGTAGCAATGACATTGGGGATGTTACAAGTAAAAACTAAAGATTATGAATGTAATGCTCTTTGTGATCTTGGTGCTAGCGTTTCCACTATACCAAAGTCTTTGTGTGATGTGCTAGGTCTCACCGACATGGATCCTTGTTCCCTTAATTTGCATCTTGCGGATTCCACTATTAAAAAGCCATTGGGTAGAATAAATGATGTGCTTATTCTTGCAAATAGAAATTATGTGCCCATGGACTTTATTGTTCTTGATATTGAATGCAATCCTTCTTACCCATAATACTTGGTAGGCCGTTCCTACGAACAATTGGTGCTATTATTGATATGAAAGAAGGTAATATAAGATTACAATTTCCATTAAAGAAAGGGATGGAACACTTCCCTAGAAAGAGAATTAAAGCACCTTATGAATCTATTATGAGGGCCACCTATGAAATTAACTTGAAGGATGACAACACTTGAAACTATGCATTATGCCTAGTTAGGGACATAAAACAATAGCACTTGTTGGGAGGCAACCCAATGAATAAAATAAATTTGTGCTTTTTCCTTCTGTTTTTGAGTGTTTACACAATTATAGCCTCTGTTATGATTGTATTTTTATGTTTTAATTAGTGTTTGTGCCAAGTAATGCCTTTGGGATGATTTGGAAGATAGTATGATAGATGATGTTGGAAAACAGAAACTTTTGCGTACAGTGTTGGAATTTTTTTTTTGCTGGAGCGTCAGAACCTTCTGAATTTTTTACACAGTATTGATATATGAATTGCCCACGTTGTCCTAATTTGTCAGAATATATGGAGTTACAGAAGTATGACGATAATTCAGGTCTTTACAGACTGTTCTGTTTTAGACAGATTTTGTTTTTGTTGCATAATTCACTTATTTTGATGAATCTATGGATCGTATCGGGGGGTATGAGTCATGGAGAAGTTGGAGTACAGTAGCATTATACCAATATTAAATATGAATCAATTTACAACAGTACCTAAAGTTTAAGATTTGTTTGTTATACTAACGGATCTTGATACGTCTCCAACGTATCTATAATTTTTGATTGTTCCATGCTATTATATTATCAATCTTGGATGTTTTATATAGATTTACAAGCAATTATATATCATTTTTTGGGACTAACCTATTAACTTAGTGCCCAGTGCCAGTTGCTGTTTTTTGCCTGTTTTTGGTTTCTTAGAATATCAGTACCAAACGAAGTCCAAATGCAACGAAACTTTTTGGAGATTTTTTTCTGGACATAACAAACACTAGAAGCTTCGAGAGAAGGCCAGAAGACCCAGGAGGTGGCCACGAGCCACCAGGGCACGCCGGGGGGGGGGGGGCAGGTGCGCCCTGGTGCCTCGTGGGCCCACCTCTGCCCCTTTTGACCTAATTCCACCTCTATAAATTCTCAAAAATCGAGAAACCAACAGAGGAGTCCACAAAATACTTTTTTCGCCACCGCATGCTTCTGTTCTCGAGAGATCCCATCTGGGGGCCTTTTCCGGCACTCCGCCGGAGGGGGATTCGATCACGGAGGGGCTCTACATCAACCTTGCTACCCTTCTGATGATGAGTGAGTAGTTTACCACAGACCTTCGGGTCCATAGTTATTAGCTAGATGGCTTCTTCTCTCTTTTTGATCTTCAATACAATGTTCTCCTCGATGTTCTTGGAGTTCTATCCGATGTAATCACTTTCTGCGGTGTGTTTGTTGGGATCCGATGAATTGTGAGTTTATGATCAGATTATCCATGAATATTATTTGAGTCTTCTCTGAACTATTTTATGCATGATTATTATAGCTTCGTATTTCTCTTCGATCTATTGATTTGGTTTGGCCAACTAGATTGATTTATCTTGCAATGGGAGAGGTGCTTTGTAATGGGTTCGATCTTGCGGTGCTCAATCCCAGTGACAGAAAGGGACATGACACGTATGTATCGTTGCTATTAAGGGTAAAAAGATGGGGTTTATTCATGCGTGAGTTTACTTTGTCTACATCATGTCATCTTGCTTAAGGCGTTAGTCCGTTCCTTATGAACTTAATACACTAGATGCATGCTGGATAGCGGTCGATGTGTGAAGTAATAGTAGTAGATGCAGAATCCTTTCGATCTACTTGTCTCGGACATGATGCCTATATACATGATCATTGCCTTGGATATCGTCATGATTATTTGCTTTTCTATCAATTGCCCAACAGTAGTTTGTTTTCCCACCGTATGCTATTTTCAAGAGAGAAGCCTCTAGTGAAAACTATGGCCCCCGGGTCTACTTCTATCATATATTAAAAATGCTAAAAATACCTTGCTGCAATTTTACTTTATCTATTTTATTTTATATTTTAGTTCAATCTATCTATCTATCACCATACAATTTAATCTTGCAATTAACCGCCAAGGGATTGACAACCCCTTGTTTGCGTTGGGTGCAAGGATTTGTTGTTTTGTGTGCAGGTACTGTTAACGAGGTGTTGCGTGATTCTCCTACTGGATTGATAACCTTGGTTTCATAACTGAGGGAAATACTTATCTCTACTGTACTGCATCATCCTTTCCTCTTCGGGGAAATCCCAACACAGTGATTCTCCTACTGGATTGATAACCTTGGTTTCATAACTGAGGGAAATACTTATCTCTACTGTACTGCATCATGCTCTCCTCTTCGGGGAAATCCCAACGCAGCTCACAAGTAGTAGGAAGAATTTCTGGCGCCGTTGCCGGGGAGACATCATCAACATCTAGCAAGTACCTTCGCATAAACCTTCATCTCCTTGCATTTACTTTATTTGCCTTTGCCTCTCGTTTTCATCTCCCCCACTTCTAATTTTTTTTATAAAAATACAAAAATATTTTCCGTTTGCATTTTTCTTGTTTGCTTATTTACTTGCTTGTTATCTTGATTGCGTAGTCACGATGTTTCAAGAAAATACAAAATTATGTGATTTTTCCAATACTAATAATAATGATTTTATTAGTACTCCGATTGCTCCTCCCGCCGCTAGTGCGGAGACTTGTGATATTAATGCCGCTTTGCTTAATCTTGTTATGAAAGAACAATTTTCTTGTAGTCCTAATGAAGATGCTGCATCCCATCTTAACACTTTCGTAGAATTGTGTGATATGCAAAAGAAAAAAGATGTGGATAATGATATTGTGAAATTAAAATTATTCCCACTAGCAGAGTGGCCCGCGCAATTGCGCGGGCTAGATATATGTGTTCCCTAAATATATTGTTCACCTATTTGAAATAATAATTTTAGTTGGTGATTGTTTAGTGTTTTGTCCCAATTGAAACCTTGTACTATCATCCAAAGTATTGTTTTACTTTAACGTGTTCTACAATGAAAATTATTGAAACAATTCCAATGAATTTTTACTTTCACAACATAACGACATATCCATCTAATTTCCTACACTATATTCATTTGGCAATATATATCCATTCAATATCATGTTTGACATGAACACAATTTATAACTCAATATAACTCAAAACTTCTAATTGCCAAGACCACAGAATATTGAATGATATAATTTACCTGATTCTCTTGTCCTTGATAAAGCTGCTCAGAAGTACAAAATGACAAAAATGATCTAAACCAATTAATCTAAAATAATGTGTGGTGAAAAGAAATGGTGTTCATTAGTTTTCACTAAATGATGGTAATCACAATTGCAAGAGATTTTACCAATTCTCAATTTCTGAAGTGCACGATCTCTAAGCAACAGTCTCTTGAGCTACCAATAAAATTCCATATTTATTTGCTCTCATTAGTGAAAAATAAGTACAATATAGCTTCTGGAATCATTCTGGTTATAATGACAATCAAGATAAAAGACTCCCCATCATATAAGTTCCATCATAACCAACAAATTCTGACGAACTCTCATCACATTTATTCCATCCAATTTACAGAGAGAGAGAGAGAGAGAGAGATTAAAGATTGTTACCTTGATGATATTATTGCTCTTGTGTTGTACACTAAAATAACATTATCAATGTATCTCACATATTTGTGCTATTTGCAAAAAAAGTAAATCATTGATATATTTTTCTATATTATAAGATCAATACGTGTAATAGCTATTTGCCTATTTGATCATGAGCTTATCATTAGCACATACACGTTAGCTGCTGGGAATGGTGAATGCAGATCGATGGTCCCGCGCTAACATGTGTGGACCGCCTTACGTGAGTCATGTCTCTATGCTGGGTTGTTGGTTTTTGTTTGTTTTCTTCGTTTCACTTTCATATTTTTCATTTTTTATCCATGGGATTATTGTATTAATGGCAGGCAATTGTTTTATCCACCATGTAGCTCATCTTTTAGAAAAAATGATTTGCTTTTTACGTATACTATGTTTATTATTCAGAGATACACACTTTTGTACTATTAATCC
Organism: Elymus sibiricus; assembly: GCA_039707655.1. Lineage (NCBI taxonomy): Eukaryota > Viridiplantae > Streptophyta > Magnoliopsida > Poales > Poaceae > Elymus > Elymus sibiricus. Next base: position 137,250,685 of record CM077666.1, read on the forward strand.
ACACTGTCGTGATGAATCAATGGTCAACTTCAAAATTACTAATATAGTATCATGTAAGAATACCCTGATTGATAAAACTGACCATCCATCCAGGTACTATGTTAAAAGTGGCACCATGTTGACATAGAATACTTGCTAATTGGCACCGGCAAGAACATGATATAGTTAGGAAAAAAATATCCACCTAGTTAGGGCTTGGAAGCATCATGGTCAGGCAACGGCAACAGGCTGGTGCATCGTCGTGTCGTTGGATAGTGAAATCTCAGCAGGCCTCCGAGCATCAGAGTGGAGACTGATGGTGTGTGCTATCAGGCATGAGCTATGATGTTTCGTAGCCGGTCCATCCTGCTGCGTAGCCGCCGCTGAAGCATGAGGCATGCTTGGCGCAAGAGTTTTGGATGCATCAGGATGGAGATTAATTGTGTGTGCTATCAGGCTTTCCATGCATGCAGCGAGTAGATCAAGATCTGGCAACTTGAGCAGCTTAGCGCTTGGTGCAGAATAGCTGCCGCGTGCAGGTATCTACGTAGATGGAAAGATGAGAAATTATCCCTTTTCTTAATGCCAAGTGATAAGGTAGTTATGAACCAAACTAATTTTTTTTGCCATGCACGTACTAGGCAATAACTCTACAAAGGCCGTGACAAACACAAAACCATATCAAGCAAACCTATGCATGTACGTAAAATAAATAACTCATCATCATAGCCTCTAATTCTAAATCTATGTCTAAAATAGTTCAATGTAGACTAATACAGTGGCTCAATTTATAACCCGTCATGTGCTTTTACGATGTTACCAATGGTAGAAGAAGGTAGATGGTGATTGTAGTACACAACGGTAGAGGCTTTGATGTGGCATCTGAAGAACTGTTCCTCCTATCCTTCATCGAAAGGAAAAATTCCTACAAACAAATTTATGAATCAAGATACTCCCTCCATTCCTCTATGTAGTGCCCATTATTTTTCTAGCAAAGTTCCACAATGTAATGCGCAGTTGCAGTTTTGGACGAAAATAACCCTCGTTGGGCTGGAAGTGTGTGGCTGAGAACTGTCCGTTGCTGGGCACATGCATGTGGGCAGGCTGAGTGGAGGGTAACATAGTGCAAAATACACACGCCAGCACACTCATTGGTATTGCAGCCGGGATGAAACGCGCACTATATAAAGGAACAGAGGGAGTATAAATATAATAGAAAGTCATGTCAATGTTCACTCGTGGCCAGGAAAATCAAATGGTAGTTATGTTTTGAGAGAGAAAAAATTAGTTACTGATTATTGTGTTTTTGCACTAATTACTTATATACCTTAACTTCAAACATACAAAATAAGACCGCTTATGAACCAAGATATAAATATAATAGAAAGTCATGCCATTGATCACTTGTGACCGGGAAAATCAAATGGTAGTTATGTTTTGAGAGAGATAAAAAGTAATTATTGATTATTGTGTTTCTGCACTATACCTTTACTTCATACATACAAAAAAGAACGACTAAAATTAGCTCATTACTATCAAACTATAGGGCCGAGGGATGACATATATATTTCCTGTTATAGGCTGTGAAGTTTGTCAATAATTAGTACATCATGTGGATGCAAGTAAAAAAATTGAAAGAAACAAAAAAGATGATCAACCATCTATGGCTTTACATATATGTTTCTGTGCAGGCACATACATCGCTCTCAATGCTCAGATTCTGTTGCCCCACTCGAGATGATTCGTATAAGAGATCGGTCTTTGCCAACAGTAAAAATATGATCAAACATATATGGCTGTACATACAAGTTTCTGTGTAGGCGCATACATCGCTCTCAATGCTCAGATTCTGTCGCTCCACGTGCACGCTAGATGGTTCATAGAAGAGATCGATCCTAGCCGACAGTCCTCTCTTCTTCTAGTTTCTTTATTTTTCAGTGTCCCGGCAACAGCGGCAACAATCATAACCTAAGCTACAACAACAATCTAGGTCTATTGAGATTACCATACAAAATTACGGAGGTCGAGACATACGTATGTGAGGCAGGTGTGCACGTTCTCATCCAGCCGGCCGGCTGGACCGATCTGCTACATGGGTGAGACAGCTCTTAGAGAATATTAATCAATCAAGGTGCTTAGCTTGGCGGAAGGCAATCTGCTTGAAGCCAGCATGTACGTACAAGCCTCCGTAGGAAAGAAGTATGGGGGCGATGTAAACGAACAGGGCCGGAGTTCCACGCCCCCATCGACCGGCCACGTGACGAACGCCGCGGCGGCGGCATAAGGAGAAGCAAGGCATGGCTTGGCTGCTTCTAAAGATATTCACGAAAGGTTTTTTTCTACGGGAACTAAAGTTTTTTTTTTCACAGGAACTAAAGAGATATTTTACATGATGGCAAAGGTGGGTAATTTAGTTTAACTTAATGTCTAAAATTCCATTAGTAAGATCGATCGGTCATGGTTTGTTGATGTACCAAATAAATGGTCGGATGTTTCTGATTATTGTGGGATTTTCTAGCATATGTCTCTAATTTGACCCGTATTTTGCTTTTAGTATATAATAGATAGATAGATAGATAGATAGAAGATAGATAGATAGATAGATAGATAGAAGATAGAAGATTCTTATTGCGGGATCGTGCAAAAATTTGGTTTTCATCTTTACCACGAAATAGTATCGATTCTTGGGATAGGTGTAAAGATGCTTTTATTACTAAGTATTTTCCTCCCGCGAAAATTATTTCCCTTAGAAATCAAGTTATGAATTTTAAGCAACTTGATCATGAACATGTTGTCCAATCTTGGGAAATGATGAAATTAATGATAAGAAATTGCCCTACTCATGGTTTAAATTTGTGGATGATCATACAATTTTTTTATGCGGGATTAAATTTTGTTTCTAGAAATCTTTTAGATTCCGCCGCGGGTAGTACTTTTATGGAGATTACATTAGGAGAAGCTACTAAATTGCTTGATAATATTATGGCAAATTATTCACAATGGCATACTGAAAGAGTTCTTACTAGTAAAAAAATGAATTCTGTTGAAGAAATTAGTACTTTGAGTGATAAAGTTGATGCGCTTATGAAATTGGTTGCTAGCAAAAATACTACTATTGATCCTAATGATGTGCCTTTATCCACCTTGATTGAGCAAAATATTGATCCCGTAGATGTGAATTTTGTCTCGCGAAACAATTTTAATAGCAACTAGCGAAGTGGCCCGCACATACGCGCGGGCTAGTATTTAACAAAGTTAGGTTACAGAAATTAAACACTTGGCAATTATTTCGACTTGTCGTCAAGTGGTGATTTTTAGGATAAGAGGTACCCTTCACGTTCCTGGATATATAGGCATTTCTTTTGAAATGTAATATGGGCTTCTAGAATGAAGTGCTCCAACCCACGGGTTTGCCTCATGCGGCCGCAGATCTTTTCCATGGTGTGGGGCCGGCTTGACAGTTCAATGACACCATAGTAAAGTCTTTCATGTGTAGTATATAAATTGATTTTCCGAGAAATTCCATATGCATCAAATTTGAGTCTAAATATGGGTGATTTGTAATGGTTACATATTTTTTTCTTCATATGGTCAATATACAAAATGTTTGCATGGATATGTTAAAAAAAATTGTAGCACGAAAAAAAATATAATTTAGGCTAAACATATTTATATATTCTTTCAGTGCTAAATACATATTTTGAGCGACAAATAATTCCAGACTGCTTCTGTGACAAGTGGATCCCTTTAGGTTTAGTTGTTAATTGTACTATTCTCTTCAATAATTAGGTCTTCCGTTGATGTACACTGCACACTGTAATCATAGCTGATCTTTGTGCTGTTCCTAGTAAAATTATCTTTTTCCACTTGAATGATTAGTTGGGCTGCACACTGTACGTAATCATAGCCTTTTTTTTGAGCACCCATTTTTCTGTTGTTTCTAGTAAAATTATTCTTTTTCTACCTAAATGATTAGTTGGGCTTTCAGCCCAAGAGGCTCACTCGGATGCACACAGCGGTCAGACATCTCCTGTCACAGTTCACACCTTCACACGGACGTTGCTCTTGTCCGATCCCCTTTCTCCTTTCCTTCTTCTCTCCCCTGACTCCCAGATTGCTGCCGCCGGCTTGATGTCTAGCTTGTACCGGTGGTAATTAGTTATCCTGCCGCGGCCTTGCTCATCCTCACCTGCACGCACCCCCGTAGCTCAGGCCGCTGGCGCAACCACGGGGTGACTGTCTATGGTGGTTGGTTTGGTTCCTCGTACGCCTCGTCGGTCTCCTGTGCCGGTCAACAGCGACGGAGTGTTAGCAGGGGGCCGAGGAGCAGCTACGCAAGTGAGGATGCGAGCTCGTCGGTCTGGACGGTGCCGTTGCTGATGCGATGTGGGCGTGGATATCGTCTCCTGTAGCCAGCTTCGATCCAGTTTGAGTTCATCCTTCACAAGACGCATTCATATTATTGAAAATCGAGGCAGGCCAGCACGTCGTCTTTATCGTCCACAGCAGAAGCATTCCTTCACCTGCAGGTCCAAAATATTTCCTTTTCCTATTCATGTCATATTTCCCATTTTTCTTATCCTTTTCCTGTGTTCTTACTACTGAACCAATATAATTAAGGTAATGCCTGTCAGTGAAAAATGTTATTTTTTGTATGCGCCTCCACCTTTTCCGGGCCTGGGACCGGCATCGGTATTGTTTGCCCCCCATAGCCCCATTCATATTCAACAAATTGAGGTAGTAATTAGTCTATTTGTGATTAGGTGTAGTTTTAATATATTTCACAAACAAAAATTGAAATTTAATAACTGAATAGTAAAATGGGTCTATTCGCATTCTATATGCAAAATATAACTATGCCCGGATGCTCTCAGTATTGGGTTGTACTACTATATAATAAGCCTCAAATATTAGATAATATAGAGTCGATGTTTGGTATTAATGAACTGTTTCCGTCAAATGTTGATACACCTTTCCATTACTTCTGCATACCAGTAGACCATATCCATCCTGCCATATCATGTTAACATTGATACGTTGGTTATTATTTTGTAGATAGTTTGTAGTGTACAAAATTTTCATGTACTTATTCTAATCTAGAACGAATGGCCACGCTGATTCATTTGGTGACATGGCTATTCTTGGAACATATATATACCTTTTGAACCAATTGTTTTCTTGTTATTATATGTGCTTCGATGAATCTTCTTCCAGGTTGAATATCGTCATCCTTATAGCATTGCATAACCCAGCACTCTGGTTGAAATTACGTAGGACCATACTGGTAGGCCTACTTTTAGTTTTAGCTTGTGATTTTGGATTCCGGGGACGTTAAGCTGTTTAGGACTTCTGTTGGATATAACATATATATATTTCAGCATTTAAGGTTGTTGCTTTGCATACTGTGTCACAGCTTAGATATGTTATCTCTTCACCTTGTAGCTGATCCATTATAAATATTTGTTTATGTCGCGAACTGTTTCGTTCCTTGGACATAATATTGCTCTTTCTTCTAAGAAATCTCACTGGCAGTACCTTTCTTGCAAATTTGGATATCTGTCCACATTTTTTTTGAATCATCTCCTTTCTTCAGTAGCATGTCACTTGGTATTTTAATCAATTCCTCACCTTTTGATGATGTATTTGTTCCATCACCAATATTAAGAATCCGACATGCAAATTCGCATGCAGTATTTGTCAACGCTTGCTGTCGAGGCATACTATATCCTTCCAACTAATCTTCCTTTGTTTCTTTTGCTCAACTTTGTCTCTATCTTCTTCCATACCCATTGTGACGGGAACCAAGCATTTGCTAATTCACTGGCTTCTTCACACATCTTATTTGTCTCCATCCACAACCTAAAGTTAGGATTCCTATTCTTTCTTTCCTTACGATCTTTTAAAATCGGTATAATCTAAGAAAATGGCATGTTGCTCATTCTCTAGGTGGAAATGCAACCTTTCGACGGGATCTCGGAATTGCATTTATAACTGAAATATACTCCAACATGCGTCATTGCCTGATATGTATGTGCATTTGAGGTACTTCTTGATCTCATCATTTTCTATTAGTGTTGTCGCATGGTCCTCATATTTATTTATGTATTTAAAAGGTATTTTATTAATAGAGATATGTTGCAGACCTCGACATTTATATATGCTTGGTATTTGATCATAGATTTCTGTTGTATGGGACTATGTATCTGTTTTCTAGATTGACTTCCCCATTCTATATGTATCTTCCAAATTCCATCATCTATCTTCTATATACTGCGTATCCATCTTCATCTACTATGATATTGCTGTTATATTTTTGTTGGAACTTTCTGATAGCATAATTGATGTGCAAAGCAGAAGCAAAGACACAATGATGCTTCTATACTGCAGTCGTGCATGATGTAAGGGTAAAGTTTAGAAATGTAATTCAGAACAGTAAGTAAACCAAGTGCATGATAATACACATAGGTTTAGTGAGAAAATTTACCCTAGTGTTGTAGTGAAACGCAAGTCAACTAAAGCGTAGGTTTAGTTTAAAAAAAGATTGTAATTGAGGATGACAAATTTATGTCAATGACGACCGTAACATCACAATCACATGGGGAACTTGGGGCTCAACTTAATAAAAATCTATTTGATTGCCGTTGTCGTACCTTGAATTGAGGCCATGTGTTGCACTGACTATTCCGTTCTTATTGTTGATAAGAGATTGAACTTGAGGTCTATTCCTGGCACGAAGAGTTCCAATCATCAGGTGAAGACACATACATATATGGTTAGTATTATTTACCATAGCATTGTAGTGACATGCAAGTCAACTAAATCATAGGTAGTCTAATCCCTAATTATGTGGTAGTCTGATCCCCAACTATGTGCAGATTACTGGATTTCATATACACGAATCATGTAAATTATCTAAAATTGTACATGTTATAGTACTGGAGGTAGTTTGATCTCTAATTTTGTGCGAATGGTACTTATTGGAGGTGGTCTGATTGCTGGATGGAGTAATTATGTGCAGATGGTACTTACTCTGGAGGTGGTCTGATTGCTGATTTCATATACATGAATCATGTAAATTATCTAAAATTGTACATGTTATAGTACTGGAGGTAGTTTGATCTCTAATTTTGTGCGGATGGTACTTTTGAAGGTGGTCTGATTGCCTGATGGAGTAATTATGTGCAGATGGTACTTACTGGAGGTGGCCTGATTGCTCGACTGAGCCGATGACAACCAAGGAGAATCAATGGAGAAGATTTGGGCTCTCCCAACCGTTGGAAGAAGACGATGCCGAGGTGCTGCTTGGTGCTTGCTATAGGTAGATGATGTCTTCAAGAGCATAGCCAACCTTTGTCGTGGTCCAGGCGTAGGGATTTTTAGGGTGGCATTGGCGATCCTGAGATTTTTTGGTGAGAGGATCTGCGTACGTGCTTTAGTACCACTGTGATCCTGAGTCTTGTTTAGATCTGTTTTTTTTTTTTACAATAGACCGTGGGTTATTCTGTTGGCTGTGTTGGGTCCACCCGTTTTTAATGAAGATCCAATGGTTATTGTTCATTGACGGGAATAAGGTCCACCAAATTAACGATCAGATGTTTCTAATTAATATGAGATTTTCTAGTATATTTTCTTTTTTCTGGTGAGCCTCTCAATTATTTTTAATAATAAATAGATGCTTATAGAGGTAATTTTAATACTAGGTCTTTTTCTGGAAATTCCTCTATTAATTATGGCAATCCCTATGGCAATTCTTATAATAATAATAATATGATGTCCTCTGATCTTCAAAGTAATATTAAAAAATTTATTAATGCTCAAAAAGTTTTTAACACTACGATAGAAGTAAAATTGAGTAAACTTGATGATATGTCTAGGAGCATTGATAGAATTATTCATGATGTGGAAAATCTTAAGACTAAAATTATGTCACCCAAAATTGATATTAATGAATCAATTAAAGCTTTATATGTCTCCATGGATGAGAGTAAGAAAAGAACCGCTATGCTAAAAGCTAAACGAGAATTTTTAGAAAAAGCGATTCCTTCCGGTTTTTATCGTAGTAATGATGAGGATATTAAAATGATTGTTGTTTCATCTATTGATTCTTTGTTTAGCAATATAAAACTTGATGAAAAGGGGACTGAAGAAGAGTCAACTTTAAGTAGAAGGCATTTCCAAAATTCGGAGGGTGAAAATCTTGATAAAAAAATTGATAAAAATGGGTTTGGAGAGGTAAAAACTTTAACTAGCGATGTGTCCACTCTCTTGGATTACAAAGACTTCAATTATGATAGTTGTTCTTTAATTGAGTGTATTTCTTTGTTACAATCCATGTTAAATTCACCCAACGCTTATGAACAAAATAAGTCTTTTACTAAACACATTGTAGAAGCAATGATGAAAGCGTTAGAAGAAAAGTTAGAACTAGAAATTTCAATTCCTAGAAAATTATATGATGAATGGGAACACACCATTAAAGTTAAAATTAAAAATTATGAGTGCAATGCTTTATGTGATTTGGGTGCTAGCGTTTCCACAATTCCAAAATCTCTATGTGATGTGCTAGGTTTTACCAATATAGATGAATGTTCTCTTAATTTGCATCTTGCAGATTCCACTATTAAAAAGCCTTTGGGTAGAATTAACGATGCTTTTATTCTTGCAAATAGGAACTATGTGCCCGTTGATTTTATTGTACTTGACATTGAATGCAATCCGTCTTGCCCCATAATACTTGGTAGACCATTTTTACGGACTATAGGTGCCGTTATTGACATGAAAGAAGGGAATATAAAATTTCAGTTTCCACTAAAGAAGGGTTTGGAGCATTTCCCTAGGAAGAAAATTAAAGCATCCTATGAATTCATTATGAGGGCCACTTATGGAATCAACTTGAAGGATGACAATACTTGAAACTATGCATTATGCCTAGCTAGGGGCATAAAAAATAGCGCTTGTTGGGAGGCAACCCAACGAATAATTTTTTATTTTATTTTTTGTTTCTGTTCTTGTGTGTTTATACAATTATGCTACTGTTATGATTGTGTTTTTGTGTTTTAATTAGTGTTTGTTCCAAGTAAAGCCTTTGGGATGATTTGAAAGATAGTATAATTGATGTTGTTTGGAAAACAGAAAGTTTTGCGTCCAGTGCTGGAATTTTGGTTCTGTACTGGAGCGTCAGAAAAATCTGAAATTTTTACACAGTATTGGTATATGAATTTCCCACGTTTTCCTAATTTTTCAGAATTTTTGGAGTTACAGAAGTATGGCTTTTAAATAGATCTCTACAGACTGTTCTGTTTTTGACATATTCTGTTTTTGATGCATTGTTTTGCTTGTTTTGATGAAACTATGGATTGTATCGGGGGGTATAAGCCATGGAGAAGTTAGAATACAGTAGGTATAATGCAAAAAATAAAATATGAATGGGTTTGCAACAGTACTTAAAGTAGTGATTTGTTTTGTTATACTAACGGATCTCACGAAGGTTTTGTTGAGTTTTGTGTAATTGAAGTTTTCAAGTTTTGGGTGAGATCACGATGGATGAAGGAATAAGGAGTGGCAAGAGCCTAAGCTTGGGGATGCCCAAGGCACCCCAAGGTAATATTCAAGGAAGACTCAAGCGTCTAAGCTTGGGGATGCCCCGGAAGGCATCCCCTTTTTCTTCTACCAACCATCGGTAATTTTACTTGAAGCTATATTTTTATTCGTCACATGATATGAGTTTTGCTTGGAGCGTCGTGTATTATATGAGTCCTTGCTTTGTTTGCTTTTTAGTTTGTCACAATCATCTTTGCTGGACACACCTATTTGAGAGAGCCACACGTTTATCATAATTTGTTAGAATACTCTATGTGCTTCACTTAAATTTTTTGAGCTAGGCAGTTGCTCTAGTGCTTCACTTAAATCTTTTTGAGCACGGCGGTGGCTATATTTTAAAGAAATATTTGCACTCTCATGCTTCACTTATATCATTTTGAGAGTTGATAAGATTAAAATTTTGAAGAAATATTTGCACTCTCATGCTTCACTTATATTATTTAGTAATGGTAATTTGCACAAGATATGAATTTGGTCCCAAAGTGATGAATATTCAAGAGGGATATAATAAAAACTTTTATATAGATCATTGGATATGATAAGTTTGATTCCTTGCAATAGTTTTGCGATATGAAGATGATAATATGTGAGTCATGTTAGTGAGTAATTGTGATTTAGTAAGAATATTGGTGTTAAGGTTTGTGATTCCCTATGCATGCACGTAAAGTCAATAGTTATGCAACGAAATTATATCCTACTTATGGTGCATTATTCGGTGTTAGTTATGTTCAATGCATGTTTATGACCGTTTTCGCTTTTTGGTTGGTCGCTTCTCAATCTATTTGCTAGCCTTCATTTGTGATAAGCGGGAATACTGCTTGTGCATCCAAACTCCTTAAACCCAAGTTGTGCCAAATGAGTCCACCATACCTACCTATATGCAGTATTTCCATGCCGTTCCAAGTAAACTTGCGTGTGCCAACTCTAATTTTCAAAATAATTTTCCGTTTTGTGTGCCCGTACCGCTCATGAGGCGGAAGGGGGTGGCCAATATTTTCCATGCTAGGTGGGTTATTCTCACGATGAGTGTTTATTCACTTGCCATTGCACGAGAGAGTGGTAGGTAATAGGGATGCACAGTCCCGAAATGAAATGAAAATAAATTTTATATGATGATTATAATAAATTCCTTGGAAAGTGTTGGTATGGAGGGCACCCGTGGATACGGCTAGCCATGGATTGTGAAAGAATGGTGGAAAGGAAAGAAACTTTATTTTCTGTTTGGGAACCGCCTATAATGTGTCTAGCATGGAAGATATTGGAAATTCTCGTTCATTTTCGTTGACAGGAAAAGCATGCCTCCCAAAATAATTTTTATCTCTCTAATTTAAGCCTTGAGCTCTGGCACATTAGCAAATCTCTTCTTCCCTCTGCGAACGGCCTATCTATTTACTTTTATGCAATTTTTATTTTTATTTTGAGTCTCCATCTTCTCTTATAAAGCACCAACTAGAGAGCACTATTGTCATACTTGTGCATTGGATGTAGCTAATATGGAGTGTGTTTCATGAATGAATCAATGATTGAGCATAATGGGCTAGGGATAACGTTCTTTAACGTTGATATTTTGAAAGGCATGGTTGCTTGTTAGTATGCTTGAGTATTTATATCTTCATGTCAAATTATAGACTATTGCTTTGAATCATTCAAGTCCATATGTCCATGAAACAAAAGAAAAGAAAATATGATGAATATGATAGGTAGCATTCCACATCAAAAATTCTATTTTTATCATTTACCTACTCGAGGACGAGCAGGAATTAAGCTTGGGGATGCTTGATACGTCTCCAACGTATCTATAATTTTTGATTGTTCCATGCTATTATATTATCAATATTGGATGTTTTATATACATTTACAAGCAATTATATATCATTTTTTGGGACTAACCTATTAACTTAGTGCCCAGTGCCAGTTGCTGTTTTTTGCCTGTTTTTGGTTTTCCAGAATATCAGTACCAAACGAAGTCCAAATGCAACGAAACTTTTTGGAGATTTTTTTCTGGACATAACAAACACTAGAAGCTTCGGGAGAAGGCCAGAAGACCCAGGAATTGGCCACGAGCCACCAGGGCACGCCGGGGGGGGGGGGCAGGCGCGCCCTGGTGCCTCGTGGGCCCACCTCTGCCCCTTTTGACCTAATTCCACCTCTATAAACTCTCAAAAATCGGGAAACCAACAAAGGAGTCCACGAAATACTTTTTCCGCCACCGCAAGCTTCTGTTCTCGAGAGATCCCATCTGGGGGCCTTTTCCGGCACTCCGCCGGAGGGGGATTCGATCACGGAGGGGCTCTACATCAACCTTGCTGCCCTTTCCGATGATGCGTGAGTAGTTTACCACAGACCTTCGGGTCCATAGTTAGTAGCTAGATGACTTTTTCTCTCTTTTTGATCTTCAATACAATGTTCTCCTCGATGTTCTTGGAGTTCTATCCGATGTAATCACTTTCTGCGGTGTGTTTGTTGGGATCCGATGAATTGTGAGTTTATGATCAGATTATCCATGAATATTATTTGAGTCTTCTCTGAACTCTTTTATGCATGATTATTATAGCTTCGTATTTCTCTCCGATCTATTGATTTGGTTTGGCCAACTAGATTGATTTATCTTGCAATGGGAGAGGTGCTTTGTAATGGGTTCGATCTTGCGGTGCTCAATCCCAGTGACAGAAAGGGACATGACACGTATGTATCGTTGCTATTAAGGGTAAAAAGATGGGGTTTATTCATGCGTGAGCTTACTTTGTCTACATCATGTCATCTTGCTTAAGGCGTTACTCCGTTCCTTATGAACTTAATACGCTAGATGCATGCTAGATAGCGGTCGATGTGTGGAGTAATAGTAGTAGTTGCAGAATCGTTTTGGTCTACTTGTCTCGGACGTGATGCCTATATACATGATCATTGCCTTGAATATCGTCATGATTATTTGCTTTTCTATCAATTGCCCAACAGTAATTTGTTTACCCACCGTATGCTATTTTCAAGAGAGAAGCCTCTAGTGAAAACTATGGCCCCCGGGTCTACTTCTATCATATATTAAAAATCCTAAAAATACCTTGCTGCAATTTTACTTTATCTATTTTATTTTATATTTTAGTTCAATCTATCTATCTATCACCATACAATTTAATCTTGCAATTAACCGCCAAGGGATTGACAACCCCTTGTTTGCGTTGGGTGCAAGGATTTGTTGTTTTGTGTGCAGGTACTGTTAACGAGGTGTTGTGTGATTCTCCTACTAGATTGATAACCTTGGTTTCATAACTGAGGGAAATACTTATCTCTACTGTACTGCATCATCCTCTCCTCTTCGGGGAAATCCCAACGCAGCTCACAAGTAGCAGATCTCACGAAGTTTCTGTTGAGTTTTGTGTGCTGAAGTTTTCAAGTTTTGGGTGAGACTACGATGGACAAAGGAATAAGGAGCAGCAAGAGCCTAAGCTTGGGGATGCCCAAGGCACCCCAAGGTAATATTCAAGGAAGACTCAAGCGTCTAAGCTTGGGGATGCCCCGGAAGGCATCCCCTCTTTCGTCTACAATCTATCGGTAACTCACTTGGAGCTATATTTCTATTCATCACATGATATGTGTTTTACTTGGAGCGTCTTGTGATATAGTTTGTTTGCTTTTGTTTGCTTTTTAGTTTGTCACAATCATCTTTGCTGAACACACCTTTTTGAAAGGGACACACATTATTCATGATTTGTTAGAATACTCTATGTGCTTCACTTATATCTTTTGAGCTAGGCAGTTGCTCTAGTGCTTCACTTATATCTTTTAGAGTACGGCGGTGGTTATATTTTAAAGAAATAGTTGCACTCTCATACTTCACTTATATCTTTTTGAGAGTCTAATGAATAGCGATGGTAATATGCACGGGTTATGAATTTGGTCCTGATATGATAGGTATTCAAGAGGGATATAATAAAAACTTTCATGTAGATCACTGAATATGATAAGTTTGATTCCTTGCAATAGTTTTGCGATATTAAGATGGTAATATGTGGGAAGTATTAGTAGATGATTGTGGTTTAGTAAGAATATTGGTGTTAAGGTTTGTGATTCCCGAAGCATGCATGTATGATCTGTCGTTATGCTAAGAAGTTGGAGCATGATTTATTGTTGATTGTCTACCTTATGAGTGGCAGTAGGGGACGAGCGATGAACCTTGTCCTACCAATCTATCCCTCTAGGGGCATGCGTAGTAGTACTTTGCTTCGAGGGCTAATAAACTTTCGCAATAAGTATGTGAGTTCTTTATGACTAATGTGAGTCCATGGATTATACGCACTCTCACCCTTCCGCAATTTGCTAGCCTCTTCGGTACCGTGCATTGCCCTTTCTCACATCGAGAGTTGGTGCAAACTTCGCCGGTGCATCCAAACCCCGTGATATGATACGCTCTATCACACATAAGCCTCTTTATATCTTCCTCAAAACAGCCACCATACCTACCTATCATGGCATTTCCATAGCCATTCCGAGATATATTGTCATGCAACTTTCACCGTTCCATTTTTATGACACACATTATCATTGTCATATTGCTTTGCATGATCATATAGCTAATATAGTATTTGTGGCTCAGCCACCGTTCATCATTTTTTATACATGTTACGCTAGCATCATTGCACATCCTGGTACACTGCCAGAGGCATTCATATAGAGTCATATTTTTGTTCTAGTATCAAGTTGTAATATTGAGTTGTAAGTAAATAAAAGTGTGATGATCATCATTATTAGAGCATTTTCCCAGTGAGGAAAGGATGATGGAGACCATGATTCCCCCACAAGTCGGGATGAGACTCCGGACGAAAAAAAAAGAAAAAGAAAAAAAGAGGCGAAAAAGCGCTATTAATATATATATATATATATATATATATATATATATATATATATATATATATATATATATATATATATATATATGAGAGAAAAAGAGAGAAGGGGCAATGTTACTATCCTTTTTCCACACTTGTGCTTCAGAGTAGCACCATGTTTTTCATATAGAGAGTCTCCTATTTTGTCACTTTCATATACTAGTGGGATTTTTTTATTATAGAACTTGACTTGTATATTCCCGATGATGGGCTTCCTCAAATGCCCGAGGTCTTCATGAGCAAGCAAGTTGGATGCACACCCACTTAGTTTTCATGTTGAGCTTTCATACACTTATAGCTCTTAGTGCATCCGTTGCATGGCAATCCCTACTCCTCGCATTGACATCAATTGATGGGCATCTCCATAGCCCGTTGATTAGCCTCGTCGGTGTGAGACTATCTTCTTATTTTTTTACTTCTCTTATTTATCTCTACCACCACACTCTATTCCACCCATAGTGCTATATCCATGGCTTGCGCTCATGTATTGCGTGGGAGTTGAAAAAGTTGAAGCGTGTTAAAAAGTATGAACCAATTGCTCGGCTTGTCATCGGGGTAGAGCATGATAAATACTTTGTGTTAAGAAGATGGAGCATGACAGGATTATATGATTTGTAGGGATAACGTTCTTTAGCATTTTTATTTTGAAAGACATGATTGTTTATTGGTATGCCTGAGTATTGATGTCTTTATATCAAATTATAGACTATTGCTTTGAATCATTCGGATCTTATTATTCATACCGTAAGAGAGATTACATTATGAAACATGATAGGTAGCATTCCGCATCAAAAATTATGTTTTTATCATTTACCTACTCGAGGACGAGCAGGAATTAACTTGGGGATGCTTGATACGTCTCCAACGTATCTATAATTTTTGATTGTTCCATGCTATTATAGTATCAATCTTGGATGTTTTATATGCAATTATATGCCATTATATATCATTTTTTGGGACTAACCTATTAACCCAGTGCCCAATGCCAGTTGTTGTTTTCTGCTTGTTTTTGCCTTTTCAGAAAATCATTATCAAAAAGTGTCCAAACGAGAAAAAAACTTTGGATTAATTTTTTCTGGACCAGAAGAGACCTAGGAATCTTCGGGAGAAGACCAGAAGAGTCACGAGGAGGCGACAAGCCTGGAGGGCGCGCCCAGGGGGGTAGGGCGCGCCCCCAGGCTTGTGGGCCCCTCGTGGCACCTCTTGACCTAATTCCAACGCTATAAATTCACAAATATTCCAAAACCAATAGAGAGCCAGAAGAGAAAACCTTTTCTCCGCCGCAAGCCTCTGTTCTTCCGCAATCACATCTGGAGGCCTTTTTCGGTACTCTGCCGAAGGGGGAATCGATCACGGAGGGCTTCTACATCAACCTTGCTACCCTTCCAATGATGTGTGAGTAGTTTACCACAGACCTACGGGTTCATAGCTAGTAACTAGATGGCTTCTTCTCTCTCTCTTTGATCTTCAATACCATGTTCTCCTCGATGTTCTTGGAGTTCTATCCGATGTAATCTTCTTTTGCGGTGTGTTTGTTGGGATCCGATGAATTGTGAGTTTATGATCAGATTATTCATTTATTTGAGTCTTCTCTGAACTCTTTTATGCGTGATTATTTTAGCTTTGTATTTCTCTCTGATCTATCGATTTGGTTTGGCCTACTAGATTGATTTATCTTGCAATGGGAGAGGTGCTTTGTGATGGGTTCAATCTTGCGGTGCTCAATCCCAGTGATAGTAGGGGACATGACACGTATTTGTATTGTTGCCATTAAGGATAAAAATATGGGGTTTAATCATATTGCTTGAGTTTACTTTCTCTACATCATGTCATCTTGCTTAAGGCGTTACTCTGTTTCATACTTAATACCCTAGATGCATGCTGGATAGCGGTCGATGGGTGGAGTAATAGTAGTAGATGCAGGCAGAAGTCGGTCTACTTGTCTCAGATGTGATGCCTATATACATGATCATTGCCATGAATCCGTCATAATTATTTGCTTTTCTATCAATTGCCCAACAATAATTTGTTTACCCACCGTATGCTATGTGTTCGAGAGAGAAACCTCTAGTGAAAACTATGGCCCCCGGTCTACTTTATCATATATTAAAAACCTAAAAATACCTTGCTACAATTTATTTACTTTTATTTTAATTAGTATTTTAGTTTATCTATTTATCTCTATAAGATTTAATCCTTGCAAATTGCCGCTAGGAGGATTGACAACCCTCTTATTTGCGTTGGGTGCAAGTGTTTGCTCTTTTGTGTGTAGGTGCGCTTAACGGAATTTTGCTTGGTTCTCCTACTGGATTGATAACCTTGGTTCTTAACTGAGGGAAATACTTATCTTTACTGTACTGCATCATCCTCTCCTCTTCGGGAAAATACCAACGCAGATTACAAGTAGCAATCATGCATCTTCCCAGAATTTAGTCGTGTTACCGTTACCAATGATAAATTTCACCCTCTAAAAAAAGGATGTTTTCATCTTCATTAACCCCTTCCAGAACGGCGAATCATTAGGCCTAGCGGTAACCTGGGCCAATGTCTTAGATTGTAGGTACTTATTACCCAAAATTTGTACCCACGTACCCTCCGTCTCGACAGATAATCTGAAAAGCCATTTGCAAAGAAGGCATCTATTCTTAACTTCTAAGTTCTCGATCCCTAACCCACCTTGGTCTTTGGGTTTGCAAATAATATCCCATCTGGCCAATCTGTATTTCGACTAAACCTCATCGCATTGCCAGAAGAAGCGAGATCGATAGAAGTCTAATCTTTTCCGTACCCCAACCGGTACTTCAAAGAAAGATAGAAGGAACATCGGCAGACTCGTCAAAACCGAGTTTATCAGCACAAGTCTACCTCCGTAGGACATAAGCTTTCCCTTCTAGCAGCTTAGCCTTTTTTCGAATCTATCTTCAATGCACTTCCACTCCTTATTCGTCAATCGGCGATGGTGAATTGGAATCCCTAGGTAACTGAATGGTAGGGAGCCCATTTCGCAACCGAACAGTTGTTTGTATGCATCTTGTTCCTCTTTAGCTCTCCCAAAACAGAACAATTCGCTTTTGTTAAAATTGATTTTGAGTCCCGACAATTGTTCAAATAAACAAAGCACCAGCTTCATATTTCTAGCTTTTGCGAGATCATGTTTCATGAATAAAATTGTGTCATCCGCGTATTGTAGTATGGACACTCCCCCATCCACAAGATGTGGAACTAGTCCTCCTACTTGGCCATTTTCTTTAGCCCGACCGATAAGGACTGCCAACATATCTGCTACTATGTTGAACAGAACAGGGGACATCGGGTCTCCCTGTCTTAAGCCCTTATGCATCTGGAAATAATGACCTGTGTCATCATTCACCTTAATCCCAACACTACCTTTCTGAATAAAGGAATCCACCTGTTTCCTCCAGGCTTCATTGAACCCCTTCATACGTAAAACTTGTTGGAGGAAGGGCCATTTGACCTTATCATACGCTTTCTCGATATCGACTTTGAAAATAACCCCATCCAGTTTCTTCGAATGGATTTCGTGAAGAGTTTCATGTAAGACAACAACCCCTTCTAGGATGTGTCTCCCAGGCATGAAAGTCGTCTGAGTTGGTTGTACAACCGAATGGGCAATCTGCGTCAACCTATTCGTGCCAACCTTGGTGAAAATTTTGAAGCCCACATTGAGTAGACATATCGGCCTGAACTGCTCAATGCGCACCGCCTCCCCCTTCTTTGGCAACAACGTTATTGTTCCAAAGTTTAGGTGGAAGAGCTGTAAATGTCCGTTGAACAAGTCATGGAACATAGGCATAAGATCTCCCTTAATGATATGCCAACATTTCTTGTAAAATTCTGTCGGGAACCCATCCGGTCCCGGGGCCTTATTCTGTTTCATTTGCGATACTGCATCAAACACCTCTTTTTCAGAGAACGGAGCCGACAAAACCTCATTCTCGTCTGTATTGAGTTGAGGTATGTCCCCAATTGCGCGCTCATCAAGCGACACAAAATTATCATCGGGGGCCCCAAAAAGCTTCTCATAAAATTTGGAGATGTACAACTTTAGGTTCTCATGCCCTACAATTGTACCCTCATCCTGTTCTAGTTGGATTATTTTGTTCTTCCTATGTTTCCCATTTGCTATCATGTGGAAGAACTAGGTGTTGTCATCACCTTGGACGACCTTTGTCACCTTAGCTCTGAGAGCCCATTTCATCTCTTCTTCTCTAAGAAGAGCTCGCAACTTCTGCTCAGCCTCACTCTTAACAGTCCGATCCGACACATTAAGAAGGTTGGACTCAGCTTTCATATCTAACTCATTTATAAGTTGTATAAGTCTCTCTTTCTCTACCTTGTATAATCCACTCTGATTCTTGGCCCAGCCCCTCAAAAACTGGTACAAGTGTCTAATTTTATTTTGCCATCTATCAACACTGGAGAACCCACCAGACTCCTTGGCCTATTCTGTAGCAATGAGATCCATGAAGCCTTCCCTCTCGAACCATCCTAATTCGAAAGAGAAAATATTTCTGTTTCCCACATGGGTCGCTTCTCCCGAGTCGACCAATAGCGGTGTATGATCAGAAATTGCTCTCTGCAGTGCCTGTATCGTTACCAAAGGAAACTTTTGTTCCCACTCTACACTGGTGAGCACCCGGTCCAACTTCTCATATGTTGGAACCGGCAAAGAGTTCGCCCACGTGAACTGTCTACCAGTGAGGTCAATCTCCCTCAAATCGAGACTCTCAATGATCGTATTGAACATGAATGACCATCTTCCATCGAAGTTGTCATTATTTTTCTCTTCTCGCCTTCTAATTATGTTGAAGTCTCCCCCCCACAAGGATAGGCAACCTTTCATCAACAGATTCTCACTAGATCTGCGAGAAAGTCAGGTTTAAGTTCAGGTTGAGCTGCACCATATACAGCCACCAATGCCCACCGGAATCCATCAATTTTCGACCTCACACGAAATTTGATGGCAAAATCACCCCAAGTAGTTTTGCACTTAACCCCAAGTAGTATCCCACCGGATCGACCCCTTGGGGGCAAGCAATGCCAATAAAACTCAACCCCACCCGAAATGGTACTGAGGAATTGCGACGTGAAATTATATCTACCCGTCTCTAGTAAAGCCATAAAATCAAGTTTATATAGGTCCTTAGTTGATGCCAGTACAGTTCGTGTTTTGTCTTGGCTGGATGAGAAGAATGGGGTGCCTCTATTTTCTATGTGTAGGT
Source organism: Elymus sibiricus (assembly GCA_039707655.1). Taxonomy (NCBI): domain Eukaryota; kingdom Viridiplantae; phylum Streptophyta; class Magnoliopsida; order Poales; family Poaceae; genus Elymus; species Elymus sibiricus. The sequence goes on from CM077666.1 coordinate 137,270,390, forward strand.
TTAACATAGTGGCAATTTTTTAGCTCTTCCTGTTTTAAGAAGGCCTTCCAATATCAATTCATGAAAAAAAAACTTATCCTATCAAATGGCATTTGTTCATTTTTGATGGAATTTAGATACACTGAACTGTCCATAACATGGGTTCAACTTGCTAATATTATATCTCATAGCCACACTACAATGTTTCTCGTTCAGGTTTAGGAGTTTTGCAGCAAAATATAGACTTCGGTGCTCTGTAATTTTAATCTTATGTAGATTATAGTCTCAGGACTAGGTTATATGTTTAGTACAATTTCTTATTTTTTGGGAAAGTTTGATCATTGTGCTACCTACAGGAGAAAAGCTATCACATTGCTATAACCTGTGCAGAACCTTCTCGAATGAAATTCTTTTGTTCATATTTTCTATTCAACTTGTGGCTGCAGGTCTAAATAGCCTTTTTTTTTTTTTGCGAGAAACTTTCAATCTATTCATTTTCAATCATGGCAGTACAAAGAACAACAGAGGTAATAAAAATTACAACCATGTCCGTGGACCACCTAGCGACGACTACAAGCACTGGAGCGAGCCGAAGGCGCGCCGCCGTCATCGCCCCTCCCTCACCGGAGCCAGGCAAACCTTGTTGTAGTAGACAGTCGGGAAGTCGTCGTGCTAAGGCCCCATAGGACCAGCGCACCAGAGTAGCAACCATCGCCGATGAAGAAAGTCGTAGATCAGAAGGATCAAACCTGTAAACACCCAAACGAAGACGAACGAAGACCGGATCCAATAAGATCCACCGAAGACCATCACCGACCGAATCCCGCGAGATCCGAGGGAAACAAACCTCCACACGCCCACCACTGCGCCACCTGGCCCATCTCTCTCTCCACACGGCGAGGCAATGGCCGGCGGAGGTGACGCGAGGGGCCTAACAGAGCAGGCAGCGCGGGAAGCTTCCCGGGCCCTCGCTGTGCGCCACGCTGCTGACAAGGACGCGATGCGGCGGTGCGCTGGACGGGCCAGCTCTCTGCAGTCTTCGCGGCCCTGCCATGGTCGACAAGGTCAGCGTCCTCCCTCCCTCTCTGTCTCACAGCCATATCATTGATCTTGCTCGCTCTGGCACTGATTCGGATTTTGAAAAGTAGATCCTGATTAAACTTGGTATAGATTTGTGGTACACGCATGGAATTGTTTGATGCTGCTTGAGGAGGTAATAAATCTTCATGCAATTTTTTGTGTGCTCAGGGAATGATTTTCGATTTGAAAGCTTGGGTGCTTCACTGTTATTTCACATGTGTTGTGGACTAACATCCTTGGGCACTGTAAGTTGTGTCATCTCTTAGCTCAAAAGTTTTAACCTAAAGTAGAGGATTACTACATATGCTAGACAAACTTAGTTCTGATTCTCTCGTGTATTATTTGGCATGGATGAAATCACATAATCTTAGTTGCATCCTAGCGTTCTGGTTATGCCTAATGTTTTAGATTCGATCTGACTTTGAGTGTTTGGGGTGATCCAGCTCATATTTATTGGAAGAAGTAAAAAGGAATACCTTCCCTTTTTGTCTCTTTGTTATGTCCCTTGATGTTTCCTTTTCCATCCAACATGTTTTATATTGTGCCAGTTCACTATTTAAATGTAGATAACAAAGAACTTCACTATTTAGTCTCCATTTGTTTACTCATGCTGGATCATCGCCTGGTTACTAACAAATAAAAGAAGTGATGCATAGTGAAAAATAATATTGTACATCGGTAGTTGATGCTCACTTATAGCTGTTTACCATTCATTTATGTAACTTCTATAACAGCCCATCTTTAAAATTAGGCTCATTCCTGTAAATAACTACAATGTGTCTGCATTGTTCTTATTTCTGAATTTAAACCCAATTTAGCTCCATGAAGTAGTCTACATTAGTGCTCTTATTTTGTTGGCTGCAATCATTTATTTACTTCTTCTGTGTGCTCTAGGAGTGGCCAAATGTATCAAGCAGCTTTGCTTGATGTTTGTCGCAGAAGTTGGTTATCTTAACCTAGATATTTTATCCATCTTTCAGTGTGGTCCCTAATATTACTCTGGTCTCCTCACTCTCTTCTTTCTGCCTGTGTCCGGTCCTTACGTTGTGGTCGACTGTGATGCTGGTCATCAAGTTGGGTCATCGAGTTGTGGCGATTCTATGATTTGGACATGGTGGTGATATGGCCATACTTGTTTTTGTGATAGTGCTTGCTCGCGTACCGACTCCCGATTCTTCTCTTGAGCTCCTCAGCGATGGTCGCCTTGCAATTTCCGCAAAGTTACTTGATTATGTATCTTGCGTGCTCTTTCCATTGTGTATGGGCATGTAAGAGGAGATTTTGGATCTTGGCAGTGGGGGGAGGGGGGGGGGGGGGGGATAGGCGGTGGCGAATGTGGTGTTAGCGTGGTCTGGATATGAGAGGGGGAACAACAAGACTTGATTCAAAAAAATTGTTTGGGGTTCTTGGATTGGTTGCTGTCCTGTAGAGATTTGTCAGTGCAGCCTAAATTTTGTGTTGATAGAGTGTGTGTGCTTGCTTTGGATTTTCAAGCGACGAGGATTGATTGCTTAATCCACCAGGTTTCGATCTGTAGCAAGTGCATCTACTTCCCAGAGCATCTGCTATGCGTGGTGAGCTTCTCGACTTGGTCTCCTCATCTCAGTTGGCTCAGAAAAAATGTGTAAAGAAGAAAGATAGAGAATACCATTTAATGCGTGATTGCTCGATGTGCTGTGTCATGTTTAGTGGTTATAGTCTATCACAAGGTTGCCTATCATGTTTCCTCCAATTTATCTTCTGAATACGGAAGGACATGTGAAAAAGAAAAATTGAGAATCAGTGGTTATATATATTGTACACTGGCACAATAAAGAGATTTGTCTTGATTTCTATCTGTTTTTGGATCTTAATTTTCCACAAGGGCTGCTGAGAAATGGAGGCATAGACACATGAGAAGAATGGGGCTAATGTAATTATTTATTTTGGGTATGCTTCTCCTATGATTCTCCTGTTATAGGTTTTTACTTGCTTCATGTTCCATCGGTTTGGTTGGCTACACTATGTTTCATGTCTGATGCATCAAGTGGCCTCCATGGATTTTGATATTGGGTTTGGATCTGATAATTTCATATTAGCGTTGCTTCTAGGATCCCAGCCATGATACCATTAGATTTATGATTTTTTAGGTATAGATTTATAAATTTAATTTACTAATACTTGCTTGTGAAATAACTGATGTAATTTTACTCTGAAACTGAACATTTTTTACCTGACATTTTGATTGACGATAGTAACTTAAGAGTTAATTTACTGACTCCCTTGGTGGAGGAATTAGCATCTGCTATTTTCTTTCAGGTATGGAAGAGCACATCTGCACATGTATCTTATGAAGGTCACATTTACGATATTCAGGATTCCGGGTTTACCATACTCTGAAAAAGTTACCAACTAGTTTGTCCGCAGAGTCATTAGGACGGCATGCAGGTCCTATGACTCAGAAATTAGGGATTCTTAGTTCACTTCAAGTGATATCGGAGGATTCGATCATAAAACAATTATTGTGAGGTATACTTCGGTAGTTAAACATCGGCCTAAATTAGCATCTGAAATAATTGCAGCCATATCAACAATAACCTGTTAGGCACGTCCAGTGACTGAATCACTACAGATACTAAGCTCCCAGGAAGAAAGCCAAGATGTGATCACTCCAATGTTTGCAGGGTAGCTGCCTCCTCCCAACCACAAGCACAAGCTAGGGTTGGCTCTTCTGAAGATGTCAGCCCATGGCGCAGAGACCGAACAGCTGCTCCAACAGGCATGTGCAGCTTTCTATTTCATATTCTCAAACCACTTATCTATACCTACTAATAAAGGGGCTATTGCTTCTTACCACCATAATTTCGTCCGTTTTTCGTCCGTCCACCTCGCTTCCATAATTTTCGTTATTTTAATTTGCTATCCGAGGTGGTACTAATTTCAACCCGCAGTCCGTTCGTTGAGTTTGTGCCTCGCTCGGTCTTTCGCACGCAACCTGGTCCTTGCTTTGCTGGGCCTATATGCCCAGTGGGCTTCCACGATCAGCCAAATAAAAAAAGGTGAAAAGAAGGTGCTCATGTGGGATTCAAAGTTTCAAACACAGGACCTCCCGTTCCATCAAGAAGAATGCAACCAACTGAACTCCGTTCTGCTTGTGCTAAAAAACAAGGTTCCTTCCCAAATAATTAGTCCCACCTCGCTTCTTTGCACTAATTCTCACCAATTTAAATACGGACGAGTTAAACAAGTCAACAAGCAGCCTCGAGACTTGATACAGAGAGATAATGTGGGAAGAGAACTAGGAAGGGCCCTGTGGAGGGAGAGAGATAATAACGTGGGAAGAAAAAGCACGCATTGGACGTGGACAAGGAGGGCTGGGTGAAAACACGGGGAACAAGGAAAGGACACGGCTGGCGACCATGTCACCCTGCTAGCAGCAGCAGACGGCGACGAGGACGCAAGGACATGGCTGGCGACCATGTGCTAGCTAGGGACGGAGTCTGGAGGAAGGGAGCGCAACTCGCACGGGAATTGGGAACTGGATGTAGCCAAGATTCATGTGGAGCTAGACAACAAGTCAGCATTGACCATGCTCAATGACGATGCAAGAATAGCCTTACGTGATTCCCAGGAATAGTATCTTGCATGTTATTTCCTCAGAGATATCTTAGAACTTTGAATAAATAAATAAAAAACTGTGCTACCCTAAAAAAAGGGATGGTGCCTTTGCATGGTGTGTACTTAGAAAGACCTCATATATTTCTTAGAAAGACATAATTTTGTAATATTTTTCTATAAGATGTTTTTTAATTTAATCATGAAAAAAGCAACAACGGCAACATAAAGTTGGTGTGACATATGTGTAGAACAATCACATTGTGAAAAAAGCAACAACAGCAAAAAAAAACTATCACATAATGATACTACAATGTGATTTTGGTGCATATTTTTTTTCATAAAAGATATCTTATGAATTTCAAAAAATGAATGTTTACTACTTAAATCCTAGCCCGTACAGGTGCACGGGTTGAGTTTTTAACGTTCCCTTGCGCTGGCATGGTTCAATGTGACGTGCGGTGGTTGAGTTCATCGCATTGGGTGAACACCGGGGCCATCGTCGACGAAGGCGGGAAGGACGATAAGTGACGACATGGGTGAGATGTCATGTTAAAATAGAGAACATGGACCGGGGAGGGGGGGGGGGGGGGGGGGGTTGACTCGAGCCATGCTTATATGGTTATAGGCCCGCGTGAAGTTTTCTTTTCCTCTCGTTGCAACGCACGGGCCTTTTAGCTAGTTTCACCAATATACACACCAGTCATAACACACCTATCACATGCAGCTGTAGATGCCAACACCACAAGCTCATATCAGCCACGCAAGGACCAGATGCAAGGGGCAGAAGCTTAAAAGACAGGGCACAAGAACAACAGCGTCAGGAACGGTTAGGACTGTCCGAGGGTGGTCAAATTTTGGTCATGCATGTTCTGTTTCTGGTGCCACCAAAGATCCCTCGCCCCATGTTAAGTAGTTTGTAGGCAAATACATAAGCTCATGTGCCTGGTACAGACCGTGTCGGGGGAATTACCCGCGGTTAGACCTGGCAAATCAAGTATAAACCCGCCAATGACTAGAATGCCCAAGACCGGGTTATCGAGGAAACAACTTGGGCCGGCTCACTATGAGTTGGGAGCCTGCACGGAACCCGGCTAGGAAGCAAGACCCGGCAAGGGAAGCAAGACCCGACGGAAGAAGCATGACCCGGCCTGGGTTGATTGGTGCGGAAGAGAATACAGATGTCCTCACGGAGGTAGATCGTGGCCCAACATGGAGGTGGCCCAGCAGGCCAGTTTTGGACCGTTCGAATAAGACCCGTACTAGAATCCGGCTTGTAAAAGAAAAGAGACTAATTGTAGTCCTACTAGGACTCTACATGTAAGCCGGCCCCTTCAACTTATATAAGGAGGGGCAAGGAACCCCAAGAGGGAGAAGTGAATGAGAGACAAGATCAAAGTAGAGGCTATCGAGATTAGAGGTAGTGAAACAGTATCCTTGTAATCGAGATCATCATCATCAATAGCAATCAAGCAGGATGTAGGATTTTACCTCCTCCGCGAGGGGCCGAACCTGGGTAAAAACTCATGTCTCTTGATTCCAACCAACCCCTTCAAGCTTTCACCTAGTTGCGATGGCCTCACCACTAAGTCCTATCACGAGGACATCTGCCGTGACAAAACCACGACAGACCGTGTAAGCTAGACAGGTACCAGGCACAGGCAGTGTATGCTTCGTCAGTTATCAAGTAGATGTAGACCAAGTATCTATAAGTAAGTATGTATATAGAGTGTGCTAAATTCACCGGCAGAAGAACGGCGCGGCGCAAGCGCGCGTTTCCCTCTAGTGTGTGTCCAAGTGTACTGGAAGTTCTACGCCGAGAGATTCACTTCCGACGGAAAGAAGCTCAGCATGGTGTTACTGGATGAGAAGGTAATACTTATGTGCAAAATCAGTTTCTGCTATAACAAAATTGTTACTATCTATCTATTTTATTTTTAATGGGGTAAGAAAATGGTTGTTGTCGTATAGGATGATGAAGTCGTAGCTGAGTATATAATGTATGGAAGATGGTCACATAGCAAACGGGGACTATGCACTCTCCTGTTTGCGACGTATGGTGTCCTGAGAAGTGACGGCAAATGTTTGTGTGATTCATATTGTAACTGAAACTAATTTCACTTATGAAGCGAAATCTTAAGGTGGTGTAATGCCGAGAACACTTGAATGACATATCAAGTTGCTATTTTTATTTGGCGACAATACATGAGCATCCTACTATTAATTACTTCGGCATATCAACCGATCCTGGAGCTAGACTGGTTGGATGGACATATTAATATGTGTAACATCATGCAGGAGGTCAAGGGGAGATTCATCAACTCCGAAATGTCTCGTGTTGTTTGGGTGTGTAGAGCTGCAAATAATTTGTTCACATGTGTTAGCTAAGGTTGAAGACGTGGTTCCATGTAACTCCGATTCTATTGGTGGCGTCATTATACAAAGACTCTTGTCTGATGTGATTAAAGCCCAATCTTCCCTCTAGAAAAAAAACGCAGTGCTATTTTTGGCTTCGTATATTCCACCTCATTTCACGTGGTTCCGTAGCGTAGCACTGGCATCTTACTAGTACTCTCTAAAATGCGAAATCGGTTCGGGTGCTGCAGGGTAAGAAGGCGACGACAGAGCAACTATAGGAAGATCTGCAAAATCTATTACTATTAAGCATCTCTCTCGCTCCCTGCTCCCGCTCCCCCTCCGCACCGCTGGCCACTCCGGCCGCGGCGGCCACCAACCCCCCCTCCTTCCCGCGGATCCCGGGCACGTCGGGCCTTGATGGCGGGGGAGCTAGCCTCCCCTATGTCCCCCGGTCCATCCGTTGTGCTGGAGACCCAGCTGTCCCCTGGCGCGTCATCGCCAGATCCGCTCTCGACGCCGCGTTTCCTGCTGCAGGGTGGCTGCTCCCGAGGCGATGAGGGCTCCTCCCCGGTGGATCCAGGCGTGCAACCACCTCCTAGGCTAAAATCGATAGTTATTGTGCCCCCATCTGCTGCTGAACTTGCCACTTCAGGCATGGACGGTGAATGGACGGAGGTCCGATCTCGTAAATGCCCGCGCTCATCCCCTGACCTGGCGGTCGCTGGCGTGCGTGCCCGGCAGCAATCTTTGGACCGGCCGCCTTCCCGCAGGACCAATCCGGGGCGGGAGGCCTTCTTAAGCCGTTTCAAAGGTCGCTGCTTCCGGTGCCTTAGCAAGCGGCATCGGCGAAGAGATTGTAGAGATCCAGTCCACTGTATCATCTGTGAGCTCCCAGGCCACTTCGGCAGAGAGTGCCCGCAAAATCCCAAGAACGGCGGCCCTGGTGGTAGAGCCGCAAATCGCCTGGGACCGGTGCCTCCCCGGGCACCGGTGAGGCAGCGTCTTCGCTTCCCCTCGACGGTGCCTGAAACAACGTCGACCCCGCCTTCGGCTAGCATGGCGGCCCCGCTCAACCTCGTCGACCCGGCGCGCAGGCTCCGCGTCAGCCACTCGGTCGCCATCTCCTCCCCGTCCGCGGAGCAGGCCATCTTCTTCCTTCGATACCACGCTGTGACGCTGCGGGCGGTGGGTGGTGTCAACAACGCCTCCCCCATGTCGGTTGGGAGGGCGTTGGAGGAGCGCCTGCGCATCCAGCAGCACCACCTGCGCGTCACCTCGCACCACCCTGAAGACTACTTCGTCATCTTCACCCAACCGGCACACCACGACAACGCCGTCCGGCTGGGCTCGGTATGAGTCGACGGCGCCGACTTCAACATCGAGCCGTGGAACGAGAACGACCATGCCGCCTCCGGCACCTTCAACCTCCACGTTCGTTGGGTCATCGAGAACGTCCCCATGCAGTATTGGTCCCTGAAGGGGGCCGAGGAGATCTTCGGCAAGCTAGTGCGCGTCGACCGCCTCGACAGCCGCACGCTTGAGCGCGGCCACACGAAGACGTTTGCTTGCTGGGTGTGGGTCTGGGACATGGCGCACATACCCACCAAGCACACCTTCTGGCAGCTGCCGCGCGGTGCGGGACGGGTCGAGGAGATGAACGGGTTCTCGCCGCCGGACCGCAGAGTTGCGCCGCCGCCCGGTGCTATGCAGCACAAGATGCTGATCCATGTCGACCGAGTGGAGGACTGGACGCCGCACTCCCTGCGCTCCTCGCACTCGGGGCAAAGCGGTCTGCCATCCTCTGACTCCGACACCGACGACAGGCAGATGCCGCAGGTGTACCCCGCCACCTGGACCAAGAGAGTTGAAGACGGACAGCAGCCGGAGCGCCACCGACCTCAGCAGCAGCCTTCATTCGTGAGCTCGGGCTGCAGGGGCATGCCGCGGGGCGGGCCACGCCACGACCAAGACGGAGACGGGTCTGGAAGGGGGCACACCACCCAGCCAGCCCCAGCCAAGGACGCTAGCAAGAGCAAGGCCCCTGTGGAGAGGCAACGCAGCCGTTCACCACGGGGAAGGCGCCACAGGGGAGATGGCAGGGGGCGCAGAGGCTCCCACTCCAGCAAAGAAGCTGCACCCGACGCCCAGCATCGCCGCCCTCGCTCCCGTGCAGCCACCCCACGAGGCTCCAGGACGCAGACCACGGCCGGTGACGACCCTGTGGAGACCTTCTTCACCAACGCCAAGCACCCAACCAAGACGGGGGAGCGCGTAGACTGCATGGCGGCCGAGCTGGAGGCCACGGTGGGCGAGCTGGTGGCGACCCCACTTCAGTTCTCAAAGGATCAAGTCGGTGTGCAGACCAAGTCAACAGGGCCGGCTGATGCTTTTGGGCCAACTCTGGCTCGCCCAATATCCAGCTCGGGTCACTTCAACTGCCACACCCCGCAGCCCACTCGCACGGTGGAGGTTCAGCTCGGCGCTGTTGCTACTTATAGCTTGCGTTGGTATTTCCCCGAAGAGGAAGGGATGATGCAGCACAGTAGAGATAAGTATTTCCCTCAGTTATGAAACCAAGGTTATCGAACCAGTAGGAGAATCACGCAACACCTCATTAGCAGCACCTGCACACAAACAACAAATCTTTGCATCCAACGCAAACGAGAGGTTGTCAATCTCTCGGCGGTAAATTGCAAGATTAAATTGTGTGTGATAGATAGATAGATTGAAACAAAAATACAAAATAAATAAATAAATAAAAGAAAATGGCAGCAATATTTTTAGGGTTTTAGTAATATGATTTAGATAGACCCGGGGGCCATAGGTTTCACTAGAGGCTTCTCTCAAGAAAATAGCATACGGTGGGTAGACAAATTACTGTTGGGCAATTGATAGAAAAGCAAATAATCATGACGATATCCAAGGCAATGATCATGTATATAGGCATCACGTCCAAAATAAGTAGACCGACTCCTGCCTGCATCTACTACTATTACTCCACACATCGACCGCTATTCAGCATGCATCTAGTGTATTAAGTCCATAAGAACGGAGTAATGCCTTAAGAACGATGACATGATGTAGACAAGATAAACTCATGTATGAATAAACCCCATCTTTTTACCCTTAGTAGCAACGATACATACGTGTCATGTACGTTTCTGTCACTGGGATTGAGCACCGCAAGATCGAACCCACTACAAAGCACCTCTTCCCATGGCAAGATAAATCAATCTAGTTGGCCAAACCAAATCAATAGATCGGAGAAAAAATACGAGGCTATAATAATCATGCATAAAAGAGTGCAGCAAAGACTCAAATAATTTCATGGATAATCTGATCATAAACTCACAATTCATCGGATCCCAACAAACACACCGCAAAAAGTGATTACATCGGATAGAACTCCAAGAACATCGAGAAGAACATTGTATCGCAGATCAAAAAGAGAGAAGAAGCCATCTAGCTACTGCCTATGGACCTGAAGGTCTATGGTAAACTACTCACGCATCATCGGAAGGGCAGCAAGGTTGATGTAGAACCCCTCCGTGATCGATTCCCCCTCCGGCAGATTACCGGAGAAGGACCCTAGATGGGATCTCTCTGGAACAGAAACTTGCGGCGGCGGAAAAAGTATTTCGTGTTCTCCCCTGAGGGTTTCTGATTTTTTTCTGAATTTATAGTGGAAGAATTAGGTCAAACGGAGCTGGGTGGGCCCCACGAGGTACCAGGGCGCGCCACCCCCCTGGGGCGCGCCCTGGTGCCTCGTGGCCCACTCCTTCATCTTCTGGCCCTCTCCCGAAGCTTCTAGTGTTTATCTTGTCCAATAAAAAATCTCCAAAAAGTTTCGTGGCATTTGGACTTCGTTTGTTATTGATTTTCTATAAAACAAAAACAGGGCAGAAAACAACAACTGGCACTGGGCACTAGGTTAATAGGTTAGTCTCCAAAAATGATATATAATTGTTGTAAATGATTATAAAAACATCCAAGATTGATATTATAACAGCATGGAACAATAAAAAATTATAGATACGTTGGAGACATATCAGCATCCCCAAGCTTAATTCCTGCTCGTCCTTGCTACTTGTAGCTTCGTTGGTATTTCCCCGAAGAGGAAGGGATGATGCAACACAGTAGAGATAAGTATTTCCCTCAGTTATGAAACCAAGGTTATTGAACCAGTAGGAGAATCACGCAACACCTCGTTAGCAGCACCTGCACACAAACAACAAATCCTTGCACCCAACGCAAACGAGAGGTTGTCAATCTCTCGGCGGTAAATTGCAAGATTAAATTGTATGTGATAGATAGATAGATAGATTGAAACAAAAATACAAAATAAAATAAATAAAATAAAATGGCAGCAATATTTTTAGGGTTTTAGTAATATGATTTAGATAGACCCAGGGGCCATAGATTTCACTAGAGGCTTCTCTCAAGAAAATAGCATACGGTGGGTAGACAAATTACTGTTGGGCAATTGATAGAAAAGAAAATAATCATGACGATATCCAAGGCAATGATCATGTATATAGGCATCACGTCCAAGATTAGTAGACCGACTCCTGCCTGCATCTACTACTATTACTCCACACATCGACCGCTATCCAGCATGCATCTAGTGTATTAAGTCCATAAGAATGGAGTAATGCCTTAAGAACGATGACATGATGTAGACAAGATAAACTCACGTATGAATAAACCCCATCTTTTTACCCTTAGTAGCAATGATACATGCGTGTCATGTCCCTTTCTGTCACTGGGATTGAGCACAGCAAGATCGAACCCACTACAAAGCACCTCTGCCCATGGCAAGATAAATCAATCTAGTTGGTCAAACCAAATCAATAGATCGGAGAAGAAATACGAGGCTATAATAATCATGCATAAAAGAGTGCAGCAAAGACTCAAATAATTTCATGGATAATCTGATCATAAACTCACAATTCATCGGATCCCAACAAACACACCGCAAAAAGTGATTACATCGGATAGAACTCCAAGAACATCGAGGAGAACATTGTATTGAAGATCAAAAAGAGAGAAGAAGCCATCTAGCTACTGCCTATGGACCCGAAGGTCTGTGGTAAACTACTCACGCATCATCGGAAGGGCAGCAAGGTTGATGTAGAACCCCTCCGTGATCGATTCCCCCTTCGGCAGATTACCGGAGAAGGACCCCAGATGGGATCTCTCTGGAACAGAAACTTGCGGCGGCGGAAAAAGTATTTCGTGGACTCCTTTGAGGGTTTCTGATTCTTTCTGAATTTATAGTGCTGGAATTAGGTCAAACGGAGCTCTGTGGGCCCCACGAGGTACCAGGGCGCGCCACCCCCCTGGGGCGCGCCATGGTGCCTCGTGGGCCCATGCTCCATCTTCTGGCCCTCTCCCAAAGCTTCCAGTACTTGTTATGTCCAATAAAAAATCTCCAAAAAGTTTCGTGGCATTTGGACTTCGTTTGGTATTGATTTTCTGTAAAACAGAAACAGGGCAGAAAACAACAACTGGCACTGGGCACTAGGTTAATAGGTTAGTCTCCAAAAATGATATATAATTTCTGTAAATGATTATAAAAACATCCAAGATTGATATTATAACAGCATGGAACAATAAAAAATTATAGATACGTTGGAGACGTATCAGTCCTCGAGTAGGTAAATGATAGAAACATAATTTTTGATGTGGAATGCTGCCTAGCATATTCATCACATATTCTTTTCTTTTGTAGCATAGATATTGGACTTGAATGATTCAAAGCAATAGTCTATAATTTGACATGAACATATAAATACTCAAGCATGTTAACAAGCAACCATGTCTTTCAAAATATCAACGCTAAAGAAAGTTATCCCTAGCCCATTATGCTCAATCATTGATTCATTCATGAAGCACACTCAAATATTAGCTACGTCCAATGCACAAGTATGCCAATAGTGCTCTCTAGTTGGTGCTTTTGTAAGAGAAGATGGAGACTCAAAAAAATAAAAATTGCATAAAAGTAAATAGATAGGCCCTTCGCAGAGGGAAGTAGAGATTTGTCAAATGTGCCAGAGCTCAAAGCTGAAATTAAAGAGATAAAAATATTTTGAGAGGCATGCTTTTCCTGTCAACGAAAACGATCGAGAATTTCCAATATTTTCCCATGCTAGACACATCATAGGTGGTTCCCAAACAGAAAGTAAAATTTATTTCCTTTCCAATATTTTTTCACAATCCATGGCTAGCCGTATCCACGGGTGCCCTCCATACCAACACTTTCCAAGGAATTTTGTTGTTATTAATTTGATTTCATTGTGGGACTGGGCATCCCTATTACCAACCATTCTCTCGTACAATGACAAGTGAATAAACACTCATCGTGAGAATAACACACCTAGCATGGAAAATAATGGCCACCCCCTACCGCTTCATGAGCGGTACATGCACACAAAACGGAAAATTATTTTGAAAATTAGAGTTGGCACACGCAAATTTACTTGGAACGGCATTGAAATACCGCATATAGGTAGATATAGTGGACTCATTTGGCACAACTTGGGTTTAAGGAGTTTGGATGCAAAAGCAGTATTTCCGCTTAGTACAAATGAAGACTAGCAAAAGATTGAGAAGCAACCAACCAAAAAACAAAAACGGTCATAAACATGAATTGAACACAACTAACATCGAATAATGCACCATAAGTAGGATATAATTTCATTGCATAACTATTGACTTAACGTGCATGCATAGGGAATCACAAACCTTAACACTAATATTCTTACTAAATCACAATTATTCACTAACATGAATCACAAACCTTAACACTAAGCTTCCAGTACTTGTTATGTCCAATAAAAAATCTCCAAAAAGTTTCGTGGCATTGGGACTTCGTTTGGTATTGATTTTCTGTAAAACAAAAACAGGGCAGAAAATAGCAACTGGCACTGGGCACTAGGTTAAGAGGTTAGTCTCCAAAAATGATATATAATTGCTGTAAATCTTTCCCTAATAATAAAGCACGGATTGACTCCGTGGGTTCACCGTCACAATACGCTTCTTCCCGTGAGTTTACGCCTTCAGTTTGAATTTAGAATTACCCACCAATGCCACCCATAAGTTAAAAAACGATTCGGTTTGCAAGTTAATAAAGAGACTAATGCTTCTTCCTCCCAAGATTTCGTCCGTTTTCGTCTGCACATCCTCCCGTTCTTCGTACGTCATCCCGTTCCATCTATTTGTGCCTTCTCTCATGAGAAAACCAACCAACGTACGACAGCCCCACTGCTTCCTGTTCCGTATTCGTTTTTTTCCTTTACAATACAAGGTCCGCCTACCTCTCCAATTCAGCGGCCACCCCACGGCTTACAAGAACCACATCCTCTCCTCCGTACGCCACGAAACAAACCCTCGCCGTGAGCAAGAAATCGAGTACGAACGATTGAACACATCCATAAGCTTCTCTTTTTCATACGTCGCCCATATATCTTTCTCGGCGCAGGTGGAATTCGTTACGGGTCGGAATCCCCCACCGTGTACACGGCCATGACTGTGGACGTGCCACCCCGGGGTTTGGAGCTCCGGCGAAAGAGCGGCTGATTGGGCTGCTGGAGGCCATGATCGGAGAAGACGGCGAGGATGAGGAGATCAGGGAGGGGCAGAGGGTGGACGCAGGAGTCGATCTCGGAGATTGTACTGCACATCGCGTTCCTGGTACATCGGGCGTCCGCTCTAGCGAGTCTGCGTGAGGCATCCGCAGGTGGCTGCACGTGGGTCTGCTGTCCTCAAAGCCCCACGGCTCCGGCCGAAGCGACTCCTGCTGCTGGGCATTACCTGCTACGGTCCCGACGAGGGATGCATCCTTGAGGCCGTCGATTCGAGGCCAGCCGGCTGCGAGTTCGAGGAGGAGGACGACCCTCCCGCTGCTGGGCTAACGTGCAGCCAGCTGAACCGGAAAAGCGGACCAGGGCGAAGGCCATCGTGTACAGATTCTTGAGTGCTCCGCGCTGCCGCCGGATGGCGTTCATATGGCCGATGCACCCGGGGAACGACGACGCTGCCGCAACGGGACCTGGCAGACGAAGTTGCAGGGGTCGCCGGGCGTAGCAGGGGTCACTCGGCCGCGCTGAGAGGTGGGATGGGCGCTCATGGCCTCCGCCTTGATGCGGGAGGGCACAACCTAGGCGGCAGGGAGCAAGGCGTCGGTGGCCACCGGCCACTGCCGCAGCCACACATCACACATCACATGGATCGCTCGATTGTCGATGAGGGGATGGAAAAAAGCAGCCCAAATACACTATGGTCATCATCAAACATCAATACCATATAGCTAGAGAAATACCTCCGCCCAAGCCAAAGCAGTGCGTTGGAGTCAGATTGATGCAGGTGTAGGCTGTGCCCGATCATCGCTTCCGAGGCATCAAACATGCTCTGATGATTGCCATGACAAAAAAGATAGAGAGAGGCCAACATTGCTGTGGTGTGACCGCTTGCTATGGCAGGAAGTGAGAGACTTTTTCCGAGAGAAAAAAAAATACTTCTCTTTTTACATCAATTTTTTTATTGTTCTGGGTTATGCTGATGTTGGTGTTAGTGGCGACGCCAAGGCCGCACGGCGGCGAGCACGGAAGAGCCACGTCGGAAGCCACATAAAAGGTTGAGGAAGAGCTCGTATGGTGAAAACGTCGACGGGGTTGGTCGGTGCACAAGACCGTCACTCGGGCGAGGTTGAGCCAGCGGCATGTGGGCGATAATTCTGGATTGCGTGGGCGACATACTTCTCTACAAAACCGTCTATCTGATGGATAATTAGTTCATCGTGCTCCTCCTTGCTTCTTTGTTACCCTAGGATCCTTACTTTGCGGTCTTTGCATTGTATTGATTTTGTCAGACAAAAACAAACAGGTTCTACTATTTGTTGATAATGTTGTTTTTTCTATTTAATTTGTAAATTTTAAATGAACTAATTATCTGAAGTTAAGCGTTGTTCGTCCAAGTCAATTGACTAGAAATCATACCCCATGTCCCGAACTAGCAACCCAAAAAATTCCACCCTTGGTCGATCCATCGTTTTTGTAATTTTCGACCAATGTCTCATGAACAAGCTGGCCACCTCCACAAATCAATGTATATTTTTTATCGTGCAACGGTGCAAGGTCATGTTTGATTCCTCAAGCCTCATGCTATCTTATACTTCTTAATCTTTGAGTCAGAAGGAGAAAATTGGATTTAGTATTATGAGTGTATTGGACATGCTTGAAGTTGCATTAGATTCTTGCAAATAAGGAGATATTCTAGATTTTATTGTCAATGCTTTAATCAGGAGAGATAAAATCTTACATGTTATTTGTATAATTCAGTAGTTAATGAGCTTGAACACTGAAATAAGTAAGGGGTCCTTTCAACCGTAGAAAAAGATTTTTGCAAGGACATCGGAGATATGATGAACTACTTGGAAGAGTGAAGGTATTTATCCATGCTGCGTCTTGGCAATTGAATGCTTGCGTCTTTGAGCACAAATCTTGGTACTGAAGTGGCATGTTTTGTCTTTGAAAGAGTTCTTTCTTGAGCAGTACAAGTACTAGGGAGAAATAAGTATGTTAAATATTGTTACTTGCCTTGGAGTGTGTTATTGCAGTGCTACATTCTTTTTTCTACTAATTCCCATAGAGGCAAAGATAATTCATTTTTCTTTGATTTCATGTATGATGTTTTGCCATATAATTATTCTAAATCATGAAAGTACTTTTAGTTGCTTGCCATTGGTTTCATGTGTTTTCCCTTTTGATTTTACTTTCACAAGTGCACAGTGAGTTCCCATACAAAGGCAACAGATTTTGAGTATATGAGGAGTTTTGAATGCATATTGGCTCCCCTGTTTGTTGTGTTGCGTGGTCTGTTCGGTTCGCTTTGTCATGATTTGTCGAGATGCCAATTGATGTTGTATGTTGGCGTGTGCTAGGGGAACATGTTGTGAACCGGTGGACACAATGTGCTATTTTTTATCTCCCGTTGCAACGCACGGACATGTTTGCTAGTGATTATAAAAACATCCAAGATTGATATTATAACAGCATGGAACAATAAAAAAATTATAGATACGTTGGAGACGTATCAGCTGTCACGCAGCTTGTGCGCACAGTAGTGATCTTGTGCGCACAGCAGTGATCGTTAGGAAGGCCCCCGAACACTTTCCCCCTGCTACAGTATCCTGAGTGGCGATTTGGGCGATTTGCCGGCGACTGGCGTCATGCCGTTTTCTCTCTTCTCCTGTCTCTAATTTCTTCCTTTGGATCCCATTTCCTCCCCAGTTTCCAGTTGCTAGCTTCCTCTATCCTCTTTTGGTTTCCCGCAGTTCCACCTCCCGGCCTTCTCAGGAGTTTTGCTGTCGAAAGTCCGACCCTGGCGGCGGCGGCGGCGAGTTGGTCAGCCAACTCGGTATGGATTTGGAGGAGATGGAGCGTTTTAAGGCGCGAGCGATGAAATTCATAAGGAAATCGCGGAATCCTGCGAAGTGCCTCCGGTTGATGCAGGTTAAGGCGACATCCATCCTGGGATTTGGTGTAGTTGCAGGAGGAAGGGATTGGTGCCCACCAGAATTCTCCCTCCCCCTGGAAGGAGCCATGGTATCCTGTGATGAACGTTCTCAGGCTGGGAAGAAATGGGTAACAGATGGGGCGGCCGTGATGGCAGCCTCGGCAATTCTACCGGCTGGGCTTCAGTTTACGGCTTCTGGAGTTGTTGATCCTGAGACGCGCCAGGTCGAGGTGACTCAGACCAAGCCTGTTGCTGATGGCGCAGTAGTACAAGCAGATTTGGGGGTCACTGAAAGTGCAAGTGACTTCGGCTCAGATGGCCAGGGTTGTGTGTATCCAATCAATTTTGCAGAAGTTAATATCGACGGCGAGAGCGGACGATTAGTCATGAAAAGGGTGAAACAAAAGGTCAACACACATGACAGAGGAGAGGCGGCTGTCACTGCCGCCGACAGCAGTTTCATGGAGAACATCATGCATGGATACTGTCGACAGTTTATCTTCCGTGAAGGCGTTCTTAATATTGGCGCGACATACGACATTCCAACCGTTGCTGTCCCGGCAGTGGAAAATGATGTTTTCCAAAAAGGACGTCAGTGGTACACCACTAAGAAAGTCAAGATGAAGAAGTGTCTTACCAAAAGAATCAAGATGATGTTTGATAGAATTACTCTGTGGTTTAGAGCTATGCACATGCAATTCCAGCTTATGAATGAGGATCTGGTGCCAATTGCTGATCCCTTGATGTGTTCAATGAAAATTCCCTCCACTCGCACAAAGAAATTCAGGAAACATGATATTTGGTATGAACGATTACCTTTTTGTAGTTTCTTCTGTGATATATTTGGCCACTTGTCTATGGAATGCAATCAGCCAAGAAAGTTGGATGAGAAGGATATACTACCTTTTGCTTTTATGTGCACTGAGGTCAAAGATAGTAAAAATGAACCAGTCTGATCTTGGTCTGGGCATGACTTTTTCTTGACAACAATGTCATCATCGGCGGCCTCCTTCGAGGAGGACCGCCGGGAACAATGAGTACCTTATGTTGGAATTGTCGCGGACTTGGCAATGCCGCGACAATTCGAGAGCTTCGCAATCTTGCGAGGGATTTTGCCCCCGTTATTGTGTGTGTTGTGGAAACACAGATTTCGAAGCAACGGGTTGAAGGAATGACGAGAAGTTTGGGGTTTGATGGTTGTTTTGCTGTTAGTAGTGATGGGAGAAGCGGAGGTCTTGGGATTTTCTGGAAGGATACGGTTGATTTCAAGCTTATCCGATTCTCACTAAAACACATTGATGGTGAAGTGAGGATACGAGATAAGCCGTCGTGGAGGATTACTCTGGTGTATGGGGAAGCAGACCGAAGAGAGAGGTACAAGACATGCAATCTCTTGAGAGGTATAAAATCTGAATCAGAGCTTCCATGGGTTTGCATAGGTGATTTCAACGAGGTGTTGAGGCCGGAAGAACATGTGGGTGTGGGAACGAGACCAAGGCAGGAAATGTTAGAGTTCCGGGAGGCGGTGGATGCTTGTGGTCTTCTTGATCTGGGCTATACTGGAACTGACTGGACATGGGAGAAAAAAGTGGCTGGAGGGTCCTATACAAGAGTCAGGCTTGACCGGGCGTTGGTGGCACCCGACTGGAATGCTATCTATCCAATGGCGGGATTGCGCCATCTTCATGCTGCATGTTCCGATCATTGTGTTTTGTGGTTACAACCGGAGGTAGAAGACCGGCAAGAACGGAAGGATTGGCTGCCAAAGCTTTTTAGGTACGAAAAAATGTGGGAGCAGCATAGTGATTTTGACAAGGTGATGGAACAAAAATGGAGTGCAGTCAAGGCAATGAATGCAGATGAAATGAGTAAAAAATTGCATCAGATTGCGCAAGAGTTGAGGGGATGGAGCAGTACTGAGTTTGGTAGTGTTACAAAAGAGATTAAGAAGCTCAATGATCAACTCGCAAGTTTACGAAGCGCTCCAGGCAGAAAGGGGCCATCGAGAGTAGAGATCAAAGTTCAAGACCGGCTTGCTGATTTGTACCACCGTGAAGAGATTATGTGGAGACAGCGGTCAAGAGTACTTTGGCTGAAGGAAGGGGATCGCAACACACAATTCTTTCAGCAAAAAGCATCGATGAGGAAGAGAAAAAATAAAATTTCAAAACTTCAAAGAGCTGATGGGTCTATCACGGAGAACAAACAAGAGATAGGTCGAATGATTACTGATTTTTATAAAAAGCTTTATTCCTCTGAGGGGATGACAAATCTGGATGTTTTGTTGCAAAAAGTTCAGTGTAAGGTCACATCGGAGATGAATGATTGGTTACTTAAACCATACCGTGAAGAGGAGATCAAGAAGGCCTTATTTCAAATGTTTCCGACGAAAGCACCGGGGCCGGATGGTTTCCCGGCTCATTTTTTTCAGAAACATTGGAATCTTTGTGGACATGAGGTGACTCAAATGGTTTTGAAAATCCTTAGGGGAGAGGAAAGTATGGAGGTAATTAACAATACTTTTGTAGTCCTAATTCCAAAGGTTTATGCACCTACTTCTTTGACTCAGTTTAGACCAATAAGTTTGTGTAATGTTATATATAAGATCGTGTCAAAGGTTTTGGCAAATAGGCTCAAGGTTATTTTGCCGGGCATTATTTCTTTGGAGCAATCAGCTTTTGTCCCTCAAAGATTAATCACAGATAATATTATCTCTGCTTTTGAGAGCTTGCACTTCATGAGGAAGAATAAGGCAAAGAAAAACAGATGTTGTGCATTGAAAATTGACATGATGAAGGCTTATGACAGGGTAGAATGGAATTATTTGGAGGCGGTTATGGAGAAACTAGGATTCAATTCTGTGTGGATTTCATCGGTGATGAAGTGTGTAAGGACTGTTTCTTATTCAGTTCTTTTTAATGGAGACCAGCTTGAGAATTTTAAACCAACCAGGGGAATCCGACAGGGAGATCCTATATCACCATATCTGTTTCTGCTAGCTTCAGAAGGCCCGTCTTCTTTGTTGAAGGATAAATGTAGACAGTCAGAGTTGATTGGGTTGAAGGTGGCACCCACGGCTCCAAGGGTGAGCCATCTCCTATTTGCTGATGACAGTATCTTTTTTATGAAAGCTTCCCCACAAGCTGCATCTGAAATACGAGAAGTGCTCAATTTGTACTGTAATGCTTCTGGCCAGAAGGTAAACTTGGAGAAATCATCGGTTTTCTTCAGCAAAAAGTGTCCTAATGATTTAAAGGCTGAAGTGAAACAGGTTTTAGAAGTGCATTCAGAAGCGCTTTCGGAGAAATACCTTGGTATGCCAACGGAAGTAGGAAGGGCAAAGAATGGTGTATTTAAATACTTGAAAGATAGATTATGGAAAAGGATACAGGGGTGGATTGAGAAACTGTTATCGGCTGCTGGAAAGGAAGTTTTGATAAAATCAGTCACGCAAGCTCTGCCTACCTATGCTATGGGATGTTTCAAACTTCCAAGAGGATTGTGTGAACATATTGATTCATCTTTGGGGAAGTTTTGGTGGGGAGCAAGGGAAGGAGAGAGGAAAACCGCCTGGGTCTCTTGGAAGGATATGTGCCAATCAAAATTTTTAGGCGGTATGGGCTTTAGGCAGATGGAACTTTTCAACTTGGCCTTGTTAGCAAAGCAAGGATGGAGAATTTTGCAGGAACCAAACTCGCTAAGTGCTCAAATCCTCAAAGCTGTGTACTTTCCGAATTGTGAGTTTCTTGAAGCAGAATTGGGAACAAGGCCTTCGCAACTTTGGAGATCAATCCTAGAAGGAAGAGAAGTGCTAAAACAAGGGCTTATTAAAAGGATTGGGACGGGAAACTCAACAAACATATGGAATGATAATTGGCTGCCCAGAGAGAATATGATGAGGCCGCTAGCGCCAGTGAAAGATGATCATTCACTGTTTGTGAGTGAATTAATTGATCAGGCAAATAGAATTTGGAATCTGGATGCCTTAAATGAACAACTACTTCCAATTGATAGGGACGTGGTCCGGCAAATTCCATTGCCGTTGTTAGTAATGGATGATAGATGGGCGTGGTGCAAGGAGAAATCAGGAAACTTTTCGGTCAGGTCTGCGTACCGAATGCTTGTTCAAACAAGAAATAGGAGAGAAGCGTGGCTTGAAGGTAATTCTGGCATATCTGATCTCAAGAAGGAACAGAAGGGTTGGACTAGACTCTGGAAGTATAAAATACCTGGGAAGATCAGGATTTTCGCTTGGAGGTTGGCTAGACAAAGCTTGCCAACAGCAGATGCTTTGAGACATAGAAATATGGCTACAGAGTCCAAGTGTATAGCTTGTGCGAGGGATGATTCATGGAGACATTCTTTGCTAGAGTGTCGGATTGCACGCTGTGTGTGGGTCCTAGTTGATGAGGAGATGTATGATCGGATTCGAAGCTGTGGAGAAACAAATGCTAAAAGTTGGTTGTTTGAAATGGAAGAGCAACTGAATCATAATCAGTTCGTCATTATGATGGTTACTCTCTGGGCCTTATGGAAGGCAAGGCGTGATTTGATTCATGAAGATATCTACCAAAGTCCTTTTGCCACAAGCAATTTTATTACGAGCTTTTTGGCTGAGCTTGCCCTGCTTGACAATGGTGATACACAGAAAACAAGGGGAGTAGATCGGGACAGGAGAATTCTATGGATTCCGCCGCCACAAGGCAAGGTGAAAGGTAACTGTGATGGTGCAATTTCAAAAGAAAATAAACGAAGTGCAGCTGCTGCTATTTATAGATCGGAAGAGGGATTGTTTATGGGAGCTTCGGTGATGGTTAATGATGGAGTTCTTGATCCTGAATGCGTTGAAGCCATGGCTTGTCGTGAAGCTCTCTTACTGCGGCAAGACCTGAATTTAAGAGCGGCTGTTGTTGCGTCAGACTGTGCAAATGTGGTACACAGCGTCGAAGAAGGAAGCTGAGGCATGAGCTCGATGGTAATAGGAGAAATACGAAGAATGAAGATGACGGCTGGGGAGGTATCTTTTAGATGTGAAAGACGTGAGGCAAACTTCGATGCACACCATATAGCTAGAAAATCTCTTGAATTGGTGCCAGGCCGTTATGTGTGGTTTTTGGAACCTCCTGATTATGTACATCTTCAGATCAATTAATAAAAGGTCGGGTGGTTTCTCTCAACAAAAAAAACGCAGCGTGTGTGCGCTCTGGAGATCCATGACGCCGGCGCTGCTCCGGCCCCCCGCCGCCTCTTCAAGGACGTCGAGCCGCCGCTGCTCGCCGCTGCGCCTCCCCCCCGCCCGTCAGCGCCGCCTAAATCCAGAGCCACCTCGGTGCCGGTGCGTCAGAGTGCCCGACAGGCCAAGAGCGCGCACCTTGGGCCGGTGGCGAATCGCGCTGCTCTTCGCCTCGTCAAGGAGCTCGGCGTGCTGGGACCAAACGACAAGATGACCAAGAAAGCTGTAGATCCCCTGATCAAGCGCTTCGACGAGCCGCTCTGGGAGGGAGACATCAACGCCATTGCCAGGCTGACGCGTCTGAACAAAGACGCTCTGCTGGTGGCTGCCGGCCTTGCGGGGCCAGATGGAGCTGCCGATGAGGCCACTGTTTAGCTATGTTAGCGCGACCCTACTATTGTATTAGTCTCCGATGGCGGCTGGCCTTAAGCCGGCTTGAGTTAGGTTCAGTAGCTTTAGCTTCAGTCTTAGTTCAGAGGACAGCTCGGCAACGGTGTGTTCAGGGGCCTATTGGTGGTCACTGCTGCTCCCATGCTAGGTGGATGGTGTATTTGCTTGGCCTTGTGCCCAATAGTAATGTTAGTCATCGGAGAATTCACTTGTGTCCCCATGAATGACAACCCACCAATTCTCTGTTGGAACGTCCGCGGCCTCAACTCACCTGCAAAACGATCTGCAGTAGGCGAAGTAGTTGCATCACTTAGAACGGCTATTCTCTGTCTCCAAGAGACTAAGATCGACGTCTGGAACCCGCAGCTAGTTAGAGAAATCGGCGGGTCAAACCTCTCGGGGTGCATCGTCCTGCCGGCTATTGGTACTAGAGGAGGGGTGGCGATCTTCTGGAACCCAGATGTGGCCACGATCACCTCGCACGCTGTAGGGGCATTCGCGATCACGGCGAAAGTTGACCTCCTGCTTGCCGGAACCAGTTTCTGGCTGACCACCGTCTACGGCCCCACAGATGGAACAGGCCATGACACCTTCCTTGCTGAAATTGCTGCCTCTCACCACCACTGAGCGACCCCTGGTTGATTAATGGAGATTTCAATATGATCTACGAATCAAGAGATAAGAACAACCTCAACATCAACCGAAGAGTCATGGGCAGATTTCGAGCCGCCATCGATGCTGCAGGTCTGAAGGAAATCAAGTACAAGAACAGGCGTTTTACGTGGAGTAATGAGAGGGAAAGACCAACTCTGGTCAGTATTGACAAGTTTTTCTGCAACACAAGCTGGGAGCTCCTTTTTCCCTCCTATGCGCTCATGGCAGCGTCAATGGCCTGCTCAGATCACTGTCCGCTGCTGCTAGCGGATATGGCTGCCCCCCCCCTCCCCGCGGCGTGCGCGCTTCAGATTCGAAGCTTTCTGGCCAAAATTCCTCACTATGCTGAAACTGTTGAACGGGCTTGGAGCAGACCTGTAAACCACCCCTGTGCGTTCGCCAGGCTGAAGATCAGATTGGATCGTACTGCAAAAGATCTCAAGATATGGAGCAAGTCCCTCTTCAGCGACGCCAAGATGCAGTTCCACATAGCCACTGAGATCATCATGCGTCTTGATGTGGCGCAAGAAAGAAGAGCCCTCTCCTCTGCTGAATTCAATCTGAGGAAAATGCTTAAACAGCGGCTCCTAGGCCTGGCGGCGATCGAGCAAGCAAGAAGGAGGCAGGCATCTCGAATAACATGGCTCAAAACGAGAGACGCAAGCACAAAGTTCTTTCATGCAAAGATGTGCTCGCGGCAGCGAAAAAATTTCATCCACTCCCTGCACACTGACGACACCATCGCCACCACACATGCAGAAAAGGAGCAGGTGATCACAGAACATTTGAGTTCTGTGCTTGGTACAAAGGCTCCTCGATCAACGGCGGTAGACTGGCAGCAGCTCAACCTCCTGTCAGTTCAGAACAGAGGGCTGGATAACTCATTCACAAGTGAAGAGGTCTGGGCCGCGATCAAGGACTCACCTGCAGAAAAAGCACCGGACCCGATGGTTTCATTGGAGTTTTCTTCAGATCAAGCTGGAACACGATCAAGAACGACATCATGCAAGCTTTTGATCAGTTCTTCAGGATAGCTGGGGGCAATCTCATGCAGCTGAACACCGCTCTAGTGGCCCTAATCCCAAAGAACGACGGTGCTGCCAGATTATCTGAATTCAGGCCAATTAGCCTGATACACTCCGTAGCAAAGCTAGTGGCAAAAGTTTTATCCATCAGGCTGTCTGCTGTAGTAAACGACATAATCTCGCCTGCGCAATCTGCTTTCCTCAGCTCAAAAGGCATCCATGACAGCTTCTTATACGTCCAAAACACGGTCAGATCGCTGCACAGAAAGAGAAAACCAGCCCTGCTCTTGAAACTGGATATTGCCAGGGCGTTTGACAACGTCTCCTGGGAGTACCTCCTTGACCTCCTGCAGCCGCTTGGTTTCAGTGCCAGGTGGAGAGACTGGACCTCCTGGCTTCTGTCGACGTCTTCCTCCTCTTTCATGCTGAATGGACTGCAGGGACCTGCGATCGCACATAGACGGGGTCTTCGTCAGGGAGACCCCCTGTCGCCGCTGCTCTTCATCATAGCTATTGATCCACTTCACCGGCTCATTGAGAAGGCTACTGAAGCAAACATGCTCCTGCCACTTCCTGGCAGAGATGTCAAGCTCCGTGTTAGTCTTTATGCAGATGATGCTGTCATATTTGCCAACCCCGACAAGACGGGGATCGATACATTGATGCACATCCTAGTAGATTTTGGAAATGCCTCGGGACTCAAGATAAATCCGCTGAAATCAACGGCAACGCCCATTAGATGTGACGAGCTCAACCTTGAAGAGATCCTGCTCAATTTTGGTGGCTCAATCTCAGAATTCCCGCTGCGTTATCTTGGACTGCCAATCACCCTGTCCCGACTTCGCATGGTTCAGCTTCAGTTCATTCTTGATCGCATCAAGGCAAGGCTGGCTGGATGGAAGGGACGGCTAATGTCCATAGCTGGCAGGCGTGTGCTCGTGCGCTGCGTTCTCAGTGCACTGCCCACGTTCGCGATCGCGGTTCTGAAAGTGCCCAAGAAGTTCTTCAGGGAAGTGGACAAAGCACGGAGACATTTCCTTTGGGCGCAAGAAAAAGAGCTAACAGGCGGACAATGCAAAGTAAACTGGTCAACCGTCTGTTCACCAATCGACCAAGGGGGACTTGGGATCCATGACCTGCAAAAGTTCAGCTCAGCGTTGAGGTTGCGCTGGCTCTGGAACTCCTGGAGACACCAGGATCGGCCATGGGCAGGATCCGAACTCCCGTGCGACGACAAAGATAGGCAGCTCTTCAGCACGGCAACTTCGGTGACGCTGGGCAACGGTGCTCTGGCCTCTTTCTGGAACTGCCAATGGACTGGATCAGTACCCTTGAGGTTCTCTTTCCCGCAGCTGTTCAAGCATTCAAGGAGAAAAAACAGAACGGTCAAAGCTGCCCTCTCTGAAGATACATGGATTTCAGACTTAGCACATGGAAACACAAGCAACCTGCTTCATGAATTCTTGGCCCTCAGAAGATGGCTTGCCTCATCAGGTACCCTGCGGCACGAAGACCGCGAAGATAGCATCAAATGGAGATTCACTGCAGATGGTACCTATAGCACAGCCTCAGCTTACAAGATGCAGTTCAAAGGACACACAAAATCACCGTTCAGAAAGCTCATCTGGACGGCTTGGGCACCAGGCCGCGTAAAATTCTTTGTCTGGCTTCTCCTCAGAGACCGGCTATGGTGCAATGATCGGTTGCAGAGACGAGGCTGGCCAAACCAATATTTCTGCCAGTGCTGCCTTCGAAACCTGGAATCATCCACTCACTTATTTTGGCAGTGTGAAGTCGCACTGGCTGTCTGGAGAAGGGCTGCAAAATGGGTCGGATGCCAGGCTTTTGAGATGCACAATCGGTGCCCCAACGCCAAGTCAAGGGATATCTTCCTGGCCATGATCGAAGCCACACCACCAGCGTCCAGAAAGGCCATGAAAACACTCACCATGCTCATTTTATGAAAGATTTGGCAGGAAAGGAATGAGTGCACATTCAGAGCAAAGATAGCTTCAGAAACGGACATTGTTGCTGCTATCAGGACAGAACTAGAGCTTTGGCGACAGACAGGAATCAGCTACATCGAGCCCCCTTTTGGGGATATAGCTGTGCGAGATTAGTCCAGAGTGCTATCTGCCTCTTGGCAATTTCTTTTCTTTTCTCTTTATCCTTGATCTACGGATCGCCGCCCCCCTTTGTATTTCACCATATTTCTCCCTGCTATGATCAATGAAAATGCCAGCCATCAGCTGGATCTTTCAAAAAAAAAAAAAAACCTCCACCTTACACCTTTCCTAGTATCTCTGGATAGTTTCTGGTCAATACTACCGAGTGTGTGTGTGAAGATAGTGATTCTTCTGAGAAAACCCATTTTTTCTTAAATTTAGTGTGGAGCTACTGAGTTCTTTTTGTGGTACCTCTGGGCTTTTCATCCATTCAAGACCATCTTGTTAGCTCTGGTACATCCGAGTCTAACTTGTGTAGGCACTTTCGAGCTCATCTTGATATGCCGCAGCTCAGTGTCCTAGTATAGGTCTTGTACTTCCAAGTACAATCTATCCGGTATCTCAAGCTGGAACTTAGTCATTTCTGCAAAACACCTTTCCCTTGCTTGCTCCGTTGAAGTTAATACTTTTGAGTTTATTTTGTCTGATGATTCCGAACAAGTTACCCCTTCACAAAAATGAACTATTCATTTGTCTGGCACCTCTGAACTATATCCATCTGGCACATCTGGGTATTTCGATTTCTAAGTGTCTCACTGGATAGTTCGGTACTTATAGATACTTACACTTTCGGGGAATCTGTTTTCCCACCTGACCATTCAAGATGAACTCAGAGAGAGAGGGGGGGGGGGGGGGGGGGGGGGGGGGGGGGGGGTTCTTGAGAGTTGATTAAAGTTTTTTTTTTTTTTGCGAAATTGATCAGATCTGTTATAAAAGTTCACCGGAAGTACAAAGCATCTCGAACATAATAAAAATTACATCGGAATTTCAAGACCACCGAACGACCACTACTTCCGCCAGAACGAGCTGCCGACGCGCCGCTGTCGTTGCTTCTCTATCGGAGCCGACTTGACCTTATCGACGACAGCCATGAAGTCTTCATGCACGTGCCCCTAGGGACCAGCGCCCTGGAGTCAAAGTTGTCGATGTTGAACCCTTGCATAGATCTGAAGCACCTGACACCAAATCTCGCCACATGACGAAAAACCCTAACCTCACCGCCCCAAGGAGACGACAGGAATCTACGCCGGAGCTCTGTCGACTACGTCCAGACGGATGCTAAGACAAACTCGAAGAAGGAGCGTCGCCATCCGCCCGAGTGCCGGACCTGCGAGGGCTAAAAAAACCTAACCTAAACTACTAACCGGAGCGAAGGCACCATGATTCCCCTCCCTGCCACCGTCCGCCGGAGCGGTAGGCAGAGGGGAGATGAATCCACAGGCTCGCTGATGAAGTCTGGAGGGGAGTGTTTGCCCTAGCCGCCTAGGATTAGGGGAGGGAAACGAGAGGAAGTCCCCGGGCGTATAGTTGATTAAAGATATTGATGAAGAGTACATCCAAGTGACCTTGCTTTACTTTTAACTTTTGGACGGTGTGCTTTGATTTATTATTCAATAAAAAGATATAGCTTTTCCTTTTGTAGGTCAATTTTTTCGACAACGAAATCATTAATATCTAGAAGATATTTCTAGATCAACTATGTTCATATATAAACTTGTTACAGATCTTGATGAAAAGTACATCCAAGTGACCTTGCTTTACTTGTAACTTTTGGAAGGTGTGCTTTGATTTATTATTCAATAAAAAGATATAGCTTTTTTCCTTTTATAGGTCAAATTTTTTGACAACGAAATCATTAATATCAAGAAGATATTTCTAGATCAACTATGTTTATATATAAACTTGTTATCTTTGTTCACACGCATCTAAGTTTTACCTAACCTTTGACTTTGTGCTCGTTTAGCCTGTCAGAACTTGATCAACTAACATTGTTTTTTTTTTTTTTTTGCGAGAAACTTCCAATCTATTCATCTTCAATCATGGCAGTACAAAGAACAACAGAGGTAATAAAAATTATAACCATGTCCGTGGACCACCTAGCGACGACTACAAGCACTGGAAATATAGGACTTAACGTGTATTTCGAGATTTGATTTACATTGAATATCACTTAAATCAATAATATATGACATGCGTTACAAAAGTTATACCATCAAGTTCGTATTTGAGAGGACCTTCCAATGGTATAGCATCCATCTCATATAGTATTGATCTTATTGATGATCAACATAAATCTCGAAATATGTATTAGACCCTATATATCCAGATAGAGGCAGCATGTGATTTTCATGGTTGGCGACGTAAGTTTCTGGATCCTTTCCTCGTAAGAAAAACTGAGCACACCCGGGGTTTGACTATTTAGTTGTGTTATTAGGCCACTTCTGCACATAAATTCCTTTAAAAAATCCTATGGAAACATGTATATGTCAAATTGTTTTTTTTGTTAAGTTAAATTTTATGATAGTAGGAATATATATCACTTTTATGCATTGCAGCCTTGGATGTAGCACGGTTGCTCTATTTTCTAATTCCTATTTCCTCCATTATAGTGAATATCTAAGCCGCGTGTATATTTCGAGAATCAAGTTTAACCATCAATATAATAAATAAAATGTGGGTTAGGTGCGATAATAGCTACCCGTTAAATCTGTATTCGAATATAGTTTTAGTGGAATAATCTAACATTTAAGTCACATAATTTATAAGGTCACGTAGGTTGACATTCCCTCGCGCCGCATCCCCTGGGCGACGCAAGGGGCCCCAAACCCTTGCGCCGCCAGCCTCCCCTCGCGTCTTCTCCTGCCGCCGGCGAGGTCCGCGGTGGCGGCAGGCCCGGCACCAAACTGTATCCGCGAGCAGTAGGTAGGGCGGCGCCCCTAGCCTATGCGGTGGTGGCCTGCAATCCATGGCCGGCATGGTGTGGTCCCGCTCCTCCGGCGGGGTGGACTTATATGCCTGTAGATGGGTGGCTGCGGAGACCGCTGATCTGGCGTCCCGTCCAGATCCGTCGCGGTGTGGCCTTGTGCAGCCGGCGGCGCATGGAGGGACCGGTGAGGGGCGGCTGGAGGCTCTCTGCCGGTGTTCTGACGGCTGCGTTCGTGTTCACGGCGAGGCTCCGTGCGGATCCAGTCAGCTACGAGATCGGGGTGACGCGACTTCTGGTGAAAATCGCGCCGACTGCGGTCATGGCCGACGATGGCGGCGTCTCTGACGTCGTTTCCTTCTCGAGGCATCGTCGTTGCAGGTTGCGGCACCACGCTCGGGATGTTCCGGGGCAAACTCTAGATCTGGGTCTCTCGGATCGGATGATGACGGCGTCTTCGATACCATTCTCCCCCTTGGGGGCATAGTTTTGGAGCAGGACCTGGCTGGAGGAGACAAGAGGAGGAGCGATGTTACATCTACTGCAAGGCCGACGGCGGGTCTCGACGGCGTGGTGCAGCGGAGTTTCGGCGACGGGCGCGTGTGGATGGGCACGTGCAGGAGGGTGACTCTGTCTGTCGTTGTGGTGGCGTCGATGGCAGTATGGCCTTGCAAGGTGAATGCATTGATTGCTCCTGAAGATGGGACGACGGAAGATGGCGGCGGCGGATCCAGAGCATGTGCATGCGGTGCATGTTGTGGGTCGGCCAGACCGGGTGGTGCTCTAGGCCCGATGCGGGGCAGCTGCATGAGGCCACTGGATTAGATAGTGCGCGTTCATGCGGTTCGGGTGCATTATCATGAGTGTATGTGTTGCGACTTTGTTCGCCAGATAGGTGGCTTCGGATTGATCCATGTATGCATGTTGTGACTCTGTTGAATAATAATAAAGATGGCTTTATGCATCGATCGATGCAGAGCCTAGGGGTAATCCTCCTTTTCGAAAAAGAAAAAAAAAATCTTAAAATGTGTTTGTGACTTATTCACCGAAATGGAGGGGGTAGTTTATCATCGATGTCAACTCTTAGGTTTTTGTTGCTCCTTCAACCTAAAGCTAACGAGTCCAACTAATTGGCACCTCATCAATCCAAATTAAGAGAAGGTGAAGATGTATTCATTTGGATTTTATCCCAAGTAGCCAAGTAGGTAGGGAGTTGGTATGTACTGGGTCAAGTTTTGCTGACAATGCAGGGATAGCAGCGTGGTACTTACTTTTGTTTTGATCGTTGTAATTATAAACTCCCGAATGCGCTGACTAAGCTTGCTAGTGTACTAAATTAGCAAGTGCACATTCATGCGGTGCTCGTGAAGCCAATCCATACATTAGGGACTCTGATAAGTGTCACACGTCAGATACGAACACCTGGCAACTCCAAACGTTTTCGACGACAAATTTAGTGACGCGAGAATGACAACTTGTGGTCTGTCAGTACAGATTGTCATCCTTGCGTGACTGGAATGGGTAAATTAGTTGGTCATTCTGTCGTTGGGACTTGCATATACATGTACAAATACCCGACCATGCATGATTAGTTGTATGAGACCATCGATCTCCAGCTACCATTCTCGATCATCTGTAGCTCGAGTATACTTACAATGGGGAGGGTGCAGATACGCGTGGTGATGGTAAGCGTGGCGGTGGTCGCGCTGGTACTCGTCGCGGCCATCCTGGGGTCCGTCGCCGAGCGGGCTAGTTCCAAGGCAAGGCACTCACTGAGTGGCCCTCGATCTGTCTTAATTCCTCAGTTTCTGTGTACAGTACCCATGTTTGGCTGATGATGAGCGCGCGCGGGCGCAGTCTTTCGCAGGGTACGACGGGAGGTACTGCGTGTACCGGAGAACGGCGGCTCTCGGCTGCGGGGTCGCGGCCGCGCTGTTCCTCCTGGCCAGCCAGGCCGTGCTCGGCGCGGCCAGCGGCTGCTTCGGCCGCTGCGGCGAGGCCCGCGCGCGTCCCATTCAACGGCGCCGGCGCACCATCGTCGCCGGCATGGCCGGCATCTACTGGTACGTACGCGCGTGCATAAGCATCCGATGTCCGCTCGACATGTCGCCGATCATTCGATCACAGTGTGCGTTTGTTGGTCGTCCTTTCGTCGCAGGTCGTTGACGGCGGTGACGACGGCGTTGTTCTTGTACGCTGCGTCGCGGAACGTGGGAGGGTCGAACCTGCCCAGGCGGGGCCGCTACCACTCCATGCGCGGCTGTAGAGTCTTCGATCGCGGGGTCTTCTCGTCGGCGTCCGCCACGTCCGCCTTCGCGGCCTTCGTCGGGATCACCGCCTACGTCTACCAGGAGACGGCGGATACCGATGAGTCGCAGGTAGCCAGCCCGGGTGTCCCGTTGGAGCAGCGACCGCATTTCCAGCCGCAGCAGTCATACCCGGCCGTGGGATACCCTGCTGCTCCTCCTCTTCCTCCGTACGGCGGCTACGGAGCCAAGGCACCTGCAGGCACCGCTTGACGTTTCCTCCCTCCTCCTATCGGTGGTTTGTCGACAGCGCGCGAGTGATGTTTTGGATTAGTTTCTTGCTGTCTGTACTTGTTAAACTATGAATTTGTATGAGGTAATATCACCGGGGTCATAGAACTTGCGTTGAATGTTCAGTTTGGTGCTAGAATTTTAAAAATATGATTTTGTGATCATCCAACTTGCCTTCTCGTGCAAATACGGTTCGTATTCAGATGTATCATGTTTTTATGTGGCACACCAGCGTAGTTCGGTGCGACATACGCGTTTTTTTTTTACATAAGCACCCCTCATTCTGTATTTAATTAACAGAACTTTTAAAATATGATTTAATTAACACGTATGGGTCTCATTTGTCAGCACAGGGCGCAGGGATTCGAATTCCCGACCTGGGGTACACGCATGCACCGGTCAACCACTACACCGCCTCATATTCACACTTCTAATGAGATACCCTTTGCTTTATATTGGTCTCAGGCTTCTTTCCTTCTAAATTGCCTTTTTTCAGGTTGGGCCAAAAAACAGTTTCTGGAAAATCTCCGCTTTTTCGTAAAAAAAAAATCAAATTTAAAATACCGCGTCAAAATGTATAATGTTTAACCCATAAAGTACAAAACTTTTTCATGAGTGAGTTTTTTTTTTCTCGATTCCTTTTTTTCCGCAAGAGGCCGGAAAATCAGGGTTTCAAAATATGTAGGCAATTGCAATTTTTTCGCCCGAAATTTCGAGTAGTTGTCATGTCCAAAATATAAAAAGCGTTGTTTCTCGATATAGACCAACATGTTCTTGATGTAGCGGTTAGCTCCTGCGTTTCTGCGCTTGAGGTTGGGAAATCGAATCCTGCCCAACCCCCCCCCCCCCCCCCTTAGCAAAATGATACATGCACCGGGGTTAAGAACTCCTGATTGACCCACTGACAGGTGGGCCTTGCGTTGATTAACCTAGTTACCTGGTTAGCCTAAACCCGTTGTTAGTATCCCACTGACTAGTGGCCCCACCCTTAAATTACCGAGTTAGACTAACCAGTTAATGACATGTGGGCCCATTTATCTGATTGACCGAGACAAACTTGACAGCGTTGACCGCAACGCTGGATCCACCTGTCAGTCACTCTACGTTGGGGCTTTTGAGTGTAAGTAAATACAGTAAATTTAGTTGTGCATCCTAGTGTTTTATTAACAGCTCGTGGGTTCCAACTTCATCTGTTCTTGCTTTTTTTCATTATATATTTGAAGGCTTTCGTGCGTAATTAAATAAATTGCGAGGTGGTTTTCGGCAAAAAAAAATCCGGCATGCTAGGGTCACCCAATGCCTTGTGCACTCCTAGCCACTAACAGGTGGGTCTCCACCAGGCTGGCGCGCCACGTGGGCAGGCCATACGGCTGGATACGAGAGGAAGTACCGTATTTGCACAAGAACGCAAGTTGAATGACCACAAATCCGTACTTTCAAAGTATTAGCATCAAACTGAACATCGAGCACAAGTTCTATGACTTCCGGTGATATTACCTCAATTTGTATGTGTTCTTCTTTTAGCAACACAATTGCACTTCAGTTGTTGAGATAATCGTATTGGTGCATGTTTTTCTTTTCTTGAAAACACCAAAAACTTTATTCATTAGAAATAGCAGTTACATCATTTATGAGGAAGGATACAATATCAATCGGAGGTTCCTTAAACCAATCGAATATCAAAGAAAATCTAGCCAGTCTAACAAGCTCATGAACAACTTTATTTGTTTTCCTATTAATTACAAAGTTCAAACCTAGAAATAGAAAATTCACAAGCAAAACTAGCTAAATGCCCGTGCGTTACCACGGGACAACATAACAATGTTGCACTGGTTGTATTTGTCCCGACAGCCCCATCTCTTCTTCCGTTGGTTCAAAATTTTCTCGACACACATCTTATTTATCTTACCCCAACAAGACAAACTTTGCTCTTACACTACTTTATTCCATATAGTTTCACTATGACATGATAAGCTAGCTCTTATTTGTCATTTGTTGTTTTTATGGATTGGTAAGGCTCATATGTAGATACATGTTTTTCAGGTATTTGGATTTTGGACTACCATGCCATTCAAATAAATGTTGCCTGTGATTTTCTTGAGCTGAACGTATTGTCATTTGTCTAGTGAAAGCAAGCGTTGCATAAAGCCATAAACAAAAGACGCACTTACCGAAATCTGATAATGATATATAGAAACTGAAGAGAGTTCCATCAGTACATGCTTGCCCACCAAACGGAATTTTAACCAGAAACATGTGAACAATAATCTAAGTGCATATTGAATGCCATATCAGTTATTTACAAAGTCATGGAGTGAAGTTTTCGGACCAAGTATTGAACCAATTGGTCTTTCTTTCAAAATTCGTTCACAAACTCCGATGTTTTTCTCCCACTTCCCTCCATTCTTGGTGATCATCATGTCTGTTTCTCCACATGTAAGTCCCATCCGAAACACAAATAGGTAAAGTTTGTTGATGGTCTTCATCTTCCTTCACTGCTTCTCTGTCCGGTCTTCATATGTGCCTCCGGCTTGCAGTACCTTCTTTCATATGCGTGCTCTTCTTCCAACTCCAAAGAATTCTAGTGAAGAATTAAGAAACTTTAATCTAACCTCGCTCAATCTGGTGTATTTCCTAGAGCAGCCCGCACGAGTGCCTCCTCCCTTCTTCTTGGACTCCTCGAACGCGCCAACAGGCTCTCCCCAGGAGAACAGGAGCTCTCACCCATGACCTCCTCGACACCGTTGGAACCACTTGGTAGCCTGTGTCAATGACCTCGGGGCGTCGCTGGTGGGAGGTCAAGGAGGAGTGTGTGATGTCGGTGGAGGCGGATCTAGAGGATGAGAATTCAACATACAATAAAAAATTGAACATACAGACTATCATGCCCTCCATATAGACCAACTTGTTCTTGATGTAGCGGTTAGCTCCTGCGTTTCTGTGCTTGAGGATGGGAAATCGAATCCTGCCCAACCCCCCCCCCTCCCCCCTTAGCAAAATGGTACATGCACCGGGGTTAAGAACTCCTGGTTGACCCACTGACAGGTGGGCCTTGCGTTGATTAACCTAGTTACCTGGTTAGCCTAAACCCGTTGTTAGTATCCCACTGACTAGTGGCCCCACCCTTAAATTACCGAGTTAGACTAACCAGTTAATGACATGTGGGCCCATTTATCTGATTGACCGAGACAAACTTGACAGCGTTGACCGCAACGCTGGATCCACCTGTCAGTCACTCTACGTTGGGGCTTTTGAGTGTAAGTAAATACAGTAAATTTAGTTGTGCATCCTAGTGTTTTATTAACAGCTCGTGGGTTCCAACTTCATCTGTTCTTGCTTTTTTTCATTATATATTTGAAGGCTTTCGTGCGTAATTAAATAAATTGCGAGGTGGTTTTCTGCAAAAAAAATCCGGCATGCTAGGGTCACCCAATGCCTTGTGCACTCCTAGCCACTAACAGGTGGGTCTCCACCAGGCTGGCGCGCCACGTGGGCAGGCCATACGGCTGGATACGAGAGGAAGTACCGTATTTGCACAAAAACGCAAGTTGAATGACCACAAATCCGTACTTTCAAAGTATTAGCATCAAACTGAACATCGAGCACAAGTTCTATGACTTCCGGTGATATTACCTCAATTTGTATGTGTTCTTCTTTTAGCAACACAATTGCACTTCAGTTGTTGAGATAATCGTATTGGTGCATGTTTTTCTTTTCTTGAAAACACCCAAAACTTTATTCATTAGAAATAGCAGTTACATCGTTTATGAGGAAGGATACAATATCAATCGGAGGTTCCTTAAACCAATCGAATATCAAAGAAAATCTAGCCAGTCTAACAAGCTCATGAACAACTTTATTTGTTTTCCTATTAATTACAACGTTCAAACCTAGAAATAGAAAATTCACAAGCAAAACTAGCTAAATGCCCGTGCGTTACCACGGGACAACATAACAATGTTGCACTGGTTGTATTTGTCCCGACAGCCCCATCTCTTCTTCCGTTGGTTCAAAATTTTCTCGACACACATCTTATTTATCTTACCCCAACAAGACAAACTTTGCTCTTACACTACTTTATTCCATATAGTTTCACTATGACATGATAAGCTAGCTCTTATTTGTCATTTGTTGTTTTTATGGATTGGTAAGGCTCATATGTAGATACATGTTTTTCAGGTATTTGGATTTTGGACTACCATGCCATTCAAATAAATGTCGCCTGTGATTTTCTTGAGCTGAACGTATTGTCATTTGTCTAGTGAAAGCAAGCGTTGCATAAAGCCATAAACAAAAGACGCACTTACCGAAATCTGATAATGATATATAGAAACTGAAGAGAGTTCCATCAGTACATGCTTGCCCACCAAACGGAATTTTAACCAGAAACATGTGAACAATAATCTAAGTGCATATTGAATGCCATATCAGTTATTTACAAAGTCATGGAGTGAAGTTTTCGGACCAAGTATTGAACCAATTGGTCTTTCTTTCAAAATTCGTTCACAAACTCCGATGTTTTTCTCCCACTTCCCTCCATTCTTGGTGATCATCATGTCTGTTTCTCCACATGTAAGTCCCATCCGAAACACAAATAGGTAAAGTTTGTTGATGGTCTTCATCTTCCTTCACTGCTTCTCTGTCCGGTCTTCATATGTGCCTCCGGCTTGCAGTACCTTCTTTCATATGCGTGCTCTTCTTCCAACTCCAAAGAATTCTAGTGAAGAATTAAGAAACTTTAATCTAACCTCGCTCAATCTGGTGTATTTCCTAGAGCAGCCCGCACGAGTGCCTCCTCCCTTCTTCTTGGACTCCTCGAACGCGCCAACAGGCTCTCCCCAGGAGAACAGGAGCTCTCACCCATGACCTCCTCGACACCGTTGGAACCACTTGGTAGCCTGTGTCAATGACCTCGGGGCGTCGCTGGTGGGAGGTCAAGGAGGAGTGTGTGATGTCGGTGGAGGCGGATCTAGAGGATGAGAATTCAACATACAATAAAAAATTGAACATACAGACTATCATGCCCTCCATATATCAAAATTCAGATTAGACATGTCTTACTACATCTCAATACTTATCAAATTGGTAGATAATGGATATGCAATTCACTGTACATATTACACAAGACTTCGCTCAGATAGTCCTCCTCACCTTCTACCAATTTCTTTGCTTGTGTTCGCTGCACTGTCCCTGCTCAAACAAAAATTACAGGTCAGTGCAAAGAGGGGAGCCATAGAGTTTAGAAAAATATCTAATAGATAACACAAGCAAAAGCTTCAAGTTCTATAGTAAACCCCACGGAAGAGTGGCAAATGGGCCTTTGATTTCATCAGACATGGGGTGAGTTGAATCAACAAGCTCTCTCTTCCTCAACTAAAAAAAATGTACAGAATGACTTGCATTTCAAGAACTGAATTTTATCCAAGAACTGAAATCAATGCACAGGAACTATCAAAGTGTACGCATGGGGTTTATACCAAAGAGTACGGTTTAAACTCCCACCGTACAGCTCGTCGGCCTACCAGTACCAGTCATCCACGGGCTTGGGCGCCGCGCCCACGCCATCGTAGACACCGTCCAGTCTCTCATGACTGCCGTCGCCGGCCGCAGGTCATGGTCGCTATGGCATCGATGCACCTGCTAATGAGCTGCACCTTGTCGGACGTCGGGAGGAGCTCCTCGGCCCTGGCCCTGCGGAGCGCGGTGACCGCGCCCTTGAGGCTTGCCAGCGCCACCTCCTCCAGGTAGGCCTCGGTCCTGCCGATGAGGTTCCCGGGCTTGCACTCCTCGGACATCTCCAGGTGCTCGGCGGTGCAGCGCAGCATGGCGACGTTGTCTGCGGTGATCACGAAGTTGACGCCGTAGCAGAACTTGGTCAAACGCCTTGGCGTCGCCGGGCATGCCCGTGATCTCGAGGTGGGTCACCCTGGACCCCGACACGAGCCTCCTTATGTAGATCATTTAGATGCCAGTGGGAGCTGCAGAAGTTGTCATCGGAACTCAGGATTTTTGCCGATTCCATGTGATTTCTAAGCGCGCGCGGTAAGAATCGAAGTTGGGGTTGGTTGGTTACCTTGTGCAAGTTGAAGCTGCTCTCCCCAACTTGGATGGTAATATCGCTTCGGAATTCTTGTGAACGGATCCTGCACCAACCAGTTCAAAAAGCTATAAATACCATCAGAGAATATAACGCCCTCCATGGGTAATCAAACTAAGCTTCACAGTGTAGGAGCGGATTAATAGCAGAGGATCAGATATGACCAAATAATAATAAAGCTAGTAATTAGCAGGAGTACTAAAGTTTATAGTACGCATGCCTTCCTTAAACCAAATTGTTCCATTCTTATGCAGCCCGCATCTGCGCTAGCCGACCAACCCCCTGACTGGAATCCGCCACGGCACCGTCTATCGGTCCCCAAGAACCCAACCCACAGCGTTGCTGACGCATTATACACCAGCAACATCGCCCTAGGGGGCTCCTAGCCGATGGATGGCTGCGCGGCGGGACGGCGGGAGGGCAGGCTCCGAGAAGTAGGCGCCGGCCGCAAAGGATCATGGTTGGCGCCAGCGACTTCCTCTCTCATCGCTTCCGACAGGGACGCAGTCCCAATCGATGTGATTCGGTTCGACCGTTCTAGCGCTCGCCTTGCATGCTCCACCGTCGACCATGACGGACACATAGGAGGCATGATCGAGGTCTCGAGGAGAGCACGGCGTCGCTGGCTGACGGCATGGGGGATTGATGGAGGCGACAAGGCGAGGGCTGAGGGAGGTGCGGGGCGTCTGTTGCGGAGGCTGAGGGGCGGAAAACGAATGAGCCGATGATCGTGCGTGCGAGGGTTGGTTTATTGGGGTCGTGCGTGGGCGTGGGCGTGGGCCTTTTCCTAATTTTCTGGAGATCGATCGGCGGGAGTGGGAATGAGAAGATGACCTTCGTACGAGGCAGGGCTGATCGAACCATCACGACAACGGCAGATCCCCTTTAATAGTAGAGATGATAGCAATCATAAAAAATTGACGGCGCCGCCCTCGCAGAATGACCACTGTTCTTCATAGGAGGTGTTTGGTTTGGAAGAAGTAACGTAAACGTAATCGTAATCGAGTTGCGCTGGTAATGTAAACGTAATTGAAGAAAACAGAAACCTGTTTGGTTAGTCAATGTAACGTTAACGGCTAACGCTAGCCAGCGCTCAATGTCCAACGCCGTCTCCCTCGCGCTCGCGTTCTCGCACCGCGTGCTCGCCGCCGCATCCTCCCTCCTCGCCGCTGGTGTGCCCTTGCACCACCACGCACAGTTCACGCGCCCCTGCCGGTCGTCTCCAGGTTGTTCCTGGCCGGAAGCCATGTGCACAGCTTGGTGGCACAACTCAATCTGCCGCCGCCGCCGCCGCCGAGTACAGGCTCAGGCC
Source organism: Elymus sibiricus (assembly GCA_039707655.1). Lineage (NCBI taxonomy): Eukaryota > Viridiplantae > Streptophyta > Magnoliopsida > Poales > Poaceae > Elymus > Elymus sibiricus. Next base: position 137,310,093 of record CM077666.1, read on the forward strand.
TCGTGGTCGCCATGTGGGCGCTCGTCGCCACCGTGCCAGGACCGAGCCTACTTGGCCGCCCCCCTCGGCGCCGCCAAAGTAGGCATAGTGTGCGGCCATCCAGGCATGGTGGAGTCGAGTGGAGTGACGAGAAGGCGTCGTCATCGGCGTCTGTGTCCGCTAGCGTGGCGGGAGGTAGAAGAGGCCGGCTGTCCAGGCTCCCGATGGTCGGCGGCTGTCAAGGTGCACGGCTGGTGTGGCATCGGCGGCGCCTTAAGCGGAGGAGACCCTGAAGAAGAAGAAGAAGAAGAAGAAGACGTGGTGGAAGAAGACTCGTGCATAGATACGGTTTCCTTGTTTTGAGGGAAATGGTTTCCGCACGATGGTGTGGATTATCGGATTACGCTCGATTATAACTAGGCTGTGATCCGATACCCGCGTTATCTGATTACGCTCGACCAAACCAAACAAAATCTAACGTTATCTCTTACCGATGTAAACTGATTACGTTACAAAGGAACGAACCAAACACCTCCATAGTGTCAATGACCTCCAGATTCTTAGAATTAATAACAAGTCGGTTGCATCCTACCCTTTGCATAAGGGCAAAACCGAATCTGAGCGCCAAAACTTCAACCGTCAAGACATCCGCCCAACTGTCGATTTTCCAATTCTCCTTAGTGATTAAATTTCCTTTATCATCCATCAAAACCGCCCCTGTCGTACCCCTAAGCAAGTCTTGATCAAAAGAAGCATCAGCGTTAAGTTTGACAAAACCCACAGGGGGCGGATCCACCCCTCTTCTCATGGTAGCATTGCATATAGATTTTTAGTGGTTAAATCTGAGGTACCTGATATGCATGTTGATACTATAATGGAATCTGGTGATGCAACATTTTTTGATAATATATTCCCTATGAAATATATGCATAGCATTGCTAGATTTTCTTTTGAGATAATTCCTGAATCTAGTACATCTGATGAGTATTTCGAACAATCACCTGAGAAAGTCCTTGAGAAGGATAACGATGAAGCTCCTGTAAGGAGCAAAAGGCAAAGGGTTGCAAAATCCTTTGGTGATGATTTCATTGTATACCTTGTGGACAACACTCCCAAGTCTATTGCAGAGGCATATGCATCTTCGGATGTAGATGATTAGAAAGAAGCTGTTCATAATGAGATGAACTCAATTCTTTCTAATGGAACTTGGGAGCTAACTGAACGACCATATGGTTGTAAACCTGTAAAATGTAAGTGGGTGTTCAAAAAGAAGTTAAGGCATGATGGTACTATTGATAAATACAAGGCACGACTTGTGGCCAAGGGCTACACTCAGAAAGAAGGCAAAGATTACTTTGACACCTATTCACCCGTTGCTAGAATTACCACCATTCGGGTGCTACTTTCCCTAGCTGCCTCTTATGGTCTTATCATTCATCAAATGGATGTAAAGACAACTTTCCTAAATGGAGAGTTGGAAGAGGAAATCTATATGGATCAGCCTGATGGGTTTGTGGTAAAGGGTGAAGAGAGAAAGATGTGCAAGTTGTTAAAATCTTTGTATGGTCTGAAACATGCAACTAAGCAATGACATGAGAAGTTTGAAAGAACTCTGACTTCTGCAGGATTTGTTATTAATGAGGATGATAGGTGTGTTTACTATCGTCATGGTGGGGGCAATAGTGTTATATTATGTTTGTATGTGGACGACATATTGATCTTTGGTACAAACATTGGTGCAATCAATGCGGTCAAGTCTTTTCTATCAAAGAGTTTTGACATGAAAGATCTGGGAGAAGCCGATGTCATTCTAAATATCAAACTTATTAAGGATGAGAGTGTGATTACTTTAATGCAATCTCACTATGTTGAGAAGGTGTTGAGCCACTTCGGCTTTATGGATAGCAAGCCTTCTCCAACACCTTATGATCACAGCGTGACACTCAGAAAGAATAAGAAAGACACGAGAGATCAATTAAGATACTCTCAAATTGTCGATTCACTCATGTATTTAGCTAGCGCAATAAGGCCAGATATCTCTTTTGCTATGAGCAAACTGAGTAGGTTCATGTCCAACCCGGGTGATGAACATTGGAATGCACTAGAAAGGGTCTTGCGCTATCTGAGAGGTACTATGAGTTACGGAATTCACTATTCAGGGCATCATGCTGTGCTAGAAGGATATAGTGATTCGAACTGGATCTCCGATGTTGATGTACTCTACGCCACAAGTGGGTATGTATTTACTCATGGAGGTGGCGCAAACAGACCATATTGACAAGGTCAACTATTGTCGTGGGAACGTGTCTGACAGTAGATGGTAGGGGTACGAAAGGAGAGGGCAGAGTCCTAGCTACGGCGAGGGTGTACACACAGATGTATGAGTTCAGGCCTCACTCGGAAGTGATAACAGCCCTACGTCTCAGGTGCTCCGGGGAGCTTACTCTGTCGAGTGATACGTGTGTTGTGTTTACAAAGGATTGCGAACCCTTGTGCCAGTGGGGAGGGGTGACTTATATAGAGTGCGCTGCCCCTCATAAACGTCCGGCATCTAAGGGATTGATTGTGGGGAGTAAAGAGGGACGTTACTGGTAACGTATACAATAAATGCCAGTTAAGGCGGCGAGCGTAACGCCTGCCCGTTGGTCTCCCTGGGGAGACTCCCGGTCTTCTACAGTCGAGTGATTGGCGACCGCTCCGAGTGAGGGTTTACTGTCGAGTGTAGGGGGGTCTTCCGAGTGAACATATGTTGAGTGACTCATATGCCATGGCTAGTTCAGTCGGAATCTCTCTTGTAGTCTTGTAGTTCTCCAATGTGGTGTCCTTAGGTGGGGTATGTAAGACAGGCCTAATACCCTACCCTAGGTACATATCCTCGTCATTAGCCCCCGAATGGATCAAGGCTCGAGTGGAGAAGGGACAGTGCAGGTTCTGCCGAACTCAGCGTTCCGAATGAGCTTCGAGATTTTTCCGATACCTGTGACGACTGGGCCTTCCAACTTCTGCCTTGATCTATTCAGCTTGTCAGCTCTTCCGAGTGAATTCAGATGCAGGTTCGAGTCCGAATGGTCAACAGGATCTTCAGATGTGAAAGGACGTTCTGTCCGGCCCGGATTTCGCGGGATTCGAAATTTCGGGGAACGCGCGCCGAGCAGGGATGACGCAACCGACGGGGAAGCGGCTCCTCGATCCTCGCGCCACCGTTATCGCCACATATCGCGGCTCCTCCGTTAGTGGGATACACAGGGATTTGGCGGGCCCACGAGTCAGTGACTCGGGTCGACGGACATAAAAAACGAGAGGTGAGGGGAACTTGCGACAGTGCGCTCATTTTCCCCTCGTCTCCTCCGCTTCTTCTGCTCCGCCGCCGCGCTGCTCAGATCGAATCCGCTCACTGCCGCGACAATGGCGTCCAAGAAGACGACGAAGGGGAAGAAACCCTCGAGCGCCCGGGCCGCAGCGCCACCCGGATGGATGCAGGGCGATTTCCTGCCGTCAACCGTGACGGCGTTGGACGTGGAGAAGCTCGTCGCTGACGGCCTGATTGCGGCCGGGTCATGGAGGTTGCCGGGGACGGAAGCGGAGCCGGAGCCGCGCGAGGGCGAGCGGGTCCTCCTGACCACCCATTTGGAGAGAGGTTTTGCTCTGCCCCCGCATCCCTTCTTCCGCGGTTTTCTGAATTTCTTCGGGGCTCAGTTGCATCATTTTCCTCCCAACGCAATTGCGTATCTCGCCGCGTTCGTGACGATGTGTGAATGTTTCTTGGGTTGTCCCGCCCACTGGGGTCTGTTCAAGCACATCTTTACCATCCGTTCTCAGTCGGTAAAGAAGGCCCACGCTAGTGATAATAGAACCAACGTCATCCAGCTATGCGGGGGTTTGGGTCTTCAGAAGAGGACGGGGAGTGCCTTCCCAGCGCTCACCCTTCCGGAGTCGGTGCGGGGCTGGCAGTCGACCTGGTTCTACTGCCACGACGTCGCGTCCCCAAACATGTCGACTGGCCTTCCTCCCTTCACGCTGGATCGACCCACTGCGCCCCCATCTCTGACCGTGGCCGAGGAAGAGAAGGCCAATGTGGGGATCTTGATGAATAGTGTTGTGAATCTGATTCGATGGAGTGACCGGCTTGGATCTGTTGGAGGTGTTCCTGGGTCGACGGATCCAGCCGCTCCAGGCGCGGGACCATCCGATGTGGCATTACTCAGGAGTCGACGATACCACTCGTACCCACCCGGAAGATGTCTCAGGGGAAACCATCACGCTTTGGCTGCGCGGCATCACTGGTGCGCGAGACAATCCCCGGGGTTCCAAAAGAGTATCGCCTTTCTCAGCTGCAAATCCGCCGAATGTGGTGAGTCATGTCATTGTCGATTGCTTTTGTATCTTGTCGAGTGAATATGTCTTCAGCTGACTGACTTGAATCTTTGCAGGAGCTCACGAACATGTATTCACCCGTGCCGAATGGCGGTCAGAACCTTGAAGGAGCGGGGAGCGAGAGCGACAGTGACAGCATCAGCTACGCCGAGGACAGCGAAGGCAACGGTGACGACTCGTCGGGGAGCGATGAAGTTGAAGTCGTGTCTCCTCCGCGTACTGAAGGGCGTTCCAAGCAGCGTCACGACCCAACACTCGACCGGGGTCGGGCCGGGGGGTCGACCACCAGGAGCTCCAAGCGCAGTCGGACGTCGACGCCAGAGCCGATTGAAAAGGTTGCCAAGCAGCCCAAGGTCACCACCACCAAGCCCCGGAAGGCTCTCCCCAGAATCAAGGTTGACGTGCCGATTGCTTCAACGTAAGTATCCTTGCTCTTCGCTTAACTTGTTGCTGAGCTTCATATTTTTGTTGACCGAGTGGATCTTGATCGTCAGGGCCGCTACCTCGGTGACATCGCCGGGGCGAGGAGAGGAAAGCGCGGAGAAGGACACGCCGGACGCAGCTACTTCTCGCCAAGGTATGTCATATTGTCATTTGACATTCTTTTCAAACCATTCGACAGTCATGTGATATGTCGACTGGTGACATGCAGAGCCAATGGATACCGACCCCGCAGCCCCGTCTCCGACTGTACCGATTACAGCACCGACCCAGATGGCCGTGGAGCTCGCCAGTCCGCCACAAGCGCCTGTCTCCCAAGCGCCAGCCTCGCAAGCGCCAGTCCTTCCGACTACATCGCCGCTCCCTTCACAGACCATCTTCTCTCTGCACCGTGTTCCAGAAGACCAGACTGGAGCTGCTAAGGAGGCGATGATGCAGGCCGAACATATGATGCAGCGTACGAAGGAGGCGTACGAGGCCAGCAAGCTGGCTTACGACGCTAGCTCAGCGCTTCGGGCGAACGTCCAAGTAAGTGCACTTGTAAGTGCGCTTTTTGATTGTGTCATTTTCCGTCTACCATGACTTGACTTCTGCACCCACTGGGAGTTTTCTGTCTGTCGACTGGTAATCGCTTGTCACGCACTCGGCTAGGGCTGACCTGGTCGAGTGGAAAATCTCTTTTTTTTTGTTCGGCCGTCACTCGGATCGGGCGGACCGTTCCGAGTGGATACCGTCCCGGTGGGGGCACGCTGAGTGCACCCACTGGGTGTAGTCCCCGAGACTGCCGTCGACTGCGGGCAGTCGGCGGGAGTCTTAGAACTTGGACTCGAAGCCCATATTTCTGTCCACTGAATTGTTTTTGTCGTTGATCTCAGAAGGCCTGTGAGCTCGGTACTCGATATGCTGACTTGGAGAAGGAGAAGACTCAGCTTCAGCTCGACTTGGAACTGACGAGGAGAGACCTGGAGCGTGCGCAAGCTGATCTGAAGGCTTCAGGAGGTAAACTTTGTTGATCGAGTACTTCGTTATTTGTTTCTTCTATCTTTGAACCGAGTGACTCCACTCGAGCAGACGTGCGTGCTGAAAACCGTCGACTCCGAGCGCGACTCAACAATGCTATTGCTTTAGATATCATGAAGAAGGCGCTGGAGGACAAAGACAGATCACTCGCCGATGCTCAGAAGACGGCGAGGGAGAAGACTGAAGCTGCCGAGAAGAAGCTCGCCGCGGCCAGCAAGCTTGAGGAAGAGAACACGAAGCTGAAGCAGGAGCGAGCTGACTAGAGCAAAAGGCTTGACCATGCAACCAAGGGAGCAAAGGGCTTGGAGACCTATCTGGGGGATTACGCCCAGAAGATGTATGTTTTGCTTGAAGGTAATTTTCTCCAGTCGAGTAAATTCCATTAATCCCAACTTCATCCAGTCGAGTGAATTCCGTTGATTTTCAGGGAACAGTATCATGACTAATTCTTTCCATCTTCTTCATGTAGAATTCTGCAAGGATTTCGAGAAGGAGACCGAGGCGGTCGAGCCCAATCTGGACCCTTCCAAGTCACCTGTCGGAGATGCTGTGGCTATGAACATGTTCCGGCTTGAAGCTCGAGTCGCAGGCGTCCGGGAGTACGTCGCTCGACTGCGAGGTGCAATGGAGAAGGTCGACAAGGAGCTGTGGCCGGAAGACTCACTTCAGGCTGACCTCGAGTCAATGATGACTCGGCTTGACGAGCTCCCTGGTCGAGTGCAGGCATGGAAGAAATCTGCTGCACGCTGCGGAGCCGACATAGCGCTCTCACTCGTCAGGGTCCATTGCAAGGAGGTCAAGGAGGACAAACTGAAAGCACTTCAGGTGGCCAACACAAAGAAGCTCCAGTTCCAGGACTTCATGGAGACCTTCATCGAAGCGGCCACTCGGATCGCTGACGGGATCGACCTGGACACCTTCGTCGAACCTGCAAGTCCCACTGGAGCTTGAGAAAGCTTTGCTGGTGATCAAAAACTTTAATTTGCCTCGGTATGCCGAGTGGTGGTGTATCGTTAAAACTTCTTTCGGGTCTTGGGCCCGAGTACTTTCGTCATTTGCATGGGCAACTTTTATCCATGCTGAATACTCTGGATTTATCTGAATTTGTTTTTCAGTCTTTTGCTTGATTTCCTCTCGAGTAGATCAGGTCTTGTCGAGTGGTTTCTGGTCTAGTGGGGGCACGCGGAGTGCACCCACTGGGTGTACTCCCCGAGACCGCTGTCGAGTGGCGGCGACATCGGCAAGGGTCTTAAATTTGTTTGATTGATTTCGGACTTAGGCGAGGACTGACTCGCAGCTAAGCCCCCCGAGTGAGAGGACCGCTCGTCATTCGGGAGTGAGTATCAGAACTTAGGCGAAGACTGGTTCGCAGATAGCCTCCGAGTGAGAGGATTGCTCGTCACTCGGAGTAGTTTATAACTTAGGTGATGCGGAATCACGGCTAAGCCCCCGAGTGTGAGGATCGCTCATCACTCGGAGTAGTTTATAACTTAGGTGATGCGGAATCACGGCTAAGCCCCCGAGTGTGAGGATCGCTCATCACTCGGAGTAGCGTTTTAACTTGGGCGAAGCGGATTCGCAGCCAAGCCCCCGAGTGGGAGGATCGCTCGTCACTCGGAGTATGTTTTTAATTTGGGCGAAGCGGATTCGCAGCCAAGCCCCCGAGTGAGAGGATCGCTCGTCACTCGGAGTATGTTTTTAACTTGGGCGAAGCGGATTCGCAGCCAAGCTCCCGAGTGAGAGGATCGCTCATCACTCGGAGTAACGTTTTAAACTTAGGCGACACGGAGTCGCAGCTAAGCCCCAGAGTGTGAGGATTCCCATCACTCGGAGTAGATTTAAACTTAGGCGATGCGGAATCGCGGCTAAGCTTTCGAGTGAAGCTATTCACTCGACGAGGTTCTGAACTTAGGCGACACGGAGTCGCAGCTAAGCCCCCGAGTGTGAGGATCGCCCATCACTCGGAGTATGTTTATAACTTAGGCGAAGCGGATTCGCAGCTAAGCCGCCGAGTGTGAGGATCGTTCATCACTCGGAGTAGAGTTTTAACTTGGGCGAAGCGGATTCGCAGCCAAGCCCCCGAGTGAGAGGATCGATCATCACTCGGAATAACGTTTTAACTTGGGCGAAGCGGATTCGCAGCCAAGCTCTCGAGTGAATGCGATGATATTCACCCGACGAGGTTCTGAACTTAGGCGACACGGAGTCGCAGCTAAGCCCCAGAGTGTGAGGATCGCCCATCACTCGGAGTAGATTTAAACTTAGGCGATGCGGAATCGCGGCTAAGCTTTCGAGTGAAGCTATTCACTCGACGAGGTTCTGAACTTAGGCGACACGGAGTCGCAGCTAAGCCCCAGAGTGTGAGGATCGCCCATCACTCGGAGTAGATTTAAACTTAGGCGATGCGGAATCGCGGCTAAGCCCCAGAGTGTGAGGATCGCCCATCACTCGGAGTAGATTTAAACTTAGGCGATGCGGAATCGCGGCTAAGCTTTCGAGTGAAGCTATTCACTCGACGAGGTTCTGAACTTAGGCGGCACGGAGTCGCAGCTAAGCCCCCGAGTGTGAGGATCGCCCATCACTCGGAGTAGATTTAAACTTAGACGATGCGGAATCGCGGCTAAGCCTCCCGAGTGGAAAATCGCTCGCACTCGGAGTATTCTTGAACTCAGAATTGTGCGATCGGAATCGACAAAAGACTGCAGGAGTCGTATCCTTGATAATCAAAACAGTTTACTCTTATTACATCAGACAGATCAATCTTCAGGTGTAGAACCGACGAAGCAGATCCGCGTTCCAGGCCCGTGGCTCGTCAGCGTTCTTCTTGAGATTGAAGAGGTGGTAGGCTCCATTGTTCAGCACCTTGGTGACGACGAAAGGGCCTTCCCACGCGGGGGCTAGCTTGTGAGGCCGCTGCTGATCCACTCGGAGCACGAGGTCACCTTCGTGGAAGGTCCGACTCCTGACGTGCCTTGCATGGAAGCGACGCAGATCTTGCTGGTATGCAGTCGACCGGATCAAAGCCATTTCCCGCTCTTCCTCAAGGAGATCCACATCATCCTGGCGTGCTTGCTCAGCTTCAACCTCCGAGTAAAGGTCCACCCGAGGAGAATTGTGAAGAACATCACTCGGCAGGACAGCTTCAGCCCCATACACCATGAAGAAAGGAGTGCGATCAGTTGACCGATTTGGAGTTGTCCTCAAGCCCCACAGAACAGACGGTAATTCTGTAACCCAAGCTCCAGCTGCATGATCGAGTTCGCGCATGAGTCGAGGCTTCAACCCTTGAAGGATAAGGCCATTTGCTCGCTCGGCCTGACCGTTTGACTGGGGGTGCGCAACGGATGCGTAATCTACCCGAGTGCCTTGAGAGGAGCAAAAGGCTCTGAACTCTTCCGAATCAAAATTAGAACCATTGTCCGTGATGATACTATGGGGAACTCCGTATCTGAATATTATTTCCCTCATGAATTTGATGGTTGTGCGAGAATTCAGCTTCCTGATAGGCTTGGCCTCAATCCATTTAGTGAACTTGTCGACTGCTACCAGAAGGTGCGTGAAACCACTCTGGCCCGTGCGGAGAGGTCCGATCATATCCAATCCCCATACAGCGAACGGCCAGACGAGTGGAATGGTCTTCAAGGCAGACGCAGGCTTGTGCGACAAGTTTGCATAGAATTGGCATCCTTCACAGTGCTGCACAATATCCTTAGCCATCTCATTGGCGCGCGGCCAGAAGAAACCAGCTCGGTAGGCCTTGGCAACAATCGTCCGAGAGGACGCATGATGGCCGCAAGTTCCCGAGTGAATTTCCTCCAGAATCAGTCGACCTTCTTCGGGAGAAATGCATCGCTGAGCCACGCCGGTTACGCTCTTTCTGTAGAGCTGCCCATTCATAACAGTGAAAGCTTTGGATCTGCGGACAATCTGTCGAGCTTCAACTTCGTCTTCTTGAAGTTCTCGCCTGAGGATGTACGCGATGTAGGGCACCGTCCAATCGGGAGTTATCACCAGAATCTCACTGACCAGATCTATGACTGCTGGGACATCAACTTCAGTCGGATTGGAGGCGCTTATAGGCTGCGGGGGTTCTTCGGTGAAGGGGTCCTCTTGTACTGAAGGAGAGTGCAAATGCTCCAGGAACACATTGCTGGGCACAGGCTTCCGAGTGGAACCGATTTTTGCCAGTTCGTCAGCTGCCTGGTTCTTCACTCGGGGAACGTGATGGAGTTCCAAACCCTCAAACTTCTTCTCAAGCTTTCTTACTGCATTGCAATATCCGGTCATGGCGGGGTTTCTGACATCCCACTCCTTCATCACTTGATTGACCACCAAATCCGAGTCACCGTATACCATCAGGCGACGGATGCCGAGCGAGATGGCCATACGCAACCCGTAAAGGAGTGCTTCGTACTCAACTTCATTATTGGAGGAATCAAAGTGAATCTGGAGGACATAGCTGAGTTTATCGCCCTTGGGAGACACCAATACCACACCAGCACCAAAACCGTTCAGCATCTTCGAGCCGTCAAAGAACATGGTCCAGTGTTCCGAGTGGATCCGGACTGGCTGCTGCTGTTCTATCCACTCGGCCATGAAGTCAGCAAGTGCTTGAGATTTAATGGCTTTCTTCGCTTCAAACTTGATATCAAAATAAAGAAGTTCAATGGCCCATTTGGCCACTCGACCAGTCGCGTCTCGATTGTTGAGGATTTCATTCAAAGGTGCATCACTGACGACTGAGACTGAGTGATCTTGAAAATAGTGCGCCACTTTCTTCACTGATAGATATATACCATAGACAAGCTTCTGGTAATGTGGGTACCTTTGCTTAGAAGGAGTCAACACTTCAGAGATGTAATAAACTGTGTGCTGGACTTTGTAGGCCTTGCCCTCTTCTTCTCGCTCGACAGTAAGAACTGTACTGACGACCTGATTGGTGGATGCAATGTACAGGAGCAGGGGTTCTTTGCTGTGTGGAGCGGCAAGCACCGGCTGGGTGGAGAGCAGGGCTTTGAGCTGGACAAACGCTGCTTCTGCCTCTGAATTCCACTCGAACGTATCGGATTTCTTCATCAGTCGGTACAAAGGGAGTGCCTTCTCTCCGAGACGAGAAATGAATCTGCTCAGCGCTGCTAGGCAACCAGTAAGCTTCTGGACATCGTGAATACGCTCGGGGCGTTTCATTCGGACGATGGCACCGATCTTCTCGGGGTTGATGTCGATTCCTCGTTCGGAAACGAGATAACCGAGCAACTTTCCACCCGGAACTCCAAAAGTACACTTGGTTGGATTCAGCTTGAGGTCATATCTTCTTAAGTTGGCGAATGTTTCCGCCAAGTCAGTCAGCAGGTCGGAACCTTTGCGAGACTTGACTACGATATCATCCATGTAGGCCTCGACATTCCGACTGATCTGGTCGAGGAGACACTTCTGAATCATGCGCATGAAAGTAGCGCCAGCATTCTTCAGACCAAAAGGCATGGTGATGTAACAGAAACACCCGAAAGGGGTGATGAAGGCCGTTTTTATTTCATCTGGACCAAACAGACGGATCTGATGATAGCCAGAGTATGCATCGAGAAAAGACAAACGCTCGCACCCCGCAGTCGAGTCTACAATCTGGTCGATGCGGGGGAGCGGGAAATGATCTTTCGGTCAGGCCCGATTGATATGCTTGAAGTCTATACACATTCGGAGCGACTTGTCCTTCTTGGGGACCATGACGACATTCGCAAGCCACTCGGAGTGGTAGACCTCGCGAATGAACTTGGCCTCCAAGAGTCGAGCCACCTCCTCGCCGATTGCCTTCCGCTTCTCTGTTGCCGACCGGCGTAAGTGTTCTTTTACACGCTTGGCCTTCGGATCAACTCTCAAACGGTGCTCAGCCAGTCCCCTGGGTACACCAGGCATGTCAGCGGGCTTCCATGCAAAGATGTCCCAGTTCTCACGGAGGAACTGGATGAGCTCGGCTTCCTATTTGCTGTCGAGTGTGGTTGAGATGTTGGTCGGAGCAGCAGTAGGATCTGTCGGGTGAATGTGCACTTGCTTCAAGTCTCCTGCCGACTGAAAAGCTGACTCGGTGGTGGGCTTCTTGGAACGCAACAGATCAGCGGGATCAGCAGTCTTCTTGTACTCTTCTAACTCGACTACAGCCATCTGCATGTCGGCGATCTTGGAGCCCTGTTGGAGGCACTCCTCAGCCCTCTGTCAATTGCCTGTGACTGTGATCACACCCTTGGGCCCGGGCATCTTCAGCTTGAGATACACGTAACACGGGCGGGCCATGAAACGTGCATACGCTGGACGGCCAAGGATGGCATGATATGCACTCTTGAAGTCTACAACCTCAAATGTCAGCTTCTCTTTGCGAAAGTTCTTGTCAGTGCCGAACACCACATCCAGCGCAATCTGTCCGAGTGACTTGGCCTTCTTCCCAGGGATGACCCCGTGGAATTGCATATTGCTTTCGCTGAGCCTGGTCATCGGAATGCCCATCCCTTTGAGGGTATCAGCGTACAGAATATTCAGGCCACTTCCTCCATCCATGAGAACATTGCGGAGACGAGTGCCTCCTACCACCGGATCCACCACCAGCGCCTGTCGACCTGGGGTAGGGACATGAACGGGATGGTCCGACTGATCGAAGGTGATAGCTGTCTGGGACCACTTGAGGTACTCGGGGGTAGCTGGGGCAGCCATGTTGACCTCCCTGTTGATGACCTTCAATCGACTCTTGCTTTCTACATCGGCAAAAATCACCAATGTGGCATTGATCTCAGGAAAGTCTTCTTTACCTTCGTCCTCTTCTTTCTCAGGATCTTTGTCACTCGACTGCTCTCCCTTGAACCCTTGGATCAGCAATCGGCACTGTCGAGTGGTATGCTTTGACAGGATCAAGTTGCCTTCTTCATCCTTCCGTGAGTGAATGGGACATGGCATATCCAGGACATCTGTCGACTGGTTCTTGGACTTCTTCTGAACAAACTGCCCCTTTGGCTTCACTTTCCCTTTCGCCGCCAGAGCGGCTACTTCTGCCTGGACAGAGCCGTCAGCTTTACGCTTTTGCTTCCGACTGGAATTTTCGCCGCCGGGATTACTGTCGACTACTTTACCCTTGCCACTGCGGAGGCGATCCTACTCCTCGCCGTTGGCGTATTGGGTGGCAATCTCCATCATCTTGCTCAGGGACATATCTCCTGTCCGACCAAACTTCAAATAGAGCTCTCTGTATCTAACTCCGGCCTTGAAGGCGCAAACAGCCTGGTGCTCGGAAACACCTTCCACCGTGTGATGAAGAGTGGTCCACCGCTGAATGTAATCCCTCAAGGTCTCATTCGGCTTCTGGACACAGTGCTGCAACTCGAGCAAACCGGCAGGGCGCTTGCAGGTGCCTTCGAAGGTCTTGACGAACACTCGGGCAAGATCTTCCCAGCAATAGATGCTAGAAGGAGCCAACTGATTAAGCCATGCCCTGGCCGGACCATCCAACATCAGGGGCAGATGCTTCATAGCCACGTTGTCGTTGCCTCCGCCGATCTGAACAGCCACTCGGTAATCGTCTAGCCATGTTTCCGGCTTCGACTCGCCAGTGAATTTGCTAATCCCAGCCGCCAACCTGAAGTTGGGGGGGATCTCAGCAGATCGGATGGCTCTGCTGAAACACTCTGGACCAGAAACAGCTGTAGCACTGCCACTCGGAAAATCTCTGTCATAGCCACCTCTGTTGCATCTGCCTCTGTCGACCCGGTTCTGAACGAGAACGGATCTCGCGTCAAACCCAGGGTCCCGCTCATCACCGTACGGGCGCCTGTCATCATAGTGCCGGGGCACGTATGGACCACTCCGCGGAGGAGTAGGCACTCGACGGTGGTCATCACGGTGATGCCGAGGAGCAAACTGATCTCGCCTCTGATCTCTGTACTGATCGTTGCGGTAATCTCTGCCTCCGCGACGCTGAGGTGATCCTGGACTGTGGGCCGATTGGACTGTGTCTGCTCTAACTGATTCGCTGTGAATCCTGTTACGCGACTGAGAGACAGCGGAGTACGGACGGCTCTATAGAATCTGCAATCCTAGCCGCCGCTGCAACATTCTGAATCGGAGTACGGTATACCTGACGATTGTCGTCGACTGGAGGGAACAACTGACGCTCGCGGCGCTGTCGAGTGCGCTCGTCGAGTGACCTCTGCATCTCCTCGAGGCGAGTGCGCTCTGCCAAGGTGGCGAGACGCGCAGCCTCCAGAGCCTGGACTTCTGCAGTCGTGCCGACGATGGGGGTTTGGAGGACCCCCTCATCCCTGTGCTGCTGATCATTCGACGGGCCGCCACGCTCACGGCCGCCACGGCCATAGCCGGGTGGGCTCTGATGAGAACCTGCCATGAAAACTTCTGCTGCAGGATCGCAGCTCTCGCACTCGGAAGGGAGCTCGGATGAATCTGATGCCGAGTCGAACGCGCCATGAAGTGGCTCGGCAGGCTTGATAGCCGCGATCTGCGGAGTCGACGCCTGGTGCGCCGCCACGTGCCTCACCCATCGCTGGAGCCGCGAACGACCGGATCGCTTGCGGCGACGAACAGCGGGGAGAGTGGACGACGCTGGAGCCGACATGTACGGAGTCGACGGCTGACGAAGGAGAACGCCGCATGAACTCGCGCTGAAGTGCGTCGCCCCGCGGACGGGGAGAGCCTCAACGTCGAGAGGGGCCTCCTGGAGCCATGCGGAGTCGTCGGCGATGAAGGTGAACGCACCGAGACGGATCTCGCAGCCCCGGATCAAACTGCCGTCGGGAGACATGGTGAAGTCGCTTAGACGCCGCCCCACGGTGGGCGCCAACTGTCGTGGGAACGTGTCTGACAGTAGATGGTAGGGGTACGAAAGGAGAGGGCAGAGTCCTAGCTACGGCGAGGGTGTACACACAGATGTATGAGTTCAGGCCTCACTCGGAAGTGATAACAGCCCTACGTCTCAGGTGCTCCGGGGAGCTTACTCTGTCGAGTGATACGTGTGTTGTGTTTACAAAGGATTGCGAACCCTTGTGCCAGTGGGGAGGGGTGGCTTATATAGAGTGCGCTGCCCCTCATAAACGTCCGGCATCTAAGGGATTGATTGTGGGGAGTAAAGAGGGACGTTACTGGTAACGTATACAATAAATGCCAGTTAAGGCGGCGAGCGTAACGCCTGCCCGTTGGTCTCCCTGGGGAGACTCCCGGTCTTCTACAGTCGAGTGATTGGCGACCGCTCCGAGTGAGGGTTTACTGTCGAGTGTAGGGGGGGTCTTCCGAGTGAACATATGTCGAGTGACTCATATGCCATGGCTAGTTCAGTCAGAATCTCTCTTGTAGTCTTGTAGTTTTCCAATGTGGTGTCCTTAGGTGGGGTATGTAAGACAGGCCTAATACCCTACCCTAGGTACATATCCTCGTCAACTATGGAAGCAGAACTAACTGCTTTAGACACAGCCGCTGTTGAGGCAGAATGGCTGCGTGAGCTCTTGATGGACTTGCTTGTGGTTGAAAAACCTGTACCGGCTATTCTTATGAATTGTGACAACCAAACGGTTATCGCTAAAGTGAACAATTCTAAAGATAATGCGAAGTCATCAAGACACGTGAAGGGACGTTTGAAGTCTGTCAGGAAGTTGAGAAACTCCGGAGTAATAACTGTTACGTATATTCAAACAGACAAAAACCTGGCAGATCCCTTTACAAAGGGACTATCACGAAATGTGATTGATATTGCATCGAGGGAGATGGGTATGAGACCCATAGATGTTACACCATAGTAGTAAGCCAACCTTTGTGACCGGAGATCCCGTGAATTAGGACCTGGGAAGAACAAGCTATTGGTTAACTGAGGAGAGTAATATGTGACAGTCTCTAGGTGAAGATGCAAAATTCCCAGAGCTGTAAGGCTCAGAGCTGTAAGGCAGGTTGGCAACATGCCTTAATGTGGTTCTATTGGCTATGATTAGCAAAGATGTTGTCCTACAGAGCAGTCTTGAAAGAACGCGCCTATATGAGCTTCGATTGTAAATGTCGCAGTCTATGAGACTTGGGTGATCTCTAGTAAGATCACGAAGAGACCAGGGAGTACGACATATATGCTCCAAACTGCGGGGTAGCCTACTGGCAGCCAGGTACTGGTTAAGACTTTGAGTGAAACCTGTTCACACAAAACTAGCAATTCAAAGCATAGTCTATTGTCAAGTTGTGAATGGATGTAACTTAAAGTTCTAGGCAGAAGTTCAACTTAACAGTCTCTGCTGAAACACTAGTATATTAAACAAGTAGCGAGAGAAGACAAATCTCTAATGGGTATTTGAGATCTGATGGGGGATTGTTAGAAATAAATGGGCTTGGCCCACTAACAATTTCTGAAATCTCAAAGTGGCCCATGAAAAAAATGGCAAGTGGTGGTGCTAAAGTTTAGTCCCATACCGCTAGTCGAGAAAGTGTTGGACCTCTTTATATAGTGGATTCTCTCCACCACTCTAAGTGGTGCGTTAAGAAGAGAAAGAGGAGACCACATGCGCGCGCTCGCTCACCTCGCCTGGCCTGGCCGGGGCGGCGCGTACGTGCGACATGCGCGTGAATGATCCTCCGAAATCCGGTCCGTTGCCTTGCAGGGGCGCGATTTCCTTTAGCCGTTTTATTTTTGTGTTTTGACAGACAAGTTGATTGTTTCCTTGTTCGGTAAGTCTGACTTGGAAACCAAGTTGGTTTGAGATCGTGATCGCGACACGATACCGCCTCTGGTCCTTCTATATATACTGCTTACCGGCCTCGGCCGAAGACACACCGAAAACACCAAGGGTTTTGCCTCATCTCGCAACTTGCGCCGCCACCGTAGTCTATTCCATCTCGAACGCCGGCGTGCATAGGTGTGCGAGAGAGCAGGTCTCCGGAACCGTTCGTCCTTGCGATCCTGCACCGGGAGAGAACGAACTAGGTTTTTGGGAAGCGCTATGCGCGACTGCTCAAATTCGTCATCATGGGTCGTCTTCCGTCTAAGTCGGGCGGTACTACTCATCGTCGTCTCCATCGCTGTCAACAACAGATCGTCGCCAACATCGTCATCAACACCGTCACTCCTGCAGCAGCTAACGAACAGTACGTCCATCGTGATCTGTTTATGTCTCTATCTGTAGTTGTTGTTTCATGTGCGATGTTGTTGTACATGTTTTCCTGTTCACTTAGTATGCTAGGTTGTTGCATGCTATTCTCTGTTTTAGTCATGAATTATTTCCTGAAATTAATCATGAATTTGCCTAATATTCCATCAATGAGTAGAATGGTGTCTCTCGGTGGTCATACATATTAAAAAGTTAAAACACAATGATTATTAGATTAACACATTACAAAATTCAGTTTATGATCTTTAAAATTGCCTTAAGTACTTATAAAAAACGCTCTTATATTATGGGACCAATGAAGTAGCAAATATAATATTACACCACTGTAACTGCCTTAACTGCGGTAGAAACTAATGTGGCAAAACTTAACATTTCAATTTACTAATGCACTTCAAAGATTTTTGAACTTTGCAACTTTGTGTTTGAAAATACAAATAATATTTAAACATTTCAAATAAACCCACTAAAAACATCTTATAATCCTGGCAGCAAAGTACGGTTTTTATGCTAGTTTTATCTGAAGTTCACGAAGCACACACTAGAGACTTCGACAGTACACACTTTAGCTAGACGCTCAGTCTACGAATTATCTTCTGGCTACTAATGGCTTAGAACTCATCAAGAAGAAAACGCATGGATCGCGCCGCCGCCGCCACCGCGGCCTTCTCTCGGTGGGCCAGGTGGCTTGGGTCCGGCAAGCTGACGATGGATCCTCCCGCCGGCGCCTTCCCCGCGAGGCGTCCGCATCAGCTGCGGGGGCAGGGAAGAAGCGTCGTTAAGGACCATGACCTGGCCGCCGGTGCCTTCCACCGGCGCGCTAGGTGGCTGCGGCGTGGGGGTGATCGTCCCGGTTCGGCCTTCCCTTGGAGATGGCGAAGATCTCTCCGCCGCCTGCCTCATGAGCTGGTCGGGCAGGACCGACACGGACTGTACCAGCTGAACCAGCTGGGGGCGGAAAGAGGATGGAGCGGAGGACGCCATTGCTGCGCGTGGCCGTCGAGACAGTTCACCGTCGAGATCGAGAGCGAGCGTAGATGATGTCCTGCGCTCCTCTCTCGAGTTAATTAGCTGATGGATCCATCGGTGCAGTGGATGAGCTGAACTTATAGTGCCGTACGAGGATCGGTCGACGGACGCGGAGCAAGACCGATCGAGCAGTGACCAGGTTAGCCGCTGAACCGGTCTGCGGAATGAAAACCTCGCACGCGCGTTCGCGTGTCATGGAATCCTCTCCGGGTTACCGGAGAACCACGTCGATCGACGCCGTCCGTGGATTGATCCGATCCAACGCGCGGGATGCATCGGTTGGGAATTCCTACCTGGCTACGGTCAAAGAACGCGACCAAGTGCCCCGGTGTGAAAGCGTACGTTGGCTCCATAAACTTAAACTGCTCAGTCTGCTGCTACTGCATTTTTATCCTGGATTAATAAGTTTCAGCAACGGCCAAGTCTCGAGGTAGCATACAGTTTGCTGCTGATATCGATATGTTCTTAGAAGAGAGAACTAAACTATTAATATTAGGTTGTCAAATACTTGAAAAATATATGTGTGTAGTCAAAGTTTGACTACACCCGTGCATGTCTAAGACGTCCGAGTTCTAAAACTAAGGGATCTACAAAGCGTATTTGATCCGGTCTCAAATCACGAGATTGATCCCTGGTTATTATTAACGAATTCAGCCGCAACGTATGTATCCTCAAACGGGATTGCTAAATCCCAGACTTAACCAAGTCTCAGCGAAAATTGCTTTTGGAGCTCGGCCTTCATGGATGTCGGTTTTTGAAAAATTCAAAATTCAACAAAATTCATATTTTTACATTTTAAAAAATTCTGAAAAAAAAAATACAGGCATACATGGAGGCATAACACACATGTGTGTAAATTTTCAGGACGAAATACGTTGAAACGAGGGCTGTGCAAAAAAGACAAATCTGTGACTTTTCAACACATGATACTATTCATCTCAAAAGTTCATGAATTTGTTCTTTTTGCACAGATCGCATCTCAAGGTGATTTCATTCTGAAATTTTACACGCATACACATCACATCCTTGTGTACTTGTACAATCTTTTTTAGATTTTTTTGAAACCAAAAAGTATGAATTTTGAAATTTTTAAAAAAAAGCCTCCATGGAGGCCGAGCTCCAAAATGTCATTCTCAAGTCTCAGTTGCTATATTCCTGAGATCTTACACGGAGATTCGTGCAATTTTTTTTTTAATATTTTATTTCTTACTTTTTACATGTTGTGTCACTTGACTGAGATTTGGATAAGTCTTAGTCGACTAAGATCTAGCCACACCCATCTCCAAACCATAGAGAGGTGATTTTAGGACCCACCGAGCCGCCATCCCTCCTTCGCCTGTAGGCCGTCCTACTGTTGTCGAGCCCTACTCCTCCACCCCTCCACCGGCTCCACTGATGTTGGAGTGCAGGGAGGCCCCAATCCACCAGATTGAGTTGTAGTTTTTTTTTCCGCTTTGGGGCTTTTAATAGGGTTATGTGGCCACGTTTTGTAGGTGGTGACGGTGGAGACAATCTGGCGAATAAAGTTTCCCCGAGCCTCCTATCTCAATGGTGTCGACTATGGCGATATCGATGGCTTGTTGATGTAGATTCCTACTTGCCTCTCTGGCCGGTGACGTTAGGGTTTGTAGGGTTTTAGTCCTCGCATGGGGCGGTGCTCGGACGGATGGCATCACTTCTTCTTCGAGTCATACTTTAGGGCTCCAATCCTCCTCAAGTTCGTCCGTCGGGACGGATTAGATGGAGCTCCGGCGTAGGTTCTTGCCAGCTCCTCGGGTCAGTGAGGTTAGGATTTCTCGTCGTGTGCAGTGGCGGCGCCAGCCTCAATAATATGTGGGGTCAATGGAATTTTTTTCTTCATGATGAACAGTGAATGAACAGTAATTCTAGGCTATTTTTCAAAAAAACTGTGGGGTCGGGTGACCCCACAGCTTACACGTAGGTTCGCCGTTGGTCGTGTGTATCCGATGGCAAGATTTGGTGTGAGGTTCTTCAGATCGATTCAAGGGTTCAACGGCGACGACTACAACTCCACGGTGTTGGTCCTTTGAGGCACATGCACGAAGACTTCCCGAAGAGGCTCCGGTATGGAAGCGGCGCCATCAACGCATCAGTAGCTTGTTTTGGCTGCGATAGTGGTCGTTTGGTGGTCTAGGGATGTCGATGTAACTTTTATTATGTTTGGGATGCTTGTACTTTTGGTGAACAATCATTTTCGCAAAAAAGTACTAGGTTGTAGAACCTACCAGAATTGTTGATATTTGAAACAAAACCGTAATTTTAAATACAACGGGCCTTTTTTTGCGAGGAAAAAGGTGACTTTTATTACTTAAGGCGAAGAGTCTGCCATACAAAGGCTTACAACTTCACTAGTCCCCGACCCAGACCACACCGCAGTGCGAGGTGTGCATCTACCATACGCAGGAAGGCCATGAGCGACCATGTTTTGTGAGCGGCTAATATGAGCAATAACTATCTCTCTCGTACTCAACACTTGAATGTCTTGCACCAGTGCCGTGAGCATTGATCGATCCCGCGTGGGGCCTAATAAACCCATATAGAGAAAGTATCCGGTCGGAGCATACAATCAGGAAGGTTTTGTTGTTCCACCATGGATGATGTCAGGAAGGTTTTGTTACGTGGTTTTGTTCCACCATGGATGATGTCAGAAAGGTTTTGTTCCGCTATGGACGATGGTGTAGTTTCCGAACAGGACCTCCTGCATCCTAGCTTAGGCTACTATTTATTTATTTTTTACTTTAAAACAATGTTTCTTACGCTTTTCTCCAGACTTGCTGGCGTGTGCACCTTGTTATAGGTCGGATTTGCTCACCAGGGTTGTATCAGCCTGATATAACATTTGAATGAAAATGGCCTTTATTGAAAAAGGATAATCTCATCAACATTTTCAGCACTGACCAAATGTGAATCAGTAGTGTTGCTTCTACCACTGCAAGTTAAGTACCAGGTTTCCCCGCAAAAAAAATAAAAATAAATAAATAAATAAATAAAGTACCAGGTTGTAGAACCTACCAAAATTGTTGATATTTGAAACAAAAGCGTAATTTCCTATCCAAGACATATACATGCATTACAACACCGTAGCTCCAAACAACAAGGGCTAGCCATCTTCCCATTTTCCCACTTGAACTAAATATACAGCAACAACGCAACCTATCAACATAAGCACAAAAATCACCACAAGAAATTCAACACGCAAGCACAGATCAATCATCCAGCTGGTCATTTGTGGTCGAGATCGACCACAGACCCTTGAACATCGCCGCCGACTGGAGGGAGAAGTCCGACACTATGCGGAACAGCTCCGGCAGGTTTGTTCGTAGGAGGCTCAGGGATTTCTCCCTCACCACCTTGCATTGCTTCGTGTATTCCTCCTCCAGTTCTTTCAGTGAATTCTCCAGCTTCTTCATGGCCGCCTTCCGTTCCGCAAGCGGGTCGGCGCGCGTCCCGTCGGGATTGCCAGCCTCGGGAGGAATCCCTGCTCTCTTCTCCATGTACTTCCGCGCCCAGTCCTCGAACTGTCTGCTCTTCCTCTCATGCTCCTTCCTCGTGTCCTGAATCCTTTGCCTCAGCTTTATTTCGTCGTCCTGGTGCACCAGGATTATGTGTACCACCTCCGAAAATGTGTGTATGGCCTTCCTAGCAGCCTCGTCAGGGAGCTTCCCGAGGATATCGTGCCAAGCATGCAGAAGCCTCTTGATGGGAGGTGTGGTTTCGACTGGCTGCGACGAGTCGGACTTCAGGTTGGTATCAATGGGGATCACATTCAGCTTGATCCAGCTGTAGAGGTTTCCAACGTACTCCTTCTGAGAATCCATGAACTTGCTGTACTGCACGTGCCACTCCTGAACGACCTGCCATAGCTGCACAGTCCGTTCATGGTGCTGTTCGCTTGTTTCCCGTGCCGCAACCGAGATGTCGAACGATTTGAGCTCTGAGATGATCTTGAGCTGTGCTTTGTGGTGCTTGTACATTGCATCCCACATGTGCCCCATCCTGTCAGTGAGAAAATAACACAATTCAGTGCTCCATAGTCTAATGTTTCTTCTTACAGGGAAGTTTACACTCATCACAGGAGGTAGTAAAAAAATTCCAAAATATTACACACTTTAGATGAAACTTTCCCATGTAACATGGTTCTGACACAAATATATGAACGGTATTGTACAAATTAAGGATATATGGACTATTTAGATGCTTCTTTAGGAAATGAGGATCTTCAGGAAATGTATATGACTTGTCCTGATTCAGGAAAGAATGAAATAAAGTTGCAACATGTCAAAAACTGAAACACTGAGCAACTGGCTTACCAGCAAACCATACAATAAAATAAACAATATACATGTTAATACTTTTAGTGGGAGTTCTTGAGTGCAGAACACTATTTAATTACCAGATACCGTAAGTCAAACAAAAATACAGGAACAAAATAGAAGGTTCCATGAAGAGGTATCAGTAACATGCTTAAATGTACAAACTTGAATAGAATAAATGACGTCAAAATTGCAAAGTAAAAGCAAGGTTTACCCCTTCACAAGTTCAAGAAGTTTTGGGTATAGTTGTTGATCTCTCAGCCGATTAATCTCTGCAATCGTGGATTCCATTGTTTGCAAATCGACAACATATCTTGTATGCAAGTGACTAGCAGCAGCTTTAGTCCTCTCAAATGATGAAGAACTGACCCCACGCTGCTTCTTCTTGTTCAGAGAAGCTAGCTTTTGTTGATATTCCATTTTGATAACCTCAAACTCCTGCGTCAATGACAAACTCATCAGATGTATGACGAAAACAGCTTAGACAATGAATGAATGCCACCATGCAGAATTCAAATGGTTTTAGCATCCTAGGACACATAACATGGGTTGGAGGATGGGGTTATCATGACTACAGTGGTTTTATACATGCATAACACAAATATATGTATATATACAAAAGATAATGTTTTTTGATTTTTTTCAAAGAGCTACCTAGAGCCCGAGCTCTGAATTTACTTTTCAATTTTTACCTTCACTTCATGGGATAGTTTTTTCTCCCATGCAAGCAGCTTCTCGAGAACGGTAGCGTGTGTTTCCCCTTCGGCGTCGTCTAACTCATTCTTCACCTGTTCCGGTTGTGGTATCCCTTTAAATGAGCGGTTCCAAGTGATAACTTGCATCACTCTAGCAGAATGATCGACAAATCCTAATAAGATGGATGAGATAGAAGTAACCAATGTTAGTCATTCTCTTCACAATATTGTGTAATCTGTACTTGTACAACACAACTCAAGCGGTCCCTGAAAACAAGCATGATGGAGACTGCTCAACTGAGCATAAAAGGCAATCATGGAGTACAGACAGACAATCAAGTAATGAACTACCTAATTGTAGACCCTAAAAATATCATTCCCCTGAATCTATGCATGTGAGTAACCTATATGGATTAGCTGTTCTGTCGTTTAGCCGCTAAATTAGTGTGGCTCCACTGTAACCATAATTAACATTGCCTCGTTTCATTTCAATAATTAACGATGCAACAATCCTGTTGTTCTTGAGATTGCTGATTAGTAAGGTCTATTGAAAGTCTTAATCTATCGTGTGGACCAGTTAAACTTGTTCCGTAAGTGACATAGAAGAAAACGTCTTGGACTTCTCAACAAACTTGCTCAAGCAGAGAAGTTTATGTTTCCAAAATTGAATGTCTCGTAAGCTATCCGTCAATGAGAGTGACAGAAAATAAACTGATTGATATTTTATAATAGCTCGAATTGTGGAGTGAATTCTTGGTCTGACCAAATGGATGAGAGAGCGTGCGTGGGGTGGGTGTGTACCTCGCGTTTCGGCGAAGTTGGAGTGGTAGTGCATCCGCGCCGCCTCCAGCATCTTGGACACCTCGTGTGCGCTGTCTGATGCCTTGAGGAAATGATCGTCGAGGTCGCGAAGGATGTCGCCGAGCCTCGCCGCAGGCGGCGCTACCATCACCACCGTCCTGCCTTTCTTGCCTTCCGCCCTCCTCGCGGCCTTCTGTGTCCGTGCCCCGGCTTCGACCATCGGCTTCTTGCCCTTGGCCACGTCTTCGGCAGCCGCGGGCGGTGCTGGCGGTGGACGCAGAGGCTGTTCCTCTGGCTCGGGGGGCGGCGGCGGCGGCGGCGCGGGGGCCTCTGCCCGCTCGGCTGCCCACGAGGCGGCGGTGGCTGCGCTGGGTGCCAGAGTGGGTGGCGGGACGGTTATGCCGTCCGGGGACCCGAAAATGATCTCGCTCCAGGAATCCCCCTGCGCCGCCTTGCGCTTCGTGTCCGGCGGCAGGGAGGGCGGGGGACGCGTGGGAGCGGGCATCTGCGTCGGAGGCGGTGGCGGCGGTGGCGGGGGCTGGAGCTGGCCATCGTCCTCCGGCTCCGGAGGCCGCCCGTCCTCGCCTTCGGCGTCTTCGTCCTCCTCCTCCATGATGGGTGCCTCGCCGGAGGGCTTCTTCTTGATCGCCGGCTGGAGCGGCAGGTCGGGCGCGCTCATGGACCTGACGAGCGACGGGGCGTCCTCGGGCGGGCCCGGCGGCGGCGGGGGTGGCGGGAGCGCGAGCGCGGCCGCCTCGGCGCCGGAGCCCCCGGCAGAGGACAAGACCGCGGCGGCCGAGGCGGAGTGGCGCAGCGCGCCCTCGTGCGCCTCGCCGCTGGCGTAGTCGGAGAGCGCGGCGCCGACGTTCCTGAGCGCGGCCGCGTGGCCCGCGTGCGCCCCCGAGAGCGCGTGCCGCGCCTCGACGGCAGCCCGCAGGAGGTTCTTCCGCTCCCGGCACCGCTCCACGGCGCCGTCCGCGTCCTCCTTGGACTGCCCG
Source organism: Elymus sibiricus (assembly GCA_039707655.1). Classification (NCBI taxonomy): domain Eukaryota; kingdom Viridiplantae; phylum Streptophyta; class Magnoliopsida; order Poales; family Poaceae; genus Elymus; species Elymus sibiricus. The sequence continues at coordinate 137,334,896 of CM077666.1, forward strand.
CACCCCATGGCTTCCACTCACACTCCCACGGACGACGACGACGACGCCGCCTGCTCTGGTTCCTTGGCGCGGGGGGTTTGCGTTGTGCACTTGTGCGTGACGAGGATTCTGGTTCTTTTGGGGGTGGACGGGCGGATGCTTTTGTGCTTTGGAATAAAGCTGGGGGGCTCCAAAGGAGGCAGGCCTACGGTCGCCGTCGTCGCCCAGTGGATGGCATCACAGGTGGAGGGCCACGGCGGTGGACGACACGTCCGAACGTCCTGCTTTTAGATTGGATCTTCTCTCCAGTACGGAGCAGCACCACCGTGTGCCGCTCAATGGGCAGGTAACGCAGGCACTGTTCTTGTTTGACCCACGAGCCAGTCACCGCTGACGAGTGATCCTAGCTGACTGGATAAATATCAGGAAAAAAATTCCGTGGATACCGGTTGCAAACTCCATCTCATGCATACCCTCTCCCAGATGCTCCCACGTGTCCCACCTCTCGATCTGACGATATCTGCTCGTCCTCTCCGTTCGTGGCTTCTCTTGGCTCGGAAACAAACACTCGGCTCCGAACGTCATGCGATCCCGGCTCCCTGACGAGACGAGGACGGCAGAGGTGGAGGCCAGCGCAGCCGAGTCGGCTCGGCGCATCCCTTTCCGTTCTCTCCCAGTCGCCCGCTCCAAGGTCCGGTTACTTCATCCGCCGCTGATTGCCCTGCCCCGCCGCCGCAGTCGCCTGTCCCGCCCCCTCGTGCGCCACGATGGAGGACAGGACGTGCCAGATCCCGAGTGACCCTGTATCAAGCAGGCGACTTCTTCAAACGATTAATGGCCTCGCCGCTCGACCCCTCCTTCTCCGCCTCAGGTGGCGGCCTCTCTCTCCACCACGCGCACCTACTCCATCTCACCCAAAACTGGTAAGCCCCTCCCTAAACACCCCAATTGACCACAAATCTTATCAAAAATGGTCTTATTTAACTATATGTGCTAGGTTGCTACGGTTGTTAGATACTGAATTGTGGTTTACAAACTGCCGATTCAATTGGTGGTTCTGCACATAACATGGCCTGTTATCATTTGGTGCGATGTCCTGATTCATTATGGCACTCTGAACAATAAACTTTGTCCTTCAATTTGCTTATCCGGTGGTGACTCCTGATGTGATTGCATTGTTACTGAAAACAACAATTCAGTGCGTACAAGACAGCCATAGATAGCAGTTTTTTTTAGCGGAGCCTTAGATAGCAGTTGCTTCAGGAAAGGATGCGTAATGATTCACCAATGCAAACCATCAAATTACCAACAGTAATGAATCTGGACCACGCTGCCACAAGGCTATTCATTGACCAATGAAAGTTTTATCTTATATAAAAGACAACTTCAAAATTTACTCGGATTTTGAGCGAAACAAATAGACAACAATCAGAATGATTCGGTTACCTTGTATGAGATGTATTCATTTGTTGGGCAGTGAACACAAGTTCTAGTTCTGTAACCCCGACTGCTTGATAGAATAAACAGATGAAGCATAAGGGGGAAAGTTCAATGCCTTGTATCTGGTTTTTGTGTTGTTTATTTGAACCTTGCCTGCTTATAGTATACGTAATTCCAATGATTTTTCACTATGTCTAACAAGTATATGACCAAACTCACATTCTGTGCATGTCCGTTACTATCTTGAAGCAGCTTCATGTACAAAAGCTTGTGGCAGACTTCAAGGAGAAATTGTCAAATCTGCAAGGAGGGACGAGGGAACAAAGAGCGAACGGGGCGCCACATACTCGCGCAGCAGCCACGCTCCGCCGTCGTTCTCCTGGACAAAGACCCTCAAGTACACCGCTGCAACAAAACAGTTGCCGAGGAAACCTTTGGAGAAGATGCAATGCTTGCTGATGGAGTAGACTTGGCCTAGGAATAAATGAAAACGGGAAAGAGAATGCCCTCTATTACCTCAGTCGTGTGCTTGCAAATTTGGAGTTGAACAACTGTTGTATCAGTCTAGAGCTGATTACTCTCCTTGACAATGTACAATAACTTGTGTATGATGTACCTTCTCATCTGAAATACATATGGATGATTTAAAATCTTCAACTTGATGGATGTGTTAGCGAAATGTGATTGTTTCTCTAATTTCTCTGATTTGCTATACACTGTAGCAAATATGTTATTTTCGTTTGCCTTGTCATTAAGTAGACCTAGCTTCAGTTGAAGTCAGATAACACAATATGTCTAAAAATTCAGACATTTCATTATTCTTCTTTTTTTAGCTTCTAAACCACAAGAACATAATTCGTGAAATTCCACCGGAGAAACCTTTTAGGACTGGCAATTTTGATATTTTTGTATCGAAGAAACCTTGTTAAGATGGCCAACAACAAAGCTCAATTTTGACTATGAATATAACAACCTTTTAGGACTGGCAATTTTGATAATAATTATAATTATATTCCAAATCAGGAGTCCAAAAATTCCGAAACTTCTACAGCTGCTCTAACTACAAATTGTAGTTGATGATTAGTGTAGGAAATTTTATACGAAAACTCTTTGAATCAGCCGGATGATTACAGGCACGCGCATCAGCCGCGTTGCTAGCCAGCCACGTGTCCTTGGTGGACCACGCTGAGGCTTGGTTTAATTTCTTTCCTCGCGCGCGGAAACTCTAGGACCAGTCTATTGTTTGGCGCAGATGCATGCAGCGCTGCTGCTTCCTGCCAGTACTACTCCGTCTCCCATGTATGGATACATTGTCATGGACGACATGCTTGAGCGTTTGCTGCAATCACGTGCCGCAAGTGTTTCCCTGTGCTAGCTCCTCGTGATATATTCAATTTTTTTCCTGATGTTTTTGCTGCAACCAAATGATATTATTTCTTGCGGGGAACCAAGTGATATTTTATTGCGTAAGAAAGTCGGCCATGTTAGGGCTACAAGGACGATTGGCGCTGCTGCAATTCGCACGCGCGACGTTATAAAGCTGGTCAAATTCAGGCGAGCGACCGATTGTTGTTGCTGCAAGCCAGGCATGTGATGCTGCAAGTCTGGACGCCGCATTTGTTTTTGCTGCAAAGCTGCGTGCCTGGTTGCCTGCATCGCCATGTTGTAAAACCTGGGCGACGCTGCAAAGCCGACTGATGGTGTTGCCAGCTGCGTGACGCTACAAGTCTGGCAGCCATATTTATTTTTCTGCTACGATGTCGTAGCAGTCGTGTTGCAAAAATTAAACGGTGTGCAAAGCCGGTCAACACTACTCCGAGCCGGATGCAATAATGATGGAAGCTTTTTTTGTTGCTACACCAGGCAAACTAGCATGCTACAAAACCATGTGACGCGGCAAAGCAAGCCACGCAGCGCTGCAAGGGGCGACTGGTGTTGTTGCAAGCCGACTCTCAATGTTGCAAGCTAGGCGTCGATGCATGGTCGGCCATCTCCGTTGCAAGCCGCTCGCCCTTTTTTTTTGCAAAGCGAGCCGCGCGATGCTGCAACTGTCGACACCAACACGGGTGTTGCAGCCGCTGCAGGAGCTTCGCCTAGTGTGTCGGTGTTGCAGCCGTTTCGGAAGCATCATCAGTGATTGTGACCATTTTTTGCGGGTGCATCATCGTTGTTGTGGTTAGTGCACGGGGGTGTCCGATGATGTTATGATGACGGCCGATGGTGTTGCGATGTTACGACGGCAGTCGATGTTGTTGCGATGTTACGACGGCAGTCGATGTTGTTGCAATGTTACGACAGTGTTGCGGTGTCAAGGTGGCGGTCGACGGTGTTGCAATGTTACGACGACAGTGATGTGTTGGGATATTACGGTGGCTGCCGACGGTGTTGCTATGGTACCATAGTGTTGCGATGCTACGATCGCGGTCGACGGTGTTGTGATGCTACGACGGCGGTCGACGGTGTTGCCATGCTACGACGGTGGTCGACGGTGTTGCGATGCTACGACGGCGGTCGACAGTGGTCGATGGTGTTGTGATGTTACGACAACGATCGACGGTGTTGTGATGTTACGATGGCGGTCGATGGTGTTGCAATGTTACGATCGCGGTTGATGTTGTTGGGATGTTACGACGGCAGTCGATGATGTTGCGATGTTACAACGACGGTTGATGGTGTTGCGATGTTATTGTGAAGCGAGGACCAGTGGGGTACACGGTGAATACTGCAACCAGGCCGCTGGTTGGAAGGGGTATGCACGAAGCGAAGGCGATGTTGGAACCGCTCGATGCGTCCGATCAAATGATTTGGTGTGCGCGACATATTTTTTGGCCAAGTCATGATCGAAATTTGTTGCAATTATCGGATAGGCTAATTTACCTTGCATGTGGACTAGTCATGATGTACTTTGTGGTTTGTTTGCTATCAGCGTGTAGGTACGTGAAGCAAAATGTAGTGGCTAGTAAAAAGATATAGTGTGTACGGTTCATGGGGCCCATGTAAGTGGAGAAGGCCGGGAGCAACCGGTTGAATGGACGGATCAGACGGCTAGAGACAACGCTCACGAGAGCGTTCCCTGCTGCTCACTGCAACTTGGTGCGAGAGACTTCTGATACGGACGGATCAGACGGCTGCGAACCCGGCTGATCTTTGGCAGAGATCAGCCGGATGACGCCTAGCATCGGCCAATTTTATATAGCTCACCAAAACCACTACAACAGGCACGCTACTCAATTTGATTTAGATGTAACACTGTACATTCTGTCACACGATCAATGTAATTTGTCAGAAATCCATTTGGATCACTGCTGTACCCCTTTTCCTATCACGGCGGTTGTCTCATCCAGCCATCCTCCTGGCCTCCTCCTCCTCCTCCGGGCATCACGTGCGGCGACGGCAAGTCCATGGAGCATGTGGCCAGGGCCACCATGGTCGTCCTTGTAGGAGACAGTGTCAGATTCAGGCATGGCCACTGCCGTCCTTCTCGACCGTCCTACCTGCGGCAGGACGGCCCGCGGCGGCCATGGATATTCTTCCCACCCGATGTGGCCATGGGAAGGAGAGGACGACGAGGTGTTTGGGCGCACGGCGGACATGGCTGTAGTTTCGCTCGGTGCAGCGAGCGCTAGACCAGAAACGTGGCCACCAATCACATCACGGGGACAGTGCTCCGGTCGCTCGGCCATGATAAAACTTGATCGGATCACCGCTCGACGGGGGAGCAGAAGCTGCAATTATAGACGTTTATCTGATCGGAAGCGATCCTAGATGCATAATTGACGGGAGCCGGGATTGCTCACATGATGAGCCGGGATCGCATGACGTTCGGAGCCGAGAGAAGCCACGAACGGAGCGGAGGAGCAGATATCGTCAGATGAGGAGGTGGGACACGTGGGAGCATCTGGGAGAGGGTATGCACGAGATGGAGTTTGCAACCGGTATGCACAGAATTTTTTTCCAAATATCAAGCTTCGTGCTAGTTGTTTTAATTGTAATTTTATTTTTGAAGGACGGGAGTCAAACAAAGATGCTCACAATCTAGCTAAATTTTCGCATTCGTTAGGTCACCGGCGTCACGTGTGGCTTGTTCAACTTCATAACCCGAGATGTATTTCACACTCCGTGGTGTTTGATCAATAAAATTTAGCTTTACCCCTAAAAAAATGATAAATATCAAGGAACCACCGCCATTAACCTGAACCGTTGGACGAACCGTCACAATGCCACTGACCATGTCACTAGGGCGAAAAAGGTTTTCTGCAGCGTTAGTGTGACTAGGAGTATTTTTTTTAAGTCGGTCCCTAAGGATCTCGATTCATTGAAAAGGAAGAGGGTTTGCCCGGTTAATTAATGGAAAACCGAGCTAAAACAGTCAAAACAATACACATAGGGCAACACTAGCCGACCTGGTCACCCACACGAAGATACAAAAACGCCGCAAAGAAGAAACACAAAGTTGAAGTCATCACCAAGCTTCATCGTCATTACTCCGCCACAAGCCAGCGAATTCGACTTCAGCATCGACTTCCACCAATGAAGTCCTCGTCACCACAAACGCCGGAACCCATGTCGGCCCATGCCAAACAATCGGCCACCGGTGCAGGCGCCCAAACAGCTCCGACTTAGAAGGCAACCAAACACAGGCGAAATGTGCAGAGCTGGCGCCAAACAGCGCCTCTTCGAGATCACCAATCACCTGTCACCGTCACCACCTAGGCACCTCTAGCCTCCAGGGCAGTTCCGACTTCGCGACGACATGGTGATACAAAGAAGAAACATGTCGAATACGCGGGAAAAAACCCGATAACTAAAGCCCTGCTGCAACCCTGCACCGCTGGCCATCCTAATCGTTGCCAAACTGAACGCCACACCACCACACTCTCGGCCGGGCACCTGCCGACCACATTGTGCGGGTGTGTGTGTGCGCGCGTTTACAGGGGTGAGTGTATATGCGTGTATGTGAGCAACTACGATTGTACTATGCTCAAAAAGGATAAAATGTGGCACAAGTTGCTTAAATGAAGAAAAACAAGTGAAAACCCCTTAGGGTTGAGAGTATCAGTGCCTGGACGGGAAACCATGAACATTATTCAGTAGAGGCATCATAACTAGTTAATCATATTCCATAAATTAGAGGAAATGAAGGAATACATTTTGAAGGGAGTTAATAAAACACTGTCGATTGACCTACTACAACTGCTCCAAGGCAGACAGACCTGTTCATGATGATTGCCGCAACGATGACGAAGAGAGCGATCTACAAGAGCAGCGTGGGACGACGGCCGGCAGACGCCATACTGATGATTCGAGGCTGCTAGCTAATGATCATTCGAGCGAGGCTTTGAGAGCTAGACAGCTAAATGAGGTAATCGTCATGGAAAATGATAAAATAAGGGTAAAAATGAAATTAACTCTTTGTGATCGAACTATTATTGGAAAATAGTTAGCCAAAATGTGTAGCCTGCCACGTGGAAAGAGGAGGCAAACGAACGTAAGGAAGATGAAACTAACATAAGACTCAAATGTCTTGTCAGGGGAAATAAATAATCTCATTTGGGAGTCCCACTACTGAAAGTACATGTAGTCCTCATGTATGGTTTTGGTAATTAAATGACAATCCTAATGGACTAATGTTTGCATTGAGATATACATTTGAAGGAAAATTCCATTTGCAATGCATGAAGAATACTGGATGAGTTGATGGATGAATTCCATCTACATAAATATATGCATTGAGACTTGACAATGAATGACAATTTCTATGAAGAAACAATGACATCAAGTTATATAGAAAGGTTTGTTCCATGGGTGATGCAAGAAGGAGATTCAATGGATTCGGAATGAATGCCATATACATATAGTTGTGCATCAAGATTATTCATGGAGCAAAGATAATTGTTGACCAAGATGAAGATCAAAGATTGAATTCAAAGATGGTCAACACACAAGTGCAAACGATGCATTACATAGGATCTTGTGGTATGATAAGAAATTGTCAATTGCACTTTGTGTGCTAACCCATGCTATGTGTTGTCTATGTTTATGAGGGTTAGGTTATTCTCATGGGCTCGCATCGAGAGAAAGATTCCAAGTGTCCATGAGAGGATGACATCAAGTGTTCATGATCATGGTTGACAAGGGCAAGTTCAAGATAACCATCCCGAAGGATTACATGCTTGAAGCTTGTGGATGATCACATGATGGACAAGTGAAGATGAATACAAAGCAAAGCCTCCCACATTGTGTATGGGAGAGCTTCTTGAAGACTTCACCAATGTCTTGCCTTCAACTTGAGCCAAGAAGAAACATCAACATCAAGCTCAAGTGAAAGGCTCGAGTCAAAGGTATTAGTTTCTTTGGCGTTAGTGTTGTGGAGTGATGACCACCGAAGAAACATATACACTCAAGAATGGATTCTCGATAGCTATGTAGTGTAGCTCTTTTATGATTCTTGAGTTATAGGGATCCCGCACTATTAAGAGGGGAACATTGGGTCTCGTGAAGGACTTGCTAAAAAACCCACGGTTTTTTCCTCTCTCTTTCACTCACATCATTTGGTCACTGTCTTTGCCTTTCTCGGACATCCGGTCCCTGTCGGACGTCCGGTGATTCGGACGACCGGTGTGTTCCGGAAATCCGGTACTTTCTACACAGAGCCAAAACGTCGGACATCCGGTCCCTGTCGGACGTCCGGTGATTCGGACGACCAGTGTGTGCCGGAAATCCGGACTGTCCCTAACAGAGCCAAAACGTCGGACATCCGGTCCCTGTCGGTCGTCCGGTGATCCGGATGACCGGCACTTACCAGATTTCCGTGGATACATTCATACCACAGATACTCTCCCACATTCTTATTTCACCGTAGCGTTGTCGGTCGACCGGTGATGCGTCGGCTGTCCGGTGTCTTGACAGACACCGGACGTCCGGTAAGCGTCGGACGTCCGACACCTGCGGAACTTAAGTGGCTCCAACGGCCACTTATTGGGGTGTACTATAAATAACTCTCTCCTATCCCGTGAGAGGGTTGACCATTCACTTCAAATCAACCCAAGAACACACTCTACTCTCTCTCACATCCTCATATACTAAATCCTAGATCCCGAAGGGATTTGTGAGAGTTCTTGAGAGGTTCTCCAATCAAGTGATAGATCCACTCCTTGCCCCTCTCTTGACCAAAGGAATTTTCGATTTGAGCAAGTCTTGAGCATTTCCCCTTCGTTCTTGTTACTCTTGGAGGTTGGAGACTCCTAGGCGGTAGGAGTGCTCCGGTGAGGAATCAACTTGTGATTTGTCCCCCGGAAAGTTTGTGAAGGTTTGGAGGCCGCCTCAAGGTCTACCACTAGTGGTTGGGAATCGCCTTCGTGGTGATATCTCAAGGAGAATAGGGTGAGCCTTCGTGGCGTTGGTGTGCCTTCGTGGTAACATACACCTCTCTAACGGTGACTAGCTTCCCTCCAAGGATGTGAACATCGGGATACATCCTCGTCTCCGTGTCTTCGGTTATCTCTAACCCTAGCCACTACTTGTGGTTTACTTTGGTCTCTTGACCTTGCATTCACTATATCTTGTTGTCCTCATTATATTGTGTTGGCTATTCCCTTGTAGAGATTATTTAGGCCTTCACTTTATATTCCGCAATTCATACTTGCTACTATTGATATATCTTGTGCTTAGTGTGAATTGCTAGCTTGTAACATTCATTTTCATATGTTGTGACATAACTTGTGTAAGCTTGTAGTGCTTACTTTAGTTTGCTTGTATCATTCAATTCCATATATTGTGATACAATTTGTGTAAGCTTGTATTGCTTACTTGTGGTTGTGTGTATTATTCATTTCCATATCTTGTGATATACATCGAGTAAGTTTGTGTAACTTACTTGTGCTTACTCATATTCTCGTTTTTCTCATCTTGTTTATCCTAAGTTGTTGGTGCACTTAGTGAGCCTAGTATATTTAGGATTTGTGCTTGAAAAGTATCCTCTTAGTTTATTTCCGCATTAGGATATAGCCAAATCCGTAAAAGATTTTAAAACGCCTATTCACCCCCCCTCTAGGCGACATCGTGGGCCTTTCAATTGGTACCAGAGCTAGGTCTCTCCTTATTAGGCTTTACCGCCTAGAGAGTATCGATGTTGACTAGTGATTTAGTGCACAATGACACCTTTGATTTTGATGGCACAAATTATCACTTGTGGAGAATTCGCATGCTTTGTTGCTTTCGGGCCATGGGTCCAAATTCTTTGCGAATTGTTCTTGTAGGAATTTCTAGTGCAAAGGATGGTCCTTCTCCATCTTTTGAGGATATGTATCTTGATTGTGATACTTCTCTTGCCATTCATCAAACTATAACCGTTGAAGTTTTTAAGGAAATCTCGACTTGCAAGTCAGTTCATGAGGCTTGGACCAAACTTGAAGATATATATGGTGGGTCCAATCTTGATGAAGACAATATTATTTTCGGGGAGTTAATGGAGGAGTTCTCCACATTTTTAAATCGTGAAGAGCTCTCTATTGCTTCCACCTCCGATTACTTGCATACTTCAACATCTTCCACTTCACCAACATGTGGCATACCACAAGGTAGTGACATGGTGAGTGAAGAAATATCTTGTGATGATGGTGTTAAGCTCATCATTGATGATCTTGCTTATGTAGATACTAGTGATGTATCTTCCATGGACTTGAGCATATCTAGCACCACAAATAGTATAAATTATTGTGTTGATAGTCCATGCATATCACCTAAGAATTCCTTGACAAATGTCTGTGATGATATGCTTGCTCTCCCGTGTTGCCATGATCAAAATGCCTTGGTTTCCTCTAGTTGTTGTATGACTAACCATGTAGAGGAAATCAAGGAGGATGAGGCACACTTGATTGATGAAGAACCCTCTTCTCCAAAAGAATCATCATCAACCCCCTTTGTTCACATGTGCCTCATGGCAAGAGGTAATCACGAGGTATCATCATCTCTTAGTGATAATGATGATAGTTGTAATGAGGATGATGATGATGACTTGACTCAAAATCTCTATGAGATTGGGAAAACTCTTCGTAGAGCTAAAAATAACACTTATAAAAGGTTCCAAGATGTTCTTGCTTGCTTTCAAAAACGTAATGATTTATTTCTTAACGAGCAAGCAAAAAGTGAACAACTTGAACATGAACTTGCTCAGGCTCATCAATCTCTTAGTGACTTGAGGTCTTCAAAAGAAGAGATTGAAGTTACTCATTGTAAACTTAAAGAGGATTTTGAACACCTTGACCTTGGCTACAAGAATGTTAAAGGAGAGCTCACCAAACTCTCTAAGTCTCATGACGAACTTAAAGCTACTCATGCGGAGTCTCTAGTTTCTACATGCTCCTCTCATATTGATAATGATGCTTGTGCTACTAACTCTATCTTGTGTGAAGCATCGATATTGAAAGAAAATGTTGAGCTTAGGACTCAACTCGATTTGCTAACTAGCAATTATGGGAAATTGGAAGAAAGTCATGAAAAGCTCTCGGGCACTCATGAGGATCTTCTAATCTCTCATGATGAGCTAAAGTTAGCTCATGAGGCTATGGTCACCAAGGTAAAATCGTGTGAGTCTCATGTGGATATTAGCACATCTTCTACTCGAAATGCCTTATTGCCATGTGCTAGTCCTTGCAATTCCTCTCTACATGATATTGGTACATCTCATGATGAATTTCTCACCTTGTCTTGTTGCTCTGACCATGAAGTTTCTACTTCCACTAGTTCCCTTGTTTCTAGTGTTGAAACTAACCATGTAGAGGAAATTAATGAGCTCAAGGCCCAAGTCACTAGTTTGAAGAAAGACTTGGAAAAGTGCGATGATGGACATAGTTTTCACTCCAACAAGGAGAAGTCCAAGAACAAGAAAAGGGGACAAGACCAAGCCAAGAATGAGTCTAACATTTCTTGCTTTAAGTGCAAAAAGATTGGACATCATGTGAGATCTTGTCCATTGAAGAAAAGGGCTTATAAAGAGAAGCTACATGGGAAGCGGCCTCAAGCTCAATCTCAAGTTCAACCTCAAGTTAAAGAACGGCCACTATCCATGATGAACCATGTTATTGCTCCCCAAGTTGAGAAAGTAAAGAAGAAGAGAAGGGGGAGTACATGTTGCTATATTTGTCGTAAGAAGGGACACATAGCTTCATCATGTCCCAACGGTAACATCTCTAAGCCTCCAATTATCAATGATCATTATTCACTTAGGAAGGATAATGTTGGCAATTTGTTTGCCAAGTATGTTGGCACCCAAAGTGGTTTGAGTAAAGAAAAGACCATTTGGGTTGCCAAGCCTATTGTGACTAATTTCTTAGGTCCCAACTTGATTGGGGACCATCAAGCTCTAACTTGATCAATAGGTGTGTGGAGGGCATTGGAGACTTGGCTAGTTCATGAGAAAAGTGATTTTCATCATCCATTGAGGTTCAAGCCAAGTCAAAAGGATTATCATCATATTTGTCATTCCAAGGCTCCTCGTGGTGGCAACTTATATTTATTCTGTCTACATTGAAAGTTACTAGCCCCTTGCATGTTTAGGTTTTGTATCTTACATGTGATTGTATATGATGTGCTTCCTAGAGTATGCTTGATATGTGTTATCTAGCATGATTAGGTTGCAGTACACTTCATATACTTGTGTGCTTTGGTTCGAGCCTTTATTGATTCTCAGTGAATCTTATTTGGCTCTTTTAAGATGTTAATGAATCATCACATTATGGGGGAGTGATATGCTATGTGCACATCACAAACCTATAATGTGTAAATATGCTTGATACCACCTAGTATGATTACTATGAGATTATCTAGTTACTATGTGGTATGTCACACTCATGTGGAATTCAAATAACTATTTGGTTAAACATTATCTTTGGTTGGATTTCACTTGCCTCTTATTGATAATATATGAATAATCACATTATGGGGGAGTGATGTGCTTTGTGCATATCACAATCCTTGTAAATGTGAACAACTGAGGATTGCCACTTCGAATTCATATTTGAGATTACCTTATATCTCTGTGGCTTGCTAAGCTCAACACGTCTCTATTTGCATAAACATCCTTTTGTTGATTCATTCCTTGGATGTGTTTGAGTATGGCATTCTTGTGCGGTTGTATTCAGGGTTTATCTTATAGATCGTACTTGAAAAAAATGTGTTTGATGCAAGCCATTCCAATTGTTGCTCTACGTGATGATCTACCTAATTGGAATGTTAAGAATATGTTATCTAAGCATTGTGCTTATTGCTAAACTCTCATATTATGCTTGTGTGAGTATAGATGATCTTGTGCTTATTTGGAATCTATCATCGAACGATAATTCAAAATACCATTTTGTTCTCTTACACATGGTATTACTTATATGGTAGAGCTTGATGATCATCTTCATCCCGGCTTTTGCTTCTACTTGCATTTTATATCTAGCCGGGAAATTCATTTGCCTCCCGGTGTTCTCCCGTGCCTTTGTTTGAGTTCATCTTACTAGTTTTTATGTTATTATGGGAGTTAGTATCTTATTACTTGTACTATCATATATCTACTTGAGTGATATATGCCTATGAGAATATGTGCAATGTATATCTTATATGCTCATTGGTTTTGTTTGGTTCATGTGTTGAACTTTGTGTGCTATCATATGTTGATTTGTCACTTTGATTCATTTTGGACAACATGAATGATTATTGATGTTATTGGAAGTATTAACGGTTATGTGTTCATTTGTCCAAATTTGTATCTCTTTAGATTTTGGTAGGCTTGTGCATGCATATTTACTATGTGTAAATTCCCATGCCTTGTTTGCTTTAATTGATCCAATATATATATGGTATATCCATCAAATACTTAATGAGCTAAGATGTGCATGAAATTCAAATTCATATCTATATGCACATAGTTAAGTAGTTTTTGCCCTATATTTTGTCGTTATGCTAACTACTTCGGACCCAATAAGTTTGGGGACCATATTGTACTTAAAAGTGATTTAGGTACATTGGAGAAGCATTATGTTCTTGGATTATTCATGAAGAAGGTGGTGTCACTGTAGGAGATATGCCCTAGAGGCAATAATAAATATTATTATTTATCTCCATGTTTGTAGTTAAGTTTATATTCCGTGCTATAACTGCTATGGTTCTCGAGTCTACAATAACCACGAGGCTCGGAGGAAGACTCATATGCACGTGTGGAATAATAAACGGTAAAATGTATTCCTAGTCTGGCCTCTAAGACTAGCTCAAGTGTTGCATGATGGTTCTGTTTTCCTGATCATGGGCATGGATATGCCGGCAACTTTGAGGGCACAATGTTAGGAGAACACTTGTGTTGAATCGACCCGAATTGATGTTATGCTATGAGATTTATTCGTCACAAGTTAATGGTTAATAACACAGAGAAAGTTAATATTTGCATAATTCCTTAGACCATGAGAGTGTCGGGTTTCTTCATGCTTGCTTCATGAACTTTGGGGTTTGTTAAACGTCGTCCGTAACTGGGTGGCTATTACGGCGGCTTACGGGTTCATGGGAAAGTATGTCAAGGGACTTGATAGCTCAAGATTGGGATTTGCTCCTCTGACGATGGAGAGATATCTCTGGGCCCTCTCGGTGTTACGGTATCCATCATCGTCTGGCCAGACACAAATGTGATTTGATCACAGGGATGCCGGAACACGGAAACGAGAAAAGAGAACAAAACCGGTAACGAGGTAACTGGCATTGTGGACAAGTGTTGATCCACAGGGATGCCGATGATTCTCACCTCGGGTATTTGTAACATATCGCGAAGCAACAGGAATAGCACACGGCAACTGGAGGTTCACTCGAATATTCATTCGTGTGGGTATAGGGGTCAATATGGGTGTCCACGGCTCCGATGTTGATCATTAATCGGAAAGTGTTCCAGTCATGTCTATACTTCACCGAACCTATAGGGTCACACGCTTAAGGGTCATCTATCTGCTAAATACTAGACAAGGAGTCTGAGAGAAAGTCACCGGAAAAGTTTCGGAGACAACGGAAAAGTTCCGGAGAGAACACCGGAATGGTTTCGGTAAAACTAAAAAGTTGTTTCAGGGTATACCATTAAGTCAAATTTGTTCCGTCACATGCCTGGAAATTCTTGGAGGGTGCCAGAATTGTTCTGGGAACTTCTGGGATTTTTCGGAGAAAAAAACCGGAAATGTTCCGGAGCTGCCGGAACCGCTTTGTTTGCTTTTTGCTGAAGAAAATCATTGATCCGGAAATGTTTCGGAACGCGTCCAAAATTATTTTAGTGGGTACTGGAAATGTTCTAGGCCTACATAAATATTTTCGGTTCAAACGTTCGCGAAAAAAATGTCTTTGTGAATAGTGAAAGTGCTTTATGGGTTGGTTTCCAATTGGGTTTTTTCTTCTAGAAGAAAATCACTTTTGGTGAGAGAGAAAGGTGTGTGAAAGGTGGTGCCCCCCCCCAAAGGGGGCAGCACCAAATTTCGTCCATGGTGGTGTTGGGGGGGGGGGGCTTGGGGTTTCCTTCCACCTCATGGTGGATATGTTCTACACACACCCTTATGTGGCATTTGGGTGAAAAGATCTTGAGCCCCTTTTGGTCTTTTTCACCCCTTTCCTCTACCCCTTGCTCCTCCTATAAATAGAGGTGGAGAGGGATCTCCAAAATCAGGAATTCTCTCACATACACATGCCATGCAATTATCTGGCTTCTTCTCTCCCTCCCCGTGAAATAGTTTCGTAGAGCCGAAAGGCTGTCCGGGTTCCGGTGGGAACTAGTTCTGGACGGCGAAGCCCTGCCGGATAGATGACACCGTATGTGTGCAACTCTGTAGAGAGATCATAGTTTCGGTCTTAGTTCGAGAGTGCCTCCCGAAGGGCTGTCCGAGTGACTGTCCGAGTTTCGAGGGTCCTCCCGAAGGGCTGTCCGAGTGACCGTCCGAGTTTCGAAGGTCCTCCCGAAGGGCTGTCCGCGACACCGTCCGAGGGACTGTCAGACTGCCTCCCGAAGGGCTGTCTGAGGGGCAGTCAAGGGAGTACATCCTCGCGGTTGGGAGGTTTGTAAATCCTAGCTGCGGGGATCTGCACCGCCGATCGTCATCGACTCTACTTCCGCTGCGCTACGAGTCGGTAACGAAAAAGATCAAACCTTGTATGCAGTCTCCATAGTGGTCCTGGGCTGGTGCGTAGGTCGAAATTTTTTGTTTTCTGTTGCGTTCCCCTACAGTGGCATCATGAGCCGTGCTATGCGTAGATGCAGGTTACGATCTAGAATACATAGAGATGTATGGGTATTGCACAATATAATTTGTAGTAGATGAGTTCTATTACTGAAAATTACTTGTGCGGGTAGCAGATGAAATCTGTTACCAGATGTTCTTGTTGCTTCCCTGGAATTTGCATATTTCTGATCTTGATAACAGCATGGTGGAGTTTCAAAGTTCTGGCAATCCGCGATCCTGATTGATCAACGAAGTGCTAACAGTTCATTGAATTCCAGCATAGTTAGAGAGAAAGATGAAATTTCGCAGACGAAAGGGCAATGCAGATATGATCTGCACGGGGGTCATGCGTATGACGAAGTTCAGTATGGGGCTCGAGATTTTATTATCTCATGTTTCATACACCCCGTAAAGTTAATCTAGCGACTTGAATAATCATACTTGATGATGGACGTTGGTAGCTTCGGTTTGTTTCGAAACCTTAGAAGCCACGAAAAATGAAATTTTGTATGAACCGATTAGAGGTGTCTAACTTGGTTTTGCAGGATGTGCATGTGATGTGGTATAGCAGTTCTCATATTAATTCGATTATGTATGAGATGACTATACAATGTAAATTAACATGACCTGCGTGTCATGATTCGGCATGATGGCTGGAGCCATATGATTGTCACTTTAATGACCTGCGTGTCAACCTTATGTAATGCACTTATTTTATTAGCTATAGAGATAGCAATATTATCTGGTGGATCGACAAGGTGGTGGCAATCTTCGCAAAGGTGAACACCGACGCGAATGCCGAAGACGAAGAAATTAAAGACATCTCCGTCAGAAAGGGCTATACCATATCATGCTATTATGAATTGCCTGAGATGTTAATCCCTTATGATGCACCCTTCTTGATTGCGCGGTAGTCGCTTTTATTAGGGTGACCTCTCACAAAAATATCAAGTAGTTAGTGTTCTCCCAAGTGTAGTACCGTCACGGCACCTATCTCTTCAGGGCATCACATGATCTCCATGGGTGCGAACGATTAGAGAAGTGTGAGGCGGGTGAGTTGAGACCTCGCAGCAAGATCACTTGATTGTCTTGACGTTCAGGCAGGACAGTCCTGAGCTCGGAACACACGCATCGAAAGATGAACAAGAATCACATAGAGATGTGATCGGCAAGTTTGCCTACCGATTGAAGTTCACGCCATTTGAGTTCATCTCGAACCGTGGCGTTGAATGGAAATGCGGGTCTTGAATAACTCACAGTCAATTATGAGAGATATTGATTTGAGTGGGAGCGCACTGTAGAATTAACTTGTTTAATTCTCAGTGCAGTTAATTATGAACTTTGTCTAAAGTGAAATTTGCGTAAAAGTTGTAGAATAATGGCTCGCGTTTCCACCTTCCCTGTTAAAATTGAATAGCTGTTAAATATCTGGTTAACACTTTACGATTGGTAACGTAATGTGAGGATTGTCCTCAAAAGTGCCGAGAAGGATTTTGTCCTATCGCATGCTTTTGGTATTCTCCCGCTAATGCTATGGATAATGTGACTCTCGTCCTTCGATCCAAAAGCTAGAATTCCGTTACGGTCAAGTGCAATATATTTGCTTCCATGAGACCCGAACTTCAAAAGTTAGGGATAGCTATGTGATATTCATGGAACTGAAAATCATTTTTCAGACACAAACAAAGGCTAAAAGATATGGGATATCCAAAGCAATGTTTGTTTTGCAAACTATTAGTAAAAGTGTTTACTATGCATTTGACTAATAACAGAGGGATCCAGTAGAACGCCTGTCATATGATGAAGGTGAATAAAACAACAACTTAAAGGAAATGTCCGAAGGGTGTTAGTATGACTTACACACCTAGGAAGTCCGGGGCTAACGCCACTCTTAAGTTGGGTGCTTCTTCTGAGAGTAGGAGAAATACTGAAAGTTAAACTGCTAAAAGCATAAAGGCAAAAAGAGAGAAGACTGGAATGTCCAGCTCATGTATGAATGTCATACAAGCTATTGATGTATAGAAAGGTTGGTCAAAGAAATAGTTCTTGAGAATTATGATTAAACATGTTAATCACTGATTCTTGGGTATTGTGAGTTGATCACAAAAATACCCGCTCGATTGCATTCTGCTGCGACTCGATGCAAGAACTACTACGGCCTAAAAGACTTGCTGGAGTGAGGTTTAGATACACGTTGGGAATATAGTAAATGTTACTATACCTTCCATCGGTGTATTACCGTCTGTATTTATTTTCATAATTCATTTAGAGTTTTACACACTCTAGCCCATTGCATAAGGTATCTTGCAAGAAGGTTGTTCATAAGAGAACTTTTGATGTTCGGTGTTATGAATAACATAAGGGCCATACTTTCATTATGAATGAGATGTATGTTATGAATGTTGATAATAATACATTACCTCTGTATTTACTTTCATAATTCATTTTGGAGTTTTACACACTCTAGCCCATTGCATAATGTTTGTTGCAAAAGTGTTATTCATAAAAGAACAATTGTTGATCAGAATTATGAATAACATAAAGGCCATACTTCCATCAGGGATGGGATGTATGTTATGAATATTGATGGTAATATGATACATCCATAACACTGACGCTAAATGTCGCAAGACTAAAAGAATACCACACATGTGTGGCACTGCATTTGGTCACATTGGAAAAACCCGCATGGAGAAATTCCATAATGATGAATTTTGAAGTCGTTTGATTATGAATCATCTGACACTTGCAACTTTCCTCCGAAAAGTGAAGTGACTGAAATACCGTTCACAGGCCATAAGGAACGAGCAACGAACTTATTGGTGATCATACATTTTGATGTATGTAGTCCGATAAATGTTGTTGCTAGCAGTGGACTTATCTATCTTCAGAAATGACTCAAGTAGATATATGAATATTTACTTGATGAGACGTAAGTCTGGATCTTTTGAAATCATTCATAAGGTTTTCAATATGAAGTAGAAATTATTGTAACAAGAAAATTATGTTTCTGCAATTTGATTGCGGAAAGGAATATTTGAGTTACAAGTTTAGCGAATGTCTGATGAGTTGTGAAAAGAGTTTCATAACTTACACCTCACGGAGCACCACTGTGAGTGGAATATCCGTGAAGATGTAATCAAACCATTTATGACATGGTAAGATCAAAGATGACATAAATCAATTTGCCATTCTCCCTTTTAAAAGTAATGCTTTAGAGACTGCGGCTTTTACACTGAAAAGAGCACCATCAGGTCTGTTGAAATGACGCCATGGTATGGTACGCCCAACCATGCTTTGTCTTTTCTTAACATTTGGAATATGGGGCTTGTGTAAAATATTTACAAACCTATTCCAAATCAGACAAATACTACTTTGTAGGTTATCCCAAGTAATTGGGAATTCCTCCACCACTATACCGAGGCAAAAAGGTTTGCCACCAAGAACGGTATGCTTTTAAAGAGAATGGTTCTTGCAAAAAGGTGAGTGGGAGAACAGTGCAACTCGACGAGATAACAGTATCTTTGTCATCAGATCAAAGGAAAGAAACCTTGGAAGTAATTCCAGAGTTTCCTACTGTGACTGATACGGAAGCCTCTACATGAGATGTATGGACTTCGGTCGAACTTGCAACTGAACCACGTAGGCAAAACTCGTGCAAACCTCTCAGGTGTGCAAGCGAGATATTGTTGTTAGACAACAGTATACCTACGATACACAAGGAAGCGTTGATGGGCCCTGACTCCGAAATTGGCTAAATGCCAATATAATCCGAGATAGTTTCCATAAATGATTCAAGATTATATCTTGATAAACCCTTCGGAAGACTTAGAGTCTAACGAACATTAATGGAACTATAAACTGATGTGGATAAAATGTTTTATCCATAAAGCTCGACTTGTTGCAATAACAAGTTCAAGGAGTTGACTACGATGAGGTTGTCTCACCATAGCGATGCTTAAAGTCAGATCGGGTTAAACTAGCAATTAATACATATTTCAATCTTGAGATATGATACATGGATGCCAAAAGGATTTCCATGTGATGGAAATGCAACCTAGGACTTACATGTGATACAGTCTGAAGTATTTTGTCAATCCAGAGGATGCTAGTAAGTATGCAAACTTCAGAGTTCTAGCGATGGACAGAAGAGAGCAAAATGGAGTTGGAATCTTCATTTTTGATGAAATAGTCAAAAGAGTTTGATTTCATCAATGGATAACGAAGATGCTTGTGGTTACAAGAAAGTAAGTGGGAGCATAATAATATTTCTAAAAACCTTGTGTGCTTGACACATTGTTGATTGGAAATTTCTTGACACGAATTAGGACTTCATTGAAAATAGTTTTTCGATGAAGTGCTTAGGCTAAATAGCCTTGATATTAGGCATATTTATCTACGAGATAGAATTGCCTAATAGGCTAAGCCAAAAATACATATTGACAAGATGCTAAAACAGTTTAGCATAAGAGCGCCAAGGAGTGATTCTTGCCGAAGTCACATGGAAAGAGTTTTGCAAGACTCGGTGTCCCAAAACACCGATGAGCAAAATACATGATGGATTTTCCACACACCTTTGTGTTTGGATTAATCATGTATTCCATGGTATGTAAACCAACCAGATATGTCTGATACTCCCAAGCTGTTGCGAGTATAGATACCAAAGTGATCAAAGTACTGATCATGGGACAACAATGAAAAATGTCATTGAGTACTAAAGTAGCACTGATGACATGTTTTCTCGCAAGCAGAGATTATGAAGTGCTTGTTGTAAGTAATTACATCGATACAGTCTTCATCAATGCTCCATGCGATTTTTGATTTAACTTAAGGGTTTTGTGTAATACACAATATGGTGGCACGGTGTTTGGAAATCGTTCCAAACAGGTTACTGTGGCGAATTCTATAACAAAGGCTAAGTATGTTGCCGCTTTCAAAGCGACATAGAAGATGTTGAATCGTATAGTTCGTTCATGAACTTAGTATGATTTCAAGATGGCTTTGGTCAATGGAACACTATTGAAGATAGTTGCTCCATAGCTCAGTCTGAGGAATCAAGGTTTGACCAGTGATTCACATATATACGAAGCCAAGTCCACACAAAATATGAATTTTGTGAAAGCGTGAAAACGCGAGGATATGCAGAGATACACACGGAACTGAAGTTGTCAGATCCGTTGGACATCAGACTATACCACAAGCGAAGCATGTTTTACACCGGTATGCCATAGGTGTAAAGGGCATCAGCATGGACTAGATTATTGACTCCAGTGCAAGTGGGAATCTGTAGGAGATATGCCCTAGAGGCAATAATAAATGTTATTATTTATCTCCATGTTTGTAGTTAAGTTTATATTCCGTGCTATAACTGCTATGGTTCTCGAGTCTACAATAACCACGAGGCTCGGAGGAAGACTCATATGCACGTGTCGAATAATAAACGGTAAAATGTATTCCTAGTCTGGCCTCTAAGACTAGCTCAAGTGTTGCATGATGGTTCTGTTTTCCTGATCATGGGCATGGATATGCCGGCAACTTTGAGGGCACAATGTTAGGAGAACACTTGTGTTGAATCGACCCGAATTGATGTTATGCTATGAGATTCATTCGTCACAAGTTAATGGTTAATAACACAGAGAAAGTTAATGTTTGCATAATTCCTTAGACCATGAGAGTGTCGGGTTTCTTCATGCTTGCTTCATGAACTTTGGGGTTTGTTAAACATCATCTGTAACTGGGTGGCTATTATGGCGGCTTACGGGTTCATGGGAAAGTATGTCAAGGGACTTGATAGCTCAAGATTGGGATTTGCTCCTCTGACGATGGAGAGATATCTCTGGGCCCTCTTGGTGTTACGGTATCCATCATCGTCTGGCCAGACACAAATGTGATTTGATCACAGGGATGCCGGAACACGGAAACGAGAAAAGAGAACAAAACCGGTAACGAGGTAACTGGCATTGTGGACAAGTGTTGATCCACAGGAATGCTGATGATTCTCACCTCGGGTATTTGTAACATATCGCGAAGCAACAGGAATAACACACGGCAACTGGAGGTTCACTCGAATATTCATTCGTGTGGGTATAGGGGTCAATATGGGTGTCCACGGCTCCGATGTTGATCATTAATTGGAAAGTGTTCCGGTCATGTCTATACTTCACCAAACCTATAGGGTCACATGCTTAAGGGTCATCTATCTGCTGAATACTAGACAGGGAGTCTGAGAGAAAGTCACCGGAAAAGTTTCGGAGACAACGGAAAAGTTCCGGAGAGAACACCGGAATGGTTTCGGTAAAACTGAAAAGTTGTTTCAGGGTATACCATTAAGTCAAATTGGTTTCGGCACACGCCTGGAAATTCTTGGAGGGTGCCAGAATTGTTCTGGGATTTTTCGGAGAAAAAAACCGGAAATGTTCCGGAGCTGCCGGAACCGCTTTGTTTGCTTTTCGCTGAAGAAAATCATTGATCCGGAAATGTTTCGGAACGCGTCCAGAATTATTTTAGTGGGTACTGGAAATTTTCTAGGCCTACATAAATATTTTCGGTTCAAACGGTCGCGAAAAAAATGTCTTCATGAATAGTGAAAGTGCTTTATGGGTTGGTTTCCAAATGGGTTTTTTTCTTCTAGAAGAAAATCACTTTTGGTGAGATAGAAAGGTGTGTGAAAGGTGGTGGCCCCCCCCCCTAAAGGGGGCAGCACCAAATTTCGTCCATGGTGGTGTTGGGGGGCCCCCTTGGGGTTTCCTTCCACCTCATGGTGGATATGTTCTACACACACCCTTATGTGGCATTTGGGTGAAAAGATCTTGAGCCCCTTTTGGTCTTTTTCACCCCTTTCCTCTACCCCTTGCTCCTCCTATAAATAGAGGTGGAGAGGGCTCTCCAAAATCAGGAATTCTCTCACATACACATGCCATGCAATTATCTGGCTTCTTCTCTCCCTCCCCGCGAAATAGTTTCGTAGAGCCGAAAGGCTGTCTGGGTTCCGGTGGGAACTAGTTCTGAACGGTGAAGCCCTGCCGGATAGATGACACCGTATGTGTGCAACTCTGTAGAGAGATCGTAGTTTCGGTCTTAGTTCGAGAGTGCCTCCCGAAGGGCTGTCCGAGTGACTGTCCGAGTTTCGAGGGTCCTCCCAAAGGGCTGTCTGAGTGACCGTCCGAGTTTCGAAGGTCCTCCCGAAGGGCTGTCCGCGACACCGTCCGAGGGACTGTCAGACTGCCTCCCGGAGGGCTGTCCGAGGGGCAGTCAAGGGAGTACATCCTCGCGGTTGGGAGGTTGTAAATCCTAGCTGCGGGGATCTGCACCGCCGATCGTCATCGACTCTACTTCCGCTGCGCTACGAGTCGGTAACGAAAAAGATCAAACCTTGTATGCAGTCTCCATAGTGGTCCTGGGCTAGTGCGTAGGTCGATTTTTTTTGTTTTCTGCTGCGTTCCCCTACAGTCACCACCAGGGAATTAGAGCCAAGATTGGATGACTCATTGATCTACTACTTCATACCAATGCTTTCTCGGTAACAAGTATTTACTTCATGCATACATTTCTTGCATTCAACCTTGTGTAGGTTGCATCATGGCATGAATTTCTTGACTCGTTCTTGTGATACTTGTTTCCATTCTCAAAGCATCCCAATAATGATCTCTTGTTGCTAGTTGTGATGTCTTTGATGGTTGTGTGTTTGGAGTTCATTAATATTCAATAAGATAATATTAAACCATGTCCTATACTTTCAAGCAAAGATCTCATTGGTATATTTTATGTCTCCCGTTTGGATATCTTATTATATCTTTCCTTGTGTAACTTTGTCATGTGTACATCCTTCTTTGTGGATATATATCATCATGATTGTCATCTACCTAGAATCTTATACACGTGAGAGAAGTTACATCTCTAGTTGATATCCCTATTCTTTCATGTCCACCGTTTCATCCTCTTTTTATATCTTTGGTGGCTCCATGGAAGCATTTGTCGTATGAGTGCGTGTCTTACCCCTTTGCATCTTAGTGCACTCATGTTTGGTGAAGATTGTTGTCCTCATGCTTGTCTTGACAAGCCTATTATTTCCTATCTTCACCATGGGTTGTCACAAGCTTTGATTTTTAAATTTGCATATTAGTGAGCTTGTGAACCCATTTGCTTGATGTGTGTGTGACCTGCTTAACTTCGTGTGTGTGGGAAGGACATGTCTTGCACCTTGTATCTCATTTACTCAAGACTATGTTAATGCTTAATTCTCATCCTTATATTAGTCTTCTCAAGTGCTTTGACGTGACTCACACACGTCATTTTGGTTGTGCCTATTCTCAGGTTGCCTCATTTACATGTTGCTCAACCATATGTTTGTTACAAATGCTAGGCTTGTTTTCTTATCTATGCTTGCTTGCAATTGTTTTGTGTTCCTATTGATTTTGGGGGAGTGATGATCCTATTTTGTGCACTTGTATCCAAATACAAAAATTCTAAATAGTGCACAAATCATGGGGAGCTTCTCTATTTTCCTTAGAACACCCCTTTTCCCAAATCATAATATTCTTTTATCCTTTTGGCTCGTCGGATCTTTTGATTGCTTGCTTCACTTTGTGTTATGCAAATGAGATCAATTTGTGCCATGTGCCTTACTCTTATGCTAGGCTCAAAGTTGTATAATAGTGGACTCACCTGTGGATATCATGTTCTTATCAATTACAACCTTTTTGTGTATACGGGTTTCTTTGTGGATACATATCATGATTATTTTTGGCCACTTAGAAATTTTTATACATAAGAAAGTTCATATCTTTCCTTGATATCATTTCTTCCTTGCCGGCCACTTTGTGTGTTCCTTTTATTCGTATAGTGGCTTCGGTAAGAGGTTGTGTCATGAGTGCTTGTATGTTTTGCATACAATCTTACATACTCATGTGTTTTGAATGGATTGTAGACCCATGCTTGACATGATGATCACATTAGATATTCCTATTATATCTTGTCCAAAATATGTTCTTTGGATCTTCTGGATGTTTTCCTCGCATGTCTAATGCTTGTTTTCATATCTTCGTATTTGGTTGCATTCTATAGTTTCCGAGCTCCTCCAATTGTTCATCATTGAATATGTGCATTTGCTTTCACTCCCATTTTGTGATATGCACACATCAAGGAGGAACTCATACTATATTGGTCTTCTAGATGTTTTGTCTTCCATTTTGGCATTTGTTGCCAATGGGGGAGAAGTTTAGAGGGTTTAAGATAAATATCTTTTGAAGTTCTTGTTGTCATTAATGCATATCTACCCTAGTTATATGTGCTTGTTGCATGAATGAGTATATAGAGAAAACTCCACCTACTTTATATCTATGCAATGAAATTCAACGTTCATCCACATTTGCATATATTATGGGGGAGCTTGCTCTATAGATTATGGTCCTACTAACATCAAATACTTGTGTAGTATTTTGATGTTAGTACAACCGGTTTTGATAACATCAAGT
The DNA here is from genome assembly GCA_039707655.1 of Elymus sibiricus. Lineage (NCBI taxonomy): Eukaryota > Viridiplantae > Streptophyta > Magnoliopsida > Poales > Poaceae > Elymus > Elymus sibiricus. The sequence goes on from CM077666.1 coordinate 137,360,013, forward strand.
TTCTTTGTAATACTTGATGCTATCAAAATCACCCCAAGTATTCAATTTACCTTCAGATAAATTGCATGCTTGTTTAAAAATTCATTATATAAACCCTCTTGTTGAGATTGTCATCAATTACCAAAATGGGGGAGATTGAAAGTACATGTAGTCCCCATGTATGGTTTTGGTAATTAAATGACAATCCTAATGGACTAATGTTTGCATTGAGATATACATTTGAAGGAAAGTTCCATTTGCAATGCATGAAGAATACTGGATGAATTCTGTCTACATAAATATATGCATTGAGACTTGACAATGAATGACAATTCCTATGAAGAAACAATGACATCAAGTTATATAGAAAGGTTTGTTCCATGGGTGATGCAAGAAGGAGATTGAATGGATTAGGAATGAATGCCATATACATATAGTTGTGCATCAAGATTATTCATGGAGCAAAGATAATTGTTGACCAAGATGAAGATCAAAGATTGAATTCAAAGATGGTCAACACACAAGTGCAAACGATGCATCACATAGGATCTTGTGGTATGATAAAAAATTGTCAATTGCACTATGTGTACTAACCCATGCTATGTGTTGTCTATGTTTATGAGGGTTAGGTTATTCTCATGGGCTCGCATCAAGAGAAAGATTCCAAGTGTCCATAAGAGGATGACATCAAGTGTTCATGATCATGGTTGACAAGGGCAAGTTCAAGATAACCATACCGAAGGATTACATGCTTGAAGCTTGTGGATGATCACATGATGGACAAGTGAAGATGAATACAAAGCAAAGCCTCCCACATTGTGTATGGGAGAGCTACTTGAAGACTTCACCAATGTCTTGCCTTCAACTGGAGCCAAGAAGAAACATCAACATCAAGCTCAAGTGAAAGGCTCGAGTCAAAGGTATTAGTTTCTTTGGCGTTAGTGTTGTGGAGTGATGACCACCGAAGAAACATATACACTCAAGAATGGATTCTCGATAGCTATGTAGTGTAGCTCTTTTATGATTCTTGAGTTATAGGGATCCCGCACTATTAAGAGGGGAACATTGGGTCTCGTGAAGGACTTGCTCAAAAACCCACGGTTTTTTCCTCTCTCTTTCACTCACATCATTTGGTCACTGTCTCTGCCTTTCTCGGACATCCGGTCCCTGTCGGACGTCCGGTGATTCAGACGACCGGTGTGTGCCGGAAATCCGATACTTTCTACACAAAGCCAAAACGTCGGACATCCGGTCCCTGTCGGACGTCCGGTGATTCGGACGACCGGTGTGTGCCGGAAATCCGGACTGTCCCTAACAGAGCCAAAACGTCGGACATCCGGTCCCTGTCGGTCGTCCGTTGATCCGGATGACCGGCACTTACCAGATTTCCATGGATACATTCATACCACAGATACTCTCCCACATTCTTATTTCACCGTAGCGTTGTCGGTCGACCGGTGATGCGTCGGCTGTCTGGTGTCTTGGTAGACACCGGACGTCCGGTAAGCGTCGGACGTCCGACACCTGCGGAACTTAAGTGGCTCCAACGGCCACTTATTGGGGTGTACTATAAATAACTCTCTCCTATCCCGTGAGAGGGTTGACCATTCACTTCAAATCAACCCAAGAACACACTCTACTCTCTCTCACATCCTCATACACTAAATCCTAGATCCCGAAGGGATTTGTGAGAGTTCTTGAGAGGTTCTCCAATCAAGTGATAGATCCACTCCTTGCCCCTCTCTTGACCAAAGGAATTTTCGATTTGAGCAAGTCTTGAGCATTTCCCCTTTGTTCTTGTTACTCTTGGAGGTTGGAGACTCCTAGGCGGTAGGAGTGCTCCGGTGAGGAATCAACTTGTGATTTGTCCCCCGGAAAGTTTGTGAAGGTTTGGAGGCCGCCTCAAGGTCTACCACTAGTGGTTGGGAATCGCCTTCGTGGTGATATCTCAAGGAGAATAGGGTGATCCTTCGTGGCGTTGGTGTGCCTTCGTGGTAACATCCACCTCTCTAACGGTGACTAGCTTCCCTCCAAGGAAGTGAACATCGGGATACATCCTCGTCTCCGTGTCTTCGGTTATCTCTAACCCTAGCCACTACTTGTGGTTTACTTTGGTCTCTTGACCTTGCATTCACTATATCTTGTTGTCCTCATTATATTGTGTTGGCTATTCCCTTGTAGAGATTATTTAGGCCTTCACTTTATATTCCGCAATTCATACATGCTACTATTGATATATCTTGTGCTTAGTGTGAACTGCTAGCTTGTAACATTCATTTTCATATCTTGTGACATAACTTGTGTAAGCTTGTAGTGCTTACTTTAGTTTGCTTGTATCATTCAATTCCATATATTGTGATACAATTTGTGTAAGCTTGTATTGCTTACTTGTGGTTGTGTGTATTATTCATTTCCATATCTTGTGATATACATCGAGTAAGTTTGTGTAACTTACTTGTGTTTACTCATATTCTCGTTGTTCTCATCTTGTTTATCCTAAGTTGTTGGTGCACTTAGTGAGCCTAGTATATTTAGGATTTGTGCTTCAAAAGTATCCGCTTAGTTTATTTCCGCATTAGGATATAGCCAAATCCGTAAAAGATTTTAAAACGCCTATTCACCCTCCCTCTAGGCGACATCGTGGTCCTTTCAACTACTACTACATGGTTAGTCAACAAAATTCCAAGTAAATCAACACAGTCCAAGGTGGCCAATATAAGCCCAAGGCGGTCAACATAAGTCCAAACAAATTGCCATGATCAATAGAAAGCAAAAAATAAAAGGCAAAGGTCAACAATGAAGGGCAAGAAGCAAAGAAGCCCAAGACTAAATAAGGCCAACTATCCAAAGACTCATTCCTACATGGATGAACGGGAGTAGTGCACCATGGAGTATGAACACCCTACCTTTGACTAATCTTCATTAACACATGGACCTAGACTTAGCATACTACCCACCAACCTTCCACCATCATGTGTAGCCTTGGTGCTCTGTCAAGGCATCCTCCACTGTATAAGGCCCCCTACCGTCATGCACTCTCTCATTCACTCTCATTTGAATAAACTCAAAAGGTGGGCACTATTGCTCTTGGGCCTTTTGATAGCCTCAAGTCGCTTTAGAGTCGAGTCCAAAGAGTCGCGCATGACACATATCGACTTTGGCTAGGAGTTCGGGAGAGGTTTCTAAGGAGTCACACACAACTCGGGGCATGTGCCCGTCTAACCCCACCAGAGGCCTTGCTGGAAAACTTTGCAACTCGTGGGGAGCCCAAAATGTGCCATCTAAGGCTACTCAAACTGGATTGTTGAGTACCATGTACTTAAATCTCATGCCCAGATTGTACGGTATAGTTTTTGGATTCAGATAATATAGTACAACACCGTATCATCGAAATAAGAAGCAAAAGACAAAAAACTTTTGCTCCAAGAAAATATTAGATATACTTTTTTGTGCCAGTTTAAGTCGAGTGTGTTTTCTTACTTTGTTGGAATTGTGTGCAATGTGGGTGATCAGATAATTGAATACGTGAAGTAGATGCCATCATGCAATAGCGGAACAAGAATATTTATGGTAGTTTTTTTTTTGCGAATCAAGTGCTCTTATTGCTTAACTTGCAGGATTGCAATCATGTCTAACTCTGATACACTCATGCAAAAAAAACATAATTGATCCATAAGCACCTCCTCCCAGATGAACTAGCCTGCTGCACACAGAGGAGCCAACTTGTTGGCGTCCATCCCCACAAAGACTAGCTAAAAATGTTCAAAAGAATATGTGATATTTTTTTGCGGGTCAAACGAGATTATATTGATTAAATCATGGAGTTACACTCATTTTGACAGAGATTACATAAGTCATCAGGACCAGAGCCCAACCATACGGCAGTATGAAGAGAGGTGTGGCCATATTGAGCCATCTAATGCGCAGCTCCATTGCCTTCACGTTTGACATGCATGATTTGATGTTCACGTCCTTCATTTAGACTCCTCTTCGTCTCCTCTACAAGTGTTGCCACCGGTGACCGATTAAGTCCACCCTCCTGGAGAAAATGCACAACTTGCGTTCTATCAGTCTCAGTGATTAGCGGCTTGTCAGACCAATCCATAGGAGATTAACACCCTCCTTACACGCCGCCATCTCCACCTCTAGCGCAGACAAACATGATAGAAGGAATCTGCTGGCAGATAAAATGACTGCACCAGCTTCATCTCTTAGAACCATGCCCGCCCCACCAACGCCCTGTCCTGGTATATATGAGCCATCAACTTTACCCAGCCCGGGGAAGGAAACTGCCACCGTTCCACAGCTGCCGGATGTGCTGTCTTGGTAATCTGAGGCATTCTCCTGCTAACATCAATCACCATTTTCCCTTTTGCAATGTCCCCATATGGATGCTGCTTGATACACAACAAGGACTCCATGTAGCTATTCAGGAATCGGCGTGAGCTCTCCACCGGTGGTGCCGGCTTCTGATGTGTAACCTTGTTTATGCAATGCCATGCCCTCCAGAAGGTCATGAGAACCACCATCTGCTCCATCTCCGTGCATCGCTCTAGCAGGTGCAATAGCCACTCAGGTCCGGTATTCTGCATGCTGCGTAGCTCCGGTAATGTCCAAGACTCCCGCATCGCCTCCCATAGCGCACGAGCCATTGGACAACTACAGACAGCGTGGAACGTGTCCTCCGGTTCAATACCACAAATGGTACAAATGTCAGTTTTCTCGATGTGCCGATTTGTCACGACCCCAACACAACGATGGGATGAACAATCAGATCAGTACCAATTTGGGATACAAAAGGAGGGATTTGAGGTGAGAAACAACAACAAGGGGGTGAGATACAGGTAGAATATAGGCGAGGAAGAGGAGCAGGAGGACGCGAGGGTTTCAGACGTTTCAATTGATTGATGCCCTCCTCTGTGCTGCCCATCCTTCCTTATAGGCACCACTGCAGATTCTCGTAGCTGGGCCAAGCCCCAAACCCGATAGCCCATTCCAGAGAGAAGGCCCAAGTAGTGTAGTTGGGCATGACCTTGGGCATGACATTCTCGCCCCCTTAAATTGCGGCTTGTCCTCAAGCCGGTGACGTGGTACCAAGGAACAACATTACCACCAGGGTCCCATGGTCGATGGACCTGTGTATCCATCCTGGCTGACGAACACCCAACAACATAATCATGTTGAACACAAGCATCATGATCTTCAAGGGAGTAGACTTTGAAGCTCAAGTTATGTAGATGACTTCCAAGAAGCATCAGGTCACAACCATGATGTGTTCCACACGGTAATAGCTGCATATCTGCACTTGTATGTTGACACTTGATCTTCTTTTCAATTGTTGCCCGACCATGAAGATGCAAGATTCCAGGATTTGACTGTGTTGCAACACAAAACTCAAGTCCATGACCAATAGAATCTCTCACAATAGGAACAGATAAGCATGACAACCGTGCAGTTGAAAGCAGCAAAAAAGAGTCGATGCAATGAACATCAAGAATTCCTGGGTCCCGTAGTTTAGTAGAAGAACATGTTACCATAGGAAGCACCTGTTGTTCCACATTTTGATTTGCAAGGATGGAACTTGAATCACATATCAGAGAGCTCTGTTGAGTGCAAACAAGAGGTCTTCTGTGTGATTGCAATGATCTCGCAACCATATATGGTATCATGAAACCATTGTTAAAACCAACCTTCTTTGTACTAGCTGCAGCTGCACTCAGAGTTCCAGAATCCCAACACTTAGTTGTCCTTTGTATGACCTGAAACTGCAGTAAGAACCTGAACCATAGTTCTGCGCATGTTGGATACAGAAAATCACTCAAGAAGGCAATGTTCCTGCTCTCTTTATTGTAGAACTTCTGATCAATATAAACAGGGTCATGTGTCCTGAATAGCCAAGGTTTACTTTGAAGGAATTCCATTTTATCATGCACATAGTAATCTGGAACCGAATATCGTGCTATAAATTGAGGTGCTAACTCATGCTTGGCGGCAACAAACTTTTATTCACTGGAAAATTTCACAATTGTGAGCATGTTGCAAGTGTGCTTCACCTTTTGGATGCCAACCCTGGTAGTAACAAGCAATATCAAACTAGAGAAATTAACCAATGCATGACATGACCAATGTATCCAAAGGTCTGCACGTAAACACAATATCTCAAGAGTGCCCATTAAGGTTGTAACCCGGGGTTTCCAAGATTTCAGTCCCACAAAGCACCAGCTCTGATCTTGATCAACTGCTGCACCAATCAGTTTTTCCGTATTGTCAGATGTGTTCCAGAAATAATACACTGCACCCTGTTGCCAAACTGCAACTGCCACTAGAAGTTCTCCATATGAGTTTGCCCTTTCCTTACACTTCAACTTATTGCCATCCTCCAAGAAATCCATTAATTTCAGCACGTGCAATGTAGTAGCTAGAAATGTGGTTGAGAAGTCACACTGAAGAACCACAAGAAATTCCTATTCTCACAACCACCAATGATTTCGCAACAAAGCCAAGATTGTAACTCCACCATTATCACCATACCTTGATGTATGTTCACCGAGGAACAACAAGCAACAACTGTGTAGCTGGCTTGATGAACAAAAATTAACACTGCTATCTCGCTTGCTAAGCACCATTTTCTTGCAGCAGGAATTACAAAGATCACCTCCGGGAAAATTACTTGAGAAGACAAGAACCATGATGTCTTTGGTTGCAGAGATGACAAACCTTTCCAGATTGTCTCAATGTCAAACAGAATAAATCTCAAGTGCCAAACCACATGTGAACCACCGAGCAGATCCTCGATAGAAACACCTTTGGCACTAAACCTCCAATTAAACACAGAAGCATAACTCGGGTTGTAGCAAGCATCACAGGATGCAATGATAATACTATAAGTTGGCTTTTCCTGTAGTGTGCTGTGTGCAAACAGAATAAAAATGCGACGGGCTTGGCTAAAAGGTTTCCTGTCTGCTTTAAATAATCTTATGGCCTGATTAGCTGCTGCACAAGTATGAAGGCGCTTCTTCTCTTTGATAGTTTTCCTCAAGATACAACAAGGTGCATAATGTGCTCTCCATAGATGTACACCCACTAGAAATGCTGTCATTAGAGAACTAGGTGAAGCCACACTCAAAAAAAGTTCCAAACTGAACTGACAACCAAGACTCGCAAAGGAACTCCAGTGTTTGGTCATTCCACAGAAAAAAAGAGCTTCAAAAATCGCAGCAACTGACTGCACACATTGAGCATCTAACCACCGGTTCTGGAACCTCCAGAACACCTCAACCAAACACCAAAGAGAGTCGACAGAAGTACCACCAGGAGAGTTTAAGGGATTACTCCTTGACTGTAGCACCTCAGATTCGGCTTGCCCAAGAGGTCGAGGGGTCAGTGGCAGCTCGCCAATGGCGCTGTGAGCTGTATTGGTATGCTCGTCGATGAACGAAGGCCATGGTGCTGGCCGGATTGCCTGTCCTTTGGGCTTCAAACATATCGACCAGATGGCAGGCGTTGGTGCAGCAACAATACCGGTGTCGATGTCGAGGGTCTCTTCGCACACAACAACGGCTGCGTGCTTGGGAAAGATGTCGACGGTGGCGTTGCGACTCTGGTACTCCATCGAACATGTGATAGGCGTCAGTGCAGCAGGGCCATTGTTGTCCATGGCGATGACGTTGTGGTCTGCACCGCACTCCACTGGGGCACCGAGCTTAGGGAAGGCGTCCACGATGATCACCGTAGGAATGAGGACGTGAACTCCATGGCCGTTGTCAAGTTTCTCCACAGTCATCGCCGCCTCCTGCATAATTTCATCTTCCCTTATCCGGGCAAGGGACGAAGCACCAGTGATGCTTGATGGAGATCGCGACCGCACAAAATATTGGATATCTTCCCGCAAGCCCTCGATGTACGGGTGGACAAAGCTCTTGATGCTCAGGTTGGGGTTGAGATCCAGCACGCGACGCACGCATTCCCAGAATGCCGCCGTGTACTCGACCACGGTTGCGGTCTGCTTCTGCTCGAGCAGCGAGCACAAGTGTAGGTTGTACTCTGGCGACACATCCTGAATGTCGAGGAGGCAGGCATGCTCGTAGATGCACCGGCCATGCAAGGCGAGAGCCCGCGTTGCTCCGCATCTTGATTGAAGTTGAACCACCGCCTTCACCTGATTGATTCTCTGGAACACGGAGATCTTCACCACGCCATATGTCGCAAACACCTGCTGCAGCGTCTCCTCAGCGACCGGGTAGTATACATGGTGCACGGTGACGCGGAGAACACCACTGGTGAACACCTCTGGGTGGCTCGACATTTCATCGAACAGATGGTGGGCAGGAAGTGGGGTGGTAATTGTTTTGGATTTTTTTTGGCTCTGAATACCAAACTGTCACGACCCCAACACAACGATGGGATGAACAATCAGATCAGTACCAATTTGGGACACAAAAGGAGGGATTTGAGGTGAGAAATAGCAGCAAGGGGGTGAGAAACAGGTAGAATATAGGTGAGGAAGAGGAGCAGGAGGACGAGAGGGTTTCAGACGTTTCAATTGATCGATGCCCTCCTCTATGCTGCCCATCCTTCCTTATAGGCACCGCTGCAGATTCTCGTAGCTGGGCCAAGCCCCAAACCCGATAGCCCATTCCAGAGAGATGGCCCAAGTAGTGTAGTTGGGCATGACCTTGGGCATGATACGGTTGAATTTATTTTGCATCGTTGCCAATGAATCCGTGGCGAGTCGCCAACCGAACATTCGTACCTTTGGGGCAACAGGGCACCCCCATAATGTCGTCCAGATGGCACGATTACCATATGGTGCCCTACTCGCGGCACACGTATGCGTGCGATATTTTTCCTCATGAGCGAGGTTGTATGCACTCTTCACAGATAAGATGTCCTTCGGGTAACAGTCCCCGGTGTTGTCGAAAGAAAAATGATATGGTGTCTTAGAGTAGTTTAGCAACTTTTGAACATTTGAGATAAATTTCCATGTATATTTATTGTCAACTTGTAAAATGGTGAACTTTCAACTACTTTTACGAACTTCCAATAATACTCTCTCCATCTGTGTGTACACAAGTCCACTTAATCTTCTCTTAAATCATTTTTTCTTTAATTTTAATCACGTTTATGAAAAAATAAAAACATCTACACTACAAAATTAGTGTCACTAGATCTATCATAACATATGTTTTCACATTATATTTATTTTAGTATTGCATATGTTCGATGTTTTTTCCTATAAACTTGACCAACATTCAAATAATTTGACTCGAGATAAAGACTAAGTGGCTTTATATACAATGGCTGGAGGGAGTAGTATTTCTACTCGTCTGCATTCAAAAAACCGGACTTGAGATTGCCCGACACACCAAAAAGAACATTGAAAAAATTGTTTCACAGAATTCCACCACTCGTCAAACATACTTTCCAGCTCGATCATCAGTTCCGACTATGACTCGGCTATTCCCTCACCTGCCATCTTCTACATAAATCGATCGACGCAGGCAAGGCAATGCGATGCGAGGCTTCGATCTCGAGCCGTGCGATGGACGCGCTCGTGGCCGGGACTGCGCCTGCGGGCTCATGGTCAGACCTCGACGACGACCCCGTCCCCATGGTGGAGGAATACAAAGAACCAGAGGGCACAAGCGGGGCGAACCACCGGCTCGTGGCCGGGATTGCGCTTGCGCCTGCGGGCTCATGGTCAGACGACCCAGGCCCCGTCTTCGTGGATGAGAACGGAGTCTTCGTGGATGAGAACGGAGAAGCCGTGCTTTACAAAGACCTCCCGCCCCTGAGTCCTAGGGACAGGGATTCCCCGCCCCCGAATCCTAGGGTTTTCCCGCCCCCGGATCCGCCTGCTTATGGCCATCCCGACGACGGCGGCGTCCCGAGGCCAGGCTTCGTCCTCATCGAGACACTCGCCTACCTGGCCGACCGCGAGAACGCCACCACCGCCTCCTGCCACACGTAGGCCTACCGAACCTGAGCCTTCAAGATTATTACGTTGTTTACTACCTTGCCAAGATCGACTACAGGGACAGCGAGCGCGGGGCATGGGTGTTGGCTGTTGACTTCAGGAACAACACGATACAGGAAGTGACGGAGTATAATGCCATGCACACTGTCGGTTTGATCCTCGGCTACGGTGCAAGCAGGTTCTCCAAATATCTCAGAGGTGCTCAAGCTACTTGATCATGTTTTGCCGGTGCCTAACTCTGCCATTGCTTTCAAAGATCTTTCGCTCAAGTCAAGTTTGTGACCAGCGAAGGATATTGATTGCACACATTCGTATTAGATAGGATATAATAATCACATGATATTAGAAAATATATTAATTGCATTGCATGTTAATATTAACAAAGATACTGATTGAACACTGATATTAGGTACGATATAATTATGTGGTTTGTACTGAAGTTGATACTCCAACAGTTCTGCTTTTGACAAACAAAACACATTTACACATTATATCTAAACATGTGTAGTGTAGTGTGGTATGTAATTAATATCATATCTCATCGGAAAAATTCTTAAAAAGGAGAGGATTGAAAGAAGAAGAAAAGGCAAACCTCTGCTTTTCACAAACAGAACACATTTACATAGGGCGTTGTTGCATGCATGTAAAATAGTTTATTTATAGAGCTTTACGCCTTCATCGAGCTGGAATTTCCGTACTTACACTACTAGAAAATACCTTATAAATAGATGCTTAGCAGTAGCGAGGGGTATATACACCCTTCGCTACTGCTAAGTTGATAGTAGTAGCGCGGGGTATAAAACCCACGCTGCTACTAAGTTGACCCCACCGTGCACCCCGGGACAGGCCATAGTAGTAGTGTGGGGTATGAAACCCGCGCTGCTACTAAGTTGATAGTAGTAGCGCGGTGTATAAACCACACGCTACTACTAAGCGGCCCCACCGTGCCCCTGGGATAGGCCATAGTAGTAGCGCGGGGTTTAAACCCCGCGCTACTACTATTGACATCCAACATATGTGTACACATAGTGCGCGGATGCCCAAATCCAAACTCACACTCTCCCGATTCCGCTTCTCCCTCCTACCCGCGATTCCCTTTCTTACCCACCGCCATCGCCGGCCTCGCACCTCGTCGCCTCCCCCAAATCCGGCGACCTTCACTCCCACCGCAGCCCCCTCTCCCCCTTCTTCCTCCTCCTTCTCTGCTGCTGGAAGGAGAGGGAGATCCAGCAGAGCGCCGTCCATGGCGGCGGCCAGATCCGCCATGGACGCAGCCACTTGCACCTCCTCGCCGGGACAGGGCCTCGTGCGGACATGCAGACATGCGGACACCATGGTTTCGGGTGTCGTCTCCAACTCCGGCGGCCACCGGTGAGTTGCTCTTCCTACTCCTCTCAATCTCTCTCTCTCTCTCTCTCTCTCTCTCTCTCTCTCTCTCTCTCTCTCTCTCTCTCTCTCTCTCTCTCTCTCTCTCTCTCTCTCTTCGTCTTCTAATCGTTTTCTCAACTTTTGTAGCAGCAGCAGAGGAGAGGTGCGAGGATGAGTTGGGTGGGGAAGCACCATCACCATGGACGACTTCATCCCCTCCACGACCAGCATCAGCCATGGATGGAGAGGACGTTGACGCCCAGCAGCAGTAGCAGCCATGGAAGGAATTTATTTTTTTAATTCCTAATTAGTTAGTAGTAGCGCGGGGCCCTTACCCGCGCTACAGCTAAGTAGTAGTAGCGTGGGTGGCAACCGCGCTACTACTAGCAGAAGTAGTAGTAGCGCGGGTAGGACCCGTGCTACTGCTAAAAGTTAGTTGTAGCGCCGTAGCAGTAGCGCGGGCCCCCGCGCTACTACTAGGGTTTTCCCTAGTAGTGTTATTTGGCAGGGTAGGTTAAGTACTTAAAAGTAAGGATTATACTGGGACTATGTACTAGTAGTTTGTATGGATCAGCTCTTAAATGTATTTTTTGGGGAAACGTTATGCTCCAGCCGATTCTTTGAAAAGTCCGAACTAATGAAGAGAGGCGGATAATATATTTCAACATTCTTCTTCATGTTTAGTCTTTCTTTTTCAGTCCTTAGACACGGAACGATATAGGTGACAGAATATCTTTTTATAATGTGTCGGCAGGGTCTTGAACTAAAACCTCTTAGCACTGATACCATATTAAATTCATATGCTTCCGCCAATTCACTCAAAAGTCCATACTATGGGCGAGAGCGTACATTATACTCCAACAGTTCAGACTTTGTTTATATTAAGTAAACAAATAACATAAAAAAATATAAACACTTGATAAAAAAACCTTATACTACCAAAATTTACATGAAACTCTTTAAAAATTGTTGCCTCTGCCTCCATCTTTTGCTTCATACTTTTTCTCCAAACCTATGGTGAGAAAATTACAAAAGACCATATTTGCACATGCTGGACTACCCTTGTAAGTATGGAAAAACACATAAGCCGTCAATCCCATAGGTGAGAATCTAGGATCGTTGAGCGCTTTGTGGCTGGGACAGTCCTTCCAAGGGAAGTTGCCAAATTGTTTCTTCATTGTCGTAGTACAGGGGAAGAACATCAGGCACACAAAAACTGAGACGATATATAGAATCACAAACCAAACTCACATCTATCATGGCATGGATACACAAAACTATCATGGGAAAAACCTAGACTCCACTCCAAAGTTAATCCCCACCGCCCCAAAAATATCTCCTAGTCCTAGAGGCAAACCGATGGAAACAATTAATGATGACAAAACAAATATTCTTCCCACTGTTGGGGTTTTTAGTCGCGATCTATTTCAAAAATTATCATTGCAAACATGATATTTTGTTGTGGCGGTTTCAAAGTAGGAAGAGAAACAACAGTAGTTACCACCATTGAGATGCCCTAAGTTGTTTGGAATCTCCAAGGCGGCTGATTTGGGTTGGTCCTAAGACCACCAGAGGTGAATGGGACTATATGGCCTTAGTATTAGTTCTTAGGCACGATGGATATGGTGAAATACTCCAATCATGTTTCATTGTCATGTTTAGATTGTTTTTGCTTTTGTCACTCTTTTATTTATTTAGAATTATCGATACTGCGTCAATCTTAGGGGGGGGGGGGGGGGGGGGGGTTGGCTCCCGGGAGTCATGGTCCTCGTTATTTTTCAGAAAATGAAAACAAAATAATTTTTTAATAAACATCTAGATTTTTAATACATATATATGTTTTCTACATATCTGTGAAAATTATTGGATAATAGATTGATTTGTACACAACACAGAAATGACAATTTTGTGGTTCAGAAAAAGTAAAATGTAACTCAATTTTATTCATATAATTTTCCTTTTTTGTGCTCACCATAGAGAAAAAAATATAGATCGAACATACATGCCACACCTTTGTACGTGCTATTATAATTTGATCTAGAATTGTTTTGTGTTAACTATTTTTATATTTTTTCTTTCAAAAATGTTCCTTGTAGCCCAAGAGCCATTTTGCTTTTACGGTCATCTAAACACCTTCTAGCTGTGGTATGATGGGTACTGCTAAAAGAAAAGCTGTTGTATGATGGGTTGCGGGAATAGCTAATCCTACCCTGGGCCCCCAACATTTTTTAATGCGGCATATACATGGAAAATTATCAAGGTCAATACAAGTCAAGAAAATTTCAAGTGTCAAGTCTGTCAACAAGTGAAAGAAGAGAGAAGATGAAAATAAGAAGTTAAAGGAGAAAGCTCGTGAAGAAAGAAGCCCATCATAGTGGAGGGATGAAAATGTTGATAGTTAGATGGGTTTTAGGAACATATAATATTTAGATAAATCTCATATGCCCATTTGTGGTTTCATGTTTCTCTGGGGAAAAAATGGTTTCATGAAATGGTGTGAAGTGACTAAATACAAGTAAAAAAAATCAGACAACTTACAAATAGCAAAAAAAATTTGAATAAAAATCGGCCGCCCTTTCTAAGGGAGCATTTATAACACGGCCCAAGTAAACCTCGCTTACAGATAAATTCTTCATGTTGCTTTTATAAAATATAGGGAAAACTTCCCTCTTGATGCTAAACTGCAGCCCTAACTGAGTCAAATTCCAGAATTTCCAAGACAATAATTTCGAAATACAAGACCCACGTCAAACATAATCACATAATCTCAGTCCAGCATTGTAAAGCCAGACCCTTTTCAATGAGCGCCCCAGTAGGGTATGACGCCCGCGTTGACGCCGACCATAAAGCCAACCCACAAAAAGAGAGCCACGTAAAACAGGCCGGTCGCCAGCGGCGAGCAGAGCCACGGGCACGCCGGCACGAAGCCGTCGCCCTCGTCGCGCGCGTCGTCCTCCACTTTCGGGTACGCCCTCCTGGCCGCCAGGAACTGCTGCTCGTCGTCGAAGTACGCCGCCGAGCCGCTGTGGTACCAGTAGCCGCCCACCGGTCCCTGGAACGCGCCCAGCGGCGGCAGCTTGGGGCACGCCCGCGGCCCGCCGCCGCCGGACCTGGTGACGAGCACGGTGGGGCAGGGCTCCCTGCAGATGCAGCACCGGCGGCTGGCGTGCTGGGCCTTGGAGCCGACGCGCATGCGGACGGCGCAATCCGAGCAGACCTCGCGGTGGCCGCACGGCCCGATCGCCACCCACTCGAGCGGCTCCATGCACACCCCGCACTCGGATGGCGCTGCGTCGACGTCGACGACGTGGCAGGGATCGGTCGGAGTGGTCCGACACCTGGCTGAACTGGCTTCCCGTTCGAATTAACGTGGGGAAGAAGCGTTCGTGATCGGATTAGGAAGAGGGTTAGACCATCGATCCGACTCGATCGTGTCATCTGTGCCGACCGCAGTGCGCACGGGATGCAGGGGGCGATGACAATTTGATGGATTTACGATTTTTTTTGGCAAAAATAGAAATTTCATCTGGATAGAAAAAAGGCATTCTGAGAAACAAACAATAGGGATACATAGAGGATAGATCCATACACAGCGTAACAAATATTCAGAAAGGTTTTTAATGGTCCCATACATCATCTCTGCTGCTAAGCATATAGAATACTTTGACAAAATTTCTACTTTTCTATCAAGAGGCGACAAGTACGCTGTGCATTGCACGGCAGAGAAAAAATCTTCCGGTATACAAATTCACTTCCCAGTCTCTCATCAACCGTGACAAAATAGTAGTAGAAACTACAAACTAACACTTAGGGAACACATGATTAATCTCTAACCAGCGTCAGGATCTCTTAAAACCGCCTTTGCTCCCTTGGCTTCGACTCTGCGACGGTAACCCGGATCTGCCTGCCGTCGAGGTCCTACAGAACAAAACCATGCGCTCAATTAGCATAGCTATATTTTCAGAAAACAATGTGAAGAACTGTACAATTCACATTAAACAATTCAAACTTGACACTATGAACATAATATACAAGAACTTACCACGCCGTCGAGGTTCGAGATCGCATTGTTGACCTCATCAGCAGAGCCATAGGTGACGAAGCCAAAGCCCCTTGACCTGCCGCTGTCCCGGTCATAGATGACCTTAGCATCAAGCACCTTTCCTTGTTCGCTGAACAGGTTCTCGAGCGTTGAGTTGTCAACGCCCCAAGACAGGTTTCCGACGTAGAGCTTGTTGGCTGAATCAAAGCTGCCGCCACCACCGCCGCCGCCCATGGCCCTGGGTGTTCTGGGTGCAAATTCATCTCTGGGTGGTGGTGGTCCAGAGTTAACCCTCAAAGGTCTTCCTTGGAAGGTCTAATTTCAGAGATATAACATCAGTTAGTCAACAGTCCAATACTCCAACGAATGCACTATGCACAAGAGAAAACAAATAGTCCCAAACAATTAACAAGTTTGCACTACAATGTTTAGTTATGCTGGATATAAGATTTCAGGTTTATACTAGTAAGCTGAGCATCGGTGCATCTTTGCTTAAACAATACATGAAAAACAAACACCCTACAATGTATAGAGAAGAGAACTATACTTTTTCAAAACAGCATGTACAATTTATCTACATATTAACATATTTAGTGTATCAAGATAAGGTGGCTTAAAACAGATGAAGTATGCTTACATAGCCATTGAATTGCTCGACAGCAGCAGCAACTTCCTCAGCTGAACCCATTGTGACGAATCCAAATCCACGACTCCGTCCAGTCATTCTATCGTATACAACCTGCAAGAAATGAGATACTATTTCAGTCTGAAAAAATAAACTATCCCAGGCTTAGCGCACAGCTCTGCTACAATCGAGCATTGATTTGCTGTAGTAATTTACTGAACCAATTCAAACTTAGTTCAAGCCGAGACCATTTGACAACATCTTATCTTATCCTGAAGAAAAACAACATATACTATAACAATTCCACGTCCATGCGCAGCTCTGCTACAATTGAGCATTCATTTGTTATAGTGAGAGGCCCCTGAAGTACTGAACCAGCTCGAACTTACTCTATGCCGAGACAAATTTACAGTACCTTATCTTATCCTTAAGGAAACAATCTATACAGTAACAATTCCACATCCATCGGACAACCTGACACTACACTGAAACAAAATGCCCTGACTCTGAAGTCTCTATCCTAACCATGCAATGCCGAGCAGAATTTTACCAATTTTTTTTATTTAGGAAATTAGTGTTTAACTTTAGCCCATTAAACTTGCCACAAGCTAATTGTTACTAGTTAATAAGACGAGAAACTGTGAATTTATACCTCGACCATCTCGACGGAGCCGGCCTGCTCGAAGAGCCCGGCGAGCTGCGCGCTGTCGACGGTGAAGGGCAGGTTGCCGACGAAGACCTTGAGGTCCTCGGAGTACTTGGCCTCGGAGTCGCCTCCGCCCTCGCCCTCGCTCTGCTCCTCCTCGGCGTCCTCCGTCTCGAACTCGGACGACACGGCCACGGCCACGGGCAGCAGGAGCCGCCTCCGCGGCGCCAGCAGCGCCGACACGGCGCGCAGCGGGCCGCAGGTGAAGGAGGCGGCGGCAGGCCTGGCGGAGGGGAGGGGGATGAAGTGGTGCGAGAGCGCGGTGGAGAAGAGGGTGGCCGCCATTGCAGAGGGGGATAAGACTCGCTGGGGATAAGGTTCTGCCGCTGGGGTTTGGAGGCGAAGGGAAAGGGGTGAGTGTGGGAGTGAACTGTGGAGGGGGTTTTATAGTGTACGGGGCGGATGGATGGACGGCCAGCCGGTGAGCCACACCAACGGCTGGATATTTCTCTGGGGAGATATTTTTCTTGGGCTGGGATGAGAGGGGGTGTGGCCCCACTGGCAGCGTGAGAGGCCAGCCTAATGTTTAGCTGGAAACTAGCTATATTAATTTTGTTGGAATTGGATGGGATAATGCAGTCTCATCAGGATCTTTTTTCTTGTCACTTCATGATAATGCACTATCAAGCATCACTCAGCACCAACATTCTTGTTGAAAATGTTTCTTTTCTTTTAGAATTCGCAAAAAAAATAAAAAATTGTTTCTTTTAGAGGAACTCATGCTGAAAATAAAGCACGCTGCAACTGGAAGGTTAAGTGGTAAACACAAGCTGCGATACATCCCAGGCTCCCAGCCCAAATTTTATAGCATTCCCGGCTCCCAGCCCAAAATATAGGGCAACAGCTTTGCATCATAAACAATCCATGGAATAATACAAAGTTCCGAAAAATCTCAGCTTTCGAATTCATAGTACTCTACAACACATGGCATGTAAACCTAGGAAGTGTTTTCTCTTGCCTTAACAACAATTTGCTCTTTTGCCAAAAGAAACAATCGCCACAGCCATGTAAAATGTGCTCCTCCAAACATCAGGCCTGGCCTCCCTTGCCTACAGAATTTCTACAGCTAAGGATATCTGTTGTGGTTCTGAAAACATGTGTCTGCTCAAATGTCATGTCATTCGCTCGCCAAGCTCGCGGGGTCTTTCAAGCGCTCCCGCAATATCTCGCAGAGCTTACTGCAAGCATCCATACAGAGCTCTACTGCCTGTTGATCATCAAGACAAAGAAGTTAGTATGATTGTTGTTGCTTTGGCATTTCTATATATGGAGAGTCAAGAAATTCTCATCGAAACATCAAGAAATTGTGCATCTCAGGTAATGCAGTAGATAGATAACACACATTGGTGATTTTGCCATCAGTCCACTCCCCAGTCAGCGTAAGTTGTGAGATCTCCTTGCGGGCTGGCATGTAAGACACCATAAGGCCTCCGTCTTGCCATGCCTCCTCGTCTGAGGTTGGATCGATGATAACGTTCTTCCCTAAACAGGACTGGCACATCAAAGTTGAAGTCGATTAGCTTCCAAGTCTAAATATCTCGGTTGAAGTACACGTGTCATAAAGCAGAGAGAATGTGAGGGCATACCACAGATACTGATGTAACAAGGTCATACATCATGATCCCAGCATCTGCCAATGCAAGACTAGCGCAAGATATAATAATGGGAAGATCGCCTGAAATGAAAGAGACAGCAGTAAGGATGAAGTAGTTGCTTCTCTTTATCAGAAAGTATGGTACTGCGGAAAGAAATGGTGGGGGATAAGGCTTCTGTCAAACAAAATATAGAAAGAGATACAAAATGTATCGGCAAATGTGATGAAATGCAGACTCGAAGTATTACCAATTACTTATACCTACCGAAATATGTTAACTTCTACTCAAATTAGTAAATACTACGACAAAACAGCACGTTCATATTATGAACTTGTGAGTAATATAAATAGCTTAGCTTTAACTCATATTACAAGACCAAGAACATCAGAGACACAAGTGTGTCAGTGTGACACTAAGATAAGCAAGAATATGAACACAATTTCTGAATAAGCACTGGAAAATAATTTAGGAGCATTTCCTAGTAGAAAGATGCAGCATGTAATTGGGGTAATATACTGAAAAGGAAAAGCAAAGTCATGAATAGTATCATACTGCCGCCAGACTCAAGAACCAATGCAAAAACATCAACAGTTGTCTTCGGAAAAGTATGTAGCATTACTGCGCCTTCCAGGGCTTTGTGAAGCATTCCAGAGTACTCCTTGTTTTCCAACCCCTGAAATGAAGATGCATGTTATCAATCTTTACTTACAAATATATGTGATTGACCAAGAATATTCTCCAAATAAAAATAATGAGAGCTCATTAAACAGCACACCTGTCCACGTATACCAGTGGCAAAAGTCGTATAGCTCACACTGCAATTGAGCCTACCAGTGTCACTGTACAGCATTGCTTTCTTGCTCTCCCTTGGGCCAAACCTGCAAAGATGATAATTAAATAAACATGACTGGCCAATCAATCAATAAGACAAGTCCAGAAAAACTGACAATCTAACAAGCTCGCTAACAGGATACACTGAATTCACTACAAAGCTAGGAAGTACATGTTGAAGCTAAAGGACTTCAAAGTTCAAGATATCTTGAGAGTTTGAGATTTTGCCCGTTGAGAAAGGTTTAGCCATGAAGTCAAAACTCCGAAGTGATAACTGATAAGAGCACAAGATCATAAAGTACTTACATGTGTTTGCATGCTCAGAATGATAGGAAATACATGGTTTCAAGATGAACATGAAATGTTCTTAGTTGCTTAGCAAAGATATAAGCATTTTCGAGTTCAAACAAAGAGTACATTTTCGAGTTGACCTTAACTTTGTAATATTTGATTCCACAAACACTCAGATAACTACTTAAATTGTCAAATCTAGAATAACTTAGGATGAATTTGGCATACTTCTAAATTTATGTTGTAATAGAGAACTGAAGTAACGGAAGGCATATTTTTTTCTGGTATAAAATATAAGACATTTGTTTTACACTTGGGATCAAAACCATACAACATACATACAACGAAAAAATATAAATGATGATAAACTTACACTGACACAATGACCTTTGTCTTCCCAAATTCTGCATAAGCAGACCCGGATGCAGCAGTAGTTGGTCCTGTTTGCATAACTGCAACATACAATTAAATCATAAGTGACTCAGAATTGAAGATACACACAGTTTCGACTCCATAGTTAATAGAACAACAAGCAATATGTACTGGTCAAGGTTAAGAGAAGAGAGAGGGAGAGTCGTGAAGCCCACTTTCAGATAGTATATCAAAGAAATGTGTGCAAGCATGATATATATCATGATATAATACACAAAAGAAATTTGTGTTCTGCCCTCAAGATTGTACGAAGTTTTACTACAAGCAAACTGGTCTAGCATATATCTACAAATCACCATGTTTTGAACATTTTATAACCAAAATCAAGCACGGAGAAAACTGGCACAAGGCTAAGCATAAATCCGTTGTGTTCAACACTTTGCAAGTTGAATTCGTGCACGCTTTTCGTTCAAAGCAGAAAAGCACAACATCAGTGTAAGGCAAGTGCAGGCTAGAAAAGCCAGCAGGACACATCTAGAATGCTGTAGAAAATCATCATCTAGGGCAAACTGTCTTACACCTTCATATTCCCCAAGAGCAATAGCATTATAGCATCGTCTGCAGAAGCAGATAGTAGAGTACAGATTCTCCAAAGGAACACCGTTGAACATAACATATAACCCTTTGGCTGAATACTAGAGAATCACCACGAAAGCATGAAATCCAGGACTTCCATCATCTAAACAACTGAATGTGCAAGTGGCTCATAGTCATGGATCCAATTCAAATTAACAAAGCATCTGTCAAGCACCTCAGGAAAAAATTACCATTCAGAACATCGATGCTAAAAAACTTTAGCCTGAATAAATCACTAGCCCAGGAGCGCACAAGGAAGGCCAGGCGGCAAGCGATGCCAAGCAACATGTTTGTCAAAAGATACGGCAGCATACATGACACAGGACACACAACAAAACGACGTGGTCATACAGGCATTCCGCAGTACAAATCCTAAAAGATCGCAGAACCCAAAGAACTGGATATCAGCGTTGCATCAGGCATGCGCTCACTGCTCAGGCATAACGTCGAACACCACAGGTGCTGTCCAAGCAAAGGGACAGGCGCTCAACAGAGATTATTGAGCACGAAGCAGAGCATTATACAGAGGTATGCACACACGGAATAACATAGAGAGATGCAGGAGTGGGGTAGTTACATGCGGGGCGGCAGTCGTGCAAGGAGCGGCCGTCGGCGCGGGGCCAATCGGCGTCCTCGGCGAGGTGGCGCCGCAGCTCCTCCCTCCTCTCCCGGCGCTTGCTCCCAGCCTCCGCGGCCGGGGAGTACGTGTCTGCAGCTGCTGCCGCCGCCGACATGGCCGGAAAGTGTGTCTGCGGGTCTGCGTCGCCGGCCGCGCGCTCGAGCAGTGCTAAAACCCTAGGGCTTGTCTGTGCTGTTACGGCGAGGGTGGAGGGATGAGGTCGCTGCTTTTAGATTCGTATAAACTGAAAGCAGACCGCCCAGGGCCAGGCCTCGACCCAGTTTTTTCTTGTTTAGGAGCAAGTGCAAGGGAATTCTTGGCTATATTGTGAGAAAAAAAAATCCAAAAAAAAATCTTAAACTTGTAAACGAAAGCTAAATCGAACTCTAAACTCCTAATCCCTAAAATCAGCACACCGAACGCTCTCATCCCGGTGTATTTTGAACCTGGAGAGCGTTCTCAAACAGGATTGTCGACGTGGCAGGTCAAACCCCGGATTGTTGGGTGCGGCTGAGGGAAAAAATATTAATCAAGCATTTGAAAAATGGTAAACACATACAGAAAAATGTTTCTAATGTATACGAAAAATGTACAAAGTGTATAAAAAATAAATACCCAAACATAAATATGAAAAAAATGTAAATCATGCATTTAATATTTTTTAAACATGTATAAAAATGTTCCTGACGTATACAAAAAATGTACAAGGTGTGTGTAAATGTACAATGTGTTTGAAAAAAGTAGACGTCAAAAAAATATGGAAAAAATGTTCATCATGTATTTAAAAAATATTAAACAATGTTCCTGGTGTATAAAAAAACAAATGATAAGTGCCACAGGTGTGGCACGAAGTAATCCTGCCCTGACGTTTTTTACAACTAAAGTTGCCATCCGAAAAGAAAAAAAAAACAAAAACAAACTGAAACTTGCCATCCGAAAAGAAAGTTGGCATGCTTGACAACTAAAGTTGCCATTCTCGTGTCACTAAATTTGCCATAAAAAATGTTCGGAGTTGCCATGTGTTCGTGCCAGACGTGTGGCAGTTATCAGGGTCCTAAAAAATGTAGAAGATGTATGTAAGATAGTAGACATAAAAAATAATTAGAAAAATGTTAGTCATATATTTGAAAAATGTTAATTCTGTGTATGAAAAATGTTGCTGGTGTATATGAAAAAATGTACAATGTGTATGAAAAGGAAAATTGGAATCAAAGCATATATTTGAAAAAAACATTAATCCTGAAATTGTTAAACTTGTATTAAAAAATATACTTGATGTATACGAAAAATGTAGACTTGTGTTGAAAAACCTCAAAGAAAATTGAGAAAGAAACAAAAGAAAAAACAAGAAAACAGAGAAAAACCAGTGAAAAAAGGGAAAAGAAACCAAGAAAATCAGATAAAATTGAGACCGAAACAAAAAAAAGGAAATATAACGAAGAAAAAAAACCGGTGAAGAAGTAAACAAACAAAAGGAAAGAAAAAAAATGGGGAGAAACCCGAAACAAGCAGCAATTAGAACGAATGGAGGAACACACTACTCAGTTAATGATCTCAGGGTTTGACTTGCCACATCAGCGAATACCAGCTAAATGCTCTTCAGGTTCAAAATAAACCGGGATCAAAGAGTTTGGTGTGCTGATTTCAGGGATTAGGTGTTCAGGGTTCGATTTAGCTTGTGTCTACAAGTTCAATGGTTGTTTTGGACTTTTTCTTGTATTGTGTGCACCAACATTCGCTTCTCGATGTTTGTGGCGGGAGGTAATGTTTCCTGTTGGGTTATTCATGCTTGCTCATGATCTCCCTGACTGACTATGGCACATGTTCACCACGACTTCCCTCAATATCGCAGACTACACCTGCTCAGTCCACGCAATAATCGTCGTTCTTTCATGGAGATCTTGCAATAAAACATGGAGCTTTATGACTGGCCCTGACCAGTTGTGTACATACAACAATAATTAGTTGGGGTCCAAGTACTACGGACTAGTAAGAAACGGCAAAGACAATGGTTATTACCTTCTCTGACTTAGATAGGTTTCAGACGAAAGGGGTCATAGGATTGACTCAGACAAAGCGTTAGAAGTACGATCTCCGCATCTATAAGCTTTGGCCTACCATCTTCCCTTATCTAATCTCTTAGGCAATAAGAAAGTTGATCGTGGTGGCCATAACATATCTACTATTAAAAAGCAAATGTGTACTTCGTCTCCATCCATCTGCACCCCAACTCACGACCTCCGCACCCCCATCGATTTTTTTTCTAGCCAACCCACACCTCTCGTTTTGTTTTTCCTATCGTTTTTTCTCAAACCCAAAAAGGGAAAATATATATTTATTGAGAATAAAAGGGAAAAATACATAGCTCGCTACAGTGCATTAGCTCACCTTGTGCTAAATGGGCCGGCCCGCCGAGCTCTCCCTGTGCATGACAACACTGAATTTCGTTATTGGGCTCGGCCTGCTCTTAGAAATATGAAGAGGCTGAACAGGGAAACTGCTAAAAAAATATGGAAAACTGTTACAAAGAATAATATTAAGAAATAAATAAATATTAAAAAGTACAATGGCCCATGCAGGTCTCGAACCTGCGACCTTCGCGTTATTAGCACGACGCTCTAACCAGCTGAGCTAATAGGCCTTTTTGATCTAATTACATTTCAAAGGCTGAAAAATGAGAACAGGCGATGGCAGGGAGACATCTGTGATGGTGTTCATTCAGAATTAGCTGCTGGATACCACTGGCCCACGAGCTCTGGGGATGAAGCTTTTTAAACACATTAAAGATTTTGAATTCCTTCGTGCTATTTAGATCCATCGGGATGTGATAAATCGACTAGATATCAACTTCTGATCTGATCTCCCACTAGGCTGTACCAATCCAAGATCTTTTGAATCAGCAGCCTTTGCAAGGGTTTGATTGTCTGTAAGAAACGTGACTGAC
Source organism: Elymus sibiricus (assembly GCA_039707655.1). NCBI lineage: Eukaryota > Viridiplantae > Streptophyta > Magnoliopsida > Poales > Poaceae > Elymus > Elymus sibiricus. The sequence goes on from CM077666.1 coordinate 137,383,997, forward strand.
TTCTTGAATCCATAATTCTTACGCAGTTTCTGCAACAAGGTGGAGCGCTTTACATGTATAATCTTTTGAATCCTGCCTAAGAATTAACAGCATCTTTACACATGCATATGTTGGATTGAAATATTGTGAACCCCTGCCTAAGATGTGCCTGCGCCACCAGAAAATTTAGCTTCCATAGAAAAACCATGCATGATAGCCAAAGCAGCGGGGTAGACCTGGTTCCGGGATCCAACTACGAGCAATGCTTACATGTGCTTTTAAGAAGAAAAATCATGCATTCAAAAAATATATTCATACACATGGGGATATATGTTCATGCACTATACAAAATGTTGAAAATTTAAAAACATAAACAAAGAAAAAAAAGGTAAAAATGACTAGGAAAAAGTGAAAGGTGAAAAACAGAGCGAGGAAAACCATTTGAAACCGGCAAATGGGCCGGCCAAAGGACGCACACGACGAAAAACAAAAGCATTGCTCGTAGTCGTCGTGCCTTTCTGGCCCAATTATATCACAAACAAAAAAAGATGGTAGTCGCCGTGATGTGCGTGCGTGGCGGGTTAAGAGTATCTATAACTGGACCCCTCAAATCTCCGTATATATCCGGACGGACGGACGGTCCGGTCATTGGCCGATCACGAAATTATCACCCAACCGGACCCCTATACCCAACTCAAACGTCCGGGCTATCTGACACACCTCAAAACCAGTCCATCTGTGAGGCAAATATGGGGAGGTCCGGACACGTCCATCACGTTGGATCAAACATGCCAGACCCATCCCAAATCACTCCAAATCACCTCACCTGCCATCTTCCTCTCCTCCCTCCTACCTTGTCTGCACCACTGCCACCATAGCTCCGCCGCTCCGGCTGCGGTCGGAGTCGGTGGCGGCGCCTATGGGTGTCGTCTTGGAGCTAGATTCAACCAGAGGGACTGGGGCTTGCAGAGGTGGTCGGCGGCAGCTAGCATGACATCTCTGTGGCAGCAGGAGGACCCTCCACATACAAGGAGGCAAGGAGCGTCACGTGAGTTATGTTTGCCAACCTTGAAGGATCGGAGCGGCATAAGTTCGCTCTACCAGACATATCGGTCCTCTCCGTTGTCGTCGAGGTTCGCAAACATGCTTGTGTCAGCTTGGTATAATAAGACTGTTTTTAGTGTGCACTCTAGTAGCGAAAGTGCTGAGTGCCTGGCCGGGAGTGATGTGGGGGTGTTGGCCTTCTGGCGTTTGTATGTATTGTGATGTTTTAGACCTAGTTTAGCTAGGCGTTGTTTTGCTCTTCGTCTGGTTTTTACTCAATAAACCGAGCAAGTCTTTTCATTTTTCTTTATGGCACTTTTTTTTTGCGGGGTGCTTCCACACACTGAACGGGGGTGGCTGCGCAGCCTTGACCTCGTGTAAGTGTCAACCTCACCAAATTTTCCCAGTTCGTACCCCGCAAGCATCTCCGAGGAAGCTTCCTTGTGATGGCAGGACGAAATAGCAGCCTGCGATGTCGACGCACGCACACGACGAGATCGGTCAGGAGGAAGAGATTCGCTGGGAGTTGGTGGCCTCTTTGTATCGTCTTGCACAGGGACCCAAATAATATGCTCTCAAGTCTGAGAGTTGAAGTCTCAAGTTTGAACGTCTCAAGTTTGAACTGTCAGCCATTTATCGACACGATTTGGCAGAGACAGATTCGATGACTATGCCAAAAGGCAGGATCATTGCTACGTGAAAGTGAAGCAAACCTCCGATCAATTTTGGAAGCAATGTATAATCAAGACGACTGAGATCGCCAAAGTTTATTTATGATCAATTGGCAAAATCAGTTCGATCCATTAATAAACTCGAGAATTAGTGCGTTAATTTGTTGCACATTCCATCCACCCCCAACTCTTCGCGGCGCAGAAGGAAAAAACAGGACAATCAAGAACACCAGCACACTCACATCTTCTGCCGCGCCAGCCGAGGCGCGCACCGTGCAACGGAACAAAAAGAAGAGGCTGCCTCGGCCGATCCGTCAGCAGAGGCCGTCCTCGAGGAACCGGACGAACTGGAACAGGTTCATCCTGCCGTCCCTGGATCCGCAGCTCGACGAGATCATCGCCTCGCACGTGGCCGCGTCGACCTCCGGGAACCCGAGCCTGGCCAGGGCGCCCTGCAGGTCGGCACCGCCGATGAACCCGTCCGCATCGCCGTCGAACACGGCGAACGCGCGCCGCACCTCCGCGAAGCTCGGCTCCTCGGCGTCGAACAGCCGGGACACCTCGGCGTGGCCCAGGCTGGCCCTCAGCCCCTCGCCGACGCCTGCCACTCCCAGCCCGATCCTGGCCATGATCGTCTCCACCTCTTCCTTCCTCAGCTCGTCGTCGTCCTCCTCCTCGCCGCGGAAGTCCTCGAGGCACGGCGCGACGTGCGCCGCCGACGACGTTGCCTAAGCGCACTTGGCGTAAGCGGCCGGCGACGGGACGACGATCGACCTGGCGAAGGACTGAAAGAAGGAGGCGTAGCTGTGGAAGAAGGCGGACGCGACGGTGCCGAGGAAGCCGACGAAGTAGGGGATGAGCTGCAGCGGCTCCCGGAACGAGAGCACGCGGCGGAGGAGCGGTCGCGGTGCAGTCGCGTCTGCCATCGCTGGGCTTTAGAGTTCGCTGGTGTCGAGCAAACAGTCGGTGCCGGCTAGAATGGAGAATGCTGCGCGCGTGTACAAGGTGAGGTGAGGATGAACGAGGGTGTGTGCGAAGATAGGAGGAGGGCGGGGGTTTATATGACGATCCGAGCTCGGAATATCATGGAGTAAACAAGTCTGGTCGAGGGAGGAAGCTGCCTGCGTGCTTCCCCCACCGTGAGAGCGATGCTTCGGGGTTGGGAATGCAGTAGCGCGAACGTTCGCTTCGGGGATGACATTTGTGAACATTTTTGCTGCTAGTTTCTTTAGATTTTGTATATGACATTTTTTTCAGAACAATAGTTTCTTCAGAGGAAAACATTTTTTTTCAAAGGAAGACATTTTTCTTGTAAAATTGCCACCGTTTGATCTCGCGTCGCAAATAAAACTGCCAGAAAAATGCGTTTGCTTGTCATCCCCCTCCCGGGGAACGTTCGCCAATTAGTATTTTCGATTATCAATGGATGTATGGAAATAAATGGAAAGGTTTTTTTTTGAAGAATCCTTCAAGAATTAGGCCCACTTTGTTTGAGCTGCAAATTCCCGAGAATCAATGTGGCTATGGATATCAGAGAATTCGTTGTGGCTTTGAATTCCCGAGAATCAAAAGCTGACTATTTCCTTACCGTGCTGTTGGACAGCTGTAGGAGTAGTGTGTGTTGTGAAATGTCAGTAATATGACTTAGCGATGAGTATGATGTTTATATGCAAATTATTAGCTATTTTGACTAGATAAATTGAGAATTAGCAATTTTCTAACCATATATGAAATGTTAAATATTCTACAAATGTAATGATTGGAGAAACATATCATCCAAAATATGCATATGAAATATAGCATCCAAAATAAGCACGAACTATCATAGTCTTACATACGAAACATATCCTCCAAAATATGCACCAACCATCATAGTCTTACATATGTACATGTCATCCAAAATAGGCACCAATGATCGTAGTCTCATCAAGTAATATGTCAAACCATGGTTAATCCTCCAATAATCTTTTAATAATCGCCTCACGAGTTGCTTGCATGGTCGCATAATCACCAACCACAATGTTGGAAACATGGCCTATGGGTAGGGGTTGTAAATTCCCTCGCATGTAGTTCTTGGCATGTTCACATCTATCAAACTCTTAAGCCTCTCAAATGGTTTTCTCTAATGCAATTATGAAGTGCCATACATGCAACGATGATCCGAGCTTGCTTCTCACAAGGGTAACTTGGCATTTTCCGTAAAATACGCCATTTCATCTTCAACATGCCAAATGCACGCTCAATGACATTGCGCAAGGATGAATGTCCATAGATAAAAATTTTCTTTTTCCCATTCGGTGGAGAGCTTGGAGAAATTCCGGCACATGGTACTTTTTCCCTTTGTATGGAGCTAAATATCTATCACAATTGGGATAACTGAGTCAACAAGATAGTACCTCCCAGCATAAAGCAATAATTTTATACTAGGAATCAACAGACAATATTGTGATGGACACATAATAAGAAATGGATACCTATAGATGGATGTGGAAACCTATCTACGTACTTGACCAAAGCATCTCTATATATGCTTGGGTTGTCTGCACTTCTTCCTCCTCTGTTTCGTCATCTTCAACATCGTGCACTTCAGTGTTCTTACAACTAGGCATGACAGAACTTTCTCCTGTAACATTGATATTCTCAAACATGATACACAATTCCTCCAAATTTTCAAGACCACATTTATGAAACTACAGATGTCCTTGTTTTCCTAGATAAATAGTTTGCCACTTGTCAACAAAAAAACCTAGCGGAAGATTAGATACATAACAATTTGTTCTTATTAAGATAACTTAATTCACCGGCGTTTTTTCACCATTCATTGTCAGCTATCACGGTGTTTGTCACATCATTCCAACTAAGTCCAGTTGCATTGTTTTTAAGGATCAACCAATCCCTGGAAAAAGCCGTCAGACTGCCCCATTTGTTTCTGAACTGCAACCTAGTGTAATGTCTTCCGGTCTTCTCTAAGAATCCAACTTCTACGTTTTTATACCCAGCAATTCAAAAAATGGAGAGGTCTATTCCCCTTTTGCTTCTCAATAGCAGCAAGTTTGCAAAACACTGTGGTTACTTCTGCATTCCAATTGGCTTTTGATCTTTTGACATCTATGCATATAGCATTCATAAGTACAACTAACCCATTATTTGCAATTTAATTAAACTAAACACACCACATATTGCAGCCAGGAGCAGAGAAAAGAATAAATTGTTAGGGAGAAAAACATGACAAAACAAATCTCACCTTGCAGTGTTGGACAGGCCCGCGGAGCTGGAGTAGCTTTGGGCGTCTGATGCAAAGCTCATGCGTGCAGTGGCGTCGAGGGAGCTTATGGGCAGTGCGGCCCTGCTTGGGGCGGCCATGGGCGCAACTGCAGCTTGTAGATGGAGGTTGGCCGGGAGCGGAGGACAGTGGACAGAGCTAGGGGAGAGGTAGAGCATCCGGATCTGAGGAGAGCAGACAGAGGCGGAAGACGGTGGCCAGAGATCAGGGAGGGGTGGAGCAGCGGGAGACTGCACACGTGGAGCTCTCAGGCGGCATACGCCAAACTCTCGGTCGGAAGTGTCGACTAGATATGGACATGGAATCAGATTGTCTGGAGGCAGCCTCACTGGTGAACAGTCTGATTAGTAACAATTCCATATTTGCTTTCTTGCTTGAGGAGATCAAGGTGAAGATGGAGGAACATAGTTCCTCTATTACCCACATTTTTCGTACTACTAATATTGCTAGTGAGTATATGGCAAACTTGGTAGAACCCAATGTTGAACTGCTATGTGGTTGGGTCTGGACCAGAAGGTGTCATTGACATAGTCAGATGAGTTTGTAATCCCTAAACTTTGATTAATACAATAATTATTCTCAAAAACATAGAGTTCCGCCTAGTTTCTGGCTATTTCGGTTTAGAAAATTGGCTAACGTGGGCGTGATGGCTCCATGCCTCCATGGAATTTTCCGACAAGAAAGTTGAAGCCGGGTTACAATGGTAACTTCAAGGAAAACCATGTTTGGAAGTTTTCCAAATTCTAACAAAAAACATTGTATGCTAGAAAATAATGTTCTACAAACATGTGGATTTTAAAGTTCAAATCAATATTCATGTTATGCTGAATAGAGATGTTGTATTGTTTGACACTGTTAATTGTTATTTTTTCGCACTTGCCAAAACGAATGTAGTTTTAACTTTCAAATTTTACATGCTTGTAGAACATCATCTCCCAACATACCACATTTTTTGGACTTTTTATAAACTTATTTGAAACATGATATCACTGGTTTCGAGTGGATATAGGTCTGAGTAGTTCGATATTTTTGCTCAGATTGCTTTGGGAGCTCTTAGACTAGTTTTTGGTACTAACTAGGTTTTGTTGTTGTTGTTGTTGCACATACACCCTTTAAATTTTTTATTCGGATTTTAAATCTAAATCACGTGTACTTTCTAATGTCTAAGTCAACACTCTAAGACGTCTAATGCCTCCAAGTTATGATTCTCGCATGTCAAGGGATCAAGATTGTATCAGAGGCTTGCGTCCATTCAAAAAATAAAAAGATCGGACAACTAGCAAAATATTATTTGGACATGAAAATTATTCGGTCGACTTAGGACTTCTATAATTTTTTTTGTGATAACAACTACACTCTTTTTTCTTCTATTGAAACATCAACATGGTAAGAGAATTGCCAATTTCTTTGAATCCTTTTTTCTGAGAGAGTGCGGCTAAGAAAAATAGGGGGAGTCTAAAACTACAAAAAAAGGTGGTGCTTGTGTAAAATAAAAATATGTATTTTAAACTAATATTTGGAAATAAATAAACGGAAATTAAAATTCAAAGAATATTTTGGAAGTTAGACAAATAGTAGATTTTGATAATTTTAGAAAATCAACTTTTGAATCAAATGAAATCTATGTTTTTCTCAAGAATATCTCTAATTATTATTTACTTTTCTTTTCTTGGCCATCCTGTGAAACCGTTGCAGCTTCGTCAAAACACTTTTCACCGGGTAAAGGACCAAATGTAAATGTTTTTGGCACTTTTTTCCTAGAGTTTTTTTTACGCTCGAGAGACTAAGACAAAATTTCAGAAAAACCTTGAACGAATTCTTCCACATGAACTGCAAACCTCCCGCCAATCCATCACTTTTGGAGCATTCAAACGAATCCAATTCTAGCCGCATGGAAAGATTTTTTGCCTTGACTTTGTTCAGGAGCGATTCAGGCAGAAAAATCACATCGGGCCAAATTTTCTTTTGGATTTCCAGAAGCGATCTTTTGCCGCAACACTGGCCATACCACGACAATTCCACACTAGTAATAATCATTGCGTTCAGTCACCCCTTTGGAGGCCGCTGATATCTTAGCAGTTAGGTTGTTGATCACTCTACCATCATTCATCCTTAACTTCTTTTTGTTCTTTGAATTTTTCGGAGTATTTTCCTCCCCTTCTTGCATCTCCTCTCGATCAAATGGTACATTCTGATCTCCTTCAAGCTTGTCTAAACCTTCGATCTATCCTCCATGTTACCATTGATCAAGGGTGGGGGTTCCTTTTTTGCATTCAGTCTTTTACCTAGCAGTCTTGCACTGTCTCCTGTTTGGTTATCAGCCAGTTCATTACCAGTGCTCGTAAGCACCAAAGCATTGTTAGACTTGGCAGCAGTATCATTCCCATCATGGTCCATGCTGACTTTGTAGCCTCTATTTCGGTATGCTCTGAATTCCATCTACCACCTCTACCACCAAATCGCCCAACCATATTAGCATGAGCACTCCCACAAAAACCACCTGCATTGCCTCAACCTCTTTGCCTACTTGTATCTCAGCTAGGGCATGATCCTCTTCCTCCTTCACGCCTTCTCTTGGTTTCTAAGATGAACGAATCCCACTCCATATCATCTTCATTATGCTCTCACGTGCCACACTCCTCATGCCAACGTCCAAGCTTACCGCACCAATAACAAGATGGGTGGCTTTTCAAGTTAAACTTGATAAAACTCGGTATTCCTGGCCTTGGTGAAGCTGACAAATTTGGTCGATTTTGTATTCACAACAAGCTTAACCCTAACTCGGATGAACTCAATAATGAACCTGCTAGGTAGTGTAATTTGCAGCTCCTGCACTTCTCCAATGCGCTTAGCCATGTTCTCTACAAAATATTTGTTCTTCAAAACTCCATCCGTCAGCCTATGTATTTGGCACAAGGTTTCGATCTCGTCCAATAATTTAGCACTTTCCAGATTAGTAAAACCATCATATTCGACAATTATCAGAGCCGTACCTTGGAAATCCCAAGGGCCTTGGTGGATAGCCTTATTCCAATAAGCTAATCATTTGAATTGCACCGAGAAGAGGTTGGCATTAATCCTTCTCCACACCACATCCTGTGCCGAGTGCCATGCGATTCTCTCATATCCGCAATTATGCTCCTCGACTGAAAGTTTTGTAGTTAATAGGCTTGCAAGGCCTAACCACTTCGGCTTCTCCTCCGGGTCATCGACTTCCTCCTCCCAGATCGGATTATCAAGTTCGTCATCCTCCCGGTGCAACCTTTCGTGTAGAACGCTGGGATCATCATCATTCTTGTTGCGGGAACCAAACGCTTCATGCGTATCTGCCATGATGATCGATCTCCCCCTCGCTTACTCAAAACCCTAAGTTCCCAACCAGCCAAGACCGGGCAGCCAACCAGGTTGACCCCTTAGTCGGTCTGAGCGGAGGGAGAATAAAGGGGATTGACGATCACGAGCGGAGGAGGACTATGGAAAAACTCACGGCGGCGGCCACCATAGGACTAGAGAACACTAGGCATAAACCCTAGGGGAAAACAAAATACTAAGATTGTGTTACCTTGTGCACTTACAAAACTTAGACAATGATTAAGGGACGAGAAAATGGACCTTTTTTCATGCAGAAGACAGTACATGTACTCCCTCCGTTTTTATTTACTCTGCATAGTAGCTTTGTCTTAAGTCAAAATTTATAAACTTTGACCAAATTTGTACCAAAATTTTAACATCTACAATATGAAATCAATACCGTTAGAATCATCATTGGATATATTCTCACATCATATATACGTACTTGTTATTGTGAAAGTTCATATTCTATAAAATTGGTCAAACTTTATAAAGTTTTACTTTGGTCTAAGCTAATATGGGAAGTAAATGAGGAGGGAGTAAACCACGAAAGTGACACAAATTCAGATGCACATTGGCTGTCACGCCACGGCACGGCAAAAGAGAATCCTCTCGAAATTACGATCTGAATCCGGCTGATTCCAACCTTGCCTGTTTCGTGCAGCTGGCACATTTGGATCGCACGCACGTCCTGCTGTCCAAACCAGCACGAACCATATTTGTTCCTAGAATAATGGCCAACATGATCCCCGCGCCCATTTTAAATGGACGCACGCACGTAGTACACCGATCCGGATCCATTGTCGGGCTAACCGCGCTTAGCGCTAAGCAAAGGATTAGTACCGGCCGTGCGTGTACATGTCGGGCCACGGGGCAGTGTCGCAGCGGATCCGGATAATATGATCATATTGTACGTATTTCTCTCAGCATGCATGAGAAATACTGAGAGAAACAACAAATGCATGCACGAGATTTTGGAAATATATAATTAACAAATACAATAAATCATATTATATATATATATATATATATATATATATATATATATATATATATATATATATATATATATAGACACACGCACACACCACTTAAATTTCATGCAACAAAATCTTATTAAAATAATATTTATAATCAATTCCGACAGCAAGGCGTACGGTGTAGTATAAATAATACGGAATACTCGAGAGTAGTTGCTGCAAAAAAAGCACTCTTGTTTGAGAAACCATACAACGTATGGTTTTTCTTGCGTAGCCCTAGAAGGAACTAAACGGTGGTTTATTTAGTGCCCAATGTTGCGTCGCATGAACCTAAGCGATGGTTTTATCAGGCTTTTGGCTGTTGCGAGCTGCATCGAATGGGCCTACGGTAGAGATGCCCGATGAGAAAATATACACCACTGCCTCTTCACTTCCTCCAGAAGAAAAAAGCAAGCACCGGCCCCTTCCTTCCCTAGATCACAGAGAACGCCGACCGTTGGCGCAAGAGACGGGGAGAGGCTTTCAGTGGCTGAAGAGGAGGACTAGGAAGATGGAGGCCGGTCACGCGCCCGCGCGATGCATTCCTATCTTTCCCCGCCGGAGATGCATGTACGGCGGAGCCACGAGAGGCATTGGCAACCACCGACCATGGTAAGAGTGGTACTCTCTGTACCCTTCTTTTTTTGTGCTATAAAGAAAGAGAACACAGAACTAATTTTCAAGCAGCAGTTTTTCTATTGGAATCCGTATTGCATCCTGAGGTAGAATGTGGCAGTTTGTTTATTTTTTTAGCTCCGGCGACAACACCGCCTTTTTCAATCTGATCAACATATTTGCTATGTATTACCACCCACTAGTTACCAAGGTATGAACATATGGCTAGCAATTTTTACCGCTATGGTCATATGTCGTAGGACTATAAGAAATGTGTGAAAGTCTTAACGTATTTTATTTCCTTATGAAGTGGAGGAAGAAATGGACTACACAACACTCTCAGTTAACAAACACTTTGTATTTCCAATACTAACTGATAAAAGGAAAGAAATTAAATTTAGTAGAAAAGAATAATGTATACTCCCTAGAAATCACCTTCAGTCAACTTGTTCCAGTTGTCTTAATAACTTTATACTCACGAGCATCTACTTGAGTTCCTATCGCTGTGGGACCGAGTGTCTTAGGTGGATCTTTTGGAGGGGGTTGTGGACAGACTAGCGTGGTCATGGGAGACGAATGGCCAATTCTCGACGAAATTCTGGGGCCGGGAGGTCTCTCCAACGGCAAACTTCACTTGGAAGTCAAGGGCTCCCCTTCAATGCAGGTTATTCAACTGGTTGGCAATCAAGAATAGGTGCTGGACATCTGACCGTTTGGCTAGAAGAGGGCTTCCACATCAAGACAGATGTCCGTTGTGCGACCAACAGGAGGAAACAATTAACCATATCCTGCTTACGTGTGTGTTTGCACGGCAGTTCTGGGCACCTTTGGCTACGGCTTTCGAGGCACCGGACTGGATACCCACTGATGGAGACACGCTTGCTGGGTGGTGCACAAGCAGAGCAGGCGGACAGCGGCCAGTGAAGGACACCAGGACGATCATTACCCTGGGACTGTGGACTTTGTGGAAGCACCGGAACGCAGTTGTGTTTGACGGAGTGACTCCCTCCTTAGGACTAGCTGTGACTACATTCGAGAAGGAGAGCAGGACCTGGTCTCAGGCAGGTCTGATCAAGGGCGACCTCGCTGAGTCCTGGGGCAGTCTTGCTAGGTGGGTTATTGGGAGGAGTAGCTAGATCTCCAACCGCCTGTGGTGGAGTAGTGTTTGCATGTACTCAATATTGTAACGCTACTAAGTGGATGGGGCTCTTTACCCCCTTTCCCTCTCTTTAATAGATGATACACACACTCGTGTGTATTCCAGAAAAAAAACTTTCATGGTGGAAAACGAAAAGAACGGATCGACATCCATTTATTTCTGTGTCCTCATCCGCATGAATGTCTGTGTTAGGCTCTTGAAGGACATGCTAGCTTCCGCATTAGTACATCCAGTATAGTAGGGAAACATGTTATCATGGACATATCCTATACTGCGCCAATTGGGTGTGTAAAGAAGATATCCAGAATTATGAACTGCATTATGGAAAGATATGGATATAAAATTACAAATATGGTTCAAAAGCCATAATTGGTAGTGCAAGCCTCTTTTGGAGCAGTGTGTAAAAAAAATCTCGACCAGACACTAGCATCTTGGTGTTGTTCTTGTATAAGACAATGGCGAGCACATCATGCGGTGGTCAGGCCTCAAACAAGTAGGCTGGTTGCGCACCTACGCCTCTAGTCATTGTGTGATGCTGCACTAGTTAATAGTTAGTCCTCATAGTTGCAGCAGTTATCCATCTAAACTTTTTAAAGTTTCTATAGTTATACCTGATATTTTAGAATGTAATTTTTCTTGCACAATTTTTTATCTTCAACCTTACTTTGGATTTCTTTTTTCTCGGCCACCTTCTTTATTGTCATTAAGGCCTAGGTGTGCTTCCGATCCCATCCATCCTCTTTGCTGCTTTGTCATGATTTGCCTTCTTTTCTCAGTTGCATGGCACTTTCTTTAGAATCTGCTCATTTGGCACATTTTCAATTGCTCGTGGTGTTCATTTCGAGGCATGGCGGGGAGCTTGCTAGGGCTTGTCGAGGAGGAGGTTGCTATTGGTGGCTCTGCTGGTGTGAAATTCTTGTCATTTTCACCATCTTCACAACCGCGTCATTTGGAAACACGGTTACACCTTGTTGATTTGGAGATTTGTTGAAGATGACCTATAGTGATTTATTGTTTCCCTAACCTTCTCCTGAGCTAATGTGCTCTGGATAGTGTATATATTATTAATATTTATTTCCTTTGCTTAAAGATTGCCACTAGTTTTAAAAGCTTCTCTGCCCTACTAAGTTTATCAATGGATAGCAACATACTGTGAGCAAACATAACCAGAACCCAGAATATTACATGCCCGTCTGCTGGAAAAATTCAGTGGATATATAGGTTGGCCGCGCACCTGCACCTCTGGCAATTGTGTGATGCTAGCATTCAACATAATAAAGTAGTTAGTAGCTATTCCTGGTCGTTGCAGTGCCTTCTCCTTGGCATCTATTCATCGAAGGCCTCCTTTGGGTTGTAGGAATTCTATAGTATAAGATTCCTATAGAAAAAATCCCTTTAGATCCCCTTTGTCTGTAGGAATGGAATCATATTTCTATATAGGGTTGGTTCATATCCTTCACATTTCAAAGGAATGTTTTTTAGCTCTGACCTATTGGAATAATTCCTATCCTATAAACCAAATGACATCTCTTTTTCTATAGGAATTGAGATACATGTCACCTCATTTCCTCGGACTTCCCTATTCCTATGATAATTCTATCCTATGAACCAAAGGAGGCCTAAATATTTTCAAGTTTCTATAGTCATACCTCGTGTTTCTGAATGTAATTTTTCTTGAACTATTTTTTTATCTTCAACCTTACTTTGGGTTTCTTGATTCTTGGCCACCTTATTTATCATCACCAAGTCCTAGGTATGTGCTTCCCATCTATCGTCATTGTTGCTTCACCAGGACTTGCCTCCTTTCCTTAGTTGCTTGGATTTTCTTTAGAATATACTCATTTGGTGCTCATTTTAAATTGCTTGAGGTGTTCATATTTTAGGAATGGTGGGAAGCTTGCTGGTGTCTGCCGAGGAGGAGGTTGTTGTTGTTGGCTCTGATGGTGTGATGTTCCTTCCATTTTAACCATCTTCATAGCCACGAGATTTGGAGGCGCGGTCACACCTCGTTGATTTGGAGATGCGTAGAAGATGACCCATGGTGATATATTGTTTGTCTAACCTTCTCTTGAGCTAATGTGCTACGATAGTTTATATATTCTTCTTATTTATTTCCTTTGTTTAAATATTGCCACAAGTTTAAAAATCTTGACCGCCCTACTAACGTTTCAGTGGATAAAAACATACCGTGAGCAAACATAACCAGAACCCAAAAATTACTTCCAAGTGATGAGTTACTTTCCGTAATAATCTTTTGATGAACTATAAGTGGATTAAGATTCATGATTTTCTTCTATTTTAGTCTCTCTTTTCCTTTAATTTTTTCACAAAAATGGAAGCCTCCCACGAATGTTGTAAATTTTCCCTACCAAGATATTATCGAGTACTAAATAGTAAATAGTAGGACGCTGCTCCGAGTAGGTCGGTAGATCCAAGCACGAGATAGGTCGCCGTGCGAGCCATCCGATTGGATCCCACGTACCGTTAGATCCGATCGGTCGTACTCCCCTAATCTTCATCCACTCATGCAATCCCTTCCTCCGCATTCGTTGTCATGGTCCGAGCGGCTCTTCTCTCATCCCAGCTGCCCTCACTCTCCGCAACACCTCACTGCCTAGCCCATCTTGGATTCTTGCAGCACCAGCGAAGCCTATCGGCCTCGGCGCAACGCTGCCCCCACCTGTGGTTGCCATTGTAGCCCTCCTCCCACGTTGTCTCTATCTTAGCGGCCCCTGTGCTCACTGCTCATTCCAAAGGATCATATGTGTGGACCTTTGTCATTGCTAGTAGTCTCATATCTGTACCTACCTACACCATGCTCGTGTGCCTGAAGCTAATCTTGTTGATCCACCTCATGTTAGTACGCTAGACACGAGAGTTTCTCCATAACGTTTTGGCTAATCTTTCAACTGCTTTGATTCCGGCCACTGCTCCCGATGTTTCGTGAACCTACCGTTTTCTCCATCATAGTATTAGCAGCCACATGTCGCATCGATGCCACTACTCCATGCCCTGCGCTCCTCTGCCAAGATTTGGATCTTGCAAATGAAAGAGCAACACAAAAAGAAGCAGGTTGTGACACACAACAACTACCGCGTGATCTCCACGACATCCATAAGTTCATCTATGAATTGTGTGTATCACTCAGATTGAAATTCTGGCCTAGTCGATATGCAGAACCCACCACCACTTGCATTTCTAGTATATATGGTTCAGTTTCTTTCATTGTTGATGTTCCCCCATCAAAACCTTCAGGATGTTTTTCTTGCTTTCTGCTTGTGGGTGCACCTACAGTACATAGATTATATAGGTTGCATTAGGTTAGCTCTGGAATGACACCACTTCCACACTTATTTGCCATCGGTTAGTGCCACCAGAACAACATGCGGCCAACTATGTAAAGTTGTCAACTCGAGATTTTTTTTGTGAGCAAGAACTTCACAAGGAACTCACAAATAATATTGTAGGTTTCAAATGGGTATGGATGTGTTTCATGTTGCTTTCTTTCTTTTGAATTGTGAGTAAATTTCACATCTTACCTCTCCGCGAGCGTAAGGTAGAGCCATGTTACAGAAATGCTACTTGTGCTTTGGCTACCACGTCAATACAAGCATGCTTAGTTTGGTGCCAAAAATGCTAATATCTGAAAGTTTTGGAGCTGCCGACTGTTGGCATGCATTTTTTGCTCCCAACCTAGCATTCTCTGCATGGCAAATGTGCGGAGATTAAGCCCCCATGTGGCACATGCCATCACGGCTAGTAAGCCCACCTCTCGTTGCTACATGATTTCTCGTGCACGTCCAACATAGGCCAAAAATATAAAATTCAAAGATGTCTTGTATCGGTGAAAGGTAATAGGGTATTAAATACATAATTTCAGAACAATATGGTAAGATTGAGCTACAGATTACACCACATATTCCACATCTTTATATGATGAAGTTTTGGTCTCATGTGATCCTTATAATCTTGTCTCGCTGGATGGCTGACGAGATATATTTTTACTTCGATTAACGCGTGTCATTCTCGGGAGTTGCTTGATGTAGAATATTGGGACCCAGTAATCGATAATATAATTGATAGACCTACCTAACAATTAATGCCACTAACCTGTTTCTTCCAAGTGGCTTTTGTGCTCCTCGAACTCTTTCACCTTGATGTATGCATGTGTTATATGTGAGCTAATTGGGCACGACTGCAACAACATGTTTTGCGCCCATAATTTTTTTCAAGAAGGCATGTCTAACATGAATGCTAGGGTGATGGCCAATGCCACAATCACCACAAAATACTTAAAGATGCGATATGCGAGTGCTACCCATAAAAATGCCCAATCTAGTTGGATGAATCATCTTGTAATCTCTGAGGATTGTAACCTATGAAATGTGTGGAAGACACTATTGTTTATGAATGTTTACCATTACGGAGGAAGATGGCATGCTCTTAGAGCCAACCATGTAGGGGCCATAGGACTTCCATCCATTTCATAGGTCGCAATCCTCTCGCCATTTGAGATGATTGTCTATTTGGGCATTCTTTTGGATGGCACACACACATGGCAACCGTAAGTAAACACTATATCGAATACAAGTGACGGATGCACTATTTATCCATCAATTGTAGGGCAGTATGCTAAATTTAGACTATGCATGCATATGACCAACCAAAGAACGACTATTAACTGAAATTTGTGTGAATGAGCGCTCTATCCTCTTCACCTCACATTATTATAGGGTGTTGTTTTCTGTTTGGAACTCATGACTATGAATTTATGCTAGATGAAGTTCTAACAATAGATCGATGTCTAGAAGTTGGGTTCTTGTTTGCGTGTGTGTAAAGTTGACAAAGACATGCACTATCATTTGTGCTTTTATATGCTTGATTACTATAGAATTTGAGGGTAATCATCTAAGTTGTTGGGTCCATGTGTATGTTAATTCATTTCCATTGAACTTATTAAGAACACATGTTGCACACACACACTCTCCCTCTCCCCTCAATTTCTTCCCCCTAATCCTAGTCTAAAGAGTGCACTAGATCAAAGTAGATAGATCTATTTCTTATGTATTTTCTTCAAGAAGGAGGTGAAGGTACCAAACATAACTATTTGTCCACTTGGTTTATATGGCACTACAAGAATTCTGATGAACCTGATGTTCCCATTCTGTCACAAAATCACTACAAAAATACTCACATAAGTGCATACATGATGAATTCGAAATCTGGCATGTATTCCTTGTCATAGGTTAACCTACATGACACATCTTCGAGAACCGGCATGGATCCACACACCTATGACATTACATGTCTGCCACATATCAAACCGAGGCCCGCCGACCCCGGGCCTAGCCCATGCCTTTGAGATTGTACAAACCATCACAGATCCACATGGCACAACTGCCAACGCGGACCCGATGTTGCATCCCAATAATACGACCCGTTTCCATTTTTGTATCAAAATATTTAGGCTCAACCATTCTATTATTTATTGGGCCATGGCCATCTTTCTGCCTATTTTTTTAATCTTTTCCCCTTTTCTAGTTATTATATAAGCCTGGTCCAATTTATTATGGCCCTAGGCCATTTCACAGAAGTACAAGACATATATAACATTTAAATTTCACATCATAGAAGTAAAGAACACCTGTAACTCTTTGCAACCATATTCCACATTACAAGTTGCATCAACAGAAATGATAGATTGAGAATTGACAGAATTTTCATCAAATATACATGCAACTTTGTATTGTCTCCACCACTAGATCTGATCCTCTTGGTCTTGGTGCATAGCCCAATTTTCAAAAAATAGCAAATAAGAATATAATTATTACAAACCAAAAGTCATATTAGAAATAAGGTGACATATATGTTAGTGTGGAAATTCATTGTATTTTGTCAACTATAGAAATATGAATTGGTGCAACATATGAGATGCTAAACTCATAATGCTATGGCCTATTTATCGGTCTAGGAATTATCTAATTTGTAGAGAAAAGAACTTGTTTTGTGGTTTTGCTGATTGAAGTGGTAAAACAAAGGGAAGTGTCCGTTTGGTCTTACGAACAAAAATATTCGTGCCCGAATGACAAAACAAAAAATGTCGGACGCGTCCGTGAAGTTCAGAATTGTCCACATTCGTGGTTTTTATATTAACTCAATTTTTAAAGCAACATTTCCATCTTCGCGGACGGTCACGAACGTCGCGGATGCGTTCACTTACATCCCTACCTGGCCGACAGAAGATGGATAGGTTATACCCAGTTAGACCGTACGTGCGCAGCCACCGGCCGAAACGTTGACAGGTTCAAGCCAAATTTAAATTCAAAACTGGAATACCTCGTAGTAGGTTGCCTAATGGGAAAAGGGAAATGTTATCTGGGAACGTCAGATATTTGACGTTTCCTAGCGAACTGTCCATTAGCCATTGGATAAAAACACAAATCTTAAAGCAGATATTTGACGTTTCCTAGCGAACTGCCCATTAGCCATTGGATAAAAAACACAGATCTTAAAGCAGTCAAAGTCGCCATGTCAGAAAAGAAAAGCAGACACGTTGGCTGGGAACATGTGAGAGGCGAAGCATCCGAGTCCAGTCGTTTATGCCAACTCCAACGCGCGACCGCATTTGGTCCGTCCTTGTTCGTTTGGGTTGAAACGAACAGAAAAAGCGGCCCAACACGCTGACGCAAACGAACGGGCGTCCGTTTTCTGTCCGTCCCTGACCCATTTTTGGCCCAAATTTGGTCCGCGTTTGCGTCGAAACGGACAGGGCGCAGACGAGTGGAATCCGTGACGGGGTCACCTACTAAGGATAGGGCCACGGACCTGACTTCTAGGGCCCACCTAGGGCCCCCCACCATCATTGTAAGGTTCCTGAACCGAAAGGGCATTTGGATGCCCACCTTTGTGTATCCACTCGGATACATATCATCACTCGGATGATGACCATTCGCTCGGACAGCATTATGCTAGTCGGCCACTCTTACCTTCATTCAGACAAGGAAGACCAAGAGGCCACGCTGAATCTGCAATGTTCGAGAGACATAACGCAAGGCATCAAGTGCAGTAAAGATGGTAGTTACCAGTAACGCCTGTAGTTATTCCCCCCTTTAACTCCCTTGTAACGTAGCCTTAATGGGGTGACACACTCTATATAAGCCGCCCCTCAGCTCTGTAACAAGGGTTCGCAACCCTGCTGTAATCAAACACCCCAGAGAAAACATAGCCCCAGGGCTCGAGACATAGGGCTTTTACCTCTCCGCGAGGGGCCTGAACTCGTAAATCCGAGTGTCACACTTGCGCCGTAGCTAGGTTCCGCCCCTGTTCGTACCCCTAGTACTCACTATCAGATTCGTTGCCTCGACAGTTGGCGCCCATCGTGGGGCTGTGCGTCTAACGATTTCTGGCGCAGGCGGAATTCTTCATCGTCATCCTGGTTTTTGGCGGTGAGTTCGAGTCGGGCCACAAGATCCATTTTGGCACCCTTAGCTTCATCGCCGACGACTCAGCGTGGCTTCAGGAAGCCCCGCTGGACACGGAGTCGTTGCCCATCCATGGTGCAGTGCACTTCCGCGCAAGTTCATTCGGAGTCTTGCTCCGGCAGCCATCGGTCCCGTACCGGGCGGCACCCCTTCTCCCCGCTGGATGCCGTCGCAAGCGCTCCGGGCACTCCCGGCTCCAGTGTTGGGTCAGGCACGCCGTGGCTCTTCAGGCTGTGGCTGAGAAAGTGGCGGCACTCGAACCCGACGAGTCTGCCCTCGATTTGTTTGCTTCTCCTCGTGTGAGGTCAGAAGGCGAGTCCGATGGCGAGAGCATCGAGTCCTCTACGGAGGTTTTGATGGCGGGCTCACATCACAGCCCTCCTGGTTTCCCGCGTGATCGCGATGGTCATGATGGCACGGCACACGGGCGCACTGGCGATATGGCCACGGGGACGACCCCCGAAACGCCGAGCAGTACGTCCCACGGCCTCTCACTCGGGAGCAAAGGAAGGAACTCAGGCAAAGGAATGAGCAGGCTTTGCACACTCCTATCACCGGGACGACTCCCGAGGCTATGGCCTTGGAGTTGATGCGCTTGGCAATCTTGGCCGAGCGCAAGCGCCTTGAGCAGTTGCAGAAGACGCTTGATGATCGCGCTCACCAATGATACGTCTCCAACGTATCTATAATTTTTGATTCTTTCATGCTATTATATTATCAATCTTGGATGCTTTATATGCATTTTTATGCTATTTTACATCATTTATTGGGACTAACCTATTAACCCAGTGCCCAGTGCCAGTTCCTGTTTTTTGCCTGTTATTGGCTTTTCAGAAAATCAATATCAAACGAAGTCCAAACGGAATAAAATCTTTAAAATGATTTTTTCTGGACCAGAAGGGACCCTAGAAGGTTCGGGAGGAGGTGAACCCAAATGTGTGGCGGGCGGCTCTGGTGACCCGCCACTGCTAGTTAGCAAAAGTAGCTGTGGCGGGTGCCAGAAATAGACCGCCAGAGCTAATGCTCTAGTAGTGGCGGGTGCTATATATAACCCGCCAGAAATAAGCACCGCTGAGTATGGCCACGTGATGAATGTGGTCAGTGGCGGGTGCACAGGAATGCTCGCCACTGCTCTGGAAGGCAGCACTGGCGTGCGCGCCTTAGTGCTCGCCACAGTTTAGTGCCTGCAACAGGTCCCAAGTCAAATCGGTTTTGCCGCCCGCCACCCCAAAGCAGTAGTGGCGGGCCGATTGGCGCGCCCGTCGCAAACAACGAAATCAGTCGACTACACGTGCACGGCCCTCTCCCCTTCCCCACTTCACTTCACTCTCTCTCACTCTCACTCTCCCCCGTCGGCTCATCCACACTGCCGCCGTCGCCGTCCGTTCGCTGCCTCTGTCGCCGTCCGCTGCCGCCGTCGCCGTCCGCTGCCTCCATCGCCCTCGCCGATGATCCGCCCATCGCCGTCCGCTGCCGCCGTCGTCGTCCATCCGCTGCCTCCGTGGCCGTCCGCTGACGCCGTCGCCGTCCGCTGCCTCCATCGCCCTCGCCGACGATCCGCCCCGTCGCCGTCCACTCGGTAATACATCCCCATCCCCGCCGTCCCCGCCTCTCTCTCTGGCTTTCCTCGTCGCCACCCACGGCCGCGTCGCCACGCACACGGACAGCCGCGGCAGCAGCCACGCACCCGCACATGCACACGACTAGGGTTAGGGTATATAGTTCAACTAATTCAATAATTTGTTTTAGCAAGGGCAGACGATGTATATACTCATTGTGGTTTGGACTAGGGTTAGGGTATATAGTTCAACTAGTTCAATAATTTCTTTTAGTTCAACTAGTTCAATAATTTCTTTTAGTAAGGAGATCAAGTAAAAAAAATCTTTATCATCTATCAAGCCAAATTGCGATCAGGAGTAGTGCTGAAGGACTAAATTTTGCTCTAGGTGAAAGTATTAGCATGGAGAGAAAAGTGATATGACATAAAATATATAATCATCTTATATGAACACATTAAGATAAAAGTAGGATCTATCACCAAATAAAGTGTTTTTTTGCGGGTTATCACCAAATAAAGTTGATAGGACAATATCAATTTATAACATGGAATCAATCTTTTTTACATATTACTACTTTAGTATAAAAAACAATTCTGATACAACTTGTGGTACTGCCCTGAAAAAAGGCACCGGTGCAGCCGCAGTTTGCTAGGACTAAGTTGTGGTGCAAGCGATCAATTGATCGCTAATTCCAACTTCAAAAAACAAAATCGGTCCGGCTGAACCTGTACGCTCACTGCCTTAACATTGTGTGGCCCAACTGCGGCTTTTTTTATTGATATTGTGCTGTAGTAGATGTCTTCATTTCTTTACAGGGATTCATACTATAAGCACTAAAGTTTTGGTGAAACGTTGATTTATTTCCGTTTCGCCAAATTTCTAGCTCTTAATGTGTCCATTTTTATGCAGAGGTCATGCCAATTTTTTTTGTTTATTTTTAATTTCGATTGTGTTGTTGATGATTTCTTCGGTTCTTTCGCCAAATTTTTTTATCTACATGTTTTAGGTCATTTTTTCCCGAAATGGCGGACAACGGCAGGTACCGTGGTGTTGTCCAGAGGCCCTGGGGGAAGTGGGGCGCTCAAATCCAAAACCCCGTCACTGGCAAGAAACAATGGCTCGGCACGTTCAACTTCGCCGAGGAAGCGGTGCGCGCTTACGATGCCAAGGCGCTCGAGTACCAGGGGCGAAGCAGGGCCCAACTGAACTTTCCTCAGGATTCTTGGCGTGCGAGTGAGATAGCGCCTCCTAACATGAGGATAGTCTCCAAGGCCGAGGAGCAGGAGCACCTGAAGGCTGAGGCGCTCCTCAGGGCCCGTGAACGTCAGAGCACCGATCCCTTGGTGGAACGGTATCTTCGGGACGATCCGCATCTGTATGACATTAACGAGGCGTTGCTGATCACCGCATGCAACCAGAAGGATGCCGAGGATAACCCGATAGACTGGGATGATCTCGCCAAGCAGGACGACGAGGATTAGATTAGGAGTTGATCTCTCTACTGTGCCTAGTCGTATAACTCTGTGCTTTAGATGTTTGAACCATTAATGTAGTACTTATGAATCTTGCTATGGCGTACTATATATGTCCGTGACTTCGTGATAAGCCTGCTTTTATATATATATATATATATATATATATATATATATATATATATATATATATATATATATATATATATATATATTACTTTCATGTCATAGCACCAATGATAACAGTGTTTAACTTTTTGAAGGAGGGGATCATGGTGCTTAAGGTCTGCAATATCTGCAAAAATCCATGTAGGGATAGTTTATCACATGCAGTAGAATTCGGGGTCTTCTTGAGGGATGGATTCGAAAAATCTGTGGTAACAATGTTCTCTTCATCATTCAATTCTAACCAGTTGCTGACTTGTTGTACCATTAATTACTAACTGAATTATTCTTAATTGTTCCATAGTGTATCCCATGCAACGTAAGGGTCCAATTCAATAATTTAATTGGTGACAGTTTCAACTTTTCGGATGGTCAAGGGCAATCGTACAAAATTGACGTTTGTAAACAAAAGGATAAAACCATCATAGGAGGCGACGGATGGAACAAGTACATTTCAAATAATAAGCTCACCGGGGGAGAGTACTGATACGTCTCCAATGTATCTATAATTTTTGATTGTTCCATGCTATTATAGTATCAATCTTGGATGTTTTTATATGCAATTATATGCAATTATATATCATTTTTTGGGACTAACCTATTAACCTAGTGCCCAGTGCCAGTTGCTGTTTTCTGCTTGTTTTTGGCTTTTCAGAGAAACAGTACCAAATGAAGTCCAAATGCCACGAAACTCTTTGGAGATTTTTTCTGGACAAAAGAAACCTTGGAAGCTTCGGGAGGAGGCCAGGGGGGCGCCGTGTTGCCTTGTGGGGCCCACGTGACTCCGTTTGACCTAATTCCACTTCTATAAATTCACAAATATTGGGAAACCCCCAGAGAGCCAGAAGAAAAAACCTTTCCGCCGCCGCAAGCCTCTGTTCTTCTGTGATCCCATCTGGAGGCCTTTTCCGGTACTCTGCCGGAGGGGGAATCGATCACGGAGGGCTTCTACATCAACCTTGCTGCCCTTCCGATGATGTGTGAGTAGTTTACCACAGACCTACGGGTCCATAGCTAGTAGCTAGATGGCTTCTTCTCTCTCTTTGATCTTCAATACAATGTTCTCCTCGATGTTCTTGGAGTTCTATCCGATGTAATCTTCTTTTGCGGTGTGTTTGTTGGGATCCGATGAATTGTGAGTTTATGATCAGATTATTCATGAGAAATATTTGAGTCTTCTCTGAACTCTTTTATGCATGATTGTTATAGCTTTGTATTTCTCTCCGATCTATCGATTTGGTTTGGCCTACTAGATTGATTTATCTTGCAATGGAAGATGTGCTTTGTGATGGGTTCAATCTTGCGGTGCTCAATCCCAATGACAGAAGGGGACATGACACGTATTTGTATTGTTGCCATTAAGGATAAAAAGATGGGGTTTATTCATATTACTTGAATTTGCTTCTCTACATCATGTCATCTTGCTTAAGGCGTTACTCTATTTTTATTAACATAATACTCTAGATGCATGTTGGATAGCGATCGATGAGTGGAGTAATAGTAGTAGATGCAGACAGGAGTCGGTCTACTTGTCTCGGACGTGATACCTATATACATGATCATTGCCATGAATCCGTCATAATTATTTGCTTTTCTATCAATTGCCCAACAGTAATTTGTTTACCCATCGTATGTTTCTGTGCTCGAGACAGAAGCCTCTAGTGAAAACTATGGTCCCCGGGTCTATCTTTATCATATAAAAAACCTAAAAATACCTTGCTGCAATTTATTTACTTTTATTTTAATTAGTGTTTTAGTTTATCTATTTACCTCGATAAGATTTAATCTTTGGAAATAACCGCTAAGAGGATTGACAACCCTCTTATTTGCGTTGGGTGCAAGTGTTTGCTCTTGTGTGTGCAGGTGCGTTTAACGGAATTTTGCTTGGTTCTCCTACTGGACTGATAACCTTGGTTCTTAACTGAGGTAAATACTTATCTTTACTGTACTGCATCATTCTCTCCTCTTCGAGGAAATACCAACGCAGACTACAAGTAGCAGGAAGAATTTCTGGCGCCGTTGCCGGGGAGACATCATCAAAATTACCAAGTACCTTCGTACAAATTATCATTCACTTGCATTTACTTTATTTGCCTTTTATTTGCATTTGCCTCTCGTTTTCATCTCCCCCACTTCTAATTTTTTTTTACAAAAACACAAAAATATTTTATTTGCTTGCTTGCTTGCTTTTATTGCCTTGATGTCAAACACTCAAGAACAGAAAGTAAAACAAAAATTTAAGATACTATGGATCACCTTAAGGTTTTCTACTTGGATCATCTTCGATCCATTTGTGCTCGTGCTGAAACCCCAACTAGTTTAGTTGAGGGAAAATCATTAGATGAGCATGCTCATTTTGTGCGCCACCGTTTGTCTCAAAAATGGAGACTCTTATGGAATCAAATAAATTGTTTGCTATGCTATGCTTGGAATCTATGTGAAATTTATGATTTTACTTGTTGCTCTAAGAACCCTAAAAAACACCTTCCCTACCTATGTGAGTTTAATGATAATGAAATCTTATCTTCTTATGCCAAGGGTGTTTATAGTTTCTATGATATCGAACAAATTGAAGAATTTGTTGCTTTTAAGGGTGCTTATGAAGTTGCTTCTTTAATTAAAAGTATGATATTACTCTCTACAAATCTGAAAATTTTGACATACTTAAATATTGCTATGAAAACTATGCTCCTAATGCCTATGTTAGTGAATTCATTGGGAGAATGTCTGCTGCTTTGGAAGACAATAATGATATGCATGAATCCATAGACAATTGTGATTCCGTTGATTCGATTGAAATATCCCCTCTTGATGAATGTGATGCTTGCTATTCTTATGGCCATGAAGCCAATATTAATGATGCTTATAGAGATGAACTTGCTATAGTTCCTTATGTTAAAAATGAAATTATTGCTATAGCACCCATACTTGATAGCTCCTTGAATGAAAAGCATGATTGCAATGATGTTATTATAAATTCTATTAATGTCAATTGTGCTAATGATATGCAAAGCTACAAGCTTGGGGATGAAAATTTTGCTATGTGCACTATTTATTGCAATGATCATGATTGGGGTGATGATGCTTCTTATGATCTTGAAAATTTATTTAAGCCTCATGATGAATATGTTATTGATAATAAAATTTGCAATACTATTAAAAGTGGGTTTGGAAGAGCGTAAGCTTTAGGTAATAATGATCCCACTACTTTGGAGAATTATCAATCTTATGAATTTTTGGATAAGAGTGGGTTTGGAGAGGTCATGACTTTAGTTGATGTTAATCCCACTATCTTGGAAGATTATAAAACTTTTATGCATGCGGATCGTGAAGAAAATATTCTATATGATAGCTATATTATTGAATTTGACTATGATCCTACATGTAATTATTATGAGAGAGGAAAATATGGTTGTAGAAATTTTTGTGTTACTCAATTACCTCTCTTGAAGTTCAAATTGTTAATGCTTCGTTCTTCTTCCTTACATATGCTAGATACTTCTTGTCTTGATAATTTATTTCCTTATAAAATTCCTATGCATAGGAAGTATGTTAGAATTAAATATGTTTCTTACATGCTATATGATGCTTTCTTTGTGCTTCAATTCTTATCTTTTGTGTGAGCATCATTAAAATCTCAAAGCATATCTTAATGGCTATAAAGAAAGAGCTTGTTGGGAGGCAATCCAATGAATAAAATATTTTTTTGCTTTTACCTACTGTTTTTGAGTGTTTGCATAATTATAGCTTCTGTTATGATTGTGTTTTTATGTTTTAATTAGTGTTTGTGCCAAGTAATGCCTTTGGGATGATTTGGAAGATAGTATAATTGATGCTGTTTGGAAAACAGAAAGTTTTGCGTCCAGTGTTGGAATTTTAATTCTGTACTGGAGCGTCAGAAAAATCTGAAAGTTTTACACAGTATTGTTATATGAATTTCCCATGTTGTCCTAATTTTTAAGAATTTTTCGAGTTACAGAAGTATGGATTTTAAATAGATATTTACAGACTGTTCTGTTTTAGACAGATTCTGTTTTTGTTGCATAGTTTTCTTATTTTGATGAATCTATGGATCGTATCGGAGGGTATGAGTCATGGAGAAGTTGGAGTACAGTAGCATTATGCCAATATTAAATATGAATGAATTTACTACAGTACCTAAAGTTAAAGATTTGTTTGTTATACTAACGGATCTCACGAGGTTTCTGTTGAGTTTTGTGTGCTGAAGTTTTCAAGTTTTGGGTGAGGCTACGATGGATAAAGGAATAAGGAGCGGCAAGAGCCTAAGTTTGGGGATGCCCAAGGCACCCCAAGGCAATATTCAAGGAAAACTCAAGCGTCTAAGCTTGGGGATGCCCTGGAAGGCATCCCCTCTTTTGTCTACAATCTATCGGTAACTCACTTGGAGCTATATTTTTATTCATCACATGATATGTGTTTTACTTGGAGCGTCTTGTGAAATAGTTTGTTTGCTTTTGTTTGCTTTTTAGTTTGTCACAATCATCTTTGCTGAACACACCTTTTTGAGAGGGACACACATTATTCGTGATTTGTTAGAATACTCTATGTGCTTCACTTATATCTTTTGAGCTAGGCAGTTGCTCTAGTGCTTCACTTATATCTTTTAGAGCACGGCGTTGATGATATTTTAAAGAAATAGGTGCACTCTCATGCTTCACTTATATCTTTTTGAGAGTCTCATGATAGCACTGGTAATATGCACGGGTTATGAATTTGGTCCTGATATGATAGGTATTCAAGAGGGATATAATAAAAACTTTCATGTAGATCACTGAATATGATAAATTTGATTCCTTGCAATAGTTTTGAGATATTAAGATGGTAATATGGGGGAGGTATTTGTAGATAATTGTGGTTTAGTAAGAATAATTGTGTTAAAGTTTGTGATTCCCGAAGCATCCACGCATGATCTGTCGTTATGCTAAGAAGTTGGAGCATGATTTATTATTGATTGTCTACCTTATGAGTGGCGGTCGGGGACGAGCGATGGACCTTGTCCTACCAATCTATCCCTCTCGGGGCATGCGTAAGAGTACTTTGCTTCGAGTGCTAATAAACTTTTGCAATAAGTATGTGAGTTCTTTATGACTAATGTGAGTCCATGGATTATATGCACTCTCATCCTTCCGCAATTTGCTAGCCTCTTCGGTACCGTGCATTGCCCTTTCTCACATCAAGAGTTGGTGCAAATTTCGCCGGTGCATCCAAACCCCGTGATATGATACGCTCTATCACACATAAGCCTCTTTATATCTTCCTCAAAACAGCCACCATACTTACCTATCATGGCATTTCCATAGCCATTCCGAGATATATTGCCATGCTACTTCCACCGTTCCATTTTTATGACATACATCATCATTGTCATATTGCTTTGCATGATCATATAGCTGACATAGTATCTATGGCTCAGCCACCGTTCATCATTGTTATACATGTTACGCTAGCATCATTGCACATCCTGGTACACTGCCAGAGGCATTCATATAGAGTCATATTTTGTTCTAGTATCAAGTTGTAATGTTGAGTTGTAACTAAATAAGAGGTGTGATGATCATCATTATTAGAGCATTGTCCCAGTGAGGAAAGGATGATGGAGGCTATGATTTTCCCCCACAAGTCGGGATGAGACTCCGGACGAAAAATTAAAAAAAAGGGAAAGAAAAAAAAAGAAAAAAGGGAGAAAAGAAAAAAAAAGAAAAAAAAGGGGAAGAAAAAAAATGAGAGAAAAAGAGAGAAGGGACAATGTTACTATCCTTTTCCACACTTGTGCTTCAAAGTAGCACCATGTTTTTCATATAGAGAGTCTCCTATTTTGTCACTTTCATATACTAGTGGGAATTTTTCATTATAGAACTTGGCTTGTATATTCCGATGACGGTCTTCCTCAAATGCCCGAGGTCTTCATGAGCAAGCAAGTTGGATGCACGCCCACTTAGTTTTCATGTTGAGCTTTAATACACTTATAGCTCTTAGTGCATCCGTTGCATGGCAATCCCTATTTATCCCTACCACCATACTCTATTCCACCCATAGTGCTATATCCATGTCTTGCGCTCATGTATTGAGCGGGAGTTGAAAAAGCTGAAGCACGTTAAAAAGTATGAACCAATTGCTCGGCTTGTCATCGGGGTAGTGCATGATAAATACTTTGTGTGAAGAAGATGGAGCATGACAGGATTATATGATTTTGTAGGGATAACGTTCTTTAGCATTTTTATTTTGAAGGACATGATTGTTTATTAGTATGCCTGAGTATTGATGTCTTTATATCAAATTATAGACTATTGCTTTGAATCATTTGGATCTTATTATTCATACCGTAAGAGAAAGATTACATGATGAAACATGATAGGTAGCATTCCACATCAAAAATTCTGTTTTTATCATTTACCAACTCGAGGACGAGCATGAATTAAGCTTGGGGATGCTTGATACGTCTCCAACGTATCTATAATTTTTGATTGTTCCATGCTATTATAGTATCAATCTTGGATGTTCTTATATGCAATTATATGCAATTATATATCATTTTTTGGGACTAACCTATTAACCTAGTGTCCAGTGCCAGTTGCTATTTTCTGCTTATTTTTGGCTTTTCAGAGAAACAGTACCAAATGAAGTCCAAATGCCACGAAACTTTTTGGAGATTTTTTTCTGGACAAAAGAAACCTTGGAAGCTTTGGGAGGAGGCCAGAAGCCTCACGGAGGCGTCACAAGGCAACAGGGCGCACCCCGGGGGGTGGGGGGGGGGGCGCCGTCGGGGTGCGCTCTGTTGCCTTGTGTGGCCCATGTGACTCCGCCGCCGCAAGCCTCTGTTCTTCCGCGATCCCATCTGGAGGCCTTTTCCGGTACTCTGCCGGAGGGGGAATCGATCACGGAGGGCTTCTACATCAACCTTGCTTCCCTTCCGATGATGTGTGAGTAGTTTACCACAGACCTACAGGTCCATAGCTAGTAGCTAGATGGCTTCTTCTCTCTCTTTGATCTTCAAGACAATGTTCTCCTCGATGTTCTTGGAGTTCTATCCGATGTAATCTTCTTTTGCGGTGTGTTTGTTGGGATCCGATGAATTGTGAGTTTATGATCAGATTATTCATGAGAAATATTTGAGTCTTCTCTGAACTCTTTTATGCATGATCATTATAGCTTTGTATTTCTCTCCGATATATCGATTTGGTTTGGCCTACTAGATTGATTTATCTTGCAATGGGAGAGGTGCTTTGTGATGGGTTCAATCTTGCGGTGCTCAATCCCAGTGACAGAAGGGGACATGAAACGTATTTGTATTGTTGCCATTATGGATACAAAGATGGGGTTTATTCATATTACTTGAATTTGCTTCTCTACATCATGTCATCTTGCTTAAGGCGATAGTCTGTTTTTATTAACATAATACTCTAGACGCATGCTGGATAGCGGTCGATGAGTGGAGTAATAGTAGTAGATGCAGGCAGTAGTCGGTCTGCTTGTCTCAGACGTGATGCCTATATACATGATCATTGCCATGAATCCGTCATAATTATTTGCTTTTCTATCAATTGCCCAATAGTAATTTGTTTACCCACCGTATGTTTCTGTGCTCGAGAGAGAAGCCTCTAGTGAAAACTATGGTCCCCGGGTCTATCTTTATCATATAAAAAACCTAAAAATACCTTGCTGCAATTTATTTAATTTTTTTAATTAGTGTTTTAGTTTATCTATTTACCTCGATAAGATTTAATCCTCGCAAATAACCGCTAAGAGGATTGACAACCCTCTTATTTGCGTTGGGTGCAAGTGTTTGCTCTTGTGTGTGCAGGTGCGTTTAACGGAATTTTCCTTGGTTCTCCTACTGGATTGATAACCTTGGTTCTTAACTGAGGGAAATACTTATCTCTACTGTAATGCATCATCCTCTCCTCTTCGGGGAAATACCAACGCAGACTACAAGTAGCAAGTACATAGGCTTTTACTTGAAGAAAGCGGTCAGCAAGTTAAGGATTAAGTATTTCTCCGACCAAGATGATGAGCTTGAGGAGGATGATGCTGAGGATTCCCAGGATGATGATGATGATGATGATGATGCTAGCGAGGATGACGATAGCAGCCAGGAGCATGAGGATGAGGAAAATGATGAGGGTAGCGGAGATGATGACGATGATGATCCATACAATTATGCAATTTTCTCTCAAAGAATGAAAGAGCTTAATGAGGATGAGATGGCCAAACTCATCGTGATCCTACCATCAAGTGTGCACTACTTGGGGAGGCCATTTGTGCATCGTTTTACCAAGACCAACATCGTGAAACACACCATGCTATGTTTTGTATATTTTCTCTTTTTTTCTGTTCATAACACTATATGGAAAGATGTCTAACATAGCGTGCTCTATTTTGTTTTTTATCGCGGGGATCATAGAAATTACCTATGAAGATGATTTGGGCCGAGGACATCCCTGCCGCCGGCATGGACGGAGTAAGCCTTGGAGCAGGAGGTCCTGTCACCAACGTTCGATACAAGACGGACACAGACGGCCGCATATCGTTCTATGAGGTCGGCTGGCGGGAATTCCTGAAGGGAAAGAGACGACGACTAACAGTTGACACAGCAGCGGTCATCGCGATAAGGAACAACAAGAACAACAACTTCCATATGATGGTTGTTGTAGATCTTATTTAGAAATAAGGTCCAGTCAAATATCTCCTAGCCGATGAACTCTTAGTTTTAGTTAAGATGCATGTAATATTTTGATGTTGGTTTGTTAACTCGAACAAACTTGAAGTGTTACTAGTTGTTATGAAGAGTACTAATTACCTTGTGAACTTGCATGCCTAAGCGTACAATGCGTGCTTCATTTGTTTTTTATATTAGATTTGTGCAAAACACATCGATGGCAGCACAATTGGTGCCGTGGCTGCAAAATTGTGATTGCCATGAATAAGCCTGCAGTGGCGGGCGAGCCACTACGCCCACCATTGCAACATGAACAAGTAGTGGCGGGTGGGAAAGCATAGCCCACCACTGAAGGAAGATAACCAGTGGCGTGCAAGTTCATGCGCCCGTCACTGAAGTGGTCGACCAGTGGCGGGCCGCCCGCCCGCCACTGATGCCATAATAGCAGTGGCAGGAGGTCGGTGGCGGGCGGCCCTGAGAGCCTGGCACGCCACTACTAGGCTTTTTGCGCCCGCCACTTCTAGGCATTCCTGCAGTAGTGAATTCCACCTCTATAAATTCCTAAATATTCCCAAACCAACAGAGAGCCACCCGAAATAACTTTTCCGCCGCTGCAATCTTCGGTTCTTCCGCGATCCCATCTGGAGGCCTTTTCTGGTACTTTGCCGGAGGGGGAATCGATCACAGAGGGCTCTACAA
Organism: Elymus sibiricus; assembly: GCA_039707655.1. Taxonomy (NCBI): domain Eukaryota; kingdom Viridiplantae; phylum Streptophyta; class Magnoliopsida; order Poales; family Poaceae; genus Elymus; species Elymus sibiricus. Next base: position 137,415,171 of record CM077666.1, read on the forward strand.
CAACCTTGCTGCCCTACCGATGATGTGTGAGTAGTTCACCATAGACCTACAGGTCCATAGCTAGTACCTAGATGGCTTCTTCTCTCTCTTTGATCTTCAATACAATGTTCTCCTCGATCTTCTTGGAGTTCTGTCCGATGTAATCTTCTTTTGCGGTGTGTTTGTTGGGATCCGATGAATTGTGGGTTTATGATTAGATTATTCATTGAAAGTAATTAAGTCTTTTCTGAACTTTATTATGCATGATTATGATAGCTTTGTATTTCTCTCCAATCTATCTGTTTGGTTTGGCCAACTAGATTGATTTATCTTCAGTGGGAGAGGTGCTTTGTAGTGGGTTCAATCTTGCGGTGTCCCCACCCAGTGACAGAAGGGGACGAGGCACGTATTGTATTGTTGCTACTAAGGGTAAAACGATGGGGTTTATTCATATTGATTGAGTTTACTTTGTCTACATCATGTCATCTTGCTTAAGGTGTTACTCTGTTTATTATGAACTTAATACCATAGATGCATGCTGGATAGCGGTCGATTGGTGGAGTAATAGTAGTAGATGCAAGCAGGAGTCGGTCTACTTGTCACAGACGTGATGCCTATATGTGTGATCATTGCCATGAATACGTCATAACTATGCGCTTTTCTATCAATTGCCCAACAATAATTTGTTTACCCACTGTATGCTATGTGTTCGAGAGAGAAGCCTCTAGTGAAAACTATGGCCCCCGGGTCTACTTTAAACATATTATAAAAAACAAAAATACCTCGCTGCAATTTATTTACTTTTATTTTGTTTTGCAATTTATCTATCTACCTATACAAGATTTGATCCTTGCAAGTAACGAGTTCAAGGGGATTGACAACCCTTTTGCCCGTGTTGGGTGCAAGTATTTGCTTTTGTGTGTGCAGGTGCTGTTCACTAGGATTTGCGTGGTTCTCCTTTTGGTTCGATAAACCTTGGTTCTCACTGAGGGAAATACTTATCTCTACTGTACTGCTTCACCCTTCCTCTTCAGAGAAAATCCCAACGCAGCTCACAAGTAGCAGCCAACAACCCAGCTCCAGTCGGAGCCGGCAACAGTTGTTTCCGAACAACCAGCCACAAAACTACCGAGCGCTTCGTACTCCGTTGCAGAACTTAGTGGCGGCGACCTGAATCGCCGACTCAATCCAGCCGTCTGGTTCGGTGGTAGGCGAAGGTATTCGGCAGATTCATACCTTGCTGAAGATGGCCCTGGCGCAGAACTCAGCCGTGTCCCAGTCTGGTGATCACATTCATAGCAGATCGGCATGTGCTTCTACGGTTCAGTCGGCTCGTAGTCTGATTGCGCCAGGGAGACGCAGACCGTCACCCCCTCCTAGGGACGTAGCTCACCACAGATGTAGAGAGCAGTACGGAGACCGGAATCATGACCAGGTCACTCCTCCCCGGCCTCACAACGATTATTATCGCACTCGGATGCCCCCTCCGCGAGATGTCACGTATGGGCACCGGCCGTATGATGACAGGCGGCCTTTTGAGGATGATCGAAGGCCGGGTGGTTACCGTCCGCGGGACCAAGAGGGAATGGATTACCGGGATCCGCATTACAATGTGAGGTCCATCCTTGCTCAGAATCTGGTCGACAGGGGCCAAGCTAGCAGAGATAATCATGATAGGGATCATCCGAGTGGATCCACTTCCTCGGGGCCCGAGTGTTTCAGCAGATACATCCGTGCCGCAGACATTCTGGCCAACTTCAGGTTGGCGTCTGGAATCAGTTCACTGGCGAGTCGAAACCAGAAACTTGGTTAGAAGATTACCGAGTGGCCGTTCAGATAGGCGGTGGCAACGACATCGTAGCTATGAAGCATCTGCCGCTGATGCTCGAAGGGTCAGTGAGAGCCTGGCTCAACCAGCTTCCCCCCGACAGCATCTACTGTTGGGACGACTTGGCCCAAGTATTTGTGAAAACCTTTGAGGGCACGTATAAGCGGACGGGTGGATTGGCGGAACTACAGCACTGCGTGCAGAAGAACAACGAGACTCTCCGAGAGTACATCCAGCGATGGACCACTCTGCATAATGATACGTCTCCAACGTATCTATAATTTTTGATTGTTTCATGCTATTATATTATCATTCTTGGATACTTTATATGCAATTTTATATTATTTTTGTAGACTAACTTATTAACTCAGTGCTTAGTGCCAGCTGCTGTTTTCTGCTTGTTTTCGGTTTTACAGAAAATCTATACCAAACGGAGTCCAAACGCTACGAAACTTTTTGACAATTTTTTTCTGGACAAAAGAGACCCTAGAAGCTTCGGGGGAGGGCTAGAAGACCTACGAGGAGACAGCAAGGCAACATGGCATGCCCCAGGGGGGTAGACGTGCCTTGATGCCTTGTGGGCCCCACATGGCTCCGTCTGACCTAATTCCACTTCCATAAATTCACAAATATTCCAAAACCCCCAGAGAGCCAGATTATACAATTTTTCCGCCACCACAAGCCTCTATTCTTTCGTGATCCCATCTGGAGGCCTTTTCTGGTACTCTGCCGGAGGGGGAATCGATCACAGAGGGCTTCTACATCAACCTTGCTGCCCTTCCGATGATGTGTGAGTAGTTCACCATAGACCTACGTGTCCATAGCTAGTAGCTAGATGGTTTTCTCTCTCTCTCTCTCTATCTCTCTCTCTCTCTCTCTCTCTCTCTCTCTTTCATCTTCAATAAAAAGTTCTCCATGATCTCTATGGAGTTCTATCCGATGTAATCTTCTTTTGTGGTGTGTTTGTTGGGATCCGATGAATTGTGGGTTTATGATCAGATTATTCATTGAAAGTAATAGAGTCTTTTCTGAACTTTATTATACATGATTATCATAGCTTTGTATTTCTCTCCGATCTATCCGTTTGGTTTGGCCAACTAGATTGATTTATCTTCAGTGGGAGAGGTGCTTTGTAATGGGTTCAATCTTGCGGTGTCCTCGCCTCATGACAGAAGGGGTAGCAAGGCACGTATTTGTATTGTTGCCATTAAGGGTAAAACGACAGGGTTTATTCATATTTCTTGGGTTTATTCTGTCTACATCATGTCATCATACTTCATGCATTACTCTGTTTGTAATGAACTTAATACGTAGAGAGGCAAGCATAGAAGTGCTCTCGAAGTGGAGTAATAGTAGTAGATGCAGGTAGGAGTCGGTCTACTTGTCACGGACGTGATGCCTATATATGTGATCATTGCCATGAATAACATCATAACTATGCGCTTTTCTATCAATTGCCAAACAGTAATTTGTCTATCCACCGTATGCTATTCTTATGAGAGAGATGTCTCTAGTGAAAACTATGGCCCCCGGGTCTACTTAAATCATATTACTAAAACCAAAATTACCTTGCTGCAATTATTTTACTATTTATTTACTTTTTAATTTATATATCTATCACTATCAGATTTAATCCTTGTAAGTAACGAGTTCAAGGGGATTGACAACCCTCTTGCCCCCGTTGGGTGCAAGTATTTGCTCTCTTATGTGTAGGTACTGCTCACTAGGAATTTGCGTGGTTCTCCTATTGGTTCGATAACCTTGGTTCTCACTGAGGGAAATACTATCCGCTACTATATTGCTTCACCCTTCCTCTTCGGGAAAAATCCCAACGCAGCTCACAAGTAGCAGAAAGAATTTCTGGCGCCGTTGTCGGGGAGACATCATCAAATACCTACAGGTTCCTTCACACAAATTATCATTTACTTGTTCTAATTTTTATTTACCTTTACTTGTTTTATTAGTCTCGTTAAAAAAATCAAAAACACAAAAATATTTTAGTTTGCTTGTTTTGTTTGAAGTAGCTATCATGACTGAATTTGCTAGAGGTGATGATTCTTACAGTAAAATATTGTCTGAAATAGAAAGGGCTACTAAGAATTTTATGTATTCTCAGTATGTGCAAAACGAATTATTCACTAAGGAAATTAAAGAACATTTTACTTTATTGGATACCGTTAGTAAGCAACTTGATGAGGTCAATCAGGAAGTAGCCAACCTACAATCACAACTTGCCTGTACTGAAAATATGTTAGGAAAGATATCCGATAAGCAAACTACATTAGTGAACAAAATGACTGCTAAACCAGAGTCACATTCTCTTGCTAGTGATGACGAAGATTTAAAATGATTGGTCTGACACCTATTGAATCTTTGTTTAGTAATATAAAACTTGATGAAAAAGGGACTGGAGATGAGTCAACGTTAACTAGAAGGCGTCCCAATTGTTCGGCGGGTGATGATCTTAATGATAAAAATAATAAAAGTGGGTTTGAAGAGGTCAAAACTTTAAATAGTGATGTGCCCACTACTTTGGATTACAAGGACTTTAATTATGATAATTGTTCTATGATTGAATGTATTTCCTTGTTGCAGTCCATGATGAACTCTCCTAATGCTTACGAACAAAAAAAAGCTTTTACTAAACATATCGTAGAAGCAATGATTAAAGCTCATGAAGAAAGGCTAGAACTAGAAGTATCTATACCAAGAAAATTGCATGATGAATGGGAACCTACTATTAAAGTAAATATTAAATATTATGAATGTAATGCTTTGTGTGATCTAGGTGCTAGCGTCTCTACTATACCAAAATCTTTATGTGATGCGCTAGGTCTCACTGATATGGATGAATGTCCCCTTAACTTGCATTTAGAGGATTCAACTATTAAGAAACCTTTGGGTAGAATTAATGATGTCCTTATAATTGCAAATAGCAATTATATGCCCGTGGATTTTTATTGTGCTTGATATTGAATGCAATCCGTCTTGTCCTATAATACTTGGTAGGCCTTTCTTACGAACCATAGGTGCTATTATTGACATGAAAGAAGGAAACATAAGGTTCCAATTTCCATTAAAGAAAGGGATAATGGAAACGAAGGATGACAATACTTGAAACAATGCATTATGCCTAGCTAGGGGCATAAAACAATAGCGCTTGTTGGGAGGCAACCCAATATTTATCTTTATTGCAATTTTTATTTTCTTGAGTCAGATGATTATTTCTACTGTAATGATTGTGTTTTTATCTTTTAATTAGTGTTTGTGCCAGGTAATGCCTTTGGGATGATTTAGATGATAGTATAATTGATGCTGTTTGAAAACAGAAAGTTTTGCGCCCAGTTCTGGAATTTATATTCTGTACTGGAACGTGATAAAATTCTGATTTTTTTACACAACCTTGGGGTACAAATTTTTTATGTTTTCCTAAGTTTTCATAATTTTTGGAGTTACAGAAGTATGACTTTAATTCAGATCTTTACAGACTGCTCTGTTTTAGACAGATTCTGTTTTTATTGCATAGTGTGCCTGTTTTAATGAAACTATGGATTATATCGGGGGTTATAAGTCACGGAGAAGTTAGAATATAGTAGGTATTATGCAAGAACAATTATGAATGAGTTTATAACAGTACCTAAGTGGATGATTTGATTTATTATACTAACGGATCTCACGAAGTTTCTGTTGAATTTTGTGTGCTGAAGTTTTCAAGTTTTGGGTGAGATCACGATGGATGAAGGAATAAGGAGCGGCAAGACCCTAAGTTTGAGGATTCCCAAGGAACCCCAAGGTAACATTCAAGGAATACCCAAGCATCTAAGCTTGGGGATGCCCCGGATGGCATCCCCTCTTTGGTCCGCAATTCGTCGGTATGTTACTTGGAGCTATATTTTTATTCATCACATGATATGAGTTTTACTTGGAGTGTCTTGTGCCATAGTTTTGTTTGATTTTTAGTTTGCCACAATCATTGTTTGCTAGACACACCTTTTGAGAGAGACACACATTCATCTAAATTTGTTAGAATACTCTGTGAGCTTCACTTATATCTTTTGAGCTATGCAGTTGCTCATGTGCTTCACTAATATTTACTAGAGCACGGTGGTGGTTATATATTTTATAGAAATTATTGCACTCTCATGCTTCACTTAAATCTTTTTGAGAGTCCTTGATACGTCTCCAACGTATCTATTAGTTTTGATTGTTCCATGCTATTATAGTATCAATCTTGGATGTTTTATATGCAATTATATGCCATTATATATATCATTTTTTGGGACTAACCTATTAACTCAGTGCTCAGTGCCAGTTGCTGTTTTTTGCTTCTTTTTGTCTTTTCAGAAAATCATTATCAAAAATATTTCAAACGAGAAAAAAACTTTGGATTAATTTTTTCTGGACCAGAAGAGACCCACGAAGCTTCGGAAGAAGACCAAAGGAGCCACGAGGGAGCCACAAGCTCGGAGGGCGCGCCCCCCAGGCTTGTGGGCCCCTCATAGCCCCTCCTGACCTAATTCCAACGCTATAAATTCCCAAATATTCCCAATATACCAGAGAGACAGAAGAGAAAACCTTTTCGCCGCCGCAAGCCTCTGTTCTGCCACGATCCCATCTGGAGGCCTTTTCCGGTACTCTGCCGGAGGGGGAATCAATGATGGAGGGCTTCTTCATCAACCTTGCTGCCCTTCCGATGATGTGTGAGTAGTTTACCACAGACCTACGGGTCCATAGCTAGTAGCTAGATGGCTTCTTCCCTCTCTTTGATCTTCAATACCATGTTCTCCTCGATGTTCTTGGAGTTCTATCCGATGTAATCTTCTTTTGCGGTGTGTTTGTTGGGATCCGATGAATTGTGAGTTTATGATCAGATTATTCATGAGAAATATTTGAGTCTTCTCTGAACTCTTTTATGCATGATTATTATAGCTTTGTATTTCTCTCCGATCTATCGATTTGGTTTGGCCAACTAGATTGGTTTATCTTGCAATGGGAGAGGTGCTTTGTGATGGGTTCAATCTTGCGGTGCTCAATCCCAGTGACAGAAAAGGACATGACACGTATTTGCATTGTTGCCACTAAGGATAAAAAGATGGGGCTTCGTCATATTGCTTGAGTTTACTTTGTCTACATCATGTCATCTTGCTTAAGGTGTTACTCTGTTTCGTACTTAATACCCTAGATGCACGCTGGATAGCGGTTGATGGGTGGAGTAATAGTAGTAGATGCAGGCAGGAGTCGGTCTACTTGTCTCGGACGTGATGCCTATATACATGATCATTGCCATGAATCCGTCATAATTATTTGCTTTTCTATCAATTGCCCAACAGTAATTTGTTTACCCACCGTATGTTCTGCGCTTGAGAGAGAAGCCTCTAGTGAAAACTATGCCCCCCGGGTCTACTTTTATCATCTATTAAAAAACAAAAATACCTTGCTGAAATTTATTTACTTTTATTTTATTTAGTATTTTAGTTTATCTATCTATCACTATCAGTATTAATCCTTGCAAATAACCGCTAAGAGGATTGACAACCCTCTTATTTGCGTTGGGTGCAAGTGTTTGCTTTTGTGTGTGCAGGTGCTGCTAAAGGGATTTAGTGTGGTTCTCCTACTGGATTGATAACCTTGGTTCTTAATTGAGGGAAATACTTATCTCTACTATACTGCATCATCCTCTCCTCTTCGGGGAAATACCAACGCAGTCTACAAGTAGCAGGAAGAATTTCTGGCGCCGTTGCCTGGGAGACATCACCAAAATTTATCAAGTACCTTCGCACAAACTATCATCCACTTGCATTTATTTTATTTTCCTTTTTATTTGCATTTGCCTCTTGTTTTCATCTTCCCCACTTCTAAATTTTTGTTTACAAAAAAAACACAAAAATATTTTTATTTGCTTGTTTGCTAGTTTGCTTGCTTCGTCGTGATGTCTCAGGAAAATACAAAATTGTGTGACTTTTCCAATACTAATAATAATGATTTTATTAGTACTCCTATTGCTCCTCCTGCCACTAGTGCGGAGTCGTGTGACATTAATGCTGCTTTGCTCAATCTTGTTATGAAAGAACAATTTTCTAGTAGTCCTAATGAAGATGCTGCATCACATCTAAATACTTTCGTTAAACTTTGTGATATGCAAAAGAAGAAAGATGTGGATAATGATATTGTTAAATTAAAATTATTTCCATTCTCACTAAGAGATCGAGCTAAAACTTGGTTTTCATCCTTGCCTAGAAATAGTATTGATTCTTGGGATAAGTGTGAGGATGCTTTTATTACCAAGTATTCTCCTCCCGCTAAGATTATTTCTTTAAGAAATCAAATTATGAATTTTTAGCAACTTGAGCATGAACATGTTGCACAATCTTGGTAGAGAATGAAATTAATGATAAGAAATTGCCCAACACATGGTTTAAATTTATGGATGATCATACAAAACATTTATGCGGGGCTAAACTTTGTTTCTAGAAATTTGCTAGACTCTGCCGCAGGTGGTACTTTTATGGAAATTACATTAAGAGAAGCTATAAAACTTCTAGACAATATCATGACAAATTATTCTCAATGGCACACTGAACGAACTCCAACTGGTAAGAAGGTAAATTCTGTTGAAGAAATTAATACTTTGAGTGACAAGATGGATGCTCTTATGAAATTGGTTGCTAGTAAAAATGCTCATATTGATCCTAATGATGTGCCATTGTCAACTTTAATTGAGAAAAATAATGATGCTATTGATGTGAATTTTGTCTGTAGAAATAATTTCAACAACAACGCTTATAGGGGTAATTTCAATCCTAGACCGTTTCCTGGAAATTTCTCTAATAATTATGGTAATCCCTATGGTAATTCTTATAGTAACTATAATAGGATACCTACTGATCTTGAAAGTAATATTACAGAATTTATTAATTCTCAAAAGAATTTTAATGCTATGATAGAAGAAAAAATGAATAGAGTTGATGAATTGGCTAGGAACATGGATAGAATTGCTCATAATGTTGAAAATCTCAAAATTAAAATTTTGCCACCCAAGCATGATATAAATGAGTCTTTTAAAGCTATCTATGTCTCCTTTAATGAAAGTAAAGAAAGGACTGCTAGGTTGAGAGCTAAGCGGGAATTCTTAGAAAAAGTTATTCCACCCGGTTTCTATCATAGTAATGATGAAGATATTAAAATCATTGGTGTCAAACCTATTGAATATTTATTTAGTAATATAAAACTTGATAAAAAAGGGACTGAATATTAGTTAACTTTAGATAGAAGGAGTCCCAATTGCTTGGAGGGTGATAATCTTAATGATAAAAATGAAAAAAGTGGGTTTGGAGAGGTCAAAACTTTAAATAGTAATGCACCCACTACTTTGGATTACAAGGACTTTAATTATGATAGTTGTTCTTTAATTGAGTGCATTTCCTTGTTGCAATCCATGATTAATTCACCAAATGCATATGAATAAAATAAAGCATTCACTAAACATATTGTAGAAGCTATGATGAAAGCTCATGAAAAAAAACTTGAGTTGGAAGTTTCAATTCCTAGAAAATTACAAGATGAATGGGAACCTACTATTAAAGTCAAAATTAAAGATTATGAATGAAATGCTCTTTGTGATCTTGGAACTAGCGTTTCCACTATACCAAAATCTTTGTGTGATGTGCTAGGTCTCACCGATTTAGATCCTTGTTCCCTTAATTTGCATCTAGCGGATTCCACTATTAAAAAGCCATTGGGTAGAATAAATGATGTGCTTATTCTTGCAAATAGAAACTATGTGCCCATGGATTTTATTGTTCTAGATATTGAATGCAATCCTTCTTGTCCTATAATACTTAGCTGGCCTTTCGTACGAACCATAGGTGCTATAATTGATATGAAAGAAGGTAATATAAGATTTCAATTTCCATTAAAGAAAGGGATGGAACACTTACCTAGAAATAGAATTAAGCCACCTTATGAATCTATTATTAGGGCCACCTATGGAATTAATATGAAGGATGACAACACTTGAAACTATGCATTATGCCTAGCTAGGGGCATAAAACAATAGCGCTTGTTGGGAGGCAACCCAATGAATAAAATAAATTTTTGTTTTACTTTCTATTCTTGTGTGTTTACACAATTATAGCCTCTGTTATGATTGTGTTTTTATCTTTTAATTAGTGTTTGTGCCGAGTAATGCCTTTGGGATGATTGAGATGATAGTATAATTGATGCTGTTTAGAAAACAGAAAGTTTTGCTTCCAGTGCTGGAATTTTGATTCTGTCCTGGAGCGTCAGAAGACTCTGAATTTTTTACACAGTATTGGTATATGAATTTTTTACGTTTTCATAATTTTTAAGAATTTTTTGAGTTACAGAAGTATAGCTTCTAAATAGATCTTTATAGACTGTTCTGTTTTAGATAGATTCTGTTTTTGTTGCATAGTTTGCTTATTTTGATGAATCTATGGATCGTATCGGGGGGTATGAGTCATGGAGAAGTTGGAGTACAGTAGCATTATGCCAATATTAAATATGAATCAATGTACAACAGTACCTAAATGTGGCGCCGCGCCTGAATACCACTGTAGCCAGACGGTCGCCGCACACACCAGCCCAGGAGAATCACTCTGGCATGCGCTTTTACAACAAGTATCATGAACACAAGCATTTCTATTAATGGATACATAAGTCTTACATGATATCTTACAAGGGTGATGGCAGCGGAAAAGCTCTATATAAGGCAGCATGGTCCTAGTGCGGCTCCAATCCACAGGGATCTGACTGGATTACTCTTCTAGCCCGCGAACACTCCGACTCCTTGCTAGCGAACATCGAATCCTTAGGTGAACTTGGCCACATTGAAGGCCGCTGAGTACTTTTGAATGTACTCGCAAGCAAACCAAACCAACATATACACCAAGCAAAGCAATCCATGGCATTCAAGCATGTACTTCTTATCTTAACAGTATTCTCTATCATGTTATAACAGGCTTATCTAGCAAGATTAAACATCTAGCAGCATTAATCATCATGTCATAGCAGGATTATCTATCATACTACTATTGGAGTAAATACAGTAGGGTAAAGCATATCAAGTAAATAATTCATACTCCGAGTATTCTCACGATCCAAGTCCGATCCAAACTTTGCGGTCATCCAACCGCTCATCTCATAGCCATCGCATGGCTATCATTCATATCCCTGACATCATCTGATGTCCAGGCATCCGTACTGCAAGTCTGAAAAATCATACCTTTCTCTGGTTCATTATTAACATCATATAGTTTGTTCCTCCAGACTCGACACAGACCAAATAGTGATACCTAGTACGAACTGTGTCCCATAACCGAGGACGCGGCTATTCGAATAGATTTACACTCTACAGAGGTTGCGCACTTTACCCACACCATGGAGCGCCTGGCCTCGTGCTTTAGTACATGTTCCCATTCGGGTGGACCGGTGCTGCTCTAACAAAACTTTGTCTATTGCCCGGCACTCTTACGGTCCCACCAACAATCATACCCTCCCAGGGTCATGTCCTGGGTGGCACCTGTGTCACCCCGTGACACCTGCCACCGTCGTGGCCAAACACTGTCCCAAACGGGGACGCCGGCAAATAACTCAACTTGGGCTCACAAGGTTATCGCCGCCTACCGGGCCAGGGTAGCGCGCATGCATAACCTTCCCTATTTGGTGGTACCAACAAGAGGCAGGACAATAGACCAAGCTAGGGCCGTCCCATACCGGCAAATGTGGTTGCACTTGAGGAGCTCGGTTCGGTGGCACTATGACTCGATCCAGCCGACGGAGAAGGTTGTTGTCATTATATCCGATTCTTTATCATAGCAACAATAACAATAATCCAAGATGTACACTAGTATATCAACATAACAACCTATCTTAACATTGTCATCTACGAGTCACTAGTGCGATAAAATGATGAGCATTAGCCGGTAATGTAAATAGCAAATTCAAACTAGCAGGGGTTTAATTATTTCTATCACAGGCATAATCATTAATTAAACACGCAAGAATAACACAGAGCAATGCTTCAGGGCATATATCAGATGGTCGGCTTGCCTGGGGGTCGACGGATTCACCGGAGAGAAGTACGATCACCTCGCGGAAAATTCGCCGGGAAAGGTTCCCTCCGGAAAGGCTAAATAGAGGGCAGGGGCAAAATGGTCATTTTCAGAAAGTTTGAATATTGTGAAAGTTATGGCATCGGAACGGGCTCGACGAACTGAAGACGTGGGCGTCGGATTCACCTGAATCGGAGTTGTGGTTGAAAAGTTGTGGCCGTTCGTTGTTTAGGCAGAAAAACAAATAGAAAATGTGCTTTTCTGCGGTTAACAGACAAACGTTCACTATTTAGGGGTTTCGGCGCCGGCTGAAAAAAAACAGAAAGCGTATTCACGGGAATGCGCCTCCGCTGTAGTGGTCGCGTACTCTTCGGAGTACGTCTCCACTTATCCTACGTGGCGGGGCGGGGCCTGGCTTTAACCGATGACAGGTGGGGCCCGCACCATCCTCTCTCTCCTCCCTCTCCTTCTTCCTCCTCCTTCTCTGTCTTCTCCCGACGAACAGAGGCACAGGCGAGGCCAGCGACCCCGACGGCGAGCCCCGACGACTCCGGCCACCATCTCCGGCGTTCCAGGTACCGGCGAGCTCGTGGAAGAGCGCCGCATCCGATGGTGGGCAGCGGGGACGGCAGGGGTGGCGGGAAGTGCGGCGACGGGAGGAGGCAGAGAGCGGCTAGGCCGCGGCCATGGAGGGTCTAAGGCGGTCGGCGAGGCCAGGCGAACATGGGGTTGGGGTCTACGGTGAAGGGCGTGTCCACCAGTGGGTCTAGGCGGAAGGAGAAGGGCCGTGCCGCTCCAATTTGAGCGGAGGTGACCGGCGGCAATGGCGGCCATGGCGGTGATGTGAGGGCAAATGGAGCTCTTCGAGCTCAACTGAGGGTTGGGGAGGGTGCTACGAGGGTGGTGGGGAGGTTGAGATGCTCAGGGAGGGCTCGGAGGCGACCTATATATAGTCGGCCGGGGCGCTCGGATGAGCACAGCCGCCGTGGCGGCCTTATCGGCATCCTGGAGCTCCGGCGACACGCGGAGGAAGGAGGAGATGTCGGCAAGGGTTCGGGGAGAGTGGAGAAGTCTCGGGTGAGCTCGAGAAGACTTGGGAGAGAAGCTAGGGGAAGACGACGATGGTCACGGATGGGACAGTGCCTTGGCGGCGATCGCCGTGGCGTGAGGAGAAAGAATGGGGAGGGGGAGAGGGGTCCAGTAGGGGCAGGTGGACGCCGCGGAACCGTTGGACACGCCGGGACACGCCGGGGCTGGCCGGAGCTGGCCTGCCGACGAAAACAGTGCGCTGACCACCGTTTTGGCCTGTCCCAAGCGTGGTCACCACGGGTACCACGTGCTCTGGAGTTTTCCTGAAGGCAACATCATGTCAAATAGATAGATCAGAGGTCATATAGATAGGTTATGACTTTGGATGGACTAGGACAGCTCTAGAGTGATCAAGAGGATCCAGAACAGTTTCTGGTCAGAATCTTGGGGACCAAGCTGAGGTGAAATGGCTTAGTGAGTGAGGTTGAAATGTTGTCAAAATAAGATGGGGTAGGAAGGAGTATATTCTGGAAAAATTTCAAGTCATTTGGACCAAGTTTGCATATACTTCCTTTGCAATGCCAAATTTGGTCCAGAAACTTGACTTTGAAGCTGCACTCATTTGGCTCGATGAAATGAACTGAATTTTTGTGTAGGGTGATGATTTGGAGATATGAAGGTACTGGAAAAATTTCAGCTCATTTGGAAATTTCAAAGTGGTACTTCCTTCACAGAGCTTGGATCTGGACAGAAACTAGATGAATTTTTTTAGAGAAATTGGCTAGATAAAATGATGTGAATTTTGTCATACTCACATCATATATGGAATTTGAGGCCCTGGATTAATTTGAGAATTTTTGAAGCAATATAAAATATAGTTGCTTCACAACCTCAAAATAAATCCAGAAACAAGAATTGGATGATACTCTCAAAAGTTGAGCTATGGAACTTAAGATCTTGATGGAAATGGTGAAGATATGGATAGGAGAAGCTCCACAAATTATTTGGGATTTTTCCTGGCTACCAAAATAGTAGCTCCTTTGGAAAGTGCCCAAATTGCAATATTGGCTTTAAATAGGAAAAGGCAATTTCCCTTATTTAATTATTGCCAATATTTTTATGGGAGCTCAATATAATCACAAAGAATATCTCCACAAGTTTTCATGAATTTTGGAGATAGATAGATATTTTCCTGGATTTAATTCCTTTAACTCGTAGAAAAAGGAATTAATTCTAAATGAAAAATATTGCAAATGACTTGGCAATATTTTTGCATATCCAGGGCTTATGGATGTGGGATGATCACTGGGAAAAGTTTGGGAGGAAATAGATCAAAGGAGATTGGAGTTCCTTTGTAACGGAAGGAATTAGGGTTTCCCTTCCAGTAGATCGGAAGGTAGGGTTTCGGCGGAAAAATCCTGAGAATAATTCTTGGATGGCAATGTTGGTCTAGAGAGAATCTCTGGTGGATAGGAAAGGCAAGGCTAAATGACCATCTTCATATACCCAAAGGCAAGAGAAAAATTCGATAACACCAAAAAAAGACGGGAGTCAAATCCCGCGAAGGAAAAAAAACAAGGAGCGAAAACCAGGGTGTCACACTAAAGTTTAAGATTTGCTTGTTATACTAACGGATCTCACGAGGTTTCTGTTGAGTTTTGTGTGCTAAAGTTTTCAAGTTTTGGGTGAGACTAAGATGGACAAAGGAATAAGGAGCGGAAAGGGTCTAAGCTTGGGGATGCCCAAGGCACCCCAAGGTAATATTCAAGGAAGACTCAAGCGTCTAAGCTTGGGGATGCCCCGGATGGCATCCCCTCTTTCGTCTACAATCTATCAGTAACTCACTTGGAGCTATATTTTTATTCATCACCTGATATGTGTTTTACTTGGAGCGTCTTGTGATATAGTTTGTTTTCTTTTTAGTTTGTCACAATCATCTTTGCTGAACACACCTTTTTGAGAGGGACACACATTATTCGTGACTTGTTAGAATACTCTATGTGCTTCACTTCTATCTTTTGAGCTAGGCAGTTGCTCCAGTGCTTCACTTATATCTTTTAGAGCACGGCGGTGGTTATATTTTAAAGAAATAGTTGCACTCTCATGCTTCACTAATATCTTTTTGAGAGTTTAATGAATAGGAATGGTAATATGCACGGGTTATGAATTTGGTCCTAATATGATAGGTATTCAAGAGGGATATAATAAAAAAATTCATGTAGATCAATGAATATGATAAGTTTGATTCCTTGCAATAGTTTTGTGATATTAAGATGGTAATATGTGGGAGGTGCTAGTAGACAATTGTGGTTTAGTAAGAATATTGGTGTTAAGGTTTGTGTTTTCCTGAAGCATGCATGTATGATCTGTCGTTATGCTAAGAAGTTGGAGCATGATTTATTCTTGATTGTCTACCTTATGAGTGGCGGTCGGGGATGAGCGATGGTCTTTTCCTACCAATCTATCCCCCTAGGGGCATGCGTAGTAGTACCTTGCTTTGAGGGCTAATAAACTTTCGCAATAAGTATGTGAGTTCTTTATGACTAATGTGAGTCCATGGATTATACACACTCTCACCTTTCCGCAATTTGCTAGCCTCTTCGGTACCGTGCATTGCCCTTTCTCACATCGAGAGTTGGTGCAAACTTTGCCGGTGCATCCAAACCCCGTGATATGATATGCTCTATCACACATAAGCCTCCTTATATCTTCCTCAAAACAGCCACCATACCTATCTATCATGGCATTTCCATAGCCATTCCGAGATATATTGCCATGCAACTTCCACCGTTCCGTTTTTATGACACACATCGTCATTGTCATATTGCTTTGCATGATCATATAGCTGACATAGTATTTGTGGCTCAGCCACCTTTCATCATTTTTTCATACATGTTACGCTAGTATCATTGCACATCCCGGTACACCGCCAGAGGCATTCATATAGAGTCATATTTTTGTTCTAGTTTCGAGTTGTAATTTTCTTTTGAGTTGTAAGTAAATAGAAGTATGATGATCATCATTATTAGATCATTGTCCCAGTGAGGAAATAAAGAAAAAAAAGAGGCCAAAAAGTGCCCACAAAAAAAAGAGAAGAAATAAAGAGAAAAAAATTAGAGAAAAAGAGAGAAGGGGCAATGATACTTTCCTTTTCCATACTTGTGTTTCAAAGTAGCACCATGTTTTTCATATAGAGAGTCTCCTATTTTGTCACTTTCATATACTAGTGGGAATTTTTCATTATAGAACTTGGCTTGTATATTCCGATGATGGGCTTCCTCAAATGCCCGAGGTCTTCTTGAGCAAGCAAGCTGGATGCACACCCACTTAGTTTTCACATTGAGCTTTCATACACTTATAGGTCTTAGTGCATCCGTTGCATGGCAATCCCTACTCCTCACATTGACATCAATTGATGGGCATCTCCATAGCCCGTTGATTAGTCGCGTTGATGCGAGACTATCTTCTTATTTTGGACTTCCCCTTATTAATCTCTACCACCATACTCTATTCCACCCATAGTGCTATATCCATGGCTTGCGCTCATGTATTGCATGGGGCGGTGGGGGTTGAAAAAGCTGAAGCGCGTTAAAAACTATGAACCTATTGCTCGGCTTGTCATCGGAGTAGTGCATGATAAATATTTTGTGTTAAGAAGATACAGCATGACATGATTATATGATTTTGTAGGGATAACTTTCTTTAGCATTTGAAAGACATGATTGTTTATTAGTATGCCTGAGTATTGATGTCTTTATATCAAACTATAGACTATTGCTTTGAATCATTTGAATCTTATTATTCATACCGTAAGAGTGATTACATGATGAAACATGTTAGGTAGCATTCCACATCAAAAATTCTGTTTTTATCATTTACCTACTCGAGGACGAGCAAGAATTAAGCTTGGGGATGCTTGATACGTCTCCAACGTATCTATAATTTTTTATTGTTCCATGCTATTATAGTATCAATCTTGGATGTTTTATATACAATTATATGCCATTATATATCATTTTTTGGGACTAACCTATTAACTCAGTGCCCAGTGCCAGTTGCTGTTTTTGCTTGTTTTTGTCTTTTCAGAAAATCATTATCAAAAAGTGTCCAAACGAGAAAAAAACTTTGGATTAATTTTTTCTGGACCAGAAGAGACCCACGAAGCTTTGGGAGAAGACTAGAGGAGCCATGAGGGAGCCACAAGCTCGGAGGGCGCGCCCTTGGGGGTAGGGCGCGCCCCCCAGGCTTGTGGGCCCCTCGTAGCCCCTCCTGACCTAATTCCGGCACTATAAATTCCCAAATATTCCCAATATACCAGAGAGACAGAAGAGAAAACCTTTCCACCGCCGCAAGCCTCTGTTCTTCCGCGATCCCATCTGGAGGCCTTTTCCGGTACTCTGTCAGAGGGGGAATCGATTGCGGATGGCTTCTACATCAACCTTGCTGCCCTTCCGATGATGTGTGAGTAGTTTACCACAGACCTACGGGTCCATAGCTAGTAGCTAGATGGCTTCTTCTCTCTCTTTGATCTTCAATACCATGTTCTCCTCGATGTTCTTGGAGTTCTATCCGATGTAATCTTCTTTTGCGGAGTGTTTGTTGGGATCCGATGAATTGTGAGTTTATGATCAGATTATTCATGAGAAATATTTGAGTCTTCTCTAAACTCTTTTATGCATGATTATTATAGCTTTGTTTTTCTCTCCGATCTATCAATTTGGTTTGGCCAACTAGATTGGTTTATCTTGCAATGGGAGAGGTGCTTTGTGATGGGTTCAATCTTGCGGTGCTCAATACCAGTGAAAGAAAGGGACATCACGCGTATTTGTATTGTTGCCATTAAGGATAAAAAGATGGGGTTTAATCATATTGCTTGAGCTTACTTTGTCTACATCATGTCATCTTGCTTAAGGCGTTACTCTGTTTCATACTTAATACCCTAGATGCATGCTGGATAGCGGTCGATGGGTGGAGTAATAGTAGTAGATGCAGGCAGGAGTCGGTCTACTTGTCTTGGACGTGATGCCTATATACATGATCATTGCCATGAATCCATCATAATTATTTGCTTTTCTATCAATTGCCCTACAGTAATTTGTTTACCCACCGTATGTTCTGCGCTCGAGAGAGAATCCTCTAGTGAAAACTATGGCCCCCGAGTCTACTTTTATCATCTATTAAAAACCAAAAATACCTTGCTGCAATTTATTTAGTTTTATTTTATTTAGTATTTTAGTTTATCTATCTATCACTATCAGAATTAATCCTTGCAATTAACCGCTAAGAGGATTGACAACCTTCTTATTTGCGTTGGGTGCAAGTGTTTGCTTTTGTGTGTGCAGGTGCTGCTAAAGGGATTTTACGTGGTTCTCCTACTGGATTGGTAATCTTGGTTCTTAACTGAGGGAAATACTTATCTCTACTATACTGCATCATCCTCTCCTCTTCGGTGAAATACCAACGCAGTCTACAAGTAGCAGTCCTAAATAGGAAGTGGTAATATTCATGAGTTATAAGACTAGTCTGAAAATGATAGGTATAAAAGAATGGTATAATAAAACTTTCATGTAGATCACTAAATATGAGGCAAATGGTTTAATTATATTGATGTAGTAATATGAAAGGGTATTAGTTCATGACCATTGGTTAGTAGAAATATCGATATTAAAGCTTGTTATGCACTACTCATTTAAGTGTCCGACATGGCATGATGGGGAAGTTTGAGCATTTTTATGTCTGATTGAAATCCTTGAGTGCTGTCATAATCGGGGGTGCGCTATGGTTAACTCCTACCAACCTCCTCCCTAGGGGCATGCGAGTAGTACTTTGCTTCGAGGGCTAATAAAACTTTCACAATAAGTATATGAGTTCTTTATGACTAATGTGATTCATGGACAATTACGTACTCTCACCTTTCCGCAATTTGCTAGCCTCTTCGGTACCGTGCATTGCCCTTTCTCACCTTGAGAGTGGGTGAAAACTTCGCCAGTGCATCCAAATCCTGTGATATGATACGCTCTATCACACATAAGCCTTCTTATATCTTCCTCAAAACAACCACCATACCTACCTATCATGGCATTTCCATAGCCATTCCGAGATATATTGCCATGCAACTTCCACCGTTCCGTCTAATGACATATGTGTTCATCGTCATATTGCTTTGCATGATCATATAGAGCTGACATGATATTTCTGGCAAAGCCACCGTTCATCATAGTTATACATGTTACACTAGATCATTGCACATCCTGGTACACTAACAGAGGCATTCATATAGAGTCATCTTGTATCAGTTTATTGAGTTGTAATATCGAGTTGTAAGTAAATAAAAGTGCGATGATCATCATTATTAGAGCATTGTCCTAGTGAGGAAAAGAATGATGGAGACTGACGAGTCCTCCAAAATGAGGGGATGAGGTCCATGAGATTATTCTAAAAAAATGAGAGAAAAAGAGAGAAGGGGCAATGCTACTATCCTTTTACCACACTTATTGTCGGTGTAAATGTAAGGGAACGTAGCAGAAAACAAAAAATTTCCGCACTACGAACATGCCCAGGATCACAATGGAGATGCATACAAGGTTTTTGATCTGATCATTACCGACTCGTAGCGCAGCGGAAGTAGAGCCGATGAATATCGTCAGTGCAGATCCCCGCAGCTAGGATTTACAACCTCCCAACCGCGAGGATGTTCTCCCTTGCCAGCTTACCGGACGGATCCTCAGACAGCCCTTCGGGAGGCCTCTGGACAGTCCCTCGGATAGTCCCACCGGACGCATCCTCGGACAGCCCTTCGGGAGGCCTCTAGACAGTCCCTCGGATAGTCCCACCGGACGGATCCTCGGACAGCCCTTCGGGAGGACCCTCGAACAGCCCCTTGGGGAAAAGATCAAACCTACGACCTCTCTATGGGGTTGCACACATACGGTGTCAGCTATCTGGCAGGGCTTCGCCATCCAGAACTAGTTCCCACCGGAACCCAGACAGCCTTTCGGCTCTACGAAACTATTTCGTGGGAGGGAGAGAGAAAGCCAGATCATGCATGGCATTTGTATGAGAGAATGAGTGAGTTTGGATAGCCCACACCACCCTTATTTATAGGCCAAGCCCAAGGGGTAGAGGACACTTGGAAATACCAAAATGCCCTCAAGATCTTTTGGGAAAACCCCAAAAAATGGCTTTCCAAAAAGCAACCATAAAGGTGTTTTCACTATTCATGAAAACATTTTTCCGCGACCATTAAAACAAAAAATATTTCTGTGGGCCCAAAAAATTTCCAGTACCCCCTAAAATAATTCTGGACGCGTTCCGAAACAATTCCGGATCAATGATTTTCATCAGCGAAAAGCTACCACAGCGTTTCCGGCAGCTCCGGAACATTTCTGGTTTTTTTTCTCCAGAAAAATTTCAGAAGTTCCCAGAACAATTCTGGCATCCTCCAAAAGTTCCAGGCGCTTGCCAAAAACCTTTTTGGCTCAATGGTTTACTCCGAAACAACTTTTCGGTTTTACGAAAACTTTTCCCGTGTTCTCTCCCGGAACTTTTCCGTTGTCTCCGAAACTTTTCCGGTGACTTTCTCTCAGACTCCCTGTCTAGAATTCAGTAGATAGATGACCATTAAGCTCAACGATGGTGAAGTGTCATGTAGTCGACGTTCACACGACACCACTAAGGGAATCAACAACATACATATCATCAAAATATCGAACGAATACCAAATTCACATGATTACTTATGACAAGACTTCTCCCATGTCCTCAAGAACAAAAGTAATTACTCACAAATCATATTCATGTCCAAGATCAGAGAGGTGTTAAATAGCATAATAGATCTGAACATATAATCTTCCACCAAATAAACCAACTAGCATCAACTACAATATGTAATCAACACTACAAGCAACCCACATGTACCAATATGAGGTTTTGAGACAAAGATTGAATACAAGAGATGAACTAGGGTTTGAGATGAGATGGTGCTGGTGAAGATGTTGATGAAGATTAGTCCTCCCACGATGAGAGGATCGCTGGTGATGTCGATGGCGACGATTTCCCCCTGCCGGAGGGAAGTATCCCTGGCAGAATCTCTCCGTCGGAGAGCAAAAGTGCTCCTGCCCAAGTTCCACCTCGAGACGGCGGCGCACCATCCCGAAAGTTTTCTCTATATTTTTTCTTGGGCAAATGGGCTTATATACTAGAAAATGGGGGCCAGAGGCTGGCCAGGGGCCCCACGAGGTACCAGGGCGCGCCTGGGGGGGGGGGGGTGCGCCCTGGTGCCTCGTGGGCACCTGGGTGGCCCCCTCTGGTACTTCTTGCTTCCAGTATTTTTTATTTATTCCAAAATAAATCTCCGTAAAATTTCAGCTCATTTGGAGATGTGTAGAATAGGTATATCTGACATAGCTTTTTCAGGTCCAGAATTCCAGCTGCCGGCAATCTCCCTCCTTGTGTAAATCTTGCATATTAAGAGAGAAAAGGCATTAGAATTGCTCCACAAAGTGTTATATTGATCAAAAACACTATAAATAACAGTAGCAAAACATGATGCAAAATGGACGTATCAACTCCCCCAAGCTTAGACCTCGCTTGTCCTCAAGCGAAAGTCGATATCGATAATCATGTCCACATGTTTAGAGAGAGAGGTGTCGATAAAAACAAAATACGGACATAGTAGCATCATGATCATTATTATAACAGCAATATTTATTATCATAAACTTCTCATGAGCAAGTAACAATTCATCACAACAATGGAGTATAAGGCATAAACTTTCTTGAAAACTAACAAACTATGTTCTCAGTTAATAATGCAATTGCACTTCATCATATTTTCAGGAAGGGTCCCATGTAGGAGCTATTTAGCAAGTCCACATACTCAACCATCATTTAGTCTTCTATGATTGCTTACACTCACGACATATATATGGGGCAAAAAGTTTCAGCCAGACACATAGAAAGATAGGGGCTTGTGAGTTCGCCTCCAAACTTATTCACCTCAAGGGTGATGTCCACAATAATAACTCATGATCACTCATATCCAACTGGATATATATGCCTAGATATTTCCCCAGCACATGATGCTTACAAAAGAGAAAAAATAAAAATAAAGTAGAGGAGAACACTATTGACTCTTGCATAAAAAGTCAATACATAAAAGTAAAGGATAGGCCCTTCGCAGAGGGAAGCAGAGGTTGTCATGCGCTTTTTGTGGTTGGATGCAAGAGCTCTTAATGCAAAGGAACGTCACTTTATATTGCCCCTTGTGATAGCAACCTTTATTATGCAGTCTGTCGCTTTTATTTCTTTACCATCACAAGTTCGTACAAAGCTTATTTCTCTTACAATAAAAGTTCAAACATATTTAGAGGCAATTTTATTGCTTTTTGCACCGATGACAACTTACTTGAAGAATCTTATTCAATCCATAGGTAGATATAATGGACTCTCATGACATGAAACTGGGTTTAAGGGTTTTGGATGCACAAGTAGTATCTCTACTTGGTGCGGATTTTTGGCTAGCAAAGATATTGGGCAAGCACCACATGTTGGAGGATCTATAACAATATAACTTCTATGTGAATATGAACAAACATAACTCATTACGTTGTCTTCCTTGTCCAACGCCAACAATTTGACATAAAATACTTATTGGGGGCTCACAATCATAAAAGATGTCCAAGATAGTATATTTGCATGTGAATCTTCTCTTCCCTTATTAATTCTTTCATGAATTGCATCATTGACTAATGCTATGTTTGTTAACTTCCAATAAATTTTACCACTTATACTTTCTTTATGTAATGTCATTACTTTCCATAAGATTGGCATATGATCTTTTTCATTATTTTCATTGCTAGAATTGGAACATGAAAGTAAGGAAACAAAAACTCAAACTACTCTTTATTATATAACTCTCAACTCGATTACATAGATAGATAGATCACGAAGCTAACACTCGAAAATAGATCATACTAAACTTTTATTCAACTAGATCACGAAATAACCAAGGATCGAACTAAAAATAGGTAAAGATAATAAAAGTGATGGTGATACGATACCAGGGCACCTACCCCAAGCTTGGCACAAGCTAAGGGGAGTGCCCATACCCATGTGCTCAAATTTCCTTCTTCGGTGATGGTGGTGGTGATGAAGTGATGGGCTTGTCCTCCGGCTTCCATGGCATAGGTTCCCCATCATAAAAAGATGAACGAGTCTCCGGAGTCCTGAAACTTGAAGCTAAACTCATACCTTTGAATCTTGCCTCATACTCAAAATTTTGGTTTTGAAGATCATAGATTTGGCCTTGGAGATAGTCGATTCGTTCATTAAGCTTGAAGATGATGCCCCCATCGATTGGCCCTCCACCTTGTGATTACGGGTGAATTCCGTGATCATGGAGTGGTTGGCACTTGAAGATCTCCTGCTCCACCGCTTCGAGCCTGGACTCCACGCTCCCGGTCTTCTTGGGTCCTTGAACATCCCGAATGTGAAGCACCCCCTCACGCATCTCAATGGATTGAGGGTGTTTCATCACCTCCGGTAGGTAGGGGTTGATGACCTTCTCGTAGAACTTGTCCTTGGAAGAGCTTGGTGGAGCCATAGCGATCTAGATCTGTCAGAAAAATAGCACGAAACAAGAACAGAAGAGATTTCTACGATACGGTGGTCAAAATGTCCGGGAGTATATATAAAGATTTTTTATCTTGCAAAACAAGTAATCCAGGAGAAAACGGAGTCGGGAAGGCTCACATGGGGCCCACGAGCCACCAGGGCGCGCCAGGGGGGGGGGGGGGTGGCGCGCCCTGGTGCCTCATGGGCACCAGGTGGGTCCCCTCAGCTGTTTCTTATTTTTGTATTTTTTCTAATATTCCAAAACTGACAGAAAATATTTTTATGGAAATTTTGGAGTCGGTTTACTTACCGTATCACATACCTCTTCCTTTTCAGGGTTCTGGAGTGTTCCGAAAGGTCTCTTTTATGTATTCCTCCGGTGTAATTGTTTCAATAATATTAGTTTCAACATTAATGGGGGTACCTGAAATGTAGTGCTTAATTCTTTGCCCATTCACCACTCTCGGATTAGTGCCTTCGGAGTTATTTATTTTGATGGCTCTGGAGCGATAAACTTCTTCGATGATATATGGTCCTTCCCATTTAGAGAGAATTTTTCCTGCAAAGAATCTCAAACGAGAATTGTATAATAGAACTTGCTCACCTACTTTAAATTCCCATTTTTGAATTCTTCTATCATGCCACCTTTTAACTTTTTCTTTAAATAATTTGGCATTTTCATAAGCTTGGGTTCTCCATTCATCTAATGAGCTAATATCAAATAACCTCTTTCAACCGGCAAGTTGAAAATCATAATTTAGTTCTTTAATTGCCCAATATGCTTTATGTTCAAACTCAAGAGGTAAATGACATGCTTTTCCATAAACCATTTTATAAGGAGACATACCCATAGGATTTTTATAAGCGGTTCTATATGCCCATAATGCATCGTCAAGTTTCTTAGACCAATTCTTTCTAGATCTATTGACGGTTTTTTGCAAAATTAATTTTATTTCTCTATTGCTCAATTCAACTTGACCACTAGTTTGAGGGTGATAGGGAGATGCAATTCTATGGTTGACATCATATTTAGCAAGCAATTTATGGAATGCACTATGAATAAAATGTGAACCACCATTAGTCATCAAATATCTAGGGACTCCAAACCTCGGGAAAATAACTTCTTTAAGCATTTTAATAGAAGTGTTATGATCAGCACTACTAGTTGGAATAGCTTCTACCCACTTAGTAACGTAATCAACAACAACTAAAATATGAGTATACCCATTGGATTTAGGAAAAGGTCCCATATAATCAAATCCCCAAACATCAAATGGTTCAACAGCAAGTGAATAATTCATAGGCATTTCCTGACATCTACCAACATTACCAATTCTTTGACATTCATCACAAGATAGGACAAACTTACAAGCATCCTTTAAAAGAGTAGGCCAATAAAAACCAGATTGCGATACCTTGTGTGCAGTTCTGTCTCCCGCATGGTGTCCTCCATCAGCCTCGGAATGACACTTTTGTAGGATTTGTTTCTGTTCATGCTCAGGTATACAACGTCTAATAATACCATCTACCCCTTCTTTATAAAGATGTGGGTCATCCCAGAAGTAATGTCTTAAATCAAAGAAGAACTTTTTCTTTTGTTGGTACGTGAAACTAGGTGGTATGTATTTAGCAACAATGTAATTAGCATAGTCCGCATACCATGGAGTAGTATGAGAAGCATTTATGACAGCTAATTGTTCATCAGGAAAATCATCATTAATAGGAAGTGGGTCATCAAGAGCATTTTCCATTCTAGACAAATTATCTGCTACGGGATTCTCAGCTCCCTTTCTATCAATAGTATGCAAGTCAAATTCTTGTAGCAATAGAACCCACCTAATGAGTCTAGGTTTAGCATCTTTATTTTCCATAAGATATTTAATAGCAGCATGATCGGTATGAACAGTTACTTTAGAATCAACTATGTAAGATCTGAATTTATCACATGCAAACACAACTGCTTGAAATTCTTTCTCAGTAGTAGCATAATTTATTTGGGCACTGTCTAGAGTTTTACTAGCATAATGGATAACATTTAATTTCTTATCAACTCTCTGTCCTAGAACAGCACCAACAGCATAGTCACTAGCATCACACATAATTTCAAAAGGCAAGTTCCAATCAGGTGGTTGGACAATAGGTGCAGTGGTTAAGGCTTTCTTAAGTGTTTCAAAGGCTTCTAGACAATCATCATCAAAAACAAATGGAACATCTTTTTGCAAAAGATTGGTAAGAGGCCTAGAAATTTTAGAGAAGTCTTTAATAAATCTCTTATAGAAACCAGCATGACCAAGGAAACTTCTTATACCTTTAATATCTTTAGGACATGGCATTTTCTCAATAGCATCAACCTTAGCTTTATCAACTTCAATACCTCTTTCAGAAATTTTATGCCCCAAGACAATGCCTTCATTCACCATAAAGTGGCACTTCTCCCAATTCAAGACAAGGTTAGTTTCTTCACATCTCTGCAAAACTCGATCAAGGTTGCTTAAGCAATCATCAAAAGAAGTTCCGTAAACGGAAAAATCATCCATGAACACCTCAACAATCTTTTCACAAAAGCCAGAGAATATAGCAGTCATACATATTTGAAAGGTAGCAGGTGCATTGCATAAACCAAAAGGCATATGTCTATAAGCATAAGTTCCAAAAGGACAAGTAAAGGTGGTTTTCTCTTGATCGGGTTGTGATACAGGTATTTGAGAAAAACCGGAATAACCATCTAGAAAACAAAAGTGTGTATGCTTAGACAATCTTTCTAACATTTGATCAATAAAAGGTAAGGGGTAATGATCTTTTCTAGTATCTTTGTTTAATTTTCTAAAATCAATTACCATCCTATAACCAGTTACAATTCTTTGTGGAATGAGTTCATTTTTATCATTAGGAACAACGGTAATACCTCCTTTCTTAGGGACACAATGAACGGGACTTACCCATCTACTATCAGCTATGGGATAGATTATACCTGCTTCCAGAAGTTTTAATATTTTGGTTCTTACCACCTCTTTCATCTTAGGATGTAATCGTCGTTGGTGGTCGACAACTGGTTTAGCATCAGGCTCCATATTAATTTTGTGCTGACATAGAGTGGGACTAATGCCCTTAAGATCATCAAGAGTATATCCAATAGCAGCTCGGTGCTTCCTTAGAGTTTTTAGTAATCTCTTTTCTTCATGAGCTAAAAGGTTAGCACTAATAATAACAGGATATATCTTCTTTTCATCAAGATAAGCATATTTCAATGTATCAGGCAATTGCTTCAATTCAAATACAGGATCACCTTTAGGCGGAGGAGGGACTCCAAGAGTTTCAACAGGCAAATTATGTTTAAGGATAGGTGGTTGATCAAAGAACATCTTATCTATTTCATTTCTTTCATTCATATGCATATCATTTTCATGGTCTAGCAAATATTGTTCTAACGGATCAGTAGGAGGTACGGCAATAGAAGCAAGACCAATAATTTCATCTTTACTAGGCAATTCTTTATCATGAGGTTGTCTACGAAACTTGGAGAAACTAAACTCATGAGATATATCACCAAACTTAACTCGAACCTTTTCTTTAACACAATCAATTTCAGCATTAACGGTATTCAATAAAGGTCTACCAAATATAATGGGACAAAAATTATCTTGTTGTGAGCCAAGTACTAAGAAATCAGTAGGGTATTTGATTTTCCCACACAAGACTTCAACATCTCTAACAATCCCAAGTGGTGTAATAGTATCTCTATTTGCAAGCTTAATAGTAACATCAATATCTTCAATCTCAACAGGTGCAATTTCATGCATTACTTCTTGATATAAAGAAAATGGAATAGCACTCACACTAGCACCCATATCACACAAACCATGATAGCAATGATCTCCAATCTTAACAGAAACAACAGGCATACCAACTACGGGCTTGTTCTTGTCTAACTTATCTCGTTCATTTCTAACAGGTTTAGCAATTCTAGCAGCCTCCTCACAAAAGTAAATAACATGCCCATCTATATTATCGACTAAGAGATCTTTAACCATAGCAACATCAGGTTCAACTTTAATTTGTTCAGAGGGTCTAGGTGCTCTAATATTACTTTTGTTAACCACAGTTGAAGCTTTAGCATGTTCCTTAATCCTAACAGGAAAAGGTGGTTTCTCAATATAAGCAGTAGGCACAACTGGATCAACATGGTAAACAATTGTTTCTTCTTTAACACTAACGGGTTCCTCAATCTTTTCTTTAATAGGGGGATGATATTTAAACCACTTCTCCTTAGGGAGATCAACATGAGTAGCAAATGATTCACAAAAGGAAGCTACTATCTCAGAGTCAAGTCCATATTTAGTGCTAAACTTATGAAAAGCATCGGTGGCCATAAAAGATTTAACACAATCGAACTCAAGTATTATACCTGACTCATTACCTTTGTTGAGTTCCCAATCTTCAGAGTTGCATTTAATCCTTTCCAGAAGATCCCATCTGAATTCAATAGTTTTCTTCATAAAGGAGCCAGCCGAAGAAGAATCGAGCATAGTTTGATTATCATGAGAAAGCCTAGCATAAAAATTCTGTAAGATAATTTCTTTTGAGAGCTCATGATTGGGGCATGTGTACATCATGTACTTAAGCCTCCCCCAAGCTTGAGTGATGCTTTCTCCTTCATGAGGCCAAAAATTATATATATAATTCCGATCACGATGAACCAAATGCATAGGATAAAATTTCTGATGGAATTCTAGTTTCAATCGGTTCCAGTCCCATGTATCAGTATCATCACATAGCCTATACCACATCAATGACTTTCCCTCCGAAGATAAAGGGAATACTTTCTTCTTAACTCCATCTCCGGATAAACCTGCAAGCTTAAACAATCCACAAATTTCATCACATAGATCAAGTGCATATCAGGATGTACAGTTCCATCTCCTGCATAAGGATTAGCTAGCAGTTTCTCTATCATACCCAGAGGAATCTCATAATAAATATTTTCAGTAGGTGCAGTAGGTTGAGGAGCAACTAGTTGTGTTTCTGGTCGAGGTGAAGATACCCCGAACAAACCCCTCAAAGGATTACTTTCCATAGTGACAAGTGACAGTAAATTTCAGCACGTAATATAAATGTTTCCTTACCAAATTCCACTCACCAAAGGCGCTTCACTCCCCGGCAACGGCGCCAGAAAAGAGTCTTGATGACCCACAAGTATAGGGGATCAATCGTAGTCCTTTCGATAAGTAAGAGTGTCGAACCCAACGAGGAGCAGAAGGAAATGACAAGCGGTTTTCAGCAAGGTATTTTCTGCAAGCACTGAAATTATCGGTAACGAGTAGTTTGATAGCAAGATAATTTGTAACAAGTGACAAGTAGCAATAGTAACAAAGAGTGCAGCAAGGTGGCCCAATCCTTTTTATAGCAAAGGACAAGCCGGAACAATCTCTTATAGTAAGTAAAGCGTTCTCGAGGACACATGGGAATTTCATCTAGTCACTTTCATCATGTTTGTTTGATTCACGTTCGCTACTTTGATAATTTGATATGTGGGTGGACCGGTGCTTGGGTGCCGTTCTTACTTGAACAAGTCTCCCACTTATGATTACCCCCTCTCGCAAGCATCCGCAATTATGAAAGAAGAATTAAGATAACTCTAACCATAGCATTAAACATGTGGATCCAAATCAGCCCCTTACGGAATAGCGCATAAACTAGGCTTTAAGCTTCTGTCACTCTAGCAACCCATCATCTAATTACTACTCCACAATGCATTCCCTCAGGCCCAAAGATGGTGAAGTGTCATGTAGTCTACGTTCACACGACACCACTAAGGGAATCAACAACATACATATCATCAAAATATCGAACGAATACCAAATTCACATGATTACTTATGACAAGACTTCTCCCATGTCCTCAAGAACAAAAGTAACTACTCACAAATCATATTCATGTCCAAGATCAGAGAGGTGTTAAATAGCATAATAGATCTGAACATATAATCTTCCACCAAATAAACCTACTAGCATCAACTACAAGATGTAATCAACACTACTAGCAACCCATAGGTACCAATATGAGGTTTTGAGACAAAGATTGAATACAAGAGATGAACTAGGGTTTGAGATGAGATGGTGCTGGTGAAGATGTTGATGAAGATTAGTCCTCCCACGATGAGAGGATCGCTGGTGATGTCGATGTCGATGATTTCCCCCTCCCGGAGGGAAGTATCCCCGGCAGAATCTCTCCGCCGGAGAGCAAAAGTGCTCCTACCCAAGTTCCACCTCGAGACGGCGGCGCACCGTCCCAAAAGTCTTCTCTATATTTTTTCTAGGGCAAATGGGCTTATATACCAGAAAATGGGGGCCAGAGGCTGGCCAGGGGCGCCACGAGGTACTAGGGCATGCCTGGGGGGGGGGGGTGGCGCACCCTGGTGCCTCGTGGGCACCTGGGTGGCCCCCTCTGGTACTTCTTGCTTCCAGTATTTTTTATTTATTCCAAAATAAATCTTCGTAAAATTTCAGCTCATTTGGAGATGTGTAGAATACGTAGGCAATCTCCCTCCTTGTGTAAATCTTGCATATTAAGAGAGAAAAGGCATTATGCAAGTACGAAGGAACTCTATACTCTCATGGTCTAAGGAATTATGCAAATGCTAACTTTCTCTGTGTCATTAACCATTTACTTGTGACGAATGTATCACATAGCATAACATCAATTCGGGTCGATTCAACACAAGTGTTCTTCTAACATTGTGTCCTCAAAAGTTGCTGGCATAGACATGCCCATGATCAGGAAAACATGATCATCATGCAACACTTGAGCCAGTCTTAGAGGCTTGACTAGGAATAATTTTTACCGTTTATTATTCCACGTGCACATGGGTTTTCCTCAGAGCCTTTATGGATATACGGGCTCGGGAACCATAGCAGTTATAGCACGGAATATAAACACAATTAGGAACATAGAGATAAATAATAACATTTATTATTGCCTCTAGGGCATATCTCGTACAGACTCCCACTTGCACTAGAGTCAATAATCTAGTCAATGCTAATGCACTTTACACCCATGGCATACCGGTGTAAAATATGCTTCGCTTGTGGTATAGTCTTTGTCCAACGGATCTGACAACTTCAGGCCCGTGTGTATCTTTGCATGTCCTCGCATTTTCACGCTTTCACAAAATTCATATTTTGTGTGGACTTGGCTTTGTATATATGTGACTCACTGGTCAAACCTTGATTCCTCAAACTGAGCTATGGAGGAAGTATCTACAATAGTGTTCCATTGACCAAAACCTTCTTGGAACCATACTAAGTTCATGAATGAACTATATGATTCAACATCTTCTTTGTCGCTTCTAAAGCGTCAACATACTTAGCCTTTGTTATAGAATTTGCCACAATAACCTGTTTGGAACAATTCAAAATTACCGTGCCACCATATCATGTTTTACACAAAACCCTTAACTTAAATCAAAAATCGCTTGGAGAAATGATGAAGACTATATCGATGTAATTACTTACAACGAGCACTTCATAATCTCCGCTTGCGAGAAAACATGTCATCAGTGCTACTATTGTGCTCAACGACATTTTCACTGTTGTCCCATGATCAGTACTTTGATCACTTTGGTATCTATACTCGCAACTGCTTGGGAGTACCAGACATATCTGGTTGTTTCACATACCATGGAATACATGATTAATCCAAAACATAAAAGTGTGTGGAATCTCCATCATGTATTTTGCTCATTAGTTTTTTAGGACACTGAGTCTTGCAAAACTCTTTCCATGTGACTTCGGCAAAAAACACTTCTAGGTGTTCTCATGCTAAACCATTTTAGCATTTTTGTCAATATGTATTCTTTGTTTAGCCTATTAGGCAATTTTATCTCCATAAATAATTATGCCTAATATTGAGGCTACCTAGCCCAAGCACTTTCATCGAAAAACTAATTTTCAATGAAGTCCTAATTCGTGTCAAGAAATTTATATTATTTCCAATTAACAATGTGTCAAGCACACAAGGTTTGAGAAATATTATTATGCTCCCACTTATTTTCTTGTAACCACAAGCATCTTCGCTATCCATTGATGAAATCAAACTCTTTTGATTATTTCATCAAAATGAAGATTCCAACTCCATTATTCTCTCTTCTGTCCATTGCTGGAACTCTGAAGTTTGCACATTCACTAGCATCCTCTGGATTGACAAAATACCTTGGACTGTATCACATGCAAGTCCTAGGTTGTATTTCCATCTTATGGAAATCCTTTTGGCATCCATGTATCATGTTTCATGATTGAAATTTGTATTAATTGCTAGTTTAACCCAAACCAACTTTAAGCATCGCTATGGAGAGACAATCTCGCCGTAGTTAACTCCTTGAATTTGTTATAAGCAACAAGTCGAGCTTTATGGATAAAACATTTTTATCCGTATTAGTTTATAGTTCCATTAATATTCGTTAGACTCTAAGTCTTTTGAAGGGTTTATCCAGATCTAATCTTGAATCATTTAAATGGATACTATCTCGGATTATATTGGCATTTAGCCAATTCCGGAGTCAGGGCCCATCAACACTTCCTTGTGTATCGTAGGTATACTGTTGTCTAGCAACAATATCTCGTTTGCGCATCGGAGAGGTTTGCATGAGTTTTGCCTACGTGGTTCAGCTGCAAGTTCGACCGAAGTCCATACATCTCATGTAGAGGCTTCCGTATCAGTCATAGTAGGAAACTCTGGAATTACTTCCAAGGTTTCTTTCCTTTGACCTGATGACGAAGATACTGTTATCTCGTCGAGTTGCACTGTCCTCCCACTCACGTTTTTGCAAGAACCATTTTCTTCAAAAGCATACCGCTCTCTGTGGCAAACCTTTTGCCTCGGTATAGTGATGGAGGAATACCCAATAAATTGGGATAACCTACAAAGTAGCACTTGTCTGATTTGGAATAGGTTTGTAAATATTTTACACAAGCCCCATATTCCAAATGTTAAGAAAAGACAAAACATGGTTGAGTGTACCATACCATGGCGTCATTTCAACAGATTTGATGGCACTCTTTTCAGTGTAAAAGCCGTAGTCTCTCAAGCATTACTTTAAAAGGGATAATGGCAAATTGATTTATGTCATCTTTGATCTTACCATTTCATAAATGGTTTGATTACATCTTCACGGACATTCCACTCACAGTGGTGTTCCGGGAGGTGTAAGTGATGAAACTCTTTTCACAACTCATCAGACATTCGCTAAACTTGTAACTGTAACACCCCGATTTTTGGCCCTTTCTTTTTCTTTTGAATTTCTTCGAATTTGCATTTGCAGTTCCTTTTTCCATGGCTATGTGGTCTTGAAATTTGGGCAGATTTTCTCTGTTGCCACTTCCAAGTGGTTTGTCATTCTCAAATCTATCCCTAGGCCATGTCATTTCCATCTTAGCCCAACCCCAATATTTATTTCTTGGGAATATTCCTTTTTCTATTAAAGGAATAACCCTGTTTGCTCTAGGTTGTGAAGCAACCTATATTTCTGTCATTCCAAAAATTCCCACAAAATTCTCATAAATTATTTGGATCATATCTTCCACCAATATGTCAAAATCCATCCTTGCCTAGTTCAAAAATAATTCAGGAATATTCATTTCCTATTCTGTCCAGTATGGCACTTTGTGAAGGAAGTGCTATTTATATTTTCTTGATTGCCTTAAATATTTTTGGGCACTCTCTCATATCCAAATTATTTCCACATGACAAAATTCAGCTTCATTTTCCTAGTAAATCTTCCTCAGCAAATTCCCAAAGTTTCTGACCAGAGAGAAGCTTTGTGAAGGAAGTACCAGATAGGATTATCCAAATGAGTTGACATTTTGGTAGATCATTTATATGATAAAATCATTGTTCTCCACCAAATTTCATATCCATCCAACTATCTATGTGAGCACACCTTCAAATCTTGGTTTCTGGTCACAATTTCAGTTTCTGAAGCAACTATATTTTATATTGCTTCAAAAATTATGAAATTAATCCAGGACCTAAGTATCCCTATATCATTTGAGCATGCCAAAATTCACATCATTTTGTTAAGCCATTTTCTCTGCAAAATTCCCCCAAGTTTCTGTCCAGTGTGGATCATTGTGAAGGAAGTACCATTTATACTCATCCAAATGGGATCAAATTTTTATGGTACCTTCATATGCCCAAATTATAATCCTCCACTAATTTTCATCCCAAGCCAAGTATCCACGTGAGTGCTACTTCCTTATCTAGATTCTGGCCAATTTTTGCAGTTGTAAAGCAACTGCACTCAAACCTTGTCCAAATGACCTCAAAATTGACAGGATCATAGTCCTTCCTACCCTAAACCCCTGAGACATTCTGGTTAGCTCTTATATCATCTCATTTGATCACTATTTCATGCCTAAGTTTGCAATAGAAAACTTTCTCTGATGACTCCCATCATCTCACAGTGGTTTTCTTCGATCAATCAACTCATGGAGTCTGTACTCTGGATGGACAACACGGTAGACATCTTTTTGCAGGCCATCGTGCCCTCTCCTTGCCATGCCACGCGGTGACCACGCGGCTGGGAAGCAATTGTCGTGCTCTGGATGGCATTTAGCTTCGGGCACTCTTCTACTCATCGTTCCCGTGCGTCCCACCGTGTCTACCGCGTCGCCCACAGTCTCCCGCGTTCGCTCGTGCCCTGGCCCCCTCCTCCTTTGCCCTCCTCGTGCCACGGTGGCCGCGACCGCGTGCGCACAGTGGCCGACCGGACTCCGCGCCGCCCGTGTCTGTCCTCCTCTGGCGCTCCACTACCCCTCTCCCGTCGCCGTCCGAGCCGGTCCGCGGTGGCATTCGACTCGGGCATCTTGCCTCGGCTACATATAGCCATCCCCGCGGCTCCCCGACCTCACCAAGCTCTTCTCCTCCCTCCCAGCTCTCTCCTGGACCCCTCAATCCCTCGCCGGAGCCACTCCCCACCCGCCATTCCTGCCACGGCCATCGCCGGAGTCCGCTCAAATTCGGGCAATGCTGGCCCTCCCTCCTCCTTCTGACCTCACCAGCCTCTTCCCCGAGCTCCAGTGATCCTCCCCACCTCTTCTTTTCGTTCCCGGAGTGCCCGTGGCCGCGACCCCAAGGATGGCCGCCGCCCTCGTCCGCGGCCACCTCGAGTCGCCACTACTGCAGCCCTCCCCAGTGCGGCTGCTGCACCCAGGCGGAAGCGGCGCACCTTCCCGAGGCTGCCAGTGCCCTCGCCTCGGTCGGAGGTGGCAGGGCCAGCGGCGGCTGCCCCTCTGCCTCGCTCCTCCTTTGTTCCGCGCGGGGGAACGTGGAAGGAAGGAGACGACCAGCCGTGGGCCCCGCGGCCCAACATGTCATCCACCTAGCCTCGGGCCCGCGTGGGATAAGTGGAGACGGTTTTGGCAAAAGTACGTTTTCAGTCAAAGAAAGCGTACTTCGCTGCTTCTTCGGATCAAAACACGTCTTCCTTGTTCGAAAGCGTATTACCCGAAATGTGCTTTCTCTTTTTCAGCCGTCGGCCGAAACGGTTAGATTGCGGGCGTTCACCCGTTAGCAGCAGAAATGAATAATTTTTATTCTTTTTCTGCTTAACGAACGAACGGCCGTAACTTCGCGACCGTAACTCCGATTCAGCTGATTCCAAAGCCCATGATCTCAGTTTGTCGAGCCCGTTCCGATGGTATCATTTTCATGAGGTTGTCACACTATGAAAATGACCATTTTTCCCTTGCCCTTAAAACAGCTCCGCTGGGAGGGAAACTTTTCCGTCGATTCTTTCCGCGAGTTCATCGCACTTCGCCCCGGTGCATCCTTCATCCCCAGGCAAGCCACAACAGCCACTTGCCTGATGGCATTGCAGTAGCCATGGTTTCCACTTGAATATTTAATAATTGTTTGCTCATTTAATTATTTTGTGCATGATTCGAATATGCTTGTGAATCCATGTCCATGCTTATGCCATGTTCATCAAGTGAGTAAATTGATTAAATGCTAATATTTTTATTATCATGCTTTATTCTTGTAATCATTTCCGATGCTAGTGATAGTGTTATACTCACATGAGTAGTTATTGTCTGATATGAAAATACTTGTGATACTCATGATCATCTTTATGCCATGCTCATGTGCATCCCGTAGACCAAATGATTTATCATTATGATGTTAAATGGTTATGGTGCCCATCCATGGTTACACTGATATCATGCTCATCTGCATTGTTATGTTATTATGACTCAGCTCATCACCATTCAAGTTGAACCTGACATTAATCGAACTTGAACAAATCTGTTGGCTGAGTCATGGTGCCACCGAATCGAGCTCACTAGTGCAACCACACTTGCCTGGATGGGGAGGCCCTAATGCGGTCTATTGTCATGCCTCTCGCCGGTGCCTCCAACTAGGGAAGGTTATGCGCGCGCGCTACCCTGATCAGGTAGGCGGCCATAAGCCTTGTGCCCGAGTTGTTTGCGCGCGGTTGTCCCCGTTTGGGACGAGTTTGTTTTGTTGGGCCACGACGGTGGCAGCCACGAAGGTGGCGGATGTCACGAGTTGACATCAGGGTGACCCTAGACATAGCCGAAAGGGGAGTTTGTCGGGAGTGCCGGGAGAGTGTCATGAAATAGACTGGTTTTGTCTGAATGTCGTTGGTCCACCCGAATGGGAGCACGAGGCCATGAGTTCCGTGGTGTGGGTACAGTGTACTAACCTCTGCAGAGTGTATAATCTATCGATAACCGCGTCCTCGGTCATGGACACAGTTCGTAGTAGGTCACACTATGGGTCAACAGAAATAATAACCTGGATAATAAACAACCCCGGTTCGATCAGAAAAGAAGTTGGTTGATCTTTATGTGGTCATGCGATGATCACAGGTAGAGATCAGGTTCCGTGTGGTCATGTGATGATCACATTGGTATAGTTGATACCGAGCTTGGTTGATCTTGAGGTGATCGTGTGATGATCACGATGGTAAGTTTGTGGTTACGAGATAATCTCCGAGCAGAGTAAGTTGGTCCATGAGACCTTAAATGTCGAACCCCTTGCATGCTAGTGCTCGTATCATCATGCTCATATCATGAATCATATACACTTGCCATGCTCATGTTGTTGCCATGCCCATGTTGTTGCCATGCTCATGTTGCTCTAGTAGTATCGTGTTCATCTTTGATGATTAACCTATAAATGCCATGCTGTTGTATGTCTTGATTGCTTTGGTTGCTGTGAGCTTGCGAGTACATTCAAAGTACTCACCTGGCGTGTCATGCCAGATTGCAGGTGATGCCGTGATTGCTTGTTTGTCGAGGATCCCGAGGTTGCGCTCTAGGATATGTCCCAGCCAGAGTCCCTGTGGAGTGGAGTTCACCACCGTCGTCATTGTTCCGCTGTTAGGATTTATTCCGCTTCGAGATGTCTCGCTGCTAGCATAGAGCTATCTGAGCAGGCGAAGTGTCGCCATGCCCCTGTAACCGTCATGCCTTTTCCCCGAGCTCCAGTGATCCTCCCCACCTCTTCTTTTCGTTCCCGGAGTGCCCGTGGCCACGACCCCAAGGATGGCCGCCGCCCTCGTCCGCGGCCACCTCGTGTCGCCACTACTGCAGCCCTCCCCAGCGCGGCTGTTGCACCCAGGCGGAAGCGGCGCACCTTCCCAAGGCCGCAAGTACCCTCGCCCCGGTCGGAGGTGGCCGGAGGCGGCAGGGCCAGCGGCGGCCGCCCCTCTGCCTCGCTCCTCCTCAGTTCCGCATGGGGGAACGATGAAGGAAGGAAATGACCAGCCGTGGGCCCTGCGGCCCCACATGTCATCCACCCAGCCTCGGGCCCGCGTGGGATAAATAGAGACGGCTTTGGCAAAAGTACGTTTTCAGTTAAAGAAAGCGTACTTCGCTGCTTCTTCGGATCAAAATACGTCTTCCTTGTTCGAAAGCGTGTTACCCGAAATGCGCTTTCTCTTTTTCAGCCGCCGGCCGAAACGGTTAGATTGCGGGCGTTCACCCGTTAGCAGTAGAAATGAATAATTTTTATTCTTTTTCTGCCTAACGAACGAACGGCCGTTACTTCGCGACCGTAACTCCGATTCAGGTGATTCCAAAGCCCACAATCTCAATTCGTCGAGCCCGTTCCGATGGTATCATTTTCATGAGGTTGTCACACTGTGAAAATGACCATTTTGCCCTTGCCCTTAAAACAGCTCCGCCGGGAGGGAAACTTTTCCGGCGATTCTTTCCGTGAGTTCATCGCACTTCTCCCCGGTGCATCCTTCATCCCCAGGCAAGCCACAACAGCCACTTGCATGATGGCATTGTAGTAGCCATGGTTTCCACTTGAATATTTAATAATTGTTTGCTCATTTAATTATTTTGTGAATGATTCGAATATGCTTGTGAATCCATGTCCATGCTTATGCCATGTTCATCAAGTGAGTAAATTGATTAAATGCTAATGTTTTTATTATCATGCTTTATTCCTGTAATCATTTCCGATGCTAGTGATAATGTTATACTCACATGAGTAGTTACTGTCTGATATGAAAATACTTGTGATACTCATGATCATCTTTATGCCATGCTCATGTGCATCCCGTAGACCAAATGATTTATCATTATGATGTTAAATGGTTATGTTACCCATCCATGGTTACACTGATATCATGCTCATCTACATTGTTATGTTATTATGACTCAGCTCATCACCATTCAAGTTGAACCTGACATTAATCGAACTTGAACAAATCTGTTGGCTGAGTCATGGTGCCACCGAATCGAGCTCACTAGTGCAACCACACTTGCCTGGATGGGGAGGCCCTAATGCGGTCTATTGTCATGCCTCTCACCGGTGCCTCCAACTAGGGAAGGTTATGCGCGCGCGCTACCCTGATCAGGTAGGCGGCCATAAGCCTTGTGCCCGAGTTGTTTGCGCGCGGTTGTCCCCGTTTGGGACGAGTTTGTTTTGTTGGGCCACGACGGTGGCAGCCACGAAGGTGGCGGATGTCATGAGTTGACATCAGGGCGACCCAGGACATAGCCCAAAGGGGAGTTTGTCGGGAGTGGCCGGGAGAGTGTCATGCAATAGACTGGTTTTGTCGGAATGTCGTTGGTCCACCCGAATGGGAGCAGGAGGCCATGAGTTCCGTGGTGTGGGTACAGTGTACTAACCTCTGCAGAGTGTATAATCTATCGATAGCCGCGTCCTCGGTCATGGACACAGTTCGTAGTAGGTCACACTATGGGTCAACAGAAATAATAACCTGGATAATAAACAACCCCGGTTCGATGAGAAAAGAAGTTGGTTGATCTTTATGTGGTCATGCGATGATCACAGGTAGAGATCAAGCTCCGTGTGGTCATGTGATGATCACAATGGTATAGTTGATACCGAGCTTGATTGATCCTGAGGTGATCATGTGATGATCACGATGGTAAGTTTGTGGTTACGAGATAATCTCCGAGCAGAGTAAGTTGGTCCATGAGACCTTAAATGTCGAACCCCTTGCATGCTAGTGCTCGTATCATCATGCTCATATTATGAATCATATACATTTCCCATGCTCATGCTGTTGTCATGCCCATGTTGTTGCCATGCTCATGTTGCTCTAGTAGTATCGTGTTCATCTTTGATGATTAACCTGTAAATGCCATGTTGTTGTATGTCTTGATTGCTTTGGTTGCTGTGAGCTTGCGAGTACATTCAAAGTACTCACCTGGCGTGTCATGCCAGATTGCAGGTGATGCCGGGATTGCTTGTTTGTCGAGGATCCCGAGGTTGCGCTCTAGGATACGTCCCAGCCAGAGTCCCTGCGGAGTGGAGTTCACCACCGTCGTCGTTGTTCCGCTGTTAGGATTTATTCCGCTTCGAGATGTCTCGCTGCTAGCATAGAGCTATCTGAGCAGGCGAAGTGTCGCCGTGCGCCTGTAACCTTCATTCCTTTAGAACCTTTGTACCCGTGTTATTTGTAATAAAGAGCTGATTTGTTCTATGCCAAGCAGTGCCGTATTCTAGAAGACTTGATCTCTGGGCTAGAATAAGGGGTGTTCTGGTCTCACTGAGCCGGGGTGCCATAGCGGTTGGTATCAGAGCAGGTCTGGCTGTAGGACGCCCTAGTGTGCGCGAGCATTAGAAACCGGTAGTTTAGAGTCTAGTCAGTTTGCTGCATTTGGTTGCTGCATTTGTTTGTCACATAGCATGCATATAGACTCATTATCTTGTCGCTAACGGTTGATCTTGTGAGTGTAGGTGGCATCGGTTTCGATGCACTACCTGTACCCTCCGGATTTGCATACTTGCTCATTGGTGTTTGGTGTCATCTCTGTCCCAGCAGAGTGATGCCGAGGTACCTTGTGATGTCGATTACTTGCAGGATTGATGCACAGGTATCACACCAAGTTATTTTCTGCCAGCCACCTATCGTTTCGGTGGTAGACATGCTTCTACCCTGGATCTTGCCATCCAACCCGCCGTTTGGCAACCCTCACTGGTCTTTGTTACCAGAAAAGGGCAATGCTAGCAAATCATGTTTTCCACCGCTATCCTACGCTATCACCCATTCCCTGGACGAGTAATGTTCCCTTCTGTACGCTTGATGATGATATGGCCGTGACATCCGTGTCTCGCTACATGATCACCGAGTCTGTCCTCACCCCTGAGCCGTCCAGATGCAACCGGTGCTGATCCAGCGCTTGGTGTAGCTCTGCTTACACCAACCCCTCCACACGCTGATCCATTTTCGTGCACACCACCACAGCATATTAGATCATAGTACCAGAGTTTCCTCGAGAATTGTGTGCTTAAGTAGGCACGCATAGTGAGGTGAATAGCAGTATAATGTGATGTTGCTTGTATGCAATCTTAATGCTATGTATGCTTTTGTTTGAGTCGTTCCTTTTCCTTCTTTCTTTGCGCCCTCGGTGTTACCTTATTTCCCCTTATGAAAGTTGATCATCAACCGACCCCGGACTCAAAGAATCAGTGAGGATTTCAAATATTTTGAAGCTCAGCTAAACAGAATGGAATTATCAGTGGACAACATTATATTGGGAATATCTGGTTTGAATACAAATGATATTCTGGATTGACTATCAACATCAAGATTTACATCAGTGGAGCAACATTCACAGCAGTAATGAACCAGCTGCATGACAAGTTGTGTGCAAGACCACAATACATTTCCAGTCAAAGGAATATCAAGGGTACATATATGTATATGGCATTCAGTCCGCACACTAGGGTGAGAAGCTTCTGGAGTAAGCAACCCAGTCTTCCTCTACATGCTACCATGGAAGCTTATGACGCAAGGTTCCGCAGCCTTCCTCAGTACGAGATGTGGATGACTTACAGTGTAAGATACTCAGTCTTCTTTGGTAAGCCATTGCAGAAAGCTTCCGGCATAAGGCACCGAATCTTCTCCAGTAAGCAACCAGGAGGAGAAGCTTTTGAAGCACGGTACCCAGTCTTCCTCAGCACGCTACTCTCAGATAGCTTCCAACACAAGCTATCCAGTCCTCGTCAGCATGGCACTACAATCAGTACAAGATACTACACAGTGAGTTGGCAGCATATGACAGAATCAGATCCGCGACAGTTGGGTCAGAAACACGAGCTACTCAGGACCCAAGTGTCTGCCTCGGGAATCAAATGCTCAGGGACCCATGCTTCCATATATATATATTGTGAGCATGCTGCCAAGGTAATGCAAGTCACTCATACGATGATGCAAGCACGGTGAGAACCTGACAACCACATGAGTTATGCAAGAGGAAGAAAAGCCAGTATACACCTCAGTGTGATGCAATGTCTGACAAACTATGAGGTAAGACAATTTGGAACAACAATCTTGAGAGTGGATATCAAGGCTAGCTTCCTCCCAACC
Organism: Elymus sibiricus; assembly: GCA_039707655.1. Lineage (NCBI taxonomy): Eukaryota > Viridiplantae > Streptophyta > Magnoliopsida > Poales > Poaceae > Elymus > Elymus sibiricus. The sequence continues at coordinate 137,456,564 of CM077666.1, forward strand.
GAAAAAGTGATATCATTAACCTCTGTCATTGTCATGTATGATTGACCACAATAGTGAGCTCTATACAGTAACTGTGAACCTGGTATATGATCCTGATGAACCCTTGCTTACCTTTTCCTGGTAACGGCACCACGCCTGTGTTCTAAGCTGCTTTTGGCCGTCCAGGGTGGATGCCGACTTTATTTTTCTCTTTTCAACAACTGGCCATGTTCTGAGCTGCTTTTTGGCCGTCTCGGGCAGCTGTTGAGTTTCTTTTGTACCAGTGACCCTATGCTCTGAGATGTTCTTTGGCCATCTTAGGGAACTGCTACATTCTTCTTATCAACACTGCCTCATGTTCTGAGCTGCTTTTCAGCCGTCATGAGCCATGGTTGAGTTATTTCAGTAATGTCCCAGATCTGAGTTGTAAAGACCGTTCTGGTGGCTACTGATTTATTTGCCGATTTCATGCAAAGGTTTGGATGATCATTGCCCTACAGTTAAAGCTCGAGAGATGATAAACTTGCCAGTTAAACGTTGCTGCACTGCCTGAGGATAAGATAAGGTATGACTGCTGGAATATTGCACCTGACAGCACCTATGGTCACACAAAGAATTAAAGGTATCTATGGCCAAGCTCTTTCAGCAAAAGATTCAGAAAAAGAGAACCATAATGAAGGAGCAAGACCGGCAATACAGGTATGATAATCAATGCAGGAAGAACACGGTACGGATACCCAAGACAGTGTGATTCCGTATTGATCACCATGAACACCCACCCAAGGGGCCTACTCTGTTTGTAAGGACCTCATATCAAGGTGACAGTTGAATCGTCGGTACGGATCTGAGACAAAGAAGTCAGCAAAATTTAGAATTACCTACAAGCAGTCAGATCCCGCCAAGAGAACGATTATGATTCTCCGCATTGTTTTGAACCCGGAGGACATGCATCTACTTGAGTAACCCGAGGCAATGATTAATGGTTTCATGCCCACCGTGGAAATATGTGCACAACTCCATTGAATACTATCGGTGCTGGATAGAAGAATGTCACGTCAAATGGAAGTCACTCCCGGACTTATGGAAATCCCGGTCATGATAATATCAGACAAGCCAGCAGACATAAAAGAATTGAAGTCAGAGCAAGGATGAACATATGAAGGAAGACCTGTCAGAATGTGGGATACAGTGAAGCAAACCACCCCAGAGCAAGGCAGTCAGTCAGATGCAATTCAGTGGGAACAATTTATAAAGGAAAAGGATACCCAAGTTGGAAACGGTTTCCTTAATTCAGAATATTCATACTCATTCCCTGAGCAGCCAAATCTAGAGGACGAGATTTATCGTAAGGGGGGTAGGTTTGTAACACCCCGATATTTGGCCCTTTCTTTTTCTTTTGAATTTCTTCGAATTTGCATTTGCAGTTCCTTTTTCCGTGGCTATGTGGTCTTGAAACCTGGGCAGATTTTCTGTTTTGCCACTTCCAAGTGGTTTGTCATTCTCAAATCTATCCCTAGGCCATGTCATTTCCATCTTAGCCCAACCCCAATATTTATTTCTTGGGAATATTCCTTTTTCTATTAAAGGAATAACCCTGTTTGCTCTAGGTTGTGAAGCAACCTATATTTCTGTCATTCCAAAAATTCCCACAAAATTCTCATAAATTATTTGGATCATATCTTTCACCAATATGTCAAAATCCATCCTTGCCTAGTTCAAAAATAATTCAGGAATATTCATTTCCTATTCTGTCTAGTATGGCACTTTGTCAAGGAAGTGCTACTTATCTTTTCTTGATTGACTTCAAAACTTTTGGGCACTCTATAATATCCAAATTATTTCCACATGCCAAAATTCAGCTTCATTTTCCTAGTAAATCTTCATCAGCAAATTCCCAAATTTCTGACCAGAGAGAAGCTTTGTGAAGGAAGTACCAGCTAGGATTATCCAAATGAGTTTAAATTTTGGTAGATCAGTTATATGATAGAATCATTGTTCTCCACCAAATTTCATATCCATCCAACTATCTACATGAGCACACCTTCAAATCTTGGTTTCTGGTCACAATTTCAGTTTCTGAAGCAACTATATTTTATATTGCTTCAAAAATTCTGAAATTAATCCAGGACTTAAGTATCCCTATATCATTTGAGCATGCCAAAATTCACATCAGTTTGCCAAGCCATTTTCTCTGCAAAATTCCCCCAAGTTTCTGTCCGGAGTGGATCATTCTGAAGGAAGTACCATTTATACTCATCCAAATGGGATGAAATTTTTATGGTACCTTCATATGCCCAAATTATAATCCTCCACCAATTTTCAGCCCAAGCCAAGTATACGTGTGAGTGCTACTTCCTTATCTAGATTCTGACCAATTTTTGCAGTTGTAAAGCAACTGCACTCAAACCTTGTCCAAATGACCTCAAAATTCACAGGATCATAGTCCTTCCTACCCTAAACCCCTGAGACATTCTGGTTAGCTCTTATCTCATCTCATTTGATCACTATTTCATGCCTAAGTTTGCAACAGTAAACTTTCTCTGATCACTCCCATCATCTCACAGTGGTTTTCTTCGATCAATCAACTCATGGAGTCTGTACTCTGGATGGACAACACTATAGACATCTTTTTGCAGGCCATCGTGCCCTCTCCTTGCCATGCCATGCGGTGACCACGCGTCTGGGAAGCAATTGTCGCGCTCTGGATGGCGTTTAGCTTCGGGCACTCCTCTACTCGTTGTTCCCGCGCGTCCCACCGTGTCTACCGCGTCGCCCACAGTCTCCCGCGTTCCCTCGTGTCGTGGCCCCCTCCTCCTTCGCCCTCCTCGCGCCACGGTGGCCGCGACCGCGTGCGCACAGTGGCTGAGTGGCCGACCGGACTCCGCACCGCCCGCGTCTGTCCTCCTCTGGCGCTCCACTACCCCTCTCCCGTCGCCGTCCGAGCCAGTACGCGTGCGCACACGTACGCGGTCGTGCCAGAGGCATCGACCGCGCGTCCGTGGCGGCATTCGACTCGGGCGTCTTTCCCCGGCTACATATAGCCATCCCCGCGGCTCCCCGACCTCACCAAGCTCTTCTCCTCCCTCCCAGCTCTCTCCTGGACCCCTCAATCCCTCGCCGGAGCCACTCCCCGCCCGCCATTCCCGCCACGGCCATCGCTGGAGTCCGGTCAAATTCGGGCAATTCCGGCCCTCCCTCCTCCTTCTGACCTCACCAGCCTCTTCCCCGAGCTCCAGTGATCCTCCCCACCTCTTCTTTTCGTTGCCGGAGTGCCCGTGGCCGCGACCCCAAGGATGGCCGCCGCCCTCGTCCGTGGCCACCTCGAGTCGCCACTACTGCAGCCCTCCCCAGCGCGGCTGCTGCACCCAGGCGGAAGCGGCGCACCTTCACGAGGCCGCCAGTGCCCTCGCGCCGGTCGGAGGTGGCCGGAGGCGGCAGGGCCAGCGGCGGCCGCCCCTCTGCCTCGCTCCTCCTCTGTTCCGCGCGGGGGAGCGGTGAAGGAAGGAGACGACCAGCCGTGGGCCCTGCGGCCCCACATGTCATCCACCCAGCCTCGGGCCCGCGTGGGATAAGTGGAGACGGTTTTGGCAAAAGTACGTTTTCAGTTAAAGAAAGCGTACTTCGCTGCTTCTTCGGATCAAAATACGTCTTCCTTGTTCGAAAGCGTGTTACCCGAAATGCGCTTTCTCTTTTTCAGCCGCCGGCCGAAACGGTTAGATTGCGGGCGTTCACCCGTTAGCAGCAGAAATGAATATTTTTTATTCTTTTTCTGCCTAATGAATGAACGGCCGTAACTTCGCGACCGTAACTCCGATTCAGGTGATTCCAAAGCCCACGATCTCAGTTCGTCGAGCCCGTTCCGATGGTATCATTTTCATGAGGATTTCACACTTTGAAAATGACCATTTTGCCCTTTCCCTTAAAACAGCTCCGCCGGGAGGGAAACTTTTCCGGCGATTCTTTCCGCGAGTTCATCGCAGTTCTCCCCGGTGCATCCTTCATCCCCAGGCAAGCCACAACAGCCACTTGCATGATGGCATTGCATTAGCCATGGTTTCCACTTGAATATTTAATAATTGTTTGCTCATTTAATTATTTTGTGAATGATTCGAATATGCTTGTGAATCCATGTCCATGCTTATGCCATGTTCATCAAGTGAGTAAATTGATTAAATGCTAATGTTTTTATTATCATGCTTTATTCCTGTAATCATTTCCGATGCTAGTGATAATGTTATGCTCACATGAGTAGTTACTGTCTGATATGAAAATACTTGTGATACTCATGATCATCTTTATGCCATGCTCATGTGCATCCCGTAGACCAAATGATTTATCATTATGATGTTAAATGGTTATGTTGCCCATCCATGGTTACACTGATATCATGCTCATATGCATTGTTATGTTATTATGACTTAGCTCATCACCATTCAAGTTGAACCTGACATTAATCGAACTTGAACAAATCTGTTGGCTGAGTCATGCTGCCACCGAATCGAGCTCACCAGTGCAACCACACTTGCCTGGATGGGGAGGCCCTAATGCGATCTATTGTCATCCCTCTCGCCGGTGCCTCCAACTAGGGAAGGTTATGCGCGCGCGCTACCCTGATCAGGTAGGCGGCCATAAGCCTTGTGCCCGAGTTGTTTGCGCGCGGTTGTACCCGTTTGGGACGAGTTTGTTTTGTTGGGCCACGACGGTGGCAGCCACGAAGGTGGCGGATGTCACGAGTTGACATCAGGGCGACCCAGGACATAGCCCAAAGGGGAGTTTGTCGGGAGTGGCCGGGAGAGTGTCATGCAATAGACTGGTTTTGTCGGAATGTCGTTGGTCCAGCCGAATGGGAGCACGAGGCCATGAGTTCCGTGGTGTGGGTACAATGTACTAACCTCTGCAGAGTGTATAATCTATCGATAGCTGCGTCCTCGGTCATGGACATAGTTCATAGTAGGTCACACTATGGGTCAACAGAAATAATAACCTGGATAATAAACAACCCCGGTTCGATGAGAAAAGAAGTCGGTTGATCTTTATTTGGTCATGCGATGATCACAGGTAGAGATCAAGCTCCGTGTGGTCAAGTGATGATCACGATGGTATAGTTGATACCGAGCTTGGTTGATCCTGTGATGATCACGATGGTAAGTTTGTGGTTACGAGATAATCTCCGAGCAGAGTAAGTTGGTCCATGAGACCTTAAATGTCGAACCCCTTGCATGCTAGTGCTCGTATCATCATGCTCATATCATGAATCATATACACTTGCCATGCTCATGCTGTTGCCATGCCCATGTTGTTGCCATGCTCATGTTGCTCTAGTAGTATCGTGTTCATCTTTGATGATTAACTTGTAAATGCCATGCTGTTGTATGTCTTGATTGCTTTGGTTGCTGTGAGCTTGCGAGTACATTCAAAGTACTCACCTGGCGTGTCATGCCAGATTGCAGGTGATGCCATGATTGCTTGTTTGTTGAGGATCCCGAGGTTGCGCTCTAGGATACGTCCCAGCCAGAGTCCCTGCGGAGTGGAGTTCACCACCGTCGTCGTTGTTCCGCTGTTAGGATTTATTCCGCTTCAAGATGTCTCGCTGCTAGCATAGGGCTATCTGAGGAGGCGAAGTGTCGCCGTGCCCCTGTAACCTTCATGCCTTTAGAACCTTTGTACCCATGTTATTTGTAATAAAGAGCTGATTTGTTCTATGCCAAGTAGTGCCGTATTCCAGAAGACTTGATCTCTGGGTTGGAATACGGGGTGTTCCGGTCTCTCTGAGCCGGGGTGCCACAGTAACTCAAACATTCCTTTCCGCAATCTAATTGCAGAAACATAATTTTCTTGTTACAATAATTTCGACTTCATTTTCAAAACCTTTTGAATGATTTCAAAAGATCCAGACTTACGTCTCATAAAGTAAATATCCATATATCTACTTGAGTCATTACTGAAGATAGACAAATCCACTGCTAGCAACAACATTTATCGGACTACACACATCAAAATGTACGATCACCAATAAGTTCGTTGCTTGTTCCTTATGGCCTGTGAACAGTATTTTAGTCACTTTACTTTCCGGACGAAAGTTGCAAGTGTCGGATGATTCATAATCAAATGACTTCAAAATCCATCATTATGGAATTTCTCCATGCGGGTTTCTCCAGTGTGACCAAATGCAGTGCCATACATATGTGGTATTCTTTAAGTCTTGCGACATTTAGCGTTAGTGTTATGGATGTATCATATCATTGTCAATGTTCATAACATACATTCGATCCATGATGGAAGCATGGCCCTTATGTTATTCATAACACCGAACAACAATTGTTCAATCATGAACAACCTCCTTGCAACAAACATTAGCCAATGGGCTAGAGTGTATAAAACTCTAAAATGAATTATGAAAATAAATATAGAGGTAATACACCGATGGAAGGTATAGTAACTTTTACTATGTTCCGAGCGCGTATCTAAACCTCATTACTAGCAAGTCTTTTAGGCCGTAGTAGTTCTTGCATCGAGTCGCAACTGAATGCAATCGAGCGGGTATCTCTATGATCAACTTTTAGTCATAATACCCAAGAATCAGTGATTAACATGTTTATTATAATTCCCAAGAATTATATCTTTGACCAGCCTTCCATACATTTAGAACTCGTATGACATTCATACATGAGCTGGACATTCCAGTCTTCTTCCTTTTTGCCTTTATACTTCTAACAGTTTTACTTCCAATATTTCTCCTACTCTCAGAAGAAGCACCCAACTTTAAGAGTGGCATTAGCCCCGGACTTCCTAGGCATGTAAGTCTCACCGACACCCTTTGGACTTTTCCTTTCTCTTTAAGTTGCTGATTTATTCACCTTCATCACATGATAGGCGTTCTTCTGGATCCATCTCTTATCAGTTTAATGCATAGTAAATACTTTACTAATAATTTGCAAACAAACATTGCTTTGGATATCTCATATCTTTTAGCCTTTGTTTGTATCTGAAACTAATTTTCAGTTCCATGAATATCACATAACTATCCCAAACTTTTGAAGTTTGGGTCTCATGGAAGCAAACATATTGCACTTGACCGTAACGGAATTCTAGCCTTTGGATATATGGACGAGAGTCACATCATCCATAGCATTAGTGGGAGAATACCAAAAGCATGCGATAGGAAAAAGTCCTTCTCGGCACTCTTGAGGACAATCCTCACATTACGTTACCAACCGTAAAGTTATAACCAGATAAATAACAGCTTATTCAATTTTAATAGGGAAGGTGGAAACGCAAGCCAATATTCTATAACTATTATGCAAATTACACTTAGACTATGTTCATAATTAATTGCACTAAGAATTAAACAAGTTAATTCTACAGTGCCCTCCCACTCAAATCAATATCTCTCATAATTTATTGTGAGTGATTCAAGACCCATATTTCAATTCAACGCCAAGGATGTATCGATCTCAAGTGACGAGAAGTTCAATTGGTAGGCCAACTTGCCAATCACATCTCTATGTGACTCTTGTTCATCTTTCGATGGGCATGTTCCGAGCTTAGGACGATCCTCCAGAATGTCAAGACAACCAAGTGATCTTGCTGCGAGGTCTCAACTCACCCGCCTCACACTTCTCTAATCGTTCGTTACCCATGTATCCATGTGATACCCCAAAGAGATAGGTGCCGTGACGGTGCTACACTTGGGAGAACACTAACTACTTGATATTTTAAGTGAGAGATCACCCTAATAAAAAGCGACTACCGCGCAATCAAGAAGGGTGCAACAAGAGGGATAAACATCTTAGGCAATTCATAATAGCATGATATGGTATAGCCCTTTCTGATGGAGAAGTCTTTAATTTCTTTGTCTTCGGCATTTGCGTTGGTGTTCACCTTCGCGAAGGTTGCCACCACCTTGTCGATGCACCAGATAATATTGCTATCTCTATAGCAAATAAATTTAGTGCATTACATAAGGTTGACACGCATGTCATTAAAGTGACAATCATATGGCTCCAGCCATCATGCCGAATCATGAAACGCAGGTCATGTTAATTAATTTACATCATATAGTCATCTCATACATAATCAAATTACATATGATGAAGACTATACCACATCTCACGCACATGCATCCTGCAAAACTAAGTTAGACGACTCTAATCGGTTTATGCAAAATTTTATTTTACGTGGCTTCTAAGGTTTTGACTTAAACCGCAACAACCAATGTTTATCATCAAGTATGATTATTCAAGTCACTAGATTAACATTGCGGGGTGTATGAAGCACGAGATAATAAAATCTCGAACCCCATACTGAACTTCGTCATACGCATGACCCCCGCGCAGATCATATCTGCATTGCCCTTTAGTCTACGAAATTTCATCTTCCTTTTAACTATGGTGGAACCCAAAGAACTGATAGCACTTCATTGATCAATCAGGATCGTGGATTGCCAGAACTTTGTGAAATTCCACCATGCTGTTTCAAGATTAGAAATGTGCAAATTCTAGGGAAGCAACAAGAACATCGGGTAATAGATTTCATCTGCTACCCGCATAAATAATTTTCAGCAATACATCTCATCTACTACAAAATTATATTATGCAATACCGATACATCTCTATGTATTCTAGATCGTAACTTGCATCTACCCATAGCATGGCTCTGATACCATTGAAGGGGAACATAGCAGAAAGCAAAAAATTTCCGCACTACGAACATGCCCAGGATCACTATGGAGATGCATACATGGTTTTTGATCTAATCATTACTGACTCGTAGCGCAGCGGAAGTAGAGTAGATGAATATCGTCGGTGCAGATCCCCGCTACTAGGATTTACAACCTCTCAACCGCGAGTATGTTCTCCCTTGCCAGCTTACCGGACGGATCCTCAGACAGCCCTTCAGGAGGCCTCTGTACAGTCCCTCGGATAGTCCCACCGGACGCATCCTTGGACAGCCCTTCGGGAGGCCTCTGGACAGTCCCTCAGATAGTCCCACCGGACGGATCCTCGGACAGCCCTTCGGGAGGACCATCGAACAGCCCCTCGGGCAAAAGATCGAACCTACGACCTCTCTACGGGGTTGCACACATACGGTGTCAGCTATCTGGCAGGGCTTCACCGTCCAGAACTAGTTCCCACCGAAACCCAGATAGCCTTTCGGCTCTACGAAACTATTTCGTGGGAGGGAGAGAGAAAGCCAGATCATGCATGGCATTTGTATGAGAGAATGAGTTAGTTTGGACAGCCCACACCACCCCTATTTATAGGCCAAGCCTAAGGGGTAGAGGACACTTGGAAATACCAAAATGCCCTCAAGATCTTTTGGGAAAAGCCCAAAAAAGTTGCTTTCCAAAAAGCAACCATAAAGGCATTTTCACTATTCGTGAAAACATTTTTCCACGACCGTTAAAACCAAAAATATTTCTGTGGGCCCAAAACATTTCTAGTACTCCCTAAAATAATTCTGGACGCGTTCCGAAACAATTCCGGATCAATGATTTTCATTAGCGAAAAGCTACCACAGCGTTTCCGGCAGCTCCGGAACATTTCCGGTTTTTTTTCTCCGAAAAAATTTCAGAAGTTCCCAGAACAATTCTGGCATCCTCCAAAAGTTCCAGGCGCTTGCCAAAAACCTTTTTGGCTCAATGGTTTACTCCGAAACAACTTTTTGATTTTACGAAAACTTTTCTCGTGTTCTCTCCCGGAACTTTTCCGTTGTCTCCGAAACTTTTTCGGTGACTTTCTCTCAGACTCCCTGTCTAGAATTCAGCAAATCGATGACCCTTAAGCGTGTGACCCTGTTGGTTCGGTGAAGTATAGACATGACCGGAACACTTTTCGATCAATGATCAATAGCGGAACCGTGGGCATCCATATTGATCCCTATACCCACATGAATGAATATTCAAGTGAACCTATAGTTTGTCGTGTGCTATTCCTGTTGCTTCGCGATATGTTACAAACACCCGAGGTGAGACTTATCGGCATCCTCGTGGATCAACAACTTTGTCCAATATGCTAGTTACCTCGTTACCTGTTTTGTTCTCTTTTCTCTTTTCCGTGTTCCAGTATCCCCGTGATCAAATCACGCTGTGTCTGGCTAGACGATGATGGATACCGTAACACCGAGAGGGCCCTAAGAATATCTCTCCATCGTCGGAGGAGCAAATCCCAATCTTGAGCTATCAAGTTACTTGTCATACTTTTCCGTGAACCTGTAAGCCGCCGTAATAGACACCCTGTTACAGATGGCGGTTAACAAACCCCAAAGTTCACGAAGCAAGTACGAAGGAACTCTATACTCTCATGGTCTAAGGAATTATGCAAATGTTAACTTTCTCTGTGTTATTAACCATTTACTTGTGACGAATGTATCTCATAGCATAACATCAATTCGGGTTGATTCAACACAAGTGTTCTTCTAACAGTGTGTCCTAAAAAGTTGCTGGCATAGACATGCCCATGATCAGGAAAACGTGATCATCATGCAACACTTGAGCCAGTCTTAGAGGCTTGACTACGAATACTTTTTACCGTTTCTTATTCCACACATGCACATGGGTTTTCCTCAGAGCCTTTATGGATATACGGGCTCGGGAACCACATCAGTTATAGCACAGAATATAAACAAAATTAGGAACATGGAGATAAATAATAACATTTATTATTGCCTCTAGGGCATATCTCCTACAGTAAAAACCGACAGACCTCAGGGTAGGGGGTCCCGAGCTGTGGATCTCGGATAGATGGTAACAGGAACAGAGAGACGATGTTTACCTAGGTTCGGGCCCTCTTGATGGAGGTAAAACGCTACATCCTGCTCTTGTTTATATTGATGGAGATGTATCAAGTACAGAGTTGATCTACCTCGAGATCGTAAGATATGATCTAGTCCTAAGGCTAGGTGAATGAGATTGTGTTGAGGTCCCCTCTAGGGGCTAAACCCTTTGGCTTATATACACGCCAAGTAGGGTATCTAGGGTTACAAGGTCGGTATCTAGGCGTGGAGGCGGCAGGAGAAGTCTTGGAGTATATGTCAAGTCTTCGGCAGGTGTAGTCCCGATCTTGTCCCTAGCGTGCGACCTCCGGAGTCCATCTTAATAAGAACAAGGGCCCACTGGCCCAGCCCGAGGAATACGGGCTGACTAGGTTAGTACCCCCTAGTCCAGGACACCATCAGTAGCCCCTGAACTGGTCTCCGACGCCGAGGACGACGTTCTTAAATTTCGGTTCTAGGGTCTTCGGCTCGGCAGGCAAGTTCCATAATCTTTCCATCATATCCTCAAGCAGTCTTCGGAAAATTGGTAGTCCCGCCGGGTGGGCCCAGCCCCGCCGCACGTGGCCTCTGCTTTCTGACCTTGGGAGCTGTGCCTTACAGGGAAGCGAGTCAGTTTATGGCAAAACGTCAAAGCATCCGTCTCTCCCATTTTTATCCACGAGACGGGCGTGCGGATTTATCACAAATCTCAACTCCTCTCTCCAAGCAACCTGCGCAAACACTCCCCTTCCTCCCAAGTCCAACCTTGAGGGTTTCCCATGGCGAGTGATGCAGGTACTTCGCGGTGCCCTCATGGCCCTGTCAGAGGTGATTGGGGCAGTTGCACCGTCTCGCACCTTCAACTGGAGCGCCTGGCCAGACAGGGATACCTGCCAGATTCAGATCTGACAGCGACCCGCCCAGGCCTAACATCCATCAACGGGCAGGTACACGCAGAGACTTACCCCTCCCCTCAAAAGGATGAAAGGGTGTGCTTCGTTTCCTTCCTGCTGTGCGGTTTAGCATTTCCAATTCATCCCTTCCTCCGAGGCCTGCTAGAGTTCTACAGGTTGCGGCTCCACCACCTTACCCCCAACTCAATTTTGCACATCGCGGGGTACGTTGCCCTATGTGAGATGCATCTTGGGTGCGAAGCGCACTTTGGACTATGGAGGAGGTACTTTTGTGTAGTGCCTTGTTCTCCCGCCGAAAAGCTTTACAAGGTTGGAGTAGCCGAAGTCTGTCGAATCGAGGGGGCAGAATACCCATCGGGCACACCTCGGGAGGATACTGACGTCTGGCCAACAGAGTGGTTCTATATAGACGACGTCCCCCTCCCAGACCCAGTTCGGCCCGGGCTCCCCCCTTTCTCTTCGGAGCCCCCGAAGAGACGATACAGCTGGAGGCCTCAGGGTACGGCCCAGGAAGATGGCGCCGAAGTGACTGAGCTAGCCGCCAAGGTGAAGCAATTGGTAAGGACCGACCTTACCATAATAGATGTAATGGCCACGGCGATAGACCAAAGAGTCCAACCACTCCGGCTGCGCCCTCACCTGTTATACGCATACAACAGAACCGAAGACTACTCCCGATCAATTCGGCAAAGCTTCTTCGACCAAGCGGCGTTGGCACAGTAATGGCCGGCATTTACCAGGGAACGGCGGAGGACTTTGCCCGACGACAATTCTGGGACGGGCTATCCTACTACAATCCGGCCGATATAGGAAGTCTTCCCATTTTATTTCGTCTATTCGAGTTGTTTTTCAATAGCCAATCCATCTGACCGATCTTTTACTAGTTTCGAACAGAGATGGAGGCGTCGGGTGGAGGCTCTGAACAGCCCGGCGCCTGAGCCGGAAACGCACCGCCGAGCAGAAGATCCCCTTTTTCACGAGGATGAGGACCTGGCCCTTATCTACGAAGGGAGGAAATTTTACATGGAGTGCCTTGACGGCTCAAAGGTAGTTGTCACCCCTGACGTGCCGGGGATGAGGCCGGCTTCATCGGTAACGCCCTCTTCTTCTACTCGAAAGCGAGCCCCTCATCCCCAAGCCCCTAGTCTACTGACTTCTCCTCCAAAGGGACGGCGTTCGAAATGCCCGCGCAGAGAGTCGGCCCCTCGAGGGATCCGCCTGCAAGAAGCGGAAGGAGCAGAGGCCGAAGTCATGGAGGCAGGCGAAAGTGCCCCCTCAATTACCAGGTGACCGAGATTACGATATTTTGTAGAAACACCATCTTAGGCCCTGACCCCTTTGATCACTCACAGGCGGCCTTCTTCTTCCATGGCGGCTAGCGCAAGGGCCGAGGAGACGGCGACTTCAAACAGGAAAGCCGATGCACGCCCTTCTTCAGGAGCCACCACCGAAGTTCCCCAGCCCGAGGGCTCAGAGACCAGCTCGGCTACCCCTTCCGAGATGCAATGCGCCACGAATTACCGGCGGTGAAAGACCTCCCTGAGGAGTCAAGCCTTCTCGGATCGGTAGTTCAACGCTCTCAGCTCGGTGGACGCATACCTCGGGGCGACCCACATGGTATTTGATCAATCATTAGATGTTTTGTCGCAAGGGTTGCGGGTAAGGTCCAACTCGAGCTCATTTTATCTCGAATATTTCTTATATCTTGCCATTTGTTTGAAAGACAAACAATACTGCCTAACCGTGGTAGTAGCCCCTAAGGCTTGATATGGGCAAGAATGCCCGTAGCGAGGCTTGATATTAACCTGAAGAAGTTATTTTTTGGTAGAGTGCTCGGGCGAGGAATGATAAGCTATCCGAGGCCCTTTCCTAGACAAAGGGGAGGTTGGAGACTGCCTTGGTCGAGGTGGAACAGGTGAAGAAGTTCACTCGAGAGGCGCACGGTAAGTGCTTTGTCTTGTATATAATAATCTTAGTTATTAAGATCTCCTGACAGCGTAATCCGATGTAGCTGCGGAAGCCCTAGGTCATCTTGAAAGAGATCTCAAGCAGGCTCGCGAGGATTTGCTTTATACGGAGTCGCAACGCCAGGCAAACCAACATGTGGTGACCCAAAGGGTGGATGGTGTTAATGCGCTAAGGGCCGAAAATGCCCGACGGGCTGATGAGATTAAGATCTTAAAAGCTCAAGTGGCTGCTTCCGAGGCCAAGAATCGTCGAACCGATGAGACGATTTTTGGTAAGTTTTGATTTTCAAGAATCGTTACTTGAATTTGGGGGTTTAGCCGAGATGATTAGCGGGCTAACATATGTTTCTTGCCAGCTTCTCTGTCCGGCCAACCCCTTGATGGTCGAGGTCCGGTACCCGAAGACATGGCGGCTCATCTATCCGAAGTGCACGAAAGTGCGCGGAAATCGATGAAGGTAGTATTCAAGGAGTTGTGGCCCGAAGTGGAGCATATCCCCGAGGACATGGCCATCCTAGCCAAATATTTGCAAAGAGCTCGGCTATCGGGCCTGTGGAACCTGGGGTATCCCGGCCCATTTGCCTTTGGCCCAGGGCGCAACGCCTGGCGGAGGCCCAGCCGGCGGCCACCAGCAGGCACCTCAGATAAGACCCCTCATGAGGCCCCGACCTCCTGAGGACCCCTCCTCAGGGAGCGGGCAAGCAAGACTCAGCCGCTTCACCGAGAGCCTTGATACGTCTCCATTGTATCTACTTTTCCAAACACTTTTGCTCTTGTTTTGGACTCTAATTTGCATGATTTGAATGAAACTAACCCGGACTGACGCTGTTTTCAGCAGAACTACCATGGTGTTTTATTTTTGTGCAGAAATAAAAGTTCTTGGAATTGGATGAAACTTTTTGGAGATTTTTATGGATTAAATAAAAAATACTGGAGCCAAGACCAACTGGAGAGGGGCCACCTGCTGCCCACGAGGCACCAGGGCGCGCCAACCCGCCCCAGGCGCGCCCTGGTGGCTTGTGGGGCCCACGTGGCTCCGCTGACCCTAATCTCAGGCCTATAAATTCACAATTCCAGAGAAAAAATAGGAGAGGAAGTTTTATTGCGTTTCCTGATACGGAGCCGCCGCCACCTCCTGTTCTTCATTGGGAGGCCAGATTTGGAGTCCGTTCGGGGCTCCGGAGAGGGGGATCTTCCGGCATCGTCATCATCAACCATCCTTCATCACCAATTTCATGATGCTCACAGCCGGGAGTGAGTAATTCCTTCGTAGGCTTGCTGGACGGTGATGAGTTGGATGAGATTTATCATGTAATCGAGTTAGTTTTGTTAGGGCTTGATCCCTAGTACCCACTATGTTCTGAGATTGATGTTGCTATGACTTTGCTATGCTTAATGCTTGTCACTAGGGCCCGAGTGCCATGATTTCAGATCTGAACCCTTTATGTTTTCATGAATATATTTGAGTTCTTGATCCGATCTTGCAAGTTATATGCACCTGCTATGTGTTATGATCTGCATACCCTAAGGTGACAATAATTGGGATTCTTTCCGGTGATTGCCGTAGTTTAAGGAGTTCATGTATTCACTATGTGTTATTGCTTTGTTCCGGTTCTCTATTAAAAGGAGGCCTTAATATCCCTTAGTTTCCTTATGGACCCCGCTGCCACGGGAGGGTAGGACAAAAGATGTCATGCAAGTTCTTATCGCAAGCACGTATGACTATATACGGAATACATGCCTACATTATATTGATGAATTGGAGCTAGTTCTGTGTCGCCCTAGGTTATGACTATTACATGATGAATGTTATCCAACATAATCACCGATCCAATGCCTACGAGCTTTTCACATATTGTTCTTTGCCAAGTTACTACTGTTGCCACTACTGTCACAATTGCTGCTACCGTTACTACTACTGTTACTATTATTGCTACTGCTATCAAACTATCATACTACTGTGCTACTGATCACTCTGCTGCAGATATTTAGTCTCCAGGTGTGGTTGAATTGACAACTCAACTGCTAATACTTGCAAATATTCTTTGGCTCCCCTTGTGTCGAATCAATAAATTTGGGTTGAATACTCTACCCTCGAAAACTGTTGTGACCCCCTATACTTGTGGGTTATCAAGACCTTTTTCTGGCACCGTTGCCGGGGAGCATAGCTCTATTTGCTGAGTCACTTGGGATTTATATCTGTTGATCACTAAGAAGAATCTGAAAGACGCTAAGACCAAGATCGTTCCCTCTAAGACGAGGGGAGGTAAGGAACTGCCATCTAGCTCTGCACTTGATTCACCTTCTATTTTGAGTAAACTTGCAACACCACCACCTGCTATTAATTCTGATATGTCACAAGTTATTGATGATACTAGTTCTGCTATGAATGATACTTATGATGATGCTAGTACTATGCTTGATAATGCTATGCCACTTGGTGAATTTCTTAATGAACAACTTGCTAAAGCTAAAGAAATTGAAAATGTTGAAACTCTTGAGAATTATGATTCACCAATTATGCCTAGCTCTCCTATTAGAGTTGAAACACCTCATGAACATTACTTTGATAGGGAGACAGCTAAAACCATCCTTGCTTGTAATGATAGAGATGAAGTTATAAAATTGCTTGCTGAAATGAAAGAAAAATCTATGAGGGAGAGAATGAAATATGATCCTAAGTTTGCTACCTCTCCCATATTTGTTAATGATAAGGATTGTAAATTCTCTGTCGATCCTGAGTTAATTACTTTGGTTGAATCTGATCCTTTCCATGGCTATGAAACTGAAACCGTTGTGGCACATCTTACTAAATTAAATGATATAGCCACCCTAATTGCTCATAAGGAAAAAATTCGCTATTACTATATTCTTAAGTTGTTTTCTTTCTCATTAAAGGGTGATGCTAAGGAATGGTATAATACTCTTGCTCCTGGATGTGTGCGTAGTCCCCAGGATATGATTTCTTACTTCTCTGGAAAAAAAAATTCTGCTCATAAGAAACAAGCAGCTTTACAAGAAATATTTAACTTTGTGCAAATTGAAGAAGAGAATCTCCCTCAAGCTTGGGGGAGGCTTCTCCAATTACTTAATGCTTTGGCTGATCATCCTCTTAAGAAAAATGAAATACTTGATATCTTTTATAATGGACTAACCGATGCTTCTAGGGACTACCTAGATAGTTGTGCGAGTTGTGTTTTCACGGAACAGACTATTGAACAAGTTGAGGAACTATTGAATAATATATTGAAGAATGATAATGATTGGACACTTCCCGAACGACCGCCTAAACCCACTCCGAAGAAGAGGGGTATTTTATTTCTCAGTCCTAAAGATATGCAAGAAGCAAAGAAATGTATGAAGGAAAAGGGTATTAAAGCTGAAGATGTTAAGAATTTGCCACCTATTGAAGAAATACATGGTCTTGACACACCGCCACAGGTAGTAGAGGTAAATTCTCTTATAAAGTTTGATGAAAGTGATATTCCTTATAGCAAACCTCCTAGCCAATGCTTGTATGAATTTGACAATTATATTATTAAGCAAGATCACTTCAATGCAAATGTTATGAAACAATTGAAACAAAATGCCTACATGATTGATCGCTTGAGTGACTTGTTATTTAGAATTGCTAATGATGTCAAAGGTGTAAGTAAACATGCATCTATGGTTCAAACCCAATTAGAACAAGTTGCTAAATCTCAAAGTTAATTGCTCAATGAAATGAACAACAATATGAATGATCATGCTGTTAGAGTAATGACTAGAGGAGGTAGAATGACTCAGGAGCCACTTTATCCTGAAGGTCACCCTAAAAGAATTGAACAAGACTCTCAAAGAATTAATGCCGATGCACCTAGTCCATCTAAAAAGAGGAAGAAAAAGAAAAATGATAGGACTTTGCCTACCTCTAGTGAACCTCAGGTAGAAAAACCCTTGGAGGATAGTAATGATGTTTCTATTTCCGATCCTGAGACACAATCTGGTAATGAACATTCACCTGACAATAATAATAATGATGATGCTCATGTGGATGCCCAACCAGATAATAATAAAGAACTTGAGAATGATGTTGAAATAGAACCTGCTGTTGATCTTGATAACCCACCTCCTAAAAATAAACATTATGATAAAAGAGACTTCGTTGCTAGAAAACATGGTAAAGAAAGAGAACCATGGGTTCAAAAACCCATGCCCTTTCCTCCTAAACCATCTAACAAAAAGGATGAGGAAGAATTTGAACGCTTTGCTGAAATGCTTAGGCCAGTCTTTTTGCGTACTCGTTTGACTGATATTTTAAAGATGGCCCCTTATGCTAAATATGCGAAAGACATTGTCACAAATAAAAGAAAGATACCTGAAGCTGAAATTTCTACCATGCTTGCAAATTATTCTTTTAAGGATGGAGTACCTAAGAAACTAGGAGATCCAGGAATACCAACTATACCATGCTCCATTAAAAGAAATTATGTCAAAACTGCTTTGTGTGATTTAGGAGCCGGTGTTAGTGTTATGCCTTTCCCTTTATATAAAAGACTTAATTTGAATAAGCTCATTCCCACTGAAATATCATTGCAAATGGCTGACAAATCAACTGCCATTCCTATCGGTGTTTGTGAGGATGTGCCCGTTGTAGTTGCAAATGTTACTATCCTAACAGACTTTGTTATACTCGATATGCCCGAGGACGACAACATGTCGATTATCCTTGGTAGACCCTTTTTGAATACTGCAGGGGCTGTTATTGATTGCAACAAAAGCAAGGTCACTTTTCATATCAATGGTAATGAACATACGGTGCACTTCCCGAAGAAACAATTTCAAGTAAATGGTATTCATGTTATTGAAAAGACTCCGACAATTACTATTGGAAGTTTTCAGCTCCCTCTTCCTACTGTCAAAAAGAAATACGAAACTCTTACTATTGGGGAGATGCATATCCCCGTTGAGGTAACCTAGTGTTTTTATGAAGGTTCTTCGGTTTCATGTTACTCGGAATTGGTTTGTTAATAAGACTTGATCAACCTTATTAATGGATTCTTTTTGAGAGGCCTGTGGTCGACGAATTTAGTAAGCACAACCCTCTATAGCCACTTTTTGTTTTCTGTTATTTTTAGTTAAATGCAATTAAATGCCATGATTACCCTGTTTTCTGAATTATCCGTGCAATAAAAAATGCCCAGAAATGAAAGTGCTCAGAATGCAATAAAATTTTGACATGAATTTTGATAGAATATTTAAGAATTTTTGGCACTATAAACATACCAGGGGGGGTGCCCCAGGTGCCCACGAGGCACCAGGGCGCGCCACCCCCCTGGCGCGCCCTAGTGGCTTGTGGGCCCCACAGGGACCACCTCACTTATCCCTTCAACCACTTCGTCTCTTACCTCTAGCAAAAATTCCAGGTGGCTCTCTCTCTCGTGTTCTTGCTCCCAAACCTGAGATTTTCGATCTCTTTGCTCAGAGCTCCGTTTCCGAAACTGTTTTGGGAGATTGCTACTTGGTATGTGACTCCTCCATTGCTTCAATTAGTTTTTTCTCTAGTGGATTATATTTTGCATAACTAGTTGCTCTTGGTGCTACTGAAAATGAGCTTGCATGTTGAATTCTTTGAGTTCCAAGTAGTTTGAATGCTTGATATGGCCTGTAGACATCCATATGAGTAGTTGCTATCAATCTTGTGAAGTTTTATTGATATCATTTTGTGGCCCATAATTTTTCAGAATTTGATCTTAGGAAAATGAATATCTTCCGGAGGAGTTCTTCAAAGCGGACCGCCAAGGGAGTCCTTAGGGACTCCTCGGACAACGACCTCAACATTCCGCGTAGGATGGAGGTCCGGCCATGCGAATGGCCGCACAATGCCTTCATGAACGAAGCCGGATTCTACCAAGAGTTCGCGCAATTTGTTGCTAATGCCGGATTGACCGACTTCCTCGCAGATGAGTGTGACCAGCACCACATCCTTAAGAATTCCTTTGTGCAAAACTTTCATTTTCTGAATAGGCTCGAACCCCCTGAGGTGCGCTTTGATTTATATGCTGAACATCATCAGATACCTCTGGCTGAGTTTTGTGAGATATGTTTGATCCCCTTTGATGGGGAAATAAGAGAGCCTCGACTGGAGGAGTCTGAGGGCATCCTCCGCACTTTAACTGTGGGAGAGGAAGGGGGCGTGTCGAGAGCCCGAGCCACTAGCCTGCAATTTCCCGCTGTTCATTACTTTGCTTTATTCATAGGGAAATGTTTGACTGCTAGAGAGCAAGGTGGTGCGATATGTGCACCTGACTTTGCCATTTTACGCCACGCACTCTATAATGACAACACTTATAACATGGGAGCTATCATTGCACGCTGCCTGCACACTAATAGGACTAAGGATAAAATTCATGGTGGTATTTATGCTACTCGCTTAGCGAGACGTTTCAATGTTAACATACGCCCACATGATTATTTGTTGCCCAGAGTTTACTTAGATCACCAGTCTATGAGGGACCACCACTTCCTTGATGCTCATGAGCCTCCTCACCACATTCGTTATAACTTGGTTTTTAGTGAGGATACTCGTGATATTATTCCGTTGCTTGCACCTGCTTTGTTTGATTGTCATGCCAGGAACGGATATACCGTGATGCCACCGGACATCGTTGCTTACCGGAACGCCATGGCAGCGGCAGAGGAGGAGGCCCAGGATTGGGACGCTCGGGTGCCACCGCCTCAGCACTTTCATATGGGACTGGACGGCTACTACGGATGGCCGTAGACCAAGCTAGGAAAATGCCTAAGCTTGGGGGAGTACGTATCTCTCACCAACACTACATTCATGTCCACATATTCATTTCAGTTGTCGGTGTTCATACTTTTTCATTGTATAACCCATGTTAGTTTTATTTTCTCGCTTTCTTCTTGTGTGTTTGAAAAACTTTGAGAAAATCCAAAAAAAATTATCGTTTCTTTTCGGTTTTTCTTTCTAGCTTAATTAGTTGTAGTATTAAAAGAAAACCCAAAAAGATTTCCCGTTTCTTCTTTTGCTTATTGGGAGTTCTCCCGTGTAAATAATTTTTCTCGTTTCTCGTTTTTCGTTTTTCTTCTTTATTTGTTTTCTTCAGAAAAACTAAAAACTCCAATTTCAGTGTGCTTCTCTGAAATTCTTTTCTTTTGTTGAGTCATTGTAAGGAGAAGACCACGATGAAAATGCTGAGTGGCTCTCATATGCATTATTGTTGATCTAACAAAGAGCCCATATTACCTTGTCTTCTCCTTTGAATAAAATGCTTGCACATTCCAGCTTAGTCCACGACACATCTGCACTATTTTGATTTTCATATCATTCGGTCGTGCAAGTGAAAGGCAATAATGACGATGATTTGATGAAATGACTGTGGCAAGGAAAAGCGGGTATGAACTCAACTTGTTTTTGTTTTTGTAAATATGTTTAACTCAGTATCCATGATTCAGCATATTATGATTAAACTTGTTTATGATGACAATTAGAGATTATAGTTGCTCATGCCATGCTTAAGTAGCTAGGAGTGGATAAAGATTTCTCTTGTTTGTCAACATGCATTAAAATGTTCATGATGTAGTATGATGATATGGTATCCTCCTCTGAATGTTTCGAGTGGCTTGACTTGGCACATGCTCACACATGTAGTTGATTCAAAACCAACATAGCCTCCATGATATTTATGTTCATGGTGCTTATATCCTACTCATGCTAGTATTCAATGTTGTTTTTTCATAATGCATGATTATGACCATTTTCGCTCTCTAGTTGGTCGCTTCTCAACCTGTTTGCTAGCCTTTGCCTGTACTAAGCAGGAATACTGCTTGTGCATCAAAACCCATAAACCAAAGTTATTCCAGATGAGTCCACTATATCTACCTATATGCGGTATTACCCTGCCGTTCTAAGTAAATTTGCATGTGCCACCTCTAAATATTCAAATGAACATCTGTTTTGTGTGCCCGTACTGCTCATGGAGCGACAGGGGGCGGTCAATATCTTCCATGCTAAGCGGGTTATTCTCATGATGAGTGTTTATTCACTTGTCCTTGCATGAGAGGGGCTGGTAATCAGGACGCCCAGTCCCCTAATTAAAATTGCAAAATAATAAAACAAACTCCCCCAGAAAGTTATTGGTATGGAGGGCACCCGAGGATTCGGCTAGCCATGGCTTGTGTTTGTTGGTGGAAGGGGAGTAAACTTTACTTTACCGCTTGGGAACCGCCGCTAATGTGTTTAGCATGGAAGATATTGAAAACTCCCGGTCGTGACGTTGACAGGAAAGGCATACCTCCCAATTTTTTTATTTATCTCTAATTTAAGCTTTGAGCTCTGGCACCTCAGCAAATCCATGCTTCCCTCTACGAAGGACCTATCTTTTTTACTTTTATGTTATTTTGCTTTTATTGTTGAGTCATCACCTTCTCAAATAAGCACTAGTCCTGAGAGCACTATTGTCATTCTCATGCATTGTGTATAGTTAATGTTGTGTGCATCATGACTGGATCTCTTCTACCATGAATTACAATGTTTAGTCGCTACTCGAACTTTGGAGGTACTCTGCATTTATGTTTTGCGGTCTCAGAAAGGGCTAGCGAGATACCATGTTGTCATGTTATATCATGATTGTTTTGACAAAGTGTTGGCATTTGAGATATCTTATTATTGCTTGCTAGTTGATTATGCCATTGATATGAGTGAATATAATTTCTAAGAGTTATCATTTGCATGGTTAGTTCATGATCCTTGCTGAAAACTTGGGTACTATTTAAGCATATATATAGATACAAGAACAAAAGAGTTTGCAAAAGTTTTTCTTTACCACTTTCAGTTTGTCAACTGAATTGCTTGAGGACAAGCAATGAGTTAAGCTTGGGGGAGTTGATACGTCTCCGTCGTATCTACTTTTCCAAACACTTTTGCTCTTGTTTTGGACTCTAATTTGCATGATTTGAATGAAACTAACCCGGACTGACGCTGTTTTCAGTAGAACTACCATGGTGTTGTTTTTTGTGCAGAAATAAAAGTTCTTGGAATTGGATGAAACTTTTTGGAGATTTTTTATGGATTAAATAAAAAATAATGGAGCCAAGACCCACTGGAGAGGGGCCACCTGCTGCCCACGAGGCACCAGGGCGCACCACCCCCCAGGCGCGCCCTGGTGGCTTGTGGGGCCCACGTGGCTCCGCTGACCCTAATCTCAGGCCTATAAATTCACAATTCCAGAGAAAAAATAGGAGAGGAAGTTTTATTGCGTTTCACGATACGGAGCCGCCGCCACCTCCTGTTCTTCATCGGAAGGCCAGATCTGGAGTCCGTTCGGGGCTCCGGAGAGGGGGGATCTTCCGGCATCGTCATCATCAACCATCAATCATCACCAATTTCATGATGCTCACCGCCGGGAGTGAGTAATTGCTTCGTAGGCTTGCTGGACGGTGATGAGTTGGATGAGATTTATCATGTAATCGAGTTAGTTTTGTTTGGGCTTGAACCCTAGTACCCACTATGTTCTGAGATTGATGTTGCTATGACTTTGCTATGCTTAATGCTTGTCACTAGGGCCTGAGTGCCATGATTTCAGATCTGAACCCTTTATGGTTTCATGAATATATTTGTGTTCTTGATCCGATCTTGCAAGTTATATGCACCTGCTACGTGTTATGATCCGCATACCCCAAGGTGACAATAATTGGGATTCTTTCCGGTGATTGCCGTAGTTTGAGGAGTTCATGTATTCACTATGTGTTATTGCTTTGTTCCGGTTCTCTATTAAAAGGAGGCCTTAATATCCCTTAGTTTCCTTATGGACCCCACTGCCACGGGAGGTTAGGACAAAAGATGTCATGCAAGTTCTTATCGCAAGCACTTATGACTATATACGGAATACATGCCTACATTATATTGATGAATTGGAGCTAGTTCTTTGTCGCCCTAGGTTATGACTGTTACATGATGAATGTTATCCAACATAATCACCGATCCAATGCCTACGAGCTTTTCACATATTGTTCTTTGCCAAGCTACTACTGTTGCTACTGCTGTCACAATTGCTACTGCTGTCACAATTGCTACTACCGTTACTACTACTGTTACTATTATTGCTACTGCTATCAAACTATCATACTACTGTGCTACTGATCACTCTTTTGCAGATATTTAGTCTCCAGGTGTGGTTGAATTGACAACTCAACTGCTAATACTTGCAAATATTCTTTGGTCCCCTTGTGTCGAATCAATAAATTTGGATTTAATACTCTACCCTCGAAAACTGTTGCGATGCCCTATACTTGTGGGTTATCAAGCCTAGCGAGGCGGACTCCCGAGGCACCCTCCCGAAGGTGCGCTAGACTGGTGCTGTTCGGCTCGGTCGCACGGTCTTGTGCGCATCACGTGGGTGACATGCGCGGCGACGAACGGCGACAGAGGCCATGCCAGCAGGCGCGGATGGAGAAGGTTTCCCCTTTTGTGCTAAGGGAGCAAGGCCAGAAATCCACTTCCCAAAGCAACCCAAAAGGTTGCCCGATCGGTGAAGGAAGACCAAGACGGCGGGCGCGCAGGGCGGAGGTCATCCCCGAGCCCACCGGCGCGTCATGGACGGTCACTTTGCAGATGAAGACCGCCTTTTGTCAGGATAGACTGCGCCCCTGTCCCCCTTCAAACTTGCCATTGTGTGGCAACCCTTCCCGCCAATGTTTTCAGGGGAAGAGGACCAAGGCGGGTATAAAAGGAGGGCAGGGTGCCGCTGTAGAAGGACCCCCGATCCGATCCCATCATCTCCTACCTTGTACGCGAGAGCATCCTCTTGCCTAGAGCAATCCCAACCAAGCAGGAGTTGGGTTTTACACCGCAAGGTGGCCCGAACCTGGGTAAACCGCTAAGCCCATGGCTTGCTCCCGCTAGCGCGCTCTCGTTGTAGCTCCGTCGTAGTTTAGCCGTGGTAGGGGACGAGGAGGTAGGAATGAGCTCACCCTAGTGTTCGAACCTTTGGGTCCCCGGAGCCTGAACTCCGACATTTGGCGCGCCAGGTAGGGGTGCGCTACTGTTCTTCTTCTCCGTCCTACATCTCCACCAGCCCCATGGTCGACGCTCGCCGCGAGCGCGCTGAGCGCAGGTCTGGCCGCGTGGCTCAGACGGAGCTGGTGGCCCGCGGCAACCGCCGCCGCCCTGTCGAGGCCGCTACCGCCACTGACCCTGTTGCCCGGGAGCTACGGCCTCTTCCTCCCTCACCCGCCATGGGCCGCCGAACGCGCAGGCCGCGCTACTCATGGCGCACGAGCTGCTCCGCTACCGTCCAGCTAACGCCGGGTACGACGCCTGGCTTGGTTGCATCACCGAGCTCGTCAACGCCGCCGGCGACGCTCCGGCGCCTTCCCACTCACTCCGCCCTCCGCCGTCTCGCGCTGGGGACATAGCGCATGGCGCTCCCCCGCCACCTCCTCTGCGCGACGAGCTCGCCGGGCCCCAGCGCGACGCGCGGGCGCGTGAGCCATCCCGCGGCGCTTCCTTGCCGGTCCGAGACGAGGCCAGCTGCCAGATCATCCGCTGCGTGCCGCCTGACGCGCGTGTGCTCCTGGAGCAGCAGCGCCGGCGCCAAGACCGGGCCGTCCAGAAGGTCACGGCGGCTGGCCGCCAGAATCGCGCCGCCCTCGCCGGCGGTGTTCCCTCAAGCGGCGTGGGCTGCCGTGCCTTTACTCGCGAGCTGCGTCGGGTGATGTGGCCTGCAAAGTTCAAGCCGGAACTGCCTCCATGCTACGATGGCACCCCCAACCCCGCAGAGTTCCTGCAGCTCTATGCGCTGAGCGTCGAAGCGGCGAACGGCGACGACAAGGTCATGGCAAACTGGTTCCCCATGGCCCTCAAGGACAGCCCATGCTCCTGGCTCATGAATCTCCCTGAGGCGTCAATCTCGTCGTGGGCCGAGCTCTGCAGCCAGTTCGTCACCAACTTCAAAGGCATGCAAGACCGCTCCCTCACCATCAATGACCTGCGGCATGTGCGGCAGCGCCCAGACGAGACCCTCCGCAAGTACATCCAGCGCTTCAGCCAGGTGCATAACAAGATTCCGCGTGCCTCCGACGCGGCCGTCATCTCTGCGTTCTCCACCGGCGTCACGGACGTCAAGATGCGCGAGAAGCTCGCCATCAACGATGAGCTGGACTCGGTGCTTGAGCAGTTCAACCTCGCCGACAAGAGCGCCAAGGCTGAAGAAGGTCGCATCTTCGTTCACAATGACCCCAATGCAGCGCCCGACGCCACCAAATCCTAAAACAAGGACATCAAACGCAAGGGCTCTGTCGTGCTTGCAGCGGAGCCCGAGCAGAAGCGCGGCCGCGACCACGATGAGCCGAGGAAAGACGGCCGCCCGCTCTGCGCCTACCACAACGTGCGCTCCCACAACACTGAGGACTGCCAGGAGCTCAAGCTGCTTCGCGACGAGTGCCAGGGCCACCGAGGCGACCGCAACGACTGCGGCGCCGGCCGCGGAGGTGGCCGCGGTGGCAACCGCTGGGACGGCCGCAACGACTGCGGCACCGGCCGCGGAGGTGGCCGCGGTGGCAACCGATGGGACGGCCGCAACAACAACGACAACTTCCGCCAGGGCTGGCCCGACCAGCCTCGTGAGGCCGCCTGGCGCGATCAGCCTCGTGAGGCAAACCCTCAGGCCAACACCACTCTTCCGCCGCTGCCGCCGCCACCTAGTAGGAACGACGTCAACCAGCCTGACGAGGGCGCTAGGGGCTACCAGGAGCCTCGCACGGTTGCTTGCATCCTTGGCGGGGCTCAAGATCCCATGTCCAACCGCCACTTCAAGCAGCTCTCTCGCGAGGTGAACGCCGCCCTCCATAAGCCTGAGGCCGCGCGGCCCCTCAAGTGGTCGCAGTACGCCATCACCTTCAACTCCAAGGACCTCCCCAAGTCCACGGCCTCCGCAGGCGCACTCCCCATGCTGTGCACTCCCACCAGCAGCAACGTTGCGGTCACCAAGACCCTCATCGATGGAGGCGCCGACCTCAATGTGATCTCCACTGAGACTTTCGAGACGCTCCAAGTGCCCTACGACCAGCTGATGCCGACCAGGCCCTTCTCTGGAGTGACCGATGGCTCCACCATCCCTCTGGGGCAAGTGCGCCTTCCTGTCACCTTCGGCACCCACAAGAACTACCATACTGAGCTCATTGACTTCAACGTGGTGCACATCGGCCTGCCGTACACCGCCATCTTGGGCTACCCAGCTCTCGCCAAGTTCATGGCGGCGACCCACCACGCCTACAACGTCCTCAAGATGCCTGGCTGCAGCGGCATCATCACCATCACCTGCGACGAGAAGGACGCGGTCTGCTCCCTCAAGCACGCCTACAAAGCTACCGTTGCCGGGCATCCGGCTGACGAGGACGCGGTCGAGCCTCCTGAGGCCGCACCCGCGAAGAAGAAGCAGTTGTTCTCTCAGGACCGCGCCGAGACGAAGAAGGTGTCGGTTGATGGAAGCGGCTCAGGCCCTGCCTTCACCATCGGCACCTGCCTCCCTCCTGCATAGGAAAGCGTGCTCGTCGCCTTCCTTCGGGCAAACTCGGATGTTTTCGCCTGGAAAGCATCTGACTTGTCCGGTGTACTGAGGGAGGTGATCGAGCACCACTTAGCAGTGTGCCCCAACGCATGCCCCATCAAGCAAAAAGCACGGCGCCAGGCACCTGAGAAGCAAGAGTTCATTGTTCAAGAAGTACACAAGTTGCAAGAAGCTAGAGTAGTCCGCAAGGTGCGCCATCCCGAATGGCTCGCCAACCCAGTTGTCGTCCCCAAGATGGGCAGCAAGGAGTGAATGTGCGTCGACTTCACGAGCCTCAACAAGGCCTGCCCTCAGGACCCCTTTCCGCTGCCGCGCATCGACCAGATTGTGGACACCACCACCAGATGCGACCTGCTATGCTTCCTGGATGCCTTTTCAGGCTACCATCAGATTAAGATGGCGGCAGAAGACATGGAGAGGACGGCCTTCATCACCCCTTGTGGCATATACCGTTACGTCTGCATGCCCTTCGGCTTGAGGAGTGCAGGCGCCATCATCCAGAGGCTCATGCACATCATGCTGGTGCCTCAGATGGGGAGGAACGCGGACGCCTACATCGACGACATCATGGTCAAGACTCGCGAGGCCGGGTCCCTCATTGCGGATCTCAAGGAAACGTTTGCCAACCTGCGCAAGGTCAACCTCAAGCTCAACCCTGATAAGTGTGTCTTCGGAGTTCCTTCTGGCAAGCTCCTCGGCTTCCTGGTCTCCCACCGCGGCATCGAGGCCAACCCTGAGAAGATCAAGGCCATCAAGAAAATGCGTCCTCCCCGGACCCTCAAGGAAATGCAGTGCTTGGCAGGATGTATGGCTTCCCTGGGGCACTTCATCTCCAAGTTCGGCGAGCAAGCCTTGTCGTTCTTCAAGCTCATGAAGAGGTTCGGCTCCTTCAAGTGGACCCCTGAGGCAGACGCCGCCTTTGAAGACCTCAAGAGGTACCTCACGAGCCCGCCCACCATGGTCACGCCGCACCCTCACGAGCCCCTACTCCTATATTTGGCGGCTACCCCCAGATGGCCAGCGCAGTGCTCGTAGCAGTGCGGGAGGAGCGCGTCTGCGCTCAGGAGAAGCCCTCAGCGCCTCCTAAGCCCTCCGGGCGTCGCGAGCCTCCCGAGCCCTCCGCGCCTCCTGGACCCTCCGAATCTCATGAGCCTTCTGGGCCTCGTGAGCTTCCCGAGCCTGCCAAGCCTCGCGAGCCACCTGAAGAGCAAGCTGTCACCCCAACTACGTGCCTCGTCGAGCACCCTGTCTACTTTGTCAGCATGGTGCTAAGGGATGCACACGAGCGCTACCCCATGCAACAGAAGCTCCTCCTCGCGCTCCTCATCGCCTCCAGGAAGCCGCGCCACTACTTCCAGGGTCATCCCATCAAGGTCATCTCTTCCTACCCCTTGGAGCAAGTCCTGCGCAGCCCCAACGCCGCTAGCCGCGTCACCGAATGGAACATCGAGCTGCAAGCCTTCCACCTGGAGTTTTGCACCACCAAAGTAATCAAAGGCGCGGCTCTAGCCGACATCGTGGGCGGAGTGGACAGACCCCCACGAGGGAGAGCCTCGCGAGGGCGAATCCCTCCTTCCTGGGGACGAAGCGCCAGGCGGATGGTCCATGCACTTCGACGGCGCCTTCTCCCGACAGGGCGCGGGGGCTGGCGTCGTGCTCACCTCATCAACGGGAGACAAGCTCTACTACTCTGTCCAACTCTACTTCAAGCGCGATGATAAGGTCTCCAACAACATCGTAGAGTACGAAGGCCTCATCGCCGGCCTCAAGGCCGCCTCTGCCCTCAACATCAAGCGCCTCACCATCAAGGGTGACTCTCAGCTCCTCATCAACTTCTCCAACAAAAGCTACAAGCCCAAGGACGAGCACATGGCAGCCTACTTAGAAGAGGTACGTAAACTTGAGAAGTGTTTCCTTGGCTTGGAGCTACATCACGTCCCGCGCGGTGGCAACAAGGAGGCCGGTGACATCGCCAAGCGAGCATCCCGCCGCGAGCCCCAGAGCCCTGGCGTCTTCGAGGAAAAGCTCCTCAAACCATCAGCCGCACCACCTGCCGTGGGCACCACGCTGCTCCATGAAGAGCTCCCGCCCGCGCCGCCCACGGGCGCGCCAGACTGCGGCTCGGCTTCCGGAGCCCGCTTGCTGCTGGCGCTGGAGCCTCAAGCAGGCAGCTGGGCTGCGGAGTTCAAGGCTTACCTGCTCCACGGCACCCTCCCGGAGGAGGATTCAGAAGCAGAGCGCATGGCCCAGCAAGCCACCGTTTACTGCTTGCAAGACGGCGAGCTGTACCGCAGGCGCCCCAATGGCGTCTCGTTGCGGTGCATCTCAGAAGAACAAGGGCGCGAGGTGCTCGCTGATGTCCATGGAGGAGACCGCGGCCACCACTCCTCGTCGCGCACCCTTGCCGGCAAGGTGTTTCGAAGCGGCTTCTATTGGCCTACCGTGCTCCGCAACGCCACCGAGCTGGTCCAATCCTACGAAGCGTGCCAGTACCACGCCAAGCAGATCCACCAGCCAGCGCAGGGCCTCCAGACGACCCCCCTCTCATGGCCCTTCGCAGTCTGGGGGTTGGATATCCTGGGGCCTTTCCCTCGTGCGGCTGGCGGCTACCGCTACCTCTACGTCGCCATCGACAAGTTCACCAAGTGGGCAGAGGTCGAGCCGGTGTGCACCATCCCGGTAGGCTCTGCCGTCAAGTTCATCAAGGGCCTCGTGAGCCGCTTCGGAGTCCCCAACCGCATCATCACCGACAATGGCTCCCAGTTCATAAGCGGCCTGTTCAAGTCCTACTGCGCCAGCCTCGACACGCAGATCTGCTATGCCTCTGTGGCGCACCCACGAAGCAACGGCCAGGCCGAGTGTGCCAATGCTGAGGTCCTCAGGGGCCTCAAAACGAGGAGCTTCAATAAGAAGCTTGAAGCCTGTGGCAAGGGCTGGCTTGATGAGCTGCAGTCCGTGCTGTGGTCCATCCGCACAACGGCAACCAAGCCTACCGGCGAGACCCCTTTCTTCCTGGTCTACGGAGCTGAGGCGGTCCTTCCCTCGAAGCATTCTCGAGGTCAGCGACCTTGTCCTGCGCAGGATCCTCTCCAGAGACTCCACAAACTCTCACCCATGTGGGAAGGCCCTTTTAGGGTTGCTCATGTCTCTAGGCCCGGCGCAGCCTGCCTGGAGACGGAGGACGGAGTTCCTGTGCCTAACGCCTGGAACATCCAACACCTTCGCAAGTTCTACCCGTGATCCTCACGCGTACGAACAAAATGGGGCTGTACACGCCCCAGAGACTCTCAATGCATTCGCCTAACGGGCATGCGAGAGCTCCCGCCCACACCCAAGTGGAAGCCCCATGCTCCGCGCTGGCGGAACGATCGACCCGCGATCATGCCCACACCCCGGTGGAAGCCCCATGCTCCGCGCTGGCGGAACAATCAACTGAGGGCGCCCCACGGGCCGCACCAACCTCAAGCTGACCCGTGCCGGACACGACAGCACCCCTTTTTCACTTTTGGATGTGTAACTGAGGGCGCCCCACGGGCTGTACCAACCTCAAGCTGACCCGTGCCGGACACGGCAGCCACATCTCTTTTTGGTTGTGTAATTGAATTTGTTATCTCGCTTCAGTAAAACTTCGGTTTCCATACATGGTGTATTTCGTCATGTCCTTGCCTCACGAGCCATGTGCACTCGCGGCCTCCCTCATGAGCCTCACGCAAGTGGGGGCTGGACACGGTGTCTGTTCTCGGGTCAGTCCCAGCAGCGCTGAAAAACCCAAGCAAC
Organism: Elymus sibiricus; assembly: GCA_039707655.1. Classification (NCBI taxonomy): domain Eukaryota; kingdom Viridiplantae; phylum Streptophyta; class Magnoliopsida; order Poales; family Poaceae; genus Elymus; species Elymus sibiricus. Next base: position 137,487,524 of record CM077666.1, read on the forward strand.
CGGGCTCTGGCTCGCGGGCCTGCTCCCATGCACGCCTCCCCATCAAGGTCCTTGGTGTCTTATCTCCTCGCGTAACGCTCATGAGCAAGCCGGGGAGCGTGCGCTGCTCCCCCGTGATGAGACTTTCTGCATTTAGTTATCACAGGAACAGGTCACCTGGAGGGCCTCGCGAGGACGCCTCGCGAGGGGGCCAATGGCCAGACGCCCCCCTGAGCCTCTGGAAGCTTCGCAGGACCCGCTCGGGAGCCAACCTATGGCGGTCATCTCAGCAGGGGGCCTCGCGAGCAGAAGGATCGCGAGGCGCGCCCTGCAAATGGCGGCCACCAGACGCTACTCTTCACAAAGCTAAGTCTACTACCTCGCGAGCCACCCTCTCCATCTCCCAAGCCTTCCCCTCTAACAACCTCACGAGCGCCAGCGTTTCTCCTGTCGTGAGCCACTTGCACGTCAAAGGGGGGCTCCATGAGCATCGTGCCTCAGGAGCCCTCACTAGCTCCCAGTGCCCCTCACCTCCTGGCCTTGTCTAGGCATCGCGACCTGACATACCAGCGACGGCTTTGGCCCGCTCGGGGGCTGGGTCCTAACGACGTAGAGCACAAAGGCGAGCAAAAAGAGAAAAACAGGCCTCAGGAGAAAACTTCATGAGGGCACGAGCGTTCATTACTGCAAGGCATGAAGTACTTAAAACACAAAAGGCATTGTCCTCACGCCTCCACGAGGCCATGTCGATCTGTTACAGGATAATAAAAGGGGAAACTCTAGGAGGAAGTGCTGCCGTCACCACCGCCGTCGCTGCCGGCGCCGTCACCCTCGCTTCCCCCGACCCCGTCGGAGCTCTCGCCACTGTCGCAGGAAAACTTCCCAAGCTGCGCGTCCACGTGGCCTTCTACCGCCTTCGCGAGGCCGTCATGGAGCTCCTCGGGAACCGGGGCTATCACCTTGTCAAAATTGAAGCTGGGGTCGGCGTGAAGGAGGTGGCTGAAGACGCCGGCCGCCGCCTGAGAGAAGAGGTCGCGGCATTCCTCCTCCAAGATGCCGTCCACCTTCTTGGCCCCATCCTCGAGCCGCTCCACGAGCTTGGTGGAGAAATCGACGTAGTCGGCGTCGTGGGACTCACGGAGGGCTTCAGGCCTTTCCTTACAGATGGAGCTCAAAGCGTTGCGGGCTCGAAGCTCGAGGGAGTGGAGCATCTTGGCGCGTTCGCGCTGCCGCTCCCGCTCCCGATCTGCCTCGCCTCCGGCCTACTCCGCGGCGCGGGCGGAGCCACCCACTTGAAGACGGAGGGAAACCAGCTCAGCCTCGGCGTTGGTTCGGGCCTGCAGCGCGGTCTCCCGGCGGGTCTCCAACATGGCAAGCGCCACCTTGAGTTCGGCAATTTTTTGCCGGAGCCCCTCGCGCTTCGCCTCGGAGGCGTCCCCGTCCTGCTTCAGCTCCTTGCCGTGTTCCTCGGCGAGCGCCAGGCGTTCTACCGCTATCCTCGCATCGGCGTCTTCTTGGGCCTTCTTCTCCTTAGCCTCCAGCTGGGTGTTGGCCTCGTCGACGCGCTTCGCGTGGGCCTCCTGGGCGTCGGCCACCTGGCGCCCCAGCGTCTCCAGGCGCCCGCACTCGGTGGCCTGCTCAGTCGACACCCTCGTGAGGTCTCCCTCGCGAGTCGCAAGGTTCGCCGCACGGGCCGTAAGCTCCCCCTCACGGGTAGCGAGAGCGCTTTCCCGCGCGTGGAGCAGTTGCGCCTACGCAGCATGTTGATCCTGGAGTTCCTTCAGGCGGACCTCTGCCTCCTCGCGAAGTCTGGCGGCCGCTTCAGCCTCCCTGAGAGCGTTCGCATAGGCCTCCTTCGCCTCAGCGGCATCCTTCTCCCCATTCGCGCGAGCAACCTCGTTCTGGCGCTACCCATCTCAATGGCGACACTAAGCCGGCGCCACCCTTCAGCGAGCCTCAGGCGCTCCTCGATGAGGCGCGCCTCCGCGTCCTAGAAGTTTGCCCCGAGCTGATCGAGCGCGCCCTTGGCGTCACGCAAGGCCCCGTGCCTGAGCAGGGTGCAATCGCTCGCGAGCACCAGGGCCCAGTCCGGGCCCGGACCCTTGCTGCCCTCCATTGTCGCGGTTGGGGAGGCCCCGGCGTCATTCACCAGGAGCGTGGGGCTCGTCGGGTCTCCCCCCGCATTCGGCTACGGCGGTGCGCTGCGGGGGCTCGCCGCGTCCGCCCTGGAAGCCCCATGCGTGGGTGCAACTTGAGAGCTCGCCGCGGCCCGCCCCGCGTCGTCCCCCTCCGCGTTAAGGGAGGCCTATGGCGGGGGAGCGGGCGCCTTGACTGTTGGGGAACGTTGCATGGGAAACAAAAATTTTCATACGCACACACAAGATCTATCCATGGTGATGAGCATCTACGAGAGGGAGAGTGAATCTACATACCCTTGTAGATCGCTAAGCGGAAGCGTTTAAGAAACGCGGTTGATGTAGTCGAACGTCTCCGCGATCCAAATCGCAAGTCGTCCCTCGATCCGATCATGAACTAGCGCCGAACGGACGGCACCTCCGCGTTCAACACAAGTACGGCTTGATGACGCCTTCACCTCCTCGATCCAGCGAGCGATGATGAAGTAGTGGTTGAGTTCCAGCAGCACGACGGCGTGGTGATGGTGGTGAGGAACAATCTCTGCAGGGCTTCGCCAAGCACTACGGAGATTATGACGGAGGAACTAGAGGGTTAGGGTTGCCGCACACGGCTTGGGGAAATCTTGATGTCTCTGGTGTGCTAGCCCTGCCCCTCTATTTATATGTTGAGCCTTGGGGTCTAAACTTGGAGTAAAAGCCTCCTCCAGGTCGGTTTTGCCCGCACAAGGTCGGTTTGGCCCGCAGGGAAAGAGTCCAACTCGGATCCCTGCCGAACCGTGCACAGCCGCACACAAGCGGTAGTACCGCTTCACACAAGCGGTAGTACCGCTTCACACAAGCGGTAGTACCGCTCGGGCGGTAGTACCGCTTCACCAAGCGGTAGTACCGCTTACGCGGCAGCAAAACTACTTTTGCACTTTCCAATACCTCGTGGGCTTTATCCCTTTGGCCCATATAAAGTGTTGCTGCACCCGAACACTTCGGTAAACATCCGGAACCCATTCCGGTGAACTCCGGAACTCTTCCGGAGATCAAAACACTATTATCACATATATCAATCTTTACCTCCGGACTATTCCGGAGATCCTCGTCATGTCCGGGATCTTATCCGGGACTCCGAACAACCTTCGGTCACCAACATAATAACTCAACTATACTAATCGTCACCAAACGTTAAGTGTGTAGACCCTGCGGGTTCGAGAACTATGTAGACATGACCGAGACACCTCTACGGCCAATAACCAATAGCGGGACCTGGATGCCCATATTGGCTCCTACATATTCTACGAAGATCTTTTATCGGTCGAACCTCTATGTCAAGGATTCAGTTAATCCCTTATGCTGTTCCCTTTGTTCTTCGGTATGTTACTTGCCCGAGATTCGATCGTCGGTATCTCTATACCTAGTTCAATCTCGTTACCGGCAAGTCTCTTTACTCGTTCCGTAATACAAGATCCTGTGGCTAACTCTTTAGTCACTTTGCTTGCAAGGCTCAATGTGATGTTGCATTACCGAGTGGGCCCTGAGATACCTCTCCGTCACACGGAGTAACAAATCCCAGTCTTGATCCATGCCAACCCAACAGACACCCTCGGAGATACCTGTAGAGCACGTTTATAGTCACCCAGTTACGTTGTGACGTTTGATACACACAAGGTATTCCTCCGGTGTCAGTGAGTTGCATGATCTCATGGTCAAAGGAACAGATACTTGACATGCAGAAAACAATAGCAATAAACTGACACGATCACATGCTACGTTCGTAGTTTGGGTCTTGTCCATCACATCATTCTCCTAATGATGTGATCCCGTTATCAAATGACATCTCATGTCAATGGCTAGGAAACCTTAACCATCTTTGATCAACGAGCTAGTCAACTAGAGGCTTACTAGGGACACAGTGTTGTCTATGTACCCACACATGTATTTGAGTTTCCAATCAATACAATTATAGCATGGATAATAAACGATTATCATGAACAAGGAAATATAATAATAACCAATTTATTATTTCCTCTAGGGCATATTTCCAACAGTCTCCCACTTGCACTAGAGTCAATAATCTAGTTCACATCACTATGTGATTTACATTGTAATGAATCGAACACCCATGCAGTTCTGGTGTTGTTCATGCTTAGCCCTTGGAAGAGGTTTAGTCATTGGATCTGCAACATTTAGATCCGTGTGTACTTTGCAAATATTTATGTCGTCCTCCTTGATGTAATCGCGGATGGAATTGAAACGTCGCTTTATGTGTCTGGTCCTCTTGTGAAATCTTGGTTCCTTGGCTAGAGCAATGGCACCAGTATTATCACAAAACAGAGTCATTGGGTTAAGTGCACTAGGCACTACTCCAAGATCTGTCATGAACTCCTTCATCCAGACACCTTCCTTCGCCGCCTCCGAGGCTGCGATGTACTCCGCTTCGCATGTAGAATCAGCTACCACGCTTTGCTTGGAACTGCACCAGCTAACCGCACCCCCATTAAGAATAAATACGTATCCGGTTTGAGACTTAGAGTCATCCGGATCAGTGTCAAAGCTTGCATCGACGTAACCCTTTACGACGAGCTCTTGATCACCTCCATAAACGAGAAACATGTCCTTAGTCCTTTTCAGGTACTTCAGGGTATTCTTGACCGCCGTCCAGTGTTCCATTCCTGGATCACTTTGAAACCTTCCGACCATACTTATGGCAAGGCTGACATCTGGTCTTGTGCACAGCATTGCATACATGATAGAGCCTATGGCCGAAGCATAGGGGATGACACTCATCTTTTCTCTATCTTCTGCAGTCACTGGGCATTGAGTCTTACTCAACTTCACACCTTGCAATACAGGCAAGAACCCCTTCTTGGACTGATCCATTTTGAACTTCTTCAAAACTTTGTCAAGGTATGTGCTTTGTGAAAGTCCTATCAAACGTCTCGATCTATCTCTATAGATCTTGATGCCTAATATGAAAGCAGCTTCTCCTAGGTCCTTCATTGAAAAACTCTTGTTCAAATATTCCTTTACGCTTTCCAGCATTTCTATATTGTTTCCAATCAGTAATATGTCATCCACATATAATATTAGAAACGCTATAGAGCTCCCACTCACTTTCCTGTAAATACAAGCTTCTCCGTAAACTTGTATAAACTCGAACGCTTTGATCACCTCATCAAAGCGAAGATTCCAACTCCGAGATGCTTGCACCAGTCCATAAATGGATCGCTGGAGTTTGCAAACTTTGTCAGCATTCTCTGAATGGACAAAACCTTCTGGTTGCATCATATACAACTCTTCCTTAAGGAAACCGTTAAGGAACGCTGTTTTGACATCCATCTGCCAAATTTCATAATCGAAAAAGGTAGCTATTGCTAACATGATTCTGACGGACTTAAGCATCGCTACGGGTGAGAAGGTCTCATCGTAGTCAACTCCTTGAACTTGTGAAAAACCCTTTGCCACAAGTCGAGCTTTATAGACGGTGACATTACCGTCCGCGTCCGTCTTCCTCTTAAAGATCCATTTGTTCTGAATGGCCTTACGCCCTTCAGGTAATACTTCCAAAGTCCATACTTTGTTTTCATACATGGATCCCATCTCGGATTTCATGGCCTCTAACCACTTCTCGGAATCCGGGCCCATCATCGCTTCTCCATAGCTCGTAGGTTCATCGTTGTCTAACAACATGACCTCTAAGACAGGGTTGCCGTACCACTCAGGAGCAGTACGCGTCCTTGTCGACCTACGAGGTTCGATAGCAACTTGATCCAAAGCTTCATGATCATCATCATTAACTTCCTCTTCAGCTAATGTAGGCTCCACAGAAACAACTTTATGCGTTGCGCTACTCTTAGGTTGAAGTAAAGGTTCAACAACCTCATCAAGTTCTATCTTCCTCCCACTCAATTCTTTCGAGAGAAACTCTTTCTCAAGAAATGTTCCGTTTTTAGCGACAAACACTTTGCCTTCGGATCTGAGATAGAAGGTATACCCAACTATCTCTTTTGGGTATCCTATGAAGACGCATTTCTCCGCTTTGGGTTCCAGCTTTTCAGGCTGAAGCTTTTTGACATAAGCATCACATCCCCAAACTTTAAGAAACGACAGTTTTGGCTTCTTGCCAAACCAAAGTTCATATGGCGTCGTCTCAACGGATTTCGATGGTGCCCTATTTAAAGTGAATGCAGCTGTCTCTAATGCATAACCCCAAAACGATAGTGGCAAATCGGCAAGAGACATCATAGATCGCACCATATCCAATAAGGTTCGATTACGACGTTCGGACACACCATTACGCTGTGGTGTTCCAGGCGGTGTCAATTGTGAAACAATTCCACACTGTCTTAAGTGACTGCCAAACTCATAACTCAGATATTCTCCTCCTCGATCAGATCGTAGGAATTTAATCTTCTTGTTACGATGATTCTCAACTTCACTCTGAAATTGTTTGAACTTTTCAAATGTTTCAGACTTATGTTTCATTAAGTAAATATACCCATATCTACTTAAGTCATCAGTGAAGGTGAGAAAGTAACGATAACTACCGCGCGCCTCAATACTCATCGGACCGCACACATCAGTATGTATGATTTCCAATAAGTCACTTGCCCGTTCCATTGTTCCAGAGAACGGCGTTTTAGTCATCTTGCCCATGAGGCATGGCTCACATGTGTAAAGTGATTCAAAATCAAGTGACTCCAAAAGTCCATCAGCATGGAGCTTCCTCATGCGTTTTACCCGGGGGCTGCTGTCGGGCCTGTGGAACCCGTGGTATCCCGGCCCGTCTGCCTTTCGCCCAGGGCGCAACGCCTGGCGGAGGCCCAGCCGCCGGCCACCAGCAGGCACCTCAGACAAGACCCCTCATGAGGCCCCGGCCTCCTGAGGACCCCTCGTCAGGGAGCGGGCAAGCAAGACCCAGCCGCTTCACTGAGAGCCTCGCGAGGCGGCCTCCCGAGGTTGCCTCCCGAGGCACCCTCCCGAAGGCGCGCTAGACAGGTGCTATTCGGCTCGGTCGCGCGGTCTCGTGCCCATCACGTGGGTGACACATGCGGCGACGAACGGCGACAGAGGCCGTGCTAGCAGGCGCGGATGGAGAAGGTTTCCCCTTTTGTGCTAAGGGAGCAAGGCCAGCAATCCACTTCCCAAAGCAACCCCCAAAGGTTGCCCGATCGGTGAAGGAAGACCAAGACAGTGGGCGCGCAGGGCGGAGGTCATCCCCGAGCCCACCGGCACGTCATGGACGGTCACTTTGCAGATGAAGACCGCCTTTTGTCAGGATAGACTGCGCCCCTGTCCCCCTTCAAACTTGCCATTGTGTGGCAACCCTTCCCACCAATGTTTTCGGGGGAAGAGGACCAAGGCGGGTATAAAAGGAGGGCAGGGTGCCGCTGTAGAAGGATGCCCGATCCGATCCCATCATCTCCTACCTTGTACGCGAGAGCATCCTCTTGCCCAGAGCAATCCCAACCAAGCAGGAGTAGGGTTTTACACCGCAAGGTGGCCCGAACCTGGGTAAACCACTGAGCCCGTGGCCTGCTCCTGCTAGCACGTTCTCGTTGTAGCTCCGCCGTAGTTCAGCCGTGGTAGGGGACGAGGACGTAGGAACGAGCTCACCCCAGTGTTCGAACCTTTGGGTCCCCGGAGCCCGAACTCCGACATCGGCGTCGGATCCAGGCGTGGAAGGTGTCCGCCTGCCGGGAAGGGGTGAGGGAGGCCTGGGCCATGGTCAAGACCCGGTATACGGATGTTGATACGGCGCACCTGGCCGAGGTAGGACTAATGGGGCCTGACGGGGAAGAAATACCGACTAGTCTCGTATACGAGAATGTCATGCCTACTGCTCGGTCTTCGCAGAAGGACTGCGCCCTAGACGTCTTGATAGATGGGTTAGACCATGTGCAATGAAATTATAATGTGTGACTCTGTGTATTAAAGTACTTTACGTCATTATTCAATCCGCGCATCTAAACATTGTCAACCAGCCATCGGCTTCTACCTCCTCGATCAGTGACCGAGGAGTGTCTGCTTACTACTGACCGAAGTGTAACATCCCCAGATCTCAACCCTGTCATTAAGCTAATTAATTAGCCATGTCATCATGATCATCCTAAATAAATTGCATTTAGAAAATAATCCAACTTCAAGTTCAAATTCAAAATTCAAATGCAAGTCAAATTATTACTTCTTCAAAAAATTAAACAAAATAGTTCATAATATTGTAAAAATTTCCAAAGCTATTATAAAAATAAAACCAGCATTAATTAAATTCCCAAATTGCCCCTAGCAACTAAAACAGTGGACCAGCAGTAAATAATTTGACCTTTTCAATTTCTAAAAATATTTAAACAATTCCAAGAATCCCCAAACTTTTTGTGCAACACCAGAAACTTGTGCATGAATTGTTTGCCAAGTTTCATATATGGCAAAATTCATTTAGTACACAAACTTAATTCAAAACAGCACAGAAAATAGAAACAGAAAAGAAAAATGAAAAATGCCTAAGGCCTACTGTTGCATTGGGCTTTGAGTTGCCACAGTGCGGCCCAGCCCAGCCCCACTGGCCTTTCATCCACCTTCTGCCCAGGCAGAGGCCATGGCGCTGGCCGGGCGGGCGCACGCCGTCCACACCGCGGATCAGCCACCTGTCGGCCATCTGCCGTCTCCCCGCGCGGATAAGGACGCCGACGAACCCCCCTAGCGAAACCCTAACCACTCCCCCCTCTCCATCGTCTCCCACGCTCGATCCCGAGCTCGCCCGCGCGTGTCCATGGCTGCGCCGCCGTCATAGCCATGGCCATCGACCTCCCCGAGCCCAACCAGTACCACCACACGATGCAGCTCGCCGCGCCCGTCCGAACGGGCCCGGTCGCAAGCGATTTGACCGCCGGACGGCGGATTCCGACCATCGCCGCCGCGTTCTGCCTCGCTGGAGTGTCGTCGCCGGCGCGCACGCAGTTTAAACTCCGGCGGGCCCCACCTGGCAGTTAATTAGCACTAACCCAGCCCCTAACCCCCACTGACACGCGGGCCCTTATACTGTAGCACTTAATTAAATACAGCCACTAACCACTTGGCCCCGTTGCATTGTTCAACCTAATTAAACTAATTAACCCACTGTTAGGAAATGACTCACTGACAGGTGGGTCCCCTGGGCCCATTGACCAGTCAAACTGCTGACTGGGTTTGACCCAGTCATTGACACGTAGGCCCCACCATTTTAATTAACTATTTACTAATTAAAACTAATCTGTTAACTAATCTGTCAATGACTAATGGGGCCCACACCCCTAATTAAGCTTTAGTTAGTTTAATTAATATCTAATTAGTCCACTGTGTATGACATGTGGGACCCACTGGTCAGATTGACCAGTCAACCGGATGGGTTGACCGCTGACGTCATCATGACGTTCCGCTGACGTCACCAGACACTGTTCTGGATAATTCGAAATTAAATAATTAAAATAATTCCAGAATATTATTAAAACTTTGAAAAATCATATAAAATAAACCGTAACTCGGATGAAAATAATTTATATATGAAAAACGATCAGAAAAATATGAAGAATCCGAATATGCCACCCACATGTCTTCCACACCCCTCTAACATGATGAACATGGAACTTTCCCCTCCAATTCATCTGTCCGATAATTGCCCGGAGCTGGTAAAACACCTCGAGATGTTTCCCGCTCCGACTAACTTGCGTAGTACTGCATTAGGGCACCCCCTCGAGTAACGTGCTGCCATGCCATGCATCTGTGATTGCATTTGTTGCTTGTATTTATTGTTTCTTCCCCCTCCTTCTCTCCCGATAGACCCCGAGACTGCCGACGACCCTCCTGAGTACAACTACGTTGTCGACGACCAGCCCCTTTCAGCAGAGCTTCCAGGCAAGCAAAAACCCCTTGATCATTCCTATATCGCCTATTTCCTTCTCCCTCATGCTTGCATTAGATTTTGCTACTGTAATTGCTTGCTCCTATTCTGATGCATAGCCTGCTTTTGTAACCTGCTGTTGTTACTTTACCTGTTATCCTAAACTGTTTAGTATAGGTTGTTAGTGATCCATCAGTGACCCCTCACCTTGTCCCTGTTGCTCCGCCTTGTTACCAGTACCTCGATCATTGTGATCGACGTGCAGATACCGTCACATCACCACACACTCAACCCCCTTAGTTGTACGACTCTACAGGGCTACTATCGACTGTCAAGGGTGATACCTCGTACTGCACTCCCGATGATATCTCTGTAGTATAACACATCGGTGGTGATTGCAGAGGGTGATTCCTCGCTCTCCCCTCCCGGTGATGACTCTGTCGTGGAACCCCTCAAGTGTGGACCATCGAGGGTGATTCCTCCTGGTTCTCCTTGACGGATTACATCGAGAAGGAATCCATCGAGGGTGATTCCTCGGATTCCCCCTTGATGTGATGAACACACGGACACCCTACTTGTACTTCAGTCCCCCGGGTAAAGACGGGTCGACCCCGAGGGGTACCCGCGAGAGATGTGAAGATGGGTTGACCTGGAGGGTACCCGCGAGATAATTACGAGGCGCGGCCGGGTAGGCAGAGACCGCCCTAGAGAGGGATGGGCCTGGCCCTTGTTGCACTTCCTCAAGACGGGATGACAGGAGTACTGATCGCCACCGCGAGCTCCTAATAATTCGCTAACGGATTTGGGTATTGATCTGAGTGAGTCGTTGGCCCTATACGCACTACCACCACGCGGGATAATGGTTTATGGGGCCCTCGGCGCCGTATGTATCAGCCGAAAGCTCTGTCAGATGCCCAGTTCAGCATTGCGGCACGGTTGGGCCGGCGCCATCCAGGACAGAGGTGGTGCTTGGACCCGCCATGTGTGCCACGACCCGGAGTGCAAAGGGCGATGGGCCCAAGACCCCTGAGCACTTAGGATGTAGACCGGCGGGGACCTCTCTATTGAGCTCTAGGTCGGGCTGCGGTGTGTCGATCAGCCGAGGTCGGGCATGACCCAGGAAAGTGTGTCCGTCCAGAGTTAATCGAGCATGTTGGGTAACAGTAGTGCACCCCTGCAGGGAAGTTATCTATTCGAATAGCCGTGTCCACGGTAACAGGACGCTCAGTGTTGTATCCTGATCTACTACTACTTGAACTGGATACATGTTAATTAATATGTAAGCTCCGGGATTGCTTTCTTGCAGGGAGTCGAGGAAGGATCTCTAGGCTTTGCTATTACATGCTTGCTACTTTATATTATGCTAATCTACACTCTTCTAATGCTGCAAGACGCTGAAGATGCTAGTCTTCGATAGACTAGGCTTTTCCCCCTCTGTTCCGGCATTTCTGCAGTTTAGTCCAAAGATATAGCCCCCTTCCTTTGATACCGATGCATATTTAGTATAGTTCTGACGTCAGTCTTGCGAGTACTTTGGATGTGTACTCACGGTTGCTTTGCTACTCTTTTCCCCCATACCCGATTGCTGCGACCAGATGATGGATCCCAGGAGTTAGCTGCTACCGCCGACGACTGCTACGACACTTCCAGTGGAGCCTACTACTACGTGGAGACCGACGACCAGTAGTAGATTCGGAGGCTCCCAGGCAGGAGGCCTGCGCCTTTTCGATCGTTGTCGTTGTTTTGCCTCGCCTTCTTCAGGCATATCTGTCTTACTTTTATATCTGTACCCAGATATCTAATGCTTTCGCTGACGCTTGTGTGCGCAAGCTTATGTATTCGAGCCCTCGAGGCCCCTGGCTTGTAATCTAAAGCTTGTATTATTTTACTTTGTGTTTAGAGTTGTGTTGTGATATCTTCAAGTGAGTCCCTAGGCTTGATCGTGTGCATTTGCGTGTATGATTAGCGCACGGTCGGGTCGGGGGCATCACACGAAGTGATCAAAACAGATGCTTCAGAAGACGAGGCAATCTGGCTATGTTGTGCGAACGACAAGAGTGAGGCAGAGAGTTATGTTATATTACTTTTTAATGTAAGAAACATCTTCCAAGGAAAATAGTTCTTCCAATAGTTCCTTTCCTCGGGTGGCTGTGTCAAACACCCAAGTCCGAAGATGGGTGACCTCGGAGGTAAAGCCCCTGGTCGGGGTTTGAGAGACCCCCTCCAATTTATTTCTATGTCATGGCCGACTGATTTGTACGTTTAAGAGTGCTAGCTTTCGGCTTTGTCCGTCTGAGGTACTGCACCGGATGACCCGGGAGTAACAATCACAGCGGTGCTCCCTTTGCCTCTTAGCCGAATGATCGGAAACGTAAGGGGCAAGCACAGGAGCCGGGCAACCCAGCTTGGCCAAATCTTAAGTCAAATCGATGCATATTATAGCTTGAAAGACAATAGTATGTAAGAGGTGGAATGATGCGTGTTTTGAAAAGAACATGCCATATTGATTTTGTTTCTCGACTTCCTTCAGAGGATACCCCCGAAATCTCTTGAGAGAGAGAAAAAGAAAAAAAGGAAGTACGGTGGTGTATGTACAGGGGTGTCGTGGTATTCTCACGGCAGATGCCATAAGATGGCTAAAGAGGTGGGGCTACGAGAGGACGCCGGTGGGTTCCGGAGGCGAGGTTGGCACGAGCAAGTGCGAGACACGAGACGTACCCAGGTTCGGGGCCCTCTGGAGAGGTAACACCCCTAATCCTGCCGACTGTAGTATGGGAAGCACAAGGGCTACAAGGTCGCTCCTCGAGCTGTTCGGACGGAGGAGGGAGAAGGGGCTAGGCCACCGTTCTGCCTCTTCGGCGAGAGTGTGTGTGTGCTCTGTGGAGCGAGAAGGAGTCACTAAAGGGAAGCGAAGAGCAACCATGCAACGGGAGAGAGTGAACCGAAGGAAGCGAACCCCTCTGCATGGAGGCCTCCCTGGGGGTCTTATAGGCCGACCCCCAGGGTTACAATGGTAATGTTACAAAGGCGCGGGCCCCTGGTGTCATTGACCGGGAGCCGGTGGTGGGGGCCGCCAGGTCGCCGGGCTGCCGGGTCGCCAGGTGCGCCGCACCTGCCTGGCGCGGGGCACTGTGGCGGGTCTTGTCTCTTGTCAGTCTAGGTGCGGGGCACTGTGGCGCGTCTCGTCCGTCGTTAGAAGGAGGTCGGCGCCGTTGTTTCTACAGGACCGCGCCTCCTTGACACCGCCCGCCTCGGGCGGGGGCGCAAGGAAAGCTGCAGCCTCGCCTGCTCTGTCAGCGTAAAGGAAGGAGCAGGGTAGCCACGCTTGCTTCGTCGCGAAGGCTCCGTCCCCTCGTGGCCAGCCGGCATGGGCAAGCCGGCCAGGCCGGGTCGCCGTGCCGAGCCGGCTCGCGCCGGGGAGCCGGCGTACTGGTAAGCCGGCCTGAGGGACTTGACATGCTCCGATGATTTTTTAAGAAGGGGTTCGAGCTCCGTTGCCTACCCGGGGTTCATCCCCCCGACAGTAGTCCCCGAAGCTGTGAAGGCTCGCCGGCTCCAAGCAGGAGGGCCTTTGCAGCTTACCCCCTGAGGAGTTGGTTTTGTTGGTGAAGTGCGGGAGCCCGGTCGGGCGGCTCTGCTCGTCCTCATACCGGCACGGCGGACACGAACGCCGGCTTCCGATTGCCGGGCCGCGGCACCCCGGCCTGGGCGGGAAACGAAAATGCCCGTTGGTCGAGTCTTGCTTCATACGGGGATTCGCGCCCATCGCGGCCTGACGGAACGCCATGTGGTGCTCCGCAGCGGGCGAGGCCTGCCAGCCCACGCGCGTGACGGGACGCGACTGCGGACCGGGTCCGCCACGACGCGCCCTCGGCCTGCGCGCGAGGGATTTACTGCGGTGGCGCTTGACGGTTGCGCTTCCCCGCGCTGTAAATGTGCGCGTAAAACGCGCACGCACGATGCGGAGGAGCGGGGATCGTGGGCGCAAACGATCCCACCCCCCCACGCTTTCTTCACGGTTATAAATGAGAAGGGGGAGAAGTGCGATGGAAACGTTCCCGCACAGACTCCCGCCCCTTGCTCCTCCTCTGCTTCTCCTCCACCACGCCAGAGCGAAGCGCTGCTTCCGCGTGCCCTCGCGCCAACCGCCGCACGCCGCAACCCAAGGCCCGCAGCTCGCAGCCGTCTCCTCCTCCTCCTTTCCTTCGCCGCGTCTCCACGCCAGCGGAGCCCTCCAATGGCGCTGCCGAAAGGTTCTTGGGAGGGCTCGATCATGACCGAGGAGAACATCCGGTACCTTCGCCGCATGAAGCGGCTACCGCCGGCGGAGGTGCTGGTCACGCGGGCGCCCGGCCCGGAGAGGGTGCCGCAGCTGCAGGTGGGCGAGCACGTCGTCTTCTTCTCTCACTTCTAGCACGGACTCTGCCTTCCTGCAAGTCTTTTCTTCCGGAGCTTCCTCAACTTCTTCGGGTTGCAGCCGCACCACCTCGGCGCCAATGCCGTGTTGCAGGTCGCCGGGTTCGCCACGCTCTGCGAAGGCTACCTCGGCATGCTGCCAACTGTTGACCTGTGGGCGAAGCTTTTCTTCCTCAAGCAGCAGGGGGCGTCGGCTGGCGCGATGTCGGATTGCGGGACTGTCGTGGTCACCGGCCGGGTGAACGGGCCATTTCCCAAGCTGCCGCTTGAGGACTCGGCCAAGAAGTGGCAGACGACGTTTTTCTACGTCCGGAATGCCGACCCGGCGGTGGACGTCATCAACCTGCCGCCTTTCGTCAATGCGGCGCCGCTCGCCAAGTCGAATTGGGGCTACTGCCCCAAGAAGCCGCCACAGGAGCTCTTGAACATCTGCCGCCGGATCGGGGAGATGACGGATCACGAGGGGCTGAAGCCGGCTGACCTCATCGCGGCTTTCATCTCACGCCGGGTGCTGCCGCTGCAGCGCTGGGCACACCGGATCTGCGACATGAGCGGCCGGCGTGACCCGACCCGGACATCGACCAAGGCGCTGACGGCGGCCGGTATCGTCCAGCGGGTCAACTATATCTCCAAGGCCGGGCTGAAGGAGGAGGGTTGGAGCTTCGGGAAGGAGCCCTATCACCGGGAAAACCAAGCGCCGGCGGTGAGTCCCTGGTCTCTATTTTTTGCCGCCTCAACCTTATTTCTGTGCTCTGACGCCGCGGGAGGACCGCAGCTGTTCGCCTTCCAGCAGAATCACGACGGGCCGAATCCCCAGATCCTGCTGGCTGACTTGCCCGAGTCGGACGTGGAGGAAGCCGGCGCCGAGGCGGAGGAGGGAGGAGTCGAAGCGCGCCTGGCCGACGCCGCAGCCGGCGGGTCACGGAACGCGGGTAAGTCTCCGCCCTCAGAACTTCTGTGCGACTGGCCGGACGACGATGAAGAGGACCTGACCGGAGCCCACAGTGCAGCGCCCTCGGCCGGGGAGGACGCCAGCGTCGATCCTCCAAGGCGGCTGCGGAAGACGGCTGGCGCCGGGCCGGCTCGCGCGGCGGAATCCGGCAGCCGGCCGCATGGGAAGGAGCCGGTCGAGTCGAGGCCGGCCGCGAAGCGTCCGACGGCGGCAGCGCCGACGCGGGAGAGGGCCGTCGTCAAGAAGAAGCACCGGCTCGCCCCGTCCATGGGCCAGAAGCGGGAGGTTCCGAAGGTCATCGGGTGAGTGATTCTTGTCTATTTTTTATCACTTGCTTGTTTTCTTGCTTGAGCCCTTGTGGTGATGAACTTGCTGTGCACAGGTCCGCCGTTGACCTTGCGTTGGCGGCCGCGGAGGCCGCGGCCGACGAGGCTGTCTGGCGGAAGACCCGGAGCAGCGCCATCGACCCCGAGCCGGCCCGGACCGCGGAGGAGGACATCGAAGCCCGCCAATCCGGCCAAGACCTCGACGCGGCGCGACGCGATGCCTGGCGGGATCGCACGGAGGCTGCGAAAGAGATGGAGGAGGCCTCGGCCCGGGCGTGGGAGAGGGCCTCCGCAAAGCAGGCCAGGATCACCGCGGGCCCGGCCTGGCCAGAGATGGAGCGGGGAACGGAGCCGGCGGTGACAATTGTAGAGGCGCAGCCGGAGGGGGCGATGGAGCCGGCCGGGCGGACGGAGCCGGCCGACGGCGAGTCGGACGTCGATGAGGACATCGTCGTGGACACGCCGCCCCGGGCCGACCCGGCAAGAGGAGGCGAGGGCGGCGAAGAGAGGCGCGGGGCGGACCCCGCACCATCCGGCCAAGCGCAGCCGACGCCGGCCCGGAGGCCGCGGCTGGAGATGCCGGTGCCATAGTGGTCGTTCCGCCCCAATCCGCTGCATCCTCCGAGCGGCCGGGTGGAAGCGGATCCGGCTCCGGGACCGCGATGCAGCATCCGTGGGCGAGCGCCGGCGCCGTTGTGATCGGGCCGCGCACTCGGGAGGTCGACGCAGCGGATGCCTTGCGCTCGCAACTTCGCGGGCGGAGCGAACGCCTGCAGGTCTTCGTCCGGGACGAGCAGGAGGCGGCGCGGAAGCTGGAGCAGGCGTTTGCGGTGAGTCTCTCCTTCTTTTCTTGTCTTGATCGTCGAATCAGTGGGGGCGCGCAAGCGCACCCACTGGGTGTAGCCCCCGAGGTTCGAGCCGGGCTGCGGAGCAGCCGGCTCGAATCATATAGCCCATTTTTTGCGTTCTTCTTACTAAACTTTCGAGCAGCACCTGTACGACCTGCGGGCCGCCGCGTATAATCGGCTTCGGGAGCGGTTCCGCGGGGTCAAAGCCCAGCTAGCCGGCAAGGAGGAGTTGCGCCGGGTCCAAGGTACGTCTTGCACATCTTCAGTGGGGGCGCGCCAGCACACCCACTGGGGGTAGCCCCCGAGATTCGGGCCGAACTGCGGAGCAGCCGGGTCAAATCTTATCCTTCTTTCTTTTTGTCCTTGCTTCCGGCGTCTGACCGGGAATCTTGTCACGCAGCTGATGCGACCGAGGTGCCAGGTCCCCGAGGCTGGCTTGCCGAAGCCGACCGCGACCGGCTCCAGGCCGAGGTGGATCGGCTGGCGGCCGAGAAGGCCAAGGCAGAGGAGGCCCACCAAACGGAGCTAGGCCGGCTGGCGAAAGAGTGCGGCAAGCTGGCCGAGGAGCTGGCGGACGCCGGCAGGAGGGTCGCCCAGCTCGAGAAGGATCTTGAGGCTCAGGCCCGCGCATCGGCCGTGCGGGAGCACGGGATGCTGAGCGAGGCGCAGCACCTCGATGAGGCCTTCGCCCGTATGTACCAGTTTTTCTTCAATCCGGCTGGCCGAGCCGGCAAGTTGTTTTCTTCTGGCTAACTCGTTTCCTTCTTTGGCAGGAGTCTTCCCCGAAACGCAGGAGGCGGCCGATGCGGCCGTGTATGCCCACCAGGCGGACCAGCGCGCGCTAGGGGCGGACGTCGACGTCTACGCCGCCTGGACCTTGTCGGAGATCGTCCTGGCCGGCGAGGCCCGTCTTGGAGCTGTCGAGGGCCACATGCGCCGGCTGTTCGATGCCGGCCTGGCCATGGCGCGGAGCCTTTGGCCGAGCACGGTGGCGCCGAACAGCGTCACCCGGCCGGCGCGGTGGCTGGAGGCCGGCGTGGACCGGCTCGGCGCGTGGAGGGCATCTGCGGCTCGCGCCGGCGCGGAGACGGCGCTGCAATTTGTGGCATCGTGGTATCCCGGCGTGGATCTTGACTGCCTGGCGGCGCAGTGGGCCGGCGCGGAGGAGCAGTTGGCGGCGCAGGCGCGGCGGATCGCCAGGCGGGCCAGCTACTTGGCCTCGTTCGCTCCGTACGACAAATTCGTCTTGGAGCGGACGGAAGACGGCGAGGAGCTCCCTGCCGACGAGTTTGGCCTGCAGCTCAATGATCCGGACGGCAGCTCGGCCGAGACGGGGGCCTACGCCGATGACGAAGCTGAGCTGGACAACACCGCGACGACCGAGAGGCCGGAGAACTCTAGGTCCGACCCGGCGGCTGCATCCACCTCCGCCGAGCCGGCACCGACCGGAGCCACCTCCACCTCCGCCGAGCCGACGCCGACCGGAGCCGACGCAAGCGCCGCCTAGGGCTTATCTTTAACTTTCCTGTACTCGGTCACTTGAATTTTGTTAGGTAGCAGGTCCACCCACTGGGGGTGTTTATGTAATGAACTTGAGGCCGTGGGCCCGTGCTGTATATAAATTTTGTGGCACCAACTGTCGTGTTTTCGCTCTTTGCTGTTCGGCTTTGGGCCTTTTTCCTGTTTGTCTCTTCTTCAGGCTTCCTTCCCGCTAGCTGGACAGCCGGGTTGCGGACTGTGGCTAGGACGGGGATTCGGCCTTGAGAGGGGACGCACAATACTTAGGCTTTTTCGGACGTTTGAGCACGAGCGAAAACACCCACTGGGGCGGCTGACGGCAGGCGGCGAAGCCGGCTGGCGCGCAGCCGGTCGTGCGGTGGATAAGTGAGGGCGGTTAGGGCCGGGTTGGCCGAGCCGGGCTCTCCTCCTTAGCTGTTTTTACGGGACGATGCTTCCGGCCTTTGGCTCTTGCCGGCCGGACAGCCGGGAGCCGGCTGTGGCTGGCGAAGAGAGGGCTGTGGCGGTTCGTACGCTTCGAGATGGACTAAGGAGAATATGGCGAGGCGCGGTCTGGCCGGCTAGCCCCCGAGCCCCCGAGCCGGCTGGGCCGACTCGACGGGTGAAACGAAAACGGGGAAGTGTGTAGACACAGAGCTTAGTAAAAAAGGAAAAGGAAGCCCCCGAGCCCCCGAGCCGGCTGGGCCGACTCGGTGGGCGCCAGCTGTCGTGCGGGGGGGGGGGGGGGCTAGCTGCTTTCATTACACACAAAAGGTGGTGATACATACGTGCATGCGTTCAGCTGTATAACGGACGGAGGAGCTCCGCATTCCAGGGCTGGCTGGACTCCTCGCTAGCTGCATCTCTCTTGCGTTTGTTCGGCTTCTGCGCGTCGATGAGGTAGTACGCGTTCCGGTCGCAGAGAGCCTTGCTGATGATGAAGGGGCCCTCCCAAGGAGAGGCCAGCTTGTGCTGGCCGGCTGTTCGCTGGACGAGCCGGAGCACGAGGTCGCCCTCGCGGAACGCGAGGGGCTTGATCTTCTTGCTGTGGCAGTGGCGAAGCCCTTGTTGGTAGATGGCGGACCGGCTGAGGGCCAGAAGGCGCGCCTCCTCGAGCAAGTCGACGCCGTCTTCACGTGCCTCCTTTGCTTCGGCTTCTGTGTACATGGTTATCCGGGGCGAATTGAACTCGACGTCGGTTGGATTGATTGCTTCGGCTCCATAGACGTGGAAGAACGGGGTGAACCCGATGGAGCGGTTGGGCGTCGTTCAGAGACTCCAGAGGATGGCTGGCAGCTCATCCAGCCAGCTGCCAGGTGAGCGCACGAGCGGCTCGATGAGTCGCGGCTTGATGCCGGCTAGGATGAGGCCGTTTGCCCGCTCGACCTGGCCGTTTGACTGCGGATGCACGACGGAGGCCAAGTCAAGCCGGATGCCGGAGGCAGAGCAGTAGTGGGCCAGCGCGTCCTTGGCGAAATTGGTGCCGTTGTCCGTGATGATGCTGTGCGGCACGCCGTAGCGAACTGCGATATCCTTGATGAACCGGACGGCGGTGGGCCCATCAAGCTTCTTGATCGGCCGAGCTTCGATCCATTTGGTGAACTTGTCGACGGCGACCAGCAAATGTGTCATGCCGCCTCGGGCGGTCTTGAAGGGCCCCACCATGTCGAGCCCCCAGACGGCAAAGGGCCATGTGATCGGGATGGTTTGGAGGGCTGAAGCCGGCTGGTGGCTGCGTTTGCTGAAGCGTTGGCAGCCCTCGCACTTGAGGACCAGCTCTTCGGCATCTTGCAGGGCCGTGGGCCAGTAGAATCCGTGGCGGAAGGCTTTGGCCACCAGGGATCTTGAGGCGGCGTGGTGTCCACACTCGCCCTGGTGGATGTCGAGGAGGATCTCGATCCCCTTGTCCTGCTCGACGCAGCGCTGGAACACGCCAGTCGCGCTGCGTTTGACGAGCTCGTGGTTGATGATGCTGTAGGCAGACGCTCGCCGCTGCACTTGCCGGGCTTCAGTCTCGTCGCAGGGGAGGTCGCCGTCTTCCAAGAAGGCGAGGATTGGCTGAGCCCAGGACAGCGCCGTTACCACCGTGAGGACGGCCGCCGGGGTGGGATCCGGGGCGGCAGTCCCTGAGCCAGATCCGGCAGCCCCTGAGTCGGAGGCGGCAGTCCCCGAGCTGGAGCCGGCAGCCCCCGAGCCGGATGCGGTAGTCCCCGAGCCGGAGACGGCAGTCCCCGAGCTGGAGCCGGCAGCCCCCGGGCTTGGGCCGGGAACTCCAGGGGTGGGTGGGGGCGCGTCAGGATCGTCCGGGACGAAGATGGACTCCGACTCGGGAGATGGCTTGATGGACAGCTTCCGCAGGTGCTCGAGGGAGACGCCGGATGGGATGGCTTGTCGGGTGGAACCCACTTTGGCCAGGGCGTCAGCTGCTTCGTTGTCCGTGCGGGGGACGTGGAGGAACTCGCAACCGTCGAACCCGCCGGAGAGTTGCTGGACCAGGAAGCGGTAGCTGGCCATGTTGGCGTCTTTGGCGTCCCAGTCGCCGGAAACTTGCTGCACCACCAGGCCCGAGTCGCCGTAGCAGAGGATGCGCCGGATGCCGATCTCCCTGGCTAGCCGGAGGCCGTGCACGAGAGCTTCGTACTCGGCAATGTTGTTGGAGGCGGCGAAGTGGATCTGCAGCACGTACCGCAGCCGGTCGTTCTTGGGGGAAGACAGCATGATGCCGGCTCCCAAACCATTGCGCATCTTGGAGCCATCGAAGTGCATGCGCTAGTGAGTCGACTCGGGAGCCGGCGGCAGGTACTGGGTCTCCGTCCAGTCGACGAGGAAGTCGGCTAGCGCCTGGGACTTGATGGTGGTGCGGGGCTTGTAGAGGATCGTGTGGCCGGCTAGCTCGATGGCCCACTTGGCCACCCGGCCAGAGGCATCCCGGCAGCCCATGATCTCGCCGATGGGGGCCGTGCTCACCACAGTAATGGCGTGCTCTTGGAAGTATTGCCTCAACTTCTTGGCGGCGAGGTACACGCCATAGCACATCTTCTGGTAGTGGGGGTAGTTCTGCTTGGAGGCGGATAGCACCTCGCTCAGGAAGTACACTGGGCGCTGAACCGGCTGCACCTTGCCCTCCTCCGGGCGCTCGACGACCAGCACCGTGCTGACGGCTCGGGAGGTGGCGGCGACGTACAGCAGGAGTGGCTTTTTCTCAGCCGGCACGGCCAGGACGGGCACGGTTGACAGCATGCGCTTGAGGTCGCAGAAGGCTTCGTCCGCCTGATCGCTCCACTCGAACGTCGTCGTCTTCTTCATCAGCTGATACAGGGGCAGGGTCCTCTCTCCCAGCCGGCTGACGAACCGGTTGAGAGAGGCCAAGCAGCCGGTGAACTTCTGCATGTCGCACAGCCGGGTCGGCTTGCGCATGCGCTCCACTCGAACGTCGTCATCTTCTTCATCTGTGAGGAATGTTTGAGTGCTGGGCTGACGAACCGGTTGAGAGAGGCCAAGCAGCCGGTGAACTTCTGCATGTCGCACAGCCGGGTCGGCTTGCGCATGCGCTCCACTCGAACGTCGTCGTCTTCTTCATCTGTGAGGAATGTTTGAGTGCTGGGAAGACTATCATTTGAAGCACAAGAGCAAGGAGTTCATCAACAACACACCGTCTATTACCTTTTGGAGAGTGGTGTCTCCTAGATTGGTTAGGTGTCACTTGGGAGCCTCCAACCAGATGTGGAGTTGAACCAAGAAGTTTGTAAGGGCAAGGAGATCGCCTACTTTGTGAAGATCTACCCCGAGTGAGGCTAGTCCTTCGTGGATGTAAGCCATGGTGGAATAGACAAGGCTGCTTCTTCGTGGACCCTTCGTGGGTGGAGCCCTCCGTGGACTCGCACAGCCGTTACCCTTCGTGGGTTGAAGTCTCCATCAACGTGGACGTACGATAGCACCACCTATCGGAACCACGCCAAAAACCACCGTGTCTTCATTGCGTTTGTAATCTCCTATCCCTCCTTTACATACATATGCAATTGCTTACATTCCGCTGCTATACTCTTAGGATTGCATGTGTAGGGTGATGCTTGACATCTACTATTGCTAAAATCTGCCTACAACTAAAATTTGGGAAAAGGTTAAGTTTTATTTGGTCAAGTAGTCTAATCACCCCCCCTCTAGACATAATTTCGATCCTACAGCTGGGAAACACATCAAGGACGAGCGCGACGAAGACGCGCAGCGCGCCGAAGGGGACGATGAAGCAGCCTGCGGGACAAGCGGTGTCCGCGCCCGGCGCAGCGTCGCAGCCGGCCGGGTCGGTCGTGCGAGGCGCGCGGACCAAGCCGTGCACGATGCGCTCGCCGGAGCTGGTGAAGGGCCTCGTCCGGAACTTGACTCTGGCCGACGCCGCGAGCAGCCCCACGGTGGGCGCCAACTGTCGTGGTATTCTCACGGCAGATGCCATAAGATGGCTAAAGAGGTGGGGCTACGAGAGGATGCCGGTGGGTTCCGAAGGCGAGGTTGGCACGAGCAAGTGCGAGACACGAGACGTACCTAGGTTCGGGGCCCTCTGGAGAGGTAACACCCCTAATCCTGCCGAGTGTAGTATGGGAAGCACAAGGGCTACAAGGTCGCTCCTGGAGCTGTTCGGACGGAGGAGGGAGAAGGGGCTAGGCCACCGTTCTGCCTCTCCGGCGAGAGTGTGTGTGTGCTCTGTGGAGCGAGAAGGAGTCACTAAAGGGAAGCGAAGAGCAACCATGCAACGGGAGAGAGTGAACCGAAGGAAGCGAACCCCTCTGCATGGAGGCCTCCCTGGGGGTCTTATAGGCCGACCCCCAGGGTTACAATGGTAATGTTACAAAGGCGCGGGCCCCTGGTGTCATTGACCGGGAGCCGGTGGTGGGGGCCGCCGGGTCGCCAGGTGCGCCGCACCTGCCTGGCGCGGGGCACTGTGGCGGGTCTTGTCTCTCGCCAGTCTGGGTGCGGGGCACTGTGGCGCGTCTCGTCCGTCATCAGAAGGAGGTCGGCGCCGTTGTTTCTACAGGACCGCGCCTCCCTGACACCGCCCGCCTCGGGCGGGGGCGCAAGGAAAGCTGCAGCCTCGCCTGCTCTGTCAGCGTAAAGGAAGGAGCGCTGTAGCCACGCTTGCTTCGTCGCGAAGGCTCCGTCCCCTCGTGGCCAGCCGGCATGGGCCAGCCGGCCAGGCCGGGTCTCCGTGCCGAGCCGGCTCGCGCCAGGGAGCCGGCGTACTGGCAAGCCGGCCTGAGGGACTTGACCTGCTCCGATGATTTTTTAAGAAGGGGTTCGAGCTCCGTTGCCTACCCGGGGTTCTTCCCCCCGACAAGGGGTGAGTAGTTTTCGGAGTTTCAACCATTGAAACGTCGGAGTAGCGCTGCGTTCCAGGGGTTGGGTTCTAAACTCCCGTCATCTGGGTCTCGAATTCGGTACGCGCCTCCGGTGAGGACCTGGTCGATGATAAATGGCCCATCCCACTTAGGGGAGAGCTTGTGCGTCTGCTTCTCCGGATGAAGCCGCATGATGAGGTCTCCTTTGGTGAAGTCCTTTGCGCGGACCTCCCTACTGTGGTAGCGGCGAGCTTGTTGCTGGTAAATGGCAGATCATGCCTGAGCGACATTGTGTTCCCCTTCTAAGGCGTCCAAGGCATCCTGCCGATCTAACTCAGCCTCCCGCTCTTCGTGCATGCGTACTCGAGGTGCATTGTGTATGATGTCGCAGGGGAGCACTGCCTCGGCGCCGTACACCATGAAAAATGGAGTATACCCGGTTAGGGGATCTGTTTGGTGTGGTGCGCAGACCCCATAGAACGGAGTCAAGTTTCTCTACCCATTTGCAGTCGGCCTCCTTGAGGGAGCAAACTAGCCTAGGCTTGATTCCACTAAGGATTAGTCCATTGGCGCGTTCTACTTGCCTGTTTGACTGCGGGTGATATGCATATACATAGTCGAGCTTGATGCCCATTTTCGCGCACCATGCTTTCACTTCTTTGGCCGTGAAGTTTGTCCCATTGTCAGTTATGAGACTATGGGGGATACCATAGCGGTGTACTACCCCCGAGATGAATTCGAGTACGTGGACTGCACCGGCCGAAGTTACTGGTTTTGCTTCGATCCACTTAGTAAACTTTTCCACCATGACAAGTAGGTATTTATTTTTTCTTGACCCACCCTTGAGTGGGCCGACCATATCTAGCCCCTAGACCGTGAAAGGCCAAGTTATAGGGATTGTGCGGAGAGCCGCAGGGGGCATGTGGCTTTGTTTGGCGTATACCTGGCAGCTGGGGCAGCACTGTACTAACGCAGAGGTGTCGGCGCCCGCGGTTGGACAGTAAAAACTAGCTCGGAAGGCCTTGCTGACCAAAGTCCGAGCAGCGGCGTGATGTCCGCTCATGCCGGAGTGAACCTCCTGGAGTAAAAATCGTCCTTCCTCTTCGGAAATACATCGCTGGAGGACGCCCGTGGTGCTTATTTTATAGAGTTCTCCCTCATGAACCTTATAGGCTTTAGATTGCCTTATGATCCGACGTGCATCGGTTTGGTCTTCGGGGAGCTCTTTATGGAGCAGGTATGCGAGGTGTGATGGTATTCTCAAGGCAGATGCCATGAGATGGCAAAAATGGTGGGGCTACGTGAGGACGCCGGTGGGTTCCGGAAGCGAGGTTGGGGACAAGCGGAGAGGGACTCGCGATGTACCTAGGTTCGGGGCCCTCCGAGGCAGGTAAAACCCCTAGTCCTGCCGGATCTACTAGATGGATCTCACAGAGTGGTTACAAAGCGCTCCTGGAGCTGCTTGAGGGGAGGAGGAAGAAGAACTAGCTCTCTCCTTCTCCTGGCTACGTGCGTGCGTATGTGTGTGTCGAGAGTCGAACCCAGAAGAGGATGGCGTAGTTGCGAACCCCTCTGCATGGAGGCCTCCTGGGGTGTCTTATAGCCTGACCCCCCGGGGTACAAAGGTAAGATTACATGGGCATGGGCCCCTGGTGTCATCGTCTGGGAGCCGGCGGTGGGGGCCGCCGGGTCGCCGGGTCCGTCGGGTGCGGGTCGTGCCGGGGCTGCCGGGCACGGGTCCGGTCGGCAGCGCGGCACTGTGGCATGTCTTGTCTTGCGTCACAGGGTGGCTGGCGCTGCCCAACTATAGGGTTGCGCCGCCCGTACACCGCCCGCTGTGACACCCTGGTTTTCGCTCCTTGTTTTTTTCCTTCGCGGGATTTGACTCCCGTCTTTTTTCGATGTTCTTGGGTTTTCTCTTGCCTTTGGGTATATGAAGATGGTCATTTAGCCTTGCCTTCCCTATCCAACCAGAGACTCTCTCCAACCCAACCTTGCTATCCCAGATTTATTCTCAGGATTTCAGCGCCGAAACCCTACCTTCCGAATTGCCGGAAGGGAAACTCCAACTCCTTCCGTTACAAAGGAACCCCAATTTCCTTTGATCTTTTGCCTCCCAAATTTCTCCCAGTGATCAACCTATCTTTTTAAACCCTGGATATGTAAAAATATTGCCAAGTCATTTGCAATATTTTTCATTTAAAATTAATTCCTTTTTCTGCCAGTTAAAGGAATTAAATCCAGGAAAATATCTATCCATCTCCAAAGTTCATGAAAACTTGTGGAGATATTATTTGTGATCATATTGAGCTCCAATAAAAATATTGGCCATAATTAAATAGGGGAATTTGCCTCTTCCTATTTAAAGCCAATATTGCAATTTGGGCACTTTCCAAAGGAGCTACCATTTTGGTAGCTAGGAAAAATCCCAAATAATTTGTGGAGCATATAATATCCATATATTCACCATTTCCATCAAGATCCCAAGTTCCACAGATCAAATTTTGAGAGCATCATCCAATTCTTGTTTCTGGATTTATTTTGAGGTTGTGAAGCAACTATATTTTATATTGCTTCAAAAATTCTCAAATTAATCCAGAACCTCACATTCCCTAAATTATGTGACCATGAAAATTTTTCACATCATTTTACCTTGCCATTTTCTCTCAAAAATTCCATCTAATTTCTGTCCAGATTCAAGCTCAGTGAAGGAAGTACCACTTTGGCATTTCCAATTGAGCTGAAATTTTTCCAGTATCTTCATATCTCCAAATAATCACTCTCCACCAAAATTCAGCTCATTTCACCAAGCTAAATGAGTGCAGCTTCAAGATTCAGTTTCTGGACCAGATTATGCTTTGTGAAGGAAGTATATGCAAACTTTGTCCAAATGCCTTCAAATTTTGCAATCGCCTAGTCCTTCCTACCATATTTCCCTGTGACTACTTTTCCAGCTCATTGGCATATCTGTTTGACGACAGCTTCCTCCCCAAGTTTCTGTCCAGAAACTTTGCTGGATCCCCCCGACCCACCTAGACCTTTACTGACCTCTCCAATGACCCATATCCTCTATTTGAGCAGTGTTGCACCTGTTTGACAAGGTTGGACAGGCAGGAGAGTGCCAGAGATTGTAGTGCACGTGGTGACCGCGTGGACAGCAGGCAGAAACGGTGCTCTGCGGCACTGTTCTCGTCAACAGGCCAGCTCCGGCCAGCTCTGGCGTGTCCCGAAGTGTCTACTGGCTCCGCGGCGTCCACCTTCCCCTCTCCCGCAGCTCCTACCCTCTTCTTTATTCTTCTCCACGCCGCGGCGGTGGCCGCCAAGGTTCTGTCCGCCCCGTGATCTGCCGTCGTCTTCCTCTCCATTGGCTTCTTCCCTCCCGAGCTGTCCCGTCCCTCTGCCTCTCGTTAGGTCGGCACCTCTCCCCGCTTGCCACCTCGCCAGAATGCCGCCAAGGCAGCGAGCTCCCGAAGCCTCGGGTGTCGCCGAGAAGCTCGCCCCGGCCGGCTATAAAAGTCGTGGCCCGAGGCCTCCCCGAGCATCCCAACCCCGCAGTGGCCTCCTCTACCCTCCCAGATCTCTCCCCGGCCTCCTGACCGAGCTCAAGGAGCTTTCCTGCTCCTCCAATGTCGCCATGGCCGCCGCCGTCCCCTTCTCAAAATCCCCACCTCCGGCCGTCCCCGGCTCCGTCCTAGCTCACCTCTGGAAGCTCCACTCTCCGGCCACCTCGCCCAGCCCCTCGCCCTCTCCTACCGACCACCGGGTCACCGGAATCGACCGACCCCGCCGCCTACTGCCTCTCCTCGTCGCCGCACTTCCAGCCACCCTCAGCCTCGCGCCTCGCCCTTCCCTGGATGCGGCACTTCCCGTCGAGCCCATCCACGCCGCCGCCTGTCCTCGAGGCTCACCGGAGCGTCGCCGGCCGCCGGAGCCCGAGCTCCCTGCTGCTGCGTCGGGGAGAAGCAGAGGTGAAGGAAGAAGGAGGCGGGAGGAGAGAGAGAAGACAGTGGGGCTCCCCTGTAAGCGTCACGGCCGGCCGGGCCCGCCACTTAAGTGGCAACGTATTTCGAGGATTACGTTTTATGTTAAGGAAAACGTATTCTGATAGTGCTTTGGCTGGAAGTACGTCTTCTGTATACTGGAAGGGTATTTGGCCAAAGGCGCTTTCTGATTAACCCCGCCGGCCGAAACCGCTAAGTTGCGGACGTTCACTAGTTAGCGGCTGAAATGAACAATTTTTATTCATTTTACCGCCTAACGAACGAACGGCCCTAACTTCGCGACCGTAACTCCGATTCAGGTGAATCCAACGCCCACGTCTTCAGTTCGACGATCCCGTTCCGATGGTATCATTTTCATAATGTTCCTACACTGTGAAAATGACCATTTTGCCCTTGCCTTCAATCAGCCCCTTTGAGAGAGAATCCTTTCCGGCAGATTTTCCACGAGCTCATCGCACTTCTTCCCGGAGTATTCCTCGACCCCCATGCAAGCCGACCATCTGATATATGCCCTAAAGCATTGCTCTGTTTTATTCTTGCGTGTTTAAATGAATATGCTTATGCTTGTATGCATAGTAGAGAGCTGTATGTGAAACTGATGAGCCCTTGCTTGCCTTTCTTTGATGACGGCACCACGCCTGTGTTCTGAGCTGCTTTCGGCCGTCCGGGGTGGATGCCGACTTTATGTTTCTCTTTTCAACAACTGTCCCGTGTTCTGAGCTGCTTTTCGGCCGTCTCGGGCAGCTGTTGAATTTCTTTCTGTAGCGGTGACCCTATGCTCTGAGCTGTTTTGCGGCCGTCTTAGGGAACCGCTACACTCTTTTTATCAACACTGTCTCATGCTCTGAGCTGCTTTTCAGCCGTCTTGAGCTGGGGTTGAGTTATTCCAGTAACGTCCCAGATCTGAGTTGTAAAGACCGTTCTAGTGGCTACTGGTTTATTTGCCGGTTTCATGCAAGGGTTCAGATGGTTGTCACTTACAGCTAAGACTTGTTAAGTAATTAAACTCCTGCTAGGTTGAACTTGCTATTTACATTACTCGTTAATGCTCGTCATGTCATTGCACTAGTGACTCGTAGATGACAGTATGGAGATAGGTTGTTATATTTTCATCATGCATTACTGTTGTTATTACAGTAATTAAGAATGTGACTTAATGACAACAACCTCCTCCGTCGACTGGATCGAGTCATAGTGTCACCTATCCGGACTTACCCGTGCAACCACATTTGTCGGTATGGGACGGCCCTAGCTTGGTCTATTGTCTTGCCTCTTGTTGGTACCACCAAATAGGGAAGGTTATGCGTGCGCGCTACCCTGGCCCGGTAGGCGACGATAACCTTGTGAGCCCAGTTTATGGTTATGTGCGCACGTCCCCATTTGGGACAGTTTTGTTTGGCCACGACGATAGCAGGTGTCATGGGGTGACACAGGGGCCACCCAGGACATGACCCTGGGAGGGTATGATTGTCGGTGGGACCGTAAGAGTGCCGGGCAATAGACAAAGTTTTGTTGGAGCAGCACTGGTCCACCCGAATGGGAACATGTACTAAAGTACGAGGCCAGGCGCTCCATGGTGTGGGTAAAGTGCACAACCTCTGCAGAGTGTAAATCTATTCGAATAGCCGCGTCCTCGGTCATGGACAGTTCGTATAGGCCCCTATTTGGTCTGTGTCAAGTCTGGAGGAACAAACTATATAATGTTATTGTTAAGACTAAACCAGAGAATGGTAAAGTTTGTCAGACTTGCAGTACTGATGCCTGGACATCAGATGATGTCAAGGTTTGAATGATAGCCATGAGATGGCCATGAGATAAGCGGTCGGGTGACCGCAAAGCTTGGATCGGATTTGGATCGTGAGCATATTCGAAGTTTGGATTATTTACCTGATATACTTTACTTTACTGCATTTACTTCAGTAATTATCATGCTAGATGATCCTGCTATGACATGATTAATGCTGCTACAGGATTAATCTTACTAGATAATCCTACCATAATATGATAGTTAATACTGATAACGAATGCATGCTTGAATGCCATGGATTGCATTGCTTGGTGTATATGTTGGTTTGGTTTGCTTGCGAGTACATTCAAAAGTACTCAGCGGCCTTCAATGTGGCCAGGTTCACCTAAGGATTCGACATCTGCTAGCGAGGAGCCGGAGTTTTCGCGGGCTAGAAGAGTAACCCAGTCAGATCCCTGTGGATTGGAGCCGCACCAAGACCTTGCTGCCTTAGATAGAGCTTCTCCGCTGCCATCACCCTTGTAATATCCCATGTAAGACTTATATACCCATCCATAGAAAAGCTTGTGTTCATGATACTTGTTGCAAAAGCGCATGCCGGAGTGATTTTCCTGGGCTGGTATGTGCGGTGACCGTCTGACTACAGTGGTATTCAGGCAGGGCGCCACACCCGCCACGGGCAGGGGCGCGGGACGCGCTGTAGCCACGCCCGCCTGGGCCGGAGCAAAACGGGGGAGCGCTGTAGCCACGCCTGTCTCGTCGTGAGGGGTTGCCCTCTCATGGCCAGCCGGCATGGGCCAGCCGGCTGGGCCGGGTCGCCTTGCCGAGCCGGCTCGCGCTGGGGGGGCCGGCGAGCTGGCTAGCCGGATTGAGGGGCTTGGCTTGCTCCGATAATTTTTAAAGGGGTCCGGTCTCCGTTGCCAACCCGGGGGCCATCCCCCCGACAGTAGTCCCCGAAGCTGTGAAGGCTTGCCGGCTCCAGGCAGGGGGCCTTCGCAGCTTACCCCCCTGAGGAGTCGTTTGTTGGTGAAGTGCAGGAGGCCGGCTGGGCGGCACCGTCCATCCGCATGCCGGCGACGCGGCAGCGGACGCTGGGAACACCCGCTGGGCGCCAGCTTCGGAAGCCGGATCACGGCACCCCGGCCTGGGCGGGAAACGGAAGCGTCCGCCGGTCTAGTCTTGTTTCGCACGATGATTCGCGCCCGCCGCTGTTCGACGGACCGCCATGTGCTGCTTTGCGGCGGGCGAGGCCTGCCAGACCATGCGCACGATGGGACGCGATGGTGGACCGGGCCCACCACGACGCGCCCTCGGGCCGCGCGCGAGGGATTTATTGTGGCAACCCTAACGGTTGCGCTTCCCCGGGCAGTTAATGCGCGCGGGTAACGTGCCCGCACAGTGCGGGGAAGTGGGGATCGTGGGCGCAGACGATCCCACTCCCCCACGTTCTCGCGTGGTTATAAATGAAAAGGAGGGAGTGCGACGAAAACGCTCACGCACGCACTCCCGCCCCTCGCTCTGCTTCTTCTTCTTCCTCTCCGCCATGCTCCACTGCCGCGCGTTCTCGCGCCTGCCGCTGCGCACCGCGACCGGGGGCCCGCAGCGCGCAACTCTCCCCTTCCTCCTCTTCTTCGTCGTCGCACCTTCACGCCCGGAGAGCCCTCCAATGGCGCTGCCGAAAGGCTCTTGGGAGGGCTCTATTACAAGCGAGGCGGATATCCGGTACCTCCGCGCACGCACGTCGTCTTCTACTCGCACTTCTAGCGCGGGTTCGGCCTCCCTGCAAGCCTCTTCTTCCGCGACTTCCTCGACTTCTTCGGGCTGCAGCCGCACCATCTCGGCGCCAACGCCGTGCTACAGATCGTGGGCTTTGCTACGGTCTGCGAGGGCTACCTCGGCATGCTGCCGAAGGTAGACTTGTGGGCGAAGATGTTCTTCCTTAAGCAGCAGGGGGCATCGGCCGGCGTGATGTCCGACTGCAGGGCAGCGGTGGTTACCAGCCGGCCAAATGGGCCGTTTCCCAAGCTGCCACTCGAGGACTCGGCCAAAAAGTGGCAGATGACGTTCTTCTACGTCCGGAACGCCGACCTGGCGGTGGACGTCATCAATCTCCCGCCCTTTATCGACGCGCCGCCGCTCGAGAAGCCGAATTGGGGCTACTGCCCCAAGAAGCCGCCGTAGGAGCTCTTGAACATCTGCCGCTGGGTCGGGGATATGACGGATCACGAGGGGCTGGTGCCGGCTGATCTTATCGCGGCCTTCATCGCCCGCCGGGTGCTGCTGCTGCAGCGCCGAGCGCACCAGATCTGCGACAAGAGCGGCCGGCATGACCCGACCCGGATGTCGACCAAGGAGCTGGGGCCGGCTGGGATCGCCCAGCGGGTGAACTACATCTCCAAGGCCGGGTTGAAGGAGGAGGGGTGGAGCTTCGGGAAGGACACCTATCGCCGAGAGAACTCGGCACCGGCGGTGAGTCCCTGGTCCTTATTCTTTGCCGTTTCAACATTATTCCTGTGCCCTGACATGATGGGAGGGCCACAGCTATTCGCCAGCCAGCAGAACCACGATGGGCCGAATCCCCAGGTTCTGCTGGCCGACTTGCCCGACTCGGACATGGAGGATGCCGGCGCCGAGGCGGAGGAGGGGGCGGTCGAAGCACGCCTGGCTGACGCCGTGGCCGGCAGGTCGCGGCACGCGGGTAAGTCTCCGCCTCCAGACCTTCTGCGCGACTGGCCAGATGACGACGACGAGGGCTTGACCGGTGCCCGCGGTGCAGCGCCCTCGGCTGGGGAGGACGCCAGCATCGACCCCCCAAGACGGCCGCGGAAGACGGTTGGCGCCGGGCCAGCTCGCGCGGCGGCGTCCGGCAGCCGGCCGCATGGGAAGGAGGCGGTCGAGCCGAGACTGACCATGAAGCACCCGGCAGCGGCAGGGCCGGCGCGCGAGAGGGGTGCCATCAAGAAGAAGCACCGGCTTGCCCCGTCTATGGGCCCGAGGCGGGATGCCCCGAAGGTCATTGGGTAAGTGTCTCTTGTTGTCTTCTGATTTCTTGCTTGTTTCCTGCCCATGCCTCTATCGTGCTAAACTTGCTGTGCATAGGTCCGCCCTTGACCTGGCGGTGGTGGCGACGGAGGCCGCGGCGGGCGAGGCCGTCTGGAGGAAAACCCGGAGCAGCGCCGTCGACCACGAACCGGACCGGACCACGGAGGAGGGCCTCGAGGCCTGCCAGTCCGGCCGGGATCTCGATGCGGTGGACCGTGCTGCGTGGCAGGATCTGGCGGAGGCCGAGAAGGAGATGGCGGAGGCCTCGGCCCGGGCGTGGGAGAGGGCCTCTGCGAAGCGGGCCAGGACCACCGCAGACCCGGCCTGGCCAGAGATGGAGAGGGGCTCGACGCCGGACGCCACGATCGTCGAGCCGCAGCCGGAGGGGGCGGGCAAGCCAACAGGGCGGACGGAGCCGGCCGACAGCGAGTCGGACGTCGACGAGAACATTGTTGTGGACACGCCGCCCCGGGCTGACCCGGCAGGAGGAGGCGAGGGCGGCGGAGAGGGGCGCGAGGCGGACTCCGCACCGTCCGGCCAAGCGCAGCCGACGCCGGCTCCGGGGGCCGCGACCAGGGACGCTGGTGCCTTGGTGGTCGTTCCGCCCCAAGCCGCTACGAACTCCGAGCGGCCGGGTGGAAGCGGATCCGGCGCGGGGACCGCGATGGGTGCCGCGATGCAGCAGCCGTGGGTGAACGCCGGCGAGGCTGTGGTCGGGCCGCGCACCCGGGAGGACGAGGCGGCGAATGCCCTGCGCTCGTAGCTTCGTGGGCGGAGCGGGCGCCTGCAGGCCTTCGCCCGGGAAGACCAGGAGTGGGCGCGGAAGCTGGAGCAGGCGGTTGCGGTGAGTTTTTACTTTCTGCTTGCCTTGGCCGTTGAACAGTGGGGGCGCGCCAGCGCACCCACTGGGTGTAGCCCTCGAGGCCCGGGCCGGCTGCGAGGCAGCCGGGTCGGGTCTTTACGTGCGTTTTTTCATTCTTCTAACTTTTGTCTTCGCGCAGCATCTGTACGACCTGCAGGCCAGCGCGTACAACCGGCTTCTGGAGCGGTTCCGCGAGGTCAAGGCCCAGCTTGTCGTCAGGGAGGAGCTGCGCCAGGCCCGAGGTATGACTTGCATGCCTTCAGTGGGGGCGCGCCAGCGCACCCACTGGGTGTAGCCCCCGAGGTTATGCCGCCTGGACCCTCTCGGAGATCGTCCTCGCCAGTGAGGCCCGTCTTGGAGCCGTGGAGGGGCACATGCGCCGCCTGTTCGAGGCCGGGGTGAGCATGGCGAGCAGCCTCTGGCCGGGTGCGGTGTTGCCAAACAGCGTCACTCGGCTGGCGCGGTGGCTAGAAGCCGGAGTGGAGCGACTCGACGCGTGGAAGGCCTCCGCGGCCCGGGCCGGCGCGGAGACGGCGCTACGCTTCGTCGTGTCTTGGTATCCGGGCATGGACCTCGACCGTCTGGCAGCGCAGCGGGCTGGCACGGAGGATGACTTGGCGGCGCGGGCGCAGCGGATCGCCGGGCGGGCCAGCTACCTGGCCTCGTTCGCCTCGTACGACGAGTTCATCCTGGAGCGGACGAAAGACGGCGAGGAGCTCCCTGTCGACGAATTCGGCCTGCTGCTCAATTACCCGGACGGCAGCTCGGCCGAGACGGGGGTCTACGCCGACGACGAGGCCGACCCGGACGATGCCGCCACGACCGAGCGCCCTGGGCCCGACCCGGCGGCCGCGTCCACCTCAGCCGAGCTGACGCCGACCGGAGCCGACGCGGGTGCCGCTTAGGACTTTTTTCTTTTTATCTTCTTCCTTCCTGTACTCGAACTCGGTTAGGTAGCAGGTCCACCCACTGGGGGTGTAGTTTCATGTAATGGACTTGTGGCCGCGGGCCGTTGCTGTTTATAAATTTTGCATGCAATTTCGCTTTTGCTGTTCGGCCGTGGGCCTTTTCTTGTTCGTCTTTTCTTTGGACTTCCTTCCCGCTAGCCGGACAGCCGGGTGGAGGTTTGTGGCTAGGACGGGGATTCGGCCTTGAGGGGGGACATACAATACTTAGGCTTTTTCAGACATTGAGTGCGAGCGAGACACCCACTGGGCCGGCTGGCGGCAGGCGGTGAAGCCGGCTGGCGCACAGCCGGTCGTGCAGCGAATTAGTGAGAAAGGGTGGGTTTGACCAGATTGGCCGAGCCGGGCTCTCCTCCTTAGCCGTTCTTACATGACGGCGCTTCCGGCCTTTGGTTCTTGCCGGTCGAACAACCGGGAGCCGGTCTGTGGCTTGGGGCGAAGAGAGGGCTTTGGCGGCTCGTACGCTTCGAAATGGACTAAGAAAAATGGCGAGGCACGGTCTAGCCGGCTAGCCCCCAAGCCCCCGAGCCGGACGTGCCGACTCGGCGGGAGAATTGAAAACGGGGAAGTGCACAAACACCAAGCTTGGTAAAAACGGAACAGGTAGCCCCCAAGTGTCGCGCGGGGGTACCTGCTGCTTTCATTAAACCCAAAAGGTAGTGGTACATACGTGCATGCGTTCCACTGTAAAATGGACGGAGGAGCTCCGCGTTCCAGGGCCGGCTGGTCTCCTCGCCGGCTGCGTCTCTCTTGCGCTTGTTCGGCTTCTGGGCGTCGATGAGGTAGTACGCGTTCCGGTCGTAGAGAGCCTTGCTGATGATGAAGGGGCCCTCCCAAGGTGAGGCCAGCTTGTGCTGGCCAGCTGTCCGCTGGACGAGCCGGAGCACGAGGTCACCCTCGCAGAACGCGAGGGGCTTGATCTTCCTGCTGTGGTAGTGCCGGCGGTAGGTACTGGGTCTCCGTCCAGTCGACGAGGAAGTCAGCCAGCGCCGGGGACTTGATGGTGGTGCAGGGCCCGTAGAGGATCGTGTGGCCGGCTAGCTCGATGGCCCACTTGGCCACCCGGCCAGAGGCATCCCGGCAGCCCATGATCTCGCCGATGGGGGCCGTGCTTACCACGGTAATGGTATGCTCCTGGAAATACTGTCTCAGCTTCTTGGCGGCAAAGTACACGTCGTAGCACATCCTCTGGTAGTGGGGGTAGTTCTGCTTGGAGGCGGAGAGCACCTCGCTCAGGAAGTACACTGGACACTGGACCGGCTGCACCTTGCCACCCTCAGGGCGCTCGACTACCAGCACCGTGCTGACCGCCCGGGAGGTGGCGGCGATGTACAACAAAAGTGGCTCCTTCTCAGCCGGCGCGGCCAGGACGGGTGCGGTGGATAGCATGCGCTTGAGGTCGCGGAAAGCTTCGTCCGCCTGGTCGCTCCACTCGAATGCCGTCTTCTTCTTCATCAGCTGATACAGGGGCAGGGCCCTCTCCCCCAGCCGGCTAACGAACCGGCTGAGAGAGGCCAAGCAGCCGGTGAACTTCTGGACATCGCGCAGTCGGGCCGGCTTGCGCATGCGCTCGATCACCTTGATATTTTCTGGGTTGGCCTCGATGCCGCGCTCTGAGATGAGGAAACCAAGGAGTTGGCCAGCCGGCAAGCTGAAGACGCATTTCTCCGGGTTGAGCTTGATCTGGTATCGGCGCAAGTTGGCGAAGGTCTCCTTGAGGTCGGCCAGGAGCGTGAGGTGCTACTTGGTCCTCACCACGATGTCGTCGACGTAGACGTGCACGTTTCTGCCGATCTGGGGCAGCAGGCATTTCTGCATGCAGCGCTGGAAGGTGGCGCCGGCATGCTTCAAGCCGAACGACATGGTGATGTAGCAAAACGCCCCAAAGGGCGTGATGAAGGACGTCTTGAGGGCGTCGGCCGGGTCCAACTTGATCTGGTGGTAGCCAGAGTAGGCGTCCAGAAAGGACAGGAGCTCGCAGCCGGCTGTGGAGTCGATGACTTGGTCCATCCGGGGCAGAGCGAACAAATCTTTGGGGCAGGCCTTGTTCAGGCTGGTGTAGTCGATGCATATGCGCTAGGTGCCATTCTTCTTCAGGACGAGGACTGGATTGGCCAGCCACTCGGGGTGGAAAACCTCCATGATGAAGCCGGCTGTGAGCAGCCGGGCGATCTCTTCACCGATGGTTCTTCGCTTGTCCTCAGAGAAGCGGCGTAGCAGCTGTCGGACAGGCTTGGCATCCTTGCGGACGTGAAGTTTGTGCTCGGCGAATTCCCTCGGGACACCCGGCATGTCTTTGGGAGACCATGCGAAGATGTCCTGATTCTCATGGAGGAAGTCGACGAGCTCGCCGTCCTATTTGCTGTCGAGGCGGGTGCCCACGACAACGTACTTGCTGGAGCTAGGGTCGAGCGGGACCCTCTTCGTGTCTTTTGACGGCTGGAAGGAGGCCTCGTTGGCGGCCGGCTGCGCGCCAGCCAGCGCCACGATCCGGTCGAGCTGGCGCCTCTCCTCGGCGATGACCAGTGACTCGGCCAGCTGGGAGCCGGCTTTGGCGCACTCGAGGGACTTCTTGTAGTCGCCGACGATGGTGATGAGGCCCTTGGGACCCGGCATCTTCAACTTTAGGTAGGCATAGTGGGGGACCGCCATGAATTTGGCCATCGCGGGCCGGCCCAGCAGCGCGTGGTAGGGGCTGGTCAGGTCAACCACCTCGAACCAGATCGGCTTGCGGCAGAAATGGCTGCTGGAGCCGAACAGGACGTCAAGCCGGATCCGGCCGATCGGAGAGCAGGAGAGACCCGGCACGATGCCGTGGAACACCGTCCGGGTCGGCTCCAGCTGTCGTGCCTCGATGCCGAGCTTGGTCATGGTGTCGTGGTACAGGATGTTGATGCTCCTGTCGCCGTCGATCAGCACCCGCGAAAAAAGGCAGGTGCGCTTCTTGGAGACGAAGGTGGGGTCGAGCACCAGAGCGTAGCCACCCGGCGTGGGCATGACGGCCGGGTGGTCATCTCGGGTCCAGCTGACCGGCCGGTCGGACCAATGCATGAACTGGGGAACCGGGGGGGTCGACGGCGTTCACCTCGGCCTTGTGCTTGTGCTTGGCGTGCTTGTCGTCGCCCTCGCTGGTGAAAACGACGTAGGACGCGTCCGGGCGCGGGAAAGCGTTGTCGGCGAGGGCGCCGGGTGGCGGCGGGGGCGGGGGGGAGCGGCGGCTGCTGCGGGCCGGCTTCGGATGGCAAGGGTGGAAGGTTGCCCTTCAACAGGCACTGGGTGAAGCTGCACTGCCAGAGCGTGTGCGTCGACGGCTTCGCGCCGCTGTGGTTCTTGCAGGGGGCGTCGAGCATCTGCTCGAAGGACAGCTTGGGCTGCGAGGCGGCCTTGCCGGAGCACGGGCGCTGGCTGGGGCCTTGCTCGGGCGGCTGCTCCCCTTCCATCGCGGCGACCTACCGGTTGTCGTAGCGGGGTGCCTGCTGGTCGTTCCTGTGCTTGCCGTTGTTGTTGTTGTTGTTGTCTTGCCGGCGCTGGTTGTTATCGCCAGCCGGCTTGGGGGGCGCCGGCTGGACCGGGAGGAGCTTGCCGTTAGCGTCGATCGTGACCTTCACATTCATCGCGGAGTCGGCCGTAGCGTACTTGTCCGCCATAGCCATGAGCTCCACCAGGGTGTCCGGCTCGTCGCACACCAGCCGGTGCTTGACCAGGGTGCCGTCTTGGCATCCGTCGATGAAGTACTGGATGGCCTGGACCTCGTGGACCCCCTCGCAGGAGTTGCGCAGCTCCGTCCACCGTGTGAGGAAGGCGCGAAGGGGCTCGCCTCGCTTTTGGACGCACATGGAGAGCTGGCGAGGCTTGCCTGGGCGCTTGTAGGTGCTGATGAAGTTGCGGATGAACGCGTCTTCGAAATCCAGCCAGGAGTTCACGCTGCCGGCTCGCAGGCTATTAAGCCACGTCTGGGCCGAGCCAAGCAGCATGAAGGGGACGTATCGCACGGCCACGCGCCGGTTGCCGCCAGCTATGCTGACAGCTGTGGTGTAGTCCGTCAGCCAGTCCTCCGGCTTGGTGACGCCGTTGTACTAGGGGGAGTCGCGGGGCATCGAGAAACCTTTGGGGAAGGGCTCCCCGCGAATGCGGGGGCCAAAGCATGCCAGACCGACAGAGCTCTCCTCTTCCAGGGCCATGGAGCGCGCCAGCCGGTCGAGGCGGTGACGGGCGTCGCTTTCGTCGTAGGGCTCGCGGGGACCGAGCCGGTCAGCCACGGGACCGCGGGGTGCAGGAGCTTTCGGGGCCAGCTCGTGCCGCCGAGCCGGCCGCACGGGGGGCTCCGGTGGCTGAACCCGGCCGTTGCCAGCCGTCTCGTCAGCAATGCCATCTCCAGCGGTCGCGACATGATTGCGCCGGCTCCGACCGAACCGGTGCCGGCCAGAGCGGCTTGCGCCAGTGGCGTGGGAGGACGTCTGCTACGCGTCCCGGAGGGCCCTCTCCGGGTTCCCGGTTTTTCCTGAGGCGGAGGCGGATGGCTAGGCCGGGTCGAAGTGCTTCTGCTGCTCGTTCGCCGTGGTGATGAGATCGCGGATGCGCTGTTGTTGCTGCAGCAGCTCCTGGCCTTCTAGGAATTCGAGATCCACCATGGGCGCCTGCGCCGCGCGCATGTTCTTGATGGGGGTGTCGTACACGGGCCGGCCTGCGCCTAGCGCACGGCCGATCGCGCCCCCACGGATCCGTACCTTCGCGACCCGGCTGGGCTCGGCGGCGGCCGGCGTGAAGCCGTGGGCGCTGTCGTACTCTCGTTGGGCGAACTCCAGCCAGTGCCGCGTTGCCGCGAGCTCCGTGGCCTCGACCAGCAGATGCTGACGGTCCTCGTTGAGCTGAGCCGCTGCGGCCGCCGTGTCGGCGTCGGGCGTGATGGGGGCTTGCAGGCTCCGGATAGTCTCACGGAGCGGGTCGGCCCAGCGTGGCGGGGCCACAGCCACGGCAGCGGCTGCCGCGGCGGCCTTCTCCTTGCCGCGCGAGGAGCCGGAGCTAGTGCCGATGGTCAGCACCTCCGCGCGGGCGCAGAGGTTCACGACGTCGCCGGAGACGGCGCAGCTAACGAGGACAGGCGAATCGGTGAAGCTGCACACCTCGCTGGGAAACACGTCGGGGACGAGCGCGACGAAGACGCGCAGCACGCCGAAAGGGACGATGGAGCGGCCCGTGGGGCAGGCAGTGTCCACGCCGGGTGCAGCGTCGCAGCCGGCCCGGTTGGCCGTGCGAGGCGCGCGGACCAAACCGTGCGTGACTCGCTCGCCGGAGCTGGTGAAGGGCCTCGTCCGGAACTTGACTCCGGCCGGCGTCGCGAGCAGCCCCACGGTGGGCGCCAACTATCTTGGTATTCTCATGGCAGATGCCATGAGATGGATAAAAATGGTGGGGCTTCGTGAGGACGCCGGTGGGTTCCGGAAGCGAGGTTGGGGACAAGCGGAGAGGGACTCGCGATGTACCCAGGTTCGGGGCCCTCCGAGGGAGGTAAAACCCCTGGTCCTGCCGGATCTACTAGATGGATCTCACAGAGTGGTTACAAAGCGCTTCTGGAGCTGTTTGAGGGGAGGAGGAAGAAGAGCTAGCTCTCTCCTTCTCCTGGCTACGTGCGTGCGTATGTGTGTGTCGAGAGTCGAACCCAGAAGAGGATGGCGTAGTTGCGAACCCCTCTGCATGGAGGCCTCCTGGGGGGTCTTATAGCCTGACCCCCCGGGGTACAAAGGTAAGATTACATGGGCATGGGCCCCTGGTGTCATCGTCTGGGAGCCGGCGGTGGGGGTCGCCGGGTCCGTCGGGTGCGGGTCGTGTCGGGGCCACCGGACACGGGTCCGGTCGGCTGCACGGCACTGTGGCATGTCTTGTCTTGCGTCACAGGGTGGCTAGCGCCGCCCAGCTACAGGGTTGCGTCGCCCGTACACCGCCAGCCCCGTGCGGGGGCGCGGGACGCGCTATAGCCACGCCCGCCTAGGCCAGCGGAAAAAGGGGGAGCGCTGTAGCCATGCCTGTCTCGTCGTGAGGGGTTGCCCTCTCGTGGCCAGCCGGCTGGGCCGGGTCGCCTTGCCGAGCCAGCTCGCGCTGGGGGGGGGGGGGGCGGCGAGCTGGCTAGCCGGATTGAGGGGCTTGGCTTGCTCCGATAATTTTTAAAGGGGTCCGTGCTCCGTTGCTTACCTGGGGGCCATCCCCCCGACACGAGGAGCGTCTCGGTCCATGGTGCAATAACTGCCATAATTTCATGTGCAGAAGCTGTTTTCTGGACAACTGAGCCACCCACTATATTTGGCCCGTCGTCATCTTCGGGCGAGGAGGGCTGTTCGATGTCGTTTAAGTCCGACGTTCCCTTGTCGTCTTGCCAGACTATAGACGGCTTAAAGAGCCGTTCAAGAAAGGTATTGTCCGGGACTTTTTCCCGCTTAACGCCATTCGGGCGAGTATATCTGCGGCCTGGTTGCTATCTTGGGGTATATGATGAAATTCAAGCCCCTCAAACTTGGCCGAGATTTGTACGACGGCATTCCGGTAGGCTGTCATCTTTGGGTCCTTTGCGTCAAATTCGCTGTTAACTTGTGAGATGGCGAGGTTGGAATCACCTCGGACCTCAAGACGTTGGACACCCATGGAGACCGCTATCCAGAGTCCGTGTAATAGGGCTTCGTATTCTGCCACGTTATTGGAGTCGGTATACATAATTTGCAACACATACCGAATACTGTCCCCTGTGGGTGATGTAAGCACTACGCCAGCCCCTAGGCCGGCAAGCATTTTGGAACCGTTGAAATACATGGTCCAATGCGAATAAGTGCTATATTCTCGAGGGAGCTCGGCCTCCGTCCACTCGGCCACGAAGTTGGCCAACACTTGATATTTAATAGCTCGGCATGGTCGGTAAGTTATTTCAAAGGGTAGGAGCACTATTGCCCATTTAGCTATGCGCCCCATTGCATCCTTGTTGTTGATTATGTCACTTAATGGGACATCAGATGCCATGGTTACTGAGCACTCTTGAAAGTAGTGCCGAAGTTTTTGAGACGCCATGAAGATGACATAGGCTATCTTTTGATAGTGGGGGTAGCGTGTCTTGCACGGGGTTAGGACCTCGAAGACGTAGTAAACGGGCTTTTGTACCCGGAACTTGTGACCTTCCATGTCTCGTTTGACCACGAGTACTGCGCTGACCACCTGGTTTGTGGCCGAGATGTATAATATCATCGGCTCGCATATGCCTAGCACTACCAAGATAGGATTTGTTGCAAGGAGAGCTTTAATGCCTTCCAGAGCCGCCACGGCCTCCTCGGTCCATTTGAAGGTCTTTGTCTGTTTTAAGAGTCTATACAAAGGTAAGGCTTTCTCGCCGAGTCTTGATATGAAGCGACTCAGTGCCGCCATGCATCCTGCCAGCTTTTGTACATGTTTGAGCTCTATTGATACCTCTAAGCGGTCCAAGGCTTTTATTTTTGCCGGATTGGCTTCGATATCTCGGCTAGATACGATGAAGCCAAGGAGTTTGCCGGCTAGTACTCCAAAGACACATTTCTTGGGGTTGAGCTTAATTTGATACTCCCGTAAGCTAGCAAATGTGTCACGGAGATTGTCTACCAATTGTCCGACGTGTTTGGTTTTGACAACCACATCATTGACGTAGGCCTCAACGGTCTTCCCGATGTGTTTCTCCAAGCATGATTGAATCATGCGCTGGTATGTGCCGCCGGCGTTCTTTAATCCGAAGGACATCGTATTGAAGCAAAACGGCCCGTAAGGTGTGATGAATGTTGTTGCTGCCTGGTCAGATTCTTTCATCTTGATTTGATGATATCCTGAGTAGGCATCCAAGAAGCACAGCGAATCGTGCCCGGCTGTGGCATCCACAATTTGGTCAATTCATGGTAAAGGGAAAGGGTCCTTGGGGCATGCTTTATTGAGGTCTTTAAAATCGACGCACAGGCGCCAGGACCTATCCATCTTTGGTACCATGACCAAATTGGCAAGCCAATCAGGGTTTTATATCTCAGACGAATCCGGCTTCCAATAATTTGGCCAGTTCTTTGCCCATTGCTTGACGCTTGGGTTCAGAGAAGCGCTGAAGTGTTTGCTTGACGGGCTTGTAGCCTTTCAATATGTTTAGGCTGTGTTCCACAAGCCTGCGGGGTATCCCTGGCATGTCCGAAGGGTGCCAGGCGAATATATCCCAATTTTCCCTAAGGAAACTACGTAGAACCTCGTCAATCTCTTGATCGAGGTTCGCCCCTATGGACGCTGTTTTAGCTGGGTCCGTGGGGTGTACTTGGAATTTGACTATTTCATCAGCCGGCTTGAATGAGGTGGACTTCGGCCATTTGCCAAGGATGACATCATCTCGGACGACTTCGGCTCGTAA
The DNA here is from genome assembly GCA_039707655.1 of Elymus sibiricus. Lineage (NCBI taxonomy): Eukaryota > Viridiplantae > Streptophyta > Magnoliopsida > Poales > Poaceae > Elymus > Elymus sibiricus. Next base: position 137,529,880 of record CM077666.1, read on the forward strand.
TGTGCTCAGTTCCTCGGCCGCGAGGGCGAGTGATGCCATTTTGTTCTCGGCTTTGAGTGCTCTGTCGGGGTCGCTCGAGGCGGTGATTATCCCATTCGGGCCCGGCATTTTGAGCTTCATATAGCTGTAGTGTGGTACTGCTTGAAATTTGGAGAAGGTGTCTCATCCCAGGAGGGCATGATATCCGCTCCTAAATGGGGCGATGTGGAACGTAATTTCTTCGGATCGGTAATTATCCGGGGTTCCGAAGACCACATCCAAGGTTATCTTTCCACTGCAACGTGCTTCTCGCCCAGGTATGATGCCTTTGAAGGTGGTGCTACTCTGTTCTATGCGCAATTTATCGATTTGCATTCTGTCCAGAGTGTTTGCGTATATCAAATTTAAGCTGCTGCCCCCGTCCATTAATACTTTTCGGAGACGGTAGCTGCCCACGATTGGGTCAAGGGCCAGGGTGGCGGGGCACCTGTTCGGGGTTGACCTCGGCTGATCTTTATGATCAAAGGTGATGGGCGTGTCTATCCACATGCCCCGAGTTGGTACCTGACAGATGGAGTTGATTTCTCGCAGGGCCCGCTTGGCTGGTTGTTGGACGTAAAGGTCTCGTAGATCATCATGACCTCGCCCTTGTCCGAGGATTCTTCTACGTGACTGGGGGTGTCCATAAGGAGGGCAGGTCCTCTTTTTGCCACTTGCCTCGCTACCCAGCAGTCGCGGAGGCTGTGAGTTGGGCAAGAATTAAGCAAAATAGCATGTATCGGACATGGTTTGTCTAGGAGATCATCAAGGGTGGTCCCAGGGAGGACCAAGGTTTTCTTCTTTTTCTGTGGTTGCTTGGTCGGTACGGTCCCCGCGCGGGGTGCACATCGAGGTGCGGGTCTTTATCGTTTTAACTTGTTATCACAGATCGAATCTGTGCTCTTCTTGGCAATCCAAGCATCTTCGGTGGTGCAGAACCTAGACACCAGGTCGGACAACTCCGAGAGGGTTTGTACACAGCGGCGGGTGAGGGCGTTCGAGACGCCTTTATCCTTGCATCTGTGCTGAAAAGCTGTTATTATATCTGTGTCTTGATAGTTTGGTATCTTGTTCTTAACCGACAAGAACCTGGCCTAGAACTGTCTAATAGATTCTTCGGGGAGTTGTTGCACGTAGGCTAGAACCCAGACATCTGGAGGCCCCGAGTAATCGGGGCAGTACTCGATGTGGGAGGTGGGTGGGTGGTTTTTGATCTCTATGGACCGTGGGCTCGAAGTCCTAGTATCTTCATCCCGTGACAGGCCTACGGTCGTCGGACTAGCCGAACTGATTTGAAGATCAGGTTCATTCACCGTGGTTGGCTGGTCACCGTCTGAATCACTTTCCAAGAAATACTTCGTCCCTTCGCCCTTGAAAGGGGGTTCGGCCGGAGCTGGGGAGGAGTCATGGATTACTCCTGATCCGTGGAGAAGGAAGGGTGCTTCTGTGACAGAAGCTTCAGGTGGGGGAACCATGCCCGCGAGATCGGAATCGTAAGCCGATGATCCCATCGATCCTTTTTTGATCCCACAGCAGAACTCTCAATGAAAGCACCAGTGTCGGTGTAAAAACCGGTAGACCTCGGGGTTGGGGGTCCCGAGCTGTGGATCTCGGACAGATGGTAACAGGAACAGAGAGACGATGTTTACCCAGGTTCGGGCCCTCTTGATGGAGGTAAAACCCTACGTCCTGCTCTTGTTTATATTGATGGAGATGTATCAAGTACATAGTTGATCTACCTCGAGATCGTAAGGTATGATCTAGTTCTAAGGCTAGGTGAATGAGATTGTGTTGAGGTCCCCTCTAGGGGCTAAACCCTTTGGCTTATATACACGCCAGGTAGGGTATCTAGGGTTACAAGGTCGGTATCAAGGCATGGAGGCGGCAGGAGAAGTCTTGGAGTATACATCAAGTCTTCGGCAGGTGTAGTCCCGATCTTGTCCCTAGCGTGCGACCTCCGGAGTCCATCTCAATAAGAATAAGGGCCCACTGGCCCAGCCCGAGGAATACGGGCCGACTAGGTTAGTACCCCCTAGTCCAGGACACCGTCACTTTTGCTTCAGAGTAGCACCATGTTCTTCATACAGAGAGTCTCCTGAGATATCACTTTCATATACTAGTGGGAATTTTTCATTATTGAACTTGGCTTGTATATTCCGATGATGGGCTTCCTCAAAATGCCCGAGGTCTTCATGAGCAAGCAAGTTGGATGCACACCCACTTAGTTTCCATTGAGCTTTCATACACTTATAGCTCTTAGTGCATCCGTTGCATGTCAATCCCTACTCCTCGCATTGATATCGATTGACGGGCCTCTCCATTGCCCATTGATTCGCTGAGTTGATGTGAGCCTTTCTTCCCTTTCGACTTCTCCTATATATCTCTACCACCGCATTCTATTCCACCTATAATGCTAATGTCCATGTCTCACGCTCATATATTGAGTGGAGTTCAAAATGCTGAAGCGCGTGAAAAAGTATGATACAATTGCTTGGTTTGACACCGGAGTGCTCATGATTTATATTTATGCGGTGAAGGCACAGTCATGCCATGCTTACATAATTCAATGAGTAGGGATAACATTCGTTGAGCATCGTATATTTTCAAAATTTAATGATTATGTTCTTGTATTCAAGGATATTATTATGTTGATATTAATTACTTCATCGTTTCTCAACATTTATACCATAAGAGAGGTTACATGATAAACATGCTAGGTAGCATTCAACATCAAAAATTCTGTTTTTATCATTTACCTACTCGAGGACGAGCAGGAATTAAGCTTGTGGATGCTTATACGTCTCCAACGTATCTATAATTTTTTATTGTTTCATGCTATTATATTATCAATCTTGGATACTTTATATGCAAATTTATATCTTTTTTGGGGACTAACCTATTAACTCAGTGCCTAGTGCCAGCTACTGTTTTCTGCTTGTTTTTGGTTTTATAGAAAATCTATACCAAACGGAGTCCAAACGCTACGAAACTTTTTGACATTTTTTTTCTGGACAAAAGAGACCCTAGAAGCTTCGGGGGAGGGCTAGAAGACCTACGAGGAGACGGCAAGGCAACAGGGCGCGCCCAGGGGGTAGGCGCGCCCTGATGCCTTGTGGGCCCCACGTGGCTCCGTCTGACCTAATTCCACTTCTATAAATTTGCAAATATTCCAAAACCCCAGAGAGCCAGACAATACAATTTTTCCGCCGCCGCAAGCCTCTGTTCTTCCGTGATCCTATCTGGAGGCTTTTTCCGGTACTCCATCAGAGGGGGAATCGATCATGGAGGGCTTCTACATCAACCTTGCAGCCCTTCCGATGATGTGTGAGTAGTTCACCACAGACCTACGGGTCCATAGCTAGTAGCTAGATGGCTTTCTCTCTCTCTTTGATCTTCAATACAAAGTTCTCCATGATCTCTATGGAGTTCTATCCGATGTAATCTTCTTTTGCGGTGTGTTTGTTGGGATCCGATGAATTGTGGGTTTATGATCAGATTATTTAGTGAAAGTAATTGAGTCTTTTCTGAACTTTATTATGCATGATTATTATAGCTTTGTATTTCTCTCTGATCTATCCGTTTGGTTTGGCCAACTAGATTGATTTATGTTCAGTGGGAGAGGTGCTTTATAATGGGTTCAATCTTGCGGTGTCTTCACCTCATGACAGAAGGGGTAGCGAGGCACGTTTTTTGTATTGTTGCCATTAAGGGTAAAACGACGGGGTTTATTCATATTACTTCGGTTTATTCTGTCTACATCATGTCATCATACTTCATGCATTACTCTGTTTATTATGAACTTAATACGTAGAGAGGCAAGCATAGAAGCGCTCTCGAAGTGGAGTAATAGTAGTAGATGCAGGCAGGAGTTGGTCTACTTGTCATGGACATGATGCCTATATACATGATCATTGCCATGAATAACATCATAACTATGCACTTTTCTATCAATTGCCCAACAGTAATTTGTCTACCCACCGTATGCTATCCTTATGAGAGAGATGCCTCTCGTGAAAACTATGGGCCCCGGGTCTACTTAAATCATATTACTAAAACCAAAATTACCTTGCTGCAATTATTTTACTTTTCAATTTATATATCTATCACTATCAGATTTAATCGTTGCAAGTAACGAGTTCAAGGGGATTGACAACCCTCTTGCCCATGTTGGGTGCAAGTATTTGCTCTCTTGTGTGTAGGTGCTGCTCACTAGGAATTTGCGTGGTTCTCCTATTGGTTCGATAACCTTGGTTCTCATTGAGGGAAATATTATCCGCTACTATATTGCTTCACCCTTCCTCTTCGGGGAAAATCCCAACGCAGCTCACAAGTAGCACACAATATAGTGGAGAATGTCAGCGAGCACTAGGCCATTTGCGCCTTCAAGGCAGGTATCAAGTACCGCGAGGTCATCCTGAAGTTTGGCCGAACGGAGACCCCCACTCTAATCTGAGTGATGGAGATAGCCGGTCGGTACGCGAATGGAGAAGAAGAAGACTGACTGCGAAGCAGCAAGGGGCGAACAGGGGAAGCCAATCAGTCTGGCAACAACTCCAGTCGGAAGCAGAAGCGCAAGGCTGATGCGACTGACAACGCTGAAGCCGCAGCCCTGGCCAGATAGGGGAAAGGAAAAGGCGCGCAGAAGCAGAAGAAAGAATGGGTCCCCAAGAAGAAGAATCACTCGGAAGGTGACATACTTGACCAGCCCTGTCAGGTGCACACCAAGCGAGAGGAAGCTGGCAAATTGATCTTGCCAAAGCACACCGCTCGGGAGTGCAAACTGCTGAAAAAGGCTTTAATGGAAGACTAGTCAAAGGACAAGGATCAGGAGGACAGTGACAAAGGGAAGAAGCTTGCCTCAGGTTATCCCAACGCCGAGAAAGTTTTGATGAGCTTTGCTGATGTCGAGTGCAAAAGGAAGTTGAAAGTGATCAACCGAGAGGTGAATTTAGCCATGCCATCTGTCACCATGTACCTCGATTGGGCTCAGATGACCATTACCTTTGATGAGTCGGACCATCCAGCCTACATACCGACCCCTGGGCAGCAGGCGCTGGTGGTCGATCCGGCCGTCAGAGGTGTCCGACTGCGCAAGGACCTCATGGACAGAGGCAGCGGACTGAACATTATCTACGCCGATACTCTGAAGGCAATGGACATTCTGATGTCCAAGTTAAGCAAGAGCAACAAGCAGTTCCATGGGGTCATCCCCGAAAAGAAGGCCAGATCACTGGGACATATCCTCTTGGATGTCGTGTTTGGTGATGAAAAGAATTTCAGAAAAGAGAAGCTGACCTTTGAAGTGGTGGACTTCTGTAGCGCCTACCACGCCATCTTGGGTAGGCCCGCCTATGCACGGTTCATGGCCTGACCATGTTACATGTACCTAAATCTCAAGATGCCTGGGCCGAATGGCGTGATCACTGTCACAGGTGACAGGTAGAAAGCGGAAGAGTGCCTGTAGAAGGGTTCTATCATTGCTGACGACCAAATGGCTGTGGCTGAGCTGGAAGAGTACAAAAAAGCGGTTGATCCGGGTGAACTGTTGAAGTCGAAGAAGCCAGCAGTTGACTCTACATTCCAGCCGGCCGGTGAGACGAAGCAGGTTCACGTCCACCTAGAGGATCCGAATGCCCAACCCACCAACATATCCACAGCGCTGGACAGCAAATAGGAAGCCGAGCTCATCCAGTTCCTTCTGAGAACTAGGACATCTTCGCATGGAAACCTTCTAACATGCTGGGTGCCAGGGAGCCGGCTGAGCACCGACTCCATGTCGACCCAAAGGTCAAGCCAGTGAAGGAGCACCTCCGTCGCTCCTCAACCGAGAAGCGCAAGGCGATTGGCTACTGGCGGCCGAGTTCATCCGTGAAGTGTACCACTCCGAGTGGCTCGCCAACGTCGTCATGGTGCTAAAGAAGAATAACTCTCTTAGGATGTGCATAGATTTCAAGCACATCAATCGGGCATGTCCCAAGGATCATTTCTCTCTCCCCCGCATACATCAGATAGTAGACTCCACTACGGGGTGTGAGCGTTTGTGCTTTCTGGATGCGTACTCCGGGTACCACCAGATCTGAATGTATAGTCTAGATGAAATAAAGACAACCTTCATCACCCCTTTTGGGTGCTTTTGCTATATCACGATGCCATTCGGACTTAAAAACGCTGGGGCGACTTTCCAGCGCATGATTCAGAAATGCTTGCAAAGGCAAATCAGTCGGAACGTGGAGGCATACATGGATGATATCGTGGTCAAATCTAGGAAAGGTTACGACCTCCTAACTGACCTTGCCGAAACCTTCACGAACCTGCACAGATATGGAATCAAGCTCAATCCGGCCAAGTGCACTTTCGGGGTTCCAGCCGGCAAGTTACTCAGTTTCCTTGTTTTCGAACATGGGATCGATGCTAACCTGAGAAGATCGGCGCTATAGTCCGAATGAAACAGCCAGAACGTCTCCATGACATCTAGAGACTCACGGGATGGCTAGCAGCTCTGAGTAGATTGATTTCACGACTTGGTGAAAAGGCCCTGCCGCTTTACCAACTCATGAAGAATGTCGGGTGGATAACCCCAGGGTAGGCAACAGAGCCCGGAGCCCTTTTCAAAACTTCGGGGCAGCCCGTGCCCCTGAAATCCGGCTGGCCGTCCGGCCGGCTGGGCGCGGCCCCGTGCCGGGTCCGGCTGGCCGCTAGCCGGCTGGTGACGGGTCAGCGGCCATCCCATCCTTCCGTACGACAAGACGGCTCTCCACGACGGGAGAGCGTGGCTACAGCGCCGCAAACCCCGGGAGAGCGTGGCAACAGTGCGGCCGACCCCGCTGACCGGGCGACCGACGTCAGCGCGGCGAGCCACTGTAGCCCCACGACACCAACCACTCCATGATGCATGAGGCAACGGGCCATAGTGCCGGGCAGCCGGCGGGGCCTGTAGCCGGCGGGTCCCAGCAGCTGGTGGGCCCCACTACCAGCTCCAGACGCCGACATCCGGGTCCCGCCCGCATGTAGATTTACCCATGTAACCCTGGGGGGTCGGGCTGTAAGACCCCCCAGGAGGCCTCCATGCAGAGGGGGGATCAATCAGTAGAACACACACACACCCGCACTCACAGGAGAGGTAGAGCGGTGGTCTAGCCCCTTCTTCCTCCTCCGCCCAAACAGCTCCAGGAGCAACCTTGTAGCCCTTGTGCTCCCCATACTATATTCGGCAGGACTAGGGGTGTTACCTCTCCGGAAGGCCCCGAACCTGGGTACGCCTTGTGTCTCGCGCACGCGTGTGCCAACCTCGCTTCCAGAGCCCACCGGCGTCCTCATGCAGCCCCCCACTTTTAGCCATCTCATGGCATCTGCCGTGATTTCACCATGATGGTTGGCACCCACCGTGGGGGCATGGCGCGGATGAGGGGGCGAGCCAGGCGGAGCCGAGTCCCCGTCCTCGAGCTCGAGCGCCTCGTGGCGGAAGGCAGAAGAGGAGGCGAGCGGGAGAGTGAGGCGAGATTCGGGGTTGAGCAGAGCGCTCGCGGCCCGCGATCGAGGGTGCGGTGGTGGCCAAGGCCGAGGCCGAGGAGGCCCACGACGGGGATGGCGAGTAGAGCAGCAGCTGCTGCATATGGCAGACGCAGGTGGAGACAGTGCTGGCGGCGAGGAGGACTAGCGGCCGGAGGCCGCACAGCCAGTGCAGGGCTTGCCGAAGGCAGCACATCGGGCGACGATGGAGAGTGGAGATGGGGCGAGGACGCGCTGCCACGGGCGGAGCAGCGTGCGGGGGAAGCTCGAGGAGGTGGAGCAGAGGATGGTCGCGAGCGCGCCGATGCCAGGCGCGGGCGAAGCAACGCGGGAGCCGTGACGGGGAGCCGGCGTCGTGGTGGTGTCGACGAAGAGGGTCCCACCCGAACAGCGATTCCAGAAGCAGCTAGCCCCACGGTGGGCGCCAACTGTCATGGTTTCCTCACGGCAGATGTCATAGGATGGCAAAAAGTGTGGGGCGGCAAGGCTACGGTGGAGATCCGGGACGGGATTGGGCAACAGCACGCGGTGGTTTACCCAGGTTCGGGGCCCTCGCGTGGAGGTAACACCCCTACTCCTGCATGTCTGATGTATATGGAGTGTATATGGTAGTACATGGTTGCTCCTTGAGCTGTTTGGAGGAGGAAGAAGGAGGCGCTGGGCTCTCCACTTCTCCTGCGAGTGTGTGTGAGAATGAGGGAGGGAGTGAGAGTGAATGCATGCCCGTGGAGCTCCTCCCTGGTGCACCTTATAAAGGGGTGCCCAGGGGACAAGGGGTGATCCACCTGCACCCGTCCGCCCACCCGCCGCCGGACTCCGCTCCGCGCCCGACGGTGCCTCGCGCCACCTGCCAGCGGACTCTGCTCCACGCCCGACGGCGCCTCGCGCCCACCTGTTGGCGGACTCCACTCCGCGCCCGACGGTGCCTCGCGCCCACCTGCCAGCGGACTCCGCTCCGCCCCTGGTGGCGCCTCGCGCCCACCCGCTGGCGGACTCTGCGTCTGTGCCCGGTGGCGCTCCGCGCCCATCTGCTGCAACAAGCTGCAAGGACCCTCCGCCCCACTCTTTGAGTCGCCCGAAGGCTCGGAGGCTACACCCAGTGGGTGTGCTGGCACGCCCCCACTGGAAGCAAGCTGCGCCGACTGTGGCCCGCAGCCGGCTGTCATCAACAATCTCTGCCTCAACATCAGCGAACACCCTCCGCCCGACTCTTCGAGTCGCCCGGAGGCTCAAAGGCTACTGTCGGGGGGATGACCCACGGGTAGGCTCAAGGACAAGTCACTGTTTCAAAACTTTGCCAGGGGAACAGCCCCTGGCATGCTGCAGCCTAGCCGGCTGCCGCTTGGCCGGCTGCCAGCTGCAGCCTGGTCGGCTGCTAGCCCGTCCGGGTAGAACCCGTCTGGCTGGAGCCCGTCCGGCTAGAGAGCCTGTCCGGCTCGGGGCCATCCGGCTGCTCCAGCTGGCTCCCCGTCCAGCTGCTCACCGCCCGGCTACTCCAGCTAGCCTGTTGCATGAAGTCAACCACAACGTCCCGTCAGACCTGCGCAGACGAGACGGACATGCTCTATAGTGCAGCACTGTTGATGAGCAGCAGGCACTGTTCATACATCATATGTCACCTCCAATAGTGTATAGTTGGCCATGTGGGCCACCCCTTGTCCCCTGGGCACCCCTTTATAAGGTGCACCAGGGAGGAGCTCCACAGGCATGCACTCACTTGTCACTCCCTCCCTCATTCTCACACACACTCACAGGAGAAGTGGAGAGCACAGCGCCTCCTTCTTCCTCCTCCAAACAGCTCCAGGAGTAACCATATACATCCATATACATCAGACATGCAGGAGTAGGGGTGTTACCTCCACGCGAGGGCCCCGAACCTGGGTAAACCACCGCGTGCTGTTGCCCAATCCCATCCCGGATCTCCACCGTAGCCTTGCCGCCCACACTTTTAGCCATCCTATGGCATCTGCCGTGAGAAAACCACGACAAAGAAGTCAGACAAATTTGAGTGGATGAGTGAAGCACAAGCTGCATTCAATGAGCTCAAAGCCTTGCTTTCCACCCAGCCGGTGCTGCTGCTCAGAGCAGTCGGGAGCTATTGCTCCTATACATCGCAGCTACAAATCAAGTGCTCAGCACTGTGCTCACGGTTGAGCGCGAGGAACAAGGCAAATCTTTAAAGGTCCAGAGGCCAGTGTACTACATCTCCGAGGTGTTGACTGATACGTCTCCAACGTATCTATAATTTTTTATTGTTCCATGCTATTATATTATCAATCTTGGATGTTTTATATGCATTTATATGCTATTTTATATCATTTTTTTTGGGACTAAGCTATTAACCTAGTGCCTAGTGCCAGTTGCTGTTTTCTGCTTGTTTTTGGTTTTCCAGAAAATCAGTACCAAATGGAGTCCAAACGCTATGAAACTTTTTGACATTTTTTTCTGGACAAAAGAGACCCTAGAAGCATCGGGGGAGGACCAGAAGACCTACGAGGAGACGACAAGGCAAGATGGCACGCCTTGGGGGGGTAGGCGCGCCCTGTTACCTTGTGGGCCCCACGTGGCTCCTTTTGACCAAATTCCACTTCTATAAATTCTCAAATATTGGGAAACCAACAGAGAGCCACCCCAAATAACTTTTACAGCACCCCAAGCTTCTGTTCTTCCACGATCCCATCGGGAGGCCTTTTCTGGTACTCTGCCGGAGGGGGGATCGGTCACGGAGGGCTTCTACATCAACCTTGCTGCCCTACCGATGATGCGTGAGTAGTTCACCACTGACCTACGGGTCCATAGCTAGTAGCTAGATGGCTTCTTCTCTCTCTTTGATCTACAATACAATGTTCTCCTTGATCTTCTTGGAGTTCTATTCGATGTAATCTTCTTTTGCGGTGTGTTTGTTGGGATCCGATGAATTGTGGGTTTATGATCTGAATATTCATGAGAAGTAATTGAGTCTTTTCTGAACTTTATTATGTGTGATTGTTATAGCTTTGTATTTCTCTCCGATCTATCTGTTTGGTTTGGCCAACTAGATTGATTTATCTTCAACGGGAGAGGTGCTTTGTAATGGGTTCAATCTTGCGGTGCTCTATATCCCAGTGACAAAGTAGGGGACGAGACACATATTTGTATTGTTGCCATTAAGGGTAAAACGATGGGGTTTATTCATATTGATTGGGTTTACTTTGACTATGCCATGTCATCTTGGTTAAGACGTTACTCTGTTTTCATTAACTTAATACCCTAGATGCATGCTGGATATCGGTCGATGGCTGGAGTAATAGTAGAAGATGCAAGCAGGAGTCGGCCTACTTGTCTCGGACGTGATGCCTATATACATGATCATTGCCTTGAATATCATCATAACAATGCACTTTTCTATCAATTGCCCAACAGTAATTTGTCTACCTACCGTATGCTATGTGTTCGAGAGAGAAGCCTCTAGTGAAAACTATGGCCCCCGGGTCTACTTTAAATATAAAAAGAAAACTAAAATATACTTGCTGCAATTTATTTACTTTTATTTTGTTTTGTAATTTATCTATCTACCACTACAAGATTTAATCCTTGTAAGTAAGAGTTCAAGGGGAGTGACGACCCTCTTGCCCGCATTGGGTGCAAGTATTTGCTTTTGTGTGTGCAGGTGCTGTTCACGAGGCTTTGCGTGATTCTCCTACTGGTTCGATAACCTTGGTTCTCACTGAGGGAAATATTGATCTCTACTGTACTGCATCTCCTCTCCTCTTCGGGGAAAATCCTAACGCAGCTCACAAGTAGCAGGAAGAATTTCTGGCGCCGTTGTCGGGGAGACGTCATCAAAAGCTATCAAGTACCTTCACACAAACTATCATCTACTTGCTCTACTTTTTATTTGCCTTTTTATTTTCCTTTGCCTCTCATTTTCATCTCCCCCACTTCTTATAAAAAATACAAAAACACAAAAAAATATTTCTGTTTGCTTGCTTTGCTTGAAGTTGCTATCATGTCTGTGTTCGAGAAAGTTATTGTTGAAAGTGCTAGTGAAGATAGTACTAATGAATCTCTTGAGGAAAAAATTAAATTGTTTGATATTAATCATGACCCTCCTAAGAACGAAGCCCCCGCCAATTTTAAAACTAAAGTCTATCAGGTGGGCAGCGGGAATATTATTGGGAAACACATCATCCAAGAATTCTTTAATTGCACGGGAGTCATACCAATAATTAAAGGATCTATTCTTGATAAAACAGATTGCTATCTGGATGCTATTTCTATGCTTGTGGTTAAGTTAGAATGATTTTTTTTGCATATTCATCCCGCATTACAAAAGATTCTATGAACTTCCCAATATCCATAATCCTAGGGTTAAGAAGATTGTCACTATTATCCTCATGCACAAATTTGACTATATAATTCGAGAAGCTAGGGACATCTTTTCCTTTTATAATATAGATTTTGGGCACCCTCCAATAGAAGAAATCTTCCATGATAAGGATACTATACGTAGGTTGGAATCTAAGGATTATTTTGCTTATGGTGGGAATACTAGAAGAAGAGTCCCTTATGCTGAAATAATGAAAACTTTGTACCACAATACTTGTGATAAATTTGAGTGGATCACTAAGGGATTTGATGAGGGATTTAGTGAAGAATGGTTTGAAAGTATGGCTAGAGAACCTATTGATGATGAAATACATGTTTTATATGAGGATCTTTATGGTGATGATTCGGAGTTCGAAGTAATGAATGTTAAAATCACCGAACAAAGCCCCTTCAATTATTTAAGTTCTCCTACTAGAAAAGAAGAACAAGAGAGTAGGGAATTAATGAGAAAGGTTCTGGAAGATTTGATTAAAAAGGATTTGGGTATGAAGGACGGTTATACTTGAAACAATGCATTATACCTAGCTAGGGGAATAAAACAATAGCGCTTGTTAGGAGGCAACCCAATATTTATCTTTATTACAATTTTTTTGTGTCACACAATTTTAGCTATTGTTATGATTGTGTTTTTATGTTTTAATTAGTGTTTGTGCCAAGTGATGGTGTCCTGGACTAGGGGGTACTCATCACGTCGTCTCCCGACCAGGTGGATCGGGCCGAGGACCCCCATGGCGGTTCACTCATGGGCCACTTCGGGTAGTCCATGACGAATACAAGGAAGATTCCACAAGACTTGGCACCCAAGATGAGGACTCACCTAAACCCTAGGCCTCCGATACATTATATAAACCGAGGCCAGGCTAGTCAATAGACATCTCATATTCATTAGAACAATCTCGTGGTAGATACATGTACTCTGTACTACACCCCATATGCATACAATCAAAAGCAGGACGTAGGGTATTATCTCTTCGAGAGAGCCCGAACCTGGGTAAAATCCTGTGTCCATGTTACCATCACTCCAAGACGCCTAGCTTAGGACCCCTACTACAAGATATGCCGGATTTAGAACCGACATTGGTGCTTTCATTGAGAGCCTGCTAGGTGATCGTCACGGATCGATGGGGCAATCAGGTGATATTTTTTCAGTTAAATCTGTTCCACACGAATTAATTTCTTTGAGAATTATTGTTCTCGGATCGCTATTTTGTTCCGCATGTTTCTCCGATGTCGATTTCGATCTCCAATCGAATCAAGAGAATTTATGTGCCGCCCGCCGCCGAGCATAAGAACGTATGTATGGTCGAGGACCGTGTGGAGGCAGCGTCCGAACCAGAGCAAGACGCGCTGGCCTCGGGCCACGTGTAATCCGCTATCTCGAACAACCCGTAAAGCAAGAACTGCCTAGTTCGGGCAGCGAGCATGCAGGGATGATCCTCTGCTTTTTTTTATTCAAGTAGCGATACAGCCGCCGGTCGGTTGTTACCTAGTGCATGGGTGTATATTACTAATAAATGAATGCTAGTTTGCAACAATGTTCAATTAGTCCAAGGCTGCTACCTTCAATCCGGGCTAGCACGTGGAGCACTAAAACGCCTCAGAGAGCTGAAGATACATGGAGATTACTAGTACTCCTACAATTCCACCAGGAAGTCCACGTTGAGGACTCCACTCAAAATACTAATTGATCATCACGTCTTTTTAGGACCGATCGGTCTTCCTACAAGGTAGTACTTGTCCTGACTTTTTACCTCGGATTTCAACGCCTCGCTCCAGGTTTTATTTTTCTAGTTACTTGTACTATATATATTAAATACGCACGAAATATTTTTCTGCTGGTTTGCATGATTTTTTCTATGTAGATTTTTCTATGGCCGGTTACAGTTCGGTCCGTTGATCGCATCAACGTGGTGGTCTAGCCAGCTTCTAGCCAGCCGGCTTCATCCATAGTCCGGTGGACACCCTGCCAGATGAATTCGAACTATGTCGCGTGGTTACCACAACGAGTCGTCGTGTCGTCAAACTGACCTCAGCGCCCATGCCATTTTTACCTAATTATTCACTTCATATAAATTAATTATGCACCTTTTTTTGTCAATTATTATTATTTCCTGCTTGCACTATTTTATGTGCGCAGGTAATCGACTTCCGCATTACGCGGTCACCTCGGCGTGCCAACGTCGTCGTCCCGCCTTCATCGACCAAATTGCGTCTTCACCTTGGCGAGCCCTCCTATGTCGGCATTGTCGTGCCGCCTCTTCTTCAAAGCCGACATCCACCACGCCGACATGCTTTGACATGTCGGCTAACATGGAGGCTCCGGCGTCTCCCCGCCGACCTACTCTGAAATCTCGGCTGGACTGGGGGCTTCGCCATCTCTTCATCAACCTACTCCGGGGACTTTGGCGTTACCAGCCGACCAGCTTCGTCACGTTAGCTGGACCGGGGGCTTCGCCTCGCCACATCAACCATGCTACATCGCCACTTCATCAAGCCGAGCTCCTCGCTCGGTCACCTCGGGCTTGCGGGCTGAGACCTCAGTCAAGTCGAGGACTACACACCACGGCGGATCTGTCAAAATTCACTGGGCGTCCTCATCCCGCCTCAAGCCCGGACCGCATGATCAACGCCGAGCAAATTAACCAGCTAAGTCGCTTTCATGCTCAAATTTTTTAAAATTTTAAATTTCTGTTCGGTTCAACCAAGCATTATATTTATGTTAAACAAAAAAGTTGTTTGTCAAAAACTTAGTTTGTTAAAAACGTTGTTTGTTGAAAACACTTCTTTTTCCCATGTTAACTGGGGGCTCTTAAATTTATATGAGCTGTTTTGTAATAAAAAAATTCTAAGTCATTGCAAAGTCTTTTTCTACTACTCCTTTTTTGACTCAAGTGTGTGGTCAATAGCCAGATGGCCTAGTTTCTCTCTCAAGCCGCTCGAGTCTAGTTCGATAAACTGGCCTGAGAAGCACTCCGCCTTCAGGAAAGGAGGTTGAAGCCAACGACTAACCCACTTGACGTCTAGAGATCGGATGTGTCATGTTAAAGCACGACGGAAGCACAAATTAATTTTAAAAGACCAATTTCGGATTGGCACCAAAAAATTGATTTAATTTAGACGTAAAGTTTTTATGTGAGATTTTTGGTTTTCTGAGCTTATGGCACTTTTAACCTATTTGTGTGTCTCCAGCATAACTCTCACAGTACAACGTCGGACGCCTTTAAAGCATCGTCAATATCAACGGGAGGTTGCGACTAGAGCCGAATCCACCAAAAGCCAAGGTACTCCATGGAGTCCTTAGCAAAACGTTCTCGGATATTGCTTTATATGCATCGGTTTCGAATTGTGTCTTTGGTCAATAGTTGGGTTGCTCGGCTCCTGTGCTTACTCCTTACGTTCCCAATTGTTCGACTAAGGGTAAAGGGAGAACCACTGCGATTGTACTTCCGGTTTAACTGGTCAAGTACCTCAGTGGAGAAAGCCGAAAACTGACTGTCACAATGAGCGTAAACTGGTCAGCGATCCGATGACTGTGTCAAACTATAGATCGATGGAGATTACCCCGTGTTAAACGATGGGCCTTTCATAAAATTGGCCGAAGTGTTAATGGCTTGACCTCGGCTGACGCCGAACACTAACCGGGGGCTAGTAATTGGCCTCCCAACTTTAAGCTCCTATGACTAAGTGAAAGTTATAAAGCTTGCATATCTGATTGCCTCGTTTTCGCTAACACAACCGCCTCCGGGCACCGAGACGTCGTCTAAGGGTTGTCTTGTTACTGTGGAAACACCCTGCGTAGCATCTACAAAGGGGTGGAAGCCGACGATGGGCCTCTTTCAAATGATAAACGGTCACAACGGAGTCAAAATAACATATAGCATAAAGCGTTTGTATTCAATATACGAGTGCTGCCTTCCGTAATAATCATTATAAAGCCATAAATATGCATCAATTTGACTTAAGATTTTGGCCAAGCTGGGTTGCCTTGCTCCTGTGCTTACCCCCTACGTTCCCGATTGTTCGGCTAGGGGGTAAAAGGAGCACCTCTGTGATTGTTACTACTGGGTCATCCGGGTTAGTACCTCAGACTGGGTGAAGCCAAAAGCTAGATGTCTTAAGAATATAATTGGTCGGCAACGACGGAAGTGAAAATTTTGGTTCATTAAGACCACAGATTTCGGGAACTTTCCCCAAACTAAATCCTCAGTATTTTTCTCCCACATTGATCGAAGGTGAGGTTTCATGATCATGGTCAACATGACAGCCTGGGAAAAGGAACTTATAAAGGAACTATTTTTCCCAGAAGATGTTTCTTACGTTAAATAGTAATATAACATATCTCTCTGCGTACCTTTGTTTATAAAACCATATGGCCGGATTGCCTTGTTTTCCGTAAATCTTTGACCTTATAAAGGCTTTATAAAGTAGGAAAACACTCATTGGCTACTGGCCGAGGAGGTTGAAGCCGATGGTCGGTCAACAAAGTTTTGTACAATGTAGATCCGAGCGTTAATGATGTAAAGTACTTGAATACATAGAATCATTACACATAAATTGTGATTAAAATCAATTTACTCCGGATATCGATCCTTAATTCGGCCACCCTTGCCCAAATTAAGGCTCGGGGGCTACTGGGCTTCGCGCCTCTCACTTAAAAGCCATTAACTGGTTACATCGATCCCCTGATTTGATGTTGCCACCCGACCAGTGGCTCGGGGGCTACTACATTGATGATTCAATGCAGACAATTTACAAAGTGCAAAACAGTTTTCGAGGAGATTACGATCCTCAGGTTGGTCGGCCGCACCCAACCTGAGTCTTCAGGACTATGCACACCACATTTCCATTCCTAAGTATGCTGTCAAGCTAGGAGTTGATCCTCAGGCCAATTTCGTGAATTGACATGAGTCTCAGGGACTACTGGGATCAGCGGTTTTATATTTTCCTTCAGGTGCATCTCGGATTTTTGGCCGACACACACCTTGAGGGCTACTGGCTATATATCTCGTCAGAGAATAAATTGCACCAATCGAAAAAAAATCCGCAAAAAATCAGCCCAAGCCCGAGGTGGTGCACCACTTCGGAACCAGTCCGGCATAAAGCTTGGATGTGAGTGGCTGGCTCCCTAGAGAAATATTTCGGCGTTAAGCTCGGATAACCTCCTTCAAACTTTTTCAAAGACGAGGTACTCTATGCCTCCTCGGATGCAGTCCGGCGTTGGAGCTCGGCTGCAAAAAGACACCTCGGATGCAGTCCGGCGTTGGAGCTCAGATGCAAAGAGGACACCGCCGCGTTGGAAACACTTCGAATCCGAGGTGTGGCGTAAAAAAATAACAAGGCATTGATAAAGGCCAAGAATTTAAAGGGGTTCCTCGGATGCCCGACAGGTAAACTCTTCGGATACACCTCGGCGATCCTCAAGATTGAATATGGGACGATTTGTTGAACCAGCTTTCAAGACCAACGGCCAAAGATGAAGAACAGTTCGGAAGAACCGAGGAGCGTCCCCAACTTGAAGACTGGTTCAGGGGGCTACTGATGGTGTCCTGGACTAGGGGGTACTCATCACGTCGTCTCCCGACCAGGTGGATCGGGCCGAGGACCCCCATGGCGGTTCACTCATGGGCCACTTCGGGCAGTCCATGGCGAATACAAGGAAGATTCCACAAGATTTGGCACCCAAGACGAGGACTCTCCTAAACCCTAGGCCTCTAGTACATTATATAAACCGAGGCCAGGCTAGTCAATAGACATCTCATATTCATTAGAACAATCTCGTGGTAGATACATGTACTCTGTACTACACCCCATACGAATACAATTAAAAGCAGGACGTAGGGTATTATCTCTTCGAGAGAGCCCGAACATGGGTAAAATCATGTGTTCATGTTACCATCGCTCCAAGATGCCTAGCTTAGGACCCCTACTAGAACCGACACCAAGTAATGCCTTTGGGATGATTTGGATGATAGTATAATTGATGTTGTTTGAAAACAGAAAGTTTTGCGCCCAGTATTTGATTTTTAGTTATGTACTGGAATGTTAAAAAAAACTGATATTTTTACACAGTATTGGTATAAAAAGTTTTACATTGTCCTAATTTTCCAGAATTTTTGGAGTTACAGAAGTATGAATAAATATTCTGTCATTACGTACTGTTCTGTTTTAGACAGATTCTGTTTTTATTGCATAGTGTGCTTGTTTTAATGAAACTATGGATTATATTGGGGGGTATAAGTCATGGAAGAGTTACAATACATTAGGTATTATGCAAGAACAATTATGAATGAGTTTATAACAGTACCTAAAGTGAATGATTGATTTATTTTACTAATGGATCTCACGAAGTTTCTGTTGAGTTTTGTGTGCTGAAGTTTTCAAGTTTTGGGTGAAATTACGATGGATGACGGAATAAGGAGCGGCAAGACCCTAAGCTTGGGGATGCCCAAGGCACCCCAAGGTAATATTCAAGGAAGAACCAAGCATCTAAGCTTGGGGATGCCCCGGATGGCATCCCCTCTTTCGTCTACAATCTATTGGTAACTTACTTGGAGCTATATTTTTATTCATCACATTATATGAGTTTTACTTGGAGCGTCTTGTGCCATAGTTTTATTTTCTTTGTTTGCTTTTTAGTTTGCCACAATCATCTTTTTCTGGACACACCTTTTGAGAGGGACACACATTTATTCATGATTTGTTAGAATACTCTATGTGCTTCACTTATATCTTTTGAGCTAGGCAGTTGCTCTAGTGCTTCACTTATATCATTTAGAGCACGACGGTGGTTATATTTTAAAGAAATAGTTGCACTCTCATGCTTCACTTAAATATTTTTGAGAGTCTAATAAATAGTAATGGCAATTTGCACGGGTTATAAGATTGGTCCATAAAGGATAGGTTTTCAAGAGGGGTATAATAAAACTTTCATGTAGATCACTAAATATGAATCATGTGGTTAATGATATTGATGTCATAATATGAAAGGATATTGGTTCATGATCATTGGTTAGTAGAAATATCGGTATTAAAGCTTGTTATTAACTTCTCATCTAAGTGTTGGTCATGGCATGGTGGGGAGGTCCGAGCATTCTTAGGTCTGAAATGAAATCCTTGAGTGCTGTTATAATCGGGGGTGCGCGATGGTTAACTCCTACCAACCTCCTCCCTAGGGGCATGCGAGTAGTACTTTGCTTCGAGGGCTAATAGGCTTTGCAATAAGTATGTGAGTTCTTTATGACTAATGTGAGTCCATAGATTATACGCACTCTCACCCTTCCGCAATTTGCTAGCCTCTTCGGTACCGTGCATTGCCCGATCTCACCTCGAGAGTTGGTGCAAACTTTGCCGGTGCATCCGAACCCCGTGCTATGATACACTCTATCACACATAAGCCTCCTTATATCTTCCTCAAAACAGCCACCATACCTGCCTATTATGGCATTTCCATAGCCATCCCGAGATATATTGCCATGCAACTTCCACCGTTCCGTCACATGACTTGTGTGTTCATCATCATATTGCTTTGCACGATCATATAGAGCTGACATGATATTTGTGGCACAACCACCGTTCATCATTTTTTATACATGTTATGCTAGATCATTGCACATCCTGGTACACTGCCAGAGGCATTCATATAGAGTCATTCTGTATAGTTTTTTATCGAATTGTAATATCAAGTTGTAAGTAAATAAAAGTGTGATGATAATCATTATTAGAGCATTGTCCCAGTGAGGAAAGGATGATGGATACTGTGATTCCCCCACAAGTCGGGATGATACTCCGGACAAAAAATAAATTAAAAAAAAGAAAAAAAGGCCAAAAAGAGCCCAACAAAAAAAAGAGAAAAAAAATAAATGAGATAAAAAAGAGAGAAGGGGCAATGTTACTATCCTTTTCCACACTTGTGCTTCAGAGTAGCACCATGTTCTTCATATAGAGAGTCTCCTATTTTGTCACTTTCTTATACTAGTGGGAATTTTTCGTTATAGAACTTGGCTTGTATATTCCGATGACGGGCTTCCTCAAATGCCGGAGGTCTTCATGAGCAAGCAAGTTGGATGCACACTCACTTAGTTTCAGTTGAGCTTTCATACACTTATAGCTCTTAGTGCATCCGTTGCATGGCAATCCTTACTCCTCGCATTGATATTGATTGATGGTCATCTCCATAGTCCGTTGATCCGCCTAGTTGATGCGAGACTTTCTTCCTTTTTGACTTCTCCTATTGATCCCTATCACCGCATTCTATTCCACCTAGTGCTATGTCCATGGCCCACGCTCATGTATTGCGTGAAGTTGAAAATGCTAAAGCGCGTTAGAAGTACGATCCGATTGCCTGGTTTAACACCGGGGTGCTCATGATTTATATTTATGCAGTGAAGGCGGAGTCATGCCATGCTAACATGATTAAATGAGTGGGGAATAACATTCGTTAAGGATCGTATATTTTGAAAGTTTAATGATTATGTTTCTTATATTCATGGATATTATTATGTTAATGTTGTTAATTCATCGCTTCTCAATATTTATACCATAAAGAGATTACATGATAAACATGTTAGGTAGCATTCCACATCAAAAATTCTGTTTTTATCATTTACCTCCTCGAGGACGAGCAGGAAATAAGCTTGGGGATGCTGATACGTCTCCAACGTATCTATAATTTTTAATTGTTCCATGCTATTATATTATCAATCTTGGATGTTTTATATGCATTTATATGCTATTTTATATCATTTTTTGGGACTAACCTATTAACCCAGTGCCTAGTGCTAGTTGTTGTTTTCTGCTTGTTTATGGTTTTCCAGAAAATCAATACCAAACGGAGTACAAACGCTACGAAACTGTTTTACGATTTTTTTCTGGACAAAATAAACCCTAGAAGCTTCGGGGGAGGACCAGAAGACCTATGAGGAGACAACAAGGCAACAGGGCGCGCCCTGTGGGGTAGACGCGCCCTGTTACCTTGTGGGCCCCACGTGGCTCCTTTTGACCTAATTCCACTTCTATAAATTCTCAAATATTGGGAAACCAACAGAGAGCCACCCCAAATAACTTTTCCGCCGCCGCAAGCTTCTGTTCTTCCATCATCCCATCTGGAGGCATTTTCTGGTACTCTGCCGGAGGGGGAATCGATCACGGAGGGCTTCTACATCAACCTTGCTACCCTACCTATGATGCGTGAGTAGTTCACCACCGACCTATGGGTCCATAGCTAGTAGCTAGATGGCTTCTTCTCTCTCTTTGATCTTCAATACAATGTTCTCCTCGATCTTCTTGGAGTTCTATTCAATGTAATCTTCTTTTGCGGTGTGTTTGTTGGGATTCGATGAATTGTGGGTTTATGATCTGAATATTCATGAGAAATAATTGAGTCTTTTCTGAACTTTATTATGCGTGATTGTTATAGCTTTGTATTTCTCTCCGATCTATCCGTTTGGTTTGGCCAACTAGATTGATTTATCTTCAGCAGGAGAGGTGCTTTGTAATGGGTTCAATCTTGCGGTGCTCTATATCCCAGTGACAAAGTAGGGGACAAGACACGTATTTGTATTGTTACCATTAAGGGTAAAACGATGGGGTTTATTCATATTGAGTGGGTTTACTTTTTCTACATCATGTCATCTTGCTTAAGGCGTTACTCTGTTTTCATTAACTTAATACCCTAGATGCATGCTGGATACCGGTCGATGGGTGGAGTAATAGTAGTAGATGCAGGTAGGAGTCGGTCTACTTGTCTCGGACGTGATGCCTATATACATGATCATTGCCTTGAATATCTTCATAACTATGCGCTTTTCTATCAATTGCCCAACAGTAATTTGTCTACCCACCGTATGCTATGTGTTCGAGAGAGAAGCCTCTAGTGAAAACTATGGCCCCCGGGTCTACTTTAAATATAAAAAGAAAACTAAAATATACTTGCTGCAATTTATTTAATTTTATTTTGTTTTGCAATTTATCTATCTACCACTACAAGATTTAATCCTTGCAAATAACTAGTTCAAGGGGAGTGACGACCCTCTTGCCCGCTTTGGGTGCAAGTATTTGCTTTTGTGTGTGCATGTGCTGTTCACGAGGCTTTGCGTGATTCTCCTACTAGTTCGATAACCTTGGTTCTCACTGAGGGAAATACTTATCTCTACTGTACTGCATCTCCTCTCCTCTTCGGGGAAAATCCCAATGCAGCTCACAAGTAGCATTGACCCCTTCCAAGCAAAGGTACCCACACTACCAGAAGCTGGTGCTATCTAACTACAAAGAAGGTGGCTCATTACTTCCAAGACCACTCGGTCACGGTGGTCAGCGATGCACCTCTATCAGAGATATTGAACAACAGAGATGCCACTAGTCGAGTGGCCAAATGGGCCATCGAACTTCTTCCTCTGGATATCATGTTTGAAGCCAAGAAAGCGATTAAGTCTCAAGCTTTAGTGGATTTCTTGGCCGAGTGGATTGAACACCAGCAGCCGGCTCTCAGCCTCCCCGAGCACTGGACCATGTTCTTTGATGGCTCTATGATGCTCAATGGCTCGGGGGCTGGAGTGGTCCTAGTCTCTCCCAAAGGAGACCGACTCAGCTATGTGCTACAGATTCATTTTGATTCCTCCAACAATGAAGCAGAATATGAAGTTCTTTTGTATGGATTGTGCATGGCCATCTCACTTGGAATCCGTCGACTGATGGTTTATGGTGATTTGGATCTGGTTGTCAATCAGGTTATGAAAGAGTGGGACATTCGGAGCCCAGCAATGACAGGTTACTGCAATGCAGTCAGAAAGCTGGAGAAGAATTTTGAAGGGCTGGAGCTTCATCACATTCCCCGAATCAAGAACCAAGCGGCCGATGACTTAGCCAAGATCGGCTCCACCCGGAAAGAAGTTCCGAAGGGTGTGTTCCATGAGCACTTACACTCTCCAACGATTAAAGAAGATCCCTTCGTGGAGGAGCCCCCGCAACCAGTTGGCCCATCAGATTCGACTGAAGTGGAAATTCCAGCAGTGATCGATATGGTCTATGAAGTGCTGGTGATTGTCCCCGAGTGGATGGAGCCCTACATAGCATACTTGCTCTGGCAAGAACTCCCCGAGGATGAAGTTGAGGCCCGACAGATCGTTCGTCGATCAAAGGCTTATACTATCATGGGGGGTCAGCTTTATAAGAAGAGTACCTCTGGTGTGACACAGCACTGCATTTCACCGGAGGAAGGGCAACAAATCCTACAGGAGATTCACTCGAAAATTTTGGGCACCATGCATCCTCTCGGACACTGATCGCCAAAGCATTTCGGGCAGGCTTCTACTGGCCCCGTGCCAACGAAGCCGCTAGAGATATAGTGGAACAATGTGTGGGGTGCCAGTTCTACGCAAATCAGTCGCACAAACCAGCGTCCGCGCTGAAGACGATCCCCCTCACATGGCCGTTTGCCATTTGGGGTCTGGACATGGTCGGACCTCTTCAGACTGGGGTCAGTGGTTTCACTCATTTATTGGTGGCAGTTGACAAATTCACCAAGTGGATTGAAGCGAAGCCCATAAAGAAGCTGGACTCGGCAACGGCAATCAAATTCATCAAGGAGATAATCTTCAGATTTGGGGTTCCCCATAGTATCATCACTGATAATGGGTCCAACTTCGATTCGGACGAATTCCGGGAGTTTTGCTATACCCAGGGCACTCGGGTCGATTATGCCTCTGTAGCTCACCCGCAGTCAAATGGCCAAGCAGAACGAGCGAACGGGATGATTCTTCAAGGATTGAAGCCGCACCTCATGCACGACCTGGAGCACGCTGCGGGAGCATGGGTCACCGAGTTACCATCTTCAGCTCCGAGATTTCTCCCTTCATCACTTCCGCCGCGACCTTGAGAGTCTTGTTTTCTTCCTTGAACCCTGAGACGACCTTCAAAGAATCCTCGGCTGCCTTGGTCTTGGCGTTGGCATTCTTCCAGGCCTCAGTGAGCTCAGTGTCATTGTCCTTAGGGGCCTGCTTCATAGTTTCTAAAGAAATACAGGTCCTGAGCCTCGTATGAAGATGAGTGTTTTCACTATGAACATCTGCTAAATCAAGTTCATTCGGATCAACGGAAAAACAGACTACAAAAGGTACTCGGAAAACGAAGCTAACCTCCGAGGGCGCGTTTCTCTTGAGAAAGGTGAGCACTCTTGCTTTTCTCTGCTTCCAGATCCAGATGGAGCTGAATCACCTCTTTCTCCATGGAGGCGTAGTGGGTCCCGAGCTCACAAGTTCTCTGTTGCAAAAAAAAAGTTCAGTTGGCAACAAGTTGAAAAACCTCTCTTGAAGGAGGAACAAGCTCGATCGGTTCGAGAATGATGAAAAGTTCTACACCTACCAAGGTCCTAGCGACCACATATCCCACTCGGCCAGCCGAGCGAAGGATTGTACTCCGAGTACATTTTTTTTACAAAATATAAGTTCTAAAAGATTCCCCCCGATTGCTTGCAATCGACGACAGTCTCGGGGACTACACCCAGTGGGTGCACTCAGCATGCCCCCACTGGAAGAAATCCACTCGGATGCATCTCCGGAGACCCAAGTGAAACGACTATTTAAAGAAAACCCTAAGTTCTCAGACTCCCGCCAACTGCGAACAGTCGACAGCAGTCTCGAGGACTATACCCAGTGGGTGCACTCAACGTGTCCCCACTACAATAAAATACCCAGTGGGTGCGTAAACCCACATGCGGAAACACAGTAATGCATTCGAAAAACAAAGTGTCGGAGTAAAAACAGGCAAATCTCGGGGTAGGGGGTCCCGAGCTGCGGATCTGGGATCGATGGTAACAGAGACAATGGAGACAATGTTTACCCAGGTTCGGGCCCTCTTAATGGAGGTAAAACCTTACGTCCTGCTTCTGTTATATTGATGAAGATGTATCGAGTACAGAGTTGATCTACCTCGAGATCGTAATATGAGTCTAACTCCTATGGCTAGGTAAGAAATGTTGCGTCTATCTCCCTATCATGGGCTAAACCCTATGGCTTATATACACGCCAGGGAGGGTATCTAGGGTTACAAGGTCGGTATCTAGGAGCAAGGCGGCTAGAGAAATCTTGAAGTGTACTACAAGTCTTTGGTAGAGGCAGCCTTGATCACGTCCCCCATGTATGGCCTCCGGAGTCCATCTTGGTCACGCACGAGGGTACATCGGCCCAACCGAGGAGTCGGGTCGGCCCGGTTAGCACCCCCTAATCCAGGACACCGTCAGTAGCCCCCGAACTAGTCTTCTACGCCGAGGACGATGGTCGACAGGTATTACTCTGGATCCGGAGTCTTTGGCTTGACAGACGAGTTCCACTTTACATTTCGCATTTTCTTTAACAGAACATCGATATCCGTGGTCCAACCGAGCTGGTACCCTGCCCGAGGGGTGTAGGTATCTTAGCCTCGAAGGCTGGTCGTACAGGTATGAACAATCCAATCATGTCTGATAACTTTAGCGGAGAGGCTCGCCCCATGATGGGTCGAGCAGTTACTGCCTCATCCTCAAATCGCGGTTCGAGACAGCTTATTTACTGGCACGTCCCTTCGAAACAGAGATCATACCCGCTTTCTTAGGGATATCATCAAGATTTTGTTTCCCCCCATATGTTTCAACGGCATTTTTGATAGCGGCCGCGAATTTATCGGCGCAGCAGGGGGACTCTTGGCCTTTTACAGGTCTATAAGAACCAAAGGGAGAACAGCGCAAAGACGCACGCTCTCACTCCTTCCCTATTGCTACGCCATCTAGCTCCAGCGCCCAGATCCAACTAGCACGCTCGCCTTTTTCGCGAGCTCAGCTTCTCAACCAGCCATGGCCGACACCCTCAAAGGGCACTGGGGCGGCTCCATGGTGACAGCGGTGACTATCGCCGAGCTGCGCGACGCGGGGTATCTATCCCCCACCATCGCTGCCCGCGCTCCAGAGGCCAACCAGCTGGTGCCCGCTCCCAACGCGGGGGAACGGGTGGTCTTCGTCCCCCACCTCATCCGAGGCCTGGGGTTCCCGCTGCACCCCTTTGTGCGTGGGGCAATGTACTATTATGGGTTAGATTTCCACCATCTGGCCCCTAACTCCGTTCTCCACCTCACCGCTTTCATAACGGTCTGCGAGGCCTTCCTTCGCTGTGAGCCGCACTTCGGCTTATGGCTGAAGCTCTTCGGGATCAAACCGAAGTCAAGTGGCTCGGAGCTCGCAGAGTGCGGAGGGGCCATGATCAGCAAGAACCAGGGAGCCACCTGGTTCAAGGGTACCTTCATCGAGACGGTGAACGAATGGTAGAGGGAGTGGATTTATATCACTGAACCTCTTGCTCCTGGTCAAACCGAAGTCCCGGCCTTCTCGGCTGGGCCACCCAAGAAACTCAAGTCCTGGAAGGAGAAGGGCGTTGCTTGGGGGAATCCAGAAGAGGCGGAGACCCTGGTTGACAGGATCCTGTGGTGGTCCACGGCGGCGAAGGTTGAGCTGGCCGACATCATCAACGTCATGCTCAACCGTCGGATACTCCCTCTCCAATTTCGGGCTACCCCAATGTGGGCGCAAAAGCCCGAGGACATGGACATCTTCAACACTTTCTTCCGCTCCACCTTGGCAGCCATGTGGTCCAGGCTCATGAAGCTAGCCAAGGATAAGATTCCTCCCGCGGGGGAGGACCGCGGTCTTGAACACGGGTACGAAGCCCCCCCGGTAAGTAGTCTCGCCCTTCAATATATTTTTTGTTCGCTCATTGTGACGAGGAGCTAAGTCTTTGCTTAAACTGTCGTGTTATGACGTTTTCCAGAAATGGTCGGCCTGGGTGAAAGGGGTAAGATGCCCAGCCCCACTGCCGGAGCAGCCCCCAACTCCCCTGCTCTCGGCGCTTCTGACCGAGGAGCCACATGTGGTGGCCTCCAAAGGGACGAAGTCCCAGACGGGGAGGTCAAGTGCTCGGACCCGAGGGACTTCGGTCAAGACGGCGGCGCCGAGGAGGGTGAGGAGGAGGAGGTTCCTCCTCCAAAGGGGAAGAGGTCGGCGATAGAAGACGCCGACGTGGTCATGCCGCCGAAGGGCTCAAAGAGGCCGAGGCGAGCCTCATCCGAGGCCGCCAACAAGTCATCGGAGAGGGCCGAGCTCTCCGGTGACTCAGAGGAAGACCCCCTCGCAATGGGGAGGAAGAAACCGACACCTCGAGGGTAAGCCCTTGTCTCTATCGTCTTTCCTTGAGTCACTTTTTTTTAGTAAGGGAGATCTTACAGTAGTAATCTTTCACACGCAGTCCGCCGAGGGTAATCCCCAGTGGCTCTTCGAGCGGGCTGCCAGCCGCTAGCGGGACTCCAGAGCCCGCCGCTTCTCCCCCGAAGCATTACGGGCTAGGGGAGGCGACATCCACCATGGTCCCCGACGTCAACTTGACTGGGACCGACGAGGTGGCGATCATGGCCGAGGTCAATTCCTCGGCCCAACAAGACCTGGGGACGGGACACCCCGAGGTCATCGAGGGAGGGCTGGGCCAATCACTGGTCCAGCCGGCATCTACCTCGGCACTACCACCCCAGGCGGAGGCTGCTCGGGTGGAGGCACCCGAGGTCCTCCTTCCACCTGAGCCCCCTGTCCAAGGACGGGCCAGAGCGGGATGGACCGAGGAGATGGAGGATGCCTTGAAGGGCTCTTCCATTAAGGAGGAGCACCGTGCCTTGATAGGCACGGCGCTGCAAGGCTACCGGTCCGCAGGGGCCGGCCTGCACGAGGTTTTTAAGAACCTCGTAGCAGGTTTTGAGGTACGCCTTATGCATATTCATGTTGTTTATTTAAGCTTTTTGTTTTTGTGAGTTCTGTCCGAGGACATAAGAGTGTAGCCTTCTAAACGGCTTAGTGAGTGAGTAGCCCCCGAGCCCAAAGGCGGTTTCAAGAAACCGGCATCGGGGTCGTATGAAGTAGTAGGAGCTGATGGGTGATCGGAATTGTTCCCTTGATAAGGAGAATTCGTTCTGTTCCAGGGTGCAACCCCGATTCCGGACTCCGCCTCCGAAGAGATGGCGGAGATGAACCGGAAACTTAAGCAATCTCAAGGTAAGCAAGTTTAAGCTTGCCGTACATTTTTTTACTGAATATGAGTAATGTGTGTGAAAGAGGACAACTAAGGCCGAACTGTGTTGACAGCGGAGCTGGAGATGCTCAAGGCCGAGCTAGCCAGAGCTCGGAAAGAAGTGCGGCAGCAGGAGACTGCTGCCGATGTAGCCGAGAAGGCACGGGCTGCCGAGAAGGCGGCCGGAGAGAAGCACCAGGCAAGGGTGCTAGAGGTCGAGGAGACCCTGCAGGGCGTGTTCGAGGCACGCGACAAACTTCAGGAGGAGGGGCAGCGGACGAAGGAGGAGCTCGAGAAGCTGTAGCATGCCTACTCCGAGCTCAAGACCTCGGCCCGAGCAGACCGCGAGGTGCTCCAGCAAGTGGAGCAGATCGCCTCGGGTAAGAAATTCTTACTGCAGTGTGCATTTGGCAGAAAAGGGTGTGTCAAGCTCACCCAATTATGGTGTTCCACAGAGGTCTTCGAGGATCTCCCGCGGAGCGCGGAGGATGCGGTGGCATATTTCGGCCAGCTGGCGGGCCATGAGGCGGAGAAAGCTTTCTGGGGTCAATTCCCGGGGTCGCCGTCTGCGCAGCTTCTGAATCATCGAGTGAAGCAGCTGGTCGAGCTGTTTCGCATGACAAGGCCGGCGCTCCAGGACCTCTGCGTCGCGTTATGGCCTGCCGAAGCCATGCCGAGGAGTTTATTTGGCCTGACGGCTCGTCTCCAGAATGTCGTGCCCTACATTGAGTGCTGGAAGAGATCCGCGTGCTTCGAAGGGGCGTGGAGGGCATATGCTTGCGTGAAGACTCACTTCCACAAGGTTGATGCGGAGACATGTGTCGCTGGCCCTCCTGCCGACAAGCCACGGACCGCCGAGCAGTTTTTCACCGAAGTGGAGGCGGGAGCTCGGACCACCGAGGCCATGTGCCCCAAGGACACTCTGTATTTTTAAGTGAGGCTCCGGAATGCCGGAGTGCTATAATGTAAAAACTTTACCTCGTGTTTAAATGAAGATGGCTTTAAATTCCATGTGTTTTTATTGTAGTATTTGATTATTCCTCCAATATGACGTTTTAAAATGAGAGTGGCCAGTCGTCGGCTTCAGCCCCAGTGTAGGTTATACAGAGGGTGTTCCTTAAGGCATACTTGACCCTTGGCCGACGTCTTGGTACCCGGAGGCGGTCAATGACTTAAAGGAACTAGGCAATCGGACTATAGTGGCTTGACATCTTTCATTTAGTCGTAGGAGTTTGACTATGGGGGCTGAGGACCAGCCCCCGGCATAGGGAGTGTGCGGCCAAAGCGGCCGAGGTCTAGGCCATGGCACACTTCGGCTAGAAATAAAAGCCCTTCGTTTGACACGGGTGATCTCTATCGTCACATCGCCTGACGCGGTCTCCGGATGGCAGACCAGTTTGCGCTTACCCAGATAGTCAGTTTTCGGCTTTCTCCACTGAGGCGCCATGCCAATTAACCTGGCAGCGCAATCGCAGTGGTTCTCCCGTTACACCCTTAGCCGAATACATCGGGAACGTAAGGGGTACACATAGGAGCCGGGCAACCCAACTATTGACCGAAATCCAAGTTCGAAACAGATGCATATAAGGCCAAAAATCCGGGACGCCGAATACATCAGACTTTCCTACACAATTGCATCTTTTTTAAATACTTCATCGTCCCGGAGCTATGCTGATAAAGAAATACAATAAAGACCTTGAAAGGGCACGGTTTCTTTATTTCATAGTGTCAATCATGTACATGCCCTGTTGTGATGAGAGTGATCGAAAGAATACAACGTGAGTAATAAGGAAGAAAGAGGAAAAAAACAGGTCGGATAATTACTGATGGATTTTAAAGGATCCGGACCGAAGCCTGCCGCACGTCTGCGTTTCCGAACTGTTGAACAGATCGCTCTTGATTGATGACGACTGATTTGCGAAGGCTGATGCCTGACCGGCCCTTTATACACTCTAAGTGTTTGATTGACCGAGTTCCTCAAAGGGAGGTGTTTGCCGGAGTCGTTCTGTGGTTAAGGCCACAGGGATGTAGTGACGGTCGGCTACTTCTTTTACAGATACCTGCCTGTGCAGGGGCTCTAAGCCTTGTCTTCGCGTCGTTAATCCGCGCGTGACGCGTGGGTAGTTGTATTGGCTCCTCGACATCCCAGGGAATTTTGAGTGCGAAGTGGTGCACCCTGGGGACGTAGTGCCCGCAGCTAGGGCACGCGAGGAGACCGCATCCCTATTTCGGGTTCGGGGGTAGCTGGCCGAGGTCGACTTGTGCATCCCGGGCTCGCTTCAAAGAGCGAGCGGCGCGTTTATCGCTGCGGGCTGCCTCCTCGAACGCTTGGACCTCAGCTGCAAAAGCCGTGGTCTGTTCCTCTGTCTGGAGTGAACGCTCGGTGTTACCGTTGACCGTGATGACACCGTTGGGTCCCGGCATTTTGAGCTTGAGGTAGGCGTAATGGGGGACTGCGTTGAAGCGTGCAAAGGCCGTGCGTCCTAAGAGCGCATGGTATCCACTCCGGAAGGGTACAATGTCGAAGATTAACTCCTCACTTCTGAAGTTCTCGGGCGAACCGAAGACTACCTCGAGGGTGACTGTCCCGGTACAACGGGCTTCGATGCCCGGAATGACACCTTTAAAGGTGGTAGAGCTCGGCTTTATCCGAGATAAGTCAATGCCCATCTTCCGAACCGTGTCCTCGTAGATGAGGTTAAGACTGCTTCCCCCGTCCATCAGGACGCGTGTGAGATGATAACCATCAACAATAGGGTCCAGAACGAGCGCCGTAGATCTGCCATGCCTGATGTTGGTCGGATGATCATGCTTGTCGAAGGTGATCGGGTAGGCCGACCATGGGTTATACTTCGGGGCGACCGGCTCCAACGCATATATGTCCCGAAGCACACGCTTTCTTTCCCGTTTAGGGATGTGGGTGACATAGATCATGTTGACCTCTGTTAGCTCGTTGGGAAATTTCTTTTGCCCTCCATTATTGGGCTGTCGAGGTTCATCCTCGTTGTCGCTGCGGTGTTGGGTTTTATTCTGACCCTCTGCCGCTATCTTGCCAGCTTGTTTGAAGACCCAGCAATTCCTATTAGTGTGTGTTGCTGGTTTTTCCTGAGTACCGTGAATTCCACATGGGCGGTCTAGGAGCCTGTCAAGCTGGCTAGGTCCGTCTTTGTTCCCCTTATAGGGTTTTCTTTTCTGCCCGGATTTAGGTCCAGCGAATCCAGCATTGACCGCGGCGTCTTCAGTGTCGCTTCCGCCGTTCTTATACCTGCGCTTATTTTTATTGCGCTTCGGTTTTCCATTGGCGTCGCTGGTTTCCGAGGTGCCTGCTTCGCCGTTATGAGTACTTCGAGCGAGCCAGCTATCCTCTCCCGCGCAAAAGCGGGTCATCAGAGAGGTCAGGGCTGCCATAGTCCTCGGCTTATCCTGGCCGAGTTGTCGGGTTAGCCATTCATCCCGAATATTATTTTTGAAGGCGGCAATGGCCTCAGCATCGGAGTAGTCTATGATCTGGTTCTTCTTGGTGAGGAACCTGTTCCAGAATTTCCGGGCTGATTCGCCTGGCTGCTGGGTAACACGGTTGTGGTCATCCGTGTCCGGAGGTCGGACATACGTGCCCTGGAAGTTTGCCCGAAAAGCGTCTTCTAGGGCCTCCCAGCTGCCGATAGAGTGGGGAGGGAGGCTATTAAGCCAGTGTCTAGCCAGCCCCTTTAGCTTGAGCGGCAGATA
Source organism: Elymus sibiricus (assembly GCA_039707655.1). Classification (NCBI taxonomy): domain Eukaryota; kingdom Viridiplantae; phylum Streptophyta; class Magnoliopsida; order Poales; family Poaceae; genus Elymus; species Elymus sibiricus. Next base: position 137,561,574 of record CM077666.1, read on the forward strand.
TTTGATGGCATGGAGGTCACCTCCATTGGCCATGTGTATGTGTAGGAGGAAATCCTCGATCCAGACTGCTGGGTCTGTGGTACCGTCGTATGATTCGATGTTAATGGGTTTAAACCCTTCCGGGAACTGGTGCTCCATCACCCTGTCTGTAAAGTAGATTGGGTGAGCTGGACCTCGGGACCGAGGAGGATCTCGTCGGGTCTCGGGAGAGAGCCATGAGTAAGCTTGATCTCGGGCACGGTCGTTCCTGTCCATCCAGGCATCGTAGCCATTGGGCCCAGCGGGGGCGCGTACCCTGGATCCATAGATGGATCGAGGGGGAGCCCTATTTTCTTCAATACGACGTCTAGAGTCGCGAGGATCCAGGTGGTCCACGGGGTCTTTACCATGATGGCGTGGAGGTGGCCTTTCACCACGGTCTTCTCGCCTTGGCATGTCCCGGCCTCTAGGGGGCCGATCGAGGTCGTCAGCAAGCTCTTCATCAAATTCTGGTAGGAGGCGCCTGCGTGGGTAAGATTTCGGTGCACTATGGCGTCCGTTTTCCATATCCTGCTCGGCGGAAAGCACTTCAACCCACTTGTCATTTAGCGCGTTGGTATGTTCCTGCAGCTGCTACTGCTTGCGTTTTAGGCTCCGGGCCGTCGCGACGAGGCGTCGCCGGAAGCGTTCTTGTTCGAAGGGCTCCTCGGGGACGATGAAGTCCTCGGTACCGAGGTTGTCGTCCTCCTCGGACTCCGGCATGTAATTGTCGTCGGCCCCTTCGAAGAGGTTATCGGGATCAGAGTCCACAAGAGGTCGGTCTGGTGTGCCGTTCCTTACTGGGGAGGCTTGAATGTCCTCCTCCAGGTTGTCAGTGTCGCCGTCCTCCTCGTTGCCATTATTGGTTGTTGCGTCATTGCCACTGGGTTCCCCATTATTGCCCCTTCGGCGCCGTTGCCGGCGTCTTGGAGGGGATTTGGGGGTGTCCACCATAAAGACATCATAGGTGGATGTGGCGGTCCACCTGCCCGTGTTGACCGAGGGCAAGGTGTTCTCGATGGGGCCGTCTGCGTCTTCCTCCATATCTGAGGGTTCGCCGTAGTCCATGTTGGAAATATGCCCTAGAGGCAATAATAAATTGGTTATTATTATATTTCCTTGTTCATGATAATCGTTTATTATCCATGCTATAATTGTATTGATTGGAAACTCAAATACATGTGTGGGTACATAGACAACACTGTGTCCCTAGTAAGCCTCTAGTTGACTAGCTCGTTGATCAAAGATGGTTAAGGTTTCCTAGCCATTGACATGAGGTGTCATTTGATAACGGGATCACATCATTAGGAGAATGATGTGATGGACAAGACCCAAACTACGAACGTAGCATATGATCGTGTCAGTTTATTGCTATTGTTTTCTGCATGTCAAGTATCTGTTCCTATGACCATGAGATCAAGCAATTCCCTGACATCGGAGGAGTACCTTGTGTGTATCAAACGTCGCAACGTAACTGGGTGACTATAAAGGTGCTCTACAGGTATCTCCGAGGGTGTTTGTTGGGTTGGCATGGATCAAGACTGGGATTTGTTACTCCGTATGACGGAGAGGTATCTCAGGGCCCACTCGGTAATACAACATCACAATGAGCCTTGCAAGCAATGTGACTAAAGTGTTAGCCACGAGATCTTGTATTACGGAACGAGTAAAGAGACTTGCCAGTAACGAGATTGAACTAGGTATAGAGATACCGACGATCGAATCTCGGGCAAGTAACATACCGAAGAACAAAGGGAGCAACATACGGGATTAACTGAATCCTTGACATAGAGGTTCGACCGATAAAGATCTTTGTAGAATATGTAGGAGCCAATATGGGCATCCAGGTCCCGCTATTGGTTATTGATCGTGGAGGTGTCTCGGTCATGTCTACATAGTTCTCGAACCCGCAGGGTCTACACACTTAACGTTTGGTGACGATTAGTATAGTTGAGTTATTTTGTTGGTGACCGAAGGTTGTTCGGAGTCCCGGATAAGATCCCGGACATGACGAGGATCTCCGGAAGAGTCCGGAGGTAAAGATTGATATATGTGATAATAGTGATTTGATCTCCGGAAGGGTTCCGGAATTCACCGGAAGGGGTTCCGGATGTTTACCGAAGTGTTCGGGTGCAGCAACACTTTATATGAGCCAAAGGGGTAAAGCCCGCGAGGTATTGGAAAGTGCAAAAGGAAGTTTTGTTGCTGCCTTAAGCGGTACTACCGCTGGTAAGGCAGTACTACCGCATAAGCGGTACTACCGCTTGTGTGAAGCGGTACTACCGCTCGTGAGCGGTACTACCGCTTGTGCACGGTACTGCAGGAATCCGAGTTGGACTCTTTCCCTGCGGGCCAAACCGACCTTGTGCGGGCAAAACCGACCTGGAGGAGGCTTTTACTCCAAGTTTAGACACCAAGGCTCAACATATAAATAGAGGGGCAGGGCTAGCACATGGGACACATTAAGATTTCCCAAGCCGTGTGTCGGCAACCCTAACCCTCTAGTTCTCCCATCATAATCTCCGTAGTGCTTGGCGAAGCCCTGCAGAGATTGTTCCTCACCACCATCACCACGCCGTCGTGCTGCCGGAACTCATCTACTACTTCACCATCGCTCGCTGGATCCAGGAGGTGAAGGCGTCATCAAGCCGTACGTGTGTTGAACGCGGAGGTGCCGTCCGTTCGGCACTAGTTCCTGATCAGATCGAGGGACGACTTGCGATTTGGATCGCGGAGACGTTCGACTACATCAACCGCGTTTCTTAACGCTTCCGCTTAGCGATCTACAAGGGTATGTAGATTCACTCTCCCTCTCGTAGATGCTCATCACCATGGATAGATCTTGTGTGTGCGTAGGAAATTTTTTGTTTCCCATGCAACGTTCCCCAACAGTGGCATCTGAGCTAGGTCTATGCGTAGATGAGATCTCGAGTAGAACACAAACGAGTTGTGGGCGTGGGTGTATACATATTGCTTGCCGTTACTAGTTGATACTTGATTCGGTGGTATTGTGAGATGAAGCGGCCCGGACCGACATTACGCGTACGCTTACGCGAGACAGGTTCCTTCAACTGACATGTAACTTCGTTGCATAAAGATGGCTAGCGGGTGTCTGTCTCTCTCACTTTAGTTGAATCGATTTCAATGAAGAGGGTTCTTTTAGAAGATCAAAAAGCAATCACTACACCACGTTGTGGTTTTGCATAGGTAAGAACGGTTCTTGCAAACCCGTAGCAGCCACGTAAAATTTGCAACAACAATTAGAGGACGTCTAACTTGTTTTTGCAGGGTATGTTGTGATGTGATATGGCCAATTACATGATGAGATATATGTGATGTATGAGATGATCATGTGTTGTATAGAATATCACGACTTGCATGTCGATGAGTACGGCAACTGGCAGGAGCCATAGAGTTGTCTTTAATTATTTTTCGCCGTTTTTGCTTTACTTTATCGCTATGAGTTAGCAATAGTCGTGGAAGCAACAGTCAGCGCGACAACCTCATGGCGACACGTTGATGGAGATCAAGATGATGGAGATCATGGTGTCATGCCGGTGACGATGGAGATCATGCCGGTGCTCTGAAGATGGAGATCAAAAGCACAAGTTCATGGCCATATCATGTCACTTATGAATTGCATGTGATGTTAATCCTTTTATGCATCTTATTTTGCTTAGGACGACGGTAGCATTATAAGGTGATCCCTCACTTAAATTTCAAGATAAATTGTGTTCTCCCCGAGTGTGCACCGTTGCGAAAGTTCGTCGTTTCGAGACACGCCGTGATGATCGGGTGTGATAGACTCTACGTTCACATACAACGGGTGTAAGCCATGTTGCACGTGCGGAACACTCGGGTTAAACTTGACGAGCCTAGCATGTACAGACATGGCCTCGGAACACAAGAGACCGAAAGGTCGAACATGAGTCATATAGTAGATATGATCAACATGAAGATGTTCACCATTGAAACCACCTCAACTCACGTGATGATCGGACTTGAGTTGGTGGATTTGGATCATGTTACACTCGAATGACCGGAGGGATGTCAATTTGAGTGGGAGTTTTTAAGTAATATGATTAACTAAACTCATTATCTTGAACAATAGTCTAAGTTGTCTTTGCTATATTTATGTTGTAGATCATGGCTCGCGCAGTAGCACCCCTGAATTTTAATGCGTTCCTAGAGAAAGCTAAGTTGAAAGATGATGGAAGTAACTTTGTGGACTGGGCCCGTAATCTAAGGATTATCCTTATGGCTTCCCAGAAGGCTTATGTCCTTAATGCACCGCTTGGTGATCCACCCGCTCCAGTTGAGTCTCTAGACGTTGTGAACGCTTGGCAGGCTCGTTCTGAAGATTACTCAATAGTTCAATGTGCAATATTGTATGTCTTAGAACCGGGACTTCAAAGACGTTTTGAACGTCATGGAGCATATGAGATGTTCCAGGAGTTGAAGTTTATCTTTCAGAAGAATGCCCAGATCGAGAGATATGAGATCTCCGATAAGTTCTATGCTTGCAAGATGGAGGAGAACGGTTCTATCAGTGATCACGTACTCAGAATGTCTGGGTACTCCACCCGTCTGGCTGAATTGGGGATGCCCCTTCCGCCAGAGGCTATCACTGACAGAGTTCTTCAATCATTGCCACCTAGCTACAAGAGCTTCGTGTTAAACTATAACATGCACGGGATGAACAAGTCAGTCGCCGAGCTGTTTGCGATGCTGAAAGCCGCTGAGTCTGAAATTCAGAAGGAGCATCAAGTGTTGATGGTCAATAAAACCACTAGTTTCAAGAAAAATGGCAAGGGTAAGAAGGGTAACTCCAAGAAGAGTGGCAAAGCAGTTGCTCCTCTCGTGAAGTAACCCAAGGCTGGACCCAAACCAGAAACTGTGTGCTTTCATTGCAAGGGAACTGGACACTGGAAGCGGAACTGCCCCAAGTATTTGGCTGACAAGAAGGCGGCCAACAACAAACAAGGTATATATGATATACATGTTATTGATGTGTACCTTACCAACTCTCGTTGTAGTGCCTGGGTATTTGATACCGGTGCGGTTGCTCATATTTGCAACTCAAAACAGGAACAGCGGAATAGACGGAGGCTGGCAAAGGACGAAGTGACGATGCGCGTGGGAAATGGTTCCAAGGTTGATGTGATCGCCGTCGGCACGCTCGCTCTTCGATTACCATCGGGATTAGTGATGAACCTGAATAAATGTTATTTGGTGCCTGCGTTAAGCATGAACATTATATCTGGATCTTGTTTATTGCGAGACGGTTACTCATTTAAATCAGAGAATAATGGTTGTTCTATTTATATGAGTAATATCTTTTATGGTCATGCACCCAATGTGAGGGGTTTATTCTTATTGAATCTCGATAGTAATGATACACATGTTCATAACATTGATGCCAAAAGATGTAAAATTGATAATGATAATACCACTTTCTTGTGGCACTGCCGTTTAGGTCATATTGGCGTAAAACGCATGAGGAAGCTCCATGCTGATGGACTTTTGGAGTCACTTGATTTTGAATCACTTGACACATGCGAGCCATGCCTCATGGGCAAGATGACTAAAACGCCGTTCTCTGGTACAATGGAACGGGCAAGTGACTTATTGGAAATCATACATACTGATGTGTGCGGTCCGATGAGTATTGAGGCGCGCGGTGGTTATCGTTATTTTCTCACCTTCACTGATGACTTAAGTAGATATGGGTATATTTACTTAATGAAACACAAGTCTGAAACATTTGAAAAGTTCAAACAATTTCAGAGTGAAGTTGAGAATCATCGTAACAAGAAGATTAAATTCCTATGATCTGATCGAGGAGGAGAATATCTGAGTTATGAGTTTGGCAGTCACTTAAGACAGTGTGGAATTGTTTCACAATTGACACCACCTGGAACACCACAGCGTAATGGTGTGTCCAAACGTCGTAATCGAACCTTATTGGATATGGTGCGATCTATGATGTCTCTTGCCGATTTGCCACTATCGTTTTGGGGTTATGCATTAGAGACAGCTGCATTCACTTTAAAGAGGGCACCATCGAAATCCGTTGAGACGACGCCATATGAACTTTGGTTTGGCAAGAAGCCAAAGCTGTCGTTTCTTAAAGTTTGGGGATGTGATGCTTATGTCAAAAAGCTTCAGCCTGAAAAGCTGGAACCCAAAGCGGAGAAATGCGTCTTCATAGGATACCCAAAAGAGACAGTTGGGTATACCTTCTACCACAGATCCGAAGGCAAAGTGTTTGTCGCTAAAAACGGAACATTTCTTGAGAAAGAGTTTCTCTCGAAAGAATTGAGTGGGAGGAAGATAGAACTTGATGAGGTTGATGAACCTTTACTTCAACCTGAAAGTAGCGCAGCGCAGAAAGATGTTTCTGTAGAGCCTACATCAGCGGAAGAGGAAGTTAATGATGATGATCATGAAGCTTTGGATCAAGTTGCTATCGAACCTCGTAGGTCGACAAGAACGCGTACTGCTCCTGAGTGGTACGGCAACCCTGTCTTAGAGGTCATGTTGTTGGACAACGATGAACCTACGAGCTATGGAGAAGCAATGATGGGCCCGGATTCCGAGAAGTGGTTAGAGGCCATGAAATCCAAGATGGGATCCATGTATGAAAACAAAGTGTGGACTTTGGAAGTATTACCTGAAGGGCGTAAGGCCATTCAGAACAAATGGATCTTTAAGAGGAAGACGGACGCGGACGGTAATGTCACCGTCTATAAAGCTCGACTTGTGGCAAAGGGTTTTTCACAAGTTCAAGGAGTTGACTACGATGAGACCTTCTCACCCGTAGCGATGCTTAAGTCCGTCAGAATCATGTTAGCAATAGCTACCTTTTTCGATTATGAAATTTGGCAGATGGATGTCAAAACAGCGTTCCTTAACGGTTTCCTTAAGGAAGAGTTGTATATGATGCAACCAGAAGGTTTTGTCCATTCAGAGAATGCTGACAAAGTTTGCAAACTCCAGCGATCCATTTATGGACTGGTGCAAGCATCTCGGAGTTGGAATCTTCGCTTTGATGAGGTGATCAAAGCGTTCGAGTTTATACAAGTTTACGGAGAAGCTTGTATTTACAGGAAAGTGAGTGGGAGCTCTATAGCGTTTCTAATATTATATGTGGATGACATATTACTGATTGGAAACAATATAGAAATGTTGGAAAGCGTGAAGGAATATTTGAACAAGAGTTTTTCAATGAAGGACCTAGGAGAAGCTGCTTTCATATTAGGCATCAAGATCTATAGAGATAGATCGAGACGCTTAATAGGACTTTCACAAAGCACATACCTTGACAAAGTTTTGAAGAAGTTCAAAATGGATCAGTCCAAGAAGGGGTTCTTGCCTGTATTGCAAGGTCTGAAGTTGAGTAAGACTCAATGCCCAGTGACTGCAGAAGATAGAGAAAAGATGAGTGTCATCCCCCATGCTTTAGCCATAGGCTCTATCATGTATGCCATGCTGTGCACAAGACCCGATGTCAGCCTTGCCATAAGTATGGTCGGAAGGTTTCAAAGTGATCCAGGAATGGAACACTGGACGGCGGTCAAGAATATCCTGAAGTACCTGAAAAGGACCAAGGACATGTTTCTCGTTTATGGAGGTGATCAAGAGCTCGTCGTAAAGGGTTACGTTGATGCAAGCTTTGACACTGATCCGGATGACTCTAAGTCGCAAACCGGATACGTATTTATTCTTAATGGGGGTGCAGTTAGCTGGTGTAGTTCCAAGCAAAGCGTGGTAGCTGATTCTACATGCGAAGCGGAGTACATCGCTGCCTCGGAGGGGGCGAAGGAAGGTGTCTGGATGAAGGAGTTCAAAACAGATCTTGGAGTAGTGCCTAGTGCGCTTAACCCAATGACTCTATTTTGTGATAATACTGGTGCCATTGCTCTAGCCAAGGAACCAAGATTTCACAAGAGGACCAGACACATAAAGCGACGTTTCAATTCCATCCGCGATTACATCAAGGAGGACGACATAAATATTTGCAAAGTACACACGGATCTGAATGTTGCAGATCCGTTGACTAAACCTCTTCCAAGGGCTAAACATGAACAACACCAAAACTGCATGGGTGTTCGATTCATTACAATGTAAATCACATAGTGATGTGAACTAGATTATTGACTCTAGTGCAAGTGGGAGACTGTTGGAAATATGCCCTAGAGGCAATAATAAATTGGTTATTATTATATTTCCTTGTTCATGATAATCGTTTATTATCCATGCTATAATTGTATTGATTGGAAACTCAAATACATGTGTGGGTACATAGACAACACTGTGTCCCTAGTAAGCCTCTAGTTGACTAGCTCGTTGATCAAAGATGGTTAAGGTTTCCTAGCCATTGACATGAGGTGTCATTTGATAACGGGATCACATCATTAGGAGAATGATGTGATGGACAAGACCCAAACTACGAACGTAGCATATGATCGTGTCAGTTTATTGCTATTGTTTTCTGCATGTCAAGTATCTGTTCCTATGACCATGAGATCATGCAACTCCCTGACATCGGAGGAGTACCTTGTGTGTATCAAACGTCGCAACGTAACTGGGTGACTATAAAGGTGCTCTACAGGTATCTCTGAGGGTGTTTGTTGGGTTGGCATGGATCAAGACTGGGATTTGTTACTCCGTATGACGGAGAGGTATCTCAGGGCCCACTCGGTAATACAACATCACAATGAGCCTTGCAAGCAATGTGACTAAAGTGTTAGCCACGAGATCTTGTATTACAGAACGAGTAAAGAGACTTGCCAGTAACGAGATTGAACTAGGTATAGAGATACCGACGATCGAATCTCGGGCAAGTAACATACCGAAGAACAAAGGGAGCAACATACGGGATTAACTGAATCCTTGACATAGAGGTTCGACCGATAAAGATCTTCGTAGAATATGTAAGAGCCAATATGGGCATCCAGGTCCCGCTATTGGTTATTGATCATGGAGGTGTCTCGGTCATGTCTACATAGTTCTCGAACCCGCAGGGTCTACACACTTAATGTTTGGTGACGATTAGTATAGTTGAGTTATTTTGTTGCTGACCGAAGGTTGTTCGGAGTCCCGGATAAGATCCCGTACATGACGAGGATCTCCGGAAGAGTCCGGAGGTAAAGATTGATATATGTGATAATAGTGTTTTGATCTCCGGAAGGGTTACGGAATTCACCGGAAGGGGTTCCGGATGTTTACCGAAGTGTTCGGGTGCAGCAACACTTTATATGAGCCAAACGGGTAATGCCCACGAGGTATTGGAAAGTGCAAAAGGAAGTTTTGCTGCTACCTTAAGCGGTACTACCGCTGGTAAGGCAGTACTACCGCATAAGCGGTACTACCGCTTGTGTGAAGCGGTACTACCGCTCGTGAGCGGTACTACCGCTTGTGCACGGTACTGCAGGAATCCGAGTTGGACTCTTTCCCTGCGGGCAAAACCGACCTGGAGGAGGCTTTTACTCCAAGTTTAGACCCCAAGGCTCAACATATAAATAGAGGGGCAGGGCTAGCACACGGGACACATTAAGATTTCCCAAGCCGTGTGTCGGCAACCCTAACCCTCTAGTTCTCCCGTCATAATCTCCGTAGTGCTTGGCGAAGCCCTGCAGAGATTGTTCCTCACCACCATCACCACGCCGTCGTGCTGCCGGAACTCATCTACTACTTCACCATCGCTCGCTGGATCGAGGAGGTGAAGGCGTCATCAAGCCGTACGTGTGTTGAACGCGGAGGTGCCGTCCGTTCGGCACTAGTTCGTGATCGGATCGAGGGACGACTTGCGATTTGGATCGCAGAGACGTTCGACTACATCAACCGCGTTTCTTAACGCTTCCGCTTAGCGATCTACAAGGGTATGTAGATTCACTCTCCCTCTCGTAGATGCTCATCACCATGGATAGATCTTGTGTGTGCGTAGGAAAATTTTTGTTTCCCATGCAACGTTCCCCAACAGTCCAATACGTAGGTTAAATCATCGATCATAGCGACTAGGTGGGTGGTGGGTGGGATGTAAATTTCCCTATCGTCGGCTTTAAGTACGATCTGATCGTAAACCGAAGCCTTGCCGTCTGAGATGGACATGCTCTGGATGCGGCAAAGCATCTCATCAAGGTGAGATAACTCTTCGGGATCCATGCATGCGCCGTAGGCAGGGCTGATTCGAAGTACATCCGGTGTGTGACCAGGCGCGTCATCGGAGCGAAGAGAGTCTGAACGTAATTCGGAGTTTTGATTCGAAGTCACCTCCAGCACCGCTTCGGGAGTGGGAGCCGGATATCTCTCCGAACTAGCGGTCGAGGGGAGATCAGCCGGAGTGGCGGCGCCGGTAGTCTCAGAGGATGTCGTAACAGAGTTCGGTTCCGGAGTCGAGCCTCCAGAACCAGCCGAGCTTTCGATCAGGCCGGGCGTCCATCCCAATAGGACGAGTTCGCCGCGGGAATCGGCAGTGTACTCGAGGCCTCTGAAGGTTATGACCCGTCCAGGGGCGTAGTTCTCGACGGAAGTCAGATGTCCCGTCGAATCGGCGCAGAACATCATGCTGCTGAAGACAAAAAGTTGTCCGGGGACGTAGACGTCCCCACAGCTGTTATCGTGATTGATCCGTAGGTGAGCCATCGACCCTGCCGGTGATCGCGCAGCGGAATTCTCAATGAAAGCACCAGTGTCGGTGTAAAAACCGGCAGATCTCGAGGTAGGGGGTCCCGAGCTGCGGATCTGGGATCGATGGTAACAGAGACAATGGAGACGATGTTTACCCAGGTTCGGGCCCTCTTAATGGAGGTAAAACCCTACGTCATGCTTCTGTTATATTGATGAAGATGTATCGAGTACAGAGTTGATCTACCTCGAGATCGTAATATGAGTCTAACTCCTATGGCTAGGTAAGCAATGTTGCGTCTATCTCCCTATCACGGGCTAAACCCTATGGCTTATATACACGCCAGGGAGGGTATCTAGGGTTACAAGGTCGGTATCTAGGAGCAAGGCGGCTAGAGAAATCTTGAAGTGTACTACAAGTCTTTGGTAGAGGCAGCCTTGATCACGTCCCCCATGTATGGCCTCCGGAGTCCATCATGGTCACGCACGAGGGTACATCGGCCCAACCGAGGAGTCGGGTCGGCCCGGTTAGCACCCCCTAATCCAGGACACCGTCACAAAGGAAAACCAAAACCTGGAAATTCTGACTGAGAAAATTTACTTACAATAGTATTTACTCTGACATTAGTCTTCATGCATTCGTTGGCGTCACACGCCTCCTTCAAGCACTTGTTCATGACCTCCACATAGACCATGGCCTCTTTGCTCGCTCTGACTTGGTCTTCTGGGGCCCTCTGCAGACTGAACAAAGTTACCGGGGCAGTCGAGGGAGCTGGCGCTGGTGGAGGAATCGGAGCAGCAGCTACTAGCTCAGTGCTAGCTCAAACCGAAGCACTCGGACCCGTGGGCTTCACGGCGGCCATAGCTGGAGAGACCCGACTCGCTCGGCTTGGAGGCGCCTCTTGCATGACGCTGTCAGCAATAGTCGGCACTTTATCACCAGCCTCTGGGTTCGGCGGATCAGCCTTGCCATTGTCCTCAAGCTGGATTACATCTATCGGCGCTGCAATCGCACAAGGGTGCCAAAGGTCAGCTTGCAAGTCACTCTGACATAAATCAAGGACAGATCAGTCGGTACCTTTGGAGGTTGCTGCATCCACGACATCATCCTCAGCTTGGCCCTTCCCAGGGGCATTCGGATCAGGCAAAGTCGTCGACGTCTCAGCACTGCAATCATGTAATTACCCGGTCATAAAACAATGCAATTCTACATGACAAAGAGACTAGGTCTCGTCACTTACGTTGATGCCACTGGCACAGTCACCTTGATCTTCGGAAGAGCCACAACCTTCCGAGGTTTGGTGGTCACCTGCTTGGGCTGCTTGGGCGCCTTCTCCACCGGCTCAGTAGACTCGGCGCAACCATGCTCCGGATTGCACGTTGTCGGAGTCGGCCCAGTCGGTAGTGGAGCACTCGGCGTTTGGGCGCCAGGCGCACGCACACCCGGATCTTGAGTCCTCTTGGACCGCAACTCCCTGGGCGCGTTCTCAGATGGAGAGGACTCAGCCTCTTCGCCTTCCTTGGTGTCCTCCTCATCATCACTCTCTTCGTCCTCACTCTCCTCGGCGTGCTGTCGCTCGGTGTCGCTCTCCACGTCCTCAGGGGCGCGGTTGACAGTCGGCACCAGGGAAATCATCACTGGAAACTCTGCTGAAGAGACAAACACAAAGTCAGACTTTAGCACTCGGATTTGTCAACAAAGCGACTCGGATGAATGTGCGTACCTCGGCGGGCCACCCTCCTTGCCCCCTGCGGGTTGTCGCGCACCGAGGTGATAACCATTATCCATTCCTCTACTTCCTTCTCGGACGGATCTTCTGGATGTACTTGGGTGGGGTCACTCGGACCCTCGTGCTGCCACATGGGGTGCACCCTCTCCTGCAGCGGTTGGATCTGCCATTTGAGAAAGACCTCTAGCAGATCCAGGTCGTCGATTCCTGCCCTTAGGACACCCACCAGAGCTTCAACCAAGATCCCTACTTCTACCTTCTCCTCTTTTGCCATCTTGAGAAACAAAGGCGCCCCAACCCTTTCTCCCTAGTACGGTGGAAGGTTGACTGGCGAGCCGGCACTCAAAACATCTTTATAGTAGAACCAAGTGCTCTGCCAACCTTTGACGGAGTCTGGGAAGCTGAGGGACGGGAAGGCGCTCTTGCCCCTCAGCTGTATGCCCAGCCCACGGCACTGCTGCGTGACATTGGTTTTGGCCCCCTCCGGGTCAGCCTTTTTCATGGTCATCGACCGGCAAGTGAAAATGTGCTTGAACAAACCCCAGTGGGGGTGACAGCCGATGAAATACTCACAGAAAGAAACGAAAGCCGACAGATACATAATCGCATTTGGGGGGAGATGATGCAGCTGCGCCCCGAAGAATTTCAAGAAACCGCAGAAAAAGGGGTGGGGAGGCATGGAGAAACCTCGCTGGAGGTGGGTGACGAGGAGGAATTGCTCGTCCTGTTGCGGCGTAGGCTCCTTCTCATCCTCCGGCAACCTCCACCCTTGCTGCGGAATCAACCCGTCGGTGGCGAGCTCCAGCACTTGCTCTTCGGTGACCCGCGAGGGGAGCCATTCCCCTTGAGTCCAGCCGCGTGGGATGATAGTGCTCGATGTCGAGTCCTTCCGCACCCTCTTCGCTCGCTCGAGCTTCGCCGTTGCGTCCTTCGCCATCCGCTTCAAGCACTCCGATGAGTGAGGCATGATACGTCTTCGTCGTATCTATAATTTTTGATTGTTTCATGCCAATATTCGACAAATTTCATATACTTTTGGCAACAATTTATATTATTGTTGGGACTAACATATTGATCCAGTGCCCAGTGCCAGTTCCTGTTTTCTGCTTGTTTTTTGTTTCGTAGAAAATCCATATCAAATGAAGTCCAAATGCAATAAAAATTTACGGAGAATTATTTTGGAATATGTGTGAATTTTGGGAGGTGGAATCAACGCAAACGGAGGCCCACAACCTCCACAAGCCACCTTGGCGTGGGCCGCCCTGGCTCGCAATGGTGCCTCGTGGGCACACCGTAAGTCGGTTGGGGCTCTTCTTCGGCCGCAAGGAAGCTAATATCTGGAAAAAATCATGTTAAAATTTCAGCGCAATCGGAGTTACGGATCTCCGGGAATTTAAGAAACGGTGAAAGGCCAGAAAACAGGAGGCGAAACAGAAAAGAACAGAGAGAGAGATCCAATCTCGGAGGGGCTCTCGCCCCTCCGGGTGCCATGGAGGCCAAGGACCAGAGGGGAAAACCTCCTCCCATCTAGGGGGGAGGCCAAGCAAGAAGAAGAAGGAGGGGGGCTCTCTCCCCCTCTCCCCCGATGGCGCCGGAACGCCGCCGGGGCAACCACCGTGACGGCGATCTACTCCAACAACTTCGCCGCCGTCAACACCAACTCTCTCCCCCTCTATGCAGCGGTGTAACACCTCTTCTCCCCGCTGTAATCTCTACTTAAACATGGTGCTTAATGCTACATATTATTATCCAATGATGTGTTGCCATCCTATGATGTTTGAGTAGATTCGTTTTGTCCTATGGGTTGATTGATGATCGTGATTGGTTTGAGTTGTATGTTTTATTTTGGTGCTGTCCTATGGTGCCCTCCATGGCGCTCAAGCGTGAGGAATCCCCGCTGTAGGGTTTGCAATACGTTCATAATTCTCTTATAGTGGGCGGCTAGAGTGACAGAAGCTTACACCCGAGTAAGGGGGTTGTTGCGTATGGGAGTAAAGAGGACTTGTTACTTAATGCTATGGTTGGGTTTTACCTTAATTATATTTGGTAGTTGCGGATGCTTGCTAGAGTTCCAATCATAAGTGCATATGATCCAAGTACGGAAAGTATGTTAGCTCATGCCTCTCCCTCATATAAAATTGCAATCATGATTACCGGTCTAGTTATCGATTGCCTAAGGACAAATCCTTCTCTTGTGTTATAAAAGCTATCTACTAAACAACTAACTTTTATTATCTTGCAAATTACTCCTAGTTTTATTCTCGCTAAGTACATCTAGTTTTATTCTTGCAAACTTATCCTATCACCTACAAAATAGTTTCATACTTGTTCTAGGTAAAGCAAACGTTAAGTGCGCGTAGAGTTGTATCGGTGGTTGATAGAACTTGAAGGGAATATTAATTCTACCTTTAGCTCCTCGTTGGGTTCGACACTCTTATTTATCGAAAAAGCTACAATTGATCCCCTATACTTGTGGGTTTTCAAGACCTTTTTCTGGCTACGTTGCCGGGGAGCAATAGCGTGGGGAGAATATTCTCGTGTGTGCTTGTTTGCTTTATCACTGAGTAGATTTTATTTTGTGCTCTTGTTTTCTATCTTTAGTTATGGGTAGGAAACGTAAAATACCAAAAAAAATTAGTTGTACTTGCTAAACCAATGGATGAAGAACCACCCAAAATCTATCATACTGCTGAAGCTTTCTACTTGGATCATCTTCGATCCGTTCGTGCTCGTGCTGAAAACCCAACTAGCTTAATTGAGGGAAAATCATTAGATGAGCATGCTCATTTTGTGCGACGCCGCTTATCTCAAAAAGGAAAACTTTTATGGCATCATATTAATACTATGCATTGCTATGCTTGGAATTTATGCGAAATATATGATTTTACTTGTTGTTCTGAAAACCCTAAGAAACACCTTCAGTACCAATGTGAGTTTAAGGATAATGGAATCTTATCTTCTTATGCCAATGGTGTTTATAGTTACTATGATATTTAACAAATAGAAGAATTTGTTGCTTTTAAGGGTGCTTATGAAATTGCTTCTTTGATTGAAAAGTGTGATGCTACTCTTTACAAATCTGAAAAATTTGCCATACTTAAATATTGCTATGAAAACTATGCTCCTAATGCTTATGTGAAAGAATATATTGAGGACACCTCCGTTGTCCAAGAAGAGACTAATATTTTGCGGGCTCCTATGGAAGAAGAAATTGATGACACTGTGAGCTCATTAGATGAAAAAGATGACGAGGAGAGCGAAGAACAAAAGGAGGAAGAGCGGACTAGCTACCCGTGCCCACCTTCTAATGAGAGTAACTCTTCAACTCATACATTGTTTAATTTCCCTTCGTACTTACCGAAGGATGAATGCTATGATAATTGCTATGATCCCTTGGATTCGTTTGAAATATCCCTTTTTGATGAAATTGATGCTTGCTATGCTTGTGGCCACGATGCCAATTTGAATGATGCTTATGGAGATGAACTTGCTATAGTTCCTTATGTTAAACATGAAATTGTTGCTATTGCACCCACACAAGATAGTCCTATTATCTTTTTGAATTCTCCCAACTACACTATATCGGAGAAGTTTGTGCTTATTAAGGATTATATTGATGGGTTGCGTTTTACCGTTACACATGATGATTTTGATGAATATAATATGCATGTGCTTGCTGCTCCTACTTGCAATTATTATGAGAGAGGAACTACATCTCCGCCTCTCTATGTTTCCAATACGATAAAATTGCAAGAAACTGTTTATACTATGCATTGGCCTTTACTTGATGTGCATGAATTGTTCTTTTATGACATGCCGATGCATAGGAAGAGAGTTAGACTTCGTCATTGCATGATATATGTTGCTTTGTGCTCACTACTAAAATACAAATCATTGTTAATTAAAATTGGCTTTGATATACCTTGGGATCCGGGTGGATCAATTACTTGAGCACTTTATGCCTAGCTTAATGGATTTAAAGAAAGTGCTGCCAGGGAGACAACCCGAAAGTTTTAGAGAGTCATTTATTTCTGTTGTGTGCTTTTAAAAAGTTTAAAAACAAAAAAATATAGAGGGGAACCTAAAACTTTACAAAAAGAAAAGTGAAAGTGAGAAAGACGAGCACCGTGGAAGCGGGAGCATGCCTTGAACTTTGTTCATGCCCATGGAAACTTTGTGAATCTTGAATTACAGAAACTTTTCAACAAAAATAATTATCCCCTTTTACAAATCCATTGTATTATAAAAATAATGTGCCAAGATTTACCGTTAGGATGTTTAAATTGCTTGTTTGGTATGTGCAGTGCAAAAACAGAAACTTTTGCTGTAGTGAGTGAATTTATATTTTTTACTGGAACATGCAAAAATTCTGAAATTTTTACACGGTACTGCTATGCAAATTATTTATTTTTTCCTCATTGTTCAGAATTGTTTGAGTTACAGAAGTATATGTACCATCTGCATCTTTACAGACTGTCCTGTTTTCACAGATTGCTGTTATAGTTTCGTTATTTGCTTATGTTTGAAATCTTGTTGAGCCCCATTGACTTGGGAGCCATAGAATTGTGATAGCATACAGTGGGTAATGTTTGATTATAATTATACAATAATGTTAGGGCAGGACATGATGGGATTTGATGTTATATGTACTAACCCTTCTAATAAAAAGTTCGGTTAAGTTTTGTGTGGATGAAGTGTTCGAAGATCGAGGAGGTATTGATATGAGAAGAATGAGGAGAGGCAAGAGCTCAAGCTTGGGGATGCCCAAGGCACCCTAAGTAAATATTCAAGAATACTCAAGCGTCTAAGCTTGGGGATGCCCCGGAAGGCATCCCATCTTTATTCGACAATTATCGGTATGTCTCGGTTTTTGTTTTGTTCACATGATATGCGTAAATTCTTGGAGCGTCTTTTGTGTTTATTTTTCCCTTTTCTTTTATGCACCATGCTGGTATGAGATAGTCCTTGGTTGATTTATAGGATGCTCTTTGCACTTCACTTATATCTTTTGAGTATGGCTTTATAGAATGCTTCATGTGCTTCGCTTATATCATTTGAAGTTTGGATGCCTGTTTCTCTACACCTAGAAAACCGTTATTTATAGAATGCTCTTTTGCTTCACTTATATTTATTAGAGCATGGTCTTTTGTAGAAAGAATTAAACTCTCTTGCTTTACTTATATCTATTTAGAGAGTCAACAGGAACTGGTCATTCACATGGTTAGTCATAAAATCCTACATAAAACTTGTAGATCACTGAATATGATATGTTTGATTCCTTGCAATAGTTTTGCGATATTAAGAGGGTGATATGTGGGAGGTACTAGTGAATGATTGTGGTTTAGTAAGAATATTGGTGTTAAGGTTTGTGATTCCCGAAGCATGAACGTATAGTCTCTCGTTATGCTAAGAAGTTGGAGCATGATTTATTATTGATTGTCTTCCTTTGCGTGGAGGTCGGGGGCGCGCAATGGTTAACTCCTACCAACCTCCCCCCTAGGGGCATGCATAGTAGTACTTTGCTTTGAGGGCTAATAAACTTTCGCAATAAGTATGTGAGTTCTTTATGACTAATGTGAGTCCAGGGACTATACGCACTCTCACCTTTCCGCAATTTGCTAGCCTCTACGGTACCGTGCATTGCCCTTTCTCACCTTGAGATGTGGTGCAAACTTCGCCGGTGCATCCAAACCCCATGATATGATACGCTATATCACACATAAGCCACCTTATATCTTCCTCAAAACAGCCACCATACCCACCTAGTATGGCATTTCCATAGCCATTCCGAGATATATTGCCATGCAACTTCCATCATCATCATATACATGACTTGAGCATTCATTGTCATATTGCTTTGCATGATCGTAAGATAGCTAGCACGATATTTTCATGGCTTGTCTATTTTCTGATATCTTTGCCATGCTAGATCATTGCAGATCCTGGTACACCGCCAGAGGCATTCATATAGAGTCATCTTTTATTCTAGTATCGAGTTGTAAGTAAATACAAGTGTGATGATCATCATATCCATTATTAGAGCATTGTCCCAGTGAGGAAAGGATGATGGAGACCATGATTCCCCCACAAGTCAGGATCAGACTCTGTATGAAAATAAAAAAAAGGAAAAAAAAGAGGCCAAAAAGAGCCCATAAAAAAAGAAAAAAAATGAGAAAACAAAAAAAATGAGAGAAAAAGAGAGAAGGGGCAATGTTACTATCCTTTTACCACACTTGTGCTTCAGAGTAGCACCATGTTTTTCATATAGAGAGTCTCCTATGTTGTCACATTCATATACTAGTGGGAATTTTTCATTATAGAACTTGGCTTGTATATTCCGATGATGGGCTTCCTCAATTGCGCGAGGTCTTGAGCAAGCAAGTTGGATGCACACCCACTTAGTTTTCAGTTTGAACTTTCATACACTTATAGCTCTTAGTGCATCCATTGCATGGCAATCCCGACTCCTTTCATTGACATCAATTGATGGGCATCTCCATAGCCCGTTGATTAGCCGCGTCGATGTGAGACTTTCTCTTTTTTTTGTCTTCTCCATATTATCTCTACCACCATATTCTATTCCACCCATAGTGCTATGTCCATGGCTTGCACTCATGTATTGCGTTGGGGTTGAAAAAGGTGAAGCGCGTTAAAAAGTATGAACCAATTGCTTGGCTGACACCGGGGTAGTACATGATAAATACTTTGTGTTAAGAAGATGGAGCATGACAAGGCTATATGATTTTGTAGGGATAGCGTTCTTTAGCATTTTTATTCTGAAAGGCATGATTGTTTGTTGGGATGCCTGAGTATTGATGTCTTTATATCAAATTATAGACTATTGCTTTGAATCACTCGTGTCTTAATATTCATGCCATGATTAGATTATATGATCAAGATTATGCTAGGTAGCATTCCACATCAATTTTTTTTATCATTTACCTACTCGAGAACGAGCAGGAATTAAGCTTGGGGATGCTGATACGTCTCCGTCGTATCTATAATTTTTTATTGTTTCATGCCAATATTCGACAAATTTCATATACTTTTGGCAACAATTTATATTATTTTTGGGACTAACATATTGATCCAGTGCCCAGTGCCAGTTCCTGTTTTCTGCTTGTTTTTTGTTTCACAGAAAATCCATATCAAACAAATTCCAAATGCAATAAAAATTTACGAAGAATTATTTTGGAATATATGTGATTTTTGGGAGGTGGAATCAACGCAAACGGAGGCCCACAGCCTCCACAAGCCACCTTGGCGCAGGCCCCCCTGGCGCGCGGTGGTGCCTCGTGGGCACACCGTAAGTCGGTTGGGGCTCTACTTCGGCCGCA
Organism: Elymus sibiricus; assembly: GCA_039707655.1. NCBI lineage: Eukaryota > Viridiplantae > Streptophyta > Magnoliopsida > Poales > Poaceae > Elymus > Elymus sibiricus. The sequence continues at coordinate 137,581,288 of CM077666.1, forward strand.
AGGAAGCTAATATCCGGAAAAAAATTGTGTTAAAATTTCAGCACAATCAGAGTTACGGATCTCCGGGAATTTAAGAAACGGTGAAAGGCCAGAAAACAGGAGGCGAAACAGAAGAGAACAGAGAGAGAGAACCAATCTCGGAGGGGCTCTCGCCCCTCCGGGTGCCATGGAGACCAAGGACCAGAGGGGAAAACCTCCTCCCATCTAGGGGGGAGGCCAAGCAAGAAGAAGAAGGAGGGGGGCTCTCTCCCCCTCTCCCCCGGTGGCGCCGGAACGCCGCCGGGGCAACCATCGTGACGGCGATCTACTCCAACAACTTCGCCGCCGTCAACAACAACTCTCTCCCCCTCTATGCAGCGGTGTAACACCTCTTCTCCCCGCTGTAATCTCTACTTAAACATGGTGCTTAATGCTACATATTATTATCCAATGATGTGTTGCCATCCTATGATGTTTGAGTAGATTCGTTTTGTCCTATGGGTTGATTGTTGATCGTGATTGGTTTGAGTTATATGTTCTATTTTGGTGCTGTCCTATGGTGCCCTCCATGCCGCGCAAGCGTGAGGGATCCCCGCTGTAGGGTTTGCAATACGTTCATAATTCTCTTATAGTGGGCGGCTAGAGTGACAGAAGCTTACACCCGAGTAAGGGGGTTGTTGCGTATGGGAGTAAAGAGGACTTGTTACTTAATGCTATGGTTGGGTTTTACCTTAATGATCTTTGGTAGTTGCGGATGCTTGCTAAAGTTCCAATCATAAGTGCATATGATCCAAGTACGGAAAGTATGTTAGCTCATGCCTCTCCCTCATATAAAATTGCAATAATGATTAGCGGTCTAGTTATCGATTGCCTAAGGACAAATCCTTCTCTTGTGTTATAAAAGCTATCTACTAAACAACTAACTTTTATTATCTTGAAAATTACTCCTAGTTTATTCTCGCTAAGTACATCTAGTTTTATTCTTGCAAACTTATCCTATCACCTACAAAATAGTTTCATACTTGTTCTAGGTAAAGCGAACGTTAAGTGCACGTAGAGTTGTATCGGTGGTCGATAGAACTTGAAGGGAATATTAATTCTACCTTTAGCTCCTCGTTGGGTTCGACACTCTTATTTATCAAAAAAGCTACAATTGATCCCCTATACTTGTGGGTTATCAAGGCAGACAAGGACTGGTGGCGGATTCGTCAAAAGGGAGAGTGGGCGAGAAGGGGATCTAGTGGCAAATTACCCTAGCCCCTCCTCATTTTATACCTCATGTAAATCCGCCTCGCGGATCGACGACCGTTGATCTGCAAATCGACGACGTCCGCGGCATCCACCGTACAGGGAAAGTGGGACGCGTGGCGAGATTTCAGGACAGAAATCGAGGTGACGTGCCCCCGCTTTCCCCACGAGGCCGCGGCGTAACCGCTTCCATACGCGCGCGATATTTCAAATCGCGGAATTGTCGCTGCAGATCAATCCAATTGATCCTCCCCGACTTCTTTCCTAAGGATCGTTCATCGGTCCTTCGAGCACCTTCCAAGGGTCATCGTCCACTCGGACGCACAACCAAATCCGACTGAACAATGGGATGAGCTCAACGTTCCTCTACGAATTGACTTGGCCCTTCTTCTAGGCTCCAAGACGTGAGTCTCATTAACTTGGACTCGTAGATGGCCTGTGCTGGTGTTCCTCCGGGATAGTGAGTGGCATCTCTCCGGAGAATCATCCCACACATCGGCATCATCACTCAGGTTTTCATGGCACGTCTGCTTCAGACCTCTAGTCTATCTCTTCCGAGAGACATATGAGTGCCACTAAGTTTTGCCCAGTTGTCAACATAACCCGATCAGTCGGGAATACCTTAGTCCGGAATCCGTTGTGGTCTCGCTCAGGTCATGATAAGACTTGGTAACGGGGCCTGCTGGGTGCTTCCGCAGCACCCAAGCCGAGCCAAGAGTTCAACCGACTCGTCCAACAAAACCTCAACCGATTCGGGGGCTAATGATGGGGCCACCTACTAAGGGTAGGACCACGGACCTGACTTCTAGGGCCCACCTAGGCCCCCCACCATCATTGTAAGGTTCCTGAACCGAAAGGACATTCGGATGCCCACCTTCGTGTATCCACTTGGATACATATCATCACTCGGATGATGACTATCTCGGACAACATTGTGCCAGTCGGCTACGCTTACCTTCATTCGGACAAGGAAGGCCAAGAGGCCACGATGAATCTGCAACGTTCGAGAGACATAACGCCAGGCATCAAGTGCAGTAAAGATGGCAGTTACCAGTAACGCCTGTAGTTATTCCCCCCTTTAACTCCCTTGTAATGTAGCCTTAATGGGGCGGCGCACTCAATATAAGCCGCCCCTCAGCTCTGTAACAAGGGTTCGCAACACTACTGTAATCAGACACCCCAGAGAAAACATAGCCCCAGGGCTCGAGACGCGGGGCTTTTACCTCTCCGGGAGGGGCCTGAACTCGTAAATCCGAGTGTCCCACTTGCGCCGTAGCTAGGTTCCTCCCCTGTTCATACCCCTAGTACTCACTATCAGATTCGTTGCCTCGACAACGCGCGCCCTTGTCCTCCCCTGGCCCGCCCATCGGGGACACAACCCTCCCATTCCCCCCTTCTATCCCCAAAATCCTCCCACCCTCCCTCCTGCTCCCGCCATGGCCACCGCGCCAAAGCACGCCACGACCACCATCCCGGCCGCCACCACCGCCCGCCCCGCGGCCCCGAAGAAGAAGAAGCCCAAGAAGGTGCTCACGCCGGAGCAGCTCGCCCGAGAAAAGGCGAAGAGGGCTGGTCGTAGGGCCATTGCTGCGGAGAGGAAAGTCGCTACCCAGGCCGCTCTCGTCACCGCCGCCGCGCAATACAAGGCCACCATTGAGGACAATAAGCTCGTCGTCGCCAAGGCCATGCAGACAGTGATGACGCACACCCTCCTCATGCTAGGGTTTAGCGGACTGCTACTTGTGATCTGCGTTGGGATTTCCCCGAAGAGGAGAGGACGATGCAGTACAATAGAGATAAGTATTTCCCTCAGTTAAGAACCAAGGTTATCAATCCAGTAGGAGAACCACATAGAACCTCGTTAGCAGCACCTACACACACAAAAGCAAATACTTGCACCCAACGCAAACAAGAGGGTTGTCAATCCCCTTGGCGGTTACTTGCAAGGATTAATTCTGATAGTCATAGATAGATAAGGTAAATTGCAAAAGAAAATAAAAGAAATAAAATTGCAGCAAGGTATTTTTGATTTTATATATGATGGTTCAATGACCCGGGGGCCATAGTTTTCACTAGAGGCTTCTCACTCAAACGCATAGCATACGGTGGGTAAACAAATTACTGTTGGGCAATTGATAGAAAAGTGCATAGTTATGACGAATTCATGGCAATGATCATGTATATAGGCATCACGTCTGAGACAAGTAGACCGACTCCTGCCTGCATCTACTACTATTACTCCACCCATCGACCGCTATCCAGCATGCATCTAGGGTATTAAGTTAATAAAAACAGAGTAACGCCTTAAGCAAGATGACATGATGTAGACAAAGTAAACTCAATCAATATGAATAAAACCCATCATTTTATCCTTAATAGCAACAATAAAAATACGTGTCTTTTCCCTTTCTGTCACTGGGATAGAGCACCGCAAGATTGAACCCATCACAAAGCACCTCTCCCATTGCAAGATAAATCAATCTAGTTGGCCAAACCAAACGGATAAATCGGAGAGAAATAGAAAGCTATAACAATCATGCATAAATAAGTTCAGAAAAGACTCAAATATTTCTCATGAATAATCTGATCATAAACCCACAATTCATCGGATCCCAACAAACACACCGCAAAAGAAGATTACATCGAATCGAACTCCAAGAACATCGAGGAGAACATTGTATTGAAGATCAAAGAGAGAGAGAAGAAGCCATCTAGCTACTAGCAATGGACCCGTAGGTCTGTGGTAAACTACTCACACATCATCGGAAGGGCAGCAAGGTTGATGTAGAAGCCCTCCGTGATCGATTCCCCCTCCGGTAGAGTACCGGAGAAGGCCTCCAGATGGGATCGCGGAAGAACAGAGGCTTGCGGCGGCGGAAATCTAATTCGAGGTGGCTCCTTGGTATATGGGGAATATTTGAGAATTTATAGGCTTGGAATTAGGTCAAGAGGTGCCACGAGGGGCCCACAAGCCTGGGGGGCGCGCCTACCCCCCTGGGTGCGCCTCCCGAGCTTATCACTGCCTCGTGGCTTTTCTGGTCTTCTCCCGAACCTTCGAGGGTCCCTTCTGGTCCAGAAAAAATTAATCCAAAGTTTTTTTCTCTGTTTCATATTGATTTTCTGAAAAGCCAAAAACAGGCAAAAAACAGCAACTGGCACTAGGCACTAGTTTAACAGATTAGTCCCAAAAAATGATATAAAATTGCATAATAAACATCCAAGATTGATACTATAACAGCATGGAACAATCAAAAAGTATAGATACGTTGGAGACGTATCAAGTATCCCCAAGCTTTATTCCTGCTCATCCTCGAGTAGGTAAATGTTAAAAACAGAATTTTTTATGTGCAATGCTACCAAACATGTTCATCATGTAATCCTCTTTTACGGTATGAATATTAAGATCCGAATGATTCAAAGCAATAGTCTATAATTTGATATAAAGATATCAATACTCAGGCATACTAACAAACAATCATGTCTTTCAAAATAAAAATGCTAAAGAAAGTTATCCCTACAAAATCATATAATCCTGTCATGCTCCATCTTCTTAACATAAGGTATTTATCATGCACACCCTGGAGACAATCAAGCAATTGGTTCAAACTTTTTAACGCGCTTTAGATTTTTTAACCCCCATGCAATACATGAGCGCAAGCCATCGATATAGCACTATGGGTGTAATAGAATATGATGATAGAGATTAATAAGGGGAAGTAAAAAAAAAGATAGTCTCACATCGACGCGGCTAATCAACGGGCTATGGAGATGCCCATCAATTGATGTCAATGCGAGGAGTAGGGATTGCCATGCAACGGATGCATTAAGAGCTATAAGTGTATGAAAGCTCAAAATAAAAACTAAGTGGGTGTGCATCCAACTTGCTTGCTCATGAAGACCTCGGGCATTTGAGGAAGCCCATCATCGGAATATACAAGCCAAGTTCTATAATAAAAAATTCCCACTAGTATATGAAAGTGACAATATAGGAGACTCTCTATATGAAAAACATGGTGCTACTTTGAAGCACAAGCATGGAAAAGGATAGTAACACTGCCCCTTCTCTCTTTTCCTCTCTTTTTTTCGCTGGGATCTTTTTGTACTCTTTTTTTTATATTTCCTCACTGGGACAATGCTCAAATAATGATGATCATCACACTTCTATTTACTTACAACTCAAAAATTACAACTCGATACTAGAACAAATATGACTCTATATGAATACCTCTGGCAGTGTACCAGGATGTGTAATGATACTAGCATAACATGTATAAAAATGATGAACGGTGGCTGAGCCACAAATACTATGTTAGCTATATGATCATGCAAAGCAATATGACAATGATGATGTGTATCATATGAAAAGAATGGTGGAAGTTGCATGGCAATATATCTCGGAATGGCTATGGAAATGCCATAATAGGTAGGTATGGTGGCTGTTTTGAGGAAGATATAAAGAGGCTTAAGTGTGATAGAGCGTATCATATCACGGGGTTTGGATGCACCGGCGAAGTTTGCACCAACTCTCAAGGTGAGAAAGGGCAATGCACGGTACCGAAGAGGCTAGCAAATTGCGGAAAGGTGAGAGTGCGTATAATCCATGGACTCACATTAGTCTTAAAGAACTGACATTCTTATTGCGAAAGTATATTAGCCCTCGAAGCAAAGTACTACTACGCATGCCCCTAGGGGGAGGTTGGTAGGAGTTAACCACCGCGCGCCCCTGACCGCCACGCAAAGGAAGACAATCAAGAATAAATCCTGCTCCAACTTCTTAGCATAACGACAGACCATACGTGCATGCTTCAGGAATTACAAATCTTAACACCAATATTCTTACTAAACCACAATTATCTACTAGTACCTCCCACATATTACCATCTTAATATCGCAAAACTATTGCAAGGAATCAAACTTATCATATTCAGTGATCTACATGAAAGTTTTTATTATATCCCTCTTGAATACCTATCATATTAGGACCAAATTCATAACCCATGCATATTACCATTCCTATTTATTAGACTATCAAAAATATATAAGTGAAGCATGAGAGTGCAACTATTTATTTAAAATATAACCACCGCCGTGCTCTAAAAGATATAAGTGAAGCACTAGAGCAACTGCCTAGCTCAAAAGATATAAGTGAAGCACACATAGAGTATTCTAACAAATCACGAATAATGTGTGCCCCTCTCAAAAAGGTGTGTTCAGCAAAGATGATTGTGGCAAACTAAAAAGCAAGCAAGGAAAATAAATCTATGGCACAAGATGCTCCAAGTAAAACACATATCATGTGATGAATAAAAATATAGCTCCAAGTGATATACCGATAGATTGTAGACGAAAGAGGGGATGCCATCTAGGGCATCCCCAAGCTTAGACGCTTGGATCTTCCTTGAATATTACCTTGGGGTGCCTTGGGCATCCCCAAGCTTAGGGTCTTGCTGCTCCTTATTCCTTCATCCATCGTGGTCTCACCCAAAACTAGAAAACTTCAGCACACAAAACTCAACAGAAACCTCGTGAGATCCGTTAGTATAACAAACAAATCTTAAACTTTAGGTATTGTTATAAATTGATTCATATTTAATATTGGCATAATTATACTGTACTCCAACTTCCCCATGGCTTATACCCCCCGATACAATCTATAGATTCATCAAAATAAGCAAACTATGCAGCAAAAACAGAATCTGTCTAAAACAGAACAGTCTATAAAGATCTATTTAAAATCTATACTTATGTAACTCCAAAAATTGTGAAAAATTAGGAAAACGTAAACAATTCATATACCAATACTATGTAAAAAATGCAGAATTTTAACTTGCTCCAGTACAGAACCAGAAATCCAGCACTGGACTCAAAACCTTCTGTTTTCAAACAGCATCAATTATACTATCATCCAAATTATCACAAAGGCATTACTTGGCAAAAACACTAATTAAAAGATAAAATACAATCATAACAGAGGTTAAAATTGTGTGACACAATAAAATAAAAATTGCAATAAAGATAAATATTGGGTTGCCTCCCAACAAGCGCTATTGTTTTATGCCCCTAGCTAGGCATAATGCATTGTTTCAAGTATTATCATCCTTCAAATTAATTCCATAGGTGGCCCTCATAATAGATTCATATGGTGACTTAATTCTCTTTCTAGGGAATTGTTCCATCCCTTTCTTTAATGGGAATTGGAATCTTATATTACCTTCTTTCATATCAATAATAGCACCTATGGTTCGTAGGAAAGGCCTACCAAGTATTATAGGACAAGACGGATTGCATTCAATATCAAGCACAACAAAATCCACGGGTACATAATTCCTATTTGCAAGTATGAGAACATCATTTATTCTACCCAATGGTTTTTTAATAGTGGAATCCGCTAAATGCAAATTAAGGGAACAAGCATCCATATCGGTGAGACCTAGCACGTCACACAAAGACTTTGGTATAGTAGAGACGCTAGCACCTAGATTGCATAAAACATTACATTCATAATCTTTAATTTTAACTTTAATAGTAGGTTCCCATTCATCATGTAATTTTCTAGGTATTGAAACTTCCGACTCAAGCTTTTCTTCATGAGCTTTTATCATAGCTTCTACAATATGTTTAGTAAAAGCTTTATTTTGTTCAAAGGAATTAGGTGAATTAATCATGGATTGCAACAAGGAAATACATTCAGCTAAAGAGCAATTATCATAATTAAAGTCCTTGTAATCCAAAGTAGTGGGCACATCACTATTTAAAGTTTTGACCTCTCCAAACCCACTTTTATCATTTTTATCATTAAGATTTTCACCCTCCAAATAATTGGGACGCCTTCTAGCTAAAGTTGACTCATCTTCAGTCCCTTTTTCATCAATTTTAATATTACTAAATAAATATTCAATAGGTGAGACACCAATCATTTTAATATCTTCATCATTATTATGATAAAAAACCGGGTGGAATAGCTTTTTCTAGGAATTCTCGCTTAGCTCTCAACCTGGCGGTTCTTTCTTTACTTTCATTAATGGAGACATAGATAGCTTTAATAGACTCATTTATATCATGCTTGGGTGGCAAAATTTTAATTTTGAGAGTATCCACATCATGAGCAATTCTATCCATGTTCCTAGCCATGTCATCAACTTTATTCAAATTTTCTTCTACCATAGCATTGAAAATCTTTTGAGAATTAATAAATTCTTTAATATTACTTTCAAGATCAGAGGGTATCCTATTATTATTATTATTATTATTATTATTATTATTTGAATTACCATAGGAATTACCATAATTATTAGGGGAATTTCCAGGAAACGGTCTAGGGTTGAAATTACCCCTATAAGCATTGTTGTTGAAATTATTTCGAGAGACAAAATTCACATCAATGGCATCATTTTTTTCTCAATCAAAGTAGATAATGGCACATCATTAGGATCAACATGAGCACTTTTACTAGGAACCATTTTCATAAGAGCATCCATCTTATCACTCAAAGTATTAATTTCTTTGACAGAATTTACCTTCTTACCAGTTGGAGTTCTTTCGGTGTGCCATTGAGAATAATTTGTCATAATATTATCAAGGAGTTTTGTAGCTTCTCCCAATTTAATTTCCATAAAATTACCACCCGCAGCAGAGTCTACAAGATTCTAGAAACAAAGTTTAGTCCAACATAAATTTTGTATGATCATTCATAAGCTTAAACCATGAGTGGGGCAATTACTTATCATTAATTTCATTCTCTCCCAAGATTGTGCAACATGTTCATGCGCAAGTTGCTTAAAATTCATTATTTGATTTCTAAGAGAAATAATCTTAGCGGGAGGAAAATATTTGGCAATAAAAGCATCCTTACACTTATCCCAAGAATCAATACTACTTCGAGGCAAGGATGAAAACCAAGTTTTAGCACGATCTCGTACTGAGAACGGAAATAATTTCAATTTGACAAAATCATTATCCACATCTTTCTTCTTTTGCATATCACAAAGTTCAACGAAAGTATTAAGATGGGATGCAACATCTTCATTAGGACTACCAGAAAATTGTTCTTTCATAACAAGATTCAGCAAAGCAGCATTAATATCACAAGACTCCGCACTCGTGGCGGGAGGAGCAATTGGAGTACTAATAAAATCATTATTATTAGTATTGGAAAAGTCACACAATTTGGTGTTTTCTTGAGACATAGCGACAAACCAAGCAAACTAGCAAACAAAATATTTTTGTGTTTTTGTAAATTTTGTTTTAGAAATGGGGGAGATGAAAACGAGAGGCAAATGCAAATAAAAAGGCAAATGAAAATAAGAGCAAGTAGATGATAGTTTATGCAAAGGTACTTGACAGGTTTTGGTGATGTCTCCCCGGCAACGGCGCTAGAAATTCTTACTGCTACTTGTGATCTGCGTTGGGATTTCCCCGAAGAGGAGAGGATGATGCAGTACAGTAGAGATAAGTATTTCCCTCAGTTAAGAACCAAGGTTATCAATCCAGTAGGAGAACTACACAGAACCTCGTTAGTAGCACCTACACACACAAAAGCAAATACTTGCACCCAACGCAAACAAGAGGGTTGTCAATCCCCTTGGCGGTTACTTGCAAGGATTAATTCTGATAGTGATAGATAGATAAGGTAAATTGCAAAAGAAAATAAAAAAATTGCAGCAAGGTATTTTTGATTTTATATATGATGGATAAATGACCCGGGGGCCATAGTTTTCACTAGAGGCTTCTCTCTCGAACTCATAGCATACGGTGGGTAAACAAATTACTGTTGGGCAATTGATAGAAAAGCGCATAGTTATGACGGATTCATGGCAATCATCATGTATATAGGCACCACGTCCGAGACAAGTAGACCGACTCCTGCCTGCATCTACTACTATTACTCCACCCATCGACCGCTATCCAGCATGCATCTAGGGTATTAAGTTAATGAAAACAGAGTAACGCCTTAAGCAAGATGACATGATGTAGACAAAGTAAACTCAATCAATATGAATAAACCTCATCATTTTATCCTTAATGGCAATAATACAAATATGTGTCTTGTCCCTTTCTGTCACTGGGATAGAGCACCGCAAGATTGAACCCATCACAAAGCACCTCTCCCATTGCAACATAAATCAATCTAGTTGGCCAAACCAAATGGATAGATCGGAGAGAAAAAGAAAGCTATAACAATCATGCATAAATAAGTTCAGAAAAGACTCAAATATTTCTCATGAATAATCTGATCATAAACCCACAATTCATTGGATCCCAACAAACACACCGCAAAAGAAGATTACATCGAATCGAACTCCAAGAACATCCAGGAGAACATTGTATTGAAGATCAAAGAGAGAGAAGAAGCCATCTAGCTACTAGCTATGGACCCGTAGGTCTGTGGTAAACTACTCACACATCATCGGAAGCGCAGCAAGTTTGATGTAGAAGCCCTCCGTGATCGATTCCCCCTCCGGCAGAGTACCGGAGATGGCCTCCAGATGGGATCGTAGAAGAACAGAGACTTGCGGCAGTGAAAAAGTTATTCGAGGTGGCTCCCTGGTATGGGGAATATTTGAGAATTTATAGGCTTGGAATTAGGTCAAGAGGTGCCACGAGGGCCCACAAGCCTGGGAGGGGCGCGCCTACCCCCCTGGGTGCGCCGGATACGTCTCCGTCGTATCTACTTTTCCAAACACTTTTGCTCTTGTTTTGGCCCCTAATTTGCATGATTTGAATGGAACTAACCCGGACTGATGCTGTTTTTAGCAGAATTGCCATGGTGTTGTTTTTTGTGCAGAAATAAAAGTTCTTGGAATTGGATGAAACTTTTTGGAGATTTTTTATGGAATATATAAAAAATACTGGAGCCAAAACTTACTGGAGGCGAGCCACCCAGTGCCCACGAGGCACCAGGGCGCGCCACCCCCCCAGGCATGCCCTGGTACCTCGTGGGGCCCACTTGGCTCCGTCTGACCTAATTCCAACGCTATAAATTCACAATTCCAGAGAAAAAAATAAGAGAGGAAGTTTTATTGCGTTTCACGATACGGAGCCGTCGCCACCTCATGTTCTTCATCGGGAGGCCAGATCTGGAGTCCGTTTGGGGCTCCGGAGAGGGGGATCTTCCGGCATCGTCATCATCAACCATCCTTCATCACCAATTTCATGATGCTCACCGCCGGGAGTGAGTAATTCCTTCGTAGGCTTGCTGGACGGTGATGAGTTGGATGAGATTTATCATGTAATCGAGTTAGTTTTGTTAGGGCTTGATCCCTAGTATCCACTATGTTCTGAGATTGATGTTGCTATGACTTTGCTATTCTTAATGCTTGTCACTAGGGCCCGAGTGCCATGATTCCAGATCTGAACCCTTTATGTTTTCATGAATATATTTGTGTTCTTGATCCGATCTTGCAAGTTATATGCACCTGCTATGTGTTATGATCCGCATACCCCAAGGTGACAATAATTGGGATTCTTTCCGGTGATTGCCATAGTTTGAGGAGTTCATGTATTCACTATGTGTTAATGCTTTGTTCCGGTTCTCTATTAAAAGGAGGCCTTAATATCCCTTAGTTTCCTTATGGACCCCGCTGCCACGGGAGGGTAGGACAAAAGATGGCATGCAAGTTCTTATCGCAAGCACGTATGACTATATACAGAATACATGCCTACATTACATTGATGAATTGGAGCTAGTTCTGTGTCGCCCTAGGTTATGACTGTTACATGATGAATGTTATCCAACAATATCACCGATCCAATGCCTACGAGTTTTTCACATATTGTTCTTTGCTAAGTTACTACTGTTACCATTGCTACCAAACTACTGCTGCTACCGTTACTGCTACTATTACTATTATTGCTACTGCTATCAAACTATCATACTACTGTGCTACTGATCACTCTGCTGCAGATATTTAGTTTCCAGGTGTGGTTGAATTGACAACTCAATTGCTAATACTTGCAAATATTCTTTGGCTCCCCTTGTGTTGAATCAATAAATTTGGGTTGAATACTCTACCCTCAAAAACTGTTGCGATCCCCTATACTTGTGGGTTATCAAGACCTTTTTCTAGCGCCGTTGCCGGGGAGCATAGCTTTATTTGCTAAGTCACTTGGGATTTATATCTGTTGATCACTATGAATAATCTGAAAGACGCTAAGACCAAGATCGTTCCCTCTAAGACGAGGGGAGGTAAGGAACTGCCATCTAGCTCTGCACTTGATTCACCTTCTGTTTTGAGTATACTTGCAACACCACCAGATGCTATTAATTCTGATATGTCGCAAGTTATTGATGATACCACTTCTGCTATGAATGATACTCATGATGATGCTAGTACTATGCTTTATAATGTTGTGCCACTTGGTGAATTTCTTACTAAACAAATTGCTAAAGCTAAAGAAATTGAAAATGTTGAAACTCTTGAGAATTATGATTCACCTATTATGCCTAGCTCCCCTACTAGAGTTGAAACACCTGATGAGCACTGCTATGATAGGGAGACAGCTAGAGCTATTCTTGCTTGTAATGATAGACATGAAGTTATAAAGTTGCTTGCTGATATGAAAGAAAAATCTATGAGGGAGAGAATGAAATATGATCCTAAGTTTGCTACCTCTCCCATATTTGTTACTGATAAGGATTATGAATTCTCTGTCGATCCTGAGTTAATTACTTTGGTTGAATTTGATCCTTTTCATGGTTATGAAACTGAAACCATTGTGGCACATCTTACTAAATTAAATGACATAGCCACCCTATTTGCTCATGAGGAAAAAATTCGCTATTACTATATTCTTAAGTTGTTTCCTTTCTCATTAAAGGGTGATGCTAAGGAATGGTATAATACTCTTGCTCCTGGATGTGTGCGTAGTCCCCGGGATATGATTTATTACTTCTCTGAAAAATATTTTCATGCCCATAAGAAACAAGCTGCTTTACAGGAAATATTTAACTTTGTGCGAATTGAAGAAGAGAATCTCCCTCAAGCTTGGGGGAGGCTTCTCCAATTACTTAATGCTTTGCCCGATCATCCTCTTAAGAAAAATGAAATACTTGATATCTTCTATAATGGACTAACCGATGCTTCTAGGGACTACCTAGGTAGTTGTGCGAGTTGTGTTTCCAGGGAAAGGACTATTGAACAAGCTGAAGAATTATTGAATAATATATTGAAGAATGATAATGATTGGACACTTCCTGAACCACCGCCCAAACCCACTCCGAAGAAGAGGGGTATTTTACATCTCAGTCCTGAAGATATGCAAGAAGCAAAGAAATGTATGAAGGAAAAAGGTATTAAAGCTGAAGATGTTAAGAATCTACCACCTATTGAAGAAATACATGGTCTTGACAAACCGCCACATGTAGTAGAGGTAAATTCTCTTATAAAATTTGATGAAGGTGATATTCCTTACAACAAACCTCCTAGTCAATGCTTGTATGAATTTGACAATTATATTATTAAGCAAGATCACTTCAATGCAAATGTTACGAAACAATTGAAACGAAATGCCTACATGATTGATCGCTTGAGTGACTTGTTATTTAGAATTACTAATGATGTTAAAGGTGTGAGTAAACATGCATCTATGGTTCAAACTCAATTAGAACAAGTTGCTAAATCTCAAAGTGAATTGCTCAATGAAATGAATAACAATATGAATGATCATGTTGTTAGAGTAATGACTAGAGGAGGTAGAATGACTCAGGAGCCACTTTATCCTGAAGGTCACCCAAAAAGAATTGAACAAGATTCTCAAAGAATTAATGTTGATGCACCTAGTCCATCTAAAAAGAAAAAGAAAAATGATAGGACTTTGCATACTTCTAGTGAAACTGAGGTAGAAAAACCCTTAGAAGATAGTAATGATGTTTCTATTTCTGATGCTGAAACACAATCTGGTAATGAACAACCACCTGATGATAATAATGATGATGATGCTCATGTGGACATCCAACCAGATAATGATAAAGAACCTGATAATGATGTTGAAATAGAACCTGCTGTTGATCTTGATAACCCACCTAAAAATAAACGTTATGATAAAAGAGACTTCGTTGCTAGAAAACATGGTAAAGAAAGAGAACCATGGGTTCAAAAACCCATGCCCTTTCCTCCTAAACCATCTAAGAAAAAGGATGAGAAAGAGTTTGAACGCTTTGCTGAAATGCTTAGGCTAGTCTTTTTGCACACTCGTTTGACTGATATTATAAAGATGCCTCCTTATGCTAAATAGAGGACATTGTCACAAATAAAAGAGAGATACCTGAAGCTGAAATTTCTACCATGCTTGCAAATTATTCTTTTAAGGATGGAGTACCTAAGAAACTAGGAGATCCGGGAATACCAACTATACCATGCTCCATTAAAATAAATTATGTCAAAACCGCTTTGTGTGATTTAGGAGCCGGTGTTAGTGTTATGTCTTTCTCTTTATATAAAAGACTTGATTTGAATAAACTCACTCCCACTGAAATATCATTGCAAATGGCTGACAAATCAATTGCCATACCTATTGGTGTTTGTGAGGATGTGCCCGTTGTAGTTGCGAATGTTACTATTCTAACAGACTTTGTTATACTTGATATGCCCGAGGACGACAACATGTCGATTATCCTTGGTAGACCCTTCTTGAATACTGCAGGGGCTGTTATTGATTACAACAAAAGCAAGGTCACTTTTCATATCAATGGTAATGAACATACGGTGCACTTTCCGAAGAAACAATTTCAAGTGAATGGTATTCATATTATTGAAAAGACTCCGACAATTACTATTGGAAGTTTTCAAATCCCTCTTCCTACTGTTAAAAAGAAATATGAAACTCTTATTATCGGGGAGATGCATATCCCTGTTGAGGTAACTTAGTGTTATATGAAAGTTCTTCGATTTCATGTTACTCGGAAATGGTTTGTTAATAAGACCTGATCAACCTTATTAATGGATTCTTTTTGAGGGGCATGTGGTCGATGAATTTAGTAAGCACAACCTTCTGTGCCCACTTTTTATTTTCTGTTATTTTTAGTTAAATGCAATAAAATGCCATGATTATCCTGTTTGCTGATTTATCCGTGCAATAAAAAAGTGCCCAGAAATAAAAGTGCTCAGAATGCAATAAAATTTTGATATGAATTTTTATGTAATATTTAAGAATTTTTGGCACTGGACACATACCAGGGGTTTGCCCCAGGTGCCCACGAGGCACCAGGGCACGCCACCCCCCCCTGGCGTGCCTAGGTACCTCGTGGGCCCCATAGGGACCCCTCACTTATTCCTTCAGCTCACTTCGTCTCTTACCTCTAGCAAAAAATCCTGGTAGCTCTCTCTCTCTCTCTCTATCTCTCTCTCGTGTTCTTGCTCACAAACCTGAAATTTTCTATATCTTTGCTCGGAACTCCGTTTCTGAAACTGTTTTGGGAGATTGCTCCTTGGTATGTGACTCCTCCATTGCTCCAGTTAGTTTTTGCTCTAGTGGATTATATTTTACATAATTAGCTGCTCTTGGTGCTACTGAAAATGAGTTTGCATGTTGAATTCTTTGAGTTCCAAGTAGTTTGAATGCTTGATATAGCCTCTAGACATCCATATGAGTAGTTGCTATCAATTTTATGAAGTTTTATTGATATCATTTTTGTGACCCAAAATTTTTTAGAAAATTGTTCTTAGGAAAATGAATATCTTCCGGAGGAGTTCCTCGAAGCGGAACGCCAAGGGAGTCCTTGGGGAGTCCTCGGATAGTGACCTCAACATTCCGCGTAGGACGGAGGTCCGGCCGTGCGAATGGCCGCACAATGCCTTCATGAACGAAGCTGGATTCTACCAAGAGTTCACGCAATTCGTTGCAAATGTCGGACTGACCGACTTCCTCATAGATGAGTGTGACCAGTACCACATCCTTACAAATTCCTTTGTGCAAAACTTTCATTTTCTGAGTAGGCTCGAACCCCCTGAGGTGCGCTTTGATTTATATGCTGAACATTATCAGATACCTCTGGCTGAATTTTGTGAGATATGTTTGATTCCCTTTGATGGGGAAATTAGAGAGCCTCGCCCGGAGGAGTTTGAGGGTTTTCTCCACACTTTAACGGTGGGAGAGACTAGGGGCGTGTCGAAAGCCCGAGCCACTAGCTTGCAATTTCCCTCTGTTCATTATTTTGCTTTATTCTTAGGGAAATGCTTGATTGCTAGGGAGCAAGGTCGTGCGCTAGCTGCACCTGACTTTGCCATTTTACGTCGTGCATTGCATAATGATAACACTTATAACTTGGGATCCATCATTGCACGCCGCCTGCACACTAATAGAACTAGGGGTAAAATTCATGGTGGTATTTATGCTACTCGCTTAGAGAGACGTTTTAATGTTAACATACGCCCTCATGATTGTTTGTTGCCCAGAGTTTACTTCGATCACCAGTCCATGAGGGACCACCACTTTCTTGATGCTCCCGAGCCTCCTCACAACATTCGTTATAACTTGGTTTTTAGTGAGGATACTCGAGATATTATTCTGTTGCCTGCACCTGCTTTGTTTGATTCTCATGCCAGGAACGGATATACCGTGATGCCACCGGACATCATTGCTTACCGGAACGCGTTGGCAGCGGCAGAGGAGGAGCCCCAGGATTGGGACGCTCGGGTGCCGCCGCCTCAGGATTTTCACATGGGACCGGATGGCTACTACGGATGGCCGTAGACCAAGCTAGGCAAAAGCCTAAGCTTGGGGGAGTACGTATCTCTCACCGACATTACATTCATGCTTACACATTTCATTCCAGTTGTCGGTGTTCATACTTTTTCATTGTATAATCCATGTTACTTTTATTTTCTCGCCTTCTTCTTGTGTGTTTGAAAAAAATTGAGAAAATCAAAAAACATTTCTTGTTTCTTTTCGGTTTTTCTTTCTAGCTTAATTAGTTGTAGAATTAAAAGAAAACCCAAAAAGATTTCCCATTTCTTCTTTTGCTTGTTGGGAGCTTTCCCGTGTAAATAGTTTTTTCTAGTTTTTCGTTTTCTTCCTTAATTTGCTTTCTTCAGAAAAACTAAAAACTCAAAAAATATTTCAGTGTGTTTCTCTGAAATTCTTTTCTTTCTTTGAGTCATTGTAAGGAGAAGACCACGATGAAAATGTTGAGTGGCTCTCATCTGCATTATTGTTGATCTAACAAAGAGCCCATTTTACCTTGTCTTCTCCTTTGAATAAAACTCTTGCAGATTCCAGTTTAGTCCACGGCACATTTGCACTATTTTTATTCGGTCATGCAAGTGAAAGGCAATAATGACGATGATTTGATGAAGTGACTGTGGCAAGGAAAAGCGGGTATGAACTCAACTTGTTCTTTGTTTTTGTAAATATGTTTAACTCAGTATCCATGATTCAGCATATTATGATCAAACATGTTTATGATGACAATTAGAGATTATAGTTGCTCATGCCATGCTTAAGTAGCTAGGAGTGGATAATGATTTATCTTGAGTGTCAACATGCATTAAAATGATTGTGATGTAGTATGATGATATGGTATCCTCCTCTGAATGTTTCAAGTGGCTTGACTTGGCACATGTTCACACATGTAGTTGATTCAAAACCAACATAGCCTTCACGATATTTATGTTCATGGTGCTTATATCCTACTCATGCTAGTATTCAATGTTGATTATTCATAATGCATGATTATGACCGTTTTCGCTCTCTAGCTGGTCGCTTCTCAACCTATTTGCTAGCCTTCGCCTGTACTAAGCGGGAATGCTGCTTGTGCATCAAAACCCTTAAACCTAAAGTTATTCCAGATGAGTCCACTATATCTACCTATATGCGGTATTACTCTGGCGTTCTAAGTAAATTTGCATGTACCACCTCTAAATATTCAAATGAACATCTGTTTTGTGTGCCCGTACCGCTCATGGAGCGACAGGGGGCGGTCAGTATCTTCCATGCTAAGCTGGTTATTCTTATGATGAGTGTTGATTCACTTGTCCTTGCACGAGAGGGGCTGGTAATCGGGATGCCCAGTCCCATTATTAAAATTGTAAAATAATAAAACAAACTCCCCCGGAAAGTTGTTGGTATGGAGGGCACCCAAGGATTCGGCTAGCCATGGCTTGTGATTGTTGGTGGAGGGGGATTAAACTTTACTTTACCGCTTGGGAACCGCCGCTAATGTGTTTAGCATGGAAGATATTGAAAACTCTCGGTCGTGACGTTGACAGGAAAGGCATACCTCCCAAAATTTTATTTATCTCCGATTTAAGCTTCGAGCTCTAGCACCTCTGCAAATCCATGCTTCCCTCTGGGAAGGGCCTATCTATTTACTTTTATGTTATTTTACTTTTATTGTTGAGTCATCACCTTCTCAAATAAGCACCAGTCCTGAGAGCACTATTGTCATTCTCATGCATTGTTAATAGTTAATGTTGTGTGCATCATGGCTGGATCTCTTCTACCATGAATTACAATGTTTAGTCGCTGTTTGAACTTTGGAGGTGCTCTGCATATATGTTTTGCGGTCTTAGAAAGGACTAGCGAGATACCATGTTGTCATATTATATCATGATCATTTTGACAAAGTGTTGGCATTTGATATATCTTATTATTGCTCGCTAGTTGATTATGCCATTGATATGAGTGAATATAATTTCTAAGAGTTATCATTTGCATGGTTAGTTATAATCTTTGCTGAAAATTTGGGTATTATTTAAGCATATATATATATACAAGAACAAAAGAGTTTGTAAAAGTTTTTCTTTATCGCTTTCAGTTTGTCAACTGAATTGCTTGAGGACAAGCAATGAGTTAAGCTTGGGGGAGTTGATACGTCTCCGTCGTATCTACTTTTCCAAACACTTTTGCTCTTGTTTTGGCCCCAAATTTGCATGATTTGAATGGAACTAACCCGGACTGACGCTGTTTTCAGCAGAATTGCC
Source organism: Elymus sibiricus (assembly GCA_039707655.1). Lineage (NCBI taxonomy): Eukaryota > Viridiplantae > Streptophyta > Magnoliopsida > Poales > Poaceae > Elymus > Elymus sibiricus. The sequence goes on from CM077666.1 coordinate 137,600,433, forward strand.
ATGGTGTTGTTTTTTGTGCAGAAATAAAAGTTTTTGGAATTGGATGAAACTTTTAGGAGATTTTTTATGGAATATAAAAAAAATACTGGAGCCCAAACCTACTGGAGAGGAGTCACCCAGTGCCCACGAGGCACCAGGGCGCGCCACCCCCCACCCCCAGGCGCGCCCTGGTACCTCATGGGGCCCACGTGGCTCCGTCTGACCTAATTCCAACGCTATAAATTCACAATTCCAGAGAAAACAATAAGAGAGGAAGTTTTATTGCGTTTCACGATACGGAGCCGCCGCCACCTCCTGTTCTTCATCGGGAGGCCAGATCTGGAGTCCGTTTGGGGCTCCGGAGAGGGGGATCTTCCGGCATCGTCATCATCAACCATCCTTCATCACCAATTTCATGATGCTCACCGCCGGGAGTGAGTAATTCCTTCGTAGGCTTGCTGGACGGTGATGAGTTGGATGAGATTTATCATGTAATCGAGTTAGTTTTGTTAGGGCTTGATCCCTAGTATCCACTATGTTCTGAGATTGATGTTGCTATGACTTTGCTATGCTTAATGCTTGTCACTAGGGCCCGAGTGCCATGATTCCAGATCTGAACCCTTTATGTTTTCATGAATATATTTGTGTTCTTGATCCGATCTTGCAAGTTATATGCACCTGCTATGTGTTATGATCCGCATACCCCAAGGTGACAATAATTGGGATTCTTTCCGGTGATTGCCATAGTTTGAGGAGTTCATGTATTCACTATGTGTTAATGCTTTGTTCCGGTTCTCTATTAAAAGGAGGCCTTAATATCCCTTAGTTTCCTTATGGACCCCGCTGCCACGGGAGGGTAGGACAAAAGATGTCATGCAAGTTCTTATCGCAAGCACGTATGACTATATACAGAATACATGCCTACATTACATTGATGAATTGGAGCTAGTTCTGTGTCGCCCTAGGTTATGACTGTTACATGATGAATGTTATCCAACAATATCACCGATCCAATGCCTACGAGTTTTTCACATATTGTTCTTTGCTAAGTTACTACTGTTACCATTGCTACCAAACTACTGATGCCACCGTTACTGCTAATGTTACTATTATTGCTACTGCTATCAAACTATCATACTACTGTGCTACTGATCACTCTGTTGCAGATATTTAGTTTCCAGGTGTGGTTGAATTGACAACTCAACTGCTAATACTTGTAAATATTCTTTGGCTCCCCTTGTGTCGAATCAATAAATTTGGGCTGAATACTCTACCCTCGAAAACTGTTGCAATCCCCTATACTTGTGGGTTATCAGCGCCTCCCGAGCTTGTTGCTCCCTCGTGTCTCTTCTGGTCTTCTCCCGAACCTTCAAGGGTCCCTTCTGGTCTATAAAAAATTAATCCAAAGTTTTTTCTCCGTTTGGACTCTGTTTGATATTGATTTTCTGAAAAGCCAAAAATAGGCAAAAACAGCAACTGGCACTGGGCACTAGGTTAATAGGTTAGTCCCAAAAAATGATATATAATTGCATAATAAACATCCAAGATTGATACTATAATAGCATGGAACAATAAAAAATTATAGATACGTTGGAGACGTATCACCGACCCGCGCCGACCATTCTTTTTGCCGTCGCCATGGCCGCGGACAGCACATGCTCGTCGGTCGTTCGCCCTCCATAGTTCCAGTCGCTGAGCTCCTCCACAACACCGCAGACGGGTGGTCTCCATCCGACGCACGACCATGGTGCGACCCGCTTCTCCACGTCGCCGGACGGCAGCGTGATCGCGCCGGCCATCCCTACCCCCGCGACTGTCATCGACCTCAACGTCATGCATGGGTCTGGTGGCGCTGGCCAGTCAGCCACCGGGATGCAAAGGAAGCAGCCGCAGGAGATTCCTACGGCCAACCTTCTCGACACCCGTAACCTATTCGACGGAACACCCTACCCGACGCCGGAGCAAGACGCCCCCGACTTCAATGATTTCATGGAGAACGTCATCTACGAGGGTCGTGGCCAAGCCTTCCACCCCGAGGGCCATGGTCAAGGCTTCAATCTCGATGAGATCCAAAGCCAAGACGACCGCGGCCAAGATGATGGTGTCGAACACATTGGCGGCCACGACAACGAAGAAGAGACTGGCGGCCTAGGCGAGTCATGGCATGAAGACATCTATTAATTGCGAAGACGGCAAAGCATTTGCACGGGATCATACACCAAAGATGAGGACAAATTGATTTGCGAGAGTTGGAAGGAAATAGGGCAAGATCCCAAGACCAGCGCCGAGCAGAAAAGGTGTCGTCTTTTGTGGGAGAGTTCATGTGACCTTTCATGAATGTAGGATGTGTCTGCCCTATAAGTTTGCGAGCACCCATGGCATCAACTCGATCCAAAAGAGATAGGGGTTTATCCAACAACAATGCAACAAGTTTTGTGCCGCGCTTGAGAGCATTGAAGCCCGTCCCGTGAGTGGCCTAGGCGTCGGCGACATGGTATGAACTTCTTGTCTTTGTTCCTATGCCATGTTCATGTTTATTGTGGCCTTCACTTTCCATGTGCATTTTGTATCCTTCACTATTACATTGTGGCCTTCACTTGTACTGTGTAGGCATTCCAAACTTTGGAAGTCTTCAAGGCCCAACATGCGAACAAGCCATTCACCCTCACCCATTATTTGACACTCATCAAAGATAGCCCCAAGTTCAAAGATCAATATGCCGCTCAAAAGAAGAATGGAGGGCTGACAGCCGTCGTTGGGCATGAAGATGGATTGAAGCGGCCGATGGGCAAGACCAACTCGAAGGTGGACGAGAAGCGTGATGCGACATCTTTCACCTTGCAAGAAACTTTGCAAGACATGATGCCCCGAAAGGAAGCAAGGGACGAGAGGAAGCGCCAATAAAAGGAGGAGCAAATGAAGTCCTACATCGAGCTCCAAATGAAGAAGCTCGACATGGAGGAGGCCGTCAAGAGGAGGAAGAAGCTTGAGATCGAGGCCACCAATGCAAACACCAAAGCAAAAGAGGTGGCGCTAGCTTTCATGACCGTGGACTTGAGCAAGATGTCCCCGAAAAGAAGAACTTGGTTCGAGAAGAAGCAAAAGGAGATGCTCGATCAAGATGATTAAGCTACGGCCAAGAGGGACGTCATTTTGTATGATAAAGAGTCCAATTTTATTTTATTTTTGCAATTTCCATTCCGTGCTTCATCTAGTGTTCAGACCAAAAATGCATCCATCCCGCACTAAGTCATAAAATTCTCTAAAAATATAGAGAAAGTTTCAAAAACAAAGAAAAAAAGTGAATCAATTTAGTAGAAAAGTACTCTATCAGATTCGAACCAACGACTTACATCTTAGCACGAGATTACTCTACCACTAATTTAAAAAGCCCTTTATCGGATTTGAACCGATGACTTATGCCTTACCATGGCATTACTCTACCACTGAGTTAAAAGGGCTTTTTATTTAATTCAAAAATTAGCCACTTTGATTTCCCATTATGGGTCTACTGCATAATGTACATATTATAGATATAATATAATATATAGAGATATAGAGAGAGACATTATGTAGAGATTGTATATGTATATATCGATATCTTGAGAGCTCAAAATAAAATTAATAAAAAAACATACCCTACATAACATATCCAACTCTTCTTGGTTCAGGGTTTTCCGTTTCCGAAGACTAGTAAAATAGGCGGATTCTGGAACCCCAAGGATTCAATGGTATATGGATATGGAAAATATAAGATTTCTGATCCTAGCGGGCGGGAAAAGGCGGGGAACAGATACCCAATAGGATAGGATCCTTGGGAGGAACTTTTGGTAATGGCCTTGATCCTCTATGCTATTTTTTATGTGTTCTTAGTTCTATTGAACTTTTTTCATTCTTTTAAACAAGAATCTAATAAGCTAGAATTGAGTCAGTGGAAAAAAGGAGAGAGAGGAAAGTGTTAAATGGAGAGAGTCGACTAATCAGAGACTTTTAGGATCTTCTTTACATCAGGTAAATCTGTCGGCCCTGTCCGTTTTTTTCTTTAAGTTACGACTCTTTGCTTCTTACTTCTATCAAGCCATAGGGAAAGTCTATGATGAATTTGGAAAACTCATCTCACTCTTACTCTATGGCTCAGACTTAATGGGGGAAGAAAACATCTTCCATAATTTCTTTTTTGTTCAATTCTGGACAGAAAAGAAAAGGAAAAAAGGAATTTATAAGGACAGTGTTACCCCCTATATCCCCTAGTTTATATTGTAGGAATAATAAAACAATTTAGCGCGAACCAACCTATGGTTGGATGGTTAGAGGGACAGTGGTATCCCCAGCCCACCAGGGTTCAAGTCCTGGTGCTCGCATTATTCCTAGATTTATTTCAGGATTTCCGGCGATGCGCTTTCAGTGGGAGGAGACGTTCCCGTCGACGACGAGGCGCCTACGGTGACTTCGTAAATCTCAAGATGATATGCCGGCTCAGTCTCTCGAAGGTGCTCATAGGGGTAGGGTGTGCGTGTGTGCGTTCATAGGGGTGAGTGTATGCGCGTATGTATGAGCGCTTGCGTCTGTACTGTGTTCAAAAAATAAAACAATTTAGCAGTTTGACACACTTAGGTCCTCGCAAAGTAAATAATGATTATTGTAGTCGTAACCGTAGAATAGGATCCTAATCAAAATAAATACATTTGGTTCAGGCGCTATTAGCATGGTAAGAAAAGATTTATTTTACAGACCAGAGAGAGGGGCTATCTAAATCCTAAAGTAAAGGCGAGCGATCGAAGTAGAAGTACCAACGGCTCAGTGTCATGAACCTTCTCCATCTGATTCAATAAGGGGGAATTAGCCTTCGTGTCAAATGGCTATCCTTGACAAAAGGTACCATTTATACCATAATCTACAATGTAGCGGGTATAGTTTAGTGGTAAAAGTGTGATTCGTTCTATTAATAACTGAATTTGAAATGATATACTTAAGCCATCCTTAAGTTTTTTATTTTTATATTCCGATGAAAACTTTAGTTCTTATAAAGGATTAAATCCTTTTCCTCTCAATAGCATATTGAGGAAGAATATACATTTTGGCGATTTGTATCCAAAGACTAATTTAAATTGCATCCAAAATAAAAATTGGATTATGAGTACAGAGTCGCGAAGCATAATTTTGCATTGGATTAAGTATTCCAATTTTGAAAATATGAGTAAAGGATCTATGGATGAAGATACAAAAAAGTTGATTTCCAATCGTAATTAAATCTTCTTTTGTTAAAATAAGGAATAAGGAAGCCAAATAGCTAAAAAACGATAGTTTTGGTTTACTAGAACCATCCGCATATTGTTTCAGCTCGGTGGAAACCCAATTCTTTTCCTCAGGATCTCTTGAATGAAATTAGGGAACGAAGTAAGTAGATTGGATGGATTTAGATAGAATTTATATCTCCTACTCTATAAGGATCATCTAGAAAGCGGAGAGCTTTGGTTCCATTCAAATAGAAAAGCTGACATAGATGTTAAGTGGTGAGAATATCCATAAATGATACGGCACCTCCAATGAGTGATGTGTATATTCTTTTCCCTGTTGTTGATGTTGTTAAGAGACGACTATTGTTTCTGTTCCTGCCACGCAAAGAGAAGATCAAAGGCATGACCGGCAGGTTTCTGACATCATGGTGGAGCGTGCTGTGTTTAAAGGAGTCTGGCTGGGGTCCACCTACATACATGGAACTAGTGGCGCACCGGAGAGTCCTTTTATTTTTAGTTGTGTTATTTTCTGTTTAGGAAAAGTGGGTCCGAGTCAAGTTGTTTTTATTTTCCAGTTGATTTTGTTTTCCTTGTAAGACAAGTTGAGTCGGCTACTATAAAGCCAACAGGTGCGGCCATGTAAAGGGGGAGTTGAATTTTCGAGTTAAGAATAGACAGGAAAAAGGTCCCATGTCGGGGACACCAATATTGCTTGTTTTGCTTGCTGATTCGCAAGAATCTGTTCTGTTGTTTGTGGAGTAGATCTAATCTTCTCAACAATCAAAATTATCTGCTGGTTCTATCGTTCGCCGTGAAAGATTGGGCCAAAAACAGTAGGATCCCTACATGATCCTTATCATCTTGGTATCAGATTCGTCGGGTTTCTCACGGCGATTCCCTGCTGAGATTTATCTGCTGGAGTATTTGCTGCTGGAGGCGATCAAGCCAACACACCAGTTCTGTACGTTTGTCTGCTAGAGAAGCTGCTGCTGAATTTGCTGCCGGAGGTTTCGGCCAAGACACCAGTTTTGTTTTTCTTTTTGAAGTTTTGTTGATTTGCTGGTTCGTTGAAGTGTGGAAGATCAGGTCGGCGAGATTGGTTTCTGTTCGTATGACGCTAGGCCTTTGCCCTCTTGTTTCTCACGGATCGGATTGGAAAGAAAATAAGGAAAGAGGAGATCGGATCGGACTTGCATACGGGAAAGCAAAAAAAATGGAGAATTAGTCGGATCAGCTGCCTTATATTACGGCGACGGAGTTTCCTCGATTGGTTCGTTCGTCCTGATCGTGGAGTGTACTCCTGCTTTGGTTGGTCTTCACGCTAGCAAGGAACGCAATCAGTTTTGGTGGCCATCAAGGAAAGGAATCGGTGCATTAATTGCTCTAGGTGACAATTTCTAACCGATCTGTTTGGTGCACAATTTTGCATGACGGACAGAAAAAAAAGAGCGAGAGAGATTATATACGTGTGAGGCATCTTGCCTAGTGCCGCGCGACCTGTTTCTGTTCCTCACGCAACCAAAGATACGGTCTGTTCTCCTGTGCGCGTTTAACGCTGCTGTGTATCTGTCTGCTGCCAACTGAAATTTTCTACCGACTGTATATTCTGAAACTTTATGGAGAGGAAGAACGTGCTATCGTACTGGTTTCACCGAGAGGAGGAAGGAAATGCTGAAAAATTGTTCCATTCTCGTGTGAAAGTACAGGACAAGGCATGTGCATTGACGATCGACCGTAGTAGTTTCATCAACGCAGTGAGTCTTGAGATGGTGGAGAAGATTGAGTTGTTCACGGTGCCACTTCAGCACCCATATTTCCTACGTCTAGGTAACATTGAGCTCGCCATCACGCACCAAGCATCGGTACACTTTCAGTTGGGTCCATTATCTTATGATGAGGTGTGTTGCGATGTGATTCCAATTCATATGGTTTCATGTCATTTGATGCTGGGGATACCATGGAACAAGCAGCACGGTGCAGTTTTGAATCAATGTAATCCACCTCAGTATGCCGTGCCTTTTGGTAAAAACGAGTGTATTCTGAAATCCATGGATACCAACATATACATAGCTTGGAGAGAGGAAAGATTGCTGAAGAAGAAGGAGGCCGATGAAAAAATGAGAGAGCTAGAAGAGGTGAAGAAGAGGGAAGCCGAAGCTGCTGCACTTGATATTGTGCCTATCCAGTCTACAGATGTGGCCGATACTGCTGCAATTCCTGTTGTTTCTGCAGATTCTACGGTTGATGTTTCTGTGGTTGATGTTCAGCTTGTTCATGAAGATGTTGCTGCAGAAGATGACATGAAACCGAGGACGGTTTCCCCTGAAGGGGGGGAGGATGATACGGCACCTCCAATGAGTGATGTGTATATTCTTTTCCCTGTTGTTGATGTTGTTAAGAGACGACTATTGTTTCTGTTCCTGCCACGCAAAGAGAAGATCAAAGGCATGACAGGCAGGTTTCTGACATCATGGTGGAGCGTGTTGTGTTTAAAGGAATCTGGCTGGGGTCCACCTACATACATGGAACTAGTGGCGCACCGGAGAGTCCTTTTATTTTTAGTTGTTATTTTCTGTTTAGGAAAAGTGGGTCCGAGTCAAGTTGTTTTTATTTTCCAGTTGATTTTGTTTTCCTTGTAAGACAAGTTGAGTCGGCTACTATAAAGCCAACAGGTGCGGCCATGTAAAAGGGGAGTTGAATTTTCGAGTTAAGAATAGACAGGAAAAAGGTCTCATGTCGGGGACACCAATATCGCTTGTTTTGCTTGCTGATTCGCAAGAATCTGTTCTGTTGTTTGTGGAGTAGATCTAATCTTCTCAACAATCAAAATTATCTGCTGGTTCTATCGTTCGCCGTGAAAGATTGGGCCAAAAACCGTAGGATCCCTACTTGATCCTTATCAATAAAGGAGCCGAATGAAATCAAAATTTCATGTTCGGTTTTGAATTAGAGACGTTAAAAATAATCAATCAACGTAGACTATAACCCCTAACCTTCCAAGCTAATGATGCGGGTTCGATTCCCGCTACCCGCTCCATTCTGTATAAAAGGAGTATTCTATTTGTCTAGACATGTTAGAGGCTTGTATTCAAGCCTTTTTTGTCCACCAGTTTCTGGTACTCCAGAGCGGAGTAGAGCAGTTTGATAGCTCACGAGGCTCATAACCTTGAGGTCACGGGTTCGATTCCCGTCTCCGCACTTAGCAGTCTGTATAAAAGGACTATTCTATTTCTCTAGATATGGTAGAGGGGCGTATCCAACCCATTTTTATTCATTAGTTCCCGGCCCTAGAGGACAAAATTGAGCAGTTTGCAAAGTCACTTGCCTTCACAAAAAGAAGGCGCAAGGCTTCTCCCTACCCTGCAGAAAATAAAAATGAAACGAAAGGGACAGTCTACCTCTCCCTTCCCTTTAAAAACAGTTTGCCCGTTGTTTGTCTCAGTTAATACCCAATTTTTGGAGCTCTGTTGGCGAGTTCTATTTCTGCCTCCGGAGCGCCCTCTTTTTTTGAGTGGGATGCAAAGGAAGGGTAAGATAGTAAGGGATACGGCACTAGACTAACACCTAATTAATACTTAATTTAATATTAAGTAGTTAAACAGTTAACTAGACTAAACTTTTTATCATAGTACTTTGATAAATTAAGCGGGCGAGCGGCGGGAATCGAACCCGTATCTTCTCCTTGGCAAGGAGATGTTTTACCATTGAACTACGCATGCTACGGTATATATTTTATAGCGTATATCCGCTTGGGTCGACCTTCTATGTCTGGGTCGACCGTTTCATTTCATTTTCTATTATATTAGAGTTTTCCTTTTTTTATTATGATTGAGGGGACCGCGAGACATGAACTATGGTTCTTTTTTTTGCGCTGGCAAGTGTGCCGGTCGTTAGCTTTGTTTTGCCAGCGTGAAACTATGGGGGTGATCATTTTGTAGGCTGGCATGTGTGCCGGCCGTTGGCACTCTGGCCGGCATGGACTATGGCCACTGGCATGAACTATGGCCTTACGGGCCTAAATTTCAGTTTCATTTCCTTTGCAAGTATTTCAGGTAGTCGGACGAAATGCGTCGGCCGGTTGGACGCACGGCTAGCGCAAATAAATCTTTGTCCGACCCAAACATGACAAATCCGACAAAACGGACGTTCGTTTGGGGTCGCCCCTTGGATTTGGCCTTACAATAGGCGGTGCCCCTCTCCCTTATCCCCGTTTCCACCCTTCGTCCCGTAGAGCGAGTGAGAGAGAGAGAGAGCAGAGCAGAGAGGGAGAGATTGTTCCCGGCGACTGCGACTTGTGACGGGGACCGTGCCGACGGCCGCTCTACCGAACACCGCCACAATCCGCGCCCGGCTATGTAGCTCCTCCTCGTTGCATCTCGGGGAGGTGACGACGACGGTGGGTGCTGGTTGTGCGCACGCCGCTGGAGGCCGAGGCGCGGGGTCGGCGCCCCGGCGGAGGCGCGCGGTGAGGAGGTGACGACGACGGTGAGTGCTGGCAGTGCGCACGCCGATGGAGGCCGAGGCACGGCAGTGGGGTCCCAACGGCCATCGCGGGTGTCTGAGAGAGGACCGATTCGAGCGGTGACCCTCAGGCGCGACGCAACTGTAGTTGCAGGCGAAAGGAGGAGAGGAGAGGAGCTGCGGGATGCAGCGGAGGTGGGCAGCGAGGTGGGAAGCCGAGCGAGGCAACGATTTTCTCCGGCTCGAGCTGGCAACATGCGCAGAGCAAAGAGTAGCTACAGGCGAGCCTGCGACTGTGTAATTGCTCCCTGCTCTGTGATAGGTACTAATTTGCTCTGCTGTTCTAGTTCATTTTCGTGCTGAATCCCCTAGGATTTTTCTGCCTTCCTGCTGATATGCAGCATTGGGCACATGAAATTTAGAGAAACAGTGTTTTGGATTTGTTCAAATATGCTATATTGCTCTGCTGTTTAGTTCATTTTGGTGCTAAATCCCCTAGGATATTCTGCCTTCCTGCTGATTTTTGCAGCATATGGCACATGAATTCTTAGAGAAATAATGTTTTTGTCTCATGCATCATGGCAAAGTATTAGAATTTTTGTAGTACTGACTTGGCAAAATGTTTTGGAAATTCGATCTATATAACATGGCAGTTTTTGTGCAAAGGTGTTTTGTAGGTGAAATTGTGTTCTGTACAACATGGCATGTTTACAATGTTTTTGTTTGTATGATTTTGTTTTTGGATTGTTCACATGGCAATTTTGTTTCCCTTCGAAATTATGTAGATAATCACCACAACATCATTGGCTCATGCTTTTTTCTGCCATGTGCAAATTAATTATACGCACCATGGCAATTTTAATAATTAGACCATGGCATTTTACTATTGAGAACATGGTAGTTTTATTTTTGGTACCATGGCATTTTTATTAGTAAGAGGATGGAATTTTTTTTTAAATTAGGGTAGCAGGACAACATTTTTGGCCATGAATTGTTAATTTTTGCCTTTGTCTCAACTTTTTCGACATTTCTCCAATTTGTTGCCATGGGAAAATTGCCATGATCTTTTTTTTTTGCCAAAAGTTACCATGTGTTCTATTAGAGAATAAATTCCCAATTTGTCATGCATTTCTTATCATAGGTATCATGGCATTTTTATCATTCAGGCCATGGTAAATTTACTTATTAGACCATGGTAGTTTTATCATATGTAGCATGTCAATTTTATCTATTCTAGACCATGGCATTTTTTATCATATGTAGCTTGGCATTTATAATGATAGGACCATGGCATTTTTATCTATTTTTGGACCATGGCATTTTTATCATATGTAGCTTTGCATTTTTAATAATAGGACCATGGCAATTTTATCAGTTGTAGGCATTTGTATTAATTATACCATGGCATTTTTATGATTTTTGTAGCATGACATTTTTAATAATTATACCATGGCATTTTTATCATTTGTAGCCTGACATTTTTATTAATTAGACCATGGCATTTTATCATTTTGTAGCATGGCATTTTTAACAATTAGACCATGGCATTTTTGTCATATGTAGCTTGGCATTTTTAATGATAGGACCATGGCATTTTTATCTATTTTCAGACCATGGCATTTTTATCTATTTTCAGACCATGGCATTTTTATCATATGTAGCTTTGCATTTTTAATAATAGGATCATGGCAATTTTATCAGTTGTAGGCATTTGTATTAATTAGACCATGGCATTTTTATGATTTTTGTAGCATGACATTTTTAATAATTAGACCATGGCATTTTTATCATTTGTAGCTTGACATTTTTATTAATTAGACCATGGCATTTTATCATTTTGTAGCATGGCATTTTTAATAATTAGACCATGGCATTTTTGTCATATGTAGCTTTGCATTTTTAATAATAGGACCATGTCATTTTATCAGTTGTAGGCATTTGTATTAATTAGACCATGGCATTTTTAGCATTTTTGTAGCATGGCATTTTTATTAATTAGACCATGCCATTTTATCCTTGTGTACCTGGCATTTTTTATAATTAGATCATGTCATTTGAATTAAATAGTCCATGGCAATTTTAAATTTTTTTGCTTAATATGGCAATTTTTTAATATAAATTTGCTTGCACATGGTAACATAAGAAAATGCGCATGGCAAATTAATTGTTGCCATGCTCCATAAGAGAAAATTTTCTTTTTGTTCGGACATGAACATTGCATTTTTATCTTTTTTTTTTGCCATGATCCTTAACTGTTCTAAGGACAATGGCAATTTTCTGTAAATTGACACAACATTTTTTTAGAACAATTACATGGCAAAAAGTCACGAAATTTAATGTAATCAAAACATGGTGATTTTTAGAGAAACTTTTGCACTTGGTTCTTATGGCATTTTGGGGAATTTGTACTTACTGCACATTGTATATTACATAGAGAAACTGTTTGTACTTCACATGGCAGTTTTGGGAATTTATACTTACTGCACATTGTATATTACATAGAGAAACTGTTTGTACTTCACATTTCAGTTTTGGGGAAAAATATCCTATAATCGTGGCAAATTTTGTGATACATCATGGCAATTTTATCCCCCATGACGGCTTCTCTTTTTAAGGCCTGGCATTTTTCACCCCCACTAGAAACTGGGCTTTTTTCTGTGGCTTTTCTAAGGTTGACGTTCCCTCATCGTGACATCTCCCCGTACAACACTCCTTGGCGAACAGATCGTTCGCGCTGGCATCCCCTGTGGGGAACGTCAGCCAGATATTGCCGTCCATGGGGAAAACCGTGTGTACAGTTCACGCGAAATTGCTGGTGCGGACTAGGACTTTTTTTATTGCTATTTTTTTCGAAAAAGAGGAATACCCCCGGCCTCTGCATCGACCGATGCACACAGCCATCTTCTTTTTTATTGCTGTTGACAGGAATAAGATTTTATTCCTCAAATGATGGACAAGTCGTTTACAATAACATGAGAAATAAAGTCAAGGATGGAATTTTCCCAGAATTCAGAGGATCTACTCTCAAAAGAATATTTAGCTAGCACATCTGTAAATTCACTCGCTTCATGAAAGCAATGGAGATAGGTCACTGCTGCAAACTCTGAACTTAGTTGCTTGCTCTCTGTAACAACTGCCACATCAGGTTCATTGTATCCTTCGTATTGATTGAAAGCCTCCACAGCGATCGTGCTATCAGACTCCAAGATTAGAGAGTTACAGCCTATTCGTTGCGCTAGCCAATTGAATCGCATGAATTTCCGCAGACTCGGCGGTGCAAACATGGGGCATGAACCATGGGCGGTGCGGGCTCGGAGTTTAACCATGCGTTGGGGCAACTGAACTAAACTACAGCCAATCGTGGGTGACTATATATGCCACAAGTACCTTTCAGTGAGTAGTGACAACTGACAAGTATCGCTCAAAAGAGCAGCCGGCTATACAGTAACTTGCTCACGACCTACTAGCTAGGGCATGGTCAATGTAGTATGTAGTACGTACAAGCTGTCGACCTGGTTCGGTTGGCGACGGGTTTTTACACTGGAAACTTTCAGGCAATTCTCTATGTAGTATCACCAAGAAGAAGCGTTGGCGACCTCGATTCGCAATGTGGACATGGCTGCTATGGAGATGGGAGATTGCTGCCTGCAGTTCTTTCTTTTTGCCTGCAGTTCGATTTAAGTACGCGCGTACTAGGGCCGGAGTCTGAATGTCGATGCGTACGCATGGAGATGGAGTGGGAAAGTGAGTGAAAGCACCGGCGATTTCCCAACTGCCGCAAAATAAAAGGAAATCGAAACCGAGCTTGACCTGAAGACCCAGTTGATTTGCAGAGACACCATCCCGATTGACCAGTTTACCCTCTGGTGTTCAACTGAGCATCCCGTTTGACGTTTGTAGCTCCGAATCCATGCGCCAATCGTCATGTTGTCTCGCTCCGACACTCGGGCCCCCTCGGTGGCGTCGTTCCACCGTTAATCTCGTTGTCGTTGGAACAATCAACAGGCGGCGACTTCTGCGTTAGATCACTTGGAACAAAAAGGAGGTGGCGACGAGACCTTGCACGGCACCAGCCACACCATGGCAAGGCTAGGATTCGAGTGGAGTTTTGTTGGGTCAGTGCACCGGTCGCTAGCAGCAGCAGCAGCACGCAGGCTACCGGGAAGCAGGGCGAGCATCAGATACTTCAGATATGTCCGCTCGTCAGTCGTCACTGCTCACTGGTGTGATGCTCGGAGACGGAAGGTGCATGCGAGCTGGGGCCGAAAGCGTTTCATCCGCGACTCACAGGATTGTCCTGTCGGACCAGTCTGATTCCAAGTATAGTGTGCAATTGAAATGATGACCCGATAATATGGCCCTTCGTTCCATCAGTCTTACTTGCACTAACATGAAGATTTTTTTTTTTCAAAAAGCATAAGATCTATTATAAAAATTCATCGAAAGTACAAAACATCTCAAACATAATAAAAATTACACCGAGATACTTCGGATATGTCCGCTCGTCAGTCTTCACTGGTGTGATGCTCGGACCTTGGAGACGGAAGGTGCACGCAAGCGTTTTATTCGTGACTCTAAGGATTGTCCTGTCGGACCAGTCTGATTCCAAGGATAATGTGTACAATTGAAATGATGACCCGGGTCGCTCCATCGGTCTTGCACTAAGATGAAGTTGATCTTTTTTTCTTTCGAAAAGCATCAGATCTATTAACAAAATTCACCGAAAATACAAAACATCTCAAACATAATAAAAATTACATCGAGATTCGGAGACCAAGAATGATCACTAGAGCCGCCAGAATGAGCCGCCGACGTGCCGTTATTGCCGCTCCCCTAACGGAGCCAGTTTGACCTTATCGATGACAGACGAGAAGTCTTCATGCACGTGTTCCTAAGGACCCGCGCCTTGTAGCCGTAGTCATCACCGTTGAACCCTTGCGTAGATCTGAAGCACCTGACACCAAATCTCACCACATGACGAGAAACTCTAACCTCACCGTCCCAAGGAGACGGCAGGAATCTACGCTGAAGCTCCATCGATTATGTTCAGAAGGACGAATTCAAGGAGGATCGAAGCCCAAAAGACAAATTCGGAGAAGAAACGCCGCTATCCGCCCAAGCGCCACACCTGCGAGGACTAAAAAGCCCTAACGTAAACTACTAGCCGGAGCGAAGGCACCGGGATTTCCCTCCCCACCACCGGCAGCCGGAGTGGCAGGCAGAGGGGAGGCAAATCTACGGGCTCGCCGGTGAAGCTTGGAGGAAAGAGTTTGTCCTAGCCCTCTAGGTTAGGGCAGAAACAAACATGAAGCATTGAAGATGATCTCAAGAGTAACTCTAGGCAGAGCCACAATATTGATCAAGTCGTCATAATAATTATTAATACGATAATTTTGACAAAAAATGACCCTCTAGCATAGTCGCTATGTCTGGCAGAATCGACATAATTTATGTAGCGCCCTCGAGGTGACGGAGATACAATTTTTGTTGGAATCGGCGACTTTTTTGCTGGGACCAGCGAGATTTTTTGTTGCGTCGGAGATGGCGGAAGATGTGTTTGGGAGATAGCGGAAGCTAAGGTGGCATCGACATGAAGATGGAGGAAGCTGCAGCCGCACCGAAAAAGCTGCAACTGAAGGAGATGGCGGAAGCTGCGGACGGGAGATGGCGGAAGCTACGAGCTTCTCTGGGAAAAGCAACAACCATCAACAGAAAAAGCTTCAACCGCCTAGTGGAAATGCTACAACCAGCAACAATTACAGCGACGACGAGGGATACAAACGACGTTGTGCTAGCATCCGTCGGCGCTGATTCCAGCATGTCGCAAACACAACCTTTGCTTCTCTGTTTGTCGTGCGCGGCGACCGCGGCACACGATGGGGAAGAAAGAGTCAAAAGGAGGGCGTGACGATTGGATCTGACGGTTATGCGCGAGCACATATAACGGCCAGGTAGGTGACCGTCCAGGGTTGGCGCCGATTGACCAATGCCTAGTGTTGGTCGAGCGACCGGCCGCGTCTCGCGCCGGTCGCACGCATGCCGTTTGATCTCACGGGATCATGTGCTCCATATTTTGTCTCATCCATCCTCACCCTCGCGCACCACGCTTGCCATGGGCCCCATGGGTCTTATCTCTTTTCATGTCTGACGGTGCCATACACCGGGGGTACCCGACCTCCAGGGTACAAGGTCGCCAGGCCTGCCTTGGAGCCCAGACGTAGCCTAGGCCCCTCGCCACTAACGGTGGGCCTCCTCCAGAAGGATATACATTACTTGTACCACAATACATGTACTCTAGTAGGTGACTTGGGTATCAAACCATGTAAATCGACTTGGGCCATGTAACCCTAGACCTCAGCCATCTATATAAGGGGAGGTAGGGGCCTCCCAAATCGGCATGGAACAGACCTCCTACCGGTCTCTCCCACCTCCGGGATAGGATCCACAGATCCAATCTCATACGAGACAATCAATACAATGACATGCAAGATGTAGGGTATTACCTCACCATGAGGGCCTGAATCTGGATAAAACTCGCGTCCCGTGTGTACCCAATCTGATCCTCTATGCGCTCCGCCCATGAGGAACCTTATGCAGGGATCTGACGGGATTTCGCTCCGTCAATGTCCACCCGTTCTTTCACATCTTCTCCACAAAGCTGCTACGAACGATGATCCCTACGGGATGTGATACGTCTCCAACGTATGTATAATTTTTGATTGTTTCATGCTATTATAGTATCAATCTTGGATGTTTTTATATACAATTATATGCAATTATATATCATTTTTTTGGACTAACCTATTAACCTAATGCCCAGTGTAGTTGTTGTTTTCTGCTTGTTTTTTGTTTTTCAGAGAAACAGTACCAAATGAAGTCCAAATGCCACGAAACTTTTTGGAGATTTTTTTCTGCACAAAAGAAACCTTGGAAGCTTCGGGAGGAGGCCAGAAGCCTCACGGAGGCTTCACAAGGCAACAAGGCGCGCCCCGGGGGGGAGGGGCGCCGTGTTGCCTTGTGGGGCCCACGTGACTCCGTTTGACCTAATTCCACTTCTATAAATTCACAAATATTGGAAAACCCCCCAGAGAGCCAGAAGAAAAAACCTTTCCGTCGCCGCAAGCCTCTGTTCTTCCGCGATCCCATCTGGAGGCCTTTTCCGGTACTCTGCCGGAGGGGAAATCGATCACGGAGGGCTTCCACATCAACCTTGCTGCCCTTCCGATGATGTGTGAATAGTTTCCCACAGACCTATGGGTCCATAGCTAGTAGCTAGATGGCTTCTTCTCTCTCTTTGATCTCCAATACAATGTTCTTCTCGATGTTCTTGGAGTTCTATCCGATGTAATCTTCTTTTGCGGTGTGTTTGTTGGGATCCGATTAATTGTGAGTTTATGATCGGATTATTCATGAGAAATATTTGAGTCTTCTCTGAACTCTTTTATGCATGATCCTAGTGACAGAAGGGGACATGACACGTATTTGTATTGTTGCCATTAAGGATAAAAAGATGGGGTTTATTCATATTGCTTGAATTTGCTTCTCTACATCATGTCATCTTGCTTAACGCGTTACTCTGTTTTTATTAACTTAATACTCTAGATGCATGCTGGATAGCGGTCGATGAGTGGAGTAATAGTAGTAGATGCAGGCAGGAGTCGGTTTACTTGTCTCGGACGTGATGCCTATATACATGATCATTGCCTGAATCCGTCATAATTATTTGCTTTTCTATCAATTGCCCAACAGTAATTTGTTTACCCACCGTATGTTTCTGTGCTCGAGAGAGAAGCCTCTAGTGAAAACTATGGTCCCCGGGTCTATCTTTATCATATAAAAAACCTAAAAATACCTTGCTGCAATTTATTTACTTTTATTTTAATTAGTGTTTTAGTTTATCTATTTACCTTGATAAGATTTAATCCTTGCAAATAATCGCTAAGAGGATTGACAACCCTCTTATTTGCGTTGGGTGCAAGTGTTTGCTCTTGTGTGTGCAGGTGCACTTAACGAAATTTTTCTTGGTTCTTCTACTGGATTGATAACCTTGGTTCTTAACTGAGGGAAATACTTATCTCTACTGTACTGCATCATCCTCTCCTCTTTGGGGAAATACCAACGCAGACTACAAGTAGCAGGAAGAATTTCTGGCGCCGTTGTCGGGGAGACATCATCAAAATTACCAAGTACCTTCGCACAAATTATCATTCACTTGCATTTACTTTATTTGCCTTTTATTTGCATTTGCCTCTTGTTTTCATCTCCCCCACTTCTATTTTTTTTTTACAAAAACACAAAAATATTTTTTTTTGCTTGCTTGCTTTTATTGCCATGACAACACTCAAGAACAGAAGGTAAAACAAAAATTTAAGATCACTATGGATCCTCATCCACTTGCTAATCTTTTCAAAAGATCCAATTATAATGAACCAATTGCTAGTGATTTGAGTGCTCTTGATTTTCTCTTCGAAGTTTTGCTTGAAAATCATGAATCTGAAAATCGTGATGAAGTGTTAGAAGAAGAAATTTATAAAGTGATTCATGATAGCTCCTTGATTGAAAAGCATGATTGCAATGATGTTACTATAAATTCTATTAATGAGAATTGTGCTAATAATATGCAAAACTACAAGCTTGGGGATGATAAGTTTATGTCCACTACTTATTGCAATGATCATGATTGGGGTGATAATGCTTCTTATGATCTAGAAAACTTATTTAAACCTCATGATGAATATGTTATTGATAATAATGTTTGCAATACTATTAAAAGTGGGTTTGTAAGAGCATCAACTTTAGGTAATAATGATCCCACTACTTTGGAGAATTATTAATATTATGAAATTTTTGACAAAAGTGGGTTTGGAGAGGTCATGACTTTAGTTGATATTAATCCCACTATCTTGAAAGATTATAATTTTTCTATGCATGTGGATCATAGAGAGATTATTGTTTATGATAGCTATATTGTTGAGTTTGATTATGATCCTACTTGTAATTATTATGAGAGAGGAAAATATGGTTGTAGAAATCTTCATGTTACTAAATTACCTCTCGTTATGTTGAAATTATTGATGCTCCATTCTTCCTATTGGCATATGTTAGATATTGCTTGTCTTGATAATTTGTTTGCTTATAAAATGCCTATGCATAGGAAGTATGTTAGACTTAAATGTGTTTTTCACATGTTTCATGATGCTCTCTTCGTGTTTAAATTACTATCTTTCATGTGAGCATCATTGAAATCTCAAGCCTATCTTAATGGCTATAAAGAAAGAGTTTGTTGGGAGACAACCCAATAAATTTTTATTCTGTTTTTGAGTGTTTGCATAATTATAGCTTCTGTTATGATTGTGTTTTTATGTTTCAATTAGTGTTTGTGCCAAGTAATGCGTTTGGGATGATTTGGAAGATAGTATAATTGATGTTGTTTGGAAAACAGAAAGTTTTGCGTCCAGTGCTAGAATTTTAATTCTGTACTGGAGCGTCATAAAAATCTGAAATTTTTACACAGTATTTGTATATGAATTTCCCATGTTGTCTTAATTTTTAAGAATTTTTGGAGTTACAGAAGTATGTCTTTTAAATAGATCTTTACAGACTGTTCTGTTTTAGACAGATTCTGTTTTTGTTGCATAGTTTGCTTATTTTGATGAATCTATGGATCGTAGCGGGGGGTATGAGTCATGGAGAAGTTGGAGTACAGTAGCATTATGCCAATATTAAATATGAATCAATTTACTACAGTACCTAAAGTTAAAGATTTGTTTGTTATTCTAACGGATCTCACGAGGTTTCTGTTGAGTTTTGTGTGCTGAAGTTTTCAAGTTTTGGGTGAGACTACGATGGATAAAGGAATAAGGAGCGGAAAGAGACTAAACTTGGGGATGCCCAAGGCACCCCAAGGTAATATTCAAGGAAGACTCAAGCGTCTAAGCTTGAGGATGCCCCGGAAGGCATCCCCTCTTTCGTCTACAATCTATCGGTAACTCACTTGGAGCTATATTTTTATTCATCACATGATATGTGTTTTACTTGGAGCGTCTTGTGAAATAGTTTGTTTGCTTTTGTTTGCTTTTTAGTTTGTCACAATCATCTTTGCTGAACACACCTTTTTGAGAGGGACACACATTATTCGTGATTTGTTAGAATACTCTATGTGCTTCACTTATATCTTTTGAGCTAGGCAGTTGCTCTAGTGCTTCACTTATATCTTTTAGAGCACGGCGGTGATGATATTTTAAAGAAATAGTTACACTCTCATGCTTCACTTATATCTTTTTGAGAGTCTCATGATAGCAATGGTAATATGCACGGGTTATGAATTTGGTCCTGATATGATAGGTATTCAAGAGAGATATAATAAAAATTTCATGTAGATCACTGAATATGATAAATTTGATTCCTTGCAATAGTTTTGCGATATTAAGATGGTAATATGGGGGAGGTATTAGTAGATAATTGTGGTTTAGTAAGAATAATTGTGTTAAGGTTTGTGATTCCCGAAGCATGCACGTATGATCTGTCGTTATGCTAAGAAGTTGAAGCATGATTTATTATTGATTGTCTACCTTATGAGTGGTGGTCGGGGACGAGCGATGGACCTTGTCCTACCAATCTATCCCTCTCGGGGCATGCGTAGTAGTACTTTGCTTCGAGGGCTAATAGACTTTCGAAATAAGTATGTGAGTTCTTTATGACTAATGTGAGTCCATGGATTATACGCACTCTCACCCTTCCGCAATTTGCTAGTCTCTTCGGTACCGTGCATTTCCCTTTCTCACATCAAGAGTTGGTGCAAACTTCGTCGGTGCATCCAAACCCCGTGATATGATACACTCTATCACACATAAGCCTCCTTATATCTTCATCAAAACAGCCACCATACCTACCTATCATGGCATTTCCATAGCCATTCCGAGATATATTGCCATGCAATTTCTACCGTTCTGTTTTTATGACATACATCATCATTGTCATATTGCTTTGCATGATCATATAGCTGACATAGTATTTGCTCAGCCACTGTTCATCATTGTGATACATGTTACGCTAGCATCATTGCACATCCTGGTACACTGCCAGAGGCATTCATATAGAGTCATATTTTGTTCTAGTATCGAGTTGTAATGTTGAGTTGTAAGTAAATAGAGGTGTCATGATCATCATTATGAGAGCATTGTCCCAGTGAGGTAAGAATGATGGAGACTAATGAGTCCTCGAAAAAGTGGGGATGAGGTCCATGAGATCGTTCTAAAAAAAGAGGAGGAAAAAGAGCCATAAAAAATTAAAAAGAAAAAAAATGAGAGAAAAAGAGAGAAGGGGCAATGTTACTATCCTTTTCCACACTTGTGCTTCAGAGTAGCACCATGTTTTTCATATAGAGAGTCTCATATTTTGTCACTTTCATATACTAGTGGGAATTTTTCATTATAGAACTTGGCTTGTATATTCTGATGACGGGCTTCCTCAAATGCCCGAGATCTTCATGAGCAAGCAAGTTGGATGCACGCCCACTTAGTTTTCATGTTGAGCTTTCATACACTTATAGCTCTTAGTGCATCCGTTGCATGGCAATCCCTACTCCTCGCATTGACATCAATTGATGGGCATCTCCATAGCCCGTTGATTAGCCTCGTTGATGTGAGACATTCTCCATTTTTTGACTTCTCCTATTTATCTCTACCACCATACTCTATTCCACCCATAGTGCTATATCCATGGCTTGCGCTCATGTATTGAGTGGGAGTTGAAAAAGCTAAAGCGCGTTAAAAAGTATGAACCAATTGCTCGGCTTGTCATCGGGGTAGTGCATGATAAATACTTTGTGTGAAGAAGATGGAGCATGACAGGATTATATGATTTTATAGGGATAACGTTCTTTAGCATTTTTATTTTTGAAAGACATGATTGTTTATTAGTATGCCTGAGTATTGATGTCTTTATATCAAATTATAGACTATTGCTTTGAATCATTTGGATCATATTATTCATACCGTAAGAGAAAAATTACATGATGAAACATGATAGGTAGCATTCCACATCAAAAATTCTGTTTTTATCATTTACCTACTCGAGGACGAGCAGGAATTAAGCTTGGGGATGCTTGATACGTCTCCAACGTATCTATAATTTTTTATTGTTCCATGCTATTATAGTATCAATCTTGGATATTTTTATATGCAATTATATATCATTTTTTAGGACTAACCTATTAACCTAGTGCCCAGTGTCAGTTGTTGTTTTCTGCTTGTTTTTAGCTTTTCAGAGAAACAGTACCAAATGAAGTCCAAATGCCACGAAACTTTTTGGAGATTTTTTTTCTGAACAAAAGAAACCTTGGAAGCTTCGGGAGGAGGCCAGAAGCCTCACGGAGGCGTTGCCTTGTGGGGCCCATGTGACTCCGTTTGACCTAATTCCACTTCTATAAATTCACAAATATTGGGAAACCCCCAGAGAGCCAGAAGAAAAAACCTTTCTGCCGCCACAAGCCTCTGTTCTTCCGCGATCCCATCTGGAGGCCTTTTCCGGTACTCTGCCGGAGGGGGAATCGATCACGGAGGCCTTCTACATCAACCTTGTTGCCCTTCCGATGATGTGTGAGTAGTTTACCACAGACCTACGGGTCCATAGCTAGTAGCTAGATGGCTTCTTCTCTCTCTTTGATCTTTAATACAATGTTCTCCTCGATGTTCTTGGAGTTCTATCTGATGTAATCTTCTTTTGCGGTGTGTTTGTTGGGATCCGATGAATTGTGAGTTTATGATCAGATTATTCATGAGAAATATTTGAGTCTTCTCTGAACTCTTTTATGCATGATTGTTATAGCTTTTTATTTTTCTCCGATCTATCGATTTGGTTTGGCCTACTAGATTGATTTATCTTGCAATGGGAGAGGTGCTTTGTGATGGGTTCAATCTTGCGGTGCTCAATCCCAGTAACAGAAGGGGACATGACACGTATTTGTATTGTTGCCATTAAGGATAAAAAGATGGGGTTTATTCATATTGCTTGAATTTGCTTCTCTACATCATGTCATCTTGCTTAAGGCGTTGCTCTGTTTTTATTAACTTAATACTCTAGATGCATGCTGGATAGCGGTCGATGAGTGGAGTAATAGTAGTAGATGCAGGCAGGAGTCGGTCTACTTGTCTCGGACGTGATGCCTATATACATGATTATTGTCATGAATCCGTCATAATTATTTGTTTTTCTATCAATTGCCCAACAGTAATTTGTTTACCCACCGTATGTTTCTGTGCTCGAGAGAGAAGCCTCTAGTGAAAATTATGGTCCCCGGGTCTATCTTTATCATATAAAAAACCTAAAAATACCTTGCTGCAATTTATTTACTTTTATTTTAATTAGTGTTTTAGTTTATCTATTTACCTCGATAAGATTTAATCCTTGCAAATAACCACTAAGAGGATTGACAACCCTCTTATTTGCGTTGGGTGCAAGTGTTTGCTCTTGTGTGTGCAGATGCGCTTAACGAAATTTTGCTTGGTTCTCCTACTGGATTGATAACCTTGGTTCTTAACTGAGGGAAATATTTATCTCTACTGTACTGCATCATCCTCTCCTCTTCGGGGAAATATCAACGCAGACTACAAGTAGCAGGATGTTATAACCGGCACTCGCCGGAGCTGGGGACGGCGGCCACCGGCCCTGCAAACCCGCAACCGCAAATGCTGGAGCAAGGTGTTATATGGTATGACGGCGAGTCGACGTGCTACAATTGGCATAACATTAAACTACAACCGACGAGTTTTTTTGCTGGGACCAATGAGATTTTTTGCTACAATCGGTGACGGAGAGACTTTTTTGCTAGAACCGACATTTTTTTGCCAGAACTGGCAATATTTTTGTTGTGCCGGAGATGGCAGAAACTGTGTTCGGGACATGGCGAAAGTTGAGGCCGCATCGACAAGGAGATGGCAGAAGCTGCGGACGGAGAGGGCAGAAGCTACGGCTAGGAGATTACAGAAGGTACAACCAGCAATAGAAAAAGCTTCCACCAGGGAGACGACAGATGTTGGGCAGATGGGTGTGTGTTGCGACTGTGACATCGAGGGATGCAAGCGACGTTATGCTAGCATTCGCCGGTGCCGATTCCAGCACATCGCAAACACGACCTCTGCTTCTCTGGCTGTCGTGTGCGGTGACCATGGCTCGCATGATGGGGAAGAAAAGTCAAAAGTAGGACGCGTCGATTGGATTTGACGGTTATGCGTGAGTAGGGGCGAAGCTAGCATACAACCACTGGGTTCAAGTGAACCCAACGTTTTTTTGTGCTGCACATACATTTTTAGGGGAAATATGTTGCTTTATTGATCAGCTAGGTCCATAGGAATTATTACGATGTCATGTCATTGTAATAGCCAGACATGTCTACCCAAAGCAAGCGATAACGAAAGTTTAGCTAAATTGTCTACTTCAAAATTTCTACTTCTACTCTCATGGATGAACCTACAAGCTTCAAACTCATCCGCACGAGCTTTGATTTCCTTAATGATAGCACCATGCCTCCCGTCGGTGTTATGAGAAATACCATTGATCATTGTTTGGTAATCAGAGGATATAAGGATATGAGTAAGAGTAGATCCTTGGCCAAAGACAAAGCCTCCTGGCATGCAAGTGCTTCAAGAATTGGAGCTTTCGAGATACCCTCAAAAGTGACCGATGACGAGCCCAAGTAATGTCCATGCATGGTCGTCCCTGCAATGACCTTCGCAACTCCTCTATTGAAATGTCTTGCCACAACCCCATCAACATTTAGTTTGGCAATCCCCAGAGGTGGAAGAATCCATGGCTGACGCCGAGTGGTCGGTGCTGCAAGTTCTGCCACCCTTAGCTTGTACTTAGTCAGAAACTCAAGTTCAGACACAAAGAGATGTGTCGATGGGGGGGGGGCTGGAATTCATGATCATATAGATGGCTTTCCGACGAGCATACCAGATGGACCAAAGAGTAACCACCATCTATGTGAATTCAGCATGCGATAATGAGTTGTGTGTATTATGAAAAGCCACTGCTTTGCATTTGATTTTGTAGTCATGGTCATATGTTCCACCAAATCATCATTGGCAAGGGCCCAGACGCAACGAGCCATGGAGCAATCAATCAACGCATGACACCATGAGTCGGGTCTCCCATAAAAACACTGTGGCGCGTATCCGCCATATTCCTATGATCTAGAACATCAAAGGTGGGTAGTGAGTGTTGTACTAACCTCCATAGGAATACCCTAACCTTTGATGCAACCGAGACACCCCAAAGATTCACCCAATCGCGCACATCAGCCGCTATATTTGAAGAGCCAGCTCCATGGTACGACCAACTTTCTCGCCTCAACTTAGTATCAACTAGCATGCGATATGCTGAACGCACAGAGGAAAATCCCTTCTTTTCACAAGCCCAAGACCAAAAGTCAGTGATATTGCGTGTGCACAAGGGGATGCTGAGAATTACTGAAGCGTCCATGGGAAGAAATGAGTCTCGGATCAAATCCTCCCGCCAAGATGCATAAGTTTCATCAATAATATAAGATCATTGACCTAGAATATATTCGCATTAGGTGCGACAGTGATAGGCCTCATAGTGACCTCCCTCGACAGCCAATTATGGCCCCAAATCTCAGTAGTTTGGCCATCACCGATCCTTATGATCAGCCCTTGGACCAGAACATCTCGGCCTTCAATAATGGACCTCCAGATTTGCAATGGGTGAGAACCCACCGAAGCTTCGAGAATAGATGTATCCGGGAAGTAGACCGCTTTCAAAATTCTTGCGCTCAAGGAGTATGGTTCTTGAAAAATTCTCCACGCCTGGCGAGTAAGAAGAGAAAGATTAAAAATTTCCAAATCTCGAAAACTCAAGCCTCCCATAGCCTTCGGTTTTGTCATAACTTCCCAAGAGACCCATGCTACTTTCCGATTTCCATCTTTGCTACCCCACGAAAATTTCCTGACCATAGTGTTCAAATGCTCACAGAGACCTCTTGGTAACTTGAAACAACCCATGGAGTACACCGGAATTGCCTAAACACATATTTAAGTAGCACCACCTTACCTCCTCCTCCCTCCCCCCCCCCCCCCCCCCCCCCCGCTCCCATAGACAATAATTTTTCAAGCCACCCCTTTATGTTTTTCAGATTCGTGCCATTCTTTGATCTCCAAACATTTGAAGGCATGCCCAAATATTTTTGCCGAGGGATTCATTTTGGACATTAAGACTTAATTTTACCTCATCTCTAACATTCTGCGGACAACCTTTACTGAAAAACTGATGATTTCTCTCTGTTTATTCGCTGACCTGATGCATTACAATAAGTGTCCAATAGGTATGAAGCTTCTTCCTCCCCTTCTCTGCTTGCTTTAAAAAACAACATGATGTCATCTGCAAAGCAGAGCAAATGGTTCACCGACGGTGCTGACGGAGCCACTTGAATCCCACTGACCTGAGATGACTAATCATTATTTTTGAGGAGGCACGAGAGGCCCTCTACTACCAACAAGAAGAGATAGGGTGAAAGAGGATCTCCCTGTCGGATTTCTCTGGAGGGTTTAAAACAATAAAGTTTGAACATGACCGAGAAAGAAACAGAGCTTACCATGCCAATCACCACCTGAATCCATCGATGTTCAAAACCAAGTTTCTCCATAATTGCTTCAAGATAAGACCATTCAACTTTATCATAAGCTTTCATCATATCTAGCTTGAGAAGACAAGTTCTGAATGTACGTGTATATAGGTATCCGTTTGTTATGAACCCAATAGAAAGCCACGATTGAACCCATCGACTTGGAATGCATCAGCTCTAAGCCTAGTCCCTTAAACTTTTATAACGTTAACAACCCAGCCTAAAGCCCACATATATTTCTCTGAAGCAAAAAAAGTCCACAAGTTAATGTGATGCATCCACTCTTATCCACGCAGCAGGCTCAACAGTATCAGATGTGTCTTGTCTCCTCTAAGTCCCATGTTCACTTCCCAATACAGCACAATCACCATGATCTCCCATCGCCGGCGCCAAGCCGACGCCGGTGATTGCAGTACAAACTCAAGATAATCATATTGCATCCACATCTTCTACTGTCCTACCTTTTGCGCATGTCAAATTAGCCCAATCTGATTGAAGATGTTCTAATTCCTTTTTCCTAGTTTCTTAATTGATTTCCTCCTAAACTTTGATGATCTAAGCTATGGAATTGTATTTCTCAAAGATAAACTGCTCACTAGATTCAAATAGTAATCTGGCATTTCAAGACCACTCACTAGATGTATGTAAAGTGCATCAAATGTCATTGCTACAGGTTATTTCTCAAAGCCTTCTATTTAGAGATTAATTTAGATGATTTTTCATATGATCTTGAACGAAAGAGATTTCAGAGCATATCTGAAATCCTAAGAAGCAAGATGAGTAACTAGTAAAACTAACATGTCATTTTTTCAATGTTTTCAGGAAGATGATAAGTTACACGTGAAGCTATGAAGTTATTTTGGCCGTGCTCTAACAGCAGTATGTAAACATGTGTTTTTATAATTTTATCTAACCGGCATGTCTTGCACTCTCCAACTTTTAATATAACAACAATATGTGATAAGTGATATCATATTTCTCCTCGTTATGTTCTCTTTAGATGCTATATTCTTGTTGTAAGATGGTGTGAAATTGAGCTTCATTCAAAATTAATCAATTCATATGAAATACTTACAATGACTCAATGATTGGTCCAAAGGCTTATAAAAGACCCTAACGTAACCTGCACAAAAAAATGGGTATGAGTTTCACCGCTGGGATGAAAAACTCAATGGGGACAGGGACGGATTTCTTTGTCCCCACAGGTAGGTATGCAGATGGACACAAAGAAGGTATCACAGAAACGGATTTGGGCAGACAATACATATTTAGGTAATCTCCATTGTCATCTTAAAATGAGTGAACCCACTGACCAAATTTTCTGGCTCCACCCCTGTGCGTAAGCGCATCCAACGGCCAGGGAGATGACCGAACAGGGTTGGCGTCGGTCGACCGGCACTAGCGCTGGCCAAACACTATTGTGTAAGTTACCCATCCGTTTAATTGTTTCTTATCTGATACCCATACATATCTGCCTGGTATATAATTAAGGGCCTCGTGTGCTGGATGTCCCAAAAGTGCAGCAATAAGACAAAAGTGGGAATTGGTTGTCATGGAAATTGAATGATATAGAAATTTAAAACATAGAAATATGTCATAGACGTTGTTTGGTTGCATCGCAACAAAAACTCAAGATATGAAATGTTTCTAAGCAATAGAATCTTACAAACCAAACATGTCACATAGGAAGAATTCCCAAAGAATACAACCCTTCAAAATTCCTGTGAATTTCCTTTGAACCGAAAAATCCTAGATATCATTGTGAGCCGGAAGCATATCGTCCATACACGGAGTGTAGATGAATGACTCGAACATGGGTGGATGAGGACTATTTAGGGTAAATTTTGGGCAAAGCGATCCCAAATATTGTAACTTCGAGTTGTCTAGGTAGTAAGCAAAACCTTTGAAACTGTTGCCTAAAAGTAGAATCTCCCTGTGAGGATGGTAACCTAAAAAGTTTAGACCATAATAGTGATAGTGATAGTTATTTTTGTATCCCTCGATGTTGTTGATCCCCTCTTCTTCCCTATCAACAACACTATCTTCACTATCATCACTAGAGTCCCATTCTTGATCTTCTCCGTCCTGTGATAATTCGTCACGAGGTTCGAAACCCCAAGTGGCACTATTTTCTCCCATCTTGTGTTTGTTGTAGTGCCGCACAAATGTAAGCTTGAGATTAGCTTGATGCTTCACCTCCCACTTGGGTGTTTGATGTGGTCCTGATGCTTCACGCAATGTCCAAACTTGAAATTGGTACCCACGAATTGCAATGTAGTAGACTCCATTCCTGGATTTTCCGAGATATCCAAAGGGTTTAGCATAGCTGCCATCTTCGTCGTAATCAACAATATGTAGTCTTGGGGTTTTGATCACTCGATACTTCCGCTCCAGTAACGACAACCTGTGTAGCATAAAAAATTAATTGAACATGTAGGTTAGAATGAACGCCATGTCAAGGACGAGCCAAATTAGAAATACAGCCACATAGCATGAACTGTTCGTACCTCATAACAAAATCACCGCGACAGTGGACGTAGAGCGCTCCTCGCCAGTGCACGCCATGGCAGGGCCGGGCCGACAAAATAAAGGGCCCTGTGCCAAAACTCTAGAACAGGCCCTAACGCATTAGAAAAAAATAGATCTACAATAGTGTGCTACATAGCACTAATAAATATATAATCAGAATTGTATTGGAAACTTCATTTTTTGCTAGATGAAATCTTAGCACACAAGCAGTACTGAAATTATGGCATGAAAGGGAAACAAAAGCACCTGAACGATGCGAGGTCGCCTAGCAATCCCATTGCGGACTTGGCCTGGACTACTCTCTCTCTCTCTCTCCCTCTCTCTCTCTCTCAATTCTAAAAGGAATAGAGATTGGAGGAAGACTATAGGATAAAATTGATTGAAAAGAAACAAAAAACCTAAACATTACATAAGGATAATGTTGCCGACTGTTGCAGATTGAAGATGAATTTGTTGGGAATCCACAGATCGTGATCTTCCCTTCGTTAATTCCGCCTAAACAAAAATCGAAACAGAAACTCGACGGGTGATTAAGGAAGAGGAGAAAGCAAAGAGGATAAAGGACTCAAGGAGGCGGCAAGCGACAACGTGGGAGGCGAGGCGCGGCGACCTGGGAGAAGGGCTTGGTCGATGCGCAGCAATTAGCCGCTCGCTCGCTCGGTCCTTACGTAGTTGGGCTGATTAGTTTCAATATTTCTTTTGAGAGAATGGGCCCTGTAGACTACAATGTACCCGTATACATAGCTGGGCTGGGGCCCCTGTAATTTGTGGGGCCCTGTGCGGGTGGCACATTTTGCACAAGCCCTCGCCCGGGCCTGCGCCATGGCGTCGAATCGCGCTGATACCGCTAGTTGGTGGCGTTGGATCTGACCAAATGTCCATCACGGTAACAGTCACATTGCCTTCTCGGAAAAAGGTCATGTCATCCCACTGCCCGGTTCTTGACGAGAAGACTTGCACCGGGTACGAGTATGGTGGCCACTCCATCGAGCCGGTGGTGTTATACTCATGCTCGTAATGCGTTTCTGAAGAGGACGACACTGGCTGGTCCTCGGCGAGAGGATTAGCTGGCGCATCTGGGAGGAATAAGACATCATAGTGAAGCGACCTGGTTGGATCGAACAAGAGGTGCAAACAACGACGGTAGAAAGGCCGGCGGAGGCAGATGGGCGGCACGCGCGGCGGCGGCAGCGTCGCCCAACGTCGTGTCGCGGGGTTGCACACGTGCATATCCAGCAGATTCTCATAGAGGAGGAGGCCGTTGCGGTGATCCACGATACCTCGCCATTTTGTCGGCCGTCCAGGCAGGAAACTCAGCGTGCCGTCGATCCCGTGCGCCGGCGCAAAGCGGGAGAAGAAGCCGTTCCTCCGTTTATAGTTGATGAATATACCGCGCACGGGTCCAGCCGGCAGGAGCCCGTACGTGTAAGTCGACGGCTGCGCGCCAGCCCTTGCATACGCAACGGCACACCTCGACGTCCCTCGGCGGCAGGAGGCCAAGGATGTCCACGACCAGCTCGTCGGGAATTAGGTCCATAGATGGCTGACTTCTAAGGGTTAGCCGACAGGCGGCGTGGCGTTTGGTTCCGTGGCCCCGATGGGGCATAGCTTGAGCTAGCGCAGGTCGGCTTTGCTCACCTTGCCTTGGTTGCACGTTTGGTTGCCTCGGGTTAGGTTTAGATTCGACTTTACCAGTCGGCGGTGTGGCAGATATATAATTTTTGATCCATCGATTTCGAAGCCGAACCAGTTTAGACCTAGAAGCCGAACAGACTTGTACTGTAACTCGTAAGAGGGCGGACCGAGAGGACTCCCGTGGCCGGAGAGGACTGACTTAGCCTTTTTTTTTTTTTGAGACAAAGGACTGACTTAGCTTGCACCCGCCTCTCGCCACTCCAACGGCGGTGTCCACTAAACCCGGCCGTACATCGCTCCGACCTCGGCGGCCACCGTTCTCTATGTTGGAATTATTGGGCTTAGCCCATATAATAATTCTTATTTTCTACCAATAATTCAAGGTAAATCCCATAGGCCCATGTGGCCCATTCATGCATGACAAGATGGTGTGGAAAATTGACCTATGCCATGCATGAAAAGAAGTTGAAACGATTGACGCATAAATGGGAGAAGAAACTGAACACTTCATGGGATTGTTAGTGCACTCGTTTCTTCTCTCCTTAATGGTGTTTAGTGTGTCCATTTAATGGTGTTTATTGCGTCTGTTTCTCTTCTACTAATGAGGTGTCAGTTTCAGCTCTTCTCGCCTCTATAAGAGGTCGCTCCTCTACAGGCAAGAGACACAACTCTCCGTCTCATTCCAAAGCATTGCGCCGCCTATCTCTTTCCCGTCTCGCTTCCCGGCGTGCACCGGGGAGTGAGACAGCAGGCCTCCGAAACCCCGCCTCTTGTGATCCGGTACAGGAGAGGGGCGACTAGGTTTTTGGGGAGTACTTCCGCACGACTGCTGGATTTCTGTTCATCGTGGTTGCGAACGACGACATCCCCAACGACGAGTTCCCTAATGACGACTTCTTCCCCGACGTCGACGACCTCTTCGACGACATGACGAACGGCACGTCTGCATCTTCTGCTGCTGTTCCGTATGTCATCTTACCCTCTCTGTTAGGGCTAGCATTTGGTTTACTGCTACTAGTGATCGACATGGATATGTTGCTTGTTGCTTATGATCTCAATTGCATGATTAGTTTCAACAATCAATTGCATGTCTCAATTGTTCTCTCTATCATGTTGATCATGTTTTACCTATTGTTTTTCTGGATTAAACTTAACGTAAAAATGCCTAATTATTCAACACTCTAAGCTCGACATCCTCGCCGTCTTTAGATCCGGTCACGGAAGAGCTCGCGCTTCTCAACACCGTCCTCGCGTTACCGTTACAAACATCCATGCGAGCTGAGCCATACTGATCCTTCCCGTCTGCATGCTTTTGCGATCTTCTCCGTCTGCATGCTTTCGCGCTCTCACACCATTTGTTTCCTCTTTTCTTGACCATATTTCATTGATCATACTCTGTTAACCATGCATCAACCGTTCCTATAATCCCAACCACTTGCATTTCCGATGCTTTGAGGAGTGTCTACCCCTCCCAATTTGATCGTTTGATCGTTGAATCCGTCTTGCATACCCCGGCGGCCTTGCGCATGAGCCATGTCGCCGTCTGCCGCCGTAGGTATACGTACGTTTTGAGAATCGCATGCTAGAGCGATATGGCTGCGGCACTGTCATGCCGGTGGCCGGCGTCCGCCATGCCTCCTCTCCCCACGCCTCCATCCTTTCTAAGGGGGTCTTCATCTCGCCGGAGTTCTTTGCCAGGATGTTTTGCCATTGGTTTGGAGGTTTCCGTGCAGGATTCCATGTTCGCGTGCTGAACGTTGGCTTGTTTGAATTCGAAGTCGCGCACGCTGGCATTGCATGGGAGATTGCACGTCCGGGACGTTGGAAATCTGGTATTACCTCTGTACCCAAAATATAAGACGTTTTTGTAGGATACGGAGGTAGTATTATCTACGCGCTTACCACGTTACGTGACAGCCGGTCGCCCTCCTCTGGCGACACGGGGAACCCCCCCCCCCCCCCCAGCGCCGCCGCGTTTCCCCTCCCTCCTCTTCCCAGTCTCGCCGCCGCCCGAGGAGGCCACTGGCGAACGCCGCACGCGCTTCGGGGAAGGTGGCGGCGGGGCGCTTCTGCTGCATCTCGCGGCCGCATCGCCAGAGGAGGGGCGGAGCAGTCGTGTTGGATCTGGGGCAGTGGCGGAGCCACCGCCCAGCGACCCTGGGCACTTGCCCGGGCTCGCTGGCTCGTCGACAGCAGCGATCCGATCGATCATAAAGGGCAAAACCTGTTCGGTAGCTCGCTTTACCCGGGCAAAAAAAAGTTGGGCCTTCGTTTCTCACATGTTCACAGCCCAATAGGCAATAGTACTGCAGTCTGCAGCCCAGCCAAAGCAACCTCTGTTTCAGTCCCTGCTCTGTTTCACGAGTCCAGTGCCCTGCCTGGCTCCAACTCCTTCTCCCTTCGTTTCTCACAGGCGGCGAGCGCACGGACTGGCGACAAGGGCTGGCGGCTGCCCTAGACGGCTAGAAGCACGGCCGGCGGCGAGCGGACGCCAGACGCCCAGGCAGTCTACCTCGTTCCCCTCAACCCCTCCTTCCTCTCATCCAGTCCCCTGCTCTCATCTCTGAATAATTGGTCTAGGCTAGCCGGCTAGGGATTCTGGGATTGATACTTAGGGCTTAAATTTAGGGAATTTTTTGTTGGGTCTTGGGGACTAGAGAAAATTGTATTTGTGGCTGCTGGATACTATAAAATCGAAGTATTTCTTTGAGATCCCCCGCCAAATTATCCCAGACTTGCTTCATAGTTCATACTTAGATGCCATATTCTGCAATCTGCATATAGATTCAGAGAGGATCTATAAGTATTTTTCCTTCTGATATCCATGGTGTGGTGTATGATCTATTGATCTTCATTATCAGTGCATAATATATGTACCCTTGTATAAGTATTTTTGTTCAGAACAATGATATCTCAGTGAATTTGCACGTGTATTAGCTAATCCCTTGGTTGAAAACTGTACTGGAGGGCACGGCGCGACAACACTTGATTCTGTGTAACCAAGTATCTACTTTAAAGTTATATTCAGCAGCATTTAATCGGTCACTGCCTATAATTAGTCACACGGCACACACAAATATCTATGAACTTGTACTATGAACTTGTTACTTTTGCTCTACCTCATTTTCTTATTTGCTTGTGTAACAACTAACTTCAAATTTTATCATTAAATTTCAGAGATGAGGAGGTTTTTGGTTAGTAGAGCAAGCACTGAAAATGTGAATGGTGTGCAACCGGAAATAGAAGTTGAGGCACAACCACCGCCTAACATTGCAAATGAATTTAATCCAAATGAGATTGAGCGTGATCCAGGAAAGAGGAAACAAATTTGTGAGTATCCTCCTAATATTCAAGACCAAGTGAGAAGAGCATATGTATTGAAGGGTGCAATGCTACCAGATTTGAATAAATTTCCTCGTACTGAATTTGGAAGTTCACGTTCCTCAAGAGCATTTTCTAAATCTTGGTATAAAAATCATACATGGATTGAATACAGTGAGTGGAAGCAAGCAGCTTATTGTTTTTATTGCTTTCTCTTTAAGCAACCCGGGAGGGCTGAGCACTTTGGTTATGATGTCTTCACCAAAGAAGGATTTACAGATTGGAAGCATGCATCTAAAGCCTTCAAAGATCATATTGGAGGTCCTGGTAGTAAGCACAACTCTTGCGTCAAGCATTATGATGATTATAATAATCAAAGATAGAGTGTGGCAAGCAATCTTGCTAGAGCAAGCAAGGAATCAGAAGAAATGTATAAGATCCGCTTGACTTGTTCTGTAAGTTGTGCAAGATATCTCATCGCACAAGGCTTGGCTTTCCATGGACATGACGAATCATCTACTTCTCTGAACAAGGGCAACTTTAGAGAGATGATAGATTTGGAAAAAACTAAAAATGAACAAGTGAGAGATGCTTTTGTCCGTGGTGGAAGAAATTGCACAATGACATCTGGTGACATTCAAAAGGAGCTTGCAATGTGTTGTGCACATGAAGTTTCCAAGAGGATCATGGCAGAGCTTGGTGGTAAACAATTCTCTATACTTATTGATGAATCACGTGATGTATCTGTGAAAGAGCAAATGGCGGTGTTGTTGAGGTTAGCAATATCACTTTCTTTCATTATTTATTTGTCATTTATTCTCTATGATGTCAACTAACCTTATTTCTTTTATATAGGTTTTTGAATGACAAAGGAAAGGTTGTGGAACGATTTCTTGCTCTGCATCATGTCAAAGATACTACATCTGAGGCACTAAAGGATGCTCTTTATGGTATTCTTGATCATTATAAGTTATCTATTTCAAGGATACGAGGGCAAGGATACGATGGTGCTTCAAATATGAGAGGCGAGTTTAATGGTTTGCAGAAAAAGATCATAGATGAAAACCCTTTTGCTTTCTATGTTCATTGCTATGCTCATCGTTTGCAGTTGGTGGTTGTCTCTGTTGCTAGTAGTTGCTCATCTATTCATGATTTCTTTGAGTACATCTCCTTAATTGTGACCACAACAAGTAACTCTTGCAAGAGAAGGGATGCATTGACAGAAGCACAACACCAAGATATTCTGCATAGACTTGAGAGTGGTGACATATCTACAGGAAGGGGCTTGCACCAATCATCTACTCTTGCTAGGCCGGGCGATACTAGATGGGGTTCACATCACACTACCTTGCTTCGTTTGGATCAAATGTGGTCTTCCGTGTTAAAGGTGCTTAGTATGGTTGATGAACATGGACGTGGACCATCTCAAGCAGCAGGTTTGATAGAAAAAATGGAGAGCTTTAAATTTGCTTTCATTCTAAAGCTTATGTTGAAGTTGTTTGGCATCACAAATGAGCTCTCAAAAATCTTGCAAAGAAAAGATCTTAATATTGTGCTTGCCATGGAATTAGTGGATGATGTCAAAGCTCGGTTGGCTACATTAAGAGAGAGTGGTTGGGATGATTTACTTTGTGATGTTCAAGAATTTTGTGGTGCTAATAGTATTCCAGTGCCAAACATGGATGAAGTAATACCAGTTCGTGGTCATTCAAGAAGAGAAGGGAGGACTGTCACTAATCTTCATCATTACCGTGCAGAGATTTTTTATGTTGC
Organism: Elymus sibiricus; assembly: GCA_039707655.1. Lineage (NCBI taxonomy): Eukaryota > Viridiplantae > Streptophyta > Magnoliopsida > Poales > Poaceae > Elymus > Elymus sibiricus. Next base: position 137,636,010 of record CM077666.1, read on the forward strand.
TATTGACAAAATATGTGTGGAGATGGATCACCGCTTTAGTGAGGGAGCTAATGGTGTGCTTGATTGCTTCTCATGTCTTGACCCCAATAACTCTTTCTCCAAGTTTAATGTTGATAAGCTTGCACGTCTTGCTGAAATTTATCATGATGACTTCTCTAATGATGACCGTGGAACAATAAGAGAGCAACTTCTCACTTATATAAGTCAAGTGAAAAGGCATGCTTCTTTTACTACTTGTGGTGATGTTCAAAGTTTGGCTGTGAAGATGGTTGAAACTGAGAAACATTTGGTATTTCCATTGGTATACAAACTTATTGAGTTGGCTTTGATATTGCCGGTGCCAACGTCATCTGTTGAGAGAGCTTTTTCAGCGATGAAGATTATCAAGAATAAACTGCGTAGCAAGATCAATAATGAATGGTTCAATGACTTGATGATATGTTACACCGAGCGGGAGTTATTCAAGTCAGTTGATGATAAGGATATTATTCGAACATTTACTGCAATGAGTTCTCGGAAAGGGCATTTGCCTCGTGATTTTCTTTAGTGTAATGTCGGTATGTTCCATCTGACCATCTCTATTCTTGCTTTCGATTTTGAATATATTCACATCTCACAACTAAATTTATTTTAATTACAAATCCAATTTTTTATCTTGTAGTGCCTTCTACAAATTTGGCAACATGGCGAGTTTGCCTCTATGCAAGTGAGAGATGCTTTTGACCGTGGTGGAAGAAATTGCACAATCACATCTGGTGACATCTGGTATGGTCGTATGGATAGCTTTACTTTTGTTGGCAACATGACGAGTTTGCCTCTATGGAAGGCTGGTTATGTATCTTTTGTTGTCAAGTCTCAACTTTATTTGGTCTATGAAACGGATATTAGTTCATTTTAAAATTACATTTTGTGTGACTATTATGTTTATATGCTGCGTATCCGAATAGCCGATTTTTGATTTCTAGATTATACACTTAGGCTCAACTTGCCCAGGCTCCACAAAAGTTCTGGCTCCGCCCCTGATCTGGGGGTCCGTCCTCGGGGGCGGGCGACGGCGGCTGCCTCGTCGGCGCATGGTGGTGGCTCGGGGGCATCGGCCTTCGTGTGATGGTGCTGGTCCTGGGCGGAGGCTGCTCCTGGGCGCTCAGTTTGCCTCGGTCGGCTGGCTCGCATCCTTCTGGATCTGGCTTCCAAGGGGCGGCGGCCGGCACTAGGTTCGCGCTGGCGGCTCCGGGCGTCGGCGGTCGGAGCTGGCTTCCCTGCTCCACTGGGCGCGTGGTGGTGGCGTGGTGAGCGTGCGGTGGAGGTGCAGTGCAGATGGGCATTGGCGACTGGATCTGGGCCCGTGCGGCGGCGGCTCTGCATCGACGACGCGCGGCTCTGGTGGCGGAGGTTCGCGGTGGTGTCGTGGTGCTCCACTCTCAGCCGTTGGCATGTGCTTCGGCCCTTTCTCTTCTGCAGGTTCGGTTTGCTGCTCAAATCCGGGTGAAAACCTTGCAACGACTTTGTCGATGCCGGCGGCAACGACGTCCAGGGACGCCGTTTCCCTCCTTGGAGGTGTCGTTGTGGATTTTGTTACAGCCAATCTTCCGGTCTCAGGCTCTGGGTGAAAACCTTAGATCGGACGTTGTCCGCTCGGGTGGTGGTGATGTCCTGACATCACTTGCTCCTTGGAGTCGCCATCTTTGGAGTCCTGTTGGCAGTTGTAGGAGTGTCTGGTTGTAGGTGGAGTTGGGTTTGTGGTGTCGTCGGCGGAGGTATGTGAGGTTGGTGGTGGTGCCGGTGGGTGGGGGACGGTTTGGCGGCAGTGCCTTCGGCGCTGGTGTGCACGGTGAAGTGATCCAGGTGTAGACACGGCTCCTTGATGCCCTTCGGCTTCGCCGGCGGTGCCGCTGTTGTGATGTAGCCTCGGCCGCGTGTGACTCTTCGTCCGGGTGTGGACTCGGTCGCTCATTGCCCTTCGGCTGCACCAATAGCCTTGAGGCATCATGGATGGTCTCGGTTGATTAGAGCTCTTCGTCTACGGTGGTGGTGTTCTCGTGCGGCTCAGGTTTGGTGGATGCTGGAGCGGCGGCTCCGGGCGGTGGATGTGCGCCGAGGCGGCGGCCTCGGATTGCAATGCATTCACGACTCTATGGGGCAGGATCGTGCCTTTGCTTTGTGTGGGTGTCGTCCTTGTGCTGCGAGGGTAGCGAGTGCGTCGACCCGGTCGACGCGATCAGTGGGGTCGGTCTGGCTGGTATGTCAGGGCGGCGGCCCTGGATTTTTGGCACAACGTTCGTGGTCTGCGGGCGGTTGTCTCTTGTAGCTAGGGCTATAGGGCATTCGTGCCGTGCGGCGTTGTGGCTCGCATGCGAGCGGTGGTTGTCGGAGCGGCGGCTCCGGACTTGAGGGTGTGTGTTGGTACGACTGTAGCCTTGTGTGGTGTGGTCGATGAGGCTACGTTGCTTGTACGGTTTTTGGTCTGGTTTTCCTTATAAACTGGATCAGTTTCTTTTTGAAATATATTCAGGTGGGGAGTCTTCCCCCCCCCCCCCCCCCCCCCCCCCCCCCCGCGTCGTTGACCGTTTCAAAAAAAAAAAACGTTACGTGACAGCTCTGTGCAGCCTCAGCCAAGGGTTGTACCCCAAACATGCACGCGCATCCCTCCTTCCAGCCTTCCATCATTGCTTGGACCTCCCCCTGTCACGTCCCAACGTTCGTTTTGCTTTGCTTTGCTCGGGGATTGTTGCTTCACCTATGAATGGGCCTGATCTCATGGATTGTTCTTGTTGAACAATCTTTGTTCAGATACTTAGAAATCTATACTAATAAAACCAGTCGAGAGTATCCTAAGCCACATAATACAATTTGCCCTAATCATTAATCGCAGTTTCTCCCATTTAAATCTTTCAAGTGAGTTATACCTGGACTCATTCTGGTGAGTTGGTCAACATTGGTGATATCACCAAGAGGACATTTGTTCAACTCTCTTGCATTGTTGGCGTTCTTTAAAAAGATCTACCCTCTCCATGCGAGATGACCATGATCGGCTGTGTTCGGTCATCACTGTTATAGGCACTTGTCAACGAACCAGAGCAAGTATATGTGTGACCCTATGCTTACATCCAACATACACGACCTTTGACCTTTGACAAGCACAATGGACACATGACATTGGTACTCTAATGTATGTATGTACTATGTGTTTGTCCACCATGTAGAAAAATATATCATCCTTGAAGAATGCCCTTTGTGTGACAGCTATGTTTGTTTCTGGTAGCACACTCAGTAATGCCAGCGAAAAAGCATACAACAGAACCTCTCAGTTACAACTGCTACTCGTATAGAGTAACTTATTTCTCAGCAAGACACACATGACACATCTAAACTACAGTGACGGTCCACAAATTCATTGTTTTCAAGATCACTACAACAGGAAGTGCCTTGGGTCCGTGACATATCCCGTCAAGGCTGAGGCCGCTGCGGTGTAGGGAGAAGCCAGGTAGATCTGCCCTTCCTTGTGGCCCATCCTTCCCGGGAAGTTCCTATTCGTCGTTGATACACAGACCTGCGCCCAAATACAGATCACTAAAACAATCTGTCAACAAAACCGAATGGCAGCACACTTGGAATTTCTCTCAACGCACCAAGGCCTTCTAACTGAGTCCATAAAAAAGTGTTCTACATCATTTGCAGTTGTAGCTTTCATGAACATCTAACAAGTGATAACTCAAGCAAATAAGTGTGTCCCAATCAGACGGATTTGGTAGTATGGCCTGCTAAGTAGGGGACCAAAATTACTAAAGAAGCATTTTTGTTCAGTATTGGTTTTTACTGTGCCTAAGAACAGCAACCTAATCAAACTGGTGGATTCGACTAGCAATTCCATACCATAACTGAAACCCTAGGTGAGATGGGCCAACAATGTGAGGATGTGGCAGTTCAAGAAACCTTTTTTTAGGATAGCAGACCTTTAGCTGCATTTGAGGTCAAATGTCTTACCTCTAGAGAATCAACAGACCTTAACCGTTCAGAAAAAACAGAAGCTCCCTTCTACATTTACTAGATGATACCCCGCGCGTTGTTGCGAGAATGTTTTGCAATATATTTGAATGAGAATTGGTTGTATGGAACATGAATATTTGGAGTAATAATATGAGAAAAAACTGAAAGTACATATGATTTATTGTGTTTGATTATTGTATTGTTGCAAAATATTTATTAAATATAAATAGCATAATAGAGTGGGAATTATCATGCATGTTTGCATGTTGGGAGAAATAGGTCAGTGGGGCCTAGCTATTTAGATATAGAAGATATCAGGCGGCATGCCTATTGTACAGAACTATATTTGGAAATATTGGAAGATACTTGCCGTAGGTTCATTCATTCGTGCATATGTATCACGAGGACCACCCAAACAAGCACCACAGTTAGGGCTAGCTGGTGTATCACAACCAGCCTCTTCAAATATCTGGGAGCAAGTTTTGCCACCAGATCCTGGTACATGGAGGCTATAAACATCCATCCACACCTACACAGTTAACATCATTTTTAGTAACACAAACTGGAAGATGATTGTATCTGTATAATTTTATTGCAGATTAACACCTTTTGTGTCGCAGGGACGAGGAAAGTGGGAACCTTAACCTTCTTGCCCTGTATTGAGGAAACAATTTGTAGCAAGTCAAGTAATCATGGATTCGTGTGATTTAACTACTGCAATATGTCACAAATGCATATTTAGGATGGAGCACAAAGAACTACAGGAATAGGATGGCCCAAGATGTTTTTGCATATAGTGACAAATAAATTAGTAATGATAATACTTTAGGTCATTCAGCCATATCACTCAGTCAAGTTAGAATTCTTACAGTGAGGCAGATGCCTAAATTCTAGTAATGATCCAAACACTGACATTACCTTTCTCTATAAACGACCCTTGGTCACAACTCAATCATACTAAACTTCAATCAAAGCGCAACTTAATTTGATGCTTGTACATTCTCCATAATCCAAACATACCTATATAAAACAGATAATGCCCTTTGTGCGTTGATTTGATTGTCCATGTACACAGGACTAATTAGGTGAGCCCAAACCTGTTCCACAATAGGCTCTTGCAGTAGGAACAAAATCAATCTGCGTGTCTCTTGAACCTAACCAACTGCCAATTAGTCCTAAAACTAGATCCAATCCAATTCAAAGTGCATACTGAACCTGTCCTAATAATAATACTAGCTCATTCATTGCACTGCAGGAGAAGCTTGCGTAGCCCACTACCAGTCCTCATTACAGAAAACCTAAGATACATCCTATTTTAATAACTGCTCTGTTGAGTTCATAGTACGCAGAGGCAAGACAACATAAGAAACCTATAAAAGCAATACAATTACAAAACAATTGGAATAGTCATACTCTGCAAGTTTCAAATTACATAGCCAATGCCTAAGTGTATGCCAAAATGCATAAAAGGATAACATAATCCTAACTATATATCACCATGCTACAAGAAGATGGGATTGAAGCTTCTTACCGAAGCTAAGAACACCTTTGCAGCAGCAATGAAGTCCTCAGTCTTACCACCAGTACAAGAACCAATATACACTCGGTCAATCTTGACATCTTTGCATTCTCTTGCTAGAGCACGGTTGTCAGGAGAATGTGGCTGCGCATTCATGGAGATTACATCATTATATAAGAGAACTAGCAGAAACAATTAATTAATCGAAAAGAGTAGAAAAAGTTAACAAACCTTGGCAACTACTGGCTCCAGTTTAGATACGTCGAACCGGTAGTCACTGCAAAATCTGAAAACAAAAGGTCAAAAAAATAATGGTAATGTTAAAAATCTGACATCAGATTTTTAAGCATGGCAATTTCCTGGTTAAAAAATGAACTGAGGCAGATTTGCCATGCTTGCCAACTAAACTTGCCATCATCGGCAAACATAAATTGCCATAAAAACGTTTAGATTTGCCATGGTCAAAAATCTGACGTCAGATTTGTAGTTGAGTCCTAAATAAAACAACAGCAGAAATCAAAAGCTTGTGAATACGGCATATCACCATTCATAACATGACACAAGACCATAGGATGACAAATCTAGAAGGAGAACACAAACGCTGGATAGCATTTGTATTTCTACTTGAATCAGAGAGAAGAAGCATTTCTCGGTTTATCGAATGATGATACATAGTGCAATATGGTCAAAACAGGGTGTTGCATTTTTATTTTAATACAAACCCTGGAAAGAAAGGGAGTCTAATCCACAGATCTTTTTCCGCTCCTTTTCTACCCAATTAGTTTATGTTTGTTCTAATTTAAAAAAAGAACAGAACAAGTTTTTTTATTTTTGCAGGCCAATCGCTCTTTTGACTTTGGAATACAGCCTCTTTATCAATATACTGCTTCTTTTACACATTCAATCCATAACATCCCTTATTCAATCCATAATCAAGAATAATTAGGATTTCTAAAAAAAAGAAAAAATAAAGGGTCCACTCATAGGAAAACCCAACCTTTCCCCGCATCCGGCACTAATCTATTTTTAACGTCTAACTAGAGCAGGGAATCATTCCAATTAGGAAGCTAAGCTCGTTGCTTTTTATTTTACCAGAATTGGAGACAGGCTCTATCCATTTATTCACTAGACCCAGAAAATCGTAATTTTGGATTCCATTCAAAAAAGATTGATTTTATTACGACATGCTATTTTTTCCATTCATTACCTTTAAGGATCAGTCGTGGTCTTCTAGACTCTACCAAGAGTCTGGACGAATTTGTTGTTTCATCCAAATGTGTAAAAGATCATAGTCGCACTTAAAAGCCGAGTACTCTACCATTGAGTTAGCAACCCAGATAAAAAAAAGGATCTTAGATACGATTGAAATTCTCGTACGTAAGACATCAGAAAATATGAGCAATATTTTGTGAATGTCGACTTGTATAATTGCACCACAACATCCTAAAGTTCCCAAAGGATGTCGCCTACTGAGATGCACTAGAGGTAGCCAATTATGTCTAAGCCTATCAGGTTCTACATTATTGTGATCGGATGAAGAAAGCAAATAGTTTAGAACCGGTTATTTCAAATTTCTTTAAGTACCCTTCACAAAGTATTATAAGAGCCCCACTTTCTGTATAATTAATCAATATGCAAACTTCTATTTAGTACTTTCAATATGGTTGGAATCAAGGGCATTGTTTACTGGAAACTTTGTTCATCTTGACTTTGTTACTATGATATGTTCTTCACTGTGCCAAACATAAAAGTTGTTTTCCAGCTCCCTACAGTTGTAAGGTCTTGGGTTAGCCAAAGATCAGCAGTCAACACCAAGCCTTTTTGTCCATAAAATGCAAAATAGACAGCCTTTTTATTGATTAAGTTTGAAATCAACTAACAAGTAGTGATGGTTTGTATGACAACTATATTTTGAATTAAATTGTCTAGATTGATGTACATATCTCAAGAACTAGAAGAGCAAGGATAGACTGTAATCACCTTGCCTGAGCATCGCTATAGACAGGTTCATATTCGACGGATGTCTTACCCTGCAGTGTAGAGGATGGCAGATGATGTCGCAATTACCATGATATAAAAATATTGGTAGCTAATAGTTGTAAATTGTTTCGCCCAGTGGTTATCTCAAACTTCGAGAAAGAAAAGGCATACTGCCTAAGTCCTACTATCAACATAGTTCAATACCTCAAGGTACTTAAATGTAGTTTCATCAGCAGGCACAACGCCATTCTTTCCACCAGCTTCGATAACCATGTTGCACAGTGTCATTCGTTCTTCCATCTAGCAAGTGTGTGAAAACACTAAGCTCAATTTTACAATAAATGACAATTGATTAACCAATTTATGAACATGGAACATACATTTAGACTTTCAATTGTTGATCCAGCAAACTCCATCGATTTGTATGTTGCACCGGATACAGATATCTCGCCAATAATCTGTAAACAGACATGTCCAAGGATGAGACATTTCGGTAACAATGAGGAAATCTTGACGAAAAATAAATTTTAGCATAACCAAGACTATTTTGTAGGCTTACTTGTAAAATCAGATCCTTAGCGAGTAAATAAGGTGGCATTTCTCCATCTAATACGAACCTGATGGTTGGGGGCACCTGAAAATAAGATTTAACAGATCAAAATACCCTATTTTTTCCATAGGGAACACTCTGTATCCAGGAAAGAAAAAGAGAAGTTCTCCATGATATGACAAAGATAGCATGTTCAAAACCAATATTTTATCACACTGAAAATGAACAGAATATGAGAGGCATACAAGATGCAAAAATGGAAAAGAGATGGATAACTGATCTTTGAATGGTGCTAATCGGATACTACACCCAATATCTCTGCATTTGGATGATCCAGCATATAATTTATCAACAAATAGGAATTTTCATTACTTCTGTCAAATGTACATCTGAAGTTTTCATATTGTGCAAAATATGTAGATTTGTAAAAATATTATAATCACCTACAGAATGTGAGGAACAAATGACGAATCCCCGAAACATCATTGAGATATAGAACCAAAGATTGGTTTGCACATAATGAGAAAGAGGCATCTGTATCCGTCTCCGTTGTAGGACTATTTTCAAATTATAGAAGTAATTTAACATGTTTGCATACCTTGAGAAGAGCCTTTCCAGTTCCCATCACAAAACCTGCATCAGTGTTTCCAATTCCAGTTGCAAACTGACCAAAGGCTCCAGCATTGCAGGTATGAGAATCGGTACCAAGGAGAACCTATACATCAACAGGAACCAGGTTAAGCCTGTACAGCAAAACCACAAGCTTCCAGTACTTATTAGTATAGTCACTCAAATACCTCCCCTGGTCGGCAATGACCTTCTTGGGCGAGCGCAATGTGGCAAACACCTTTGTAGTCTGGATTTGCCTACAACCCAAAAGTTCAAAGCTTTTTTAGCACATAAATCTTACTTTTAATCAGTAAGCTACAAATGGAATGAACCAGTAAGGCATACTCTGAAATCGCTGAGGTCCTTGATATCATAGAAGTACTTAATCTTCTGCTCCGCGCAGAAGTCCCTGAGGATGTCGACATTCCGGTTTGCTCGCTCGTCGCTGGTAAAGATGTAGTGGTCGGGGATGATGACAACCTTCTCACGGTCCCACACCTTGGCGTCCTCCCCGAACTCCTGCTTGAAGATCCCGATGGTGCCCGGGCCGCAGACGTCATGCGTCATCAGCACGTCGACGTCCACCCAAACGTTCTCCCCAGGCTCGAGGCTCGCGCGCTCCGACTTCCGCGCCAAGATCTTCTCCGTCATCGTCATGGGGCTCTTCACCGAGCCGGTGGACGCAGGGGTACGCGGCGCGCGGGTGGGCGTTGCAACTGCGCGGACGCGCCCGGCCCGCGTGCGTCGGCTCCTCGCGCCCGCGCTCGCGCGCTGCTGCTGCGGCGCCGCCGCGGCGAGCTCATTCTGCGGCAGGGAGAGCACGGAAACGCAGGGTGAGAAGCTTGAGGGGGGGAGAAGCGGGGAGAAGGGAAGAGAGGAGGGGAGGAAACCTTGTGTGCGAAGGCGGCGGAGGTGGCCTTGGCAGCGGCGGAGATGGAGGCCATGGCGGCGCGCGCGGCCGAACACCCTGGAGAGAATAACCAAAATACCACTAATCAAAACGAAACATGCCAAAGTACCACTACTGAAAACCAACTTTCCAAAATAGCACTCAATTCAGTTTTTTCTTGCCAAAAATACCACTAGTGGCTAACTAAAACTAACATCATCCAAAAAAGACATGTATGCCCTATTGCCCTTACCTCTTCGCATGCCAAACTTACAATTCAACGGGTATGAAAGCAACAAGATTTCAGCAGCAAATAGGTATGAAAACAACATTACGTCAGCAAAAGGGTATGGAAACAACATTTCGGCAACAATTTAACATGAGATGAATTTGCATCATTCAACGGCAATCCAACACCATTTTAACACATTTTGACAACATTTCAGCAAAAAATCAACATGAGATCAGTTTGCATCATTCAACAACAATATAGCATGTTTTGCCCCTTGTGTCTACAATCGTCAAGTAAGACTGAACGTCTATTTCTACTTTGAAATCGTCGATCCAATCGAATCGACTCTGAAACACACAAACACAACAAATTCTAAATTTGCTGCACTTTCAATGAAAAATACCAGGAAATGGGGGAACCAATCATGCTTGCAGGTTGAGGTCGCAGAGGAGCCTGGAATTACTCAGTCGAGGTCGCAGGGGAGGTGGGCGAGCGGGCCTGGCAGAGAGGTGGCTGGCTAGGGGAGCAATGGCGGAGCCAGGAATGAAGCAAACCCTGGGCCAAAATAATAAAAAATTCGGCAACATGGGAAACTTTGGCCTTATAACATACCCCAAAAATACCTCATAACATTCCAAAAAAATACCTCATGTGAAAACATGCAAAATAAAGTTCAATTGCTCAATAAATCCAGAATCTAAACTCAATGCTCAATGATCCAACAAAATAGATAAAACATGACAAAGGTACAATAATAATACGGGGATAAAAAAGTACCAGATCAATTGGTTATTTCATCTGTACCTCCCATAACTCGAATACGTACACATACAAATTCATTTTCTACAATTAAATTTTACTTCAATGCGGTTCACTGCTTGTCTACTTCATACACGGAAGTACTGCAGAACACAGTACAAGTGGAAAGAAAATTACCAAGGTCAGGAAGCCAAGCAGGGGACGGCGCGCGGCGGCGAACGGCGGTAGGCCGGCAACACCACAGCAGCACGGCGGGGGGCAGGGCCGCGCACTCGCGCACAGGACGGGAGGGCGGGCGGGCGGGGGGCTGCCTTGGTAGGTGGGGGGACGGCGGCGGCCGGTGGACGGCACCACGGCAGAGGCCGGCTGGTCGTAGACGACGGCCAAGCAGGAGACGGCGGCGCGAGCGCTGCGTTGGAGTCGAGCGACTGGTGGCGTGCCTCCTGTGCGTGCGAGTTAGGTCTCCTTTTTTTTTTAGGCAATGCGAGTTTTTTTTTTTTTTTTGAGCAACCGAGGCAATGCGAGTTAGGTCTCCTGTTCGGTGGTGAAGGCTTTGGGCCTCCTTTGACTGGACTGAATCCCAGGCCCATTCAAAAAATTATATGCTCCCTCAGAAAAAAATTGTCGCTGATTTAGTACAACTAGAAGGATTATGATTTTTTTATCAGAAATGATAACTGGTGAACGGTCACGGATAGGCCAAGCCCAGTGAGCACCTTCCCCGGCATCGCACATATCTTGGCGCAAGACTGATGCCGCATAGATCAGCTAGAGACGTTCGCTATTTCCCTTTTTCTTGGCGACATTCATCATCTTTTTTCTCCAGAGAGTGCAAGACCAAGGTGAGCGAGGAGGGGTTCGAACTCGCGACCTCATGCGTAGGGGGCGAGGGCGCTTACCACTCGACTGAAGTGGGGGGTTGTGAACACTTGCGTTTAAACTACTATATGTATTTTAAAGCTAAATTTGATTTTCCATTTGAACAAAAATAAAAAAAACGATTTTTTTTTTATTTTTGGAAGAACACAAAATCACTATTTTTAGAGAGGGAATTCTTTTCGAAATTTTCCATGTGCATTTTTTAATTATAGGTACCAAGGCAAGAAAAAACATGGCATTTTTTGTCTTCCAAAACATGGCAATTTTTAGGTCTTTTTGCAATGCCCCACAGCAAGCTTTTGGAAATTTTATCACTTGTTCATGAAAAGTTTGGAACTCTTTTTTTACTTTCTCTTATAGCAATTTTATAATTAAGAGCATGGCATTTTAATAATTAATTACATGGTATTTTATTATTAATAGCATGGAAGTTTTTATTATTCAGAGCATGGTATTTTTTTATTAATAACATGGCATTCTTAATTATTAAGAGGATGACAGTTTTATTATTAAGAGCGTGGCATTTTTATTATTAATAGCATGGCAGTTTTATTTTTAGGAGGATGGCATTTTTTTTATTGAGAGGAAGACAGTTTTATTATTTGAAGCATGACATTATTATTATTGTTGGCATGGCATTTTTCTTATTAAGAGGATGGCAAAAAATAATTGGCATGGCATTTTTTATGATATTTACACAGTGGACCAAATAAATAAATAAATTACAGCATGGCATTTTGCTTTTGGTCCATGGCCAAAATAAAGAAAAAATTCTCCAAAACATGGCATTTTTTGCACAGTGAAACTTCTCCACGACAAAATTTATAAATTTATGCTTTGTAAATCACATGACAATTTATCAATCATACCATTGTAAATTTATAAATTAGAGAAATGGCGGTTTTATAAACTAGCATGGAAATTTTCATATATTTAGATCATGCAATTGTTAATTTATGTTTTCTCTATTTTTAAAGGAAATATGTATTTTTAGTGGTGGCATTTAAAAAAATAGTTCTCGGCCTATGGGCCCTGGCGAACGATCGAGGTGGGGTGGGGCGAAAACGTTCGCTCGACCCCCCCCCCCCCCCCCCCCGCGAACAAAAACATTCAATGGGAGCTGCGACCAGCACATCATGGGCCTAAGCCCTGGAGCTTGGGGCTCACCTCCGCCCCTGCAAAGGAGGGCTCCTAAATGGAAGCAACGTAGGCGCGCGGGAGCCCCAAGCAGGGGGAGCAAGGGTGGCAGGCGAGTCGAAGAAGAGGCGGTGGGCGCCGAGCAGGGGGGCGTCAGAGCTCAGGTGTGGGCGGGCGAGCCACGCTGCTACGCTATGGAGAGAACAGCTGGGGGAGGAGGAGGTCGGCGGGCGGCGAAGCAAGGTTAGAGGGAAAGGGGAGCGGCATGGAGGCGTCGGTGCGAGAGTTGCTTCGGCGCACCGACATGGTGTGGCTGCTGGGTGCGGGAGGGTTGTAGGGGATAGGTTTGTGTTGTTATGGCGAGAAAGGAGGGATGAGGTCTCTGCTTTTAGATTCATATAAATTTAATGGGCATGCTAGGCATCGGTCAACCGATCTCGCGTGAGATTGGTCCCCTTCTGCACCAATTGGATAGTAGTGATCAAAGCCACTGGAAAAGCCATCGTTGCGTCTCCCATTCACCTCGCTTCGTCTCAAAACTGCGAAGAAAAGCCCCAGGCGCCACGTCAATGCAGCAGCACACAACCACTCCGCTCACCGTAGGCATGGCCTGCTCTGAGTCAATGGACAGCAGCACCCATCGCCTTCCACATTTTTTTCTGCATACACGCTCAACATTTTTGATACAGTTGAACATTTTTCATATACATGATCAACACTTTTACAAATAGACGTTTGAAAAAAAAATTGAGTACAAGTTGAACATTTTTTAAATACACGTTGAATCCTCTTTTAGTATTACATGTGAAAGAAAATAGATACGCCTTGAACATTTTTTTAGATACATGATGAACATTTTTATAAACACACGCTGAACATTTTCTCTAATACACGTCGTATATTTTTCGTATACACGCTTGATATTTTTTGATACACATTGAAACATCTTTCAAATATATGATGAACAATTTTTAAAATTTATGTTTGCACATTTTTAATACATGTTAAAGTTTTTTCAAATACACGTTGAATTTTTGTTTTGAATACATGTGAATCTTTTTGACTGGCATGAATATTTTACAAAAAATTCCTGAAACAAAAAAATGTACACTACATGAATATATTTTTAAATGCATGGTGAATGCTTTTAATATGTTAAGTAAATTAAATTTTGGAAATACATGTATTTATAATGTTTTGAAATTTAAAAAAGTACAAAAATGAAAAAGAAAGAAACAAAAACTGAAAGAAACAAACGGATAAAGAAAAAAAAATGAATGTAGCACTACTGGGCCGGGCCCCTAGCGCGTTCGTTGATGCAAGGCTATGCTCGGCCTCGCTTAAAGCGAGACATAGTCGCGCCGAGACATAGAAGCCCACCCCTTGCTCCGTTTCCGTCGTCCTTTCCTGTTGGAAGCTCGTTGCGTGCAATAGGGGCGGCGCACATAGGGGTAGTGCGAGACTTGGCCAGCCCATTGACGGTAATGTAGCATGCGGGTTTACTGTAGCGGATGGTTCAAAAAATTGCAAACTATTTTGGACAAAAGTGAAGCTTTTTTGAAAACATGAAATATTTCAAGTTTGGTGTTTTTATGTCCGGGTGATGTCCGGGCTGTCCGCCCGAAAGCTTAGGGGGAAGTGGGGGTAGATGCTCTGGCCAGCTACAAGTGCCACCGTCAGATTCCCGGACACGATTGAGAATAATGCGACAACGCGACTCGCCTTGTGAATTACTCCCAGTCCCACCCACTCCGCAGTCAGAGTCCAGAGACAAATAGTATACGCATGTGTCAACGTATCGATGCTCGAATGCAACGGCCGGCACTTCCGCGCAGCTTCCGACTTCCCAAGGTCTCCATCGCGATTCACGTCACGCTCGGCCGCTCGGCATCAGGGTCGCATGCATGCGCCCCCGCTTCCACACACTTGTTAAACGGGGGTGGCTGCGCGGGCTTGGACCCTTGTGATCGTGTCAACTTCACCAAATTTTCCCGGTTCGTACGTACACCGCAGGCAGCTCCGAGGAAGCTTCCTTGTGATGGCAGGACGAATTGGCAGCCTGTGATGTCGAGTTGCCCACGCACGGAAGCACGCGACGGGATCGGCCCAGAAGGAGTAGAGAGATTCGCCGGGCAGCAGCAGTGCAGGGGCGTCGGTCGCCTCTGTATCTGTATCGTCTTGCACAGGGAGGGGCCCAAATAATGCTTTCAAGTTTGAGGGTTGAAGTCTCAAGTTTGAACGAGCTGTCAGGCTTGATTTTTATTTGACACGATTTCGCAGAGACAGATTCGATGACCATGCCAAAAGGCAGATCATGATATGTGAGTGAAAATGAAGCAAACTCCGGTCGATTTTGGAGCAATGTATATAATCAAGAGGACTGAGATCGCCAAAGTTTATTTATGACCAATTGGCAAAATCAGTTCGATCCATTAATAAGCTCGAGAATTAGTGCGTTAATTTGTTGCACAGTCCATCCACCCCCAACCCAGCTCTTCGCGCCGCAGAAGGAAAAATCCAAAGCAAGAAAGAACACCACACCAGCACACGCACACACACACACTCCCATCTTCTGCCGCGCCAGCTGAGCCGCGCACCGTGCAACGGATCAAAAAGGTGAGGCTCTGCCTCGGCCGATCGGTCTGTCAGCAGAGGCCGTCCTCGAGGAACCTGACGAACTGGAACAGGTTCATCCTGCCGTCCGTGGACCCGCAGCTCGACGAGATCATGGCTCCGCACGCGGCCGCGTCGACCTCCGGGAACCCGAGCCTTGCCAGGGCGCCCTGCAGGTCCGCCGCGCCGATGAAGCCGTCCGCGTCGCCGTCGAACACGGCGAACGCGCGCCGCACCTCCGCGAAGCTCGGCTCCTCGGCGTCGAACAGCCGGGACACCTCGTTGTGGCCCATGCTGGCTCTCAGACCCTCGCCGGCGCCGGCCACTCCCAGCCCGATCCTGGCCATGATCGCCTCCACCTCCTCCTTCCTCAGCTCCTCGTCCTCCTCCTCCTCCTCTTCCTCTGCGCCGACGGCCTCGCAGCACGGCGCGACATGCGCTGCTGCGTACGTGCACTTGGCGCAAGCGGCCGGCGACGGGACGACGATGGACCTGGCGAAGGACTGGAGGAAGGAGGCGTAGCTGTGGAAGAAGGCGGACGCGACGGTGCCGAGGAAGACGACGAGGTGGGGGATGAGCAGCAGCGGCTCCCGGAACGAGAGCACGCGGCGGAGCAGCGGTCGCGGCGCCGCTGCGTCTGCCATCGCTAGAGCCTAGAGTTCGTTGGTGCCGAGCTTAATCCGCCCGAATGGAGAATGCCGCGCGCGTGTACAAGGTGAGGAGGCGAGGGATGAGCGACGGCGTGTGTGAAGATACGGTGGGGGAGGGCGGGGGTTTATATGGCGACCCGAGCTTGGAATATCATGGAGTAAACAAGTCTGGTCGGGGGAGGAAGCTCCCTTTGCATTGCATGGCGTTGGGCGATGGCAACTTGGCACGGCGCGCGCGCGCGAGGGAAGCTGCGTGCGTGCTTCCCTCCAGCGTGAGGGTGATGGTTCGGGGCTGGAAACGGAGCGGCACTAATTATTAGTCGACGCCAGGAAAATAAATGGAAAGGGGGTTGAAGAGTAAGGGCATGTACAATAGTTGATAAGATAGTCTTATCTTAAGTCTTGCATGTAATTTAGAGATGACAAAACAAATTGTCTACAATGGGTCATCTCTTAGCCTTATTTTCGATAACTAGTTATTCCTAAAAACGTGGTGAGACATATTGTGCTAAGAGATCACCTCTTGTCTTCTCTTAAATAAGAGAAGGCAAAGCTTTTTTTCTGAGTTCTCTCTCCTCCACCTCATCATTTATCCTAGGTGGCACTCCTAAGATAGCACCATTGTACATGCCCTAAGAGGACAATGGACCGGAGAGGAAATCGGGAGTGGTGGTTGTGCGGTTTGGTGCGGGATCAATTCGTGGATCGGTTGGCATTTGATGGCTTGACGAAGAGTGTGTGCATCAGCTAGCAAGGGAAGCTTCGGCGAAAGTGTGTGTGTGTACTGTGTAGCTAGCCGGCAATAGCAAAGTTACAATGGTAACTACATGGAAATTGGAAACCCACGTTTGGACATGTGGATTTTAAAGTTCAAAACCCATATTCACATTGTGCTGAATAGAGATGCCGTCAACTCGAAATAAACTAAAATACAGATGTCATATTGTTTTACATGCTTGTAGAACATCGTCTCCCAGCATACTGTAATTCTTTTTGAAATTTTTATAAACTATTTTGAAACATAGTCTAAATCTGATTTTCACTGGTTGTACCGGACATAGGTCCGGATAGTTTGACTTTTGTTTCCCTCTTCCCATCGACGTTGAATCTGATAGTCTCGAGGCTGTGAAGATGGTGCAAAGTGGAAATATTAACAGATCAAAATATGCTTTTTTTTTTATCAGGGAGATTAAGGATAGTCTAGCTGAACGTAGTTCTTGTATTACTCATATATATACGACGTAGTCAAAATTCTGCTAGTCATTTCATGGCTTCTTTTGGTAGGAACTCAAGTCCAAACTGATGTATGGCTTGGGTTTGGACCAAAGGAGGTCCTTGACACTGTCGGTCGTAATTGTATCTCTTGAATTTGAGTAATACAAGAATTTTTCCAGAAAAAAGGATAGTTCGGTGTTTTTGCTCGGATTGCTTTGGGAGCTCTTAGACTACCTTTTGGCACTAACAAGGTTTTCTTGTTGCACATAAACCCTTTTAATTTTATATTCTGACTGTTAAATCTAAATGGCGTGTTATTTTCTAATGTTTAAGTCAATGCTTTGAGCCGTATGATGTCTCCATGTTATGATTCTCACATGTTAAGGGATCAAGATTATATGAGAGGCTAGAGTCCTTGCAAAAAATTAAAAAGTCAGACAACTAGAAACATCTTATTTGTGCATAAATAAAATCGAGTCAACTTAGGCCTTTTATGATTTTTTTTTTTGCAATAACAACTAAACTATTGTTTTCTTCTAGTGAAACATCAACATGGTAAGAGTATTGGTACTTTGAATCTTTTTTTTTTGGGGAGCACAACTGACAAAAATAGGGAGAATCTAAAACTACAAAAAGAAAGGGGTGGGGTGTGTGAAAAGGTAGATTTTTGTGTCAAATAAAAAATGTATATTTTAAATAGTATTTGGAAAATAAATAAAGTGAAGATAAAATTTAAAGGAAACGAAAGGAATTTTTAGCGAAAATAGGTCTATTTTTGGGAAGATAGAAAAATAGGAGATTTTGAAAATTTTAGAAAATTAACTTTTGAATCTATTGAAATTTATGGCTCTTTAGAATATTTATAATTATGGTTTTCTTTTTATTTTTATTTTCCTGGCCAACGTGTGAAACCATCACAGCTTCGTCAAAACCATTTTCGTCGGGGTAAAGGACCAAATGTAAGTGTTTTGACATTTCTTTCCTACTATAGCTTTTTTGACACTCTAGAGACTAAAGTCCAAACTCAAACTTAGACAATAAATAAGGGACAAAAAATGTACATTTTTCATGCACAAGATACTACTTGTAAACCATGAACGGAACTACTTCACACACGACATGACGCTGAACGACGCTGGAACGATTGCTAACATGGATGGCATGATATGGCATGTCGTGCAGCTATCGGCTGATAAGTATCGTCCCTGTTGCCGTGCTCAACCATGCAAGCGGAAAAAATTCAAACGCTCATTTTTATATATTTTTGCGGAAAAAAAATCCAAACGCTCATTAGCTGTCACGGCGAAGGGAATCCCCTAGAAATTACGATCTGAATCCGGCCGATTCCCTAACGACCTAGCAACCTCCTGCGCGCAGCTGGCACATTTGGATCGCACGCACGCACGCCCTGCTGTCCAAGCTCCACAAACCGTACTTAACCCTAGAATAATGGCCAACATGATCCCCGCGTCCATTTTCAATTCACGCACGTACACCGATCCGGATCTACTGTCGGGCTAACCACGCTCCTCGCTAAGCAAATTGTTCGTCGCTGTACGTGTGCGTGTCGGGGCAGTGTCGCCGCTGATCCGGATAATCACAAGGGGGTTGCGGTTTACGAACAGCGTCCGTACGTACTTAACTCTAAGTTTTCGCGAGGATACTTAAGTCCAAGTTGGTTCGATACAGCTGGTACGTACGTCGACATGGGCAAAACCTGACGACTTCACATGCATGCATGCAGGTTTCACTCACGAGCAAGGTTTATTTTGTCACTGTGCGTGCGTGGTTTGTTTAGGCCGTAATTAGTGGCTGGTTATGGGCTTGATCGACCGGTTTAGCTGGCACCACACTCGGATTCAGTAGTATGTCCGGCAGATCTGATAGGCCTGTAATGTGACAGCTAAGTAAGGCCCTGTTTGGTTTATAAGTCCTAGGACTTTTTCTAGTCCCAACTAAAAAGTCCCTAGTCTCTAAAAAGTCCCTCCCTGTTTGTTTCCAGAGACTAAAAAGTCCCTAGTCTCTCCCTAGAGGTTATTAAATGACCATGTTACCCCTAGTATACAGAAAAATAACAACCAAACAACACCATGGGGCGGCGGGGCAATGGGTGCAGGGAGGGGCATTGTTGGAAAAGTCCCAAAAAGTCCCAAAAAAGACTCTCCTTGAGAGTCTTCTTCATTTAGTCCCAAAAAGCAACTTTTAATCCCTATTAGTCCCTCCTGTTTGGTTAAAAAGTCTCTAAGAGAGACTTTTTCTAGTCCCTACACCAAAAAGTCCCTGGAAACAAACACCCCCTAAGAGTCAGGAGAGTGTACTGGCTGGCAGTAATTAACAAGAGAGCATATGGACTTTAATTAACCTATAAGCAACATATGCACTGCCAAACATGTTGTTGCTGTCGGCCGTACGTCGCATGTGGGAGTGGGGCACGGTATTTTGTGGTTTTGTTGCTTGCTTGAAATGGTAAAAGAATTACCCAAAATTGTTCCTGTCTGGATGACAAAACAAAAAAATGCTGGCCTGGCCGGCAGAGTTGGAGTTTGAACAGGGAGGCTCGACCCGGTCGGACCGGCCATACGCATGCAGGCAGGCAGCGGCCGGAACATCGACAGGTTCAAGCCAAATTTAAATTTGAAAAACTGGAAGACCTCGTAGCAATTTCCATGCTGGAACGGCGGGGCGGAGTTGTGTGTCTCGTGCGAAAAATCGTGTGTACAGTACAGTGCAGTTGGTGCGAAATTGCTGGTGCGGACTGCTCAGAGTTAACCATGCGCTGGGGCAACTGAACTAAAGAATGGCCAATCGTTCGCGGGCGACTATGCATGCCACAGGTACCTTTCAGTGACAAGTCTCACTCAGAAGAGCAGCCGGGCATAGAGTAAAACTTGTTGTCGAACACGACCCGGGCGGGGTCAATGTACGTACGAGATGTCGACCGGGTTCGGCTGGCGACGTTTTACACCCGAGGAAACTTTCAGACAATTCTGTATGCATCACCAAGAAGCGACCTCGATCCGGCCGTAAGTTAACGTGGACCCGTACTGCATGCTCGCCATGGCTGGCTGCTAAGCAGATGGGCGATCGCGGCCTGCAGTTTGAGTTAAGTACGCGCGTACGTAGGGCCGGAGTATGAGTGTGGATGCGTTGCGTACGCAAGGAGATGGAGTGGGAAAGTGAGTGAAAGCACCGGCGATTTCCCAGCTGCCGCAAATGTTTTTCTTTTTTCCTTTGATTGAATCGGAACTTGACCTGCAGAGGTCTCCGTCCGTACTGACCAGTTTACCCTCGGGTGCTCCGGTGAGAGCATCCCGTTGCTAGCTCCGAATCCATGCACCAATCATGGTGGTGTTGTCTGGCACGGACGCTCGGGTCCCCTTGGTGGCGTCGTTCCACCGTTAGTCTCGTTGGAACAATCAGGCGGCGACTTTGGCGATAGATCACTTGGAACTTGGAAGAAAAAGGAGGTGACGACGAGACCTTGCACGGCACCAACCACAACACACCAAGGCTAGACAGAATTCGAGTGGTTCAGTGTACCGGTCGCTAGCAGTAGCAGCACGCAGGCTACCGGGAAGCAGGGCGAGCATCGGACTAATCGGAATATGTGCACTCGTCAGTCTTCGCTGATGTGATGCTCGGAGACGGAAGGTGTACGCGAGCCGGGGCTGAAAGCGTTCTATCCGCGCCTAAGGATCGGACCAGTCCGATTCTAAGAACAGTGTGAAATTGAAATGATGACCCAGGTAATATGATCCTTCCTCGATAGGCCGCCTTACTAGCACCAACATGGAGATGGTCTTTTTTTTTTTTAGAGAAACCGCGCACATCCATTCATACAGCGAGGGTGCAAAGAACCACACACGCGGCACCGACCAGAAACATCGGGAGAACAACAGAAGCCCCGGAACAAATGTAGAAAGAACCCCAAGAAAACGAAAATAACAAGAAGGCCCCTAGAGGATCCTGCAACCACCAAATCCATCGGCCGTCGCCGACCTCCAGCGTCGCCGGAAGAGAAGCTCGGCCTCCATCTTCACCAAATCCAGGGAAGCACCATCGCCAAACAGGCTTTACGAGCCGAAGGACGGGCCCGCCGCACGCGGCTAGGCACATGTCGATGTGGCGCGTCGGCTGGGGAACGACTCCGTGCTGCCCAGGACCCAGATCCGCCGATTCCCGTCGACAGGGTCGAGGAAAGACGCCAGATCCGCCGGCCTCGCACCTCTTTCCCTGCTCCAGAAACTCCGTCTGTGTGTGTGTCTCTCACAAGAATTCAGTTTCAGCAAAAAGGCCCTATGCCAAGCTCTAAAATGGGGCATATCTTCTAGAAAGATTGAACCATAATAATGTATAAGTCATAGTGTCTTTCCTAGCAATGAGATATATCAAGAATCTTTCAACTCTTAGTCGCATGGTCAAGGCCTTAGCGCCACTTCATGCCTCCACGTGACCTCTCAGTTAGGGTTTCCCTGCCTCTCACCGGCGCCGCCGCCGGTCCGCCTCGTCTCCTATGGTCCTTGGATCATGAAGGCGCGGTGGATCCTGGCCCTTGCCGGCAGGAGGCCTCCGTTTTTAGGTGTTTTTTGGAGTTTTGTTAGGGTTTGTGCCATGCTCAGGAAGATGAAGCGGACGCGGCTTCTTGAAGATGGAATAAGGTCCTCCCCGCCTAGCCCCCATCTCGACAATGTTTCTAGCATCGTCGGAGGGCGTGTGGAGGTGTGTCTCCGGCGGATCTCGTGGGATCCGGTCGGCGTTTGTCTTCGGTGGATCCGCTTGGATCCGGTCTTCGTTCGTCTACGTCTATATGTCTGCAGGTTGGATCCTTCCGATCTAGACTTCTCTTCATCGGCGGCAGTTGCTGTTCTGGTGCGATGGTCCTATGGGGCCTTAGCACGACGACTTCTCGATTGTCTACTACAACAATGTTTGCCCGGCTCCGATGAGGGAGGGGCGCTGGTCCTTTGGGGCCTTAGCACGACGACTTCCCGATTGTCTACTCCAACAATGTTTGCCCGACTCCGATGAGGGAGGGGCGATGACTCCAGCGCGCCTTCGGCTCGGTCCAGTGCTTGTAGTCGTCGCTAGGTGGTCTATGGACCTGAATGTAATTCTTACTTCTGGTGTTCTTTGTAATACCTTCGATAGTTGATGAATAGATTGGAAGTTTTCTCGCAAAAAAACTCTTAGTCGTATAAGCTTTACTTAAACACGGCCATTCTTTAGCGGTTTTGTTGAACATCAGTGCACGCAGGGCATAGGGTTCACAACTTCGGATATCAAGACCTCCTCTTGTGGACAAGACTCCAAGGAGTATCAAGACATTCTATTGCGAAGAAGATTCCTTTTGGAATTGAAGTCTTGCATCTCTTATGATTTGAGGATGAACTATCTTTTCTTTGTCTCCTT
Source organism: Elymus sibiricus (assembly GCA_039707655.1). Lineage (NCBI taxonomy): Eukaryota > Viridiplantae > Streptophyta > Magnoliopsida > Poales > Poaceae > Elymus > Elymus sibiricus. The sequence continues at coordinate 137,658,438 of CM077666.1, forward strand.
TTTCACTTTTGATGTGTTGGATCTATGCGACCTCTTTTGTGATCTCTTGATTATGAGATGTGTATGTTGGCTTGTGGATATTTTCCTTATGATTCTTACCTCCCTTGTGATCCTCCCTTTGGGTGTGAACCCATCTCAAATTCGTGAAGATCGGGTCACCCGTATGGTTCATTCCGCATTATTTAGTATCTGAGCAAGGTTACCACAAATTGAATCACATACCCCCTTCGTATCTAGCCTCTTTTTCTTTGGTTCTTGCATAATTAAAAAATTCTTAGAAATTAGCCAAAAGTCCAGTTCAAGTGATTTGTTAAATTTTGTGAGAATTGGTTGGTTTTGATCCATGAATCTCTTGCAAAACTAGTTGATCTACATTCCTTTGCGTGAATCTGGCTCATAATTTTCTTTGCAACCTCTCAGTCGCTAAGATCGGGCCACTACATGATTTTGGTGTTAACGACGACACAATTAATGTTCTAACTATATGCTTGAGTCTATACGCAGTGCCATGACATATTCGAAGACAAGCATACATGGACGAAGACCTCTTAAAAGAGGAAAAGAGGTGGTATCTTATCGTTTTGCTGTATTTCGAGTCGATAGAAAGTCGTATTATTAAGAATTTAAGAGGGGGTGCACCATGAAGATTTGGTGGGATTCAATGCATATAGAATGACATGTAAGCACCCACAAAAATCCACATGGCATGAGAGATGCTCCCCGTTGTCCATTTGTTTTGCCCAGCTTCTGGTCATCCCGAACCCTCCGAAGCAACCTTCTAATGCAGGAGAGAGTTTGTTAGTTATTGCAAACACTTTTGTTCACCCTGAACCTGCCCTGAGGGATCCCTTAACCTTCGTGTCCTAGACCATACTGGCTTGACAGAAAGTTTGCATCAGTTTGCAAACCTTCTGTTGACCGCAGAGATTCCGGAGCATGCAGAATATGTGGATAACAGTTGGATCTGGGGGGAGAGGGGGCACCAATTTAAAGCCACATTCATTCTCACGAAGAAGGGGACGACTCCATTCTCTCTCCTCCATTAATACAAGCTCTAAATCTTGGAGATCTACCTCCCTAGCCACTCAAACTTGTCAATACTTTAGGAAGAGCAAGAGGAGACCCTGATTACCCTTTCACCAAAGGTAAATTGAATCTCCCTTGACCCTAGGTGGATCTTGTTACTCTTGGAGTTGTTGGGGACTCCTAGATGATATGGTTGGGGTAGGTGCATTTAATTTTAAGTACGAGTGTTTTGAGGCTCATCCGTTGGGGTGACTCAAAAGGAGAATAGGGTGAGACATTAGTGGCATTCGAGAAGCTTTAGCTCCCCCACCTCTCCAATGAATATTAACACTCCCCAAGAGTGTGAACTTCGGGATACATTATCTTCTCTAACTTGTGTTTAATCCTTTCCGCACCTTTACTTTGTGTTTTGCTTGTTTGTTAGCTTGTTGCTCTTGCTTACCTTATTGCATAATATAAATTGTTCTCACCGTAGATCTTACTTTATCCACGCCATCCAAATTTTTTAAGCAAATCTAAAAAAATTGTAGTCTCCTATTCAACCCCCTACTAGTCAACTGATTCGACTATTTTTCATAGGCCGAAGTCAGTTTCAAGTGATTTGCTGGATTTCGTGAGAATTGGTTGGTTTTCATCCATCATTTTCTTGCAAAAGTAGATGGTCTACCTTTCTTTCTGTAGATTCCGCCCAATTTTTCTTTCGCACATCCAAAGATCGGGCGCCCCGTATCAGGTATGCATGGGTAAAAGATTTGTACGGTTAAGGCAGAGGCTCGATTGTGGGCCGAAGCCTGTCAACTTGATGGGTTGCCGCCGTTGCACTGAAGATCTCCTAAATTAGGTGGATATTGGGGGTCCTATTCGGCCGCACGGGCTGCACGCACATGATCATGAGCCTGGAGTTCACCTCGCCTGAACGGATGAAATCTACAAAACAAAACACTAGTTATTATCTTTTGTTTATCGTGTAGGTATTGAGCTACTCAAGGTTACGATGGTGGTAACCTCAATGTTCTTGCTAGGCTTTGCCCTTGGAGTAACTTATCTTGAAATTTTGTTTATGCACCAAGGTCGGATTTTTCTTTATACTGTTGAAAAATAAAAGATCCCACCCACTATTTCTCACACGGCTAGTCATTTTGGGAAATACCCGAGCTCCTCATAGCACCAAACACAACCCAATTAGATCTAGAGCACTCGTTTGCATGTGTTTTACATTTTTATTTTGGTTTTTCCTTTCTTTTTATTATTCTTGTTTTTTTGCTTATCTTTCTATTTTCCATTTCTTTCCATCAAACTTTTTGGTTATATTTCCTATTTGGTTATTTAACTTCTTTTGTAACTTTTGCGTTTGATCGATATTTTGTTGCATCATTTTTCTTTAATAATGTTATTTGTTTGTTCATCAATGTATATTGGTTTTGTTCAAATGATATTTCTTTAATGCTATGATTTTATACAAAAACAAAAATAATAATTAATACAATCAAGATCCTTGTGTCATGTGAGTCCACACGAACAATGTTTTGTGGATGTTAGAGCACAATTTAGAATATAGTTTTTTGTAACACTCAAAACAACCCACGAGAGTTGCACAAACATTTTCTATGCGTTGCGTGATGAGTGGTATTTTTGCGCTCATCACATCGTTGTTAAACTGGATAATCCCAGAATTTTCGAGAAAATCACTCTGATATTGCCACTAATGACTAACGAATGCGAGAGCTCGCAAAATCCTTGGTTTAATGTGTTTCCACAACAAAAGAGCCTAAAAAGGAATCATCACTTAGGGGGAAGCAAGAAGAATGGAGGAAGAAAGGAAGGAATTGGAGGCATACTAGAGGAAAGAGAGTGCAAGATGGCCTTTGGTACGAGCGCAATCACTCGTACTAGCACTCGTACTAGGCGCCAGAAGCTCCAGAAGGTCCAACCGATCAACCTTTATAAACGGGCCAACACCAGAATCCCAACGACGAGAGCACCATTCGTGAAATAGAACACCAGAACCATCTTCCAACCCTAGCCGCAACCATTTCCCATCTCATCTCCACAGCCGTCGCCACTATCATCACCGCAGCAATCCCCCTCCAAGTTAGTCATACTTGTAATCGTGTATCGCAGCCGACAACTATTGTAAGACATATTATTAATAAAGTATTCCTCTTTATTTCTTATTCAATGAGTTCATCACGCGATCCGATCGCCTTGTGCGAGTAATTCGGTAAGGTGATAACCCACAAGTATAGGGGATCGCAACAGTTTTCGCGGGTAGTATTTCACCCAGATTTATTGATTCGACACAAGGAGAGCCAAAGAATATTTATGAGTATTAGCAGTTGAGTTGTCAATTCAACCACACCTGGAGAACTAAATATCTGCAGCAAAGTGTTTAGTAGCACAGTAGTATGACAGTTTCAATAGCAGTAGTAATAATAACAATAGTAGCAAGGATAGTAACAAAAGCAGTTTTGTAGTAATTGTAACAGTAGCAGCAACGAAAGTAACTTAGCAAAGATCAATATGCGAAAAGCGTAGGCATTGGATCAGTGATGGATAATTATGTTGGATGACATTCATCATGTAACAGTCACAACCTAGGGCGATACACAATAGCTCCAATTCATCAATGTAATATAGGCATGTATTTCGTATATAGTCATACGTGCTTATAGTAAGAACTTGCATGCCATCTTTTGTCCTACCCTCCCGTGGTAGCGGTGTCCATAAAGAAATCTAAGGGATATTAAGGCCTCCTTTTAATAGAGAACCGAAACAAAGCATTAACACATAGTGAATACATGAACTCCTCAAACTACGGTAATCACCGGAAAGAATCCCAATTATTGTCACATTGGGGTATGCGGATCATAACACGTAATAGGTGCGTATAACTTGCAAGATAGGATCAAGAACTCAAATATATTCATGAAAACATAAAGGTTCAGATCTGAAATCATGGCACTCGGGCCCTAGTGACAAGCATTAAGCATAGCAAAGTCATAGCAACATCAATCTCAGAACATAGTGGATACTAGGGATCAAAGCCCTAACAAATTGACTCGATTACATGGTAAATCTCATCCAACCCATCACCGTCCAGCAAGCCTACGAAGAAATTACTCACACACGGCGGTAAGCATCATGAAATTGGTGTTGGAGGATGGTTGATGATGACGACGGCGTCGAATCCCCCTCTCCGGAGCCCTGAACGGACTCCAGATCAGCCCTCCCGATGAAGAATAGGAGGTGGCGGCGGCTCCGTATCGTAAAACGCGATGATTCTTTCTCTCTGATTTTTCTCTCCATGAATAGGTACTTATAGCGTTGGAATTAGGGTAAACGGAGCTGCCAGGGCCCCACAAGCCCGGGGGGCGCGCCCCCTGAGCTTGTGGCTCCTGGGTGGCCCCCCTCCAGTAGATCTTTTCACCAGTATTTTTTATATATTCTGAAATAATTCTCCGTAAATTTTCAGGTCCATCCGAGAACTTTTATTTCTGCACAAAAATAACACCATGGCAATTCTGCTGAAAACAGCGTCAGTCCGGATTAGTTCCATTCCAATCATGCAAATTAGAGTCCAAAACCAGAGTAAAAGTGTTTGGTAGATACGTTTGGGACGTATCAACTCCCCCAAACTTAACTCATTGCTTGTCCTCAAGCAATTCAGTTGACAAACTGAAAGTGACAAAGAAAAACTTTTACAAACTCTTTTGTTCTTGTTGTCTGTATATATACTTAACTAGCATCCAAGTTTTCGGCAAAGATTATGAACTAACCATATGAATGATAACACTTAGGTCTCACATTTACTCATATCAATAACATAACCAACTAGCGAGCAATAATAAGATATCTCGGATGCCAACACTTTGTCAAAACAATCATGATATAATATGATAACATGGTATCTCACTAGCCCTTTCCGAGACCGTAAAACATAAATGCAGAGCACCTCTGAGATTCAAGCAACGACTAAACATTGTAATTCAGGGTAGAGGATATCCAGTCATGGTCACACCCAACATTAACTATACTCAATGCATAAAAATGACAATAGTGCTCTCCAACTGGTGCTTAAATGAGAGGGTGATGACTCAACAATAAAAGTAAAATGACATAAAAGTAAATGGATAGGCCCTTCGCAGAGGGAAGCATGGATTTGCAGTGGTGCAAGAGCTCGAAGCTTAAATCAGAGATTAAAATATTTTTGAGACGCATGCTTTTCCTGTCAACGTCACGACCGAGAGTTTTCAATATCTTCCATGCTAAACACATTATAGGCGGTTCCCAAGCGGAAAGCTAAAGTTTACTCCCCCTCCACCATACCAACACAAGCCATGGCTAGCCGAATCCTCAGGTGCCCTCCATACCAACAACTTTTCGGGGGAGTTTGTTTGCATTATATAATTTTGATTTGAGCATAGGACTGGGCATCCCGATTACCAGCCTCTTTCGTGCAATGACAAGTGAATAAACACTCATCTGAGAATAACCCGCTTAGCCTGGAAGATACTGACCGCCCCCTGTCGCTCCATGAGCGGTACGGGCACACAAAACAGATGTTTGTTTGAATGTTTAGAGGTGGCACATGCAAATTTACTTGGAACGGCAGAGTAATACCGCATATAGGTAGATATAGTGGACTCATCTGGAACAACTTTGAGTTAAGGATTTGGATGCACAAGCAGTATTCCCGCTTAGTACAGGCGAAGACTAGCAAATAGATTGAGAAGCGTCCAGCTAGAGAGCGAAAACGGTCATAGACATGCATTGCGAATAATTAACATTGAGTACGAGCATGAGTAGGATATCAACACCCTGAACATAAATATCATGGAGGCTATGTTGGTTTTGATTCAACTACATGTATGAACATGCGCCAAGTCAAGCCACTCGAATTACTCAGAGGAGGATACCATGCTAACATACTACATCACAACCATTTTAATGCATGTTAACACTCAAGATAAATCGTTATCCACTCCTAGCTATTTAAGCATGGCATGGGCAACTATGATCTCTAATTGTCATCACAAACATGTTTACTCATAATATGTTGAATCATGAATACTGAGCTAAACATGTTTACAAAGACGAAAACAAGAAGAGTTCATACCAGCTTTTCTTCACCGCAATCACTTCATCAAATATCGTCATTATTGCCTTTCACTTGCACGACCGAATGATGTGAAAATAATAATAATAATGGTGCAAGGGTGCCGTGGACTAAGCTGAAATCTGCAAACATTTATTCAAAGGAGAAGAGAAAGTAACAGTGGCTCGTTGTTAGTTCAACAATAAAGCGTATGGGAGCCACTCAACATTTTCATCGTGGTCTTTCTCCTTACTACTACTCAACAGAAAGGAAAAGAAATTCAGAGAAACACATTGAAATATTTTTGGAGTTTTTAGTTTTTCTGAAAAGAGCAAATTAACGAAGGAAAAACGAAAAAATGAGAAAAACTATTTACACGAGAAAACTCCCAACAAGCAAAAGAAGAAACGAGAAATCTTTTTGGGTTTTCTTTTACTTCTACGAATTAACTAAACAAGAAGGAAACTACAACTATTTTTTTTTTGAATTTTCGAAATTTTTTCAAACACACAAGAAGAAAGTGAAAATAAGACTAACATGGATATACAATGAAAAAGGATGAACACCGACAACTGGAATGAATGTGTGAACATGAATATAATATCGGTGAGAAATACGTACTCCCCCAAGCTTAGACTTTTAGCCTAAGTTGGTCTATGGCCATGGGTCGAAATCAGCACCTCCTGGATAGTACTGAGGCTACTGAGGGTCCCACTGGTAAACGGCCTCCTGAGGCTCCCACTGATACATGGGCTCCTGGTACGGCTCTGGCTCAGGTGCTGGCTCTGGTGCTTGGGGCTGGTCCAAGCCCCAATAAGCATAAATGTCCTCAGGCATGATGATGTATCTGCCCCTGTGAATATCAAACAAAGCAGGCGCAGGCAAAGTAATAATCTCACACGTACCCTGTCTGAATACCAAGTTATATTGAAATCGTCTACGGCCCCTGCCAATAAAGTTGTGCCCAACCATACTGTCGTAATCAAGATGCATAGTGGGTAAAAGCCTCTCTTCCCTCTCGTCGTGCCTAATAGGAATCTCAAAATGTTTAGCAAGATGGGAAGCATAAATACCACCATAGATAACGCCCTTCGAACGGTTGGTGTGCAACCGCCGGGCAACCATAGCACCCAAACTGAAAGCCCTATCAGCGTAAAGAGCATGGCGCAAAATAGCAAGGTCAGGTGAGCTGAGCGTGCCACTCTCCCAACGACCAGTCAAACACCTCCCAGCAAATAGTGAGTAATAGCGCAAAACAAGGAAATGTAAATTAGCAACCCTAGCCCCAGAAACTCCCCTCGACTCCCCCACAGTAACCTCAGAGATGAACTCCGAGACATCCCTGGGGTGTGGCTCTACTGGGCTGCCCTCATTAGGAAGTTTGCATACCTCGCAAAAATCCTCAAGTGTCATCTCTTTGGGAATATCATATAAGTTAAATGACACTGCGGGTATATCTCTCCTAGCATGAAAATGAAAGCTTTGCACGAAAGTATTAGTGAGGAGAAGATACTGGTCACACTTATCTTCGAGGAACGGGATAATGCCGGCATTGTTCACCAAATAATAGAAATCATCAAAAATTCCCGCATCCCTCAAGAACGTGTTGCATGGCCATTCGCACGGTCGCACCTCGACCGCACGAGGAAGATGATACTTGGGCTTAGGAACCTCCTTGGGGTTCCTGCTCGAAGAACCCCTCAACCTCCACTTGAGCATTTTCTTTTTCTGAATATTTCTGAAATTTTTAGTGACTCAAAATAAAAGTGAACGAAACTCAACAAAATTGATAGCAACTACTCCTACAAGTATCTAGAGTCTATATCATGCATCAAAACTACTTTGGACCATACCAATTCAACATGCAATCTCATAAACATGGTCACCACAGTAGCAAAAAATTGCAAAGTATAAAGCACTAGAACAAAAACTAATTGGAGCATTGGAGGAGTCACATACCAAGGAGTAATTCCTCAAAACAGTTTTGGAAATGGAGTTCCGAGCAAGGAGATCGAAAGTCACAGCAATATGAGTAAGAACACGGGCTTGGGAGCAAGTTTGATTTTTTCTGAAGGAAGAAGAAGGAGATGGGTGGCTGGCATAAGTGAGTGGGTCCCTATGGGACCCACAAGCCTGCTGGGCGCGCCCAGGGGGGGTGGGCGCGCCCTGTGAGCTTGTGGCTCACAGGTGCACCACCCTGGGGTGTGTTCAGTGCCAAAAATTCTTAATATTGCATTAAAAATCATACTAAATTTTTAGGGCATTCTGAGAACTTTTATTTTTGGGCCATTTTTTATTGCACGGATAATTCAGAAACAGGATAATCATGGCATTTTATTTTATTCAACTACAAATAACAGAGAGCAAAAGGTGGGTGCAGAAAGTTGTGCTTACTAAATTCATCAACCACATGCCCCTCAAAAAGAATCCATTAATAAGGTTGATCAAGTCTTATTAACAAACTATTTCCGAATGGCATGAAACCGAAAAATCTTCGTATAACACTAAGTTACCTCAATGGGGATATGCATCTCCCCAACAACAATAATTTCATATTTCTCTTTGACAGTAGGAAGAGGAAATTTGAATCCTCCAATAGTGATTGTCAAACCTTTTCAATACAATTGATACCATTCACTGAAGTTTGTTTCTTCGGGAAATAAACCGTATGCTCATTACCATTGACATGAAAAGTGACCTTGCTTTTATTGCAATCAATAACAGCCCCTGCAGTATTCAAAAAGGGTCTTCCAAGGATAATCGACATATTGTCGTCCTCGGGCATATCAAGTATAACAAAGTCCGTTAAGAGAGTAACATTTGCAACAACAACAGGCACATCCTCGCAAATTCCAATAGGTATAGCAGTTGATTTATCAGCCATTTGCAAAGATATTTCAGTGGGTGTGAGCTTATTCAAATCAAGTCTTCTATATAGAGAGAAAGGCATAACACTAACACCGGCTCCCAAATCACATAAAGCAGTTTTGACATAACTTCTTTTAATGGAGCATGGTATAGTAGGTATTCCTGGATCTCCTAACTTTTTGGGTACTCCACCCTTAAAAGAATAATTTGCAAGCATGATGGAAATTTCAGCTTCAGGTATCTTTCTTTTATTAGTGACAATATCTTTCATATATTTAGCATAGGGAGACAGTTTCAACATATCAATCAAGCGAGTGCGCAAAAAGACAGGTCTAAGCATTTCAACAAAGCGCTCAAAGTCTTCCTCATCTTTGTTTTTAGATGGTTTAGTAGGAAAAGGCATAGGCTTTTGAACCCATGGTTCTCTTTCCTTCCCATGTTTTCTAGCAACGAAATCTCTTTTATCATATCTTTTGTTCTTAGGAGGTGGGTTATCAAGATCAACAGTAGGTTCTATTTCTACATCATTATCTGGTTGAGCATCAATATGAACATCATTATCATTATCGTTATCATTATCACTAGGTGTATGTTTGTTACCAGATTGTGTCTCAGCATCAGAAATAGAAACATCGTTTTGGTTCTCAGGAGGTTTTTCTATCTCAGGTTCACTAGAAGCATGCAAAGTCCTATCATTTTTCTTTTTCTTCTTTGATGGACTAGGTGCATCAATATTATTTCTTTGAGAATCTTGTTCAATTCTTTTAGGATGACTTTCAGGATATAGAGGATCCTGAGTCATTCTACCCCCTCTAGTAACAACTCTAACATCATGATCATTTATTTTATTATTCATTTCATCAAGCAAATCATTTTGTGACTTAGCTATTTGTTCTAACTCAGTCTGGACCATAGAAGCATGTTTACTTAAGCACTTAACATCATTAGCAGTTCTAAACATCAAATCACTCAAGCGTTCAATCATGATGGCATTTCATTTTAGTTGATTGCTAACATATAAATTGAAGTGTTCTTCCTTAATGATGTAGTTATCAAATTCATCCAAGCATTGGCTAGCAGACTTATTATAGGGAATATCACTTTCATCGAATCTAGTGAGAGAATTTACCTCTACTACCTGTGTCGGGATATCATGTCCATGTATTTCTTCAATAGGTGGTAAATTCTTAACATCTTCAGCTTTAATACCTTTTTCCTTCATAGATTTCTTAGCTTTTTACATATCTTCTGGACTGAGGAATAGAATACCTCTCTTCTTCGGAGTTGGCTTGGGTGGTGGTTCGGGAAGTGTCCAATCATCGGCATTTCTCAATATATTATTCAATAGTTCTTCAGCCTGTCGAACAGTGCGTTCCCTCAAAACACAACCAGCACAACTATCTAGGTAGTCCCTAGAAGCATCGGTTAGTCCATTATAAAAGATATCAAGTATTTCATTTTTCTTAAGAGGATGATCAGGCAAAGCATTAAGTAGTTGGAGAAGCCTCCCACAAGCTTGAGGGAGATTCTCTTCTTCAATTTGCACAAAGTTAAATATTTCCTATAAAGCATCTTGTTTCTTGTGAGCAGGAAAATATTTTTTCGAAAAGTAATATATCATATCTGATGGAAATATGCCCTAGAGGCAATAATAAAGTTGTTATTATTTTATATTTCCTTGTTCATGATAAAGGTTTATTATTCATGCTAGAATTGTATTGACCGGAAACTTAAATACATGTGTGAATACATAAACAAATACCGTGTCCCTAGTGAGCCTCTACTAGACTAGCTCGTTGATCAAAGATGGTTAAGGTTTCCTAACCATAGACATGAGTTGTCATTTGATAACGGGATCACATCATTAGGAGAATGATGTGATGGACAAGACCCATCTGTTAGCTTAGCATATGATCGTTCTGTTTATTGCTACTGCTTTCTTGAATGTCAAATACATGTTCCTCCGACCATGAGATCATGCAACTCCCGGATACCGGAGGAATACCATGTGTGCTATCAAACGTCACAACGTAACTGGGTGATCATAAAGATGCTCTACAGGTATCTCCGAAGGTGTCTGTTGAGTTGGCATGGATCGAGACTGGGATTTGTCACTCCGTGTTTCGGAGAGGTATCTCTGGGCCCTCTCGGTAATGCACATCATAAGAAGCTTGCAAGCAAAGTGACTAAGGAGTTAGTTACGGGATGATGTATTACGGAACGAGTAAAGAGACTTGCCGGTAACGAGATTGAACTAGGTATGGAGATACCGACGATCGAATCTCGGGCAAGTAACATACCGACGGACAAAAGGAATTACATATGTTGTCATTGCGGTTCGACCGATAAGATCTTCGTGGAATATGTAGGAACCAATATGGGCATCCAGGTTCCGCTATTGATTATTGACCGGAGAGGCGTCTCGGTCATGTCTACATCATTCCCGAACCCGTAGGGTCCGCACGCTTAACGTTCGTTGACGATATAGTGTTATATGAGTTATGTGAATTGGTAACCGAATGTTGTTCGGAGTCCCGGATGAGATCTCGGACGTCACGAGGAGTCTCGGAATGGTCAAGAGGTAAAGATTTATATATGGGAAGTCATATTTTGGGTTTCGGAAAAAGGTGCAGTTTTTTTTCGGTATTGTACCGGGAAGCTTCCAGAAGGTTCCGGAGGATTCCGGAGGGGTCCGGAAGTCCACAAGTGGGTCCACCACGTCCCAAGGGCTGGCATGGGCTAAGGGGAGGCGCCCTGGCCTTATTGGGCCAGGCGCACCAAGTCCTCAAAAGCCCACGCAGCTAGGGAAGGAAAAAGGAAGAGTCCTAGTAGGAATAGGATTGGACTTTGGAGTCCAAGTCCACGTGTGTACTATTCACGTGGTATTGTTCACGTGGTACTATTCACATGGTACTGTTCACGTGGCACTATTCCTTCTACTCCAAGCCCCTACACATATATAAATATAGGAGAGGGGGCGCCCCAAACAAGCAACAACATTGTCTTGGCCGTGTGCGCCGCCTCCCTCCACAGTTCCGTCCCTCGGTCATATTTTCGCAGTGCTTGGGCGAAGCCCTGCGGAGATAGCATCACCATCACCGTCACCATGCCGTCGTGCTGCCGGAACTCATCCACTACCTCGCCGTCTTGCTGGATCAAGAAGTCGAGGACGTCACCGAGCTGAACGTGTGCTGAACACGGAGGTGCCGTACGTTCGGTACTCGGTCGGTTGGATCGTGAAGTTGTTCGACGACATCAACCGCGTTGTTCTAACGCTTCCGCTTACGGTCTACGAGGGTACGTAGACACACTCCCCCTCTCGTAGCTATGCATCTCCATGGATAGATCTTGCGTGTGCGTAGAAAAATTTTGTTTTCCATGCAACGTTCCCCAACAGTGGCATCATGAGCCAGGTCTATGCGTAGATGGTATGCACGAGTAGAACACAAAGAGTTGTGGGCGGTGATCGTCATACTGCTTACCACCAACGTCTTATTTTGATTCGGCGGTATTGTAAGATGAAGCGGCCCGGACCAACCTTACATGTCCACGTACATGAGACCGGTTCCACCGACAGACTTGCAACTTGTTTTGCATAAAGGTGGCTGGCGGGTGTCTGTTTCTCCTACTTTAGTTGAATCGAATTTGACTGCGGCCGGTCCTTGTTGTAGGTTAAAACAGCAAACTTGATAAATCACCGTTGTGGTTTTGTGCCGTAGGTAAGAACGGTTCTTGCTAGAAGCCCGTAGCAGCCACGTAAAACTTGCAACAACAAAGTAGAGGACGTCTAACTTGTTTTTGCAGGGTATGTTGTGATGTGATATGGTCAAGACATGATGTGATATACGTTATTGTATGAGATGATCATGTTTTGTAAATTATCGGCAACCGGCAGGAGCCTTATGGTTGTCTCTTTATTGTATGAAATGCAAGCGCCATGTAATTGCTTTACTTTATCGCTATGCGTTAGCAATAGTTATAGAAGCAATAGTTGGCGAGACGATCACGACGCAACGATGGAGATCAAGGTGTCGAGCCGGTGACGATGGAGATCATGACGATGCTTTGGAGATGGAGATCAAAAGCACAAGATGATGATGGCCATATCATGTCACATATTTTGATTGCATGTGATGTTTATCCTTTATGCATCTTATTTTGCTTAGAACGACGGTAGAATTATAAGATGATCCCTTCACTAAATTTCAAGATAAAAGTGTTCTCCCTGAGTATGCACCGTTGCTAAAGTTCGTCGTTTCGAAGCACCTCGTGATGATCGGGTGTCATAGATTCTACGTTCACATACAACGGGTGTAAGCCAGTTTTACACAAGCAGAATACTTGGGTTAAACTTGACGAGCCTAGCATGTACAGACATGGTCTCGGAACACTGGAGACCGAAAGGTCGAACATGAGTCATATAGTAGATATGATCAACATGGAGATGTTCACCATTGATGACTATCCCATCTCACGTGATGATCGGACATGGGCTAGTTGATTTGGATCATGTATCACTTAGTTAACTTGAGGGATGTTAATTTAAGTGGGAGTTCATTAGTAATTTGATTAATTGAACTTAATTTATCATGAACTTAGTCCTGATAGTCTTTGAAAATTATGTTGTAGATCAATAGCTCGCGTTGTAGCTCCCCTGTTTTTGATACGTTCCTAGAGAAAGCTTAGTTGAAAGATGATGGTAGCAATTACACGGACTGGGTCCGTAACTTGAGGATTATCCTCATTGCTGCACAGAAGGATTATGTCCTTGATGCACCGCTAGGTGATGGACCTGCTGCAGGAGCTGCTGCAGACGTTGTGAACGCCTGGCAGGCTCGATCTGATGACTACTCGATAGTTCAGTGTGCCATGCTCTACGGCTTAGAACCGGGACTACAAAAGTGTTTTGAACGCTATGGAGCATATGAGATGTTCCAGGAGCTAAAATTGATATTTCAAGCTAATGCCCGGGTTGAGAGATATGAAGTCTCCAACAAGTTCTTCAGCTGTTAGATGGAGGAGAACAGTTCTGTCAGTGAACACATACTCAGAATGTCTGGATACCACAACCACTTGACTCAGCTGGGAATTGATCTTCCAGTTGATAGTGTTATTGACAGAGTTCTTCAGTCACTGCCACCAAGCTATAAAGGCTTCGTGATGAACTATAATATGAAAGGGATGGAGAAGACAATTCCCGAGCTCTTCGCGATGCTGAAATCGGTGGAGGTAGAAATCAAGAAGGAGCATCAAGCGTTGATGGTTAACAAGACCACTAGTTTCAAGAAAAAGGGCAAGGGAAAGAAGGGGAACTTCAAGAAGAACGGCAAGCAAGCTGCCGCTCCCACGAAGAAACCCAAAGCTGGACCCAGGCCTGAAACAGAGTGCTTCTACTGCAAAGGAACTGGTCACTGGAAGCGGAACTGCCCCAAGTATTTGGCGGATAAGAAGGATGGCAAAGTGAACAAAGGTATATTTGATATACATGTTATTGATATGTACCTCACTAGTGCTCATAGCAGCGTCTGGGTATTTGATACCGATTCAGTTGCTAATATTAGTAACTTGAAGCAGGAGCTGCAGAGTAACGGAGACTAGCTGAGGGCGAGGTGACGATATGTGTTGGAAGTGTCTCCAAGATTGATATGATCAATATCGACACGCTCGTAATACCTTCGGGATTAGTATTAATCCTAAATAATGGTTATTTGGTGCTTGCGTTGAGCATAAAACATTATATCTGGATATTGTTTATTGCAAGACGGTTATTCATTTAAGTCAGAGAATAATGGTTATTCTGTTTATATGAATAATATCCCTCGTGATCATGCACCCTTGTGAATGGTTTATTCTTGTTGAATCTCGATCGTAGTGATACACATATTCATAATATTGATGCCAAAAGATGCAAAGTTGATAATGATAGTGCAACATACTTGTGGCATTGCCGTTTAGGTCATATTGGTGTAAAGCGCATGAAGAAACTGCATGCTGATGGACTTTTGGAATCTCTTGATTATGAATCATTTGATACTTGCGAACCATGCCTCATGGGCAAGATGACTAAAACTCCGTTCTTCGAAACAATGGAGCGAGCTACTGATTTGTTGGAAATAATACATACCGATGTATGCGGTCCGATGAATGTTGAAGCACGCGGCGGGTATCGTTATTTTCTAACCTTCACAGATGATTTGAGTAGATATGGGTATATCTACTTGATGAAACACAAGTCTGAAACATTTGAAAAGTTCAAAGAATTTCAGAGTGAAGTAGAGAATCATCGTAACAAGAAAATAAAGTTTCTACGATCTGATCGCGGAGGCGAATATTTGAGTTACGAGTTTGGCCTTCATTTAAGAAAATGTGGAATTGTTTCACAACTCACGCCACCTGGAACACCACAGCGTAATGGTGTGTCCGAACGTCGTAACCGTACTTTATTGGATATGGTGCGTTCTATGATGTCTCTTACCGATTTGCCACTATCGTTTTGGGATTATGCATTAGAGACAGCTGCATTCACGTTAAATAGGGCACCGTCTAAATCCGTTGAGACGACACCGTATGAACTATGGTTTGGCAAGAAACCTAAGCTGTCGTTTCTTAAAGTTTGGGGATGCGATGCTTATGTGAAAAAGCTTCAACCTGATAAGCTCGAACCCAAAGCGGAGAAGTGCGTCTTCATAGGATACCCTAAAGAAACAATTGGGTACACCTTCTACCACAGATCCGAAGGCAAGGTCTTTGTTGCCAAGAATGGGTCCTTTCTAGAGAAGGAGTTTCTCTCGAAAGAAGTGAGTGGGAGGAAAGTAGAACTTGATGAGGTAATTGTAACTTATCTCGAATTGGAAAGTAGCTCATCAGAGAAAACCGTTCCCGTGATGCCTACACCAATAAGAGAGGAAGATAATGATAAAGATCATGAAACTTTAGATCAAGTTACTACTGAACTTCGTAGGTCGACCAGAGTACGTTCCGCACCAGAGTGGTACGGTAATCCTGTTCTGGAAGTTATGTTGTTAGACAACGGCGAACCTACGAACTATGAAGAAGCTATGATGAGCCCAGATTCCGACAAATGGCTTGAGGCCATGAAATCTGAGATAGGATCCATGTATGAGAACAAAGTATGGACTTTGGTGGACTTGCCCGATGATCGGCAAGCCATTGAGAATAAATGGATTTTTAAGAGGAAGACAAATGCTAATGGTAATATCACTGTCTACAAAGCTCGACTTGTCGCGAAAGGTTTTCGACAAGTTCAAGGGGTTGACTATGATGAGACTTTCTCACCCGTAGCGATGCTTAAGTCTATCCGAATCATGTTAGCAATTGCCGCATTTTATGATTATGAAATCTGGCAAATGGATGTCAAAACTGCATTCCTTAATGGTTTTCTCAAAGAAGAGTTGTATATGATGCAACCAGAAGGTTTTGTCGATCCTAAGGGTGCTAACAAAGTGTGCAAGCTCCAGCGATCCATCTATGGACTAGTGCAAGCATCTAGGAGTTGGAATATACGCTTTGATGAGGTGATCAAAGCATATGGTTTTGTACAGACTTACGGTGAAGCCTGTATTTACAAGAAAGTGAGTGGGAGCTCTGTAGCATTTCTAATATTATATGTGGATGACATATTGTTGATTGGAAATGATATAGAATTTCTGGATGGCATAAAAGGATACTTGAATGAAAGACCTCGGTGAAGCTGCTTATATATTGGGCATCAAGATCTATAAAGATAGATCAAGATGCTTGATAAGACTTTCAATGAGTACATACCTTGACAAGATTTTGAAGTTCAAAATGGATCAGTCAAAGAAGGAGTTCTTGCCTGTATTGTAAGGTGTAAAGTTGAGTAAGACTCAAAGCTCGACCACGGTAGAAGATAGAGAGAGAATGAAAGACATTCCCTATGCCTCAGCCATAGGTTCTATAATGTATGCCATGCTGTGTACCACACCTAATGTGTGCCTTGCCACGTGTTTGGCAAAGGGGGTGCAAGAGTGATCCAGGAGTGGATCACTGGACAGCGGTCAAAATTATCCTTAGTAACTAAAGGACTAAGGAAATGTTTCTCGATTATGGAGGTGATAAAGAGTTCGTCGTAAAGGGTTACGTCAATGCAAGCTTTGACACCAATCTGAATATCTATGAGTAGCAAACCGGATACGTATAATGGAGCAGTCATTTGGAATAGCTCCAAGTAAAGCGTGATAGCAGCATCTACAGTATGACATAAGGATTTGCAAACTACACATGGGTCTGAATATTGTAGACCCATTGACTAAAATTCTCTCTCACGAGCAAAACATGATCACACCTTAGAACTCTTTGAGTGTTAATCACATGGTGATGTGAGCTAGATTATTGACTCTAGTGAACTCTTGGGTGTTAATCACATGGCAATGTGAACTAGATTATTGACTCTAGTGCAAGTGGGAGACTGATGGAAATATGCCCTAGAGGCAATAATAAAGTTGTTATTATTTTATATTTCCTTGTTCATGATAAAGGTTTATTATTCATGCTAGAATTGTATTGACCGGAAACTTAAATACATGTGTGAATACATAAACAAATACCGTGTCCCTAGTGAGCCTCTACTAGACTAGCTCGTTGATCAAAGATGGTTAAGGTTTCCTAACCATAGACATGAGTTGTCATTTGATAACGGGATCACATCATTAGGAGAATGATGTGATGGACAAGACCCATCTGTTAGCTTAGCATATGATCGTTCTGTTTATTGCTACTGCTTTCTTGAATGTCAAATACATGTTCCTCCGACCATGAGATCATGCAACTCCCGGATACCGGAGGAATACCTTGTGTGCTATCAAACATCACAACGTAACTGGGTGATCATAAAGATGCTCTACAGGTATCTCCGAAGGTGTCTGTTGAGTTGGCATGGATCGAGACTGGGATTTGTCACTCCGTGTTTCGGAGAGGTATCTCTGGGCCCTCTCGGTAATGCACATCATAAGAAGCTTGCAAGCAAAGTGACTAAGGAGTTAGTTACGGGATGATGTATTACGGAACGAGTAAAGAGACTTGCCGGTAACGAGATTGAACTAGGTATGGAGATACCGACGATCGAATCTCGGGCAAGTAACATACCGACGGACAAAAGGAATTACGTATGTTGTCATTGCGGTTCGACCGATAAGATCTTCGTGGAATATGTAGGAACCAATATGGGCATCCAGGTTCCGCTATTGATTATTGACCGGAGAGGCGTCTCGGTCATGTCTACATCATTCCCGAACCCGTAGGGTCCGCACGCTTAACGTTCGTTGACGATATAGTGTTATATGAGTTATGTGAATTGGTAACCGAATGTTGTTCGGAGTCCCGGATGAGATCCCGGACGTCATGAGGAGTCTCGGAATGGTCGAGAGGTAAAGATTTATATATGGGAAGTTATATTTTGGGTTCCGGAAAAAGGTGCAGTTTTTTTTCGGTATTGTACTGGGAAGCTTCCAGAAGGTTCCGGAGGATTCCGGAGGGGTCCGGAAGTCCACAAGTGGGTCCACCACGTCCCAAGGGCTGGCATGGGCTAAGGGGAGGCGCCCTGGCCTTATTGGGCCAGGCGCACCAAGTCCTCAAAAGCCCACGCAGCTAGGGAAGGAAAAAGGGAGAGTCCTAGTAGGAATAGGATTGGACTTTGGAGTCCAAGTCCACGTGTGTACTATTCACGTGGTACTGTTCACGTGGCACTATTCCTTCTACTCCAAGCCCCTACACATATATAAATAGAGGAGAGGGGGCGCCCCAAACAAGCAACAACATTGTCTTAGCCGTGTGCGGCGCCCCCCTCCACAGTTCCGTCCCTCGGTCATATTTTCGCAGTGCTTGGGCGAAGCCCTGTGGAGATAGCATCACCATCACCGTCACCACGCCGTTGTGCTGCCAGAACTCATCCACTACCTCACCGTCTTTCTGGATCAAGAAGTCGAGGACGTCACCGAGCTGAACGTGTGCTGAACGCGGAGGTGCCGTACGTTTGGTACTCGGTCGGTTGGATCGTGAAGTTGTTCGACGACATCAACCGCGTTGTTCTAACGCTTCCGCTTACGGTCTACGAGGGTACGTAGACACACTCCCCCTCTCGTAGCTATGCATCTCCATGGATAGATCTTGCGTGTGCATAGAATTTTTTTGTTTTCCATGCAACGTTCCCCAACAATATCCTGGGGACTACGCACACAACCAGGAGCAAGAGTATTAAACCATTTCTTAGCATCACCCTTTAATGAGAAATGAAACAACTTAAGAATATAGTAGTAACGAATTTTTTCCTCGTGAGCAAATAGGGTGGCAATATCATTCAACTTAGTAAGATGTGCCACAACAATTTCAGTTTCATAACCATGAAAAGGATCAGATTCAACCAAAATAATTAACTCAGGATCGACAGAGAATTCATAATCCTTATCGGTAACAAATATGGGAGAGGTAGCAAACTTAGGATCATATTTCATTCTCTCCCTCATAGATTTTTCTTTCAACTCAGCAAGCAATTTTCTAACCTCATCTCTACCATTACAAGCAAGAATTGCCCTAGCTGTCTCCCTATCAAAAACATAACCATCAGATGTCTCAGGCATTTCAATTCTAGTAGGAGAGCTAGGCATAATAGGTGAATCGTAATTTTTAAGAGTTTCAACATTTTCAATTCCTTTAGCTTTAGCAATTTGTTCATCAAGAAATTCACCAAGTGGCACAGTATTATCAAGCATAGTACTAGCATAATCAATAGTTTCATTCATAGCAGAAGTAGTATCATCAATAACTTGCGACATATCAGAATGAATAGCAGGTGGTGGTGTCGCAAGACTACTCAAAGGTTCAGATCTGAAATCATGGCACTCAGGCCCTAGTGACAAGCATTAAGCATAGCAAAGTCATAGCAACATCAATCTCAGAACATAGTGGATACTAGGGATCAAAGCCCTAACAAATTGACTCGATTACATGGTAAATCTCATTCAATCCATCACCGTCCAGCAAGCCTACGAAGAAATTACTCACACACGGCGGTGAGCATCATGAAATTGGTGTTGGAGGATGGTTGATGATGACGACGGCGTCGAATCCCCCTCTCCGGAGCCCTGAACGGACTCCAGATCAGCCCTCCCGATGAAGAACAGGAGGTGGCGGCGGATCCGTATCGTAAAACGCAATGATTCTTTCTCTCTGATTTTTTTCTCCATGAATAGGTACTTATAGCGTTGGAATTAGGGTAAACGGAGCTGCCAGGGCCCCACAAGCCTGGGGGGCGCGCCCTGGGGGGGTGGGCACGCCCCCTGAGCTTGTGGCTCCTGGGTGGCCCCCCTCCAGTAGATCTTTTCGCCAGTTTTTTTATATATTCTGAAATAATTCTCCGTAAATTTTCAGGTCCATCCGAGAACTTTTATTTCTGCACAAAAATAACACCATGACAATTCTGCTGAAAACAGCGTCAGTCCGGGTTAGTTCCATTCCAATCATGCAAATTAGAGTCCAAAACCAGAGCAAAAGTGTTTGAAAAAGTAGATATGTTTGGGACGTATCATAAGGCAATGGGTTGAGGCATCGCCTTGCAACCCGATGTATTTGTACAAGGGATCGATGGAATGACTTTGATTACTTAACGTCATTTATGTGTCCGATTGCAACAGAGTTGTCTCTTGTCTTCTTCTCGTCCCGGAGATCGATCAAGGAGGTAAGGAACGAGGAGGACGCAGAACGCTAACCCGAACAGCGGTGAGAGAAGGGGTTAGTACGGTAGTGAAAAGCCAATCCTTGGGACGAATGAGGTGTGGTCATTAACGTCCGATGCATTTGTTCGAATATTTGTTCTTAATAATAGAGGTAACCCCGCGCGACGGTATGGGCCTGCGGTTGGACAACTGACTCTTGATGCAGGCCATGCACCGATCAAGACGGGCCCCATCCCCACATCATCGCGTCGCAAGAAAATCTTAATGGTTGTCTTGCAAAGCACAAATTAATATCATATCCCGAGCACAAATATAAGGTTGTAAGCACAAGCCCTCATACCCATGTCAGTTTTAATACTAGTGTTTACACCCCTAAGATTGTTAAAGATCCTGTTGAAAAATGGAATTATATTCATTAGCAATAACTTGTGAGAGCCTTTGTCGTAGTGTACATCCGCTCGTGGGTTCAACAATTCAGGGCCACTCTTTGGGAAAAAGACAGGGAACCTTTCTGTTATCCAAACCGAATCTCAGAGGGCATCAATGCACGAATAATCTTTATAGTTATGTTGGCTTACTGTCGATACTTCCATTCTTCCAGTCGAGTCAAGGTGGTACTAGACTACCTACAACTGTTGAGAGGGAAGTCTGCCATGCTAGTGAGCTGGGTTTTTTTTTAGACAAACTAGTGAGCTGGTCTATCTACACGGGTTGATCACATGACAAATTTTGGGCCCATGATACTTCACACGCGTGAAATGAGAGAAAAGAAAAGCACCTGCCGATGAGACCTCCAGGAGAGCTCCTATTGGACGCCCATTGGCGTCAAATAGGGGAGGCTCCGCCTGAAGCCAGGACAAATGGACCAGCCCACTCTGCCCACGTTCTTTTTCCTCTTCAGCTTTTTAGTTGTGTTTTCATCAAAATAAAATGCCCATTCTTTTCTAGGAGCTAGATATTTATAAACCTATTAAAAAGTAAAAAATATATGTTAGAAAATAGTCCAGCATATGTTTAAAAATAGTTTAGTGTATGTCAAAAGATCATCTTTTTTAAATGTTCATCGTATATTAAAAAAGTTAAATACTGAGTATATACTACCAAAATGTTCATTGTATATTAAAAAAATGTTTGATGTGTATCTGAAAAATCTTCACCGAATACTAAAGAAAAGTGTAGTGTGTATTTTAAAAATGCTCACCGTATATTACAAAAATACTTTTCATGGTATATTACAAAAACTATAAAAAAAGAAAATATGCAAAAATAAAAACTTGAAAAAGACAGAAGAAAAACCAAATCTGAAAACAAAAAAAGAAAAGGAAAAAATAATAAATAAATAACGATAAAAAAATGAAAAAAAAATCAGATAAATAAAAAATAAACTTGAAGTGAACAAACAAAAAAGACGAAGACATGAAGGCAATGTTTTATCTTCCAATGTTTTTTTTTCTTTTTATTTTTTCCCCTTTTCCCCTTTTTCTTCATTTTCTGTTTCCTTTTGGTTTTATTCGGTTCTATTAGGTTTTTATTGTTTTCTTCTCTATTTTTTATTTTTATTTTTATTTTATTTTATTTTTTATTTATCGTTCTTAATCTGTTTCCTCATATTTTCTATGTTTCTTTGGTTTTTTTCTTCTATTTGCTTTTGATTTCTTTGCTTCTTTCTCGGTATTTCTTATTTCAAACTTTTTCACACACAATGTACATTTTTGTATACATCAGAATTTTTTTTTATACACACTGTATATTTTCGCATACATCAGGAACATTATTTTTACGCATGTTTAACATTTTCAAAATACGTTATTAACATTTTTCAAATATATGTTTTGATGTCTACTTTTTCACACAAATTTTGCATATTTTGTATACAACAAGAACATTTTTTATACATGTTTAACTTTTTTCAAATATTGTTTTTTGATGTCTACTTTTCTTTCATACACACTGCACATTTTTCGTATAGATGGGCAACATTTTAATACATGGCTAACATTTTTCAGAAACATGATTAACATTTTTAAATATATTTGTTTGATGACTAATTTTTTTTCATACACGTTGTATATTTTCCATATGTATCAGGAATTTCTTTTATACACATTTAACTTTTTTTAAATATATGATTAACAATTTTATACATGGATTACATTTTTCAAAAACATGATTAACTTATCTAAATTTATGTTTTGATAATAAAATTTTTATTACACATTTTGCATTTTTCATACGCATTAGGAGCATTTTTTTACACGTTTAAATTTTTTCAAATAGATGATTAACATTTTTTTTCAAATATTTTGTGTTTGATGACTGTTTCACACATTGCACATTTTTTTGTATATATCAGGAACTGTTTTAACATTTTTGAAATATATGATTTCCATTTGTTTGATACACGATCCTTTTTATATGGAACTAGCAAAACAATAAAATATTTAACTACATTATACTTACCAGAATAACCAACAATTTTAAGGGCGCTTGCTCTGGAAAGATCCAATCCCACGCCACCGCGGTCGAGGGCGACAACTCCACGCACTGTGATACGTGTGATTTGCTGAAGAAAACGAGCAGTGCAACAAACTCATTGCGGTCCGCCTGGCCCATGGATACGGCGCTGCGCGGGCGAGCATTCTTTCTGCCTCGCTTTAAGCGACACATAGTCGCGCCCGCTCTCAGTGAAGGCTTGTCTATTTGCCGCTTGCATGCGGCAAATAGGATCCACCTCCTTTTGGACGCCCACATGTGTCAACTAGGGAGGCAACGAAAATGGGCCAGAACACTTTGGCGAAGCATTTTTTTTCTTCATTTTAATCATTCTTTACCTAAATCAGGTGGTAAATATTTGAAAACCCTTTAAAAAAATTAAAACATTCTTTAGAAATGTCCAATATGAATTTGAAAAAGTTATGTGTATACTAAAAATATGTTCACTATATATTAGAAAAATGTTCATCATATATAACAAAACAATTTAGTGGGTGATAAAAAAATTCATCGTATATTACAAGAATTTTTCACCGTGTATTAAAAAAGGAAAAGTAAAAATAAAAAAGGAAATAAAAAGAAAGAGAAAATGGGAAAGATAAAACCAAACAAACAAAACTCTAGAAAAATGCCTGAAAGGACCAGAAAAGAAGAAGAAAAAAACATAAAAGCAACATAAGCGAACGAGAAACTGAAAACCGGGGAATGAACTGCATAGGCAAATGTTTCTATGTCTAGTGAATTTTCTAAATAAAAACTGTCATGTAAAATAAATAAATAAAATTACTAATATTAGGCGGGTTTCATATTCCACCCATGACTAATCATGTTACTGTGTGGGTGAAGACAAGAACCCATACCCCATTCGGGTCGGGTGTCATGGTTACTGGAACCCATGTGCTGGATTGCCATCTCTAAGATGATGGTGTTACGTGATGCTGTTAAAGTATTTCCTTTTGTTCATATCACATGTAATAGGAATGTAATCCTACCGAATAATTGTTGTATCGGTTATGATCTCTCTGATTCACCTTGATTAGCAAGGCATGTAATCCCTATATATGTGAATACAAGGCGCCCTTCAGGTGGCGTGAATTGCACAACAATACTAGTTTTCTTGGTATCAGACTACACACGATCCAGCCCCCTTCTCTCAAGTCGCACGCCTCCTGACCCCATCCTCGCCGCCACACCATGTCCACCGCGCCCGGCACCAGTAGCTCTCTCTCCTCCCCGACGCTCCCTGTCACCACCAACTCCACCACCGGTGCCCTGATCTCGGCCGTCCTACCCGCTGCTGCGTCGCCGGCCATGAACGTCGCCAGCGTGCGTACTCACGTCCCCATCACCCTGGACCTCCATGCTTCCAACTTCACCAAGTGGAGGATGCTGGTTCGCGTCCTTCTCGGCAAGTACGATCTACTCTCCCACGTCAACGCCGTCACTGCCGAGGCGGACCGCACCCCGGACTGGACTCGCGAGGACTATATTGTCCGCTCGTGGTTGTACGGGTCCATCTCCGATGAGATTCTGGATATTATCATGGCAGAGGAACAAACTGCTCAGGAGGCCTGGACGCTCATCTCCAACCTTTTCCTTGACAATCAGTTGACCCGCGCGGTCTACCTCGAGGCGGAATTCCGCGGCCTCGTCCAAGGCGATCTCTCCATCACCGCCTACTGCCACTGTCTGAAGGCGTTGTCCGACGCCCTGAGCGACGTCGGCACCCCCGTCTCCGACCAAACTCTCGTCCTCAACTGCCTTCGTGGGCTCAATCCGCGCTTCTCCGACATCACGACTATCGTGACTATGCAGAACCCTCTTCCATCTTTCAGCCAGACGAGGTCCCTGCTCACTCTACGCGAGACTCAGCTCGCGAACTCTGTCGCGATTGGGAACCAGACCGCCCTCTATGGCGGTGCGCCCTCCCACGGCACCGGCGGCTCCAACTCCTCTGGTCACCACCGCGGGTCGGACCGCGGCGACGGCGCTCGGCACGGCAACAACAACGGGGGCGGCGCCTCTGGTGGCAGCCACAACGGCGGCAACTGGAAGAAGAAGAAGTCCGGCGGCGGGTCCAGTGGCGGCGGCCGCTCCGCTCCTCACGACAGCAACTTCCAGCGCGGGGCGTCCTCATCGATCGGCCCCTGGGTCTGTTTCAACCCCTATACGGGGCAGCAGTTCCAGGCGGGGCCGCAGCTCCAGGCCCCCCTCGCGACACGGGCCAACTCCAGCGCAGGCCTCCTTGGGCCGCGCCCTCCAGTGATGCCGCCGGCCCAGGCCTTCACCTCCCTCGCGCCACTGCATGGCCAGGCGTTCGGCACCAACGCTCCACCGATTCCTGGCTACGGCGGAGCACCAGCGTGGGACTGCTCGGCTCTTCTTGCTGCCCTGAACAACGCCGCTACACCCTCGACCATCGGTGAGTGGGTCATGGACTCCGAAGCCACCGCACATATGGCCTCCGACCCCGGTATGCTCCACACTCTCATTACTTCCTCCTCTCTTTCTACTGTCACCGTGGGTAATGGCTCCACCTTGCCCATCTCTCACACCGGCGACACATCTCTCCCTACTTCCGCTCGCTCTCTCCTCCTTCGCAATGTCTTAGTTGTTCCAACTATTGTCAAAAATTTACTTTCCGTTCGTCGTTTCACTATTGATAATCTTTGCTCAATTGAATTTGACCCGTTCGGCTTTTCTGTGAAGGACCTTCACACCAAGGCCGTGATTCTTCGCTGCAATAGCCTCGGCGACCTCTACGTCTTCCCATCCGCGGTCATCAACCACCACGCCCATGGACTCCTTGCCACCACCACTACCGAGCTATGGCATCGCCGCTTAGGTCACCCGGGACGCGACGCCATGTCCCAACTTCATAAGAACTCTTTTATCTCATGTAATAAAGCAGCCACGCATGTCTGTCATGCTTGTCAACTTGGCAAACACGTGCGCTTGCCATTCACTAGGTCTACTTCAATAAGCGTCGAACCTTTTAAGTTGATTCATTGTGATCTTTGGACTTCACCGATTTTGAGCAATTCTGGTTTCAAATATTACCTCATTATTGTCGACGATTTTTCCCACTTCATGTGGACGTTTCCTCTTCGCCAAAAATCTGAAACCGCCAACACTCTACTTAACTTTGTTGCTTATATCCGCACACAGTTTTCCCGGCCTCTTGTTGCTATGCAAGCTGACAACGGGACCGAGTTTCTCAACTCCACGGTCACCAACTTCTTCTCCACCCATGGCATTCACCTTCGTCTCTCGTGTCCTTACACGTCCGCACAAAACGGCAAGGCCAAACGTGCGATCCGCACAATCAACGACGTCGTTCGTACGCTTCTTTTCCAGTCTTCTATGCCACCCTCCTACTGGGCTGAAGCCCTTGCCACGGCCACGTATCTCGTCAACATCCGCCCCTCCCAATCCATTGGCTTTGCGGTACCCTACATACGCCTCCACGACACTCCACCCAACTACGCCGCCCTCCATGTCTTTGGTTGCCTGTGTTATCCTAACCAGTCCGCTACGGCCACAAATAAACTCTCCCCACGATCCACCGCTTGTGTCTTCTTAGGATACCCAAGCAACCACAAAGGCTATCGATGCCTTGATATTAGCACTCGTCGAGTCATCCTATCCCGCCATGTGGTATTTTACGAGACCATATTTCCCTTCTCCTACTCCCAAGAGCGTCTAGCTGATCCCATCGCCGCCCTTGATTTCCTACTAGGGCCCAGTTCTTTTGCAAGATTCTTCCAGAATCTGACCCCTCCCTAGCTTCTCCCAGAATCTTTGACCCCCATTTGTTTTACAATCCTAGCTAATTAGACACTAACTAGATAGGATTGTAAAACAAATGGAGCTCAAAGATTTTGGGAGAAGCTGGGGAGGGGTCAGATTCTGGGAGAATCTTGCAAAAGAACTGGGCCTAGACCTCGCAGTCACGCAGCACACACCAAACCTGCATGCACCCTCGCCTCCTGCCATGCATGGCGACAGCAGCGCCGCACCCAGCCCCAGCCCCACGTCCCGCAACGCTGCACCCAGCCCCACGCCTCGCAGCATCCCGCTCGGGTTTCCTGCGCGCCCGCAACCCGCCATGCATGCGCACCAGCGACCCGCCATGCATGGCGGCTCTCCGCCTCCCTCCACGACCGATCGGCCGAGCACACCTCCCAGCCCGCTGTCTCCCCTCTCGCCCATGGTTTCACCCTCACCCGTGGTGTCTACCCCACCAGGTCCACCACCTTCTCCCTCTAGCTCCACATCCGCCTCTAGCGACCCATCTCCTCCGGTTGTAGTCCACCGGCCCCCATCACCATCTAACACCCACACCATGGTCACTCGAGCGAAACGTGGTCTCTTCCAGCCCGTCGACCGTCTCAACCTTCATGTTTCCCACTCCACTCCTTCTCCTATTCCTAAAACATACCGGGGAGCACTACATGACCCGCACTGGCGTCGTGCTATGAACGAGGAATTTGATGCTCTTGTTGCTAACCAGACGTGGTCTCTTGTTCCATGTCCTCCTCGTGCTCATGTTGTTTCAGGGAAGTGGATCTTCAAACATAAGTTTCACTCGGACGGCAGCCTTGCTCGGTACAAGGCGCGATGGGTCGTACGTGGCTACTCTCAACAACAGGGCATTGACTTCGACGAGACTTTTAGCCCTGTTGTGAAGCCTGCCACTATCCGGATTGTTCTCAGCCTTGCCGTCTCCCGGTCTTGGCCGATCCACCAGCTCGATGTTAAGAACGCCTTTCTTCATGGCAATCTTGACGAGGAGGTTTACCGTCAGCAGCCCCCAGGCTTCGTCGATACTCGCTGCCCCGACTATGTGTGCCGCCTACACAAATCTCTCTACGGTCTCAAGCAGGCGCCGCGTGCTTGGTACCAACGATTCGCGCTGTTCGCACATCGACTTGGCTTTGTCGCTTCCAAGTCGGATGTCTCTTTGTTCATCTACAGGCGTGGACACGATCTTGCCTACATCCTGTTGTATGTGGACGACATCGTCATCACCGCTTCCACGGATCAGCTCCTTCGACGCCTCACACAACAACTTCATGCAGAATTTGCCATGATAGACCTCGGCACCCTGTCATTTTTCCTCGGCATCTCCGTCACTCGGACCTCCTCCGGCATGGTCCTCTCTCAGCGACAGTACGCGTTGGATCTTCTACAGCGCGCCGGCATGATTGACTGTCACCCGTCGGCCACCCCTATCGACACTAAGTGCAAGCTCTCAGCTCAGGATGGCCCTCTTCTCTCTGATCCCACGGAGTATCGGAGTTACGCAGGTGCTTTGCAGTATCTCACACGTCCAGACATCGCGCACGCAGTTCAACAGGACTGTCTGTACATGCATGCGCCCCGAGAGCCTCACATGCACTTGGTCAAGCGCATTCTACGCTACATCAAGGGCACCCTTGATCTCAGCCTGCATCTATCCAGCTCATCCTCAGTGGCACTTACTGCTTATTCTGACGCTGATTGGGCCGGGTGCCCTGACACTAGGCGCTCCACGTCTGGATACTGCGTTTATCTTGGTGATAACCTCGTCTCTTGGTCGTCTAAACGACAGACCACCGTGTCTCGCTCCAGTGCCGAGGCAGAGTATCGCGCAGTTGCTCATGTTGTGGCCGAGTGTTGTTGGATTCGTCAGCTGCTTGGTGAGCTTCATCACCCCCTGACGACTGCTACTGTTGTTTTTTGTGACAACGTTAGTACTGTCTACCTGGCCTCTAATCCGGTCCAGCATCGTCGCACCAAGCACATTGAGATTGGCATCCACTTCGTGCGGGAGAAGGTGTCGCTTGGAGAGGTCCGGGTTCTTCATGTGCCATCCTCGCATCAGTATGCTGACATTATGACAAAAGGATTATCCTCGCAGCTCTTCTCCGAGTTTCGTTCCAGCTTATGCTTGCTACCATACGACGCACAAGCTGAGGGGGGATGTTAAAGTATTTCCTTTTGTTCATATCACATGTAATAGGAATGTAATCCTACCGAATAATTGTTGTATATTTCGGTTATGATCTCTCTGATTCACCTTGATTAGCAAGGCATGTAATCCCTATATATGTGAATACAAGGCGCCCTTCAGGTGGCGTGAATTGCACAGCAATACTAGTTTTCTGATGCGAACAGAGATATTACCTTCTTGGCACGTCGAATTGTACCGGCGCATTGGAATCCGAGCTTGAAGCCTACCATGAAGGAATTCTATTTGCTCTTCAGCACACCCGATTATTATTCTTGAGTTGGACAGTGTAGTGGCAATCTCTACTCCTAAAGTTTCAGTCGGTACTCTCGCCTCATACCTCACCACTCGATGTTTCGCCCGCTGAGTGTATTCCACGCCCATCAGCGGCGAACTTGGACCGGCCCATTAACTCGTTCGTTGACGCACGACCTGCCGACGCCTGCCCCTCCTCGGCGTCCTCACGACGCCGCCCTCTTCTTCGCTCCGATCTTCTCGGCGCCCTGCCGCCGCCGTCACGTCCAACCTTGACCTCGATCCGTTGGACATCAGGACCCTGACCGACGCTGATTAGGGTTCCCAACCACCCAATATGAGGGACAGAGGAAAAGGGGCAGTGGGCTGCTGCGTGCATCCATGTCATGAGAATGAAAAGAAAAGAGAACGGGAAGATGAAGAAAGCAAGGGAATTAAAGAAGGGAGACATCCAAGGATTTTCTACATAGGAACACGCCAACGGTTAGTTCTATTCAGAACTTATCTCATATATAGATTGATTCATAATTTAATTAGATGTATGGATTCTGGGAGTCCGTACATAATTTAGCACTACAGATCTTAATTCGGATGATTGGACCATGATTAATCAGTGACGAATTTGAGGTTGACCCAAAAAGGAAAGTTGTAGGTTATGTAGAGAGCTTTCAAACGATACTAAGTATGCTCAGATCAGTTTGATGATCGAAAAGTAACAGCCAAAATTCTGCTACTGCTATGCAGTATTTCCAGAGCTGGGAGCTCCTGAGCTTAATTAAGGAATTATAATGGCAGAATTAGAATTTGGGCGCAACATAAGTATTGTTGGAAATTTCCTGTAGATGTCTGTACAGTACTTGTTTTCTTAATTTGGATATGCGGACATAAAGATTCGTAAATAACAGTGAGCAATCAGAAAAGGGGAGAAATGCAGATTCTATTCGAGAAGCTCGATTAAGTGTTTTCGTTGAGTTCCAAGAGATAGCTCTAGCTTGTAGTGACCTCGGTTGTTAAGATAGTATTAAGAGTGTTTTTTCTTCAGGTTTCGGAGCTTTCAATGCTAAGAGTAATTCTTGGATGAGCGTATTTATGGCTTGAGGCAAGTGCACTTCGACCTTCTTGTATGGTTTGCCCGTTGTTGGGTTGCGTTCAATGGCTTGCCCATGGTTGTGTTGCATTCGGTGGTTTGTTGTTCTTGGTTGATTTGGTTACGGAATTCTTGGGTCTTGTGTTTTTTTGTATTTTTAGCCTGGTGCGGTGAGAACTGCTCCACGTGTGCTTCTCTGTTTTGGTCGGTGAAATTCTGCTACACGTGGGCGGCTACATTGTGCTAGAGCCTGGTGCGGTGAGAACTGACTAGCCTCCGCGCCCTCCTCGCTATGTCCGACGCCGCCTTGAGCTCGAGCTCGACCCCGGTCCGTCTCCCATGATGTGTGGCGGCGGCGACGACACTGCCTTCCCTCGGCGTGGAAGAGGCCGCTGGGGCGGCCGACGCCGCCTTTAGAGACCTTTGGGAGGCACACTTCGTCGGGCCTACAGTGGGGCGGCGGCGTGGGCAGCATGGGGATTCAGTTTCATGTTGAGATTTGATTTTCCGTATCTGGGTATCATTGGATTTTGGTTTGTAGGTTTGGGAACTGAAATTCGTACCTTGCAGCAAGGGGAATTGGATGGATTGAAACCTTGAAGCTGAACATGAAGGCACATTCATGGATAGACACAGCGGTTGACCAAGGATTTTTATTTGGTGTTGAGCATATTTGTAGATAGCGTCTTACCGAAAAATGGTAGGTGGTACTCTGATATTGTTGTGAATTTTCTTTCTTCTTTTAGTTAGCTTTAATATGAAATATCGCCATGTTTTTATGTGGGCAAGTCTGTTGACTGGGTTGATGTGGAGCTAGAGAAACTTGAGAGGACATAGGAGATGTTATTATGAAGTATGCTGAAATTTGTTTTTCAGGAAGACAGTCATCTTATATACTGAAACTGAAAGACTAAGATTTTGGAATAAAATCACTATTCATACGGAATAAAATCACTATTCATACGTTCTACCACAACTTTAAGGACACTATTTTCAGAACAATGGAATCATCAATCTCTTTTTTTTGCCAACCACCTCAATCACATAGCTTTGTTTGATTCAGTGACACATTTCCTCCTGAACGTTTTTTACTTCTGTATGATTGGTTCATTGCCATGCATATGATTAGGTAATTATCACACCAGAATGATATATTTATGCTCATATTGGCTAATTCATTGCCATGCATATGATTAGGTAATTATCACACCAGAATGATATATTTATCCTCATATGGGCTAACTAGCAACGCAGTACTATCTGATATCTTATTATCTTGTCAGTTGAGGTGACTCTTAGGACAGTTTCCTGTGCAAGGGTAATCAAGGGAGAGGTTGGGAGAAGAAGAGTGATTAGCGGCCAAACTACGTGAATCATGTGTCCGGAGAAATGATGCAATGAGGATGCCGAGAAGGGAGTGCATGGAGCGCCTACAAGGCTACAAGGCCTGGATGAGTGCATCCTGGTGGTGGCCAAGGAGGGTGGCAAGTATGTGCGCTGGGCTGCAATGATGCAGCCATCCGTCCTCGTCACCTGCGATGTTCATTTTTTTGGATTCGAATTTAATTTCTTTGGTGTTCCTTACTGTAGGTATAGGCGAAATTAACTTGCTGTTTCAGTTCAGTTCGTAGGCGCAAGTTTTTGCAAGTTCCTGAAGAGCTTTCATCATCCCTGCATCTATGGCGAATACCTTAGATGGGAATCATATATAGGCTTCTCTAAGAATATTGTTTTTTTAAGACTTCTGTAAGAATATTTCTGTACACAGATTGCCAATTGCTATTACTAGGAGTAACTACTCTTGTATAATGCACACATTTGAGAAATGAATTGCATGCTGAAAAGAACATACTTGTTACAAGAAAGAACATGCTATATAATAGATTGCTAAAACTTAATTGGTGATTACTAATACTATATATGTTGTGGTGTAAACAAATAATGATATGGCCTATCTCGACTTGATTCAGAGGATCTCCTGGGAGTTGAGAAGCATGACTTTTTTTTTTAAACTGTGGACAGTGGAGAGGCTCCCACTGACTTTAGATTAGCACGGGGGTCAAAATAGTTACATATTTACAAAAGGAGGTATGTGTGGGAGGAGGGAAGATGGTGAGAATTACAACTAGAAGACGACCAGAGAACTAATATGAGAAGCATGACTTGTGTGCATCTTTATATATGTCCTGGGCGTTGCGGCTTATTTCATAGAATTGTGCGCATCTTAATATATTTTTTTCTTAGTTGCCCAACAATGTTAGTGATATACTCAAAATGCGGTCTTGGTGCCTAACTATTATATCTTCATGACTATCTGAGTCATCTTGTACTAGACCAGATTCAGTAGAGACATGGCTATACCTTTCTTTTGGCATGGATGATTATTGTTGAACAAAGCGCATTTACTTATCTATAGGTTAATACTAGACCCAAGACATATTAATTGAACACACATGGTGACAATCATACAAACCAAGAACCTTGAGATAGTACTTTATTTCTATGGTGTCTTTCCGATAGTTTACAACAATGTTTCCACTTCCTCATTTGGTATGTCGTATATAATATGTCTATGATAATTGATGTGCCATCTTGATTCTTGGATCAAAATGATTCACAAAATGACGGACGTGACGACTGTGGTGGCCTCGACCAGGGGGGCTCTCTAAAGTCAGGGGAAGGAGGGAAACAATGGGGAAGGGTGCACAACATGGATGTGGTGCAGGAGAGGCCGTGGGCATACTGGTTAGTGTGCCTTTTCTGTCCCAGTTCCATGTTTGAAGCCTTCTATACAGAATGCTCTAATTCATACTGGACTGCCATTCCTGACATGGCAATGGTTTCAGGGTATTATTTGAGCTGATATGGAGGGACTAATTCAGATTTCTTTCACCAAAATATGGGAACTCCATTTTCTTACAAGGTAAATAAGATACAATTGTATCATTCTGAATTTTTGCCTTTCATGTATGTTACGGAAAGGATGCATACATGTTTTTCTTCTTCTGTGATCTCCTGTGATCATTGATTCTGAAAGAAATCTGAATAATTCTGAAAGATCTGAATAATTGCCAGAATGAGGAGGAAAAAACAAGAAAATTCAGACCATTTTGGTCATGGTCTTGGAGGAGGATTGTTGGTGCAGTGCTCACTCGGCGCTCTAACTAATCTTATTTGAGCTCTAATTCTGGATTAATTTTATCTTACTTAGGTGTTAAACGATTAATCAAACAGAGTTGGTTTTCATCCAGACTACATTGGTTTAATTGTATTAGTGTCAGTTCCTTGAAGTCAAGTACTACTATGCTCGAAGGGAAATACTTTTAAATGATCGGCAAAGTGATACAAGACAAAATACAAATTAATCAATCTTAATGTCTACATGTTTTATTTGCTCCCATGTTCACTTTTGTCGAGTTACAACCTGACCTTTGTGGTGTGTGTCTATACGCCCTCTCCAAAAGGTTGGTTAGCTTTAAGTTACTATACAATCAGACCTCTACAACATCATGAATTTGTTTTACTTCAGAGATGTGCTCCCGTCGTTGTTGGCTGTCGAATTTGTGTTGCAGTCCATGTCCACCACGTCCGTATCTTCGCCCCTTTGTCCTCTGGCACAAACAGCAGAATGAAGCAGCAGCAGCGATTTGCCAGGTCGGTGAACTGATCCAGCTCGCGGCCATGAGGTGCTGTGTCCGCGCCGGAGAACTGACGCTGCTCGTTGCCATGGGGTGCCCGCCCTTCTTCTGGGCCATAACGCCCCTCGGTCGAATCTCCGACTCAATTGCAAATCGAAATTGCCGACGCATCAAATCTCGCCGGAATGCCGTCTAGCTGGCCGTGCTCCACTCACTGTTAAGTACCTTGACCTCTGCTTCGTATATACAATTGGCAATATTGAGGGTTTATGAATGGAATGGCGAGATGCCTTTTTGGATGCTTAGATTCTTGATGTGTGTTCTATAGTTTCCTTGACCCTTTAGTTCATGATCTGGGAGCAGGAAGGGAAGGAGCCAATTTGTGATTTACTTTATAAGAGACAGTCTGGTGCAGAAATGACCATCTGACGCCATCGACACCATCAACCGCCAGAAAGCCACCACCCATCGCTATGAGCAAGTTCCTGAAGCATTGCATTTCATGTTCAAGAATGTACTCCCTCCGATCCAAAATAAGTGTCATGGTTTTATATCAAATTTGAACTAAAACCACGACACTTATTTTAGATCAGAGGGAGTACTAATTTTACTGATGTTTGTAACATCTGTAATTTCATTACACATTTCGCAGATGAAGAAATATCATTCGAAGGCTTCTCCATTACGATCGGGGAGCTTTCCCCTTCAATTACTGTCATTGATATATCTTAGGCACTGGATTATCATCTCTAACAAGTAATTGGTTATTGCCTAGATGACAGAGGAAAGATGTAGATAGATGCAACATTGTTAATAAAAAGGTAAAATAAGTATTTTGTTTATTTATTTGGTTGCGAATAGCCTGAACGGATTTGTTGTTTAAATCCAATTTTTTAACTCTTGAAATGTGTATTTATGTGGGTAAGAAGTGTCGGTGATAATTTGACTGGAAATACTGCAGATGCTAATCATGTCATACATGCCAACACTCGTGTGCAGTGATTTTTTCATGTTATAAAGAAATCTCTGCCAAGAAAGAGCTTGTAGTATTAATAGGGATCTCCAGGGAAGAAAAGTTTTTATATTATATTTGGTATATCACCCATATCTGCTGGTGCATATGAATGTGGGTTTTATGCATCCATTAGACAACTTCAATAAATTTAATAACCACAACTGAAATAGTACTATGCCTGTATATGGTCTTGGCCTCTTGAAAGTGATGTACTTTTCGAGAATACCGCGCTTTATGGAGAATAGTGTCAATACAAGTTTTCATTCAGAAATGTTTAGTGTTATGTGTGACAGATGAGTACTCAAAACTCTTTTCTCTCCGCGTTTACCATTGGAAGAATAAAGGGTCAATTACATTTGTGCCCTTAACTGGATCCCACTACTCAAATATGCCCCTAATTTCAAAGTGTGCTCAAATTTGCTCATCTGCCGTTATGTGGTGTTATAGAAATACCCATGAACGATGTTTTTGTCAGATCTTCTCTGCATTACAAGCTTCACAACGTTTAGCTGCCGATGCTTTCCGTTCTTTTGTAGCATTCCTGAGCATCTCCACGGATGGCAGTTTCTGTATTTGGGTGTTTATATGGTTTCAGGGGAAATAAATATTTTCAGGGATGCTACAAAAGAACGGAAAGCACCATGTGAAAACAATTTCCAGGGATGCTAAAAAATCGGTTCATCCAATTTACAAGGTGAGTACTCTGTTGCACATTCTTACATTTTCATGTGAAATCTTCATGCTTACTACATGTAGTGCTCATGCAGGATGGTTACGAGTCAACGCAGATTTTTTTTTACTATAATTGCTCAAGTACTGCGCGATGAAACTGAAGACAATATTCTTGATATTGTAGGGGAATATCTTAAGCGCATCAAGTAGATCTTAGCATATAACAAATCATTAGTTGGATCATTGCTCTCTGTGTATATGTCGCCAAATTACATTTTTTTAGTGAAAATACATTGCAACTGAATTGAAAATAATGAAGATGCAAGTGAAGTGGGATAATGGAAGTACATTGCATCAAGTACGTTTTTCGATTGTTACTGTAATTTTTTATATACATGTGAAATTTGAAGTGCATTATGTTTACATATGAAACCAACAAAAATATTAAAAGGCCCGTGGCAACGCACGGGCCTTCTACTAGTTTCATCTAATCCTCATGTTTGGACGTGGTATGTGAACATCACTAACGCGCGTGGAAGCTTCATCAATGGTAGTAATAAAGAGATTAAGTTTGTAAAGGTAGGCGGCAGCTAGCAGAATAAGTTTAGCCTTGAACTAGCTCTTTTTGTGAGAATTCATGCTACAACCATGGTCTTCAAACAGGCTTTCGCCCCGCTTTTGTATATAAAGCAAATCAGCATATCCCAACATCATGTTCAAGTGGTAGAAAAATATTTAAAAGTCTACAGGGGCAACAACACAGACATGCCCAAACGAGAAAGGAAAAAAAAAGAGATAAAAGGCTCCACGGAGCCGACTTCTAGTGGCGAAGAGGCTAAGAGCCTGTTCTGATCTCGTCCTGCTTCTATCTTCTCAAATTTGTAGCGTGAAGCTGTCCTGAACGAATTAGCTCGTAGAAGCTAGATTCCAGAAGCTCAGCCCGAGTCCAGTGTAAAAATGCGAAGCGGGGTCAGCCCAACTCCAGAAAAACGAGAAAGAGGAGTTGCCCATATTTACAACCAAACTACCCCCGCTAAAGAAAACGTTTCACAGAGAGTCACAGCCAGGGTCGATACGGTCAGCCCCTCTCCCTCTATTCATTACGCTCGAGCAGGCATCCTCTCCTCTGTCCCTCGACCTAACCTCTCCAGCCGCCGCCACCCCGCCGCCGGGCCCGGCTCCGCCCCTTCTTCGGCCGGCGCTCTCCTCCTCCACCAGATCCTGTAGGAGATATGCCCTAGAGGCAATAATAAATGTTATTATTTATCCCCATGTTCCTAATTAAGTTTATGTTCCATGCTATAACTGCAATGATTCTCGAGTCTGCAATATTCACGAGGCTCGGAGGGAAACTCATGTGCACGTGTGGAATAATAAACGGTAAAATGTATTCCTAGTCATGCCTCTAAGACTAGCTCAAGTGTTGCATGATGGTCCTGTTTTCCTGATCATAGGCATGTCTATGCCGGCAATTTTGAGGACACATTGTTGGAGAACACTTGTGTTGAATCGACCCGAATTGATGTTATGCTATGAGATACATTCGTCACAAGTTAATGGTTAATAACACAGAAAAAATTAACGTTTGCATAATTCCTTAGACCATGAGAGTATCGAGTTTCTTCATGCTTGCTTCATGAACTTTGGGGTTTGTTAAACGTCATCCGTAACTGGGTGGCTATTACGGCGGCTTACGGGTTCATGGGAAAGTATGTCAAGGGACTTGATAGCTCA
Source organism: Elymus sibiricus (assembly GCA_039707655.1). Classification (NCBI taxonomy): domain Eukaryota; kingdom Viridiplantae; phylum Streptophyta; class Magnoliopsida; order Poales; family Poaceae; genus Elymus; species Elymus sibiricus. The sequence continues at coordinate 137,696,024 of CM077666.1, forward strand.
AGATTGGGATTTGCTCCTCCGACGATGGAGAGATATTCTTTGGGCCCTCTCGGTGTTACGATATCCATCATCGTCTGGTCAGACACATTGTGATTTGATCACAGGGATGCCGGAACACGGGAACGAGAAAAGAGAACAAAACCGGTAACGAGGTAACTGGCATTGTGGACAAGTGTTGATCCACGGGGATGCCGATAAATCTCACCTCGGGTGTTTGTAACATA